>OX451739.1:332227984-335047162 GCA_948472305.1 Vicia faba | reverse complement strand
TCTATTATATATATATATATATATATATATATATATATATATATATATATATATATATATATATATATATATATATATATATATATATATATATATATATATATATATATATATATATATATATATATATATATATATATATATATATATATATATATATATATATATATATATATATATATATATATATATATATATATATATATATATATATATATATATATATATATATATATATATATATATATATATATATATATATATATATATATATATATATATATATATATATATATATTATATATATATATATATATATATATATATATATATATATATATATATATATATATATATATATATATATATATATATATATATATATATATATATATATATAATATATATATATATATATATATATATATATATATATATATATATATATATATATATATATATATATATATATATATATATATATATATATATATATATATATATATATATATATATATATATATATATATATATATATATATATATATATATATATATATATATATATATATATATGAATATGTTTTAAAATTTAATTTATTTTAATTAGATAATTTTTTGAGGTATTTTTTTATAAGTTAATTTAATTTTTATTTGAATTTTTTTTTTAATATTTCTCTTAAAAGAATGATATTCATCATGTTTTGATAATGTTTTTTTTTTTTAGTTTTTGTATATTAGAGTAATATGCTTTTTCATGAAAAAGAGAGAATAAAATTTATAACACTACCTTATTAATTATTAGTGAAGATTTTAATTAAGGGAAAGTTACACTCATTTAAAATTTATTAAAATTACATAGATATTCTTTATAGATTTATCTTAAATATATACCAACAAAAAATATCAATAACAAACCAAAAAATATTAGATAAATATCATATATGTCTCAATTTTTAGCTATCAATAAATATTAAATATTATTTTAATAATTTTCAAGAAAGATCCGTGTATATTTTAAAATTATAAGATATATCATATATTTCAATATGAATTATTAGATTAATATAAATTAAGATGATGTCAATTTAATTTTGGCAAGTCATTTGATCCTATCCATACTTTAATTTTAATTAAAGTTTAAATCAACTTTTACTGTTTTCATATTTCTTAATAAACAAGTTTGCTCCTCTACTATCTATTTTCATTTTTTTAAACTCTTATGATTTGTCTTTTTAGAAAAAAATTTCTTTACATTTTTTTATTCTTTAAATTTTTTTCTTTTCATTATATGGTTTCGATCACTAATCTTAATTTAATTATATTAAAATTGATTAAAACAATAATCATATACAAACACAAAATGAGTATAAAAATATATTTAAAATGAAATATGTTTTCATGTATTATTATAATGTATGAGATTAATTTATAGCAAAATTATCAAATAAATAAACAATATTTTTTCGTATTTATAAAATAATAGATTTCCAACAAATTTACAATTGAACCATGAATGAAAATGAAGAAGAAATTAGTTTCTACTTTCCCAACAAAAAATCAAACATTGGAACCAACAAAACACTTGATGACAAAATTAACACGTCGACATGAATCAAAACTACAACCATCCACAATTACTAACATACCCTTACTTGCAAAACCAACATGCGATTACAAACAGGGCTAAAACAGTCAGATAGAAAATATCAGGTTACGATTTGTTTGGGAAAGTGTGTTGTTTGGCGGTGTATAACAGCGAAGTTCTATAATCATTTTTTCTCCAACGCAGTTTTAAACTTACTCTACTCTCTCTCTATATTCAACGCCGCCGTTTTGGAACTTCTTTTCGCTCTTTCTGTTTCCAAAAAGGGGCAAATTATTAATCACGCGGAAATAAAATAATCGATTTTGCCACCAATTTTTAGCTCCCGAAATCGGATCTCAGGTTAATTTCGATCAATTTCTTGTTCTTATCGTTCTGTGTCGAAATCGAATTCGATTAATTGAGCCCGCCTTTGGGATCTTTTCGTTTTAGGTATTTTTGTTTGATCAAGGTTTGATTTTTGTTATTTGGTTGTGTAAATTTTTAATTTTTGATTTATTGGTGATTATTGATTTTGGGATTCGTTGTGGGAATTATTCGGCCTTTATAAAAAAATTTACTTTTCTCCACCCCCAGTTTTTTTGTTTACCCTAATTTTGTAGGAATGCATTGTTGTTGTGATTAAGAACATGAAATATTTGTTTAGACTGGGAAGGGTTTTTTGCTCAATGAGATTTTGGGAGTAATCTATATGGGTAAGTATAGTTTAAGAGATGAAGAATTTGGATTGCTGAGATTTTTTGGTTATGATGTATGTATGTATCCTAGTGGTTTCACTGGATTTACAGGAGTAGTCTGTAGTGATAGTTGTCCTAGGTGAGTTTTATGGATGTTTTAGGAATCTTACATAAGAAGTTTTCTTTTTTTAAACTTGTTTGGTCTCTGGAGAAGTATGGATACAATTCTATTCCTAAGAATATGTTAATGGGAAATTGATGGTGATTTAGTTCTGAATTGTAAAATTTTGAAGCATCAACCCTAGAGGGGTGCATAACACTGTATGGACATGATAAATTTGATTGATATTACTATTATTAGTGTAGGTTTATGTAGATATTTGAATTGTGGTTACTTAAATATTTTAGGGTAATTAGTTATTTATTTGAAGTCTTTATGGGATTTCTAGTTCCTGATTAGGGTCTTATTACTTACGTATAACATTTGGAAAACTAGTTTTCATGGAAAAGCCTCTTCAGATTTTACAAACTCAAATATCTGAAAAATGACATGCATGCAGTTATGTTGGTTTGGACTTCTGACTGACGTGGCGTCTATTTTTATAAGTATCTGTGTTGACCTGTTGGTGCCAGCTCAATCATGTTGACGTTTATTGGAATCTTGAGCAACAAACCAATTATCTTGATGAATCCTTTTACCAATGAGATAGCCAGTTTAAATAGATTGACTTTTAGTTTTTGTTTTCATAAAAAGAGACTGACTTTTAGTTGTTAGTGATAGTTAAATTAAATGACCCGGCCTCTGATTTCATGCCACATAGTTCCTAAAATTAAATGACCCGGTCGCTCAACTTCAGAAATAGGCCAAATCTTCCACCCGGGCGACTGACTCCCCTTCTTCCTCGAAGGCCCAGATTCCTCCTCCCAAGCCACCGACAAAAAGGAAGCGTGTGGAGGATACTGAGCGGGTTGCGCCCGGAAGTGATAGGGGTGCCAGGAGAGTTTTCATGTTGCCTCCCTGTTATCTCAACCGTGATATCTTTAGCCGAGAGAGCTCTCTAGGTCTTCACGAGGAAGAAAGGGAAGCGATCTTGTCCGAAGACAAGGAAACTCGACGGAAAAACTTGTCGGAGGACGTGGTCGCTGTGATGAGGGTGCTCGAAACGACTTTGACGCTGAATGATAAGGCTTACGGGCTCTTAGGCTGCCCTCGACAAAACGCACGCCCAAATTCAGAAGCTGCAGGGCATAAATGAAAAGCTGAAGGGCGACATCCTCAATTATGAAACAAAGTATGAGGCTCAAGTTCAACTCTTCAAGGATCTCTGAACGAGCTGCGGCCTCAGCTGGACGCTGCGACTAAAGAGAACGAGCGACTGGTCGCCAAAATAAAAGAGCTGGAGGGGATCGTGGCACTGGATGGCGAAGAGACTGAGGCGGAGAAGGCCATCACGACCAGGGGAGATTTAATCTCGCGCATCCATGTGCTCGAGCAAGATGTCGTGGATATCCTCGACTATGGCTTTAACACAGCCGTGGAGTAGCTCAAGATCTTGAGCCCGGGGGTCGAATTAGTGGTTGAAGGTGCGGGGCTGTTCAATCAGGTGGTTGATGAAAAAATCTTTTATCCCCCGATGATAGTCCCGTGGAAGATAGTGACGGGGAGGATGAGATCTGATATGTTTTCGGGCCTACATGCCCGCTTTTGTTTCAGTTTGGATTTGTGGCCTGCGTGCCTATACATTTTGTAATTATTTAAACAACGCTGGCCTTTGTGGTCGGCAATTATAAATATTTTTATTTTGCCTTTATGTCCTTGTTGATGTTTGTTAAATACTGACTTGTCGTTGTGCTTGACTTGTTTATTTCATAAAAGTTGGCACTTCCATGACTGGATATTTGTGCTCGACCTTGGTTAAAATGACATGACAGCAGTTTACATTGTGTTTATGCACATGATTGGGCATATATGCGCATCTATACACCTTCTATAGTTTACTCCCACCCCTTTTTTTTCTTGTTATGATACTTGTTTTGTAATGTTGCTTATTGTTTATGACATTCTAAATTCCTAATTCTATTTCAATTTATTGATGTATATGCTCTTAATCAATGTTCAGGAGGGAATTTCTTTTGAGAATAAAGAAACAGAACGCAGTCCTTGTCTATACTGCTCGGAATTAGTTGAATGGCGGATAAATCATGCATCAAGCGTCTTCAGAAGGAGTATAGAGCCCTTTGTAAAGTATAGAATCCTTTGTTATTAATACTAACATTGTGGTTCACTATTTATATTTATTTTCAGTTCCAATGCTTACTATTTTGTTGTACAGCTATATAGTTATGCTTATTCTGTTATCACTGGTTTGTCTCCTCCTCTCTGTGTGTATTTGTGCAAATATCTAAGGTTGATAATTTGATGTTGTGGCTGATAAAACATTTATAGCATAAATGACAGGGACCCTATGTTCCTCTATATTTTGCCTTTCTCCTCTTAAAACAGCGTAAAGTATCTACCGTAGTTTCTGAATATTTTTTTCATGATTGATTAATTTACAATGTGTACTTTACACAGTTGGACTGTTTGGGCCTGTATCAATTGGTTATATTATGGTAGTTAAAGAATATGTCAACTGGATAATACTTAATTTTATTTTTGTATTGGCAGGAGCCAGTTTCCCATATTGTGGCCCGTCCTTCACCAAGTGATATTCTTGAGTGGCGTAAGTTTGTTTTACACTTACATTAATCTTTGGTGCATTTATTTATCAATGTTGTAGAATCTGTGACCACCTGATCACAACACATTAAACTTACTCTTGCTCCTAAGTGCTCTTTCCTTAATACTACTATATTATCAGCAAGAAAGGAAAACATTGTATTGTGTTGTCAGCAACTTAATTCTAATTTATTTGGTAGGGAGTGGTTGAAACTTGATGCTGATCTTATTAAATGTTTATGTCTCAGACTACGTATTGGAAGGAAGTGAGGGAACACCTTTCTCAGGTTTAACAAATTATGATTATTGAAGTTTGACATTTTGTTTCAGCCATAACTTGGTTTGGTTTTGCGTGTCTCAGCACCCAATTTATTACTATCTCAGTTAATATAGTATTTATGATTTTTTGGTCATTTTTAGGTGGTTTTTACTATGGAAAAATCAAGTTTCCTCCAGAATATCCATATAAACCTCCTGGAATCAGGTGCCTTACTGCTGTTATATGCTTGATCATTCTAAATTTCATTTATTTGGTCTACTATAACCCAGTTCATACTTTCTATAATGTAGCATGACAACACCTAATGGGCGGTTCATGACACAGAAAAAGATCTGTTTATCAATGAGTGATTGTAAGTTCTTTAATATATTGGGAGATAAATCACTTTTGTTAATAACTCGGGAGACAGATCAATCAGTATCATAGTTACACAATAATGATACATGTAAGTTTTTCTGATATTGCAGTTCATCCTGAAAGTTGGAATCCAATGTGGTCTGCATCAAGGTCAGTGTTCACGTTTTGCAGTTCTTTTATGTGGTTTACTCCCTTGTGTTTTTATTTTTTTCTTTTACTTTTGAAATTTGGTTGTATTATTCTCCTTAAGGGATGGTATCTGTGAATAACACTAGTTGTTGATTATAGTTTTATTCTGATGCTCCATTTTATGAATGCAGCATACTTACCGGGCTTCTTTCATTTATGGTATGTTATGGTTTCTTCATATTCTGCCATAATACTATGCAGTCGGTGATACTTCATAATGTATGCAGTGTTATGTTATTTTTAGAGCTTTTGATATATAACAGACTTAACTTTTGCAGATGGACACCAGTCCAACCACCGGCAGTGTAAACACCACTACTGCCGAGAAGCAGCGTCTAGCAAAATCTTCACTCACTTTCAATTGCAAGAAGTAAGTATTTTGCAACAGCCCTTCATGAGTCAAATGAGCAATATCTCTGTGATTTGCGTTCCATAATTAATTGCTTGCTGTTGTTTTCATGCAGTGCTACATTCAGGAAAATGTTCCCCGAGTACGTGGAGAAGTACGAACAGAAGCAGCTTTCTGAGCAAACTGCTTCTGAGCAGCGGGTATCATCAGACGCACGTCATGATAAAAGTTCAAATTCTATTTCCGAAAGGAATTCAAACTCCACAGGAGAAGACACGAAAGGGGTAGAGGGATTAAAGGACATGAGGAGAAACAGAAAACAGGCATTTCCAACATGGGTGATGTTATTACTCTTCTCCATCTTTGGGGTTGTTATGGCATTACCTCTACTTCAGCTGTGAAACTTTTATGGGAATAAGTTATATCGATAAAAGGTTTTCATGGAGCTGCTTGTTCTTATGTTCTGCTTAGGTTATGTCATATCTAACAGGATTTGTATAGGAAATATTGGACATGGAGGGTGTGTTAAAGATATGATTTTACTCCTTGTGTCTATGTTTTGCCAGTTTCTTGGTATTGATACTTGTCATGTTATGTGTACTCTTCAAATGTTGAAGCTTGTCTTCTAGTCTTGGTTGGTAACACGCTGCTTTGCTACGGACTGCATTCTCATATGTCATGTTAATTCAAGTTGATGTTGCGACCATCTACTTGATTTTTTTTTTTCATTTCATAAAAATAGATTCTTTAACTAAATTCAAGTCTCATAATTTGTCAAAAATATTTAATTAGATCTTCAAACAAATGTTTTAATCACGTCTTTAACTTTTAAATAATTTTTAGGTAGGCTTCTAAACTTTTAAATAATTTTTAGGTAGGCTTCTAAACTTTTAAATAATTGTAATTTGGTCCGCAAATGCAAATTCATTAATTTATTGCATATTTTTGAAAAATTTAGTGAATTAATTTAAAAAGTAATCCAAAGTTCTAATTACATTTTTTTTAGGTATAATATACTTAAAACAAAAAATATATATTTGTACCGTTGTGGTTTGCGGAGACAAAGAGCCTCCTTGGTAGGACATCACTTGAGTTCTTTGCATAATCTTAGATGAAATTTCGATCATTGATAATGTGTGGAGGATCGCAGGGTTCTCAATAGTTGAGACACATAAAGAGAAATTTCGATCATTGATAATGTGTGGAGGATCGCAGGGTTCTCAATAGTTGAGACACATAAAGCGAGACACATAAGTATTAAGTTTCTGGTTGAGGCATATAAAGGATCTCTAAATTATCAGGTTCCTAGAGGTTGAGTTACATAAAAGATCTCTAAGGTATTTTATCCTTTTCTGCCATTTGCAGCTTGTAATAGATGTTTCTATTTTTTAAAATTTATTTTGGTCTTTTGTTCTAGTTTTTTGGAGACGTTGGACACAACTTTTACTTTCGTCTCTGGGTGTGATTTAGATCAAGTCTTTATCGCGGTGAGGCTTTAATCTGACCGGGAGAGAATGATAAGAGGTTATGCAAATAAGTATGATGTTTTATTTATAGTACAACCATTGTACTTCACTTAGTCCCTTGGAAAATCTTGCTAAGTACATGCACATTCATGATCTTAACCTTACTGTTAGATATTTTTCTCTACAAAATTGTCAAGCCTCAACCACTTGTATACTCAACTTCCTCATTACATCATCACAAAACTCATCGACAGGATTAGAAATCATAATAGCCCCTACCGTCGGGCGACGTTCAGTTTTGTTTTGATTCCTATGGTCATATGCAACACTGACCTCCTTCTTTATGGTAAAGGGTTTCTTCATCGTGATCGAGGATACATCTCTTTGAATTTTGCCACTCTTTATACCGGCTTCTACCCGTTCACCAGTCATGATTAGTTCATTAAATCCAGCCGAAGAGCTTCTGATCAAATGGTTGAAGAACATACCAGATAAAGTGCCTAAGAACATATCCACCATCTCTCTGTCAGATATAGGGGGCTGGACTCTTCCCGCGATATCCCTCCATTTTTTAGCATAAATTTTGAAACCTTCACCAGCACCCATAGACATGTCTTACAACTGTGTTCGAGTTGGGGCTAGGTCGGCATTATATTGGTATTGCTTGTAAAAATCGGCAGCCAAATCTTCCCAATTGCGAATATTGGTCCCTTCCAACTGATAGAACCAATCCAACTGCATCCCTGACAAGCTTTCTTGGAATAAATACACACATAGGTTCCTATTAGTAGTATGGGGTAAAATCTTCCTGACGTATGACCTTAAATGCAGCTTCGGACAAGAGACACCGTCATATTTAGCGAAAGTGGGGACCTTGAATTTCTGAGGAATGAAAACCCCTGAGACAAGTCCTAGCTCTTCAAAATCCAATCCGGGTACCCTCTGGATCTCTATAGCATTTAGACGATCCTCTAGATGTTTGTATTTATCATCAACAGGAGGATACTGTTCCTCAGAGTAGTCAGCTTCTTCCTCTTCTTCAGACGTTGGGTGGTCATTTCCTTCCCTGTTCTTCCCTTCTTGATTATCTCCTTCACCCGACGAGGTTGAGAAATCTAGAGTTTGCTTGGCTGGTCCTTCGAACCTTCTTCCCAGATTCAAAACACCGACTGGTTTCTTCAATTTCTTCTTCTTCTTCTCTTTGATCATCAAAGTCTTCAAGTCCTCTTGTCCTTTAGCCAGAGCCAAGAACATTTGTTGGAATTGAGCTTTCTGCGCTTGGAGATCCTTTACTGTCTGTTCAATATCCATCTCATTGATATAAATAGTAGAAAGATAAGGAGGCTTGCTGTAAGAAACTTGTTTGTGTTATGATGAATGAAAATGCATATGCAAATGATTTCAAGGAAATTAGAGATTTAAATTTGTGTTAGACAAAAAGGAACACACGTTGTATTAATAAATCCAAGTTCGAGTACATCATGCCTCTTTGGACTTACAATGAAAGAAATAAAATACAAAACTCCTAAGACAAAAAGGTTGAATGCATCCTCTTTGGTGCAATGTAGGCATTCAAACTCCGCTCTTTATGAAGCTGCTTGGTGAGTTCCAGAACTTTCTTCTCGCTGGCGTAGAATTGGGCTTCGAAAGTGTCCCGTTCTTCCTTTAGCTGAATCCAATCCTTTTGCAAGTCTTCGAGAGAGGTAGGAATGTTGGGATGAAGGACAGTATACAAGACATCTCCTTCAACAACATGCTCTATGATAACAACGAGGATGGAGGGGTAAGGCATTACGAGACTTTGAGCACGAGCTCGTACCCACCTAAGGTAAGGCTCAAGGGGAATGGAATTTTTGTGTCCCAATTTCCTACTGTCCACCTTGTTTACCACCAAGCTCGTATAAAACTTTGATGACAACCTTGATCATCGCTTTCATAGCCGAACACCACACCTTGGATGAGCGTATCACATGGACCATCTCTTTGTGCGTACCCAAACTGTCGCAAAGCTAAGCAAGGGTTATAAGTGATACCTCCTCTAATGCCAAGCAGAGGGACATTAGGGAATTACCCACAACGGTCGATGATAATGATGTCCTCCAAGGATCGAGAACACCAATGGATATCCGAAATTCTGAGTGACATTAGCCTATTGGACCATCTCAAACCTTACTCATTCTTCATAATGGATCGGGGAAGATGCGAAGCAAACCATCTAGCCAACAGAGGAGTACAACACATGAGGGTTCCTATTCTCTTCATGGTGCGAGAGTGGAGAGAATGCAAGATATCTCCCAACAAAGTAGGCATTGGATTGTGAGATAAAAAGATTTTGGCAGCATTCACATCTATAAGTTGGTCAGGATTTGGAAATAGTATCAACCCATAGATCAGGAGAGCCAAAATTTCTTCAAAAGCTTGTAAATCCAGATTGTTCCAACAGTCTTGAGCTCTTTCTAATAAGAACTTGGCTAAGAACCCTTTGACACCACTTCTTATTTCCCAATTAGCCGTGACGTCGGATTGTTGCAAGTATAAAGCTCAGGCAACTTCTTCAGGGTTTGGATCCCTTTTAGTATCATTGAAAGGTAGTTGATCAAGAATAGGAATTCCCAAGAGTTGAGAGAATTCTTCCATAGTTGGTACAAGCTGGTAATCGGGGAAGGTAAAGCAATGGTGTAAAGGGTCAAAGAACTGGAAAAGCACCTTCATAATATCTTCATCAAAGCTTGAGGTAACCAAGTTGAGAAGTCGTCCATGTCTTTTGGTGAACGGATAATTCTCAGGGACCTTTGATGCTAACTCTTTGAGATGAAAAGGTACTCGTACAAGGTTGACTTGGATTGTGTTCCTGCGAGTGAGAGTCATATCCTACAAAACAGAACAAAGATGAATCTCAAAATCCTTGAAATGGTTAGTCTAAAATGATATGGTATGATGTAATGATGTTATGTACAAGCATATGCACAAGTTAAATCAAACAAATGCTTAGGTTTAGGCTTGTATGAAGTTTATAGGTAAGCACCCTCTTGAAGTTTAGTTGGTTCAACCTGTCCTAGAAAGTAAACGGGTTCTAGGGAATCTCAATATCACTAATCTTTCTTCATCGGGCGTTGTTTCAGCGCAAGCCTCTTTATTGGCGACCAAAATATCCCGAAAGTCCGATCTCAATGAGCGTAGTATCGAGTATCAACCAACTTCGGACTGCACCAAAGCCGGCTACCTCACTACTTCCTAATGGCCAAGTTGTTCAAGTAAAGGTTCTAAAGTCAGTTAGTGCTTCATGACACCACACAACGGCCCCGTATTCTCCTTGATTACTCAAGGGCTACCATTACCAATAAATATGTCACACTAATGTAGCTATTGCTTAGACCATGTCAGTATACCCCGCACAGTTTCCACAACTTATTGCTACTTACCTAAAAAGGTGCCCCAGATCCGGGTAGAGGATCAAAATAAATCCAAACAAGGAACCATAATATAAAGCAAACAAGTCAAACAATGAAAAGCAATTAAAGGTGATCTAGCCCTAAGGTAACCCCACTTTTAAGTAAAAAATATCCCCAGTAGAGTCGCCCGTTCTATAATACAGTGGGAGAACTGACTTGGGTGTTTTGTGTTTAATCGCAATTGTTGCAAATAGCAAGAGTTGCCACCGACTTTTCTTTTATCCAAAAGGAAAGGTTGAAAAGAACGGGAAAGACCTTTCGAGATTATTTCTTGAGTTCGGGGGGTAGGTTATGAAAAGGGAAGGTGTTAGCATCCTTTTCATCCGTATTTATCTACGGGCTCTTAGTTGCTTGCTAGATCACTTGCTTTTGTTTGAAAATGTGCTTGTGGTGTAGGTTTTAAATGTATTTTGAAAATGTCTTTGTAATGGTTCTCGTTTCTATAAGAACGCGTACAAAGTGTTATTTTGAAAATAATTCAAAGAGGTGTTTGTGGAATGAGTTTTTGAAAGTGATTTTGAAAAGTATCTTTGTAATGGTTCTCGTCTCTATAAGAATGCGTACAAAAAGCTTTGTCTTTTGAAAATGTTTCAAGATGAAAGTGTTGGTGTAAAAAATGTTTTTTTTATTGTGAGCAAGCGAGCAACTAGGAGCAACCTACCTACTCAAAAGGTATTAAATGTTCTTTTCCTCCCCCTTTAGATGTTGCTATCTTACCATTGATTTGGTAAGAATCTCCATCATTGGATGTGAAGGGGCAGGCGCGAGTCAATCGTACAGTCATAGAAAGCAAATTGCGAGACACTTTAGCAATTTTCATAAGGGAATATATCATTTTATCGAAGGAAACATCGAGGGACTATGATCTTTTTTATTGAAGGGTCTTTGCTAAAGCGTCCCACATTCGAGGCACATGACTGTCTTTTCGAGGCAACAAGTGAGGTAACCCTAGAGGTGCGCGTGTGAAAGTGTGTTTGATTTAAGTTAATTTGTTCTTTGATTAGGGTTATCTAGCGATTGATTTTATATCTTATCATAGACGCCTAATTACTATACAGTATAAGGAAAACAGTAAATTGCGGAAATTAAAATTCTACGCTATTACAAAGCTTTCGGGAATGGGGGTACAAATTTACAAATAGGGATGGATCAATGCGATTAAAAGTCCAAATAGGCAATAAATACAACCAAATCGAATCGAACCATTAATTAAAACTACAATAATCTATGAAGTAAAAATTAATTAACAAAGTATGGAAATAAAATTCTTGGTATTTTGTTTGTGAAAAATTTTAAAAAAGAAAATAAAGATCTATTCTATATTTTTTTTGAATTTTTATCATGTAGAAGCTAAATAATTTAAAAGAAAGTTAACTAAATGATAAAATATTAATAAAATTATTCATAATTTTTTTCTTAAATTAAAATTTAGAACTAAGCTACAAAATTTCATGAGTTATTAAATTAGTAAAACAAATAAAGTCAAACTAACAAAACAAAGTAGAAGGGTGGTGTTAAACTGAAAATGGGGGCGTGATGATGGTGAATTTAGGATGGGCTTGGGGTAAGGCCCAATAGAAAATGAAGCACAACAGAAAATAGAAAAAGAATATGAAAAACGTCCCCAGGGGGTCTCGAATCCGGGACTCTACCTTCAAATGACAACACCTTAACCAACTGCACCGCTTACTCATTCGTATATTTCTATACTTCCATTAATTGATAAGCTTAAATTATGTAATGGGTTGAGCAAAACCACACAGGCCCAAACCCGGTTTGTACTAAAGGGAAGGGAAAAAGCCATAAACCCTAACAGAAAAGGAGTGTCGCGGCTGGTTGTGTCTTGGGAAGAGAAATAAACAGAATATACTATTATCGAAACCTATTTCCTATAATTTACCATAATTCAAGCAAAATTCTCTCTCTAAATCAATTTCACCTTCCTTTTTCCCTATCATAGACTACCCTTGAACTGCTAAACATCAGCTTGAATTTCAGTAGCATAAGACATAGTAACAAACCCAAATCCCCTGCTTCTACCTATAGCCTTATCATAAATCACCTCAACCATCTCAACATTCCCGACACTTTAAAAAATCTCTGCAAGTTAAGCACTATCAACAATGAACGGAAGGTTCCCATTCAAACAACCACTGGTTAGCAGAGTTAACTCCTTGTATCTCCATCATCAAAAGTATCCCCCTTCTGGTCAAACTCAAACGAAACCACAACACGAGAAGCGAACCGGTAACTTAAAGACAACGTTTTATGAAGGGAGACAAATGTAAACGATTTGAAGTTCCTGCTGAGTGAGAACGAAGGGAGTGAAGAGGAACATTGTGGAGTTTTGGTTCGAAGAGAGAGAAGAGGAAAAGGAGGTGAATAGATAGAGATTATTGTAATGAAGCAGAGGGAATGGTGAAGGTTAATAGATGGTTATGGTAATGGCTCGGTTGCAGCGTCTGTAGCAGATGAGAAGTGTTGCGGAGTAACCAGCAGGAGCGGAAGTTTCATAGTGGATGTTGTTCGAACTGGTGAAGGTTGTAGTTGCGAGGGAGGCTGGTACAGGTGGGTATCAACAGAGGTTAGAGGCGGCTTGGAAGTGGAATTCATAAGTTGTGAACAGGGGAGTATTGTCAGATTGAATAAAAATCAGATTTGGCGTGGAGCTGTGAGCTAGGGCTTTGAGGAAGATGGAAATGGTGAAAATTCACCGGGAAGATGTAGTTTGGAGGAAGACAGGATAAATTTTACAGTTTTGTGTATTACTTATCTTTTCCTTGTTTCACATAATTTTGTTTCTTTCGGTTTCAGGTCTACTATTCTTACAGCTCAAAAAATTCACAGCATTAAAGAGCAATAATAAAGACATGGTTCCCAGAATTAACAACAATATAACACATAAAAGGCTAAGCATTCTTGTGATATTAAGAAGATGATGAAAAGAGGAAATCTTACTAACCTGCAAGTGGAGATTTGAAGTCGAAGCCTGATGATAAAGCAGAAAGAAGAAAAGAAAGAAAGAGTTGAATACAAAAATTAGGTAACAAGCTTGCTCTATTTGTATTTCCCAAATATCACCACTCCGAATGATATGTAGAAGTATGAATATGGGATTGATATTATTGAAATTATTGCTGGAATTGTATATTGGTGATTTTTGGTATTTTGAATCCTCCCCTTCTGCCTTTATTGTCTTCCGTTTTTATATAAGAATGAGAGGTTGAATTGGGAGGGAAAAATGAGATGGTTTTGAACAATTAAAGGCACTGTTTCATTGCTTTGTGGCTGCAGTTTTTGTTTTGCTAACTTTGTGCAAGTGCTGGACTATTTTGGATAAGTTTTGATGCGGGTTTAACAGAACTATTGTGCAGCTGGTTTTGGACTGATTAGGGATTGGTTCATGCAGGTTTTTTGGAGTGCTATGGGCAGCAATGTGGACAAGGTTGGACTGATGCAGGGCCTTGGACAACAGGCTGATTTGGGGACTGATTTTGGACTGGTTTTGTGGACCAAATTTTTTGTTGTTTTATGTATAGATTTTTTATGAATGTAACATAGGTTTAGGACATGGATTTCATATAGGAACTTGTATAATTCTCTTGTAATATCTTGAAGTGATGAATGATTCTTGCAAATTATTTAACATTTGGATAAACACTTGATATAACTTGATGGATAAAACTTTCCATGAATGTATCTTTGATAAGTTTGAAAGACTTTGCATGAAATTGTTGGATAATCTTGAAATGAGCAATCTTAAACCATGATGAGTGATATATCCCTTGAATGAATTTTCTCATGAATGAAGCATGGGTAAAACTTGAATGAATGTATCTTTGATACTTGTATCTTGACAAATATATTCCTTTGTTCATTCGTACTTTATATACCAAGGATTCACATGAATGAATTTTTTTAGCCTTGAATCAAATATTGATAAAATCATGACCTTAAGAACTTGAATCAAAACTTATTATTTACAGAATGCATTTGATAAACTTTCATGCTATATTTCAATCTTAACTTCCCAATAATCCTCTTGATGCACAATCTTCCAACTTTGAAATATGGGTTCACTTTGACAAATTTGAATCAAAAGAATCTCTTTGAACGAATCTTGAGAAATGATGAACGTATTTGAAACCTTGAATTTAAAGTGACTCGTGCGAATGAACCATAGAAAATTTGGACGAAACTTTTGATATTGTGTAATGCTTTGCTAACTTGAATTGATATCAAAGACATTATTCAAATGAATCCTCAAATCATCCTAAACTAATTTCTAACATGGTGACTTGTATTACAAGCAAAATCTTGTTCGAACTCAACATGAATCTCTGAACTCAACATCTTGTTCAATGAATGATCTCAACATGAGAATCATAGTCCTCTAAAGTATTCGAATTTTTGATGATCTTTCGCACATAATCGGCTCTTGACTTGTAAAGAGAAGTTGGAGATGACATCAAGGAGAGTCATACGCAAAAAGAACCACTAAAAAATACTGAATAATGGAGAAATTACAATTGTTTGAACTTGATCTTGAGAAGGTCGGCTTTTGGGTCAATGTAGTTGATTTTCAGTCATTTGAAACATTGACTGAGCAAACTTGCAATGGGAGGTTTGAAACTTGGCACGAACATCCTTGAGGATACATGAAGATCTATGAAGACCATTTGAAACCTTGAAGACTCATTTTTCTTTGAGAAATACCAAACTCTAATTGTTGACTTACTTCATAGGAACAGAATCTGTATGATCAACTTCTAAGCCAAATTGAGTATTCGAGAAACCCTAGGATAATATCTTGAATGAAAAATGAGAGGGAAAATTTTGGGGTACAACACAATCAAATACCCATGTTTGGACCTAATATAGGGAAGACGACATTGATGACCATGTAAGAAAATTACCAATATAACATGATGCCTTTTAGATTGAAGAACGCATGTGTAATCGACCAAAGAATGATGAACAAGATCTTTCAAGAGGAGATAAGCGAGACATTAGAGCTATATATGAACGACATGATTATTAAGTGAAACTAAGAATACTCTCATGACAACACCTAAGTTGGGTATTCAAGAATATTAAACAATACCTCATGAGGCTCAATACATAGAATACGAGTTTCATAAACTATAACTTCTTTCATTACATTTTCACTATTAGTGTAAATGAATTTAATAATGGAACACCAAATCATACTGGCTTTGGCGGTACTGAAATTCTGGAACAACAAGACATATGTTGAATATGATGTTCCACCACCAGGATAACTTAACATGATGTTAAAAGCAATGTTAAGATATCATATTATTGACAAAACATATAACAATTAACAATTTGAAACAAATGCAGGAAGTAAAAATACAGGTCAATTGTTAACCCAGTTCAGTGCAAATTCACCTACTCTGGGGGCATCCAGGCCAGGAAAGAAATCCACTATAATAGTATTAGTTTGAAGTTCTGAATAACCCCTATTTTACAAACTTCTCGCCTAATCAGTACCCGTGTTATTTCTATCTAAGATGTTAGAACATAGTTTGATTCTACAACCCTCAATTAGAGTTTTGATGATAAAAAAATACAAGAATAAATAAATTGTAAGATTTATATATAAGACATATATGCTACTTAAAATTATGTTGTGTATTTACAGAAACTCTGATGGAATCAGCATCAGAAGATCAGTATCAACATAAGCATCAGAAGATATGTCAGCATCAGAAGATCAATAATAATGTGCTACACACTGAAGTTACTAGATCATACGCTGAAGCCTGATGACCAGAATCTACGCATAAAATACTCTGACTCTGATCAAGATCCTTACCAAGTCATCAGCACTCATAAGCGTCAGAATCAGTTAAAGCCAAGAACACTCTGATTACCATAAGTAGAGAAGACTATGAAGCGTCAGTGTTACTAAGCATTCAAGACAGATTTATTACCAACGGCTTTATTCCAAGACAAGATCTTCTCAAAAAGGAAAGAACGTTATTATCATTGAAAGTGATATATGGACAACAACATATCTTTTCCTGGCTATATAAACAAGATTGTGTGAGAAAAGAAAAGGCTAATAATCTTCACGCATATACACGCCTACGTAAACAAACTCACTCATACACTTTGCTAAAGCTTTAAACCACGCCTACTCAAAAGCATTAGCAGTCCAATTCATTCTAAGCTTAATATTGTGTATTATCACAATTGTGATATATAGTTTTGTTAGAAAATATTAACACACTTTTGTTCATTTATCTGTAAGAGAATTTCCTTGAGATAAACCGGTTTGTGGTTATACTCAAGAAGGCTTTAACAATTGTTAAAGTAGGTGTTGTAATCAGTTGATTATAATGGATTAAGACCTCGTTGGAGAGAGGAGAAATCACCTTGACGGGTGGACTGGAGTAGTTTGAGATCAAACGAACCAGGATAAAAATACAGTGTTGTCTGCACCTTTGATTTAAGTTTTACAATTCAACCCCCCTTCTTGTGTTTTTCACATCTTCAATTGGCATCAGAGGGCCTGGTTCTGAGCTTATATCACTTAACCGTGTCAGTACAAGATCAAGCGTCAGAAAAACACAATGGCAGGACCACATCAAAACATCAACAATGACAACAATGAAGAAAGAGACAAATTCAGTGGCAAACCTCCAGTCTTTGATGGAGAGAACTTTGACTACTGGAAAGACAGAATTGAAAGTTTCTTTCTGGCCCATGATGCTGATCTGTGGGACATGGTGACTGATGGATACACGTACCCAGTGGATGGAAGTGGTCAGAAGATTGACAGAAAAGCAATGTCTGATCAACAAAAGCGTGATTTCAGAAATCATCACAAGGCCAGAACAATTCTTCTCAGCGCCATCTCTTATTCAGAATATGAAAAGATATCAAACAGAGACACTGCAAAGAATATGTTTGACTCTCTGAGAATGACGCATGAAGGCAACATTCAAGTCAAAGAAACCAAAGATCTTGCGCTCATTCAGAAGTACGAGGCATTCAAGATGGAAGAGAGTGAATCAATAGAGACTATGTTTTCAAGATTTCAAATTCTTGTTGCTGGTATAAAAGTTCTTGACAAAGGGTATTCCACTACTGATCATGTTAAGAAGATCATCAGAAGCTTGCCAAAACAGTGGAGGCCAATGGTCACAGCGCTTAAGCTAGCCAAGGATCTCAACAAAATCTCTTTGGAGGAACTTGTCAGCTCCCTCAGAAGTCACGAGATAGAGCTAGAAGCAGATGAATCTCAAAAGCAAGGTAAGCCATTAGCTTTAAAATCTAACAGAAAATCTGACTCCAAGGTTTTGCAGGCTGTAGAAGAAACCTCTGATGGGTCTTCATCAGAAGAAGATGAACTATCTCTCCTCTCCAGAAGGGTGAACCAATTATGGAAGCAGAGGCAAAGGAAGTTCAGGAATCCCAGAAGATCATAGAATCAGAATGAATCCTTCTCCAGATACAGAAGGTCAGAATCCTCCTCTGGACACAGAAGATCTGAAGGCTCTTCAGGAAGCAGAAAGCCAAACAACAAAGACATCATCTGCTATGAATGTAACGAGCAAGGGCACTACAAAAGTGATTGCCCAAAGCTTCAAAAGGAAAAGACCAAAAAGAAGTTTGGCAAGGAAAGGAAGAAAAGTCTCATGGCTACATGGGATAATTCTGACACATCTGAAGCTGACTCAGAATCAGATGATAAGAGAGAAAACATAGCTCTCATGGCAAACATAACAGAAGACAGTGAAGCTTCTGAGTCAGACTCTGAATCAGATACAGAAGAGGTATTCCCTGACTTTGCTATAAACTTTACTAAGGCTGAATTAGTTAAAAGCCTTAATGAAATTCTGGAAAGATATCAGCAGATCAGAGTCAAATTCAGAAACCTGAAAAGGAATCTTGCCTCTGACTCTGATAAGACTGAGAGTATCAAATTGGAGAATTCTGAGTTAAAAGATAAAATTTCAAAATTAGAAAATCTATTGCCAAACTCTCAGAAGGAAACAATCCCTGAAACTCCCAGCAGTGCTGATGAGATCATCAAGGAGTATGATCACGACTTTCAGAAGTTTCTAGCTAAAAACATAGATAGAAGCAAAATGGCTTCAATGATCTATGGAGTTAGTAGAAATGGCAGAAAAGGAATAGGATACCAAGGTAAGGTACCTACACCAAAGAATGCCATGGATTTAGTTATAAAACACACTTCACTTGATTCACACTTTGTATATAGGCACACACATGACATCAAATATACAAGTAGTAATTATTCTGTCAAGCCAAAATTCAACCAGAGTTTTGGTAAAACTAACAAATCAGGACCCAAGAAAATATGGGCACCTAAGGATAAAATAATACATGTGGCATATATCTTTAGCAGCAAAGCAGAAACACCAATCATGGTACCTGGACTCTGGCTGCTCACGACACATGACGGGAAGAAGGCATATGTTCCAAAGCCTGGAACTTAAGCCTGGAGGCCACGTAGGCTTTGGAGGCAATCAGAGAGGAAAGATCATTGGCTATGAAATAGTAGGTAATGGAAACCTTCCCTCTATAAGTAATGTTTTATTAGTAGATGGATTAATGCATAACATGTTATCCATAAGTCAATTAAGTGATAACGGTTATGATATAATCTTTAATCAAAATTCATGCAAAGCTGTTAGTCAGAAAGATGGGACTATCCTATTTAATAGAAAGAGGAAAACAACATTTATAAAATCAAACTTTCTGAACTGAAAAGTCAGAATGTAAAGTGTCTTCTGTCTGTCAACAAAGAGCAATGGATCTGGCACAGAAGATTGAGACATGTTAGTATGAGAAGAATATCTCAGATTAACAAACTCAATCTGGTCAGAGGACTTCCTAACCTGAAGTTCAATGCAGATGCTCTGTGTGAAGCATGTCAGAAAGTCAAGTTTGCAAAACCTGCTTTCAAATCCAAAAACGTTGTTTCCACCTCTAAGCCATTAGAACTTCTGCACATTAACTTATTTGGACCAGTTAAAACTGCTTCAGTCAGTGGCAAGAAGTATGGGTTAGTAATCGTAGATGACTATAGCAGATGGACATGGGTAAAGTTCTTAAGACACAAGGACGAGTCACACTGTGTGTTTGTCACCTTCTGCAACCAAGTTCAGAATGAAAAGGATCTTAGAATCGTCAAAGTCAGAAGTGATCATGGTGGAGAATTTGAAAACAAAGATTTTGAATCATTCTTTAATGACAAAGGCATTCTGCATGATTTCTCTTGTCCTAGAACTCCCCAGCAAAATGGAGTTGTAGAACGAAAGAACAGAACATTGCAAGAAATGGCCAGAACCATGATCAACGAGACAAACGTTGCTAAGATCTTCTGGGCAGAGGCAATAAACAAAACATGTTACATTCAGAATAGAATCTCCATAAGACCTATTGTGGAAAAGACTCCATATGAATTGTGGAAGAACAGAAAGCCCAACATTTCATATTTTCATCCATTTGGATGTACTTGCTTTATTCTGAATACAAAAAATTATTTGAACAAGTTTGACTCTAAAGCACAAAAGTGTATTATGTTAGGATACTCTGAACGCTCAAGAGGGTACAGAGTATACAATACAGAAACACAAATTATGGAAGAATCAATCAGTGTTCGTTTTGATGACAAGCTTGACTCTCAAAAGTCAAAGCAGAATGAATTACTTGCAGGTATGGAAGTTGAACTCACAGGTACTGAAGATAAATCATCAGAAGCTCTTAACAGAGACACTCCCTTAACATCAGAAAGAGGCACTGCAAGCAATCCAACACCTTCTATTGATCAACTCCAGAAAAGACCATCCAGAAGCAGCATGGATCACCCAAAAGAAACAATCTTAGGAAGAAAGGAAGATCCAATCAGAATAAGATCTAGCTTCAGAAACTCTGAAGAATCCCTCTTGGGACTGGTTTCTCCAATTGAACCAACAACAATTGATGAAGCACTTCTGGAAAATGACTGGATTCTAGCAATTCAAGAGGAGCTAAATCAATTCACAAGAAATGACGTATGGGATCTAGTTCCCAAACCAAAAGGATTCAACGTCATTGGAACAAAATGGGTGTTCAGAAACAAACTGAACGAATAAGGTGAAGTCATCAAAAACAAGGCACGACTGGTAGCACAAGGTTATAGTCAGCAAGAGGGGATAGACTATACAGAAACCTTTGCTTCAGTCGCCAGGTTAGAATCTATCATACTCTTAATCTCATTTGCTGTTAATAAAGGCATCACTCTGTATCAGATGGATGTTAAGAGTGCATTCTTAAATGGCTATATAGAAGAAGAGGTATATATGCACCAACCCCCTGGTTTTGAAAGTTCCAAAAATCCAGAATATTTTTTCAAACTAAAGAAGTCACTATATGGTCTGAAACAAGCTCCCAGAGCTTGGTATGAAAGACTAAGTAACTTCCTGTTAGAAAAGGAATTCACCAGAGGGAAAGTGGACACAACTCTATTCTGTAAGACAATTAAGAATGACATTTTAGTATGTCATATTTATGTTGATGACATCATATTTGGATCTACTAAACCTTCTTTGGGAAGAAAGTTTGCTAAGTGTATGCAGGAAGAATTTGAGATGAGCCTAATGGAGGAACTGAAATTCTTTCTGGGCATTCAGATTAATCAAACCCCAAAAGGAACTTACATTCATCAGAGCAAATATGTCAGAGAACTTCTGAAGAAATTTGATCTCTCAGAATGTAAGCCATCAAAGATTCCAATGCATCCCACGTGCATTCTGGAAAGAGAAGAGGTAAGTAAAAAGGTAGAACAGAAGGTCTACAGAGGTATGATTGGTTCTCTTCTTTATCTGACGACTTCAAGGCCTGACATTTTATTCAGTGTATGCATTTGTGCTAGATTCCAATCAGATCCTGGAGAATCTCACTTAAGAGCAGTTAAGCGAATTTTCAAGTATCTGAAAGGTACTACTAATCTGGGTTTGTTTTATAAAAAATCAAGTGATTACAGCTTAGTAGGATACTGTGATGCTGATTTTGCTGGAGACAGAGTAGAACGTAAAAGCACTTCTGGAAGCTGCCAGTTTCTGGGAGAAAATCTGATCTCATGGTTCAGCAAAAGACAATCCACAATTGCTCTATCAACAGCAGAAGCTGAGTACATAGCAGCAGCTGGATGCAGCACACAAATGCTCTGGATGAAAAGTCAACTTGAGGACTTCCAGATATTTGAGAGTAACATTAATATCCTTTATGACAATACTTCTGCTATTTGTCTCAGC
This sequence comes from Vicia faba, assembly GCA_948472305.1. Taxonomy (NCBI): domain Eukaryota; kingdom Viridiplantae; phylum Streptophyta; class Magnoliopsida; order Fabales; family Fabaceae; genus Vicia; species Vicia faba. Next base: position 335,024,773 of record OX451739.1, on the reverse strand, counting down.
AAAAATCCAATTTTACATTCTAGGGCTAAGCATATAGAAATAAAACATCATTTTATTAGGGACTATATTCAGAAAGGGATTTAAAATTTAAAATTTATTAACACATACCATCAATGGGTTGATATTTTTACAAAACCACTTTCTGAAGATAGGTTCAACTTCATTCTGAAACATCTCAGCATGAAGCTCTGCCCAGAATAAAATTGTTTTGATTCCATATATTAACCTTCAGAACTTTGATTATTCTCTGTGAACTACTAATCAATCTTCTTTCAGAACTTTAGAAGTGCAGATTGTATCAGAATCTATCCATGAAGATCTGAGCGCTTCATTTCAAGGATAGAAATGTGTTGTTCACTCAAGCAAACAAGTGTCATCCAGTCATCAGCTATTTTCTGAGGCTAAACACGCGTTCACGTTTCTGAAAAAGGCAAAGCGCTGATTGGATGCATTGAGACACATGTCATGGGTAACCGTTCCAAATATCTTTATGAATCCCCTAAAATCAGCTATCATTAAATGCTAATAATTATTATTAATTTCTCTCTCTTAACGTTTATGTTTTCAAAACCTTTTTAGAAATATATTTAAACACACTTCACACCATTAACACTCTTTTACCTTCACTTTCATTTTCTCTGAATATTTCTGATTTCAGTGTTCTTACTTTCTCATAAATCCTTTCAATCTTTTTCACAAAAACCTCGTGTGAACATGGCTTCTTCCAGCATTCCTTCTTCAGGTTCCCAGAAAACTGCTTCATCTGAACAATATGAAGTACCCTTCAGAACGCTTCTAACACCAGTCAAAAACCTTGAGGTTCTGTCAGAATTAATCGTGGATTTCATCAGCCTTAAGGAGAATGTGTTTGATTTATCTGAAGAGGTTAAAGCTCAAGGTTGGGAAAAGTATTTTGACAGGCTGGTGGGTCTAACATTTCCTATTCTGGTAAAGGAATTTTGGATTCACGCTTCTTCTTCAAATCATCAAGTTACGTCTTACATCATGGGGAAGAAGATTGTTATCACTGAAGACCTCATTGCACGTTTGATAGGCTACAATGGTGGTGGTGTTCGTTGCATTGATATGTGTGATCGGTGGATCTGGAACTGACTGTTTAACGCTGGTTCGCGAAATGTCGCGGAAGCAAGAGTCGCCACCGTCTTTTATTTTCTCCAAATGGAAAGGACAAAAGCACAGAAAAATTCCTTATAGAGATTGCTCTCGGTTCGGGAGGTAGGTTATAGAAAGGGAAGGTATTAGCACCCTTTCTATCCATGGTTATCCATGGGCTCTTAGATACTTGCTCATTGTGTTTTCAAAAAATTGTTTGTTTGCTTTTCAATGTGGGTTTTAAAAAGTTTCCTTGAAAAATTTCAGTTCGACTCGTACGTCAGAGTGTTTGAAAGATTTGCTTTGAAAGCTTTTGAAAATGTGTTAGTGTAAAAAGCTTTTTGTTTTTTGTTTTGAAGTTTAGAGCAAGTATCTACGAGAACCTACCTACCCTAAGGAATTCGTCTGTGTAAATGTCCTTTAAAGTAATGCCATCCCACCATTGAGAGGTAGGTAGCACCACCGTTGGAGGTGTTCGGGTCAATTCGAGGTTCGGGACATGGTGATCACCAGAGCAATGGGAAGACACCTTAGAAGCTACCCTCATGCCAGGTTCCCGGATCATGAGGACTTACTAAGACATCCTCTACTCGACGATCACCTTTCGAAAGGCAACAGTGAGGCGTACCCTAGGGGTGGTGTGTGATTTGTGTGTCAGATTCATTTATTTTTGTCTTGTCATGTCATGGGTGATCTACGCGTGATTTTATTATGTCCATTCATTCTTGCATGCTTTGTTAACAGTTAATATTTGCGGAAAAGTAAATTCTAAGGCTATTACAAATGGCGCGGGTCCACATCGCCAAAATTTAAACCGGACCCGATTTGACGGAAAATAAATAAAGCAAAGAAATAAAAGTGCGAAAAGTTAAATTGTCCGAGTTACATGGCTTTGGGAGAGATACATAATTATTTAAGCAATAAAAATAAATATGCGAATTAAATAAATTACGAACGCGGGCGTTGGACCCTTTTTGCAAAATGTTAAATTGCATGAATTAATTAATATTAAAAGAAAACATTTTTGGTATTTTTGTGTTTTTTAAGATTTGATAGGAAAAAGAATTAATTAAAACTAAAATAAAATGTTAAACCTAGTTCTAATTATTTTTTGAAGTTATTATAAAAATGTTAAATTAACCTAAATTAAACCCCAATTTTCACTTATGTACATTTAATTATGAAAAATAAAATAAATATTATTATTGTGAAAAAGAAGAGAAAATTAAAAAGGAATAAAAAAGTTATTAAACCTAATTCTATATTTTTGGATTTCTAGTTATTAAAAGGAATTAAAGTTGTAACCTATTTTAAACTAAATTTATTTACAAGCATTTATTTAGAAAATAATTAAAATAAAATAAATACTATATTTTTCTCTTTTTTCTGATTTTTGTGTATTTTATAATTTGTAAAGAAAAAAAAATAATTAATTAAAACAAGTAAAGAAAATATAATAGCAATTAAAAATAAAATAAGAAAAAATATGGAGAAAGCAAACCAGGGGGGGGTTCAGGCCCCAAAGTGAGGTGTTGGCCTTAGCATTCTGGCCCAATTAAGCTTGGATCCGTTTGACTTTTTGCATAGCGTGTGATGCGTTTGACTATGGTACATGGTGCTCTTTGATTCTGAGCCCTTGATCTGGACTCATTAAACACGTGGCTGGCTTGATATGGCGAGTGTATGGTAGCCTTAACTTTGGGCGCTGCATGTGAAAATCATGGGAAAAATATTATTGAGAATAGTACAGACCTGGGACTCGAACCCAGGTCTTGAACGCTACAAGCATAGGTACCTGCCACTGAGCCAGTTTGATCACGTTTAATATATAATATCAAATAAATAATATAAAAGAAAAACTGTATTAGTGGGAGTCAGCGCGCGAAAGTTTGAATCCGCCTATCACGTTTTGACAACGCATCGTCCTCTTCCTCGTCCCTGTAACATAAAGCTTTAGGCAACAGTTTTGCACGCGTCCCCTTAGGCTAGCTAACAGAAAATAGCGAATAGACTTATAACATTCATAAATTAAGCGCGATAAGTGATTCTTCTTCGTCTCTACACGTTGAATCCAACCATGGTACTGAGGATGTCCAATTTTTCCTCTTTTAAGAAGCCCTAAATTTAAGCTCTGAAAAACCCTAGAAATCGCGCATGGCAAAACCTCATACACAGCATGATAATCAAATTAAACATAAGGGTTAGCTTTAAAACATCACCAGGAACAAGAATCCGTAATTAGAATGTCATGAGGATGCTTAGAATTGAAAATACGATTGTCACTTTTTTGCTGTACAGGGGGAGTTCTATATACCAATTCCTGGAGTTTAAGTTGATGTTTTTGATTGCAATGTGATCAGGAGGACTTGAGGAAGCTATTGGAAAAACTTTTATGCCTTGAATCACCCTCTATCAATGAATTCAGTTTTGAATTTTATGGCCAATTTTTCAAGTTTCTAGGGAGCTTTTCTGCGCAACTTAGAGTGTGTGGGCATTAGGTTTTGACTCAACACTTATGAGGGAAGGGAATTAGGTCATTAGCTGGCCTTGATCCATGCCCATGAGAGAATTAGTCTTAGGTTTTTCACCATTAACAAACTTTCCCTTTTTTAAGCAAAACCAAGATTTGGTGTATAACCTAACCCTAGCATGAGTTTGTGAGCTGGCACATGATATATGGAAGCTATTCCAATTCAAATGACACTATTCCATTGATTTTTAAATTTTATTTGAATTTTTAAAGATTTAAAATGAATTAAATTATCAAAAATTAAATAAAATAGAAAAATCAATGTTTGATCTTGAAATTAATCATGGGACACGTGTGTGGCATTACAAGGCTGAATCAAGTGGAAGAAAGTGGGCCCTTTTGTCAAAAATTGAAGTTTCAAGGATAGTTGACTTTTGCCATTTCACAAAAATTTCCCAACTTCTCCAATGCATAACTTGCTCAATTTTTAAGCTTTTCTCATGTTCTTGGACATTTTGGAAAGGTCTTTGAGTCCTTTAACCAATGCCTTTGGTCCCATGTCATTTTGATTTTCCAATCTCAAGTTATGGCCTTTGACTTAAAGTCCCTTTTTGTTGACTTTTGAAAATGACCTATAATGTTGAAATTTATAACTTTTTGTGAGAGAATTTCTTGGACTTGAAGTATGAAGATGAGTTGTAGGAAATGTCTTTCTCTTCAAAATGAGCTTTGGATGGCATTTTTCTGATAATCCATGTGAAAGTTATGCCCTGGTCAATTTCAGTTGACTTTTTCAGCTGTCCAAATAAGGAAACTTTGCATCTTGATGATTTTCTGAGCCAAATTTTGAGAATCATGATCAAGCATTGATCAAATGATGTTTGTGGCTTCAAAATGATATGTTGACCAAAAATTTGAACTTTTGACTGTCAAATGACCATTTTGCCCCTACAGTTGACTGTAGTGCAATTTAGGGTTTTGACTGTGCAATTTTGAGCTGAATGCCTTGAAACTTGATATGAGGATGCTTGACCATGTTTGTAAGCATATGAGACTTGATTGAGCCTTTGAACACTTCCTTTTCTTGATCAGACTCAAAACCCTAATTTTGACTGTTTAGGAGGCCCTTGCACTGTGCAACCCTTGGGGAATTTTGTGACTTGGCTTGGCAATTTCTTGAAGAATATGGGAGGGAAAATTTTGGGGTATAACAGTTGCCCCTGTTCAATCTTCTTAGACCTGAGGATGCAGATTGGCGGACGTGCCTTTCGTAATCCGAGGGTAGAAGATGATTGGACACTAGAGTGCCCAGAAATTTGCGCTCACATAGTGGCAGTGATGGTGGAATGGGTTTATAGATGCCATCTGGATGTTTGATTGCGTAAGAGATTCCTTGGCGAGAACCTGTATACCTGCAAAACAGAAAATGAGTACCTGACACGTTGCAGGAGCTGATTTTTAGATGCCTGGTATATATGTGTCCTGACTGGTTACAGGAGCTGAGTCTGGAGCTTCAAACGGCGATGAAAGAACCAGGGATGGTTACTACCTTAGCATGAATGGTAAGAGAACCTTGGGCGACTTTAACTTCAACAACGCTCGTTGAGAAAAATCTTGGGTGTCTTCTACTGGAATAAGAATCAGGGAGATCTTAGGGTCGATCTGACTGAACCAGAGGAGGCCTTTGACTGGATAAGAATCAGAAAAAATCTTAGGGTCGATTTAACTGAACCAGACAAGGTCTTGAAATATCTTCAACTGGATAAGAATCAGGGAGATCTTAGGGTCGATCTGACTGAACCAGAGGAGGCCTTTGACTGGATAAGAATCAGAAAAATCTTAGGGTCGATTTAACTGAACCGGACAAGGTCTTGAAATATCTTCAACTGGATAAGAATCAGGGAGATCTTAGGGTCGATCTGACTGAACCAGAGAAGGCCTTTGACTGGATAAGCATCAGTAAAATCTTAGGGTCGATTTAACTGAACCGGACAAGGTCTTGAAATATCTTCAACTAGATAAGCATCAGGGAGATCTTAGGGTCGATCTGACTGAACCAGAGAAGGCCTTTGACTGGATAAGCATCAGGAAAATCTTAGGGTCGATTTAACTGAACCGGACAAGGTCTTGAAATATGATTGAGAATTTAACTGAATCTTTCCTGAAAGGTAAAAGTCAGTCATATGCAATGCATGATATGGATCAAGCAATGATGTTCTCAACATAAATGAGATTTGTATGATATGATGTGTATATGCATGTTATAATGATGTATGTGATGTTTTATGTATGTTTTTGTCTAGGAAAGTGAATCCTTGACGGGTGCCGGGAAGTCGTATCCTGGGCTGATGTCGAAGAATAGATTTTGCTTCCGCTGGGGATGATAACTGCAAGAATACCGGTAGGAGAAGATGACTCCGTTGCGGAGTAAACTTGGAAAACGGAGGATTCTGCGGGGAGAAAAGATACTCTAGCGACCATGCTGGGAAGCAATACTCTGTGGGGAGAGAAATGCTTTGCTGAGTGTTGATAATAGTTTGCTGGGGATAGGAAGACTTCGTCGACGACACTCTTTCCGTGGCTTTTGGCTGAGGATAACCCAGTTATATCCTGTTAAGGAAATAACTCTTCAAATCAAGCCGGACGACGCGTTCGTGCTCTGCGAAGGATAAGCTTCCAGAATTTACTGGGGATAAGCTTACTGCTTGGGGATATATGAATTCCAACTTTCCTGGGGAAACTAATTGGACTCTCCTGGGGAGTTTTGATGTGCTGGGGAAGTGATTCCTTTGTATGCTGCCGGGGAACAATCTTTAGACCAAGACTGCCGGGGATGCTTGTTAAGAATATATGCTGCTGGGGAATGTTGAGATCTGCGGGAGGACACCCAACTTCCTTAAGGTTGATAACTGTTTTGCTTGAGGAGAGTATACTGCTTGCTGTCTCACTCTCTGGGGAATTTAAGATGCCTGGTTATGTTCTTTAGCTGAACCTACCTTGGTACTTTGGAGGATAGAACAATTAGATTGCCTAGACAACTCCTTATTGCCCCTGTTTCTAATGTCCCCTGTAATTAATTCTTTGTTTCGTATGCAAATATTTATGAGCTAGCAAATTATTGTCAATGCATATATCACAAATTGAACCTTGGACGTTCTTCGCAAAACAAAACAGAAAAGGAAAAAACAAAAGGCACATTTTAACTGAAAAGTATATTTGTATTGATTTTTGAATGGCCTGAAAATAGGCGTTTTGTGTACAAGAGGCTGACGTCCTAATAAGAGAACGCCACCGAGCAAAAAGGGTTTATACAAACTTTGTACAAAAGAAAATAAAACAGCTGTGTGAAATATATGAATGACCCACTGGGTTTCAATTCTGCTATTGCCTTTATAACTCCGAGCGTCTCATCACTTGATGACCTTGGTTGAAGGTGAAGCTGACTGATCGATGCCATCTGATCTTGATGTAGATACCGGATTCTGGATGCAAAGTGATCGATGAGACATAGCATTACGCTTTTATCCCTAATTTTTGCCTGGACCGCCCTTTCGGGTTTTCAGTCCACCGGGATATCCATTTTTGCCCAAGCCGCCCTTTCAGGTTTTCGACTTGCCGGGTGTACAAATTTTTTTCATTTTCATCCCTTCATTTTGCCCGAACCCTTTTGGTTCGACGGGAAGCCCTAATTTTTGCCTAGACATGTCAGCCTAGCGGGTCTTTTTTCATGCGTAGTATCTTTTTACTATGTCTGCATTGGCGGGGTGAGGAAGGTCGTCACCATCCATATTGGTTAATATCATTGCTCCTCCTGAGAACACATGCTTAACCACAAATGGCCCTTCGTACGTAGGGGTCCATTTGCCCCTTGGATCACTCTGAGGAAGGATGATTCGCTTGATTACCAGATCCCCGACTCGATATTCTTGTGGTCTGACCTTTTTGTTAAATGCCCTGATCATCCGTTTCTGATACGTCTGACCATGACAGATAGCAGCAAGTCTCTTTTCATCAATAAGGTTGAGTTGATCAAGTCGTGTCTGGATCCAATCATCTTCGTTCAGATTTGCATCCTTCATTATTCGGAGAGAGGGTATTTGCACTTCGATTGGCAAGACTGCCTCCATACCATAAACCAAAGAGAAAGGAGTTGCCCCGGTTGACGTCCTAGTTGAGGTACGGTACCCATGTAGAGCGAATGGTAACATCTCGTGCCAATCTTTATAAGTCACTGTCATTTTCTGCACGATCTTCTTGATGTTCTTATTTGCTGCTTCTACAGCCCCATTCATCTTCGGTATATAAGGAGAAGAATTGTGGTGCTGTATTTTGAACTGTTCGCAAAGCTCGGCGATCATCTTATTGTTCAGATTGGTACCGTTATCTGTAATAATTCTCTCAGGGATGCTGTACCGACAGATCAGGTTATGCCGAATGAACCGTGCTACAACAGTCTTGGTTACCGTAGCATAGGATGCTGCCTCAACCCACTTCGTGAAGTAATCAATTGCCACTAGGATGAAGCGATGTCCATTAGATGCCGTAGGTTTAATCTCGCCGATCATGTCTATGCCCCACATTGCAAACGGCCAAGGCGCAGTCAGAACATTCAGGGGGACCAGAGGAACATGCACCTTGTCTGCATAAATCTGGCACTTGTGGCATGTCCTGGAATGTTGGTAACAGTCAGCTTCCATTGTGGACCAGTAGTATCCTGCCCGTAGGATCTTCTTAGCCATAGTGTGTCCACTGGAATGTGTACCAAAGGTCCCTTCATGTAGCTCTTCTATGATCCGTTCTGCTTCAGTTTTGTCCACACAACGCAGTAAGGTTGAATCATGGTTTCGCTTGTACAAGATGCCGTTGCTTAGGAAGAACTTGGCTGCAAACCTCCTCAGGAACTTCTTATCATTGATAGATGCACCCTCAGGGTATTCCTGAGTTTCCAGATATCTCTTCACTTCATGGTACCAAGGCTTCTCAGACACCAATTCAGTTTCGAGATCACAACAGTATGCCGGTTCATCCAGTTTCCAGATGATGATCCGGGGAGCCTCATTATCCCATTTGACCTTGAACATAGAAGACATTGTAGCTAACGCGTCCGCCAACTGATTCTCTTCTCTTGGAAAGTGCTCAAATGTTATCTCTGTGAAGTGGGGGATCAGGGTCAACACACATTCTCTGTAAGGAATCAAGTTTGGATGTTTCGTATCCCACTCTCCTTTGATCTGATTGATCACAAGAGAGGAATCTCCGAAGACACTCAGAAATTTGATCCTCAGGTCGATCGCAGCTTGAAGACCCATGATACACGCCTCATACTCCGCCATGTTGTTGGTACAGTTGAAACACAGCCGGGCGGTGAGTGGAGTATGAGTACCTTGTGGAGATATGATGATGACGCCAATACCATTTCCCAAAGCGTTGGATGCCCCGTCAAAATGCATAGACCATCGGGATCCTGGTTCAGGTCCTTCATCCGGTCCAGGTACTTCACAGTCAGTTACTATCATAATGCTTTCATCCGGAAACTCGAAGTTCATTGATTGGTAGTCATCTACAGCTTGATGTGCTAAGTGGTCTGCCAATACACTTCCCTTGATGGCTTTCTGGGTCGTGTACTGAATGTCATATTCCGTCAAGATCATTTGCCATCTTGCAATTCTCCCCGACAGAGCAGGCTTTTCGAATATGTACTTTATAGGATCCATCTTTGAGATCAACAAAGTAGTGTGAGTCAGCATATACTGTCTCAGCCGGCGAGCAGCCCATACCAAAGCGCAGCAAGTTTTCTCAAGCAGTGAGTATCGGGTCTCACAGTCGGTAAACTTTTTGCTAAGGTAATAAATGGCATGCTCTTTTCGGCCAGACTCGTCATGCTGCCCCAGCACACACCCCATTGAATTATCAAGCACTGTCAGGTAAAGTATCAAAGGTCTCCCTTCAACTGGTGGCATAAGGATGGGTGGTTCTTGGAGATATTCTTTGATTCTGTCAAAAGCAGCCTGACATTCATCATTCCAACGTACTACCTGATCTTTCTTCAGCAGCTTGAAGATTGGTTCACAGGTAGCAGTTAGGTGTGAGATGAACCGAGCAATGTAATTCAGACGTCCTAGAAAGCCTCTGACTTCCTTCTCTGTCCTAGGAACTGGCATCTCTTGAATGGCTTTGACCTTAGCAGGGTCCACTTGAATTCCCTTGTCACTTACCACGAAGCCTAGCAACTTTCCAGATCTTACCCCGAAGGTGCACTTGTTCGGGTTCAACCTCAGCTTGTACAGTTTCAAACGGTCAAACAGTTTCTGCAGATGATCAAGGTGTTCTTCCTCCGTCTGGGACCTAGCGATCATGTCGTCAACATACACTTCTATCTCATGATGGATCATGTCATGAAATAAAGCAACCATGGCACGTTGGTAGGTTGCCCCAACATTCTTTAGTCCAAAAGGCATGACTTTGTAGCAGAAGGTGCCCCACTGAGTAACAAATGTAGTCTTTTCCATGTCTTCAGGAGCCATCTTGATCTGATTGTAGCCTGAAAAACCATCCATAAAAGAGAACACTTTATGCTGAGCTGTATTATCAACAAGGACATCAATGTGAGGTAGAGGGAAGTCATCCTTGGGGCTGGCCCTGTTCAGTTCCCTGTAATCGACACACATTCTGACCTTGCCGTCCTTCTTAGGTACCGGCACCACATTAGCAACCCACTGAGGGTAAGAAGTCACTGCAAGAAACCCGGCATCAAACTTCTTCATAACCTCGGCTTTAATCTTTTCAGACATCTCTGGACGCATACGGCGGACCTTTTGCTTAACCGGAGGGCAATCTTCTTTAGTTGGTAAGTGATGGACCACAATGTCGGTATCTAATCCGGGCATATCTTCGTAGGACCAGGCAAAGATCTCCATATAGTCATGCAGCATCTGAGTCAACCGTTGCTTCACGCTGAGCTCTAGGTTGGCACCAATCTTTACCCCTTTCTTGTCTTCTTCAGTACCCAAGTTTATTATTTCCACTGGCTCTTCATGGGGTTGAATTGCCCTCTCTTCCTGTTGTAACAGTCTTGCAAGTTCACCAGGCACTTCGCAATCATCTTCACCTTCGTCTTCGGCTAAGTTGATCGGATTTTCGAAGTCATAACTGGCAGTAGCAGAGTCATTACCAGTGAGATCCAGAGTGGATTGAAACTTGTATGAGTGAGTGTGTGTGTAAATACAGCTGTTTTGCAATATGTAAAGAAAGGAAAGAAAAGGAGCGCAAAATTTGAAATGTGAAAAACGTCCAATGCTTTTATTTATGATATATGACAGTGACAAACAAAATCCCTCATAAACAAAACCACGGTGCCCCGGGTAAGACACCGGGCCATATAGTTTCAAATTATTGTTTATTACAAATCCAAAACAAAGAAGTTCATTACTGGGGAACAAAAGTTATGGGTGTAAAGTCTTTAGCAGTCCAATTGGTCAATCCACCGTCGGTCGTCGGGTAGATCCAGCTATCGAACTCTGACTCTTCCACTTCGTCTTCCTCTCCAATAGCATTCACTTCTGAGTGGGTGATGAGCACAGGAGGTCTTCCAATTCTCGCCTTGCGCACTGCTTTCTGAGCTTCTGTGGTGAAACCCAGCCCAAACTTGTTAGTCTTAGGAGTAAGATCAGGGAGCTTGCCCCAGTTTGCACATTCACCTCTTTCGATCACAGCCCGGGCGTCCTTTAAGGAGGCCATCTTCAAAGGAGAAACCTCTTCATCCACTGCTTCTGCTGCTGCCAAGGTTTGTGGCACTTCCTCAAAATGTTGAAAGGGGGTTTCAATGAACTCCCCATCCATTTCCACGTATCTGAAGGAGTTGAGGTGGCTGACCATGTACTCCTCTTCCCCTTGCACCGTTACGATCTTCCCCCTGACCGGGTACTTGAGCTTCTGATGCAACGTGGAGGTCACAGCTCCAGCCTTGTGGATCCACGGGCGACCCAGCAAACAAGAATAGGACGGATGGATGTCCATCACATAGAATTTTGAATCAAATACCTGTGACCCAACCCTGATTGGGATGTCCACCTCACCATGTACCATTCTTTTGGACCCGTCAAAGGCCCGGACAACAATGTTACTTGGTTTGAGCTCTAGACCCTCACAATCCAGCCTATCCAGAGCCTTCTTGGGCAGCACGTTTAATGAAGAACCTGTGTCAACCAGCACATGAGCAAGAGTAGTGCCCCTGCATTCAATGGAGACATGCAGGGCGTCATTATGGTTCTTCCCCTTTGCTGTCAGATCGGCATCAGAGAAACCCAGGCCATTATTAGCGGTTAGGTTGGCCACACAGTCGGTGAACTGGTCAGCAGACGTCTCTTGGGGTACGTGGGCTGTCTTTAAGAAAGCAATCAGAGCCTTGGCGTGGGCCTCTGAACACAGCAGCAGTGACAACATGGAGATTTTAGAGGGGGTGTGCCCCAGCTGTTCTACAACATTGAAATCACTTTTCTTTATTATCTTGAGGATTTCTTCCATTTCCTGCCTGGAAGCCTCAACAATGGTCTTCGGTGCCTCCGTCCTGGCAGGCACATCAGCAGCAATCCCCTTGCCCCGAGTATCAGATGACTCGGTAGCAGGGGTGGATACTTGGTCAGGGGGAGAAACAGGCACCCTGGACGGTGTGAAGACCAAAGGCCTATGACTTACCGGAGGAGCAATGTCTGGCGAGAACAGTCTTCCACTACGAGTGACCTTAGCAGGCCCAGTGATGTTGGAGACACCAGCATCGATGTTGAACTCTTGTTTCACACCCAGAACATAAACATCCGCCCCATAGTGCCATAGGACAACCTTATCAGATTTGTAGGGGATAGGCCCCGGAACAGTAATGGTGATGGGAGCAATCTTGTGAACCGGCAAAATTTGGACAGGCTTCTTTGAAGGAGCCTTGGAAGGGTTGTTGAAGATGGTAACGATCGACACTTCTTCAACAGGAGCAACAGGAACAACAATCTTTCTGAACAAAATCTCTCTACTATCCATCAGGTTTTGGACGCCTGACTTCAGCAGAGAACAACCAGCAGGGAAAGCAACACATAGAGGGCAACCTTCGCTACATCCCGGAAATAAACCGGCTAGCAACAAGTTCCTCTTGACTGTCAGCAGTGGAGTAGCAACATCATCCACCGAAGCTACATACAAATCCTCCTCAACAGCATTCACTCCATGCTGGGGCATGGGAGCGGTTACAACATTCGGCCTCTCGGGCGCCTCAAACTGTATTTCCTTTGCATCAATGAGGTCTTGAACCTTATTCTTTAAGGCCCAACAGTCATCTGTGCTATGCCCCGGGCTATCAGAGTGGTAAGCACAGCGAGCATTTGGATTAAACTTGGGGGATGCAGTATTGGGAAACTTTGGAGCCTCCCTGACAGTCACTAAATTGGTGGATAGCAACTGTGGCAGGATCTGTGATAAGGTCATGCTTAACCGGGTAAACTCTCTCCGGGGTCTTTCAAACTTTTGAGGATTAGTTGGCCGAGGAGCGGCAGCAGGTTTGGCAATCATTACCGCACTGACAGATTGGCGGCGTTCAGGTTGCTCTGGTCTCCGGGAGCTATATACAGCACTAGCCTCCTTTTTGAAGGGTTTCTTTTCAGTACTGGAGGAGGCAACCTTCTGTATCTTCCCCGATTTTATACCGGCCTCGATCCTTTCACCAGTCAGGATCAGATCAGTAAACCCAGCAGAGGAATTACCAATGAGATGATTGAAAAATGGACCAGATAGGGTCCCCAAAAACATATCTACCAGCTCCCGGTCCGTCAATGGTGGCTGCACTCTGCCAGCCAGGTCTCTCCATTTCTGGGCGTACTCCTTAAAACCTTCACCCGACCCTAGCGACATACCCTGGAGCTGGGTACGCGTAGGAGCGAGGTCGGAATTATATTGATACTGCTTGTAAAAAGCAGTGGCAAGATCCTCCCAGTTACGAATGCTGATTCCATCCAGCTGATAGAACCATTCGAGGTGAGTCCCTGAAAGACTCTCCTGGAAGAAGTGGATCCAAAGGTTCTTGTCTGCTGTGTAAGGCTGGATCTTCCTTACATAAGAACAGAGGTGCATCTTGGGACAGGAAGCCCCGTCATACTTCACAAAGGCAGGTGCCTTGAACTTGTGTGGGATCACCACCCCAGTAGATAACCCCAAGTCTCCAAAATCCAGTCCAGGCACCCGCTGAACTTCCATAGCCTTTAATCTGTCCTCCAGCTGCTTGTACCGGTCTTCAGCAGGAGGGTATTGTTCGTCGTTGAAGTCTGTTTCAGTATCAGAGCCCACAGGAGTAGGGACCTCCCTTTCTTGGTGACTACCTTCCCCCACAGATGGGGTAGTCCTTTCAGCCTCAACCTGTAAGGTGTTCCCGAGTCTGCGCCCAGTGTTAAATAGCACAGTCCTCCTCTTCTTCTTAGTCTTCTTCAGAACCATGGTCTTCAACTCTTGTTGACCCTGAGCCAAGCCCTTGATCAGCTCCTGAAATTGGGCGTTCTGCGCCTGAAGAGCCTTGATAGATGCCTCGGTTGATGATTCAAGGTTCATGATGCTGAAATAAACAGCGAAGAACAGTAAACAACCTGAAAAGAAGAGTACCTGTGATGCACATGATGAATGATATGTGTTTATGCAATGCATTCAAGAGTTCGAAAATTCAAATTTGTTGTAGACCAAAAGGAACACACGTCATTATTAAGAAAATCATTGTTTAATACATCAAAGCCTCATGGGCAAAAGTACAAAAAAATCAAATCAATCCCAAAATATGCTGCGCATCCTCTTTGGAGCTATGTAAGTGTTGAGGTTCCTCTCCTCATGCAACAAACGGGTGAGCTCCAAGACCTTCTTTTCACTGGCATGCAGACTAGTCTCAAGAGAATTCCGCTCTTCCTTAAGCTGGATCCAGCTCTTCTGCATCTCTTCCCAGGATGTGGGCATATCAGGGTGCTGAATAACGTGAGACACTTCTCCTTCCAAGGCAGGCTCTTTGATTACTGGAAGCATGTGAGGATAAGGCATTACTAACTTCTGAGAGCGGGCTCGTACCCACTTGAGGTAAGGCTCCAAAGGGATGGAGTTCCTGTGCCCCAGTGTCTTGCTGTCTATCCTACTAGGCATCCTCCAGGCTCTGATAAATCTCTGGCGAAGTCCTCGAGTATCGTTGTCGAAGTCAAAAACTATGTCAGGAATTAACATGTCATGAGGACCATCCCTCCGAGCATAACCAAATTGTCTCCAAGCCAGGCATGGGCTATAAGTAATACCCCTTCTGATTCCAAGTAAAGGAACATTAGGATACTCCCCGCAACGATCAATGATAGTGACATCTTCTCTGGACCTAGGGCACCAATGTATATCTGCATGTGTAAGAGTCATCAACCGTTGTGACCATCTCAAACCCCGCTCATTCTTCAGGACTGATTGTGGAAGGTGCGAAATAAACCATCTTCCCAGGAGAGGAGTGCAACACATAAGGACACCTCTTTTTCTCATGGTTCGAGTGTAACATGAGTGAAGGATGTCCCCCAGCAACGTAGGTATAGGATTCCTGGACATAAAGATCTGGACAGCACTGATATCAATGAGCTGATCTGGGTTAGGGAACAACACCAAACCATAAACAAGGAGGGCCACAACCTCTTCAAAAGCTTGCAAGTCAAGGGAGTTCCAACATTCATAGGCCTTTTCAAACAGAAACCTGGCTAAGAACCCTTTAATACCACTTCTGACTTCCCAATGTCCCTTGAGGTCAGATGACTGTAAGTGCAAGGCTTTAGCAATCTCTTCAAGCTTAGGTTCCTTTTCTGTACCGTTGAAGGGTAGCTGATCAAGGATAGGCATCTTCAGGAGCCGGGAGAACTCCTCCAATGTAGGTACCAACTGATAATCCAAGAAGGTAAAACAGTGATGCAGAGGGTCAAAGAACTGGAACAAGACCTTTATCATATCTTCCTCAATGTTGGTGTTGACCAAGCTGATGAGGCTTCCATGCCTTTCACTGAATGAAGAATTCTCGGGAATCCTGGATATAACCTCCTTAAGCTGAGGAGGGATCCTTACAAGACTGATTTGAATTGTCTTTCTACGAATAGTTTCCATGTCCTACAAAACAAGAACAAAGATGAAAATTCGAACCCCTGAAATGGTTAGTCAATGCATATGATGCTGGATGATGTCATGATGCTATGATTAAACACACCACAGATATGTATAAAGACAAACATGTAAGGCACACAAGGCACACAAGACAAGCCCTTAAGGTTTAAGGCCAGCATGGGGTCTGGGTAGTACCCTCTTGAAGTTGGTGAGTTCAACCTGTCCTAATCAAAGTAACCGGGTTCTAAGGTTCCCAATATCACGGGATTGCTTTCATTGTTCATCGTTTCGATTTAGCCACTGAACTGGCGACCGAAATATTCCAGGAAAGCAACCCTCAATTGAGTGTAGTATCGAGTATCAACCAACCTCGGACTGCACCAAAGTCGGTTATCTCACTACCCTAAAGAGGCCAAGATAGTTCAATTAAGGTTCCTAAGGTCTGTTGATGCTTCACGACACCACGCGGAGGCCCCGTACTCTCCTTGACTGAACTCAAGGGTTACCGGTACACACCAAAGTGCCACATCAACGTAGCAGACTGCTTCAACCATGTCGGTATACCCCGCACAGTTCCCTCACAGCCTTGTTGCTACTTTCTAAGAAAGGTATCCCCCAGATCCGGGTTAGGATCTATAGAACTCCCAAGCAACCCACAATTTTAAAGCACACAAGGAAAACAATTGAAAACACAGTTATGAACTAGCCCTAAGGTACACCTCACTTTATAAGATAGTCCCCAGCAGAGTCGCCAGTTCTGTGATCGGTGGATCTGGAACTGACTGTTTAACGCTGGTTCGCGAAATGTCGCGGAAGCAAGAGTCGCCACCGTCTTTTATTTTCTCCAAATGGAAAGGACAAAAGCACAGAAAAATTCCTTATAGAGATTGCTCTCGGTTCGGGAGGTAGGTTATAGAAAGGGAAGGTATTAGCACCCTTTCTATCCATGGTTATCCATGGGCTCTTAGATACTTGCTCATTGTGTTTTCAAAAAATTGTTTGTTTGCTTTTCAATGTGGGTTTTAAAAAGTTTCCTTGAAAAATTTCAGTTCGACTCGTACGTCAGAGTGTTTGAAAGATTTGCTTTGAAAGCTTTTGAAAATGTGTTAGTGTAAAAAGCTTTTTGTTTTTTGTTTTGAAGTTTAGAGCAAGTATCTACGAGAACCTACCTACCCTAAGGAATTCGTCTGTGTAAATGTCCTTTAAAGTAATGCCATCCCACCATTGAGAGGTAGGTAGCACCACCGTTGGAGGTGTTCGGGTCAATTCGAGGTTCGGGACATGGTGATCACCAGAGCAATGGGAAGACACCTTAGAAGCTACCCTCATGCCAGGTTCCCGGATCATGAGGACTTACTAAGACATCCTCTACTCGACGATCACCTTTCGAAAGGCAACAGTGAGGCGTACCCTAGGGGTGGTGTGTGATTTGTGTGTCAGATTCATTTATTTTTGTCTTGTCATGTCATGGGTGATCTACGCGTGATTTTATTATGTCCATTCATTCTTGCATGCTTTGTTAACAGTTAATATTTGCGGAAAAGTAAATTCTAAGGCTATTACAAATGGCGCGGGTCCACATCGCCAAAATTTAAACCGGACCCGATTTGACGGAAAATAAATAAAGCAAAGAAATAAAAGTGCGAAAAGTTAAATTGTCCGAGTTACATGGCTTTGGGAGAGATACATAATTATTTAAGCAATAAAAATAAATATGCGAATTAAATAAATTACGAACGCGGGCGTTGGACCCTTTTTGCAAAATGTTAAATTGCATGAATTAATTAATATTAAAAGAAAACATTTTTGGTATTTTTGTGTTTTTTAAGATTTGATAGGAAAAAGAATTAATTAAAACTAAAATAAAATGTTAAACCTAGTTCTAATTATTTTTTGAAGTTATTATAAAAATGTTAAATTAACCTAAATTAAACCCCAATTTTCACTTATGTACATTTAATTATGAAAAATAAAATAAATATTATTATTGTGAAAAAGAAGAGAAAATTAAAAAGGAATAAAAAAGTTATTAAACCTAATTCTATATTTTTGGATTTCTAGTTATTAAAAGGAATTAAAGTTGTAACCTATTTTAAACTAAATTTATTTACAAGCATTTATTTAGAAAATAATTAAAATAAAATAAATACTATATTTTTCTCTTTTTTCTGATTTTTGTGTATTTTATAATTTGTAAAGAAAAAAAAATAATTAATTAAAACAAGTAAAGAAAATATAATAGCAATTAAAAATAAAATAAGAAAAAATATGGAGAAAGCAAACCAGGGGGGGGGGTTCAGGCCCCAAAGTGAGGTGTTGGCCTTAGCATTCTGGCCCAATTAAGCTTGGATCCGTTTGACTTTTTGCATAGCGTGTGATACGTTTGACTATGGTACATGGTGCTCTTTGATTCTGAGCCCTTGATCTGGACTCATTAAACACGTGGCTGGCTTGATATGGCGAGTGTATGGTAGCCTTAACTTTGGGCGCTGCATGTGAAAATCATGGGAAAAATATTATTGAGAATAGTACAGACCTGTGACTCGAACCCAGGTCTTGAACGCTACAAGCATAGGTACCTGCCACTGAGCCAGTTTGATCACGTTTAATATATAATATCAAATAAATAATATAAAAGAAAAACTGTATTAGTGGGAGTCAGCGCGCGAAAGTTTGAATCCGCCTATCACGTTTTGACAACGCATCGTCCTCTTCCTCGTCCCTGTAACATAAAGCTTTAGGCAACAGTTTTGCACGCGTCCCCTTAGGCTAGCTAACAGAAAATAGCGAATAGACTTATAACATTCATAAATTAAGCGCGATAAGTGATTCTTCTTCGTCTCTACACGTTGAATCCAACCATGGTACTGAGGATGTCCAATTTTTCCTCTTTTAAGAAGCCCTAAATTTAAGCTCTGAAAAACCCTAGAAATCGCGCATGGCAAAACCTCATACACAACATGATAATCAAATTAAACATAAGGGTTAGCTTTAAAACATCACCAGGAACAAGAATCCATAATTAGAATGTCATGAGGATGCTTAGAATTGAAAATACGATTGTCACTTTTTTGCTGTACAGGGGGAGTTCTATATACCAATTCCTGGAGTTTAAGTTGATGTTTTTGATTGCAATGTGATCAGGAGGACTTGAGGAAGCTATTGGAAAAACTTTTATGCCTTGAATCGCCCTCTATCAATGAATTCAGTTTTGAATTTTATGGCCAATTTTTCAAGTTTCTAGGGAGCTTTTCTGCGCAGCTTAGAGTGTGTGGGCATTAGGTTTTGACTCAGCACTTATGAGGGAAGGGAATTAGGTCATTAGCTGGCCTTGATCCATGCCCATGAGAGAATTAGTCTTAGGTCTTTCACCATTAACAAACTTTCCCTTTTTTAAGCAAAACCAAGATTTGGTGTATAACCTAACCCTAGCATGAGTTTGTGAGCTGGCACATGATATATGGAAGCTATTCCAATTCAAATGACACTATTCCATTGATTTTTAAATTTTATTTGAATTTTTAAAGATTTAAAATGAATTAAATTATCAAAAATTAAATAAAATAGAAAAATCAATGTTTGATCTTGAAATTAATCATGGGACACGTGTGTGGCATGACAAGGCTGAATCAAGTGGAAGAAAGTGGGCCCTTTTGTCAAAAATTGAAGTTTCAAGGATAGTTGACTTTTGCCATTTCACAAAAATTTCCCAACTTCTCCAATGCATAACTTGCTCAATTTTTAAGCTTTTCTCATGTTCTTGGACATTTTGGAAAGGTCTTTGAGTCCTTTAACCAATGCCTTTGGTCCCATGTCATTTTGATTTTCCAATATCAAGTTATGGCCTTTGACTTAAAGTCCCTTTTTGTTGACTTTTGAAAATGACCTATAATGTTGAAATTTATAACTTTTTGTGAGAGCATTTCTTGGACTTGAAGTATGAAGATGAGTTGTAGGAAATGTCTTTCTCTTCAAAATGAGCTTTGGATGGCATTTTTCTGATAATCCATGTGAAAGTTATGCCCTGGTCAATTTCAGTTGACTTTTTCAGTTGTCCAAATAAGGAAACTTTGCATCTTGATGATTTTCTGAGCCAAATTTTGAGAATCATGATCAAGCATTGATCAAATGATGTTTGTGGCTTCAAAATGATATGTTGACCAAAAATTTGAACTTTTGACTGTCAAATGACCATTTTGCCCCTACAGTTGACTGTAGTGCAATTTAGGGTTTTGACTGTGCAATTTTGAGCTGAATGCCTTGAAACTTGATATGAGGATGCTTGACCATGTTTGTAAGCATATGAGACTTGATTGAGCCTTTGAACACTTCCTTTTCTTGATCAGACTCAAAACCCTAATTTTGACTGTTTAGGAGGCCCTTGCACTGTGCAACCCTTGGGGAATTTTGTGACTTGGCTTGGCAATTTCTTGAAGAATATGGGAGGGCAAATTTTGGGGTATAAAAATATGGCATAAAGGTGTGCAGATGCTGCCCTAATTGCAAGGGAAATCTTTACGCTGGGGCTTCCCTCCAGCAAGATAAGGGATTTGAAAGACAAACACAGAATTTGGGCCAAGATCATTATGGGATGCTTCAACCACAGGAAGCCTACCAGCTCTCCTGATTACATTAATATTGATAAGCAGTTTCTGATCTATTTCATCTCTCAGAAGGTCAAGATAAATCTGGCTCATCTTCTGTTCAACCATCTCAGAACAAGTGTTAAAGAAACAAGAGAAGAGGAACGTACAAAAAGGGATTGGATACCCTTAGGAATACTGATATCAGATATTCTTACAAAAAATAGGCTGATTGATCATCTGACAGAGGCTCAGGAAATTAACACTCTGGAAGCTTCTGTTGGCAAGCAGCTGAATGCCAAAAATCTGAAGAAAATGAAGTTGATAGAGAACATCAAGAAGGAGCCTAACGTCACTCCTTTTGATGCAATCTCCAGCAGAAGAGTCCCTCTGGATGGCTTCCCTCTGTTCTCAGAGATTGACTCTAAACCATAAATCATTCTGAGATATCTGGATGCTTGTAAAGCTGATGGTACAACACAAATCTGAATATTCAAGATCTTCAGCAGAAGGCTCCAAAGTTTGTTCTAAAGAAGACAAAGAAAAGAAAAGCTGTTGCAGAAGGATCATCTCAGCAGACTCCTAAGAAGAGAGGTAGTCCTTCTTCTGTAACTGTTTTAGATTCAACTGTTGTATCAACATCTATTCCAATTCCAAATCCATCTGAAAACCCAACACCTCAAACTTTCGATGATTTTGACCTTGATTTTAACCCTCCTGAATCATTAACCCTCAGAAGATCTCGCTCCCAACACCAAAATCCAAATACTGAAGCCATACCAGAACAAGAACTTAAAAAAGTTCTTTCTGATATAGACCAACACACTTCTGCTCCCGAAACAGAAAATCCAAATCCAAACACAGATCCACAACCAGAAATTCCCCTCTCACCAATACCAGAAATCCCAGAACCAGAAATCCTACAACCTTCATCTCCTCAACCAGAAATTAATCCACCATCTCCCCAACCTGAACAATCTCCACAACCTGAGACTCAAACCTCTGAGGCTCAACCCTCTGAATCCACTGAACCACAACCTCTGGCCATTCAATTTCCTTGTGGTACCACTGAGTATTCCTCAACTTCCCTCTTCACCAGAAATAACTCCACCAAATTCCCCATCAAGTCCAATAATAATTCCTGACTCTCCCACTCCCTCACCAAAAGCCAAGTCAGAAAACCACAGCAAGACTGTCATTAATTTAACAATCTTTGAACGTCTTGCTGCCATCAACCACAAAACAGCCATCCCTAAACCAAAACATCCAGATGTTAGTTCCAGCATATTGAACTTTGAAACAGAAGTACAGAAGTGGATCACTTCTCTGAAACAAGCAAGTCTGGAACTGGTTGACCCTGCTGTATCAGACTGCCTCTGGAAAAAATTCAGAAGATGGGTATGCGCTGAAACCTTTAAGTTGCAAGACCAGAGCTATGGACAGGCTCAACAAAACTTCAGCAATCTGCTGAAAGAAATTGAAGGTCCAGTTCTGAGCAAGCTGCTTAAGGAAGAAGTTCTACATCTGGACATTGCTCCTTGGTCTGAACAGTGTCCAGCATCCAAAGTTCAACCTGCAGAAGAACAAATAATTCCGGCTGAAGAACAGGGTCAAGAAGAAGTTATTGAAGAAAGCTCTTAGAAGCATGTTTCTGAAGATCCCCAAGCTTCCTCTCTTGACAGGCAGACTCTAGAGGACTTGAAAAGATCTGATATGCTGATGAATGAAAGAATGGATAAGCAGGACACCAAAATCGATGCAATAGAAAACATGTTAACTCAGCAACAGGAAACCAACACTCAAATCAAGAGCATGTTGGAAGCTCTGTTCACACGTCTTCCACCCCCCTCTTAGAATTTCCTTGTTTTTTTTTCATGTTTGTCTGTAATATTTTTCCATTGTTCTGAACTTATCATTGCTTCTGTTTTTAATATATAAACGCTTTTTAGCTCTGATCATGTTAACTCTGATTATTTGTGCTTTTTGATAGCTGACAAAAAGGGGGAGAAAGAATGATATTTTTCAATAACGGATTACTGAGACATAAGTCTCAAACATTTTAACATTCTGATATATTTGAATTTCTTTCTTCTGAAAAGCTTACAGGTACAAAATTCTGATGAACTCTGATACAATGAAGTTCTGATGCTCAAAGTCTCTTGGAATTAAAGGGAAGTAATCAACTCAGGGGGAGTTTTTCTCTTCTTAGTTATGATACCTTTTATTCTTTATTTTTGAGCTCTGATACCTTTTATTCCTTATCTTTAATCTCTGATACCTTTTATTCTTCAATTTTAATTGAAAAAAATCTGGTTTTTGTCATCATAAAAAAGGGGGAGATTGTTAGAACATAGTTTGATTCTACAACCCTCAATTAGAGTTTTGATGATAACAAAATACAAGAATAAATAAATTGTAAGATTTATATATAAGACATATATGCTACTTAAAATTATGTTGTGTATTTACAGAAACTCTGATGGAATTAGCATCAGAAGATCAGTATCAACATAAGCATCAGAAGATATGTCAGCATCAGAAGATCAATAATAATGTGCTACACGCTGAAGTTACTAGATCATACGCTGAAGCCTGATGACCAGAATCTGCGTATAAAATACTCTGACTCTGATCAAGATCCTTACCAAGTCATCAGCACTCAGAAGCTTCAGAATTAGTTAAAGCCAAGAACACTCTAATTACCATAAGCAGAGAAGACTATGAAGCGTCAGCGTTACTAAGCATTCAAGACAGATTTATTACCAACGACTTTATTCTAAGACAAGATCTTCTCAAAAAGGAAAGAACGTTATTATCATTGAAAGTGATTTATGGACAACAACGTATCTTTTCCTGGCTATATAAACAAGACTGTGTGAGAAAAGAAATGGCTAATAATCTTCACGCATATACACGCCTACATAAACGAACTCACTCATACAATTTGCTAAAGCTTTCAACCACGCCTACTCAAAAGCATTAGCAGTCCAGTTCATTCTAAGCTTAATATTGTGTATTATCACAGTTGTGATATATAGTTTTGTTAGAAAACATTAACACACTTTTGTTCATTTATCTGTAAGAGAATTTCCTTGAGATAAACCGGTTTGTGGTTATACTCAAGAAGGATTTAACAATTGTTAAAGTAGGTGTTATAATCAGTTGATTATAGTGGATTAAGACCTCGTTGGAGAGAGGCGAAATCACCTTGACGGGTGGACTAGAGTAGTTTGAGATCAAACGAACCAGGATAAAAATACAGTGTTGTCTGCACCTTTGATTTAAGTTTTACAATTCAACCCCCCTTCTTGTGTTTTTCACATCTTCATAAGACTCTTCTAGATATGAGACCCCTCTCACTTCCCTCAATCATACACCTGTTATTGTCAACAACAATAATAATTGACATAAGAAATACTTCCTAATTAAACAGATTACACTCTTGCTTAAAAGATCATGGGTGAATGACAATGAACAAATAACAATCAGTCCAACTCAGTATCAAAGTGATTCACGAGAGGATTACAAATACAAAGAACAAATGAAACCCTAAAATATACTAATACTTATTCCCAGCTTCATAATCTTCTTAGGTTTAGACTCCTCCTTTTATATTCCAAGGCAACACTTGGGCTTGGATACTCAATCTGGCTATAACCTTCTGCAAATCAAACCAGATCCAATCATATCTAATAAAATCTTCAAATGCAAGGCAAAAGGTTTTGACATCCAATCAAGTAAATCAGATATTCTGTTATCTCTTCAGCTTTGAAACAAATCTTCAGAGAATCCAATCTTAAATGCACTTCTTGATCCACAAATAACAATCCAAATCTTATGGAAACAACAAAAATAGATCTTTAGAAATAGAATTAACATAGGCTGCAATATCGTAGCAACATGTCATGATATCTTGTCCAACATCATGCTGAACTAATTGTTTTACCAAAAAGCATCCAAGAAACCAAAACCTAACAATCTCCCCCTTTAGCAATATTTTGGCTAAAACAATCTTTTCACAAAACATCAACAAAAATAGGAGAGATACACAAGCAACATTATTTCAAAGACTCATCTTCATAATAATGCACAAACAAAAATATAAACAACATCAATTCACACATCAGAGGCAAACACAACAAAAAACTAACAGCCTCACAAAACATCAGAGATAACAAACTTCTCCACACACAGAAATAAATTACCCATAAAGAACAACTTTAGGCAAGATGTCAGGACATTTGGTATGACATCAAGCACACAAGCATGAAGCATACATTAACTCCCCCTAAACACTAGACCAACTTCAAAAGGACGTGACCTTTAGAAAAACATAATGCTTCCCCTAAACAATTGCATACAACTAAAAAGTACTACTCCCCCTTAAGTAGTACAATACTAACGGGATTATAAGACAACTTGAATATCATCAAACCATCAAACCAATACCAACCAGTAATACTCCCCCTTTTTAGCCAAAAATTGACAAAAGTAGAATAAGTACACACAAAATGGGAGCATAAACAATGGAAGCACAAATAATGGAAGCACAAAAATATGGAGGCACACACTAACATCATTCATCATAAAAAGGTTTCATACTTTTTACCCTTATCAAAGATCCTTCCATACTCCTTGCTTCTGTCACATACTTTAGAAATGTTGACACTGAATATCTCTACCAATACCTCAGAACTTGTCTTCTTCAAACTAACTTCCTTTTTTTTCAAGGACCTTTTGTTCCACCTTATTGCAGGTCCAACACTAACACTTTTCTTAGGAATATCATCTGCCATAAAATAGAGGAAATATAGAGTATCCGTTGTATTCCTCCACATCTGTAATTGTTATAACTCCTCAAAAGTGCATATTTATAACTCACTCCTCAATTTCTCAAATTGATTTTCATCTAAAGCCTTAGTAAAAATATCAGCCAGTTGTTTCTCAATGACCATATGCTCAAGAGACACAATTTTATCTTCAACAAGATCCCTAATAAAGTGATGACGGATGTCAATATGCTTTGTCCTTCTATGTTGAATGGGATTCTTTGATATGTTGATAGCACTTAGATTATCACAATATAATGTCATGACATCCTGATCGATACTATATTCCTTCAAAATTTGTTTCATCTAAATTAGTTGAGAGCAACTACTTCCTGTTGCAATATACTCAGCCTCGGTAGTAGACAATGAAACACAATTTTGATTTTAACTGAACCAGGATATGAGATTGTTCACAAAGAAGGAACATCCTCTAGAAGTTCTCTTTTTGTCATCTGCACTACCTGCCCAATCTGCATCACTATACCCTACAAGCACATATTTATGTTGTGAGAGTATAACATGCCATAATCACTTGTACCATTTATATATTTTAAGATTCTTTTCACTTGAGTAATGTGGCTTATTTTTTGTTCATCCTAATGTCTTGCACACACTCCTACAACAAAAGCAATGTCATGTCTGCTAGCTATAAGATACACCAAACTACCAGTCATACTCCTATTCAGCTTTTGATCTTCATCAACACCTTTTTCATATCTAAATAATTTTAAGTGAGTTGGTACAAGTGTTCTTTTGTGACTGGAATTCTCCATACCAAACTTCTTCACAATATTCTTGGCATACTTGCTTTGAGATATGAAAATGGTATCATCCATTTGTCTCACTTGAAGTCCAAGAAAATAGGTTAATTCACCAACAAGACTCATCTTAAATTCAGATTGCATTTGTTTAACAAAGTGTTGAACCATCTGGTTTGACATCCCTCCAAACACAAGGCCTTGTCTGTTTCCCCTTTCATGTAACCATTATTAACCAGACACTCTGTTAACCTTTCATACCAAGCCCTAGGTGCTTGCTTCAGACTATACAAGGCTTTCTTCAGTCTATAAACATGATCAGGAAAACTAGGATTTATAAACCCCTTGTGTTGTTCAACATAAAGTTCTTCATTCAAGTACCCATTTAGAAAGGCACTCTTCACATCCATCTGATAAAGCTTAAATTTAATTATGAAAGCCACTCAAAAGAGTAATCCTATGGACTCAAGACAAGCTATTAGAACAAAATTCTCATCAAAATTAACTCCTTTTACCTGAGTATATCCTTGAGCTACAAGTCTGGCCTTGTTTCTGATCATAATAACTTTTTCATCAGATTTGTTTTTGTAAATTCATTTAGTACTAATGACATTCATTCCTTCAGTTCTGGGTACTAAGTCCCATACTTTATTTCTTTTGAACTAACCTAGCTCCTCTTGCACCACATTAGTCCAGAATTCAACAGGGAATGCCTCCTTTAAAATTTAGGTTTAAGTTTAGAGACAAATCATAAATTTTATATCACCTCTCTGGACCTAGTAGTGA
Organism: Vicia faba; assembly: GCA_948472305.1. Lineage (NCBI taxonomy): Eukaryota > Viridiplantae > Streptophyta > Magnoliopsida > Fabales > Fabaceae > Vicia > Vicia faba. The sequence goes on along the minus strand of OX451739.1, from coordinate 334,998,099 downwards.
CCCCTTCATTAAGGTTTCCAATAATGAGTTTCTTTGGATGATATTTCCGAACTCTAATAGAGGAACCATTGTTTTTTTGAGAACTATATGGTTCAGAACATGTTGGCTCAATGTTGGATTCAATGTTGTGATACGGTGGGAGAACTGACTTGAGGTTTGCGTTTGTATTCGCAAATGTTGCGGTTAGCAAGAGTCGCCACCGACTTTTTATTTTATCCTAAGGAAAGGTTAAAAAGCACAGCAAAAAACCTTTTGAGATGTTTTCTTGGGTTCGGGGAGTAGATTATAGAAAGGGAAGGTATTAGCACCCTTTCTATCCATGGTTATCCATGGGCTCTTAGTTACTTGCTTAGATCACTTGCCTTTTGTTTTCAATTGTTTTAAATGGTGCTTGAGTGTGTGGGTTTTGAAAATGTTTTGAAAAGAGGCCAATGTGGTGGCAACCTTTGCAATGATCCATGTGGGGATGTATACAAAGATGTATGTCTTTTGAAAAGGTTTTCATTTGTTTTTGCAAGTTGTTTTGAAAGTGTAGTGAAGTGTGGTTTGAAAAAAATAGGCAAGTGTTTTGTTTTGCAAGTTTGATTCAAGTAACTAAGAGGTTATCTACTCCTAAATTTCTCAAAAGATTATTGCTATACTTTAACCCTTTTAACAAGTTTGCACCACCATTGTATTTGGTGGGCAACCTTGTGTTAGGATGTGAAAAGGGACAGGCGCGGGTCATCGTTTAGACCATAATTGTAACAACGTTAAATGTCTTTGGGCAATTTCTCTAAGGGACTTGATCATTTGTTTTGTTTGTTTTGAAAGGTTTTATCGAGGGACTATGATCATTCAAACTGTTTGCTTTGCCCAAAGATGTTCAACATACAATATGGCCCATTTATTTGAAGGCAACAAGTGGAATACCCTAGGGGGTGCAAGTGTGATTTGTGTGTCCATTTTCATGCTTGTTTGTCTTGTATTAGGTCAAACTATTTTTTATCGTTTTTTCGCATACAAACCCTAATTCTAGCATGTTATTATTTAGAAAGCAATAAAGTGCGAAATTAAAATTACTAAGCTATTACACAACCAAATATGGGAAGGGGGGTACAAATGTTCAAATGGGGATATAGACAAGAATTTAAATCTAGATTATTACAACAATTGGATATTTGCATAGTAAATAAATTGCATAATTTAAATGTAAATAAAATGAATATGTAAAATGTAAAAAAAGAAAGTTTTTTATGTGTATGAGAAAATATTTATGTAAAAGGAAAAAGAAATAAAAATGTATTTATTTTTAGTATTTTGAAACTTAGGGTAAAAAACCCTAATTTTTATATAAAAAGTATTATTATCTAATTTAATTCTACTATTTATTTATTATGTACAAAAATAAAATAAATGAAGTATTTTGTGAAAAAAAGTATTTTTGTATCAAATATTGATAAAAATGAAGAAAATCAAGTATTTTATATTTTTATCTTAAGTATATTAATAAACATGTACATATATATATATATATTAAACCCTAAATGAGTATTATACAAAATAAATATTTATTTAATATTTTAATAAAATAAATAAAAGTATTTTTTTTTGTGTGAAATATTTTCAGAAAGTAAAAATAAAAATAAAAATGTATCCACATTATTTTCTATTTATTTTAATAATAGTGTATATATATATTTGTATATAAATAAAAGAAATAAACAAACAAACATGCCATAAATACAAAAAATGATGGAAAAAATATTTTAAAAATTTTAATGGCATGAGAAAAAATAAACAAAGTCAACCCAAAAAGAAAAAGTCAAAAATGTTGAAAAATAAACAAATGGGCTCAGGGGGTATAAACCAAAAAAATGGGGTGTGAAAAGGAAACAAATCCAGGCCCAGCCCAGATCACTTCTTCTTCAACCTCTGTACATCTTTCTTCTCACAGAACACGCGTTTTCTAACTCTGGATTCCTGGACTTTCAAGCAAAACTCATAACATGAAAAGTGTAGAGCATTAAGAGACGGTTTCAACCATATAAAGAACATGACCTATCTCTCCAAGATGAGAGAGAATTTCTCTCCCCCTCTTTTCTGACCTAGTTTTTCTACCATTTTCAGAGCTCAAATTCTCTTCACTCAGACAAAAGAAATGAAAAGTAAAGCTATGTACATGTTCAGGGCTATGAGTAGGACTTTGTTTCTTCACAAACTTAAGACTAAATATGCCTAATAAGAGAGATACGAATTCAAACTTTTACCTGTGCAGTTGAACTTCTATGTGGAGAATGAGAGACTTTCAGTGCAATGTAATGATTGGAAAAGCTTCCTTGAAGTCCAGGGATGCTTTTTCAATGCTCACTTTGTCTTGAAGCTTCTTGTACCAAGCTATAGAACTTCACCTGCAAGCTAAAGATGTGAAAATGGTGGAAGTGGTTAGAGCAACTACAGATCGTGCCTTAGCTTCTGGATAGCTTGCATATGTTGTAAGGAAGGTAGAGGAACAGGTTTGGACAGAAATGCTTGAAGGGATTGAGAGATTGCACTCAAACTGCAGGGGCACCCCTGTTTGTGCAGTTTGAGGATGATTCTGAGATGGAGAGGGTTTGAAAGGCAAATGGCTCGAGCAAAAACTTCAATGTGGTCTATGGAATGTGTTTGATATCTTTTGTGTTGTGTCTCTTTGCTGATATGAGAGATAGCATAAGTTATGGATGTTACTTCTATGTGAAGCAAACAAATGTCAACTTGGTTTCTAGGCCAGTACAATGCCTCAATCTATGCTGCACCTTTGAGTCTTGATCAGTGGGATATGCCTATGCTTTTTTGCTTCAAAGATTTGCATTGTACCTCATAGATTTGCAAAGTTGCCATAAAGTATCACTTTACAAGAATGGATAACATGCTTTTTCTAGTTTAGGTTTGATTTTGTGTGTATTATCCAAATGAGCAAAATAATGTTAGAACACAAAGGATAAGCATTGAATTATTGAGTGAGAATGGGATTAGAGGCCTGCAATGTAGCTTAAGCATGCTGAATTCAAATTTGCCAAGTTTATGAACATGCTTTGATGGAGAACAAAAGTGAATTTTTGCCAACTTGTGAAATTCGAATCTCTCAAGTTATGAGGTTGTTTGATGAGTTCTTGGACATTTTGGAAAGCTTGTAATGTGTACTACAATCCATCTTTGAAATGCAATTGGAAATTCCAAGTGGAAGGGTATGAAAAGTGGCCTTGAAGTAGGGTAGAAAACCTTGTCAAAATAGGTCAAATTTCACTAAGTTAAAAGATGGTTTAGTGCCCTTATTCAAAAAATCATAACTTGAGATACAAGCTTCAAATGAGAAAACTTTGTGAATCAAAGTTGTAGATTTTGCAACAAGCTACAACTTTCATTTTTTGACTTTTGTTTGAATCCAAATGGATCATGGTGAAAAGATGGGGCAAAGTTGGGAAAAAATTAGGGTTTTCCATAACTTAGAAAAATTCTAAGTTATGAAAAATTCCATTTTCAAACCCTAATTTGCAATTTGTGATTTCTTGGTGAACAAGTTTCATAATTTGGCATGTTTTGATGAAAAATGAATCTTGACTCTTGATTTTGACCAAAAAGTCAAAGTTTGACTTTTCAGTATACAGTCAAAATGGATCAATTGACTGGGAAATTCAACTGTCAATCTTGTGTACTTGGGATCTTTTGAGCTTGATGAACATGTCAAGATAATTCCATTGAGTCCTTGAGGCCATATGTGAGCTTGGTTTGCCATTGGCTAGGTCAAACAGTCAAAAATTGCCCTTGTGCAGTCAAAACCCTAAAAATGACCATTTTACCCTTTTGATGATCTGATCAAATTTCTTGTGGAATTGTGATCCAAACTTGATCAAATGGTTCATATGAGTTCATAATGTTGATGTGGATCAAATTTCATGAGGTTTGACTGTCAATTGGCCACAGTTGACTTTTTCCCCAATACAGCTGATTTCTAGGTCAACTGTCCAATTGACTGGGTAAAACTTGGAATCAAGACTTGAAACTTGGTATAGGTAAACTTGGGAGTCCAACATGAAGCATGAAAGTCATCTTAGGCATTTTAGGTCAAAACATCTTTAGGCAAACACAAACCCTAATTTGAGTCCACAGTGCAAGGAGAAGTCTTGAGCAGAGGAAACCCTAATTGGATCTTGATCTTCAAAGGTCTTGTGATGAGAAAATGTTGAGGAAATGGGAGGGCAAATTTTGGGGTACAACAGTTGCCCCTGTTCAATCTTCTTGGACCTGAAGAGTTAGATTGGCAAGTTTGCCTTTCGTGACTCGAGGGTAAAAGGAGATTGGACACTAGAGTGCCCGGAAATTTGCACTCGCATGCTGGAGTCTCAACAACGTGGTGTCGGGAATGGGCTTATAGATGCCATCTGGAAAAGTGACAGAACTTTGTCGGGAATGGGCTTACAGATGCCATTTGGAAGTGTTGATCGCATAAGAGGTTCCTTAGCGAGAACTTGTGTGTTTAAGAAAGACAGATGTTTTCCTGGCTTGTTACAGGTGTTTGATCTTCAGTCTCCTTATGCAGATATGCCCTGGCTGGATACAGGTATCGAATCTTCAATCGGTTGCTCACAGATGTGCCCTGGCTGGATACAGGAGTCGAATCTGGAAATAGTCGTCAATAGATATGCCCTGGCTGGATACAGGAGTCGAATCTTTGAACTCTGCAGACGTGCCCTGGCTAGATACAGGAATCGAGTCTGGAAATGTGGTCAACAGATATGCCCTGGCTGGATACAGGAATCGAATCTGGAAATGTTGTAGTTGATAGATGTGCCCTGGCTGGATACAGGAGTCGAATCTTTGAACTCTTCAGACGTGCCCTGGCTAGATACAGGAATCGAGTCTGGAATTGTGACAGTTGAAAGTAGTCTTTTTTGAGATTGTCTTTTTCCTGAAGAGGCAAAGACGTAAGCTGTATGCAATGTCATGATGTATGATATGCATGATGTCATGATGTTCAACATTTGATATTGTATGTGTCTCATCATGTATGTAAGCAAGATGTATGAAAATGTGAAATGTTTATGAGCGTAATTTCATCTTAGGAAAATAAATCCTTGACGAATGACCGGGAAGCTGTTCTGCGGAAGAGATGCTTGACCAAAGCTCTGATGAGAGGCCTGCTGAGGACTTTAACAATGGATTCCGCTGAGGATAATGATGATAAACTCCGCTGGAGAACCCCAAAGATAGACTCTGCTTGGGAAAACCAAAGATAAACTTCGCTGGGGATTGAAGGAACTTTTGCCGGGAACGGTCTTCCGTGGCTTTTAGCTGAGGATAACCCAGTTATAAGTCCTTGTGAGGAAATAACTCTAAATAAAACTCGGGCGAGACGTTCGTACTTCGCCAGGGATAAGCTCGCAGAATCTACTGGGAATGAGCTTTTAAGACCTGCCGAGGGATGTTGTGCCTTTTTCAGGATCGACGGGGAATCGACTCCTGCTTGGGGAAAGTGCTGCTGAATTTTGCTTTACTCTGCGGGGAGTTGAGATGATTTGGCCACATTCTTCAGTTGAACCTGCCTTGGTGCTTTGGTGGACAAAACAACTAGACCGCATTAGACAACTCCACATTGCCCCTGTCTTTGATGTCACTTGTAATTAATCTTTTTTTTTCATATGCAAATATTCATGAATCAGCAATTTAATGTCAAATGCATATATCAAAAATGAACATTGGACGTTCTTCGCAAAACAAAACAAAAAAAGAAAAACAACGGCAATTTGTATGGACAAGTGAATTTTCATTGATTTAAACTTGGCCTGTAAATAGGCGTTTTTGTACAAGAGACTGACATCCTAGTAAGAGGACATCGCCAAATAGTATAGAGTTTACATTTTGAAAAAGAAAACAAAACAGCTACGTGAACAATCCCGCTGGGTTCCAACTCTGCTATCGCCTTTATGTTTTCGAACGTCTCATCGCCTTACTGCCTAATCTGAAGATGAAGCTGATTGGTCAATGCCGAAATTTGGGCCAGATAGTTGATGCCGAATTCCGGGTGCGAAGTGATCCAATGAGACATAGTGTTACGCTCTTATCCCTAACTTTTGCCTGGACCGCCCTTTCGGGTTTTCAGTCCAACGGGATACCCTTTTTTGCCCAAGCCGCCCTTTCAGGCTTTCGACTTGCCGGGTGTACAAATTTTTATTTATTTCATCCCTTATTTTTGCCCGAACCCTTTTGGTTCGCCGGGAAGCCCTTATTTTTGCCTAGGTATGTCAACCTAGCGGGTCTTTTATTTATGCGTAGTATTTTTTCACTATGTCTGCATTGGCGGGGTGAGGAAGGTCGTCACCATCCATGGTGGTTAGGATCATGGCTCCTCCTGAGAACACACGTTTAACCACAAATGGCCCTTCATAAGTAGGGGTCCATTTGCCCCGGGGATCACTTTGAGGAAGGATGATGCGTTTGATTACCAGGTCCCCAACTTGATACTCTTGCGGTCTGACTTTCTTGTTAAATGCCCTGATCATCCGTTTTTGATACGTTTGACCGTGACAGATAGCAGTGAGCCTCTTTTCGTCAATCAGATTTAGTTGATCAAGTCGAGTCTGGATCCAATCATCTTCATTCAAGTCTGCATCCTTCATTATCCGGAGAGAGGGTATCTGGATTTCGATTGGCAAGACTGCCTCCATGCCATAGACTAGGGAGAAGGGAGTTGCCCCGGTTGACGTCCTTGCTGAGGTGCGGTACCCATGAAGAGCGAACGGTAACATCTCGTGCCAATCTTTATAGGTCACTGTCATCTTCTGCACAATTTTCTTGATATTTTTATTGGCTGCCTCTACAGCCCCATTCATCTTCGGCCGATAGGGGGAAGAATTGTGGTGCTGTATCTTGAATTGTTCACAGAGTTCAGTGATCATTTTGTTATTGAGATTGGTACCGTTGTCCGTAATGATTCTTTCCGGGACACCGTACCGGCATATCAGATTATGCCGGATGAAACGCGCCACGACGCTCTTGGTTACCGTGGCATATGAAGCTGCCTCTACCCACTTCGTGAAGTAATCGATTGCCACCAAGATGAAGCGGTGCCCATTGGATGCCGTCGGTCGGATCTCACCGATCATATCGATGCCCCACATTGCGAAAGGCCAAGGTGCCGTCAGGACATTCAAAGGAACCGGAGGGATATGCACCTTGTCAGCATAGATCTGGCACTTATGACAAGTTCGGGAGTGTTGGTAACAATCGGCTTCCATCGTGGACCAGAAATATCCTGCCCGAAGGATTTTCTTAGCCATGGTGTGTCCACTGGAGTGGGTCCCAAACGTACCTTCGTGCAGTTCCATCATGATTTTCTCTGCTTCAGCCTTATCCACACAACGTAACAAAGTTGAATCATGATTCCGTTTGTAGAGAATGCCGTTGCTGAGGAAGAATTTTGCAGCAAATCTCCTCATGAACTTCTTATCATTGACAGATGCACCTTCAGGGTATTCCTGGGTTTCCAAGTATCTCCTCACCTCGTGATACCAAGGCTTTTCAGTCACCTCCTCAGCCTCGAGCTCGCAGCAGTATGCCGGTTCATCCAACTTCCAGATTAGGATTTGGGGAGCCTCATTGTCCCATTTAACTTTAAACATTGAAGACATCGTGGCTAGTGCGTCCGCTAGCTGATTTTCCTCTCTGGGGAAATGTTCAAAAGTTATCTCTTCAAAGTGGGGGAGCAGGGTCGATACATACTCCTTGTAAGGAATGAGATTCGGGTGTTTCGTATCCCACTCGCCTTTGATCTGATTGATCACGAGAGCGGAATCTCCGAAGACACTTAGAAACTTGATCCTCAGGTCGATTGCAGCTTGTAAACCCATGATGCATGCCTCATATTCTGCCATGTTGTTGGTGCAGCTGAAACATAATCGGGCGGTGAGTGGAGTATGGGTCCCCTTGGGAGATATGATTACAGCACCGACGCCGTTACCCAAAGCATTGGAGGCTCCGTCAAAATGCATAGACCATCGGGATCCTTCCTCAGGTCCTTCATCCGGTCCAGGTACTTCACAGTCAGTTACCACCATGATGTCTTCGTCCGGAAAATCAAAGTTCAATGATTGATAATCGTCCACAGGTTGGTGTGCCAAATGATCAGCCAGTACACTCCCCTTAATTGCTTTCTGAGTTGTATACTGGATGTCATATTCTGTTAAGATCATTTGCCATCTCGCTATCCTCCCAGACAGAGCGAGCTTTTCAAATATGTACTTGATGGGATCCATCTTTGAAATCAATAAAGTAGTGTGAGTCAGCATATACTGTCTCAGCCGGCGAGCAGCCCATACAAGAGCGCAGCAAGTTTTCTCAAGCAGTGAGTAACGAGACTCACAGTCGGTAAACTTTTTGCTCAAGTAATAAATAGCGTGCTCTTTTCGGCCAGACTCGTCATGCTGCCCCAGCACACACCCCATTGAATTATCAAGCACTGTCAAGTATAGTATCAGAGGTCTTCCTTCCACTGGTGGCATAAGAATGGGTGGCTCTTGGAGGTATTCCTTTATTCTTTCAAAGGCGGCCTGACATTCATCATTCCAGCGTACTACTTGATCTTTCTTCAGTAATTTGAAGATTGGCTCACAAGTAGCAGTTAGATGTGATATGAATCGGGCAATGTAATTCAGTCGTCCTAGGAAACCTCTGACTTCTTTCTCTGTTTTTGGGGTCGGCATCTCTTGAATAGCTTTAACCTTGGCGGGGTCCACCTGGATACCTTTATCGCTTACAATGAAACCTAGCAATTTTCCGGACCTCACCCCGAAGGTGCATTTGTTGGGATTCAATCTCAGCTTGTACAACTTGAGTCGGTCAAACAACTTCCTCAGATGATCAAGGTGTTCCTCCTCAGTTTGAGACCTTGCAATCATGTCATCAACGTATACTTCAATCTCATGATGGATCATATCATGAAATAAAGCGACCATGGCACGCTGATAGGTTGCCCCAGCATTTTTCAATCCGAATGGCATGACCTTATAACAGAAGGTCCCCCACTGAGTTACAAATGTAGTCTTCTCCATATCTTCAGGAGCCATCTTGATCTGATTATACCCTGAGAAGCCATCCATGAAGGAGAACACCTTGTGTTGAGCTGTATTGTCAACAAGGACATCAATGTGAGGTAGGGGGAAGTCATCCTTGGGGCTGGCCCTGTTCAGATCCCTGTAGTCGACACACATTCTGACTTTACCGTCCTTCTTCGGCACTGGCACAACATTGGCAACCCACTGAGGGTAAGAAGTTACTGCAAGGAAACCCGCATCAAACTGTTTCATCACCTCAGCTTTAATCTTCTCAGACATCTCTGGACGCATTCGTCGAACTTTTTGCTTTACTGGAGGGCAATCTTCCTTGGTTGGCAAATGGTGAACTACAATGTCGGCATCCAAACCAGGCATATCTTCATAGGACCAGGCAAAGATCTCCATGTAGTCTTGTAGCATCTGGATCAATCGTTGCTTCACGCTGAGCTCTAGATTGGCACCAATTTTGACCTCTTTCCTATCTGTCTCAGTACCCAGGTTAATTGTCTCCACAGGCTCTTCATGTGGTTGAATAGCCCTCTCTTCCTGTAGCAGCAGTCTTGCGAGTTCACCAGGCACTTCGCAATCATCTTCACCTTCGTCTTCGGCCAAGTTGATCGGATTTTCGAAGTCATAACTGGCGGTAGCAGAGCTGTTACCAGTGAGATCCAGAGTGGATTGAAACCTGTATAAGTGAGTGTGTGTAAATATAGCTGTTTTGCAATATATATAACACAGAAAGAAAAGGAGCACAAGATTTGAAATGCAACAAACGTCCAATGTTTTGATTGATGATATATGAAAATGTCATACAAAAAGCCCTCACAAATGGAGCTACGATGCCCCGGGCAGGACACCGAGCCAACAGATTTTTAACATATTGTTTGTTACAAATTTGGAAATCAACAGAAATCAATTACTGCGTGACAAATGTGATAGGGGTAAAATCCTTTGCTGTCCAGTTGTTTGGTCCGTCGCCGGCAGTTGGGTAGATCCAATTATTAAACTCAGCTTCCTCCACATCCCCCTCGATAGCATTCACCCTTGAGCTGGAAATAAACACCGGAGCCTTTCCAATCTTCTCTTTGCGTACTGCCTTCTGGGCCTCTGCAGTAAAGCCTAGCCCAAACTTGTCGTTCTTCTGAGTGAAGTCGGGAAGCTGACCCCAGTGTGCACCATTGCCTTTCTGAACCACAGCCCGGGCATCCCTTAGGGAAACCATCTTCAAGGAATCAATTTCTTCGGCCATTGTCTCCGCAGCTGCTGAAATTGGATGTACCTCCTCGAAATGTTGGAAGGGAGTTTCAATAAATTCTCCGTCCATCTCGATGTACCTGAAGGAATTCAAATGGCTCACCATATACTCCTCTTCTCCTTGCACAGTGACAATTTTCCCCCTGACGGGATACTTCAGCTTTTGGTGTAAGGTGGAGGTCACTGCCCCAACTTTGTGGATCCAAGGTCTACCCAACAGACAGGAGTACGATGGACGTATATCCATCACGTAAAAGGTAGAGTCAAACACTTGAGAGCCCACACGAATAGGGATGTTAACCTCTCCATGAACCATTCTCTTGGAACCGTCAAAAGCTCTGACGATGATATTGCTGGGTTTCAACTCCAGGCCCTCATAATCCAGACGATCCAAAGCCTTTTTCGGAAGAACATTCAAGGAAGAACCAGTGTCCACCAATACATGTGCCAGAGTAGTGCCCCTGCATTCAATAGAGACATGCAGGGCATCATTATGGTTTCTCCCTTTTGCGGTTAGGTCAGCATCTGAAAAGCCCAAGCCGTTGTCCGCCGTCAAATTTGCTATGCAGTCAGTGAACTGAACTGCAGACGTCTCCTGCGGCACATGGGCCGTCTTGAGAAATGAGATCAAGGCTTTTGCATGGGCCTCGGAACATAGTAATAAGGAAAGCAGGGAGATCTTGGAGGGTGTATGCCCTAACTGTTCGACAACATTAAAATCACTTTTCTTTATTATTTTCAGAATCTCCTCCATTTCTTGTCGGGAGGCCTCAGCATTCACGGGTATTGGTGCCTCCATCTGGGCAGGCTCTTCTTCAATCCCTTTGCCCCGAGCATTTGAGGACTCGGCAGCAGGGGACACAATTCGATCAGCAACAGGACTTGGTAAACTTGCAGGTTTTATGAGGAGGGGTTTTCGAATAGCGGGAGGCGCAATGTCAGGCGAGAAGAGCCTGCCACTGCGGGTGACTTTAGCCGGACCGGTGATATCGCAGATACTGGCACTAGCATCAAATTCTTGCTTGATTCCATTTACATATACGTCTGCCCCATAATGCCAGGGGACAGCTTTATCAGACACGTAGGAGAGGGGTCCTGGAACAGTAATGATCACAGGCGCAACTGTCAAGATTTGAATAGGCTTCTTTGGGGGAGCCTTGATTGGATTTTTGAAGATGGTAATCACGGAAACTTCTTTCATTGGAACCAATTGAACAGCAGTCTTTTTGAATAAAATCTCCTTGCTATCCATTAGGCCTTGGATGCCTAACCTTAGCAAGGGACAATCGGATAGGGAAATAGCACAGAATGGGCAACCTTCGCCGCAACCCGGAAATAAACCGGCCCGCAGTAGGTTCTTCTTAACAGTCTTCAAAGGGGTAACAACTTCATCTAACGAAACAGCATACACTTCTTCCTCAATGGCACTTACCCTATGCTGGGGCATAGGAGCCGTTACAACATTCGGTCTTTCCGGCGCTTCAAACTGAATTTCTTTTGCGTCAATTAGATCTTGTACTTTGTTTCTCAAGGCCCAACAATCATCAGTAGTGTGCCCGGGACTATCAGAATGATAAGCACACCGGGCATTCGGGTTGTATTTGGGGGACGCAGTGTTGACGACCTTAGGAGCTTCTTTGAGGGTCACCAGGTTGGTGGATAACAGTTGGGGTAAAATTTGAGATAATGTCATACTCAATCGGGTATACTGCCTCTTGGGCCTTTCACTTCTTTGCTGATTGTACTGCTGAGGAGCAGCAACAGGTTTAGAGATGACCAAAGCATTAACGGCTTGGCGACTTTCGGGCTTGACTTGTCTTCTAGGGCCATAGACGGCGCTTGCTTCTTTCTTAAATGGCCTCTTCTCAACACTTGTAGAGGCAGCCTTCTGTATCTTGCCTGACCTGATGCCGGCTTCAATTCTCTCTCCCGTTAATATCAAATCTGTGAACCCAGCGGAGGAGTTACCAACCAAATGATTAAAAAACGGACCAGACAACGTTCCCAGAAACATATCAACCAGCTCTCGATCAGTTAATGGAGGCTGCACCCTGCCAGCCAAATCTCTCCATTTTTGAGCATACTCTTTGAATCCTTCACCCGTCCCTAGAGACATACCCTGAAGTTGGGTACGCGTAGGAGCGAGATCAGAATTATATTGGTATTGTCTGTAGAAAGCAGTCGCCAAATCCTCCCAGTGCCGGATGCTAGCTTCGTCTAATTGGTAGAACCATTCAAGCTGAGACCCCGAGAGGCTGTCTTGGAAGAAGTGAATCCAGAGGTTTTTATCCGCCGTGTAAGGTTGGATTTTCCTTACATACGACCTCAGATGCAGCTTTGGGCAGGAGACCCCATCATACTTGGCGAAGGCAGGCGCCTTAAACTTGTGTGGAATTACTACTCCAGAAGATAATCCCAAATCCCCGAAATCCAGTCCCGGCACGTTCTGAATTTCCATAGCGCTCAAACGGTCCTCCAGTTGTTTGTATCTGTCAGCAGCAGGTGGGTATTGTTCCTCGTTATAGTCCGTCTCGTTGTCGGAGACTGCGGGACTAGGTGCTTCTCCCCCTTGGGGACTGTTTTTCTCAGCAGAAGAAGTGGTCGGATCAGCTTCATTGTGGAGTGTGTTCCCAAATCTGCGTCCGGTGTTGAACATTGCCGTCCTCTTTTTCTTCTTCTTCTTCAAGAGTAGAGTCTTCAACTCTTGCTGTCCCTGGGCTAGGCTTAAGACCATCTCTTGAAACTGTGCACTTTGGGCCTGAAGGGCCTTGATCGCTTGCTCACTGGATGACTCCGAATTCATGATGACTGTGCACACAAACAGCGAAGAAAATTAAGCAACCTGTGAATTAGGGTACCTGCTATGCATATGGTGTAATGGAATGCGTATGTATGCAATGCATTCAAGGATTTAGAACATTCAAACTTTGTTGTAGACAAAAAGGAACGCACATCATATTAATAAGGAGAAATTCGTTAGTACATAAATGCCTCATGGGCCAAATATTACAAAATAAACTCCTTAAGGTAAAAAGACATTGCGCATCCTTTTTGGCGCGATGTAAGTGTTGAGATTCCTTTCCTCGTGCAGCAGGCGGGTGAGTTCCAGGACCTTCTTTTCACTAGCATGTAGACTGGTCTCAAGAGAATTCCGCTCTTCCTTAAGTTGGATCCAGCTCTTCTGCATCTCTTCCCAGGAGGTGGGCATGTCGGGATGTTGAATGGTATAGGATGCTTCTCCTTCCAAGACTGGCTCTTTGATTACAGGTAGCATGTGAGGGTAAGGCATTACCAACTTCTGAGAGCGGGCTCGTACCCACTTGAGGTAAGGCTCCAACGGGATGGAGTTCCGGTGCCCCAGTGTTTTGCTGTCTATCCTACTCGGCATCCTCCAAGCTCTGACAAATCTCTGACGAAGCCCTTGAGTATCGTTGTCGAAGTCGAAGACTATGTCAGGAATTAACATGTCATGGGGGCCATCCTTCCGAGCATAACCAAACTGTCTCCAAGCCAGGCATGGGTTGTAGGTTATACCTCCTTTGATTCCAAATAAAGGAACATTAGGGTATTCCCCACAACGATCAATGATAGTGACGTCTTCCCGGGACCTAGGACACCAATGTATATCTGCATGCGTGAGAGTCATTAACCGTTGTGACCATCTCAAACCCCGCTCGTTCTTCAAAACTGTTTGTGGAAGATGCGAAATAAACCACCTTCCCAAGAGAGGAGTACAACACAAAAGGACACCCCTCCTTCTCATGGTTCGAGTGTAACATGAGTGAAGGATGTCCCCCAGCAGTGTAGGTATAGGATTCCTGGTCATAAAGATCTGGACAGCACTGATATCGATAAGCTGATCTGGGTTAGGGAACAATACCAAACCATAGACAAGGAGGGCCACAACCTCTTCAAAAGCTTGCAAGTCAAGGGAGTTCCAACATTCAAGGGCCTTTTCAAACAGAAACCTGGCTAAGAACCCTTTGATACCACTTCTAACTTCCCAATGTCCCTTGAGGTCAGATGACTGTAGGTGCAAGGCTTTAGCAATCTCTTCAAGCTTAGGTTCCTTTTCTGTACCGTTGAAAGGTAGCTGATCAAGGATAGGGATCTTCAGGAGCCGGGAGAACTCCTCCAATGTAGGTACCAACTGATAGTCCAAGAAGGTAAAGCAGTGATGCAGAGGGTCAAAGAATTGGAACAAGACCTTTACCATATCTTCCTCAATGTTGGTGTTGACCAAGCTGATGAGGCTTCCATGCCTTTCACTGAATGAAGAGTTCTCGGGAATTCTGGACAGAAGCTCCTTAAGCTGAGGAGGGATCTTTACAAGGCTAATCGGAATTGTCTTTCTGCGAACAGTTTCCATGTCCTATAAAATAAGAACAAAGATGAAGATTCGAAACCCTTGAAATGGTTAGTCAATGCTCATGATGTTTGTATGATGTAATGATGCACTATAAACATTCACAAAAGCAAACATGGTAAGGCACACAAGTCACACAAACCCTTAGAGTTTAGGCCTGCATGAAGTTTGGGTGTTACCCTCTTGAAGTTTTGTGGGCTCAACCTGTCTTATCAAAAGTAACCGGGTTCTAAAGATCCCAATATCACTGGATTGCTTTCATTGTTCATCGTTTCGATTTAGCCACTGAACTGGCGACCGAAATATTCCAGGAAAGCAACCCTCAATTGAGTGTAGTATCGAGTATCAACCAACCTCGGACTGCACCAAAGTCAGTTATCTCACTACCCTAAAAAGGCCAAGATGGTTCAATTAAGGTTCCTAAGGTCTGTTGATGCTTCATGACACCACATGGAGGCCCCGTACTCTCCTTGACTGAACTCAAGGGTTACCGGTACACACCAAAGTGCCACATCAACGTAGCAGACTGCTTCAACCATGTCGGTATACCCCGCACAGTTCCCTCACAGCCTTGTTGCTACCTAAAAAAAGGTTTCCCCCAGATCCGGGTTAGGATCTATAAAACTCCGATACAAAGCCCACAATATGTAAAAGCAAACAAAGCAAGCAATTGAAAACAAAGGTGATCTAAACCCTAAGGTTACTCCACTTTAAAAGATTTTCCCCAGCAGAGTCGCCAGTTCTGTGATACGGTGGGAGAACTGACTTGAGGTTTGCGTTTGTATTCGCAAATGTTGCGGTTAGCAAGAGTCGCCACCGACTTTTTATTTTATCCTAAGGAAAGGTTAAAAAGCACAGCAAAAAACCTTTTGAGATGTTTTCTTGGGTTCGGGGAGTAGATTATAGAAAGGGAAGGTATTAGCACCCTTTCTATCCATGGTTATCCATGGGCTCTTAGTTACTTGCTTAGATCACTTGCCTTTTGTTTTCAATTGTTTTAAATGGTGCTTGAGTGTGTGGGTTTTGAAAATGTTTTGAAAAGAGGCCAATGTGGTGGCAACCTTTGCAATGATCCATGTGGGGATGTATACAAAGATGTATGTCTTTTGAAAAGGTTTTCATTTGTTTTTGCAAGTTGTTTTGAAAGTGTAGTGAAGTGTGGTTTGAAAAAAATAGGCAAGTGTTTTGTTTTGCAAGTTTGATTCAAGTAACTAAGAGGTTATCTACTCCTAAATTTCTCAAAAGATTATTGCTATACTTTAACCCTTTTAACAAGTTTGCACCACCATTGTATTTGGTGGGCAACCTTGTGTTAGGATGTGAAAAGGGACAGGCGCGGGTCATCGTTTAGACCATAATTGTAACAACGTTAAATGTCTTTGGGCAATTTCTCTAAGGGACTTGATCATTTGTTTTGTTTGTTTTGAAAGGTTTTATCGAGGGACTATGATCATTCAAACTGTTTGCTTTGCCCAAAGATGTTCAACATACAATATGGCCCATTTATTTGAAGGCAACAAGTGGAATACCCTAGGGGGTGCAAGTGTGATTTGTGTGTCCATTTTCATGCTTGTTTGTCTTGTATTAGGTCAAACTATTTTTTATCGTTTTTTCGCATACAAACCCTAATTCTAGCATGTTATTATTTAGAAAGCAATAAAGTGCGAAATTAAAATTACTAAGCTATTACACAACCAAATATGGGAAGGGGGGTACAAATGTTCAAATGGGGATATAGACAAGAATTTAAATCTAGATTATTACAACAATTGGATATTTGCATAGTAAATAAATTGCATAATTTAAATGTAAATAAAATGAATATGTAAAATGTAAAAAAAGAAAGTTTTTTATGTGTATGAGAAAATATTTATGTAAAAGGAAAAAGAAATAAAAATGTATTTATTTTTAGTATTTTGAAACTTAGGGTAAAAAACCCTAATTTTTATATAAAAAGTATTATTATCTAATTTAATTCTACTATTTATTTATTATGTACAAAAATAAAATAAATGAAGTATTTTGTGAAAAAAAGTATTTTTGTATCAAATATTGATAAAAATGAAGAAAATCAAGTATTTTATATTTTTATCTTAAGTATATTAATAAACATGTACATATATATATATATATTAAACCCTAAATGAGTATTATACAAAATAAATATTTATTTAATATTTTAATAAAATAAATAAAAGTATTTTTTTTTTGTGTGAAATATTTTCAGAAAGTAAAAATAAAAATAAAAATGTATCCACATTATTTTCTATTTATTTTAATAATAGTGTATATATATATTTGTATATAAATAAAAGAAATAAACAAACAAACATGCCATAAATACAAAAAATGATGGAAAAAATATTTTAAAAATTTTAATGGCATGAGAAAAAATAAACAAAGTCAACCCAAAAAGAAAAAGTCAAAAATGTTGAAAAATAAACAAATGGGCTCAGGGGGTATAAACCAAAAAAATGGGGTGTGAAAAGGAAACAAATCCAGGCCCAGCCCAGATCACTTCTTCTTCAACCTCTGTACATCTTTCTTCTCACAGAACACGCGTTTTCTAACTCTGGATTCCTGGACTTTCAAGCAAAACTCATAACATGAAAAGTGTAGAGCATTAAGAGACGGTTTCAACCATATAAAGAACATGACCTATCTCTCCAAGATGAGAGAGAATTTCTCTCCCCCTCTTTTCTGACCTAGTTTTTCTACCATTTTCAGAGCTCAAATTCTCTTCACTCAGACAAAAGAAATGAAAAGTAAAGCTATGTACATGTTCAGGGCTATGAGTAGGACTTTGTTTCTTCACAAACTTAAGACTAAATATGCCTAATAAGAGAGATACGAATTCAAACTTTTACCTGTGCAGTTGAACTTCTATGTGGAGAATGAGAGACTTTCAGTGCAATGTAATGATTGGAAAAGCTTCCTTGAAGTCCAGGGATGCTTTTTCAATGCTCACTTTGTCTTGAAGCTTCTTGTACCAAGCTATAGAACTTCACCTGCAAGCTAAAGATGTGAAAATGGTGGAAGTGGTTAGAGCAACTACAGATCGTGCCTTAGCTTCTGGATAGCTTGCATATGTTGTAAGGAAGGTAGAGGAACAGGTTTGGACAGAAATGCTTGAAGGGATTGAGAGATTGCACTCAAACTGCAGGGGCACCCCTGTTTGTGCAGTTTGAGGATGATTCTGAGATGGAGAGGGTTTGAAAGGCAAATGGCTCGAGCAAAAACTTCAATGTGGTCTATGGAATGTGTTTGATATCTTTTGTGTTGTGTCTCTTTGCTGATATGAGAGATAGCATAAGTTATGGATGTTACTTCTATGTGAAGCAAACAAATGTCAACTTGGTTTCTAGGCCAGTACAATGCCTCAATCTATGCTGCACCTTTGAGTCTTGATCAGTGGGATATGCCTATGCTTTTTTGCTTCAAAGATTTGCATTGTACCTCATAGATTTGCAAAGTTGCCATAAAGTATCACTTTACAAGAATGGATAACATGCTTTTTCTAGTTTAGGTTTGATTTTGTGTGTATTATCCAAATGAGCAAAATAATGTTAGAACACAAAGGATAAGCATTGAATTATTGAGTGAGAATGGGATTAGAGGCCTGCAATGTAGCTTAAGCATGCTGAATTCAAATTTGCCAAGTTTATGAACATGCTTTGATGGAGAACAAAAGTGAATTTTTGCCAACTTGTGAAATTCGAATCTCTCAAGTTATGAGGTTGTTTGATGAGTTCTTGGACATTTTGGAAAGCTTGTAATGTGTACTACAATCCATCTTTGAAATGCAATTGGAAATTCCAAGTGTAAGGGTATGAAAAGTGGCCTTGAAGTAGGGTAGAAAACCTTGTCAAAATAGGTCAAATTTCACTAAGTTAAAAGATGGTTTAGTGCCCTTATTCAAAAAATCATAACTTGAGATACAAGCTTCAAATGAGAAAACTTTGTGAATCAAAGTTGTAGATTTTGCAACAAGCTACAACTTTCATTTTTTGACTTTTGTTTGAATCCAAATGGATCATGGTGAAAAGATGGGGCAAAGTTGGGAAAAAATTAGGGTTTTCCATAACTTAGAAAAATTCTAAGTTATGAAAAATTCCATTTTCAAACCCTAATTTGCAATTTGTGATTTCTTGGTGAACAAGTTTCATAATTTGGCATGTTTTGATGAAAAATGAATCTTGACTCTTGATTTTGACCAAAAAGTCAAAGTTTGACTTTTCAGTATACAGTCAAAATGGATCAATTGACTGGGAAATTCAACTGTCAATCTTGTGTACTTGGGATCTTTTGAGCTTGATGAACATGTCAAGATAATTCCATTGAGTCCTTGAGGCCATATGTGAGCTTGGTTTGCCATTGGCTAGGTCAAACAGTCAAAAATTGCCCTTGTGCAGTCAAAACCCTAAAAATGACCATTTTACCCTTTTGATGATCTGATCAAATTTCTTGTGGAATTGTGATCCAAACTTGATCAAATGGTTCATATGAGTTCATAATGTTGATGTGGATCAAATTTCATGAGGTTTGACTGTCAATTGGCCACAGTTGACTTTTTCCCCAATACAGCTGATTTCTAGGTCAACTGTCCAATTGACTGGGTAAAACTTGGAATCAAGACTTGAAACTTGGTATAGGTAAACTTGGGAGTCCAACATGAAGCATGAAAGTCATCTTAGGCATTTTAGGTCAAAACATCTTTAGGCAAACACAAACCCTAATTTGAGTCCACAGTGCAAGGAGAAGTCTTGAGCAGAGGAAACCCTAATTGGATCTTGATCTTCAAAGGTCTTGTGATGAGAAAATGTTGAGGAAATGGGAGGGCAAATTTTGGGGTACAACAAATGTCTACATCTTTTTTTGCCTCATCAGTCTGGAGAGAAGATGTTGGATTCAAAAGTTTCCTTATTAAAAAGTATAGAATTGTGTTGCACATTTTGGAGACAAGTTACAATTCCATTTGATGATTTCCCTTCAAGAAGTCTAGAATATACTGTAGTATTCTGGATGAGTGATCCAAGTTGTCTTAAACCTAAAAGAACACAACCTACGGTCTTAGAGGGAAAGGACACACCTAAGGAGAATGAGGTTGTGTTCAGAATGAAACTTACACAACACCTCAACATATACATCAAGGAAGGTCGAGCGCCAAGAAACGTCTATAACACCTCGGTTTAATTAAGATTATTCTTAATTAGAAATAATTATATGAGATGATGTGTTTACTGGTGTTAAAATATTTTACAATGTGATGTGATACAATTGGGAAATTAGAGGTTGAGATGTTGGGGGTGTATGACTAAAAGCATAGAGAACATGAGGAGAATGGAGAATATGAGCATTATTGGTATTATTATTATAGATATAAAGTTATTTATAATATTAGTGATTAAATAATTAATTAAAAACAAGGAAGGGCAAGATGGGAATATAGACTTAGGGGTCTAATTTTTGTTCTTAGAAAAAGAAGAAGTGAAAATACGAGGAATAGATCGTAGAAGTGAGAAGTAGAGGAAAAAGAGAAGAACAAAGAGAAGAGAGAGCTTAGAATCATAAAACCTAAGGTAAAGGTGGGGTTCTAACTCTATAAGTGATTGTATGATGATGGGTTATGGTAGAGTTAGGTTATGTAATTGTATAATCTTCTTGTGTAAATTTTGATGTGTTTGTGATGTGTATGTGTGATAAGTGATGATGATAAATTGGTGTGTGTAAACCTTAGATTTTTTTGATATAGGATGACCCTAATTGATGGTTATGAATTGTATGTGTTTGATATAACAATTGTTTCTGTTTCATGATGAGAATTGGTGAATTTGGGTGTTTTGAGAAGAGAAATCACAACTTGAAAATTTGAAGAAAAGAGGCTACTGTGTTACGCGCTGGGGAGTAACCAGCTACCACCTGAAAATTTGAAGAAAAAAGGCTATTGTGTTACGCAGTAACCGATTACTGCTGACAAATTTTTGAAAAACAGAGCTACTGACTTATGCAGTAACCGGTTACCATAATGCAGTAACCGGTTACTACCGTGTTAAACTGAATTTAAAAAAATTGAAAACTCCATAACTTTCACCTCAGGTGTCTGTTTGACACGCCGTTAGAACCTATGAAAAACTAAAAACATTTTCTACTCAATAAAAATGGTTTGAACATAATATGAGATAATTTTCTGGATTTTATTTTATTCCTATGTTTTGTTGTAATTGCGAAGTTGCGAATATGACGATGAATATGATGAGATTTCATGATATAGTGATGTTGCGATGATGTATGAACAGTGATGTATTATTAATGGGTTGTATTGACTTGGTTTGTTGGTGTGTGTTGTGCTATTGCATTTATTATCATAACATGTTAGTGTTGCATGCATGTTCCTAAGTGACGATGTGGCCTTAATGGCAAGTGATGGTGTAGCCTTAATGGCAAGTGACAGTGTAGCCTTAATGGAAAGTGAAGTTGTAGTTGTTGTACCCCAAAATTTTCCCTCTCACTTATCAAATATTTTCCTGCAAGATCTCCTTTGGTTCAAGACTGCACTAGGGTTGATCAGCTCAAGATACTTCCTTAAGCACTGATGACCAAAATTAGAGTTTGAGATTGCACAAGGATAATTGAACTTTCAATGCTTCATATGACTTTCATGGATTATTATGGACCCTCAATATTACTCATGTCAAGTTTCAAGCCTTGGATCACACTTTTGCTCAGTCAATTGAGCAGTTGACCTAAAAATCAGCTGTATTGGGGAAAAAATCAACTATGGCCAATTTACAGTCAAAATTCATAATTTTTTATCCACGTCAACATTATAAACTTATATGTATCATTTGATCAAGTTTGGACCATAATTCCTCAATAAATTTGATCAAATCATTAAAAGGGCAAAATGGTCAAAATTAGGGTTTTGACTAAGAAAGGGCAATTTTTGATTTTTGACCTAGCAAATGGTCAATTGGTTTGAAGCATGATTTCAAGAGTTCAATTACATCATTTTGACCTAATGGTATGACCTAAAACATTGCTCAAGATCAATTGGATTGATAGTGAATTTTGAGTCAACTGATCAAAAGTCAATTGTACACTGAAAAGTCAAACTTTGACTTTTTGGTCAAAATTCAATGTCAAAGATCATAATTCATCAAAACATGTCAAAATATGAAACTTATTAATCAAGAAATCAAAAATAAAAGTCGATGGCGACTCTTGCTAACCGTAACATTTGCGATAAAAATACCCAAGTCAGTTCTCCCACCGTATCACAGAACTGGCGACTCTGCTGGGGAATTTCTAAAAGTGGGGTTACCTTAGGGTTAGATCACATTTACTTGCTTTCATTGATTGATTTGTATTCTTTACATTTTGGTTCTTTGTTTGGGTTTGAATCCTCTACCCGGATTTGGGATACCTTATAGGTAAGTAGCAATACATTATGGAAACTGTGTGGGGTATACTGACACGATCTAAGCAATAGCTACTTTAGTGCGACATATTTGTGAGTACCGGTAGCCCTTGAGTAGTCAAGGAGAATACGGGTCCGCTGAGTGATGTCATGAAGCACTAATGAACTTTTAGAACCTTTACTTGACCAACTTGGCCTTTATGATGTAGTGAGATAATTGGCTTTGGTGCAGTCCGAAGTTGGTAGATACTTGATACTACACTTATTGAGGTTTGGTTTTTTGGGATATTTCGGTCGCCATTAAAGAGGCTTGCGCTGAAACAATGCCCAAGAAAACAAACCAGTGATATTGAGCTCCTTAGAACCCGATTACTATTTTTAGGACAGGTTTGAGCCAACTAAACTTCAAGTGGGTACTTACCTATGAGACTCCATGCAAGCCTAAACCTAAGGAATTGTTTGCTTTATTTGTGTATAGTTACTTGTACATAACATCATAAACATCATGACATTATACTCATACTCACTAACCATTTCAAGGATTTTTGGGATTTATCTTTGTTCTATTTTGTAAGACATGGATTCTATTCGCAGGAAAACCATTCAAGTCAATCTTGTAAGGATCCCTCCTCAACTTAAAGAGCTAGGATCAAGGTGTTGTACCCCAAAATTTGCCCTCCCATATTCTTCAAGAATTGCCAAGTCAAACTGCAAAATTCCCCAAGGGTTGCACAGTTCAAAGGTATCCTAAACAGTCAAAATTAGGGTTTTGGTTCTGATCAAGAAAATGAAGTTTCAAAGGGCCCAATCAAGTCTCACATGCCTACAAATATGGTCAAGTATCCTCATATCAAGTTTCAAGACTTTCAGCACAAAATTGCACAGTCAAAACCCTAATTGCACTACAGTCAACTATAGGGGTAAAATGGTCATTTGACAGTCAAAAGTTCAAATTTTTGGTCAACATATCATTTTGAAGCCACAAACATCATTTGATTAATGCTTTATCATGATTCTCAAAGCTAGGCTCAAAAATCATCAAGATGCAAAAGTTTCCTTATTTGGACAGTTGAAAAAGTCAACTGTAAATTGACCAGGGCATAACTTTCACATGGATTATCAGAAAAATTCCATCCAAATCTCATTTTGAAGAGAAAGACATTTCCTACAACTCATCTTCATACTCCAAGTCCAAGAAATGCTCTCACAAAAAGTTATCAATTTAAACATTATAGGTCATTTTCAAAAGTCAACAAAAAGGGACCTTAAGTCAAAGGCCATAACTTGAGATTGGCAAATCAAAATGACATGGGACCAAAGGCATTGGTTAGAGGACTCAAATACCTTTCAAAAATGTCCAAGAACATGAGCAAAACTTAAATATTGAGCAAGTTATGCCTTGTGGAAGTTGGGAAATTTTTGGGTATTTTGAAAAGTCAACATTGATTCAAATGACCTAAAATTGCTAATGGGCCCATTTTTCTTCCACAATTCATCATCCAAAGCATGTGCACGACCATTAGGCCCAAAGGGAAGTTTTTATCCATTTTTATTTATTTATTTGGATTTTTTATCATTAATAATTCATTTAATTAAATAAAATACATGAAAAATACAAAACTAATGAAATAAAATCTTTTTGTGCAGAAATTATTCTCATTGGACACTCAAATTCGTGCATGACCAATTAGGGAAGGATTGGATATGATTTGGTATCAATTTGCATGAAAAAGATTGAAAAACTAATGCTTGAAAAATCAAATCTCATAAACCATCAATGCATGGATTTTGATCAAAATTCTTGACCTAATTCACTCTATACTTAAGCCTGAACACAAACCTAATGCGAGGAACCACTAAGCTGCGCAGAAACTCCATTCACAAACTTGAAATTTTCTTTGAAAACTCAATTCTGAAAACACTTTTGCAGGACGATTCAAGGCGCGATTTCTATCTCATTAGCTTGCTGAGGCTTCATAGAAAGATTTTGCATCAAAAACCACAAGTTTTCGTGACCAGAAACGTGAGAACGATCTCACCTGTACCAAGAAAATTTATCATTCGTGCATCTCAATTCATGCATTTTTTTTTAAATTTTAACGTTTGATTTATGTTCCTTATGAGATTCTAAAGCTAACCATGTACTTTGATTAGACTTTTGTGCACTGTATGCGAATTCACCATGGATGCAGTTTAGGGTTTATGAAGCTTAGAATTAGGGGTTTTGAGATAAGGAAAAATTGGAGTCTGAGACCAAAGCCATTCAATTCAATGCGTTTAGACGAAGAGAAACCACATGTCGCGCCTAATTTATGAGGCCTTATGGCCTATTCGCTATTTTCTTATATGGCATCTATGGCAACGTTTGAAAACCGTTGCTAGTTTGTTCTTGTTTCAGGAAAAAATAAACCCAACGAAGAGGACGATGAGGTGGAAGGCGCTGATTGGAAGATTCAAATTCTACGCGCGTTTTTAAGCCACTGACCATCTTTCTTTTATAATATTTGTTAGTTGTTATATATTAAACACGCGTGAATTGGTTCAGTGGTAAGCAAGAGTGTTGGCAACGTTCATGACCTGGGTTCGAGCCCCAGGTCCTCACTATGTCCATATTATTTTTCAATTAAAATTCACATGCAGATTCAATATAAAGGACACACCATACGCTCCTCCATCAAGCCGTCCATACGTTCAATATCATCAATCCAAGGGCGCAGAGTTGAGGAGCATGATGGACCCTAGTCAAAGGTCCCACACGTGGCATGAAAAAGTCAATGAGGCCATGCTGTAATGGGCCTGAATTACCAAGGCTGTACCTCCACTTTGGGGACTGCAACCCCCCTAGGTTTGCAATTCTTTCTACTTTCTTTACTTTTTTTATTTTTATTTTTTTATTTTCTTTTAATTATTGTTCTTAATTAATTTAATATTTTCATAAAAACACACAAAAAAATTAGAAAAGAAAAAATAATAAATATGTTTTTTATTTTAATATTTCTTGTAAATAAATTAATAAATTAACCAGTTTTTTTTTTAATTAAGTTTCAATTTTAATTTTCATAATAAAAATCTAAAAATATAGAATTAGGGTCTTAATTAAATTTTCATTCCTTTTTCTTTTTCGCCCATGATAATTAAATAATTAAATATTTATTTTTATAATTAAATTGCATGTAAAATAATTAGGTTTAATTTTAGGTTAAAATTCGACCTTTTCTTAATAAATTAAAAGCAACTAGAATTAGGGTTAGTATTTATTTTAATTAATTCTTTTTTTTTATTAAAATCACAAAATACCAAAAAATACCAAAATAATTTCTTTTCTTCTTTTTAATTAATTAATATCACCATTTAATTTAATTTTGCAAAAAGGGTCCAACGCCCTCGTTTTTAATTCCCATTTAATTCACATATTTATTTTATTTCGTTTAAATATTTATGTATCTCTCCCGAAGCCATGTAATCAATTGCTCGCACTTTTAATTCTTTATTTTCTTTTATTTCTTTATTTTCTGTCAAATCGGGTTCGAGAAACTTTGGCGATGTGGACCCGCGCCTTTTGTAATAGCTTAGAATTTTATTTTTTCTCGCAATTTTTAACTGTAAATAATGGCATGAAAGAATGTATGAATAAAATTAAAAACAAACGTTAGATCACCAATAACATGACAAAAGACAAAATATCTGAAACGACACACAAATCGCACACACCACCCCTAGGGTACGCCTCACTGTTGCCTTGCCTCGAAAGGTGATCGTCGAGTAGAGGATGTCTTAGTAAGTCCTCATGATCCGGGAACCTGGCATGAGGGTAGCTTCTAAGGTGTCTTCCCATTGCTCTGGTGATCACCATGTCCCGAACCTCGAATTGACCCGAACACCTCCAACGGTGGTGCTACCTACTTCTCAATGGTGGGATGGCACTACTTTAAAGGACATTTACACAGACGAATTCCTTAGGGTAGGTAGACGACTCTAGATACTTGCTCTAATTTCAAAACAATTCAAAAAAATACTTTTCACACCAACACCTTTTCAAAAAGCTTTCGAAAGCATTTTTTCAAACACTCTTGAGGACCGATACAAGAGTCGAACTGAAATTTTCAAAGAAACTTTTTAAAACCCACAGTTGAAAAGCAAACAAACCATTTTTGAAAACATAAATGAGCAAGTATCTAAGAGCCCATGGATAACCATGGATAGAAAGGGTGCTAACACCTTCCCTTTCTATAACCTACCTCCCGAACCGAGAGCAATCTCTTTAAGGAATTTTTCTGTGCTTTTGTCCTTTCCAATTGGAGAAAATAAAAGACGGTGGCGACTCTTGCTTCCGCGACATTTCGCGAACCAGCGTTAAACAGTCAGTTCCAGATCCACCGATCACAGAACTGGCGACTCTGCTGGGGATTTAAACTTAAAGTGAGGTGTACCTTAGGATTAAGATCACTGTGTTTTCAATTGTTTTCTTTGCTTGCTTTAAATTGTGGGTTGCTTGGGAGTTCTATAGATCCTAACCCGGATCTGGGGGATACCTTCTTAGAAAGTAGCAACAAGACTGTGAGGGAACTGTGCGGGGTATACCGACATGGTTGAAACAGTCTGCTACGTTGATGTGGCACTTTGGTGTGTACCGGTAACCCTTGAGTTCAGTCAAGGAGAGTACAGGGCCTCCGCGTGGTGTCGTGAAGCATCAACAGACCTTAGGAACCTTAATTGAACTATCTTGGCCTCTTTAGGGTAGTGAGATAACTGACTTTGGTGCAGTCCAAGGTTGGTTGATACTCGATACTACACTCAATGGAGGGTTGCTTTCCTGGAATATTTCGGTCGCCAGTTCAGTGGCTAAATCGAAACGATGAACAATGAAAGCAATTCCGTGATATTGGGACCCTTAGAACCCGGTTACTTCTAATAGGACAGGTTGAGCCCACCAACTTCAAGAGGGTAATACCCAGACCTCATGCTGGCCTAAACTCTAAGGGTTTCTCTTGTGTGACTTGTGTGCCTTCGTACTTGACTACTTGCATGCTTGTTATCTATCTGACACATGAACTACTTGCAGGTTTTGTTTATAGTCCTTAATTGGGGCTCATAACAGAGTGTACTGAATCTCTTGCAGGTTTTGTTTATAGTCCTTAATTGGGACTCCTAACAAAGTGTACTGAATGTCTTGCAGGTTTTGTTTATAGTCCTTAATGGGGACTCATAACAGGGTTACTCACATTACCCCATGCATACCATAACATCATACCATTGCATACATCCTAACCCATTTCAAGGATCTCAAGGACTTGTGATGCAGGTCATGGTGAATCAACTATCCCAGCAAGGGGCAAAGAGGATTTATTTTCCTCTAGCCAAAATTGTCAGAGGCTATGACCCACTTGATATGGTGAGCTTTGACACTGGAAGAAAGTTGCCCTAGCCAAGGCTGTCAGGGGCTATGACCCACTGGATATGGTGAGCCTTTGACCCTCGGAAGAAAGACTCTCAACAAATATGAAGTTTCTTTCAATCAAGCTACCTAGTTCTAACAATTTTTGTTTACCCCGCGAGATCCTTGAAAACATTGCATATATATCATACATATCATTGCATTACAGGTACCCTTGTTGCAGGTCACTTACCCTCTCTGCTGTTTATTTCAGCCATGGCTTCCCAACAAGATAACCAGGACCTCCTTGCTCAAGAGACTCAGTTCAGGGAAATCCTCCTGAATCTATCCAAGGGGCAGGAGGAGCTAAGGACACTTCTCATGGAGACTTTTGTCAGGAACAGTGCTGAGGATGAAAGGCTGAAACACCTGCAAGCTGAGGTGGATGCCTTGAAAGTCCAGATGCTGGGGCAGGTAACTGCCATTCAAGGGTTAGCTCAAAGACAAGATGAGCTCGGGGTTCTCATCAACCAACTGCTTCGGGGTAACCAACGGGGGCAAAAGTCTAAGGGTAAAAAGCCAGTCATCGTTCAACCACCTTTGAGACAAGGAGGTAAGGGGAGAGCTCCTCAAATGGCTCCAGTGTCACAAATTCAACATCACAGCCAACAAAAGAGCGAGAGAAGACAATTCACTCGGCTCAGCATGACCTTATCCCAGATATTGCCACAGTTGCTGGAGATCAAGCTGGTAACTCTAAAAGAAGCTCCGAAGAACCAAAATACAACGTCACCGAAGTATAACCCCAACGCCCGCTGCGCTTATCACTCTGACAGCCCGGGGCATACTACAGATGATTGTTGGAGCTTGAAAAATAAGATCCAAGACATAATCGACGTTGGAGAGATTCAGTTTAGAGTACCCAAGACTCCCCACGTGATCACTGCTCCCTTGCCAAAGCATGGCTAGGATTGAGAAAATTTTGTTCATTCGAATGTTCAAGTTGCAATTTTCTTTTGTTCAAACATTTACTCATGTTAAACATTGTTATTTCATTAATGCATCGCATATGTCTGTTTTGAAGCAATATATTCGTATTCACTATACGCAAATTATTTTCATATTTTTTCTGATGATCAACTCTTGACTAAAAATTCTAAGCCTCTTGAGGGAGGATGACGAAAACAATACTGCTATCTTTACAGTATGCTTTTGAACAGACCCCGCTGATGAGGTACATGCATTGTTTCAATCCCTAAACACTGGAGTTATAAGGATGATAATCCCTTGTCAACCCATCTGAGCCAAAGAAGTAGGAGTTTTTTCTTTTCGAAATTTAAAACCCTTAATCATAACCTGGGGCAGGGTAGTTCTCTCAGTTGATCCAAGTGCATAACGAATGGCACCAAAAAGATCCTTACAAAACAAAGAAAGACAGTGATGGTTCCGAATAATCAATAAAGAAAGGCAGTCATTATCTTTCAAAATAAAAAAAAACCCCATTAAGTCAAAACCCATGAAGGAGACTTACCAAAACTGGGGCATCCCGCTGACTGTAATTCCAAAAAAGGAAACAGTTCAGGCAAAAAAAGAAAGGGATAACAAAAAAATCAGACAAGAAAGAGGTCCTACAAACCCTCAACAAAAAAAAAGGGGAAGTGACTGCCTATTCCGAATAAACTGTCAATATCCGAATCATCACTGGTATATCAAAGCAAAGACTCAATCAAGGTCTAACGTATGATCAACTGAGTTTAGGTTTGGAGAACATCACGAAGAGCAGGCGGGTACAAATAATTTGAGCCTTTATCCTTTGTTTCTTAAACCGTGAACTAGGCCACGTTATAACCCTTAAAAGTCCTAGCTGAAGCATGGGTTAGTTCGAAAGCATACTGTGACGAAAGGTATCCTGACTCCTTAAGGCTTGCGATAAAATACGGAGTTGACATCACGTTTTACAAACATTCGCTTGTTTTATGAAAAAGAATGCATTTTCAAAAACTTCGAGACAGACATAAGCTTTGCATTTTTAACATAACTTTGTTTGCATATGACTTTTGAACAGCAGGGAAATTCGCACGACGAATGCCTAATGAACAGAAGTACTTCCAATCAAGGGGCAGACATGACCATGGTCCATTATCTGGGGCAATCCAATCAAGATTCGAAGAATCTCTCAAAGGCCAAATAGCCTGGGGCAAATCTCCGCCTGAGTCACTTGGGGCATTTCAACAACGAATCTGGCCTGATCAAATATCTTATGGTGGCATGACAACACAATTCTAACAGGGGCAACTCCCTACATCCTGAGAGCGTGGACATAGTCGAAGAAAATACTACGCGTAATCAAAGACCCGCTAGGTTGACACACCCAGGCAAAAAATAAGGGCTTCCCGGCGAACCAAAAGGGTTCGGGCAAAATGAAGGGATGAAATGAAAAAATCTGTACACCCGGCAAGTCGAAAACCTGAAAAGGCGGCTTGGGCAAAAATGGGTATCCCGGTGGACTAAAAACCCGAAAGGGCGGTCCAGGCAAAAGTTAGGGATTAAAGCGTACGACTATGTCCTGTCATCTTGTCACCTGCCTATCAGAAGAAGAGTTTGTCCATCAACAGCTATCAGCACCTCACAGGTCTTCCTCTCCCACCTCAGAAACAGGGGCAATGATGAGCTGTCCAAGCGATCTAATTGTTCTATCCTCCAAGGTACCAAGGTAAGTTCGGATGAAGAACATAACCAGATATCTTAATTCCCCAGAGAGTAAGCCAGCAAGCCAGTACACTCTCCTCAAGCAAAACTATTATCAAACCTTAAGGAAGTTGGGTATCCTCCAGCAGATCTCAACATTCCCTAGCAGCATATATACTCTTAACAAGCATCCCCGGCAGTCTTGGTCTAAAGATTGTTCCCCGGCGGTATATCAAACATTCAGCGGAGCCTTTTCCCAATACAGTTCAAAACTTCCCCAAGAGAGTCCAATCCAATTCCCCCAGGAAAATTGGAATTCATCTCCCCCAAGCAGCAAGCTTATCCCCAGTAGATTCTGGAAGCTTATCCCTCGCAGAGCACGAACGCGTCGCCCGACTTTATTTAAAGAGTTATTTCCTTAACAGGATATAACTGGGTTATCCTCAGCCAAAAGCCATGGAAAGAGCGTCCCCGACGAAGTTCTCTTACCCCCAGCGAAGTCTATTAGCACTTCCAATACAACAAGGATATCCCCAGCAAGTTACTATCAACTCAGCAAAGTATCTCTCTCCCCACAGAGTATTGCTTCCCAGCAAGACCATTAGAGTACCTTTTCTCCCCGCAGAGTAATCCATTCGCCAAGTTCATTCCCCAACGGAGTCATCTTCTCCTACCGGAATTCTTGCAACTCTCATCCCCAGCGGAAGCGAAATCTATTCTCCAACATCAGTTCAGGAGTGACTTCTCGGCACCCGTCAAGGATTTACTTTCCTAGACGAAAACATACATAAACATCACATACATCATTATAGCATGCATATACGCATCATATCTTACAAATCTCATTTATGCTGAGAACATCATTGCTTGATCCATATCATGCATTGCATATGACTGACCTTTACCTTTCAGGAAAGATTCAGTTAAAATTCTCAATCATCTTTCAAGACCTCGACCGGTTCAGTTAATCGACTCCAAAGATTATTATCCAGTCAAAGGCCTTCTCTAGTCCAGCTAAATCGACCCCCAACAGATTTTTATGATGAAGACTCAGTAGAAGTTATCAAAGGTTTTTCTCAAACGTCCGCTTTTGAGATTATAATGTCCTATGGTTCTCTCCCCAGCGGTGCGGAGATGATAATTCCATTTCAGGTTTTTCTCAAACGTCTGCTTTTGAGATTATAATTTCCTATGGTTCTCTCCCCAGCGGTGCGGAGATGATAATTCCATTTCAGGTTTTTCTCAAACGTCCGCTTTTGAGATTATAATTTCCTATGGTTCTCTCCCCGACGGTGCGTGAGATGATAATTCCAGCCCAGGTTTTTCTCAAACGTCCGCTTTTGAGATTATAATTTCCTATGGTTCTCTCCCCGACGGTGCGTGAGATGATAATTCCAGCCCAGGTTTTTCTCAAACGTCCGCTTTTGAGATTATAATTTCCTATGGTTCTCTCCCCGACGGTGCGTGAGATGATAATTCCAGCCCAGGTTTTTCTCAAACGTCCGCTTTTGAGATTATAATGTCCTATGGTTCTCTCTCCGACGGTGCGTGAGATGATAATTCCATTCCAGGTTTTTCTCAGACGTCCGCTTCTGAGATTATAATTTCCTATGGTTCTCTCCCCGACGGTGCGTGAGATGATAATTCCAGCCCAGGTTTTTCTCAAACGTCCGCTTTTGAGATTATAATGTCCTATGGTTCTCTCCCCGACGGTGCGTGATATGATAATTCCATTCCAGGTTTTTCTCATACGTCCGCTTTTGAGATTATAATTTCCTATGGTTCTCTCCCCAGCGGTGCGGAGATGATAATTCCAGCCCAGGTTCTTCTCAAACGTCCGCTTTTGAGATTATAATTGCCTATTGGTTCTCTCCCCAGCGGTGCGGAGATGATAATTCCATTTCAGGTTTTTCTCAAACGTCCGCTTTTGAGATTATAATTTCCTATGGTTCTCTCCCCGACGGTGCGTGAGATGATAATTCCAGCCCAGGTTTTTCTCAAACGTCCGCTTTTGAGATTATAATTTCCTATGGCTCTCTCCCCGACGGTGCGTGAGATGATAATTCCAGCCCAGGTTTTTCTCAAACGTCCGCTTTTGAGATTATAATGTCCTATGGTTCTCTCCCCGACGGTGCGTGAGATGATAATTCCATTCCAGGTTTTTCTCAGACGTCCGCTTTTGAGATTATAATTTCCTATGGTTCTCTCCCCGACGGTGCGTGAGATGATAATTCCATCCCAGGTTTTTCTCAGACGTCCGCTTTTGAGATTATAATTTCCTATGGTTCTCTCCCCAGCGGTGCGGAGATGATAATTCCATTCCAGGTTCTTCTCAAACGTCCGCTTTTGAGATTATAATTGCCTATTGGTTCTCTTCCCGATACTACGAAGATGGTAATTCCCACCAAGATTTTCTCAACGAGCGTTGTTGAAGTTAAAGTCACCCAAGGTTCTCTCACCGTTCATGCTGAGGTAGTAACCATCCCTGGTTCATTCATCACCGTTTGAAGCTCCAGACCCAGCTCCTGTAACCAGTCAGGACACATCTATACCAAGCATCTGAAAACTAGCTCCTGCAACGTGTCAGGTACTCATTTTTTCTTTTGCAGGTACGCAAGTTCTCGCCAAGGAATCTCTTATGCGATCAACATCCAGATGGCATCTATAAGCCCATCATCCTATTCACCAATCTCTAAATGGCATCTATAAGCCCATTTCCACTATGTGAGCGCAAATTTCTGGGCACTCTAGTGTTCAATCATCTTCTACCCTCGGATTACGAAAGGCACGTCAGCCAATCTGCATCCTCAGGTCTAAGAAGATTGAACAGGGGCAACTGTTGTACCCCAAAATTTGCCCTCCCATATTCTTCAAGAATTGCCAAGTCAAACTGCAAAATTCCCCAAGGGTTGCACAGTTCAAAGGTATCCTAAACAGTCAAAATTAGGGTTTTGGTTCTGATCAAGAAAATGAAGTTTCAAAGGGCCCAATCAAGTCTCACATGCCTACAAATATGGTCAAGTATCCTCATATCAAGTTTCAAGACTTTCAGCACAAAATTGCACATTCAAAACCCTAATTGCACTACAGTCAACTATAGGGGTAAAATGGTCATTTGATAGTCAAAAGTTCAAATTTTTGGTCAACATATCATTTTGAAGCCACAAACATCATTTGATTAATGCTTGATCATGATTCTCAAAGCTAGGCTCAAAAATCATCAAGATGCAAAAGTTTCCTTATTTGGACAGTTGAAAAAGTCAACTGTAAATTGACCAGGGCATAACTTTCACATGGATTATCAGAAAAATTCCATCCAAAGCTCATTTTGAAGAGAAAGACATTTCCTACAACTCATCTTCATACTCCAAGTCCAAGAAATGCTCTCACAAAAAGTTATCAATTTCAACATTATAGGTCATTTTCAAAAGTCAACAAAAAGGGACCTTAAGTCAAAGGCCATAACTTGAGATTGGCAAATCAAAATGACATGGGACCAAAGGCATTGGTTAGAGGACTCAAATAACTTTCCAAAATGTCCAAGAACATGAGCAAAGCTTAAAAATTGAGCAAGTTATGCCTTGTGGAAGTTGGGAAATTTTTGGGTATTTTGAAAAGTCAACATTGATTCAAATGACCTAAAATTGCTAATGGGCCCATTTTTCTTCCACAATTCATCATCCAAAGCATGTGCACGACCATTAGGCCCAAAGGGAAGTTTTTCTCCATTTTTATTTATTTATTTGGATTTTTTATCATTAATAATTCATTTAATTAAATAAAATACATGAAAAATACAAAACTAATGAAATAAAATCTTTTTGTGCAGAAATTATTCTCATTGGACACTCAAATTCGTGCATGACCAATTAGGGAAGGATTGGATATGATTTGGTATCAATTTGCATGAAAAAGATTGAAAAACTAATGCTTGAAAAATCAAATCTCATAAACCATCAATGCATGGATTTTGATCAAAATTCTTGACCTAATTCACTCTATACTTAAGCCTGAACACAAACCTAATGCGAGGAACCACTAAGCTGCGCAGAAACTCCATTCACAAACTTGAAATTTTCTTTGAAAACTCAATTATGAAAACACTTTTGCAGGACGATTCAAGGCGCGATTTCTATCTCATTAGCTTGCTGAGGCTTCATAGAAAGATTTTGCATCAAAAACCACAAGTTTTCGTGACCAGAAACGTGAGAACGATCTCACCTGTACCAAGAAAATTTCTCATTCGTGCATCTCAATTCATGCATTTTTTTTAAATTTTAACGTTTGATTTATGTTCCTTATGAGATTCTAAAGCTAACCATGTACTTTGATTAGACTTTTGTGCACTGTATGCGAATTCACCATGGATGCAGTTTAGGGTTTATGAAGCTTGGAATTAGGGGTTTTGAAATAAGGAAAAATTGGAGTCTGAGACCAAAGCCATTCAATTCAATGCGTTTAGACGAAGAGAAACCACATGTCGCGCCTAATTTATGAGGCCTTATGGCCTATTCGCTATTTTCTTATATGGCATCTATGGCAACGTTTGAAAACCGTTGCTAGTTTGTTCTTGTTTCAGGAAAAAATAAACCCAACGAAGAGGACGATGAGGTGGAAGGCGCTGATTGGAAGATTCAAATTCTGCGCGCGTTTTTAAGCCACTGACCATCTTTCTTTTATAATATTTGTTAGTTGTTATATATTAAACACGCGTGAATTGGTTCAGTGGTAAGCAAGAGTGTTGGCAACGTTCATGACCTGGGTTCGAGCCCCAGGTCCTCACTATGTCCATATTATTTTTCAATTAAAATTCACATGCAGATTCAAAATAAAGGACACACCATACGCTCCTCCATCAAGCCGTCCATACGTTCAATATCATCAATCCAAGGGCGCAGAGTTGAGGAGCATGATGGACCCTAGTCAAAGGTCCCACACGTGGCATGAAAAAGTCAATGAGGCCATGCTGTAATGGGCCTGAATTACCAAGGCTGTACCTCCACTTTGGGGACTGCAACCCCCCTAGGTTTGCAATTCTTTCTACTTTCTTTACTTTTTTTATTTTTATTTTTTTATTTTCTTTTAATTATTGTTCTTAATTAATTTAATATTTTCATAAAAACACACAAAAAAATCAGAAAAGAAAAAATAATAAATATGTTTTTTATTTTAATATTTCTTGTAAATAAATTAATAAATTAACCAGTTTTTTTTTTTAATTAAGTTTCAATTTTAATTTTCATAATAAAAATCTAAAAATATAGAATTAGGGTCTTAATTAAATTTTCATTCCTTTTTTCTTTTTCGCCCATGATAATTAAATAATTAAATATTTATTTTTATAATTAAATTGCATGTAAAATAATTAGGTTTAATTTTAGGTTAAAATTCGATCTTTTCTTAATAAATTAAAAGCAACTAGAATTAGGGTTAGTATTTATTTTAATTAATTCTTTTTTTTTATTAAAATCACAAAATACCAAAAAATACCAAAATAATTTCTTTTCTTCTTTTTAATTATTTAATATCACCATTTAATTTAATTTTGCAAAAAGGGTCCAACGCCCTCGTTTTTAATTCCCATTTAATTCGCATATTTATTTTATTTCGTTTAAATATTTATGTATCTCTCCCGAAGCCATGTAATTAATTGCTCGCACTTTTAATTCTTTATTTTCTTTTATTTCTTTATTTTCTGTCAAATCGGGTTCGAGAAACTTTGGCGATGTGGACCCGCGCCTTTTGTAATAGCTTAGAATTTTATTTTTTCTCGCAATTTTTAACTGTAAATAATGGCATGAAAGAATGTATGAATAAAATTAAAAACAAACGTTAGATCACCAATAACATGACAAAAGACAAAATATCTGAAACGACACACAAATCGCACACACCACCCCTAGGGTACGCCTCACTGTTGCCTTGCCTCGAAAGGTGATCGTCGAGTAGAGGATGTCTTAGTAAGTCCTCATGATCCGGGAACCTGGCATGAGGGTAGCTTCTAAGGTGTCTTCCCATTGCCCTGGTGATCACCATGTCCCGAACCTCGAATTGACCCGAACACCTCCAACGGTGGTGCTACCTACCTCTCAATGGTGGGATGGCACTACTTTAAAGGACATTTACACAGACGAATTCCTTAGGGTAGGTAGACGACTCTAGATACTTGCTCTAATTTCAAAACAATTCAAAAAAATACTTTTCACACCAACCCCTTTTCAAAAAGCTTTCGAAAGCATTTTTTCAAACACTCTTGAGGACCGATACAAGAGTCGAACTGAAATTTTCAAAGAAACTTTTTAAAACCCACAGTTGAAAAGCAAACAAACCATTTTTGAAAACACAAATGAGCAAGTATCTAAGAGCCCATGGATAACCATGGATAGAAAGGGTGCTAACACCTTCCCTTTCTATAACCTACCTCCCGAACCGAGAGCAATCTCTTTAAGGAATTTTTCTGTGCTTTTGTCCTTTCCAATTGGAGAAAATAAAAGACGGTGGCGACTCTTGCTTCCGCGACATTTCGCGAACCAACGTTAAACAGTCAGTTCCAGATCCACCGATCACACAAGGATTCCTGAAAATTCTCCATTCACCGAAAGACATGGTCGCCTACTAAACTTGGTCACCTCCAACACTGATGAAGACATGATGAAGGTGCTCTTTCAGTTCTTTGATCCCTTACACCATTGCTTCACATTTCCCGATTATCAACTTGTGCCAACTTTGGAAGAATTATCCAAACTCTTGAGGATTCCCATTCTTAATCAACTACCTTTCAACGGTACAGAAAGAGGTCCAAAGCCAGAAGAGATTGCTCAAGATCTACACTTGCAACCATATGATATCATAACTAATTGGGAAACAAGGAGTGGTGTCAAAGGTTTCCTAGCAAAGTTCTTGTTTGAGAAAGCCCAAAACTGTTGGAACTCTGTGGATTTGTAAGCCTTTGAGGAAATTGTGGCTCTCCTCATCTATGGGATGGTTTTGTTTCCAAATCCTGACCAACTCATAGATGTGAACGCCATCAAAATCTTTATGTCTCGTAACCCGATGCCTACTTTGCTAGGGGACATCCTACATTCCTTTCACACTCGCACTATGAGGAAAAGAGGTATCCTTATGCGTTGCACTCCTATCTTGGCAAGATGATTTATTTCGCATCTCCCCCAATCTATATTGAAGAACGAGCAAGGTTCAAGGTGGTCACATAGGTTGATGACGCTCAGACATTCAGATATTCATTGGTGTTCCCGCTCTTTGGAGAATGTTACTATCGTCGACCGTTATGGAGAGTTCCCCAATGTCCCTTTTCTTAGCATTATAGAAGGCATCACTTACAACCCCTGCTTAGCCCTACGACAATTAGGTTACGCCCGAAGGGATGGTCCACACGGGATACTTATTCAAGGTTTGGTGTTTGACTACGAGAGTGACGATCAAGGTCACCACCAGAGATTTATCCGACCTTGGAGGATGTTAAACAAGGTGGATAGCAAGACGCTAGGACACAAGAATTCCATTCCCCTCAAGCCTTACCTTAAATGGGTGAGAGCCCGTGCTCAAAAACTGGTGATGCCTTATCCCTCTATCCTACCAATCATCATAGAGCCTGTGGTTGAAGGAGATATTCCCTACAATATCCTCCATCCCGACATGCCTACCTCTCTCGAAGACTTACAAAAGGGTTGGATTCAGCTGAAGGAAGAACGATATACTTTCGAGGCTCAATTCTATGCTAGTGAAAAGAGGGTCTTAGAGCTTACGAAGCATCTACAAGAAGAGAAAAGTGTGAACGTCTATCTCGCACCGAAGAGGATGCGTTCAGTATTTTTATCTTAGAAAGTTATTTTGTAAGCCCAAGAGGCATGATGTAATCTTTTTTGTTTTGTCTAATGAAAATTAACGTTTGTTCCTTTCTCTTGTCTATACAAGTTTAAATTTCATTAATCCTTGAAATTATTTGCATGTACATATTCCATGCATCATAACATGATAGGTTTTCGCATAACAGGTTTCCTTATCTTTCTGCTATTTATTTCAACAAGATGGATCTAGAGAAAACTGTGACGGATCTCCAAGCCCAGAATTCTCAGTTTTAGGAAGCTCTACTAGCCCTAGCCAAGGGGCAGCAAGATATGATGGCTTTGTTGGCCATTAAGAAGAAGCCAAAGAAGAAAGCTCTGCTCAACACGGGTAGAAGGTTCAAGGAGACGATCCTTCAAATCCCAATAGGAGGAGACTCATCTGAAGAGGACGAGAACCAGGTCGACAAGGTCAAGAGTACTCAGGCTGGATGTGCTAATGATCAAGAATCTGATGATGATTATTTCAACGAGCAGTATCCACCCGCTGATATCAAATACAAGCAGTTAGAAGACAGATTGAAAGCTGTTCAATTCCAAGCCGTCCCTGGTTTAGATTTTGATGATTTGGGTTTGATCTCTGGGGTAATCATTCCCCACAAATTCAAAGTACCACTCTTTACAAATTACGATGGGGTTTCTTGTCCAAAACTCCATTTGAAATCTTATGTGCGCAAGATACAGCCGCACATTGCTGATAAGAAGCTCTGGGTTCACTTTTTCCAAGAGAGCTTGGATGGAACATAACTTGAATGGTTTTATTAGTTAGATGGTTCTTGTATCAACACTTAGGAGGATTTAGCTACTGCCTTCTACCATCAGTATCAGTACAACACCGACTTGGCGCCAACGAGGGTTCAATTGCAAGATATGACTATGGGAAAGAATAAAGGGTTTAAGGAATATGCACAAAAGTGGAGAGACCTTGCTAGTAGGGTCCAACCTCCCTTGACTGATAGGGAACACATAGACATGTTCATGGGCACTTTATCTGGTCCTTTCTTTAATCTGTTGGTGGGATGCTCTTCTTCTGGTTTCACCAAACTAATCTTAACTGGTGAAAGAGTTGAAAGTGGCATCAAAAGTGGAAAGATCTTTGTGGCGTTTACCTCCTCTTCCAATGCTATCAAGAAACCTTTTGCTGCAAAAAAGGAAGTCAATGCTGTGTACGGGGAAAGGGCCCGTACCAAGAAGAATGATCGTCCGTCTGTCAATGCTGTCTGAATCTCCAATCCAACTCCTACTCCAAGACCATATGCAAATCATCAACATTTTGAAACTCCAAGAAGAAAATTTACAAGGTT
The DNA here is from genome assembly GCA_948472305.1 of Vicia faba. Classification (NCBI taxonomy): domain Eukaryota; kingdom Viridiplantae; phylum Streptophyta; class Magnoliopsida; order Fabales; family Fabaceae; genus Vicia; species Vicia faba. The sequence goes on along the minus strand of OX451739.1, from coordinate 334,958,760 downwards.
AGGCATGTCACTGTATCAAGCCCTTAAACATTTGATCAAGGCTAATTTGGTGACATTGCACGATTCTCCTGCCAACCCTGAAACCTCGTCACCAAAATATAATCTGAACACTAAGTGTGCTTACCATTCAAGCAGCTCCGGGAACGAGACTGACCAGTGCTGGGCCTTGAAGAACAAAATCCAGGATTTGATTGACAACAAGACTATTGATTTTGATCCTCCTCCGATGCTGAATGTAATTACCGCTCCAATGACGAAGCATGACAAAGGTGTTAATGCTGTCGAAGATACAATTTTGGTTTCCTTTGTTGAAGAATTGATTACTCCGCTGAATGTAATCAAGAACAATCTGTTGAAAGCTAGGATCTTCCCTGGCTGTGGAAAAGACTGTGTGTGTTGTATAATACAACTCAATGGATGTGAAGGGTTGAAGAAAAGCATTCAATGCCTGATGGATAGCCACGAAATTCTATTTAAGAAAACCCCACTTGCTAAGAGTTTGATTAACAAATGTGAAGACCTCTCCATTATTACCATCTCAAACAAGCCTCTTAGGATCACCTCCAAAGGTCCAATTAGGATTTCAAACAAACCCACTGTTGCTCCCTTAATAATTACCAATCCCGGACCTATTCCTTATTCTTCAAATAAAGCAGTACCATGGAATTACGATGCTGAGGTGTTCTATCAAGGGATTAAACAAGATGCCTGGATCGAGGAAGAAAAAGATGATGATGTTGGCAACATAGCTGGCTCAAGCAAAGTAAATAGAACTGGGAGAATATTTTCACCCAATATCTCACCTCCAATAGTTACAAAGATGCCCATCCGCATTACTGTCACCAAGCCAAGTACCGATACGAAAGGGAAAGAGAAGGTTGTTAAGCCTAATGTGATTGAAGTACCCTCCAAATACGTAGCTAATGAAGAACCCTCCGCTCGCGAGATGGAAGAGATTTTAAAGATCATAAAAAGAAGCGACTTCAAGATTGTAGAACAGTCGGGGCAAACCCCTTCTAAGATTTCAATGTTGTCATTGATGCTTTGCTCCGATGCCCGTGCTCAGATATTTATCAAGTTCCTGAAAAAGGCTCATGTCCCCTATGAGACAACAACAAACCAATTTGAGAATTACATGGCTAGCCTGACAGCTGATAATGGCTTGGGATTTTCAGATGTTGACTTAACACCTCTCGGGAAGAATCACAATAAAGATTTACATGTGTCAATCAAATGCAAAGGGACTACCTTAGCACATGTTCTAGTCGACATTGGTTCTTCTCTGAATGTATTACCCAAGGGGGCATTAGACCTTCTTGACTGTGAAGGTTTATTCTTGAAGCCAAACGACATCATTGTAAGAGCATTTGACGGATCAAAGAGGTCTGTTCATGGGGAGGTGGATCTTCCAATCAAAGAGGGATCCCAAATCTTCAACTCCACCTTCTATATTATGGATATTCATCCTGCCTATTCTTGTCTGTTAGGTCGCCCGTGGATCCATAAAGTTGGGGCAGTAACCTCAACCCTCCAACAGAAACTCAAATATCCAGTCAAGGGTAGAATAGTCACCGTTTGTGGAGAAGAGGGGTTTACGGTAAGCCATCTTAACTCGTTCAAATACGTAGAGATGGATGGAGAATTCATTGAAACCTCATGTCAAGCCTTTGATGTTGTACCACCGATGATTGCTACCACCAAATTTTCTTCTGATGAGTCTAAAGCTGTTAAGGCCACGCCAAAGATGGTTTCAGTCAAGGATGCCCGCGTGGAAATTGAAGAAGGAAACTGTGATACTTAGGGGCAACTCCTAGATATCCCATTTAAAGCGGACAAGTTTGGTTTGGGCTTCACCGTCAAAGCTCAGAAGGAAATGAGGCGTGCTCGTGCTGGAAAGCCACCTCTCTGCATTGGAAGCCATGAAGTCAACGCCGTGGGTGATTCTGAAGAAGAAGCTGCATTTGAAGAGTGGGTGTATCCAACTACAACAGAGCTAAAGAATTGGCATGCGAAGGACTTTGTGCCCATCTCCTTCATTGAGCAGTAATCTACTTGTTATTGCTTTTCTTTCAATTCAAGAACATGTTGTCTGTAATATTTTAACAATGACTTTTCAGCCATGTGCCTAGCCCGGGGCATTTTGGTCCATTTGTCATGGGTTTTATTTATATTCATCTAATCATATGATCATTCAGTACACTGGACTCTTTTTCATTCAAATATTTATGGTCATTGTCTTTACTTTCTTGCAAATACATTTTTCAAAAAAATAGCCATGTATCTTACATGCACACACACACACACACACTCTTGCAGGTCCACATTGTAGCGGTAGAAATGTTCAAGACTAAGCCATTGGATTGACTAGACTTTATACAAATCAAAATAAAAATCGCCACCGCGCTTTATTGTTTCCAAAGGAATGGGAAAAGAGCGAATAACCCAAAAAAGGGGGAAAGATTCAAGGTAAGGGGGTTGGTTATGCAAAGGGAAGGTATTAGCACCCTAAACATCTACGGTACTCCGCAGGAACCTCTTTGAAAAATCTGTATATTTTGGTTATGAAAATGTGTTATATGTAAAATGGATGGTGGAGGTGAGAAAAGAAATATTTTTTATGATTCTTGCACCCGCCGCGGTTGCGAACCTTTAGTGCCTACGTACCACCTTTCATGCAATAGGGGATCAGGGTACACATAGTTCCTATTTTAAAAATTTAAAACACAAGTGTGTTGGTTAATTTTAAGAGATAAGACATCATCATCATTGTCCGTGTGGAAAACATACTTACTACCCACAATCATGAGAAAGGAGAATTTGCATCATCTCAAAGTGGAGGATATGGCTTGAATTTTAAAATCAACAATGCCTCACTCAACACCCAAGTGGAAAATATATATCTTTACTACATATTGTAGAAGTATAGTTGTTTGCATCACTACAAGGATTGACAAGAGTCTAATCTTTTAAGAAAAGTTTTAAAATAAAAAGCCAAAGCGGCAAAAATGGTTTGAAATGAGATTGATTGACTTTTAGTCTTCTCACAAAAAATGTCAAAGTATTATTAAATTGATTGAAATTTATTTATGAAAATGTTTTGAAAATGCATGGACCTAAGTCCAAGTTTATTATGAAAGTGTTTCAAGTTTAGAAATAAGAAAAGTTTTTAAAAGGAGGAAGAAGATTTTTGAAATTTAAGAAGATGAGAGGAGAAGAAGGGGCTATCCTAAAGCATAAGGTAAAATCTAGGGATAAGAACCATCTAACCAACAAGAAGCCAATACATGACATTATGAGTCAATATAGAATTCCCATTCTTTGGATTGAAACCAAGCAAGCAAAGATACTAGACCTCTTGAGAGAACCAAACTTCAAGTGTTTTAAGTCTTCACAAAAATTGGGCAGAGTAACGGTTTACGGGTGAATTCCAAATTACAAACGAAGTATGTAATCACAATAACCTGCATACAAAACAAACAAACAACCCAATGTCTCGAGGTAAACCTCAAGAACTCCAGAAAAAATATCAAATAAAATCACAAAGGTCTCCAAGATAGGCCAAGGTCTCTAATCCTAAGTCCAAGAAGTCCATCGCTCCATAATGCCAAGGATAGTAACCAAATAGTCCGAGTATCATTAAAGTTTTTTTATGGTTCATGTTAATTATTAGGTGTCTTTAAAAGGAAAAGAAAAGCTCAAGTGAGCAAAATAAAAATGACATAAAAGTAAATGCTCAAGTGAGCAAAATAAAAATAGCATAAGAATAAATGCTCAAGTGAGCAAAAAAAATGGCATGAAATGTAAATGCTTAAATTAAATGGTACATAAAGCATAAAAATAAAAGCGTAAAGTAAAGTAAATTGTTAGAAATTAGTGGTTAGTTGGATGACCATCTTGAAACTTGCATTTGGAACTCATTAGAGGATTGGTAGAACCAAAGCCTCCACACAACAAGTTGCATTTTCTTTTTGTCAAGTATATCATCCATTTTGGAATCTTCAAAAGTAACATGTAATGTGATCAACGATGTTTAAGTGATCCGCGTTGACCAAAGGTGTTGTAGATCCATTAGAGGATTGGTAGAACCAAAGCCTCCACACAATGAATCTCAAGGTTATTGGATCAAAGAGATCAAATTAACATACTTGGGCTTGCAATCGTAAGTTTGGGCCATGAATGATCATTTATTCGAACTGAGACAAAATTTAGTGCTATGTTAAGCAATCGTAAGTGGACTTATGTAGAAGTCGCACCTATTTTGAGGTCGGTCAATAGCAATCTATGTACTTCATGTTTGGATAAATGATATGGAGATCATCATCCTTTAACATGTAGCACAATTAAAAAAAAGAAAGGGATAAGATGAAGAGGGAGGGGAATGATAAGCTAATTTGGATCACCATTTCAAAATCCTTTCATCTTTAAATTCAACCACTCCTCTAGATGGAATAAAGCACTAAACATATCATTAATCCAAAGCACCAAAAATGAATTAAATAATTCACTCTTAGGTAGATTTGAATTGATGAACATTTATCCAACTTCATCTACATCACAAAGTCCATTGAGTTTAAAGACAAATTGGACATTTAAAATTGCAATCCAAACCAACAATCAAAAGGAGTGAGTAGAAAAAGCATTTTGGATCAAAGCTGCCCCAAAACAAGACAAAAAAGTGAATCATGTCCCTGTGCAATCGATTGCAGTAACTGTGCAATCGATTTACACAGTGTTATTTTCAAAAAAATTGTGTGAAACGCTTCTGTGCAATCGATTGCACAGTTACTGCAATCGATTGCACACTGTTACAGTAGCAAAAACAACATTTTAAAAGGGCAATTTCTTGTTCAAACTTTCCATCAAACACCTTATGATCATGGATCCAATTGAGCACGAAAATTCCATCAAATTATGAGAAAATAACTTCATTGGAATCAAAAAATAATGCTCAAAGAATCGAACCCAAAGATCAACAAGAGATCACATTGTGAAAGATGAATTATCCAACTTACCAAAGGTAGATCTAGAGAATTATCAAAACAACTTCAAGAATTTGCTTCAATTCAACCACAAGAATTAATTAACCAAGCTTGGATGTAGAGAATTGATGGAGAAAAAGTGTTTGGATGAAGGTTTTTCTCAAAGATTAGTAAGCTTCAATGCAAAGCTTACTAACTTTTCGAAAATGGAGCTTTGAGTGAATTTGATAGATGGAGAGAATTGAGAGATTTTTTAGCAAGTTGGATTTGGCTATCAAAAGCTTAAAATTTGAATGAAATGAGGGCTCTATTTATAGAGTTTTAGGATTGGGATTAGTAGTAATTTGGTAATTGATTCTTGGAGCCAAAATTTGAATTAATGATAATTCTTTCAAATATTAGAGCCAAAATTTGAATTAATGATAATTCTTTCAAATATTAGAGCCAAAATTTGAACTAATGATAATTCTTTCAAATATTAGAGCCAAAATTTGAATTAATGATAATTTCTCTTAAAAATGAAAGATTGGCACTAGAATTTGAATTAATGACACATCTTTCAAAAATGAAGGAAAATTGGAGCCAAAATTTGACAAGTTTAAAGTTGTTGATTTTTTTCAAATTTTCACGTTGTGCAATCGATTGCACTATAGTGCAAATCGACTTGCACAATGTATTTTTTCAAAAATGGTGCAAAATGCACTATGTGCAATCAATTGCACTCTTAGAGCAATCGATTGCATCAGTGAAAAAATGAAAAATTTTAATTCTTTTTTTTGCAAAATAGAGATTTTAGGAGAATAATACCAGAAATCCTTATTTGTCAGATGCTTCGACTTGGTACCTACAAAACAAAAATATACGAAGACAAAGACAAATATTTTTTGTATTTTGATTAGAAGTTAGTCAACAACACATATACAAAATACACAACTAAGGTGCTTGGAGATTCCTCAAGAGCAAACTTAAAGATAGGAGATAGAAAAAGAGGAAGAACCAACCCTAATGTGATCTTGTTATGATCGAGTTGATATGATATGATAGAGGAATCTTAGGGGCAAAAATTGGGGTAAAACAACTTCCCTTATTTAAGTGTCTTCTATCTGGAGATACGAAGGTTAAAAATCTTCGTGTCGACGCGATTGAAGATACTTAAATATAAAACAAGCCCTATTTTTGTCTCTAAGATGCCATGCAATGCTTATGATTATGAATGCATATGAGCAGAACAAAAGAGACGCAAAGTATCACTGGGGACGCCACAAAAATGAAGAAACAAAGGAGCAACCCCACCAGGAAAATAAATCACCGGTGGACCCAAAGAATTGAATCAGAGAGGAGGATAACAAGCATCGACGGATAATTATGAACTACCAACTCAATAGTTAAAGGTAGAAGATAAAGATATACCGACTCACAGATGACGGTAAACTACCAGCTCAATAGTTAAAGGTAGAAGAGAAAATATATCATGCCATCGCCGTTCACTGACGAGGAACTACCACCGTTCACTGATGATACAAAAAGATAAGAAACACCGACGTTCACTGTCGATGTACTACCAACATTCACTAAAGGTATATTTGAAAATATCACACCATCTCCGTTCACTGACGAGGAACTACCACCATTCACTAATGATAGCAAAAAGATAAGAAACATCGATGTTCACTGCCGATGTACTACCAACATTCACTGAAGGTAGGTTTGAAAATATCACACCATCGCTGTTCACTGACGAGGAACTACCACCGTTCACTAATGATAGAAAAAAGATAAGAAACACCGACGTTCACTGCCGATGCACTACCAACGTTCACTGAAGGTAGATTTGAAAATATCACACCATTGTTGTTCACTGACGAGGAACTACCACCGTTCATTGATGATAGCAAAAAGATAAGAAACACTGACATTCACTGCCGATGTACTACCAACGTTCACTGAAGGTAGATTTGAAAATATCACACCATCGTCGTTCGCTGACGAGGAACTACCACCGTTCACTTATGATAGCAAAAAGATAAGAAACACCGACGTTCACTGCCGATGCACTACCAACGTTCACTGAAGGTAGATTTGAAAATATCACACCATCGCCGTTCACTGACGAGGAACTATCAACATTCACTAATGATAGCAAAAAGATAAGAAACACCGACGTTCACTAACGATGTACTACCAACGTTCACTGAAGGTAGATTTGAAAATATCACACCATCACCGTTCATTGACGAGGAACTAACACCGTTCACTGATGATAGCAAAAAGATAAGAAACACCAACGTTCACTGCCGATGTACTACCAACATTCACTGAAGGTAGATTTGAAAATATCACACCATCGCCGTTCACTGACGAGGAACTACCACCGTTCACTGATGATAGCAAAAAGATAAGAAACACCGACGTTCACTGCCGATGCACTACCAACATTCACTGAAGGTAGATTTGAAAATATCACACCATCGCCGTTCACTGACGAGGAACTACCACCGTTCACTAATGATAGCAAAAAGATAAGAAACACCGACGTTCGCTGACGATGTACTACCAACGTTCACTGAAGGTAGATTTGAAAATATCACACCATCGTCGTTCACTGACGAGGAACTACCACCGTTCACTGATGATAGCAAAAAGATAAGAAACACCTACGTTCACTGCCGATGCACTACCAACATTCACTGAAGGTAGATTTGAAAATATCACACCATCGCCATTCACTGACGAGGAACTACCACCGTTCACTGATGATAGCAAAAATATAAGAAACACTGACGTTCACTGCCGATGCACTACCAACATTCACTGGAGGTAGATCTGAAAACATCACATCATCGCTGTTCACTGACGAGGAACTACCACCCTTCACTGATGATATAAAAAAGATAAGAAACATCAATGTTCACTGGCGATGTACTACCAACATTCACTGAAGGTAGATTTGAAAATATCACACCATCGCCGTTCACTGACGAGGAACTACCACTGTTCACTGATGATAGCAAAAAGATAAGAAACACCGACGTTCACTGCCGATGTACTACCAACGTTCACTGAAGGTAGATTTGAAAATATCATAAGTTTTCCCAAAATTCTGGTATTTCATCTGGAACGGGTCTCAACTTCTTCTTTAACCAAGGCACTTTGCCTAGAAAGGGTAATATGCAAGCTTATCTCAAATAAAGAGACTTCCACTCATTGTCAAGGGGAATTGCAAAGAAAGATGACTTTCTGGGGATAGAAATATGGCTTCCTGGGGAAATATGGCTTCTTGGGGAAAGAGGTATGACTTCCTGGGGAAATGCCACATTATTCCTGCTGAGGAGATAAAGTCTTCTCGTGCAAAATAAATGCACAAACCAAAACTCGAAGTTCTCAGAAATCCGAAGTAAATAATATTGTCATGCAACCATAAATCCAATTAGAAACAAACTGGAGCAAGACGGCCAATGCATATACATCCTTTGAGAAATAAACTCAAGAGGGAAAACCAAATCCAACTAAGCAAGGAGCGCTGCAGGAAGGTTAGAACACAATGTCAATAAAAAAATGATTTATAGCAATGCATGATGTATGTATGAATGTATGAGTGATATCATACATATGCTGGTAAAAGGATACATAATCAGTACAAACAAAACCGTCTCAGGTACCAACAACATTGGGCTAAACTTCAACCAGAAAGATCAATACAAGAAAGGTAAAAACAACTGCGGAAACCAAACCTATTGCTTGTCTCAACTTCACTGAGGAGAAACATAATCCGGATGTAGCTAAATCAAACAGATACCGGGATAGAATATCTTTCTTCTGGTTTTATCAGAGAAACCAGTTTTTCAAAAGAAACATGCCTACTGAAGATTACAAGACCAGCCTCAAATAAAGCATACTGACGCCGAGACAATCAAACCTCACTGGGGAATTCAAACCCACTTCCCTGGAGAAAAACCGCGGATTGAAAACTTTTCATCATGAATACTCATTCCAACAAGAGATGCCCTGGGATAACCTTCCCGAGGAATAGCACACAAACTTCAATGGGGAAAACCAATGTTTCACGGTCCTTACTCCTACTGGGGATTTCAATACTGATCTTGAATAAGGCAAATGGAAACCAAATTGTCAAAACATTCACTGGGGAATTCAGGCCCACTTTGAAGGAAGAAAAACATACGGACTTCACTAAGGGAGACAATGCTTCATCATCGAGACATCTACTGGGGGTTTCATGATGTCTTCAATAGGGAGGTCAAAACCACATCATCGAGGGGAAACCAAGATACGTTCTTCACTGGGGAAACCAAAGATACGTTCTTCACTGGGGAAAACGGAGATACGTTCTTCAAGAGTAATTATTGCACCAACCTCTTTGGGGAGAAAGGACTTCTATCAAATGAATGAGGCCTTCATTGGAGAATATTGGATTGAGTCTTCATATCATACAAACCTATTCCAACACAAGATGCCCTGGTATAGTCTTCCTTTCATCATATGAGGGAAAACTTCGTTGGGGAATCTGGGACGGAGGCTTCTGACCATGCAAACCTAAAATCAAAAGCGAACCAAGACTTTGCCGGGGATAAGGGGATCACAAACCCAATACTGTACCTTGCACCAATTGGTATTGTCTTCAACTATCTGAGAAACACACAACGAATGCGCACATACTGTGACACCCCAAATAATCCGATTATTAAATAATTAGAATTTTTAATTATTAATTTAATTGGAAATTTAATTATTGGTATTTTTGGATTATTGGAATTAATTTAATTAATTAAAGGAAAGAAGTATTGGTGGTGTGAAGAGTGATTAGTGGGTGTGAGGGGTAAAATACTCTACTCTTACTAATTACTAATTTAATTATTTTATTGGAATAATAAAAGGAGTATTAAAAGGAAAAAGAAGAGAAAGAGAGTTATTTTGGAATATTCATCATACGTGCATTTGAGAAGAGGAAAAAGAAGGAGAAAACCGGAAGCGTCAGAATTCGAAGAACCCACAAGGTAAGGGGTAATTTCGATTAGTTAATTCGTATTATCGGTTTAGATATTCAATAGTATGGATCATATTATGTTAGGGAATCCCAGTTTGGAATTCTAGGGTTCCGTAGAATTGTCCTTATTGCGTCGAATTGTAGGTTGAAAACCATTAGGGTGTCAGATGATAAAAAGGAATGATGAAATAATGTTGTTTGATGTTATAATGGTGCAAAATGGATGTGTTTTGGTGTTTCTCATGTTGCAATTCGTATGGGTATGTTTGGTATTGGTTTAGAATGAATAAATGCTGTCAAAAGTGCAGAATTTGACTCTGCAGGTCGTGGGAACCGGTTCCCAGTGGGGAGGAACCGGGTTCCACTGTGTGAATTTATAAAAACTGGCAAAAATGCACGTAGGAACCGGTTCCTGTATAGGTAGGAACCGGGTTCCCATACATTTTCCAGAAGCGTGATTTTTGAACTTCGCAGGAACCGGTTCCTGCATATGTAGGAACCGAGTTCTGCTGTAACTTTTTGAAAAATATTAAACTTTGAAAATTCATAACTTTCAAACCGTAAGTCCGTTTTGAGTGCCGTTTTGGACGTTATTTCTTGAATTTAATGCTCTATTTTATAAAATGAAAAGATTTTCAAAAACCTGAAATTATTTTGAAAATGAGTCAAATCCCGGAATAAGTGATTATTGGCTAACGCACATGGGTGTGTATGTAGCAGTGAACCTGTGATTGATGGATGTATTAGTATTGTGTGAATGAAAGACATGTTTATGTTGCTAATGATGGTGTGCATGATCGTTGAGATATCATGTTTTTGGTTTTGGTTCAGTTATGATAAATTGATGTATTTCATAGACTGATTTGATGTTGCATGCTAGTGATGTGTGTGCATATGCATTGTTTTAGTGAAGTTAATTCCCATTGTGTGGAATTTGACTTGTATTGTCGTTAACCGATACCCGGGTGATGATGGGTGGTTAGGATGGATTCGTGTCCGGGTGTTTATGGACGAATCGATGATTGCTGTATCCGGTTGATGATGGATCAGTGTTGGGTGACTTGGTCACGTGTTGGTACCACATGCATTGTGTCTGCATTTGTGTTTGCATGGAATTGTAACATGTTAGGATGTCTTCCAGTGTCACAATTCTTTGGTTGATTATTGATTTTTGCATAATGACTTGTATGATTGGAACTGCGTGTTTAATATGAATTTATGCTAAAATGGGTGATATAATATGCTTGTTGTGATCGGTGGATTTAGAACTGACTGTTTAACGCTGGTTCGCGAAATGTCGCGGAAGCAAGAGTCGCCACCGTCTTTTATTTTCTCCAACATGGACAGGACAAAAGCACAGCAAAATTCCTTATGAGAACGTTTCTCGGTTCGGGAGGTAGATTTATAGAAAGGGAAGGTGTTAGCACCCTTTCTATCCATGGTTATCCATGGGCTCTTAGATACTTGCTCTTTATGTTTTCAAAATGTTTGCTTTTCAATTGTGAGTGGGTTTAAAAAAGTTTCATTGAAAGATTTCTGAATAACTCTTGTATCAGTCCTCAAGAGTGTCTGAAAAATTGTTTTGAAAGCTTTTTGAAAGTGTCGGTGTGAAAAGGTTTTTTGATTTGTTTTTGAATAGAGCAAGTATCCATGAGTCATCTACCTACCCTAAGGAATTAAGCTGTGTAGAAGTCCTTAAGGTAGTGCCATCCCACCATTGAGAGGTAGGTAGCACCACCGTTGGAGGTGTTCGGGTCAATTCGAGTTTAGGGACAATGTGGTCACCAAAGCAACAGTAGGACACCTTAGAAGCTACCCTTATGTCCTTGATCCTTTTTTAATCCGAGGCAACCGTTTCGAGGCAACTGTTTCGAGGCAACTGGATCATGGACATAAGGACTTACTAAAACGTCCTATACTTGACGACCACGTTTCGAAGGCAACAGGTGAGGCGTACCCTAGAAGTGGCGTGTGTATTTGTGTGTTGTTTTCATGTTATGTTTTATCTTTGATCATGGCATTGTGAGCTACACTTGTTTTTAATTAGCCATACATTCTTTCATACAAAGTTAGAATTTAAAAGTGCGGAAAGTAAAAGCGGAAAGATAAAAACTACACTATTACAAGGCGCGAGTCTATACATCGCCAAAGTACGAAGACCCGTTTTGATAAAAGTGCGGAAAGTAAATAAATACCTAATTACTATTACATTCCTTGAGCAATTACATAATATTCAAAAGAAAATAATGCGCGAAAAGAAATTAAAATTGAATGTCCGAGGGTTTTGACCCTTTGCTTGAAATTAAATCAAATTAAAGCTAATTAATATTTAATTAAAGAAAATAAAATGTTTTTTATGTTTTTGGTATTTATAAAAAAGAATTAAAATTAAAGTTAGTGAAACCCTAGTGTTGTACCCCAAAATTTTCCCTCCCATTTCCTCAACATTTTCTCATCACAAGACCTTTGAAGATCAAGATCCGGTTAGGGTTTACTCTGCTCAAGACTTCTCCTTGCACTGTGGACTCAAATTAGGGTTTGTGTTTGCCTAAGGATGTTTTGACCTAAAATGCCTAAGATGACTTTCATGCTTCATATTGGACTCCCAAGTTTATCCTCACCAAGTTTCAAGTCTTGATTCCAAGTTTTGCCCAGTCAATTGGACAGTTGACCTAGATATCAGTTGTATTGGGGAAAAAGTCAACTATGGCCAATTGACAGTCAAACCTCATGAAATTTGATCCACATCAACATTATGAACTCACATGGACCATTTGATCAAGTTTGGATCACAATTCCACAAGAAATTTGATCAGATCACCAAAAGGGCAAAATGGTCATTTTTAGGGTTTTGACTGCACAAAGGCAATTTTTGACTGTCTGACCTAGCCAGTGGCAAATCAAGATCACATAGGGACTCAAGGACCCCATGGAATTATCTTGACATGATCAACAAGCTCAAAAGATCCAAAGTACACAAGGTTGACAGTTGAATTTCCCAATCAATTGATCAATTTTGACTGTATACTGAAAAGTCAAACTTTGACTTTTTGGTCAAAATCAAGAGTCAAGATTCATTTTTCATCAAAACATGCCAAATCATGAAACTTGTTCACCAAGAAATCACAAAATGCAAATTAGGGTTTGAAAATGGAATTTTTCATAACTTAGAATTTTTCTAAGTTATGAAAAACCCTAATTTTTTCCCAACTTTGCCCCATCTTTTCACCAAGATCCATTTGGATTCAAACAAAAGTCAAAACATGAAAGTTGTATCTTGTTGCATAATCTACAACTTTTATTCACAAAGTTTTCTCATTTGAAGCTTGTATCTCAAGTTACAATTTTTTGAATAAGGGCACTAAACCATTTTTAACTTAGTGAAATTTTAACCTATTTTGACAAGGTTTTCTACCCCACTTCAAGGCCACTTTTCATACCCTTCCACTTGGAATTTTGATTTTCATTTCAAAGATGGATTGTAGTACACATTCCAAGCTTTCCAAAATGTCCAAAAACTCACCAAACAACCTCATAACTTGAGAGACCTGGCTGGCAGGGTGCAGCCACCATTGACTGATCGGGAGTTGGTGGACATGTTCTTGGGGACCCTATCTGGGCCGTTTTTCAACCATCTCATTGGGAATTCTTCTGCTGGGTTCACTGATCTGATCTTGACTGGAGAGAGGATTGAAGCTGGGTTAAAGTCTGGGAAGATTGCAAAGGGTGCATCATCTAGTTCGGAAAAGAAACCATTCAAGAAGGAGTCTAGCGCCGTATATGGTTCCAGGAGATCAGAGAGACATGAGCACCGCCAATCTGTCAGTGCGGTAATAATTGCCAAGCCTGCTGCCGCTCCCCGGCCAAACAATACTCAGAAGGTGGAAAGACCCCGGAGAGAATTCACCCGTTTAAACATGACTTTGTCGCAGATCCTGCCACAGTTTCTCTCCACCAATTTAGTGACTGTCAGGGAGGCGCCGAAGTTTCCAAATACTGCATCCCCCAAGTACAACCCGAATGCTCGTTGTGCTTACCATTCAGATAGCCCGGGGCACTCGACCGACGACTGTTGGGCACTAAAGAACAAGCTACAGGACCTCATTGACGCTAAGGAGGTACAGTTTGAGGCATCTGACAAGCCTAATGTAGTGACAGCTCCCCTGCCTGCTCATGGAGTTAATGCTATCGGGGATGAAGAGGAAGTTGATGAAGCTGAGTTTGATAGCTGGATCTACCCGGCAACTGACGGTGGACTTAACAATTGGAGCGCAAAGGACAATCTCCCTGTTTCTTTTGTTACTAAGTAATGAATTCCTATGTTTTGTTATTTTGTAATAAACAATGATAAACTCTATGGCCCGGTGTCTTACCCGAGGCACCGTGGTCCTATTTGTGAGGGCATACAAATTGTCATTTCATATACCATGAATAAAAATCTTGGACGTATTTTTCGCATTGCAAATATTGTGCTCCTTTCTGTCTTTCTTTTCCTTTACATATATTTCAAAACAGCTGTATTTACACACACACACACTCATACAGGTTCCAATCCACTCTGGATCTTACTGATAACAACTCTGCTACTGCCAATTATGACTTCGAAAATCCGATCAACTTAGCCGAAAACGAAGGTGAAGATGATTGCGAAGTGCCTGGCGAGCTTGCAAGACTGTTGCTTCAGGAAGAGAGGGCAATTCAACCCCATGAAGAGCCAGTGGAAACAATAAACCTGGGTACTGAGGCAGACAGGAAAGAGGTAAAGATTGGTGCCAACCTAGAGCTCAGCGTGAAGCAACGGTTAACCAAGATGTTACATGACTATATGGAGATCTTTGCCTGGTCCTACGAGGACATGCCCGGGTTGGATACCGATATTGTGGTTCATCACTTACCAACTAAGGAAGACTGCCCTCCCGTTAAGCAAAAGGTCCGTCGGATGCGTCCAGAGATGTCTGAGAAGATTAAAGCCGAAGTTATGAAACAGTTTGATGCTGGGTTCCTTGCAGTAACTTCTTACCCTCAGTGGGTTGCTAATGTGGTGCCGGTACCTAAAAAGGACGGTAAGGTCAGGATGTGTGTCGATTACAGGGATCTGAACAGGGCCAGTCCCAAGGATGACTTCCCCTTACCTCACATTGATGTCCTTGTTGATAATACAGCTCAGCATAAGGTGTTCTCTTTCATGGATGGCTTTTCAGGTTACAATCAGATCAAGATGGCACCTGAAGACATGGAAAAAACTACATTTGTCACTCAGTGGGGCACCTTCTGTTACAAGGTCATGCCATTCGGATTAAAGAACGCTGGGGCAACCTACCAACGTGCCATGGTTGCCTTGTTTCATGATATGATCCATCACGAGATAGAGGTGTATGTTGATGACATGATCGCAAGGTCCCAGACTGAGGAAGAGCACCTAGATCATCTGCAGAAGTTGTTTGACCGGTTGAAACTGTACAAGCTGAGATTGAACCCGAACAAGTGCACCTTCGGGGTAAGATCTGAGAAGTTGCTAGGCTTCGTGGTCAGTGATAAAGGTATTCAAGTAGACCCTGCTAAGGTCAAAGCTATTCAAGAGATGCCAGTTCCTAAGACAGAAAAGGAGGTCAGAGGCTTTTTAGGACGCCTGAATTACATCGCTCGATTCATCTCACACCTAACCGCTACCTGTGAGCCAATCTTCAAGCTGCTGAAGAAAGATCAGGTAGTACGTTGGAATGATGAATGTCAGGCTGCTTTTGACAAAATCAAAGAGTATCTCCAAGAACCACCTATCCTTATGCCACCGGTTGAAGGGAGACCTCTGATCCTATATCTGACAGTGCTTGACAACTCAATGGGGTGTGTGCTGGGGCAGCATGACGAGTCTGGCCGAAAAGAGCATGCCATTTATTACCTTAGCAAAAAGTTTACCGACTGTGAGACCCGATACTCACTGCTTGAGAAAACTTGCTGCGCTTTGGTATGGGCTGCTCGCCGGCTGAGACAGTATATGCTGACTCATACCACCTTGTTGATCTCAAAAATGGATCCTATAAAGTACATATTCGAAAAGCCTGCTCTGTCTGGGAGAATTGAAAGATGGCAAATGATCTTGACGGAATACGACATTCAATATACAACCCAGAAAGCCATCAAGGGAAGTGTATTGGCAGACCACTTAGCACATCAAGCTGTAGATGACTACCAATCAATGAACTTCGAATTCCCGGATGAAAGCATTATGATAGTAACAGATTGTGAAGTACCTGGACCGGATGAAGGACCTGAGCCAGGATCCCGATGGTCTATGCACTTTGACGGAGCCTCCAATGCTTTGGGAAATGGTATCGGCGCCATCATCATATCCCCTCAAGGTACTCATACTCCACTCACTGCCCGGCTGTGTTTCAACTGTACCAACAACATGGCGGAGTATGAGGCGTGTATCATGGGTCTTCAAGCTGCGATCGACCTAAGGATCAAATTTCTAAGTGTCTTCGGAGATTCCGCTCTTGTGATCAATCAGATCAAGGGAGAGTGGGATACGAAACATCCAAACCTGATTCCTTACAGAGAATGTGTGTTGACCCTGATCCCCCACTTCACAGAGATAACCTTTGAGCACTTTCCAAGAGAAGAGAATCAGCTAGCGGACGCGTTAGCTACAATGTCTTCAATGTTCAAGGTCAAATGGGATAATGAGGCTCCCCGGATCATCATCTGGAAACTGGACGAACCGGCATACTGTTGTGATCTCGAAACTGAATTGGTGACTGAGAAGCCTTGGTACCACGAAGTGAAGAGATATCTGGAAGCTCAGGAATACCCTGAAGGTGCTTCTGTCAATGATAAGAAGTTCCTGAGAAGGTTTGCAGCCAAGTTCTTCCTAAGCAACGGCATCTTGTACAAGCGAAACCATGATTCAACCTTACTGCGTTGTGTGGATAAGACTGAAGCAGAAAGGATCATGGAAGAACTACACGAAGGGACCTTTGGTACACATTCCAGTGGACACACTATGGCTAAGAAAATCCTACGGGCAGGATACTACTGGTCCACAATGGAAGCCGACTGTTACCAACATTCCAGGACATGCCACAAGTGCCAGATTTATGCAGACAAGGTGCATGTTCCTCCGGTTCCCCTGAATGTTCTTACTGCGCCTTGGCCGTTCGCAATGTGGGGCATAGACATGATCGGCGAGATTAAACCTACGGCATCCAATGGACATCGCTTCATCCTAGTGGCGATCGATTATTTTACGAAGTGGGTTGAGGCAGCATCCTATGCTACGGTAACCAAGACTGTTGTGGCCTGGTTCATTCGGCACAACCTGATCTGCCGGTACGGCGTCCCTGAGCGAATTATTACAGACAACGGTACCAATCTGAACAACAAGATGATCGCTGAGCTCTGCGAACAGTTCAAGATACAGCACCACAATTCTTCTCCTTACAGACCGAAGATGAATGGGGCTGTAGAAGCAGCAAATAAGAACATCAAGAAGATCGTGCAGAAGATGACAGTGACATATAAAGATTGGCACGAGATGTTACCGTTCGCTCTACATGGGTATCGTACCTCAGCTAGGACGTCAACCGGGGCAACTCCTTTCTCTCTGGTTTATGGCATGGAGGCAGTCTTGCCAATCGAAGTGCAAATACCCTCTCTCCGGATAATGAAGGATGCAAATCTGAACGAAGATGATTGGATCCAGACACGACTTGATCAACTCAACCTCATTGACGAAAAGAGACTTGCTGCTATCTGTCATGGTCAGACGTATCAGAAACGGATGATCAGGGCATTTAACAAAAAGGTCAGACCACAGGAATATCGAGTTGGGGATCTGGTAATCAAGAGAATCATCCTTCCTCAGAGTGATCCAAGGGGCAAATGGACCCCTACATACGAAGGGCCATTTGTGGTTAAGCATGTGTCCTCAGGAGGAGCAATGATATTGACCAACATGGATGGTGACGACCTTCCTCACCCCGCCAATGCAGACATAGTTAAAAAATACTACGCATGAAAAAAGACCCGCTAGGCTGACACGCCTAGGCAAAAATTAGGGCTTCCCGTCGAACCAAAAGGGTTCGGGCAAAATGAAGGGATGAAAATGAAAAAATCTGTACACCCGGCAAGTCGAAAACCTGAAAAGGCGGCTTGGGCAAAAATGGGTATCCCGGTGGACTGAAAACCCGAAAGGGCGGTCCAGGCAAAAGTTAGGGATAAAAGCGTAATACTATGTCTCATCGATCACTTTGCATCCAGAATCCGGTATCTACATCAAGTTCAGACGGCATCGATCAGTCAGCTTCATCTTCAACCAAGGTCATCAAGTGATGAGACGCTCAGAGTTATAAAAGCAATAGCAGAGTTGAAACCCAGTGGGATCATTCATATTTCACACAGCTGTTTTATTTTCTTTTTTACAAACTTGTATAAACTCTCTTGTTCGGCGACGTTCCTCTTACTAGGACGTCAGCCTCTTGTACACAAAACGCCTATTCACAGGCCATTCAAAATCAATACAAATATATTTTCAGTTAAACGTGCCAAGTGTTTTTCTTTTTCTGTTTTGTTTTGCGAAGAACGTCCAAGGTTCAATTTGTGATATATGCATTGACAATAATTTGCTAACTCATAAATATTTGCATACGAAACAAAGGAATTAATTGCAGGTGACACTAGAAACAGGGGCAATAAAGATTTGTCTGAGCAGTCTAATTGTTCTATCCTCCAAGGTACCAAGTTAGGTTCAGCTAAATAACATAACCAGATTCCTTAAATCCCCAGAGAGTGGTTCAACAAAACAGTACATTCTTCTCCAAGCAGAGTTGATAAATATCAAGGAAATTGAGTATCCTCCAGCAGATCTCAACATTCCCCAGCAGTATACATATATTCTTAACAAGCATCCCCGGCAGTCTTGGCCTAAAGATTGTTCCCCGGCGGTATCTCAACATTCAAAGGGATCACTTCCCCAGCATATCAAACTTCCCCAAAAAAAGTCCAGTCCAATCCAGTTCCCCAAGAAGATTGGAATTCATCTCCCCCAAGCAATAAGCTTATCCCTAGTAGATTCTGGAAGCTTATCCCCTCGCAGAGCACGAACGCGTCTCCCGGCTTTATTCAAAGAGTTATTTCCTTAACAGGATATAACTGGGTTATCCTCAGCCAAAAGCCACGGAAAGAGCGTCGTCGACAAAGTCTTCCTATCCCCAGCAAATTATTATCAACACTCAGCAAGGCATCCCTCTTCCCACAGAGTATTGCTTCCCAGCATGGTCGCTAGAGTATCTTTTCTCCCCGCAGAATCCTTCATTTGCCAAGTTTATTCCGCAACGGAGTCATCTTCTCCTACCGGTATTCTTGCAGTTATCATCCCCAGCGGAAGCAAAATCTATTCTTCAACATCAGCCCAGGATACGACTTCCCGGCACCCGTCAAGGATTCACTTTCCTAGACAAAAACATACATAAAACTTCACATACATCATTATAATATGCATAGACACATCATATCATACAAGTCTCATTTATATTGAGAACATCATTGCTTGATCCATATCATGCATTGCATACGACTGACCTTTACCTTTCAGGAAAGATCCAGTTAAATTCTTAGCTATATTCCAAGACTTTGTCCGGTTCAGTTAAATCGACCCTAAGATTTTCCTGATGCTTATCCAGCCAAAGGCCTTCTCTGGTTCAGTCAGATCGACCCTAAGATCTCCCTGATGCTTATCCAGTTGAAGATATTTCAAGACCTAGACCGGTTCAGTTAAATCGACCCTAAGATTTTCCTGATGCTTATCCAGTCAAAGGCCTTCTCTGGTTCAGTCAGATCGACCCTAAGATCTCCCTGATGCTTATCCAGTTGAAGATATTCCAAGACCTTGTCCGGTTCAGTTAAATCGACCCTAAGATTTTCCTGATGCTTATCCAGTCAAAGGCCTTCTCTGGTTCAGTCAGATCGACCCTAAGATCTCCCTGATGCTTATCCAGTTGAAGATATTTCAAGACCTAGACCGGTTCAGTTAAATCGACCCTAAGATTTTCCTGATGCTTATCCAGTCAAAGGCCTTCTCTTGGTTCAGTCAGATCGACCCTAAGATCTCCCTGATGCTTATCCAGTTGAAGATATTTCAAGACCTAGACCGGTTCAGTTAAATCGACCCTAAGATTTTCCTGATGCTTATCCAGTCAAAGGCCTTCTCTTGGTTCAGTCAGATCGACCCTAAGATCTCCCTGATGCTTATCCAGTTGAAGATATTTCAAGACCTTGTCCGGTTCAGTTAAATCGACCCTAAGATTTTCATGATGCTTATCCAGTCAAAGGCTTTCTCTGGTTCAGTCAGATCGACCCTAAGATCTCCCTGATGCTTATCCCAGTAGAAGACACCTAAGATTTTTCTCGACGAGCGCTGTTGAAGTTAAAGTCGCCCAAGGTTCTCTTACCATTCATGCTAAGACAGCAACCATCCCTGGTTCATTCATCAGCGTTTGAAGCTCCAGACTCAGCTCCTGTAACCAGTCAGGACATATCTATGCCAAGCATCTAAAATCAGCTCCTGCAACGTGTCAGGTACTCATTTTTCTTTTGCAGGTATGCAGGTTCTCGCTAAGGAATCTCCTACGCGACCAACATCGAGATGGAATCTATAATCCCATCATCCTATCCACCAATCTCCAAATGGCATCTATAAGCCCATTCCCATCACACTGCTAACATGTGAGAGCAAATTTCTGGGCACTCTAGTGTCCAATCATCTTCTACCCTCGGATTACGAAAGGCACGTCAGCCAATCTGCATCCTCAGGTCTAAGAAGATTGAACAGGGGCAACTGTTGCACCCCAAAATTTTCCCTCCCATATTCTCCAAGAAATTGCCAAGCCAAGTGGCAAAATTCCCCAAGGGTTGTGCCGTCCAACTGTCTCCTATACAGTCAAAACTAGGGTTTGTGTTCTGATCAAGAAAAGGAAGTTTTCAAAGGTCCAATCAAGTCCTATATGCTTACAAATATGGTCAAATATCCTCATACAAAGTTTCAAGGCATTCAGCTCAAAATTGCACAGTCAAAAACCCTAATTGCACTACAGTCAACTATAGGGGCAAAACGGTCATTTGACAGTCAAAAGTTTAAATTTTTGGTCAACATATCATTTTGAAGCCACAAACATCATTTGATCAATGCTTGATCATGATTCTCAAAATTTGGCTCAGAAATCATCAAAGATGCAAAAGTTTCCTTATTTGGACAGCTGAAAAAGTCAACTGAAATTGACCAGGGCATAACTTTCACATGGATTATCATAAAAATTCCATCCAAAGCTCATTTTGAAGAGAAAGACATTTCCTACAACTCATCTTCATATTTCAAGTCCAAGAAATGCTCTCACAAAAAGTTATCAATTTCAACATTATAGGTCATTTTCAAAAGTCAACAAAAAGGGACTTTAAGTCAAAGGCCATAACTTGAGATTGGTAAATCAAAATGACATGGGACCAAAGGCATTGGTTAGAGGACTCAAAGACCTTTCCAAAATGTCCAAGAACATGAGAAAAGCTTAAAAATTGAGCAAGTTATGCCTTGTGGAAGTTGGGAAATTTTTGGATATTTTGAAAAGTCAACTTTGATCCAAATGACCTAAAATTGCTAATGGGCCCATTTTTCTTCCATGATTCATCATTCCAAGCATATACACGACCACTTGGCCCAAAGGGAAGTATTTTCTCATTTTTTATTTATTTATTTGGATTTTTATGTATATTAATTCAATTAAATCAATTAAATATATGAAAAATGTTTAAATTAACCAAACCAATCTTTTTATACATGTTTTAAGGTCAAGATTTCGTGCACATGCTGATTAGGAAAGAATTGGAGTGATTGGCATGATTTGAACAAAGAACACATGAAAAAAAGATATGAAAAGATCTTTAAAATCAAATTTTCAAAAATCATCAATGCCATGGATTTTATTGAGTTTTGTTGACCTAATGCCTTCACTACATAATCAGAAACCTAAACCTAATGCCCATAGACAAAAAGCTGCGCAGAAAAGCTCCCTAAAAACTTGAAAAAATTGCCATAAAACTCAATTCTGAAACCATTGTTAGAGGTCGATTCAAGCCTCCATTCTTGTTTCAATAGCTTCCTGAAGCTTCACTGATCACATTCCAATCATTAACAGCCATTCAAACGCCAGGAATTGGTATATAGAACCTTCCCTGTACAGCAAAAAAGTCACAATTGTGTTTTTAATTTTAGGCATTCTCATGGCATTCTAATCATGGATTTGTATTCCTTGTGATGTTCTGATACTAACCAATGCGTTTAATTGTATTTTTATGCTATACACACGATTTTACCATGTTTATTTTCTAGGGTTTTCAGAGCTTGAATTTAGGGCTTTTGCAAAGAGGAAAAATTAAGCCTCAAAACCATGACCATTAGACTCAGCGCTTGAAGACGAAGAGGATGGAACCCTCGCGCTCAATTTATGAGCGTTGAGGGGCTAATCGCTATTTTCTTAAAACGTCCCTAAGACCACGCTATGAAAAACGTTGCCTTTGTGTTTTGTTTTACAGGGAACGTGAAGGAGACGAAGTCGTGGCCACAAGCGATTCGTTGATTTGAATTTCGCGCGTTTCTCTCCACTAACGCGTTGGTCTTTCTTTTTATTATTTATTTGTTTGTATATTAATTGAATGCGTGTGTAGCTCAGCTGGCAAACGTTGAAGGCTTCAACATCCAAGACCTGGGTTCGAGTCCCAGGTCTATGTAACTTTCAATATTATTTTTCCACATTAATTCCCATGCAAGCACAACATTGATGCACACCATATTCCTTCATCATTTAGCCATCCACGTATCTAACAAATTCAAATCAAAGGCAGAGATTGGAGGTACATCATAGGCTTGGTCAAAGGGTCAACACGCTGCCTGGGAAAGTCAATGGATCTGAATATTAAATGGGCCAGAATTTCACTAATTTAACCTCCACTTTGGGGCCTGAACCCCCCCTGGTTTGCAATTTTGCTTTATATTTTATTTTTTTTAATTGTTATTTTATTTACTTTATTGTTTTAATTTAATTAATTATTTTTTTTACAATATATAAAAAATGCCTAAAAAATCAGAAAAAAGATAAAAACATGATAATTAATTTTTATTTTAATATTTTTCATGTAAATAAATTAATTTAGATTAGAGTTTTAATTTTAATTCTTTTAATAACAAAAAATACAAAAATATAGAATTAGGTTTAATTTTTTATCCCTCTTTAATTTGTTTCCTTTTTTACCATAATATTTATTTATTTATTTTTATAATTAAATTGTACATAAATAACTTAGGTTAAAAACTTCAACATTTTTTTAATAAGTTTAAAAATAAATAGAATTAGGGTTTGCATTCAATTTTAATTTTGATTAATTCTTTTTCTATTAAATCCTAAAAAATACTAAAATACCAAAAAACATTCTTTTTTTAATTTTTAATTTTACTTTCTCATTAATTCTAATTAATTAATTCATTAATTCAATATTTTTGCAAAAGGGTCCAACGCCCATATCCTTAATTGTCTAATTTCGCGTATTTATTTTATTGCACTTAAATAATCATGTATCTCTCCCGAAGCTTTGTAACAATTACTTTTCGCACTCTTAGTTGCTTTATTTATCTTTCTGTCAAATCGGGTCCGGTTTAATTTTGGCGATGTGGACCCGCGCCATTTGTAATAGCCTTAGATTTACTTTTTTTCCGCAAATATTTTTAACTGTTAACCAAGCATGCAAGAATGAATGGCCATAATAAAATCAAGCATAGATCACCAATAAACATGACAAGACAAATATCAATGAAAACGACACACGAATCGCACACACCACCCCTAGGGTACGCCTCACTGTTGCCTTGCCTCGAAAGGTGATCGTCGAGTAGAGGATGTCTTAGTAAGTCCTCATGATCCGGGAACCTGTCATGAGGGTAGCTTCTAAGGTGTCTTCCCATTGCTCTGGTGATCACCATGTCCCTACAAACTCGAATTGACCCGAACAACTCCAACGGTGGTGCTACCTACCTCTCAATGGTGGGATGACACTACTTTAAAGGACATTTACACAGATGAATTCCTTAGGGTAGGTAGGTTCTTGTAGATACTTGCTCTCTTTAAAAACAAAACAAATCAAAACCTTTTCACACCGACACTTTTCAAAAGCTTTCAAAACAATTTTTCAAACACTCTGACGCATGAGTCGATCTGAAACTTTCAAAGAAACTTTTTAAACCCACAGTTGAAAAGCAAACAAACCTTTTGAAAACACAAATGAGCAAGTATCTAAGAGCCCATGGATAACCATGGATAGAAAGGGTGCTAACACCTTCCCTTTCTATAACCTACCTCCCGAACCGAGAGCAATCTCTTTAAGGAATTTTTCTGTGCTTTTGTCCTTTCCATTTGGAGAAAATAAAAGACGATGGCGACTCTTGCTTCCGCGACATTTCGCGAACCAGCGTTAAACAGTCAGTTCCAGATCCACCGATCACAATAAGCATCAGGAAAATCTTAGGGTCGACTTAACTGAACCGGACAAGGTCTTGAAATATCTTCAACTGGATAAGCATCAGGGAGATCTTAGGGTCGATCTGACTGAACCAGAGAAGGCCTTTGACTGGATAAGCATCAGGAAAATCTTAGGGTCGATTTAACTGAACCGGACAAGGTCTTGAAATATCTTCAACTGGATAAGCATCAGGGAGATCTTAGGGTCGATCTGACTGAACCAGAGAAGGCCTTTGACTGGATAAGCATCAGGAAAATCTTAGGGTCGATTTAACTGAACCGGACAAGGTCTTGGAATATCTTCAACTGGATAAGCATCAGGGAGATCTTAGGGTTGATCTGACTGAACCAGAGAAGGCCTTTGACTGGATAAGCATCAGGAAAATCTTAGGGTCGATTTAACTGAACTGGACAAGGTCTTGAAATATCTTCCACTGGATAAGCATCAGGGAGATCTTAGGGTCGATCTGACTGAACCAGAGAAGGCCTTTGACTGGATAAGCATCAGGAAAATCTTAGGGTCGATTAACTGAACCGGTCTAGGTCTTAAAATGTCTTTAACTGGAATAAGTGTCAGAACGTCGCCATATCTGGTTTATATCTGGACTATATCTGGAAGGAAATCTGGAAGCAGCATCAGAACGTCACCACATCTGGTTTACATCTGAAACTATATCTGGAAGGAAATCTGGAAGCAGCATCAGAACGTCACCACATCTGGTTTACATCTGAAACTATATCTAGAAAGAAATCTGGAAGCAGCATCAGAACGTCACCATATCTGGGTCATATCTGAAACTATATCTAGAAGGAAATCTGGAAGCAGTATCAGAACGTCACCACATCTGGTTTACATCTGAAACTATATCTGGAAGGAAATCTGGAAGCAGCATCAGAAGGTTACCACATCTGGTTTACATCTGAAACTATATCTAGAAAGAAATCTGGAAGCAGCATCAGAACGTCACCATATATGGGTCATATCTGAAACTATATCTAGAAGGAAATCTGGAAGCAGTATCAGAACGTCACCATATCTGGGTCATATCTGAAACTATATCTAGAAAGAAATCTGGAAGCAGCATCAGAACGTCACCATATCTGGGTCATATCTGAAACTATATCTAGAAAGAAATCTGGAAGCAGCATCAGAACGTCACCATATCTGGGTCATATCTGAAACTATATCTGGAAGGAAATCCGGAAGCAGCATCAGAACGTCACCACATCTGGGTCATATCTGAAACTATATCTAGAAAGAATTGCGATAGTTGATAGTAATCATTTTGGTATTGATCTTTTTCCTGAAAAGGCAAAACATAATTGTATGCAAAATCATGATGCATGAACTGTATGTCTTCAAAATTAATGAGATTCGTGTAGTATGATGCATATGCATGCTATAATGTATGAAGATGTGATGTTTATGAATGTATATTTGTCTAAGAAAATAAATCCTTGACGGGTGCCGGGAAGTCACTCCTGGGCTGACGTTGAAGAATAGATTTTTGCCTCCGCTGGGGATAATAGCTGCAAGAATACCGGTAGGAGAAGATAACTCCGTTGGGGGATGAACTTGGCGAATGGATTAATCTGCGGGGAGACAAATACTCTAGTAATCTTGCTGGGAAGCAATACTCTTGTGGGAAGAGAGATACTCTGTTGATTGTTGATAGTAATTTGCTGAGGATATCCTTGTTGTTGGAAGTGTTGATGGACTTCGCTGGGGTAAGAAGACTGTGGTGACGACGCTCTTTCCGTGGCTTTTGGCTGAGGATAACCCAGTTATATCCTGTTAAGGAAATAACTCTTTAAATAAAGTCGGACGACGCGTTCGTGCTCTGCGAGGGGATAAGCTTCCAGAATCTACTGGGGATAAGCTTATTGCTTGGGGAGATGGATTCCAACTTTCCTGGGGAACCTGGATTGGACTCTCCTGGGGACGTATTGAACTGTATTGGTTATGTTCTTCAACGGAACCCACCCTGATACCTTGGAGGATAGAATAATCAGATTGCTTAGACCACTCTTATTGCCCCTGTTTCTATGGGGGAGGCACTTGTGGGGTGCTGATAGTTGTTGATGGACAAAACCTTCTTCTGGTAGACAGATGGCAGGACATAGTCGTACGCTTTAATCCCTAACTTTTGCCTGGACCGCCCTTTCGGGTTTTCAGTCCACCGGGATACCCATTTTTGCCCAAGCCGCCTTTTCAGGTTTTTGACTTGCCGGGTGTACAGATTTTTCATTTCATCCCTTCATTTTGCCCGAACCCTTTTGGTTCGCCGGGAAGCCCTTATTTTTGCCTAGGTGTGTCAACCTAGCGGGTCTTTGATTTTGCGTAGTATCTTTTCGACTATGTCCACGCTCTTAGAATGCAGGTAGGTGCCCCTGGCTGCTTGTGTTGCCATATTACCAGAAGGTGTCTGATCGTGCAAGATTCGTTGCTGGAGTGCCCCAAGTGACTCAGGCAGAGATTTACCCCAGGCTTTTTGGCCTTTTGAGAGATTCTCTGGATCTTGACTTAACTGTCCCAGATGGTAGACCATGATCGTGCCGTGCCCCCTTGATTGGAGATACTCTTGTTCATTTGACTTTCGTCATGCGAATTTCTATGCTGTTCAAACAAAAAAGTCATAGGCAAACAAAGTTATGTTAAAAATGCAAAGCTTATGTCTGTCTCGAAGATTTTGAAAATGCATTCTTTTTTCATAAAACAAGTGAATGTTTGTAAAACGTGATGTCAACTCGTTATTTTATTGCGAGCCTTAAGGAGTCAGGATACCTTTCGTAACAGTATGCTTTCGAACTAACCCATGCTTCAGCTAGGACTTTTGAGGGTTATAACGTGGCTTGGTTCACGGTTTAAGAAACAAAGGATAAAGGCTCAAATTTTATTTGTACCCACCCGCTCTTCGTGATGTTCTCCAAACCTAAACTCAGTTGATCATACGTTAGACCTTGTTTGAGTCTTTGCTCTGATTTTCCGGTGATTCGGATGTTGACAATTTATTTTGGATAGGCAGTCATTCCTTTTTTGTTGAGGGTTTGTAAGACCTCTTTCTTGTCTGATTTTTGTTATCCCTTTCTTTTTTTTTGCCTGAACTGTTTCCTTTTTTGGAATTACAGTCAGCGGGATGCCCCAGTTTTGTAAGTCTCCTTCCTGGGTTTTGACTTAATGGGTTTTTTTTATATTTTGAAAGATAATGTCTGCCTTTCTTTATCGATCACTCGGAACCAT
The DNA here is from genome assembly GCA_948472305.1 of Vicia faba. Lineage (NCBI taxonomy): Eukaryota > Viridiplantae > Streptophyta > Magnoliopsida > Fabales > Fabaceae > Vicia > Vicia faba. The sequence continues at coordinate 334,930,980 of OX451739.1, read as the reverse complement.
CACTGTCTTTTTTCGTTTGTAAGGACCTCTTTGGTGCCATTCGTTATGCGCTTGGATCAACTGAAAGACTACCCTGCCCCAGGTTATGATAAAGGGTTTTGAATTTCGAAAAGAAAAACTCCTACTTCTTTGGCTCAGATGGGTTGACGAGGGATTATCATCCTTATAACTCCAGTGTTTAGGAATTGAAACAATGCCTGTACCTCATCAGTGGGGTCTGTTCAAAAGCATACTGTAGATTGCGGTATCGTTTTCGTCATCCTCCCTCAAGAGGCTTAGAATTTTAGATCCAGAGTTGACATCAGAAAAAATATGAAAGGAAATTTGAATATAATGAAAACAATTGTATTAATTCCCAAAACAGACGTATGCGATGCATTGATAGAATAAAAGAGTTTGCTATGACATTAATTGTTTGTATAAGCAAAGAAAAATACAACTCAAAAATTCAAATAAACAAAAGGCTTCAATGATTGGGCAACGGAGCAGTGATTATGTTTGGAGTCTCAGGCACTTCAAACTGAATCTCCCCGGCGTCGATCATGTCTTGAATTTTGTTCTTGAGAGGCCAGCAGTTGTCCGTAGTATGCCCCGGGCTATCAGAATGATATGCGCACCTATCATTGGGATAATAGTTGAGAGCAGAAGTGTTCGAATTCCGGAGAGGAGCCCTTAAGGTGATCAGCCCTGCCTTCAATATTTGTTGCAGTGCTTGATCCAGCGACATGTTGATTTTGGTGTACTGTCGTTTCTCCTTGCGCTGCTGCCCCTGTCCTTGTTGAGCAGGTCCAGGATTAGAGATCTGGATTGCCCCTACCTCATGACGGCTCTTTTTACCGTGCACAGCATTGGATTCTTTCTTTCCATGATGAGGCTTTTTATCAGAAGGTGCAGCCTCTTGAATCTTCCCAGACCGGATGCCGGCTTCTATTCGCTCTCCAGTCAAGATAAGATCTGTGAATCCAGTAGACGAATTCCCAATTAGGTGGTTGTAGAACGGACCAGACAGGGTCCCCAAGAACATATCGACAAGTTCCCGATCAGTCAGAGGTGGTTGTACCCTTCCAGCAAGATCCCTCCATTTCTGCGCATATTCTTTAAAACCTTCACTTGATCCTAACGACATACCCTGGAGTTGGGTACGCGTAGGAGCAAGGTCGGCATTATATTGATACTGCTTGTAGAAAGCAGTAGCCAACTCCTCCCAGTTACGAACCTTGGTCCCATCTAGCTGATAGAACCATTCGAGATGAGTCCCTGAAAGACTCTCCTGGAAGAAGTGGATCCACAAATTCTTGTCCACCGTATATGGCTGAATCTTCCGAACATAGGACCTGAGATGTAACTTGGGACAAGACGCCCCGTCATACTTGGTAAAGGATGGTGCTTTGAACTTCCGAGGAATAATCACACCAGTTGACAAACCCAGATCTCCAAAATCCAGCCCAGGTACCTGTTGGATCTCTATAGCATTCAGCCTATCTTCCAACTATTTGTACTTGTCTTCGGCAGGAGGGTATTGTTCGTCGTTGAAATTTGTCTCGTTGTCGGAGACCACTGGACTGAGAACCCTTTCCTCTTGATGACTGCTTTTCCCCACAGATGGAGTTGTCCTCTCAGTTTGATCCTGCAGGGTATTCCTAGATCTGCGTCTAGGGCTGAACAAAACAGTCCTCCTCTTCTTCTTTTCTTTCTTCAAGAGCAAAGCCTTCAGATCTTGTTGCCCCTGGGTCAAATTCATGATCAGCCCTTGGAACTGGGCGTTCTGAGCCTGGAGGGCCTTGATAGACTGCTCAGCTGATGATTCAGGATTCATGACGATCGGCTGAAATAAACAGCGAAGAAGGTAAGTAGCCTGCAGGGAAAGGGTACCTGTAATGCAATGAGATGTATGACATGCATGTAATGTTTTCAAGGACCTCGCGGGGTAGACAAAAAATTTGTTAGAGCTGGGATCCGGTAGCTTGATTGAAGGAATTTCATATTTGTTGAGAGTCCTTCTTCAAGGGTCAAAGGCTCACCATATCAAGTGGGTCATAGCCCCTGACAACTTTGGCTAGAGGAAAATAAATCCTCTTTGCCCCTTGCTGGATGTTTGATTCATCATGACCTGCATCACAAGCCCTTGAGATCCTTGAAATGGGTTAGGATGTATGCAATGGTATGATGTTATGTTATGCATGGGGTAATGTGAGTAACCCTGTTACGAGTCCCTAATTAAGGACTATAGACAAACCCTGCAAGAAATTCAGTATACTTTGTTATGAGTCTCAATTAAGGACTATAAACGAAACCTGCAAGAGACCTAGTAGACCCTGTTATGAGTCCCAGTTAAGGACTATAAACAAAACCTGCAAGAAATTCAGTACCCTGTTATGAGTCCCAATTAAGGACTATAAACAAGACCTGCAAGGAACTTAGTACCCTGTTATGAGTCCCAATTAAGGACTATAAACAAGACCTGCAAGAAACAAGTGTCAGGTAACAAGCATGCAGATAGTCAAGTACGAAGGCACACAAGTCACACAAGAGGAACCCTTAGGGTTTAAGGCCAGCATGAAGTTTGGGGTACTACCCTCTTGAAGTTGGTGGGTTCAACCTGTCCTATTAGAAGTAACCGGGTTCTAAGGGTCCCAATATCACTGGATTGCTTTCATTGTTCATCGTTTCGATTTAGCCACTGAACTGGCGACCGAAATATTCCAGGAAAGCAACCCTCAATTGAGTGTAGTATCGAGTATCAACCAACCTCGGACTACACCAAAGTCAGCTATCTCACTACCCTAAAGAGGCCAAGATAGTTCAATTAAGGTTCCTAAGGTCTGTTGATGCTTCACGACACCACGCGGAGGCCCCATACTCTCCTTGACTGAACTCAAGGGTTACCGGTACACACCAAAGTGCCACATCAACGTAGCAGACTGTTTCAACCATGTCGGTATACCCCGCACAGTTCCCTCACAGCCTTGTTGCTACTTTTTAAGAAGGTATTCCCCAGATCCGGGTTAGGATCTATAGAACTCCCAAGACAGTCCCACCATTTAAAGCAGACAAGTCAATACAATTGAAAACACAATTATAAACTACCCTAAGGTACACCTCACTTTAAGTTTGGTCCCCAGCAGAGTCGCCAGTTCTGTGATCGGTGGATCTGGAACTGACTGTTTAACGCTGGTTCACGAAATGTCGCGGAAGCAAGAGTCGCCACCGTCTTTTATTTTCTCCAAATGGAAAGGACAAAAGCACATAAAAATTCCTTAAAGAGATTGCTCTCGGTTCGGGAGGTAGATTATAGAAAGGGAAGGTGTTAGCACCCTTTCTATCCATGGTTATCCATGGGCTCTTAGATACTTGCTCACTTGTGTTTTCAAAATGTTTTGTTTGCTTTTCAATGTGGGTTTTAAAAAAGTTTCTTTGAAAATTTCAGTTCGACTCTTGTGTCAGAGTGTTTGAAAAATTGCTTTGAAAGCTTTTGAAAAGTGTCGGTGTGAAAAGATTTTTGTTTGTTTTTGAAGAGAGCAAGTATCCATGAGTCGTCTACCTACCCTAAGGAATTCGTCTGTGTAAATGTCCTTTAAAGTAGTGCCATCCCACCATTGAGAGGTAGGTAGCACCACCGTTGGAGGTGTTCGGGTCAATTCGAGGTTCGGGACATGGTGATCACCAGAGCAATGGGAAGACACCTTAGAAGCTACCCTCATGCCAGGTTCCCAGATCATGAGGACTTACTAAGACGTCCTCTACTCGACGATCACCTTTCGAGGCAAGGCAACAGTGAGGCGTACCCTAGGGGTGGTGTGTGCGATTCGTGTGTCGTTTTCATTGATATTTGTCTTGTCATGTCATTGGTGTTCTACGCTTGATTTTATTTAGTCATTCATTCTTGCATGCCATTATTTAACAGTTAAGAAATTGCGGAAAGATAAAATTCCTAAACTATTACAAAGGCGCGGGTCCACATCGCCAAAATTAAACCGGACCCGATTTGACAGAAAAAATAAAGAAATTAAAAGTGCGAGAGGTAATTACAAGGCTTTGGGAGAGATACATAATTATTTAAATGACATAAAATAAATATGCGAGATTAAATCGAAACGAGGGCGTTGGACCCTTTTGCAAAATTAAATTAATAAGGAATAAAAATTAAAATTAAAAGAAAATGTTTTTGGTATTTTTATGTTTTTAAGATTTAATAGGAAAAGAATTAATTAGAACTAAAATAAAACGTTAAACCTAGTTCTAATTATTTTTTAAGTTTTTAAGAAAAATATTGAATTTTAACCTAATTTAAACCCTAATTAATTTATGTGCAAATTTGATTATAAAAATAAATAAATAAATAAATATTATTATGAGAGAGAAAAATTAAAAAGGAATGAAACATTAATTAAACCTATTTCTACGTTTTTTAGATTTTTTTTTTAAGAAAAGAATTAACATTGCAAACTCTAATTTAAACTAAATTTATTTACATGCATTTATTTATGAAAATATTAGAAATAAAAATTATTTATTATATTTTTTATCTTTTCTGATTTTTAGGCATTTTTTGTATTTTGTAAAAAAAATAATTAATTAAATCAAAACAATAAAATAAATAAAACCATAATTGAAAAAATAAAATATGAAGAAAATTGCAAACCAGGGGGGTGGTAGTCCCAAATTAGGAGGTATGGCCCAAGCAATTTGAGCCCAATGACCTTCAGATCCATTGACTTTTCCAGGCAGCGTGTACACGCTTTGACCATGGTGTATGGTGCTCTCCAATCCCAGCTGTTGATTTGGATGTGTTAGACGCGTGGCTGGCTTGACATGATGAGTGTATAGTAGTCCATAATATTATGCCTGCATAGGAAGATAATTGGAAAAATAATATGGACATAATGCAGACCTGGGGTTCGAACCCAGGTCACGTGTGTTACCAACACCATCGCCTGCCACTGGACCAACTCAACGCGTTTGATTAATAAATAAACAATAAATATTATAAAAGAAAAGCAAATGGTTAGTGGTTCAACGCGCGAAATATTCAAACGTGCCAATCAGCGTGTGACACGGCTTCATCTTCTTCATCATCCCTGTAACATAAAACACACAGGCAACGGTTTTATAAATGTTCTCTTAGGCCGTTTTCAAGAAAATAGCGAATAGAGCTATGGTGTCTATAAATTAATCGCGAGTGTGGAATCTTCTTCGTCCAGGTGCACTGATTCGAATGGTATGGGTCTCGTCCCCCAATTTTGCTTTATTTCAAAAGCCCTAATTCTAAGGTTGAAGAACCCTAATCTGCATCAATGGCATAATCATGGATATAGCACAAAAACGCAATTAATGTAAACGGTTAGCTTCAGAATCTCATAACAAACAAGAATCCATGAATAAAATGCTGTGAAAATGCTTAGAATACAAAACACGATAATGAAAAATATGTGAGACAGGTTGACTTCTGGATACCGTTTCACGGCGTTTCAATTGGTGTTTTTGATTGGAATACGTCCAATGACGCTTGAGGAAACTAATGGAACAGGAATTAGGCCTTGAATCGTCCTAGAAGGCTATTTTCAGAATCGAGTTTATGGAGAAAAATTTCAAGTTTGTAGAGAGCTTTTCTGCGCAGCTTTGTGTCCAGCATGATTAGGTTTATGATCAGGCATATGTAGTGAACAAATTAGGTCAACAAAACTCAATCAAATCCATGGCATTGATGGTTTTTGGAAATTTGATTTTAAGGATCTTTTCATATCTTTTTTCATGTGTTCTTTGTTCAAATCATATCCAATTACTCCAATTCTTTCCTAATTTGTATATGCACGAAATCTTGATGGCAAAACATGTATAAAAAGATTTGAAAACTTAGGTTAGTATTTTTCCTATATTTAATTTGATTTAAATGAATTAATATGAATAAAAATTCAAATAAATAAATAAAAAATGAGAAAATACTTCCCTTTGGGCCAAGTGGTCGTGCACATGCTTAGAATGATGAATCATGGAAGAAAAATGGGCCCATTAGCAATTTTAGACCATTTGAAGTAGTGTTGACTTTTCAAAATACCCAAAAATTTCCCAACTTCCACAAGGCATAACTTGCTCAATGTTTAAGCTTTTCTCATGTTCTTGGACATTTTGGAAAGGTCTTTGAGTCCTCTAACCAATGCCTTTGGTCCCATGTCATTTTGATTTACCAATCTCAAGTTATGGCCTTTGACTTAAAGTCCCTTTTTGTTGACTTTTGAAAATGACCTATAATGTTGAAATTGATAACTTTTTGTGAGAGCATTTCTTGGACTTGAAGTATGAAGATGAGTTGTAGGAAATGTCTTTCTCTTCAAAATGAGCTTTGGATGGAATTTTTCTGATAATCCATGTGAAAGTTATGCCCTGGTCAATTTCAGTTGACTTTTTCAGCTGTCCAAATAAGGAGACTTTTGCATCTTTGATGATTTCTGAGCCAAATTTTGAGAATCATGATCAAGTATTGATCAAATGATGTTTGTGGCTTCAAAATGATATGTTGACCAAAAATTTGCACTTTTGACTGTCAAATGACCATTTTGCCCCTACAGTTGACTGTAGTGCAATTAGGGTTTTTGACTGTGCAATTTTGAGCTGAATGCCTTCAAACTTGATATGAGGATACTTGACCATCTTTATAGGCATATGAGACTTGATTGGGCCTTTGAAAACTTCATTTCTTTGATCAGAACACAAACCCTAGTTTTGACTGTATAGGGGACCTTTGACTGTGCAACCCTTGGGGAATTTTGCAGCTTGGCTTGGCAATTTCTTGAAGAATATGGGAGGGCAAATTTTGGGGTACAACAATATGTCTCTAGGAACGGGTGAAGGGTTCAAAGAGTACGCTCAAAAATGGAGAGATTTGGCTGGCAGGGTGCAGCCTCCATTAACTGATCGTGAGCTGGTTGATATGTTCCTAGGGACGTTGTCTGGTCCGTTTTTCAATCATTTGGTTGGTAACTCCTCCGCTGGGTTTACAGATTTGATATTGACAGGAGAAAGAATTGAAGCTGGCATCAGGTCAGGCAAGATACAAAAGGCTGCCTCTACAAGTGCTGAGAAGAGGCCGTTTAAGAAAGAAGCAAGTGTCGTCTATGGTCCTAGAAGATAAGTCAAGCCCGAAAGTCGCCAAACCGTCAATGCTTTGGTCATCTCAAAACCTGTTGCTGCTCCTCAGCAGTACAATCAACAAAGAAGCGAAAGGCCCAAGAGGCAGTATACCCGACTGAGTATGACCTTATCTCAAATTTTACCCCAACTGTTATCCACCAACCTGGTGACCCTCAAAGAAGCTCCTAAAGTCGTCAACACTGCGTCTCCTAAGTATAACCCAAATGCCCGGTGTGCTTATCATTCTGATAGCCCCGGGCACACTACTGATGATTGCTGGGCCTTGAGAAACAAAGTGCAAGATCTGATCGACGCAAAGGAAATTCAGTTTGAAGCGCCGGAGAGACCAAATGTTGTAACTGCTCCTATGCCCCAGCATAGAGTAAATGCCATTGAGGAAGAAATGTATGCTGTTTCGGTAGATGAAGTTGTCACCCCTCTGAAGACTGTTAAGAAGAACCTACTGCGGGCCGGTTTATTTCCGGGTTGCAGTGAAGGTTGCCTGTTCTGTGCTGTTTCCCTATCTGATTGTCCCTTGCTAAGGTTAGGCATCCAAGGCCTAATGGATAGCAAGGAAATTCTATTCAAAAAGTCTGTTGTTCAGTTGGTTCCGATAAAAGAAGTTTCTGTGGTTACCATCTTCAATAATCCAATCAAGGCTCCCCCGAAGAAGCCTGTTCAAATCATGACTGTTGCACCTGTGATTATTACTGTTCCGGGGCCTCTCCCCTACGTGTCTGATAAAGCGGTCCCCTGGCATTATGGGGCAGACGTGTATGTAAATGGAATCAAACAAGAATTCGACACTGGCGCCAGTATCTGCGATATCACTGGTCCAGCCAAGGTCACCCGCAGTGGCAGGCTCTTCTCGCCTGACATTGCACCGCCCGCTATTCGAAAACCCCTCCTTATAACACCTACAAGTGTACCTGTTACTGTTTCTGATCAAGTTGTTTCCCCTGCTGCCGAGTCATCAAATGCTCGGGGCAAAGGGATTGAAGAAGAGCCTGCCCGGATGGAGGCACCAATACCCATAAATGTTGAGGCCTCCCGACAAGAAATGGAGGAGATCTTGAAAATAATAAAGAAAAGTGATTTCAATGTTGTCGAGCAGCTGGGGCATACACCCTCCAAGATCTCCCTGCTCTCCTTATTGCTATGCTCCGAGGCCCATGCTAAGGCCTTGATCTCATTTCTCAAGACGGCCCATGTGCCGCAGGAAACGTCTGCAGTCCAGTTCACTGATTGCATAGCGAATCTGACAGCAGACAATGGCTTGGGTTTCTCAGATGCTGACCTGACTGCGAAGGGAAGAGACCACAATGATGCCCTGCATGTCTCTATCGAATGCAGGGGCACTACTCTGGCGCATGTATTGGTGGATACTGGTTCTTCCTTGAACGTCCTACCGAAAAAGGCTTTAGACCGTCTGGATTATGAAGGCTTGGAATTGAAGCCCAGCAATATCATCTTCAGGGCCTTTGACGGTTCCAAAAGGATGGTTCATGGAGAGGTTAACATCCCTATTCGTGTGGGCTCTCAAGTGTTTGACTCTACTTTTTATGTGATGGATATACGTCCATCGTACTCTTGTCTACTGGGTCGACCTTGGATCCATAAAGCTGGGGCAGTGACCTCTACCTTGCACCAGAAGCTGAAGTATCCCGTCAGGGGGAAGATCGTCACTGTGCAAGGAGAAGAGGAGTATATGGTGAGCCATTTGAATTCCTTCAGATACATTGAGATGGATGGGGAGTTTATTGAAACCCCCTTTCAGCATTTCGAGGAGGTGCATCCAATTTCAGCAGCAGCAGAAACAACAGTCGAAGAGAATGTTTCCTTGAAGATGGCTTCCCTAAGGGATGCCCGGGCTGTGGTTCAGAAAGGCAATTGTGCAAACTGGGGTCAGCTTCCTGACTTCACTCAGAAGAATGACAAGTTTGGGCTGGGGTTTACTGCAGAGGCTCAGAGGGCTGTGCGTAAGGAGAAGATCAGAAAGGCTCCAGTGTTTATCTCCAGCTCAAGGGTGAATGCTATTGAGGAAGATGTGGAGGAAGCAGAATTCGACAGTTGGATCTACCCGACTACCAGCGACGAACCAAGCAACTGGACGGCAAAGGATTTTACCCCTATCACATTTGTCACGCAGTAATTAATTTCTTTTGATTTCCAATTTGTAACAAACAATATGTTAAAACTTTGTTGGCTCGGTGTCCTACCCGGGGCATCGTAGCTCCATTTGTGAGGGCTTTTTGTATGACATTTTCATATATCATCAATCAAAACATTGGACGTTTGTTGCATTTCAAATCTTGTGCTCTTTTCCTTTCTGTGTTATATATATTGCAAAACAGCTATATTTACACACACTCACTTATACAGGTTTCAATCCACTCTGGATCTCACTGGTAACAGCTCTGCTACCGCCAGTTATGACTTCGAAAATCCGATCAACTTGGCCGAAGACGAAGGTGAAGATGATTGTGAAGTGCCTGGTGAACTCGCAAGACTGCTACTCCAGGAAGAGAGGGCTATTCAACCACATGAAGAGCCGGTGGAGACAATTAACCTGGGTACTGAGACAGATAGGAAAGAGGTCAAGATTGGTGCCAATCTAGAGCTCAGCGTGAAGCAACGATTGATCCAGATGCTACAAGACTACATGGAGATTTTTGCTTGGTCCTATGAAGATATGCCTGGTTTGGATGCCGACATTGTAGTTCACCACCTGCCAACCAAGGAAGATTGCCCTCCGGTAAAGCAAAAAGTCCGACGGATGCGTCCAGAGATGTCTGAAAAGATCAAGGCCGAGGTTATGAAACAGTTTGATGCCGGTTTCCTTGCAGTGACCTATTACCATCAGTGGGTTGCCAATGTGGTACCAGTGCCAAAGAAAGACGGTAAAGTCAGAATGTGCGTCGACTACAGGGACTTGAACAGGGCCAGCCCCAAAGATGACTTCCCCCTACCTCACATTGATGTCCTTGTTGACAATACAGCTCAACACAAGGTGTTCTCCTTCATGGATGGTTTTTCAGGGTATAATCAGATCAAGATGGCTCCAGAAGATATGGAGAAGACTACATTTGTGACTCAGTGGGGCACCTTCTGTTATAAGGTCATGCCATTCGGATTGAAAAATGCTGGGGCAACCTATCAACGTGCCATGGCTGCTTTATTTCATGATATGATCCATCATGAGATTGAGGTATACGTTGATGACATGATTGCAAGGTCTCAAACCGAGGAGGAGCACCTTGACCATTTGAGGAAGTTATTTGACCGACTCAAGTTGTACAAGCTGAGGTTGAATCCCAACAAATGCACCTTTGGGGTAAGATCCGGAAAATTGCTAGGTTTCATTGTAAGTGATAAAGGTATTCAGGTGGACCCTGCCAAGGTAAAAGCCATACAAGAGATGCCGACTCCAAAAACAGAGAAAGAAGTCAGAGGTTTCCTAGGACGACTGAATTACATTGCCCGATTCATCTCACATCTGACTGCTACTTGTGAGCCAATCTTCAAATTACTGAAGAAAGATCAAGTAGTACGCTGGAATGATGAATGTCAGGCCGCCTTTGAAAGGATAAAGGAATACCTCCAAGAGCCACCCATTCTTATGCCACCGGTGGAAGGAAGACCTCTGATACTATACTTGACAGTACTTGACAATTCAATGGGGTGTGTGCTGGGGCAGCATGACGAGTCTGGCCGAAAAGAGCACGCTATTTATTACTTGAGCAAAAAGTTTACCGACTGTGAGTCTCGTTACTCACTGCTTGAGAAAACTTGCTGCGCTCTTGTATGGGCTGCTCGCCGGCTGAGACAGTATATGCTGACTCACACTACTTTATTGATTTCAAAGATGGATCCCATCAAGTACATATTTGAAAAGCCCGCTCTGTCTGGAAGAATAGCGAGATGGCAAATGATCTTGACAGAATATGACATCCAGTATACAACTCAGAAAGCAATTAAGGGAAGTGTACTGGCAGATCATTTGGCACACCAACCTGTGGATGATTACCAATCATTGAACTTTGATTTTCCGGACGAAGACATCATGGTGGTAACTGACTGTGAAGTACCTGGACCGGATGAAGGACCTGAGGAAGGATCCCGATGGTCTATGCATTTTGATGGAGCCTCCAATGCTTTGGGTAACGGCGTCGGCGCTGTAATCATATCCCCCAAAGGAACTCATACTCCACTCACCGCCCGATTATGTTTCAGCTGCACCAATAACATGGCAGAATATGAGGCATGTATCATGGGTTTACAAGCTGCAATCGACTTAAGGATCAAATTTCTAAGTGTTTTCGGAGATTCCGCTCTTGTGATCAATCAGATCAAAGGCGAGTGGGATACGAAACACCCGAATCTTATTCCTTACAAAGAGTATGTGTTGACCTTGCTTCCCCACTTTGAAGAGATAACTTTTGAGCACTTCCCTAGAGAGGAGAATCAACTAGCGGACGCCCTAGCTACGATGTCTTCAATGTTCAAAGTTAAATGGGACAATGAGGCTCCCCGAATCATAATCTGGAAGTTGGATGAACCGGCATACTGCTGCGATCTTGAGGCTGAAAAGGTGACTGAAAAACCCTGGTATCATGAGGTGAAGAGGTATTTGGAAGCTCAGGAATACCCTGAAGGTGCATCTGTCAATGATAAGAAGTTCATGAGGAGGTTTGCTGCAAAATTCTTCCTCAGCAACGGCATTCTCTACAAACGGAATCATGATTCGACTCTACTGCGTTGTGTGGATAAAGCTGAAGCAGAGAAAATCATGATAGAACTGCATGAAGGTACCTTCGGAACACATTCCAGTGGACACACCATGGCTAAGAAAATCCTTCGAGCAGGATATTTCTGGTCCACAATGGAAGCCGATTGTTACCAACACTCCCGAACTTGTCATAAATGCCAGGTCTATGCTGACAAGGTGCATATCCCTCCGGTTCCTTTGAATGTCCTAACGGCACCTTGGACTTTTGCAATGTGGGGCATCGATATGATCGGTGAGATCCGACCAACGGCATCTAACGGGCATCGCTTCATCTTGGTGGCGATCGATTACTTCACGAAGTGGGTTGAGGCAGCTTCCTACGCCACAGTAACCAAGAGCGTCGTGGCACGTTTCATCCGGCATAATCTGATCTGTCGGTACGGCGTCCCGGAAAGAATCATTACGGATAATGGTACCAATCTCAATAACAAAATGATCACTGAACTCTGTGAACAATTCAAGATACAGCACCACAATTCTTCTCCCTACCGGCCGAAGATGAATGGGGCTGTAGAGGCAGCCAATAAAAATATCAAGAAAATTGTGCAGAAGATGACAGTGACCTATAAAGACTGGCACGAGATGTTACCATTCGCTCTTCATGGGTACCGCACCTCAGCAAGGACGTCAACTGGGGCAACTCCCTTCTCCTTGGTCTATGGCATGGAGGCAGTCTTGCCAATTGAAATCCAGATACCCTCTCTCCGGATAATGAAGGATGCAGACTTGGATGAAGATGATTGGATCCAGACTCGACTTGATCAATTAAATCTGATTGACGAAAAGAGGCTCACTGCTATCTGTCATGGTCAAACATATCAAAAACGGATGATCAGGGCATTTAACAAGAGAGTCAGACCACAAGAGTATCAAGTTGGGGACCTGGTAATCAAACGCATCATCCTTCCTCAAAGTGATCCCCGGGGAAAATGGACCCCTACTTACGAAGGGCCATTTGTGGTTAAACGTGTGTTCTCAGGAGGAGCCATGATCCTAACCACCATGGATGGTGACGACCTTCCTCACCCCGCCAATGCAGACATAGTGAAAAAATACTACGCATAAATAAGAGACCCGCTAGGTTGACATACCTAGGCAAAAATAAGGGCTTCCCGGCGAACCAAAAGGGTTCGGGCAAAAATAAGGGATGAAATGAATAAAAATCTGTACACCCGGCAAGTCGAAAACCTGAAAGGGCGGCTTGGGCAAAAATGGGTATCCCGGTGGACTGAAAACCCGAAAGGGCGGTCCAGGCAAAAGTTAGGGATGAAAGCGTAACACTATGTCTCATTGGATCACTTCGCATCCGGAATTCGGCATCAACTATCTGGCTCCAGATTTCGGCATTGACCAATCAGCTTCATCTTCAACTAGGCAGCAAAGCGATGAGATGTTCGAAGACATAAAGGCGATAGCAGAGTTGGAACCCAGTGGGATTGTTCACGTAGCTGTTTTGTTTCCTTTTTCAAATTGTAAACTCTATACTATTTGGCGATGTCCTCTTACTAGGATGTCAGCCTCTTGTACAAAAACGCCTATTTACAGGCAAACTCAAAATCAATACAAATTCACTTGTCCATACAAATTGCCATTGTTTTTCTTTTTTCTGTTTTGTTTTGCGAAGAACGTCCAATGTTCATTTTTGATATATGCATTTGACATTAAATTGCTGATTCATAAATATTTGCATATGAAACAAGAAATTGATTACAGGTGACATCAGAGACAGGGGCAATTGAAATGGTCTAATGCAGTCTGGTTGTTTCGTCCGCCAAGGTACCAAGGTAAATTCAACTGAAAAATGTGACCAAATCATCTCAACTCCCCGCAGAGTAAAACAAGATTCAGCAATACTTTCCCCAAGCGGAGTTGATTCCCCGTCGATCCTGAAAAAGTCACAACATTCCCCGGCAGGTCTTAAAGCTCATCCCCAGTAGATTCTGGAAGCTTATCCCCTGCGGAGCACGGACGTCTCTCCCGAGTTTTATTTAGAGTTATTTCCTCACAAGGACTTATAACTGGGTTATCCTCAGCTAAAAACCACGGAAGACCGCCCTCGGCAAAGTTCCTTCAATCCCCAGCGGAGTTTATCATCATTATCCCCAGCGGAATCTATCATTAGAGTCCTCAACAGGCCTCGCATCAAACTTCGGCCAAATATCTCTTCCACAGAGCAATTCTCCGGCCGACCGTCAAGGATTTATTTTCCTAAAGGCGAAATTACATCCATGAACATTTCACATTTTCATACATCTTGCTTACATACATGATGAAACGCATACAACACTATCTCATGTTGAACATCATAACACCATGCATATCATACATCATGACATTGCATACAACTTACGTTTTTGCCTTTTCAGGAAAAAGACAATCCCAAAGACAATTACCATCAACTGTCGCAATTCCAGATCCGATACCTGTATCTAGCCAGGGCACATCTGAGAGTGATCAGTTTCCAGACTCGATTCCTGTATCTAGCCAGGGCACGTCTGAAAAGTTCGAAGATTCGATTCCTGTATCCAGCCAGGGCACATCTATCAACTACAACATCTCCAGATTCGATTCCTGTATCCAGCCAGGGCATATCTGTTGACCACGTTTCCAGACTCGATTCCTGTATCTAGCCAGGGCACGTCTGAAGAGTTCGAAGATTCGATTCCTGTATCCAGCCAGGGCACATCTATTAACGACTATTTCCAGATTCGACTCCTGTATCCAGCCAGGGCATACCTGTGAGCAACCAATTGTAGATTCGATACCTGTATCTAGCCAGGGCATATCTGCATAAGAAGACTAAAGATCAAACACCTGTAACAAGCCAGGAAAACATCCGTCTTTCTCAAATACACAAGTTCTCGCTAAGGAATCTCTTATGCGATCGACACTTCCAAATGGCATCTATAAGCCCATTCCCGACAAGGTTCTGTCACGTCTCCAGATGGCATCTATAAGCCCATCTCCCTATCTACCCCCTCTCCAAATGGCATCCGTAAGCCCATTCCTGACATCACATTGCTGATACCTCAACATGCGAGTGCAAATTTCCGGGCACTCTAGTGTCCAATCTCCTTTTACCCTCGAGCCACGAAAGGCAAACTTGCCAATCTAACTCTTCAGGTTCAAGAAGATTGAACAGGGGCAACTGTTGTACCCCAAAATTTGCCCTCCCATTTCCTCAACATTTTCTCATCACAAGACCTTTGAAGATCAAGATCCGGTTAGGGTTTACTCTGCTCAAGACTTCTCCTTGCACTGTGGACTCAAATTAGGGTTTGTGTTTGCCTAAGGATGTTTTGACCTAAAATGCCTAAGATGACTTTCATGCTTCATATTGGACTCCCAAGTTTATCCTCACCAAGTTTCAAGTCTTGATTCCAAGTTTTGCCCAGTCAATTGGACAGTTGACCTAGATATCAGCTGTATTGGGGAAAAAGTCAACTATGGCCAATTGACAGTCAAACCTCATGAAATTTGATCCACATCAACATTATGAACTCACATGGACCATTTGATCAAGTTTGGATCACAATTCCACAAGAAATTTGATCAGATCACCAAAAGGGCAAAATGGTCATTTTTAGGGTTTTGACTGCACAAAGGCAATTTTTGACTGTCTGACCTAGCCAATGGCAAATCAAGCTCACATAGGGACTCAAGGACCCCATGGAATTATCTTGACATGATCAACAAGCTCAAAAGATTCCAAGTACACAAGGTTGACAGTTGAATTTCCCAGTCAATTGATCAATTTTGACTGTATACTGAAAAGTCAAACTTTGACTTTTTGGTCAAAATCAAGAGTCAAGATTCATTTTTCATCAAAACATGCCAAATCATGAAACTTGTTCACCAAGAAATCACAAAATGCAAATTAGGGTTTGAAAATGGAATTTTTCATAACTTAGAATTTTTCTAAGTTATGAAAAACCCTAATTTTTTCCCAACTTTGCCCCATCTTTTCACCAAGATACATTTGGATTCAAACAAAAGTCAAAACATGAAAGTTGTAGCTTGTTGCATAATCTACAACTTTGATTCACAAAGTTTTCTCATTTGAAGCTTGTATCTCAAGTTACAATTTTTTGAATAAGGGCACTAAACCATTTTTAACTTAGTGAAATTTTAACCTATTTTGACAAGGTTTTCTACCCCACTTCAAGGCCACTTTTCATACCCTTCCACTTGGAATTTTGATTTGCATTTCAAATATGGATTGTAGTACACATTCCAAGCTTTCCAAAATGTCCAAAAACTCACCAAACAACCTCATAACTTGAGAGATTCGAATTTCACAAGTTGGCAAAAATCCACTTTTGAATGGTTCATGAACATGTTCATAACTTGGACCATTTTCAAATCAGCATAGTTTGTGCTACATTGCAGGCCCTAAAACCCTTTGACACTAATAAATTTAATGCTAAACCATTGAACCAAGTTGTTATTCTAAGCCTTTGGTCATTACACAAGGAATTAAGCCTAAACTAGAAAAAGCACTATTTCCATTCTTGAAAAGAAGCAAATTGCACTGATCAAGGCAAGGGATAGCAACATAGTGGGAGGGCCTGTACAGGCTAGAAACATCAAGTGGCATTTTGTTGCTTAACATAGAAGAAAAGTCCATAACTTGTGACAACTTGAATCTCAGCATAGAAACACAAGAGAGAAGTTATCAAACACATTCCATAGAGCATATCCAAGCTAACACACGATCCCTTGCCATCTAAAACACTCCCATTGCCCTAATCACCTTGAAACTGCACAAACAGGGGAACCCCTGCAGATTGAGTGCTATCTCTCAATCCCTTCAAGCATTCTTGCCCAAACCTGTTCCTCTATCTTCCTTACAACCTATGCAAGCTAACCATGACTTAAAACCTGACCTGTAACACCTCCAAGCCACTTCACCATTTTTAAATTTCTGTTTTGCAGTTGGAGTTCACTAGCTCGATTCAGGGAGTTTCAAGACAAAGTAGGACTTGGAAAAGCATCCTTACACTTCAAGGAAGCTATACAAGTCATCATTTCACTCTGAAACATCCTCCATTGCAAAGCATGATTCCAACTGAACAGGTACATTCATGGAGTTCTATCTCTCTTGTTAGGCATTGTTAGCTTTAGGTTTGTGAAGAAAATATGTCACAATCATAGCCCTGAACATGCTCATATGTTTAGATTTCATTTATATTTCGTGTGCTTAGAGAATTTTATGTCTGAACATGGTTAAAAAATTAGGTCAGGATTTGGGAGAGAAGAAATTCTCTCTCATTTCTGAGAGTTAGCTTGACTTCTTTATATGTCGAGAACCGTGGTTTCAAGCTCTACAGGTTTCATGTTGGAAGATTTGGCAAAAGATCAAGGAATGAGAAGTTAGAAAACGCGTGTTTTTTGAACAAGGAAGTGTTCTGAGGTTGAAGATGAAGCTACATGGGCTGGGCCTGTGTGGTTTCTTCTTTTTGCACCATATTTCTATTTTCTCACCCCCCTGAGCCCATTTGTTCATTTTTCAACATTTTTGACTTTTTCTTTTTTTGTTTGACTTGTTTATTTTTTCCCAGCACATTAAAATTTTAAAAATATTTTTTCCATCATTTTTTGAATATATGGCATATTTATTTGATTTATTTCTTTTGTTTGCATATAAATATTATATATACTATTATTAGAATAAATAGAAAAATAGTGTAAATACATTTTTTATTTTTATTTACCTTCTGAAAATATTTCACATAAAAAATACTCTTTTTATTTATTTTATTAAAATATTAAATAAATAGTTATTTTGTGTATAATACATATTTAAGATTTAATAGATATATATATATATATATATATATATATATATATATATATATATATATATATATATATATATATATATATATATATATATATATATATATATATATATATATATATATATATATATATATATATATATATATATATATATATATATATATATATATATATATATATATATATATATATATATATATATATATATATATATATATATATATATATATATATATATATATATATATATATATATATATATATATATATATATATATATATATATATATATATATATATATATATATATATATATATATATATATATATATATATATATATATATATATATATATATATATGTTTTTATCAATACATTTAAGTTAAAATATAAAATACTTGAATTTTTCATTTTTATTAATATTTGATACAAAAATACTTTTTTTCATAATACACTTCATTTTATTTTATTTTTATAAATAATAAATAAATAGTTGTATTAAATTAGATAATAATGCATTTTCTTCAAAATTAGGGTTTTTGCCCTAAATTCAAAATACTCCAAAAAACAATATAATTTTTATTTTCTTTTCTCTTTTACATAAATAATATTTTTTCATACATATACAAAACATTTTTTTTGCATCTTGCATTCTTATTTAATTTTTTACATTGATTAATTTGCAAATATTCAAAATGATGTAATAATGTAGATTTAAATTCTTGTCAATATCCCCATTTGAGCATTTGTACCCCCCTTCCCATATTTGGTTTTGTAATAGCTTAGTAAATTTAATTTTGCACTTTATTGCTTTCTAATGATAACATGCTAGAATTAGGGTTTGTATGCGAAAAAACGATAAAAAATAGTTTGACCTAATACAAGATAAACAAGCATGAAAATGGACACACAAATCACACTTGCACCCCCTAGGGTATTCCACTTGTTGCCTTCAAATAATTGGGCCATATTGTATGTTGAACTTCTTTGGGCAAAACAAACAATTTGAATGATCATAGTCCCTCGACAAAACTTTTCAAAACAAACAAAAACAAATGATCAAGTCCCTTAAAGAAAAGTGCCCAAAGACATTTAACGTCGTTGCAATTATGGTCTAAACGATGACCCGCGCCTGTCCCTTTCACATCCTAATACAAGATTGTCCACCAAATACAATGGTGGAACAAACTTGTTAAAAGGGTTAAAACATAGCCATGATCTTTTTGAGAAATTTAGGAGTAGATAACCTCTTAGTTGCTTGAATCAAACTTGCAAAACAAAACACTTGCCTAATTTCAAAATCACACATCACTACACTTTCAAAACAACTTTCAAAAACAAATGAAAACTTTTTCAAAAGACATACATCTTTGTATACATCCCCACATGGATCATTACAAAGGTTGCCACCACATTGGCATCTATTCAAAACATTTTCAAAACCCACACACTCAAGCACCATTTAAAACAATTGAAAACAAAAGGCAAGTGATCTAAGCAAGTAACTAAGAGCCCATGGATAACCATGGATAGAAAGGGTGATAGTACCTTCCCTTTCTATAATCTACTCCCCGAACCCAAGAAAACATCTCAAAAGGTTTTTGCTGTGCTTTTTAACCTTTCCTTAGGATAAAATAAAAAGTCGGTGGCGACTCTTGCTAACCGCAACATTTGCGAATACAAACGCAAAACCACAAGTCAGTTCTCCCACCGTATCACACCTAGTTCTAAATTATTTTATTATTAAAGAAAATATCAAAATTAGGCTAATTAACTAATTAATTAATTTACCTGTTCATTTACAAAAATATTAATAATAATAAATAATGATGAAAAATTAATTTAATTAAGAAAAAGATGAAAATGTCAAAAAAACTAATTCTACATATTTTATTTATTAAGAAAAGATTAAAGTAAAACCTAATTTAAACTAAGTTAGTTATTGAAATTTATTTACAAAAATAAATTAATGAGTAAATTAATAAATGATTAAACATATTTTGTATTTTTGATTTTTTTCTGTTTTTTATTATGGAAAATTAATTTATGGTAAAAAAAATAATTAAAACAATTAAATGATTAAAAGAAATTAAAAGAAAAGAAAAAAGAATAAAGCAAACCAAGGGGGTATCAGGCCCAGAATGGAGGTGCTTGTAAGAAATTCAGGCCCACTAGAACAAAGCCTTGTTTGACTTTCCATGCTTGTATGCGCGTCCATTGACTGAGTGCATCATGGAGTTCCTTCTGAAGCCACTGGATTGGATCTTGAAGCCACTTGGCAGGCTAGCGCATGAGCGTGTATGGTGGAACGTTGAACGCTTGCTGCACGTGAACACGTTAAAACAAAAATTATGCAATATGTGGGGGGACCTGGGAATCGAACCCAGGTCCCTATACCTGCCAGCCACGTCTTCCACCAACTGAGCTATTGCGTGCGTTTGTTATATGGATAGACAAAATATATAATATACAAAAAACAATGGTCAGTGGTATAAGACAAAAAGTGCGCCAGATATTTGAACTGCCCAACCATGTGATGACACGCCAGGCTTCTTCTTCGTTTTTCTGCAAATACAAAACAAGTAGCGGGGGTTTTAAACCCCCACTAAGTACAACAATGAATAATAGCGAATAGAAGAGGAGGAAGTATAAATTGAGCGCGAGTAGTTCATTTGATTCGTCTTGCTGCAACGATTCTATCCATATAGGTTTAGAAGTCTAATTTTTCCATACAAGGAAAGCCCTAATTTGGATGTTCTGAAACCCTAGGTTTCATCTATGGTGAATTTCGATTCAGGGGGCTATAATCCAATTGAATGGTACCAACAGCTTCAGAAGGTCCCTATGAGCATGAATCAATCCAAAAAAAATGTTAAAAGCGCATGGATGATGATATACGAATTTAGAAAATATAGCAAACCGTGTAGTCTATGTTCTTGGATTCTTCACGTGTTGGGATTGATTCTTGATGCAAAAAGACTCCTAGCAATGTCAGTAATGCAATGGAAACATTTTGAGGCCTTGAATTACCCTGCCACTATGAAATCAGTTTCAAGCTTTTTTGTGAAAATTTGCAATTTGGTTATGCAGCTTCAGCAGCTTTTTCGTGTATGTCCACATTAGGTTAGGTCTTGCATAAGTATATGAACGATTCTAGGTCAAAAAACAAGCCCATAAGTCCATGAATTAATGTTTTGAATCTTTGATTTTCATCATATCTTTTTCAATCTTTTTTTCATGGAAACCCTTGCCAATCATGGAAAATATTCCCTTTTTGAATGTGAAACGACTTGCCAGCTTGCCCTAGTATGATTTGCTGCACAAAAAGATTTGAAAAGCATTATTTGATATTTTTCTACAATTAAAACTAATTAAATGAATTAATAAGAATAAAAATTTAATTAATTAATTAAAAATAAGAAAATAAATCCTTTTAAGCTCAATGGGTCGTGCATAGGCTTTGGGTAATGATTCAAGGAAGAATTTGAGGCCCATTAGCAATTTTGAAGTGTTTTAGGCAAAGTTGACTTTTCAAAATTCCCAAAAATTTCCCAACTTCTCCAATGCATATCTTGCTCAATTTTGAAGCTAAGAACATGTTATTGGACATTTTGGAAAGGTCTTGAAGTCTTCTAAACAATGCCTTTGGTCCCATGTCATTTTAATTTACCAATCTCAAGTTATGGTCTTTGACTTAAAGTGCCTTTTTGTTGACTTTTGAAAATGACCTATAATGTTGAAATTGATAACTTTTTGTGAGAGCATTTATTGGACTTGGAGTGTGAATATGAGTTGTAGGAAATTTCATTCTCTTCAAAATGAGCTTTGGATGGGATTTTTCTGATAAACCATGAGGAAGTTATGCCTTGGTCAATTTGCAGTTGACTTTTCAACTGTCCAAAAATAGAAACTTTTGCATCTTGAGACTTTTTGAGCCATGCTTGTGAAATCATGATCAAGAATTGATCAAATTATGTTTGTGGCTTCAAAATAAGATGTTGACCAAAACTTTTGACTTTTGACTGTCAAATGACCATTTTGCCCCTGCAGTTGACTGTGGAGCAATTAGGGTTTTTGACTGTGCAATTTGATGCTGTGAGTCTTGAAACTTGACATATGGATGCTTGGCAATGTTTATAGGCATGTGGGACTTGATTGGACCCTTGAAAACCTCAATTTCTTTGCAAGAACCAAAACCCTAATTTTGACTGTGTTAGGAGGCAATTGGACTATGCAACCTTTGAGAGATTTTGAATCATCTGGAGATTGGTCTTGCCAAATCTTGAAGAATATGGGAGGGCAAATTTTGGGGTACAACACTTGTGATATAATGTTGATTGAGAAGCTTATAATGCATGTTAATTATGAGAAATCTCACCCTTACTTTAACAATTTCAGATTAAAGTTAGCAGCTCAGGAGTTGGTGAGGATGGCTCTAGAGCTATGTTACTTTAAGTCCGCGTGTCAGTGTCGTGCTCTGATAGATTGTAACACTGGGGAACGTTTAGTTGAGGAATTAGTTATTATTCAATTGTTTCTTTGAATTTCATTGGGAATAATTATGTTTTGGTTTATTCCGTTTTGGTTATGGTATTTTTCCGCTGTGTAAGACATGGTCTTAATTTGATTGAATTATTTGAATAATGACCCTCAGTGTAGCATGACTACTGTTTTATTGGAAGTTTTATTTATTTCATAATTGTGACATCCCTTGTTCTGTGTTAACTCATATGGAATATGTCTTTAATCATTGATATAATTAATATTATTCGGGGTATTTTAGAAGGGGTGTTACAATAGTAGTATCAGAGCATAGTCGGTCTTGTCTTGTGTCGTTATCCCTTTTGTATGCGACTAGTGTAAGATGACACTGTCGATACTTGTGTGCTGATGAGGTTGTTTTGTAATGTTACAGAACAATGACCGGAAGAGGTAACGGAAGAAACGACGATGCTATTGCTGAAGCATTGGGAATGTTGGCTGGAGTACTCGGAGGGAACCAACAGGGAGCTGTGATTGGTGCTGACCGAAAATTAGGGAATTTTCAGAGGAATAATCCTCCGTTGTTCAAGGGTGCACATGATCCCGAAGGTGCTCAGAAGTGGTTGAAGGAGATCGAGAGGATCTTCAGAGTAATTGACTGTGCTGAAGGTGAGATACGGAACTCACATGCTAGGAGAGGAAGCTGATGACTGGTGGGTTGCTACCAGAACTGAAATGGAAGAAGATGGTATTGCGTTGACTTGGGCTGTGTTCAGGAGGGCTTTTCTGAGGAGGTACTTTCCTGAGGACATCAGAGGCAAGAAGGAGATTGATTTTCTGGAACTCAAGCAGGGTAACAAGACTGTCAGCGAGTATGCTTCGAAGTTTACTGAGTTAGCGAAGTATTATGCTCATTATACTAACGATGCAGATGGAGAATTTTCCAAATTTATCAAGTTTGAGAATGGTCTTCGTGATGAGATTAAGCAGGGTATTCGGTATCAGCGTATCCGAAGATTTCCTGATCTGGTTGACTATAGTAGGATTTTAGAGGAGGATCTTGCTAGCACTAAGTCGAATGCTCGAGGGTATGTTGATAGGAAGGGTAAGCAACAGATGGATCATGGTAAGCTTTATGATAGAAGTAATCAGAGACCCGGTGGTTGGAAGAAGTTTGGTGGAGGAGATTCTAGTTCTTCCATTAAGTGCTACAAGTGTGGTGAGACAGGACATCGTATGGTGGATTGCAAAAGTAATGATAAGAAGTGTTTCAAGTGTGGGAAACTCGGCCATGTGGCCAATGATTGCAGAGTAAGAGTGGTGACTTGTTACAACTGTGGTGAAGAAGGTCATACTCGTCCTCAGTGTACAAAACCCAAGAAGGAGCAAGCTGGTGGTAAAGTGTTTGCATTGTCTGGGTCAGAGACTAAGCCAGATGATCGGCTGATTAAAGGTACATGTTTTATTAATGACATACCTTTGATTGCGATTATTGATACTGGAGCTACGCATTCTTTTATTGCTTTGGATTGTGCTAAAAGATTGAATTTGGAAATTTCTAATATGGACGGAAGTATGGTTATTGATACTCCTGCGTCGGGTTCAGTGACTACTTCGTATGTTTGTAGGAATTGTCCTATTGTGATTTTTGGTAGGGGTTTCGGTATGGATTTAGTGTGCCTACCATTAGAACAACTTGATATCATCCTTGGAATGAACTGGTTGGAATTTAACCAGGTTCATATCAACTGTTTTGTGAAGACGGTTATTTTTCCTGAAGAGGTTGGTGTCGAAGATGTGACTATGTCGGTTAAACAGATGAACCTAGCTGTGAAATATGGTGTTGTGGTATTTATGTTGTATTCTGCAATAGAAGCGAAGGGAAAAGCAAAGAGTGATGGATTTCTAGTGGTGAATGAATTTCCAGAGGTGTTTCCGGAAGACGTTAGTGAATTGCCACCTGAGAGGGAGGTAGAATTTACTATAGATTTGATTCCTGGAACTAGTCCGGTGTCGATGGCGCCTTACCGTATGTCGGCATCTGAATTAGCGGAGTTAAAGAAACAGTTGGAGGAGTTACTTGAGAAGAAGTTTATTCGTCCGAGTGTTTCGCCGTGGGGTGCTCCGGTGTTGTTGGTTAAGAAGAAAGAAGGTTCAATGAGATTATGTGTTGATTACAGACAACTGAATAAAGTTACAATCAAGAATCAGTATCCTTTGCCGAGGATCGATGATTTGATGGATCAACTAGTTGGAGCTTGTGTATTTAGTAAGATTGATCTGAGATCTGGATATCATCAGATTCGTGTGAAGTCGGAAGATATTCAGAAAACTGCACTTAGAACGAGGTATGGACATTACGAGTATTCTGTTATGCCGTTTGGAGTTACTAATGCACCTGGTGTTTTCATGGAGTATATGAACATGATATTTCATCCGTATCTTGATAAGTTTGTGGTGGTGTTCATTGATGATATTCTAATTTATTCGAAGAGCGATGAAGAGCATGCAGAACATCTCAGAGTTGTGTTGGAATTATTGAAAGAGAAGAAGCTTTACGCGAAGTTGTTCTCGGTTTGAGGTGTTCAGTGATCACAAAAGTCTGAGGTATCTCTTTGATCAGAAAGAGTTGAATATGAGGCAGAGGAGATGGTTAGAATTTCTAAAGGATTATGATTTCGGTTTGAATTACCATCCTGGTAAGGCAAACGTTATTGCGTATGCCTTGAGTAGGAAGTACTTGCATATGTCGATGTTAATGATCCGTGAGTTAGATTTGGTTGAGCAGTTCAGAGATTTAAGTTTGGTATGTGAAACTACTCCGAATAGTGTGAAATTGGGTATGTTGAAACTGACTAGTGGTATTCTGGAAGAAATTCGGAATGGACAGAAGTCCGATGTTGGGTTAGTTGATAAATTTACATTGATCAACCAAGGTCAAGGAGGCGAGTTCCGGATTGATGAGAATGGTGTTATGAGATTTGGTAATAGGGTGTGTGTTCCGGATGTTGCAGAGATTAGGAAGAGTATTTTGGAATAAGGACATCATAGTGGATTGAGTATTCATCCTGGTGCTACTAAAATGTACCATGATTTGAAGAAGTTGTTTTGGTGGCCGGGAATGAAAAAGGAAATTGCTGAGTTTGTGTATGCTTGTTTGGTTTGTCAGAAGTCGAAGATTGAGCATCAGAAATCGTCAAGATTGATGGAACCGTTGTTTGTTCCGGAATGGAAATGGGATGGAATCTCTATAGATTTTGTGTCTGGTTTGCCAAGGACATCTAAGAATTGTGATTCTATCTGGGTTATTGTTGATCGGTTGACGAAATCTGCTCACTTTATTCCGATAAGAATGGATTATCCGATGGAAAGGTTGGCAGAATTGTATGTTGAGAAGATTGTGAGTTTGCACGGTATTCCTTCTAGTATTGTGTTGGATCGAGATCCGAGGTTTACATCTAAATTCTGGACGGGATTGCAAGAAGCTTTGGGTACTAAGTTGCGTTTGAGTTCCGCTTATCATCTACAGACAGATGGTCAGACGGAGAGAATGATTCAGTCGTTGGAAGATTTGTTAAGAGCTTGTGTGTTGGAGAAAGGTGGAGCTTGGGATAGTTATCTACCATTGATTGAGTTTACCTACAACAATAGTTTTCATTCGAGCATTGGTATGGCTCCGTTTGAGGCATTGTATGGTAGGAGGTGTCGGACACTGTTGTGTTGGTATGAATCTGGAGAGAGTGCTGTGATTGGACCGGAAATTATCCAACAGACTTCGGAAAAGATTAAGATGATTCAGGAGAAGATGAGGACTTCTCAGAGTCGTCAGAAAAGTTATCACGATAAGAGGAGGAAAGATCTTGAGTTTGGCGAAGGAGAACATGTTTTTATGCGAGTTACTCCGATGACTGGTATTGGTCGAGCTTTGAAGTCAAAGAAGTTGACTCCACGTTTTATTAGTCCGTTTCAGATTACCAAGAGAGTTAGGAAAGTTTCTTATCAGATTGCTTTGCCGCCGTCACTTGCAAATTTGCATGATGTTTTTCATGTATCTCAGCTAAGGAAGTACATTGCTGATCCGTCTCATGAGATTCGGGTAGACGATATACAGGTATGAGAGAATTTGACTGTGGAAGCGGTACCTGCGAGAATTGAGGATCGGAAGTTGAAACAGTTGCGAGGCAAGGAGATCGCATTGGTAAGAGTGGCTTGGGGAGGACCAGCAGATGGAAATGTCACTTGGGAGCTGGAGAGTCAGATGAAGGACTCGTATCCCGAACTGTTCGTCTAAGGTATGTGTGATCGGTGGAAATAGAACTGACTATTTTTTAAGCTGGTCC
This sequence comes from Vicia faba, assembly GCA_948472305.1. Taxonomy (NCBI): domain Eukaryota; kingdom Viridiplantae; phylum Streptophyta; class Magnoliopsida; order Fabales; family Fabaceae; genus Vicia; species Vicia faba. The sequence goes on along the minus strand of OX451739.1, from coordinate 334,904,438 downwards.
GCGAAATGTCGCGGTAAGCAAGAGTCGCCACCGTCTTTTATGTTCTCCAACAAGGAAAGGACAAAAGCACAACAAAATTCCTTTTCGAGAATGTTTCTCGGTCCGGGAGGTAGATTTATAGAAAGGGAAGGTGTTAGCACCCTTTCTATCCGTGGTTATCCATGGGCTCTTAGGTACTTGCTCTTATGTTTTCAAAAATTGTTTTCTTTTCAAGTGTATGTGGGTTTTGAAAAAGTTTCATTTGACAAATTTCTAAGTAACTCTTGTATCTTTCCTCAAGAGTGTATGAAATATTTGTTTGAAAACCTTTTGAAAGTGTAGGTGCGAAAAGTTGTTTTTGTTATTTGAAAGAGCAAGTACCCAGGAGAAATCTACCTACTCTAAGGAATTAGGCTGTGTAAGAGTCCTTTAGACAGTACTATCCCACTATTGAGGAGTAGGTAGCACCGTCGTTGGAGTTATTCGGGTTAATTCGATTATAGGGACATGTGTGGCCACCAAAGCAATAGTAGGACGCCTTAGCGGTAACCCTAATGTCCTAGATCCTTTTTTATCTGAGGCAACCGTTTCGAGGCAACTGGATCTTTAGACAGGAGGGCGATCTCTAAAACACCCTATACTTGACGACCACCTCGAGGCAACCAGTGAGGCGTACCCTAGGAGTGGCATGTGCATGTGTGTTGTTTTCATGTTATATTATCTTGTACATGCATTAGGTGAGCTATGTTGATTTTAAGTTCATACATTTGATCTTGTCATGCATTCCCTATTTATCAAATATCTAACAGTTAATAGTTGCAGAATTTAAATTGCGGAAATTAAATCTAAACTATTACAAGGCGTCGGGTATTTACATCGCCAAAAACAAACCCTTTAATTTAAATTGCGGAAAGTAAAATAAAGCGATAAATAATTAAAGTCCTAATTAAAAGCTATTACATTCCGGGAAACAGATACAATGATATGATAAAATGGATCGCGTGCGGGAAATTAAATCGGATGCGAGTTTTTTGGGTTTTGACCCTTTTTTTTATTAAAGAAAGGATTTTTGTTTATTTTGAATTAAATGGAATTAAATTAAATGAACAATTAAATTAAATTAAATAATGAAAATATTTTTGGATTTTTGAGTTTTTAAAGAAATAAAATAAATTGAATTAATGCTAATAAAAACCTAATATTCTAAATTGATTTTAAATATTGCAAAAAATATTAAAAGTTAAATCTAATTAAAGCTAAATTGATTAAATTAATTTATTTATAAAAATAAAAGTGATGAAGTTAATTTTAATAAATAAAATATTTTTTGTGTTTTTGATTTTATTAGGAAAAAATGTTAATTGGTTAGTGATTAATAAAAAGAATAACGATTAATTAATTAAAGGAACATAATACAAATAGAGAGAGAGTTTAGGAGTATACGAGCCTGATTGGAGGGGTGAATAGTTATTGGCGTCATGTGTAAACTGTTTTGTTTTGGCCATTTGTGTTTTGCCTTTTGGCCATTTGTGTTCTGGCCTCAACGTTCCTTAACCTTCTCAAGATGTCTGCCTCGCCATGTATTAGTGTCATGTGTAAGCTGTTCTGTTTTGGCCATTTGGCTTTTGGCTTTTGGCCATTTGTGTTTTGGCCTCAACGTTCCTTAATGAACCTGCATGGGATTCTGTCTAAAATCTGCAGTGTTGAATCTCATGAACACATTAAATAAAATCATAAAATGCAAATAAAGCCAATATATGAAGAAATTTAATGTTTAGGCACAATATGACATGTATGAATGATTATACCCTTTTGATCATGGAGATCAAATCAATCTTACCCTTACTGGAAAAGTAGTGACATGAATGCTTTTATGCCCTTTTGATCATGGAGATCAAGCCAGCCTTACCCTTACTGAAGAAGTAGTGAGATGTCGGTTAGTAACTGAGATGACTTGTTTGTAGTGAGAGAGGGATTTGTAATAAGGATTTCAAGGTTTTAGGGTTCTTGAAAGAATTTGATATTCTAACAGTGTTGTGGCAACGTTTTTTTCTCTTTTTTCTCCTGGTTTGTGTGAAAAGAATGTGATTATATAATGGAAATTAAGGTAAAGAAAATGGGCTTTGAATGTGCAATTGGGCCTCCAATGTTCACTTGAGTTCGTCACTTTCCAGGCTAAATCGCAGGGACTTAAGTGCAATTTTTGAAGTTGAAATGTAAAACAAAATGTAGCCGATATCGAGAACTAACTCCTGTCCGAAAATCGGCTCAATCGGATAAACGGTGAATTAGTTATGAATTTTTGAAGTTTCAGCTCAGACAAACTTATTTTGGGCTCCAGTGTCGACTCTGACACGTTCTTCAATAAAAAACTGGTATTGATCGGTGCATAATTCGGTCTCGACTTTTGAAGCAAAGTTGTAGATCTATGAGTCAGTGACCTTGTGTAAAAATATGAGCCCAATCCGATAAAAATTGACCGAGTTATGAATTTTTGAAGTTTCGGCGCAGATGAAATAATATTCAGCATTCAGGATTTTCAGCGTGTCATGCACTCTGAGCAAAAAACGAAGGCCTTTTAAATACCGTTTGAACTCAATACCTTCTGTGAAAATGTAGCCAACTCAATTTGTGAAATTTTGGCGCCGGAACCAGCTCGATACGATGAAAATCGACCAAGTTATGATTTTCTGAACATGACACAAATAAACTTCTGTCACAAATTTTCTGTACGAAAATACTTGATAAATCCACATTTTTGAAGACCTTCTGATCGAAATTGGCTTCCAGCCGTGAGAGATGAAAGCGTAGATAATATCAAGACTGAATTTTGGCCACCGGAACGGGTTCAAAACGAGTCACGATCTTCAAGTTATAAATTTTTTAGCGCGTAAAAACTGCACTTTCAGCACACTTTTTTCACCATATTTCTTCGAGAAAACTCACACAGTCGGATACCTTCTGAATTTGAGCATACGTTATCAGAGATATCTTGGTGAAAGAACACCTGAGTATGACGCGCCGGGTTGGACTTGTGAATTTTTCTTGAAATGTTTTGGGAAATATGGGAGGGCAAATTTTGGGGTACAACAGTTGCCCCTGTTCAATCTTCTTAAACCTGAGGATATAGATTGGCTTTCGGGCCTTTCGTGATCCGAAGGTGGAAGATGATTGAACACTAAAGTGCCCAGAAATTTGCACTCGCATGGTGTAGTATCAGCATGGTGATGTCGGGAATGGGCTTACAGATGCCATTTGGAGATATGATGGATAGGAGGATGGGCTTATAGATGCCATCTGGAGATGTGACAGAACCTTGTCGGGAATGGGCTTATAGATGCCATTTGGAAATGTAATGGATAGTTGAATCTGAATAAGAAATAGAATAGCTTCCGTATCTGGAGCATATCTAGTGTATATCTGATTGCTGACGTCTAAAAAATAGTAGAATGACCACCGCGTCTGGGGTATATCCATATTGTATCTGAGTGAGTGACAGAATGTCATCCGAATTTGGATCATATCTGGACTGTCTCTTGAAGGAATCTAGACTAAACAATAGAATAGCCTCCGGGTCTGGAGCGTCTCTAAGTTGTCTTTAGAAGTTTGAATCTGAATAAGCAGTAGAATAACATCCGGGTCAGGAGCATCTCTAGGCCATCTCCGGAGAGAAATCTGAATAAGCAATAGAATATCATCCGCGTCGGGAGCATCTCTAAGCTATCTCTGAAAGGGAATCTGAATAAGCAATAGAATATCATCCGCGTCAGGAGCATCTCTAAGCTATCTCTGAAAGGGAATCTGAATAAGCAATAGAATAGCGTCCGAATCTGGAGCATTTCCGAGCCATTTCTAGGAAGAAACTCTGAATAAGCGATAGAATAGTATCCGGGTCCGGAGCATCTCTAAGCTATCTCCGAGAGGAAACTCTGAATAAGCAAAAGAACAACATCCATATCTGGAGCATTTCCAAGCTATCTCTGAGAAGAAATTTTGAATAAGCAAAAGAATAGCATCCATATCTGGAGCATTTCCAAGCCATTTCTGGGAAGAAACTCTGAATAAGCGATAGAATAGCATCCATATCTGGAGCATTTCCAAGCTATCTCTGAGAAGAAACTTTGAATAAGCGATAGAATAGCATCCATATATGGAGCATTTCCAAGCCATTTCTGGGAAGAAACTCTGAATAAGCGATAGAATAACATCCATATCTGGAGCATTTCCAAGCTATCTCTGAGAAGAAACTTTGAATAAGCGATAGAATAACATCCATATCTGGAGCATCTCTAAGCTATCTCCGAAAGGAAACTCTGAATAAGCAAAAGAACAGCATCCATATCTGGAGCATTTCCAAGCTATCTCTTTAATCTCTTTAACATAGATATGCCCTGGCTAGATACAGGTATCGAATCCACAATCAATCGTTCACAGATATACCCTGGCTGGATACAGGTATCGAATCTGGAACTGGTCGTCTACAGATATGCCCTGGCTGGATACAGGAATCGAATCTGGAATTTGTCGTCTACAAACATGCCCTGGCTGGATACAGGAATCGAATCTCTAAACTCTTCATGCAGACATGCCCTGGCTGGATACAGGTATCGAATCTACAATCAGTTACTCACAGATATGCCCTGGCTAGATACAGGAATCGAATCTGGAATTGCGACAGTTGATAGTAATCATCTTTGGATTGACCTTTTTCCTGAAAAGGCAAAATATCAGTGGTATGCAATGTCATGATGTATGAAATGCATGATGTCATGATGTTCTCAAAATTGTGATATGATGCGTATGCACTTTATCATGTATGTAAGCAGGATGTATGAAATGTAAAATGTTTATGAAATGTATTTTCGTCTAGGAAAATAAATCCTTGACGGATGCCGGGAAGTTAAATCCTGGGCTGATGTTGAAGAGTAGAGTTCTTCGTTTCCGCTGGGGATGATGATTGCAAGAATAAACTGGTAGGAGAAGATGACTCCGTTGGGGAATAAACTTGTTGAAGGGATTACTCTGCGGGGAATACTCTGTGGGGAAAGAGATACTTTGCTGAGGTTTTGAGGAGAACTCCGCTGGGGATTCCATTGGTATGTTGGAATATTTGATGAACTCCGCTGGGGAATAGGAAGAACTTCGCTGAGGACGATCCTTCCGTGGTAATTAGCTGAGGATAACCCAGTTATAAGCTCTGGTGGGGAATAACTTTGAATAAAGCCGGGGAGATGCGTTCGTATTCTGCAGGGAATAAGCTTCCAGAATCTACTGGGGATAAGCTTCCAGAGTCTATTGGGGAGGATGATTCAACTCTCCTGGGGAAACTTTGAACTGTACTGGGGAAGTGGCTCCACTGTGGCGTCTTGTATTCCGCCGGGGGAACAATCTTATATTAAGACTGCCGGGGATACTTGCTTATGGACATCTGTATACTCCGCTGGGGAATATTGAGATCTTCCGGGGAGACCCAGCTTCTTTGAGGCTGACAGTAGACTAACTCTGCTTGGGGGAGAGTATTGCTGACTTGCTGGAGATACTGTGCCTTGTTAGGGTTGATGGGAGACCAACTCTGCTCGGAGAGAGTGTTGCTGAATCTTGTTTTACTCTACGGGGAGTGGAGGCATCTTGGTTAAGTTCTTCAGCTGAACTTACCTTGGTACCTTGGTGGACAAAGCAACTAGATCGTTCTGACAATTCTTATTGCCCCAGCTTCTGCGGGAGAAGGTACCTGTGGAGGTCTTGATAACTGCCGGTTGACAATTCTTCTTCTGGTAGGCAAGTGACGAGATACCGGGACATAGTCGTACGCTTAAATCCCTAATTTTTGCCTGGACCGCCCTTTCGGGTTTTCAGTCCACCGGGATACCCTTTTTTGCCCAAGCCGCCTTTTCAGGTTTTCGACTTGCCGGGTGTACAGATTTTTTCATTTTCATCCCTTATTTTGCCCGAACCCTTTTGGTTCGCCGGGAGGCCCTTATTTTTGCCTAGGTGTGTCAACCTAGCGGGTCTTTGATTGCGCGTAGTATTTTTTCGACTATGTCCGTGCTCTTAGGATACAGGAAGTTGTCACTGTCAGTAGTGCAGTGTTATCATACCACTAGAAGATCTTCGTTTGATCGTCCAATACCCCAAGTGATTCAGGCGGAGATTTGCCCCAGGCTGGTTGGCCTTTTGAGAGATTCTCCGAATCTTGACTTAACTGCCCCAGATGATGGACAATGATCATGCCATGCCCCTTGGTTGGAAGTTTTTTTGTTCATCAGATATTCTTCGTGCGAATTTCTTTGTTGTTCGAACAAAAAGTCATATGCAAACAATGTTATTTAAAAATGCAAAGCTTATGTCTGTCTTGGAGTTTTTTGAAAATGTATTTTTTAGTAAAACCAGTGAATTTTGTAAAATGTGATGTCAACTCGTTATTTTACCGCAAGCCTTAAGGAGTCAGGATACCTTTCGTAACAGTATGCTTTCGAATTAACCCATGCTCCAGCTAGGACTTTTAAGGGTTATAGCGTGGCCTGGTTCACGGTTTAAGAAACAAAGGATAAAGGCTCAAATTTTATTTGTACCCACCCGCTCTTCGTGATGTTCTTCAAACCTAAACTCAGCTGATCGTGCGTTGGACCTTGTTTGAGTCTTTGTCCTGATATTATAATGATGGTTCGGATATTGACAGTTTATTTTGAATAGGAGTCATTTCTTTTTTTGTTGAGGGTTTGTAGGACCTCTTTCTTTTTGATTTGGTTATCCCTATTTTTTTTGCCTGAACTGTTTCTTTTGTGATTACAGTCAGCGGGATGCCCCAGTTTTTGTAAGTCTCCTTCATAGGTTTTGACTTATTGGGCTTTTATTTCTGCGAAATGATGACTGTCTGTCATTATGATTATTCAGAACCATCACGGTCTTTTGTTTCGGAAGGACTTCTTTTGATGTCATTCGTTATGCACTTGGATCAACTGAGAGAACTACCCTGCCCCAGGTTATGATTAAGGGTTTTTAATTTTTGAAAAGAAAAAAAAACTCCTACTTCTTTGGCTTGAAGGGGGGTTGACGAGGGATTATCTTTCTTATAACTCCAGTGTTTAGGAATTGAAACAATGCATGTACCTCATCAGCGGGGTCCGTTCAAAAGCATACCGTAGATTGTGGTATCGTCTTTGTCATACTCCCTCAAGAGGCTTAGAATTTTTTTCAATCAAGAGTTTATCATCACAAAATATGAAAACAGTTTGAATATAGCGAATGTGAATATATTGATTCAAAACAGACATATGCGATGCATTGATAAAGTAAAAGAGTTTGACATGAACAAATGTTTGAACAAGCAAAGAAAAATACAACTTGGAACTTCCAATGAACAAAAGGTCTTCTCGTCTAGGGATAGTAGAAGAACTCGACCTGACCATCCATGGTGAATTCCACTGCTCCTTCGTCAACTAGGTCCTGGATCTTGTTCTGCAGAGTCCAACAGTTGTCTGTAGCATGCCCGGGGCTGTCAGAATGATAAGCGCAGCGGGCGTTGGGGTTGTACCTTGAAGGTGTCTTGTTGGGATTCTTAGGAGGGTCCCTTAGTGTGATCAGATTCAATCTCAACAGGCGTTGTAAGGCTTGAAACCGCGACATGTTGAGCTGGGTGAATTGCCTCTTAGGCTTGTCTGGCTTGCTCTGATCAACCCGTTGTTCTTGGCGAGGTCGTTGTTGGACCTGTGAAGTAGTAGCAGCTTGGAGCGGTCTATTCATTGAGCCAAACCTTTTGACTTCTTGGAGGCTGATTACTGGTTTGGTCCCCAGCCCTGGCTACTTGCTTCATACTGTCTTGCTGAAGCTGATGAGGTTGATGCTGAATTTGTGACCCTGAAGCAAGTTGAGGAGCTTTTCCCTTGTCTTCTTGTCTCAAAGGGAATTTAATGATGACTGGCTCTTCAACCTTAGATGTTTGCCCCAGTTGGTTATCCCGAAGCAGTTGGTTGACGAGAACCCTGAGCTCTCCTTGTCTTTGAGCTAAGTCTTGAATGAGAGCCATCTACCCCAACATCTGGGTTCTCATTGTATCTACCTCAGCTTGCAGACGTTTCAGTCGTTCGTCTTTATCGTCTTCTGGACTGTTCCTGTCCAAAGTCCCCACGAGGAGTGTTCTCAGCTCTTCCTGCCCCTTGGATAGATTTAGGAGGATCTCCCCGAACCGAGTCTCTTAAGCCTGAAGATCCTGGTTGTCTGGTTGGAAAGCCATTGCTGAAATAAACAGCGAAGGAGGTAAGAGACCTGTAACAAAGGTACCTGTTATGCAATGATGTGTATGTATGCAATGTTTTCAAGGATCTCGCGGGGTAAACAATGAAAGTTGTTAGATTTGAATTTCGTAGCTTGATTGAAGGAACTTCATGTTGTTGAGAGTCCTTCTTCAAGAGTCAAGGCTCACCATATCGAGTGGGTCATAGCCCCTGACTCAAGTCATTAACCTGTCTAGAGGAAAATAAATCCCCTTTGCCCCTTGCTAGACATTTTGGTTCATCATGACCTGCATCACAAGCCCTTGAGATCCTTGAAATGGGTTAGTCCTTATACAGGATGTATGCAATGGTATGATGGTATGATGTTATGCTATGCGTGGAGTAATGTAGGTAAACCCTGTTATGAGTCCAGATTAAGGACTGTAAACAAAACCTGCAAGGAACTCATATGTCAGATAACAAGCATGCAAGTAGTCAAGTTTGAAGGCACACAAGTCACGCAAAAGAGCCCTTAGATTTTAGGCCAGCATGAAGTTTAGGTACTACCCTCTTTCAGTTCAGTTGGTTAAGACTTGTCCTAGAAAATAGTAACCGGGTTCTAGAGGATCTCAATATCACTGACTACCATCGATCGGTCATAACTCCAGCATCGCAATCTTTTCTTGCGGCCAGAACCATCGCGAGAGTTTAGCCTCAATGAGTGTAGCATACTGCTACTGTTCTATGGCCAAGTTGGGTCAATTTAGGGTTCTAAGGTCGGTTGGTGCTTAATGACTCCTCAGAAGACCCATATTCTCCTCGTTGAAACACAAGGGATATCGGTACAGACCAAGGTGTCACACCAACGTAGCCACTGCTTCACCCGTGTCGGTCTACGCCGGACAGGTCCCTCACAACTTATGCTACCTAAAGGGTATTCCCCAGATCCGGGTTAGGATCTATGAAACTCCCAAAATAGGCCCACAATATTAAAGCAATCAAAACAGGCAATTGAAAACATAAGAGTGGTCTAATCCTAAGGTACACCTCACTTTTATAAGTATCCCCAACAGAGTCGCCAGTTCTATGATCGGTGGAAATAGAACTGACTGTTTTTTAAGCTGGTTCGCGAAATGTCGCAGTAAGCAAGAGTCGCCACCGTCTTTTATGTTCTCCAACAAGGAAAGGACAAAAGCACAACAAAATTCCTTTTCGAGAATGTTTCTCGGTCCGGGAGGTAGATTTATAGAAAGGGAAGGTGTTAGAACCCTTTCTATCTGTGGTTATCCACGGGCTCTTAGGTACTTGCTCTTATGTTTTCAAAAATTGTTTGCTTTTCAAGTGTATGTGGGTTTTGAAAAAGTTTCGTTTGACAAATTTCTAAGTAACTCTTGTATTTGTCCTCAAGAGTGTATGAAATATTTGTTTGAAAACCTTTTGAAAGTGTAGGTGCGAAAAGTTGTTTTTGTTATTTGAAAGAGAAAGTACCCAGGAGAAATCTACCTACTCTAAGGAATTAGGCTGTGTAAGAGTCCTTTAGACAGTACTATCCCACTATTGAGGAGTAGGTAGCACCGTCGTTGGAGTTATTCGGGTCAATACGATTATAGGGACATGTGTGGTCACCAAAGCAATAGTAGGACGCCTTAGCGGTAACCCTAATGTCCTAGATCCTTTTTTATCTGAGGCAACCGTTTCGAGGCAACTGGATCTTTAGACAGGAGGGAGACCTCTAAAACACCCTATACTTGACGACCACCTCGAGGCAACCAGTGAGGCGTACCCTAGGAGTGGCATGTGCATGTGTGTTATTTTCATGTTATATTATCTTGTACATGCATTGGGTGAGCTATGTTGATTTTAAGTTCATACATTTGATCTTGTCATGCATTCCCTATTTATCAAATATCTAACAGTTAATAGTTGTGGAATTTAAATTGCGGAAATTAAATCTAAACTATTACAAGGCGTCGGGTATTTACATCGCCAAAAACAAGCCCTTTAATTTAAATTGCGGAAAGTAAAATAAAGCGGTAAATAATTAAAGTCCTAATTAAAAGCTATTACATTCCGGGAAACATATACAATAATATGATAAAATGGATCGCGTGCGGGAAATTAAATCGGATGCGAGTTTTTTGGGTTTTGACCCTTTTTTTATTAAAGAAAGGATTTTTGTTTATTTTGAATTAAATGGAATTAAATTAAATGAACAATTAAATTAAATTAAATAATGAAAATATTTTTAGATTTTTGAGTTTTTAAAGAAATAAAATAAATTGAATTAATGCTAATAAAAACCTAATATTCTAAATTGATTTTAAATATTGCAAAAAATATTAAAAGTTAAATCTAATTAAAGCTAAATTGATTAAATTAATTTATTTATAAAAATAAAAGTGATGAAGTTAATTTTAATAAATAAAATATTTTTTGTGTTTTTGATTTTATTAGGAAAAAATGTTAATTGGTTAGTGATTAATAAAAAGAATAACGATTAATTAATTAAAGGAACATAATACAAATAGAGAGAGTTTAGGAGTATACGAGCCTGATTGGAGGGGTGAATAGTTATTGGCGTCATGTGTAAACTGTTTTGTTTTGGCCATTTGTGTTTTGGCTTTTGGTCATTTGTGTTCTGGCTTCAACGTTCCTTAACCTTCTCAAGATGTCTGCCTCGCCATGTATTGGTGTCATGTGTAAGCTGTTCTGTTTTGGCCATTTGGCTTTTGGCTTTTGGCTTTTGGCCATTTGTGTTTTGGCCTCAACGTGCCTTAATGAACCTGCATGAGATTCTGTCTAAAATCTGCAGTGTTGAATCTCATGAACACATTAAATAAAATCATAAAATGCAAATAAAGCCAATATATGAAGAAATTTAATGTTTAGGCACAATATGACATGTATGAATGATTATACCCTTTTGATCATGGAGATCAAATCAATCTTACCCTTACTGGAAAAGTAGTGACATGAATGCTTTTATGCCCTTTTGATCATGGAGATCAAGCCAGCCTTACCCTTACTGAAGAAGTAGTGAGATGTCGGTTAGTAACTGAGATGGCTTGTTTGTAGTGAGAGAGAGATTTGTAATAAGGATTTCAAGATTTTAGGGTTCTTGAAAGAATTTGATATTCTAACAGTGTTGTGGCAACGTTTTTTTCTCTTTTTTCTCCTGGTTTGTGTGAAAAGAATGTGATTATATAATGGAAATTATGATAAAGAAAATGGGCTTTGAATGTGCAATTGAGCCTCCAATGTTCACTTGAGTTCGTCACTTTCCAGGCTAAATCGTAGGGACTTAAGTGCAATTTTTGAATTTGAAATGTAAAAACAAAATGTAGCCGATATCGAGAACTAACTCTTGTCCGAAAATCGGCTCAATCGAATAAACGGTGAATTAGTTATGAATTTTTGAAGTTTCAGCTCAGACAAACTTATTTTGGGCTTCAGTGTCGACTCTGACACGTTCTTCAATAAAAAACTGGTATTGATCGGTGCATAATTCGGTCTCGACTTTTGAAGAAAAGTTGTAGATCTATGAGTCAGTGACCTTGTGTAAAAATATGAGCCCAATCCGATAAAAATTGACCGAGTTATGAATTTTTGAAGTTTCGGCGCAGATGAAATTATATTCAGCATTCAGGATTTTCAGCGTGTCATGCACTCTGAGCAAAAAACAAAGGCCTTTTAAATACCGTTTGAACTCAATACCTTCTGTGAAAATGTAGCCAACTCAATTTGTAAAATTTTGGCGCCGGAACCAGCTCGATACGATGAAAATCGACCAAGTTATGATTTTCTGAACATGACACAAATAAACTTCTGTCACAAATTTTCTGTACGAAAATACTTGATAAATCCACATTTTTGAAGACCTTCTGATCGAAATTGGCTTCCAGCCATGAGAGATGAAAACATAGATAATATCAAGACGGAATTTTGGCCACCGGAACGGGTTCAAAACGAGTCACGATCTTCAAGTTATGAATTTTTTAGCGCGTAAAAACTGCACTTTCAGCACACTTTTTCACCATATTTCTTCGAGAAAACTCACACAGTCGGATACCTTCTGAATTTGAGCATACGTTATCAGAGATATCTTGGTGAAAGAACACCTGAATATGACGCGCCGGGTTGGACTTGTGAATTTTTCTTGAAATGTTTTGGGAAATATGGGAGGACAAATTTTGGGGTACAACAGTATGTTTTCGAGGACGAAAACTCTTTTAGTTGGGGAGAGTTGTGACACCCCAAATAATCCGATTATTAAATAATTAGAATTTTTAATTATTAGTTTAATTGGAAATTTAATTATTGGTATTTTTGGATTATTGGAATTAATTTAATTAATTAAAGGAAAGAAGTATTGGTGGTGTGAAGAGTGATTAGAGGGTGTGAGGGGTAAAATACTCTACTCTTACTAATTATTAATTTAATTATTTTATTGGAATAATAAAAGGAGTATTAAAAGGAAAAAGAAGAGAAAGAGAGTTATTTTGGAATATTCATCATACGTGCATTTGAGAAGAGGAAAAAGAAGGAGAAAACCGGAAGCGTCAGAATTCGAAGAACCCACAAGGTAAGGGGTGATTTCGATTAGTTAATTCATATTATCGGTTTAGATATTCAATAGTATGGATCATAGTATGTTAGGGAACCCCGGTTTGGAATTCTAGGGTTCCGTAGAATTGTCCCTATTGCGTCGAATTGTAGGTTGAAAACCATTAGGGTGTCAGATGATAAAAAGGAATGATGAAATAATGTTGTTTGATGTTATAATGGTACAAAATGGATGTGTTTTTGTGTTTCTCATGTTGCAATTCGTATGGGTATGTTTGGTATTGGTTTAGAATGAATAAATGCTGTCAAAAGTGCAGAATTTGACTCTGCAGATCGTGGGAACCGGTTCCCAGTGGGGAGGAACCGGGTTCCACTGTGTGAATTTATAAAAACTGGCAAAAATGCACGTAGGAACCGGTTCTTGTATAGGTAGGAACTGGGTTCCCATACATTTTCCAGAAGCGTGATTTTTGAACTTCGCAGGAATCGGTTCCTGCATATGTAGGAACCGGGTTCTGCTGTAACTTTTTGAAAAATATTAAACTTTGAAAATTCATAACTTTCAAACTGTAAGTCCGTTTTGAGTGCCGTTTTGGATGTTATTTCTTAAATTTAATGCTCTATTTTATAAAATGAAAAGATTTCCAAAAACCTGAAATTATTTTAAAAATGAGTCAAATCCCGGAATAAGTGATTATTGGCTAACGCACATGGGTGTGTATGTAGCAGTGAACCTGTGATGGATGGATGTATTAGTATTGTGTGAATGAAAGGCATGTTTATGTTGCTAATGATGGTGTGCATGATCGTTGAGATATCATGTTTTTGGTTTTGGTTCAGTTATGATAAATTGATGTATTTCATAGACTGATTTGATGTTGCATGCTAGTGATGTGCGTGCATATGCATTGTTTTGGTGAAGTTAATTCCCATTGTATGGAATTTGACTTGTATTGCCATTAACCGATACTCGGGTGATGATGGGTGGTTAGGCTGGATTTGTGTCCGGGTGTTTATGGACGAATCGATGGTTGCTGTATCCGGTTGATGATGGATCAGTGTTGGGTGACTTGGTCACGTGTTGGTACCACATGCATTGTGTCTGCATTTGTGTTTGCATGGAATTGTAACATGTTAGGATGTCTTCCAGTGTCACAATTCTTTGGTTGATTATTGATTTGTGCATAATGACTTATATGATTGGAACTGCGTGTTAAATATGAATTTATGCTAAAATGGGTGAAATAATATGCTTGTGATATAATGTTGATTGAGAAGCTTATAATGCATGTTAATTATGAGAAATCTCACCCTTACTTTAACAATTTCAGATTAAAGTTAGCAGCTCAGGAGTTGGTGAGGATGACTCTAGAGCTATGTTACTTTAAGTCCGCGTGTCAGTGTCGTGCTCTGATAGGTTGTAACACTGGGGAATGTTTAGTTGAGGAATTAGTTATTATTCAATTGTTTCTTTGAATTTCATTGGGAATAATTATGTTTTGGTTTATTCCGTTTTGGTTATGGTATTTTTCCGCTGTGTAAGACATGGTCTTAATTTGATTGAATTATTTGAATAATGACCCTCAGTGTAGCATGACTACTGTTTTATTGGAAGTTTTATTTATTTCATAATTGTGACATCCCTTGTTCCGTGTTAACTCTGATGGAATATGTCTTTAATCATTGATATAATTAATATTATTCGGGGTATTTTAGAAGGGGTGTTACACATACCAACAAGATGACCTGAGAAAAACCTTCACAAAGGAAGTAAATATTCTTAAAACAACCAGAGTTTGTTCATTCCTGGGATCGCCATTTTTGTTGTCATTGTTTCATCAAAAATACCAAAGTAAATTGAATTGTAAAGGTGTCTTTCTTTTTGAAAAGTCAATTTTGCCTTTTAATCTTTTTGCTTTGAAAGTTATTATCAGTAATAAATGAAGTCTTTGCAAGCTAAATAAAATAAGAACACAAAGAATTGAGCAAAAGCTTGAATTTCATTAATAGAATGGTAGTCTGCGAATGGCGAGACTCCATGGATGATTACAAAGTTTGGGAAATGGTAATATATAATGGAAAAGATACATTGAGATACAATGACCACTATCCTCCCTAACAACTTTTGAAATCCTGAGCAGCAGCTTTTGTTGAAGTATGATGAGAATCCGAGAAGATTGTTGCTTCAACGATCAAGTCTTGTCTGATGTAGTTACTTGCCAAGAAAAGATCCCTAACTTTTGCCTAAGCCGCCCTTGCGGGTTTTCAACTTAGCGGGAAATTTATTCTGTTTATGTATCTAATTTTTTCCTAGACCGCCCTTTCGGGTTTTCGGCTTACCGAGACGCTCCTTTTTGCCTAAGCCGCCCTTTTGGGTTTTCAACTTAGCGAGCTGTTCTTTTATTTCTTTAGGAGAAGTATTTCTTAATTGCGTCAGCATTCATGGGACGTGGGAATTCCTCACCATACATAGTTTCAAGAATTAATGCACCACCAGAGAAGGCTTTCTTGAAAACATACAGGCCTTCAAAATTGGGAGTCCACTTGCCCCTAGAATCAGTGTTGAAAGACATGATCTTCCTGAGCACGAGGTCTCCTTCTCTGAATTCACGAGGTTTGACCTTTTTATCAAATGCTCTCTTCATTCTTTTCTGATATAACTTCCCATAACACAAAGTTGTCATTCTCTTCTCTTCAATCAAATTCAATTGGTCAAACCTATTCTGGACCCATTCAACCTCTGTTAACTTGGCTTCCATTATCACACGCAACGAGGGAATATCTACCTCAACCGGGAGTACGGCTTCCATTCCATATACCAAGGAAAACGGGGTTGCTCCTGTTGAAGTGCGGACTGATGTCTGATATCCATGCAGAGCAGAAGGGAGCATTTCATGCCAATCCTTATAAGTAACAACCATCTTCTAGATAATTCTCTTGATATTATTATTAGCAGCCTCAACTGCCTCATTCATCTTTGGCCTGTACGGAGATGAATTATGATGGACAATCTTGAATTCTTCACACAGTTCTGTCATCATCTTGTTATTCAAATTCGAGCCATTGTCAGTGATGATTCTACTCGGCACACCATACCAGCATATAAGATTGTTTTTGATGAAACACACAACCACCTGTTTGGTAACATTGGCATATGAAGCAGCCTCTACCCATTTGGTAAAGTAGTCAATTGCTACCAAGATGAAACAGTGTCCATTCGAAGCTTTGGGTTCTATCATCCCGATCATGTCAATACCTTACATAGAGAAAGGCCATGGGGAGGAAATTACATTGAGAAGTGTCGGAGGCACATGGATCTTATCTGCATAAATCTGGCATTTATGGCACTTCTTTGTAAATTTGCAACAATCAGATTCCATTGTCAACCAATAGTAACATGCCCTTAGCATATTTTTAGCCATCGAATGTCCATTAGCATGAGTGCCAAATAAACCTTCATGAATCTCATGCATCAACATGTCTGCTTCGTGTCTATCCACGCATCTGAGCAAGACCATGTCAAAATTTCTCTTGTATAACACATTCTCACTGAGGAAGAAACTGCCTGCCAATCTCCTCAGTGTCTTTCTATCTTTCCTCGACGCACCAATCGGGTATTCCTGAGTCTGAAGAAAACGCTGGATGTCATAATACCAGGGTTTTTCATCTGCTACCTCCTATGTTGTAAACACATGAGCGGGCCTATCCAGCCGTCAAATTGTAATTCGGGGTATATCATTCCAAGCATTCACTTGGTACATGGAAGCCAGAGTTTCCAGAGCATCCGCCATTTTATTTTCATCTCTAGGGATGTGATGGAATTCAACTTTATTGAAGAAGGGTAATAATCTTCTTGCATAGTCTTTGTAAGGGATCAAGCCAGGGTGAGGAGTGTACCATTCTCCTTTAATCTGATTTATTACCAAAGCTGAATCACCATACACATCTAAAATTTTGATTCTGAGATCAATAGCTTCCTCAAGACCCATGATACAAGCCTCATATTCTGCCATATTATTAGTGCAATCAAATGTTAACCTTGCAGTAAAAGGAATGTGCGATCCATGAGGAGTGACAATCACAACACCAATTCCTTTACCATAAGCATTCACCGCTCCATCAAATACCATACTCCAACAAGATTCAGGGTCGGGGCCTTCCCCGGGCAACCGTTCATCACAATCTTTCACTTTCAGGAACATCACATCCTCATCGGGGAATTCATATTCTACAAACTGATGATCTTCCACCGGCTGGTGAGCAAGGTAATCTGCCAACACACTGCTTTTGATAGCTTTTTGAGTGCAGTATTCAATATCATATTCAGATAACAACATCTGCCAGCGGGAAATTCTCCTAGTAAGAGCAGGCTTCTCAAAAATATACTTTATTGGATCCATTTTGGAGATCAACCAAGTGGTATGATTCAACATATACTGCCGCAAACGATTTGCTGCCCAGGCCAAAGCACAACATGTCTTTTCCAGCATGGAATACCGCGACTCACAATCAGTGAACTTTTTGCTGAGATAATAAATGGAAAACTCTTTCTTTCCCGTTTCATCCTGTTGTTCCAGAATATAACCTATGGATTTATCCAACACTGTTAGATACATAATCAGCGGTCTTCCTTCTACGGGAGGGAGCAAGATAGGAGGTTCAAGCAGATACTCTTTAATACTCTCAAATGCCTTTTATCAGTCATCCGTTCACACACAACCTTGATCTTTCTTTAACAATTTAAAGATCGGTTCACACTTTGTAGTCATGTGGGAAATAAATCTAGAGATATAATTCAAACGCCTGAGGAAACCCCTGACTTGCTTTTCAGTTCTTGGTGCTGACATTTCTTGAATTGCTCTGACTTTATCAGGGTCAACTTTAATTCCTTTCTGGCTAACAATAAAACCCAACAATTTCCCCGATCTAACTCCGAAGGTGCATTTATTTGGATTCAAGCGGAGTCGATACTTCCTCAAACGCTGAAACAACTTCAAAGGATCTTTTATATGCCCTTCTTCAGATTGAGATTTGGAAATCATATCATCAACATATACTTCAATTTCCTTGTGCATCAGATCATGGAATAGGGTTGTCATAGCCCTCTGGTACGTTGCACCAGCATTCTTCAACCCGAAGGGCATCACTCTGTAACAGAATGTTCCCCAGGGTGTGATAAACGTTGTTTTTTCCATGTCCTCTTGAGCCATTCTTATTTGATTATACCCGAAAAATCTGTCCATGAACGAGAATACCTTGAATTTTGTTGTGCTGTCCACTAACATGTCTGTGATACGGTGGGAGAACTGACTAGTGTTTTGCGTTTGTATTCGCACTTGTTCGGTTGAGCAAGAGTCGTCACCGACTTTTTATTTTATCCTAAAGGAAAGGTTAAAAAAGCACAGCAAAAAACCTTCTGAGATATTTCGTGGGTTCGGGGGGTAGATTATGAAAAGGGAAGGTATTAGCACCCTTTTCATCCATGGTTATCCATGGGCTCTTAGTTACTTGGTTTTTAGATCACTTGCCTTGATTTTCGATTGCTTGAAAATGTGGTGTGTGTGAGTGTTTTTGAAAATGTTTTTGAAGAAGATGCCTTGTCTTAGGCTACCCTTGTAACAATTCTTTACTCGAATGTTTTACAAATGTGTGTATCTTTTCGAAAAGATGTTTCAAATGTTTTCGAGAGTTTGTTTGAAAGTGTGTATGAAGTGTAGTTTTTGAAAAGAAGGCAAGTGTTTTTGCAAGTTGATCTCAAATAACTAAGAGTTCTGTCTACCCCTATTGTACTCAAAGGTTTTCTCTACGTTTTTAACCCTTTTTAACAATTTTGTTCCACCATTGAATTTGGTGGACAATCTTGCGTTTAGGATGTTTAACGGGACGGGCGCGGGTCATCGTATGGACCATGAATGCAATGGTGCCAAGTGTCTTTGGAAATTTGCTTTGAAGGGACTATGATCATTCCATTTAGGCAACTTTCGAAAGCGTCATCGAGGGACTTATGATCATTTGAATTCGTTTTGCCAAAGATACTCAATGTGCAAGCATGGCCCATTTTGGAAGGCAACATGTGGGATTACCCTAGAGGGTGCAAGTGTGATTGTGTATTGATTTCATGTATTTGTCTTGTATTAGGTTATCTAGCGTTTGGTTTTATGTACATGCAAACCCTAGGTCTAACCATGGTATAATTTGAAAGCAGTAAATTGCGGAAATGTAAAGTCTACGCTATTACAAAATAAGTATCCGGGAGTGGGGGTACAAATTCACAAATGGGGATGAGACTTTAGGAATGTAGTGTCCAATAAGTTACAACCAAATCGAATTGCGATAAAAATGTAAATAATGTATATCAATGTATAGAAATAGCAATTGTATGTGTATCAAGTGTATAATGTGAAATGTATTGTGTATTGTGTAAGTGTACGTGTGCGTATGAGAATTATTTACAAGTTAGAGACGTGAATTTAAATGTGTATTATTAAGTATTATTTAACCTAAATGAAAAGAATTAAATGTTTATTTATTTAATCTTTGTAGTCTTGTATTTTCTTTAATATGTACAAAAAGAATGTTTTAATTAAATGTTTTAAATTGAATTATGTATATTAAAAAATGTATTTTGTCTTGATTATGTACAAAAATTTCTAAAAAAAGAAAAGGTACTAATTTAAAAAAGAATTTATGTACAAAAAGAATTTTACTTAAAAGAAAAAAAGGTTTTACATTTTAATTACATTGTATTTTTGTATTAATATATTAATGTATTATTGTCATGTTTTGTATTTTATTTAATTATGTTAGTATATTTTATACAAAGCTAGTGTATTATTTCAAAAGAGTTAAGTTAAAACAAAATTTTAGTTTGTAAAAAAATAAAATGAAATGAAGAGAAGAATAAAATGGGCTTGGGAGAGTGTTATGGCCCAAAACAGAATTGGCATGAGGGGGGTGTGTCCGGGTTTGTGATTGGGCTTAGGCGCTGGAGAAAAGGCAAGGCCCATCAAGTTTGACAAATGTTTTTAGGGTTGTGAGAATTGTTTTCAATTGGAAAATGCTAGGGTTTACAGCGCCGTTTGGGGTTTCGTTCGTCTTTCGTTCATCCTTCGTTCCTTTGGCCATGGCTGTTTGAACATCATCCCCTTCGCCTAAGCCATCAGCGCCTCCTTCGCCTTCTTTCTTCCTTGGTTCAGTGAAGCAAAATTTAAAAGGTAATCCTCTTGTCTTTTTAAACGCGTTTAGGGTTTCATTCCTTTTTACATGTTATGATTTTATATTCTGATGTTATGTTCATTATTGTTGGTTAACGAGGTCGTGAAGAGAGATGAAAGAAAATATACTACCTTGACTGAGGAGGGGAAGGAATGGTGGAGGCGCTTCGGAGGCTCGACGGTGAAGGGGTTGTGATGAACTAGCTTTCTTTGATACCCTGGTACTTGTGTCTTACTTTTGGTTTGATGATGATATTGAACTGAAAACCCTTTTGTAGATTTCACTTCTTTCTTCTTCGTTGCCTCGTTGTATGCTTATGTACACTTGTGTTGCCTTGGATGCTTTGAATATTCTGAGTACGCCTTGAAATGCTTCTTTTCCTCGTCTTTCTGTGGGCCTGCTGAATATGTTTGATATTTGATATACTCTGAGTGTGCTTTGGTTGCCTCGATTGTCTCTGATGCTTGCTTTGTACCTCTGTTGCTATGTTTGTTCCTTGCCCAGTGATGGTATTCTGAGGGCCTTGAGGGTTTCGTTGCCTTGAATTTGAAGCAGGTAAGGCCTTGACTATTACAGGTTTTGGGCCTGATGGTTAGGCTGGTATGCTGTTTTAGGTTTTACTGAGCTTACAGATTTTCTGGTATGATATGCTTGTTGGTTTTGGATCTTTAGGCTGGTTATGAGTTTGGGTGAGTTTATTGGTTTTGAGTTTTTTAGGCCATTGCATGTTTTTGAACCAAGGCTTTGGTAAGGCTTGAACAGTTTTTATTTAGGATGGTACAGGTTTGGTGATGGTTTTAGAGCTTACAAGTTTGTTTAGGCTTTAAGGCATCTGATGGTTTAACTTGATAGGTTGTGAGGCTTTCTGTACTTGGATACAGGTTTTGGCCTTGGATGTTTGTTTGGCGCTTGAAAGGTCTTACTGGTTTTTGTTTATCAGTTTTGGCTTTTGATTATTTGGGACTTGCAAGGTTTACAGGTAGTGGCCTTGTGTGAATAGCAGGGCTTGACAGGGTATGAGGGTTTATTGACAGTTTTGTCTCAAGGTTTAGAGACTGGTGCAGTTTATGCTGGTTTTTGATGGTTAAGGCTTATGCTTCAGTTTGCATTCTTTTGTGTGTATTGGTTTGCCTCTTCCTACTGTTCTATTGACAGGTTCTTTTATATTTTTTCTATCTCTCAAGCCTAAACCTGTAAGCCCTATTTCTTCTTCTCTTTTTCTTCTCTCTCCAGTACAAAAACATTAAAATATGTTATGCTTTGTACTTTTCTGAAAGGGCAATTCTTGGGAAATGATGCAAATGGATTATGTTGCTTGCACATGTGGTCTAATTCTGCACTTTATGTCTTCTCTGCATATTTGCATATCTCTTTTGACAGCTTCTTGTACTTTTGTATCTTTGATATCTTTGATATCTTTGGCAGCTTTTTGGATAGTTTGGGATTTGTGATTCAGTTTGGACTTGTGGTTAGGCCATCCTGTTTGTTTTGAAATATGCAGCATGTTGACAAACTTTGCATTTTTTTCACTTTGTGCATTCCAAGTTAGCAAACAAACATTCATCCCTCTTTGTGAACTGGGAGAAATCCCGTGATTTGCAGAGAGGGCTAACTGATCCCAATCAGTTGCCCTTAATGATGAAACTTTTTTATCTGTCTCTTTATTTATTTATCTGCTATTGACTTTTCTTCCTTTCTTTTGCAGATACAAAATTGAATGGAGAGGGGTATCACTAAAGGAAGAATGAAGATTTGGAGACTTAGGAATACTTAGAAAAAATAGGATAGTTTTATTTTCAATTTAATCATTGTAACTATTATTATTATAAATACCTCGTAAATGAATACTTGTATCTAAATAATAATTGTAACAAATATTTAAAGATGAAATAAAAATTCTTTTAATCCAGTTAATTCTTTTTATCCCTTTTCAATTATTTATTTATTATTTATAGTTCTTTAAATTAAAATAACTGAAAATTAAATTCCAGCTATTTAATCTTTAGAATAATAAATAATTAACTAAACATTGATTCAGCGTTGATCAAATAATAAACTTGACGCTTCTAACATCCAAAGCAAAGCACAGTCAAACACAATCAACTGATCAGACGCATTCCCCTTTTTACTGATTTTTTTACCAAACACTGCAAATTCAAACTGAATGTATCCTTTTACTGGTTCAATCAAACAAACGTGAATTCAGTCCAAATGCATTCTTTTACCGATTAAGTCAAACAATGCGAGTTCAAACCAAATCTCGGAATAACTTGCAAAGCATCATAGAATTAAATCTTTCTGAAGAACCGCGCATGAATAACCCTAATTCCTGATTAAATACCAAAGAACGTTCGCCTGATCAAAGTTGATCCAAAATCAACCAAAACCCTAAACCAACTGTTTGAAACATTCTAGAGCCCTGAAAATCAATAAAACCCTAATTGTGTCCGACTGACGAGAAAAGTCCGTTTGGCCGATTCTTGAGCCAGTTAAAAAAATCAGGAAACGCCTGAAGCTGTGATTTCTTGTGGAAAATTGTGAGGGCAAATTTTGGGGTACAACAGTTGCCCCTGTTCAATCTTCTTGAACCTGAAGAGTTAGATTGGCAAGTTTGCCTTTCGCGACTTAAAGGTAAAAGGAGATTGGACACTAAAGTGCCCAGAAAATTTGCACTCGGCGATGTGATGGTAGAGGTGAATGGGCTTAAAGATGCCATTTGGTGATGGGCTTAAAGATGCCATCTGATGCGATAGAATCTTGTCGGGGGATGGGCTTAGAGATGCCATCTGGAAATGGGCTTAAAGATGCCATTTGGTGACTGCTGGTAGGAGGATGGGCTTATAGATGCCATATGGAAATGTTGAACTGTATGTCAATGGTGAGTGGACGAGTATCAGAAAGGCATTCATGTTTTGGAACATCTCTGAACTGGGGGTCTTGAACAAGCAATAGATTGACATCCGTATCTGGAGGCATCCGTAAACTGTTTTCAAAAGTTGCATCTGAACAAGCGATAGATTAACATCCGTTGTCGGGAGGAATCCATAAACTGTTTTCAGAAGTCTTTGAGAAGAATCTGAACAAGCGATAGGTTAACATCCGTTACTGGAGAACCCGTGAACTCTTTTCAGAAGTCTTGAAGTTGAATAAGCAATAGAGCAACATCCGTTGTTGGGAAGCGTCCGTGAACTGTCTTCAAAAGTTAAGAAGAGTCTGAACAAGTGATAGGTTAACATCCGTTACTGGAGAATCCGTGAACTGTTTTCAGAAGTCTTGAAGTTGAATAAGCAATAGAGCAACATCCGTTGTTGGGAAGCGTCCGTGAACTGTTCTCAAAAGTTGAGAAGAGTCTGAACAAGCGATAGATTAACATCCGTTGTTGGGAAGAATCCGTAAACTGTTTTCAGAAGTCTTGAGAAGAATCTGAACAAGCGATAGGTTAACATCCGTTACTGGAGAACCCGTGAACTATTTTCAGAAGTCTTGAAGTTGAATAAGCAATAGAGAAACATCCGTTGTTGGGAAGCGTCCGTAAACTGTTTTCAAAAATTGCATCTGAACAAGTGATAGATTAACATCCGTTGTTGGGAAGAATCCATAAACTGTTTTCAGAAGTCTTGAGAAGAATCTGAACAAGCGATAGGTTGACATCCGTTACTAGAGAACCCGTGAACTGTTTTCAGAAATCTTGAAGTTGAAGAGGAACCGGTGTAGGGTTTCCTGATGATGCGTCCGTGTAAAACCGCATCTGAGTGAATCTGGAATAAGTATCAGAATGTCGCCGTGTCCGGGTCACATCTGAACTATTTCTGGATGAATCTCGGAAGATGATCTTTGTCTGTCGACTGATCTTACCTGAAAAGGTAAAGGGTTAGTTGTATGCAATGTTATGATGCATGATGCAATGTATGTGACACCAATGTTTATGACATGAATGTGATGAATGCGCATGTAAGCTGATAAGCTATCTTGTTGAGGATAAATGAATCCTGGATGGCTGAAGATAAAAGAATCTTGACTGCTGCCGGGGAGAATAATTCTTTGGCTGCTGCTGTGGGGGGCAAGAATCTCTTGATTGTTGAAAAAATGAGAAGTCTTGGGACCACTGTTGGGGAATCAGAAGCTTGGGTTGTATGCCAAACTACTGGGGAATTCCTGTCTTGAGGAGATCTGCGTAGGATTTCCTGATGATGAGTCCGTGTAAAAACTGCATCGGGTTTTTGAACACTTTTGACATTCGAATGCCCCAAGTGGTGATGTAGATAATTTCCTGGCTTGTTACAGGTGTTGATCCACAATCAGTCGTCCACAGATATTTTCCTGGCTTGTTACATGTGTTGATCTGGAACTCTTCAGACATGCCCTGGCTAGATACAGGAATCGAGTCTGGAAATAGTCGTCAACAGATATGCCCTGGCTGGATACATGAATCGAATCCTCGAACTCTTCAGACGTGCCCTGGCTAGATACAGGAATCGAGTCTGGAAATAGTCGTCAACAGATATGCCCTGGCTGGATACAGGAATCGAATCTGGAAATAGTCGTCAACAGATATGCCCTGGCTGGATACAGGAATCGAATATGGAAATAGTCGTCAACAGATATGCCCTGGCTGGATACAGGAATCGAATCTGGAAATAGTCGTCAACAGATATGCCCTGGCTGGATACAGGAATCGAATCCTCAAACTCTTCAAACGTGCCCTGGCTAGATACAGGAATCGAGTCTGGAAATAGTCGTCAACAGATATGCCCTGGCTGGATACAGGAATCGAATCTGGAAATAGTCGTCAACAGATATGCCCTGGATGGATACAGGAATCGAATCCTCAAACTCTTCAGACGTGCCCTGGCTAGATACAGGAATCAAGTCTGGAAATGTGATAGTTGATTTGTTGAACACTTTTGACATTCGAATGCCCCAAGTGGTGATGAAGGAGTCTTGAATCATATTACTCTGCATATTGAGAGATTTCTTGAAATCTTGACTGGACTGCCCCAGGTTAACTGAACTTTGAAAGATCTGTTGAAACCTTGACTGGACTGCCCCAGGTTAATAGGATGGTTCCATGTCATGCCCCTTGTTGATAGGAGATTTTGTAATGGAAGTGTCGTCCTTTTGAAGTGATTTTGCTCACTGAGAGAGTTTTCGTTCATCCGAACATTCGTTGTATGAATTTCTTCGCTGTCAAACAAAAAGCCAAATGCAGACAGTGATATTCAAGCAATGCAAAGTTTATGTTTGTCTCGAAGTTTTGAAAAATGCGTTTTTAGCAGAACAACTTTTTATAAGACAGATCAACACAAGATTTAGAGCAAAGCCTTACAGGAGTCAGGATACCTTTTGTAACAGTATGCTTTCGAACTAACCCATGCTTCAATTAGGACTTTTGAAGGGTTATAACGTGGCTTGGTTCACGGTTTAAGAAACAAAGGATAAAGGCTCAAAGTATATTTGTACCCACCCGCTCTTCGTGATGTTCTTCAATCCTAAGCTCAGTTAATTGTGTGTCGTACTCTATCTTGAGTTTGGAACGACCTTTGGGCGATGGTTCACCCATTGAATTTGGGGAGACAGTCATCATCTCCTTTTTTCTTTTTCAACATTTTTTCATGTTGTTGAGGATTTTGTAATGACCTCACTATTTTTATTTTGATTTGTTATCCCTAACTTTTGCCTGACTGTTCCCGTTTTTCGAGATTACAGTCAGCGGGATGCCCCAGCTTTCTCGAGCTTCCTTTACAGGTTTTGGTTCAGTGGGCTTTTTCTTTTTTTGAGAGATTGACTGTCTATGTGATAGGGAACCACCCTTGTCTTTTGATTCCAAAGGAATACTTTCTTTTTTGACGGCGTTCGTTGTATTACGAACTGAGAGTTTGCGACTTCAATGCGCGTTTTCTCTTGAATTAACTGAGGTACTACCCTGCCCCGGGTTTATATCAAAGGTTTTGATCGTTTAGAACAGAAAACTCCAACTTCTTTGGCTCGAAGGGGTTGACTAGGGATTATCTTCCTTATAACTCCAGTGTTTGGGAATTGAAAGAAATGCATGTACATCATCAGCAAGGTCTGTTCAAAAGCATACTGTATAAGATCATGGTATTGTTTCGTCATCCTCCCTCTAAAGGCTTACAACTTTTTATCAAGAGTCAAATATCATAAAGAAAAGCATAAGAGTAGTGAAACGAATGGATGAATTCAAGACAAACATATGCAATGCATTAATGAAAACAGAGTTTAACATCAACAGATAATTGTTTGACAACAAAAGAAATTACAACTTTGAAAATTCAAAAAGAAGCAAAAGTCTTTCAGCTTGAGCTTCGTCACTTCAGGTGGAGAACCCTTTAACGGAAGATTCTCATCTCGCCGTCTGGCATGAATTCCAGCACTCCAATGTCGATCAGATCTTGAATCTTGTTCTTCAAGGCCCAACATTCGTTGGTATCGTGTCCCGGGCTGTAGGAATGGTAAACACAAAATGCGCCGGGACGATAGTTAGGAGAGGAGGTATTGAGCTTATGAGGAGGATCCTTTAAGGTAAGCAGGTTGACCTCCATCAGGCGCTTTAGTATGAAGAATGATGGTATCTCAGTCTCCGTGAACTGTCTTCCCGACGTTTCTTGCTTACGCCAATTACCCCGTTGACGCTGGCGAGGTTGTTGATGGGCTTGTGACCCTGAAGCGAGCGAAGGAGCTTTCCCCTTGTCTTCTTGAGTGGATGGAGGCTGAGCGGTGACTTGCTCTTCAACCTCAGATGTTTGCCCCAATTGGTTGTTTGGAAGCAGTTAGCGGACAAGAACTCTGAGTTCCTCTTGTCTTTGAGATAGGTCTTGGATGAGAGCCATCTGGCCCACCAACTGTCCCATCACTTGGGTCCTTAATGTTGTCAGATCAAACTGCAACTCCGCAAGCTGATCACTCCTGGCATTGTTGGAATTCTCCAAGCCCTTTGTGAGGAGAGCTTTCATTTCTTCTTGCCCCAGAGACAAGTTCAGGAACATCTCCTGCAGCTGAGCAGTCTGGTCTTGGATGTCTTTGACAGACCTTTCTAGAGCCATCTCTTACTGAAATAAACAGCATGAGAGTAAGGAAACCTGAAAAAGGAAAGACTGTCAAAATGCAATGCATGATATGTGGATGCATGCTTTCAAGGATCTCTTGGGGTAGACACAAGAAAATGTTAGAGGTTGAACTTTGCTCTTGGATTGGAGAACTTTGCACCGGTGGATGTCTTTCCACTAGAATCAAGCTCACCATGTCCAGTGGGTCATAGCCACTGATTCAAGTTGTTGCACTTGATCTTTGTTTGGAGAACTTTTGTATCGGTGGATGTCTTTCCACGAGAATCAAGCTCACCATGTCGAGTGGGTCATAGCCACTGATTCAAGTTGTTGCACTTGATCTTTGTTTGGAGAACTTTTGTATCGGTGGATGTCTTTCCACGAGAATCAAGCTCACCATGTCGAGTGGGTCATAGCCACTGATTCAAGTTGTTGTACTTGATCTTTGATGGCATTTGTTTAGAGGAGAAACCCCTTGCCCCTTGGTAGACGTCTGGTTCGACGTAACCATGCATCAAAAGAACCTTCGAGATCCTTGAAATGGTTATTGAAAATGCTATGGTATGATATCATGATGTCATGTACATGTATGCGAAAAGCAAGTGAGTGTATATACAGGCAAACATATTCACACAAAGCAAACAAGTCCTTAGGTTTAGGCTTGCATGAGGTTCAGGTACTATCCTCTTGAAGTTAGTTGGCTCATCCTGTCCTAAAATAGAAACTGGGTTCTAAGGAGCTCAATATCATTGGATTGTTTTCTGTGTTCATTGTTTTGGTTTAGCCACTTACTGGCGACCAAAATATTCCAAGAAAACAACCCTCAAATGAGTGTAGTATCGAGTATCTACCAACTTCGGACTGCACCAAAGTCGGTCATCTCACTACCCCTAAAAGGCTAAGATGGTCAATTAAGGTTCTAAGAGTTCGTTAGTGCTTCACGACATCACTCAGCGGCCCCGTACTCCCCTTGACTGAACTCAAGGGTTACCGGTACTCACAAATATGTCACACGAACATAGCTTACTGCTTCAACCATGTCGGTATACCCCGCACAGTTCCCTCACAGTTTTTTTGCTATTTACCTAAGAAGGTGCCCCAAATCCGGGTGTAGGATTTACAACAAACCCAAACAAGAACCCAAAAGATAAAGCAATCAAGTCAATCAAAACAAGAAAGTAAAGGTGATTTAAACCCTAAGGTAACCCCACTTTTAAGTTTTTCCCCAGCAGAGTCGCCAGTTCTGTGATACGGTGGGAGAACTGACTAGTGTTTTGCGTTTGTATTCGCACTTGTTCGGTTGAGCAAGAGTCGACACCGACTTTTTATTTTATCCTAAAGGAAAGGTTAAAAAAGCACAGCAAAAAACCTTTTGAGATATTTCGTGGGTTCGGGGGGTAGATTATGAAAAGGGAAGGTATTAGCACCCTTTTCATCCATGGTTATCCATGGGCTCTTAGTTACTTGGTTTTTAGATCACTTGCCTTGATTTTCGATTGCTTGAAAATGTGGTGTGTGTGAGTGTTTTTGAAAATGTTTTTGAAGAAGATGCCTTGTCTTAG
The DNA here is from genome assembly GCA_948472305.1 of Vicia faba. Lineage (NCBI taxonomy): Eukaryota > Viridiplantae > Streptophyta > Magnoliopsida > Fabales > Fabaceae > Vicia > Vicia faba. Next base: position 334,875,842 of record OX451739.1, on the reverse strand, counting down.
GCTACCCTTGTAACAATTCTTTACTCGAATGTTTTACAAAGGTGTGTATCTTTTCGAAAATATGTTTCAAATGTTTTCGAGAGTTTGTTTGAAAGTGTGTATGAAGTGTAGTTTTTGAAAAGAAGGCAAGTGTTTTTGCAAGTTGATCTCAAGTAACTAAGAGTTCTGTCTACCCCTATTGTACTCAAAGGTTTTCTCTATGTTTTCAACCCTTTTTAACAATTTTGTTCCACCATTGAATTTGGTGGACAATCTTGCGTTTAGGATGTTTAACGGGACGGGCGCGGGTCATCGTATGGACCATGAATGCAATGGTGCCAAGTGTCTTTGGCAATTTGCTTTGAAGGGACTATGATCGTTCCATTTAGGCAACTTTCGAAAGCGTCATCGAGGGACTTATGATCATTTGAATTCGTTTTGCCAAAGATACTCAACGTGCAAGCATGGCCCATTTTGGAAGGCAACATGTGGGATTACCCTAGAGGGTGCAAGTGTGATTGTGTATTGATTTCATGTATTTGTCTTGTATTAGGTTATCTAGCGTTTGGTTTTATGTACATGCAAACCCTAGGTCTAACCATGGTATAATTTGAAAGCGGTAAATTGCGGAAATGTAAAGTCTACGCTATTACAAAATAAGTATCCGGGAGTGGGGGTACAAATTCACAAATGGGGATGAGACTTTAGGAATGTAGTGCCCAATAAGTTACAACCAAATCGAATTGCGATAAAAATGTAAATAATGTATATCAATGTATAGAAATAGCAATTGTATGTGTATCAAGTGTATAATGTGAAATGTATTGTGTATTGTGTAAGTGTACGTGTGCGTATGAGAATTATTTACAAGTTAGAGACGTGAATTTAAATGTGTATTATTAAGTATTATTTAACCTAAATGAAAAGAATTAAATGTTTATTTATTTAATCTTTGTAGTCTTGTATTTTCTTTAATATGTACAAAAAGAATGTTTTAATTAAATGTTTTAAATTGAATTATGTATATTAAAAAATGTATTTTGTCTTGATTATGTACAAAAATTTCTAAAAAAAGAAAAGGTACTAATTTAAAAAAGAATTTATGTACAAAAAGAATTTTACTTAAAAGAAAAAAAGGTTTTACATTTTAATTACATTGTATTTTTGTATTAATATATTAATGTATTATTGTCATGTTTTGTATTTTATTTAATTATGTTAGTATATTTTATACAAAGCTAGTGTATTATTTCAAAAGAGTTAAGTTAAAACAAAATTTTAGTTTGTAAAAAAATAAAATAAAATGAAGAGAAGAATAAAATGGGCTTGGGAGAGTGTTATGGCCCAAAACAGAATTGGCATGAGGGGGGTGTGTCCGGGTTTGTGATTGGGCTTAGGCGCTGGAGAAAAGGCAAGGCCCATCAAGTTTGACAAATGTTTTTAGGGTTGTGAGAATTGTTTTCAATTGGAAAATGCTAGGGTTTACAGCGCCGTTTGGGGTTTCGTTCGTCTTTCGTTCATCCTTCGTTCCTTTGGCCATGGCTGTTTGAACATCATCCCCTTCGCCTAAGCCATCAGCGCCTCCTTCGCCTTCTTTCTTCCTTGGTTCAGTGAAGCAAAATTTAAAAGGTAATCCTCTTGTCTTTTTAAACGCGTTTAGGGTTTCATTCCTTTTTACATGTTATGATTTTATATTCTGATGTTATGTTCATTATTGTTGGTTAACGAGGTCGTGAAGAGAGATGAAAGAAAATATACTACCTTGACTGAGGAGGGGAAGGAATGGTGGAGGCGCTTCGGAGGCTCGACGGTGAAGGGGTTGTGATGAACTAGCTTTCTTTGAGACCCTGGTACTTGTGTCTTACTTTTGGTTTGATGATGATATTGAACTGAAAACCCTTTTGTAGATTTCACTTCTTTCTTCTTCGTTGCCTCGTTGTATGCTTATGTACACTTGTGTTGCCTTGGATGCTTTGAATATTCTGAGTACGCCTTGAAATGCTTCTTTTCCTCGTCTTTCTGTGGGCCTGCTGAATATGTTTGATATTTGATATACTCTGAGTGTGCTTTGGTTGCCTCGATTGTCTCTGATGCTTGCTTTGTACCTCTGTTGCTATGTTTGTTCCTTGCCCAGTGATGGTATTCTGAGGGCCTTGAGGGTTTCGTTGCCTTGAATTTGAAGCAGGTAAGGCCTTGACTATTACAGGTTTTGGGCCTGATGGTTAGGCTGGTATGCTGTTTTAGGTTTTATTGAGCTTACAGATTTTCTGGTATGATATGCTTGTTGGTTTTGGATCTTTAGGCTGGTTATGAGTTTGTGTGAGTTTATTGGTTTTGGGTTTTTTAGGCCATTGCATGTTTTTGAACCAAGGCTTTGGTAAGGCTTGAACATGTTTTATTTAGGATGGTATAGGTTTGGTGATGGTTTTAGAGCTTACAAGTTTGTTTAGGCTTTAAGGCATCTGATGGTTTAACTTGACAGGTTGTGAGGCTTTCTGTACTTGGATACAGGTTTTGGCCTTGGATGTTTGTTTGGCGCTTGAAAGGTCTTACTGGTTTTTGTTTATCAGTTTTGGCTTTTGATTATTTGGGACTTGCAAGGTTTACAGGTAGTGGCCTTGTGTGAATAGCAGGGCTTGACAGGGTATGAGGGTTTATTGACAGTTTTGTCTCAAGGTTTAGAGACTGGTGCAGTTTATGCTGGTTTTTGATGGTTAAGGCTTATGCTTCAGTTTGCATTCTTTTGTGTGTATTGGTTTGCCTCTTCCTACTGTTCTATTGACAGGTTCTTTTATATTTTTTCTATCTCTCAAGCCTAAACCTGTAAGCCCTATTTCTTCTTCTCTTTTTCTTCTCTCTCCAGTACAAAAACATTAAAATATGTTATGCTTTGTACTTTTCTGAAAGGGCAATTCTTGGGAAATGATGCAAATGGATTATGTTGCTTGCACATGTGGTCTAATTCTGCACTTTATGTCTTCTCTGCATATTTGCATATCTCTTTTGACAGCTTCTTGTACTTTTGTATCTTTGATATCTTTGATATCTTTGGCAGCTTTTTGGATAGTTTGGGATTTGTGATTCAGTTTGGACTTGTGGTTAGGCCATCCTGTTTGTTTTGAAATATGCAGCATGTTGACAAACTTTGCATTTTTTTCACTTTGTGCATTCCAAGTTAGCAAACAAACATTCATCCCTCTTTGTGAACCGGGAGAAATCCCGTGATTTGCAGAGAGGGCTAACTGATCCCAATCAGTTGCCCTTAATGATGAAACTTTTTTATCTGTCTCTTTATTTATTTATCTGCTATTGACTATTCTTCCTTTCTTTTGCAGATAAAAAATTGACTGGAGAGGGGTATCACTAAAGGAAGAATGAAGAATTGGAGACTTAGGAATACTTAGAAAAAATAGGATAGTTTTATTTTCAATTTAATCATTGTAACTATTATTATTATAAATACCTCGTAAATGAATACTTGTATCTAAATAATAATTGTAACAAATATTTAAAGATGAAATAAAAATTCTTTTAATCCAGTTAATTCTTTTTATCCCTTTTCAATTATTTATTTATTATTTATAGTTCTTTAAATTAAAATAACTGAAAATTAAATTCCAGCTATTTAATCTTTAGAATAATAAATAATTAACTAAACATTGATTCAGCGTTGATCAAATAATAAACTTGACGCTTCTAACATCCAAAGCAAAGCACAGTCAAACACAATCAACTGATCAGACGCATTCCCCTTTTTACTGATTTTTTTACCAAACACTGCAAATTCAAACTGAATGTATCCTTTTACTGGTTCAATCAAACAAACGTGAATTCAGTCCAAATGCATTCTTTTACCGATTAAGTCAAACAATGCAAATTCAAACCAAATCTCGGAATAACTTGCAAAGCATCGTAGAATTAAATCTTTCTGAAGAACCGTGCATGAACAACCCTAATTCTTGATTAAATACCAAAGAACGTTCGCCTGATCAAAGTTGAGCCAAAATCAACCAAAACCCTAAACCAACTGTTTGAAACATTCTAGAGCCCTGAAAATCAATAAAACCCTAATTGTGTCCGACTGACGAGAAAAGTACGTTTGGCCGATTCTTGAGCCAGTTAAAAAAATCAGGAAACGCCTGAAGCTGTGATTTCTTGTGGAAAATTGCGAGGGCAAATTTTGGGGTACAACAATGTCAATATGCGGCAATGGAAAATCATCTTCCGGACTAGCTTTATTTAGATCTCTGTAATTTACGCACATGCGGACTTTTCTGTCTTTTTTCGATACTGGGACAATATTGGCAATCCATTGAGGATACTCTGACGTCACAAGAAAATCAGCATTAATCTGCTTTAGGACCTCCTCTTTGATCTTTACTGCCATATCCGGGTGGGTTCTTCTCAACTTTTGTTTAACTGGCGGACACTCTGGCTTCAACGGAAAATGATGCTCAACAATGTTTGTATCTAGACCAGGCATATCTTGATAAGACCAAGCAAAAATATCCACATATTCTTTCAACAGCTCAATCAACCCGCTCTTCACATCAGGATGTAATGATGCTCCAATCTTGACTTCCTTTGGATCCTCTTATGAACCCAAATTAATCACCTCCAAAGGCTCCTTATATGGATGAATGGTATTTTCCTCGTACTCAAGCAACCGTGAGACCTCTTCTAGAATCTCATCATAATCTTCTTCTTCGGACCCAAACACAGGACAATCAAAGTTGGGAGAGGGTGCAGGGTCATTGTATTCAACGAATTTTTTAATTAATCTGCACATGTGATTTATAATTGCTTTTAGAAACTGGCACATATAACAAGTGATCATGCAGATTAATTTTCATTTATTATTTATTTTGAAATGGTTTTTTATTTGATTACCATTTCCCAAGAAAAAGCAGAAAATAAAGACATATTTTTGGAAGCAAAGATAACTTTTATTAATGATCTTAACAATCAAAGCAAACAGATAAGCCCATACAATACTTTCACCTTGGGCAGAGTGAAGCTTTTCAAAAGAAAGAAAAAAATTAACAAAACAAATTACTTTGAAATATGTATGCAAGAAGGAACATCAATGGTGACCCAGTTCTGAACTCGGACTCCATGCGTCACAAAATTTGGCACTTCCTGCTCTGCTTCATCCTCTTCAACAACATTAATCCCAGAACCAATTGGATGGAGGTAGCCTCCACTGCGGAAAACATCATGATAACTGTTCATAGAAGACTTTGACTTCAAACTTTCGCCCTTGCCTTTCTTCGAAGAGAAACCCAAACCAGTTCTGTTTTTGTTCACCATTGGATCTACCAGTTGTCCCCAAACCGAATTATGACCATTGCGCACAACCTGCTGCGCGTCCTTCAGCGAAACCACAAAATTCTCATTCTTCCTTATGTTGTCAATAGATAAGGCTTGGAACTGGGTTCCAACAGCAGCCTCATCCGCTTCTACAATACTGAAAGAGGATAGATGGGATATCAACAACGCCTGCTCCCCATTTATGATTACTACCTTCCCTTCATGCACTAATTTTAGCTTCTGATGTAGAGTTGAAGTGACAGCCCCTGCTTCGTGTATCCATGGCCGTCCAAGAAAACAACTATAGGCGGAAATAATGTCCATGACCTGGAAAGTTATCAAGAACAGATGTGGCCCTATATGGATGGGCAAGTCCACTTCACCGATGACAAATTTCCTCGACCCATCAAAAGCCTTCACAATGATGCCACTCGGGTGCATAGATGCTCCTTGATACTTTAACTTCATGAGGGTACTCCTCGGTATAACATTCAACGCGGATCCATTATCAATTAACACATTGGACAGTGAATCATTCTTGCAGTTCATAGATATGTGGAGGGCCAGGTTGTGATTCCTCCATTCATCTGGTAACTCATCATCACAGAAGCTCAAATTGTTACATGACGTAATGTTTCCAATTACGGTGCTGAACTGATCTAACGGCATGTCATTCTCCACAAAAGCTTGGTCTAGTACTCGTATCAGTAATTATCTATGAGCAGAGGAATTCATCAACAAAGCTAGGATAGATATCTTTGAAGGAGTCTGCAATAGCTGATCTACAATCTTGTAGTCGCTCATCTTAATTATCTTCAAAATATCATCCACTTCTTTCTCCAATGTAGCTCCACTAGTCTCTCCTGCAACCTTCTCGGGCTCATCGTTCTCAGCAATTTTCTTTCCAGCAACAACATCCCTTCGAATAACCGGCGCGAACACACGACCACTACGAGTCACCCTGCTATCATCAGCTATATTCCCAACATCTGGCATTGGCTGGATGGGAATCTCCACCCCATCTTCTAAGATTGTAGCGTTGTATTTGTAAGGCACTGCCTTATCTGATTCATAGGGAACAGGACCTGGCAGACTTATTACCAATGGGGCGACAACTGGTTTGTTATAGTGCTCCACCTCAAGATGAGTGGGTGCACCAAAACAAGGTACAATGACATTCACCCCTTCCTCAACACAATCAGCCATCAAAAAGTCATTTCCGGCAAACAAATCTTCGTCTGAAGAGAAATACTCATCCGCGGAGGCATACTCTTCCTCTGACTCTTCTTCCATCAAACAAACTTCAACCATATCAATCTCATGATAATCATCTCTCTGACCTGTGATCTTGATAGTTCCATTGTCTAAAAGAAACTGAACACCTTCCTCACAATAGAACATCCTCGGGGGTCTCGACAACAAACTATACAAGATCCATATTGGTGTTCCACCTGACCAGCAGTACGACAGAAAGTAGCATACAACTGCACTAGATCCTCATTCAAATGATCTACATCAAAAATTCTGAATTCACCCAGACATCCAGAAACCATATTCACTTCCTCTTCATATTCTGCCATAGGCCTGATTATATGGATTAAACCTTCATCCGTCATCTCCTGCAAATCAACCTTTATCTTTTCGCAACCTTGTATATCTGTACTGCAAATAGCACAACCGGCATGGTCGTGCGTATAATAACTGAATTCACAGAGGTATGCGTGCATCTTCACTAAATCTCCTCTAACCAGATTAATGTCAAAAATCCGGAAGTCGCCTGGACAATCGGCCACCATATTTACAACATTCACTCCCACGTGCTTGGGTAGAGGATTGTCTTTCACATTATGTCCCACATCTTTGAAAGATAAGATTCCAGACTTCACCAACCTTTGCACTTCAGTCCTCAAAGGATAATGTTGTACCCCAAAATTTGCCCTCCCATATTCATCAAGAATTGTCAAAATCAAGGTCACAAAATTCCCCCAGGGTTGTGCAGCTCAACTGTCTCCTAGACAGTCAAAACTAGGGTTTGAGTTCTGGTCAAGCAAATGAACCTTTCAAAGGCCCAATCAAATCTCATATGCCTACAAAGATGGTCAAGTGTCTTCATGTCAAGTTTCAAGGCATTCAGCTCAAAATTGCACAGTCAAAACCCTAAATTGCACTACAGTCAACTGTAGGGGCAAAATGGTCATTTGACAGTCAAAAGTTCAAATTTTTGGTCAATATATCATTTTGAAGCCACAAACATCATTTGATCAATGCTTGATCATGATTCTCAAAATTTGGCTCAGAAATCATCAAAGATGCAAAAGTTGCTATATTTGGACAGCTGAAAAAGTCAACTGAAATTGACCAGGGCATAACTTTCACATGGATTATCAGAAAAATTCCATCCAAAGCTCATTTTGAAGAGAAAGACATTTCCTACAACTCATCTTCATATTCCAAGTCCAAGAAATGCTCTCACAAAAAGTTATCAATTTCAACATTATAGGTCATTTTCAAAAGTCAACAAAAAGTGACTTTAAGTCAAAGGCCATAACTTTAGATTGGTAAATCAAAATGACATGGGACCAAAGGCATTGGTTAAAGGACTCAAAGACCTTTCCAAAATGTCCAAGAACATGTGAAAAGCTTAAAAATGGACCAAGTTATGCCTTGTGGAAGTTGGGAAATTTTTAGGAATTTTTGAAAGTCAACATTGATGCAAAAGGCCTAAAAATGCAAATGGGCCCATTTTTCTTCCAAGTTTCTTCATGCCAAGCCTATGCACGACCACTAGGCCCAAAGGGGAGTATTCTCATATTTTTTAATTATTTATTTGAATTAATATTAATTTATATTCATTTAAATGATTTTAATTCATGAAAAATATAAACCTTAACCTAAAAAATCTTTTTATGCACATTATAATGTCAATATTTCGTGCTTAATGGATTATGGCAAGTTTTGATAAGATTGGATCATGATTGAACAAAAACAACATGAAAAGAGATTTGGAAAAGATATGAAAAATCAAATATTTGAAACCATGAATGCTTGAGATTTTGCCTAGTTTTCTTGACCTAAATCACTCCATATATGATCAGCATAACAACCCTAATCATCCAAGACTGAAGCTGCGCCCCAAAACAACCCTTGCATATTGAAAATTTCACAAAAAAACTCAAAACTGAAAAGTGCATTAGAGGTCAATTCAAGCTTCGATTTTGATCCCATTAGCATTCTCAGACATTCCTGGACATATTCCAACCATTGGCATCAAGTCAAACACATTGAAACGGTATCAAAAAGTCAAACCGTATCAAGAACATTTTGAATTCGCATAGCACGATTTAAGCATCCTCATGCATTTTTCTTTATGGATTATTGTTTGTCATGATGTTTCTGTGCTAACCAATATGTTTGATTTCATTTTTGAGCAACATACGCGATTTCGCCATTAACAAGCATTAGGGTTTCACAGCTTTGAATTTAGGGGTTTCCAAATATAGCAAAATTGGACCTTATCAACCCCATGGATGTGTTCAGAGCGTAGAGACGAAGCAACCTGGACCCTCGCGAACAATTTATGAATCACAGGGTGCTAATCGCTATTTTCCCATAGGCCTCTTTAAACCACGCTGAAAAAACCGTTCCCCTTGAGTTTTGTTTTACAGGGTGGGGAAGGAGACGGAGACGTGTCCATCAACCATTGGACTGTTTGAAATTCGCGCGAAATTCCAAAACAGCTAACGCGTTATTATTAAATTCTTTATCGTTTATTATATATTAATTGAAATGCAGGTGGTTCAGTGGTAACGCGCTATGTTTGTAACCCCAAAGACCTGGGTTCAAGTCCCAGGTCTTGCCTCTTTGCAATATTATTTTTCAATATGTCATTCTATGCAGCGTTAACATGAAAGACCACCATATTCCATCAGAATCCCATGAGCCACGCGTCCAGCTGCTTGCAAATCAAACGCATAGATTCAAGGAACACCATAGGTGCTGGTCAACGTGCCATACGAGATCCAAAGAAGTCAACAAACTCAGAATACAATTGGGCCAGGCCTCTCAAACTACACCTCCATAATGGGGCAGCACCCCCACACTGGTTTGATTATTTATTTTTATTGTTTTAATTATTATATTATTTATTTTTATTGCTTTCATTAATTAATTTATTTTTTTTTCTATAAAATATGAACACATTATAAAAAAATCAGAAAAACACAAAAAATATAATATTTATTTTATTACAATTATTTTCATAAATAAACTAGCATGTAAATTATGTAGTGTAATTAGGTTTTAATTTTAATTCTTTTTTTTAATAAAAAATCAAAAAAATGTAGAATTTAGGTTTTAATTGTTAATTCTTTTTTATTCCCCTTTTTCCACAATAATAATTATATTTATTTATTTATTTATTTTCCTATTTAAATTGTACATAATAAATTTTAGGTTTAATTTAGACTATATTTAAATCTTTCTTAATAAATAAAAAATATTAGAATTAGGGTTTGCCTCTTAATTTAATTTCCATTAATTTCTTTTCTTTATTAAATCTAAAAAACACAAAAATATTATTCTCATTTAATTTTAATTTTTAAATCCTTATTAACTTTAATTATTTGCAAAAAGGGTCCAACGCCCGTCATTAATCATTTAATCTCGCATTTATTTTATTATCGCTTGTTATAATTTTTGTAAATACCCCAAAGCCATGTAATTTACTTTTCGCACTTTATTTCTTCGCTTTATTTATTTTCCGCTAAATCGGGTCCGGTTTAATTTTGGCGATGTGGACCCGCGCCTTTGTAATAATCTTAGATTTATTTTTCGCAACTTTATAACTGCTAAATATGCATGCAAGAATGATTGGTCTTAATTAAAATCAAGCGTAGAACACGACAAACATGACAAGACAAATATCAATGAACACGACACACGATTCGCACACACCACCCCTAGGGTACGCCTCACTGTTGCCTTTCGAAAGGTGATCGTCGAGTAGAGGATGTCTTAGTAAGTCCTCATGATCCGGGAACCTGGCATGAGGGTAGCTTCTAAGGTGTCTTCCCATTGCTCCGGTGATCACCATGTCCCTAAAACTCGAATTGACCCGAACACCTCCAACGGTGGTGCTACCTACCTCTCAATGGTGGGATGGCACTACTTTAAAGGATATTTACACAGACGAATTCCTTAGGGTAGGTAGGTTCTCGTAGATACTTGCTCTCTTCAAAACAAACAAAAATCTTTTCACACTAACACATTTTCAAAAGCTTTCAAAGCAAACTTTTCAAACACTCTGACGTATGAGTCGATCTGAAATTTTTCAAAAGAAACTTTTAAACCCACATTGAAAAGCACGCAAAACATTTTTGAAAACACATTGAGCAAGTATCTAAGAGCCCATGGATAACCATGGATAGAAAGGGTGCTAACACCTTCCCTTTCTATAACCTACCTCCCGAACCGAGAGCAATCTCTTTAAGGAATTTTTCTGTGCTTTTGTCCTTTCCATTTGGAGAAAATAAAAGACGGTGGCGACTCTTGCTTCCGCGACATTTCGCGAACCAGCGTTAAACAGTCAGTTCCAGATCCACCGATCACAGAACTGGCGACTCTGCTGGGGATACTTTATAAAGTGAGGTGTACCTTAGGGCTAGCTTATAACTATGTTTTCAATTGTTTTCCTTGTGTGCTTTAAATTGTGGGTTGCTTGGGAGTTCTATAGATCCTACACCCGGATCTGGGGGATACCTTTCTTAGAAAGTAGCAACAAGGCTGTGAGGGAACTGTGCGGGGTATACCGACATGGTTGAAACAGTCTGCTACGTTGATGTGGCACTTTGGTGTGTACCGGTAACCCTTGAGTTCAGTCAAGGAGAGTACGGGGCCTCCGCGTGGTGTCGTGAAGCATCAACAGACCTTAGGAACCTTAATTGAACTATCTTGGCCTCTTTAGGGTAGTGAGATCACTGACTTTGGTGCAGTCCGAGGTTGGTGGATACTCGATACTACGCTCAATTGAGGGTTGCTTTCCTGGAATATTTCGGTCGCCAGTTCAGTGGCTAAATCGAAACGATGAACAATGAAAGCAATCCCGTGATATTGGGAACCTTAGAACCCGGTTACTTTGATTAGGACAGGTATGAACCCACCAACTTCAAGAGGGTACTACCCAGACCCCATGCTGGCCTTAAACCTTAAGGGCTTGTCTTGTGTGCCTTGTGTGCCTTACATGTTTGTCTTTGTAAATATCTGTGTTGTGTTTAATCATAGCATCATGACATCATCCAGCATCATATGCATTGACTAACCATTTCAGGGGTTCGAATTTTCATCTTTGTTCTTGTTTTGTAGGACATGGAAACTGCTCGTAGAAAGACAATTCAGGTCAATCTTGTAAGGATCCCTCCTCAGCTTAAGGAGCTTATATCCAGGATTCCCGAGAACTCTTCATTCAGTGACAGGCATGGAAGCCTCATCAGCTTGGTCAACACCAACATTGAGGAAGATATGATTAAGGTCCTGTTCCAATTCTCTGACCCTCTGCATCACTGTTTCACCTTCTTGGACTATCAGTTGGTACCTACATTGGAGGAGTTCTCCCGGCTCCTGAAGATCCCTATCCGTGATCAGCTACCCTTCAACGGTACAGAAAAGGAACCTAAGCTTGAAGAGATTGCTAAAGCCTTGCACCTACAGTCATCTGACCTCAAGGGACATTGGGAAGTTAGAAGTGGTGTCAAAGGGTTCTTAGCCAGGTTTCTGTTTGAGAAAGCCCTTGAATGTTGGAACTCTCTTGACTTGCAAGCTTTTGAAGAGGTTGTGGCCCTCCTTGTTTATGGTTTGGTATTGTTCCCTAATCCAGATCAGCTTATTGATATCAGTGCCGTTCAGATCTTTATGTCCAGGAATCCTATACCTACATTGCTGGGGGACATCCTTCACTCATGTTACACTCGAACCATGAGAAAAAGAGGTGTCCTTATGTGTTGCACTCCTCTCCTGGGAAGGTGGTTTATTTCGCACCTTCCCCAATCAGTCCTGAAGAATGAGCGGGGTTTGAGATGGTCACAACGGTTGATGACTCTTACACATGCAGATATACATTGGTGTCCTAGATCCAGAGGGGATGTCACCATCATTGATCGTTGTGGGGAGTACCCTAATGTTCCTTTACTTGGAATCAGAGGAGGTATTACTTATAGTCCATGCCTGGCTTGGAGACAATTTGGTTATGCTCGGAGGGACGGTCCTCATGACATGTTGATTCCTGACATAGTTTTTGACTTCGACAGTGATACTCAAGGACTTCGTCAGAGATTTATCAGAGCCTGGAGGATGCCTAGTAGGATAGACAGCAAGACACTGGGGCACAGGAACTCCATCCCTTTGGAGCCGTATCTCAAATGGGTACGCGCCCGCTCTCAGAAGTTAGTGATGCCTTATCCTCACATGCTTCCAGTAATCAAAGAACCTGTCTTGGAAGGAGAAGCGTCTCATGTTATTCAGCACCCTGATATGCCCACATCCTGGGAAGAGATGCAGAAGAGCTGGATCCAGCTTAAGGAGGAAAGGAATTCTTTGGAGACTAGTCTGCATGCCAGTGAAAAGAAAGTCTTGGAGCTCACCCGTCTGCTGCACGAGGAGAGGAACCTCAACACCTACATAGCTCCGAAGAGGATGCGCAGTGTATTTTGGGATTGACTTGATTCTTGTACTTTTGCCCATGAGGCCTTGATGTATTAAACAGTGATTTCATTAATGATAACGTGTGTTCTTTTCTTGTCTACAACGAATTTGAACTTTCGAACCCTTGAATGCATTGCATACGCATTTCATACATCATGTGCATAGCAGGTTTTTCCCCTTTTTCAGGTTGCTTACAGTTCTTCGCTGTTTATTTCAGCATCATGAATTCCGGATCTGAATCAACAGAGACTTCAATCAAGGCTCTCCAGGCGCAGAATGCGCAGTTTCAAGAAATGATCATGGGTCTAGCTAAAGGCCAAGAAGAACTGAAGACTATGCTCCTAAAAAAGAAGAAGAAGAGAAGAACTGTTCTGTTCAACTCGGGCCGAAGGTTGGGTAATACTCTGCATCAGGAAGAGGCTGGTTCTTCTGTTGGCAAGAGTCCTTCTCAGGCAGAAGCAAGGGTTCCTACTCCAGTGGTCTCCGACAACGAGACGGATTATGATGAAGAGCAGTACCCTCCTGAAGACAACAAGTACAAACAACTAGAGGACAGGTTGAAGGCTATGGAGGTGCAACAGACACCTGGGCTGGACTTCGGAGATCTGGGTTTGTCGACTGGTATAATCATTCCCCATAAATTCAAAGCTCCCACCTTCTCCAAGTATGACGGGGCATCTTGTCCCAAGCTGCATTTGAGGTCTTATGTTCGAAAGATTCAGCCGTACTCTGCGGACAAGAATCTATGGATCCACTTCTTCCAGGAGAGTCTTTCAGGGACTCATCTCGAATGGTTCTATCAGCTGGATGGGACCAAAGTTCGTAACTGGGAGGAGCTGGCTACTGCTTTCTATAAGCAGTATCAGTATAATGCCGACCTTGCCCCCACACGTACCCAACTCCAGGGTATGTCGTTAGGTGCAAGTGAAGGTTTTAAAGAGTACGCGCAGAAGTGGAGAGATCTGGCTGGCAGGGTGCAGCCACCTTTGACTGATCGAGAGTTAGTGGACATGTTCTTGGGGACCCTATCTGGGCCATTCTTTAACCATCTCATTGGGAATTCTTCAGCTGGTTTCACTGACTTAATCTTGACTGGAGAGAGAATCGAAGCTGGGCTGAAATCTGGGAAGATTGCAAAGGGTGCATCATCTAGTGCAGAAAAGAAGCCGTTTAAAAAGGAGTCTAGTGCCGTGTATGGTTCTAGGAAATCAGAAAAACCTGATCGCCGCCAATCTGTCAGTGCGGTCATGATTGCTACGCCTGCTGCCGCTCCCCGACCAAATAATCCTCAAAGGGCTGATAGACCTCGGAGAGAGTTCACCCGGTTAAGCATGACCCTATCGCAAATCCTGCCACAGTTGCTAGCCACCAATTTGGTGACTGTCAAGGAGGCACCAAAGTTCTCAAACACTACCTCTCCTAAGTACAACCCGAATGCCCGTTGTGCTTACCATTCAGATAGCCCGGGGCATGCCACTGATGACTGTTGGGCGTTAAAGAATAAGGTGCAAGACCTTATCGATGCTAAAGAGATACAATTCGAAGCGCCCGCAAAACCGAATGTAGTTACTGCCCCTATGCCTCAGCACGGGGTAAATGCTATTGATGAAGATGTTTATGCTGTTTCTGTGGAGGATCTAGCCACTCCTTTAAAGATCATTAAGAAGAACCTACTGCAGGCCGGTTTATTTCCGGGTTGTAGTGAGGGTTGCCTGTTCTGTGTTGTGTCCCCATCCGGTTGTCCCTTGCTCAAGTTAGGTGTCCAAAGCTTAATGGATAGCAAGGAGATTTTATTCAAGAAGTCTGCTGTTCGCATGGTTCCAATGGAAGAAGTCTCTGTGGTGACTATCTTCAACAATCCGATCCCGGCTCTCCAGAAGAAGCCTGTCCAAATTCTGACCGTTGCACCTGTTACTATCACTGTTCCTGGGCCCCTGCCCTATGTATCCAACAAAGCTGTCCCTTGGCACTATGGGGCAGATGTATATATAAACGGAGTGAAACAAGAGCTCAACGCTGGCGCCAGCATCTGTGACATCACTGGCCCGGCCAAAGTTACCCGCAGTGGCAGGCTCTTCTCGCCTGACATTGCGCCACCTGCTGCTAGAAGACCATTCCTGATAATTCCTGCAAGTACACCTACTCCCGTTGCTGATCAAGTTGTTATTCCTGCTGCTGATCCTATTGTTTCTCCTGCTGCCGAGTCATCCAATGCTCGGGGCAAGGGAATTGAAACTGAGCCTGCCCAGATGGAGATACCCATACCCATAGCTGCTGAGGCCTCCCCACAAGAGATGGAGGAGATTTTGAAGATTATAAAGAAGAGCGATTTTAATGTTGTGGAACAGCTGGGGCATACGCCCTCCAAGATATCTATGCTCTCTTTACTGCTGTGCTCTGAGGCCCATTCAAAGGCCCTCATCTCATTCCTCAAGAAGGCCCATGTGCCACATGAAACCTCGGCAGTCCAGTTCACTGATTGTGTGGCAAGTCTAACGGCAGATAATGGCTTGGGTTTTTCAGACGCTGATTTGACCATGAAGGGGAAAGATCATAATGATGCTCTGCATGTCTCAATCGAATGCAGGGGCACCACCTTGGCACATGTGTTGGTTGATACCGGGTCATCTTTGAATGTACTACCCAAGAAGGCTCTGGATCGTCTAGATTGTGAAGGCCTGGATTTGAAGCCCAGCAACATCATTGTCAGGGCCTTTGATGGTTCAAAGAGAATGGTCCATGGGGAGGTGGACATTCCGATTCGTGTAGGCTCTCAGGTGTTCGACTCCACTTTTTATGTGATGGACATCCGTCCATCTTACTCTTGTCTGCTGGGTCGACCCTGGATACATAAGGCTGGGGCAGTGACCTCTACCTTGCATCAAAAACTGAAGTACCCCGTCAGAGGGAAGATCGTCACCGTGCAAGGTGAGGAAGAATACATGGTGAGCCACCTAAACTCGTTCAGATACATTGAGATGGATGGGGAGTTCATTGAGACCCCCTTTCAGCATTTCGAGGAGGTGTTTCCAATCGCAGCAGAAATAGCAGAAGCAGGTGGTCCTCTGAAGATGGCTTCCCTAAAGGATGCCAGGGCTGTATTGCAAAAGGGTGAAGGTGCTAACTGGGGCAGACTGCCAGACTTCACCCAGAAGACTGATAAACTTGGGCTGGGTTTCACCTTAGAATGGCAGAGAGCTATGAGGAAAGAGAAGATCGGAAGACCTCCGGTGTTTATTAAAGGTTCAGAAGCGAATGCTGTTGGGGAAGACCTTGAAGTGGACGAAGCCGAATTCAACAGCTGGATTTATCCGACGGCCGAAGAAGGATTGAACAATTGGAGTGCAAAGGATCACACCCCTGTTACCTTTGTGACACAGTAATGAATTCCCATGTTTTGTTATTTTGTAATAAACAATGATAAACTCTATGGCCCGGTGTCTTACCCGAGGCACCGTGGTTCTATTTGTGAGGGCATATGAACTGTCATTTTATACATCATGAATGAAAATCTTGGACTATTTTCGCATTGCAAATATTGTGTTCCTTTTCTATCTTTCCTTTTCCTTTACATAATTTTCAAAACAGCTGTATTTACACACACACTCACTCATACAGGTTCCAATCCACTCTGGATCTCGCTGATAACAGCTCTGCTAATGCCAATTATGACTTCGAAAATCCGATCAACTTAGCCGAAGACGAGGGTGAAGATGATTGCGAAGTGCCTGGCGAGCTTGCAAGACTGTTACTTCAGGAAGAGAGGGCAATTCAACCCCACGAAGAGCCAGTGGAAACCATAAACCTGGGTACTGAAGCAGATAGAAAAGAGGTAAAGATTGGTGCTAACCTAGAGCTCAGCGTGAAGCAACGGTTAACCAAGATGTTACATGACTATATGGAGATCTTTGCCTGGTCCTACGAAGACATGCCAGGGTTGGATACCGATATTGTCGTCCATCATTTGCCGACTAGAGAAGACTGCCCTCCAGTTAAACAAAAGGTCCGTCGGATGCGTCCAGAGATGTCCGAGAAGATTAAGGCCGAGGTGATGAAACAGTTTGATGCCGGGTTCCTTGCAGTAACTTCTTACCCTCAGTGGGTTGCTAATGTGGTGCCGGTACCTAAAAAGGACGGCAAGGTCAGAATGTGTGTCGATTACAGGGATCTGAACAGGGCCAGCCCCAAGGATGACTTCCCCTTACCTCACATTGATGTTCTTGTGGATAATACAGCTCAGCACAAGGTATTCTCTTTCATGGATGGCTTCTCAGGCTACAATCAGATAAAGATGGCACCTGAAGACATGGAGAAGACTACATTTGTTACTCAGTGGGGCACCTTCTGTTACAAGGTCATGCCGTTCGGGTTGAAGAATGCTGGGGCAACCTACCAACGTGCCATGGTTGCCTTATTTCATGATATGATCCATCATGAGATCGAAGTGTATGTGGACGACATGATCGCTAGGTCCCAGACTGAGGAGGAGCATCTAGATCATCTACAGAAGTTGTTTGACCGGTTGAAACTGTACAAGCTGAGATTGAACCCGAACAAGTGCACCTTCGGGGTAAGATCTGGGAAGTTGCTAGGCTTCGTGGTCAGTGACAAAGGTATTCAAGTGGACCCTGCTAAGGTCAAAGCTATTCAAGAGATGCCAGTTCCTAAGACAGAGAAGGAAGTCAGAGGCTTTTTAGGACGCCTGAATTACATTGCTCGATTCATCTCTCATCTGACTGCTACCTGTGAGCCAATCTTCAAGCTGCTGAAGAAAGATCAGGTAGTGCGTTGGAACGATGAATGTCAGGCCGCCTTCGACAAAATTAAAGAGTATCTCCAAGAACCACCTATCCTTATGCCACCGGTGGAAGGGAGACCTCTGATCCTATACCTGACAGTGCTAGACAACTCAATGGGGTGTGTGCTGGGGCAGCATGACGAGTCTGGCCGAAAAGAGCATGCCATTTATTACCTTAGCAAAAAGTTTACCGACTGTGAGACCCGATACTCACTGCTTGAGAAAACTTGCTGCGCTTTGGTATGGGCTGCTCGCCGGCTGAGACAGTATATGCTGACTCACACTACCTTGTTGATCTCAAAGATGGATCCGATAAAGTGTATATTTGAAAAGCCTGCTCTGTCTGGAAGAATTGCAAGATGGCAAATGATCTTGACGGAATACGACATTCAGTACACAACCCAGAAAGCCATCAAAGGGAGTGTACTGGCAGACCACTTAGCTCATCAAGCTGTAGATGACTACCAATCAATGAACTTCGAGTTTCCGGATGAAAGCATCATGATCGTAACTGACTGTGAAGTACCTGGACCGGATGAAGGACCTGAACCAGGATCCCGATGGTCTATGCACTTTGACGGAGCTTCCAATGCTTTGGGAAATGGTATCGGCGCCATAATCATATCTCCACAAGGTACTCATACTCCACTCACTGCCCGGCTGTGTTTCAACTGTACCAACAACATGGCGGAGTATGAGGCGTGTATCATGGGTCTTCAAGCTGCGATCGACCTAAGGATCAAATTTCTAAGTGTTTTCGGAGATTCCGCTCTTGTGATCAATCAGATCAAAGGAGAGTGGGATACGAAACATCCAAACTTGATTCCTTACAGAGAATGTGTGTTGACCCTGATTCCCCACTTCACAGAGATAACCTTTGAGCACTTTCCGAGAGAAGAGAATCAGTTAGCGGACGCGTTAGCTACTATGTCTTCAATGTTCAAGGTTAAATGGGATAATGAAGCTCCCCAGATCACCATCTGGAAACTGGACGAACCGGCATACTGTTGTGATCTCGAAACTGAATCGGTAACTGAGAAGCCTTGGTACCATGAAGTGAAGAGATATCTTGAAGCTCAGGAATACCCTGAAGGTGCATCCATCAATGATAAGAAATTCCTGAGGAGGTTCGCAGCAAAGTTCTTCCTAAGCAACGGCATCTTGTACAAGAGGAATCATGATTCAACCTTACTGCGTTGTGTGGACAAGATTGAAGCAGAAAGAATCATGGAAGACCTACATGAAGGGACCTTTGGTACGCATTCCAGTGGACATACTATGGCTAAAAAGATCCTACGGGCAGGATATTACTGGTCCACAATGGAAGCTGACTGCTATCAACACTCCAGGACATGCCACAAGTGCCAGATCTATGCAGATAAGGTGCATGTTCCTCCGGTTCCCCTGAATGTTCTGACTGCGCCTTGGCCATTTGCAATGTGGGGCATAGATATGATTGGCGAGATAAGACCTACGGCATCCAATGGACATCGCTTCATCCTAGTGGCGATCGACTATTTTACAAAGTGGGTTGAAGCAGCATCCTATGCTACAGTAACCAAGACTGTTGTGGCACGGTTTATTCGGCACAATCTGATTTGTCGATACGGCGTCCCTGAACGGATTATTACAGACAACGGTACCAATCTGAACAATAAGATGATTGCTGAGCTTTGCGAACAGTTCAAGATACAGCACCACAATTCTTCTCCTTACAGACCGAAGATGAATGGGGCTGTAGAAGCAGCTAACAAGAACATCAAGAAGATCGTGCAAAAAATGACAGTAACTTACAAAGATTGGCACGAGATGTTACCGTTCGCTCTGCATGGGTACCGTACCTCAGCAAGGACGTCAACCGGGGCAACTCCCTTCTCTCTGGTTTATGGTATGGAGGCAGTCTTGCCGATCGAAGTGCAAATTCCCTCTCTCCGGATAATGAAGGATGCAAATCTGAACGAAGATGATTGGATCCAGACACGACTTGATCAACTCAATCTCATTGACGAAAAGAGACTTGCTGCTATTTGTCATGGTCAGACGTATCAGAAACGAATGATCAGGGCATTTAACAAGAAAGTCAGACCACAAGAATATCAAGTTGGGGATCTGGTTATCAAGAGAATCATCCTTCCTCAGAGTGATCCAAGGGGCAAATGGACCCCTACATATGAAGGGCCATTTGTGGTTAAGCATGTGTTCTCAGGAGGAGCAATGATCTTAACCAACATGGATGGTGACGACCTTCCTCACCCCGCCAATGCAGACATAGTTAAAAAATACTACGCATGAAAAAAGACCCGCTAGGCTGACATGCCTAGGCAAAAATTAGGGCTTCCCGTCGAACCAAAAGGGTTCGGGCAAAATGTAGGGATGAAAATGAAAAAATCTGTACACCCGGCAAGTCGAAAACCTGAAAGGGCGGCTTGGGCAAAAATGGGTATCCCGGTGGACTGAAAACCCGAAAGGGCGGTCCAGGCAAAAATTAGGGATAAAGCGTAAAACTATGTCTCATTGATCACTTTGCATCCAGAATCCGGTATCCGCATCAAGTTCAGACGGCATCGATCAGTCAGCTTCACCTTCAACCAAGGTCATCAAGTGATGAGACGCTCGGAGTTATAAAGGCAATAGCAGAGTTGAAACCCAGTGGATCATTCATCTTTCACACAGCTGTTTTATTTTCATTTGTACAAAACTTGTATAAACTCTTTTGATCGGCGACGTACCTCTTACTAGGGCGTCAGCCTCTTGTACACAAAACGCCTATTCAGGCCATTCAAAAATCAATAAAAATATATCTTCAGTTAAATGTGCCAAGTGTTTTTCTTTTTTTGTTTTGTTTTGCGAAGAACGTCCAAGGTTCAATTTGTGATGTATGCATTGACAATAATTTGCTAACTCATAAATATTTGCATACGAAACAAAGGAATTCATTGCAGGTGACACTAGAAACAGGGGCAATAAAGAGTTGTCCAAGTGACCCAATTGCTCTATCCTCCAAGGTACTAAGGTAGGTTCAGCTAAAGAACACGACCAAGTGTATCTTAATCCCCCAGAGAGTGGTTCAACAAGTCAATACATTCTTCTCCCAGCAAAATATCAAGGAAATTGAGTATCCTCCTGTAGATCTCAATACCTCCCCAGCAGCACGCATTCTTAACAAGCATCCCCGGCAGTCTTGGTCTAAAGATTGTTCCCCGGCGGTATCTCAATATTCAAAGGAATCACTTCCCCAGCACATCAAACTCCCCAGAAGAGTCCAATCCAGTTTCCCCAGGAAAGTTGGAATTCATATCTCCCCAAGCAGTAAGCTTATCCCCAGTAGATTCTGGAAGCTTATCCCTCGCAAAGCACGAACGCGTCGTCCCGGCTTGATTTAAAGAGTTATTTCCGTAACAGGATATAACTGGGTTATCCTCAGCCAAAAGCCACGGAAAGAGCGTCCTCGGCAAAGTATCTTCCTACCCCCAGCGAAGTCTATCAATACTTCCAGCACAACAAGGATATCCCCAGCATAACTCATCAACGGTATACCCAGCGGAGTTATCTTCATCAATTCAGCAAAGCATCGTTATCCCCACAGAGTAGCACTCCCCAGCATGACCGCTAGAGTATCTCTTCTCCCGCAGAATTATTTCATTTGCCAAGTTTATTCCGCAACGGAGTTATTTTCTCCTACCGGTATTCTTGCAACAATCATCCACAGCGGAAGCAAAAGCTCTTCCTCAACATCAGCCCAGGATATGACTTCCAGGCACCCGTCAAGGATTTATTTTCCTAGACGAAAACACACATGAATCATCACATACATCATTATAGCATGCATGTACACATCATATCATATAAATCGTATCCATGTTTGCTTGATCCATATCATGCATCGCATATAACTGACCTTTACCTTGCAGGAAAGATGCAGTTGAAATTCTCAAACATATTTCAAGGACCTCTCTAGTCCAGTTAAATCGACTCCAAACAGATTTTTCTGATAAAGACTCAGTAGAAGTTCTCTTATGGTCCCCTCTCCAACGGCGTGTGAGGTGGTAATTCCTTCTTCAGATGTTCCCCTCTCCGGCATGAGCGTGAGGTGATATTCTCTTATGGTCCCCTCTCCAACGGCGTGTGAGGTGGTAATTCCTTTTTCAGATGTTCTCCTCTCCGGCATGAGCGTGAGGTGATATTCTCTTATGGTCCCCTCTCCAACGGCGTGTGAGGTGGTAATTCCTTTTTCAGATGTTCTCCTCTCCGGCATGAGCGTGAGGTGATATTCTCTTATGGTCCCCTCTCCAACGGCGTGTGAGGTGGTAATTCCTTTTTCAGATGTTCTCCTCTCCGGCATGAGCGTGAGGTGATATTCTCTTATGGTCCCCTCTCCAACGATGAGCGTGAGGTGGTAATTCCTTTTTCAAGATGTTCCCCTCTCCGGCATGAGCGTGAGGTGATATTCTCTTATGGTCCCCTCTCCAACGGCGTGTGAGGTGGTAATTCCTTCTTCAGATGTTCCCCTCTCCGGCATGAGCGTGAGGTGATATTCTCTTATGGTCCCCTCTCCAACGGCGTGTGAGGTGGTAATTCCTTCTTCAGATGTTTCCCTCTCCGGCATGAGCGTGAGGTGATATCTCCTTTCAGATCATAATTTCCTATAGTTCCCTCTCCAGCGGTGAGTGAGATGACTCCCTTTAAGATTATAATGTCCTTTGGTTCTCTTCCTGACACTACGAAGATGGTAATCCTCGCCAAGATTTTCTCAATGAGCGTTGTTGAAGTTAAAATCATCCAAGGTTCACTTATCATTCAGGCTAAGGCAGTAACCATCCCTGGTTCATTCATCAACGTTTGAAGCTCCAGACCCAGCTCCTGTAACCTGTCAGGACACATCTATATCAAGCATCAAAAATCAGCTCCTGCAACGTGTCAGGTACTCATTTTTCTGTTTTGCAGGTGTGCAGGTTCTCGCTAAGGAATCTCCTACGCAATCAACGTCCAGATGGCATCTATAAGCCCATCACCCTATCCAGCAGTCTCTAAATGGCACCTATAAGCCCATTCCCTCATCATCATTGCTACTATGTGAGCGCAAATTTCTGGGCACTCTAGTGTTCAATCATCTTTTACCCTCGGATTACGAAAGGCACGGCAGCCAATCTGCATCCTCAGGTCTAAGAAGATTGAACAGGGGCAACTGTTGTACCCCAAAATTTGCCCTCCCATATTCATCAAGAATTGTCAAAATCAAGGTCACAAAATTCCCCCAGGGTTGTGCAGCTCAACTGTCTCCTAGACAGTCAAAACTAGGGTTTGAGTTCTGGTCAAGCAAATGAACCTTTCAAAGGCCCAATCAAATCTCATATGCCTACAAAGATGGTCAAGTGTCTTCATGTCAAGTTTCAAGGCATTCAGCTCAAAATTGCACAGTCAAAACCCTAAATTGCACTACAGTCAACTGTAGGGGCAAAATGGTCATTTGACAGTCAAAAGTTCAAATTTTTGGTCAATATATCATTTTGAAGCCACAAACATCATTTGATCAATGCTTGATCATGATTCTCAAAATTTGGCTCAGAAATCATCAAAGATGCAAAAGTTGCTATATTTGGACAGCTGAAAAAGTCAACTGAAATTGACCAGGGCATAACTTTCACATGGATTATCAGAAAAATTCCATCCAAAGCTCATTTTGAAGAGAAAGACATTTCCTACAACTCATCTTCATATTCCAAGTCCAAGAAATGCTCTCACAAAAAGTTATCAATTTCAACATTATAGGTCATTTTCAAAAGTCAACAAAAAGTGACTTTAAGTCAAAGGCCATAACTTGAGATTGGTAAATCAAAATGACATGGGACCAAAGGCATTGGTTAAAGGACTCAAAGACCTTTCCAGAATGTCCAAGAACATGTGAAAAGCTTAAATATGGACCAAGTTATGCCTTGTGGAAGTTGGGAAATTTTTAGGAATTTTTGAAAGTCAACATTGATGCAAAAGGCCTAAAAATGCAAATGGGCCCATTTTTCTTCCAAGTTTCTTCATGCCAAGCCTATGCACGACCACTAGGCCCAAAGGGGAGTATTCTCATATTTTTTAATTATTTATTTGAATTAATATTAATTTATATTCATTTAAATGATTTTAATTCATGAAAAATATAAACCTTAACCTAAAAAATCTTTTTATGCACATTATAATGTCAATATTTCGTGCTTAATGGATTATGGCAAGTTTTGATAAGATTGGATCATGATTGAACAAAAACAACATGAAAAGAGATTTGGAAAAGATATGAAAAATCAAATATTTGAAACCATGAATGCTTGAGATTTTGCCTAGTTTTCTTGACCTAAATCACTCCATATATGATCAGCATAACAACCCTAATCATCCAAGACTGAAGCTGCGCCCCAAAACAACCCTTGCATATTGAAAATTTCACAAAAAAACTCAAAACTGAAAAGTGCATTAGAGGTCAATTCAAGCTTCGATTTTGATCCCATTAGCATTCTCAGACATTCCTGGACATATTCCAACCATTGGCATCAAGTCAAACACATTGAAACGGTATCAAAAAGTCAAACCGTATCAAGAACATTTTGAATTCGCATAGCACGATTTAAGCATCCTCATGCATTTTTCTTTATGGATTATTGTTTGTCATGATGTTTCTGTGCTAACCAATATGTTTGATTTCATTTTTGAGCAACATACGCGATTTCGCCATTAACAAGCATTAGGGTTTCACAGCTTTGAATTTAGGGGTTTCCAAATATAGCAAAATTGGACCTTATCAACCCCATGGATGTGTTCAGAGCGTAGAGACGAAGCAACCTGGACCCTCGCGAACAATTTATGAATCACAGGGTGCTAATCGCTATTTTCCCATAGGCCTCTTTAAACCACGCTGAAAAAACCGTTCCCCTTGAGTTTTGTTTTACAGGGTGGGGAAGGAGACGGAGACGTGTCCATCAACCATTGGACTGTTTGAAATTCGCGCGAAATTCCAAAACAGCTAACGCGTTATTATTAAATTCTTTATCGTTTATTATATATTAATTGAAATGCAGGTGGTTCAGTGGTAACGCGCTATGTTTGTAACCCCAAAGACCTGGGTTCAAGTCCCAGGTCTTGCCTCTTTGCAATATTATTTTTCAATATGTCATTCTATGCAGCGTTAACATGAAAGACCACCATATTCCATCAGAATCCCATGAGCCACGCGTCCAGCTGCTTGCAAATCAAACGCATAGATTCAAGGAACACCATAGGTGCTGGTCAACGTGCCATACGAGATCCAAAGAAGTCAACAAACTCAGAATACAATTGGGCCAGGCCTCTCAAACTACACCTCCATAATGGGGCAGCACCCCCACACTGGTTTGATTATTTATTTTTATTGTTTTAATTATTATATTATTTATTTTTATTGCTTTCATTAATTAATTTATTTTTTTTTCTATAAAATATGAACACATTATAAAAAAATCAGAAAAACACAAAAAATATAATATTTATTTTATTACAATTATTTTCATAAATAAACTAGCATGTAAATTATGTAGTGTAATTAGGTTTTAATTTTAATTCTTTTTTTTAATAAAAAATCAAAAAAATGTAGAATTTAGGTTTTAATTGTTAATTCTTTTTTATTCCCCTTTTTCCACAATAATAATTATATTTATTTATTTATTTATTTTCCTATTTAAATTGTACATAATAAATTTTAGGTTTAATTTAGACTATATTTAAATCTTTCTTAATAAATAAAAAATATTAGAATTAGGGTTTGCCTCTTAATTTAATTTCCATTAATTTCTTTTCTTTATTAAATCTAAAAAACACAAAAATATTATTCTCATTTAATTTTAATTTTTAAATCCTTATTAACTTTAATTATTTGCAAAAAGGGTCCAACGCCCGTCATTAATCATTTAATCTCGCATTTATTTTATTATCGCTTGTTATAATTTTTGTAAATACCCCAAAGCCATGTAATTTACTTTTCGCACTTTATTTCTTCGCTTTATTTATTTTCCGCTAAATCGGGTCCGGTTTAATTTTGGCGATGTGGACCCGCGCCTTTGTAATAATCTTAGATTTATTTTTCGCAACTTTATAACTGCTAAATATGCATGCAAGAATGATTGGTCTTAATTAAAATCAAGCGTAGAACACGACAAACATGACAAGACAAATATCAATGAACACGACACACGATTCGCACACACCACCCCTAGGGTACGCCTCACTGTTGCCTTTCGAAAGGTGATCGTCGAGTAGAGGATGTCTTAGTAAGTCCTCATGATCCGGGAACCTGGCATGAGGGTAGCTTCTAAGGTGTCTTCCCATTGCTCCGGTGATCACCATGTCCCTAAAACTCGAATTGACCCGAACACCTCCAACGGTGGTGCTACCTACCTCTCAATGGTGGGATGGCACTACTTTAAAGGATATTTACACAGACGAATTCCTTAGGGTAGGTAGGTTCTCGTAGATACTTGCTCTCTTCAAAACAAACAAAAATCTTTTCACACTAACACATTTTCAAAAGCTTTCAAAGCAAACTTTTCAAACACTCTGACGTATGAGTCGATCTGAAATTTTTCAAAAGAAACTTTTAAACCCACATTGAAAAGCACGCAAAACATTTTTGAAAACACATTGAGCAAGTATCTAAGAGCCCATGGATAACCATGGATAGAAAGGGTGCTAACACCTTCCCTTTCTATAACCTACCTCCCGAACCGAGAGCAATCTCTTTAAGGAATTTTTCTGTGCTTTTGTCCTTTCCATTTGGAGAAAATAAAAGACGGTGGCGACTCTTGCTTCCGCGACATTTCGCGAACCAGCGTTAAACAGTCAGTTCCAGATCCACCGATCACAGATAACAATTCTCCACATTATGCCCTGGTGTCCCCTAATGAAAGGCACACGTCTGGTCTGTTTTGTAATACCAAGGCAATGGTGATGGTACAGCTGGAGGTGGTCGCGTCTGGACCAACTTCTTCTAAACCAATGCTGGTAATAGTTCTGCATAGCTCATGGGAATAGGATCATAGTTTTCCCTTCTCTGATTATACCTATGATTCCCCTGCTGGGATGGTCTTTGATAAGCAGCAGTATTCGAAGCGGCATTCATAACAGGAGTAACTGAGGCGACTTGCTGATGACGCTGATAATTCTTTCTAGGAGCGTTTACCCTTCTCTCTTGCATAACAGCATTTTTATCCCCCTTTTTCTTCTTTGTAAACCCATAAGCTGGCTTTTTCACCCCTCTGGATCCGTCACCCTTTGTCAAACGGCCCTCTCTTACTGCCTCTTCTAGGCGGACACCCATTCCTACCATTTCTGTAAAATCACTTGGGGCACTTGCTACCATTCTTTCGTAGTAGAAAGCTCCTAGCGTCTTCAGAAAAATCTTAGTCATTTCCTTCTCCTCCATGGGCCGAATCACTTGTGCAGCCACTTTGCGCCATCTCTGCGCATACTCTTTGAACGATTCTATATCTTTTTGAACCATGGCCCTAAGCTGGTCAAGGTCAGGCGCCATGTCCATATTGTACTTGTATTGCTTAATGGATGCTTCTCCCAAATCATTAAAAGTATGGATGTTGGCGCTATCCAAGCTCATATACCATTTCAATGTTGCGCCAGTCAGACTATCCTAGAAAAAGTGAATCAGCAGACGCTGATCATCGGTGTGGGTAGATATTCTTCTTACATACATCACCAAATGAGCACGAGGGCAAGTGTTGCCTTTGTACTTCTCAAACTCTGGGACCTTGAACTTAGCAGGCACTTTAACATTAGGGACCAAACACAGATCATTCACATTCTTCCCGAATAACTCTTTTCCCCTAAGAGCCTTCATCTCTCTTTGCATTCTATCAAACTGCTCTTGGAAATCATCCATTTTGCCATAAAGACCCAAATCTTCACTCGGCGGAGGGAAAGGACGACACACATCTTCATTAATAAACGGAACCAAATTCACTGAAGAAGGTGCAACAGGAACAATATGCACCACAGGAGGTGTCGGAGTAACAACATTTTGAACCACTGGAGCATCTTGAGGGCCAAGATTGAAACCTTCAGGTGCAAATTTTTTTGGCATTCCCCACGGATAACCCTGAGGCACACTATTTTGAACAACAACCAGAGTAGAGGATACAAGACCAGTTGGAACTTCAGCATTTTCCCTTGTTGGTTGAGGTTGAACACTCGGTGGCTGATTCTGAGCAACCACCAGAGCTTCCATCAGAGTAGTCAAGTTGGCCAATCCAGCCTTCAAAGCGGAAACTTCTTCGCGCAGCTCGCGATTCTCCTGTTCTAAGTTGTCCATCTTCTTTTTGAAATTAGCTCGAGTGTTATAGTGATGAGTCAGCTTGCTGAGTGAAGTAAAGAAGCTGGGTAAGACACCTGGATATGCATAACAAATGCAATAAATATGTGCAATATGATGCATGATATGCAATGCACATGATTATTTTACTTCATTATTTAATATTTCAAGGGATTTAAGATTTATAGACACATTGCAAACATCCAAGTAATAAAGCTTTTGAAATACTGAAATTTTTTATTACAATAACTTCAAAAATGGATTACAAGTTTCAACGATCCCAAGTACAAGATGGAAATACAATCTAAAATCCTGAGAAGAGGAAATAATAGAGATCAATCTGTACGTTGGCGCTTCCCTGTGAGCCTGGCGATCTGAGCCCTCAATCTCTGGTTTTCTTCCACCTGTCTGATGGCAACCTCCTTCCAATCATCTGAAGCAGTAAGTGAGTAATCAACACCTGTTTGAGGCCTAGGAGAAAATAAACCCATTGCCTCTCCATAGACCCCACTGCTCGATTCTCAAGGATCTCGATCAAATCATATTTCTCCTTCAGGTTTGCTCTGTAGGAACTCTCTAAAGTCTGGAACTTGTTCTTCCAAGCATACCTTTCTTGTTGCATCCTAACCAAAGCAAGCTGCAGCTCTTCCAGATCATCTAATAAGGGAGGAGTGGTCTTCACAAACGAATCAGGCATGGGTGTCTCCCGAGTATACGACATCTTCAACTGAATGGCTCTCGATCGGACCCACTGAAGATATGGCTCCAAAGAAACAACACCTCTAGGTCCCAAATCCTTCCTAGTCTTCTTATGAATATGACGCCAGGCCTTCGCAATCTTCCCCCTAGCTTCCCTATGGTCTTCTCCTTCCTTCATAAAGAAACTACTCAAATGAATATTATTTGGTTTATCCCTCATCGGATAACCAAGCTGTCGCCGTGCAAGAACAGGGTTATAGTTAATTCCTCCCTTTGTACCAAGAAGAGGCACATTGGGGAAACTACCACAACTGTCAATAATCTCCACATCCTGGTAAGCTCGATGATACCAATCAATATCCGAGTGAGTAAGTGCCATGATCTTAGGAGCCCAACGAGGTTCCTTCTTGACATCCCAAAAAGCATCAGACTGAGGCATATGAGAGATAAACCACCGGTATAACAAAGGCGTGCAACAGATAATCATTCCCCCGTGATAGGAACTCCGAAGATGAGCAGAGTAATAAGCATCACCCAACAGTGTAGGAACCGAGTTTCCAATCATGAAAATCCTGATAGTGTTATGTGATCGGTGGAAATAGAACTGACTGTTTTTAAGCTGGTTTCGCGAAATGTCGCGGTAAGCAAGAGTCGCCACCGTCTTTTATGTTCTCCAACATGGAAAGGACAAAAGCACAACAAAATTCCTTCTTTGAGATTTCTCTCGGTTCGGGAGGTAGATTTATAGAAAGGGAAGGTGATAGCACCCTTTCTATCCGTGGTTATCCACGGGCTCTTAGGTATTTGCTCTTATGTTTTCAAAATTTGTTTGCTTTTCAAGTGTGTGTGGGTTTTGAAAAAGTTCGTTTGAAAACTTCTAGGTAACTCTTGTATCAGTCCTCAAGAGTGTATGAAGTATTGTTTGAAAACTTTTTGAAAGCGTAAGGTGTGAAAAGTATTTTGTTTGTTTTTGAAAAGAGCAAGTACCCATGAGTCATCTACCTACCCTAAGGAATTAAGTTGTGTAAGAGTCCTTTAGATAGTGCTATCCCACCATTGAGAGGTAGGTAGCACCATCGTTGGAGGTATTCGGGTCAATTCGATTATCGGGACAGTGTGGTCACCGAAGCAACGGTAGGACACCTTAGAAGTAACCCTAATGTCCTAGATCCTTTTTTATCCGAGGCAACCGTTTCGAGGTGATTGGATCTTTTAGACAGAAGGGCGACCTCTAAGACACCCTATACTTGATGACCACGTTTCGATGCAACGAGTGAAGCGTACCCTAGGAGTGGCATGTGCTTTGTGTGTTGTTTTTCAGTTAATGTTTTTGTACATATTATTTGTGAGCTACGGGTTAATTTTATTTACATACATTCTTTCATGCATTTAACAGTTAGGGGTGCGGAAAGTAAATTGCGGAAATATAAATTCTACGCTATTACAAGGCGCGGGTCTATACATCGCCAAAAAACAAAGACTCGTTTTGATAAAAGTGCGGAAAGTAAAGAAAGCAATAAACCTTATTACTATTACATTCTTGGAAGCAGTTACATAATGATCAAAATAGAATAAATGCGCTCGAATAAAAATTAATCGAGAATGCCTTAAGGGTTTTGACCCTTTTAAGAAAAGAAATGAATTTTTTTTGTCTTTTTTGTGATTAAATGAAATTAATTAAATAAAGCCTAATATAATTAATTAATTTATTAAAAGAAAAATTTTTTTGTGTTTTTTTATGAAATAAAAATAAAAGAATTAAAATTCTAAGTTAACCTAATTCTAGATTATTTTGATTGTAAAGAAAAAGAAATTAAAGTTGACCTAATTAAACTATTTTAGTTGTTAATATTTTATTTACAAAAATAATGTGAAAATAATAATAATATTAATTCTATTTTTGATTTTTTATGAAAATATTAATTGGTTAATTGTTAAAAAAAGAATAAGAAATAAAATAAAACTAATAAAATATAAAATGACAAAATAATAAAAAAGGAAAAAAAGGCAAACCCAAGGGGGGTTTGGGCCAGGAATGAGGGTGTGTATGGAATTTGTGAGGCCCAATTGAATCCAGCTCGTTGACTCTTTCTGGTTGCCTACGCCCATGTTGACTCCAGAGCACCATGGTCCTCATGCTTGGCCTTTGGATTTGCACCGATGGACATTTGGCAGGCTGAGATGTGAAGCTTATGGTGCTCATCATTTGGGAATCTGCATAGGAATGCGTTTAAAAAAATAACAATGAATTATGGGGGGACCTGGGGATCGAACCCAGGTCCCAAAGATCAACAAACACAATGCCAACCACTACACCAATCCTGCGCGTTTGTTAGTATAATGGCCACTAAATATATTATTCAAAACAAAGACATAGTCTGGAAACACAAAAAAGGCGCGCCATGTTTGAATGGCCCATTCCCATCATTCCACGTAATCATCTTCTTCGTTCCTGGAACAAAAAATACAGGCAAATAACGGGGGTTTTAAACCCCCACAAAATACCAATCACAAAAATAGCGATTAGCTATATGGTGAATATAAAAAGGGCGCGAGGTATGCTTCATGTTCGTCTCATCATGCTGAGTTTGACCATGTATGTCTTGAGGTTTAATTTTACACTATGTGAAAAACCCCAATTCCAAAGCTTTGAAAACCTAGAGCTTAACAATGGCAACTTTCATGTTAGAGCATCATAATCAAATTAAGTTATGTAGAAAGCTTCGTATGAATGTCAGCAATGCAAAACAATGATCAAAATGTATTAATGATGTGTAAAAATGGAGTTTCGATTATGGAAGAGTTTGCTCAAACCGTGGTTCTGTTTGGTCGTTTCCTTGAGTGTTTGGATTGGTTTATGACTGCAAATCGTTCCTGGAAGGGTTGGGAGTGTATTTGGATCACAAGGAAGGCTTGAATTATGCTGGAAAGTGGTTTTCAGTTTGTGACTTTTCTCTTGAAATTTTGAAATTGGTTATGCTGCCTCTGAGTTTTCTAGGTCGTGATTCTTGTGTGGGAGGCTTGCCTGTATGTTAGTGAATGAGAATCAAACAATATATGAGCCTTTAACCTTTGCCATGAAGTCTTGAGATTTTGCCATGACCACCATTAAACAACTTACCATTTTTGCTCCAAATTTGAATTTCATGCTTGAAATAGGATGTACACGAAATTGGTATGTGTTTCATGATGCATCAAGGCTATTCAAACTCAAAGATATCCCTTAATTAATTTCTTTGATTTTTATTTGAATTTTAAAGATTTAAAATGAATTAAATCAAATAAAATTAAATAAAAATAGAAAAATTAATATTTAATCTTGAAATAAATCATGGGACACGTGGGAGGCATGGCAAAGCTGAATCAAGTGGAAAAAGTGGGCCCTTTTTGTCAAAAATGAAGTTTCAAGGATAGTTGGCTTTGGCCATTTCACAAAAATTTCCCAACTTCTCCAATGCATATCTTGCTCAATTTTGATCATATGAACATGTTTTTGGACATTTTGGAAAGGTCTTGAAGTCCTCTAAACAATGCCTTTGGTCCCATGTCATTTTGATTTACCAATCTCAAGTTATGGTCTTTGACTTAAAGTGCCTTTTTGTTGACTTTTGAAAATGACCTATAATGTTGAAATTGATAACTTTTTGTGAGAGAATTTATTGGACTTGGAATGTGAAGATGAGTTGTAGGAAATTTTATCCCCTTCAAAATGAGCATTGGATGGGATTTTTCTGATGAACCATGAAAAAGTTATGCCTTGGTCAAGTTACAGTTGACTTTTCAGCTGTCCAAAAATGGAAACTTTTGCATCTTGATGATTTTTGAGCCATGCTTGTGGAATCATGATCAAGACTTGATCAAATGATGATTGTGGCTTCAAAATAAGATGTTGACCAAAATTTTTGACTTTTGACTGCCAAATGACCATTTTACCCCTATAGTTGATTGTGAAGCAATTAGGGTTTTTGACTGTGCAACTTGACCTTGTGAGCCTTGAAACTTGACATGTAGGTGCTTGACAATGTATATGAGCATATGGGACTTGATTAAGACCTTGAAAACCTCAACTTCCTTGCAAGAACGAAAACCCTAATTTGACTGGCTTTAGGAGAGTGGTTGACTTTGTAGCCCTTGAGTAGACTTGAGCAATTTGAGGTGATGCTTGTCAAAACTTTGAAGAATATGGGAGGGAAAATTTTGGGGTACAACAGTTGCCCCTGTTCAATCTTCTTAGACCTGAGGATGTAGATTGGCTTGTGTGCCTTTCGTGATCCGAAGGTGGAAGATGATTGAACACTAGAGTGCCCAGAAATTTGCACTCACATAGTAGAGTATCAGCAACACAGCGGGAATGGGCTTACAGATGCCATTTGGAGAGATGGTGGATAGGAGGATGGGCTTATAGATGCCATCTGGAGATGTGACAGAACCTTGTCGGGAATGGGCTTATAGATGCCATTTAGGTGTCGACCGCGTAAAAGATTCCTTAGCGAGAACTTGCGTACCTGAGAAAGAAAGATAATTACCTGGCCTGTTACAGGGGTTGATCTTCAAACTCTTTATGCAGATATGCCCTGGCTGGATACAGGAATCGAATCTGGAATTAGTCGTCAACAGATATGCCCTGGCTGGATACAAGAATCGAATCTTCAAACTCTTCAGACGTGCCCTGGCTGGATACAGGAATCGAATATGGAAATAGTCGTCAACAGATATGCCCTGGCTGGATACAGGAGTCGAATCTTCAAACTCTTCAGACGTGCCCTGGATGGATACAGGAATCGAATCTGGAAATAGTCGTCAACAGATATGCCCTGGCTGGATACAAGAATCGAATCTTCAAACTCTTCAGACGTGCCCTGGCTTGATACAGGAATCGAATCTGGAAATAGTCATCAACAGATATGCCCTGGCTGGATACAGGAATCAAATCTTCAAACTCTTCAGACGTGCCCTGGCTGGATACAGGAATCGAATCTGGAAATAGTCGACAACAGATATGCCCTGGCTGGATACAGGAATCGAATCTTCAAACTCTTCAGACGTGTCCTGGCTGGATACAGGAATCGAATCTGGAAATAGTCGTCAACAGATATGCCCTGGCTGGATACAGGAATCGAATCTTCAAACTCTTCAGACGTGCCCTGGCTGGATACAGGAATCGAATCTGGAATTAGTCGTCAACAGATATGCCCTGGCTGGATACAGGAATCGAATCTTTAAACTCTTCAGACGTGCCCTGGCTGGATACAGGAATCGAATCTGGAAATAGTCATCAACAGATATGCCCTGGCTGGATACAGGAATCGAATCTTCAAACTCTTCAGACATGCCCTGGCTAGATACAGGAATCGAATCTGGAATTAGTCGTCAACAGATATGCCCTGGCTGGATACAGGAATCGAATCTTCAAACTCTTCAGACGTGCCCTGGCTAGATACAGGAATCGAATCTGGAATTAGTCGTCAACAGATATGCCCTGGCTGGATACAGGAATCGAATCTTCAAACTCTTCAGACGTGCCCTGGCTGGATACAGGAATCGAATCTGGAAATAGTCGTCAACAGATATGCCCTGGCTAGATACAGGTATCAAATCTGGAATTGCGACAGTTGATAGTAATTATCTTTGGATTGATCTTTTCCTGAAAAGGTAAAACATCAGTTGTATGCAATGTCATGATGTATGAAAAGCATGATGTCATGATGTTCTCGGGGAGAAATGAGATTGTGTGATATGATGCGTATGCGCATGCATCGTGTATGTAAGCAGGATATATGAAAATGTGATATGTTTATGAATGTATTTTCGTCTAGGAAAATAAATCCTTGACGAATGCCGGGAAGTTGAATCCTGGGCTGGCGTTGAAGAGTGAAGTTCTTCATTTCCGCTGGGGATGATGGTTGCAAGAATAAACCGGTAGGAGAAGATGACTCCGTTGGGGAATAAACTTGTTAGAGATATTACTCTGCGGGGAATACTCTGTGGGAAGAGATACTTCGCTGAGGTTTGATGATAACTTCGCTGGGGATACCGTTGATATGTTATGTTGGAAGATTTGATGAACTCCGCTGGGGGATAGGAAGAGCTTCGCCGAGGACGATCCTACCGTGGTAATTAGTTGAGGATAACCCAGTTATAAGCTCTGGTGAAGAATAACCTTTGAATAAAGCCGGGGAGACGCGTCCGTACTCTGCAGGGGATAAGCTTCCAGAATCTACTGGGGATAAGCTTCCTACTGGGGAGATTGATTCAACTATCTTGGGGAGACTTTTTGAGATTGTACTGGGGAGGTGGCTCCACTGGGGTGTCTGGTATTCCACCGGGGAACAATCTTATATCAAGACTGCCGGGGATGCTTGCTTAGGAACATCTGTATACTCCGCTGGGGAATATTGAGATTTCTGGGGATTCCCAACTTCCTTACGGCTGACAGTAGCGTGTCTCTGCTTGGGGAGAGTATTACTGACTTGCTGGAGATATTGTGCCTTTTCAGGGCTGATTGGGAGACCAACTCTGCTCGGGGGAGAGTATTGTTGAGCCTTGTCTTACTCTGCGGGGAGTGAGGGTATCTTGGTTACATTCTTCAGCCGAACTTACCTTAGTACCTTGGTGGACAGAACAACTAGATTGCTTGGACAACTCATTATTGCCCCTGTTTCTGATGTCACATGTAATTAATCCTTTGTTTCGTATTCAAATATTTATGAGTTAGCAATTAATGTCAAATGCATATATCAAAAATTGAACATTGGACGTTCTTTACAAAACAAAACAGAAAAAGGAAAAACAATTGGCAATTGGTCTGAAAAGTGAATTTGTATTGATTTTTGAATTTGCCTGTAAATAGGCGTTTATGTACAAGAGGCTGACGTCCTAGTAAGAGAACGCCGCCGAACAATATGGAATTTATACAATTTGTATAAAGGAAAATAAAACATCCGTGTGAAAAATCCCACTGGGTTCCAACTCTGCTATTGCCTTTATGTCTTCAAGCGTCTCATCACTTTGCTGCTTAGTTGACGATGAAGCTGATTGATTGATGCCGTCTGAACCTGATAGTTGATACCGGATTCTGGATGCAAGGTGATCCAATGAGACATAGTATTACGCTTATCCCTAACTTTTGCCTGGACCGCCCTTTCGGGTTTTTAGTCCACCGGGATACCCATTTTTACCCAAGCCGCCTTTTCAGGTTTTCGACTTGCCGGGTGTACAGATTTTTTCATTTCATCCCTTATTTTTGCCCGAACCCTTTTGGTTCGCCGGGAAGCCCTTATTTTTTCCTAGGCGTGTCAACCTAGCGGGTCTTTAATTCATGCGTAGTATCTTTTTACTATGTCTGCATTGGCAGGGTGAGGAAGGTCGTCACCATCTATGGTGGTTAGAATCATGGCTCCTCCTGAGAAGACATGTCTAACCACAAATGGCCCTTCGTACGGAGGGGTCCATTTGCCCCTGGGATCACTTTGAGGAATAATGATGCGCTTGATTACCAGGTCCTCAACTTGATACTCTTGTGGTCTGACTTTCTTGTTAAATGCCCTGATCATCCGTTTTTGGTACGTTTGACCATGACAAATAGCGGTGAGTCTCTTTTCGTCGATTAGGTTTAATTGATCAAGTCGAGTCTGGATCCAGTCGTCTTCGCTCAAACCTGCATCCTTCATTATCCGGAGAGAGGGTATCTGGACTTCAATAGGCAAGACTGCTTCCATGCCATAGACCAAGGAAAAGGGTGTTTCCCCGGTTGACGTCCTTGCTGAGGTACGGTACCCATGAAGAGCAAACGGTAACATCTCGTGCCAATCTTTGTAGGTCACCGTCATCTTCTGCACAATTTTCTTGATATTCTTATTTGCCGCTTCGACAGCCCCATTCATCTTCGGCCGATAAGGAGAAGAGTTATGGTGCTGTATCTTGAATTGCTCGCAGAGCTCAGTGATGATCTTGTTGTTGATTAGATTGGTACCATTGTCCGTAATGATCCTTTCTGGGACGCCGTATCGACAGATCAGGTTATGACGAATGAACCATGCTACGACGTTCTTGGTTACCGTAGCATAGGAAGCTGCTTCAACCCACTTCGTAAAGTAATCAATCGCTACCAGGATGAAGCGATGCCCGTTGGATGCCGTAGGTCTGATCTCACCGATCATATCAATGCCCCACATTGCAAAAGGCCAAGGTGCTGTCAAGACATTCAGAGGAACTGGAGGGACGTGCACCTTATCAGCATAGATCTGGCATTTGTGACACGTCTGAGAGTGCTGGTAACAGTCAGCTTCCATTGTGGACCAGAAATATCCTGCCCGAAGGATTTTCTTTGCCATGGTATGCCCATTGGAATGCGTTCCAAAGGTACCTTCATGCAGTTCTGCCATGATTCTTTCTGCTTCAGTCTTATCCACACAACGCAGTAAAGTTGAATCATGGTTTCGCTTGTAGAGAATGCCGTTGCTGAGGAAGAACTTTGCTGCGAACCTTCTTAGAAACTTCTTGTCGTTGACAGATGCACCCTCGGGGTATTCTTGAGCTTCCAAGTACCTCTTCA
This sequence comes from Vicia faba, assembly GCA_948472305.1. Classification (NCBI taxonomy): domain Eukaryota; kingdom Viridiplantae; phylum Streptophyta; class Magnoliopsida; order Fabales; family Fabaceae; genus Vicia; species Vicia faba. Next base: position 334,838,471 of record OX451739.1, on the reverse strand, counting down.
CCTCATGATACCAAGGTTTTTCTGTTACCTCTTCAGCCTCAAGATCACAGCAATATGCAGGTTCATCCAGTTTCCAGATAATGATCCGGGGAGCTTCGTTATCCCATTTGACCTTGAACATAGAAGACATCGTAGCCAGCGCGTCCGCCAACTGATTCTCCTCTCTTGGGAAGTGTTCAAAAGTTATCTCCGTGAAATGGGGGATCAACATCAACACACATTCTTTGTAAGGAATAAGGTTTGGGTGTTTCGTATCCCACTCGCCTTTGATCTGATTGATCACGAGAGCGGAATCTCCGAAGACACTCAGAAACTTGATCCTTAAGTCAATTGCAGCTTGAAGACCCATGATGCATGCCTCATATTCCGCCATGTTGTTGGTGCAGTTGAAACATAGCCGGGCAGTAAGTGGAGTATGAGTGCCTTTGGGGGATATGATCACAGCACCGACGCCGTTACCCAAAGCGTTTGAGGCTCCGTCAAAGTGCATAGACCATCAGGATCCTTCCTCAGGTCCTTCATCCGGTCCAGGTACTTCATAATCAGTCACTACCATGATATCCTCGTCTGGAAATTCAAAGTTCATAGATTGGTAGTCATCCACTTCTTGGTGTGCCAAATGGTCTGCCACTACACTTCCCTTGATTGCTTTTTGGGTCGTGTACTGGATATCGTATTCTGTCAAGATCATCTGCCATCTTGCTATTCTTCCGGACAAAGCGGGCTTTTCGAATATGTACTTGATTGGATCCATCTTTGAAATCAGTAGAGTAGTGTGAGTCAACATATACTGTCTCAGCCGGCGAGCAGCCCATACCAAAGCGCAACAAGTTTTCTTGAGCAGTGAGTATCGGGTCTCACAGTCGGTAAACTTTTTGCTAAGGTAATAAATGGCGTGCTCTTTTCGGCCAGACTCGTCATGCTGCCCCAACACACACCCCATTGAGCTGTCAAGTACTGTCAAGTATAATATTAGAGGTCTCCCTTCAACCGGTGGCATAAGAATGGGTGGTTCTTGGAGATACTCTTTGATTCTATCGAAAGCGGCCTGACATTCATCGTTCCAACGTACTACTTGATCTTTCTTCAGCAGCTTGAAGATTGGTTCACAGGTAGCAGTTAGATGTGAGATGAATCGGGCAATGTAATTCAGACGTCCTAGAAAGCCTCTGACTTCTTTCTCTGTCTTGGGAGCTGGCATCTATTGTATGGCTTTCACCTTGGCAGGGTCCACTTGAATACCTTTGTCGCTCACGACGAAACCTAGTAGTTTTCCCGATCTCACCCCGAAGGTGCACTTGTTCGGATTTAACCTTAGCTTGTACAACTTCAGACGGTCAAACAACTTCTGTAGATGGTCAAGGTGTTCTTCCTCAGTTTGAGACCTTGCAATCATATCGTCGACATAGACTTCAATCTCATGATGGATCATGTCATGAAATAAAGCAACCATGGCACGTTGGTAGGTTGCCCCAGCATTTTTCAACCCAAAAGGCATGACCTTGTAGCAAAAGGTGCCCCACTGAGTAACAAAAGTGGTCTTCTCCATGTCTTCAGGAGCCATCTTGATTTGATTATAACCGGAGAACCCATCCATGAAGGAGAATACCTTATGCTGAGCGGTGTTGTCAACCAGAACGTCAATGTGAGGCAGAGAGAAATCATCCTTGGGGCTCGCCCTGTTCAAATCCCTGTAATCAACACACATTCTGACCTTACCATCTTTCTTCGGCACTGGAACCACGTTGGCAACCCACTGAGGGTAAGAAGTCACTGCTAGAAACCCTGCATCAAGTTGTTTCATAACCTCAGCCTTGATTTTCTCGGACATCTCTGGACGCATACGGCGGACCTTCTGTTTTACTGGCGGGCAGTCTTCCTTAGTAGGCAAGTGATGAACCACAATGTCGGTATCCAACCCAGGCATGTCTTCGTAAGACCAGGCGAAGATTTCCACATAGTCATGCAGCATCTGGATCAACCATTGTTTCACACTGAGCTCTAGATTGGCACCAATCTTGACTTCCTTTCTGTCTGTCTCAGTACCCAGATTTACCGTTTCCACTGGCTCTTCATGTGGCTGAATGGCCCTCTCTTCCTGGAGTAACAGTCTTGCAAGTTCACCAGGCACTTCACAATCATCTTCACCTTCGTCTTCAGCTAAGTTGATCGGATTTTCGAAGTCATAACTGGCAGTAGCAGAGTCGTTACCAGTGAGATCCAGAGTGGATTGGAACCTGTATGAGTGAGTGTGTGTAAATATAGTTGTTTTGCAATATATATAAAGAAAGAAAGGGAGCGCAAGATTTGAAATGTGAAAAACGTCCAATGCTTTTATTCATGATATATGAAAGTGACAAACAATAGCCCTCACAAATGACGCCACGGTGCCCCGGGTAAGACACCGGGCCATAAAGTTTCAAATTATTATTTGTTACAAATTCAAAACAAAGTAGTTCATTACTGTGTGACAAAAGTAACAGGCATAAAGTCTTTGGCAGTCCAGTTGCTTGGTCCACTGTTGGTCGTTGAGTAGATCCAGCTGTCGAATTCGGATTCTTCCACTTCATCATCCATCCTGATAGAATTTACTCCATGGTTGGGCATGGGAGCTGTCACCACATTAGGCCTCTCGGGCGCCTCGAATTGAACCTCTTTAGCATCAATAAGGTCTTGAACCTTATTCCTCAGAGCCCAACAATCATCTGTGTTATGTCCCGGGCTATCAGAGTGATAAGCGCAATGGGCGTTGGGGTTGTACTTCGGAGATGCTGTGTTTACCACCTTCGGAGCTTCCTTGACAGTTACCAGGCTGGTTGAAAGCAGTTGCGGCAGGATCTGAGAGAGAGTCATGCTAAGCCGAGTATACTGCCTTTTGGGCCTCTCAGCTCTTGGCTGGTTGTATTGCTGAGGAGCAGCAGCAGGCTTTGAAATTACTACTGCGTTAACAGCTTGGCGGCGTTCTGGTTTGTTTTGCCTCCTTGGACCATACACAACACTAGCTTCCTTCTTGAAGGGCTTCTTTTCAGTATTTGAGGAGGCACCCTTCTGTATCTTTCCCGATTTTATACCAGCTTCGATCCTTTCACCAGTCAGGATCAGGTCTGTAAACCCAACAGAGGAATTACCAATGAGATGGTTGAAGAATGGACCAGATAGGGTCCCCAAGAACATGTCCACTAGTTCACGATCCGTCAATGGTGGTTGCACCCTGCCAGCCAGGTCTCTCCATTTCTGTGCGTACTCCTTAAAACCTTCACCCGTTCCTAGTGACATACCCTGGAGTTGGGTACACGTAGGAGCGAGGTTGAAATTAAACTGATACTGCTTGTAAAAAGCAGTGGCCAAATCCTCCCAGTTACGAATGTTGGTTCCATCCAGCTGATAGAACCATTCGAGGTGAGTCCCTGAAAGACTCTCCTGGAAGAAATGGATCCAAAAGTTCTTGTCTGCTGTGTAAGGCTGGATCTTCCTTACATAAGAGCGGAGGTGCAGTTTAGGACAGGAAGCCCCGTCATACTTCACAAAGGCAGGCGCCTTGAACTTGTGTGGGATCACCACCCCAGAAGATAACCCCAAGTCTCCGAAATCCAACCCAGGCACACGTTGAATCTCCATAGCATTTAACCTGTCCTCCAGCTGTTTGTACCGGTCCTCAGCAGGAGGGTACTGTTCATCGTTGAAATCTATCTCAGTGTCAGAGACCACAGGACTAGGAACCTCTCTCCCTTGGTGGCTGCCTTCCCCCACAAATGGAGTAGTCCTCTCAGCTTCATTCTGCAATGTATTCCCGAGTCTGCGCCCAGTGTTGAATAGCACAGTCCTCTTCTTCTTCTTCTTCTTCAGGAGTAAAGCCTTCAGCTCTTGTTGTCCTTGGGCCAAGTTCATGACCATCTCCTGAAATCGGGCGTTTTGGGCCTGGAGGGCCTTGATAGCTTGCTCGGTAGTTGGTTCAGGATTCATGATGACTGAGTGCTGAAATAAATAGCGAAGAAGATTAAGCAACCTGTAGAAAAAGGGTACTTGTGATGCATATGATGAATGAAATGCGTATGAATTATGTTTTCAAAGACAATCGGGAATCAACTTTGTAGACAAAAGGAACACATTTTATTAGATTTAAATTTTGGAATTCAAATTGTTCAACAAATTGCCCTTAGGCGTTACAGGAATGAAAATACTGAAAAGGAAATAAAAGCTGTAAAGGAAACATCCAAAGCCCATCAGTGCTCCCATGGCCTCCTCTTCTCAGTACGGATGTAGTCATTCATGATCCGCTCGTTCTCCAATTGCTTGGTCAGCTTTTGGATCTTCTGTTCCTGTTCGTTGAACTTTTCCCGATAATAATCCCGCTCTTCCTGTAGTTGCGCCCAAGACCTCTTTAGGGTATCAACATCAGTGGGTATCTGAGGAGGGAGAACAGTTGGAGGAACCCCGTCTCCATCAGGACTTTCAAGAATTATAGGCCTGACAGCTTCATACGGCATACCTAACTTCTGAGCACGGATGCGGACCCACTTGTAATAGGGTTCCATTGGTAGAGAAGTCTTCGGTCCCAACTCGTGTGGGTCAGCTTTGTGGATTCTGTCCCAAGCTTTGATGAATCTACGGCGCGGTTCGTCACTATCTACCTGAAACTCAAAACTGATGTGAGGTACCAACATCTCATGAGGCCCTGCTCTTCTGGCTCTTCCAAACTGACGGAGAGCTAAACATGGATTATAAGAGATTCCTCCCTGGGTACCGATCAATGGAACATTAGGATACTCTCCGCAACGATCAATAACAGCCACCTCATCTAAACCTCTGAGAGTCCAGATGATGTCATTATCAGTGAGAGACATTAAGCTATGAGCCTAACCTTTTCCTTCTTGGTTCTTCAGCACGGACTTGGGGAGGTGCAAAATAAACCACCTCACTAATAAAGGAGTACAACACCACAGGGTTCCTCGTCTTCGGGCAGTACGAGCATGGAGTTGTTGCAGGATATCACCCAAGAGAGTGGGTACAGGGTTCCGAGACATGAAGATCTTTATGGCATTGATATTGACAAAGTTATCAGGATTTGGAAACAATACTAGACCATAGATTAAGAGATCCAGAATGTCCTCGTACGCCCTGAAGTCTAAGTCATTCCAGAAACTGTTAGCTTTACCAACCAGAAACTTAGCCAGGAAGCCCTTAACTCCGCTTCTAGTCACCCAGTTGTCCATTACCTCCTGGTTGGTCAAAGGAAGGGCTGCTGCAATCTCCTCAAGTCTAAGAGCCTTTTCCCAGCCAGTGAAGGGAGTCTGATCCAAGATAGGGATGCCAAGCAAATCAGAGAATTCTTCCAGGGTAGGGACCAGCTGGAAGTCTTGAAAGGTGAAGTAGTTGTACAAAGGATCATAAAACTGGGTCAAGACACTCATCAGTTGTTGGTCCCACTTTGAAGTGACTAAACCGAGAAGAGAACCATGCCTCTGGATGAAGGAAGCAGTGTTTGGAATTTTGTCAACCAACTCTTTAAGCAATTCAGGTGGGTGAACAAAGTTGAGCCGGATAGTGTTCCTTCGCACAGGCATCATGATGTCATACAAAACAGAGTAAAGGTGAAACCCTCTTGTCTTTGAAATAGGTCAGTTCTTATGCAGGATGCATGCAATGGTATGATGGTATGATGTATGGTAAAGCGCACCACAAGTATTCACAAAGGAAAACATGATAAGGCACACAAGTCACACAAGACAACCCTTAGAGTTTAGGCCAGCATGAAGTTCAGGTACTACCCTCTTTCAGTTTCGTTGGTTAAGACCTGTCCTATCAAAAGTAACCGGGTTCTAGAGGATCCCAATATCACTGACTACCCTCAATCGGTCATAACTCCAACGTCGCAATCTTTTCTTGCGGCCAGAACCATCGCGAGAGTTTAGCCTCAATGGGTGTAGCATACTGCTACTGTTCTATGGCCAAGTTGGGTCAAATTAGGGTTCTAAGGTCGGTTGGTGCTTAATGACTCCTCAGAAGACCTATATTCTCCTCGTTGCAACACAAGGGATATCGGTACAGACCAAGGTGCCACACCAACGTAGCCATTGCTTCTCCCGTGTCGGTCTACGCCAGACAGGTCCCTCACAGCTTATGCTACCTAAAAGGGTATCCCCAGATCCGGGTTAGGATCTATGAAACTCCGATGCAAAGCCCACAAATATAAATCAATTAAGGCAAAGCAATTGAAAACATAAGTATGATCTAGTCCTAAGGTACACCTCACTTTTATATTCCCCAGCAGAGTCGCCAGTTCTGTGATCGGTGGAAATAGAACTGACTTTTTTTAAGCTTGTTTCGCGAAATGTCGCGGTAAGCAAGAGTCGCCACCGTCTTTTATGTTCTCCAACATGGAAAGGACAAAAGCACAACAAAATTCCTTCTTTGAGATTTCTCTCGGTTCGGGAGGTAGATTTATAGAAAGGGAAGGTGTTAGCACCCTTTCTATCCGTGGTTATCCACGGGCTCTTAGGTATTTGCTCTTATGTTTTCAAAATTTGTTTGCTTTTCAAGTGTGTGTGGGTTTTGAAAAAGTTCGTTTGAAAACTTCTAGGTAACTCTTGTATCAGTCCTCAAGAGTGTATGAAGTATTGTTTGAAAACTTTTTGAAAGCGTAAGGTGTGAAAAGTATTTTGTTTGTTTTTGAAAAGAGCAAGTACCCATGAGTCATCTACCTACCCTAAGGAATTAAGCTGTGTAAGATTCCTTTAGATAGTGCTATCCCACCATTGAGAGGTAGGTAGCACCATCGTTGGAGGTATTCGGGTCAATTCGATTATCGGGACAGTGTGGTCACCGAAGCAACGGTAGGACACCTTAGAAGTAACCCTAATGTCCTAGATCCTTTTTTATCCGAGGCAACCGTTTCGAGGCGACTGGATCTTTTAGACAGAAGGGCGACCTCTAAGACACCCTATACTTGATGATCACGTTTCGAGGCAACGAGTGAAGCGTACCCTAGGAGTGGCATGTGCTTTGTGTGTTGTTTTTCAGTTAATGTTTTTGTACATGTTATTTGTGAGCTACGGGTTAATTTTATTTACATACATTCTTTCATGCATTTAACAGTTAGGGGTGCGGAAAGTAAATTGCGGAAATATAAATTCTACGCTATTACAAGGCGCGGGTCAATACATCGCCAAAAAAACAAAGACCCGTTTTGATAAAAGTGCGGAAAGTAAAGAAAGCAATAAACCTAATTACTATTACATTCTTGGAAGCAGTTACATAATGATCAAAATAGAATAAATGCGCGCGAATAAAAATTAATCGAGAATGCCTTAAGGGTTTTGACCCTTTTAAGAAAAGAAATGAATTTTTTTTGTCTTTTTTGTGATTAAATGAAATGAATTAAATAAAGCCTAATCTAATTAATTAATTTATTAAAAGAAAAATGTTTTTGTGTTTTTTTATGAAATAAAAATAAAAGAATTAAAATTCTAAGTTAACCTAATTCTAGATTATTTTGATTGTAAAGAAAAAGAAATTAAAGTTGACCTAATTAAACTATTTTAGTTGTTAATATTTTATTTACAAAAATAATGTGATAATAATAATAATATTAATTCTATTTTTGATTTTTTATGAAAATATTAATTGGTTAATTGTTAAAAAAAGAATAAGAAATAAAATAAAACTAATAAAATATAAAATGACAAAATAATAAAAAAGGAAAAAAAGGCAAACCCAAGGGGGGTTTGGGCCAGGAATGAGGGTGTGTATGGAATTTGTGAGGCCCAATTGAATCCAGCTCGTTGACTCTTTCTGGTTGCCTACGCCCATGTTGACTCCAGAGCACCATGGTCCTCATGCTTGGCCTTTGGATTTGCACTGATGGATATTTGGCAGGCTGAGATGTGAAGCTTATGGTGCTCATCATTTGGGAATCTGCACAGGAATGCGTTTAAAAAAATAACAATGAATTATGGGGGGACCTGGGGATCGAACCCAGGTCCCAAAGATCAACAAACACAATGCCAACCACTACACCAATCCTGCGCGTTTGTTAGTATAATGGCCACTAAATATATTATTCAAAACAAAGGCATAGTCTGGAAACACAAAAAAGGCGCGCCATGTTTGAATGGCCCATTCCCATCATTCCAGGTAATCATCTTCTTCGTTCCTGGAACAAAAAATACAGGAAAATAACGGGGGTTTTAAACCCCCACAAAATACCAATGTCAAAAATAGCGATTAGCTATATGGTGAATATAAAAAGGGCGCGAGGTATGCTTCATGTTCGTCTCATCATGCTGAGTTTGACCATGTATGTCTTGAGGTTTAATTTTACACTATGTGAAAAACCCCAATTCCAAAGCTTTGAAAACCTAGAGCTTAACAATGGCAACTTTCATGTTAGAGCATCATAATCAAATTAAGTTATGTAGAAAGCTTCGTATGAATGTCAGCAATGCAAAACAATGATCAAAATGTATTAATGATGTGTAAAAATGGAGTTTCGATTATGGAAGAGTTTGCTCAAACCGTGGTTCTGTTTGGTTGTTTCCTTGAGTGTTGGGATTGGTTTATGACTGCAAATCGTTCCTGGGAGGGTTGGGAGTGTATTTGGATCACAAGGAAGGCTTGAATTATGCTGGAAAGTGGTTTTCAGTTTGTTACTTTTCTCTTGAAATTTGGAAATTGGTTATGCTGCCTCTGAGTTTTCTAGGTCGTGATTCTTGTGTGGGAGGCTTGCCTGTATGTTAGTGAATGAGAATCAAACAATATATGAGCCTTTAACCTTTGCCATGAAGTCTTGAGATTTTGCCATGACCACCATTAAACAACTTGCCATTTTTGCTCCAAATTTGAATTTCATGCTTGAGATAGGATGTACACGAAATTGGTATGTGTTTCATGATGCATCAAGGCTATTCAAACTCAAAGATATCCCTTAATTAATTTCTTTGATTTTTATTTGAATTTTAAAGATTTAAAATGAATTAAATCAAATAAAATTAAATAAAAATAGAAAAATTAATCTTTAATCTTGAAATAAATCATGGGACACGTGGGAGGCATGGCAAAGCTGAATCAAGTGGAAAAAGTGGGCCCTTTTTGTCAAAAATGAAGTTTCAAGGATAGTTGGCTTTGGCCATTTCACAAAAATTTCCCAACTTCTCCAATGCATATCTTGCTCCATTTTGATCATATGAACATGTTTTTGGACATTTTGGAAAGGTCTTGAAGTCCTCTAACCAATGCCTTTGGTCCCATGTCATTTTGATTTACCAATCTCAAGTTATGGTCTTTGACTTAAAGTGCCTTTTTGCTGACTTTTGAAAATGACCTATAATGTTGAAATTGATAACTTTTTGTGAGAGCATTTCTTGGACTTGGAATGTGAATATGAGTTGTAGGGAATGTCATCCCCTTCAAAATGAGCATTGGATGGGATTTTTCTGATGAACCATGAAAAAGTTATGCCTTGGTCAAGTTACAGTTGACTTTTCAACTGTCCAAAAATGGAAACTTTTGCATCTTGATGATTTTTGAGCTATGCTTGTGGAATCATGATCAAGACTTGATCAAATGATGATTGTGGCTTCAAAATAATATGTTGACCAAAATTTTTGACTTTTGACTGCCAAATGACCATTTTACCCCTACAGTTGATTGTGAAGCAATTAGGGTTTTTGACTGTGCAACTTGACCTTGTGAGCCTTGAAACTTGACATGTAGGTGCTTGACAATGTATATGAGCATATGGGACTTGATTAAGCCCTTGAAAACCTCAACTTCCTTGCAATAACCAAAACCCTAATTTGACTGGCTTTAGGAGAGTGGTTGACTGTGTAGCCCTTGAGTAGACTTGAGCAATTTGAGGTGATGCTTGTCAAAACTTTGAAGAATATGGGAGGGAAAATTTTGGGGTACAACACGTTAATGTCGACAAACTTGTCCACGTTAGGGAATAAGAATAATCCATAGGCGAGTAAAGCAAAGATGGCCTCAAAAGCAACCGTACTCTTCATCCTGGCAAAGTAACGAGCTTTCTCCAACAAGAACTGAGCTGGTAATCCTCTAATCCCTCCTTTGGTGGTCATACAGGCTTCCACCTCAGACTTCCCCAGATGAATCAAAGCAGCAATCTCATGTGGTTTTGGCTCACCCTCCAAACCAGTAAAAGGAACACGATCGGTAACATGTGAATCCAATAGATAGGAATACTCTTCCAGTGTTGGTATCAACTGATAATCGGGAAAAGTAAAGCAATTATACACCGGATCATAGAACTGGACCAAAGTTGAGAGAATACACTCCTTCATCTTCAGCTTCATGAGAGGAATAATGGATCCATACTTCTTCCGAAAGTCTGCAGGACACTCGATCTCTGGAATTAGACTGATCAACTCATCTATCTTAGGATCCTTGAAACTTTATTTCCCAGTCTTTCTCTTTCCATAATCCATGGTTATAAGTACCTGAGATATTCACAAATAGTCAACCTTTAAATCCCTTGAAATGTTGTTTTCTTTAAAAGATGCTTATGAGTGCATGGATGCATGATGCAACAATCACACACAAGATCACACATATAGGGTTCATAGGTTCAACGTCACGAGCATGAAGTCGAAGGTACTACCCATAAGGTGTTGGTCTAAAAGTTATCACCTGCCGAACAAGGTTCTAGAGGTTCCCATAGCCTACATCCTTCCTTCGGATATTACCAACTTCTCGATTAACTCGGTAATTAGTAATATTCTCAAGAAAGACTCATCCAAGCGTAGTATCGCGTGACAACTACTTCCGGATTACTCCGTCATAGCTTCCGCACTACACCTAAAAGGCCAAGATGGGTTTGGTATTCTACGGTCCTCAGCTTCAGCAGGCTCCCAGTTCGAAAGTAGTACATCTTCCCGATTACTCGGTAAACGACACTACAGTCAAAGGAGCCTCCACTGAGTGGGGGATCTCATGCCTCCTTTTTTGGGATTACTCCCTCAAAGTTAACATGACTATACCACCCGTCCTATCTTAAAGTTTGCCCAAGTCCGGGTATAGGGCTTATGAGTAATCACCAAGCACCCTGAAAACCAGGAAAATTGAAACAAACATATATACAAAATATAACACATAAACACAATAGCACAAATACAAATATAAACAAAGATAGGTTCAACCCACTTAGGGATGGACCAACAAGAGGTCAATCTTTCCCCAGTGAAGTCGCCATTTTTTCTGTAGTGGTAGAAATGTTCAAGACTAAGCCATTGGATTGACTAGACTTTATACAAATCAAAATAAAAATCGCCACCGCGCTTTATTGTTTCCAAAGGAATGGGAAAAGAGCGAATAACCCAAAAAAGGGGGAAAGATTCAAGGTAAGGGGGTTGGTTATGCAAAGGGAAGGTATTAGCACCCTAAACATCTATGGTACTCCGCAGGAACCTCTTTGAAAAATCTGTATATTTTGGTTATGAAAATGTGTTATATGTAAAATGGATGGTGTGAGAAAAGAAATATTTTTTATGATTTTTGCACCCGCCGCGGTTGCGAACCTTTAGTGCCTACGTACCACCTTTCGTACAATAGGGGATCAGGGTACACGTAGTTCCTCTTTTAAAAATTTAAAACACAAGTGTGTTGGTTAATTTTAAGAGATAAGACATCATCGTCATTGTCCGTGTGGAAAACATACTTACTACCCACAATCATGAGAAAGGAGAATTTGAATAATCTCAAAGTGGAGGATATGGCTTGGATTTTAAAATCAACAATGCCTCACTCAACACCCAAGTGGAAAATATATCTCTTTACTACATATTGTAGAAGTATAGTTGTTTGCATCACTACAAGGATTGACAAGAGTCTAATCTTTTAAGAAAAGTATTAAAATAAAAATCCAAAGCGGCAAAAATGGTTTGAAATGAGATTGATTGACTTTTAGTCTTCTCACAAAAAATGTCAAAGTATTATTAAATTGATTGAAATTTATTTATGAAAATGTTTTGAAAATGCATGGACCTAAGTCCAAGTTTATTATGAAAGTGTTTCAAGTTTAGAAATAAGAAAAGTTTTTAAAAGGAGGAAGAAGATTTTTGAAATTTAAGAAGATGAGAGGAGAAGAAGGGGCTATCCTAAAGCATAAGGTAAAAGATAGGGATAAGAACCATCTAACCAACAAGAAGCCAATACTTGAAATTATGAGTCAATATAGAATTCCCATTCTTTGGATTGAAACCAAGCAAGCAAAGATACTAGACCTCTTGAGAGAACCAAACTTCAAGTGTTTTAAGTCTTCGCAAAAATTGGACAGAGTAACGGCTGTATACGGGTGAATTCCAAATTACAAACAAAGTATGTAATCACAATAACCTGCACACAAAACAAACAAATAACCCAATGTCTCGAGGTAAACCTCAAGAACTCCAGACAAAATATCAAATAAAATCACAAAGGTCTCCAAGATAGGCCAAGGTCTCTAATCCTAAGTCTAAGAAGTCCAATCGCTCCATAATGCCAAGGATAGTAACCAAATAGTCCAAGTATCATTAAAGTTTTTTTATGGTTCATGTTGATTATTAGGTGTCTTTAAAAGGAAAAGAAAATCTCAAGTGAGCAAAATAAAAATGACATAAAAGTAAATGCTCAAGTGAGCAAAATAAAAATAGCATAAGAATAAATGCTCAAGTGAGCAAAATAAAAATGGCATGAAATGCAAATGCTTAAATTAAATGGTACGTAAAGCATAAAAATAAAAGCGTAAAGTAAAGTCAATTGTTAGAAATTAGTGGTTAGTTGGATGACCATCTTGAAACTTGCATTTGTAACTCATTAGAGGATTGGTAGAACCAAAGCCTCCATACAACAAGTTGCATTTGCTTTTTGTCAAGTATATCCTCCATTTTGGAATCTTCAAAAGTAACATGTAATGATCAACGATGTTTAAGTGATCCGCGTTGACCAAAGGTGTTGTAGATCCATTAGAGGATTGGTAGAACCAAAGCCTCCACACAATGAATCTCAAGGTTATTGGATCAAAGAGATCAAATTAACATACTTGGGCTTGCAATCGTAAGTTTGGGCCACAAATGATCATTTATTCGAATCGGGACAAAATTTAGCGCTATGTTAAGCAATCGTAAGTGGACTTATGTAGAAGTCGCACCTATTTTGAGGCCGACCAATAGCAATCTATGTACTTCATGTTTGGATAAATGATATGGAGATCATCATCCTTTAACATGTAGCACAATTAAAAAAAAGAAAGGGATAAGATGAAGACGGAGGGGAATGATAAGCTAATTTGGATCACCATTTCAAAATCCTTTCATCTTTAAATTCAACCACTCCTCCAGATGGATTAAAGAACTAAACATATCATTAATCCAAAGCACCAAAAATGAATTAAATAATTCACTCTTAGGTAGATTTGAATTGATGAACATTTAGCCAACTTCATCTACATCACAAAGTCCATTGAGTTTAAAGACAAATTGGACATTTAAAATTGCAATCTAAACCAACAATCAAAATGAGTGAGTAGAAAAAGCATTTTGGATCAAAGTTGCCCCAAAACAAGGCAAAAAAGTGAATTTTGTCCCTGTGTAATCGATTGCAGTAATTGTGCAATCGATTTACAGTGTTATTTTCAAAAAAATTGTGTGAAACGCTTCTGTGCAATCGATTGCACAGTTACTGCAATCGATTGCACACTGTTACAGTAGCAAAAACAACATTTTAAAAGGGCAATTTCTTGTTCAAACTTTCCATCAAACACCTTATGATCACGGATCCAATTGAGCACGAAAATTCCATAAAATTATGAGAAAATAACACCATTAGAATCACAAAATAATGCTCAAAGAATCGAACCCAAAGATCAACAAGAGATCACATTGTGAAAGATGAATTATCCAACTTACCAAAGGTAGATCTAGAGAATTATCAAAACAATTTCAAGAATTTGCTTAAATTCAACCACAAGAATCAATTAACCAAGCTTGGATGTAGAGAATTGATGGAGAAAAAGTGTTTGGATGAAGGTTTTGCTCAAAGATTAGTAAGCTTCAATGCAAAGCTTACTAACTTTTTGAAAATGGAGCTTTGAGTGAATTTGGTAGATGGAGAGAATTGAGAGATTTTTTAGCAAGGTGGATTTGGCTATCAAAAGCTTGAAATTTGAATGAAATGAGGGCTCTATTTATAGAGTTTTAGGATTGGGATTAATGGTAATTTGGTAATTGATTCTTGGAGCCAAAATTTGAATTAATGATAATTCTTTCAAATATTAGAGCCAAAATTTGATATAATGATAATTCTTTCAAATATTAGAGCCAAAATTTGATATAATGATAATTCTTTCAAATATTAGAGCCAAAATTTGAATTAATGATAATTCCTCTTAAAAATGAAAGATTGGCACTAAATTTTGAATTAATGATACATCTTTCAAAAATGAAGGAAAATTGGAGCCAAAATTTGACAGTGTATTTTTTTCAAAAATGGCGCAAAATGCACTATGTGCAATCGATTGCACTCTAAGAGCAATCGATTACATCAGTGAAAAAATGAAAAATTTTAATTCTTTTTTTTTTTTGCAAAATAGAGATTTTAGGAGAATAATACCAAAAATCCTTATTTGTCAGATGCTTCGACTTGGTAACTACAAAACAAAAATATACGAAGACAAAGACAAATATTTTTTGTATTTTGATTAGAAGTTAGTCAATAACACATATACAAAATACACAACTAAGGTGCTTGGAGATTCCTCAAGAGCAAACTTAAAGATAAGAGATAGAAAAAGAGGAAGAACCAACCCTAATTTGATCTTGTTATGATCGAGTTGATATGATATGATAGAGGAATCTTAGGGGCAAAAATTGGGGTACAACACACATCCACTCTGGATCATATTGCCAATGACTCTACTATTGCCGACTATAACTTTGAATGTCCTATAAACTAAGCCGCAGACAAAGGCGAGGAAGATTGTGAGATACCAGAAGAACTAGCCAGACTTCTATTACAAGAGGAAAAAGCTATTCAATCGCACGAAGAGTCAATTGAAGTTATCAACCTGGGTACTGAGTCAGATAAGAAGGAAATTATGATCGGCGCTAACTTGGAAAGCAGTGTCAATAGCAGGTTGGTTCAGATGTTGTATGATTATGTGGAGGAATTTTCTTGGTCTTATGAAGATATGCCTGGGTTGGATACCGACATCATAGTTCATCGTCTGCCAACAAGAGAAGACTGCCCTCCTATTAAACAAAAGGTTCGTCGTATGAATCTTGATATGTCTGAAAAGATCAAAACTGAAGTGATAAAAAAAATTTAATGCAGGGTTCCTAGCTATGACATCCTATCCTCAATGGGTTGCCAATGTGGTGCCAGTGCCAAAGAAAGACGGGAAAGTTCGCATGTGTGTAGACTATAGGGATCTGAATAGGGAAAGCCCCAAGGATGACTTCCCTCTACCATACATTGACGTCTTAGTTGATAATAATGCTCAGTATAAAGTCTTCTCTTTCATGGATGGCTTCTCAGGCTATAATCAAATAAGAATGGCTCCTGAATACATGGATAAGACTACTTTTGTTACACAATGGGGCACCTTCTACTACAAGGTCATGCCGTTCGGGTTGAAGAATGCAGGGGAAACATATCAAAGGGCTATGGTAGCTTTATTTCATGACATTATTCATCATGAGATAGAGGTATATGTGGATGATATGATTTACAGATCACAAACTGAAGAAGAATATCTCGATACCCTGCACAAATTATTCGAGAGGCTAAAGAAGTACAAGCTGAGGTTAAACCCTAACAAGTGCACATTTGGAGTACGATCTGGAAAGCTTCTAGGTTTTGTCGTCAGAAATAAAGGCATTGAAGTTGATCCTGCCAAGGTAAAGGCCATCCAATAAATGTCGATCCCTCATTCTGAGAAACAAGTCAGAGGATTCTTGGGTCGTCTCAATTACATTGCCCGTTTCATATCTCACTTGACTGCTACTTGTGAGCCGATCTTCAAACTATTGAAGAAAGATCAGGTAGTCAGATGGAATGATGAATGCTAGATTGCCTTTGACAAAATCAAAGAATACCTACAAGAACCTCCTATTCTCATGCTTCCAGTTGAAGGAAGACCCTTGATCATGTACTTGACGGTATTAGAGAACTCCATGGGGTGTGTTTTGGGCCAACATGATGAGTCTGGCCGAAAAGAGCATGTTATTTATTACCTGAGCAAAAAGTTTACCGACTGTGAAACCAGATATTCACTGCTCGAGAAAACTTGTTGCGCTCTGGCATAGGATGCTCGCTGGCTAAGACAATATATGTTGACTCATACCACTCTATTTATTTCTTAGATGGACCCAATCAAGTATATCTTCGAGAAACATGCCCTTTCCGGACGGATAGCCAGGTGGCAAATGATCTTGACTGAGTACGACATTCAATACACGACTCAAAAATCCATCAAAGGAAGTGTACTAGTAGATCATTTGGCCCATCAAGCTGTGGATGATTATCAGTCAATGAACTTCGACTTCCCTGATGAGAACATCATGCTGATGACCGACTGTGCGAAACTTGGACCATATGACAGACCTAAATAAGGATCCCGATGGACTATGGTATTAGATGGGGCTTCTAACGCCTTAGGCAACGAAATTGGTGTTGTGATCATCTCTCCTGAAGGTTGCCACACTCCTTTCACTGCCATACTATGCTTCGATTGCACAAACAATATGGCCGAGCATGAAGCATGCATCTTAGGTCTGAAAACTGCTATTGACTTAAGGATCAAGCATTTGGATGTGTTTGGGGATTCCACTCTAGTGATCAGACAAGTAAAAGGAGATTGGGACACTAAACACCCTAATCTTATCCCTTATAAGGAACTAGTGCTATCCCTAATTCCTTATTTAGAAGATGTCACTTTTGAGCACTTTCCTAGGGAAGAAAACTAGTTGGCTGACGCTTTGGCAACCATGTCTTCAATGTTCAAGGTCAGATGGGACAATGAAGCCCCTATGATAACAATTGAAATATTTGATGAACCTGCACATTTCTATGAGCTTGACACCGATGCAGAAAAGCCATGGTACCATGAGGTGATGAGACACCTTGAAACACAAGAGTATCCATAGGGGGCATCTACCAATGACAGAAAGTTCTTACAAAGATTTGCAGCCAAGTTCTTCCTAAGTAACGGGATATTATACAAGCGCAACCATGATTCAACTCTACTCCGTTGTGTAGACAAGAAGGAGGCAGAGGAGATCATAGAATACATGCACGATGATCTCTTCGGTACTCACTCAAGTGGACATACGATGGCTAAGAAAATCTTAAGAGCCGGTTACTATTGGTCAATGATGGAGACTGATTGCCATCAACACTCAAGAACTTATCACAAATGCCAAATCTACACTGACACAGTCCATGAGCCTCCTATCCCTCTGAATGTCATGACCGCTCCGTGGCCATTTGCAATGTGGGGCATTGACATGATTGGAGAGATCAAGCCCACAACTTCCAACAGATATCGCTTCATTCTTGTTGATATCGACTATTTTACCAAATGGGTCAAAGCCGCCTTGTTTTCCTCAGCCACCAAGAATGTGGTAGCCAGATTCATCAGATATAACCTCATCTGCCGTTATGGTATCCCCGAAAGGATCATCATCGACAATGAGACTAACCTCAACAATGCTATGATCACTGAGCTTTGCACTCAGTTTAAGATCAAGTATCAAATTCTTCACCGTATAGACCGAAAATGAATGGCGCAGTCAAAGCGGCCAACAAAAATATCAAGAAGATTGTGAAGAAAATGGTAGTAACCTATAAGGATTGGCACGAGATATTGCGATTTGCTCTACATGGCTACCGTACTTCAGCCAGAACATCAACTGGGGAAAAGTCCCTTTTCTCTAGTCTATGGCATGGAAGCTATTTTGCCAGTGGAAGTTCAGATTCCCTCGCTGAGAATTATGAATGAGGCATTCCTAGGCGAAGACGAGTGGATTCAAACGAGATTGGATCAGCTGAACTTGATTGACGAAAAACAGTTAGCTGTTGTTTGCCATGGCCAGGCGTACCAAAAACGGATGATCAAGGCTTTCAACAAAAAGATCAAGCCTTGAGTATATCAAGTTGGTGACTTGGTGATAAAACACATCATTCTACCACAAGGCGACCCCATAGGCAAATGGAATCCCACCTATGAAGGGCCATTTGTTGTCAAGAGAGTTTTCTCTGGCGGTGCCATGATGCTGACTACCATAGGTGGTGAAGATTTCCCACATCCTATAAACGCGGACATAGTTAAAAAATACTATGCATAAGAGACCCGCTAGGTTGACACACCTAAGAAAAATAAGGGCATCCCGTCACACCAAAAGGTTTGGGAAAAAATTAGGGATATTTGCAAAAGATTATACACCCGGAAAGTTGAAAACCCGAAAGGTCGACTTGGGTAAAAAGGGTATCCTGGTGGGATGAAAACCCAAAAGGGAGGTCCAGGAAAAAGTTAAGGATTAAAAGCGTATGACTATGTTCCGTGAAATCAACACAATCACTTTTATCACCAAGGTCCAAGTTCAAATGGTCCAAGATCAATCCAATCAACTTCTATCAACGGCAAGGTACATTCGAAGACATTGGGGCAATAGTAGAGTTGGAAGGAAATGAGATCATTTCACATGGATATTTGTTTTCATTCTCAATTTTGTTTTCCTTTCGACGATTTCCTCTTACTAGGATCTCTGTCTCTCTGTACAAAAACGCCTATTCATGGGCAAAAATATCAATACAAGTATACTTTGAAGTGCAAAATTTTTGTTTTTGTTTTGAATGCAAATTTGTCCAATGACTAAAATTGAATGAACATAATTAAAACTATTTGGCACGTGTGTCCTGCCAAGCAGCAACAAGCATCTCTTTAATGTATATGAAATATCCCTACAGAATTATCATTATCATTATCCCCACAAGGACAGCTACAATAAACCTTTCCCCAGTTATCTCCCCAACCGAGTTCAAATTTCCCCAACATACAATAATCAAGACACCACATAATTCCCCAGCTGAGCCTGTCTTCTGAAGCTACCGGCAGAAAACACAGAGCCGCCACTGAACTTTATTTATCCCGAAGGAAGGGGAAATATCGATAAAACCACAATAGAATGGATAAGATGGTCTTGCGACCAAGAGAAAGGGTAAGGGAATCGGTTATGCGAGGGGAAGGTATTAGCACCCCTCACATCCGTTGTACTCAACGAAATCCATTTTATTTGCTTGTCTTAAAGGGTGTATTTATCTACAACTATGCTTGCTTAAGGGGAAATGAATGGTTTTTATTATTGCGTTCGTGAGGGTTTCGCGACCCTTTGCCTACGTATCCAATGAAGGAATCAGAACACCGTAGTTCCTCTAGAAAATGGTTTATTTGTTTGTGTTTTTTTAGTGGACGACTTTAACGCACACATTCTAGCAATAGGCACAACCGGTATTGCGGTAGAATGGAGATAACATGCCCTTTGGGGAAGTTTTGATTGGTTGAGTGTTTTCGCGAGTTTTAAAATAAGTTCAAGTAATGATTAAAGAGTGTTTTTGGATTTTTACTTGATTAAAAAAGGTTTGTTTGGCTAAAAATAGATGCGAATGGGATTTCAAAGATACAACGACCTAATGTAGAAGTTTTAACCTATAAGGTGTGAGTTTAAAAATTGAATCTTTGGGGAAATTGTCTTAAGTTTTAACAAAATAATAAATAAATAAAATATGAATGAGGGTATTAACACGATTAGGCGAGACATGTTTGGTGACGTGAAGTCAACAAAGTCAAAACATTTCCCTCGGAATTGAGACGGACGAAAGATATAAAGATTAAACGATTAATGACAAAATTAATTAAAATGACAATTGAACAATTAAATAATGATAATTAAATTATACTAGCATGCATTTGTAAACAATTAAATAAATAACAAAAAATTAAATAAAAGATTAAATAGCATGTTGACAAAAAATAAAAGATTAATTTGTAACAAGCAAATTTTTGTGTTTTATAATGAAATAATTATATATAAAATAAACTAAGTCAATACTTATTATATACTTAATAAAATTGGAAGTAAGGCTAAAGAATCAAGAAAAAGGAAAATGGCCCAGCTGAGAGTTGAACTCAGGTTCTCTGGGTTACTGCAAACATGTCTTGCCAACTGAACTGTATTGATTTTTTATTACTACGTCTTTATTGAAATATAAAGGGAACGAGGATAATGGGATTGGGCAAAAAAAAGGCCCTTGGGCCGACCCGGTTTAGAAGAGCAAAAGGAAAGGGTCTCCTGAAACCCTAGTAGAAAAAGCACCGCTCCGTTCATTATTTCCACTGTTATCTCTATTCCAATCTTCATCTTCTTCCCTTATTTCTCAAGCATTAACCGATTGCCGCTTCCAGTCGTCTACTTCCCTCTGTAAAGTACCGACAACAACCGAACTTATTTCATCCCTCATCTTCTGATGTCGGCCTTATACTCTCCTTATCATCGGCTCTCAAGGTCGAAACAACAACATCGATCCTCAACCTCTTACTCTCATGCGATAATAACAATAACATAGATCGTAAGCGGACGACAACCTGAACCAACAAAGCGACGCAAATCGGCTGAAGGTGAACAAAAGGTAATAAAAATATTCCTAAATCGGTTTCCCATATTTGGCGTTGAAAGGTGTTCTCTCATGTTTTTTAATATTAAAACGATAAACCTCTCTGTCCGCTAGCAATTTTGCTTTGGGTCACTACAATCGGTTATTCTTAAGTTTTGAACCTATCTCGGTTACAACTCTACAATACTGCATCTCACGAATTAGTTCATGTGTTTTATGGAATAAAAGCAAAATAAATTATAAATTTAGGTTTTTAACTCTGTTCTTTTCTGATTTGGCCATGGGTTTGCAGTTTCGTAGGAGAGACGGTTTTGACGCGTGCGGAGGGAGTATGCGTGGAGAGGGAGGGCCGAAGTTGGTAATAGTGAAGGTGGTTCAAAAAGAAGGATGGATACATATAAAATAAAACTACAGTCAAGGAAGGTACCACAATCCAACAACAATCAACAATAATTCATGAACAACAAACAAAGAAAACTACAACAAACGAATGGAATCACAAAAAGGGATGCGTATAAAAGAAAAAGGAAGGTACCGAATCGGAGTTCCTCCGATGGGTCTTCGAGCTTCTCAAGTAAGTTTGATTGAGATTATTTCTCTTCTTTCTTGCTCCTGATGCATTGTTCAGTGTGTTATGGGTTGATGATGTTGCTGTGAGTGTTTGTAATTTTGAGGATTTGCTTCTGATTTGTAGTTATGGTAGCTTCCACGGTTTATGGAGTTGAAGGTTTGTTGAGTAAAAATCTAAAAATAACTTGTTGAAGCTTGGTTCTGTGGTGATTGAGATGGAGGAATTGTTGTTGTACGAATTTGGAAGTGTTTTTATATTCATGATGAAGGTAGATTCTGAGTTGCTGCAAAAATTATTTGGAGGAAGTTGAACTCAGTAACAAATTGGCAGCTTAACATTCTTTCCTTCTAATTTTCTTCCTCTTTCTAAAATTTATGATCAAAATGCGTGTTGTTTCAAACTATTGTTTCGTTCCCTGTTGTTGCAGATGATGTCGGTGTTTGGAAATTGTAGGTTAGTGAGGAATTTGAAGTTGATGCGTGTTTGAAGTTGTTGAAAAAGATGCAGGTTTATTGATTGTGTTGGAGGAAGTTACTGCATAATTTTCAGGAGAGTTTCACTATAGTTTTTTTCTCATTTTTCTTCCTTTTACTATGAATGAAGCATGTTATATATGCAGATTGATAGGTGTTTTTTTTTTGGGGGGGGGGGGGGGGGGGGGAGTAGATAGGTTTTAAACACTTTATGATGTTGTTTTGAGTACTTTTTGGTGCAGTCTATCTTTGCCTATTTTGATATCATTTACAGGATGTTTAGAGCAGGTGTGACATAGATTTTGGCATGTTCTGTTTGGCTTTGTTTACACAGGCTGTGCAGTTTAGGGGCAACAGACTATGCTTGGACTGTATGCTTCGGGTGACATCTTTCTTTTCCTCTTTTATCTTTCGATGACTTTAAAGTTTTTGTTTTTTTTACATAATTCTAAAGGGTTTTCTTTTGGGACATGATGACACCATGGGGCTTTGGGCTAATGTTAGCTTGCGTTGCTATATTATTTGTTCTTGTTTGATGATGCTTCCTACTGTTATATGTTGCTTGGCTGCCCTGCTTTTGTACTATTTCAGGCTACTTTAGTAGTCTACTGTTTTATTGTAGTTTTGGCTATTTGCGCTGCCTGTTGCTTTTTGGTGATGTAGTTTATTGTAGGTGCTATTGTTTTGCTTGTTTGTGCTGCTGTTAGCAGTGTGCTTTTAGTTTGGGCAGCTTGGTTGTTTTGCTTTGGCAACAAGAAAGTATTTGCAATTTATTCTTTTCTTCCTTTTTGTGAACCAAAGAAAACCAATTTTAGTGATTTGCAATTTGGGAGAGAAAATAAACCATGATAAAAATAACTCCCTAACTGATTCCAAACGCAAACCCTTATGATGAGAAACTAATTCCTTTTATCAATTAATTCTTGTTTGGAATTTTTTTCATATGTTTGATTGCTAACTTTCCCCCCCTTGTTTCATGAGCACGAGTATCGGATGGCAAGCGGGGTTGTAAGATGAAAAGGTTGAAGCTTGTAAAGAATGTGGGCGATTCGCTTGAAGAGGAAGCAATAACAATTGAAGAAGAAACACTTAATTCCCCCTTTTTTCGTTTTTGTAAATAACAATTGTAACTTGTTTCAAAAGTGTAATGAACACAAAAAAACCTGAATGAAATATTTTGAATGAATCGGTTGTATGAAATTTAAACAAGCTCTTGAATTTTGAATGAAAGGATTAATTTCCAATTGAATGAGTTGAGTGCCCCTCTTGCTTTTTTAAATTGAAATTCAAGAAATCATGAACAAATGTTGTGACTTGTATTTCAAGCAATCAATGCGCCTTATCTTTCAAAATCCAATCAAACTCTCAAACAAAATAAATGCTTGAGAATTTAACTTCACTTGGTTAATTTAAACCCAAAACAAATAGTCACTTAAACCTTATCTTCTCATTACGCTTGAACCAAACTTGAACTTCTCGACCATAACCCTAATTTTTTATATTCAAACCACAATAACTTGTAACTTAAGCAACAAAACACGCCTTGACGGTCATGACCCCCAACCTAATTTCTTGTGCCCAAACTCCACATTTGTCAACTTAAACTTCAAACTCTCGACTCAAAGGCTTAGAGACTTTAAGAAGAAAACTTGAAATGCGAGGAGATGAAATTCTCGACCTAATGCCCTGAGCTTTGAGCCATCTTTGAGGCAGGCGAGAGAAATATCTTCCCAGAAACCAAAGACCCGAAACCCTAGCATCTTGACCAACACACATAGGGAAATAAACCCTAATCCAGGGTCTGATAAATTTGAGCGAGAACCAACCTTGCAACGTAATGACAAAATTCGTTCCACGGTCCACTAATCGAGAACCAGATGCGTTTCCCTTTTACCTGATAAGAAAACCTCAAAACAAGATTAGACATTAAGAGGGCGCAACCCTAATACCTCGAACCAAAGCGCCTAATTCCATGAGATGCGGGATATGCAAATGACTGAGTAATAAAATGATGCAAATGGAATGCAAAGTCCAAAGCCAGACAAAAAATAAAAGAGATAGGGAAAATTTGGGGTATGACATCTTCCCCAACTGAGTATATCTTCCCCAACCAAGGCTATTATCCTCAAATGGAGTCTATCCTCCCCAGTTGAGTGTATCCTCCCAAAGATGAGTCTGTCCTACCCGACTGAGTCCACACTCTCCAGTTTGAATTTTCCTTTCAAATTGTTGTGAATCATAGGGCCATAACCCCTGATCCCTAGTAAAGCTGTCAACAAAGCCTTTACTATTTCCAAAAAGATACCATGAAGCCTGGACCCGACCAGATATTAGCACAATTTTCAAGTTATTACTGAAGCCTGGACCCGACCAGATAATAGTTTGACTTCTTCAATTAATGAAGCCTGGACCCAACCAGATAACAGTTTGAGCATCTGAAACCTAGATCCGACCAGATAACAGTTGATCTCAATTTCAAGATACTATGAAACCTGGACCCGACCAGATAATAGTCTAACCCTTCAAAGATATAGAAGAACCCGGACTCAACCCAACTAGGGTTTAACTTCTTTTCCCCAGTAGAGTTTGCCTTTACCCCAACAAATTACTGTGAAACCTGGATCCGACCAGATATCAGTTTTCAATTTCATCTTCTCAAAGCAAGTTGTTGTGAAGCCTGGATCCGACCAGATAGCAATTACCCTCAGAGATTCGTTGTGAAACCTGGAAACCGACCAGAGAATAACTAAATCCCCAAACAACTTATTGTGAAGCCTGGACCCGACCAGATAGCAATTGACCTCATCAACCTCAGAAATCTGCAAAGCCTGGACCCGACCAGATGACAGTTTTTCAAACAGTTTATTGTGAAACCTGGAACCCTACCAGATAACAATTAACTATAATCCCCAGAGAGACACTATGAATCCTAGACTCGATCGGATAATAGTACAACTTTCCAAAAAAAAACCATAAAACCTAGACCCGACCAGATAGTAGTTACCACTTCAAGATACTACGAAGCCTGGATACGACTAGATAACATTTAACTTCCGTATTCCCAGCAAGTTATTGTGAAGCCTGGATCCGACCAGATAACTACTCAATTTTAAGAAAATTTTCTACAAAGCCTGGAATCCGACCGGATAACAGTTAATTTGTCTCTTCCCTCAGTAAGTTGCCGTGAAGCCTGGATCTGACAGATAGCAGTTGACTACTTCATCGTCATCAAATTGTGAAGCCTGGATCCGACTAGATAACAACTGACATTCAAGTGATATTCCCCAGCGAAAGCATCATTTCAACAAAGTTTGAAGATAAGCATATTCTTCACCCCCAACGGCAATCAGGGATTCAACCCCCCAAAATTTCCTCAACAGCAGTCAGGGATTTATTTTCTCGGACAAAAACATACATATCACATTCATACATCATTGCATGTACATACCATATGCATTTAACATGATACCACATCTGGTGAACATCATGCAGGCATCTGCATTTTACTAACTCTTTTCTTATAGGTAAAACATCAAGTTTTAGTATAAATCAATAAGAGGTTTGTGCTGATACTTCTTCTAGTGTTTACAAACATTCCTCCAAATGGCATCTATAAGCCCATTCACCATCCATCTTCGAGTGCAAATTTCTGGGCACTCTAGTGTTCAATCATCTGTTCAATCTAACTCCTCAGGTTTAAGAAGATTGAACAGGGGCAGCTGTTGTACCCCAAAATTTTCCCTCTCACTTATCAAATATTTTCCTACAAGATCTCCTTTGGTTCAAGACTGCACTAGGGTTGATCAGCTCAAGACACCTCCTTAAGCACTGATGACCAAAATTAGAGTTTGAGATTTCACAAGGATAATTTAACTTTCAATGCTTCATATGACTTTCATGGATCATTATGGACCCTCAATATTACTCATGTCAAGTTTCAAGCCTTGGATCACACATTTGCTCAATCAATTGAGCAGTTCACCTAAAAATCAACTATATTGGGGGAAAAGTCAACTATGGCCAATTTACAGTCAAACTTCATAATTTTTTATCCACATCAACATTATTAACTTATATGTATCATTTGATCAAGTTTGTACCATAATTCCTCAAGAAATTTGATCAAATCATCAAAAGGGCAAAATGGTCAAAATTAGGGTTTTGACTGAGAAAGGGCAATTTCTGATTTCTGACCTAGCAAATGGTAAATTGGTTTGAAGCATGATTTCAAGATTTCAATTGCATCATTTTTACCTAATGGTATGACCTAAAATATTTCTCAAGATCAATTGGATTGATAGAGAAATTTCAGTCAACTGATTAAAAGCCAACTGTACACTGAAAAGTCAAACTTTGACTTTTTGGTCAAAATTCAATGTCAAAGATCACAATTCATCAAAACATGTCAAAATATGAAACTTATTCATCAAGAAATCAAAAATTCAAGATTTCATTTTGAAAAGTCAAAGTTTTCTAACTTAGAAATTTTTCTAAGTGTTTAAAACTTCATGTTTTTTCATAACTTTGAGAATTTTTCACCATGATGCAAGAGGATTCAGAAGAAACTTTAAACATGAAAGTTATGGATCTCCATGATATATACAACATTTATGTACACAAATTCTTCTAAAAATTCTTGGATCTCAAGTTATTAATTCACAAAGTCATGGTCTTGAAATTGAACACTTAGTAAAATTTTGCCCTAATTTTGATCAGGATTTTGACCTAACTTCATGGAACTTTTTCATATAGTTCCAAGGGGAATTTTCAAAAGTCATTCAAAGAGGAGTTGTAGAGCACATTACAAGATTTCTCAAATGTCCAAGAACTCCTTGAGATCATTCTTGAATAGGGAGAATCAAAGAGATGAAGTTAGGGTTTTCACACTTGAATTACAAGTCATTTTGTGATGAACAAGAATTTAATTTCAAACCTATGCTGCACAATCTTGCTTTGCAGGCCTCTAAACCTCAAGATCTCTCCATAATCATAAGATTACAATTGCTTTTGAGCTATTATCCACTTGATTCAGGCTTTATCCAAGCAAATTTTCCATTTATGGCACAAAGTAACCATTTCATTCTTGTAAAGAGGCTTTAATCATAAAGTCAATGCATAGAGCTCCTAACTTGTTCCTTCTGATCACAAGCAATGTCAAAGGCAAAAGAAACATGTCTAGAGACTCCCATAAACTCATGCCATGCTTGTACTTCATCTTGGAACCATATTGTCACTTTTCTTCAAAATCAAGTAACATAGCCATAAGTCTATATCTTGCTTTTCTGACCTCCTCAAGTCCTCTAATCTTTTTCATATAACCATACACGTGTATTGCAACAAAACACACGATTGAACAAGCCCTCAAACTCCCCAAAACCAAAAATTGCCATACAAGCATAAAAACTTGTCATTTCTGATTTTTGAACCCAATCTCCAAATCCCCTCGTGTGTTTCTTGGCCAAACCATCCACAAAGCTTCTAATACACATATAGAAGCTATCCCAACCCATGTTTTCAAACTGTAATACCATTTGCATCATCCTCCATTTTCAAAAACAGGGAATTGCACATTGACTTCTTCAGCATGATTCAAGAACTCTCAGCATAAAGTAAGCTTTGCAATAACTTCTTGGAGGTTCAAGGAAGCTAACCTGATCATCACCACTGCCTGAAACAAACTCAAATCCATTTCACGATTTCAAGTTTTGAGGTATTTTTCTTGAACTTCTATCTTCATATTTAGGCATTGTTAAGCTTTGATTTGTGAATATAAAATGTAGACACCATTGCCACGAAGCTGTACATATCTATAGTTTGCATTTATATGGCCTGAGCTTAGAGAATTTTAGAGTTAAAGTTTTCTGAAATTTTTAGGTTTTGAATTAGGGCCAGAAAAATTCTCATTCATCTTTGACTTTTAGTTTAAGTTATTTACATGGTTGGATTCGTGGAAAGACATGCCACAACTTTCATGTTTGAACTTTTCATTTTTGTTGAGAGATGAAGAAGATACAGGTCCTTTGGCTGGAGGTTGAAGATGAAGTGTAATCAGGGTGTGTTTTGTATCATATATTTATTGTTTTGCTTATATCAATGGATGTATAGCCACCCTAGTGGTAAAGCGCGCGCCTATTCATCCTTAGGTCCTGGGTTCAAGCCCCAACGTAACCTTTTGCTATTTTTCACAAATTTCTGACTTATTTTGTGTTTTTTGGCAGCACTTGGGCTCTTCATGTGGGCCTAGTTTTTTTTCTCACAATACTCCTTGCCTTGCTGATTAACCCCCCATGGACTTTTCTTTATATTTTTTTATTTTTAGTTTTATTTTCCTTTTTCCTTATTATTATTATTATTATTATTATTATTATTATTATTATTATTATTATTATTATTATTATTAATATTATTATTATTATTATTATTATTATCACTACTATTATTTTCATAAAATCACAAAAAATCCAAAATTTATTTTTATTTATTATTTTTATATATTCTTATTTTCTCCATAAAACCAAAAGATAAAAAATATTTTCTTAAAGACAAATTAATTTCTTTTTCCTTAAATAATTAATTCTTAGACTTAGGATAAATTAATATATTATTTTATTTTTCTTAGATAAAATTAATTTAGAACTTAGGTTAATTAATTAATCTTCATTTTATTTTCATTAATTTAAAACCTTTCATAAAAAGCCCTAATAAATCTTTTTCAAATTAATTTCTTTTCTTAAATAGTTTAAGTTAATTTTATTTAATTTTTAATTAATCATTTTTTTTAATTAGGTCAAAAAACCCCTTTCATAAAAACAACAAAAATCATCTCTTTTTTCCATTTATATTCTTGCATTTTATTTTCAATTTTATACAATATTCAATATGGTTGTAATAGATAGTTAGGTTTAATTTTCTTGCAATCCCCATTTGTAAATTTGTACATCCTTCTCCCCTAATGATGAAATAGCATAGTAATTTTACTTTTCGCAATTTATCGCTTTATATAAATGCTAGTAATTAGGGTTTGTATGAAAAGACTAAAACCAATCAATTAGAAAACCCTAATCAAAGACTAAACAAAGCATGGAAATCAATACACTTGCAGACAAGCACCCCTAGGGTAAAATCCACTTGGTTGCCTTACAAAAATGGTCATATTATGCATGTGAAGTATCTTAGCAAAAACAAGCAAAAATACAAGATCATAGTCCCTCGATGACGCTATCTATGTTGCCTTTTCAAAATGATCTTAGTCCCTAAAGAAAGATGCTAAGATACCTTGTAATATTTCTAATCATGGTTATGATATGACCCACGCCCGTCCCGTTTACATCCAAAGATAAGGTTACTTACCAAATAAATGGTAAGATAACAATGTCAAAGGAAAGAGGAAGAAAACAAGAAAGACTTTTGAGTAGGTAGATTGGTCCTAGTTAGTTGCTCAATTTCAAAACAAAAACATCCTTGCTATTTTCAAAACAAACACCAACACTTTCAAAAAAATCTTTCAAACTTGAAAAACATTTTCAAAAGATCAACACTTTGTATACATTCTTACAAACGAGAATCATTACGAAGTTCACCTAAACGATGGCGCCTTTTCAAAAATACTTTCCAAAACCACACAAAGCACATTTCAAAATAAAAGCAAGTGATCTAGCAAGTAATTAAGAGCCCATGGAAAACCATGGATGAAAAGGGTGCTAACACCTTCCCTTTTCATAATTTACCCCCGAACTCAAGAAACAATCTCAAAGGTCTTTCATGTGCTTTTTCACCTTTCCTTTTGGATAAAAGAAAAGTCAGTGGAGACTCTTGCTAACCGCAACATTTGAGATAAAAACACCCAAGTCAGTTCTCCCACCGTAGCACAATAGCCTAAATGGCAAATGTTTTTATGGTACCACATGCATATAATTATTGAAGTTGGTCTCATTGCATTTATGATGTTATTGGTGAATAAGATGTAATTTAATAGATTGTTGGATGTGATTGTTGAAACTGAGACGTGTATTGGAGTTAATTCATGAAGTATGAATAACTATGATGTTGTTGATGAATAAGATGTGATTGGTTTGATTGTTTGGTAAGATTGTTGAGACGGTGTTGTGTACTGGTATGGATGCATGAAGTATGAACATTATGATTGTGTATGACATACTTTACCTGTTCATTATCATATATTCGTTTATATTATTATGATATCTCACCCCTTCTATTTGAATGTTGACTCCACGCGGGTAACACACATGTGAAAAGGATTAGAGTTGCTTGAGCAATGGAGTTGCGCCTTGTAGTGCGTAGATTGATTTGGGTCTTGCTCTGACACGTAACACCGGGGATGAATGATTGTTTTCTTATTTAGTTGTTGTTGTTTTGAAGGATTGTGAGAGTATTGTAGACTCTCTTTTATTTGATAAGATGTTGTTATGAATTGTTGGAGTTGATGACTAAATCTATTCTTAATTGTTTTTTGTTGCATTAATAAAACAAAGTTGAATACCATGTTGATTATGTTATCGGTTCATCCGAAATAATTGTGTTATGTATCTATTTACTAAATGATTGAGAAATTTTTTAGATGATGAAATGTGACATCCTATTTTGATGTTGATTGAAAAATTTTAAATTACTCTGATTTTATTAAATATATGATGAGGAAAATAGGGTGTTACAACGTCTACCAGGGCCCTATCCAGCTTGCGATGGGCCATTCGATTACCAATATAAGGCATATTCCATGTGAATTTTCCACTAAGCAGCTACCCTAGAATGATTAAAATTATCTCTTTTTTGTTCACTCGGATGAGTGATGTCATTAAAATCTCCAATCAACATCCAAGGATTATCAAAGTGTTTCTTAGGTCAATAAGTTGGAGCCACACGTGAAGACAAGAAGTGCACATGGGACTAGCATAAATTCTAGTTACATGCTAAGAGGAATTTCCTAATGATAGATTGATAGTAATTGTATCCATAAAGACATCATGTACGACAATTACAATGTTATTACCATTCCGCTTTAACACCCAAATGCCCTCAGATTGACCACATGTATCCAGGTAGTGAACACTCACATATTTAGCTTTATCTCGCCTTCTATTATTCCAATGCCTCATATTTTCATTGTTAACATAAATGAATTTAAATCAAAGAGTTTTTTTAAATCAATTTTT
This sequence comes from Vicia faba, assembly GCA_948472305.1. Lineage (NCBI taxonomy): Eukaryota > Viridiplantae > Streptophyta > Magnoliopsida > Fabales > Fabaceae > Vicia > Vicia faba. The sequence continues at coordinate 334,807,593 of OX451739.1, read as the reverse complement.
CTTAAAAATCCTAATATCACATTTCACCCCTTTTGTGTTTTGAGTCACGACAATAATGAAAATGCAGTTTATTTGAATTCATCCCGAATTCTTTAGGTATCCTCCATGCACAACGTTGGACCATTCAAAAATATCCTCTCATTACCTAAAGATATATTAAAGATATATTTCTTAAAAATACTTTATTTAGAGTTATTCACACCCTTTGCGAAGGCAATCAAAAGGAAGAATATATATGAAAGATCGATGGTTTGGTTCTTCTAAAAAAATCATGATTCAAACCTCCTTCCCTCCGAGATTGAGTAACATCTTTTCAGGTGACGTTGCATAACTTTATTTTTTTAAAATTACTATTTTCTCTCACATTTTCTTATATTTTTTAATTAATGCGTAATGTGATGCTGTGGGAGAACTGACTTGAGGTTTTGCGTTTGTGTTCGCAAATGTTGCAGTTAGCAAGAGTCGCCACCGACTTTTCTTTTATCCAAAAGGAAAGGTAAAAAAGCACATGAAAGACCTTTGAGATGTTTTCTTGAGTTCGGGGGGGAGATTATGAAAAGGGAAGGTGCTAGCACCCTTTTCATCCATGGTTTTCTATGGGCTCTTAGTTACTTGTTTAGATCACTTGCTTTGCTTTGTTTTGTTTGAAATGGTGCTTGGTGTGGTTTTGAAAGTATTTTGAAAAGAGGTCACTCGTTTAGGAAATCTTTGTAATGATTCTCGTTCGTAAGAATGTATACAAAGATGTTTGTCCTTTGAAAAATGTTTCAATGTTTTGTAAAATGTTTTGAAATGTGCGTGTGTTTGTTTTTGAAAATAGCAAGGATTGTTTTGAGATGGGACAAGTAACTAGAAGCTATCTACCTACTCAAATGTCTTTCTTGTGCATTTTTATTCCTTTGACATTGTGGATTTACCATTGATTTGGTAATCAACCCTATCTTTGGATGTAAACGGGACGTGCGTGGGTCATCGTATGACCATGATAGCAATGTTGCCAAGTATCTTAGAAATTTTTAGGGACCAAGATCATCTTTTTTTAGGCAACCTTTTGATAGCGTCATCGAGGGACTATGATCTTATTTTGTTTTGTTTTTCCAAGATACTTCGCGTGCGTGACATGGCCATTTTTATTTAGGCAACCAAGTGGGAGAAACCCTAAGGGTGCTTGTGTGCAATGTATGTCATTTTTCATGCATTTGATTTGTCTTGGATTAGGTCTTTTCTATTTGTTTGGTTTTTGTTCTTGCATGCAAACCCTAGTTTTACTAACATGGTATATGAAAGCAATAAATTATGTAAATGTAAACTAAGCTATTACAACAATTATTATGGAAGGGGGGATACAAGTTTTTGAATGGGGATATTGCACAAAATAAACCCTAAAAATACTATTACAACCCAATTGAATATCATGCGCATTAAATAAATAAACAAGTATTTAAAATGCAATGCAAATGTATTTATGCAAAAAATGTTTTGTATTTAATTTTTTGTATGAGAAAATAAATTAACTAACCCTAGAAAATAAGGAAAAATAACATTATTATTTTTGGAAGGGGGAAACCCTAATTTTTTAATTAAAGAAAATATATGTTCTATATTAATATTTTGTCCATTTTGTATAAGAAAATAATAAATAATATTATGTGAAAATATTAAAAATTAAATATGTATAGAAAATAAGTGTTTTATGAGTATAAATAATATGATAAAAAATATTAAGTATTTTTAAATATTTACAAATCATTTAAAAAAAATAAGATCTATTCTATTAAATAAACTATTTTTTATGCAAAAAATAATTAAAAAATAAAATAAAAATGAGAAAAATAAATAAATTATTTTTGGATATTTTTTATCATTAGAAAAAATAAATGCAAGTAATGAATATAAAAATATGCAAGAAAATGCAAAAATATAAGAAAATAGTCAGGGGGTGCAAAAGTAATCCAGGGGATGTGAAAATCAGAAACAAAAAGGCCAGGCGCGCCAAAAAGCCCAAGCCAGTCATCCCTGTCCTCCAGCTTCTTCCTTGCGCACGTGTTTTGGTTCAAACTGTAACTTGCTAATGCTTGCACAAAAACAAAAACCCATAACATGAAACTTGTGGCATTTAATCTCACGGTTTCAACCATATAAAGTTTGTAACCTAACTCTGAAAGATCAAGGAGAATTTTAATGGCCCTAATTCGTGACCTAACTTTTTCATGAACTTCAAGCTTCCAATTCTCACAGCATAGTTAATATAAATGGAAAGTATGCATATGTACAACTTCACCATGTTAAGGACTACATTTTTGCTTCACAAATCGTGGCTTGAGGATGCCTAAATACAGAGATAGAGTTTGAGAAAAATACCTCCTTCAGCTGGATTTAGATATGACAATGTGGGGACTTTGAGTGAGGCCTGAGGATCGTGTGAGCTTCCTTGAACTTCCTTCAAACTATTCCAATACCTAGCTTGCTTTGTGGATGGCCAGAACTCTCTGTAGAAGTCAAGCTGCAAGCTCCAAGTTTGAAAATGGCAATGGCTGAAACAGGGCTTACAGATGCTGGGTAAGGGCTTGGATAACTTTGATATGATGTGGATAAGATGTTTCAAGTACCAAGCCACAAAACGCACGAGCAAAAAATGATTTTGCTATGGTTTTGCAAAAACTGGATGTTTGGGGCAGAAAAATGAAGTTTTGGAGTTTTGGAGTGTTTCAGATGTCAAGCATTCGTCCTCTAGTTTGTAACAAGTTTGTGAATATGTATAGAATGGATCCAAAGTCCACTCTTACTAGCTGTACAAGTTTTCCACCTTTTGGCCAACTTTCTTGCATTTTAAGAAAAGTGAAATGACTTATGCAACATGCTTGTACTTGGCTAGTTTGTGAGCTGAAGAGAGTTGGTATAAATTGCTTGAGACCTGTGGAAGTTGTTTGTACCAAGGGGACAGGTCCAAGGCTCAAGATTTGTAAAGTTGCAAAATCTCACCTTTATGAAAATGGCATTGTAACCTTTATGCCATTAATGGAATTATCTCTTGTACAATGCTCAAAAAGCCAAGATAATGCCTTTGTCTTCTGAGTTAGAATTTAATTATGGAGTGTAGAATGAGTTTAGGACCTGTAAAGCAAGGTACAAGCATCATGGATCTGATTTGCAACTTGATCTCATGTAAAAATGGCTTGAACAAAAGTGATAAAATGCCAACTTCTCTTCTTCGATTCTCCCTAACCAAAAATGATCTTGGAGATTTCTTGGACATTTTGGAAATATTGTCATGTGCTCTATAATCCATCTTTGAAATGAATTTTGATATACCTCTTGGAACTAGGTGAAAAATGTCCATGAAGTTGGGTCAAAAAACTGCCTAAATTAGGGTAAAATTTCACTAAGTTATTTAGTTCATGGACCTATATTCACAAATTCATAACTTGAGATGCAAGCATCTTTTGGGAAAAGTTTGTGTAGAAAAGTTGTAGATTTCATGGAGTACTACAACTTTTATGTTGGAAGTTTTCTATGAATCAAATTGCATCATGATGAAAAAGTGGTGGAAAGTTGGGAAAAAATAAGAAAATTTCCATACTTAGAAAAATTCTAAGTTATGAAATTTTTCAAATTCAAAACCCTAATTTTCAAAATTGGTTTTCTTGGTCAACAAGTTTCATATTTTAACATATACTGATGAGTTATGACCCTTGGCACTTGATTTTGACCAAAAAGTCAAAGTTTGACTTTTTAGTGTACAGTTGACTTTTGATCAGTTGACTGTAAAATTCATCTGTCAATCCAATGAACTTGAGATCTTTTGAACCATGTAATTAGGTCAAGATAATGCCATTGAACCCTTGAAATCATGTTTGAACTCAACTGGTCATTGGCTAGGTTAAAAATCAGAAAATGCCCTTTCTCAGTCAAAACCCTAATTTTGACCATTTTGCCCTTTTGATGATTTGATCAAATTTCTTGAGGAGTTGTGATCCAAACTTGATCAAATGGTAAATATGAGTCTAAAATTTTGATGTGGATAAAAAATTATGAAGTTTGACTGTAAATTGGCCATGGTTGACTTTTTCCCCAATATAGTTGATTTCTAGGTCAACTGCCCAATTGACTAATCAAAAATATGGTTCAAGGCTTGAAACTTAACATGAGCAATCTTAGGGGTCCAACATGATGTATGAAAGTCACATGAAGCATTGGTGGTCCAAAAATCCTTGTGCAAACTCAAACCCTAATTTTGGGTTATCAGTGCAAGATGAGGTGTCTTGAGCTGAGCAAACCCTAATCCTGCCTTGAGTCCAAGAAGTCTTGTGAAAAATCTTGATAAAATGAGAGGGAAAATTTTGGGGTACAAAATCTGCCCCTGTTCAATCTTCTTGAACCTGAAGAGTTAGTTTGGCGAGTTTTGACATTCGTGACTCGAAGGTAAAAGATGACTCGACACTAGAGTGCCCATAAATTTGCACTCGTCAAAGTGTAGTTGAGGGAATGGGCTTAAAGATGCCACTTGGATAGATGATAGAATCTTGTTGGAGATGGGCTTGTAGATGCCGTCCAAGAATGTTTGCTGAGTTGTAAGTTGTAAGTCAGAAGAATAAGTATTAGAATGGTATCCGCGTTTGGAACGTATCTGAGCTGTATCTGGAGACTTGAAATCTGAATGAGCAACAGAATAACATCCGTGTCTGGAGCTTATCCGTATTGTAACTGATAGGTTGAATTTGAATTTGAATAAGTATCAGAATGGCATTCGTATCTGGAGCGTATCCGTACTGTATCTTGAAGTTGAAATCTGAATTTGAATAAGTATCAGAATGGCATCCGTATCTGGAGCGTATCCGTACTGTATCTTGAAGTTGAAATATGAATAAGTAAAAGAATGGGTTTCGTGTCTGGAGCGTATCTGAACTGTATCATGAAGTTGAGGTCTGAATGAGTAACATAATAACTTCCGTGTATGGAGTGTATCCGAAAGTTAAAATCTGGATGAGTAACAAAATGACTTCCGTGTCTGGAGTGTATCTGAACTGACATCTGAATAAGGGCCAGAATGGCTTCCGTGTCTGGAGCGTATCTGATCTTGAAATCTGAATGAGTAGCAGAATGACTTCCGTGTATGGAGTCTATCTGTACTGTATCAAGATTGTATTTTGTTAAATGGTAGTTGTTAATCTTATCCTGAAAAGGGTAAAATGTTAGCTGAAACACAAAGTTATGTTGCATGAAATGTATGATGCAATATATGTGTTTTATCAATGTTTATGATATATGGATGTAATGTATGCGCATGTAAGCTGATTTGCTGTATTGTTGAGGAAAATAAATCCTTGACTGTGGCTGGGGAAAATAAATCCTTGACCGCTGAGGATAAGAAATCCTTGGCGACTGTTGGGGATTAAAAAATACTTGACTACTGAGGATAAGAAATCCTTGGCGACTTCTCTGGGGATATAGGGATCCTTCATGTCTTGAAGTTGGAGTATTGACAAAAGTTATATTGTGAGCAATGTTGTATACTGCTTGAGTAACCTGCTTGGGGAATCCAGAGAATTTTGATGACTTCTACTGGGGATTACATAATGGGAATCCTTGTTTTGCTGGGGAATAAATAAAACTCTGATGACTTCTGCGGGGAAAAAAGAGAATCTTCATTTTGTTGGGGAGTAATGAAAACTCTGTGGGGAAGAAGGCTTACTGTTGGGGAGTAGGTTCAGGAGTTTGGATTGTCTGCCATTCTACTGGGGAATTATCCTAGGTCGGAGAGAGACAAAAGTTAACTGTTATTTGGTTGATTTTCATACTTCAAGATAACTTGTTGGGGAATTTGGAGAAACTGAATGGTTTTCGCTGGGGATTGATAGTTAGAAGTTTTGGCTCCGTTGGGGATTGGGAGTTTGAAGTTTTAACTCTGATGGGGATTAAGGGTTTGAAATTTTAGCTCCGCTGGGGATCAATGATGAAGTTGTAATTCCACTAGGGATCTAGATGATGTATTGTAGGGATTTCTCCTGGAATAGCCCAAAGACGTTTTCCTATCCTTTCAACCTGTCAGTAATTTTTCTTTTTCACTTTGTTTATTTATAAACAATAATTATGTTCAAATGCATATGTTCATTAATGAATCATTGGATGTTTTTGCAAATAAAAACACAAGTGTAAAGAAAAAGGCAAATAGTTTTTTGTACTTTGAAAGATATATCTTTGTATTTACTTTGAATAAGTATTTTGTACAAAGGAGACAGACATTCTAGTAAGAGGATGGTGTCATAAAAGTAAGAAAATTTTATACAAAGAAAGATGGCCATGTGTAATAATCCCATGGGTTTCCTATTCTGCTATAGCCTTCGTATCTCTGAATATCTTGTTTGTCCGTTGCTTCGTTCGAAGATGATTGAATTGATCAGAAGCTTAGAGTTTGGCAGTGAAGAGATTGTCCTTAAAGTGATCCGACGAGACATAGTCATACGCTTTAATTCCCTAACTTTTGCCTAGACCGCCCTTTCGAGTTTTCAGTCCACCGGGAAACCCTTTTTTGCCCAAGTCACCCTTTCGGGTTTTCAACTTGTCGGGTGTACAGATTTTTTATATTTTATCCCTAATTTTTGCCCGAACCTTTTTGGTTCGACGGGATGCCCTTGTTTTGCCTAGGTGTGTCAACCTAGCGGGTCTCTTATGCGTAGTATCTTTTGACTACGTCTGCGTTCGCAGGGTGCGGCAGATTGTCGCCGTCCATGGTGGTTAAGATCACTGCCCCACCAGAAAAGATGTTCTTGATCACAAATGATCCTTCGTAGGTAGGAGTCCATTTTCCCCTGGGATCACTTTGCGGCAAGATGATGCGCTTGATCACTAGATCTCCAACTTGATATATTTGGCGTCTGACTTTCTTGTTGAAAGCCTTGATCATTTGTTTTTGATACGTCTGACCATGGAAAACAACAGTAAGCCTCTTTTTGTCAATTAAGTTCAGTTGATCAAGTCGGGTCTGGATCCAATCGTCTTCACTCAAACCTGCCTCCTTCACGATTCTCAAAGAGGGAATCTGAACCTCGATAGGTAAAACAACCTCCATGCCATAAACCAAAGAATAGGGTGTTGCCCCAGTTGATGTGCGATCCGTGGTATGGTACCCGTGGAGAGCAAAGAGTAGCATCTCATGCCAGTCCTTGTAGGTGACTGTCATCTTCTGTATGATCTTCTTAATGTTTTTTTAGCGGCTTCAACTGCACCATTCATCTTTGGCCGATAGGGAGATGAATTGTGATGTTGAATCTTGAACTGCTCGCACAAGGCGATGATCATAGTATTGTTAAGGTTTGTACTGTTGTCAGTGATGATCCTTTCGGGGATACCGTACCGGAAAATGAGATCCTGTTTGATGAAGCGGGAAACAACATTCTTAGTAACAGATGTGAAGGAAGCTGCTTCGACCCACTTGGTGAAGTAGTCAATGGCCACCAGAATAAAGCGGTGTCCATTGGAAGCTGTAGGCTTGATCTCTCCAATCATGTCGATTCCCCACATAGCGAAGGGCCAAGGAGCTGTTAAGACATTTAGAGGAACCGGAGGCACGTGCAACTTGTCTGCGTAGATTTGACACTTATGGCAGGTCCGGGAGTGTTGATAGCAGTCAGCTTCCATGGTAGACCAATAGTAGTCTGCCCATAGAATCTTCTTTGCCATCGTATGCCCGCTAGAGTGAGTGCCAAAGGTGCCCTCATGCAATTCAGCCATGATCTTTTCAGCTTCAGTCTTGTCCATACAACGGAGCAGAATATAATCATGATTACGCTTATACAGGATGCCATTACTTAGGAAGAACTTAGCTGAGAATCTCCTTAAGAACTTTTTGTCATTGACTGAAGCTCCTTCAGGATATTCTTGAGCCTCGAGATACCTTTTGACTTCATGAAACCATGACTGGTCCTCTACTTCTTCGGTATTAATCTTGTGATAGTGTGCTGGTTCGTCCATCCGTTCAATGGTGATCTGGGGAGCCTCATTATCCCAATCAAGTTTAAACATAGATGACATTGTAGCTAGAGCATCCGCTAGCTGATTTTCTTCTCGCGGGAAATGCTCGAAGGTAATCTGCTCGAAATGTGGTAACAATGTCAAAACATGTTCTTTTTAAGGGATGAGGTTTGGATGCTTAGTGTCCCAATCTCCTTTGATCTGAATGATGACCAAAGCTGAGTCCCCAAACACATCTAAAGATTTGATTCCCAAGTCTATGGCAGCCTTGAGCCCAAAGATGCATGCTTCATACTCTGCCATGTTGTTCGTACAGTTGAAGCAAAGTCGGGCAGTGAAAGGAGTATGACATCCTTCTGGAGATATGAGCACAATGTTGATACCATTACCGAGTGCATTGGATGCCCCATCAAAGTACAGGGTCCATCGGGATCCTTGTTCAGGTCAGTCATATGGTCTGATCTCTTCGTAATTGTCCAATGTCATGATGTCTTCGTCAGGGAAGTCAAACTTCTTGGAATGGTAATCTTCTATAGCTTGATGAGCCAGATGATCAACTAGCACACTGCCCTTTATAGCTTTTTGGGTCGTGTACTGTATGTCGTATTCCGTTAGGATCATCTGCCATCTAGCTATCCTCCCAGATAAAGCAGGATTCTCAAAGATGTACTTTATCGGATCCATCTTAGATATCAGCAAAGTGGAATGAGTCAACATATATTGCCTTAGCCGGCGAGCAGCCCATACCAAAGCGCAGCAAGTTTTCTCGAGCAGTGAATATCTGGTTTCACAGTCGGTAAACTTTTTGCTTAGGTAATAAACGGCGTGCTCTTTTCGGCCAGACTCGTCATGCTGCCCCAATACGCACCCCATTGAATTCTCTAAGACGGTCAGATACATGATTAGAGGTCTTCCCTCAACGGGTGGCATCAGGACAGGAGGTTCTAGCAAATACTCCTTGATTTTATCGAAAGCAATCTAACATTCATCGTTCCATTTGACTACCTGGTCTTTCTTCAACAGCTTGAAGATTGGTTCACAAGTAGACGTTAGGTGAGAAATGAACCTGACAACGTAGTTTAGGCATCCCAAAAAACCTCTGACTTCCTTCTCAATGCGAGGAGCAGGAATTTCTTGTATAGCTTTGACTTTGGCAGGATCAACCTCGATGCCTTTGTTGCTGACGATGAACCCTAAGAGTTTAGCGGACCGGACTCCGAATGTACACTTGTTTGGATTCAATCTTAGCTTGTACTCCTTCAATCTGACAAACAACTTTTGCAAGTGATCAAGGTGTTCTTCTTCAGTTTGTGATCGGGCTATCATGTCATCTACGTAGACCTCTATCTCATGATGTATAATATCATAAAACAAAGCTACCATGGCGCGTTGATAGGTTGCCCCGGAATTCTTCAGTCTGAATGGCATCACTTTGTAGAAGAACGTACCCCACTGCGTGACAAATGTAGTTTTCTCCATGTCCTCAGGTGCCATTTTGATATGGTTATAGCCTGAGAATCCGTCCATGAAAGAAAATACTTTGTGCTGGGATGTATTGTCGACCAGGATGTCGATGTGTGGAAGTGGAAAGTCATCTTTAGGGATGGCCCTGTTTAAATCTCTATAATCCACGCACATTCTCACTTTGTCGTCCTTTTTAGGCACGGGAACAATGTTAGTAACCCATTGAGGGTAAGAAGTAACAGCCAGAAATCCAGCATTGAACTATTTCATAACTTCTGCTTTGATCTTTTCTGACATGTCAGGTCTCATGCGGCGGACCTTTTGTTTCACTGGTGGACAATCTTCTCTTGTGGGTAGACGGTGTACCACAATGTCTGTATCAAGTCCCAACATGTCTTCGTATGACCAGGCAAAGATCTCAACATAATCATGTAGTAGCTGAATTAAGCGCTCCTTGACACTCGGCTCTAGATTGGCACCCACCTTGATTTCCTTTCTATCCTCGTTGGTTCCCAAATTGATTGTATCCAACAACTCCTCATGAGGCTGAATTTCTCTTTCCTCTTGCTGTAGTAATCTGGCCAACTCCCCTGGAACCTCACAATCTTCCTCACCTTCGTATTCGGCTTGGTAGATCAGATCTTCAGAGTCACTGAAGGCTATAGCAGTATCGTTACCTATGGGATCCGGAATGGAAGGGTACCTGCATTTGTGAGTGTGGGTGTGTGTAAGGGTATATCCATCTTAAAACAATAAAATGTAAAAGAAAGACAATGAGCATAAAAGGTTTATATATGAAAAAGCGTCCATGATTCATTGAATGACATATGTAGATGAAATAAAGACCCTTACAAATGGACCGTTGTGTCTCGGGTAAGACACAAGGTTTTTAAAGTATGAATTGTTTGTGAATTATTACAGTCCAACAGAAATGTAAAAGATAAATTACTGAGATATGAAAGTTATCGGAACGAAGTCTCTGGCTTCCCAGTTGCGCAGTCCTCCGCTGACAGTAGGAAATATCCAATCTTCCAGACTGCCATCCTCTTCATTGTCTTCTACCGCATTGACGCTTCAGTTGCTAATCTTTATAGGTGGCCCCCCAGCACGGGCACAGCGCACAACCTTCTGACTAGTCGAAGTAAACCCTAAGCCGAACTTGTCTGATTTGTAGGGAATGTCTGGAAGCTGACCCCAGATTGTGCATCTCCCTTCCTGCACTACTGCCCTTGCAACCTTTAGAGATGACATCTGAGGTGGAGGTCTTGTTATCTTAGGAATCGAGGATACCGCCTTGGTTGCCGCTATTTCAGGAGAGACTTCTTCAAAATGTTGGAAAGGGGTCTCTATGAACTCGCCATCTAACTCCACATAACGGAAGGAATTCAGATGACTAATCATATACTCGTCTTCCCCATGGACGATTATGATCTTCCCTTGGACAGGGTAATTGAGCATCTGATGCAAGATGGAGGTGACGACACTGGCATTGTGGATCCATGGGCGTCCCAACAGACAGGAATAAGAAGGACGGATGTCCATCACATAGAAGGTTGAGTTGAACACCTGAGTTCCCACCTTGATTAGGATGTCCACCTCCCCATGGATCATCCTCTTCGATCCATCAAAAGCTCTCACCACTATATTACTGGGTTTTAGAGTCAGCCCCTCGTAATCCAACCTATCAAGGGCTTTCTTCGGCAAGACGTTCAGAGATGATCCGATATCGACCAAGACATGAGCTAGGGTTGTTCCTCTGCACTCCACTGAGACATGTGGTGCATCGTTGTGTTTTCTCCCTCGGGGTGTCAAGTCAGCATCAGAGAAGCCCAGGCCATTATCAGCTGTCAAACTGGCCACACAGTCTTGGAACTGGTCAGCAGACGTTTCTTGCGGCACGTGAGCTATCTTCAGAAATTTTACCAGAGCCTTGGCATGGGCTTCAGAGCAAAGCAGCAAGGCTAGCATCAAGATCTTGGAAGGGGTTTTCCCTAATTGTTCAACCACATCATAATCACTCTTCTTAATGATCCTTAGGATTTCTTCCATCTCCTTCTTGGATGTTTCAGGAATAACTAGTGATTGAGCCTTCGTCTAGATAGGCTCCTCTTGAACATTCTTTCCTTTATTCTCAGCAGTGGAAGTAGGGATAGGAATTGTATTGTCTTTATTGGTGGGTACACTTGCAGATACAATCACTGGTGTAGAGGTAATCTTCGGAACGGCCACGGGTCCAAAGACTGCTGTTGGAGGAGAAATCTCTGGAGAGAAAATCCTACCACTGCGGGTGATATTGCTAGTTCCAACAATATTGCTAATGTCGGAACTGTCCTCTTCGGAGCTTTCTTCTTCGGCAGTCAGTTTAATCTGTTTAATACCATGGTAGTAGATTTCTCCACCATAGTTCCATGATACTGTTTTATCTGAATTGTATGGGGTCGGCCCGAGCATTGTAATCTTAAGCGGAGCAGTCTTTGGAGCAGGTGTAATCCTAACGGGTCTTTTAGGGGACCTGGAAGGATTGGTGTAGATGGTTATTATTGAAACTTCTTTCACTGGAACGGGTGAAACAGGAGCATTCTCAAACAAAATTTCTTGGTTATCCATCAGTCGTTGGATACCTTTCTTCAACAGAGGGCAGTCAAATGGGGAGGATAGGCAAGCATGGAAATCTTTGTCACAACCTGGGAAGATTCCAGCTTTCAACAAATTCAACTTGATAACCGGGAGCGGAGTTAACAGTTCATCCACGGTAGCAACAAACAGATCTTCTTCAATAGAGTTGGCATTGTGACCATGCCTCGACATTGGAGCGGAAATAACATTTGGTTTCTCAGGCGCTTCAAACTCAACTTCCTTCGCGTCAATCAGATCTTGAATCTTATTCTTCAGAGCCCAATAGTTTTTGGTGTCGTGCCCTGGACTTTCAGAATGGTACGCACATATGGCATTGAGATAGTAATGTGGATAAGTAGTATTGGGATTTTTGGTGCCTCTTTCAAAGTGGCCAGATTCAACTTCAGGATATGTGGTAGAACTTGGGCTGGAGTCATCTTAATCTTGGTAAATTACCGAACTGTCCTTTCTACCCTTTGCTGGTTATTTCTTGGCTGGTCTGATGCAGGCTTTGGAATCATAACGGCCCCCGCTGTTGGTCGGTGCTCAGCTCTTCCCTGATTTCTCTGTGAATAGACAGCAGATACTTTCTTACCAGTGAAGGGCTTTTTTACAGCTGTTGAGGCAGACGCATCCTTTTGAATCTTCCCACTTCTTATACCAGCCTCTACTCTTTCGCCGGTTAAGATAAATTCAATAAACCCTACAGAAGAACTTCCAATTAGGTGATTGAAGAAAGGACCTAAAAGAGTTCCCAAGAACATGTCCACCAACTCCCTCTCAGATAGAGGGGGTTGCACCCTTCTGGCTAGATCCCTCCACTTTTGGGCGTAATCTTTAAAGCCCTCATTGGAAACCATGGACATACTCTGTAGCTGAGTACGGTTTGGTGCCAAGTCGGCTTTGTATTGATACTGTTTATAGAAGGCTGCTGCCAAGTCTTCCCAATTGTGAACATCTGTACTCTCCAACTGGTAGAACCAATCAAGTTGCATTCCTGATAAACTGTCTTGGAAAAAGTGGACCCACAAGTCTTTGTCAGCAGAGTGTGGTTGCATCTTCCTGACATAGGATATGAGGTGCATTTTAGGGCAAGACACCCCCTCATACTTGGCAAATAGTGGCACTTTAAATTTTGGAGGGATTACAATTCCTGACACCAGCCCTAACTCCTTAAAATCTAGCCCAGGTACTCTCTGGATTTCCATAGTGCTGAGTCGCTCTTCAAGGTGTTTGTACTTGTGATCAGCCGGAGGGTATTGTTGTTCAGAGTAGTCCTCTTCTTCCTCTTCTTCTGCTTCAGAATATGATGGTACTTCCGTTTCTTTTCCTTTTCTTTCCCCTTCATCAGAAGTTGTTAGAAAATCTAAGGTCCGTCTGGCTTGTCCCTGAAATCTTCTGCCCATGAGAACCACACCAGTTGGCTTCTTCTTCTTTTTCTCTTTTTCTTTTTCTAGCAAAGTCTTCAGCTCCTCCTGCCCCTTGGCTAAGGTCATGAGCAACTGTGGAAATTGTGAATTTTGAGCTTGCAGATCTTTGACCGTTTGTTCAAGATCCATCGTACTGAAATAAACAGCAGAGAGATGAGGAAACTTGGTGTGAAGACCTGTTTATGCTTATGATGAATTATATGTATTCATGCAATGCTTTCAAGGGTTCAGAAATTCAAATTTGTTTTAAACAAAAAAGAAACACACGTCATATTAATAAGATAGAATTGTGAGTACATCAATGCCCCTTGGGAAAAATAATACAAAATTCTAAGGTAAAAAGACGTTGCGCATCCTCTTTGGTGCAATGTAGGTGTTGAGAGTCTGCTCTTCGTGAAGTAGCCGAGTAAGTTCCAAAACCTTCTTCTCGCTTGCGTAGAACTGGGCTTCGAAAGTATCGCGCTCTCCCTTGAGTTGTATCCAACTCCTTTGTAGGTCTTTAAGTGATATCGGCATGTCAGGATGTAGGATGGTGTATGGAACCTCTCCTTCCTTAACAGGCTCTATAATCACTGGGAGAATGGAGGGGTAAGGCATCATAAGACTTTGGGAGTGGGTTCATACCCACTTGAGGTAAGGCTCAAGAGGGATGGAATTCTTGTGTCCCAAAGTCCTGCTATCCACCTTGTTTGGCATCCTCCAAGCTCGGATGAATCTCTGATGGAGTCCTTGGTCGTCGTTGTCGTAGTCAAAAATAAATCCTTGAATCAACATGTCATGTGGGCCATCCCTTCGGGCATAACCAAACTGTCTTAGAGATAAGCAAGGGTTGTAGGTGATGCCTCCCTTAATGCCAAGTAGAGGGACATTAGGGAATTCTCCACAATGGTCAATAATGATAACATTCTCTTTGGATCGAGAACACCAATGAATATCTGAATGGTTAAGTGTCATTAACCTTTATGACGACCTCAAACCTTGCTCATCCTTCAAGGATGATTGGGGAAGATGAGAAATAAACCATCTTGCCAGGAGAGGAGTGCAATACATAAGAGCACATATTTTCCTCATTGTACGAGTGTGAAAAGAGTGGAGGATATCCCCAAGCAATGTAGGCACCGGGTTGCGAGACATGAAGATTTTGACAGCGCTTACATCTATGAGTTGGTCAGGATTAGGGAACAAGACCATACCATAGATGAGAAGAGCTACAATCTCCTCAAAAGCTTGCAAGTTTAGGGAATTCTAACAGCTTTGGGCCTTCTTAAACAGAAACTTTGACAAGAAGCCTTTGACACCACTTCTAGTTTCCCAATGTGTTATGACATCAGATGAGTGCAAGTGCAAGGGTTGAGCGATCTCTTCTAGCTTTGGATCTCTTTCCGTACCGTTGAAGGGTAGTTGATTGAGAATAGGAATCCTCAGAAGTTGAGAAAATTCCTCCAAAGTGGGCACAAGTTGGTAGTCAGGAAATGTGAAGCAATGATGCATAGGGTCAAAGAACAGGAAGAGAACTTTCATCATATCCTCCTCAGTGTTGGAAGTGACCAAGTTGAGTAGACGACCATGCCTCTCGGTGAATGGAGAATTCTTAGGAATCCTTGAAGCTAGCTCCTTGAGTTATGGAGGAATTCTTACAAGGTTGATTTGGACAGTTTTCATGCGAAGTGAATCCATAACCTACAAAACAAGAACAAAGATGAAACTCCAAAATCCTTGAAATGGTTAGTGAATGCATATGATGTTCATGATGTCCATGATGTTATGAATAAATATATATGTACAAGCAAATCACACAAGTTCCTAGTTTAGGCTTGCATGGGGTTTCATAGGTAAGTACCCTCTTGAAGTTTTAGTTGGCTCAACCTGTCCTAGAAATAGTAACCGGGTTCTAAGGAGCTCAATATCACTGGATTGTTTCCTTGTTCATTGTTTCAGTTCAAGCCTCTTTACTGGCGATCGAAATATTCCAAGAAACTAATCCACAATGAGTGTAGTATCGAGTATCTACCAACTTCGGACTGGACCAAAGCCGGTCATCTCACTACATCCTAAAAGGCCAAGTTGGTCAAGTAAAGGTTCTAGAAGTTCATTAGTGCTTTATGACATCACTCAGCGGCCCCGTATTCTCTTTGATTGACTCAAAGGCTACCGGTACCCACAAATATGTCGCACTAATATAACTATTGCTTAGACCATGTCGGTATACCCCGCACAATTTCTATAACGTATTGCTATTTACCTATAATGTTTCCCAAATCTGAGTAGAGGATTCAAATCCAAACAAAGAACCATAATTGTAAAGCAAACAAGTCAAACAAGGTAAGCATGTAAATGTGATCTAAAACCCTAAGGTAACCCCACTTTTAGGATTTTCTCCCCAGCAGAGTCGCCAGTTCTGTGATGCGGTGGGAGAACTGACTTGAGGTTTTGCGTTTGTGTTCGCAAATGTTACAATTAGCAAGAGTTGCCACCGACTTTTCTTTTATCCAAAAGGAAAGGTAAAAAAGCACAGGAAAGACCTTTGATATGTTTTCTTGAGTTCGGGGGGTAGATTATAAAAAGGGAAGGTGCTAGCACCCTTTTCATCCATGGTTTTCCATGGGCTCTTAGTTACTTGTTTAGATCACTTGCTTTGCTTTGTTTTGTTTGAAATGGTGCTTGGTGTGGTTTTGAAAGTATTTTGAAAAGAGGCCACTCGTTTAGGCAATCTTTGTAATGATTCTCGTTCGTAAGAATGTATACAAAGATGTTTGTCTTTTGAAAAATGTTTCAATGTTTTCTAAGATATTTTGAAATGTGTGTGTGTTTGTTTTTGAAAATAGCAAGGATTGTTTTGAGATGGGACAAGTAACTAGAAGCTATCTACCTACTCAAATGTCTTACTTGTGCATTTTTATTCCTTTGAATTGTTGATTTACCATTGATTTGGTAATCAACCCTATCTTTGGATGTAAACGGGACGGGCGTGGGTCATTGTATGACCATGATAGAAATGTTGCCAAGTATCTTAGCAATTTTTAGGGACCAAGATCATCTTTGTTTAGGCAACCTTTTGATAGCGTCATCGAGGGACTATGATCTTATTTTGTTTTGTTTTGCCAAGATACTTTGTGTGCGTAACATGGCCATTTTTATTTAGGCAACCAAGTGGGAGAAACCCTAAGGGTGCTTGTGTGCAATGTGTGTCATTTTTCATGCATTTGATTTGTCTTGGATTAGGTCTTTTCTATTTGTTTGGTTTTTGTTCTTGCATGCAAACCCTAATTTTACTAACATGGTATATGAAAGCAATAAATTGCGTAAATGTAAACTAAGCTATTACAACAATTATTATGGGAGGGGGGATACAAGTTTTTGAATGGGGATATTGCACAAAATAAACCCTAAAAATACTATTACAACCCAATTGAATATTATGCGCATTAAATAAATAAACAAGTATTTAAAATGCAATGTGTTGCACCCCAAAATTTGCCCTCTCATGTTTTCCAAAGTCTTCCCCCTGCATGGTTGATCACAAACTCTTGCCTAAGGAAAAGGAAAATTTTTGAGTGGTGCTTTAAGTACCTTTCGATTGGCATTCTGAAAGACCCTTCGATTGGTATTCTGAAGGAGCCTTTCGATTGGCATTATGGACAAGCACTTCGATTTGCATTGTGTCAAGGCCTTCGATTGGCATTCTGAAAGACCCTTCGATTGGTATTCTGAATGAGCCTTTCGATTGGCATTATGGACAAGCACTCCGATTGGAATTATGTCAAGTCCTTCGATTGGCATTCTGAAAGACCCTTCGATTGGTATTCTGAATGAGCCTTTCGATTGGAATTATGGACAAGCACTTCGATTGGCATTATGTCAAAGCCCTTCGATTAAAATTCTGAAAGACCCTTCGATTGGTATTCTGAAGGAGCCTTTCGATTGAGATTATGTCAAGGCCTTCGATTAGCATGAACATCACCTTTCGATTGGCCTGTTAACAAAGCCTTTCGATTGGAATTTTAATTGGTACCCTTCGATTGATATTTGGACAAGGACCAATCGAAGAGCAGGGCCTGAAGGCATTCGAAATTCAAAAGTGTCCAGGTTCATTCAAGAGACACGAATATTTCAAAAAGGGAAATATTTTAATGTGTCTGATTCTTGTCTCATGGCTTTAATGGCCTGTTTAATGGGTTGTCTCTTGCCGTTACTAGACCCCCCACTCCTATAAATACAAGGGCCAATGGCACATTACAGAGGACGAAAAAACAGAGCAGGGGAGAAAAAACAGAAGAGAACAGAACGAAAAAAGAGAAACAGGGAGGATTTGGAGATACGCTGCCAAAGGTTATCAGCATTTTCATCCAAGCCAAAGCAGCCACCCAGAGCCACAGATCATACATCTTCAATTGGTAAGGGTTTGCAAAACCAAAATTGCACCTTCATGACATTTAAATACACATTGCATATATTTTTGTTATTACTGATTGTGTTGCATGTAAGCTGAAGTGCAAAGGTGAGATCGTGCCATTACTTGGGCACGATCTGAGTTTCCCCTTCGAACCTCAGAATAAAACAAACCCAGACCCAGATTCAGTAGATTCACGTTGAGGAAGGATCAGAATTGTGAGGAGATTCGAATCAGGGGGTAAAGTCCCCCTTGGACTTTTAACATTTGTTTCGTTTTGCAGGAAATATATTCTTAGAATCCTATTTAGAGTTTCGAAGCTTAGCAGCTTAGCTTCAAACTGGATCCAGGATTTCCAGATCGAAGGATGACATATCCAGATCGAACACCCCTAAAGTGCAGCCCCTCATGCACCTTCGATCAAGCCTCTTCACTGGGTCGAAAGACAGCCCACACCTCTTTCGACCCAGGCCTCCAGAATTATGCTTTTTTTTATTTGCTGCCTGTTTCATTCGTTTTTTGTCCTTATTTTGACTATTTTATTCTTTTTTTTTAATCAACATAAAATCAAAAACACAAAAACATTAGGCTAGTTTTTCCTATTAAATTAATTTTGTTAATTAATCTTTTAATTATCTTAACGTTTTTCCAAAACTAAAATTAAGTAGATTTAGATCATTTTTTTCAAAAAAATTAAAATTAAGTAGATTTAGATCATTTTCTCAAAATAAAATAAAACTCAAAAAATATTTTCTTTTTAATTAATTAATCATTAGTTAGTCTTAATTCTTAAATCAAAAAAGACCAAAAATACGCTTTATTTAATAAAAAAAGGGTCAAAACCCAAGGACACTCCGATTCAATTTTTTTGCGCGCGTTTATTTTATTGTAACTGCCTACTGGTTTGTAATAGCTTAACTAAGACCTTTTACACTTTACTGCTTTATTCCCCTAATTTTGGACATGTAAATAATCCCCCTCCCCGAAGCCTTGTAATAGCGTAGGATTTACAATTCCCGCACTTTAAATTCATGTACATATATTAACTGTTTAGATGTATGCTAACTAGGCTATGCATGACAAGATTAACTCTTAACTTAAAATCAACAGTAGCTCACCATGACATGTAAAGATAATATAACTGAAAATTGACACACTTGCACATGCCACTCCTAGGGTACACCTCACTTGGTTGCCTCGAACGTGGTCATTGAGTATAGAAAGTCTTAGAGGTCGCCCTCCTGTCCAAAGATCAAAAGTTACCTCGAAATGGTTGTCTCGATAAAAATGATCTAAGACATTAGGGTTACCGCTAAAGCATCCTAACATTGCTTTAGTGACTACACGTCCCTTAAATCGAATTGACCCGAAAACTCCAACGACGGTGCTACCTACTCCTCAATAGTGGGATAGCACTGTCTAAAGGACATTTGCACAATTTAATTCCTTTTTGAGTAGGTAGAGGTTCTTAAGTACTTGCTCCTTTTAAAAACAAAACAAAACTTTTCGCACTTACACTCTCTTCAAAAACAAAACTCTTTTCAAAACCCACAAACACAAAGAAAAGCAAACTTTTGAAAACATAGTGAGCAAGTACCTAAGAGCCCGTGGATAACCACAGATAGAAAGGGTGCTAACACCTTCCCTTTCTATAATCTACCTCCCGAACTCGAGAAACATCTCGAAAAGGAATTTTTCTGTGCTTTTGTCCTTTCCTTGTTGGATAAAATAAAATACGGTGGCAACACTTGCTTACCGCGACATTTTGTAAAAACAAACGCAAACGCGAACCAGCATTCTAAAACAGTCAGTTCTCATTCCCACCGATTACAGAACTAGCGAATCTGCTGGGGATATCTTATAAGTGAGGTGTACCTTAGGATTAGATCACTATTATTTTCAATTGTATGCTTTGTATGCTTTAATTTTGTGGGCTTGTATCGGAGTTCTATAGATCCTAACCCGAATCTGGGGATACCCTTTAGGTAAGTAGCAATAAACTGTGAGGGATCTGTCCGGCATAGACCGACACGGATGAAGCAGTAGCTATGTTGGTGTGGCACCTTAGTCTGTACCGATATCCCTTGTGTTGGAACGAGGAGAATATGGGTCTTCTAAGGAGTCATTAAGCACCAACTGACCTTAGAACCTTAAATTGACCAACTTGGCCATAGAACAATAGCAGTATGCTACACTCATTGAGACTAAACTCTCGCGATGATTCCGGCCGCAAGAAAAGGTTTCTAAACTGGAATTATGACCGATTGAGGGTAGTCAGTGATATTGAGATCCTCTAGAACTCGATTACTATTTTTTAGGACAGGTCTTAACCAACTGAAACTGAAAGAGGGTAGTACCTAAACTTCATGCCAGCCTGAAATCTAAGGGCTCTTTTTTGTGACTTGTGTGCCTTTACCATGTTTGCCTTTTGTGAATACTTGTGGTGTGCCTTTACCATGATATCATAACATCATAACATTGCATACATCTTGCATGAGGACTAACCTATTTCAAAGACAAGAGGGTTTTATCTTTGCTCTATTTTGTAGGACATCATGATGCCCATGCATATGAATACTATTCGGATTAACTTTGTTAAAGTACCTACTTTGCTTAAAGAGTTGGTTGTCAGGATTCCAGACACTACTTCCTTCATCAGGAGGCATGGTTCTCTTCTCAGTTTAGTCACCTCAAAATTGGACGAACAAATGATGAGCGTCTTGGTCCAGTTTTATGATCCGCTATATCATTGCTTTACCTTTCAAGACTTCTAGCTGATTCCTACCCTGGAAGAGTTCTCTGAGTTGCTTGGTATCTCTGTTTTGGAGTAGACTCCATTTACTGGTTGGGAAGAGACTCTCAGGCCTGAAGAGATTGCTGCAGCCCTTCACTTGACCAAAAAGGAGGTAATGGCCAACTGGGAGACTAGAAGTGGAGCTAAGGGTTTTTTGGCTAAGTTTCTGGTTGACAAAGCTGATTACTTCTGGGATGACTTAGACTTTAAAGCGTACGAGGACATTCTGGCCCTCTTAATCTATGGTCTGGTATTGTTTCCAAATCCTGACACTCTTGTTGATGTTAATGCCATAAAGATCTTCATCTCTCGGAACCATGTACCCACTCTCTTGGGTGACATCCTTCATCAGCTATATGCTCATACTGCCCGAAAGCGGGGAACTTTGATGTGCTGTGCTCCTTTATTGTCGAGATGGTTTATTTCGCACCTCCCTAAGTCCTTACTGAAGAACAAAGAAGGAATGGGCTGGGCTTATAGGGTAATGTCTCTTACTAATAATGACATTATCTAGAATCTCAAAGGCTTGGATGAGGTGACTGTCATTGATCGTTGTGGAGAGTATCCTAATGTTCCATTGATCGGAACCCATGGAGGAATTTCTTATAACCCATGTTTAGCTCTCTGTTAGTTTGGAAGAGCCAGAAGAGAAGGGCCTCATGAGATGTTGATGCCTCATATCATCTTTGATTTTCAGGGAGATAACGACGAGCTGCGTCGTAGATTCATCAGGGCTTGGGATAGAGTTCACCAATCTGACCCACATGAGCTGGGACCAAAGACTTCTCTGCCAATGGAGCCATATCTCAGATGGGTCCGCATCCTTGCCCAAAAGTTAGGTATGCCATATGAAGTTGTCAGGCCTGTTACTCTGGAAATTGCTGATAAAGACGGGGTTCCTCCAACTATTCTCCATCCTCATATGCCCACTGAAATTGGCACACTGAAGAGGTCTTGGATGCAACTGCGGGAAGAACGGGATTCTTATCGGAAGAAGTTCAATGAACAAGAACAGAAGATCCAGAAGCTGACTAAGCAATTGGAGAACGAGCGGATCCTGAATGATTATATCCGCACTGAGAAGAAGAGGCCATGAGAGCATTGATGGACCTTTGATGATTTCTTTTACAATTTTTATTTACTTTTCAGTATTTCCATTCTTGTAACGCCTCAGGGCAATTTGTTAAACAATTTAAATTCTGAAGTTAAATCTAATAAAGTGTGTTTCCTTTCTTGTTTACAAATTTGAATCCCGATTGTCTTTGAAATCATAAATCATGCACATTTCATATCATGCACTTCATAAACAGGTACCCTTTTACAGGTCTCTTATCTTCTTCGCTGTTTATTTAAGCAATCATCATGTCTGTTGAACCTTCCACTGAGCAAGCTATCAAGGCCCTCTAGGCCCAGAACGCCCAATTTCAAGAGCTGGTCATGAATCTAGCTAAGGGTCAGCAGGACCTGAAGACCTTGATTCTGAAAGAGAGGAAGAAGAAGAAGAAGAGGACGATCCTGTTCAACACTGGACGCAGGTTTGGAAACGGGCTGCAGAATAAGGTTGATCTGACCACCCCATCTGAGGGGAAGGATAGTCCATAAGAAAGGAGGGCTCCTAGCCCTTTGGTCTCCGACAACGAGACGAACTATGATGAAGAACAGTATCCTCTTGCTGAGGATAAGTACAAACAGATGGAGGACCGTTTAAACGCTATGGAAATACAGAAGGTGCCCGGTCTGGACTTCGGAGATCTGGGTCTATCATCTGGGGTAGTTATTCCCCATAAGTTCAAGGCACATGCCTTTGCCAAGTATGACGGAGCTTCCTGTCCAAAGCTGCACCTCCGGTCATATGTGAGGAAGATCTAACCTTACACTACTGATAAGAACTTATGGATCCATTTCTTTCAAGACAGTCTTTCAGGGACTCAGCTTGAGTGGTTCTATCAGTTGGACGGAGCCAGTATCCGCAGCTGGGAGGATTTGGCTGCTGCATTCTATAGGCAGTATCAGTATAACTCCGACCTTGCTCCTACGCGTACCCAACTCCAGGGTATGTCAATAGGGACGAGTGAAGGATTTAAAGAGTATGCTCAAAAATGGAGAGACCTAGCCGGAAGGGTGCAACCACCTTTGGCTGATCGTGAACTGGTTGATATGTTTCTGGGGACCCTGTCTGGTCCGTTCTTTAACCATTTGATTGGAAGCTCTTCAGCCGGGTTTACAGACCTTATCTTGACTGGTGAGAGGATTGAAGCTGGTATTAAGGCTAGAAAAATACAGAAGGGTGCCTCATCGAGCACCGAGAAGAAACCATTTAAGAAAGAGTCCAATGTTGTCTACAGTTCAAGAAGACAGAATAGACCTGAACACCGCCAAGCTGTCAATGCGGTTGTTATTTCAAAATCTGTTGGTGCTCCTCAGCATCACAACCAACAAAGGGAAGAGAGACCTCGAAGGCAATTCACTCGTCTCAGCATGACTTTGTCTCAGATGTTGCCACAGTTGCTGAATACCAATCTGGTGACTCTAAAAGAAGCTCCAAGGAATCCAAATACAACGTCATCAAAGTATAACCCCAACGCCCGCTGTGCTTATCACTCCGATAGCCCGGGGCGTAATACAGATGATTGTTGGAGTCTGAAAAACAAGGTTCAAGACCTAATCGATGCAAAGGAGATTGAGTTTGAGGCGACCGAGAGGCCTAATATTGTGACTGCTCCCATGCCCAAGCATGGAGTGAATGCTGTAGAGGAAGACTTGTTTGTAGTTTCTGTGGATGATGTTGTTACCCCTCTGATGACTGTCAAGAAGAACCTGTTGCTAGCCGGTTTATTTCCGGGCTGTGATGAAGGTTGCCATATGTGTTCTATTTTACCTACTGGTTGCCCATCTTTGAAGTCAGGTATCCAAAACCTGATGAATAGTAAAGAGATCCTGTTTGAAAAGACTGTTGTTCCATCCATTCCTACTGAATAAGTTTCCATCATTACCATTTTCAACAATTCTCCCAAGGCTCCCTCGAAGAAGCCTGTTAGAACTACGCCTGTTCCGAAGATCGCACCTGTAATCATCACTATTCTGGGGCCCATCCCCTACACCTCTGACAAAGCTGTCCCTTGGCACTATGGGGCAGATGTTTATGTTCTTGGAGTTAAGAAAGAGTTCGGTGCTGATACCGGCATCAGCAACATTACTGGACCTGCTAAAGTCACCCGCAGCGGTAGACTTTTCTCACCTGATATTGCTCCACCAGCTGTCAGAAGACCTGTTGTCATTAAGCCAGTAAGTGTACCTGTTGCCATTCCTGATCAAGTCCCTGTTCCTACCCCTGTCGCCGAGTCATCTAACGCTCGGGGAAAAGGGATCACCACTGATATGCCTGCCCAGACGGAGGCGCCAAAGACAATCACTGTTGAAGCTTCCAAACAGGAGATGGAAGAGATTCTGAAGATTATTAAGAAGAGTGATTATAATGTAGTTGAGCAACTGGGGAAAACCCCATCCAAGATTTCTATTTTATCACTGCTGTTGTGTTCAGAGGCCCATGCCAAGGCTCTGATTACCTTCCTGAAGACGGCCCACGTGCCACAAGAGACATCAGCTGATCAGTTTACTGATTGTGTGGCCAATTTAACTGCTGATAATGGTTTAGGTTTCTCCGACGCTGATCTGACTGCTAAAGGGAAGAACCATAACGATGCACTGCATGTCTCCATTGAATGCAGGGGCACTACTCTTGCACATGTGTTAGTTGAAACTGGTTCCTCATTGAACGTCTTACCAAAGAAAGCTCTAGATAGGCTGGATTGCAAAGGTTTGGAGCTAAGGCCGAGTAACATTGTTGTCCGGGCCTTTGATGGGTCTAAAAGGATGGTGCATGGTGAGGTTGATATTACAATCAAAGTTGGTTCTCAGGTCTTCAATTCTACATTCTACGTGATGGACATTCGGCCATCCTATTCTTGTTTGCTGGGTCGTCCATGGATCCACAAAGATGGAGCAGTAACCTCAACGCTCCACCAGAAGTTGAAGTACCCGGTCAGAGGGAAGATTGTGACAGTACAAGGGGAGGAGGAATACATGGTCAGCCACCTCAACTCGTTCCGGTACGTAGAGATGGACGGGGAGTTCATTGAGACCCCATTTCAACACTTTGAAGAGGTTCCTCATACATTGGCATTAGCTGAGACTGTGATTGAAGATTCTCCTATAAAGATGGCTTCCTTAAAGGATGCCCGGGCTGTTATTGAGAGGGGTGAGTATGCAAACTGGGGCCGACTTCCTGATTTCACTCAGAAGACTAACAAGTTTGGGTTGGGTTTCACTGCAGAAGCTCAAAGGGTTGTTCGAAGTGCAAGGATTGGAAGACCTCCTGTGTTCATCAGCAACTCGGGAGTAAATGCCATCGAAGATGACGTGGAGGAGTCTGAATTCGACAGTTGGATCTATCCTATGACCAACGGTGGACCAAACAACTGGACAACAAAGGATTTCATCCCTATTACTTTTGTTACTCAGTAATGAAGCTTTTTGTTTTAAATTTGTAACAGACAATATTGTGAAACTTTATGGCCCGGTGTCTTACCCGGGGCACCGTGGCTTCATTTGTGAGGGATTTTGTGTGCCATTTTCATATATCATTAATAAAAGCATTGGACGTTTTTGCATTTCAAATTTTGCGCTCCTTGTCTTTCTTTATTATATATTGCAAAACAGCTATTTTACACACACTCACATATACAAGTCTCAATCCACTCTGGATCTCACTGGTAACGACTCTGCTAC
This sequence comes from Vicia faba, assembly GCA_948472305.1. NCBI lineage: Eukaryota > Viridiplantae > Streptophyta > Magnoliopsida > Fabales > Fabaceae > Vicia > Vicia faba. Next base: position 334,782,140 of record OX451739.1, on the reverse strand, counting down.
TGCCAGTTATGACTTCGAAAATCCGATCAACTTAGCCGAATATGAAGGTGAAGATGATTGCGAAGTGCCTGGTGAACTTGCAAGACTGCTACTCCAGGAAGAGAGGGCCATTCAGCCACATGAAGAGCTAGTGGAAACGGTGAATCTGGGTACCGAGACAGACAAGAAGGAAGTCAAGATCGGTGCAAATCTGGAGCTTAGTATGAAACAGCGGTTGACTCAGATGCTGCATGACTACGTGGAGATCTTTTCCCGGTCTTACGAATATATGCCTGGGTTGGATACCGACATTGTGGTTCATCTCCTGCCTAACAAGGAAGACTGTCCTCCGGTAAAATAGAAGGTTCGCCGTATGCGTCCAGAGATATCTGAGAAAATCAAGGCTGAACTTATGAAACAGTTTGACGCCGGTTTTCTAGCAGTAACTTCTTACCCTCAGTGGGTTTCCAATGTGGTTCCGGTACCGAAGAAGGATGGTAAGGTCCGAATGTGTGTTGACTACAAGGATTTGAACAGGGCAAGCCCTAAGGATGACTTCCCTCTGCCTCACATCGACGTTCTGGTTGACAATACTGCTCAGCACAAGGTATTCTCCTTTATGGATGGTTTCTCCGGTTATAATCAAATCAAGATGGCTCCTGAAGACATGGGAAAGACCACTTTCGTTACCCAGTAGGGTACCTTTTGTTACAAGGTCATGCCTTTTGGGTTGAAGAATGTTGGGGCAACATATCAGCGTGCCATGGTTGCTTTATTTCATGACATGATCCATCATGAGATTGAATTATACGTCGACGATATGATTGCGAGGTCCCAAACCGAGGAGGAACACCTTCACCATCTACAGAAGCTGTTTGACAGATTGAAGTTATACAAGCTGAGGTTGAACCCGAACAAGTGCACCTTCGGGGTGAGGTCTGGAAAACTGCTAGGTTTCGTCGTGAGCGACAAAGGTATTCAAGTGGACCCTGCCAAGGTGAAAGCCATACAAGAGATGCCAGCTTCCAAGACAGAGAAAGAGGTCAGAGGCTTTCTAGGACGTCTGAACTACATTGCCCGATTCATCTCGCACCTAACTGCTACTTGTGAGCCAATCTTCAAACTGCTGAAGAAAGATCAAGTGGTACGCTGGAATAATGAATGTCAGGCCGCTTTCGAAAGAATCAAAGAGTATCTCCAGGAGCCACCTATTCTTATGCCACCAGTTGAAGGGAGACCTTTGATTTTATACTTGACAATACTTGACAACTCAATGGGGTGTGTGCTGGGGAAGCATGACGAGTCTGGCCGAAAAGAGCATGCTATTTATTACCTTAGCAAAAAGTTTACCGACTGTGAGACCCGATATTCACTGCTCGAGAAAACTTGCTGCGCTTTGGCATGGTCTGCTCGCCGGCTGAGACAGTATATGTTGACTCACACTACTCTGTTGATTTCAAAGATGGATCTAATCAAGTATATCTTTGAAAAGCCTCCCTTGTCCGGAAGAATAGCAAGATGACAGATGATCTTGACTGAATATGACATCCAATACACGACTCAAAAAGCAATCAAGGGAAGTGTATTGGCAGACCATTTGGCGCATCAGGCAGTGGATGATTATCAGTCTATGAACTTTGAATTTCCAGACGAGAATATCATGGTAGTGACTGATTGTGAGACACCTGGACCAGATGAAGGACCTGAGGAAGGATCCCGATGGTCTATGCATTTTGATGGAGCTTCAAATGCTTTGGGTAATGGCATTGGTGCTGTGATCATATCTCCTAAAGGATCTCATACTCCGTTTACCACCCGACTGTGTTTCAACTGCACCAACAACATGGCGGAGTATGAAGCATGCATTATGGGTCTTCGAGATGCAATTGACCTAAGGATTAAGTTTCTGAGTGTCTTCGGAGATTCCGCTCTCGTGATCAGTCAGATCAAAGGAGAGTGGGATACGAAACACCCAAATCTTATTCCTTACAAGGAGTATGTATTGACGTTGCTTCCCCATTTCGAGGAGATAACCTTTGAACATTCCCAAGAGAGGAGAATCAGTTGGCGGACGCACTGGCTACAATGTCTTCTATGTTCAAAGTCAAATGGGACAACGAGGCCCCCCGGATCATTATTTGGAAACTGGATGAACCTGCACATTACTGTGATCTTGAGACCGAAGAGGTAACAGAAAAGCCTTGGTATCATGAAGTGAAGAAGTACCTTGAAGCTCAAGAATACCCCGAGGGTGCATCTGTTAATGACAAGAAGTTTCTGAGAAGGTTCGCGACAAAGTTCTTCATCAGCAATGGCATTCTTTACAAACGTAACCATGATTCAACCTTACTGCGTTGTGTGGATAAAATCGAAGCAGAAAGGATCATGGCAGAGCTGCATGAAGGTACTTTCGGAACTCATTCCAGTGGACATACCATGGCAAAGAAAATCATTCGGGCAGGATATTACTGGTCCACAATGGAAGCCGACTGTTATCAGCATTCTCAGACATGTCACAAGTGCCAGGTCTATGCTGATAAGGTGCACATACCTCCAGTTCCTCTGAATATTTTGACAGCACCTTGGCCTTTTGCAATGTGGGGCATTGATATGATCGGCGAGATCAGACCTACGGCATCCAATGGGCATCATTTCATCCTGGTAGCAATTGATTACTTTACGAAGTGGGTTAAAGCAGCTTCCTTTGCTACGGTAACCAAGAACGTCGTGGCACGGTTCATTCGGCACAACCTGATCTGTCGATACGGGGTACCAGAGAAGATCATTACAGACAATGGTACCAATCTTAATAACAAAATGATCACTGAGCTCTGCGAACAATTCAAGATACAGCACCACAACTCTTCTCCCTATCGACCGAAGATGAATGGGGCTGTCGAAGCAGCAAATAAGAACATTAAAAAGATTGTGCAGAAGATGACAGTGAACTACAAAGACTGGCACGTGATGTTACCATTTTCTCTTCATGGGTACCGTACCTCAACACGGACGTCAACAGGGGCAACACCCTATTCCTTGGTTTATGGCATGGAGGCAGTCTTGCCTATTGAAGTTCAAATACCCTCTCTTCGGATCATGAAGGATGCAGGTTTGAGCGAAGACGACTGGATTCAGACCCGACTTGATCAATTGAATCTAATCGACGAAAAGAGACTTACTGCTATTTGTCATGGTCAGACGTACCAAAAATGAATGATCAAGGCATTTAACAAGAAAGTCAGACGACAAGAGTATCAAGTTGGGGACCTGGTAATCAAGCGCATTATTCTACCTCAAGGTGATCCCAAGGGAAAATGGACCCCTACTTACGAAGGGCCATTTGTGGTTAAGAACATCTTCTCAGGAGGAGCGATGATTCTAACCACCATGGATGGTGACGACCTTCCTCATTCCGTCAATGCAGACATAGTAAAAAGATACTACGCATAATCAAAGACCCGCTAGGTTGACTGGCCTAGTAAAAAATAACGGCTTCCTGGCGAACCAAAAGGGTTCGGGCAAAAATAAGGGATGAAAATATAAAAAAATCTGTACACCCGGCAAGTCGAAAACCTGAAAAGGCGGCTTGGGCAAAAATGGGTATCCCGGTGGACTGAACACCCAAAAGGGCGGTCCAGGCAAAAATTAGGGATTAAAGCGTAACACTATGTCTCATTGGATCACCTCGCATCCGGACTTCGGTATAAAGTATCAGGCTCAGACGACGCTAGTCAATCAGATTCATCTTCAACTAAGCAGCAAAGTGATGAGATGCTTGAAGATATAAAGGAGATAGCAGAGTTGGAACCCAGTGGGATTATTCACATAACTGTTTCGTTTTCTTTTTACAAATTGTATAAATCCTATTTGTTCGGCGGCGTTCTCTTACTAGGACGTCAGCCTCTTGTACAAAAGCGCCTATTTACAGGCAAAATTCAAAATCAATACAAATTCATTTTCAGACAAATTTCAAATTGTTTTTCCTTTATCTGTTTTGTTTTGCAAAGAACGTCCAATAATCATTTTTGATATATGCATCTGACATCAATTGCTGCTCATAAATATTTATATGCAAAACAAAGGTCAAATTACTGGTGATATCAGAAGTAGGGGCAATAAGAACTGTCTGAGCGGTCCAGTTGCTCTATCCACCAGGTACCAAGGTATATATTCAGTTAAAGAATATGTCTAAGATACTTTCACTTCCCGCAGCGTAAGACAGTAATGATAGCTCTCTCAGCCGAGACTTGCAGCTATGTACAAATCAGTAATACTCTCCCCAAGTAGAGTTCATCCACCATCAGCGCTAAAAAGGTTGGGTATCCCCAGAAGGTCTTAATACCCCAGCGGAGTATAAGGATATTCCCCAGCAACCATAAGGGTATCCCTTACAGTCTTAATATTCCTCAACGGAATATAAGAATGTTCCCCGGCAGAATGCAAGATACCCTCAGTGGAGCCATTTCCCCAGCGCAGTCTAAAAAAGCTTCCCCGCCAGGATTAAGTCATCTTACCCAGTAGATTCTGGAAGCTCATCCCCTTCAGAGTACAAAATAAATCTCCCCAGCCAAATTCAGAAGGTTATCCTCACAAGAGTCTAACTGGGTTATCCTCAGCAAGTTGCAACTGAAAGATCATCCCTAGCGAAGTTCTTTATTTCCCCAAGCAAGACTTCTATCCTCAACAGATTCAATATCTCCAGCAACGGTAATCCATCCCCAACGAAGTTCATCATTGAAATCCCCAACAGAGCTTATCAATGGAATCCCCAACGGAGTTATCGTTAAAATCACCAGTAGAACATCTCTCTCCCACCGAGTAATTCCCCTTGGAGTAATCTCCTCATCAGTTTATTCCCCAACAGAACCATCCCCTCCTGCAGGTTTATTCTTGCAATCATCTTCGTTCGTCATCCCTAGCGGAAACGAAGAATTCAACTCTATTCTCCAGCAAGCTATCCGAGATTTATTTTCCCCAGCTAAAACATTACATTTCCATACATCATGATACATGCATAAACGCATCATACCACACAATCTCATTTATGTTGAGAACATCATTGCTTGATCCATATCATGCATTGCATATGACTGACCTTTACCTTTCAGGAAGGATGTAGTTAAATTCTCAGCCATATCAAAAGGGCTTCTCTGGTCCAGTTAAATCGATTCCTAAAGATTTTTCTGATGCCGATCCAGTCAAAGGCCTTCTCTGGTCCAGTTAAATCAATTCCTAAAGATTTTTCTGATGCCGATCCAGTTGAAGATATTCCAAGACCTTGTCTGGTCCAGTTAAATCGATTCCTAAATATTTTTCTGTTGCCGATCCAGTCAAAGGCCTTCTCTGGTCCAGTTAAATCGATTCCTAAAGATTTTTCTGATGACCGATCCAGTTGAAGATATTCCAAGACCTTGTCTGGTCCAGTTAAATCGATTCCTAAAGATTTTTCTGAGGCGAAGCTAGTCAATAGAGACAAAATCAGTTAAATCAATTCCTAAAGATTTTTCTGAGGTGAAGCCAGTCAATGGAGACAAAATCAGTTAAATCGATTCCTAAAGATTTTTATGAGGCGAAGCTAGTCAATAGAGACAAAATCAGTTAAATCGATTCCTAAAGATTTTTCTGAGGTGAAGCCAGTCAATGGAGACAAAATCAGTTAAATCAATTCCTAAAGATTTTTCTGAGGTGAAGCCAGTCAATGGAGACAAAATCAGTTAAATTGATTCCTAAAGATTTTTCTGAGGTGAAGCCAGTCAATGGAGACAAAATTAGTTAAATCAATTCCTAAAGATTTTTCTGAGGTGAAGCCAGTCAATGGAGACAAAATCAGTTAAATCGATTCCTAAAGATTTTTCTGAGGTGAAGCCAGTCAATGGAGACAAAATCAGTTAAATCGATTCCTAAAGATTTTTCTGAGGCGAAGCCAGTCAATGGAGACAAGATCAGTTAAATCGATTCCTAAAGATTTTTCTGAGGCAAAGCCAGTCAACGGAGACAAAATCGGTTAAATCGATTCCAAAAGATTTTTCTAAGGCGAAGCATGTCAATGGAGACAAAATCAGTTAAATCGATTCCTAAAGATTTTTTTGAGAGACAACCCGTCAATAGAGACAACTCGTCAAAGGAGACACCCCGTCAAAAGAGACAACCCGTCAATAGAGACAACTCGTCAAAGGAGATACCTCGTCAAAAGAGACAACCCGTCAATAGAGACAACCCGTCAATAGAGACAACCCATCAATAGAGACACCCCGTCAGAAGAGACAACCCGTCAACGAAGACAGAACCACCTACCAACAATCTCCAAATGGCATCTGTAAGCCCATTCCCGACATTACAATGCTGATACTACACCATGCGAGTGTAAATTTCTGGGCACTCTAGTGTTCAATTATCTTCCACCTTCGGATCACGAAAGGCTCGAAAGCCAATCTATATCCTCAGGTTTAAGAAAATTGAACAGGGGCAACTGTTGCACCCCAAAATTTTCCCTCTCATGTTTTCCAAAGTCTTCCCCCTGCATGGTTGATCACAAACTCTTGCCTAAGGAAAAGGAAAATTTTTGAGTGGTGCTTTAAGTACCTTTCGATTGGCATTCTGAAAGACCCTTCGATTGGTATTCTGAAGGAGCCTTTCGATTGGCATTATGGACAAGAACTTCGATTGGCATTGTGTCAAGGCCTTCGATTGGCATTCTGAAAGACCCTTCGATTGGTATTATGAATGAGCCTTTCAATTGGAATTATGGACAAGCACTCTGATTGGCATTATGTCAAGGCCTTCGATTGGCATTCTGAAAGACCCTTCGATTGGTATTCTGAATGAGCCTTTTGATTGGCATTATGGACAAGCACTTCGATTGGCATTATGTCAAAGCCCTTCGATTAGAATTCTGAAAGACCCTTCGATTGGTATTCTGAAGGAGCCTTTCGATTGTCATTATGTTAAGGCCTTCGATTAGCATGAACAACACCTTTCGATTGGCCTGTTAACAAAGCCTTTCGATTGGAATTTTAATCGGTACCCTTCGATTGATATTTGGATAAGGACCAATCGACGAGCAGGGCCTGAAGGCATTCGAAATTCAAAAGTGTCCAGGTTTATTCTAGAGACACGAATATTTCAAAAAGGGAAATATTTTAATGTGTGTGATTCTTGTCTCATGGCTTTAATGGCCTGTTTAATGGGTTGTCTCTTGTCGTTACTAGACCCCCCACTCCTATAAATACAAGGGCCAGTGGCACATTACAGAGGACGAAAAAACACAAAGCAGGGGAGAAAAAACAGAAGAGAACATAACGAAAAAGGAGAAACAGGGAGGATTTGGAGATACGCTGCCAAAGGTTATCAACATTTTCATCCAACCCAAAGCAGCCACCCAGAGCCACAAATCATACATCTTCAATTGGTAAGGGTTTGAAAAACCAAAATTGCACCTTCATGACATTTAAATACACATTGCATATATTTTTGTTATTACTGATTGTGTTGCATGTAAGCTGAAGTGCAAAGGTGAGATCGTGCCATTACTTGGGCACGATCTGAGTTTCCCCTTCGAACCTCAGAATAAAACAAACCCAGACCCAGATTCAGCAGATTCACGTTGAGGCAGGATCAGAATTGTGAGGAGATTCGAATCAGGGGGTAAAGTCCCCCTTGGACTTTTAACATTTGTTTCGTTTTGCAGGAAATATATTCTTAGAATCCTATTTAGAGTTTCGAAGCTTAGCAGCTTAGCTTCGAACTGGATCCAGGATTTCCAGATCGAAGGATGACATATCCAGATCGAACACCCCTAAAGTGCAGCCCCTCATGCACCTTCGATCAAGCCTCTTCACTGGGTCGAAAGACAGCCCACACCTCTTTCGACCCAAGCCTCTAGAATTATGCTTTTTTTTATTTGCTGCCTGTTTCCTTCGTTTTTTGTCCTTATTTTGACTATTTTATTCTTTTTTTTTAATCAACATAAAATCAAAAACACAAAAACATTAGGCTAGTTTTTCCTATTAAATTAATTTTGTTAATTAATCTTTTAATTATCTTAACGTTTTTCCAAAACTAAAATTAAGTAGATTTAGATCATTTTTTTTCAAAAAAACTAAAATTAAGTAGATTTAGATCATTTTCTCAAAATAAAATAAAAATCAAAAAATATTTTCTTTTCAATTAATTAATAATTAGTTAGTCATAATTCTTAAATAAAAAAAGACCAAAAATACGCTTTATTTAATAAAAAAAGGGTCAAAACTCTAGGACACTCCGATTCAATTTTTTTCGCGCGCGTTTATTTTATTGTAACTGCCTACTGGTTTGTAATAGCTTAACTAAGACCTTTTACACTTTACTGCTTTATTTCCCTAATTTTGGACATGTAAATAATCCCCCTCCCCGAAGCCTTGTAATAGCGTAGGATTTACAATTCCCGCACTTTAAATTCCTGTACATATATTAACTGTTTAGATGTATGCTAACTAGGCTATGCATGACAAGATTAACTCTTAACTTAAAATCAACAGTATCTCACCATGACATGCAAAGATAATATAACTGAAAATTGACACACTTGCACATGCCACTCCTAGGGTACACCTCACTTGGTCGCCTCAAACGTGGTCATTGAGTATAGGAAGTCTTAGAGGTCGCCCTCCTGTCCAAAGATCACAAGTTGCCTCGAAATGGTTGCCTCGATAAAAATGATCTAAGACATTAGGGTTACCGCTAAAGCATCCTAACATTGCTTTAGTGACTACACGTCCCTTAAATCGAATTGACCCGAAAACTCCAACGATGGTGCTACCTACTCCTCAATAGTGGGATAGCACTGTCTAAAGGACATTTGCACAATTTAATTCCTTTTTGAGTAGGTAGAGGTTCTTAAGTACTTGCTCCTTTTAAAAACAAAACAAAACTTTTCGCACTTACACTCTCTTCAAAAACAAAACTCTTTTCAAAACCCACAAACACAAAGAAAAGCAAACTTTTGAAAACATAGTGAGCAAGTACCTAAGAGCCCGTGGATAACCACAAATATAAAGGGTGCTAACACCTTCCCTTTCTATAATCTACCTCCCGAACCCGAGAAACATATCGAAAAGGAATTTTTCTGTGCTTTTGTCCTTTCCTTGTTGGATAAAATAAAAGACAGTGGCGACTCTTGCTTACCGCGACATTTTGCGGAAAAAAACGCAAACGCGAACCAGCATTCCAAAACAGTCAGTTCTCATTCCCACCGATCACACAATGCAAATGTATTTATGCAAAAAATGTTTTGTATTTGATTTTTTGTATGAGAAAATAAATTAACTAAACCTAGAAAATAAGGAAAAATAACATTATTATTTTTGGAAGGGGGAAACCCTAATTTTTTAATTAAAGAAAATATATGTTCTATATTAATATTTTGTCCATTTTTGTATAAGAATATTATGTGCAAATACTAAAAATTAAATATGTATAGAAAATAAGTGTTTTATGAGTATAAATAATATGATAAAAAATATTAAGTATTTTTAAATATTTACAAATCATTTAAAAAAAAAGGATCTATTCTATTAAATAAACTATTTTTTATGCAAAAAATAATTATAAAATAAAAATGAGAAAATAAATAAATTATTTTTGGATATTTTTTATCATTAGAAAAAAAATATGCAATTAATGAATATAAAAATATGCAAGAAAATGCAAAAATATAAGAAAATAGTCAGGGGGTGCAAAAGTAATCCAGGGGGTGTGAAAATCAGAAACAAAAAGGCCAGGCGCGCCAAAAAGCCCAAGCCAGTCATCCCTGTCCTCCAGCTTCTTCCTCGCGCGCGTGTTTTGATTCAAACTGTAACTTGCTAATGCTTGCACAAAAACAAAAATCCATAACATGAAACTTGTGGCATTTAATCTCACGATTTCAACCATATAAAATTTGGACCTAACTCTAAAAGATCAAGGAGAATTTTAATGGCCCTAATTCGTGACCTAACTTTTTCATGAACTTCAAGCTTCCAATTCTCACAGCATAGTTAATATAAATGGAAAGTATGCATATGTACAACTTCACCATGTTAAGGACTACATTTTTGCTTCACAAATCGTGGCTTGAGGATGCCTAAATACAGAGATAGAGTTTGAGAAAAATACCTCCTTCAGCTAGATTTGCATATGACAATGTGGGGACTTTGAGGGAGGTCTGAGAATCGTGTGAGCTTCCTTGAACTTCCTTCAAACTATTCCAATACCTAGCTTGCTTTGTGGATGGCCAGAACTCTCTGTAGAAGTCAAGCTGCAAGCTCCAAGTTTGAAAATGGAAATGGATGAAATAGGGCTTACAGATGCAGGGTAAGGGCTTGGATATTTTTGATATGACGTGGATAATATGTTTCAAGTACCAAGCCACAAAACGCACGAGCAAAAAATGAGTTTGCTATGGTTTTGCAAAAACTGGATGTTTGGGCAGAAAAATGAAGTTTTGGAGTTTTGGAGTGTTTCAGATGTCAAGCATTCATTCTCTAGTTTGTAACAAGTTTGTGAATATGTATAAAATGGATACAAAGTCCACTCTTACTAGTAGTACAAGTTTTCCACCTTTTGGCCAACTTTCTTGCATTTTAAGAAAAGTGAAATGACTTGTGCAACATGTTTGTACTTGGCTAGTTTGTGAGCTGCAGAGAGTTGGTATACATTGCTTGAAACCTATGGAAGTTGTTTGTACCAAAGGGACAGGTCCAAGGCTCAAGATTTGTAAAGTTGCAAAATCTCACCTTTATGAAAATGGCATTGTAACCTTTATGCCATTAATGGAATTATCTCTTGTACAATGCTCCAAAAGCCAAGATAATGCCTTTGTCTTCTGAGTTTGAATTTAATTATGGAGTGTAGAATGAGTTTAGGACCTGTAAAGCAAGGTACAAGCATCATGGATCTGATTTGCAACTCGATCTCATGTAAAAATGGCTTGAACAAAAGTGATAAAATTCCAACTTCTCCTCTTCGATTCTCCCTAACCAAAAATGATCTTGGAGAGTTCTTGGACATTTTGGAAATTTTGTCATGTGCTCTATAATCCATCTTTGAAATGCATTTTGAGATACCTCTTGGAACTAGGTGAAAAATGTCCATGAAGTTGGGTCAAAAAACTGCATAAATTAGGGCAAAATTTCACTAAGTATTTAGTTCATAGACCTATATTCACAAATTCATAACTTGAGATCTAAGCATCTTTTGGGAAAAGTTTGTGAAGCAAAGTTGTAGATTTCATGGAGGAATACAACTTTCATGTTGGAAGTTTTCTTTTAATAAAATTGCATCATGATGAAAAAGTGGTGGAAAGTTAGGAAAAAATAAGAAAATTTCCATATTTAGAAAAATTCTAAGTTATGAAAATTTTCAAATTCAAAATCCTAATTTTCAAAATTGGTTTTCTTGGTCAACAAGTTTCATATTTTGATATATCTTGATGAATTATGACCCTTGGCACTTGATTTTGACCAAAAAGTCAAAGTTTGACTTTTCAGTGTACAGTTGACTTTTGATCAGTTGACTGCAAAATTCATCTGTCAATCCAATGAACTTGAGATATTTTGAACCATGTAATTAGGTCAAGATGATGCCATTGAACCCTTGAAATCATGTTTGAACTCAAATGGTCATTGGCTAGGTTAAAAATCAGAAAATTCCTTTTCTCAGTCAAAATCCTAATTTTGACCATTTTGCCCTTTTGATGATTTGATCAAATTTCTTGAGGAGTTGTGATCCAAACTTGATCAAATGGTACATATGAGTCTAAAATGTTGATGTGGATCAAAAATCATGAAGTTTGACTGTAAATAGGCCATGATTGACTTTTTCCCCAATACAGCTGATTTCTAGGTCAACTGCCCAATTGACTGATCAAAAATATGGTTCAAGGCTTGAAACTTAACATGAGCAATCTTAGGGGTCCAACATGATGTATGAAAGTCACATGAAACATTGGTGGTCCAAAAATCCTTGTGCAAACTCAAACCTTTATTTTGGGTTATCAGTGCAAGATGAGGTGTCTTGAGCTGGGCAATCCCTAATCCTGCCTTGAGTCCAAGAAGTCTTGTGAAAAATCTTGATAAAATGAGAGAGAAAATTTTGGAGTACAACACGTAGAAATTACATAATATATATTTATAATATTTAATCAATTACCAGCATCCAGACAAACACTTATGTCCGCTTTCTTTAGTGTGCGAGCGGATGAAAATATTAACAGTATTTTTTATGCATTAATTTTTAATTTTAACATTTGTTATTTATAAAATGATTTAAAAAATAAAATTAAATAGATATAAAAACTTCCATTTAATAGATAGTAAAGGAAATAGGTTATATCAAAACCATATTTTACCTTTAAATATAATTATAGATTGGAATAAAAAGACTACACCAAAATTATATTTTGTCTTTATATATAGTTGTTATAGATTAAAGAAATAGAAACGGATTCCCTACGGTCAATTACTAATTTACTAACTGTAGGGTGATCTCAACCATTGATTTATCATAATAATTTTAATATGTTTATTGAATATTAATAGAAACCATTAGATTTTGATAGTAAGGACTATATTACACTGATTGTGTGAATGTGTCATCCCCAATCTTTTTATTTAAATCAAATCATACTAAACCAGAAAATTAATTTTAAATAATAAATAAATAAATAAATATTTTACCAAAAAAATATATTTACAACACACATTCTCAATAAACTAACGCATTAGCAAAAAGTGATTTAACAAAGTTACACACTAACATATTGACACATTGATCTCTTGAGCATTTGTAGCACTATTAGGTATAGAGGATTCATTAGAAACTAAATTCCTACAAAGAGGACAAGTAGAGTGAGATTGAAACCACTTATCAATACAATCTAAATGAAATCCATGATTGCATTCTGGTAAAACTCTAACTTTTTCTCCTTCAACAACATCACAAAGACAAACAACACATTTCAAACCATCTTTGAATTCTTCTGGTTTGAAAACCCTAATTGGCAAAGACTTCAGAATTGATTCTTCAAGAGGAACAAAAGCATGTTGCCGATGTAAATCAAGAATTAAACGAACCATACATATGCAAAACATACATAAGAGAAACATAGCTAAGATCGCGAGATTTTCTGCATGTTCAATTGGATCAGAATCAGTCAATATCGAACATAAAAAAATTAAGAAACTCATGACATCATTGAAATAGAATATATAAATAATAAATTGTTCACGACCAATGTTTATACTTACCTAAGAACCGTTGCAAGAGAATATCCATAAGATGGTAGGGTTTCTTCTGGAGTAATGAAAATTTTGTGTTTTAACTCAACCCTCAGTACAATGAGTATTAAATTTTTTAAAGAAGAATTTATCGTTATAGTGTAGTTTTTTTTAACTTGAAGGTTTAACATAAGTAACACAAAAAATTCCTAATTTATATAAAAAAGAATATTTATAGGTGAATGTAAATCGCCGTTTTAAATAAATCTAAAATAAAAGGAAACAAATAGCTATATTTTTATAATAAAACAAATAATTTAAAACCTGCAATTTACTTAAAGAATTAAGATTTAACTAATTTTATACTAAAATATAACAGAGAAAGATTATATTTAGTTTAGATTTTATATTTTTAAAAATTACTAATGTATAAAACTTTGTGAGTTAATTTGAATCTACGGTATAAGAAAAGTATATTTTTTCTTTCAATTGGGACGGGGCTTTATGTGGGATGAAGAAATTTGTTCCAAATCCTTTTTTTTTTCAAAAATCTTCCGCTTTTCTATTGTTAACAACACATGACGGTTACGAAATTGAAAATTTTCTACGAAGTCTGGAATCCGATCGGATAACAGTTAATTTGTCTCTTCCCTTAGTAAGTTGCCGTGAAGTCTGGATCTGACCAGATAGCAGTTGACTACTTCATCCTCATCAAATTGTGAAGCCTGAATCCGATCAGATAACAGTTGACATTCAAGCGATATTTCCCAGCGAAAGCATCCTTTCAACAAAGTTTGAAGATGAGCATATTCTTCGGCCCCAACGGCAATCAGGGATTCAACCCTCCAGAATTTCCTCAACAGTAGTCAGAGATTTATTTTCCCGGACAAAAACATACATCTCACATTCATACATCATAGCATGTACATACCATATGTATTTAACATGATACCACATCTGGTGAACATCATGCAGGCATATGCATTTTACTAACTCTTTTTCTCACAGGTAAAACATCAAGTTTTAGTATAAATCAACAAGAGGTTTGTGCTGATACTTCTTCCAGTGTTTACAAACATTCCTCCAAATGGCATCTATAAGCCCATTCACCATCCATCTTCGAGTGCAAATTTCTAGGCACTCTAGTGTTCAATCATCTTTCACCTTCAAGTCACGAATGGCGGATCCGCCAATCTAACTCTTCAGGTTTAAGAAGATTGAACAGGGGCAGCTGTTGTACCCCAAAATTTACCCACTACGTCAAAAATAAGTTTTAGCAGCACATAAAAGAAAGCACTTTTGAAAAAAAGCGTTGCTGTAAGTTTTAAAAAAAATTCGCTTAAAAAAGCGCTTTCAAAGGGTGCCTTAAGAAAGCGCTTTTCAAAAGCGCTTCTAAAGGTCACCCTTAGAAAGCGCTTTTTGGGAAGCGCTGCTAAAGCTGGCCTTTCAGAGGGTACCTTAAGAAAGCGCTTTTCAAAAGCGCTGCTAAAGGTCAGCCTTAGAAAGCGCTTTTCCAAAGCGCTGCTAAAGCTGGCCTTTAGAAAGCGCTTTTAAAAACGCTGCTATAGGATATGCTACGAAAGCGCTTTTTGATGTAAAAGCGTTGTTATAAATGACCTTTAGAAAGCGCTTTTAAAAGCGCTTTCGTAGGTAGTTTTATAATAAATATCAAAACACAATTCGTATCACTTTCTATTCTCAGTCAGATTTTCTTCACGAAAAAACCCTAAACCAGAGCTTCTACGGCGGTCAACGGTGCTCCACTTCTCCGGCCAACTGCAATTCGTATCAGGTTTCATTTTTTCCTCATCTCATATGTGTTTGTCTGGTTTTCGTGTGATATGTCCATAAGATTTTCAGGACAATATCCGTTCAAATCATGGAATGCCTTCTTATTGAACAATTCTAAAGATTGTTCTTTAGTTAAACTTTTCAGCTCAAGCACTTCAACAAAAGAAGATGTCTTACAAGCATTTGCAACATTAATAACTTTTCAACTGTTTGATAATTGCTTTGATTTCGTGCTTAGTATTGTCTTTCTGTGAATCAGCCATTCTATCTGCTTCGTAGATGAAGTCTTCAATGCGTTCAAGTTCATCTTGCATTTCAGCAATTTCTTTAGGGACACCCCTAATCATGTTGACTGCTTCCTTTATTAATGGAAGCAACTGTTCTCGAGCACAGGTGAGTGAAGTCTCACACATATTGTAGTATGTATCTTTGAGAAATGAGTGATGATGAAGTTAGCTATTGGTGCTTCAAGATTTATATAGCACAAAGTCTAGTTGTGTGAGAGGAACACATTGACTTTTAGTTTCCCTCTTCCTCATTGCTTAATAATTATCGAGTACATTGAGATGTCATATTTCATTTTTTTAAATCACACGAAAAAAAACAATATATTAATAGAGTACGAGAACGGGGTATCGGAATTTGTTAAGTTTGCTCAAAATCATGGATAAGACATGGATGTATTCCAATCGATTGTCGAAAGAGTACGAGAACAGGGTATCGGAATTCGTTAAGTTTGTTGTTGTGCACGCCGAAGACCCCAGTCGAATGACATGTCCTTGTTTGTGTTGCTGTTATGGGAATCGGGTTGACGCGGTTCAGTTGGCATCGCATTTAATACGGTATGGAGTTGATAGAAGTTATACATGTTGGAATATGCATGGTGAGAAAAGTGACAGGAATGATGAATCGGGGGATAATAGGACATATGCTTCAAACGACAATGGCACAGATACATACGATTATGATCGAGTTGAAGAGATTGCAGAAGCGCTTGAAGAAGATCTTAATGATTGTCCCAAAATGTTTGAGAGGTTGGTAAGCGATGCAGAGAAACCGTTGTATAATGGTTGTACAAAATTCACAAGATTGTCTGTGGTATTAAAGTTGTACAACTTAAAGGCAAACAATGGATGGTCGGATAAAATTTTCAGAGTTATTAGCCCTTATGAAAGATATGCTACCAGAGGATAATGTTCTCCCCAATCGAACGTATGAGGCCAAAAAGATGTTGTACTCTATTGGCATGAGCTATGACAAGATACATGTTTGTCCAAAAGATTGCGTTTTGTTTCGAAACGAGTATGCATCGTTAAATGAGTGTCCTAAATGTGGTACCCCTCGATATAAGAAAAAGTTGTCTCCGACAAAAGTCTTATGGTATTTTCCTATAATTCCGAGATTTAGACGGATGTATCGTAGTGAAACCGATTCAAGACACTTAACTTGGCATGCAGATGAAAGAATTGTTGATGGAAAGTTTCGACATCCGGTAACCCCGTCTTTATATTATGTAATTAGCTGAAATTTTTTTTAAACATTTCAATGAATATAGTCTAATATTAATTATGTTTTTATTTAAGGTTGTTATATGACAAATTGATGCGCATGAATCAATTGTCAAATACATTCCATTTTGTGTCTTCCTCCCGTGTCAGTGGAGCGACAATTGGTAGGGATCCGGATTCAGTAAGAGAGCACTTAGTCGAAAGATTCATGGCAACCGGCAGTACATAAAGCTTATATCTTTGGGCGTATAATACTATTCCTACAGGGTTAGATTTTCATTCTAAGTTCATTTTAATATTTGTAATTTTTGCGTAGAAAAATTTCTTCTAAACTGTTGTTTTAATTTATAGACGTCACTGGTTGTTGGTTGCTATCGATCCTATAAAAGAAGTAGTTTACTATCTGAATTCGGTTGACGGTGATTGGACAAATTATCCGAATATGAAGTTAATGATTGATACGTAAGTGAGATTATTCTAAATATTTATGTGTATTTATATATTTAATTATTTCTGTGACATTGTTCTAAAAATATATTTTTATTTTGTTAGAGCGATACAAGTATTCCGGTGTCAAATAGAAGCTCGGGTACGGCGGTCTAAATCAAACAACATTAATTGAATCAAAGTGCAGGTATATTAATTTCCACTATTTTGCTTATAATATTTATGCTATTTGATAAAACAATACAACTATATATTCTTATTTGTTTTTCTATGTAGTGTCCTCAACAGCAAAACAGTATAGATTGCTGATACTTCATTATGCGGTTTATCAAAGAAATCCTTCAACTGAATCAAATAGAGATTCCAGTCACGGTATGGATTTATAAATTAGGATTTGTTTTGTTATTTCTCGGATATTTCATATAATTTTTTACTTTTAACTAAATCATGCATATTATGTTTTGTTATGTAGTACTTCGATGAATACAAATGTGCATATTACACGAAACTTCAGTTGGAAGAAATCAAAGAGGAATTGTGTCAATATTTTATTGAGCAGAGAATCATATAAGGTATGAATACATTATTATGTGAAAAGTGTTATGAATACGTTACATGTGTACATGGAATACCATATTGATCGTGTTATTATGTTCAAACCTCGCAGGACCAGGACATTAATACATAATTGACCGTGTTTCTTTCATACATTAGGACTGGTTTAGTTGTTGTTAGGGTTGATTTTGTAAGACTGATTTTGAGTTACAATGCTGATAACAATGGTTTTTATATATTTTGAGGTACAAAAATGATGTATATATATTTTGGATTACAATGGTATACAATGCATTACCGCGGTTTATAAATTACAGGTTATGGCAACTGGTTTATATAAATAATATGCTGCAAACAATGGAGGTATATGAATTATATAAATTATACCTCTAAAAAAAACACCCTATAAAAGCGCTTTTTCAAGAAAAACGTTGCCTTAGGTAACCTATGAAAGCGCTTTTTCACAAAAAGCGCTGTCTAAGGTAAACATATGACAGCGTTTTTCCAGGCAAAAGCGCTGCTAAAAGACCACCTATGAAAGCGTTTTTCCAGAAAAAAGCGTTGCTAAAAGCCTACCTAAGACAGCGCTTTTCCAGAAAAAAGCACTGCTAAAAGAAAACTTATGAGAGCGCTTTTCCATAAAAAAAGCGCTGCCTTAGGTAGACCTATGAAAGCGCTTTTCATTAAACAAAAAGCGCTGCTAAAACCTATAGCAGCGCCATCTATGAAAGCGCTTTTAAGCGCTTTTAAAGGCCAAAAAAAGCGCTTTCGTAAGTATTTTTTGGCGTAGTGGCCCTCTCACTTATCAAATATTTTCCTACAAGATCTCCTTTGGTTCAAGACTGCACTAGGGTTGATCAGCTCAAGACACCTCCTTAAGCACTGATGACCAAAATTAGAGTTTGAGATTGCACAAGGATAATTGAACTTTCAGTGCTTCATATGACTTTCATGGATCATTATGGACCCTCAAGATTACTCATGTCAAGTTTCAAGCCTTGGATCACACTTTTGCTCAGTCAATTGAGCAGTTGACCTAAAAATCAGCTGTATTGGGGAAAAAGTCAACTATGGCCAATTTATAGTCAAACTTCATAATTTTTTATCCACATCAACATTATAAACTTATATGTATCATTTGATCAAGTTTGGACCATAATTCCTCAAGAAATTTGATCAAATCATCAAAAGGGAAAAATGGTCAAAATTAGGGTTTTGACTGAGAAATGGCAATTTCTGATTTTTGACCTAGCAAATTGTCAATTGGTTCAAATTATGATTTCAAGAGTTCAATTGCATCATTTTGACCTAATGGTACGACCTAAAACATTGCTCAAGATCAATTGGATTGATAGTGAATTTCCAGTCAATTGATCAAAAGCCAATGGTACACTGAAAAGTCAAACATTTACTTTTTGGTCAAAATTCAATGTCAAATATCACAATTCCTCAAAACATGTAAAAATATGAAATTTATTCATCAAGAAATAAAAAAGTCAATATTTCATTTTGAAAAGTCAAAGTTTTCTAACTTAGAAATTTTTCTAAGTGTTTAAAACTTCATATTTTTTCATAACTTTGAGCCAATTTTTCACCATGATGCAAGAGGATTCGGAAGAAACTTTCAACATGAAAGTTATAGATATCCATGATATATACAATATTTATTTACACAACTTGTTCTAAAAATGCTTGGATCTCAAGTTATTAATTCACAAAGTCATGGTCTTGAAATTGAACACTTAGTGAAATTTTGCCCTACTTTTGATAAGGATTTTGACCTAACTTCATGGCACTTTTTCATATAGTTCCAAGGGGAATTTTCAAAAGTGATTCAAATAGGGGTTTTAGAGAATATTACAATCTTTCCAAAATATCCAAGAACTCTTTGAGATCATTCTTTAAAGGGAGAATAAAAAAGATGAAGTTAGGGTTTTCACACTTGAATTACAAGTCATTTTGTGATGAACAAGAATTCAATTTCAAACCTATGTTGCACAATCTTGCTTTGTAGGCCTCTAAACCTCAAGATCTCTCCATAATCAGAATATTACACTTGCTTTTGAGCTATTATCCACTTGATTCAAGCTTTATCCAAGCAAATTTTCCATTTATGGCACAAAGTAACCATTCCATTCTTGTAAAGAGGCTTTAATCATAAAGTCAATGCATAGAGATCATAACTTGTTCCTTATGATTACAAGCAATGTCAAAGGAAAAAGAAACATGTCTAGAGCCTTCCATAAACTCAGGCCATGCTTGTACTTCATCTTGGAACCATATTGTCACTTTTCTTCAAAATCAAGTAACATAGCCATAAGTCTATATCTTGCTTTTCTGACCTCCTCAAGTCCTCTAATCTTTTTCATATAACCATACAAGTGTATTGCAACAGAACACAAGATTGAACAAGCCCTCAAACTCCCCAAAACCAGAAATTTCCATACAAGCACAAAAACTTGTCATTTCTGATTTTTGAACCCAATCTCCAAATCCCCTCGTGCGTTTCTTGGCCAAACCATCCACAAAGCTTCTAATACACATATAAAAGCTATCCCAACCCATGTTTTCAAACTGTAATACCATTTGCACCATCCTCCATTTTCAAAAACAGGGCATTGCACATTGACTTCTTCATCTTGATTCAAGAACTCTCAACATAAAGTAAGCTTTGCAATAGCTTCCTGGAGGTTCAAGGAAGCTAACCTGATCATCACCACTGCCTGAAACAAGCTCAAATCCATTTCACGATTTCCAGTTTTGAGGTATTTTTCTTGAACTTCTATCTTCATATTTAGGCATTGTTAAGCTTTGATTTGTGAATACAAAATGTAGACACCATTGCCACGAAGTTTTACATATCCATAGTTTGCATTTATATGGCCTGAGCTTAGAGAATTTTAGAGTTAAAGTTTTTTGAATTTTTTAGGTTTTGAATTAGGGCCATAAAAATTCTCATTCATCTTTGACTTTTAGTTTAAGTTATTTACATGGTTGGATTCTTTTGGTGTCCTGAGTTCATAATGTAAAAGGTGTAAGATTAAGTAAGACGAACAAAGCATTATCTGAAGTATGAAAAATGTATAACCAAAATAGAAACTTATAAATGTGGCAATGTTTTCCCTTGTGCCTCTGTGAGAATCGCCCATTGTTAGAAGTGCCATTGTTTAAAATGCTTGAGATTATGAAAGGCTTAGAAAATGTAAGAGAGTATGAAAGACTTAGAAAGTGTAAGAGAGTATGAAAGATTTCGTAGCAGAGAGTGAGACTTGTGTGGGTGTGAGAGATGTATGATATGGTATATATTTATAGGCAAAAAAATTTCATATAGTAGTTGCTGGTGCTTGCATGCATGCGAAGTGTCACTCTTGCAGGCTAGGTGGCATCCTAGGGGGTTACATATATGCATGCATGTAAAAAAATGAAAGGTGTCACTCTTGCAGGCTAGGTGGCAGCCTAAGGATGTATCACGATTGGACAGTAAGGGAGGCGCCATTGGACTTGGAGAAAGAGTACAAAAATGAATGGTGTCACCATCCCAATTGGCGAATAAGAGGTGTCCTTTGTTGCAGGCTAGGCCCAGGCTACGTGACAGCCTTTGGGATGCCTTGCATGTAACACTATTGGCAGCCTTGGGGGTTGCATCCTTACTTAATTGAAATTTTTAGTCTTACGTTTATCATAACATTGATTCACTTAATCTGTCAGATCTTCCAACCTTCAAACGTTCTTACAATCAAACCTTCAAACCTTCAAACAATCAAACATACAAACCTTCGAATAACTCATAAAGTTCAAACATTCCAACCTTCAAACCTTACAACATTCAAACCTTCATACAATCAATAAACTTCAAACATTCCAACCTTCGAATCACTCATAAAATTCAAACATTCCAACCTTCAAACCTTCAAACAATCCTACGCAATGGCCTCTGCACCACAATTTGTCGTCAAAGCACATTTCAACAGTGAGACATACATTTGTCCCACCGCTGGGTTTTTGTTTAGAGACACAGACAACACCTGATTTCTCTTAAACGGGAAAGCTAATTTCTCATACTTCAAAAAACGATTGGAGGCCAAACTTGAACGAGGCCCGGTGACCTAGATATTTTATCAGAATCCAACTTTTTTTTGAAACAACCAAGTAATTTTTTATAAGGTTGAAGTTCAAGATGACGAGGATCTCCAGAATATGTTTTCCAGCCATGTGTATTCTGGGTACGACTTTATTGAGTTGTACGTTATACTGCGAGAGCCTCAGGTGACACAAGAGGTTGATCCTTTGGAGAATGAACAAGCTGAGGTAGATGCAGTTGATGATGAAGAAGAAGATGATGAGTTAGAGTTTGATGAAATGGTGAATGATGATTCTGACGATGATGGCATCCCTAGTATTCCTGCAAACGAAATCTACACACCACCTCCGCACATGACAAACTTCAACATGGGCGGAGATGAACCTTCTACTGACTTATTTTTCAATCCGTATATGCAGTCGGATGAAAATTTAAAAGAGAAGAACAAGTTTTGTAACCGAGAGGAATGCATCAGAGCCATACAAAAATTCCACATGCTCAACTCGGTTGATTTTAAGGTGGACCGTGTCAACCCGAAAAGGTACAAGATCAAGTGTGTCCACCCTGACTGTATGTTCAAGCTGATCGCATCATACAGATTAAGAGGTGACTGTTGGGTCATAGGTTCCATGACTACCCACACTTGTGTAAGTTCCACTCAATCACAGGACCACCGAAAACTCAACTACGATCTCATATGTCAAGAAATCCTACCCCTGGTCAGCAACGACCCATCTTTAAAGGTGAAAACAATCATCTCCCACATCACCACGGTTTTTAACTACACGTCGTCTTACTGTAAGGCGTGGTTAGCAAAGACTAAGGCAATTGAAAGGGTGTACGGAAACTGGGAGGAGTCATACCAAGAACTTCCCCGCTACCTGAATGCACTCAAGATGTATTCTCCAGGTAGTGTTTATGTTCTGGAAACAGTGTCAGCGTACACCCAAGATGGTAGTCTACTAAACGACAATGGAATATTCAGTCGAGTGTTTTGGGCATTTCAACCATGCATCATAGGGTTTGCATCATGCAAACCAATTATACAAATTGATGGGACTTGGTTGTATGGGAAGTACAAAGGTACGCTACTGATGGCAGTTGCACAAGATGGCAACAACAACATTTTCCCCATTGCCTTTGCCCTTGTCGAGGGGGAGACCGGTGGTGCTTGGAGCTTTTTTCTGAAAAATCTGCGGACACACGTGGCTCCTCAACCAGATCTCTGTTTGATCTCAGACAGACATGCCTCCATTGAAAGTGCCTACAATAATCCTGCAAACGGTTGGCATGACCCTCCTTTTACACATGTCTATTGCGTTAGGCATATCATCTAGAATTTCACGAGGGAGATCAAGGACAAAACATTAAGGAAAGCGGTTATGAATGCGGGATATGCATTGACACAACCCACATTCAAATATTACCGCAGCGAGATCCGTTTGTCAAATCCGGAAGCCGGTAGGTGAATCGACAATATTCCGGTGGAAAAATGGACTAGGTCATACGACAATGGCCAAAGATGGGGGCATATGACAACGAATCTTATTGAATCAATGAATGGGGTATTCAAAGGCATACGAAACCTCCCGATCACTGCTTTGGTAAAATCTACGTATTTTAGGATGGCTGCATTATTTGCCAAAAGAGGTGAAATGTGGAATGCGGTGTTGCAATCTAGACAACTATGGAGTGAAAGCTGCATGAAATATATTAAGGCTGAAAGTGCTAAAGCCAACACTCATATGGTTATACGGTTTGACCGACACAGCCACAACTTCATAGTGAAAGAGACAATCGACCACAACGAAGGCCTTCCAAGACAAGAATATAGGGTCATGCTACCTTCTCGTTGGTGCGATTGTGGCAGGTTTCAAGCATTTCGTATGCCTTGATCTCATGTCATTGCCGTTTGTGCTCATACCCATCAAGACGCGTTGCAACTTCTGTCAAACATTTACAAATCTAAAACGTTGCTCAACGTTTACAACAACAACTTTCCTTTGGTAGCAAAACCAGATTATTGGCCTGCATACGACGGTGAAATAGTGTGGCACAATGACCAAATGCGAAGGAACAAGAAGGGTCGTCCCAAAAGTAAGGGCATCACAACAGAAATGGACGATCTTGACAAGTTGGAAAGAAAGTGTGGTTTATGCCGTCAGGTCGGACACAATCGCAAAAATTATCCGAATCGGGCGTCTGCCTCGACCATATAAAAATTGTAATACATAAAATCTTTCCTTAATTATGTTGTAAACATTAGGGTTTTTCGTTAACAGATTTTGCTACAATAAATATTGCGCGTACAAGAAAAATTAACGATATTCCGTCTACGAAATTACAATTGTTAACACAATTTCATTTGACCCATGCACCATCAACATTACATCGCTGTCTGTTTTGACTTCCTCCAACCATACATTAGGTATCCCTGTCGCATGTGAGGTTGCTGTTCATTTTCGCTGGATCCTTCGAATTTTTCCCCCCTCCCCAATGTCTCCATCTAGCCATCGCATCAACTCCCGCTTCAGACGCTCCATGGAGTGAATGTGCCAGAATTTCATTTTCATCGCAGGTTTCGTGGCGGAGAAGATAACGTAACCATCTCTGCTAAAAATCATAGGCGACGTCATGACGCAAATAACAGAGTAAAAAATAAAAATACAGTGCGAGAAAGTGTGCGAAATTTCGGAGAAACGGACGAATTATTTATAAAACAGCATTTTGCCCTAGTTTTGCCCTAGGAGCCAAGTGAGATGGCGCCTCCTCTCACTTTTAAGGAGCATGCGACATCTCACTTGGCTAAAAGTGAAAGGAGGCGCCAAGTGAGATGGCGCCTAGGGCAAAAGTAGGGGTGGAGGCGCCAATTCAGATGGCTCCTCCTTTGTGGAGTCATCTGAAACATGGTTATTTCCGTAAATTTTTTCCGAAACGCGATTATTTGCGATTTTTTTTAATACATAGTTATTGTTAAAAAAAATTCCAACGTTGGACCATTCAAAAATAGCCTCTCATTAGCTAAAGATATATTAAAGATATATTTCTTACAAATACTTTATTTAGAGTTATTCACACCCTTTGCGAAGGCAATCAAAATGAAGAATATATATGAAAGATCGATGGTTTGGTTCTTCTAAAAAAAATCATGATTCAAACCTCGTTCCCTCCGAGATTGAGTAACATCTTTTCAGGTGACGTTGCATAACTTTATTTTTTTTAAATTACTATTTTCTCTCATATTTTCTTATATTTTTTAATTAATGCATAGAAATTACATAATATATATTTATAATATTTAATCAATTACCAGCGTCCAGACAGACACTTATGTCCGCTTTCTTTAGTGTGCAAGCGGATGAAAATATTAACAGTATTTTTTATGCATTAATTTTTAATTTTAACATTTGTTATTTATAAAATGATTTAAAAAATAAAATTAAATAGATATAAAAACTGCCATTTAAAAGATAGTAAAGGAAATAGGTTATATCAAAACCATATTTTACCTTTAAATATAATTATAGATTGGAATAAAAAGACTACTCCAAAATTATATTTTGTCTTTATATATAGTTGTTATAGATTAAAGAAATGGAAACGGATTTCCTACAGTCAATTACTAATTTACTAATTGTAGGGTGATCTCAACCATTGATTTATCATAATAATTTTAATATGTTTATTGAATGTTAATAGGAACCATTAGATTTTGATAGTAAGGACTATATTACACTGATTGTGTGAATGTGTCATCCCCAATCTTTTTATTTAAATCAAATCATACTAAACCAGAAAATTAATTTTATATAATAAATAAATAAATATTTTACCAAAAAAATATATTTACAACACACATTCTCAATAAACTAACGCATTAGCAAAAAGTGATTTAACAAAGTTACACACTAACATATTGACACATTGATCTCTTGAGCATTTGTAGTACTATTAGGTATAGAGGATTCATTAGAAACTAAATTCCTACAAAGAGGACAAGTAGAGTGAGATTGAAACCACTTATCAATACAATCTAAATGAAATCCATGATTGCATTCTGGTAAAACTCTAACTTTTTCTCCTTCAACAACATCACAAAGACAAACAACACATTTCAAACCATCTTTGAATTCTTCTGGTTTGAAAACCCTAATGGGCAAAGACTTCAGAATTGATTTTTCAAGAGGAACAAAAGCATGTTGCCGATGTAAATCAAGAATTAAACGAACCATACATATGCAAAACATACATAAGAGAAATATAGCTAAGATCGCGAGATTTTCTGCATGTTCAATTGGATCAGAATCAGTCAATATCGAACATAAAAAAATTAAGAAACTCATGACATCATTGAAATATAGAATATAGAAATAATAAATTGTTCACGACCAATGTTTATACTTACCCAAGAACCGTTGCAAGAGAATATCCATGAGTCGGTAGAGTTTCTTCTAAAGTAATGAAAATTTTGTGTTTTAACTCAACCCTCGATACAAAGGGTATTAAATTTTTCAAAGAGGGAGTAATTCTTTCTAATTTGAGGGTTTAACATAAGCAACGCAAAAAATTCCTAATTTATATAAAAAGAATATTTATAAGTGAATATAAATCGCCGTTTTTAAATAAATCTAAAATAAAAGGAAACGAACAACTATATTTGTATAATAAAACAAATAATTTAAAACCTGCAATTTACTTAAAGAATTAAGATTTAACTAATTTTATACTAAAATATAACAGAGAAAGATTATATTTAGTTTAGATTTTATATTTTTAAAAATTACTAATGTATACAAATTTTGTGAGTTAATTTGAATCTACGATATAAAAAAAATATATCTTTCTGTTTTAATTGGTCTGAAGCCGACACGTGGTTTTATGATGGATGAAGAAATTTGTTCCAAATCCTTTCTTTTTTTTTTCTTTTAAAAAATCTTCCGCTTTCCTATTGTTAACAACACATGGCGGTTACGAAATTGAAATTTCGTCTTCAATTCTTTTTTCAAATCAATTATCGACTATCACTCTCTTCCTCTACCTCTTTCTCTCTTCCTTTTTCTTACCATTCTCTTCATTTTATATCATTCATTCTTCCTCTTCTCTCTCTGCATTTCATCTATTTCTCTCAACTTTCTTGAGATTTCCTTTTTTAACCTAACTAGATTTTCGTCAAAACCGTGAGATTGCATCTGAGATTGGCAGTTGCAGCATTGTCTCATGATTATGACTAGGGTCCTAAACTGGTAAACTACTCTTTTATATATTGTTGACATTAATGCGATATACGAAACAATTTGGTTTGCATTTGCTGGTAAATGAATCATCCTGCAACAAATGAATATATGTTCATATAGCTATTATTGACGCTTCCATTTTAACTAAATGATGAAAAATTAAAATCTGTGGGGAATTTTGGAAATGTCTAGGAGAGAAAGATATAACTTGGTTACAAAATTTGTTTAATAACATGATGAGGTCTAAGAAATGCTAAATGAGGCAAAGGTTTAAACTGCTATAGAAATGGTTAGGGCTTAATGCTTAAACGAATCTGTAGTAGGAGAGGAATTAATTAAGGGAGGGGGCACAATAGGTTTTGGAGTTGGGAGAAAGAGGATGAATAATAGAATGGAAATGTAGCATAATAGGTATGGGGGAATTGATTTAGGAATTTAAGGGAATAACACACTTGGAAAGGTATTTGGGATATTTAAAATCGGGTGTTCGAGGTTAAGCCAAGAATGGGTCTGGCTCTCTCACAGTCAAGGGAAATTCTGCTTTCGTATTTACTTTTCGTTCATTACCAGATACAAAACTTAATCATTTAATATCAGTTTGGGTCCTATAAAATCAATTCTTATGTTTTTTTCTCCAGGTGCACTGTCTTGACAGAGAGAGTAGTGGCAACCTTTTACTGGGGAGAACAAAAAATAGTGTATCTCACCTTCAATGGTCATTCAGTAACATAAATAATGCAAAATCTTCTTGTAAGGTGCCTTTTCTACACGAAAGTATTTAACTGTTGTTTTTCATACACATCATTTAGCTTGTGAATGCATTATCCAGTCTTTCACAATACTGTCTGAAGCCACCAGCAGAAAACACAGAGCCACCACCGAACTTTATTTATCCCGAAGGAAGGGGAAATATCGATAAAACCACAAGGGAATGGATAAGATGGTCTTGCGACCAAGAAAAAGGGTAAGGGAGTCGGTTATACGAGGGGAAGGTATTAGCATCCCTCACATCCGTCGTACTCAACGGGATCCATTTTGTTTGTTTGTCTTAAAGGGTGTATTTATCTACAAGTATGCTTGCTAAAAGGGAAATGAATGGTTTTTGATTATTGCGTTCGTGAGGGTTTCGTGACCATTTGCCTACGTATCCAATGAAGGAATCAGAATACCGTAGTTCCTCTAGAAAATGGTTTGTTTGTTGGTGTTTTTTTAGTGGGCAACGTTAACGCACGCATTCTAGCAATAGGCACGGCCGGTATCGCGGTAGAACGGAGATAACATGCCCTTTTGAAAAATCTTTGATTTGTAGAATGTTTTTGTTAAGTATGAAATGAGTTTGAATAATGATTAAGTGTTTTTGGATTTTTGATTTAAGAAAAGAAAATTCTAATTAGGAAATATGCAATTCAAAAGAAAAGTCTAAGGGGAAAATCTACCCTAATGTTGTCATGCAAAGTGGACCTAAAGTTGAGTGTTTGAAAGGGAAATTTCTAACCTAATTAGTTATCATGCGCAGTTGATCTTAAAGTCTAATTCAACATTAAAATGATCAAAACAAAGTTTAATCGTTTAATGGACTTCTTTAAGAGAATATGTTATCAAGATTTAACCAAGCCATTAAACCAAACAAAAGTAACAGAAATACGAAGCAAATATTTTTGTGTGATTTTTACTAGGTGAAGAAATGCGATTAAACATAATAACAAAAATGATTATCTAAACTAAAACATTATTAGAATAAATTCACAACGAGTCCTAAATTTATTCAAAGACTAAACTAATTAATAATAGAAATTATCTAATTAACCAAAAGAAATGATTATTTAACTAAATTTACTAACTAAACTAAATTGATAATAAAAACTAAAAACAAATTAGTAAAAGAAATAAAACAAAACATTAATTAGAGTGGGGATATAAAAATTAAAGTGGTGATGAGAAGATAGAAATTCACTGGGCTTATGGTTGAAATAAAACGGACTGGCCCATGGTCACATAAACAAAAATCAGCTAGGCTAAATATAAAAATAAAAACAAATATCGGGCTTACAAGGAACCGGGTCGGGTCAGACCCAGGTTCGGCCCTTATCTAACTAAAAAAAGTGGAAGGGTTAATATAACCCTAAAAATTCTCAGCGCCTCCATCACTAAATAAAACTACACGTTTCTTTTTTCTATGATCGATTGCTTCATCTCTTTCCCAAAACCATACTCTGCATTTTCAACAACTGATTCTTCTGGAAACCGATTCCAATAACAAAACTTCAATCTCGCAATAATACTTCCCCACCTCTCACAACAAACTTCTTCTGCTCTCTCTCTCTCAACCTTTAGACAAACCCTTACCTCTGTTCTTATATTCTAACGCTCTCTCGGGATACTCCCTCCGCCGTTTATACTTTACCTTCTTCTTAGCTCATCATCATGACTCAAACTTGCTAATTGTACTATGATTTCATTTTTATTTTGATGCAAGCGGATTCAAGCAAATAACACAAGCAGATTCAAAGATTTCAAACATAAGAAGATTCACAATCTTAAACATGAGTAGCTTCAAAGAGTTTAAAACACATAGAAATATAGCAAGAAACAAGTTCAAATATGAAGAGAATTGTGTGTTTGAAGCTTACTTGATCGGAGTCGCTCTGATGCGTTTTTGGCTGCTATTATAGAAGCAAGAGGATTAGGTATGCGTGTTAATATTTCACTCCTTCTAACCAGTTCGTACTTCTGTTCCTTCGATTTATGATTCTGAAGTTTTGATCGTTGAATGCCTTTGTGCAAGATTGAGCATCTGAGATGGAGAGATACAGAAGTCCGAAGATGATTATGAGAGGTTCGCAAATTTGAACATAAATATTAGAAGTTGTTTGAAGGTCTGTTGCAGCAAGATGATGTATCTTCAATTTGGTATGCTATTGATGAAGGTGTTTGTTATGCGCCCTGTTTTGGTTCGATGGTGCTGATTTTTACTATTGCAGATAAGGCTTCAAAAGGGGTGGTAAGTATTTTTAGGACAAAGCTTTTTTTTGCTAGGTTTTGAGTATTTAGAGAGGTTTAGATTGCGGATGAGAATGCAGGGAGATTTAGAAAGATGAAGTAGTTTTTCTTCTGCTGATTTCTCTCTTGTGTTTTTTTCTCTATTGATTTTTTGTTGAACAAAACTCTCTTTTTTCTCTATATCAATAATTAATTTCCTTTCAGTGGACTCTCTTGTTGGGTTTTTTAGGCTGTGTCAAAAAAGGATCCCCCCTTTGCTCACTATGAATGAAGCAAGTTATAGGCAGATTTATGGGTTTTTTGGGGGGGAAATTTGCTGAGGTTTTGAACAATTTATGATGCTGTTTTGAGTACTTTTTGGTGCAGGTTATGTTTTTGCTGTTTTTGTGAGGTTTTGCACAGGTTTTGGCTTGACATGGTGCATACTGGTTTTCTTCTATAGCAGTGGGAAACAAGGCTTTGTTTCTTTGTTTTGGGACTGTTTTGGTTGTAGGTTTTATCTTTCCTCTTTATCTTTCAATGATGTAAAGCAACCTGCTTTTTATCCTCTAATATTTCTGAAGGGTTTGCCTCTTTTAGGAAAATGATGCATTTGAGGTTTTGGCTGTTTGTTAGCCTTTTATATTATTGAATCATTGCTATTTTGTACTTGCTGATTTTGCTGCTTTATTTTGGCTTGTTGCCACTGTTGTTTCTGCTTGTGTTTGTTGTTATTATTTGCTTTGCTGGCCTTGTTACATCGCTGTTTGGTTTCTTTTTGAGATGAAGTAGCTGCTATTGTTCTGTTGCTTTTTGTGCTGCTTGTTTATTGTAGCTATGTTATTGTTTGCTTTGTTGTTGTTCAGATATGTTGTGTGCTTGGGCCTTTGGGCTGCATTTCTTTGGTTGTTTATGTGTTGTTGGCAGTTTGACTATTTCACTTTAGCAACAAAAAAAATGTTTGCAATTTTCTTTCTCCTCTTTGTGAACCAAAAGGAAAACTTTTTGTGATTTGCAATTAGGAGAAGATGGCCCATGATTAGAAATAAATACCTCTTTAACTGATTCCAAATGCGAACCCTTATGATGAGGCATTGATTCTTTTTATCAATTAATTCTTGTTTGGAATTTCTTTTTTTCGTATGTTGATTGCTAACTTTTTTCTTTTTCCTTATTTCATGAACCCGAGGATTGGATGATCGAGGAAAGGTTAAAAGATGAAAAGGCCATAGCTAGCAAGGAGCGGATGAATTTCTTGAAGATGAAGCAAGACATTGAATTCTTTTTTTTTGTTTTTTTCTTTGTAAACCGCAATTATACTTGTAATTCCAAGCCTTGTAACTCGTCTCAAAAAAATGTAATGAACACAAGCTTGAATGAATTTATTTTAAATGAATTTTTTGTAAGGAAATCAAACAACTCTTGATCTTTGATTAAAAGGGGCAATTTCCACTTGAATGATTTGAATGCATCCTTTGACTTTGTAACTTAAACTTCAAGAAATTGTGAGCAATTGTTATAACTTGTATTCCAAAAAAATCACGCGCCTTATCTTTAAAAATCCAATCAAACTCTCAAACAAAATAAATGCTTAAGAATTTAATTCCACTGGTTAATTCGAACCCAAAACACCGGTCGCTTGAACCTTGATCTTCATATCATGCCTGAACCACACTTGCACTTCTCGACCAGAAACCTAATTTTTGATATTCAACCCACAATAACTTGTAACTTAAGAAACAAAAACATG
The DNA here is from genome assembly GCA_948472305.1 of Vicia faba. Taxonomy (NCBI): domain Eukaryota; kingdom Viridiplantae; phylum Streptophyta; class Magnoliopsida; order Fabales; family Fabaceae; genus Vicia; species Vicia faba. Next base: position 334,750,584 of record OX451739.1, on the reverse strand, counting down.
TCTTGATTATCATGAACCTTTAACCTCATTTCCTGAAGTGCTCGAACACCACATTTGTCAATTCAAACTTCAAATTCTCGATTCAATGGCTTATAGACTTAAAGAAGAAACTTGAAATGCGAGGGGATGACATTCTTGACCTAATGCACTGAGCTTTGAGCCATCCTCGAGGCGGGCGAAAGAAACATCTTCACAGAAACTAAAAACTCGAAACCCTAGCATCTTGACCAACATCCATAGGAAAATAAACCCCAATCCAGGGTCCGATAAATTTGAGCGAGAACCAACCTTGCAACATGATGACAAAATTCGTTCCACGATCCACTAATCGAGAACCAGATGCATTTCCTTTCTACCTGATAAGAAAACCTCAAAACAAGATTAGGCATAAAGAGGGCGCAACCCTAAAACTTTAAACCAAAGTGCCCGATTCCATGAGATGTGGGATATGCAAATGACTGAATAATAAAATGATGCAAATGGAATGCAAAGTCCAAAGCCAGACAAAAATAAAGAGATAGGGCAAATTTGGGGTACGACATCTGCCCTTATTTAATCGTCTTAAACCTGAAAACGAGATTGGCGTCAGCCTTTCGAGAGTTCAAGGTGGAAGATGATTAAATACCAGGACCCGAAAATTGCCCTAGATAGATGGTGTGAGTGTCATTCATTGGTGTGAATATCTACTGAGGAAAGACAAATTGGTCTTATGGTGGACTGGTCATGATGGATAAAACATGGTTGAAAAAGGGTAGCTCATACTGGGGTAACGGTGCCAATACAAGGTTCTTGAGGGAGTGGGCGGTAAAGTGACTGAAAGGATATGGTTGACAATATCGCGGTGACTGGAGGTAAGAAACTTAAAGATAACACGAGGGTAACGCCTGCGGAAGACTTACGACCCTAAAAGAATAGCGTGAGGGCGAAACCTACAAACGGCCCACAACCCTAAGAGAGATATAGGGAAGGTAGGATCTACGGATGATCTTCGACCTTAAAACAAGACGAGGAGAGGAAAAAGATAAGGTAAGATCTATGGACGATCTACGACCCCTAAAACATAACGCGATGGTAAGATCTACGAACGATCTACGACCCTAAAAACATAACGTGATGGTAAGATCTACGGACGATCTACGACCTTAAAATGCGAAGGTAAAACCTACGGATGGTCTACGACCTTAAGAGAGGTAAAGTGAAAGTACGATCTACGGACGATTTACAACCTTAGGAAATGTAAAGTGAGGGGAAGATCTACGGACGATCTACAACCTTGGGAAATGTAAAGTGAAGGTAGGATCTACGAATGATCTATGACCTTAAAAGGATGACGTGACGGTAAGATCTACGGACGATCTACGACCTTAAAAACATAACGCGATGGTAAGATCTACGGACGATCTACGACCTTAAGAGGATGAGAGGAGAGGGTAAAGTCTACGGACAACCTACGACCTTAAAAAAACATAACGTGATGGTAAGATCTACGGACGATCTACGACCTTAAGAGGATGAGGGGAGAGGGTAAAGTCTACGGACGACCTACGGCCCTAGGAGAGATAAAATGAAGGTAAGATCCTCGGACGATCTACGACCCTAAAAAGACACCGCTATGGTAAGATCTACGAACGATCTACGACCTTAAAAGATAACTTGACGGTAAGATCTACGACCTTAAAAAAAAATAGCACGATGGTAAGATCTACGGGCGACCTATGACCTTAAAATGCGAAGGTAAAATCTACGAACGATCTACGAACTTAAGAGGATGAGAGGGTAAAGTCTACGGACGACCAACGACCCTAGAAAGACACCACTATGGTAAGATCTACGGACGATCTATGACCTTAAAAGATAACTCGACGGTAAGATCTACGGGAGACCTACGGCCTTAAAAAAAGATGATGAGAGGGTAAAGTCTACAGACGACCTACGACCCTAGGAAAGATAAAATGAAGGTAAGATCCTCGGACGATCTACGACCCTAAAAAGACACCGCTATGGTAAGATCTACGACGACCTACGACCTTAAAAGATAACTTGACGGTAAGATCTACGGATGATCTACGACCTTAAAAAAAATAGCACGATGGTAAGATCTACGGGCGACCTACGACCTTAAAATGTGAAGGTAAAATCGACGGACGATCTACGACCTTAAGAGGATGAGAGGGTAAAGTCTACGGACGACCTACGACTCTAGAAATACACCACTATGGTAAGATCTATGGATGATCTACGACCTTAAAAGATAACTCAACGGTAAGATCTACGGGCGACCTACGACCTTAAAAAAAGATGATGAGAGTGTAAAGTCTACGGACGACCTACGACCCTAGGAAGATAAAGTGAAGGTAAGATCTATGGGCGACCTACGACCTTAGAAAGATAAAGTGACGGTAATATCTACAAACGATCTACGACCTTAAGAATACGAGGAGGAAAGGGTACAGTCTACGGACGACCTACGACCCTAAGAGAGATAAAGTGAGTATTGAGAGTTGGGGAGCATGACGTACTAACACCCTGGTTTATGTTAGTTGGTAGTGTAATAACAGATGTTAACTGGGAATTATGAGGATGAAATTTTTTTTGTGAGGATATTTTGTTGATTTGGGATTGATTTGAGATCGATCTGGCTCATGCTTCATATGCATTTGAAGTGTTACATGATGATCCATGGATATGCTATGCGTTTAAGGATGCAATGCAGTATGACATGATGATTATTGTATGTAAAGTTCCAAAACTCATTGGGATCCGTTGTCCGTCATCTTGAGATACTAATATGGACTGGTGCTTGAAATTTGAGAGAAAAGAGTTAGCTCCGCCGAGTTCACTGGGGAATTAAATCTTGCTGACAAGAAATGACTTGATCTGGCTTCCTTCATGTGTTGGACTTCTTGTTGATGACTGAATAGAGACATGGATCTCATCAAATTCCCCAAGTCTCTCCATGTGGGAGAATTAGGCGCTCGGTCGATTGTAAGGAGGTGACGAGGATGACAACTTGGTCCATGTGGCCGTTATGACTTGCTACCTGCACAGAAGAACGAACACTTGAACGCCACAATATTCCCTTGGGATGCCTTCATATCCATGTAATGTAGTGTTTCACACCTTAGCTCGTGATTATTATTGACTTATTGTTTCCAATGCAATGCTTAACAAAGAATTTAAATCACGATTCACATACGAAAAATAAAGTAAAAGAACATAACAAAGATTTTTTAATGGAAGGGCAAATATTTATTAATGAGTTTGGCTCGTGAGTGGGAATTAACACATAGAAACAACTCCTAAATGAGGAAGTTTCAGAAAATAAAAGAAATACAATGAGTAAAATGGCAATAAGAAAATCTCAAACTTCCGTTAAAACTGATATTGCTATAGTTCTCATATCCCGGGTCGTCCTAGTGATGTGCTTCCAAAGGATAATAGCTAGATTGATCCATCCCGCATTAGGAGGGTGTGCGTGAAGAGTCTTCAGACTACAGTCTCTCGCTTTTATGTCCCTAATTTTTTCCTGGATCTCCCTTTCGGGTTTTCAATCCACCGGGACACCCATTTTTTCCTAAGCCGCCCTTTCGGGTTTTCGACTTAGCGGGTTATTCTCTTTTTTTTTCTTCTTTTTTTAGCCCTAACTTTTGCCTAAGCCGCCCTTTCGGGTTTTCGACTTAGCGGGTCCTTTCATGCGTAGTATTTTTTGACTGAGTCTGAATTGACCGGAAGCGGAACGTCTTCCCCATCCATGTTTGTCAGGATTAGAGCACCTCCTGAGAAAGCTTTCTTCACGATGTACGGTCCGTTGGGAGTCCACTTGCCTCTTGGATCAATGTGGATTGGGAGAATCTTTCTTAAGACCAGGTCACCTGCGTGGAACTCTCGAGGCCGAATCTTCTTGTCAAATGCCCTCTTGAGACGCTGTTGGTATAATTGACCGTGACTAATGGCTGCCAGGCGCTTTTCTTCGATGAGATTGAGTTGGTCGAGTCTCGTTTGAATCCATTCTGCTTCATCAAGTTTAGTATCCATCAGAACCCTTAAGGAAGGAATCTCCACTTCGATCGGGAGTACCGCATCCATACCATAGACGAGTGAAAACGTAGTTGCCCCAGTGGAAGTATGCACTGAAGTTCAATAGCCATGCAGGGCAAAAGGAAACATCTCATTCCAATCTTTGTATGTTATCACCATTTTCTGGACGATCTTCTTTATGTTCTTGTTAACGGCTTCGACTTCCCCATTCATCTTTGGCCGATATGGTGATGAATTATGATGCTCGATCTTGAATTCTTCACACATTTCCTTCATCATCTTGTTGTTAAGATTTGACCCGTTATCAGTGATGATCTTGTTAGGAGTTCCATACCGGCATATGATTTCTCTTTTGATGAAACGAGTGACAACTTGCTTGGTCACATTCTTGTATGAAGCCGTTTCCACCCACTTGGTGAAGTAGTCAATAGCAACGAGGATAAACCTATGTCCATTTGAAGCGCTCGATGCGTCCAATCATATCGATACCCGACATTGCAAAGGGCCATGGTGAAGTCATCATATTCAAAGGAGTGGGAGGAACATGTATCCTGTCTGTGTAAACCTGACATTTATGGCACATTTTGGCATATACACAACAGTCACTTTCCATCGTCATCCAGAAATAACCTGCTTGTAGGATTTTCTTGGCCATGGAATGCCCACTGGCATGAGTCCCAAAAGAGCCCTCGTGTATTTCTCGTATAATGGATTCTGCCTCGTGTCTATCCATGCATCTGAGTAGGACCGAATCATAGTTTCTCTTGTACAGAACGTCTCCTGACAATAAAAACTTAGACGCCAACCTTCTGAGAGTCCGCTTATCACAAATCGTAGCACCTTCGGGGTACTCTTGCTTCTCAAGATATCTTTTGATGTCGAAATACCACGGCCTTTCGTCTGATACATCTTCAGTGGTGAGACAATGAGCAGGGAAAATATGTGTTGGCTCCTTGTAACGACAGATCCTTATACTGGGTGCATGATTCGGGGAATTGACTTTGAACATCGCTGCTAAAGTGGCCAGAGCATCTGCCAATTGATTCACTTCTCTAGGAATGTGCTCAAAGGTGACCTCATCGAAAGCGGGAAACAACTCAACTATGTTATCCCTGTATGGAACTAAATTAGGGTTCCGTGTATCCCAATCACCCCGTACTTGATGTATCACTAAGGCAGAGTCCCCATAAAATTCAAGGATCTTGATCTTCAAATCAATGGCGGCTTCAAGGCCCATCACACAAGCTTCGTACTCAACGATATTATTCGTGCAATAAAAACATAATCTGGCAGTGAAAGGTATGTGAGTGTTGCGTAGAGAGGTCAGAACTGCCCCAATACCGTGACCCATAACATTTGATGTACCATCTAACATGAGAGTCCATCGTTCCCCTGGTTTAGGTCCTTCATTGTCATCAAGTTTCATAATATCCTCGTCTGGAAAGTCGAACTTCATGGGCTGATATTCTTCCAATGGTTGGTGAGCGAGATGATCAGCAAGAATGCTACCTTTGATGGCCTTTTGTGTGACGTACTGGATGTCATACTCGGACAAAAGCATTTTCCACCGAGCTAATCTTCCTGTAAGTGTTGGTTTCTCGAAGATGTACTTTATCGGATCCATCTTAGATATCAGAAGCGTAGAATGTGTTAACATATACTGCCTCAAACGTCGGGCTGCCCACGTAAGAGCACAACAAGTCTTCTCGAGTAAGGAATACCTTGATTTACAATCAGTAAACTTCTTGCTCAAATAGTAAATGGCGTGTTCTTTTCGTCTGGTATCATCATGTTGTTCGAGCATACAACCCATAGATCCTTCAAGCACAGTCAAATACATAATGAGAGGTCTCCCGGGAACTGGTGGTATGAGTATTGGTGGTTCTTGAAGATACTGCTTAATCTTTTCGAAAGCTTCTTGACAACTCTCATCCTAACAGACATCCTAATTCTTGTGTAACAATTTAAAGATGGGTTCACAGGTAGCAGTAAGATGGGAAATGAACCGAGCTATGTAATTCAACCTTCCAAGGAAACCTCATACTCCCTTCTCATTTTTCGGCGCCAGCATATCTTGTATTGCTTTTAATTTGTCTGGATCTACTTCAATTCCTCGTTGACTCACGATAAAACCAAGTAACTTGCCCGATCGAACCCCAAAGGTGCATTTGTTGGGATTAAGCCTTAACCTGAACTTTCGCAAACGATCAAAAAACTTCTTCAAATGAACCAAATGTTCTTCCTCAGTCTGTGACTTCACAATCATGTCGTCCACATACACCTCGACTTCTTTATGAATCGTGTCGTGAAAGAGAGTCACCATAGCTCGCTGATATGTCGCACCAGCGTTTTTAAGACCAAAAGGCATGACTCTATAGTAAAAGGTACCCCAAGGAGTTGTGAAAGCCGTTTTATCCATGTCCTCCGGGGACATCTGTTGTACCCCAAAATTTTCCCTCCCATATTTCTCAAATCATTGCAAGAAGAATCTCTAAGTTGCTTAAGGTTGCTCAAGGATTGACCAGACAAGCTATCTCCTAAGGCAGTCTATCCCAAATTAGGGTTTCACATTTCATCAAGATCCTTGATTCCAAATGACCTCAAGTGCTCCCCAATGTCCTAATATGTTCTCAAGATCATCCATGTCAAGTTTCAAGCCTTGCAGAGGAAGTTTGCTCAGTCAATTGCTCAAAGGTCCAAAAATCGACTATGTTGGGGCAAAAGTCAATTGTGACCTACATACAGTCAAAATTCAAGATTTTTTGTCAACATTCTCATTTTGAAGTGTATTTCATCATTTTATCAAGTTTTGATCATGATTCATCAAGGATTGCTCACAATTCATCAAGATTCAAAAGTTGCTAAATTAGGGTTTTGTAGGAAAAGTAAACTCAAATTTGATCAAGCATAACTTTCTCATACTTTATAAGAAATGCCCAATCCAAATATCATTTTTAATAGGATGAAATTCCCTACAACCCATATTCATACCCCAAGATCAAAATATGCACTCAAAAGAAGTTATAAATTTGGACATTATAGGTCATTTTGAAAAGTCACCAAAAACACCTTTTTTATCAAAGCTTCTAACTTTAGCATGGAATATTAAAATGATATGAGACCAAAAGTTTTGGCTAGAGGACATCTCAAGATTTCTAAAAAGTCCAAGAACACATCCAAAGAGTCAAAATTGAGGGAGTTATGCATTGTCAAAGTTGGACAATTTTTGAAAAAATGCATGAAGCAAATATTGACCAAACTTGGATTTTTTCCAAATGGGCCTATCTTTTAAAGTTTGAAACTCATTCCTAACATGGTCCACAACCTCTAAGCACACCCATACATTTTTGTAATATTTATGCTATTTATTTTGATATTTTATTCATTAAAATTCAGAATTAAATAAATAAATAATAGAAATAATGTAAATTTTGATGTGAATCCATTTTGGGAAAGTTTTATGCTGGTTTATGTTAATTGATTTCGTTCAATAACTTTTCAAATATGTCCAGGTTCATTCACATGTGAAAATGGCATAAAATCATCAAATATGGCATTTTTTTCAAATCTTGATCATGGTCTTAAAACACAACATTATGAGGGAAATTCTTTCCATACTTTCTTGTCTCCTCATTCTCCTCTATAAATAGATCCATACAAGCTTGAAAGGGACGAAAATCCTCTCTAAAAATCTCTCAAAAAGCTCTTTAAAAAGCTCTCTAAAAGCTCTTCAAAAAGCGCTCCAGAAATCAAAGAATTTGTGCAAGTCATATCTCGAGGTTCCAGTCTCTCTCAATTGACATCAAGCCTCAAACCATCCTCTTGAAGTCCTAAAGAGTCTTACAAGGCCCAAGAGCAATCCATCACACGCCTAGCACGCCCCCATTTGACGACACCGGTTTGGTAAAATTTTAAATTTCAAATCTCTAATTTTAATCGCATTTTATGGTATGCTAACATTTGCTTGAGTTTATATAGAACAGTTATGGATGTTTGAATCATAGGTTTCACACAAGAATAAAAAAAACACCATAGTTAGAGCATGAAGCTTTCGAAGATTCGGGCCTAGAGATTTCTGATGATTGCACCCCCACATTGCAGGTCCAGTTTGCTTTTCTCTAATTCTTTTATATTTATATTATTTCATTTATTTATTTTACTAACCCATCAAATTATTTTCTTTTTTATCAAAAAATTACAAAACATTTTTCTATCCAATTAAATTCAAGATATTTATTTTTATTAAAAAAAAGTAATTAATTTAATTAGGTTATTAATTATTAGACAACTTTAATTTCTTTTTACATAATTAAAATTAATTAGAATAAATAGGTTTTATTACTAACTTAATTATTTTATTTCTTTCCTAAAATAACAAAAATCCAAAAGTATGTCATTTAATTATTTTCATTAATTAATTTAATAACCAATCAATTTTGCATTTAATTTAAAAATCTAATTTCTTTTCTTAAAAAAAATATTAAAAACAACAAAAAAACATTTTCTTTTTTTAATTAGGATAGAAGGGTCAAAACCCTAATTTCTCGTCGATCTAATTTTTAATCGCGTGCTTTATTATTATTTTACCCAATTATTGTATCTGCTCACGGTTTGTGATAATTTAATTAGGACGCTTATTTAACTTTACCGCTTTTTTTAATTTAAGATATTTAATGTAACTGCTCATGTGATGTAATAGTTTAATTAGGACGTTTATTCTACATTTATCTCTTTTATTTTTAAAGGGTTGTTTTTGGCGATGTAAATACCCGACGCCTTGTAATAGCTTAGTTTAATTTCCGCATTTTAAATTCCGCAAAATATTAACTGTTAGATGTATGATTTAGGATGCATGACAAGAATGTATGGCTAAACTTAAAACAGTTAGATCACCCTAAACATGTGCAAAGATAAATAATCTGAAATCAACACACTCGCACATGCGCACTCCTAGGGTACACCCCACTTGGTTGCCTTCGGTAACGGTCATTGAGTATAGGTTGTTTTAGAGGTCGCCCTCTTGTCTAAAAGATCATAGTTGCCTCGAAATGGTTGCCTCGGATATTGTTGCCTTGGATAAATGATCTAAGACATTAGGGTTACCACTAAGACGTCCTAACATTGCTTTAGTGACCGTATGACCCTCTTTCGAATTGACCCTCAAATTCCAACGATGGTGCTACCCACTCACTAATAGTGGGATAGCATTGTCTAAAGGAAATTAGCATAGAATGATTCTTTTTCCAGTAGGTAGATGGTTCTTAGATACTTGCTCTTTCAAAAAACAAAATCTTTTTCACACTTACAACTTTTCAAACAAAGTTTTCAAAAATACTTCATTACACTCTTGAGGACAGAAGCAAGAGTTAAATCGAAGTTTTCTAACAAATTTTTTTTCAAAACCACAAGCACAAAGAAAGTAATTTTGAAAACAATTGAGCAAGCACCTAAGAGCCCGTGGATAACCACGGATAGAAAGGGTGCTAATACCTTCCCTTTCTATAATCTACCCCCCGAACCAGAGAAACATCTTGAAAAAGGAATTTTTCTGTGCTTTTTTCCTTTCCTTGTTGGATAAAATAAAAGTCGGTGGCGACTCTTGCTTACCGCGACATTTTGCAAAAACAAACGCAAAACGCAAACCATCATTCCAAAAAAAAGTCAATTCTTCCCACCGTATCACAGAACTGGCGACTCTGCTGGGGAAGCTTATAAGTGGGGTGTACCTTAGGAATAGTTCATCATAATGTTTTCAATTGCTTGATTTGTATACTTTATCTTTGTGGGTTTGAATCGGAGTTACTATAGATCCGAACCTGGATCTGGGGGATACCCTTTAGGTAAGTAGCAATAAATTGTGAGAGAACTGTACGGTGTAGACCGATACGGTTGAAGCAGTAGCTACGTTGGTGTGGCACTTTAGTTTGTACTGATATCCCTTGTGGCGCAACGAGGAGAATATGGGTCTTCTAAGGGGTCATTAAGCACCAAATGACCTTAGAACCTATAATTGACCAACTCGGCCGTAGAACAGTAGCAGTATGCTACACTCATTGAGACCAAACTCTCGCGATGATTCCGTCCGCAAGAAAAGGTTGCTAAACTGGAATTATGACCGATCGAGGGTGGTCAGTGATATTGAGATCCTCTAGAACCCGGTTACTATTACTAGGATAGGTTGAACCAACTAAACTGAAAGAGGGTAATACCTAAACTCCATGCCAGCCTGAAATTTAAGGGCTATTGTGTAACTTGTGTGCTTTCAAACTTGAACTACTTGCACATTCTTGTTATCTGACAACATGAGTTCCTTGTAGGTTTTGTTTATAGTCCTTATCCAATAATCTGGATTTATTGCAGGGTTCACTTACATCACCTCACACTTTTGCTTAAACGCATATCATACACATTATAACATCATGCCTTAACATTTCCTTAACCATTTCAAGGATCTCAAGGGTTTGTGATGCAGGTTTTGGCAAATCAAATGTCTAGCAAGGGGAAAAGGGGATTTATTTTCCTCTAACCAATGTCGTCTAGAGATCAAAACACGATGATTTGAGTCAAGGGCTATGACCCACTTGATATGGTGAGCTTGACTCTTGAAGAAGGACTCTTGACGACACGAAGTTTCTTCAATCATAGCTGCAAAATTCAAAATCTAACTATTTCTTGTTTACCCCGCGAGATCCTTGAAAACATTGCATACATATATCATACATATCATTGCATAACAGGTCTCCCAGTACATGTCTCTCATGTTCTAGCTGTTTATTTTAGCATTGGCTCTCCAACAAGACACCAGAGATCTTCAAGAAACTCAGTTCAAGGAAATATTCTTAAACCTGTCCAAGGGGCAGGAAGAGTTGAAAACACTCCTCGTTGGGGACTTGGTCAAGAAAAGTCCTGAAGACAATAAGGACGAACGGCTAGAACAACTGCAAGCTGAGGTAGATGCAATAAGAACCCAAATGCTGGGGCAGATGGCCCTTATCCAAGGCTTAGCCCGGGAACAAGAAGAATTGAGAACCATTATCAACCAGTTTCATCAAGACGGATACAAAAGTATGAAGCAAACAGTCGAGACTGGGGACCAAGTCATTAATCAACTTCCGAGAAGTCAAAGGTTTGGTTTGATGAAGAATAGACCTCTCTAAGTTGCTACTACCTCACGGGTCCAACAACAACCTTGCCATAAACAACGGGTTAATCAGAGGCCGTTTACCAAGCTCAACATGCCGTTGTCCCAAGCTTTGCAACACCTATTGAGATTGAATCTGGTGACGTTGGTAGGACCTCATCTGAATCCTAAGACTTCTTCACCCAACTACAATCCTGATGCAAGGTGTGCATACCATTCTAACAGCTCGGGGCATGACACTGACGACTGTTGGAAGTTGAAGTACAAAATTCAAAACCTAATTGGTGAAGGAGCATTAGAATTCACGCAAGATGGTCAGGCTGAGTTCTTCTACCATCCCTCCAAGGCTCACCATTTGAAGTGACAAGTCCCGAGACGAGAAGACTTTTTGTTCATTAGAATTTTCAATTTGTAATTTTCTTTTGATTGTTTAGACGTTTATTCATGTCAAACTTTGTTACTTCATCAATGCATTGCATATGTCTGTTTTGAATCAATGCATTCGTATTCACTATATTCAAATTACTTTCATTTTTGTGATGTTCAACTCTCGATTAAAAAAATTATAAGCCTTTAGAAGGAGGATGACGAAAATGATATCAAAAATCTCTACAGTATGCTTTTGAACAGACCCTGCTGACGATGTACATGCATTGTTTCAAATCCTAAACAGTGGAGTTATAAGGAAGATAATCCCTAGTCAACCCCTTTGAGCCAAAGAAGTTGGAGTTTTTCTTTTCACAGATTAAAACCCTTAATTATAACTTGGGGCAGGGTAGTTTTCTCAGTTAATCCAGCTGCACAATGAATGGAATCAAAGAAGTCCTCCCGAAACAAAAGACGGTGATGGTTCCGTATAATCGTAAGGACAGGCAGTCATTATCTCTCAAAAATAAAAGCCCATTAAGTCAAAACCTGTGAAGGAGACTTAAGAAAAAAATTGGGGCATCCCGCTGACTGTAATCACAAAAAGAAACAATTCAGGCAAAAGACAGGGATAATAAAATCAAAAAGAAAGAGATCCTACAAACTCTCAACAAAATGACTGCCTGTTCAAAATAAACTGTCAATATCCGAATCATCACTGGAATATCAGAGCAAAGACTCAAACGGGGTCTAAATTCACAATTAACCGAGTTTAGGATCGAAGAACATCACGAAGAACGGGTGGGTACAAATACATTTTGAGCCTTTATCCTTTGTTTCTTAAACCGTGAACCATACCACATTATAACCCTTAAAAGTCCTAGCTGAAGCATGGGTTAGTTCGAAAGCATACTGTTACAAAAGGTATCCTGACTCCTGTAGGGCTTGCTGTAAATCCTGAGTTGACCTCACATTTTACAAAAATTCGCTTGTTTTACTAAAAATAACTGCATTTTCAAAACCTCAAGATAGACATAAGCTTTGCATTCTTAAAATAACATTGTTTGCATATGACTATTTGTTCAAACGGCAGAGAAGTTCGCACGAAGAATATCTAGTGAACAAAAACCTTCTCAATAAAAAGGATCACCTCAAGTGGAAAAACACTTATAATCAAGGGGCACGGCATGATCATTGTCCATAATTTGGGGCAGTCAAGTCAAGATTTAAGGAATCTCTCAAAATGCCAAATAGCCAGGGGCAAATCTCCATCTGAATCAATTAGGGCATTGGACATGAATTTCAGCAACGAATTTTGCATGATCAAACATCTTCTGGTAATATGGCAACACGACACTACTGATAGTGACAACTCCCTACACTCTGAGACCATGGACATAGTTTAAAAAGTAATACGCATAATCAAAGACCTGCTAGGTTGACTGGCCTAGGCAAAAATAAGGGCTTCCCGGCGAACCAAAGGGATTCGGGCAAAAATAAGGGATGAAAATGAAAAAATATGTACACCCGGCAAGTCAAAAACCTGAAAAGGCGGCTTGGCAAAAAAGGGTATCCCGGTGGACTGAAAATCCGAAAGGGTAGTCCAGGCAAAAATTGGGGATCAAAGCGTACGATTATGTCCTGTCATCTTGTCACTAGCCTACCAGAAGAAGACTTGTCACTTCATTCGAAAGTTAACAAGCACCTCATAGGTTGGGATAATACTCGATCTACAAGGCCTCCGCAGGCACCTTCTCCTGCAGAAACAGGGGCAGAAAAGTCTCGATGCAAAGCCATCGTCATATCCTCAGCACGCGTCCCAGTAACATTCACTCCCTGCATAGTAAAAGAAAAAGACAATAATATTAACTCTCCCCAGCTGAGGACTCGCAACTGTGAATGAATCGGTAATATTCTCCCAAAGCATAGTTTATTTACCATCAGCACTGAAAGGTATTAATATTCCCCAGCGGAGTATAAGAATATTCCCCGGCAGAATACAAAATATCCCCAGTGGAGTTTGAAAATTTTCCCAGCGCAGTCTGAAAAAGCTTCCCCAGTGGAGTTTGGAGAATCATCCCCAGTAGACTTTGGAAGATTGTCCCCAGCAGAGTTCAAAGTATTATCCCCATTAGAGTCTAAAAAGGTTATTCTGAGTGAATTCGCAACTGAAAGATCATCCCCAACATAGTTCTTTCCTTTCACAAACAAGAATTCAATCCCCAACAGGATTCAGTATCACCAGCAACGGTAATTCATCCCCAGCGGAATTTATCGGTGGAATCCTCAGCAGAACACCTCTTCCCCACAGAGTAATCTCCTCATCATTTTATTCCCCAACGGAGTTATCCTCTCCTGCAGGTTTATTCTCGCAATCATCTTCGTTCGCCATCCCGAGCGGAAACAAAGAATTCAACTCTTTTCTCCAGCAGCTACCTGGAATTTATTTTCCCCAGCTAAAATATTACATTTTCAGGCATCATGATACATGCATATACGCATCATATAACACAATCTCATTTATTTTGAGAACATCATTGCTTGATACATATCATGCATTACATGCAGCTAACCTTTACCTTTCAGGAAATATGCGGCCAAAATCTCATTCAAAGCTATGAAGCTTTTATCTCAATCGAAGTACTGACCGATTCTTAAATCTCAACTGAATTATCCTCGGTTGAATTACAGATAAGGTTCTAAATCTCGACAATTTTCCTCCGTCGAAGTGTGGACGAGTTCTTAAATCTCAACAGAATTATCCTCCGTTGAATTACAGACAAGTCCTAAATCTCGATGAAGATGTTTTCCTCAATCGAAGTACTGATCGGTTCTTAAATCTCAACTGAATTATCCTCGGTTGAATTACAGATAAGGTTCTAAATCTCGGCAAAGTTCCTCCGTCGAAGTATGGACGAGTTCTTAAATCTCAACAGAATTATCCTCGGTTGAATTACAGACAAGTCCTAAGTCTCGATGAAGATGTTTCCCTCAGTCGAAGTACTGACCGATTCTTAAATCTCAACCGAATTATCCTCAGTTGAATTGCAGATAAGGTTCTAAATCTCGATAATTTTCCTCCGTCGAAGTGTGGACGAGTTCTTAAATCTCAACAGAATTATCCTCCGTTGAAGTACATACAGTCCTAGATCTCGATGAAGATGTTTCCCTCAGTCGAAGTACTGACCGGTTCTTAAATCTCAACTAAATTATTCTCGGTTGAATTACATATAAGGTTCTAAATCTCGACAATTTTCCTCCGTCAAAGTGTGGACGAGTTCTTAAATCTCAACAGAATTATCCTCCGTTGAAGTACAGACAGTTCCTAGATCTTGATGAAGATATTTCCCTCAGTCGAAGTACTGACCGGTTCTTAAATCTCAATTGAATTAGTCTCGGTTGAATTTCAGATAAGGTTCTAAATCTCGACAATCCTCCTCAGTCGAAGTACTGACCGGTTCTTAAATCTCAACTGAATTAGTCTCGGTTGAATTACAGATAAGGTTCTAAATCTCGGCAATCCTCCTCAATCGAAGTAATGATCGGTTCTTAAATCTCAACTGAATTAGTCTCGGCTGAATTACAGATAAGATTCTAAATCTCGACAGATTTCCCCCAGTTGAATCACGGAGAAGTCCTTAAAACTCAGCAGAGATGCTCTCTCAGTCGAATTACAGGAAAGTTCCTAAATCTCAACAAAGATCAGACTTCCCCAGCAGAATCTTCCTCAAACAACAGGTATACAAGCTCTCACTAAGGAATATCTTATGCGATCGACACTCCTTCAGATGGCATCTCTAAGCCCATCCTCCCATTGGCAATCTCCCAATGGCATCTGTAAACCCATTCTCGACATCACAAGGCTGACACCACTTCATGCGTGTGCAAATTTCTGGGCACTCTAGTGTTCAATCATCTTCCACCTTCGGATCACGAAAGGCATGAAAGCCAATCTACAACCTCAGTTTTAAGAAGATTGAACAGGGGCAGCTGTTGTACCCCAAAATTCGCCCTCCCATATTTCTCAAAACATTGCAAGAAGAATCTCCAAGTTGCTCAAGGTTGCTCAAGGATTAACCAGACAAGCTAGAAGGCAGTATATCCCAAATTAGGGTTTCAAATTTCATCAAGATCCTTGAGTCCAAATGACCTCAAATGCTCCCAAATGTCCTAATATGTTCTCAAGATCATCCATGTCAAGTTTCAAGCCTTGCAGAGGAAGTTTGCTCAGTCAATTGCTCAAAGGTCCAAAAAACGACTATGCTGGGGAAAAAGTCAATTGTGACCTACATACAGTAAAAATTCAAGATTTTTGGTCAAAATTATCATTTTGAAGTGTATTTCATCATTTGATCAAGGTTTGATCATGATTCTTGAAGGATTGCTCACAACTCATCAAGATTCAAAAGTTGCTAAATTAGGGTTTTGTAGGAAAAGTCAACTCAACTTTGACCAAGCATAACTTTCTCATACTTTATGAGAAATGCCACATCCAAATCTCAATTTTAAGAGGATTCAATTCCCTACAATCCATCTTCATACCCCAAGATCAAAATATGCACTCATAAGAAGTTATGAATTTGGACATTATAGGTCATTTTGAAAAGGCACCAAAAACACCTTTTTTGTCAAAGCTTCTAACTTGAGCATGGAATATCAAAATGAGATGAGACAAATAGTTTTGGTTAGAGAACATCTCAATCTTTCTAAAAAGTCCAAGAACACCTCCGAAGAGTCAAAATTGAGGGAGTTATGCATTGTCAAAGTTGGAAAATTTTTGAAAAAATGCATGAAGCAAATATTGACCAAACTTGGATTTTTTTCCAAATGGGCCTATCTTTTAAAGTTTGAAACTCATTCCTAACATGGTCCACGACCTCTAAGCCCACCCATACATTTTTCTACTATTTATGCTATTTATTTTGATATTTTATTCATTAAAATTCAGAATTAAATAAATAAATAATAGAAATAATGTAAATTTTGATGTGAATCCATTTTGGGAAAGTTTTATGCTGGTTTATGTCAATTGATTTCGTGCAATAACTTTTCAAATATGTCCAGGTTCATTCACATGTGAAAATGGCATAAAATCATCAAATATGGAATTTTTTTCAAATCTTGATCATTGTCTTAAAACACAACATTATGAGGGAGATTCTCTCCATACTTTCTTGTCTCCTCATTCTCCTCTATAAATATAGAGCCATACAAGTTTGAAAGGGACGAAAATCCTCTCTAAAAAGCTCTCAAAAATCTCTTCAAAAAGCTCTCTAAAAGCTCTTCAAAAAGCGCTCCAGAAATCAAAGAATTGGTGCAAGTCATATCTCGAGGTTCCGGTCTCTCTCAATTGACATCAAGCCTCAAACCATATTCTTGAAGTCCTCAAGAGTCTTACAAGGTCCAAGAGAAATCCATCACACGCCTAGCACGCCCCCATTTGACGACATCGGTTTGGTAAAATTTTAAATTTCGAATCTCTAATTTTAATCGCATTTTATGGTATGCTAACGTTTGCTTGAGTTTATATAGAACATTTATGGATGTTTGAATCATAGGTTCCACACAAGAATAAAAAAAACACCATAGTTAGAGCATGAAGCTTTCGAAGATTCGGGCCTAGAGATTTCTGATGATTGCACCCCCACATTGCAGGCCCAGTTTGCTTTTCTCTCATTCTTTTATATTTATATTATTTCATTTATTTATTTTACTAACCCATCAAATTATTTTTTTTTTATCAAAAAATCACAAAACATTTTTCTATCCAATTAAATTCAAGATATTTATTTTTATTAAAAAAAAGTAATTAATTTAATTAGGTTATTAATTATTAGACAACTTTAATTTCTTTTTACATAATTAAAATTAATTAGAATAAATAGGTTTTATTACTAACTTAATTATTTTATTTCTTTCCTAAAATAACAAAAACCCAAAAATATTCCATTTAATTATTTTCATTAATTAATTTAATAACCAATCAATTTTGCATTTAATTTAAAAATCTAATTTCTTTTCTTAAAAAAATATTAAAAACAACAAAAAACATTTTCTTTTTTTAATTAGGATAGAAGGGTCAAAACCCTAATTTCTCGTCGATCTAATTTTTAATCGCGCGTTTTATTATTATTTTGCCCAATTATTGTATCTGCTCAGAGTTTGTAATAATTTAATTAGGACGTTTATTTACCTTTACCGCTTTTATTTTATTTTTTTACGATATTTAATGTAACTGCTCATGGGATGTAATAGTTTAATTAGGACGTTTATTCTTCATTTATCTCTTTTATTTTCAAAGGGTTGTTTTTGGCGATGTAAATACCCGACGCCTTGTAATAGCTTAATTTAATTTCCGCATTTTAAATTCCGCAAAATATTAACTGTTAGATGTATGATTTAGGATGCATGACAAGAATGTATGACTAAACTTAAAACAGTTAGATCACCCTAAACATGTGCAAAGATAAATAATCTGAAATCAACACACTCGCACATGCGCACTCCTAGGGTACACCCCACTTGGTTGCCTTTGGTAACGGTCATTGAGTATAGGTTGTTTTAGAGGTCGCCCTCTTGTCTAAAAGATCATAGTTGCCTCGAAATGGTTGCCTAGGATATTGTTGCCTTGGATAAATGATCTAAGACATTAGGGTTACCACTAAGACGTCCTAACATTGCTTTAGTGACCGTATGTCCCTCTTTCGAATTGACCCTCAAATTCCAACGATGGTGCTACCCATTCACTAATAGTGGGATAGCATTATCTAAAGGAAATTAGCATAGAACGATTCCTTTTTCGAGTAGGTAGATGGTTCTTAGATACTTGCTCTTTCAAAAAACAAAATCTTTTTCACACTTACACCTTTTCAAACAAAGTTTTCAAAAACACTTCATTACACTCTTGAGGACATAAGCAAGAGTTAAATCGAAGTTTTCAAACAAAAACTTTTTCAAATCCACAAGCACAAAGAAAGTAATTTTGAAAACAATTGAGCAAGCACCTAAGAGCCTGTGGATAACCACAGATAGAAAGGGTGATAATACCTTCCCTTTCTATAATCTAACCCCCGAACCCGAGAAACATCTCGAAAAAGGAATTTTTATGTGCTTTTTTCCTTTCCTTGTTGGATAAAATAAAAGTCGGTGGCGACTCTTGCTTACCGCGACATTTTGAGAAAACAAATGCAAACCAACATTCCAAAAAACAGTCAGTTCTTCCCACCGTATCACACCATCTTTATCTGATTGTAGCCCGAGAACCCATCCATAAAGGAAAACACCGAAGACTGAGCAGTGTTATCAACCAATACATCAATATGAGGCAATGGGAAATCATCCTTCGGGCTTGCTCTATTCAAGTCTCGGTAGTCAACACACATGCGTACCTTACCATCCTTCTTAGGTATGGGCACAATGTTAGCAATCCAAGGCGGGGAATTTATCACAGATAGGAAACCTGCTTCAAGTTGTTTCTGAACCTCTTCTTTGATCTTTAAAGCCATGTCGGGTCTGGTCCTTCTTGGTTTTTGCTTTATAGGAGGACATTCTGGCTTGAGTGGCAATCTATGCATTACTATATCAGTGTCTAAGTCGGGCATGTCTTCATACGACCATGCGAAGATGTCAGCGTACTCTTGAAGTAACTCAATCAACCCCTTCTTTTCTTCACTTTACAAGGCGGCCCCTATCTTGACTTCTCTCTTTACCTCTTCAGTACCGAGATTGACGACTTCTGTTTCTTCTTGATACAGCTGAATGACCTTCTCTTCCTGTCTCAAGAGCCTGGCTAGTTCTTCAGGGACTTCACAATCTTCCTCACTATCTTCATTATCATGATCGACTAAAATCTCAAGGATATAAGGAGCCATAACATTATAATTTCCAACAGAGTCCGAGACGGATCTGCATGATCGATGATTTTATGTTTTATTTTTAGAAAGTGCAAAAGAATATTTAGAATATGAAAAGAAAAGTATTGTCATTTTTATTTTGAAAAAGTAAAAGTAAAAGAAAAGACAGAGAACAAAATTGTATGCGAAAGTGCGATTTTTCATTCAATGTTAAACGAAGATTGAAACATAAGGGGCCCCTTCTACAAGCTGTCAGTATGCCTTAGGCAGGACATATGACTTAAAATGGAAACAGAAAATTACACATCAAGGAAAACAACTTCAGGGATGTCCATGGCAGTCCAATTGCTGAGCTCCTAGTCTGGCGCAACTTGATAGATAAATCTTGAAATATCTTCATCGTCACCTTCAGCATCTGTGGAGAGTACTTGTCCTTCTTTGCTTACACCAGCACTGACGAACACTTCAGAAATTGGGGGAACCTGCTGTCCTTTGAGAGGAACCCAACCATCTTGCACGAAGGATAATGGCTGATACCCAAGACCAAAACGATCCTTATTCTCTGGAACTTCAATCAATTTTCCCCAATTGTCATAGGGAGGTCTCGCTTCTATGAGGGCTTTGGCATCCTTCAAAGAGGCCAGGGGTATCTCAGACTTCTTACATTCCATGATGGGGAATTTGTCAACGGTAATAATCTCTAGAGCTTGAAAGGGAAACTCTTGTACCTCGCCTTCCACTTCCACATAACGGTAAGTAGTAAGATTATTAATCACTATGTCTTCTTCCCTGCAAATGACGACAACTTGGTCATTCGCAATGAACTTCAGGCATTGATGAAGAGTAGATGTCACAGCTCCTGCTCCATGAATCCATGGGCGTCCTAAAAGGCAAGTATAGGATGGACGGATGTCCATAACATAGAATGACAAATAGAAAGTGTAGGGACCAATCTTGACAGGAAAATCAACTTCTCCATCCACTGATCTTCTTGAAACATCAAATGCTCGAACATTTAGAGTGGAGGGACTCATCATTACTCCGTCCATATTCAGCTTAAACAAGGTAACCTTAGGCATCACATTGAGTGAAGAACCTGTATCCACCAAAACTCGAGATAAAACAGTGTCCAAACACTTCATAGAAACATGCAGCGCTTTACTGTGGGCTCTGCCTTCAACCGAGAGTTCATCATCACAGAAGCCCAAACAATTTCCCACAACAATATTAGTGACGATCCCTTCAAACTGGGCCACAAAGATGTCTTGGGTAACATGATCAGAACATAAGGTCTTCAATAAGGCGTTGCGGTGGGCCTCTGAACACAAAAGGAGAGACAAGATGGAAATCTTGGATGGTTTCTGGTTGAGTTGATCCACTACTTTGTAATCACTCCGCTTGAGAATCCTCAAAAGTTGCTCCGCTTCTTGTCCTACAGAAAGTTCGGGTTGATTATCCATCACTTGCTTTCCCCTAGCCTTAGCTAGAGCTTCACTGTTAGTTTCCTTAGGAGGTGGTGGTGGAGGAGAAAATATCCGACCACTGTGAGTCATGTTACTTGTTCCTGCAATGTTGGTAACATTCTTGTCACCTACCGGAGGGCACTCATGCCTCTTTCCATGAATATATACTACATTATACTCTCATGGAACTGCCTTCGAGTCGTTGCTTGTAGGAGGAATATGAGCTTGAATCATTGTGGGGGTAATAGGAACCTGAATTGTTAACGGAATACTAGGGGTGGCTAAAAAGCTTCTCGGATAGTAGGGGATTTCCAGGACATCAATCTCTTCTTCTCAAAAAACCTTCTCTATCTGTAAGACACCTTCATTGATCAACTGTTGGATGGCCGTCTTCAACTCAGCACACTCTTCTGGTTTGGAAGAACATGTTAAGCAGAAGTCATGGAGTTCTTGTAGCACTTCATGCTTCAAAAAATGTTCTCTGACAGTTTCCAAAGATATCTTAATTTCATCAACCTTTGATACCAAAACCCGTTCATTAACTTCTTCAATAGCATTGACTGTTCCCCCTTGATGAGGAGGCATGGGATTATTTTGAATATTCTGACCAACAGGGTTGAAGTTGATGGCTTTTGCATCGACGAGATCTTGAACTTTGCATTTGAATGCTCTGCAATTTTCAATTGTATGGCCTGGGGAACCAAAATGGAATTCGCAATGAGCATTAATATCATATCCTCTAGGGAGAGGATTTGGCGGTGGACCGAGTTCGCGCAATTGAACCATTTGACTAGCAAGTAACTGTGGGAGAAGCTGAGCGTAGGACATGGGAATGAGATCAAATCTTCTTTCAGGGGATCTTTGTCTTTGATGAGCTCTCGGGCCTTGGAGATGTTGACTCGGTTGTTGATAAGTTGTAGGAGGTGCAAATTGTTGTTACGGAACATAATGTGGTTGCGGAGAGAAAGGCCATTGTTAGGCCATCCAGGGAGCTGGAGTTGTAGCAGCATATACTTTAGGAATAAATTGGTTGGGAACAATAGCAGGTGTAGGAAAATAAGGGAATTAGACTTGAGGAAATGTGGGAGCTCTTCCTTGGTTGACGGTGATGGCACTGGTCTCGCCCTCTTTCTTCTTGACAAAACCAGAAAATGATTTTCTACTCATGCTTGCATTGTTGTTAACATTGTTAGGAGCACCTTGAATCGTTCCAACCTTAATGCACGTCTCAACACGTTTACCAATAATGACCATATCCGAGAAAGAAGTGGAAGTGCTACTAAGCATATGCTGGAGATAAGGGCCTCGCAGAGTACCCATAAATAGATCAATCAATTCACGATCCAAGATAGGAGGTTGGACCCTTGCAACAAGTTCACGCCACCTCTGAGCGTATTCTTTGAAAGACTCTTCAGACTTTTGTACCATCCCCTGGAGCTGAGTACGACTAGGAGCCATGGCAGTATTGTAATGGTAATGTTTCAAAAAAGCATCAGCAAGCTCTCCCTAAGTACTGACACGAGATCTTTCCAATTTCATATACCAATCCAATGATGCCCCAGTCAAACTGTCTTGAAAGAAATGCATCAGCAAAGGTTCATTTCTAGCATAGGCCGCCATTTTGCGACAATAGGAACGAAGATGAGTCTCTGGGCAAGAAGTGCCTTTGTATTTGTCAAACTCTGGGACTTTTAACTTGGGAGGAATAACTACTCCAGGCACGAGGCACATTGCAGTAGTATTGAATCTGGAAGCCTTGATACCCTCCATGGCTCTAAGTCGTTCTTCGAGAGCATGATACATTTTCGCAGTTTCGGCAACCCCGACATCAAGGTTTACTTGGGGTTCATCAAGATCAATGACATCATGATGATCGTCGAAATCATTCCTAGGAGCACCGGTAGGAGTCTCAACATTAGCATTGTCATTTCTCCCATTAGCAGAAGTGGAAGGAGCAGCAGTAGTAAGCTTGGAAACACTTTGGTGTAGTTCTTCTTGACCCTTGATCACGGCATGAAGGGTTTCCGTAAGTTAATCCATGCGAGTACCCATGGTGTCCATATCCCGATGAAGTGCATTCTAATTCTCTTCAAAAATATCCATTAGCCTTTGTTGGTTGCCTCTGGTACGGTAAGGATGTGGAGGAGTCATCTTGGCTATTTACTGGATTCTGAGAAAGGGGACCCCAGTGAGTTTTTGTTGTGAAAAAATGAATGCATGGTAATATGGATGAATGCTTTATCTTCATTTCTGAGGAGACCCAAAGACTCATCTATCTTTTAAAAATTCTCTTTTTTGAAAAGTTATATCAACGAGACTTGTCTTTGGATTTCCCTAGATATGATATATATATGATGATATGATGTCATGGTATGCTATGGCATGAAGTCTCAGTTCCACATATTTTGGATAACCATTGCGTAGTCCGTTGCACAGGCTGAAAGTAACAGGATCAAAATTTCGACGTCACAGGCATGGAGTCAAAGTAACCACCCATGAGGTATGTACTAGGGGTTTATCACCTTCCGAACAAGGTTCTAAAGAGTTCTCGAAGTCTACGCTCTTCCTTTGGATATTACCGACGTCCCAATTACTTGGTAATCAGTAATATTCGCAGGAAAAACTCGTTCGAGTGCAATATCGCGTGACAACTACTTCCAGATTACTCCGTTATAGTCTCCGCACTGCACCTAAAAGGCCAGGATGGGTTAATGGTTCTACGACCCTCAGCTTCTCGAGCTCCCAGGTCGAACAATGACGTCGTCCCGATTACTCGGTAAACATCACTACTTTCAAGGGGACCTCCACTGAGTAGGGGATTTTCATGCCTCCTTCTTCGGGATTACTCCCTCAAAGTTAACATGACTATACCGCCCGTCCTAATCCTATGTGTAACCCAAGTCCGGGTATAGGACTTATCAAAAGTAATCACCAAACCCAATATCACAATGTATCCAGAATATGTGAGTAGCAACAATATATGCAATATATAGAAAAGAATAAAATAAATAAAGAAATAAAACAGTAAAGCAAGATAAAGCAAATAAATAAACACCCAAAAAGATAACTAAACAAAACTAGGAGAGACTCGCTAAAGTTCCCCAGCAGAGTCACCAGCTGAAGCCACCAGCAGAAAACACAGAGCCGCCACCGAACTTTATTTATCCCGAAGGAAAGGGAAATATCGATAAAACCACAAGGGAATGGATAAGATGGTCTTGCAACCAAGAGAAAGGGTAAGGGAGTCGGTTATGCGAGGGGAAGGTATTAGAACCCCTCACATCCGTCGTACTCAATGGGATCCATTTTGTTTGTTGGTCTTAAAGAGTGTATTTATCTACAACTATGCTTGCTAAAAGGGAAATGAATGGTTTTTGATTATTGCGTTCGTGAGGGTTTCGCGACCTTTTGCCTACGTATCTAATGAAGGAATCAGAACATCGTAGTTCCTCTAGAAAATGGTTTGTTTGTTGGTGTTTTTTTAGTGGGCGATGTTAACGCACGCATTCTAGCAATAGGCATGGTCGGTATCACGGTAGAATGGATATAACATGCCCTTTTGAAGAATATTTGATTTGTAGAATGTTTTTGTTAAGTATGGAATGAGTTTGAATAATGATTAAGAGTTTTTAGATTTTTGATTTAAGAAAAGAAAATTTTAATTAGTAAATATGCAATTCAAAAGAAAAGTCTAAGGGAAAAATCTACCCTAATGTTGTCATGCAAAGTGGACCTAAAGTTGAGTGTTTGAAAGGGAAATTTCTAACCTAATTAGTTATCATGCGCATGTTGATCTTAAAGTCTAATTCAACATTAAAATGATCAAAACAAAGTTTAATCGTTTAATGGACTTCTTTAAGGGAATATGTTATCAAGATTTAACCAAGCCATTAAACCAAACAAAAGTAACAGAAATACAAAGCAAATATTTTTGTGATTTTTACTAGGTGAAGAAATGCGATTAAGCATAATAACAAAAATGATTATCTAAACTAAAATATTATTAGAGTAAATTCACAGCGAGTCCTAAATTTATTCAAAGACTAAACTAATTAATAATAGAAATTATCTAATTAACCAAAAGAAAAAACATGATTATTTAACTAAATTTACTAACTAAACTAAATTGATAATAAAAACTAAAAACAAATTAGTAAAAGAAATAAAACAAAACTTTAATTAGAGTGGGGATATAAAAATGAAAGTGGTGATGAGAAGATAGAAATTCGCTGGCCTTATGGATGAAATAAAACGGACTGGCCCATGGTCACATAAACAAAAATCAGCTAGGCTAAATATAAAAATAAAAACAAATATTGGGCTTACAAGGAACCGGGTCGGGTCAGACCCAGGTCCGACCCTTATCTAACTAAAAAAAGTGGACGGGTTAATATAACCCTAAAAATTCTCAGCGCCTCCATCACTAAATCAAACTACACGTTTCTTTTTTCTATGATCGATTGCTTCATCTCTTTCCCAAAACCATACTCTGCATCTTCAACAACCGATTCTTCTGGAAACCGATTCCAATAACAAAACTTCAATCTTGCAATAATACTTCCCCACCTCGCACAACAAACTTCTTCTGCTCTCTCTCTCTCTCTCAAACTTTATACAAACCCTTACCTCTTTTTTTATATTCTGACGCTCTCTCAGGATACTCCCTCCGCCGTTTATACTCTACCTTCTTCTTAGCTCATCATCGTGACTCAAACTTGCTAATTGTACTGTGATTTCATTTTTATTTTGATGCAAGCAGATTTAAGCAAATAACACAAGCAGATTCAAAGATTTCAAACATAAGAAGATTCAGTCTTAAACATGAGTAGCTTCAAAGAGTTTAAAACACATAGAAATATAGCAAGAAACAAGTTCAAATATGAAGAGAATTTTGTGTTTGAAGCTTACTTGATCGGAGTCGCTCCGATGCGTTTTTGGATGCTATTATAGAAGCAAGAGGATCAGGTATGCATGTTAATATTTCACTCCTTCTAACCAGTTCGTACTTCTGTTCCTTCGATTTATGATTCTGAAATTTTGATCGTTGAATGCCTTTGTGCAAGATTGAGCATCTGAGATGGAGAGATACAGAAGTCTGAAGATGATTCTAAGAGGTTCGCGAATTTGAACATGAAGATGTGAAGTTGTTTGAAGGTCCGTTGCAGCAAGATGATGTATGTTCAATTTGGTATGCTATTGATGAAGGTGTTTGTTATGCGCCCTGTTTTGGTTCGATGGTGCTGATTTTTACTATTGCAGATAAGGCTTCAAAAGGGGTGGTAAGTATTTTTAGGACAAAGCTTTTGTTTGCTAGGTTTTGAGTATTTAGAGAGGTTTAGATTGCGGATGAGAATGCAGGGAGATTTAGAAAGATGAAGTAGTTTTTCTTCTGCTGATTTATCTCTTGTGTTTTTTTCTCTATTGATTTTTTGTTGAACAAAACTCTTTTTTCTCTATATCAGTAATTAATTTCCTTTCAGTGGACTCTCTTGCTGGATTTTTTAGGCTGTGTCAAAAAAGGATCCCCCCTTTGCTCACTATGAATGAAGCAAGTTATAGGCAGATTGATGGGTGGTTTTGGGGGGGAAATTTGCTGAGGTTTTGAACAATTTATGATGTTGTTTTGAGTACTTTTTGGTGCAGGTTATGTTTTTGCTGTTTTTGTGAGGTTTTGCACAGGTTTTGGCTTGACATGGTGCATACTAGTTTTCTTCTATAGCAGTGGGAAACAAGGCTTTGTTTCTTTGTTTTGGGACTGTTTTGGTTGCAGGTTTTATCTTTCCTCTTTATCTTTCAATGATGTAAAGCAACCTGCTTTTTATCCTCTAATATTTCTGAAGGGTTTGCCTCTTTTAGGAAAATGATGCATTTGAGGTTTTGGCTGTTTGTTAGCCTTTTATATTATTGAATCATTGCTATTTTGTACTTGCTGATTTTGCTGCTTTACTTTGGCATGTTGCCGCTGCTGTTTTTGCTTGTGTTTGTTGTTATTATTTGCTTTGCTGGCCTTGTTACAATGTTGTTTGGTTTCTTTTTGAGATGCAGTAGCTGCTATTGTTCTGTTGCTTTTTGTGCTGCCTGCTTATTGTAGCTATGTTGTTGTTTGCTTTGTTGTTGTTCAGATATGTTGTGCGCTTGGGCCTTTGGGCTGCACTTCTTTGGTTGTTTATATGTTGTTGGCAGTTTGACTATTTCACTTTAGCAACAAAAAAAATGTTTGCAATTTTCTTTCTCCTCTTTGTGAACCAAAAGGAAAACTTTTTGTGATTTGGAATTAGGAGAAGATGGTCCATGATTAGAAATAAATACCTCTTTAACTGATTCTAAATGTGAACCCTTATGATGAGGCACTGATTCTTTTTATCAATTATTTCTTGTTTGGAATTTCTTTTTTTCGTATGTTGATTGCTAACTTTTTTCTTTTTCCTTATTTCATGAACCCGAGGATTGGATGATCGAGGAAAGGTTAAAAGATGAAAAGGCCATAGCTAGCAAGGAGCGGATGAATTTCTTGAAGATGAAGCAAGACATTCAATTCTTTTTTTTTTGTTTTTTGCTTTGTAAACCGCAATTATACTTGTAATTCCAAGCCTTGTAACTCGTCTAAAAAAATGTAATGAACACAAGCTTGAATGAATTTATTTTGAATGAATTTTTTGTATGGAAATTAAACAACTCTTGATCTTTGATTAAAAGTGGCAATTTCCACTTGAATGATTTGAATGCATCCTTTGACTTTGTAACTTAAACTTCAAGAAATTGTGAGCAATTGTTATAACTTGTATTCTAAACAAATCACGCGCCTTATCTTTCAAAATCCAATCAAACTCTCAAACAAAATAAATGCTTAAGAATTTAATTCCACTGGTTAATTCGAACCCAAAACACCGGTCGCTTGAACCTTGATCTTCATATCATGCCTGAACCACACTTTCACTTCTCGACCAGAAACCTAATTTTTGATATTCAACCCATAATAACTTGTAACTTAAGCAACAAAAATTTGTCCTGATTATCATGAACCTTTAACCTCATTTCCTGAAGTGCTCGAACTCCACATTTGTCAATTCAAACTTCAAATTCTCGACTCAATGGCTTAGAGACTTAAAGAAGAAACTTGAAATGCGAGGGGATGACATTCTTGACCTAATGCACTGAGCTTTGAGCCATCCTCGAGGTGGGCGAAAGAAACATCTTCACAGAAACCAAAAACTCGAAACCCTAGCATCTTGACCAACATCCATAGGGACACTACAACATTTAGGCTCTCCAGCAACAATTGAAAAACGTTGCCAGAACTCTGAAAATCGTTGCCTAAAACAATAGGGGACGTTTTCTAGGCGTCTCCTGTGCGAGCGTTGCCTATTGTTTGAGGCGACGCTTTTTTATGTTTTTTGGGAACGCTTTTGAAAAACGTCGCCTATAGTAAAGGAATAGGGGATGATTATTTACAGCCTCTGAGACAATGTTTTTTAAGCGTTGCGTTGCCAAATTCGGCTACAATTAACAATCGTTGCCTTAAACCTGAATCAGGAAGATCGTTTTTGAAGTGTAGCCATAGCTTATAAGTTGTTGTTTTATAGTGTCCACATAAAATATACAATTTTGCAATTATTATCAAAATAATATAGTCAATAATAATTGGCTTCAAAAATAATATTGATTATATAACTTAAACCATACATCCATAAAAGTTGTAATATAATAAAATCGAGTTCAAACTTTAATTCAAGATATAGTATATAGAGTACACAAAATGCCTAACGTAACAATATTACTTTTAATACTTTGAAGTATGACCCTAGTAAAATAACTAAAAACATAGTTCAACAAAAGAACAAAAATCATATTTCAAGTTTAATGCTTTCAACTACAAGCCAAAAAAAAGACATCATCCAACTCATTCAAGTTTGTCTTCTAGGAGTAAAGCATCCAGATCGTCCTCTTGAAATTCGTTAGATATGTCATCCTCCATAAATTCTTCATCTACGTCGTGAAACTTCTTTGTTTCCATGTGCAAGAACTTCCTTAGCTTGTGGTTGCAAAAGCTTAGGTCTCTCTGCTTTCTTCATAGCAATGTGGTTGTCCAATTTTCCATCAACCTTTTGAATTCTTTCTCTATTCACTGTAGCTTTCACTTGAGTTCTTTTCTTTGGTGTTTCTAATTTTAGTAAAAATTCACCAAAAGATATTAGGAATAATTTCATGTAATATATGCATAATAGAAAAATTTAAAAATCACTTACCTTGTACAACTTCTTTGTCACCATGTGCATGATCTTTCATTACTTTTGATTGCGAGAGTTTGTCTATCTCCATTTTCTTTGCAATAGTCTCTTTGTCCAAATTGTGATCAACCTTTTGAACTCTTTCTTGTTGAGTTCCTTTTTTTGGTGTTTCTAATTTTTGTAAAAATTCATTAAAAAACAGTAGGAATAATATATCTAAAGGAATTCCAAAACATAACTTTAACATACATCATTTTATATAAAATCAAATGAAACAAGAAAATGATTTACCGTCCACAACTTCTATAATTTCCTTAACCCTTTTAGGGCCAATACCCGCTTCATAGCAAACATTTCTCCAAGAACCCTAAAATCTTCTTCATAACAATTCACTATCTAATGCCTTACTTAAGCTAGGTATTATAATACCTCACATAATACAGTGTATATATGCCTTTGACATTAAATATACAATGCATGCGTCAGTAAACCATAATCAAGTAACATATTAACCTGAGAATGGCTTTCTTTGTCAAACTTCCCTCTTCAGCTCCATTTAGTTGCTGACACAATGCAGGAGGGTAGAATATCAAATTTAAATTTTACAGTCTATCCATTCTTTTGAAACAAGGAAACAAAAGTAACAAATCTCACCCTAGCTCTTCTATTTTAATTGAAGGATAAAGTAAATTTTCCTACTTTATAAGTTCAGTTGAGGCCATTCCCATTCCTACAAATTTGATTAGTCCTAATCCAACCTTACAAAATTGGTTTGTAAGGCGAAGGTTGTCATGTCACCCACTTATAAGCACAATTCAGATTCAAACCAAATCACTATCAAATGTGTGAAATTAAAACAGGACTAGGATTTGGAGAAACCATAGAATTCATTAAGAGAAGTATCAAGAGCAACGATTGAATTTATTCTATAAATCAATTATTTCTAGTTTCTAGCTATATCTCCTATATTATTATAATCACATAGTGCCAATAAAAATTGAACACAATCAAGTTATCGAAGGTCGTTCTAACCGAATATAATCATACATAACTCCTTGAAAAGGATTAATCGCTCTTGACTGCTTCAAATAGATGATATTTTGTCCTTTCACAAGAAGATAACTTGGAACATCAATGCTAAACAACCAATACAATCCATGAATTCCATGTCTTGCTATGGCATTGTCTCCTCCGAACCTGAAAATTTAATCCAATCAAAACAACTTCGTGCATATAAAGTTATTTTAATCTGAAATCAACAAAACTTGTAATGATGTATCTCTAAGTTTGCATCAGCAGCACTAGCTAAGGCTAGTTGTAATGTATAGTTTCCAATGATTATGTCATTTTGATGTTCAAATATAATCTGCCATGTCATTGGTTCATATGTTTTGTTTTCTGTTATTCTGTTTACAATACAATTTAGAATCAAAATTCTTTGAAATTTAGTAACAATATAGTTCTAAACAAAAACATTATGGTTATTATTATTACCTTGTAACTTGAGCATAAAACCAATCTATATTCTTGTCAATACCCACAGTGTAAACAAGATCACCATTTGAATATATATCACTGTAACGTTCCCATAATCCATATTGTCTAAACCTGTAAAATGTAAAATATTTGAAATGAATAGGATGCAAATTTTAAGCTTAAGATATGTTTTCAGTTTTATAAAATTCACGATTTTTGAACTAACTAACTTGTCTCTGCGTTGTTCGGAGTATAATTTGTTCAAAAGAGTAGGGTAAGGGTCTGGAACGTGAAATTCTAAAGCCAATCGATATGGGAATCCGATTTCCCAAATGGTTGGTCCATTTCTTGGAGGATTGTATACAAGTGAATTCAAGTTTATGACTCCTCCTACAAATTCAAACAAGTAATTGTTTAATAATCTAAATTATAATTAGATTTTGTGCTAAGTTAATCTACAAGAGAGTAAAAGAAATTCTTTACCAGGGGTGATGGTGATTGTAGAATTAGATTTATAATCACCAATGAATCCAGGGACCCAACCATACAAACTATAGTTGTCTGGCACAATATTAGTTATTTTGAAGTATCCCTTTGCATTTGCTCGAGTCCAAAATTGATAACTCTATGAATTGTTTCAGATGTATCCGAATCCAAAATCAAGAAAACACGAGTTTTATTCGAAGATATTTAATGACAAATTTGAAAATTAAATCAAAATTTCACATAAAATACTCTAACATAAATTTGAAAAATGTTATATAAATACATACTTTACTTTCTCTCTGCCATGATCCTGCTTCTCCAGGCAAAGCTAAACCAACAAAAGCATTAGTATATTGAAATCCACTCTTTAATTTCACCAAAACAAACTTGATCCAAATAGAACAAATTTTGCATACATCCGAGTAAATCAAATAACAGCCACCGCATAATCATAGATCAAACTTTATCCACAATAGAGCAAAAACATCAAAATGTTTTTAAAACAAAATTCCACAAAGTACACACTTCATTACAAGACAGATCAAAATTCAAACACATCAAAAGGTTACTAACTCAAATACAAGAAAACATAAAAAATCAGTAATCACTTCCAATTCAATATTCAATCAGGCAAAATGCAACAACTGTTAACAAAAAACTTGTAATAAATAAGAAGATAAAAGATTGAGAAGGAAGAGAACACACATATGTATTCAACTGTCTAACAAAGCTTGAGAAGTTGTTGTGTTTGAAGTACTTCGGCAAAAGGTCCCTAGCGAATTCCGGTGGGTCCCAAACAACAAAACTGTTATTGGTTGCGCTCCATGAAACTACGGCGTCAGTGGAAGGGTCATCCACCATGTCATACGTCTTGCTAAAAAACGGAGGCGGCGAGTTTGAGTTTTGCATCGGTGTCGGCGCCGGTAATTGGGATGAGACTTCTCCGCCGCTACTGATGCCGCTGGCTCCGTCCATATCGGAGATTTTTGATATTTGAATAATAATGAGGAGTGTTGAGAAATTGAAAACCCTAAAAGGGTAGTTTTTGAATGATGAGAGATGGAATTATGGAATTAGAGAAATATTAATAATGTGTTAGAAAAATTCTTGTTTAATTGAAATATATATAAGTTTATATATATATATATATATATATATATATATATATATATATATATATATATATATATATATATATATATATATATATATATATATATATATATATATATATATAATTTTTTATTTTCTGTTTAATTGAAATTTTTTATTTTTAAATTCCTGTGTTAGAAATTTTTTTTTTTTATATATATTAATAATGTTTAGAGAAAAATATTTGTTTTTTAGTGTATAAGTTTTGGAGGGAAGATTGCCACCAAAAATTTGATAATTCTAAAAAAATTTATACAACATTTCAGAAATGTAGCCTTTTATTAGAACTAATGTAACAATCTAAAAATGTCCCCAAAAATATTTTAGGGGACAATTGTCAAACATTGCTAAAGAAATAATATTTTAACGCTCTAAAATCGTCCCCAAAAGCAGTTAAGGGCACAATTAACAACCGTTGGCAAAAAAATAAAAGAGTATCGCTCCATAAACGTCCCCAAAAGTATTTTAGGCGACGATTATCAAGGGTTGCAAACATATTTTTGACAACAATCTTAAATTGTTGCCTGTATGAATTTAAAGCAACAATTTCTACATGTTACCTAAAAAAGTGTTGCCAGAGACAACAAATGTTGTAGTGGGAAATAAACCCTAATCCAGGCTCCGATAAATTTGAGCGAGAACCAACCTTGCAACGTGATGACAAAATTCGTTTCACGATCCACTAATCGAGAACCAAATACGTTTCCTTTCTACCTGATAAGAAAACCTCAAAACAAGATTAGACATAAAGAGGACGCACATGCAAAGTCCAAAGCCAGACAAAAATAAAGAGATAGGGCAAATTTGGGGTACGACACTGTCAACAATAATTTTATATTTACACTTGAGCTTTATGTCTCCCCGGCCTACTTTAGACTTGGAATGATGCATGTGAAGCTACGTATCAAAGATATTGGACATTGGTCATAGGGACTCCCGACGAGAAGGAAGGCATAATTCACTCTCCTCTTTCTAAGGTTTGCACCCTTTCTCTTTTTATTTTGTGTGTGTTTAGGTCCAGTGGTGGTTTGTAACATGCTTAATATGATTGTTATATTAGAATGTGTTACTGATTTTGTTTATATATGTGATGTTATGTTAGGCGTTTATGAATGATGGGAAGACTTAGAGGGTAATGTTAGTGCATTTCAAGTTACTTTTCTTTATTTTTTCTTCTCTAAAAGTATGCTATTTTTTTTAGAGCTTCTAAGGAATATTTGGTCCAACTTCTTGAAAGGAAAAGAGAAGACCAAAAAATAGTTGGCCAAACAGTAATATTCTCTTCTAATTCATAGCTTCTTGCAGAGTTAAAAATATAAAGTGTTAGAGAATAATAAGGTTGTTAGTTAGTACTATTGTTAATTTCTGTTGGTGTTTGTGGAAATGAATGATGATGTTGGAAATTAAGGATGCGGAAGGATTTGAAAGTGTGTGATTTCTTTGTGCTGTGATTAGGTGGTGAGTACACGTTTTATCCACACATATTTCCTTCCCAATCTTCCTATCTTACATTTCTCAATTATTTTCCTATAATTTTATTTTATTATATGATATGCACGCTTTAAAAACATATAAATTTGTGTAACATTTAGTTTTTAAAAAAAATATTGTTTTTAATTACATTTACTTTATATTTTTTAGATGGTGATTCCATTGTAAATCATGGGAAGGTTGTCAAGACCTAAAGAGTATGTAGTATTATAGTTTTCTACGGAGCTTTATAGAATGGACTTTGAAGTAAGCATGTTACTGTGATAGACCTAAAGTAAGTATGTTTACTGTTTTTATATATTTTTGTTGTTTCCTTTGTCATTGCCCAACTTGTAAGTCGTTGTAATAACTACTTTCAGCGCTATAATTATTTTTCACCGTGTAAAATTTGATATAACTCTATAGGACCCTATTTAACAAATTGTGTTATACCTCTTATTAATAGACACTACAAGGAAACATTAATATATGGACTGAATTTAATGTAGACACTTTTATGTTGCAACCTTTTCTTTTTAATTAGTAGACATTTATTTATAGTCAACATGAGTGGGTTTGTAGTATCTATACTACCAAAATGAGTGTTCTACTAATTCTTCTTCAACTACAACAACTTTTAAAATGTTAGAAGATTTCATGTAGGAAGACGCAAGCGATGCTTATTGAAAAGATCTCTTAGAGTAAGTAAAGTTTATCACTATTATTATTATATATTAATTAAAGATTAATTTTTATTCACTGTTCTTATAAAATTTATCATGACTTATATATTTTTCTCTTCTTTGGTTTGTAGCCAAGAGTCTAATGAGTAACATGCAACCATTATTCTACAGTTCCAAATGAAGAAAATTGCAGTCAAGAGTTATCAAAGCGATAATTGGAATTATCATTGATTTTTAGTTCATTTAGGTGTTGACTCATGTATTTAAAATGGATTTCTTTTTGAATTTATGTTATAAAAAACTTCCGTTTGTATAGAGGATTTATAATACAAAGTAGAGATTTTCATTTA
Source organism: Vicia faba (assembly GCA_948472305.1). Taxonomy (NCBI): domain Eukaryota; kingdom Viridiplantae; phylum Streptophyta; class Magnoliopsida; order Fabales; family Fabaceae; genus Vicia; species Vicia faba. The sequence goes on along the minus strand of OX451739.1, from coordinate 334,715,878 downwards.
TTTTATAGAATTGAAAAAATTAGTAATAATTGTCTATTTAATTTATAACAAATTAAATATATGATTATTTAGTTTGCAATTTAAATATATCTTAGCTAAATATTTTAATTAAAAATTATATATGCTTGTACTTTATACTCAAGTGAAATAGTATAAATGATATAATAATAATAATATGCTTTTATTACTAATTAAAATAATAATTATATAATTAAAATAATAATTGCATAATTAAATAGAGAGAAATTAAAAGTATTTGTTTTCAATTCCCTTAAATTTAATGAAAATGAAAATTACATTCAATAATTTTTAATATAAATTTAATTTGAATACACTTGCAGTGCAAACAAGTTTTACACTGTCTCTAAATCATGATAGATAGATTGTAAATTATATTTTATTTTTATTTTAATTATGTATTAAATAGCATTAGTGGATAGTTGTGATGCATTGACTGTGTAAAAAGTTTAACACTGACGGTGTTGAAGGTGGAGAAAAACACAAGAAATAGAAGTTTGAATTGTGTTGATAAAAACTTTTTCCCTTTCTAAAGAGTTTGCGGAAGTCTTTGAGCAAGTAGAAATTAATAGTAGTAAAGAACACATTCATTTTTATACAAGTTCACCTTCACAACCAAGGCTATATCTTATCCACCCTCCTCAGGTGATTTTGCCTTAGAAAAAAATTTGATCCACTAATCTTGAAAGATTACAACAACCTCTAAGAGTCTAGAAATACCTCTTAGCATTCTCAAGTAGATAGACTAGAAAGTCACTTGAGGAAACACCAATTCTAGAAAGAATTATTTTTCTGAAGATTTACATGAGTGCTTTTTATCAAGCAGATTTCTCCTACTTAGAGTACATATTTTTTGACAAACTTTTGAGCAAAAACTTCGTTGTCTAAAACAATTTACATGAAAGTTTCTAAGAGATAACACAACCAGAGCAACAACTCTTATGTTTTGCATGTTTCTACAAGATTGAGTGTTATGGAGATTAAGTGCAAAACATCTTGTAGTCTTATTATCTTTATCTTCTTTGTTAATCAAGCTGAATAAATAACTTCTTTCTTCTTTTCTAGTTTCTCTTGAGATACATTTTGATTTATATTTTGAATGACATCTTGTTGAGATCTTCATCTTCTTTTCTTCAATGATCAAGACACGAGTATTGACGCAAGTTTCTTATTGCTCGTTGATCCTTCATTCTTTCTGTTGTTGTGATGTTTTTCTTCTAAGATTGACAACCTTTTTTGGAACTAAGTTGTGATGAACATGTTGCTTCTTAGTAAGTTGTTAACACTTTAATATGCTTAATAAAATATTACACCGTAGAGCAACAAATCAGTGTAAATATTGCATTTTAAGTTATACTACTTTGTGCTTGTGAAATTCTTGGTGTTATTCAGCCATACGTATACCAAAGTTGCTTTATATAGGCTTGAGAGAATAGTACTGTTGGAGCATATAATGCATTGTAATGTGCATTTTGCAGTTTGATATGTTTTCAATACAAATCTACCTTTTGTAATAATTACTATGTAGGAGGCATGATTTCTTATTTTTATCTATCCAAGATATAGCTGAGAATTGCCATCATTGTTCTTCTCGAAAACTGTGATCATTTGTCAGTTTTGATTAGAGCACTACTGAAGATGTATCTGGACTTTTCTGGTCTTTGTTTAACTTGTTTCTGTAGAACTTGATTTCTCCGAAATATTTTATTTTTGTTTCTGAAGTACTGAGCTTGAGACTTATTGCTTGTCTTGTTCTTCTGATGAGTAGTTCAGAAATCAATGATTTAATGTAGCGTAGAAACACTAGATTGAATTTTAGGAACACTTCTTGTTTTCAGAGCTTTAGGCATCAGCTTATCTGAAAGTCGACTTTAGTTGTAAAAGCCTTCTGATTCTTGTATCTTCAAGTTTCTGAGTTATATTTGCACAAGCTCTTAGAATCTTTCTGATGGACGATCATGTCTTCAGATGTATAGGCAATAACTTATCTTGAGAGACAACTTCAGTTGTAGAAGTTTTCTAATTCTTGTATCTTCAGCTTTGTGAGTTATATTTGCGCAAGCTCTTTTATAGAATGTTTCTTGTTATTAGATCTGCACACTCAATAAAACCATTAGTAGCACTAAAATTGTTACTCACAAAATATATGATTGTTATCATCAAACAAAGAATTGCTTAGAAGCTTTCTTGTTCTAACAAGTGCATAGTAATTAATCTCTTTTAATATATTTGATTTGTAAACTAATTTTAATCAATTATATTAAATAGTTATTACTAATTGAATTATATAATTTGTTTGAATATTTCTTTACTATAATTTGTCAATTTAATACTTTTATTATTATAAAATATTTTTATTATCATCAATTATTTTTAATTGATGTTATTTATATAAACGGGACTAAATTTACTATTGATTCATATATTTTTACTATTGAATATTAACGGGAACATAAAGTTACTAATTAAAATATTGAATATTAATGAGAATATGAAGTTACTGATCAAAATATTGAATATTAACGAGAACGTGAAGTTACTAATCAAAATATTGAATATTAACGAAAATATTAAATTATTGATCAAAATATTGAATATTAACGGAAACATGAAGTTATTGATCAAAATATTGAGTATTAAATGGAACATAAAGTTACTGATCAAAATATCGATATTAAATAAAACCGGAAATGGGAATATGACGTTATTGATCAAGCTATTTAATATTAACATGAACATGAAGTTACTAATCAAAATATTAAATATTAATGGAAATATGAAATTACTAATCAAAATATTAAATATCAACGACTACATAAAGTTACTGATTAAAATATTGAACATTAACAAGAACATGAAGTTATTGATCAAACTATTAAATATTAACGATAACATTAAATTACTAATTAAAATAATGAATATTAACGGGAACATGAAGTTATTGATCAAAATATTGAATATTAACGGAAACATGAAGTTACTGATCAAAATATTGAATAATAATAGGACAATTTTACTATTGATTTAAATATTTTCGACAATAATTTCAAAATAATATATATATATATATATATATATATATATATATATATATATATATATATATATATATATATATATATATATATATATATATATATATATATATATATATATATATATATATATATATATATATATATATATATATATATATATATATTATTGATTCAAATATTTTTATATATTAAAATAATTATAGCCATCAAGTTGTTCTCTTTTATAAAATTTTCATTTTATTTTTATTATATTTTGAGAATAATTGCGCGTATCATATCGGTATCCGTGCAAACGCACATATACCCCATCAATTTTCAATCAGAAACAATACATGGTCAGTACACGTGTCTCCAACACGAGTCAGATTAGTCGATCTACTATATAGATTAGAAACTGATTCGAAAGCAAAATAAAATTTAAATTTTCAATACAATAGATGATTACAAATAAAATGTTGAGAGACATATTTCTTTTAAAATATTATATTTATTGTCTTTTATGATTGTCAAAATCATGATATTAATTGTGACATACTAATATATTTAACATTATATATATATATATATATATATATATATATATATATATATATATATATATATATATATATATATATATATATATATATATATATATATATATATATATATATATATATATATATATATATATATATTATATATATATATATATATATATATATATATATATATATATATATGTCAAAATTGACTTTAGACAGCGCCACATAGACAGCGCTTATGCCTAAAGTGTTGCTATAGGTTTTCAGAAAAATTAATAATTAAAAATTAAAAGAGAAGCGCTGCTAAAGATATACTATAGACAACGCTTATTATAAGCGCTGCTATAGGCCTTACCATAGACAACGCTTTCTTTCCCTAAGCGCTGCTATAGGTTTTCAGTAAAATAAAAAATAAAAAAAATTAGAATAAGCACTGCTAAAGGTTATACTTTAGACAGCGCTTACTAGAAGCGCTGCTAAAGGTGTTATTCTAAGAAGCGTTGCTAAAGCCTAAAGCGCTGCTAAAGGGTATACCTTAGACAGCGCTTTCCAGAAGCGCTGCTAAAGGCATTACTCTAAAAGCGCTGCTAAAGATAATACCTTTAGCAGCGCTTCTTGAAAGTGTTGTCTAAGGTAATTAAATAGTGTCTTAATCTCTAAATTGGTTATCAGATTTCCAGAAATCCCAAATCGTACAAACGAAACCCCACACCCAGAAATCGCTCCTGTTCATCTTCTTCTCCAACTCGTCTCCTCCCATTCACCGTCCAACCGTGGTTCTTCCTCCAACTCGTCTCCTCACCGTCCAACCGTACTTTGGTGGTTCTTCCTCCGTGCAGAAGCAACTCTCTCCGGTGTTCTGATAACAACAACAGGTCAGTTCCGATAACACCATTTATGCACTTTTACATTATTAAGTTGTTCTTTTCTATTGAATAAAAATATGGGTGGTCATGATACTAGCTAGAGCTGGGTAGGAAGGAAACAGTGCTTTTGTGAATAAGTGCTTTTGTTTGGGGGATAACACACCCTTTATGGATAAGTGCTTTCAAGAATCTCAAGAATGTCAGTGCTTTTGTAAATAAGTGCTTTTGTGTGTGAATTTAACTTATTCATGTTTTTTTTTACATTAACAGGAAGCTTATCTAGTGCAATTTTCCTGGTTGCAGGAACTACGGTGAGAAAATCTTGCTCTTTCTATTTCTTTGCTTCCAAGTTTTGTATTACCATAGTAAACCTCTATGGTCAAAAACAAAACTAGTTCAATTTTGTAACATGTGATTATTTATTGTGCAATTTTAATATGTTTATAAAAGCATATTATTTTTTTAAACTTGTCTATCACCTGCTAACTAAATAGCAATTAACAGCAGCTAAATAATGTGTAGTGAGATTCGTGAACTTGTGGTTATGATATTGATAATGTGAATAAAAAATAAATCATAATTAGGGGTGTTCAAAAAATCCACAGAACTGAACCACAGAACCGAACTGAATTGTTTTTAAATAACCGAACAGTTATTCATGGTTTATGAACCGAACCACATGTCATCAAACAGTTCAATAACCAAACTGAAACCATAGTTAACCAAACCATAACTTGCTGAACCTAACCGTAATTAACTACCCTTACTTATGATATGGTATTCCTTAGTTATGTTGGAACTTTAGATCAATTTTTATATTTTCTCCGAATTGATTTTTTAGAACTCAAATTTATTTTAAATCCGTGTATACTTTGTGTTTTGACATAAACGCATTATACCGTTTTATGCCCTAATTAGTGTTTTTGTTTAACTTAGATAATAGTTAAAACCATGGATAAAAAATGGATGTGTGCCGATCGATTGTCAAAAGAGTACGAGAATGGGGTATTAGAGTTCGTTAAGTTTGTTATTGAACACGCTGAAGACCCGAATAGAATGAAATGTCCTTGCTTGGGTTGTTGTTATGTGGGTCGGGTTGACGCAGATGGATTGAAATCGCATTTACTAATGCGCGGAATTGATCGAAGTTATACGTGTTGGATATTTCATGGTGAGAAAAGCATCGAGAATGTTGAACCGGGGGTGAAAAGTAATGCGACCTATGTTTCGTACGACAATGCCACAGATACATATGATTGTGATCGAGTCGAAGAGATTGCAGAAGCACTTGAAGAAGATCTTCAAGATTGTCCCAAAATGTTTGAGAGGTTGGTAAGCGATGCGGAGAAACCGTTGTATAAAGATTGCCCCAGATTCACAAGATTGTCTGTGGTATTAAAATTGTACAACTTAAAGGCGCGCAATGGATGGTCGGATAAAAGTTTCACACAGTTATTAGCCCTTTTGAGAGATATGCTTCCTGAGGATAATGTTCTTCTTAATCGAACCTACGAGGCCAAAAAAATGTTGTGCTCTATTGGCATGAACTATGATAAGATACATGCATGTCTAAATGATTGTATTTTGTTTCGAAACGAATATGCATCATTGAATGAGTGCCCAAAGTGCGGTTTATCTCGATATAAGAAAAAATTATCTCCAGCGATGCTAGACACTTGACTTGGCATGCAGATGAAAGAATTATCGATGGAAAGTTTCGACATCCGGTAAATGCACCACAGTGGAAGAAAATTGATAATGATTATCCTGATTTTGGAGGAGAAACAAGAAACCTTCGCTTGGCATTATTTACGGATGGAATGAACCCGCATGGTCTTCAAAGTATCTAACATTCCACATGGCCTGTGATTCTTATGATTTATAACCTACCTCCATGGCTATGTATGAAGCGCAAGTACATGATGTTATCTATGTTAATTTCTGGGCCTAAATAACCAGGGAATGACATAGATGTATACTTGAAACCTTTAATTGAAGATTTGAAGATTTTGTGGGAGAACGGTTTGGAGGTTTATGATGGATATAGGAAAGAAAGTTTCAATTTGAGGGCGATGTTGTTTGGCACAATTAACGATTTTCCAGCATATGGAAATCTATCTGGGTATAGCATTAAAGGTGAAAAAGCGTGTCCTGTCTGTGAAGATGGAACCGATACGACACGATTGAAACTTTGTCAGAAGAATGTCTTTCTTGGTCATCGTAGATTCTTAAATTCAAAACATCAATATCGTAGATGGAGAAAAGCGTTCAATGGAAATACCGAACAACGTAGAGCTCCACCTGGATTGACAGGTGATCAAATTTGTGAAAATGTGAAAGATGTGAGTATTCAGTTTGGCAAGCCTTTTGCACATAAAGTTGTCACAGGTGGGTGGAATAAGAGGTCAATTTTTTTTGAATTGCCATATTGGAAATCTTTGTACGTAACACATTTTCTTGATGTTATGCATATTGAAAAAAATGTATTTGAAAGTTTTATTGGTACGTTACTCAATATAAAAGGAAAGTCTAAGGATGACCTTAAAGCAAGAGAGGACATGGTAGAGATGGGAATAAGAACTGAATTAGGACCCGTGAAGAAAGGAAGATGAACATATCTACCACTTGTTGCTTATACTCTATCTAGAAAGGAAAAGAAAATATTGTGTAAGTTTCTGAGAGAAGTTAAAGTTCCAGAAGGTTACTCCTCAGACATTAGAAGACTCGTGTCCATGAAAGACCTCAAGTTAAAGAGTCTGAAGACACATGATTGCCATGTCATAATGGAATATTTTCTACCAATAAGTATACGTTCTATTTTGCCATAAAAAGTAAGAAGCGCTATAACTAAATTGTGTTTTTTTTTTTCAGGTCAATTTGTAGTAAGGTGGTCGATCCTGAGATCTTACCAGTATTACAAAAAGAAATCGTTATTACTCTGTGTGACCTTGAAATGTATTTTCCTCCATCATTTTTTGACATTATGGTACATCTTGTTGTTCATCTTGTGAAAGAGACACAATTGTGTGGACCAGCTTATATGAGATGGATGTACCATGTTGAACGTTATATGAAAATATTAAAAGGGTACGTGAAAAACCGAAGTCGTCCAGAGGGTTGTATCATTGAGCGATACGTTGTTGAAGAAGTGGTTGAGTTTTGTACTGATTTTTTGTCCAATGTGCAATCCATTGGACTCCCTAAATCTCATTTTTTCGAAAAAAAAAGAAGGTAAAAAATTAATTGGAAATGAAATTGTGACAGTATCAAGGGATGAACGGGATCAAGTGCATTTGTATGTTCTGCACAATGACACTGAGGTTGAGCCGTTTGTTGAAATGCAAAAGGTTATACTCCGAGGTGAGAATCAAAGTAGAAATGAAAATTGGATAGTACGAGAGCACAATCAAAGTTTTATACAGTGGTTTAAGGATCATATATATTCAAAGTTTCATTCAGATCCCGCTTCAATATCAGACAGGTTGAGATGTTTGGCATATGGTCCAAGTTCGATTGTGTTCTCTTATAGAGGATACGGAATTAATGGATATACATTTTATACCAAATAACAAGATGAGAAAAGTACTATGCAAAATATTGGTGTCACGGTGGTATGTGAAGCAATGCACATTTCTAGTATGAAGGACTTAAACCCCAAATATGAAAATTTGTCATATTTTGGGGTTATCAATCACATCTGGGTGTTTGATTACGAGAAGTTTCAGATTCCTATCTTTGGTTTCAAGTGGGTACATAATAATGGCATACGAATGGATAAGTCAGGGTTTTTGCAAGTGGATCTTAGTAGGGTGGGGTACAAAGATGAGCCTTTTATTCTAGCCTGTGATCGGCGGATCTGGAACTGACTATTTAACGCTGGATCGCGAAATGTCGCGGAAGCAAGAGTCGCCACCGTCTTTTATTTTCTCCAAATGGAAAGGACAAAAGCACAGAAAAATTCCTTAAAGAGATTGCTCTCGGTTCGGGAGGTAGATTATAGAAAGGGAAGGTGTTAGCACCCTTTCTATCCATGGTTATCCATGAGCTCTTAGATACTTGCTCACTTGTGTTTTCAAAAATGGTATGTTTGCTTTTCAACTATGGGTTTTAAAAAGTTTCTTTGAAAATTTCAGTTCGACTCTTGTATCTGTCCTCAAGAGTGTTTGAAAAATTGCTTTCGAAAGCTTTTTGAAAAGGTGTCAGTGTGAAAAGTATTTTCGATTTGTTTTTTTGAATTTAGAGCAAGTATCTAGAGTCGTCTACCTACCCTAAGGAATTCGTCTGTGTAAATGTCCTTTAAAGTAGTGCCATCCCACCATTGGGAGGTAGGTAGCACCACCGTTGGAGGTGTTCGGGTCAATTCGAGGGTCGGGACGTGGTGATCACCAGAGCAATGGGAAGACACCTTAGAAGCTACCCTCATGCCAGGTTCCCGGATCATGAGGACTTACTAAGACATCCTCTACTCGACGATCACCTTTCGAGGCAAGGCAACAGTGAGGCGTACCCTAGGGGTGGTGTGTGATTTATGTGTCGTTTTCATTTGCATTTATCTTGTCATGTTATTGGTGTTCTACGCTTGTTTTTATTTTTATTCATTCATTCTTGCATGCATTTGTTTAACAGTTAAAAGTTGCGAGAAAAGTAAAAATTTCTAAGCTATTACAAAAGGCGCGGGTCCACATCGCCAAAATTAAACCAGGACCCGATTTGACAAAAAAATAAAGAAAAGAAAAGTGCGAGTTAATTAAAAGGTTACATGGCCTTGGGAGAGATACATAAATATTATAAAGAAATAAAATAAATATGCGAATAAGAATTAAATCGAAACGAGGGCGTTGGACCCTTTTTGCAAAATTAAAATTATATGGAATTAATTAATTAAAAAGAAAGAACTTGTTTTTTTGGGATTTTTTAGTATTTTAGGATTTAATATGAAAAAAGCATTAATAAATACTAACCCTAATTCTATTTTTTTTAATTTATTAAGAAAACATTAGAATTTAACCTAAATTAACCCTAATTTTTTTACATGCAAATTTAATTATAAAAATAAATATCTAATTATTTAATTATTTATGAAAGAAAAATAAAAAGGATGGAAATTAGTTAAACCCTAATTCTATGTTTTTTTTTTAGATTTTTTTTTAAAGAGAATTAAAACTAAAACCTAATTTAACTAAGTTTAATTATATACAATTTAATTACAAAAAATATTAAAACAAAAATATTTATTATATTTTTTCTTCTTTCTGATTTTTATGTGTTTTTTGGTTTTATGAAAATATAACTAAATTGACAGAATTAATTAAAAATAATAATTGAAAGTGAAAAATGTAAAGAAAAAAAATAAAGAACAATTAAAGAGTTTGCAAACCTGGGGGTTCAGACCCCAAATAGGAGGTGAGGCCCTTAGCAATCTGGCCCATTTAGATTCTTGGCCTTGGAGACTTTTCCACTCACGTGCAGAAGCGTTGACTACAATCCATGGTATTGCGCAGTTCTTGGCCTTCTGATTGTTCTATTGGGACGCGTGGCCATCTGATCATGAAGGAGTATGGTGGTATCCAGCGTTGGCTCTGCATGTGATTATCAATTGAAAAATAATATTGAGATAGTGAAGACCTGGGGCTCGAACCCAGGTCATGTACGTTGCCAACACTATGCCTTGCCACTGAACCAATTTACGCGTTTTGATTATTAAACAACTAACAAATATTATAAAAGAAAATAAAAGCGTTAGTGGACTTCGCGCGCGAACTTTCAAACCAGCCACCCATCGCTTGCCACGAGTTCATCTTCTTCGTTGGTTTTTTTATTTTCCTGAAATACAAACATCATGAGCAACGGTTTTCACATGTTCTCTTAGGCTAGCTTCTGAAAAATAGCGACTAGCCCTGTGACGCTCATAAATTGAGCGCGAGAGTCCCATTGTCTTCGTCCAAGTCCCCTGAATCCATTCCTGGCATCGTGGTTTGCTAATTTTACAAGACCAAGAAACCCCCAATTCGAAATCCTGTAAACCCTAAAAATTGACAATGGTATCTTGGCATACAGTGCGTAAAACTTCAATCAAAGCACACGATTAGCTTGCAAACATCATTACAAACACAAAAATAACAACAAAATATGTTAACAATGCATGTATGATAGAAACCGATTCAGAAATTTTCTTTACCAACTTCAATGGTGATCTTGCGTTTTCTTGAGTATGGGGCTTAGTTTTTTATTGGAATATCTCCTATGATCCTTGAGGAAGCTAATGGAATAGGTTTTGAGGCTTGAATCGACCTGCAAGTTGGTTTTCAGTTATGGAGTTTTTTGACAAATTTCAAGTTTTGGCTTTTCAGATTTTGAGCAGCTGCCTCGTTCTTTTGATTAGGTTTCCGTTCTATGCTTATGTATGAATAGATTAGGTCAACAAATTTGATCAAAATCTCTTGTATTCATGATTTATGAGATTTGATTTTCAATCATTATCTTTTCAATCTTTTTCATGCAATTTTGTACCAATCGTGATCCAATCAATCCAAATCTTTCCCTATTTAATTGTACATGAATTATTGAGTAGATTTCATGCACAAAAAGATTGTAAAACTTAGGTTAAATATTTTTCATGTATTTAATTTGATTTAAATGAATTATTATTAATAAAAATTCAAATAAATAAATAAAAAATGAAGAAATACTTCCCTTTGGGCCAAGTGGTCGTGCACATGCCTTGGATAGTGAATTATGGAAGAAAAATGGGCCCATTAGCAATTTTAGGTCATTTGAATCAATGTTGACTTTTCAAAATGTCCAAATATTTCCCAACTTCCACAAGGCATAACTTGCTCAATTTTTAAGCTTGGCTCATGTTCTTGGACATTTTGGAAAGGTCTTTGAGTCCTCTAACCAATGCCTTTGGTCCCATGTCATTTTGATTTACCAATATCAAGTTATGGCCTTTGACTTAAAGTCCCTTTTTGTTGACTTTTGAAAATGACCTATAATGTTGAAATTGATAACTTTTGGTGAGAGCATTTCTTGGACTTGAAGTATGAAGATGCGTTGTAGGAAATGTCTTTCTCTTCAAAATGAGCTTTGGATGGAATTTTTCTGATAATCCATGTGAAAGTTATGCCCTGGTCAATTTACAGTTGACTTTTTCAATTGTCCAAATAAGGAAACTTTTGCATCTTGATGATTTTTGAGCCAAGCTTTGAGAATCATGATCAAGCATTGATCAAATGATGTTTGAGGCTTAAAAATGATATGTTGACCAAAAATTTGAACTTTTGACTGTCAAATGACCATTTTGCCCCTACAGTTGACTGTAGTGCAATTAGGGTTTTTGACTGTGCAATTTTATGCTGAAGGCCTTGAAACTTGATATGAGGATGCTTGACCATATTTTTAGGCATGTGAGACTTGATTGGACCTTTGGAAACTTTATTTTCTTGATCAGAACACAAACCCTAATTTTGACTGTTTAGGAGGCCCTTGCACTGTGCAACCCTTGGGGAATTTTGAAGCTTTGCTTGGCAAATCTTTGAAGAATATGGGAGGAAAAATTTTGCGGTACAACAGTTGCCCCTGTTCAATCTTCTTAGACCTGAGGATGCAGATTGGCTGACATGCCTTTCGTAATCCGAGGGTGGAAGATGATTGAACACTAGAGTGCCCAGAAATTTGCGCTCACATAGTAGCAATGTGATGATGAAATGGGCTTACAGATGCCATTTGGAGATTGGTGAATAGGATGATGGGCTTATAGATGCCATATGGATGTTGATCGCGTAAGAGATTCCTTAGCGAGAACCTGCATACCTGCAAAAGAAAAATGATACCTGACACGTTGCAGGAGCTGGATCTGGAGCTTCAAACGGTGATGAATGAACCAGGAGCGGTTACTACCTTAGCATGAACGGTGAGAGAACCTTGGGTGACTTTAACTTCAACGACGCTCGTTGAGAAAATCTTGGTGTGAATTACCATCTTCGCAGTATCGGGAAGAGAACCAAAGGAAATTTTAATCTGAAAGGGAATTACATCTCACGCACCGTCGGGGAGAGAACCATAGGAAATTATAACCTGAAAGGGAAATACATCTCGCGCACCGTCGGGGAGAGAACCATAGGAAATTATAACCGTCGGGGAGAGAACCATAGGAAATTATAACCTGAAAGGGAATTACATCTCACGCACCGTCGGGGAGAGAACCATAGGAAATTATAACCTGAAAGGGAATTACATCTCACGCACCATCGGGGAGAGAACCATAGGAAATTATAACCTGAAAGGGAATTACATCTCACGCACCATCGGGGAGAGAACCATAGGAAATTATAACCTGAAAGGGAATTACATCTCGCGCACCGTCGGGGAGAGAACCATAGGAAATTATAACCGTCGGGGAGAGAACCATAGGAAATTATAACCTGAAGGGGAATTACATCTCACGCACCGTCGGGGAGAGAACCGTAGGAAATTATAACCTGAAAGGGAATTACGTCTCACGCACCGTCGGGGAGAGAACCATAGGAAATTATAACCTGAAAGGGAATTACATCTCGCGCACCGTCGGGGAGAGAACCATAGGAAATTATAACCTGAAAGGGAATTACATCTCACGCACCATCGGGGAGAGAACCAAAGGAAATTATAACCTGAAAGGGAATTACATATCACGCACCGTCGGGGAGAGAACCAAAGGAAATTATAACCTGAAAGGGAATTACATCTCACGCACCGTCGGGGAGAGAACCATAGGAAATTATAACCTGAAAGGGAATTACATCTCACGCACCGTCGGGGAGAGAACCATAGGAAATTATAACCTGAAAGGGAATTACATCTCACGCACCGTCGGGGAGAGAACCATGGGAAATTATAACCTGAAAGGGAATTACATCTTGCGCACCGTCGGGGAGAGAACCATAGGAAATTATAACCGTCGGGGAGAGAACCATAGGAAATTATAACCTGAAAGCTTCTACCGAGTCTTCATCAGAAAAATCTGTTGGGAGTCGATTTAGCTGGACTAGAGAAGGCCTTGGACTAGATAAGAAATCTTTGGAGTCGATTAACTGAACCGGTCTAGGTCTTGAAATATGATTGAGAATTTAGCTGAATCTTTCCTGAAAGGTAAAGGTCAGTCATATGCAATGCATGATATGGATCAAGCAATGATGTTCTCAACATAAATGAGATTTGTATGATATAATGCGTTTATGCATGCTATAATGATGTATGTGATGTTTTATGAATGTATGTTTTCGTCTAGGAAAGTAGATCCTTGACGGGTGCCGGGAAGTCATATCCTGGACTGATATTGAAGAATAGATTTTGCTTCTGCTGGGGATGATAGTTGCAAGAATACCGGTAGGAGAAGATAACTCCGTTGAGGAATAAACTTGGAAAATGGAAGATTCTACGGGGAGAAAAATACTTTAGCGACCATTCCGGGGAGCGATACTCTGTGGGGAGAGAGATACTCTGCTGAATTGTTGATAATAATTTGCTGAGGGTATCTCTACTGTATTGGAAGTGTTGATAGACTTTGCTGGGGGTAAGAGAATTTCGTCGAGGACGCTCTTTCCATGGCTTTTGGCTGAGGATAACCCAGTTATATCCTGTTAAGGAAATAACTCTTTAAATAAAGTCGGGCGACGCGTTCGTGCTCTGTGAAGGATAAGCTTCCAGAATTTACTGGGGATAAGCTTACTGCTTGGGGAGATGAATTCCAACTTTTCCTGGGGAACTGGATTGGACTCTCCTGGGGAAGTTTTGAACTGTATTGGGAAAAGGCTCCGCTGAATGTTTGATATACCGCCGGGGAACAATCTTTAGACCAAGATTGCCGGGGATGTTTGTTAAGGATACCTGTACTGCTGGGGATTGTTGAGATCTGCTGGAGGATACTCAACTTCCTTAGGATTTGATAACTCTGCTTGGAGAAGAATGCACTGACTGCGGACTTACTCTCTGGGGAATTAGGATATCTGGTTATGTTCTTTAGCTGAACCTACCTTGGTACCTTGGAGGATAGAACAATCAGATTGCTTAAACCACCCGTTATTGCCCCTGTTTCTATGGGGGAGGCACATGTGGGATGCTGATAATTGTTGAGGGTCAAACCTTCTTCTGGTAGGCAGGTGACAAGATGACAGGACATAGTCGTACGCTTTGATCCCTAACTTTTGCCTGGACCGCCCTTTCGGGTTTTCAGTCCACCGGGATACCCATTTTTGCCCAAGCCGCCTTTTCAGGTTTTCGACTTGCCGGGTGTACAGATTTTTTTCATTTCATCCCTCATTTTGCCCGAACCCTTTTGGTTCGCCGGGAAGCCCTTATTTTTGCCTAGGTGTGTCAACCTAGCGGGTCTTTGATTATGCGTAGTATTTTTTTCGACTATGTCCGTGCTTTCAGAATGTAAGGAGTTGCCCCTGTTAGAAGTGTTTTGTCATGCCACCAGAAGATTTTTGATCGTGCAAGTTTTGTTGCTGGAATGCCCCCAAGTGACTCGGGTGGAGATTTGCCCCAGGCTATTTGGCCTTTTGAGAGATTCTCCGAATCTTGATTGGACTGCCCCAGATAATGGACCATGGTCATGTCCTGCCCCTTGATTGGAAGTACTTCTGTTCATTAGGCATTCGTCGTGCGAACTTCTGCTGTTCAAACAAAAAGTCATATGCAAACAAAGTTATGTTAAAAATGCAACGCCTATGTCTGTCTTTGAAGATTTTGAAAATGCATTCTTTTTTTATAAAACAAGTGATTGTTTGTAAAACGTGATGTCAACTTCGTATTTTACCGTGAGCCTTAAGGAGTCAGGATACCTTTCGTAACAGTATGCTTTCGAACTAACCCATGCTTCAGCTAGGACTTTTAAGGGTTATAACGTGGCTTGGTTCACGGTTTAAGAAACAAAGGATAAAGGCTCAAATTATTTGTACCTACCCGCTCTTCGTGACGTTCTTCAATCCTAAACTCAGCTGATCGTGCGTTAGACCTTATTTGAGTTTTTGCTCTGATTTTCCGGTGATGATTCGGATGTTGATAACTTATTTTGAATAGGCAGTCATTCCTTTTTTTGTTGAGGGTTTGTAAGACCTCTTTCTTTTTTGATTTTTGTTATCCCTTTCTTTTTTGCCTGAACTGTTTCCTTTTTTGGAATTACAGTCAGCGGGATGCCCCAGTTTTGTAAGTCTCCTTCATGGGTTTTGACTTAATGGGCTTTTTTTTATTTTGAGAGATATAATGACTGCCTTTCTTTATTGATTATTCGGAACCATCACTGTCTTTCTTCGTTTTGTAAGGACCTCTTTGGTGCCATTCGTTATGCACTCGGATCAACTGAGAGACTACCCTGCCCCAGGTTATGATTAAGGGTTTTAAATTTCGAAAAGAAAAACTCCTCCTTCTTTGGCTCAGAGGGGTTGACGAGGGATTATCATCCTTATAACTCCAGTGTTTAGGGATTGAAACAATGCCTGTACCTCATCAGCGGGGTCTGTTCAAAAGCATACTGTAGATTATGGTATTCGTTTTCGTCATCCTCCCTCAAGAGGCTTAGAACTTTAGATCAAGAGTTGACATCAGAAAAATATGAAAACAATTTGCATAGAGTGAATACGAATATATTGATTCAAAATAGACATAAGTGATGCATTAATGGAATAACAATGTTTAACATGAATAAATGTTTGAACAATCAAAGCACAACACAACTTGAACATTCGAATGAACAAAAGTTTCCTAATCTCGGAGCTTGTCACTTCAAAAGGTGAGCCTTGGAGGGATGGTAGAAAAATTCAGCCTGACCATCTTGTGTGAATTCCAGTGCTCCTTCATCAATCAAGTCCTGAATCTTATTCTTCAAAGCCCAACAATCCTCTGTAGCATGCCCCGGGCTATCAGAATGATAAGCGCATCGAGCGTTGGGGTTATACTTTGGTGACGTTGTATTTTGAAACTTCGGAGCCTCTTTTAGAGTCACCAGCTTGGTCTCCAGCAACTGTGGCAATATCTGGGATAAGGTCATGCTGAGCCGAGTGAACTGCCTCCTCTCGCTCTTTTGTTGGTTGCGATGTTGAATTTGTGACACTAGAGCCGTTTGGGGAGCTCTCTCCTTGCCTCTTTGTCTCAAAGGTGGTCGAACGATGACTGGCTTTTTACCCTTAGACTTTTGCCCCAGCTGGTTACCCTGAAGCAGTTGGTTGACGAGAAACCAGAGCTCGTCTTGTCTTTGAGCTAACCCTTGAATAACAGTCACCTGCCCCAGCATCTGGACCTTCAATGCATCCACCTCAGCTTGTAGGTGTTTCAGCCTTTCATCCTCAGCACTGTTCCTGACAAAAGTCCCCATGAGAAGTGTCTTTAGCTCCTCCTGCCCTTTGGATAGATTCAGGAGGGTGTCCCCGAACCGAGTCTCTTGAGCAAGACAGTCCTGGTTATCTGGTTGGAAGGCCATTGCTGAAATAAATAGCGAGAAAGGTAAGTGACCTGCAACAAAGATACCTGTTATGTAATGATGTGTATGACATGCATGCAATGTTTTCAAGGACCTCGCGGGGTAAACAAGAAAATTTGTTAGCATTTGGATCCGGTAGCTTGATTGAAGGAACTTTGGATTGTTGAGGGTCCTTCTTCCAGGGTCAAAGGCTCACCATATCAAGTGGGTCATAGCCCCTGACTTTAGTCATCATGTCTGGTTTTGATTTCCAAACAACCTCGGTTAGGGGAACCTTCTTCAAGAGTCAAAGCTCACCATATCAAGTGGGTCATAGCCCCTGACAACTTTGGCTAGAGGAAAATAAATCCTCTTTTCCCCTTGCTAGATGTTTGATTTATCATGACCTGCATCACAAGCCCTTGAGATCCTTGAAATGGGTTAGGATGTATGCAATGGTATGATGTTATGGTGTGCATGGGGTAATGTGGATAAACCCTGTTATGAGTCCCCATTAAGAACTATAAACAAAACCTGCAAGCAACTCAAGTAAGACCTGTCATGAGTCCCCATTAAGGACTATAAACAAAACCTGCAAGAACTTAGTACACCCTGTTATGGGTCCCAATTAAGGACTGTAAACAAGACCTGCAAGTAGTTCATGTGTCATACAACAAGCATGCAAGTAGTCAAGTACGAAGGCACACAAGTCACACAAGAGAGAGCCCTTAGAGTTTAAGGCCAGCATGGGGTCTAGGTATTACCCTCTTTCAGTTTGTTGGTTCATACCTGTCCTATCAAAGTAACCGGGTTCTTAGAGGATCCCAATATCATTGACTACCCTCAATCGATCATAACTCCAGCATCGCAATCTTTTCTTGCGGCCAGAACCATCACGAGAGTTTAGCCTCAATGGGCGTAGCATACTGCTACTGTTCTAATGGCCAAGTTGTGTCATTTAAGGTTCTAAGGTTGTTGGTGCTTAATGACTCCTCAGAAGACCCATATTCTCCTCGTTGCAACACAAGGGATATCGGTACAGACCAATATGCCACACCAACGTAGCCACTGTTTCACCCGTGTCGGTCTACGCCGGACAGGTCCCTCACAGCTTATGCTACCTAAACAGGGTATCCCCAGATCCGGGTTAGGATCTATGTAAATCCCATGCAACCCACAAATTTAAAGCAGCCAAGTCAATACAATTGAGAACACAGTTATGAACTAACCCTAAGGTACACCTCACTTTATAAATAAGGTCCCCAGCAGAGTCGCCAGTTCTGTGATCGACGGATCTGGAACTGACTGTTTAACGCTGGATCGCGAAATGTCGCGGAAGCAAGAGTCGCCACCGTCTTTTATTTTCTCCAAATGGAAAGGACAAAAGCACAGAAAAATTCCTTAAAGAGATTGCTCTCGGTTCGGGAGGTAGATTATAGAAAGGGAAGGTGTTAGCACCCTTTCTATCCATGGTTATCCATGGGCTCTTAGATACTTGATCACTTGTGTTTTCAAAAATGGTTTGTTTGCTTTTCAACTGTGGGTTTTAAAAAGTTTCTTTGAAAATTTCAGTTCGACTCTTGTATCTGTCCTCAAGAGTGTTTGAAAAATTGCTTTCGAAAGCTTTTTGAAAAGGTGTTAGTGTGAAAAGTATTTTCGATTTGTTTTTTTGAATTTAGAGCAAGTATCTAGAGTCGTCTACCTACCCTAAGGAATTCGTCTGTGTAAATGTCCTTTAAAGTAGTGCCATCCCACCATTGGGAGGTAGGTAGCACCACCGTTGGAGGTGTTCGGGTCAATTCGAGGGTCGGGACGTGGTGATCACCAGAGCAATGGGAAGACACCTTAGAAGCTACCCTCATGCCAGGTTCCCGGATCATGAGGACTTACTAAGACATCCTCTACTCGACGATCACCTTTCGAGGCAAGGCAACAGTGAGGCGTACCCTAGGGGTGGTGTGTGATTTGTGTGTCGTTTTCATTTGCATTTATCTTGTCATGTTATTGGTGTTCTACGCTTGTTTTTATTTTTATTCATTCATTCTTGCATGCATTTGTTTAACAGTTAAAAGTTGCGAGAAAAGTAAAAATTTCTAAGCTATTACAAAAGGCGCGGGTCCACATCGCCAAAATTAAACCAGGACCCAATTTGACAAAAAAATAAAGAAAAGAAAAGTGCGAGTTAATTAAAAGGTTACATGGCCTTGGGAGAGATACATAAATATTATAAAGAAATAAAATAAATATGCGAATAAGAATTAAATCGAAACGAGGGCGTTGGACCCTTTTTGCAAAATTAAAATTATATGGAATTAATTAATTAAAAAGAAAGAACTTGTTTTTTTGGGATTTTTTAGTATTTTAGGATTTAATATGAAAAAAGCATTAATATATACTAACCCTAATTCTATTTTTTTTTGAATTTATTAAGAAAACATTAAAATTTAACCTAAATTAACCCTAATTTTTTTACATACAAATTTAATTATAAAAATAAATATCTAATTATTTAATTATTTATGAAAGAAAAATAAAAAGGATGGAAATTAGTTAAACCCTAATTCTATGTTTTTTTTTAGATTTTTTTTTTAAGAGAATTAAAACTAAAACCTAATTTAACTAAGTTTAATTATATACAATTTAATTACAAAAAATATTAAAACAAAAATATTTATTATATTTTTTCTTCTTTCTGATTTTTATGTGTTTTTTGGTTTTATGAAAATATAACTAAATTGACATAATTAATTAAAAATAATAATTGAAAGTGAAAAATGTAAAGAAAAAAAATAAAGAACAATTAAAGAGTTTGCAAACCTGGGGGTTCAGACCCCAAATAGGAGGTGAGGCCCTTAGCAATCTGGCCCATTTAGATTCTTGGCCTTGGAGACTTTTCCACTCACGTGCAGAAGCGTTGACTACAATCCATGGTATTGCGCAGTTCTTGGCCTTCTGATTGTTCTATTGGGACGCGTGGCCATCTGATCATGAAGGAGTATGGTGGTATCCAGCGTTGGCTCTGCATGTGATTATCAATTGAAAAATAATATTGAGATAGTGAAGACCTGGGGCTCGAACCCAGGTCATGTACGTTGCCAACACTATGCCTTGCCACTGAACCAATTTACGCGTTTTGATTATTAAACAACTAACAAATATTATAAAAGAAAATAAAAGCGTTAGTGGACTTCGCGCGCGAACTTTCAAACCAGCCACCCATCGCTTGCCACGAGTTCATCTTCTTCGTTGGTTTTTTTATTTTCCTGAAATACAAACATCATGAGCAACGGTTTTCACATGTTCTCTTAGGCTAGCTTCTGAAAAATAGCGACTAGCCCTGTGACGCTCATAAATTGAGCGCGAGAGTCCCATTGTCTTCGTCCAAGTCCCCTGAATCCATTCCTGGCATCGTGGTTTGCTAATTTTACAAGACCAAGAAACCCCCAATTCGAAATCCTGTAAACCCTAAAAATTGACAATGGTATCTTGGCATACAGTGCGTAAAACTTCAATCAAAGCACACGATTAGCTTGCAAACATCATTACAAACACAAAAATAACAACAAAATATGTTAACAATGCATGTATGATAGAAACCGATTCAGAAATTTTCTTTACCAACTTCAATGGTGATCTTGCGTTTTCTTGAGTATGGGGCTTAGTTTTTGATTGGAATATCTCCTATGATCCTTGAGGAAGCTAATGGAATAGGTTTTGAGGCTTGAATCGACCTGCAAGTTGGTTTTCAGTTATGGAGTTTTTTGACAAATTTCAAGTTTTGGCTTTTCAGATTTTGAGCAGCTGCCTCGTTCTTTTGATTAGGTTTTCGTTCTATGCTTATGTATGAATAGATTAGGTCAACAAATTTGATCAAAATCTCTTGTATGCATGATTTATGAGATTTGATTTTCAATCATTATCTTTTCAATCTTTTTCATGCAATTTTGTACCAATCATGATCCAATCAATCCAAATCTTTCCCTATTTAATTGTACACGAATTATTGAGTAGATTTCATGCACAAAAAGATTGTAAAACTTAGGTTAAATATTTTTCATGTATTTAATTTGATTTAAATGAATTATTATTAATAAAAATTCAAATAAATAAATAAAAAATGAATAAATACTTCCCTTTGGGCCAAGTGGTCGTGCACATGCCTTGGATAGTGAATTATGGAAGAAAAATGGGCCCATTAGCAATTTTAGGTCATTTGAATCAATGTTGACTTTTCAAAATGTCCAAAAATTTCCCAACTTCCACAAGGCATAACTTGCTCAATTATTAAGCTTTGCTCATGTTCTTGGACATTTTGGAAAGGTATTTGAGTCCTCTAACCAATACCGTTGGTCCCAGGTCATTTTGATTTACCAATCTCAAGTTATGGCCTTTGACTTAAAGTCCCTTTTTGTTGACTTTTGAAAATGACCTATAATGTTGAAATTGATAACTTTTGGTGAGAGCATTTCTTGGACTTGAAGTATGAAGATGAGTTGTAGGAAATGTCTTTCTCTTCAAAATGATATTTGGATGGAATTTTTCTGATAATCCATGTGAAAGTTATGCCCTGGTCAATTTACAGTTGACTTTTTCAACTGTCCAAATAAGGAAACTTTTGCATCTTGATGATTTTTGAGCCAAGCTTTGAGAATCATGATCAAGCATTGATAAAATGATGTTTGAGGCTTCAAAATGATATGTTGACCAAAAATTTGAACTTTTGACTGTCAAATGACCATTTTGCCCCTACAGTTGACTGTAGTACAATTAGGGTTTTTGACTGTGCAATTTTATGCTGAAGGCCTTGAAACTTGATATGAGGATGCTTGACAATATTTGTAGGCATGTGAGACTTGATTGGACCTTTGGAAACTTCATTTTCTTGATCAGAACACAAACCCTAATTTTGACTGTTTAGGAGGCCCTTGCACTGTGCAACCCTTGGGGAATTTTGAAGCTTTGCTTGGCAAATCTTTGAAGAATATGAGAGGGCAAATTTTGGGGTACAACATAGCCTCTCAAGCTAAATAAGTGTTCTATGTCACAGACCCGAAGAGTACGAAATGGTCTATAGTCCTTTTATCTAACAAAGTGATTGATGATAAAGTATGGATCAAGGTGATGTTGATGTTGAGAATGAGTCGTATATTAGAAACGATCGAGATGAAAATACTACAGCGGATGAATCATATATCAGAAAAGATCATGATGAGGGAATTTGGATCAGTCCCTCCGTCCGCGTTCTTAAGAGACAAGTAATTCGGAATCCAACCAAGAAAAGAAAGAGATGTTAGTGAAAGAGGTAATATATATTCCTCCATACCTGTTAACACTTAGCAAACTTCTAATAAATGATATATTTGTCATTTTATATACTCAATTGATATTTGTCATTTTATATACTGAATAGATATTTGGAATTATATATTTGTCATTAGATACTAATTTTTTTCTTTATTACAGGTTAGATGGCTAGTAACGAGGAGCACTCACACGATGATTCTATTAATGATGGAGACAATGATGGTGGAAAATCCAGTAAGGGAGTGGAAAAAGAAATTAAAAGAGGAAAAACTATTATGAAGAATATCATTCTTGATAGAGATAGAGGTATAAAATACGATGTGCATTGGAGTCCAAATGACCAATTAATTGAGCCTAACGGTTCTAAATTGACAAGTTACATTGGTACAATTGTAAGGAGAGAAATTCCAATAACTTGTGATGAGTGGAGAGATGATAAGCTGGATGATGCTAAAAACAAAATCTGGAGTGAGATACAGGTACTTTAAATTATGTCTTTAAATTACGATTATGTACTTTAAATTATGTCTTTAAATTACTTATACTAACGCACTTTGTGTATGTTTTTTGTAGAGGTCTTTAAACATTGATGACACAAGAAAAGATTATTGTCTTGGATTGGCCGACAAAATACTAAGAGGGTTTAGAACATATTTAAACAGAAAATATCTTAGAGATGCCGAAATTTTTTTTGTTGATGCAGAGCGTCCAACAAAATATGCAGATGTGATTTCAGTTAAAGAATGGGATGTTTTTAAAGCCAAACGGAAAACCCCAAAAATTCAGAGTGTAAGTGACGTAAATCGTCAAAGAGCATCATCTCCCGCATATCCATACAAAAAAGGGCGTTTGGGATATGCACGATTAGAACAAAAAATAGTAAGTATTTACAAATTGCAATGATATACTTGTTCATCAAGAGTTATAACTGAGCTTGTTTTTTGTGTTAATGTGTAGTTAAAAGAGGAGAGTAGTTTTGAAACATCTCTTCCGAAGCATGTTTTGTGGAAGGCTGCCCGTGTGGGTAAGGATGGAGTTCTTAAAGAAGATGTACAACAAATTTTTGAAAAATGCGTAAGTATAACATTAATTCTAATTAAATCAAAATTTTATTAACATATAGTATTCATGTTTTTCCAATATTCATATGAATTTCAGGAGAGTCTGTCTCAGTCTACATCTCCACCAGATGATTGCAGGAGCATACTTAGTCGAGCATTAGATGTTCGTGAGTATTCTGGTTGGGTGAGGGGTAAAGGACATGGGGTTACTCCAAGCTCCTTGAAAAAGAACAACCCAAAGACAAAATCTGCTAACAATAAATAACTGCAGGCAAGGTTGGCTGCATTAGAAGCTGAAGTTCTTGAATTGAGGAAGGAAAAAGCAAGACAATACCAATCAGAAAGGGAAGCTTCGGGTGTTAAAGAAACTAGTGACATAGCTAGTGTCAGTTGTGCAGCTCAACCGAGTATTCCCGAGGTACTTACATATATTATTATGAAATTAAATTAGTTTAATTTATTTAACTGACATATATACACATTAACGATGTCATATTTATTATTGATTTTAGGGCATTTCACCTTGTCAACTCTTTTTAGAGACACCAACTTATCGCATGGTTGGCAAGGGAAAAGTCCATAACACTCTGGGAGAAGTACTTCATCATAAACCGCTCCCTTCTGGATATTTTAAAGTGTCGATTGATATTGCTTTAGAGGAGGGTGCGTTATTATCAATCCCAGATGAAGTTTTGGTTGCAACATTGGTGGGAGAGGTAATAAGAGCGTTTGTTGCATGGCCGTCAAGACTCGTTCGCATAGATGATGAGGTATAATTAAAACCGTTATGAACCTTTTAGTACTCAAATTTTTTACGTTCGTTTTACTTACATTTTTTTGCATGGTAATGTTAGACTCCTACAAAACCCAAACCAAAAGATAAAGGGATTACGCGGCCAAAGGAGTCAGTGACAGCAAAAAAACAGGTACAACACAATTATATGATATTTATGCTTAGATAATGTTAATTTGTCGTCCTATACTTGACCACTCTAATTTTATGATATTTAGATTATTCCTGCTAAAGAGATTGAAGCTGTAAGTAGGGGTAAGGAGCCTATAATTAGCAACATTCCCACAAAAACAAAGAGTGTTGCTAAGAGGACCGGGGCTAGAAAGAAAACTACTTCACAATATAGGTCGTGCCTTCAGACATATATAAGCTTCACAACTATTTCGCAAGGTGGTACTTATCTTATACCCCTGGATTAAGGGATTTATGGTTCTGAAGGCATGACAACAATTGGTAAGGAGGATTTGGAAGAAGTTTTTGGACACTGGACATTAGGCATCGCTGTTATCAATACATACATCAGGTATACTCCAATCAACTCTGTTTAATTAATTGCATAATTTATTTACTCATTTCAATGAATAATTAATGTTAATGATGTTTTTATTTAAGGTTTCTGTATGACAAGTTGATTCGCCCGCGTGGATTGGAGTCCAGATTCGCTTTCATAAATCTCAACATTGTCCACGCAGGGTCAATCATCTCAAAACCAGATGAAGTAATAGCATTTGTGCTCAGTTTATTTATGGCCAGCAAAGATACAGAAAAATTGTTCTTTTTACCATATAATACTGGCCCCAAGTAAGATATTCATTCTAAATTTCCTCTATTATAATTTTTCGTTTTTTAACATTGTGCAGAAAATTTCCATCTAACCTTTGTTTAATATTCCAGTGGACACTGGTTATTGTTTGCAATTAATCCTGTGAGAGAAATTGTATACTATCTGGATTCATTGGGCAATGATTGAACAACATACCCAGATATGAAGAAGACGATTGACACGTAAGTGAGATTGTTCCAAAATATTACTGTGTATATTTAATTATTTATGTGCGATAGTTCTAAATATTCGTTATTATTTTATTATAGCATTCTACAAAGTTTTCGAGAACAAAGAGATATTCAAGTACCAAGGAGTAGAGTCAACAATATTTCTTGGATCAAAGTGGAGGTATAGATTTTCACAATTTTGATTATATAGCGATGATACTTGATAAAACAAGTTAAGGTGTATATCTTGATGTATATCCGTATTTTCTTTCCATGTGTAGTGTCCTCGTCAGCGCAATGGTGTAGATTGCGGTTATTTTATGTTGAGGTTTATGAAAGAAACTATTCTTTTGGACCGATTAGAGATTCCATCCACGGTATGAATTTCTAACTTAGGAATTATTTTAATATTTCTCATAAAATGACTTAGTATTTTAATCAAATCATACTATGTTATATTATTATGTAGTACTTTGATGAACTCAAGTGTGCTTCATACTCAAAAGATCAATTGGATGAACTTATGGAGGATTGGTGCCAATTTGTTATGGAGTTGCGAGTTTTATTATAAGGTATAACTTTGAGTTTTGAGAATGTAATATATATCGTTATAGTTGTGTTACAATATTATTGTTTTTGTTGTTGTTATTTGGTAACTTGTATGAATTTTGATTTTTTGATTTTGTTTTAGGTTATATAGGTGCAGCTCGATGTAGAAGACAGAGTTATTTTGTAATTCATTGTTGATTTTGTTTTATTGTTGTATATATTAATGTTGTTGTTGTGTATATTGTGCAAAAAGGATTGAAGAGATGAATATTGATGTTGTTATAATATTGTTTCATTGTGGTATATTGATGTTGTTGTTGTTTAAAATGTTATAATGAAGCTATAAATTCTGGTGCAAAAATGATGAGATTAAATTTGATAGGCAGCGTTTTGTTTTAAATGAAAAAAAAATTTATTTAAAAAAATAATAAGGAAAAGCGCTGCTAAAGGGGGGGAATAGACAACACTTTTAATGAGAAGCGTTGTCTAAAGTGTTAGAAAAAAAATTATATTAAAAAAATAATAAGGAAAAGCGCTGCTAAAGGGGGGGGGGGGGGGGGGGGGGGGGGGGATATACATCGCTTTTAATGAAAGCGCTATCTAAAGTGATTGAAAAAAAAAATTAAAAAATAATAAGGAAAAGCGCTGCTAAAGGGGGGGAATAGACAGCGCTTTTACCAAGCGCTGTCTAAAATTCCACATTAAAAGCGATGTCTAAAGTGTAAGCGCTGCTAAAGGGGCTGCTAAAGGGGGTACCTATAGCAGCGGAGGTTTTAGCAGCGCTTTTAAGCGCTGTTAAAGGCCTAAAAAAACCTTGTCTAATCCCTTGTTTGGCATAATGTATATATATATATATATATATATATATATATATATATAGGATCAAAAGAATAAATTTTATTACCAAAATATAAGATGAAGTACACAGATGATCAAAACGATTCCAACTACAATTAATCTCTATTACAATATTTGTTCAATTTTCTACTACTTCCAGCTCTCACGAGGATAATATCAATTACTTCCATATTATGGAGAGAATTAGCAGTCTTGTTTCGAGTAGTCCAAATAATATAAGTAATCTCAGCCATATCAATTTTTATGAGATTACTTTTAGCACTTTTTCCACTAGTCATCTAGTTAACCCAATTCAACTCCGAATTCCAACCCACTGGATTATGTGAAACGTCCATCCAGTTAAGAATATTTGTCAATAATTTTTTATTAAAAGTACATTCAAAGAAGAGATGGTTACTATTTTCTTGAAGACTGCAAAACATACAATTACCATCAATAATAACACCAAAACACTGAAGTCGATCTTTAGTGGGCAACCTACCTAAGCAAGTTAGCCATAGGATGAACTTCGCTCTTGGTCTAGCCAGCCAGATTTCCATAGAAGAGATTTCTCCAGTGTACTTTAGGCTTTTCCCCTATCAACATAAGATATATTATTCTTGTAACATATTTCCCTGTCATTTGGAACTCTTTCCACTCTTGAGATTGCATGAGGGTATCACGATGTTTGAACATTGTTTTGAGAATCCAAGAGCAGCAGATACTAGGGGAGAAGCTCACAGGATCAAATCTTTTTAATTAGTATGAGTGAATCCAGGAAATCCATAACTTATCCTTTTTTTCACAAACATTCCACATGAGCTTGCCAATTGTTGCTTTATTCCACTCAAGGAGAGAGACCAGGTACAAGCAACCTGTCACAACAGGATCATTAACTTGATCCCAGGCTACTAGAGCTTTTTTGGTTATACTATCTTTACCAGACCAAAGAAAACTTCTGCAACGACTGTTAATATGAGAAATAACCTTTTTAGGGAGATGGAAAATTTGCATCCAGTAATTAGCATTGGAGAAAATAACACTCTTCAACAGTTGAACTTTTCCTGCATAAGAAAGGAGTCTTGTACTCCAATGTTTTAACCGAATCAACATTTTCTCAATTAACGGTTAAAATTGAGAGATAGTTAATTTTCTAGTAGCCAGAGGCACACCAAAATACTTGAACGACATTTCTCCTATAGCAAAACCAGTTTCCTATTGAATAAGGTCGGTAGTATCATCATCCACACCCTAAAGTATATTTTACTTTTGGAAATGCTAATCTTCAAGCATGTAAAAGTTGAGAACTCTCTAACTTTATTCATAATCATCTTAATCGAATCAATGTCTCCTCTTCCAAACAGTAAAATATCATCAGCAAAACAAAGATTTTAATGATTTTCAATTTTTCACACTTCGGATAAAAATTAAAATTGGGGTTTTGATTCAAACCTTAGAGGACCGGATGAAAGTATTCCATAATAAGCACAAACAATAGGGGATATATGAGGTCTCCTTATCCAAGGCCACGCTTAGCCTTCAGGATTTTTGAAGAAACACCATTAATGGAAAATCTATATGATACCGTTGTCATACAAGCCAAGATCCAATTGATATAGGTTTGTGGGAAACCTAGCTCAATCATAATATGGTGGAGGGATGACCATTATATGGTGTAATACGCCTTATGAATATCCATTTTAACCATGAAAAGAGGAGAAACATGCTTTCTATTGTAACCCCTGATCAACTCTTGAGCCATCATAATGTTGTCATGATAATTCTGTCGGGAACAAAAGCTGATTGGTTCTCATAGACCACGAAATTAATCACGTCACCTAATCTTGCAGTAAGAGTTTTAGATATAACTTTATATATCGTGGTACAACAAGCAATAGGGTGCATGTCTTTAATAGTGTTTTCCTCTTGTGTCTTCAAAATTAAAGTAACAAGAGAGTAATTCACTGCCAAAAGCATTTTTCCATTATCAAAGAGTTCCAAGATTACTTCCTTAACATCCTTCTTAACAATATCCCAAGAATATTTAAATAAGAATGCATTAAAACAATATGTCTTAAGAGCCTTATTATCGCCTATAAAATTCAAAGTAGTCCAGATTTATTTATCGTCTATGGGATGAATGATACGATGAGCTGCCGTGGGAGAAAGCACCTTACCATTACGGATAGCTGGCAGATCAACACCTAGAAATTTTATAGCTTTTGTGCCCACCAAAGAATTATAAAACTCAATAATTTCAAGTTCTATATTTCCTTAAGTACACAACATCCCGCCTTTCGAAGAATTCAATGTGTGGAGGGATTTATTCTTATTTCTATCTCGAACAGATGCATGGAAAAAGGCGTTATTACCGTGACCTAGCATGAGCCAAATCTATTTCGATTTTTGCATTAGCATGTTTTCTTCAAGCTGATTAGGATGTGTGATTTGCCCAGTGCAATGATTCACTTGATTAATGGCTTGGATATCAAATACGTTAGCATTGAACTTCTCATGTGCCTGATCAAGGGTCTCCTTGGCGTGCTGAAGCTGGATTTGAATATATATATATATTCTAGACTGGCCCAATGATTGAATTAGCCCAATCCGCTTCAACCTTTGGCACACCCCAATAATGATGGCCCAACATTTCTGGTCGATAATGCTCTCGGACTACACAACCGACAATGCCTAAAACACACACCTTCCCGTATGGGAAGCTACCTCCCAGTCTGCTCAACACACAAAACACGGACGTCCAGGAAATGCTCATAAATGCTTCTACCTGTCATCTCATCCTTGCTCGACACAATGGCTAGTTACGGGCACGATTGCCCGTTTTGACCAAGTCCTGGCAGTTATCTATTTTTTTGGACCCGCATATCTAGGCCCAAATAGGGACAAGTGGTTACACGTTGGATGCATTATATAAACCCTCACACTTGTGAGGACCAGGTATCAAATATTCACACTAAAAACCCTAATATCTTCTTGTATCTCTTTGCATCCATTCTTACTTAATCGTCGGAGTACCTTGCAGGTACACCCTCTTCTCTCCTCATATTTCTAGCCAAGTAGGTGTCATCATCAAGGTCCACTTTCAGGTTCTGATCAAGCGGTAAGATCAGTGGCGCCGACTGTGAGGAACTATCTTCCCCGTCTTCCATCTTTCTCGAAACTCAAGACCAAAGATACCTTCATATCTTCAAATCATGGCCGATAATGATGACCATCACCTCTCTGGAAAAACCGTACTTTATCCTGTCCACAAGACAAACATGATCCAAGACCTTCCTTATCTAGATGATATCCCCAATATCAGAGATGGTCGGACAACATCCCCAGACTCAATCGAAGCTGAATGCAATAAGCTCTAACTCTTAGTCGATTAGAGGTCCAAGAACCCCAACGAGGAGCTTCCAGAAATCCACCAGCCAGTTCCTATTCCACCGAATGTTGACCCAGACATGGCAACATTTCTTGCTTCCCTCAATCAAACTAACGCCCTACTCCTGCAGCAGAGCAAGAAGATTGGAGCCTGGGAGAAGCAACAGTCAAAATCTCCTCCTCGAAGACACCATCGTTATGACTCATGCAGTCCATCTCCACTAAGGCACAGTCGTCCCCTCACGAGGGATAAACAAGATGTTTCTTTCATCAAGAAACTAGGTCACATGCCTCCCCATTAAGATTGGCTATCCCCCTGATTGTACGAGCTAGTATGGAAAACTTCGACGTCAGGCGCATCTTAGTCGACCAAGGAAACTCAGTGGATATAATGTATTCACAACTATTCACCACCTTGAAGTTGAATGAGACACACTTGAACCCTGTTGTACCCCAAAATTTCCCCTCTCATTTATCAAATATTTTCTCACAAAGATCTCTCTTGGTTCAAGACTGCACTGGTTAATCAGCTCAAGACACCTCCTTAAGCACTGATGACCAAAATTAGGGTTTGAAATTGCACAAGGATAATTGAACTTTCAATGCTTCATATGACTTTCATGGATCATTATGGACCCTCAAGATTACTCATGTCAAGTTTCAATCCTTGGATCACACTTTTGCTCAGTCAATTGAGTAGTTAACCTAAAAATTAACTGTATTGGGGAAAAGTCAACTATGGCCAATTTACAGTCAAACTTCATAATTTTTTATCCACATCAACATTATAAACTCATATGTATCATTTGATCAATTTTTTACCATAATTCCTCAAGAAATTGGATCAAATCATCAAAAGGGCAAAATGGTCAAAATTAGGGTTTTGACTGAGAAAGGGCAAATTCTGATTTTTGACCTAGCAAATGGTAAATTGGTTTGAAGCATGGTTTCAAGAGTTCAATTTCATATTTTTGACCTAATGGCATGACCTAAAACATTGCTCAAGATCAATTGGATTGATAGTGATTTCTCAGTCAACTAATCAAAAGTCAACTGTACACTGAAAAGTCAAACTTTGACTTTTTGGTCAAAATCCAATGTCAAAGATCAAAATTCATCAAAACATGTCAAAATATGAAACTTATTCATCAAGAAATCAAAAAGTCAAGATTTCGTTTTGAAAAGTCAAAGTTTTCTAACAGAAATTTTTCTAAGTGTTTAAAACTTCATGTTTTTCACAACATTGAGTAAATTTTTCACCATGATGCAAGAGGATTCAAAAGAAATTTCAACATGAAAGTTGTATATCTCCATGATATATACAATATTTCTTTACACAACTTCTTCTAAAAATGCTTGGATCTTAAGTTATTAATCCATAAAGTCATGGTCTTGAAATTGAACACTTAGTGAAATTTTGCCCTTGTGTTGGTCAGGATTTTGACCTAACTTCATGGCACTTTTTCATATAGTTCCAAATGTAATTTTCAAAATTGATTCAAATAGGGATTGTAGATCACATTACAAGCTTTCCAAAATGTCTAATAACTCCTTGAGATCATTTGTGAGCAAGGAGAATCGAAGAGATGAAGTTAGGGTTTTCAAACTTAAAATACAAGTCATTTCATGATGAACAAAAATTTAAATCCAAGCCTAGGCTGCATAATCTTTGATTTTCAGGCCTCAAAATTGTTTGTGACTCCATAATTAAATGTTTACACAGCTGATAGAGCTTTAATCCAAGCACTTGAGCCTTTATCCAAGTTACATTTTCATTTATGGCACAAAGTTGCCATTTGCATTTTGATAAAGCACTACTTTTGCAATTGTCAACTTCTTGAGCTTTGCACTTGTTCTTTCTACACGCACAACCCCTATAAACCAAAAGCAATATGTCTAAAGCCTCTTTGGGCTCAAAACATGCTTGTACAACACTTTGAGTTTTGTCCTCTCACTTTTCTTCAAAAGCAAGTCATTGAGCCAAAAGGCTAGAACTCAGAAACCTTGAGTGCATTTGATCTCTAACCTTTTCCATACATATACACAAGTATATTGCAACATAACACATGAAGGCTAAGACCCCAAAACACTCCCAAGCACTCTGCAACTCAGAATCTGCCTTAACTTGACAATTTTGAACCTCACATAGCCATCTCCAAATCCACTCGTGCGTATTGAGTTTTAACCATCCAAACACTTAATATACATCATATCAATGTGATCCAGACCCCTGTTTCTTGACCGTAACTCCTCCATCACCATCCACCATTTCCAAATTTGAAGCTTGCAACTTGACTTGAGTTAAGAGTTTCAGCTATCCTCAAAGCAAAGTATGAGTTAGAACATACTCAAGGAGGTTCAGGCAAGATACAAAAATCATCAGGCCATCCCAAAGGTTGCTCAAACTCCATACACGACTCCAGCTGCAAGAGGTAAGTTTTCAAACTTCTATCTCTTCATACAGGCATCATTTGATTTTGATTTGTGAAGATAAAATGTAGATACCATTGCCACGAAGCTGTACATATCCATAGTTT
The DNA here is from genome assembly GCA_948472305.1 of Vicia faba. Taxonomy (NCBI): domain Eukaryota; kingdom Viridiplantae; phylum Streptophyta; class Magnoliopsida; order Fabales; family Fabaceae; genus Vicia; species Vicia faba. The sequence goes on along the minus strand of OX451739.1, from coordinate 334,683,535 downwards.
GCATTTATATGGCCCGAGCTTAGAGAATTTTAGAGTTGAAGTTTTTTGAAATTTTTAGATTTTGAATTAGGGCCAGAAAAATTCTCATTCATCTTTGACTATTAGCTTAAGTTATTTACATGTTTGGATTCATGGGAAGAAATTCCACAACTTTCATGTTTGAACTTTTCATTTTTGTTGAAAGATGAAGAAGATACAGGTCCTTTGGCTGGAGGTTGAAGTTGAAGTGTAATCAGGGCGCGTTTTGTGTTATATATTTATCCTTTCACACAAGTTAACAGATGTATCACCATCCCAGTGGTTGAAGCGTGCGGCTGTCACTATGAGGTCCTGGGTTCAAGCCCCAACGTGACCTTTTTCCATTTTTTTCACTTCTTTGACATTTTTTTTGTTTGCAGCGCCTGGGCTTTCAGCATTTCGGCCCATTGTTTTTTTTTCTTTTACTAACTCTGATTTGCTTGTGCACCCCTGACCCAAATTTCTTTAATTATTTTCTTTTTTTCTTATTTTTGTTTTTATTTATTTTCTTCTTTAATATTTTTTTATTTATTATTATTATTATTATCATTTTTATTAATAAAAAATCCAAAAAATATTTTATTTATTATTTATACTTATACATTTTATTTTTCCTTATAAAAAACAAAAGGACTAAAAATACTTTCTTAAATAAATTAATTTCCTTTTTATTAATAAATATTTAGATATAGGTTTAATTATCTATTTTATTAGTTAAAATTATTTTAGAACTTAGGTTATTTTAATTAATTAATCTTCATTTTATTTTCATTAATTTAAAACCTTTTCATAAAAAACCCTAAAAATCCTTTTCAAATTAATTTCTTTTCTTAATTAGTTTAAGTTAATTTTATTTAATTTTAAATAATTATTTTCTTTAATTAGGTCAAGAAAAAATCCCTTTTCATAAAAAAAACAACAAAAATCATTTTTTTTCCATTTATATTCTTGCATTTTATTTTCAACTTTGTACAATATTCAATATGGTTGTAATAGATAATTAGGTTTAAATTTTCTTGCAATCCCCATTTATAAATTTGTACACCCCATCTCCTAATGATGTAATAGCGTAGTAATTTTACTTTTCACAATTTATCGCTTTATATAAATGCTAGTAATTAGGGTTTATATGAGAAGATAAAATCAACAAGTAGCAAACCCTAATCAAAGACTAAACAAAGCATGAAAATCAATACACTTGCACACAAACACCCATAGGGTAAAATCCACTTGGTTGCCTTATAAAAACTTCCATATTATGGATGTGAGGTATCTTAGCAAAAACAAGCAAAAATACAAGATCATAGTCCCTCGATGACGCTATCTATGTTGCCTTTTCAAAATGATCTTAGTCCCTAAAGAAAGATGCTAAGATACCTTGCAACATTGCTAATCATGGTTATACGATGAACCATGCTCGTCCTGTTTACATCCAAAGATAAGGTTACTTACCAAATCAATAGTAAGATAACAATGTCAAAGGAAATAGGAAATAAACATGAAAGACTTTTAAGTAGGTAGATTGTTCCTAGTTGCTTGCTCAATTTCAAAACCAAAAACATCCTTTCTATTTTCAAAACAAACACCAACACTTTCAAAAACATCTTTCAAACTTGAAACATTTTCAAAAGATCAACACTTTGTATACATTCTTACGAACGAGAATCATTACAAAGTTTGCCCAAACTATGGCGCCTTTTCAAAATACTTTCAAAAACCACACAAAGCACATTTTCAAACAAAAGCAAGTGATCTAGCAAGTAACTAAGAGCCCATGGAAAACCATGGATGAAAAGGGTGCTAATACCTTCCCTTTTTGTAATCTACCCCCTGAACTCAAGAAAACATCTCTAAAGGTCTTTCCTGTTCTTTTCAGCCTTTCCTTATTGGATAAAAGAAAAGTTGGTGGTGACTCTTGCTAACCGCAATATTTGCGATAAAACGCAAAACAACCAAGTCAGTTCTCCCACCGTATCACAACCCATATGCGGGCTCTGATCTTCAGAGGTTCAATGGTTCTGTCACCAAACCCTGGGGGTATGTCGAACTAATCATTACTTTTGGAGCAGGAGAGACGGCCAAATCCATCAAGACCCAGTTCCTCATTATTGATTTCCCGTCATTATGTTAGTGAATCTTTGGGAGGCCCACTCTGGTCGAACTCATAGTAGTGCCATCCACAGTGCACCTCAAATTAAAGTACTACACTGGCAATGGCCTCATCACCACCCTCCAAAGAGACATCCAAGTAGCCAGGAGATGTTTTGAAGCAGCTTCTAAACGCTTGAGTTGCATCAATACTCAACCCAGGTTGGTAAACAGACCCGATCTCCCAGATTGTTCTGAAGAACCGAAACCACTTCCCCATGTTGACACGATCGACATAGATAATAGGTTTATAAAGGAAGATCTCAGAGAGCATAAGAAGAAGGGGAATAAGCCCATGCTCGATAGTGAAGACTCATCCTCTCCAGCAAGCATTATCGGAGCTGCAAATCATATGTGGTTGATTAAGGATGGAGACTTTGAGATCATTACCCTGGGTTTCAACCCCTCCAAAGGCGTCAAGATCGGAGCTGACCTCCTCGACCTAGCGAAGAGACAACTGAAGGCATGCTTAATAGAGCACGGATTTGTTCGCCTGAAGCGCATCAGAGATACCTGACCTAGACCCAAAGATAGTCTATCACCATTTAACAATAGATCTTGCCCTCAAGGTGGTTGCTCAACATAGGCAGTGATAGTCCCTAGAAAAAATCAAGGCTGTCAAAGACCTCCTAGAGGAAAAATTTATTTCTGAAGCCCAGTATAAAACCTGGCTCTCCAATGTAGTTCTTGTAAAAAAAGAGTAATGGAAAATGGCGCATGTGCATTGTGTTATACCCAAAAATTTTCCCTCCCATTTTATCAACATTTCTCATCACAAGACTCTTGGAACTCAAGACCAAGCTAGGGTTTGCTCTGCTCAAGACACCTCCTTGCACTGTTGACCTAAACTAGGGTTTGAGTTTGCATAGGGATTTTTGGACCTTCAATGCCCAAATTAACTTTCATACTTCATGTTGGACTCATAAGTTTGCCCATACCAAGTTTCAAGCCTTGATTCAAATTTTTGCCCAATCAATTGGACAGTTGACCTAGAAATCAACTGTATTGGGGAAAAAGTCAAATGTGGCCAATTTATAGTCAAAACTCATGAATTTTGACCCACATCAACATTATGAACTCATATGAACCATTTGATCAAGTTTGGACCACAATTCCATAAGAAATTTGATTTGATCACCAAGAGGGCAAAATGGTCATTTTTAGAGTTTTGACTGTGTAAAGGCAATTTTTGACTGTTTGACCTAGCCAATGGAAAATCAAGTTCAACCATGGACTCAAGGACTCAATGACATTATCTTGACCTATTCAACAAGTTCAAAAGATCTCAAATGCATAGGATTGACAGATGAATTTTTCAGTCAACTGATCAAAATTTGACTGTATACTAAAAAGTCAAACTTTGACTTTTTGGTCAAAATCAAGTTCCAAGGGTCATTTTTCATCAAGATGTGGCAAATTATGAAACTTGTTCATCAAGACACCCAAAATTGCAAATTAGGGTTTGAAATTGAAAAAATTTCATAACTTAGAATTTTTCTAAGTTATGAAATTTTCTTAATTTTTCCTAACTTTGTCCCACATTTTCACTAAGATGCAAATGGATTCAAACAAAACTTACAACATGAAAGTTGTAGTCCATCACAAAGTCTACAACTTTTATTCACAAAGTTTTCTCAAACTAATCTTGGATCTCAAGTTATGATTTTTGGAACAAGGGTCCCTAAAACTTTTAACTTAGAGAAATTTTGCCCTAGTTTAGGCAGGATTTTGACCCATCTTCTTGGTCATTTTTCACATAGTTCCACTTAGATTCTGAAGTTTCATTTCAAAGATGGATTATAGTACTTGTTGCAAGATTTCCAAATTGTCCAAGAACTCCTCAAGCACATTTGTGGTTAGGGAGAATCGAATACTTGAAATTGGCAAAAACTCACTTTGTAACCATGGCCAATATATGTTCATACAAGTTGCAAAATCTGACCAAACTATCTTAGTACATAATTACAGGTCTCTAAACCCTTTAACACTCAAAAATTGAATGCAAATACATTGGACATTCGTGTTATTCTGATCATTAGAGCTTGGCACAATGAATAATTCCATTTTGGGCATAAAGATGGCACTTCCATTTTCATAAAGGCAACTTTATGTCAAATTGCTTTTCTTGAGCTTTGGACTTCTTTCTTTGCAGCAAACAAGTTCCACAAACTCAGGCAAAGGTACAAGGAACTTGTGCATGCTTTGAGATAGCCTGTACAAGCCTATCTCATTTCACTTCACACTTTTCTTTCAAAACAAGTCATTGTGCCAAAAGTCCATAACTCACACATCTGATAAAATCAACTTAAACCAACATTTGAAACAAGTTTTTACACATCCTTGTAAGCCAAAAACACGAGCCAATCATCCCTCAAACACCCTTGAACACCAAAATACCAAAAACTTACAAAACAGGGCAGTTGCTGCAACTTGAGTGCCATAACTCATTTTGATCGTGCGTTTTGCTCCTTTCCACTTCAAACACCTTCCATTCAACTCACTCAAGCTATCCCAAACCTCCATTTCTAGCTGTAACTCGATTTACAGCGTTCACCATTTTTGTTTCAAGCTTATGCAGGTTGATTTCTAGAGGTTGATTCAGGCCATTTCAAAACAAACTAAGCATTGGGAAAGGTTCAAGGAACATCAAGCAAGCTCAAAAGAACCTCAGGCCTCACTGAAAGTTGCTGCATTGTCCAACTCGAATCCAACTGAAACAGGTTTTTCATGAACTTCTATCTCTCTATTTAGGAACATTTAGCCTTATGTTTGTGAATGAAAGATGTAGTACTCATTTCCCTGAAACCATACATATGCTCAGTTTTCATTTATATTAAACGTGCTAGAATTTCATCCATAAACTTTCTGAAAAAACTAGGTTAGAAATTAGTGCAAGAGAAATTCTCTCTGGTCTTTGAGAGTTAGATTAAGTTTTTTATATGGTTAGAATCGTGGTTTGATACTCTACAAGTTTCATGTTTTGAGTTTTGTCAAAAGATCACAAATACAAGAGATACGAGTTTGTGTAACAGACGTGCATTTTAAAAAGTCTGGAGGAAGAAGATGAAGTTGATGGGCTGGGCTTGGCTCTTTTGCTTCTAACACCTTTTTTTTCAGTTTCACACCCCTGACCCAAGTTCTTATATTTTTATTATTTTTTCATTTTTATTTCATTTCTAACTTTATTGTTTTATTTCCAAACATAAAAAATACTTGAAAAATATTTTCATAATTTTTTACATTTATTTGGTATTTATTTTAATTATTTCTAATATAAAAAACATTTTAATACCTTTTTCTTATTTGTTTAAATATGAAAATAATGTAAATAATACTTTTATTTTCATTTCTTATTTTTATTCACATTGAAAATATTTTCTTGAATATATTTTATTTTTGTAAATATTTTATCTTATTTTATACATATTTAATATATTTAATATATTATATATATATATATATATATATATATATATATATATATATATATTTAATATATATATTATATATATATATATATATATATATATATATATATATATATATATATATATATATATATATATATATATATATATATATATATATATATATATATATATATATATATATATATATATATATATATATATATATATATATATATATATATATATATATATATATATATATATATATATATATATATATATATATATATATATATATTATATATTAAATATATATGTTCTGGACTGGGCCCGACAGGCCCAAAAGAATTGCTAAGGCCCAATCCAAATAGACTTGCTGGGGACCACGGCGACCAAAGGGTCACAGTCGTGCCCGACGTGCTCCCTGAGGTCACGTGCTCGACCTCTACACCTCCAGCTCGACATCACCTCGAGCACCCCAACTAGGGCAGACTCAGTCCACTGCACTCCCAACGAGGCCCCGAAAAGACCGCGTCTCCGTCCGCCCGCACTTTACACAGAACATCTAGGAAGGGGACCACGTGCGGGTCCCCACTACGCACGTAGAACCTGGCAGTTCCTCCATTGGGCCAAACCTGCCCGGCCCAATGAAGGAACCTTGGCCCAGCGCTGGGGGCTATAAATACCCTCTGTTTCCAGAGGGTCAGGTATTCATCATTCTACCCATACACTTAATTATTGCATGCTCGTGCTCTACTTACTTCAGCATCGGAGTGCCTTGCAGGTAACCCCCCCCCCCCCCCACCTCGTTCAAAAGCTTTCAGCTTGGAGCCAGCCGTGACGGTCCATTTCTGATCAGGTCAGATCAGTGGCGCCGTCTGTGGGAATCTAGCTTCCCCGTCTAACAAACAACTCAAAAGACCAAAGCTCAGTTTAACTACCTGTCATGGCTGATCCAGCTCGCGTTGAGCAGAACGTCCGTGTCGCCGACACCAATAACGGCACGACTGACAAAAACGAACACCTCGATAACCCCGGTGACCCCGGCCATAGTACTATTCCTGTGACGACCGCCCCTGGAACTTCCTCCTGCAGGGACGGGGCTACTGCATCATCTTCCCCGCTCCCACCACCACTTGAAGACGACCCGACGGCCCTCGCTCATTACAGAGCTGCCCGATTCCATGAAGTCCCAGTTCCCACCGGGGCAGATGCCACGACTCAGGCACTGTTCGCGGCCATTAATCAGACAAACTATCTCATCTTTGCCCAAGGAGAAAGACTAAGGGCGCTTGAAGATGACCGAAGACCCCCGAGGAGGCATCGGAGGCCACATTCTCCACCTCCTCGGGTCACAGAAGTTTGACACCCTTCTCCCCCGCGGAGACACTATAAGGAGAACTCCAGAAGCCCCTCTCCCCGGCCAAAGCAAAGGCGCCCCTATTTGGAGAGACAGCCCGACATCCCTGCCGGAGAACCCAGTCGCGACCCAGCAAGGCACGACAAGAGACACGCCGGGGACGGGCGTGTGACATTCAACCTTCGAGCATCACGCTCGAGGGAAACTCAGCACGACCACCGTGCCAGACAATACTACAGGTCCCCATCTCTGTCTCCGGAGAGGAGCGACGAGGACGACCCCCGCGGTCCCCTGTCGCAGGCCATCATGGATGCACCCATCCCCCCGGGCATGGAGAAGCCCCCACATCTGAAGGAGTATGACGGAGTTGCGGACCCGGTCGACCACATTGACGGGTTCGAGGCCATGCCCCATTACCATAATGTCGGGGGACCCATCAAGTGCCGTCTTTTCCCTACGACTCTCAGGAAGGCGGCCATGGACTGGTACAAAGGGCTCGCCCCGGGCTCAATCACATCGTGGCGGAACCTGAAGAACCAGTTCATCAGTTCCTTCACAGCTTCTCGGCGCCATCCAAAGACCGAGGCGGCCCTCGAGGCCATCATCCAAAGACAGGATGAGACCTTGAGGGAGTTCATCAACCGCTTCAACCGAGAAGCGATACAGGTCCCCTGCGCGGACCATATGAAAAGATACTTGCTGGAGAGGGGTCTCCTCCCCGACACAGAATTCAGAAAGGTTGTGGGTATCGAGCCACCTCCGACGTTTGATGCCCTCCTCGATAAGGCCCGAGCATATATGGACTACGAGGAGAGGGAAGCTGCCAACAGGGCCCGAGACTCCAGGGCTCGGGGTCCCAACAACAGCAGCAGCTCACGCCAAGAGGCTCCTCCCTGACGTACCCGGGAGAAAAGGAAAGAAGATCGACCCCGGGAAGTCCGGGAACAAAGGGGCCCCTCGGGCCGTTTCACCGAGTACACTCCGCTCACAGCTTCCCGCGAGCGTATTTTGGCGGAATGTGCCAGTACAGACTTCAAGGACGGCGGCGTCAAGCGTCCCCGGCCTACTCCCGCCAAGCCAGGGGCAGATAAAAATAAATAATGTCAATACCATAGGAGTCATGGTCATTTGACAGAGGACTGCGTCCACCTCAAGGACGCCATTGAAACCCTCATCAAGGGAGGGAGGCTCGCGCAGTACAGGCGAAACGACGCTCCTCATCGTGACGCCCATGAAGCCAATGAGCCAGAAGAGGACGCCCGACCATCAGACGAGTCAGTGCCTATCCAGACCGCCTTCTCGGTGACCAGACCCGAGGATTTCGATATTCCCGAGCACCTGCAGGAGCCGCTGACAACGCACAGCAGGTGGGAATACTTTCCCTCCGCCATGGTCATCAACGGGGGCGGGTTCAACGACCTCACCATCAATTCAGCAAAGAGGAAGTTGGACGAGCTGGTCGACGCGGCTCCCCCGCAAACAGTAACGTTCGAAAGGGTGAAGGGCAGGTCACAGCCCATCACCTTCTACCTAGAAGGACTCCCCGGTGGAGCCCCGAACGCGGTCATCCCCTTACTGATAAGGGAAAGAATGGCCAATTTTGACGTGCATCGCATCCTGGTCGACGAAGGGAGTTCCGTCGACGTGATGTACAACCAACTGTTCTGAACCTTACAGCTGGACGACTCACATCTCTCTCTGTATGTGGGGTCGGATCTACAAGGCTTCAACGGCTCGACTTCCAAACCTTGGGGTTATGTCGAGCTCCTGGTTACGTTCGGCGAGGGAACGGCTACGAGACAAGTTAAGGTCCGGTTCCTCGTCATTGACTGCCCATATCTATACAATTGCATCTTGGGGAGACCGACACTGGAAGAGCTAACAGCGGTGCCCTCGACCGTCCATCTGAAGATGAAGTTCTACACCAGAAGGGCACGGGTAGCCACCATCCAAGGAGACCTAGCCACTGCCCGTAGGTGCTTCAACGCCGCTTCTAAGGGACGGGATACCGTTGACATAGGGACCAGACCCGCTAAAAGGACAAAACAGGAGCCCGACAGGAAAGCATCCCCCGAGGAAGAAGTCCAGAAAGCTCCCCCAAAGGTCGACTCTATAGCTCTGGATACCCGCTTCGATCAGGACGAGCCATCCAGCAGCGAGCAAATCCCACTCCAACCAATACCGGACGGGGATTTTGAACTCGTTCCCCTCGGCACAGACCCGACCAAGGGAGTGAAGATTGGCAAAGACCTCCCCGACTTGGCCAGGAAACAAATCAAGGCCTGTCTGCGCGAGAATGCTGATCTCTTCGCCTGGAGCACTGCGGAGATGCCCGGACTCGACCCTGAGGTCGCCTGTCACCATCTCGCCATTGATCCAGCCGCCAAGGCCGTAGTACAACGTAGGCGTAGGCAGTCTCCAGAAAAAACGGAGGCTGCTGAAAAAGCTGTAAAAGACCTCCTAGAGGCAAATTTTATTTCTGAAGCCCGATATTCCACCTGGCTGTCAAATGTTGTACTTGTGAAAAATAATAATGGAAAATGGAGAATGTGCGTTGATTATACTGATCTCAACCGGGCTTACCCGAAAGATGCTTTTCCCTTGCCTAACATAGACATGCTGGTCGACAACTCGGCCGACTACAAAACTTTGTCGTTCATGGACGCCTATTCGGGATATAACCAAATCCCAATGGCCCTGGGCGACAAACACTGCACGGCATTCATGACCAGCTCGGGCAACTATTACTACAACGTAATGCCCTTCGGACTGAAAAATGCCGGAGCAACTTACCAACGCATGATGGACAGAGTTTTCAGCAAACAGATCGGCGACATGCTCGAGGTATATATGGACGACATGATCGTCAAATCCCGAGCAGACACCGATCACGCAGCTCATCTCAAGACAGTCTTCGCCCAAGCAAGACAGTGCAAAATGAGGTTCAACCCCGAGAAATGCACGTCCGGGGTTAAGGCAGGAAAATTCCTTGGATTCTATCTAACAAAACGGGGAATCAAAGCCAACCCCGACAAATGCCGGGCATTCTCCGACCTCCCAACACCGACGTTGAAGAAGTCGATACAAATCATGAACGGCATGCTCACGTCGCTGTCCCGCTTCGTCGCGAAGTCTGCTCAGCACGCCCTTCCCTTCTTCAAACTCCTTCGAAAGGAAGCAGCCTTCGAATGGAATGAGGAATGCGAGCAGGAACTTCGCCATCTAAAGCAAAGCATGTCTCAGCCGCCCGTGCTATCTCGACCCGACGACGGGGAACCGCTGTACTTATACTTGGCCGTTTCAAACGAAGCCATCAACGCAGCTCTTGTCCGCGAGACCCCCGACGGGTAGAAACCCGTCTACTTCACGAGCAAAGCTTTACAGGGACCCGAAAGCAGATACCAGCAGATAGAAAAGGTTGCTCTGGCCCTCGTCAACGCTGCGAGGAGGCTTAGACACTACTTTCTAGCCCACACCATCATCGTGCGAACCGATCAGCCGGTGAGGCAACTCCTGGGTCGGCCAGATATGGCGGGAAGGATGATGAAGTGGTCCTTGGAGCTCTCCGAATTCGACATTCAGTACGAAAGCAGGAAAGCCCTGAAAGCATAGGCCTTAGCCGACTTTGTCGCGGAAATGACCACTCACGACCCTCCCCCGGGGAAAGAACACAAGTGGACCATCTTCGTCGACGGAGCGTCCAGCTCGTCCGGAAGCGGCGCAGGAATCCTCCTGGAAAACGAAGAAGGTGTAGTAATCGAGCACTCCTTAGCTCTCTCCTTCCCGACGTCAAACATCCAGGCAGAATACGAAGCCCTGCTCGCAGGATTGAGACTGGCCGAGGACCTGGGAGCCCCCGAGGTACAGATCTACACCGACTTCTAGCTCGTCGCCTCTCAAGTACAGGGGAGCTACCAGGCCAAAAACGACAACCTCATCGAGTATTTGAACTTAGTCAAAAAACACATGACAAAGTTCGTACGAGCAGAAATTTCACATGTTCCCCGCGAGCAAAACACGAGGGCGGACATATTGTCCAAACTTGCGAGCACACGAAAGAAGGGCGAGAACAAATCCGTTATCCAGGAATCTCTAGCACGTCCAAGTATTGAACGACCCTCGACTACAGTCGAGATCCATGCCATCGGGGATGCTACGTCCTGGATGACCCCGGTTTATAATTTCCTGACAAAAGGAGAACTCCCGTCGAACCAGGCCGAAGCTGCCGTTACCAAGCGACGAGCATGTTCCTGCGTGGTGCTCGAGCAGAAACTGTACCGAAGAGGATTCTCCATTCCCCTCCTGAAATGCATCGACGAGTCCACCATCCCCGAAGTACTGCGGGAGATACACGAAGGGATCAACGCCCAGCACATGGGCGGTAAATCCTTAGCAAGGAAAGCCCTTCGAGCAGGATATTACTGGCCGACGATGCAGCAGGATGCCAAGGAACACGTCAAAAAAGGTGATAAGTGCCAGAAGCACGGGGACATGCACCTCGCCCCGCCGCACGAGCTGAGCATATTTTCGTCCCCGTGGCCGTTCTCCTGGTGGGGTATAGACATCCTCGGGCCCTTCGTGCAAGGAACCTACCAGAACAAATTTCTCATCGTCGCCGTGGATTACTTCACAAAATGGATCGAGGCCGAGGCCCTCGTAAAAATCACCTCGCACAATATCCTCCGTTTCTACAAAAGAAACATCCTCACCAGATTCGGAATTCCACGGGCCCTGGTGACCGACAACGGTACCCAGTTCACCGACCACGGGTTCCAGGACTTCGTCACCAAACTTGGGACAAAACAACATTTCACGTCGGTCGAGCACCCTCAGACCAACGGGCAAGCCGAATCCGCGAACAGAGTCATCCTCCGAGGACTCAAACATAGACTCGGCGAAGCCAAGAGAGGATGGGTCGAGGAGCTCCACAGCATCTTGTGGGCATACCGCACCACACCCCACTCAACGACGGGCGAGACGCCATTTCGAATGACATATGGCACCGTGGCTGTCATCCCGGTCGAAATCATGGAACCATCCCGACGAACAGAGAACCCCCTCGACGAAGAAATGAACGACGAGGCACTAAGGGACGAACTCGACCTAGTCGAGGAAATCCGATCTGGTGCAGCCCTGCGCGAAGCCATCCTAAAACAACGAGTGGCTCTACGCCACAACGACAAGGTCATCAAGCGCGAGTTCGAAATCGGTAGCTTGGTATTACGTAGGAACCAGAAGGATTCCCGCGAAGGGAAGCTGGCCGCGAACTGGGAAGGACCTTATCGCGTCCACGACACCACTGGTACCGGGGCGTACTACCTCGAGCAATTAGACAGAGAGCCATTACCACGATCCTGGAACGCTGCTAAGCTAAAGCAGTACTACAGTTAAAAACTACCAACACCTGGGACCCTCGACCAACGGCACCCGCGCTTGGTCAACGAGGAAAACATCCGACTTCGTATAAAGGCTGAGGTACAAGCCCGACATACGGCTAAATCGCACAACATCGCTCGGCAAACGAGGATAATCGATAGTGCCCGACGTGGACAGCTACACCGAGCACCATCGTCGTTGTACCTGTGATCGGTGGATCTGGAACTGACTGTTTAACGCTGGTTCGCGAAATGTCGCGGAAGCAAGAGTCGCCACCGTCTTTTATTTTCTCCAAATGGAAAGGACAAAAGCATATAAAAATTCCTTATAGAGATTGTTCTCGGTTCGGGAGGTAGGTTATAGAAAGGGAAGGTGTTAGCACCCTTTCTATCCATGGTTATCCACGGGCTCTTAGATACTTGCTCACTTGTGTTTTCAAAAATGGTTTGTTTTCTTTTCAACTGTGGGTTTTAAAAAGTTTCTTTGAAAATTCCAGTTCGACTCTTGTATCGGTCCTCAAGAGTGTTTGAAAAATTGCTTTCGAAAGCTTTTTGAAAATGTGTCGGTGTGAAAAGTATTTTTTTGATTTGTTTTTGAAATTAGAGCAAGTATCTACGAGAACCTACCTACCCTAAGGAATTCGTCTGTGTAAATGTCCTTTAGAGTAGTGCCATCCCACCATTGAGAGGTAGGTAGCACCACCGTTGGAGGTGTTCGGGTCAATTCGAAGGTTCGGGACATGGTGATCACCGGAGCAATGGGAAGACACCTTAGATGCTACCCTCATGCCAGGTTCCCGGATCATGAGGACTTACTAAGACATCCTCTACTCGACGATCACCTTTCGAGGCAAGGCAACAGTGAGGCGTACCCTAGGGGTGGTGTGTGATTTGTGTGTCAGATTCGTTTATTTTTGTCTTGTCATGGTATAGGTGATCTATGCGTTTGTTTTTATTTTAGGCCATTCATTCTTGCATGCATTTATTTAACAGTTAAAAAGATGCGGAAAGTTAAAAGTTCTAAACTATTACAAAGGCGCGGGTCCACATCGCCAAATTAAAATCCCGGACCCGATTTGACATAAAATAAAGAAATAAAGTAAAGTGCGAGAAATTAAGTTTACACGGCTTTGGGAGAATTACATTGATATTTAAAAGAAATAAAATAAAATGCGCGAAACAAATCAATAATTGAAAGCGAGGGCGTTGGACCCTTTTTAATGAAATTAAATTATTATTAAATTAATTAAATTAAAAGAAAAGGAAATTGTTTTTTTGAGATTTTTTGCATTTATGGTTTTAATGAGAAAGATTAATTGAAATTAAAATGCTAACTCTAATTCTAATTGTTTTTTAGTTTATTAAGAAAGTATTAAAGTTAAACCTAAATTAACCTAATTATTTACATGCAATTTTGATTTATAAAAATAATAGGAAATATTTAATTATTTAGAGAAAAGAAAAGAAAAGGGATAAAAAATTAATACAAACCCTAATTCTACAAATTTTAAGTTTATTAGAAAAATATTAAGACTTAAACCTAAATTAAAACTAAAATCAATTAATGTTATTTATTTACAAAAAATAATATTAAATAAAAATACTTATTTTTTGTCTTTTTCTGATTTTATATTGTTTTTATATTTTTTTATGAAAATATTAAATTAAAGGAATTAATTAAAAAAACAATAATTGAGATAAATAAAAAATGAAAAAAAATATAAAAGATTGCAAACCTAGGGGGGGTCTGTCCCCAATTGAGAGGTATAACCCAGCATTTCAGGCCCATTAACTTCTGGCCTGATTGACTTTTCAGCTAGCGCACATGTGTGTTGACTGAGGTTCACCATGGTCTTCAGATCTGGTCCCTTGGATTGGTATGATTGGCCAAGTGGCAAGCTGGATTTGAGGGACATATGGTGCTCCCTTGCAACGAAACTGCATAGAAACATGAATAGAAAAATAACATTGGAAAGGGGTGGGGACCTGGGATCGAACCCAGGTCCTGAAGGTCACCAATACACTTGCTTGCCAACTGCTCCACTTGCGCTTTCTGTATATTAAATAACAAACAATTATTATAAAATAAAACAACACGTTAGTGCCTTTTTCGCGCGAATTTTCAAATCATCCAACCAACGCCTTACACTTCATCATCTTCTTCCCTAATGCGTTTTCCTGAAACAAAAAAACAATTGGATTGCGGGGGTTTTGAACCCCCACTATATAACATATGCCAAAATAGCGAATAACGCGTAGTGGCTCATAAATTGAGCGCGAGGTGTCTATTCCAATAGTCCAATCATGCTGAGTTTGGTCATGGTATTGAGAGGTTCCAATTTTACAACATTTAAAAGTACCCAATTCAAAGCTTGAAAAAACCTAAAAGACAACAATGGCAGATTCGTGTATGGTATATAAAAATTCAATCAAATAATGTGGTTAGCTTCAGAATCAAGTAATTAGTGTGAATCCATAAACAAAACGCCATGAGAATGCCTGCAAATCAAAACACGAATATGCATTTATATGAAAAAATTTTGATTTCTGTATACCGATCCAAGGCGTTAGAGTTGATGTTCTTGATTGGAATAGTCTCCTGGTCACCTTGGCAAGCTAATGGAGTGATTATTTGACCTTGAAAAGCCCTAAAACCTAGTTTTCAGTTTTTCACTTTTTTTGAGAAAATTCAAGTTTTTATTATGGCTTTTCTGCGCAGCTGGGAGCTCTTATGCATTAGGGTTGCACTATCTATATATGTGTGAAGGTTTTAGGTCAAAGAAATCAAACAAAAACCTTTGCATTCATGACTTTCAAGATTTGATTTTCAAGAATCTTTTCCAATATTTCTTCATGCCTATTTGGTACAAATCATGGCCAATCACTTCAATTCCTTCCATATCTGATCATGCACGAAATTTTAAGCCTATTCCATGCACAAAAAGATTTGATTGCATTGGTTTGGTATTTTTCATGTATTTTAATTAATTAAATGAATTATTAATAATAAAAAATCCAAATAAATAAATAAAAATGATAAAAAACTTCCCTTTGGGCCACATGGTCGTGAACATGCCTTGGATAATGAATTATGGAAGAAAAAGAGGCCCATTAGTATTTTTAGGTCATTTGAAGCAATGTTGACTTTTCAAAATATCCAAAAATTTCCCAACTTCCACAAGGCATAAATTGCTTAATTTTTAAGCTTTGCTCATGTTCTTGGACATTTTGGAAAGGTCTTTGAGTCCTCTAACCCATGTCTTTGGTCCCATGTCATTTTGATTTACCAATCTCAAGTTATGGCCTTTGACTTAAAGTCCCTTTTTGTTGACTTTTGAAAATGACCTATAATGTTGAAATTGATAACTTTTTGTGAGAGCATTTCTTGGACTTGAAGTATGAAGAGGAGTTGTAGGAAATGTCTTTCTATTCAAAATGAGCTTTGGATGGAATTTTTCTGATAATCCATGTGGAAGTTATGCCTTGGTCAAGTTACAGTTGACTTTTTCAACTGTCCAAATATGGAAACTTTTGCATCTTGATGATTTTGGAGCCAAGCTTTGAGAATCATGATCAAGCATTTATCAAATGATGTTTGTGGCTTCAAAATGAGATGTTGACAAAAAATTTGAACTTTTGACTGTCAAATGACCATTTTGCCCCTACAGTTGACTGTAGGACCATTAGGGTTTTTGACTGTGCAATTTTGTGCTGTAAGTCTTGAAACTTGGAATATGGATGTTTGACAATGTATGTAGGCATGTGGGACTTTATTAGACCCTTGGAAACTTCATTTACTTGGCCAGAACCAAAACCCTAGTTTTTTACTGTTAGGAGGCCCTTGAATTGTGCAACCCTTGGGGAGATTTTGAAGCTTTGACTTGGCAAATTTTGAAGAATATGGGAGGGCAAATTTTGGGGTACAACAGTTGCCCCTGTTCAATCTTCTTAGACCTGAGGATGCAGATTGGCTGACGTGCCTTTCGTAATCCGAAGGTGGAAGATGATTGAACACTAGAGTGCCCAGAAATTTGCGCTCACATAGTAGCAGTGTGATGGGAATGGGCTTATAGATGCCATTTGGAGATTGATGAGTAGGATGATGGGCTTATAGATGCCATGCTAAGAGATGATGGATAGGTGGATGGGCTTATAGATTCCATCTGGGTGTCAATCGCGTAAGAGATTCCTTAGCGAGAACTTGTGTACCTGCAAAAGAAAAAATGATTACCTGACCTGTTACAGGAGTGGTCTTCAAACTCTTGTGTAGATGTGTCCTGACTGGTTACATGAGCTGGATCTGGAGCTTCAAACGGCGATGAATGAACCAGGGATGGTTACTACCTCAACAGGAACGGTGAGAGAACCTCGGATGATTACAACCTCAACAGGAACGCTGAGAGAATCTGGGGACGATTACTACCTCCGCAGTAACGGGGAGAGAACCATAGGTGACTACAACCTCAATAGCAATCATTGAGAGAATCTTGGATAACTTCAACGTCAACAACAATCGTTGAGCGAATCTTGGGATGATTACTACCTCCGCAGGATCGGGGAGAGAACCATAGGCGACTACAACCTCAATAGCAATCATTGAGAGAATCTTGGATAACTTCAACTTCAACAGCAATCGTTGAGCGAATCTTGGGATGATTACTACCTCCGCATGATCGGGGAGAGAACCATAGGCGACTACAACCTCAATAGCAATCATTGAGAGAATCTTGGATAACTTCAACTTCAACAGCAATCGTTGAGCGAATCTTGGGATGATTACTACCTCCGCAGGATCGGGGAGAGAACCATAGGCGACTACAACCTCAATAGCAATCATTGAGAGAATCTTGGATAACTTCGACTTCAACAGTAACGCTAAGCGAATCTGGGGATGATTACTACCTCCGCAGTATCGGGGAGAGAACCATAGGCGACTATAACCTCAACAGCAATCATTGAGAGAATCTTGGATAACTTCGACTTCAACAGTAACGCTGAGCGAATCTGGGGATGATTACTACCTCCGCAGTATCGGGGAGAGAACCACAGGCGACTACAACCTCAACAGTATCATTGAGAGAATCTTGGATAACTTCTGCTGAGTCTTTATCAGGAAAATCTGTTAGGGGTCGATTTAGCTGGACTAGAGAAGGCCTTGGACTGGATAAGAAACAGAAAAATCTTAGGGTCGATTTAACTGAACCGGTCTAGGTCTTGAAATGTAGCTTGAGAACTTAACTGGATCTTTCCTGAAAGGTAAAGGTCAGTTATATGCAATGCATGATATGAATCAAGCAATGATGTTCTCAACATAAATGAGATTGTAAGATATGATGCGTATATGCATGCTATAATGTATGGGAATGCGATGTTTAAGAATGTATCTTTTGTCTTAGGAAAATAAATCCTTGACGGGTGCCAGGAAGTCATTCCTGGACTGATGTTGAAGAATAGATCTTTGCTTCCGCTTGGGGATGACGATTGCAAGAATACCGGCAGGAGAAGATAACTCCGTTGGGGAATAAACTTGGCGAATGGATTACTCTGCGGGGAGAAAGGTGCTCTAACTATCTTGCTGGGAAGCAATACTCTGTGGGGAGAGAGGTACTTTGTTGAGTTGTTGATAATAACTTGCTGGGGATACCCTTGTTGTGTTGGAAGTGTTAATAGACTTCGCTGGGGATAAGAAGACTTCGCCGAGGACGATATTCTCGTGGCTTTAGGCTGAGGATAACCCAGTTATATCCTGGTAGGGAAATAACTCTTTGAATAAAGCCGGGAGATGCGTTCGTGCTCTGCGAGGATAAGCTTCCAGAATCTACTGGGGATAAGCTTACTGTTTGGGGAGATGAATTCCAACTTTTCTGGGGAAGCTGGACTGGACTCTCCTGGGGAAGTTTCTGAGATGTATTGGGAAGTGGCCCTGCTGGATGCCTGGTATGCCGCCGGGGAACAATCTTTAGGTCAAGACTGCCGGGGATGCTTATTAAGAATACATGTATGTATGCTGCTGGGGAATGTTGAGATCTACTGGAGGATATCCAACTTCCTTAAGGTTTGATAATATAGCTTTGCTTGAGGAGAGTATACTGTCTTGCTGACTTACTCTCTGGGGAATTGGGACGTACTGGTTATGTTCTTTAGCTGAACCTACCTTGGTACCTTGGAGGATGGAACAATTAGATTGCTTAGACAACTCTTTATTGCCCCTGTTTCTAATGTTACCTGTAATTAATCCTTTGTTTCGTATGCAAATATTTATGAGTTTTAGCAAATTATTGTCAATGCATATATCACAAATTGAACCTTGGACGTTCTTCGCAAAGCAAAACAGAAAAGGAAAAAACAATGGGCAATTTTAACTGAAAGATATATTTGTATTTATTTTTGAATGGCCTGTAAATAGGCGTTTTATGTACAAGAGGCTGACGTCCTAGTAAGAGGACGCCGCCGGACAAAAGAGTTTATACAATTTGTACAAAAGGAAATAAAACAGCTGTGTGAAATGAATGATCCCACTGGGTTTCAACTCTGCTATTGCCTTTATAACTCCGAGCGTCTCATCACTTGATGACCTTGGTTGAAGATGAAGTTGATTGATCGATGTCGTCTGAACTTGATGTAGATACCGGATTCTGGATGCAAAGTGATCCAATGAGACATAGTATTACGCTTTATCCCTAACTTTTGCCTGGACCGCCCTTTCGGGTTTTCAGTCCACCGGGATACCCATTTTTGCCCAAGCCGCCTTTTCAGGTTTTCGACTTGCCGGGTGTACAGATTTTTTTCATTTCATCCCTTCATTTTGCCCGAACCCTTTTGGTTCGCCGGGAAGCCCTAATTTTTGCCTAGGCATGTCAGCCTAGTGGGTCTTTTTTCATGCGTAGTATCTTTTTACTATGTCTACATTGGCGGGGTGAAGAAGGTCGTCACCATCCATGTTGGTTAGAATCATGGCTACTCCTGAGAACACATGTTTAACCACAAATGGCCCTTCGTATGTAGGGGTCCATTTTCCCCTTGGATCACTCTGAGGAAGGATGATTCGCTTGATTACCAGATCCCCAACTTGATATTCCTGTGGTCTGACCTTTTTGTTAAATGCCTTGATCATCCGTTTCTGATACGTCTGACCGTGGCAGATAGCAGCAAGTCTCTTTTCATCAATAAGGTTTAGCTGATCAAGTCGTGTTTGGATCCAATCATCTTCGTTCAGATTTGCATCCTTCATTATCCGGAGAGAGGGTATTTGTACTTCGATCGGTAAGACTGCCTCCATACCATAGACCAAGGAGAAAGGAGTTGCCCCGGTTGACGTCCTGGCTGAGGTGCGGTACCCGTGTAGAGCGAACGGTAACATCTCATGCCAATCTTTATAGGTCACTGTCATCTTCTGCACGATTTTCTTAATATTTTTATTTGCTGCTTCTACAGCCCCATTCATCTTCGGTCTGTAAGGAGAAGAGTTGTGGTGCTGTATTTTAAACTGCTCGCAGAGCTCAGTGATCATCTTGTTATTGAGATTGGTACCGTTGTCTGTAATAATTCTCTCTGGGACGCCGTATCGACAGATCAGGTTGTGCCGAATGAACCGTGCCACAACAGTCTTGGTTACCGTAGCGTAGGAAGCTGCTTCGACCCACTTCGTGAAGTAATCAATCGCTACCAGGATGAAGCGATGCCCATTAGATGCCATAGGTTTAATCTCACCGATCATATCTATGCCCCACATTGCAAACGGCCAAGGCGCAGTCAGAACATTTAGAGGAACTGGAGGAACATGCACCTTGTCTGCATAAATCTGGCATTTATGGCATGTCCGAGAATGTTGATAGCAGTCAGCTTCCATGGTGGACCAGAAATACCCTGCCCGAAGGATTTTCTTCGCCATAGTGTGTCCACTGGAATGTGTCCCGAAGGTCCCTTCATGTAGCTCTTCCATGATCCTTTCTGCTTCAGTCTTGTCTACACAACGCAGTAAGGTAGAATCATGGTTTCGCTTGTACAAGATGTCGTTGCTAAGGAAGAACTTCGATGCGAACCTTCTCAGAAACTTCTTATCGTTGACAGATGCGCCTTCAGGGTATTCCTGAGTTTCCAGATATCTCTTCACCTCATGGTACCAAGGCTTCTCAGTCTCGAGATCACAACAGTATGCCGGTTCGTCCAGTTTCCAGATGATGATCCGGGGAGCCTCATTGTCCCATTTGACCTTGAACAGAGAAGACATCGTAGCTAACGCGTCCGCCAGCTGATTCTCCTCTCTCGGAAAGTGTTCAAAGGTTATCTTCGTGAAGTGGGGGATCAATGTCAACACACATTCTCTGTAAGGAATAAGGTTCGGATGTTTCGTATCCCACTCTCCTTTGATCTGATTGATCACAAGAGCGGAATCTCCGAAGACACTCAGAAACTTGATCCTTAGGTCGATCGCAGCTTGAAGACCCATGATGCACGCCTCATACTCTGCCATGTTGTTGGTACAATTGAAACATAGCCGGGCAGTGAGTGGAGTATGAGTGCCTTGAGGGGATATGATTACAGCACCGATACCGTTACCCAAAGCATTGGAGGCTCCGTCAAAGTGCATAGACCATCGGGATCCTTCCTCAGGTCCTTCATCCGGTCCAGGTACTTCACAATCAGTCACTATCATGATGCTTTCGTCAGGAAACTCGAAGTTCATTGACTGATAGTCGTCTACTGCCTGATGTGCCAAATGGTCTACCAATACACTTCCCTTGATGGATTTCTGGGTCGTGTACTGAATGTCGTATTCCGTCAAGATCATTTGCCATCTTACAATTCTCCCAGACAGAGCAGGCTTTTCGAATATGTACTTTATAGGATCCATCTTTGAGATCAACAAGGTAGTGTGAGTCAGCATATACTGTCTTAGCCGGCGAGCAGCCCATACCAAAGCGCAGCAAGTTTTCTCAAGCAGTGAGTATCGGGTCTCACAGTCGGTAAACTTTTTGCTAAGGTAATAAATGGCATGCTCTTTTCGGCCAGACTCGTCATGCTGCCCCAGCACACACCCCATTGAGTTGTCAAGCACTGTCAGATATAGTATCAGAGGTCTCCCTTCAACCGGTGGCATAAGGATGGGTGGTTCTTGGAGATACTCTTTGATTCTGTCAAAAGCAGCCTGACATTCATCATTCCAGCGTACTACCTGATCTTTCTTCAGCAGCTTGAAGATTGGCTCACAGGTAGCAGTCAGATGCGAGATGAACCGAGCAATGTAATTCAGACGTCTAAAAAGCCTCTGGCCTCCTTCTCTGTCTTAGGGACTGGCATCTCTTGAATAGATTTAACCTTGGCAGGGTCCACTTGAATACCCTTATCACTTACCATGAAGCCTAGCAACTTCCCAGATCTTACCCCGAAGGTGCACTTGTTCGGGTTCAACCTCAGCTTGTACAACTTCAGACGGTCAAACAATTTCTGCAGATGATCTAGGTGCTCTTCCTCAGTTTGGGACCTTGCGATCATGTCGTCAACATACACTTCTATCTCATGATGGATCATGTCATGAAATAAAGCAACCATGGCACGTTGGTAGGTTGCCCCAGCGTTCTTTAGTCCGAAAGGCATGACCTTGTAGCAGAAGGTACCCCACTGAGTTACAAATGTAGTCTTTTCCATGTCTTCAGGAGCCATATTGATCTGATTGTAACCTGAAAAGCCATCCATGAAAGAGAACACCTTATGCTGAGCTGTATTGTCAACAAGGACATCAATGTGAGGTAGGGGGAAGTCATCCTTGAGGCTGGCCCTGTTCAGATCCCTGTAGTCGACACACATTCTGACCTTACCATCCTTCTTAGGTACCGGCACCACATTAGCAACCTACTGAGGGTAAGACGTCACTGCAAGGAACCCAGCATCAAACTGTTTCATAACCTCGGCTTTGATCTTCTCAGACATCTCTGGACGCATACGACGGACCTTTTGCTTAACCGGAGGACAGTCTTCCTTAGTAGGCAAATGATGGACCACAATGTCGGTATCCAATCCGGGCATGTCTTCGTAGGACCAGGCAAAGATCTCCATATAATCATGTAGCATCTTAGTCAACCGTTGCTTCACGCTGAGCTCTAGGTTGGCACCAATCTTTACCTCTTTCCTGTCTGCTTCAGTACCCAGATTTATTGTCTCCACTGGCTCTTCGTGTGGTTGAATTGCCCTCTCTTCCTGGAGTAACAGTCTTGCAAGCTCGCCGGGCACTTCACAATCATCTTCACCTTTGTCTTCGGCTAAGTTGATCGGATTTTCGAAGTCATAACTGGCAGTAGCAGAGTCGTTACCAGTGAGATCCAGAGTGGATTGAAACCTGTATGAGTGAGTGTGTGCGTAAATACAGCTGTTTTGAAATATAGATAAAGGAAGGAAAGACAGAAAAGGAGCATAAGATTTGAAATGCGAGAAAACGTCCAAGATTTTCATTTATGATATATGAAATGACAATTTATATGCCCTTACAAATGAAGCCACGGTGCCCCGGGTAAGACACCGGGCCATAAAGTTCAATTTATTGTTTATTACAAATAACGAAACAAAGAAGTTTATTACTGCGTAACAAAAGTAACAGGAGTATGGTCATTGGCAATCCAATTGGTCAATCCGCCATCAGTTGTCGGGTAAATCCAGCTATTGAACTCAGCTTCATCCACTTCAATATCCTCCCCAACAGCATTCACTCCTGGATTGGTAATGAGCACATGAGGTCTTCTGGTCTTTGCCTTTCGCATAGCCTTCTGACCCTCTGCAGTAAAACCCAGTCCAAATTTGTCAGTTTTTTGTGTAAAGTCGGGAAGCCTGCCCCAATTAGTACATTCACCTTTCTGAACCACAGCCCGGGCATCCTTCAGAGAAGCCATTTTCAAAGGAACATCCTCTTCGACCGCTGTTTCTGCTGCTGCTGAAATTGGAAGTACCTCTTCGAAATGCTGAAAGGGGGTTTCAATAAACTCCCCGTCCATCTCAATATATCTGAAGGAATTCAAATGGCTCACCATATATTCCTCCTCTCCCTGCACAGTGACGATCTTCCCTCTGACAGGGTATTTCAGCTTCTGGTGCAAGGTAGAAGTCACTGCCCCGGCTTTCTGGATCCAAGGTCGACCCAGTAGACAAGAATACGATGGACGGATATCCATCACATAAAAGGTAGAGTCAAACACCTGAGAGCCCACACGAATATGAATGTCAACCTCTCCATGAACCATCCTCTTGGAACCGTCAAAGGCTCTGACGATGATATTGCTGGGTTTCAGTTCCAGGCCTTCACAATCCAAACGGTCTAAAGCTTTCTTGGGTAGCACATTTAGGGAGGAACCAGTGTCCACCAACACATGCGCCAGAGTAGTGCCCCTGCATTCAATAGAGACATGCAGAGCATCATTGTGGTCCCTTCCCTTTGCAGTCAGGTCAGCATCTGAGAAACCCAAGCCATTGTCTGCCGTCAGATTTGCTACGCAATCAGTGAACTGAACTGCAGATGTCTCCTGTGGCACATGGGCCGTCTTGAGAAATGAGATCAAGGCCTTAGCATGGGCCTCTGAGCACAGGAGTAAGGAGAGCATGGAGATCTTAGGGCGTATGCCCTAGCTGCTCGACAACATTAAAGTCACTCTTCTTTATTATCTTCAGGATTTCCTCCATCTCTTGTTGGGAGGCCTCAGCATTTATAGGTATTGGTGCCTCCATCCGTGCAGGCTCATCTTCAATCCCTTTACGCCGAGCATTGGATGACTCGGCAGCAGGGGAAACAACTTGATCAGCAACAGGAACAGGTACACTTGTAGGTGTTATTGTAAGGGGTCTTCGAATAGCGGGCAGTGCAATGTCAGGCGAGAAGAGCCTGCCACTGCGGGTAACCTTGGCTGGGCCAGTGATATCGCAGATGCTGGCGCCAGCGTTGAACTCTTGTTTGATACCATTCACATACACATCTGCCCCATAGTGCCAGGGGACAACTTTATCAGATACGTAGGGGAGATGCCCCGGAACAGTAATAACAACAGGTGCGACAGTCATGATTTGGACAGGCTTCTTCGGGAGAGCCTTGATTGGATTATTGAAGATGGTAACCACAGAAACTTCTTCTACCGGAACCAACTGCACAACAGACTTCTTGAACAGAATCTCCTTACTGTCCATCAGGCTTTGGATGCCTAACTTCAGCAAGGGACAACCAGATAGGGAAACAACACAGAACAGGCAACCCTCACTGCAACCCGGAAATAAACCGGCCAGCAGTAGGTTCCTCTTGACAGTCTTCAAAGGAGTAGCTACATCATCCACAGAAACAGCGTAAACATCTTCATCAACAACATTTACTCCATGCTGGGGCATGGGAGCAGTTACCACATTCAGCCTCTCAGGCGCTTCAAACTGTATCTCTTTTGCGTCAATAAGGTCTTGCACCTTATTCCTTAATGCCCAACAGTCATCAGTGGAGTGCCCCGGGCAATCAGAATGGTAAGCACAGCGAGCGTTCGGATTGTATTTGGGGGAGGCAGTGTTCACAACTTTGGGTGCCTCTCTGACAGTCACTAAATTAGTGGATAGCAACTGTGGCAAGATCTGCGACAAAGTCATACTCAAACGGGTGAATTCTCTTCTAGGTCTTTCAGCCCTCTGAGGATTGGTTTGCCGAGGAGAGGCAGCAGGCTTAGCAATCATTACCGCACTGACAGATTGGTGGCGCTCAGATTTTTCTTGTTTTCTAGAGCCGTATACAGCACTAGCATCCTTTTTGAAGGGTTTCTTCTCAGAACTAGACGATGCACCCTTCGGAATCTTACCAGACTTCAACCCAGCCTCAATTCTCTCTCCAGTCAGAATAAGATCAGTAAACCCTGCAGATGAGTTACCGATAAGATGGTTGAAAAACGGCCCAGATAGGGTCCCCAAGAACATGTCTACCAACTCCCGGTCAGTCAACGGAGGCTGCACCCTGCCAGCCAGATCCCTCCACTTCTGAGCGTACTCTTTAAAACCTTCGCTTGAACCTAACGACATACCCTGGAGTTGGGTACGTGTAGGGGCAAGGTCGGCATTATACTGATACTGCTTATAGAAAGCAGTAGCCAACTCCTCCCAGTTACGAACCTTGGTCCCATCCAGCTGATAGAACCATTCGAGACGAGTCCCTGAAAGACTCTCCTGGAAGAAGTGGATCCACAAATTCTTATCCACTGAGTACGGTTGAATCTTCCGAACATAGGACCTGAGATGTAGCTTGGGACAGGACGCTCCGTCATATTTGGTAAAAGATGGTGCTTTGAACTTACGAGGAATGATCACACCAGTAGACAAACCCAAATCTCCGAAATCCAGCCCAGGTACCTGTTGTATCTCCATAGCGTTCAGCCTGTCTTCCAACTGCTTGTAACGGTCTTCAGCCGGAGGATATTGCTCTTCATCAAAATCAGTCTCATTGTCGGAGACTACCGGACTTGGACCCTTTCCCTCTTGAGGAGTACCCTTGCCAATAGAAGAACCAGCCTCTTCATTTTGCATAGTGTTGCCAAACCTTCGGCCCGAGTTGAAAAGAACAGTTCTTCTCCTCTTCTTCTTCTCCTTCTTCAGGAGCAGAGCCTTCAGCTCTTCTTGGCCCTGAGCCAGACCCATGATTAATTCCTGAAATTGCGCATTCTGCGCCTGAAGAGCCTTGATGGACATCTCGGTTGATGATGAGTCAGGGTTCATGATGCTGAAATAAACAGCGAAGAACGGTAAGCAACCTGAAAAGAGGAAACCTGCTATGCACATGATGAATGGAATGCGTATGATTTATGTTTTCAAAGACAATCGGGAATCAACTTTGTAAACAAAAAGGAACACACTTCATTAGATTCAACTTTGAAACTTAAATTGTCCAACAGGTTGCCCTTAGGCGTTACATGAAAGGAAATACTGAAAAGGGAAGTAAAACTGTAAAAGAACACCCAGAGCTCCTTATTGATCCCATGGTCTCCTCTTCTTAGTACGGATGTAGTCATTCAGAGCTCGCTCATTCTCCAACTGCTTCATCAGCTTTTGGATCTTCAGTTCCTGCTCGTTGAACTTTTCCCGATAAGAATCCCGTTCTTCTCGCAGTTGCGACCAAGACCTCTTTAATGTCTCATAATCAGTAGGTATCTGAGGAGGAAGGACAGTTGGAGGAACACCATCTTTGTCAGGACACTCAAGAATGACGGGTCTGACAGCTTCATACGGCATACCTAACTTCTGAGCACGGATGCAAACCCATTTGTAGTAGGCTTCCATAGGTAAAGAAGTCTTTGGCCCCAACTCTTGTGGGTCAGCTTTATGAACTTTGTCCCAAGCCTTGATGAACCTACGACGCAGCTCGTCACTATCCACCTGAAACTCAAAACTGATGTGAGGCACCAACATCTCATGGGGGCCTGCTCTTCTGGCTCTTCCAAACTGACGGAGTGCTAGACATGGATTATAAGAGATTCCTCCTTGGGTACCAATCAGAGGAACATTGGGGTATTCCCCGCATCGATCAATAACAGCTGTCTCATCCAAACCTCTGCAAGTCCAAATGATGTCTTTGTCGGTGAGAGACATTAACCTATGAGCCCAACCTCTTCCTTCTTGGTTCTTCAGCACGAACTTAGGAAGGTGCAAAATAAACCACCTCACCAACAAAGGGATACAACACCATAGGGTTCCTCGTCTTCGGGTAGTACGAGCATGAAGTTGTTGCAAGATGTCACCCAAGAGAGTGGGCACCGGATTCTGAGACATAAAGATCCTTATGGCAGTGACATTGATGAAGTTGTCAGGATTATGAAACAAGACTAACCCATAGATTAAGAGAGCCAAGATGTTTTCATATGCCCTAAAGTCCAGGTCATTCCAGAAACTGCTAGCCTTACCAATCAGAAACTTGGCCAAGAAACCCTTTACTCTGCTTCTAGCTACCCAGTTGTCCATTACCTCTTGATGTGTCAAGGTAAGAGCTGCAGCAACATCCTCAAGCCTGAGGGTCTTTTCCCAACCAGTAAAGGGAGTCTGATCCAAGATAGGGATACCAAGCAAATCAGAGAACTCTTCCAGGGTAGGGACCAGCTGGAAGTCTTGAAAGGTGAAGCACTGGTACAGAGGGTCATAGAACTGGGTCAGAACACTCATCAACTGTTGATCCCGCTTTGTAGTGACTAAACTGAGAAGAGAACCATGCCTCTGAATGAAGGAAGTGGTATTTGGAATTCTGCTAACCAACTCATCAAGCAACTCAGGTGAACGAACAAAGTTGAACCGGATAGTATTCCTTCGCACAGGCATCATGATATCCTACAAAATAGAGCAAAGGTGAAACCCTCTTGTCTTTGAAATGGCCAGTCCTTATGCAGGATGCATGCAATGCTCATGATGTTATGATGTTATGATAAAACACACCACAAATAAATACAAAGGCAAACATGGTAAGGCACACAAGTCACACAAGGAAAGCCCCTAAAGTTTAGGCCAGCATGAGGTCTAGGTACTACCCTCTTTTAGTTTGTTGGTTCATACCTGTCTGTGATCGGTGGATCTGGAACTGACTGTTTAACGCTGGTTCGCGAAATGTCGCGGAAGCAAGAGTCGCCACCGTCTTTTATTTTCTCCAAATGGAAAGGACAAAAGCACAGAAAAATTCCTTATAGAGATTGCTCTCGGTTCGGGAGGTAGGTTATAGAAAGGGAAGGTGTTAGCACCCTTTCTATCCATGGTTATCCATGGGCTCTTAGATACTTGCTCATTTGTGTTTTCAAAAGTGGTTTGTTTTCTTTTCAACTGTGGGTTTTAAAAAAGTTTCTTTGAAAATCTCAGTTCGACTCTTGTATCGGTCCTCAAGAGTGTTTGAAAAATTGCTTTCGAAAGCTTTTTGAAAATGTGTCGGTGTGAAAAGTATTTTTGAATTTGTTTTGAAATTAGAGCAAGTATCTACGAGAACCTACCTACCCTAAGGAATTCGTCTGTGTAAATGTCCTTTAAAGTAGTGCCATCCCACCATTGAGAGGTAGGTAGCACCACCGTTAGAGGTGTTCGGGCCAATTCGAAGGTTCGGGACGTGGTGATCACCAGAGCAATGGGAAGACACCTTAGAAGCTACCCTCATGCCAGGTTCCCGGATCATGAGGACTTACTAAGACATCCTCTACTCGACGATCACCTTTCGAGGCAAGGCAACAGTGAGGCGTACCCTAGGGGTGGTGTGTGATTTGTGTGTCTGATTCAGTTATTTTTGTCTTTTGTCATGTTATTGGTGATCTAGCGCTTGTTTTTATTTTTATCCATTCATTCTTGCATGCCTTGATTAACAATTAAAAATTGCGAAAAGTAAAAGATCTAAAGCTATTACAAAAGGCGCGGGTCCACATCGCCAAAATTTCTTGAACCCGATTTGACAAAAAAAAATAAAGAATTAAAAGTGCGAGGAATTAATTACACGGCTTCGGGAGAGATACATAAATATTAAAAGAAATAAAATAAATATGCGAATTAAATAGGAATTAAGACGAGGGCGTTGGACCCTTTTTGCAAAATTAAATTAATGATGGAATTAATTAATTAAAAAAGAAAAGAAATTGTTTTTTGGTATTTTTTGGTATTTTATGATTTTAATGAAAAAAGAATTAATTAAAATGACATGATAACCCTAATTCTAGTTGTTTTTAATTTATTAAAAAAGAAGATTAAATTTTAACCTAAAATTAACCCTAATTAATTTACATGCGATTTAATTACAAAAATAAATATTTAATGTTTTAATTATTATGGAAGAAAAAATAAAAAGGAATAAAAATTATCATAAACCCTAATTCTATATTTTTTTAGATTTTTATTAAAAGAGTTAAAATTAAAACCTAATTTAAAACTAGTTAATTAATGGACTTTATTTACAAAATACTATTAAATAAAATATTTATTATTTTTTATCTTTTCTGATTTTTTGGTGTTTTTTATATATCATGAAAACATTAAATTAATTAATAACAATAATTAAAAGAAAGTAAAAAGAATGAAAAATAAAGAATAATAAAAAACATTTGCAAACCTAGGGGGGTTGCTGTCCCCAAAGTGGAGGTGTTTCTTTTAGCAATCTGGCCCATTTAAATTCCTGGCCCCTTTGACTTTTCCATTAGCGTGCATAAGCATTGACCAGGGCTTACCATGGTCTCCGAATCTGTGCCTTTGGATTCATGAAGTTGGACGCGTGGACAGTTTGATTGTGAAGGCGTACAGTGGTCCACCATATTGAATCTGCATATGAACACTAAATGAAGAAAAATATGAAAGGGGGTGAGGACCTGGGGCTCGAACCCAGGTCCCGAACATTACCACTCAAGCGCTTCACCAACCGTACCATTTTGCTTATCTGTAAATAATATAATTAATAAACATAATAAAACAAACATGTGTTAGTGCTTTGTTTTCCGCGCGAAAGTTTAAACCGGCCAACCATAGTCCTACACATCATCATCTTCCTCGCGTTTGTTTTATTTTTCCTGAAACAAGAACAATTTAGCAACGGTTTTCAAACGTTTTAAAAGGCGCCATTAGAGAAAATAGCGAATAGCCCAGGAAGGCTCATAAATTGAGCGCGAGGGTGGGTTTCTTTTCGTCTGAGTATGCTTGATTCAATGGTGGTATTCAGGTGTCCTAATTTTACCATATCACGAAATGCCCAAATTAAAGCTTGCAAAACCCTAATATTCATCCATGGCAAATCTTCATACGATGCACAAAAACTCAATTCAATCACATGGTTAGTCTCAGAATCAATTGATTAATAAGAATTCATGAACAAAATGCAATGAATATGCTTAAACTGTAAAATACGATTATGAAAAAAAGTGAGAAAAGTTGGACTTCTGTACAATGATTCAAAGGGTTAGGGACTGTGTTCTTGATCCAGGCACGTTGCTTGATGTCTTTGGAAGGCAATAGGATGAGTTTCTTGGCTTGAATCGACCTGCAAATAGGTTTTCAGATTTGAGTTTTTAAAGCAAAAAGCCAAGTTTTGTTTTTCAATTTCTTGCGCAGCTTCCTGGTCTTTAGGATTAGGTTTAGCATATATATGTATCTGTGAATGATTAGGGTTGAAAAAACTTGATCAAAATCCATGAATTAATGAATATGATATTTGATTTTTAACCATGATTTTCAAATCTTTTTCACATGCTTTTTGATACAAATCACATCCAATTCCATTGGTTCTTTCCATATTTGGCTAGGCACGAAATCTTGAGGATATAATATGCACAAAAAGATTGAAAAACTAGGTTTAGCATTTTTCATGTATTTATTTTAATTTAAATGAATTATTAATAATAAAAATTCAAATAAATAAATAAAAAATGAAGAAAAACTTCCCTTTGGGCCAAGTGGTCGTGAACATGCCTTGGATGATGAATTGTGGAAGAAAAATAGGCCCATTAGCAATTTTAGGTCATTTGAATCAATGTTGACTTTTCAAAATATCCAAAAATTTCCCAACTTCCACAAGGCATAACTTGCTCAATTTTTAAGATTTGCTCATGTTCTTGGACATTTTGGAAAGGTCTTTGAGTCCTCTAACCAATGGCTTTGGTACCATGTCATGTTGATTTACCAATCTCAAGTTATGGCCTTTGACTTAAAGTCCCTTTTTGTTGACTTTTGAAAATGCCCTATAATGTTGAAATTGATAACTTTTTGTGAGAGCATTTATTGGACTTGAAGTATGAAGATGAGTTGTAGGAAATGTCTTTATCTTCAAAATGAGCTTTGGAGGGAATTTTTCTGATAATCCATGTGAAAGTTATGCCCTGGTCAATTTACAGTTGACTTTTTCAGCTGTCCAAATAAGGAAACTTTTGCATCTTGATGATTTTTGAGCCAAGATTTGAGAATCATGATCAAGCATTGATCAAATGATGTTTGTGGCTTCAAAATGAGATGTTGATCAAAAATTTGAACTTTTGACTGTCAAATGACCATTTTGCCCCTACAGTTGACTGTAGTGCAATTAGGGTTTTTGACTGTGCAATTTTGTGCTGAAAGTCTTGAAACTTGGTATGAGGATGCTTGACCATATTTATAGGCATGTGGGACTTGATTGGACCCTTTGAAACTTCATTTTCTTGATCAGAACCAAAACCCTAATCTTGACTGTTTAGGAGGCCCTTGAACTGTGCAACCCTTGGGGAATCTTGAAGCTTGACTTGGCAATTTCTTGAAGAATATGGGAGGGAAAATTTTGGGGTACAACAGTTGCCCCTGTTCAATCTTCTTAGACCTGAGGATGCAGATTGGCTGACGTGCCTTTCGTAATCCGAAGGTGGAAGATGATTGAACACTAGAGTGCCCAGAAATTTGCGCTCACATAGTAGCAATGTGATGATGGAATGGGCTTATAAATGCCATTTGGAGATTGATGAATAGGATGATGGGCTTATAGATGCCATCTGGATGTTGATCGCGTAAGAGATTCCTTAGCGAGAGCTTGCGTACCTGGAAAAGAAAAAACGATACCTGACATGTTGCAGGAACTGGTCTTCAGATGCTTTGTATAGATGTGTGCTGACTGGTTACAGGAGCTGAATCTGGAGCTTCAAAAGATGATGAATGAACCAGGGGTGGTTACTACCTCAGCAGGAATGGTGAGAGAACCATGGATGACCTTAACCTCAACAACAATCGTTGAGAAAATCTTGGTGGGAATTACCATCTCCGCAGGATCGGGGAGAGAACCATAGGCAATTATAATCTCAAAAGCGGACGTTTGAGAAAAAATTGGAATGGAATTATCGTCTCCGCAGCATTGGGGAGAGATCCATAGGAAATTATAATCTCAAAAACGGACGTTTGAGAAAAACCTGAAATGGAATTATCGTCTCCGCAGCATTGGGGGGAGAACCATAGGAAATTATAATCTCAAAAGCGGACATTTGAGAAAAACCTGGAATGGAATTATCATCTCCGCAGCATTGGGGAGAGAACCATAGGAAATTATAATCTCAAAAGCAGACGTTTGAGAAAAACCTGAAATGGAATTATCGTCTCCGCAGCATTGGGGAGAGAACCATAGGAAATTATAATCTCAAAAGCGGACGTTTGAGAAAAACCTGAAATAGAATTATCGTCTCCGCAGCATTGGGGAGAGAACCATAGGAAATTATAATCTCAAAAGCGGACGTTTGAGAAAAACCTGGAATGGAATTATCATCTCCGCAGCATTGGGGAGAGAACCATAGGAAATTATAATCTCAAAAGCGGGCGTTTGAGAAAAACCTGAAATGGAATTATCGTCTCCGCAGCATTGGGGAGAGAACCATAGGAAATTATAATCTCAAAAGCGGACGTTTGAGAAAAACCTTTGATAACTTCTACTGAGTCTTCATCAGAAAATCTGTTTGGGGTCGATTTAGCTGGACTAGAGAAGGCCTTGGACTGGATAAGAAATCTTTGGAGTCGATTAACTGAACCGGTCTAGGTCTTGAAATATGATTGAGAATTTAGCTGAATCTTTCCTGAAAGGTAAAGGTCAGTCATACGCAATGCATGATATGGATCAAGCAATGATGTTCTCAACATAAATGAGATTTGTAAGATATGATGCGTATATGCATGCTATAATGATGTATGTGATGTTTAGGAATGTATGTTTTCGTCTAGGAAAGTAAATCCTTGACGGGTGCCGGGAAGTCACTCCTGGGCTGATGTTTGAAGAATAGATTTCGCTTCTGCTGGGGATGATAGCTGCAAGAATACCGGTAGGAGAAGATGACTCCATTGGGGAATGAACTTGGCGAATGGAATATTCTGCGGGGAGAAAAGTACTCTGACGATCTTGCTGGGAAGCGATACTCTGTGGGGAGAGAGATACTTTGCTGGAATGTTGATAATACCTTGCTGGAGATACCTTTGTTGTATTGGAAGCGTCGATAGACTTCGCTGAGGATAAGAAGACTTTGTTGAGGACGCTCTTTCCGTGGCTTTTGGCTGAGGATAACCCAGTTATATCCTGGTAAGGAAATAACTCTTTAAATAAAGTCGGACGACGCGTTCGTATTTTGCAAGGATAAGCTTCCAGAATCTACTGGGGGTAAGCTTACTGCTTGGGGAGATGAATTCCAACTTTCCTGGGGAAATTGGGTTGGACTCTCTTGTGGAAGTTTTGAACTGCGGGGGAAGTAATTCCTTTGAATGTTTGATATACCGCCGGGGAACAATCTTTAGACCAAGACTGTCGGGGATGCCTGTTAAGAGTGCATATATGCTGCTGGGGAATGTTGAGATCTACTGGAGGATACTCAACTTCCTTAAGATCTGATAATATAACTTGGAGAGAGTATACTGACTGCTTACTCTCTGGGGAATTAGGATATCTGGTTATGTTCTTTAGCTGAACCTACCTTGGTACCTTGGAGGATAGAACAATTAGATTGCTTAGACAACTCTTTATTGCCCCTGTTTCTAATGTTACCTGTAATTAATCCTTTGTTTCATATGCAAAGATTCATGAGTTAGCAAATCATTGTCAATGCATATATCACAAATTGAACCTTGGACGTTCTTCGCAAAACAAAACAGAAAAAGAAAAACAATGGGCACTTTTAACTGAAAAGTATATTTGTATTGATTTTTGAATGGCCTGAAAATAGGCGTTTTGTGTACAAGAGGCTGACGTCCTAGTAAGAGAACGCCGCCGAACAAAAGAGTTTATACAAATTTTGTACAAGAGGAAATAAAACAGTTGTGTGAAATGAATGATCCCACTGGGTTTCAACTCTGCTATTGCCTTTATAACTCCGAGCGTCTCATCACTTGATGACCTAAACGAAGAATGAAGCTGACTGATCGATGCCGTCTGAGCTTGATATAGATACCGGATTCCAGATGCGAAGTGATCCAATGAGACATAGTATTACGCTTTATCCCTAATTTTTGCCTGGACCGCCCTTTCGGGTTTTCAGTCCACCGGGATACCCATTTTTGCCCAAGCCGCCTTTTCAGGTTTTCGACTTGCCGGGTGTACAGATTTTTTTCATTTCATCCCTTCATTTTGCCCGAACCCTTTTGGTTCGACGGGAAGCCCTAATTTTTGCCTAGGCATGTCAGCCTAGCGGGTCTTTTTTCTTGCGTAGTATCTTTTCACTATGTCTGCATTAGCGGGGTGAGGAAGGTCGTCACCATCCATGTTGGTTAGAATCATGGCTCCTCCTGAGAACACATGTTTAACCACAAATGGCCCTTCGTACGTAGGGGTCCATTTTCCCCTTGGATCACTCTGAGGAAGGATGATTCTCTTGATTACCAGATCCCCAACTTGATATTCCTGTGGTCTGACCTTTTTGTTAAATGCCCTGATCATCCGTTTTTGGTACGTCTGACCATGACAAATAGCAGCAAGTCTTTTTTCATCAATAAGGTTTAACTGATCAAGTCGTGTCTGGATCCAATCATCCTCATTCAGATTTGCATCCTTCGTTATCCGGAGAGAGGGTATTTTCACTTCGATCGGTAAGACTGCCTCCATACCATAAACCAAAGAGAAAGGAGTTGCCCCGGTTGACGTCCTAGCTGAGGTACGGTACCCATGTAGAGCGAACGGTAACATCTCGTGCCAATCTTTATAAGTCATTGTCATCTTCTGCACGATTTTCTTGATGTTCTTATTTGCTGCTTCGACAGCCCCATTCATCTTCGGTCTGTAAGGAGAAGAATTGTGGTGCTGTATCTTGAACTGCTCGCAGAGCTCAGCGATCATCTTATTATTCAGATTGGTACCATTGTCTATAATAATTCTCTCTGGGACGCTGTACCGACAGATCAGGTTATGCCGAATGAACCGTGCCACAACAGTCTTGGTTACCGTAGCATAGGATGCTGCTTCGACCCACTTCGTAAAATAATCAATCGCCACCAGGATGAAGCGATGCCCATTAGATGCCGTAGGTTTAATATCACCGATCATGTCTATGCCCCACATTGCAAACGGCCAAGGCGCAGTCAGAACATTCAGGGGAACTGGAGGAACATGCACCTTGTCTGCATAAATCTGGCACTTATGGCATGTCCTAGAATGTTGGTAGCAGTCAGCTTCCATTGTGGACCAGTAATATCCTGCCCGAAGGATCTTCTTAGCCATTTTATATCCACTGGAATGTGTACCAAAGGTCCCTTCATGTAGCTCTTCCATGATCCTTTCTGCTTCAGTCTTATCCACACAACGCAGTAAGGTTGAATCATGGTTTCGCTTGTACAAGATGCCGTTGCTAAGGAAGAACTTTGCCGCGAACCTTCTCAGGAACTTCTTATCGTTGACAGATGCACCTTCAGGGTATTCCTGAGCTTCCAGATATCTCTTCACCTCATGGTACTAAGGCTTCTCAATCACCAATTCAGTGTCGAGATCACAACAGTATGCCGGTTCGTCCAGTTTCCAGATGATGATCCGGGGAGCCTCATTATCCCATTTAACTTTGAACATAGAAGCCATTGTAGCTAACGCGTCCGCCAGCTGATTCTCTTCTCTTGGAAAGTGTTCAAAGGTTATCTTCGTGAAGTGGGGGATCAAGGTCAACACACATTCTCTGTAAGGAATAAGGTTCGGGTGTTTCGTATCCCACTCTCCTTTGATCTGATTGATCACGAGAGCGGAATCTCCAAAAACACTCAGAAACTTGATCCTTAGGTCGATCGCAGCTTGAAGGCCCATGATGCACGCCTCATACTCCGCCATGTTGTTGGTACAATTGAAACACAGCCGGGCAGTGAGTGGAGTATGAGTGCCTTGAGGGGATATGATGATGGCGCCGATACCGTTTCCCAAAGCGTTGGAGGCTCCGTCAAAGTGCATAGACCATCGGGATCCTTCCTCAGGTCCTTCATCCGGTCCAGGTACTTCACCATCTGTTACTATCATGATGCTTTCATCCGGAAACTCGAAATTCATTGACTGATAGTCATCTACGGCCTGATGTGCCAAGTGGTCTGCCAATACACTTCCCTTGATGGCTTTCTGGGTCGTGTACTGAATGTCGTATTCCGTCAAGATCATTTGCCATCTTGCAATTCTCCCAGACAGAGCAGGCTTTTCGAATATATACTTTATAGGATCCATCTTTGAGATCAACAAGGTAGTGTGAGTCAGCATATACTGTCTCAGCCGGCGAGCAACCCATACCAAAGCGCAGCAAGTTTTCTCAAGCAGTGAGTATCGAGTCTCACAGTCGGTAAACTTTTTGCTAAGGTAATAAATGGCGTGCTCTTTTCGGCCAGACTCGTCATGCTGCCCCAGCACACACCCCATTGAGTTGTCAAGCACTGTTAGATATAGTATCAGAGGTCTCCCTTCAATCGGTGGCATAAGGATAGGTGGTTCTTGGAGATACTCTTTGATTCTGTCAAAAGCAGCCTGACATTCATCGTTCCAACGTACTACCTGATCTTTCTTCAGCAGCTTGAAGATTGGCTCACAGGTAGCAGTCAGGTGCGAGATGAACCGAGCAATGTAATTTAGGCGTCCTAGAAAGCCTCTGACCTCCTTCTCTATCCTGGGAACTGGAATCTCTTGAATAGCTTTGACCTTGGCAGGGTCCACTTGAATGCCCTTGTCGCTTACCACGAAGCCTAACAACTTTCCAGATCTTACCCCGAAGGTGCACTTGTTCGGGTTCAATCTCATCTTGTACAGTTTCAACCGGTCAAACAACTTCTGCAGATGATCTAGGTGCTCTTTCTCAGTTTGGGACCTTGCGATCATGTCGTCAACATACACTTCTATCTCATGATGGATCATGTCATGAAATAAAGCAACCATGGCACGTTGGTAGGTTGCCCCAGCGTTCTTCAACCCGAATGACATGACCTTGTAGCAGAAGGTGCCCCACTGAGTAACAAATGTAGTCTTTTCCATGTCCTCAGGTGCCATCTTGATCTGATTATAACCTGAAAAGCCATCCATGAAAGAGAATACCTTGTGCTGAGCTGTATTATCAACAAGGACATCAATGTGAGGTAGGGGAAGTCATCCTTGGGGCTGGCCCTGTTCAGATCCCTGTAGTCGACACACATTCTGACCTTACCGTCCTTCTTCGGTACCGGCACCACATTAGCAACCCACTGAGGGTAAGAAGTCACTGCAAGGAACCCAGCGTCAAACTGTTTCATAACCTCGGCCTTAATCTTCTCAGACATCTCTGGGCGCATACGACGGACCTTTTGCTTAACTGGAGGGCAATCTTCCTTAGTAGGTAAGTGATGGACCACAATATCGGTATCCAACCCGGGCATGTCTTCGTAGGACCAGGCAAAGATCTCCATATAATCATGTAGCATCTGAGTCAACCGTTGCTTCACGCTGAGCTCTAGGTTGGCACCAATCTTTACCTCTTTCCTGTCTGCCTCTGTACCCAGGTTTATTGTTTCCACTGGCTCTTCATGGGGTTGAATTGCCCTCTCTTCCTGGAGTAACAGTCTTGCAAGCTCGCCAGGCACTTCGCAATCATCTTCACCTTCGTCTTCGGCTAAGTTGATCGGATTTTCGAAGTCATAACTGGCAGTAGCAGGGTCGTTATCAGTGAGATCCAGAGTGGATTGAAACCTGTATGAGTGAGTGTGTGTGTAAATACAGCTGTTTTGAAATATATGTAAAAGAAAGAAAGACAGAAAAGGAGCATAAGATTTACAATGCGAGAAAACGTCCAAGATTTTCATTCATGATATATGAAATGACAATTTATATGCCCTCACAAATGAAACCACGGTGCCTCGGGTAAGACATCGGGTCATAGAGTTTATTTATTGTTTATTACAAATAACGAAACAAAGAAATTTATTACTGCGTCACAAAGGTAACAGGAGTATGGTCTTTGGCAATCCAATTGGTCAATCCGCCTTCGGTCGTCGGGTAGACCCAGCTATTGAATTCTGCTTCATCCACTTCATTGTCTTCCCCAACAACATTCACTCCTGGATTTGTAATGAACACAGGAGGTCTTCCGGTCTTCGCTTTCCGCATAGCTTTCTGACCCTCTGCAGTAAAACCCAGCCCAAATTTGTCAGTCTTCTGTGTAAAGTCTGGAAGCCTGCCCCAGTTAGCACATTCACCTTTCTGAACCACAGCCCGGGCATCCTTCAGGGAAGCCATCTTCAAAGGAACATTCTCTTCTACTGCTGTTTCTGCTGCCGCTGAAATTGGAAGCACCTCCTCGAAATGCTGAAAGGGGGTTTCAATAAACTCCCCATCCATCTCAATGTATCTGAAAGAATTCATGTGGCTTACCATGTATTCCTCCTCTCCTTGCACAATGACGATCTTCCCTCTGACAGGGTACTTCAGCTTCTGGTGCAAGGTAGAGGTCACTGCCCCCGCTTTATGGATCCAAGGTCGACCCAGTAGACAAGAGTACGATGGACGGATATCCATCACATAAAATGTAGAGTCAAACACCTGAGAGCCCACACGAATCGGAATGTCAACCTCTCCATGGACCATCCTTTTTGAACCGTCAAAGGCCCTGACGATGATATTGCTGGGTTTCAGTTCCAGGCCTTCACAATCTAAACGGTCTAAAGCCTTCTTGGGTAGCACATTCAAGGACGAACCAGTATCCACCAATACATGTGCCAGAGTAGTGCCCCTGCATTCGATAGAGACATGCAGAGCATCATTGTGGTCTCTTCCTTTCGCAGTCAGGTCAGCATCTGAGAAACCCAAGCCATTATCCGCTGTCAGATTTGCTACGCAGTCAGTGAATTGGACAGCAGATGTCTCCTGGGGCACATGGGCCGTCTTGAGGAACGAGATTAAGGCCTTAGCATGGGCCTCGGAGCACAGCAATAAAGAGAGCATGGAGATCTTGGAGGGCGTGTGCCCCAGCTGTTCCACAACATTGAAGTCACTCTTCTTTATTATCTTTAGAATCTCCTCCATTTCTTGTTGGGAGGCTTCAGCAGTTACAGGTATAGGTGCCTCTATCTGGGCAGGCTCAACTTCAATTCCTTTGCCCCGAGCATTGGATGACTCGGCAGTAGGAGAAACAACTTGATCGGCAATAGGAACAGGTACACTTGTAGGAGTTATAAGAAGTGGTCTTCGAGCAGCAGGTGGTGCAATGTCAGGCGAGAAGAGCCTGCCACTGCGGGTGACTTTGGCTGGGCCAGTGATATCACAGATACTGGCGCCAGTGTTGAATTCTTGTTTAATCCCGTTTACATACACATCGGCCCCATAATGCCAGGGGACAGCTTTATCAGATACATAGGGAAGAGGCCCCAGAACAGTGATAACCACAGGTGCAACAGTCATGATTTGAATAGGCTTTTTCGGGAGAGCCTTGATTGGATTATTGAAGATGGTAACCACAGAAACTTCTTCCACCGGAACCAACTGAACAGCAGACTTCTTAAACAGGATCTCCTTGCTATCCATTAAGCTTTGGATGCCTAACTTCAGCAAGGGACAACCAGATAGGGAAACAGCACAGAACATGCAACCCTCACTGCAACCCAGAAATAAACCGGCCAGCAGTAGGTTCCTCTTGACGGTCTTCAAAGGAGTAGCTAGATCATCCACAGAAACAGCGTAAACATCTTCGTCAACAGCATTTACCCCATGCTGAGGCATAGGAGCAGTCACCACATTCGGTCTCTCAGGCGCTTTGAACTGTACTTCCTTGGCGTCAATAAGGTCTTGCACCTTACTCCTTAATGCCCAACAGTCATCAGTGGAATGCCCCGGGCTATCAGAATGATAAGCACAACGAGCATTTGGGTTGTACTTAGGAGATGTAGTATTTGGAAACTTCGGAGCCCCTCTGACGGTTACTAAGTTGGTTGAGAGCAACTGTGGTAAGATCTGCGATAAAGTCATACTTAACCGGGTGAACTCTCTCCGGGGTCTTTCAGCCCTTTGAGGATTGGTTGGCCGAGGAGCGGCAGCAGGCTTAGCAATCATTACCGCACTGACAGATTGGCGGCGCTCAGATCTCTCTTGTCTCTTGGAACCATATACAACACTAGCCTCCTTCTTGAAGGGTTTCTTCTCAGAACTAGACGATGCACCCTTTGGAATCTTTCCAGACTTCAACCCAGCCTCAATTCTCTCTCCAGTCAGAATCAGATTAGTGAACCCTGCAGACGAATTCCCAATAAGATGGTTGAAAAATGGCCCAGATAGGGTCCCCAAGAACATGTCTACCAATTCCCGATCAGTCAACGGTGGCTGCACCCTGCCAGCCAGGTCTCTCCACTTCTGAGCGTACTCCTTAAAACCTTCACTTGAACCTAACGACATACACTGGAGTTGGGTACGTGTAGGGGCAAGGTCGGCATTATATTGATACTGCTTGTAGAAAGCAGTAGCCAACTCCTCCCAGTTACGAACCTTGGTCCCATCCAGCTGATAGAACCATTCGAGATGAGTCCCTGAAAGACTCTCCTGGAAGAAGTGGATCCATAAATTCTTATCCGCTGAGTACGGTTGGATTTTCCGAACATAGGACCTGAGATGTAGCTTGGGACAAGACGCCCCGTAGTACTTAGTGAAAGATGGTGCTTTGAATTTCCGAGGAATAATCACACCAGTAGACAAACCCAAATCTCCAAAATCCAGCCCAGGTACCTGTTGTATCTCCATAGCATTCAGCCTATCCTCCAGCTGCTTGTAACGGTCTTCTGTCGGAGGATATTGCTCTTCATCAAAATCAGTCTCGTTGTCGGAGACTACCAGACTAGGACCTTTTTCTGCTTGAGGAGTACTCTTGCCAATAGAAGAACCAGCCTCTTCATTCTGCAGAGTATTGCCAAACCTTTGGCCCGAGCTAAACAGAACAGTTCTTCTCTTCTTCTTCTTCTCCTTCTTCAGGAGCAGAGCTTTCAACTCTTCTTGGCCTTGAGCCAAACCCTTGATTAATTC
Source organism: Vicia faba (assembly GCA_948472305.1). NCBI lineage: Eukaryota > Viridiplantae > Streptophyta > Magnoliopsida > Fabales > Fabaceae > Vicia > Vicia faba. Next base: position 334,642,309 of record OX451739.1, on the reverse strand, counting down.
CTGAAATTGCGCATTCTGCGCCTGAAGAGCTTTGATGGATGTCTCAGTTGATGACGAGTCAGGATTCATAATGCTGAAATAAATAGCGAAGAACTGTAAGCAACCTGAAAAGAAGAAACCTGCTATGCACATGATGAATGGAATGCGTATGATTTATGTTTTCAAAGACAATCGGGAGTCAACTTTGTAAACAAAAAGGAACACACTTCATTAGATTCAACTTTGGAACTGAAATTATTCAACAGGTTGCCCTTAGGTGTTACATGAAAGGAAATACTGAAAAGGGAAATAAAACTGTAAAAGAACATCTGGAGCTCCTTATTGATCCCATGGTCTCCTCTTCTCAGTACGGATGTAGGCATTCAGAGCTCTCTCATTCTCCAATTTCTTTGTCAGCTTCTGGATCTTTAATTCCTGCTCGTTGAACTTTTCCCGATAAGAATCCCGCTCTTCGCACAGTTGCGACCAAGATCTCTTCAATGTCTCATAATCAGTAGGTATCTGAGGAGGAAGGACAGTTGGAGGAACACCATCTTTGTCAGGAGACTCAAGAATGATGGGTCTGACGGCTTCGTATGGCATACCTAACTTCTGAGCACGGATGCGAACCCATTTGTAGTAGGCTTCCATAGGTAAAGAAGTCTTTGGCCCTAACTCTTGTGGGTCAGCTTTATGAACTTTGTCCCAAGCCTTGATGAACCTACGACGCAGCTCGTCACTATCCACCTGAAACTCAAAACTGATGTGAGGCACCAACATCTCATGGGGGCCTGCTCTTCTTGCTCTTCCAAACTGACGAAGTGCTAGACATGGATTGTAAGAGATCCCTCCTTGGGTACCAATCAGAGGAACATTAGGGTATTCCCCGCATCGATCAATAATAGCTATCTCATCCAAACCTCTGCAAGTCCAAATGATGTCTTTGTCGGTGAGAGACATTAACCTATGAGCCCAACCTCTTCCTTCTTGGTTCTTCAGTACAAACTTGGGGAGGTGCGAAATAAACCACCTCACCAACAAAGGGATACAACACCATAGGGTTCCTCGTCTTCGGGTAGTACGAGCATGAAGTTGTTGCAAGATGTCACCCAAGAGAGTGGGCACAGGATTCTGAGACATAAAGATCCTTATGGCAGTGACACTGATGAAGTTGTCAGGATTAGGAAATAGGACTAAACCATAGATTAGGAGAGCCAAGATGTCTTCATATGCCCTAAAGTCCAGGTCATTCCAGAAACTGTTAGCTTTACCGATCAGAAATTTGGCCAAGAAACCCTTGACTCCGCTTCTAGTCACCCAGTTGTCTGTTACCTCTTGATGTGTCAGGGGAAGAGCTGCAGCAATATCCTCAAGTCTGAGGGTCTTTTCCCAACCAGTAAAGGGAGTCTGATCCAAGATAGGGATACCAAGCAAATCAGAGAACTCTTCCAGGGTAGGGACCAGCTGGAAGTATTGAAAGGTGAAGCACTGGTACAGAGGGTCATAAAACTGGGTCAGAACACTCATCAACTGTTGATCCCGCTTTGCAGTGACTAAACTGAGAAGAGAACCATGCCTCTGAATGAAGGAAGTGGTATTTGGAATTCTGCTAACCAACTCATCAAGCAACTCAGGTGAACGAACAAAGTTGAACCGGATAGTATTCCTTCGCACAGGCATCATAATGTCCTACAAAACAGAGCAAAGGTGAAACCCTCTTGTCTTTGAAATGGTCAGTCCTTATGCAGGATGCATGCAATGCTCATGATGTTATGATGTTATGATAAAGCACACCACAAATAGATACAAAGGCAAACATGGTAAGGCACACAAGTCACACAAGGCAAGCCCTTAGAGTTTAGGCCAGCATGAGGTCTAGGTACTACCCTCTTTCAGTTTGTTGGTTCATACCTGTCCTAATCAAAAGTAATCGGGTTCTTAGAGGATCCCAATATCATTGACTACCCTCAATCGGTCATAACTCCAGCATCGCAATCTTTTCTTGCGGCCAGAACCATCACGAGAGTTTAGCCTCAATGGGCGTAGCATACTGCTACAATTCTAAAGGCCAAGTTGTGTCAATTAAGGTTCTAAGGTTGTTGGTGCTTAATGACTCCTTAGAAGACCCATATTCTCCTCGTTGCGACACAAGGGATATCGGTACAGACCAAGGTGCCACACCAACGTAGCCACTGTTTCACCCGTGTCGGTCTACGCCGGACATGTCCTTCACAGCTTATGCTACCTAAACAGGGTATCCCCAGATCCGGGTTAGGATCTATGTAACTCCGATGCAACCCACAATAGTAAAGCAAGCAAATCAATACAATTGAAAACACAGTTATGAACTAGCCCTAAGGTACACCTCACTTTAAGTTTAAGTCCCCAGCAGAGTCGCCAGTTCTGTGATCGGTGGATCTGGAACTGACTGTTTAACGCTGGTTCGCGAAATGTCGCAGAAGCAAGAGTCGCCACCGTCTTTTATTTTCTCTAAATGGAAGGACAAAAGCACAAAAAAATTCCTTATAGAGATTGCTCTCGGTTCGGGAGGTAGGTTATAGAAAGGGAAGGTGTTAGCACCCTTTCTATCAATGGTTATCCATGGGCTCTTAGATACTTGCTCATTTGTGTTTTCAAAAGTGGTTTGTTTGCTTTTCAACTATGGGTTTTAAAAAAGTTTCTTTGAAAATCTCAGTTCGACTCTTGTATCGGTCCTCAAGAGTGTTTGAAAAATTGCTTTCGAAAGCTTTTTGAAAATGTGTCGGTGTGAAAAGTATTTTTGAATTTGTTTTGAAATTAGAGCAAGTATCTACGAGAACCTACCTACCCTAAGGAATTCGTCTGTGTAAATGTCCTTTAAAGTAGTGCCATCCCACCATTGAGAGGTAGGTAGCACCACCGTTGGAGGTGTTCGGGCCAATTCGAAGGTTCGGGACGTGGTGATCACCAGAGCAATGGGAAGACACCTTAGAAGCTACCCTCATGCCAGGTTCCCGGATCATGAGGACTTGCTAAGACATCCTCTACTCGACGATCACCTTTCGAGGCAAGGCAACAGTGAGGCGTACCCTAGGGGTGGTGTGTGATTTGTGTGTCTGATTCAGTTATTTTTGTCTTTTGTCATGTTATTGGTGATCTAGCGCTTGTTTTTATTTTTATCCATTCATTCTTGCATGCCTTGATTAACAGTTAAAAATTGCGAAAAGTAAAAGATCTAAAGCTATTACAAAAGGCGCGGGTCCACATCGCCAAAATTTCTTGAACCCGATTTGACAAAAAAAAATAAAGAATTAAAAGTGCGAGGAATTAATTACACGGCTTCGGGAGAGATACATAAATATTAAAAGAAATAAAATAAATATGCGAATTAAATAGGAATTAAGACGAGGGCGTTGGACCCTTTTTGCAAAATTAAATTAATGATGGAATTAATTAATTAAAAAAGAAAAGAAATTGTTTTTTGGTATTTTTTGGTATTTTATGATTTTAATGAAAAAAGAATTAATTAAAATGACATGCTAACCCTAATTCTAGTTGTTTTTAATTTATTAAAAAAGAAGATTAAATTTTAACCTAAAATTAACCCTAATTAATTTACATGCGATTTAATTACAAAAATAAATATTTAATGTTTTAATTATTATGGAAGAAAAAATAAAAAGGAATAAAAATTATCATAAACCCTAATTCTATATTTTTTTAGATTTTTATTAAAAGAGTTAAAATTAAAACCTAATTTAAAACTAGTTAATTAATGGACTTTATTTACAAAATACTATTAAATAAAATATTTATTATTTTTTATCTTTTCTGATTTTTTGGTGTTTTTTATATATCATGAAAACATTAAATTAATTAATAACAATAATTAAAAGAAAGTAAAAAGAATGAAAAATAAAGAATAATAAAAAACATTTGCAAACCTAGGGGGGTTGCTGTCCTCAAAGTGGAGGTGTTTCTTTTAGCAATCTGGCCCATTTAAATTCCTGGCCCCTTTGACTTTTCCATTAGCGTGCATAAGCATTGACCAGGGCTTACCATGGTCTCCGAATCTGTGCCTTTGGATTGATGAAGTTGGACGCGTGGACGGTTTGATTGTGAAGGCGTACAGTGGTCCACCATATTGAATCTGCATATGAACACTAAATGAAGAAAAATATGAAAGGGGGTGAGGACCTGGGGCTCGAACCCAAGTCCTGAATATTACCACTCAAGCGCTTCACCAACCGTACCATTTTGCTTATCTGTAAATAATATAATTAATAAACATAATAAAACAAACATGCGTTAGTGCTTTGTTTTCCGCGCGAAAGTTTAAACCGGCCAACCATAGTCCTACACATCATCATCTTCCTCGCGTTTGTTTTATTTTTCCTGAAACAAGAACAATTTAGCAACGGTTTTCAAACGTTCTAAAAGGCGCCATTAGAGAAAATAGCGAATAGCCCAGGAAGGCTCATAAATTGAGCGCGAGGGTGGGTTTCTTTTCGTCTGAGTATGCTTGATTCAATGGTGGTATTCAGGTGTCCTAATTTTACCATATCACGAAACGCCCAAATTAAAGCTTGCAAAACCCTAATATTCATCCATGGCAAATCTTCATACGATGCACAAAAACTCAATTCAATCACATGGTTAGTCTCAGAATCAATTGATTAATAAGAATTCATGAACAAAATGCAATGAATATGCTTAAACTGTAAAATACGATTATGAAAAAAAGTGAGAAAAGTTGGACTTCTGTACAATGATTCAAAGGGTTAGGGATTGTGTTCTTGATCCAGGCACGTTGCTTGATGTCTTTGGAAGGCAATAGGATGAGTTTCTTGGCTTGAATCGACCTGCAAATAGGTTTTCAGATTTGAGTTTTTTAAGCAAAAAGCCAAGTTTTGTTTTTCAATTTCTTGCGCAGCTTCCTGGTCTTTAGGATTAGGTTTAGCATATATATGTATCTGTGAATGATTAGGGTTGAAAAAACTTGATCAAAATCCATGAATTAATGAATATGATATTTGATTTTTAACCATGATTTTCAAATCTTTTTCACATGCTTTTTGATACAAATCACATCCAATTCCATTGGTTCTTTCCATATTTGGCTAGGCACGAAATCTTGAGGATATAATATGCACAAAAAGATTGAAAAACTAGGTTTAGCATTTTTCATGTATTTATTTTAATTTAAATGAATTATTAATAATAAAAATTCAAATAAATAAATAAAAAATGAAGAAAAACTTCCCTTTGGGCCAAGTGGTCGTGAACATGCCTTGGATGATGAATTATGGAAGAAAAATAGGCCCATTAGCAATTTTAGGTCATTTGAATCAATGTTGACTTTTCAAAATATCCAAAAATTTCCCAACTTCCACAAAGCATAACTTGCTCAATTTTTAAGATTTGCTCATGTTCTTGGACATTTTGGAAAGGTCTTTGAGTCCTCTAACCAATGTCTTTTGTCCCATGTCATTTTGATTTACCAATCTCAAGTTATGGCCTTTGACTTAAAGTCCCTTTTTGTTGACTTTTGAAAATGACCTATAATGTTGAAATTGATAACTTTTTGTGAGAGAATTTCTTGGACTTGAAGTATGAATATGAGTTGTAGGAAATGTCTTTATCTTCAAAATGAGCTTTGGAGGGAATTTTTATGATAATCCATGTGAAAGTTATGCCCTGGTCAATTTACAGTTGACTTTTTCAGCTGTCCAAATAAGGAAACTTTTGCATCTTGATGATTTTTGAGCCAAGCTTTGAGAATCATGATCAAGCATTGATCAAATGATGTTTGTGGCTTCAAAATGAGATGTTGATCAAAAATTTGAACTTTTGACTGTCAAATGACCATTTTGCCCCTACAGTTGACTGTAGTGCAATTAGGGTTTTTGACTGTGCAATTTTGTGCTGAAAGTCTTGAAACTTGGTATGAGGATGCTTGACCATATTTATAGGCACGTGGGACTTGATTGGACCCTTTGAAACTTCATTTTCTTGATCAGAACCAAAACCCTAATCTTGACTGTTTAGGAAGCCCTTGAACTGTGCAACCCTTGGGGAATCTTGAAGCTTGACTTGGCAATTTCTTGAAGAATATGGGAGGGAAATTTTTGGGGTACAACACTGTCCTATCAAAGTAACCGGGTTCTTAGAGGATCCCAATATCATTGACTATCCTCGATCGGTCATAACTCCAGCATCGCAATCTTTTCTTGCAGCCAGAACCATCACGAGAGTTTAGCCTCAATGGGCGTAGCATACTGCTACTGTTCTAATGGCCAAGTTGTGTCATTTAAGGTTCTAAGGTTGTTGGTGCTTAATGACTCCTCAGAAGACCCATATTCTCCTCGTTGCAACACAAGGGATATCGGTACAGACCAAGGTGTCACACCAACGTAGCCACTGTTTCACCCGTGTCGGTCTACGCCGGACAGGTCCCTCACAGCTTATGCTACCTAAACAGGGTATCCCCAGATCCGGGTTAGGATCTTATGTAACTCCCATGCAACCCACAAATTTAAAGCAGACAAGTCAATACAATTGAAAACACAGTTATGAACTAGCCCTAAGGTACACCTCACTTTTAGTTTAGGTCCCCAACAGAGTCGCCAGTTCTGTGATCGGTGGATCTGGAACTGACTGTTTAGCTGGTTCGCGAAATGTCGCAGAAGCAAGAGTCGCCACCGTCTTTTATTTTCTCCAAATGGAAAGGACAAAAGCACAGAAAAATTCCTTATAGAGATTGTTCTCGGTTCGGGAGGTAGGTTATAGAAAGGGAAGGTGTTAGCACCCTTTCTATCCATGGTTATCCATGGGCTCTTAGATACTTGCTCACTTGTGTTTTCAAAAATGGTTTGTTTGCTTTTCAACTATGGGTTTTAAAAAGTTTCTTTGAAAATTCCAGTTCGACTCTTGTATCGGTCCTCAAGAGTGTTTGAAAAATTGCTTTCGAAAGCTTTTTGAAAATGTGTCGGTGTGAAAAGTATTTTTTTGATTTGTTTTTGAAATTAGAGCAAGTATCTACGAGAACCTACCTACCCTAAGGAATTCGTCTGTGTAAATGTCCTTTAGAGTAGTGCCATCCCACCATTGAGAGGTAGGTAGCACCACCGTTGGAGGTGTTCGGGTCAATTCGAAGGTTCGGGACATGGTGATCACCGGAGCAATGGGAAGACACCTTAGAAGCTACCCTCATGCCAGGTTCCCGGATCATGAGGACTTACTAAGACATCCTCTACTCGACGATCACCTTTCGAGGCAAGGAAACAGTGAGGCGTACCCTAGGGGTGGTGTGTGATTTGTGTGTCAGATTCGTTTATTTTCGTCTTGTCATGGTATAGGTGATCTATGCGTTTGTTTTTATTTTAGGCCATTCATTCTTGCATGCATTTATTTAACAGTTAAAAAGATGCGGAAAGTTAAAAGTTCTAAACTATTACAAAGGCGCGGGTCCACATCGCCAAATTAAAATCCCGGACCCGATTTGACATAAAATAAAGAAATAAAGTAAAGTGCGAGAAATTAAGTTTACACGGCTTTGGGAGAATTACATTGATATTTAAAAGAAATAAAATAAAATGCGCGAAACAAATCAATAATTGAAAGCGAGGGCGTTGGACCCTTTTTAATGAAATTAAATTATTATTAAATTAATTAAATTAAAAGAAAAGGAAATTGTTTTTTTGAGATTTTTTGCATTTATGGTTTTAATGAGAAAGATTAATTGAAATTAAAATGCTAACCCTAATTCTAATTGTTTTTTAGTTTATTAAGAAAGTATTAAAGTTAAACCTAAATTAACCTAATTATTTACATGCAATTTTGATTTATAAAAATAATAGGAAATATTTAATTATTTAGAGAAAAGAAAAGAAAAGGGATAAAAAATTAATACAAACCCTAATTCTACAAATTTTAAGTTTATTAGAAAAATATTAAGACTTAAACCTAAATTAAAACTAAAATCAATTAATGTTATTTATTTACAAAAAATAATATTAAATAAAAATACTTATTTTTTGTCTTTTTCTGATTTTATATTGTTTTTATATTTTTTATGAAAATATTAAATTAAAGGAATTAATTAAAAAAACAATAATTGAGATAAATAAAAAATGAAAAAAAATATAAAAGATTGCAAACCTAGGGGGGTCTGTCCCCAATTGAGAGGTATAACCCAGCATTTCAGGCCCATTAACTTCTGGCCTGATTGACTTTTCAGCTAGCGCGCATGTGTGTTGACTGAGGTTCACCATGGTCTTCAGATCTGGTCCCTTGGATTGGTATGATTGGCCAAGTGGCAAGCTGGATTTGAGGGACATATGGTGCTCCCTTGCAACGAAACTGCATAGAAACATGAATAGAAAAATAACATTGGAAAGGGGTGGGGACCTGGGATCGAACCCAGGTCCTGAAGGTCACCAATACACTTGCTTGCCAACTGCTCCACTTGCGCTTTCTGTATATTAAATAACAAACAATTATTATAAAATAAAACAACGCGTTAGTGCCTTTTTCGCGCGAATTTTCAAATCATCCAACCAACGCCTTACACTTCATCATCTTCTTCCCTAATGCGTTTTCCTGAAACAAAAAAACAATTGGATTGCGGGGGTTTTGAACCCCCACTATATAACATATGCCAAAATAGCGAATAGCGCGTAGTGGCTCATAAATTGAGCGCGAGGTGTCTATTCCAATCGTCCAATCATGCTGAGTTTGGTCATGGTATTGAGAGGTTCCAATTTTACAGCATTTAAAAGTACCCAATTCAAAGCTTGAAAAAACCTAAAAGACAACAATGGCAGATTCGTGTATGGTATATAAAAATTCAATCAAATAATGTGGTTAGCTTCAGAATCAAGTAATTAGTGTGAATCCATAAACAAAACGCCATGAGAATGCCTGCAAATCAAAACACGAATATGCATTTATATGAAATTTTTTTATTTCTGTATACCGATACAAGGCGTTAGAGTTGATGTTCTTGATTGGAATAGTCTCCTGGTCACCTTGGCAAGCTAATGGAGTGATTATTTGACCTTGAAAAGCCCTAAAACCTAGTTTTAAGTTTTTCACTTTTTTTGAGAAAATTCAAGTTTTTATTATGGCTTTTCTGTGCAGCTGGGAGCTCTTATGCATTAGGGTTGCACTATCTATATATGTGTGAAGGTTTTAGGTCAAAGAAATCAAACAAAAACCTTTGCATTCATGACTTTCAAGATTTGATTTTCAAGAATCTTTTCCAATATTTCTTCATGCCTATTTGGTACAAATCATGGCCAATCACTTCAATTCCTTCCATATCTGATCATGCACGAAATTTTAAGCCTATTCCATGCACAAAAAGATTTGATTGCATTGGTTTGGTATTTTTCATGTATTTTAATTAATTAAATGAATTATTAATAATAAAAAATCCAAATAAATAAATAAAAATGATAAAAAACTTCCCTTTGGGCCACATGGTCGTGCACATGCCTTGGATGATGAATTGTGGAAGAAAAAGAGGCCCATTAGCATTTTTAGGTCATTTGAAGCAATGTTGACTTTTCAAAATATCCAAAAATTTCCCAACTTCCACAAGGCATAACTTGCTCAATTTTTAAGCTTTGCTCATGTTCTTGGACATTTTGGAAAGGTCTTTGAGTCCTCTAACCCATATCTTTGGTCCTATGTCATTTTGATTTACCAATCTCAAGTTATGGCCTTTGACTTAAAGTCCCTTTTTGTTGACTTTTGAAAATGACCTATAATGTTGAAATTGATAACTTTTTGTGAGAGCATTTCTTGGACTTGAAGTATGAAGAGGAGTTGTATTAAATGTCTTTCTCTTCAAAATAAGCTTTGGATGGAATTTTTCTGATAATCCATGTGGAAGTTATGCCTTGGTCAAGTTACAATTGACTTTTTCAACTGTCCAAATATGGAAACTTTTGCATCTTGATGATTTTAGAGCCAAGATTTGAGAATCATGATCAAGCATTGATCAAATGATGTTTGTGGCTTCAAAATGAGATGTTGACCAAAAATTTGAACTTTTGACTGTCAAATGACCATTTTGCCCCTACAGTTGACTGTAGGACCATTAGGGTTTTTGACTGTGCAATTTTGTGCTGTAAGTCTTGAAACTTGGCATATGGATGTTTGGCAATGTATGTAGGCATGTGGGACTTGATTAGACCCTTGGAAACTTCATTTACTTGGCCAGAACCAAAACCCTAGTTTTTGACTGTTAGGAGGCCCTTGAACTGTGCAACCCTTGGGGAGATTTTGAAGCTTTGACTTGGCAAATTTTGAAGAATATGGGAGGGCAAATTTTGGGGTACAACAGTACCCGTAAGGCAGAACACCCAGCTCGCGATGGGCAGTTCACGCCATGGGCGAATAGTCCCTATCGGGCTTCGCGCCCGACTGAGCACCTTCGCTCCATATGCCCGACAAGTCGTCAAGAATGACGGGCCATCTAAAAGGGTCAAAGGGAAGTCTCTCCCCTCGAGCGCAACACTTAGGTGACTCTGGCCAGCGAAAGAGGGTCGGGCACATATACAAACGGAAGACGGGCAGACTCGCTCGCTAAATCACAGCCACTTACGGGCACTCCTCGGGCCCATGACTTAGGCTAAATTTTATGCAAATATATAAGATTTCAAACACGGGCAAAACATTCAAATGTAAGACAGCATTCATTCAAATAAAAATGCCCGAAGGCGACAAAGCAAACAATTATAAATCGACCAAGAAGGCCGGCGATGTTCATAACGTACAACCGACGGGCACGCAGGCCCGCTATCCTACAATCAGGTTTCCCCAGAACCATCATTGTCGACGCCTGGAGAGTTGGGCGGGGGCACGATCACGCCGTCCACGATCTGATGTGTGTGGCCTGTACCCTCAGTGACCAGACCAGGGTTTAACAAGGAAAGCTGACCGACTGCGGAGTCGAACCCCTTCTCCAGAGCACCGACGCAATCTGCCTCGAGTAGCCGGATATGGGCGACCAGCTCCGATCGACTCTTCAAAGCCGCTATGTCTTCCGGCTCGTCCTCGGTAGGTAGCATGGCAGCGTTCATTTCCTCGATCTGTTGGGCCAAGCGCCCAACTTCGGTCTCCAGACGATCCCTGTCCGCGCGGAGAAGCTCCCCCTCCTCGGCCAGCTTCCCCGACCTTTCTTTCTCCAGGACCAACATCTCCCTCTCAGCATCCAGCATCGATGTCTGCTCGCGGAACATCTCCTCGGAGCGTTCCAGGGTAGTCTTTAACTTCCGCGAGCTCGAGGTGAGAGCCGCTTTCTCCTGCTCAAGTTCTTCAATATGGACAGGATCCCCCCCTTCCTCGGACAACACCAGGGCCATCTCGGCCATTTTCACCAGCCCGTCCATACTGGCGGCCAGATGCCTCTTCTGATCCTCCTTGCTCATCCTTTTGATAGTCTCAGCCTCGTCGGCAACCACTGACAGAGGGAATCTCTCGAAGAAACCCTCCTCTTTGAAACAAGGGGGAAACCTGAACGACCTGACAGCGTTGGCGTCCTCGCTGACAGCCGGACCGCTTTCCACCAGGGTCCTCTTCCTTTGTATCAGGACGGCATTAGGATCGACCTCTTCAACCTCTGGGATCCCGTCCGACGCGGCCCCCGAACTGGGCGACGAATCCACCCTCACCACCTGAGGAGCGCTCGGACTGTGTGGCGGGCCCATCCTCGTCGCCTAGGGAGCCTTCACGACCCTCCTGCCTCGCTTCTGGTCGCAAGACAACTTCAAAAGTCTTTCCCGTCGACCGGCCATCGAACCTGCACAAAATAAAAGACGGGTTAGTATCGAGCAAGTTCATAAATAAATGACGAGCAAAGAAATTCAAGCAATAAACCACCTAGCAGACGAGCAGCCTGCCTGAACGTCTGACACTCCACGAGTGCCTTAGTATCAATCGGCCGAGACTCAAATGTCGGATAACCCTATGCATCCAAGACATCATCCCCTTCCCTCGTGGCCCACCGGGCAGGGTGGAAGCTGTCGACGAACCGACAAAGAGTGGCGTACGCCTCCTCGTCCTCCGAGCACATGTCCCCGGCAGCAGTATGGTAGTATCCAGTCCCGTGCTCGTAGTGCCTGAACATCCAGTGCACAGGGAACTTGGCCGTACGGGCCATCACGGGATACCCATCATCGCCCAAAACCGCCTCCCCGTCATCATCGCTTATGGGCGCCTCCTCCTCGTACAAGGATCCTAAAGTAGAGGTGGTAACTGGCCGCACAACGTACCACTTGTCTTTAAAACCCCTTACGGAGTTCATATACATTTTGAAGAGTCTCCTCGACTGCTTTAAGGAGACCCAACTGTGTTTCCCTCCTCGGGACTGGCGCTGCAGATGAAAAATCCTGAAGACGAGCGGTATGGTCGCCCCGATCCTCAGAAAGCGACACGTCAGCTCAAACGCCCGGATAAAGGCGAGTGAGTTCGGATGTAGCTGAGACGGGGCCAACTCCAGATGGGTGAAGACCCCGATCTGAAAGTCACTAAAGGGCAGCTGCAGCCCAAGATCTTTAAACGTGATCTCGTACATCGGGAAGCTATACTCTGGGTACACCGAGCAGATCCGTGCACGGGAGGTCGGACGCATGACAACAAAATTCTTTTGGAAGTCAGGCTGGCCCTGGCCCGCTTCGAGGACAGCATACGGATTTCGGTCACGCCGGCTATATATCGACGCGATCCCTCGGGGCTCGGCGCCCACCCAATCCAGCAAAGGGTCGTCGACAGTATCAATCAAGCTGACCGACTCATCAGCACTTTGTTCTTCATGTTCGTGGCGCCCAGAGGAGCACGGCTCATCCGCCATGGTTACCTGCAGAGCACGGGAAACCAGTCAATTGGGCACGAAGCCATACGCTCGACAAACCACGTCGTCCCATGCACGACCACAAAAGTCGGTTTACACAAGTAGTCGCCTCCCCGACATCCAGAAAACTCGATGTGTTCTTCTCCAAACCGACTACGCGGCCACTCTCCAACATGTCGACCCAAGGTATGAACATGGCGAGCAACATCATGAGACCTACGGCCAGGACCATGAACATACCGGGCGCGATCATGAATCAGGCGCCCTGGATCATGAAGACCCCGGGAAGCGCTGCTGATTATTACCTAAAACTATGAATCTACCAGTCACGAGCATGCATTTGCCGGTCCTAAGCATGAATATGTCGAGCTAAGTATGAGTTTACCGGGCTAGTCCCACGCGCACAGTCCCTAAAACGTCTACAAACACTGAAAATCATGCATTACAACAGGAAAATGAAGAAGATAAACCACTTACTTGAATCAAAAAGTAGGATTCGGCTACGGAGTAAAAGAATCTGTAACAAAAGATCGCAGCTAGGAGAAATCTGGAAGAACAGCAGCAGTGGGAGCACAAAGAGTAGAAACGTGTTATGGGGCCCAAGGTTCCTATTTATAGTGATGACGTGGAATACCAAACGTCACCTCGGGAAACCACGGAGTTTCTCTCCCCGACGCGCTGCTCCCAACGCAATGATGACCTTATCATCATAGGGTGGCGGCACAGTTCCCGAAAGATACCTCGTGTGCTCGACAGACACGCGCCGGTGAGGATCCTTCAGGCATCCACCGCGGAAGATGTCTCCGAGCACGGCACGGAGAGGCCCTCGAGGGCCTGCATCTCTATCCCGGGCGCGAGACCCCGAAGCGGAAACGACCTGAGTTCAAGCCATGGCTCCTAACAAAGGAACCACGACTTGGGGGGCTCCTGTTCTGGATTGGGCCCGACAGGCCCAAAAGCATTGCTAAGGCCCAATCCAAATAGACTTGCTGGGGACCACGCCGACCAAAGGGTCACAGTCGTGCCCGACGTGCTCCCTGAGGTCACGTGCTCGACCTCTACACCTCTAGCTCGACATCCTGCTGTCCAGCTCGACATCACCTCGAGCACCCCAACTAGGGCAGACTCAGTCCACTGCACTCCCAACGAGGCCCCGAAAAGACCGCGTCTCCGTCCGCCCGCAATTCACGCAGAACATCCAGGAAGGGGACCACGTGCGGGTCCCCACTACGCACGTAGAACCTGGAAGTTCCTCCATTGGGCCAAACCTGCCCGGCCCAATGAAGGAACCTTGGTCCAGCGCTGGGGGCTATAAATACCCTCTGTTTCCAGAGGGTCAGGTATTCATCATTCTACCCATACACTTAATTATTGCCTGCTCGTGCTCTACTTACTTCAGCATCGGAGTGCCTTGCAGGTACCCCCCCACCTCGTTCAAAAGCTTTCAGCTCGGAGCCAGCCGTGACAGTCCATTTCTGATCAGGTCAGATCAATATATATATATATATATATATATATATATATATATATATATATATATATATATATATATATATATATATATATATATATATATATATATATATATATATATATATATATATATATATATATATTTTTTTTTTTTATTTTACTAAATAATTAGAACAAAAACACAAAAATATTAGATTTTCATTTTTATTATTATTTTATACTAAAAAACACTTTTTTCAATATATTTTTATTTTTGTGCATATTAATATATTTTTGTATATAAATAATAGGTAATATTATTTTGTTAAGAAAATTAGGGTTTACCCCTTTAATAAAATATTTTTTTTTTTTATGTTTCTTTACATTTAAAAATACTTTGCATACATAAAAACTTTTTTTGCATAATACATTTTTATTTAATATTTATTTATTTAAATATTGTACATTTAAATATTATGCATTGTAAATTCAATTTGGTTGTAATAATTTAGGGTTTTAATTTCTTGCAAAATAATCCCCTATGCAAAATTGTACCCCCCTCCCTATATCAAAGTTGTAATAGCTTAGATTTATTTTTATGCACTTAACGCTTTCAATTATGCCATGATTAGAGAATTAGGGTTTGTATGCAAAATCAAAACCAATAAATAGTTTGACCTAATCAAAGACAAAAAAGGTATGAAAAATGAACACAACACACACTTGCACCCCTAGGGTTACAATCCACTTGTTGCCTTCAAAAATGGGCCATGGTATGCATGTTAAGTACTTTGGCAAAAAAAAAACATAGTCCCTCGATGACGCTATCTGAGTTGCCTAAACAAAATGATCAAGTCCCTCAAGAAAATTGCCAAAAATACTTAGCACAATTGCTATCATGGTCTATACGATGACCCGCGCCTGTCCCGTTTAACATCCTAACACAAGGTTGTTCACCAAATACAATGGTGAAACAACACTATTAAAAGGGTTAAAAACATAAGAAAGATCTTTGAGTAAAATGGGATAGATAGCTCTTAGTTACTTGATCAAAAGCTTGCAAAACATCCTTGTTATTTTCAAACACACTTCACAACACAATTTCAAAACCCTAATTTTAAACATTGAAAACTTTTCAAAAGACAAAAACACCTTTGTATACATTCAAACAAGAATCATTACAAAGGTTGCCATAACGATGGCCTCTTTTCAAAACATCTTTCAAAACCACACACAAAGCACCATTTCAAACAATTGAAGAGCACCATTTCAAACAATTGAAAAGCAAAGCAAGTGATCTAAACAAGTAACTAAGAGCCCATGGATAACCATGGATGAAAAGGGTGCTAATACCTTACCTTTTCATAATCTACTCCCCGAACCCAAGAAAACATCTCAAAGGTCTTTCCTGTGCTTTTTGACCTTTCCTTAGGGTAAAATAAAAAGTCGGTGGCGACTCTTGCTAAACTGAAACATTTGTGAACACAAACGAAATCCCAAGTCAGTTCTCCCACCGTATCACAGAACTGGCGACTCTGCTGGGGAATAATCTAAAAGTGGAGTAACCTTAGGGTTTAGATCACCTTTGCATGCTTATCTTGATTGCTTTGACTGCTTTACATTTGGTTCTCTTGTTTGGGCTTGAAATCCTCTACCCAGATTTGGGAAACATTCATAGGTAAATAGCAATACGTTGTAGAAACTGTGCGGGGTATACCGACATGGTTGAAGCAATAACTATATTAGTGCGACATATTTGTGAGTACCGGTAGCCTTTGAGTCAATCAAAGAGAATACGGGGCCGCTGAGTGATGTCATGAAGCACTAATGAACTTTTAAAACCTTACTTGACCATCTTTGCCTTTTTTAGGGGTAGTGAGATGACCGGCTTTGGTGCAGTCTGAAGTTGGTAGATACTCGATACTACACTCATTGAGGGTTATTTTCTTGGAATATTTTGGTCGCCAGTTAAGTGGCTAAACCAAAACAATGAACATAGAAAATAATCCAATGATATTGAGCTCCTTAGAACCCGATTACTATTTATAGGACATGTTTGATCCAACTAAACTCAAGAGGGTACTTACCTATGAAACCTCATGCAAGCCTGAAACTAGGATCTTGTGTGACTTGTTTGTACATGTGCTTGTGCATACATCATGAACATCATAAAACATCATATGCATCCACTAACCATTTCAAGGGTTTGGATCTTCATCTTTGTTCTTGTTTTGTAGGTCATGGAATCTCTTCGCAGGAAAACAATACAAGTCAACCTTGTGAGAATCCCTCCTCAACTCAAGGATCTTACATCCAGGATTCCCAAGGATTCTCTCTTCAGTGAAAGACATGGTAGACTTCTCAACTTGGTCAACTCCAACATTGAAGAAGACATGGTGAAAGTTCTCTTCCAGTTCTTTGACCCCCTACACCATTGTTTCACATTCCCTGATTACCAACTAGTACCTACTTTGGAGGAACTTTCTCAACTTCTGAGGATTCCTATTCTTCATCAACTACCCTACAACGGTACGGAAAAAGAACCAAAGCCTGAAGATGTTGCTCAAGCATTACACTTGCAACCATATGATATCAAGGGTCATTGGGAAACCAGGAGTGGTGTCAAGGGTTTCTTAGAAAAGTTTCTGTTTGAGAAGGCACAAGACTGCTGGAACTCTCTAGATCTACAAGCTTTTGAAGAGATTGTGGCACTCCTCATCTATGGTTTGGTCTTGTTCCCAAACCCTGATCAACTTATAGATGTGAATGCTATCAAGATTTTCATATCCCGGAATCCTGTGCCTACATTACTTGGGGACATCCTACACTCATTTTACACACGAACAATGAGGATAAGAGGTGTTCTCATGTGTTGTACTCCTCTCCTATCAAGGTGGTTTATTTCTCACCTTCCACAATCAGTTTTGAAGAATGAGAAGGGTTTAAGGTGGTCACAACGGTTGATGACCCTCACACATTCTGATGTTCATTGGTGTTCTCGGTCCAGAGAAAATGTCATCATCATTGATCATTATGGGGAATTCCCTAATGTCCCACTACTTGGCATTAGGGGAGGCATTACTTACAACCCCTTTTTAGCTCTAAGACATTTTGGGTATGCTCGAAGGGATGGCCCTCATGACATGCTGATTCCTGACTTGGTTTTTGACTTCGACAACGATGCGCAAGGACTTCGACAAAGGTTCATCAGAGCTTGGAGGATGCCCAACAAGGTGGATAGTAAGACACCGGGGCACAAGAATTCCATCCCCCTTGAGCCTTATCTCAAGTGGGTACGAACCCGCGCCCAGAATCTTATGATGCCATATCCTCACATTCTCCCCGTGATCAAAGAGCCTGTTATAGAAGGAGAGGTTACATACACCCTCCTACATCCAGACATGCCAACATCATTGGAAGAATTACAAAAGAGTTGGATCCAACTCAAGGAGGAACGGAATACTTTTGAAGCCAGCTTCTATGCCAGTGAGAAGAAGGTTTTGGAGCTTACCCGTCGACTTCATGAGGAGGAAACTCTCAACACCTACATTGCACCAAAGAGGATGCGCAATGTCTTTTTACATTAAGAATTTTATAATATTTTGCCCATGGGGCACTTATGTACTAACAAATTTCTTCTTAATATGACGTGTGTTCTTTTTTGTTTGCAACAAATTTGAATTTTTTAATCCTTGAATGCATTACATGAATAACATACCATTCATCATATGCATAAACAAGTCTTCACACCAGGTTTCCTTATCTTTCTGCTGTTTATTTCAGCAAGATGGATTTGGAGCAGACGGTTAAGGATCTGCAAGCACATAATTCTCAATTCCAGCAACTCCTCATGACCTTAGCAAAGGGTCAAGAGGACCTCAAAGCACTGTTGGAGAAAGGTAAAGATAAAAAGAAGAAAAGACCTGGTGTAGTCATCACGGGAAGAAGGTTTGAAAGCAATGCTAGAAAAGTTCTCGAGTTCCCCTCAACGTCTGATGAAGGGGCTGGTAAAGGAAAAGGAACAACGATGCCTTCTGAATCTGAAGTTGAAGGAGAAGAAGAGGAAGAGGAAGAAGATGAAGATTACTCCGAACAACAATATCCCCCCGCGGATGTTAAGTTCAAAAATCTTGAGGATCGGTTGGCAGCCATGGAGTTGCAAAGGGTACCTGGTTTAGATTTCGAAGAACTAGGATTGGTCGCTGGGATCGTCATTCCTCCCAAGTTCAAAGTTCCTACATTTGCCAAGTATGATGGTCTGTCATGTCCAAAGATGCATATAAGATCCTACGTCAGAAAGATCCAACCCCACTCATCTGATAAGGATCTTTGGGTCCATTTTTTCCAAGACAGTTTGTCAGGCACATAATTGGACTGGTTCTATCAACTCGAGAGATCGGAGGTTCATAACTGGGAAGACTTAGCTGCTGCTTTTTACCGGCAATACCAATACAACACTGATTTGGAGCCCACTCGTACTCAACTACAGAGTATGGGTATGGCTTCTAATGAAGGATTTAAAGAGTATGCCCAGAAGTGGTGTGATCTGGTTGGAAGGGTGCAGCCACCATTGTTGGATAGAGAGCTGGTTGACATGTTTTTAGGGACCCTGTCTGACCCTTTCTTCAATCATTTAATTGGGAGTTCCTCCACGGGATTCACTGAATTAATTCTGACCGGTGAAAGGGTCGAGGCCAACATTAAAAGTGGTAAGATTCAGAAGGATGCCTCCGCGTCCACTGCTATTAAGAAAACCTTCCCAGCTAAGAAGGAAGCTTCTGTTGTTTATTCTCAGAAAAGTCAAGGAAGAACCGAGCGCCGACCAACAGTAGGGGCAGTGATGATTCAAAACTCTTCAAATGATCAACCTCGCAGTAATCAACCAAGATCTAATCAGCAACAGGTAGAAAGGCCACAACGGCAGTTCACCCGAATCAACATGACACCAGCTCAAGTACTCCCTTATTTGCTAAAGCTGAATCTTACCAATTTGAAGGAAGCGCCAAAGAACCCCAATACCTCTTCTCCGTATTACCACTCCAATGCAAAATGTGCTTACCACTCTGACAGTGTAGGGCATGATACCAACAACTGTTGGGATCTTAAGAACAAAATCCAAGACCTGATCGACGCCAAGGAAGTAGAATTCGATGCGCCCAAAAAGCCGAATGTGATTTCTACCCCAATGCCCAAGCACGGTCATAATGTTCATGCCATTATGGAAGACCTTCATATTACCAATGTTGCTGATCTTTCGACTCCGTTACCAGTGATTAAAGTGAATTTGATGAGAGCCGGGATATTCCCAGGCTGTGGAAAAGACTGTTACTTTTGTTTAAACATACGAGCCGACTGCCCACTGTTGAAATCAGGCATCCAACGCCTGATGGATACCCAAGAGATACTCTTCCAAAAGACTCCTGTTGATACCTTCACTCCTGTTACTCCTGCTACCTTTGTTACTTCAACCAATGACATTGCAATAATAACCATCTCCGACAATCTTCCCAAGGCTTGTAAAAGGCCTGTCAAGATTACACCTGATCCTAAGTTTGTGCCGTTAAAAATCACCATGTCGGGGCCTGTCCCGTATGAATCTAACAAGACGATACCATGGAACTACGGAGAAGAAATCTTCTATCATGGTATCAAACATATTGAATCAGTCCAAGAGAATTCTGATGATGAAACCCCTGATATAGGGAACATTGCGGGAACAAGCAAGATAACTCGCAGCGGACGGATTTTCTCTTCGGAGATTGCTCCCCCCCGAGCAGTTTTCGGACCCTCGAAAGCTTCTGTGCCTGTTAAGCCATCTGCGCAAGGCCCGATAATTGAAGAAATTGATGTACCTGAAGTTAGACCCTCTGTTGATAATACCGATAAGGGTAAGGGATACTAGAAGCGTCTGTCAGGATGAAGGCTCAGACTGTGGTAATCCCCGAAACCACCCAGAAAGAAATGGAAGAAATCTTAAAGATAATCAAAAAGAGCGACTACGACATCGTGGAACAGCTAGGGCAGACCCCTTCCAAAATCTCCATGTTGGCTCTTCTACTCTGCTCTGAGGCCCATGCTAAGGCCCTGATCAAATTTTTAAAGACGGTACACGTGCCTCAAGAAACTTCGGCTGACCAGTTTCAAGAGTGTGTGGCCAGCCTTACTGCTGATAATGGTCTTGGTTTTTCCGATGTTGATTTGACCCCTAAAGGAAGGAAGCACAACAATGCGCTTCATGTCTCAGTAGAATGCAGGGGAACCACCCTTGCCCATGTTCTAGTTAATACTAGTTCATCCTTGAATGTGCTACCGAAGAAAGCGTTAGACCGTTTGGACTGTGAAGGGTTAGTGCTAAAGCCAAGTAATATCGTGGTTAGGGCCTTTGATGGGTCCAAAAGAATGGTTCACGGAGAGGTTGACATTCCTATCAAAGTGGGAACAGAAATTTTCAACTCCACCTTTTATGTGATGGACATCCGTCCTTCATATTCGTGTTTGTTGGGAAGGCCGTGGATCCACTATGCTGGGGCAGTTACCTCCTCTTTACACCAAATGCTAAATTATCCTGTTCATGGTAAGATTATAACGGTGCACGGCGAGGAAGAGTACATGATAAGTCACCTCAACTCCTTCCGCTATGTTGAGTTGGATGGCGAGTTCATAGAAACGCCTTTCCAACATTTTGAGGAAGTTTCTCCTGAAGTCGCAGTTGCAAAGACAATGGTTGATGTGCCTATTATTTCCAAGCCTGTGTCTAGGATGGCATCTCTCAAGGATGCAAAGGCTGTAATCAAAGAAGGAAGGAGTACAGTGTAGGGGCAACTGCCTGATTTTCCCCATAAGACAGACAAGTTCGGACTAGGTTTTACTGCTGCTGGCCAAAAAGCTATGCGTCGCTCCAAGGCTGGAGGACCACCCGTAAAAATCACTCACCATGGAATTAATGCCTTAGAAGATGATGATGAAGAAGACAACTTTGAATATTGGATCTTTCCAACCGTCGAAGGAGGTTTAAGCAACTGGGAAGCAAAGGACTTTATTCCTATCACTTTCATCAACCAGTAATTTATCTTTGAACAATTTCCTATTTTGGTCTGTAATAACTAAACAATTCATACACTATTTTCACCTTATGCCTTGCCCGGGGCATATAGGTCCATTTGCAATGGCTTGATTTTCTTCATTATCATATGCCATGTTTTAATGAATCATTGGACGTTTTCATCTATAAACTGTTGTGTTCATTTTCTTTCCTTTTTGCATTTGTTTTGTTTAAGGATGGCTATCCCTTACACACACCCACACTCACAAAATGCAGGTACCCATCCACTCCGGATTCCATGGGTGACTTTTCTGCTTTAGCCTTCGGTGACTCTGAAGATTTGGTCAATCATGCTGAGTACGAAGTTGACGAAGACTGTGAAGTGCCGAGAGAATTAGCCAGACTTTTGCAACAAGAAGAGAGGGCTATTCTTCCTCATGAAGAGTTGCTAGAAACCATCAACTTGGGAACAGAGGAAGACAAGAAAGAGGTTAAAGTGGGTTCCAACCTGGAGCCAGGTGTCAAAGAGCGCTTAGTGCAGTTGTTGAACGAATATGTTGAGATCTTTGCCTGGTCCTATGAAGACATGCCGGGATTAGACACAGATATCGTGGTTCACCATCTCCCTACAAGAGAAGACTGTCCACCGATCAAACAAAAGGTTCGCTGAATGTGGCCCGACATGTCTGAGAAGATCAAAGCTGAGGTAATGAAGCAATTCAACGCTGGCTTTCTGGCTGTTACTTCCTATCCGCAATGGGTTGCTAACATTGTGCCCGTACCTAAGAAGGACAGCAAGGTCAGAATGTGTGTGGACTATCGGGACTTAAACAGGGCTAGCCCTAAAGATGATTTTCCACTACCACACATCAACATCTTGGTTGACAACACAACTCAACGCAAGGTATTTTCCTTCATGGATGGATTTTCGGGATACAATCAGATTAAAATGGCCCCCAAGGACATGGAGAAAACTACTTTTGTCACGCAATGGGGTACCTTCTGCTACAAAGTGATGCCATTCGGACTGAAGAATGCCAGGGCAACCTATCAACGCGCCATAGTAGCTTTGTTTCATGATATGATACATCATGAGATTAAAGTTTACGTAGACGACATGATATCCCGTTCACAGACAGAAGAAGAACACCTTGATCATCTGCAAAAGCTGTTTGTCAGGTTGAAGGAGTTTAAGCTCAGACTGAACCCAAGCAAGTGCACTTTTGGAGTCAGATCTAGTAAACTTTTGGGATTTATTGTCAGCAACAAAGGCATTGAGGTTGATCCAGCTAAGGTAAAAGCTATATAAGAAATGCCTGCCCCCCGCACTGAAAAGGAGGTCAGAGGTTTCTTGGGACGCCTAAACTACATTGCAAGGTTCATCAGTCACCTAACATCTACCTGTGAACCAATCTTCAAGTTGTTGAAGAAAGACCAGGTGGTTGAATGGAATGATGACTGTCAAGCTGCTTTCGATAAGATCAAGGAGTATTTGCTGGAACCTCCTATCTTGATGCCACCCGTCGAAGGAAGGCTGTTAATCATGTATCTGACTGTTTTGGATAACTCAATGGGGGTGCGTACTGGGCCAACATGACGAGTCTGGCCGAAAAGAGCATGCCATTTATTACCTTAGCAAAAAGTTTATCGACTGTGAGACTCGCTACTCACTGCTTGAGAAAACTTGTTGCGCTTTGGTATGGGCTGCTTTCCGGTTAAGGCAGTATATTTTGACTCATACCACTTTGCTGATTTCCAAGATGGATCCGATCAAGTATATCTTCGAGAAGCCTGCTTTATCTAGAAGAATCGCTAGATGGAAAATAATCCTGACTGAGTATGATATTCAGTATACTACCCAAAAAGCTATAAAGGGGAGTGTACTAGCTGACCATCTAGCTTATCAAGCCGTCGAAGATTACCAATCTATGAGAGTCGACTTCCCTGACGAGGACATCATGACATTGGACAACATTGAAGGTAACGAACCGTATGATGGACCTGAACAAGGATCCCGATGGACCCTGTACTTTGATGGTGCTTCAAATGCACTTGGTAACGGTATCGATGCGGTACTCATTTCTCCGGAAGGTTTCCATACACCCTTCACTGCCCAACTTTGCTTCTGCTGTACCAACAACATGGCTAAATATGAAGCTTGCATCTTTGGTCTCAAGGCTGCTATAGACTTGGGAATCAAATCTTTGGTCGTATTTGGGGACTCGGCTTTGGTTATCACTCAAGTCAAAGGAGAGTGGGACACTAAACATCTTAATCTTATCCCATACAAAGAACATGTCTTGACATTGTTGCCTCATTTCGAGTAGATTACTTTCGAGCACTTCCCGCGAGAAGAAAATCAGCTAGCAGATGCTCTGGCTACAATGTCTTCCATGTTTAAACTTGTTGTACCCCAAAATTTGCCCTCCCATATTCTTCAAGACTTGTCAAGATCAAGCTCCAAAAGATTCAAAATCTCTCAAAGGTTGCACAGTCCAATTGCCTCCTAACACAATCAAAATTAGGGTTTTGGTTCTTGCAAAGAAATTGAGATTTTCAAGGGTCCAATAAAGTCCCACATGCCTACATACATTGTCAAGCATTCATATGTCAAGTTTCAAGACTCACAGCATCAAATTGCACAGTCAAAAACCCTAAATGCTTCACAGTCAACTACAGGGGCAAAATGGTCATTTGACAGTCAAAAGTCAAAAATTTTGGTCAACATCTTATTTTGAAGCCACAAACATCATTTGATCAATTCTTCATCATGATTCTCAAAGCATGGCTCAAAAAGTCTCAAGATGCAAAAGTTTCTATTTTGGGACAGCTGAAAAAGTCAACTGCAAATTGACCAAGGCATAACTTCTTCATGGTTTATCATAAAAATCCCATACAAAGCTCATTTTGAAGAGGATGACATTTTCTACAACTCATATTCACACTTCAAGTCCAAGAAATGCTCTCACAAAAAGTTATCAATTTCAACATTATAGGTCATTTTCAAAAGTCAACAAAAAGGCACTTTAAGTCAAAGACCATAACTTGAGATTGGTAAATCAAAATGACATGGGACCAAAGACATTGGTTAGAGGACTTCAAGAACTTTCCAAAATGTCCAAGAACATGATCATAGCTTCAAAATTGAGCAAGATATGCCTTGTAGAAGTTGGGAAATTTTTGGGAATTTTGAAAAGTCAACTTTGCACAAAAGGCTTCAAAAATGCTAATGGGCCACAAATTCTTCCATGAATCATTACCCAAAGGCTATGCACGACCCATTGACCTCAAAGGGATGTATTTTCTTATTTTTGATTAATTATTTGAATTTTTAATCTTATTAATTCATTTAATTAAATTTAATTATGAGAAAAATATTAAACAATGGTTTTAAATCTTTTTTGTGCAGCAAATATGTCCATTATGAGCTAAATATTTCGTGCATCAATCAACAAGGCCAAATCTTCCATAATTGGCATGATTTTCATGGCAAAAAGATTGGAAAAGATATGGAGAAAATCAAATATTGAAAACATTAATACATGGACTTTGGGCTTGTTTTCTTAACCTAATTTGCTTCATGTACATAGGCACAACTCAAACCTAATGCATTAGACACGAAAAACTGCTCAGAAGCTGCATAACCAATTTGCAATTTTTGGCCAAAAACCTTGAAACTGATTTCGTACCTAGAGGACAATTCAAAGCTTCAAAAGCATTCCAACACGTTGCCTAAGGATCCAGGAAGCTTTTGCAATCAAGAATCAATCAAAACGTGCAAGGAATTGAAGGATACAGATCACACGGTTTGCCAAAATTCCTTGAATTCCATATCATAATTCATGCACTTTTAGCCAATTTTCTTGATTGATTTATACTAATACTAACCTTCTGAAGCTAATGATGTAATTCAATTGCATTATCAGGCCTTGTATCGTGATTCACCATTAATGTGTTCTAGGGTTTCAGGACTCAGAAATTGGGGCTTTCCTCATATGAAAAAATTAGACCACCAAACCTATGCCATTGAAATCGTGACATCCAAACGAAACGAACCATGACCTCGCGCCCTTTTTATATTTGTCCATGTGCTATTCGCTATTTTTGCAGGTTGCACTTAGTGGGGGTTTAAAACCCCCGCTATTTGTTTACATTACAGGGACAAAGATGAAGACGAAGCTGGCGTGTCATAACGTGATAGGAGTATTCAAATACTGGCGCGTAATTTCTTATGTACACCACTAACTAATGTTTTTGCATATTATGTTTTGTAGCTATCCAAATAACAAACACACGCAATGGCTCCGTTGGTGGGTGAGCTGTCCTGCAGGCATTGGGACCTGGGTTCGATTCCCAGGTCCCCCCAAACGTTTAATAATTTTTGTCCTAATGTGTTCATACGCAGCGCCTCCTTCAAAGACCATCATACAACCTCACATCCAAGCCTGCCACGCGCCCATGAGCTTCAATCCAAAGGCTACAAGAGGATGTCTACCGTGTACACTCAGTCAACCACGCGCATTCAACCAGGAAAGGTCAAACAGGCTTCATGTTCTTGGTCCAAACCACTCCAATTCACCTCCTAAATGGGCCAGACACCCCCAATGTTTGTATTCTTTTTTAATTTCCTTTTCTTTTCTTTTAATTGTTTAAATTGTTTTATGTAATTCACCAATAATTAATTTTCATAATAAAAAATCAGAAACTAAAATATGTTAATTAATTTACTTATTAAATATTTTTGTAAATAAATGTTAAACAATTAATTTAGTTAAATTAGGTTAAAACTTTAATCTTTTTCTTAATAAATTAAAATATGTAGAAATTAGGGTTTTTAACATTCTCATCTTTTTCCTAATAAATAATTTTCTCATCATTATTATTATTATTAATTACTAAATATTTTGTAAATAAACATGTACATTAAATATTTAGTAAATTAGGTTAAACTTTAATATTTTTTCATTAATAATTAAAAACAACTTAGAATTAGGGTTTCTCTTCAATTTTAATTTCTTTATCTCATAAATACCAAAAACTTAAAAAACAATTTCTTTTCTTTTAATTAAATAATAATTAGACTTTTAATTCAATTTAATTTCAAAAGGGTCCAACGCCCTCGAACGTTCAACTTTAATTCTTTCGCGCATTTATTCTTATTTTTCTTTTTTCAATATTATGTAATTGTTCAAGCCATGTAATAGTAATTAGGAATTTATTTTACTTTCCGCATTTTTATTAAAATGGGTCTTTGTAATTTGGCGATGTATAGACCCGCGCGCCTTGTAATAGCGTAGGATTTTACTTTCCGCATTTAAATTTCCGCACTTTTAAATTCTAAACTTTGCATGAAATAATGTATGGCCTAAATTAAAAACAAGCGTAGATCACCATGATACATGTACAAGATAAAACATAACATGGAAATAACACACAAGTTCACACACCACTCTTAGGGTACGCCTCACTGTTGCCTTGCCTTCGAAACGTGGTCGTCGAGTATAGGACGTTTTAGTAAGTCCTTATCTCCATGACATGATCCAGTTGCCTCGAAACGGTTGCCTCGGAATTAAAAAGGATCAATGGCATAAGGGTAGCTTCTAAGGTGTCCTACTGTTGCTCTGGTGACCACACTGTCCCTACAAACGAATTGACCCGAACACCTCCGACGGTGGTGCTACCTACCTCTCAATGGTGGGATGGCACTACCTTAAGGAAATTTACACAGCCTAATTCCTTAGGGTAGGTGGATGACTCATAGATACTTGCTCTATTCAAAAAAACAAACAAAACAATCTTTTCACACCGACACTTTCAAAAACTTTCAAAACAATTTTTCAAACACTCTTGAGGACTGATACAAGAGTTATTCCGAAATCTTAAACGAAACTTTTTCAAACCCACTCACACTTGAAAAGCAAACACTTTTGAAAACACAATGAGCAAGTACCTAAGAGCCCGTGGATAACCACGGATAGAAAGGGTGCTAACACCTTCCCTTTCTATAAATCTACCTCCCGAACCGAGAAACGTTCTCATAAGGAATTTTGCTGTGCTTTTGTACTGTCCATGTTGGAGAAAATAAAAGACGGTGGCGACTCTTGCTTCTGCGACATTTCGCGAACCAGCTTAAAACAGTCAGTTCTATTTCCACCGATCACAGAACTGGCGACTCTGCTGGGGACACTCTAAAAGTGAGGTGTACCTTAGGACTAAGATCACTTGTGTTTTCAATTGTTGTGTTTGTTTGCTTTATTATTGTGGGATGCATCAAAGTTACATGGATCCTAACCCGGATCTGGGGATACCCTGTTAGGTAGCATAAGTTGTGAGGGACCTGTCCGGTGTAGACCGACACGGGTGAAACAGTGGCTACGTTGGTGTGGCACCTTGGTCTGTACCGATATCCCTTGTGTCGCAACGAGGAGAATATGGGTCTTCTGAGGAGTCATTAAGCACCAACCGACCTTAGAACATTAAACGACCCAACTTGGCCAATAGAACAGTAGCAGTATGCTACGCCCATTGAGGCTAAACTCTCGTGATGGTTCTGGCCGCAAAAAAAGATTACGATGCTGGAGTTATGACCGATTGAGGGTAGTCAGTGATATTGGGATCCTCTAGAACCCGATTACTTCTGATAGGACAGGTCTTAACCAACAAACTGAAAGAGGGTAATACCTAGACCCCATGCTGGCCTAAACTCTAAGGGCTCTTTTGTGTGACTTGTGTGCCTTCCAACTTGACTATTTGCATGCTTGTTATCTGACACTTGAGTTTCTTGCAGGTTTTGTTTACAGTCCTTAATTGGGACTCATAACAGGGTTTACCTACATTACCCCATGCATAGCATAACATCATACCATTGCATGCATCCTGCATAAAGACTAACCCGTTTCAAGGATCTCAAGGGCTTGTGATGCAGGTCATGATGAACAAAATGTCTAGCAAGGGGCAAAAGGGGATTTATTTTCCTCTAGCCAAGGTTGTCAGGGGCTATGACCCACTAGATATGGTGAGCCTTGACCCTTGAAGAAGGACTCTCAACAACATGAAGTTCCTTCAATCAAGCTACCAGATTCAAATTCTAACAATTTTTCTTATCTACCCCGCGAGATCCTTGAAAACATTGCATGTATATCATACATATCGTTGCATTACAGGTACTCTTTTTGACAGGTCACTTACCTTCTTCGCTGTTTATTTCAGCAATGTCTTCCCAACAAGATAACCAGGGTCTTCATGCTCAAGAGACTCAGTTCAGGGAGATCTTTCTAAGCCTATCCAAGGGGAAAGAAGAGTTGAGGACACTCCTTATGGGGAATTTGGCCAAGCAAAGCCCCGATGAGGACAAAGACGAACGACTGAAACGTCTACAAGCTGAGGTAGATACAATGAAAACCCAGATGCTGGGGCAAAGGGCTCTCATCCAAGGTTTAGCTCGGGAGCAAGAAGAGTTGAGGACCATGATCAGTCAACTCCACCAAGACAGATCCAACATGAAGCAACCAGTCCAAGTCAGGGACCAGGTCTTTGATCAGCTTCCAAGAGGACAAGAATCTGGTATGGTGAAGAACATAACTCTCCAAATTGCTACCACTTCTCAAGCCCAGCATCAACCTCACCCAGAGCCACAGGTTTATCAGAGTAAGCCAAGCAGGTCCAAGAGGTAGTTCACCCAGCTCAACATGCCGTTGTTTCAAGCTCTACAACACCTGCTGAGGTTGAATCTGATTACCCTAAGAGCTCCTCCCCGGAATCCCAACATCTCTTCTCCTAACTATCATCCCAATAGAAGATGTGCATACCACTCTGATAGTCCTGGACATGACACTGCCGACTGCTGGGCTCTGAAGAACAAGGTCCAGGACCTGATTAATGAAGGAGCAGTGGATTTCACCCAAGTGGGTCAGGCTGAGTGCTTCTACCAGCCCTACAGGATTCACCAGCTGAAGTAACAAGTCCTGAGATGAGAAAACTTTTTGTCTATTAGAATTTCCAAGTTGTAACTTTCTTTTGACTGTTCAAACAATTATCATGTCAAACATTGTTATTTCATTAATGCATCGCATATGTCTGTTTTGAATCAATATATTCGCATTCGCTATATTCAAACTGCTTTCTTTTTTTGATGTCAACTCTCAATTAATAATTCTAAGCCTCTTGAGGGAGGATGACGAAAACGATACCATAATCTACAGTATGCTTTTGAACAGACCCCGCTGATGAGGTACAGGCGTTGCTTCAATCCCTAAACACTGGAGTTATAAGGAAGATAATCCCTCGACAACCCCTCTGAGCCAAAGAAGTAGGAGTTTTTCTTTTAGAAAATTGAAACCCTTAATCATAACCTGGGGCAGGGTAGTTCTCTCAGCTGATTCAAATGCATAATCAACAACATCAAAAAAGTCCTTATAAAACAAAAAGACAGCGATGGTTCCGAACAAACATAAGGACAGACAGTCATTATATCTCAAAAAAATAAAAACCCATTAAGTCAAAACCTATGAAGGAGACTTACAAAACTGGGGCATCCCGCTGGCTGTAATCACAAAAGGAACAGTTCAGGAAAAAAGCAGGGATAACAAAATCAAAAAAGAAGGAGGTTCTACAAACCCTCAACAAAAAAATGACTGCCTATTCAAAATAAACTTTCAGTATCCGAACCATCACCGGAATATCAGGACAAAGACTCAAACAAGGTCTAATGCACGATCAGCTGAGTTTAGGTTTGAAGAACATCACGAAGAGCGGGTGGGTACAAATAAATTTTGAGCCTTTATCCTTTGTTTCTTAAACCATGAACCAGGCCACGTTACAACCCTCAAAAGTCCTAGCTGAAGCATGGGTTAGTTCGAAAGCATATTGTTACCAAAGGTATCCTGACTCCTTAAGGCTCGCTGTAAAATGACGAGTTGACATCACAGTTTACAAAAATTCACTTGTTTTTATGAGAAACTGCATTTTCAAAAAAATTTCGAAACAGACATAAGCTTTGCATTTTTAACATAACTTTGTTTGCATATGACTTTTTGTTTGAACAGCATAGAAATCCGCACGATGAATATCCTGTGAACAAGAGCCTTCTCAACGAAAGGGTCGTATCAAGTGGAAGAAACACTTCCAATCAAGGGGCATGGCATGATCATTGTCCATCATCTGGGGCAGTCCAGTCAAGATTCGGATAATCTCTCAAAAGGCCAACCAGCTTGGGGCAGATCTCCAATCTGGATCACTTGGGGCATTGGACGATCAAGCAAAGACCTTCTGGTCACATGACACAACACTAACAACAGGGGCACCTCCCCACACTCTAAGAGCATGGACATAGTCGAAAAAATACTACGCAAAATCAAAGACCCGCTAGGTTGACACACCTAGGCAAAAATAAGGGCTTTCCGGCGAACCAAAAGGGTTCGGGCAAAAATAGGGGATGAAATGAAAAAAATCTGTACACCCGGCAAGTCGAAAACCTGAAAAGGCGGCTTGGGCAAAAATGGGTATCCCGGTGGACTGAAAACCCGAAAGGGCGGTCCAGGCAAAAATTAGGGATCAAAAGCGTACGACTATGTCCCGTCGTCTCGTCACTCGTCTACCAGAAGAAGATTGGCCAATCGGCAGTTGTCAAGCACCTCCACAGGTACCTTCTCCCGCAGAAATAGGGGCAATACAAACTGTCTAAGCAATCTAATTGCTCCGTCCACCAAGGTACCAAGGTAAGTTCGGCTAGAGAATGGAACCAAGATACCTTAATTCCCTAGAGAGTGAGCCAAAATTCAACAATTCTCTCCCAAGCAGTTGGTCTCCCATCAGCCCTAACAAGGCACAGTATTTCCCAGCAAGTCAGCGATACTCTCCCCAAGCAGAGTTAGTCTACTGTCAGCCTTTTGGAAGTTGGATTCTCCCCAGCAGATCTCAACATTCCTCAGCGGAGTATTCAAACATTCTTAACAAGCATCCCCGGCAGTCTTGATCTAAGATTATTCCCCGGAGGTATACAGACATTCAGTGGAGCCACTTCCCCAGTATATCTCAAAAATTTCCCCAGGAAAGTCCAGTCCAATCTGAAAAGTTTCCCCAGGTAAGTGGAATCCATCTCCCCAGCAGGAAGCTTATCCCCAGTAGATTCTGGAAGCTTGTCACCCGCAGAACACGAACGCGTCTCCCGGCTTTATTCAAAGGTTATTTCCTTACCAGGATATAACTGGATTATCCTCAGCCAAAAGCCACGGAAAGATCGTCCCCGACGAAGTCTTCCTATCCCCCAGTGGAGTTCATCCAATCTTCTAACAGAGCATAACAATGGTATCCCCAGCGGAGTTATCATCAAATCTCAGCAAAGTATCTCTCTCCCCACAGAGCATTGCCCCGCAGAGTAATCTATTCGCCAAGTTTATTCCCCAACGGAGTCATCTTCTCCTACCGGTATTCTTGCAACTATCATCCCCAGCGGAAATGAAGCTCTACTCTTTAACATCAGCCCAGGATTTAACTTCCCGGCACCCGTCAAGGATTTATTTTCCTAGACGAAAATACATTTCATAAACATCACATCTTCATACATTATAGCATGCACATACGCATCATGAACATACGATCTCACTTATTCTGAGAACATCACGCATGTCATACATCATGACATCACATACAACTAACGTCTTGTCTTTTCAGGACAGAGGCCAATACAAAGATGATTACTATCAACGGTCGTAACTAAAGATCTGATTCCTGCATCTTACCAGGGTGTATCTGTTGACGACTAATTCCAGACTCGATTCCTGTATCCGGCCAGGGCACGTCTGAAGAGTTCGAAGATCCGATTCCTGTATCTTGCCAGGGTGTATCTGTTGACGACTAACATTACCAGACTCGATTCCTGTATCCGGCCAAGGCACGTCTGAAGAGTTCAAAGATCTGATTCCTGTATCTCGCCAGGGTGTATCTGTTGACGACTAACATTACCAGACTCGATTCCTGTATCTTGCCAGGGCACGTCTGAAGAGTTCGAAGATCCGATTCCTGTATCTTGCCAGGGTGTATCTGTTGACGACTAACATTACCAGACTCGATTCCTGTATCCGTTCAGGGCACGTCTGAAGAGTTCAAAGATCTGATTCCTGTATCTTGCCAGGGTGTATCTGTTGACGACTAACATTACCAGACTCGATTCCTGTATCTTGCTAGGGCACGTCTGAAGAGTTCGAAGATCCGATTCTTGTATCTTGCCAGGGTGTATCTGTTGACAACTAACATTACCAGACTCGATTCTTGTATCTTACCAGGGCACGTCTGAAGAGTTCGAAGATCCGATTCCTGTATCTTGCCAGGGTGTATCTGTTGACGACTAACATTACCAAACTCGATTTCTGTATCCTGCCAGGGCACGTCTGAAGAGTTCGAAGATCCGATTCCTGTATCTCGCCAGGGTGTATCTGTTGACGACTGTATTCTGAGGACTCGATTCCTGTATCTTGCCAGGGCACGTCTGAAGAGTTTAAAGATTCGATTCCTGTATCCAGCCAGGGCACATCTACAAAAAGAGTTTGAAGATCAACTCCTGTAACAGGCCAGGTAATTATTTTCTTTCTCAGGTACGCAAGTTCTCGCTAAGGAATCTCTTACACGATCGACACCTAGATGGCATCTGTAAGCCCATCCACATACCAACAGTCTCCAAATGGCATTTGTAAGCCCATTCCCGACAAGGTACTGTCATACTTCCAGATGGCATCTATAAGCCCATCCTCTTATCCATCAGTCTCCAAATGGCATCTGTAAGCCCATTCCCGCCATCACACTTCTAACATGTGAGCACAAATTTCTGGGCACTCTAGTGTTCAATCATCTTCCACCTTCGGATTACGAAAGGCTCGTCAGCCAATCTACATCCTCAGGTCTAAGAAGATTGAACAGGGGCAACTGTTGTACCCCAAAATTTGCCCTCCCATATTCTTCAAGACTTGTCAAGATCAAGCTCCAAAAGATTCAAAATCTCTCAAAGGTTGCACAGTCCAATTGCCTCCTAACACAGTCAAAATTAGGGTTTTGGTTCTTGCAAAAAATTGAGATTTTCAAGGGTCCAATCAAGTCCCACATGCCTACATACATTTTCAAGCATTCATATGTCAAGTTTCAAGACTCACAACATCAAATTGCACAGTCAAAAACCATAAATGCTTCACAGTCAACTGCAGGGGCAAAATGGTCATTTGACAGTCAAAAGTCAAAATTTTTGGTCAACATCTTATTTTGAAGCCACAAACATCATTTTATCAATTCTTGATCATGATTCTCAAAGCATGGCTCAAAAAGTCTCAAGATGCAAAAGTTTCTATTTTGGGACAGTTGAAAAAGTCAACTGCAAATTGACCAAGGCATAACTTCTTCATGGTTTATCAGAAAAATCCCATCCAAAGCTCATTTTGAAGAGGATGACATTTCCTACAACTCATCTTCACACTTCAAGTCCAAGAAATGCTCTCACAAAAAGTTATCAATTTCAACATTATAGGTCATTTTCAAAAGTCAACAAAAAGGCACTTTAAGTCAAAGACCATAACTTGATATTGGTAAATCAAAATGACATGGGACCAAAGACATTGGTTAGAGGACTTCAAGAACTTTCCAAAATGTCAAAGAACATGATCATAGCTTCAAAATTGAGCAAGATATGCCTTGTAGAAGTTGGGAAATTTTTGGGAATTTTGAAAAGTCAACTTTGCACAAAAGGCTTCAAAAATGCTAATGGGCCACAAATTCTTCCATGAATCATTACCCAAAGGCTATGCACGACCCATTGACCTCAAAGGGATGTATTTTCTTATTTTTGATTAATTATTTGAATTTTTAATCTTATTAATTCATTTAATTAAATTTAATTATGAGAAAAATATTAAACAATGGTTTTAAATCTTTTTTGTGCAGCAAATATGTCCATTATGAGCTAAATATTTCGTGCATCAATCAACAAGGCCAAATCTTCCATAATTGGCATGATTTTCATGGCAAAAAGATTGGAAAAGATATGGAGAAAATCAAATATTGAAAACATTAATACATGGACTTTGGGCTTGTTTTCTTAACCTAATTTGCTTCATGTACATAGGCACAACTCAAACCTAATGCATTAGACACGAAAAACTGCTCAGAAGCTGCATAACCAATTTGCAATTTTTGGCCAAAAACCTTGAAACTGATTTCGTACCTAGAGGATAATTCAAAGCTTCAAAAGCATTCCAACACGTTGCCTAAGGATCCAGGAAGCTTTTGCAATCAAGAATCAATCAAAACGTGCAAGGAATTGAAGGATACAGATCACACGGTTTGCCAAAATTCCTTGAATTCCATATCATAATTCATGCACTTTTAGCCAGTTTTCTTGATTGATTTATACTAATACTAACCTTCTGAAGCTAATGATGTAATTCAATTGCATTATCAGGCCTTGTATCGTGATTCACCATTAATGTGTTCTAGGGTTTCAGGACTCAGAAATTGGGGCTTTCCTCATATGAAAAAATTAGACCACCAAACCTATGCCATTGAAATCGTGACATCCAAACGAAACGAACCATGACCTCGCGCCCTTTTTATATTTGTCCATGTGCTATTCGCTATTTTTGCAGGTTGCACTTAGTGGGGGTTTAAAACCCCCGCTATTTGTTTACATTACAGGGACAAAGATGAAGACGAAGCTGGCGTGTCATAACGTGATAGGAGTATTCAAATACTGGCGCGTAATTTCTTATGTACACCACTAACTAATGTTTTTGCATATTATGTTTTGTAGCTATCCAAATAACAAACACACGTAATGGCTCCGTTGGTGGGTGATTTGTCCTGCAGGCATTGGGACCTGGGATCGATTCCCAGGTCCCCCCAAACGCTTAATAATTTTTGTCCTAATGTGTTCATACGCAGCGCCTCCTTCAAAGACCATCATACAACCTCACATCCAAGCCTGCCACGCGCCCATGAGCTTCAATCCAAAGGCTACAAGAGGATGTCTACCGTGTACACTCAGTCAACCACGTGCATTCAACCAGGAAAGGTCAAACAGGCTTCATGTTCTTGGGCCAAACCACTCCAATTCACCTCCTAAATGGGCCAGACACCCCCAATGTTTGTATTCTTTTTTAATTTCCTTTTCTTTTCTTTTAATTGTTTAAATTGTTTTATGTAATTCACCAATAATTAATTTTCATAATAAAAAATCAGAAACTAAAATATGTTAATTAATTTACTTATTAAATATTTTTGTAAATAAATGTTAAACAATTAATTTAGTTAAATTAGGTTAAAACTTTAATCTTTTTCTTAATAAATTAAAATATGTAGAAATTAGGGTTTTTAACATTCTCATCTTTTTCCTAATAAATAATTTTCTCATCATTATTATTATTATTATTATTATTATTATTATTATTAATTACTAAATATTTTGTAAATAAACATGTACATTAAATATTTAGTAAATTAGGTTAAACTTTAATATTTTTTCATTAATAATTAAAAACAACTTAGAATTAGGGTTTCTCTTCAATTTTAATTTCTTTATCTCATAAATACCAAAAACTTAAAAAACAATTTCTTTTCTTTTAATTAAATAATAATTAGACTTTTAATTCAATTTAATTTCAAAAGGGTCCAACGCCCTCGAACGTTCAACTTTAATTCTTTCTCGCATTTATTCTTATTTTTCTTTTTTCAATATTATGTAACTGTTCAAGCCATATAATAGTAATTAGGAATTTATTTTACTTTCCGCATTTTTATTAAAACGGGTCTTTGTAATTTGGCGATGTATAGACTCGCGCCTTGTAATAGCGTAGGATTTTATTTTCCGCATTTAAATTTCCGCACTTTTAAATTCTAAACTTTGCATGAAAGAATGTATGGCCTAAATTAAAAACAAGCGTAGATCACCATGATACATGTACAAGATAAAACATAACATGAAAATAACACACAAATTCACACACCACTCTTAGGGTACGCCTCACTGTTGCCTTGCCTTCGAAACGTGGTCGTCGAGTATAGGACGTTTTAGTAAGTCCTTATGTCCATGACATGATCCAGTTGCCTCGAAACGGTTGCCTCGGAATTAAAAAGGATCAATGGCATAAGGGTAGCTTCTAAGGTGTCCTACTGTTGCTCTGGTGACCACACTGTGCCTACAAACGAATTGACCCGAACACCTCCGACGGTGGTGCTACCTACCTCTCAATGGTGGGATGGCACTACCTTAAGGACATTTACACAGCCTAATTCCTTAGGGTAGGTGGATGACTCATAGATACTTGCTCTATTCAAAAAAACAAACAAAACAATCTTTTCACACCGACACTTTCAAAAACTTTCAAAACAATTTTTCAAACACTCTTGAGGACTGATACAAGAGTTATTCCGAAATCTTAAACGAAACTTTTTCAAACCCACTTACACTTGAAAAGCAAACACTTTTGAAAACACAATGAGCAAGTACCTAAGAGCCCGTGGATAACCACAGATAGAAAGGGTGCTAACACCTTCCCTTTCTATAAATCTACCTCCCGAACCGAGAAACGTTCTCATAAGGAATTTTGCTGTGCTTTTGTACTGTCCATGTTGGAGAAAATAAAAGACGGTGGCGACTCTTGCTTCTGCGACATTTCGCGAACCAGCTTAAAACAGTCAGTTCTATTTCCACCGATCACAAAACTCAACTGGGATAACGAGGCTCCCCAAATCACCATCGAGCGAATGGACGAACCTGCGCACTGTCAAGAGATTAATACCGAAGAAGTAGTGGAACAACCCTGGTTTCATGAAATCAAAAGGTATCTCCAAACTCGAGAATACCCTAAAGGAGCTTCCGTCAATGACAAAAAGTTCTTAAGGAGATTTGTTGTCAAGTTCTTCCTAAGCAATGGCATCCTTTATAAGCGCAGCCATGCTTGTGTTCTACTTCGTTGTATGGATAAGGTGGAAGCAGAGTTGATCATGACCGAGATACATAGTGGTACATTTGGCACCCACTTGAGCGGACATACGATGGCTAAGAAGATTCTAAGGGCAGGCTACTACTGGTCTACCATGGAAGCTGACTGTCATCAACATTCCCGTACTTGCCACAAATGCCAAGTCTATGCCGACAAAGTACATATTCCTCTTGTTCCTCTCAACGTTCTAACAACTCCTTGGCCATTCATAATGTGGGGCATTGACATGATCAGAGAGATCAAGCCTACGACATCCAATGGACATCGCTTCATCCTGGTGGATATTGATTACTTCACCAAGTGGGTCGAAGCAGCTTCTTACGCCTCAGTTACAAAGAATGTGGTTGCCCGCTTCATTAAGCAGAACCTCATATACCGGTATGGTATCCCCGACAGGATCATCACGGACAACGGTACGAATTTGAACAACACTATGATCACCGCTCTGTGCGAGCAATTCAAGATTTATCATCACAATTCATCTCCCTATCGGCCGAAGATTGACGGTGCTGTTGAAGCCGCAAACAAAAATATCAAGAAGATCATTCAAAAGATAACAGTCACCTACAAGGACTGGCATTAGATGTTACCGTTTGCTCTGCATAGATATCTTACCACGGCGCGTACTTCAACAGGGGAAACCCCCTTTTCTTTAGTATATGGCATGGAAGCTGTTTTACCTATGGAAGTTCAGATTCCTTCCTTAAGGATTATGAAGGATGTCGGTTTGAGTAAAGACGATTGGATTCAGACCCGGCTTGATCAAATTAACTTGATCGACGAGAAGCGACTTACTGTTGTTTATCATGGTCAGACATATCAAAAACGGATGATCAGGGCCTTCAACAAGAAAGTCAGGCGTCAAGTATATCGAGTCGGAGATCTTGTAATCAAACGGATCATCTTGCCGCAAAATGATCCCAGGGGCAAGTGGACTCCTACTTACGAAGGACCATTTGTGATCAAGAGCATCTTTTCTGGTGGGGCAATGATTCTAACCACCATGGACGGCGACGACTTGCCGTACCCTGCGAACGCAGACATAGTCAAAAGATACTACGCATAAAACGACCCGACAAGTTGAAAACCCGAAAGGGCGACTTGGGAAAAAATGGGCATCCGGTGAATCGAAAACCAGAAAGGGCAGTTCAGGCAAAAATTAGGGATAAATAAAAAAATTTGTACACCCGGCAAGTTGAAAACCCGAAAGGGCGACTTGGGAAAAAAGGGTTTCCCGGTGGATCGAAAACTCGAAAGGGAGGTCCAGGAAAAAGTTAGGGAATTAAAGCGTATGACTATGTCTCGTCGGATCACTTTAAGAACAATCTCTTCACCAACAAACTCCAAGCTTCCGATCAATCCAATCATCGGCGGACAAAGCAGCGAATGGACAAGATACTCAAAGTTGTGAAGGCTATAGCAGAATGGGAACCCCATGGAATTGTTACACATAGCCATCTTTCTTTTTGTATAAAAATTTTTCAATTTTTTTTACGACAACATTCTCTTACTAGGATGTCTGTCTCCTTTGTACAAAGATACTTACAAAAGTTAATACAAAGATACTTCAAAGTGAAAAAATTTGCTTGCCTTTCTTTCTTTTTACACTTATGTTTATTTGAAAACGTCCAAAGTTTTGTTAAATAGGCATATGCATTTGAATATAATCACTGCTTACAATTTGAATATAATCACTGCTTACAAATAAAACGAAATTGAGAAAGGATAATTACTGGTAGGTTGAAGGTGTGGGAAGATATCTTTGTGATATTCCAGAAGAAATCCCCTGCAGTACATCATTCAGATCCTCAACAAAGCTAAAACCTTGAAGTATACATCCCTAGCGGAGTCAAATTTCAGGATCCCCAGCTGAGCCAGTGTGTTCTAAACTTTATCCCCCAACGGAGTTAAGTTTCAGAGTTCCCATCAGAGTTCAAACTCCCGATCCCCAGTGGAGCCCGAAAACCCTGAAATACATATCCCTAGCGGAGCTAGAATGTTCTAAACCTTCTTCCCCAGCGAAGTAAAATTCCCCAACTTGCCCAGTAGATTGGTGTACAACCCAAGCTCCTGATTTCACCGACCGAGTAAACATTCTCTCCATAGAGTTATTTCCCAGCAGATCGAAGATTCTCGGTCTCATTTCTCCAGCAGAAGCCTCCCAGGTTTTAATTCCCCAGTAGAGATTTTCAGAGTTTTCCTTATTTCTTAGGAAAGTCATGAAGGATTCTCATTCCCCACAGAAGTTTGTCAAAGCTCTTGTTAATCCCCAAGCAGTCAGCAAGGATTTCTCATCTTCAACAATCAAAGATTTTTGGATCCTCAGCATCGGTCATGAATTTATTTTCTCCGGCAGCAGTCAAAGATTTCTTTATCTCCAATTATCAAGGATTTATTTTCCTTAACAAGACAGCTACTCAGCTTACATGCACATCCATTACATTCATGAAACACAGTTCATTGCATCATACATATCATGCAACATAACTCTGTGTCTTAGCTAACATTTTACCCTTTTCAGGATAAGATTAAAAAGCTATTATTCAAACAACTATTCAGAGATTTCAGATACAGTATGGATACACCCCAAACACGATGGTCATTCTATTACTCATTCAGAATTTCAAGTCAAAATACAGTACGGATACACCCCAGACACGACGGTCATTCTACTACTCATTCAGACTTCAGCAATCAGATACAGACTAGATATGCTCCAGACACGGCGGCTATTCTATCTCTCATTCAGATTTAACTATCAACTTCGAAGTTCATAAACGCTCCAAACACGGATGCCTTTCTGGCCCTTACGCCAGAAGTTTGATTCTCCCCAGTGCCGTCGCCACAGAAGTCATTCTGT
This sequence comes from Vicia faba, assembly GCA_948472305.1. Lineage (NCBI taxonomy): Eukaryota > Viridiplantae > Streptophyta > Magnoliopsida > Fabales > Fabaceae > Vicia > Vicia faba. Next base: position 334,602,158 of record OX451739.1, on the reverse strand, counting down.
CACTTATTTAAATCCCGTTACAGTTTCAGATACACTCCAGACACGAAAGTCATTCTGCTACTCATACAAATCTCAATTTCAGATACAGTCCAGATATGCTCCGAACACGGGTTCCATTTTGTCACTCATTCAGAACTTATCCCCAGCACACAGTTGCTCCATATACAGATGTTTCTCTATTACCCTTTCAGAATACAGATACACTATAGACACGGCAGTCATTATGATATTCATTCAAAGATCAAATATAGTTACAACTCGGATACGCTCCAGTTCAACAAAAAATCTTAGATGGCATCTTTAAGCCCATCTCCAGCAAGATTCTACCATCTCCAAATGGCATCTTTAAGCCCATTCCCTCAACATTATTTTGACGAGTGCAAATTTACGGGCACTCTAGTGTCCAATCCTCTTTTACCTTCGAGTCACGAAAGGCAAACTTGCCAATCTAACTCTTCAGGTTCAAGAAGATTGAACAGGGGCAACTGTTGTACCCCAAAATTTTCCCTCCCATTTTATCAACATTTCTCATCACAAGGCTCTTGGAACTCAAGATCAAGCTAGGGTTTGCTCTGCTCAAGACACCTCCTTGCACTGTTGACCTAAACTAGGGTTTCAGTTTGCATAGGTATTTTTTGACCTTCAATGCCCAAATTGACTTTAATACTTCATTTTGGACTCATAAGTTTGCCCATACCAAGTTTCAAGCCTTGATTCAAATTTTTTCCCAGTCAATTGGATAGTTGACCTAGAAATCAGCTATATTGGGGAAAAAGTCAATTGTGGTCAATTTATAGTCAAACCTCATGAATTTTGAACCACATCAACATTATGAACTCATATGAACCATTTGATCAAGTTTGGACCACAATTCCATAAGAAATTTGATCAGATCACCAAGAGGGCAAAATGGTCATTTTTAGGGTTATGACTGTGCAAAGGCAATTTTTGACTGTTTGACCTAGCCAATGGAAAATCAAGTTCAAACATGGACTCAAGGACTCAATGACATTATCTTGACCTATTCAACAAGTTCAAAAGATCTCAAATGCATAGGATTGACAGGTGAATTTTTAAGTCAACTGATCAAAATTTGACTGTATACTAAAAAGTCAAACTTTGACTTTTTGGTCAAAATCAAGTTCCAAGGGTCATTTTTCATCAAGATGTGTCAAATTATGAAACTTGTTCATCAATAAACCCAAAATTGCAAATTAGGGTTTGAAATTGAAAAATTTTCATAACTTAGAATTTTTCTAAGTTATGAAATTTTCTTAATTTTTCCTAACTTTGTCCCACATTTTCACCAAGATTCAAATGGATTCAAACAAAAATTACAACATGAAAGTTGTAGTCCATCACAAAGTCTACAACTTTTATTCACAAAGTTTTCTCAAAAGAAGCTTGGATCTCAAGTTATGATTTTTGGAACAAGGGTCCCTAAAACTTTTAACTTAGAGAAATTTTGCCCTAGTTTAGACAGGATTTTGACCCATCTTCTTGGCCATTTTTCACATAGTTCCACTTGGAGTCTCAAGTTGCATTTCAAAGATGGATTATAGTACTTGTTGCAAGATTTCTAAATTGTCCAAGAACTCCTCAAACACATTTGTGGTTAGGGAGAATCGAATACTTGAAATTGGAAAAAACTCACTTTGTAACCATGGCCAATACATGTTCATACAAGTTGCAAAATCTGACCAAACTAGCTTAGTAAATAATTACAGGTCTCTAAACCCTTCAACACTCAAAAAATGAATTCAAATACATTGGACATTCGTGTTATTCTGATCATTAGAGCTTGGCACAATGAATAATTCCATTTTGGGCATAAAGATGGCACTTCCATTTTCATAAAGGCAACTTTATGTCAAATTGCTTTTCTTGAGCTTTGGACTTCTTTCTTTGCAGCAAACAAGTTCCACAAACTCGGGCAAAGGTACAAGGAACTTGTGCATGCTTGGAGATAGCCTGTACAAGCCTATCTCATTTCACTTCACACTTTTCTTTCAAAACAAGTCATTGTGCCAAAAGTCCATAACTCACACATCTGATAAAATCAACTTAAACCAACATTTGAAACAAGTTTGTACACATCCTTGTAAGCTAGAAACACGAGCCAATCATCCCTCAAACACCCTTGAACACCAAAACACCAAAAACTTGCAAAACAGGGCAGTTGCTGCAACTTGAGTGCCATAGCTCATTTTGCTCATGCGTTTTGCTCCTTTCCACTTCAAACACCTTCCATTCAACTCACTCAAGCTATCCCAAACCTCCATTGCCAACTGTAACTCCATTTACAGTGTTCACCATTTCTGTTTCAAGCTTATGCAGGTTGACTTCTAGAGGTTGATTCAGGCCATTTCAAAACAAACTAAGCATTGGGAAAGGTTCAAGGAACATCAAGCAAGCTCAAAAGAACCTCAGGCCTCACTGAAAGTTGCTGCATTGTCCAACTCGAATCCAACTGAAACAGGTTTTTCATGAACTTCTATCTCTCTATTTAGGAACATTTAGCCTTATGTTAGTGAATGAAAGATGTAGTACTCATTTCCCTGAAACCATACATGTACTCAGTTTTCATTTATATTAAACGTGCTAAGAGAATTTCATCCATGAACTTTCTGAAAAAACTAGGTTAGAAATTAGGGCCAGAGAAATTCTCTCTGGTCTTTGAGAGTTAGATTAAGTTTTTTATATGGTTAGAATCGTGGTTTGATGCTCTACAAGTTTTATGTTTTGAGTTTTGTCAAAAGATCACAAATACAGGAGATACGAGTTTGTGTAACAGGCGCGCGTTTTCAAAAGTCTGGAGGAAGAAGATGAAGCTGATGGGCTGGGCTTGGCTCTTTTGCTTCTAACACCTTCTTTTTCAGTTTCACACTGTGATCGGTGGATCTGGAACTGACTGTTTAACGCTGGTTCGCGAAATGTCGCGGAAGCAAGAGTCGCCACCGTCTTTTATTTTCTCCAAATGGAAAGGACAAAAGCACAGAAAAATTCCTTAAAGAGATTGCTCTCGGTTCGGGAGGTAGATTATAGAAAGGGAAGGTGTTAGCACCCTTTCTATCCATGGTTATCCATGGGCTCTTAGATACTTGCTCATTGTGTTTTCAAAAATGTTTTGTTTGCTTTTCAACTGTGGGTTTTTAAAAAAAGTTTCTTTGAAAATTTCAGTTCGACTCTTGTATCGGTCCTCAAGAGTGTTTGAAAAATTGCTTTCGAAAGCTTTTTGAAAATGTGTTGGTGTGAAAAGTATTTTTTTGATTTGTTTTGAAATTAAAGCAAGTATCTAGAGTCGTCTACCTACCCTAAGGAATTTGTCTGTGTAAATGTCCTTTAAAGTAGTGCCATCCCACCATTGAGAGGTAGGTAGCACCACCGTTGGAGGTGTTCGGGTCAATTCGAGGTTCGGGACATGGTGATCACCGGAGCAATAGGAAGACACCTTAGAAGCTACCCTCATGCCAGGTTCCCGGATCATGAGGACTTACTAAAACATCATCTACTCAACGATCACCTTTCGAGGCAAGGCAACAGTGAGGCGTACCCTAGGGGTGGTGTGTGATTTGTGTGTCATGTTCAGTTATTTTGTCTTATTCATGTCAAGGTGATCTATGCGTTTGTTTTTATTTTATCATTCATTCTTGCATGCATTTATTAACAGTTAAAAAGATGCGGAAATTAAAAGTTCTAAACTATTACAAAGGCGCGGGTCCACATCGCCAAATTTAATCCAGGACCCGATTTGACAGAAAATAAAGAAGTAAAGTGCGAGAAATAAAATGTCCGAGTTTACAAGGCTTTGGGAGAAGTACATAAATAATTAAAAGAAAAAGAAATAAATACGCGAATTGAATTTTAAATTGGAACGAGGGCGTTGGACCCTTTTTAATGAGATTAGATTAAATTATTAAATTAAAGAAAAAGAAATTATTTTTGGTTTTTGGTATTTAGGAGAATTTAATGCAATTAAAACCTAATTCTACAATTTTTATTTTATTATGAAAACATATTAAAGTTTAACCTAAAATTAACCCTAATTAATTAATGCGATTTGATTCATAAAAATAAATAGTTAATTATTAGTGAAAAGAAAAAGAAAAAGGATAAAAATTAATTAAAACTAATTCTACCAATTTTAAATTATTTAAGAAAATGTTAAGATTTAAACCTAAATTAGAACTAAAATCAATTAAAGTTATTTATTTACAAAAATGATATTTCAATAAAAAAAAACTTATTTTTTTGTCCTTTCTGATTTTTTGTGTTTTTTATATATTTTTTATGAAAATATTGAATTTAAAAAAACTAATTAATTGAATCAAAATAAATAATAAAAAAAATAATGGGAAGAATATTGCAAACCTAGGGGGGTGTCTGTCCCCAAATTGGAGGCTTTAGTCAGTAATTCAGGCCCAATTATCCCTGGCCCCTTTGACCTTTTCAGCTAGCATGTATGGGCGTTGACTGAGGCACACCCTAGTCTTCAGATCCTGGCCTTTGATTGAATGCAATGGGACGCGTGGACGCTTGATAACGTGGATGCATGGTAGACGCTAGCATTGAAATTGTACACAAGTGTTAACTGAAAAATAATATGGAAAGAGTGAGGACCTGGGGCTCGAACCCAGGTCCTGGAGATTACCAACGTACACGCTTGCCAACCATGCTGATTTGTTTATCTGTAGATAATATAATCAATAAACATAATAAAATAAACAAACGTTAATGCTCTTTTTTCCGCGCGAAATTTTGACCGGACCAACCAATGCTCTACACATCATCGTCTTCCTCCTTAGTGCGCTTTTCCCTGAAACATACAAAAGGTTAGCGGGGGTTTTTAACCCCCCCAAAACATGCTTGATTTGATAATAGCGATTAGGCCGTCCGGCCACATAAATTAGGCGCGAGGGTCCTGTTCTCTTCGTCCAAGCACGCTGATTATGGCCATGGCATTGGCATGTTCCAATTTTTCCATATTCAAAAACCCCTAATTCGAAAACTGAAAAAACCTAATATCCAACAATGGTGAAATCGCGTATGGATGATAAAAATGCAATCAAATTACACAGTTAGCATCAGAATCCATCAATTAGTCAGAATCCATAAGAAAAATGCAATGAATGTGCTTGAAAATCAAAATACGATTATGCATATTATGTGAAAAAATTTGATTTCTGTATACCAATTCAAAGGGCTATGCGTATGGAAAGCTATCCAGTTAGACTCAGTGATGTCCTAGGAAGGTAATGGGATGAATTTCTTGGCTTGAATCGACCTAGAAGATGGTTTTCAGATTTGAGTTTTTCTTGAAAAATTCCAAGTTTGTTTTTTGGTATATGGTGCAGCTTCGAGTTTTTTAGCATTAGGGTTCCACTTGGTATTTATGTGAGAATGATTTAGGTCAAAAAAATTGATCAAAACATCCATGAATTGATGAAAAAGATATTTGATTTTCAAGCCATTATTTTGCAATCTTTTTCACATGTTTTTGATGCCAATCACATCCAATTGCCTTTGATTCTTTCCTAATCTGATTTGCACGAAATCTTGGAGATGTTTTATGCACAAAAAGATTTGAAACATTAGGTTTAACATTTTTCATGTATTTTAATTAATTAAATGAATTATTAATAATAAAAATCCAAATAAATAAATAAAAAATGAAGAAAAACTTCCCTTTGGGCCAAATGGTCGTGCACATGCCTTGGATAATGAATTGTGGAAGAAAAAGAGGCCCATTAGCAATTTTAGGTCATTTGAAGCAATGTTGACTTTTCAAAATATCCAAAAATTTCCCAACTTCCACAAGGCATAACTTGCTCAATTTTTAGGCTTTGCTCATGTTCTTGGACATTTTGGAAAGGTCTTTGAGTCCTCTAACCAATGCCTTTGGTCCCATGTCATTTCGATTTACCAATCTCAAGTTATGGCCTTTGACTTAAAGTCCTTTTTTGTTGACTTTTCAAAATGACCTATAATGTTGAAATTGATAACTTTTTGTGAGAGCATTTATTGGACTTGAAGTGTGAAGAGGAGTTGTAGGAAATGTCTTTCTATTCAAAATGAGCTTTGGATGGAATTTTTCTAATAATCCATGTGGAAGTTATGCCCTGGTCAATTTTCAGTTGACTTTTTCAACTGTCCAAATATGGAAACTTTTGCATCTTGATGATTTTTGAGCCAAGCTTTGAGAATCATGATCAAGCATTGATCAAATGATGTTTGTGGCTTCAAAATGATATGTTGACCAAAAATTTGAACTTTTGACTGTCAAATGACCATTTTGCCCCTACAGTTGACTGTAGTGCAATTAGGGTTTTTGACTGTGCAATTTTGTGCTGTAAGTCTTGAAACTTGGTATGAGGATGCTTGACCATGTTTGTAGGCATGTAGGACTTGATTGGACCCTTGGAAACTTCATTTTCTTTGTCAGAGCCAAAACCCTAATTTTGACTGTTAGGAGGCCCTTACACTGTGCAACCCTTGGGGAGCTTTTAAAGCTTTGACTTGGAAAATTTTGAAGAATATGGGAGGGCAAATTTTGGGGTACAACAGTTGCCCCTGTTCAATCTTCTTAGACCTGAGGATGCAGATTGGCTGACGTGCCTTTCGTAATCCGAAGGTGGAAGATGATTGAACACTAGAGTGCCCAGAAATTTGCGCTCACATAGTAGCAGTGTGATGGTGGAATGGGCTTATAGATGCCTTTTAGAGATTGATGGATAGGATGATGGGATTATGGATGCCATGCTAAGAGATGATGGAAGGTGGATGGGCTTATAGATGCCATCTGGATGTTGATCGCGTAAGAGCTTCCTTAGCGAGAACTTGCATACCTGCAAAAGAAAAATGATTACCTGACCTGTTACGGGAGCTGGTTTTCAAATTCTTTGTGTAGATGTGTCCTGACTGGTTACAGGAGCTGGGTCTGGAGCTTCAAACGGTGATGAATGAACCAGGGATGGTTACTACCTCAACAGGAACGGTGAGAGAACCTTGGGTGACTTTAACTTCAACAACAATCGTTGAGAAAATCTTGGGATGATTACTACCTCCGCAGGATCGGGGAGAGAACCAATAGGTGACTACAACCTCAACAGCAATCATTGAGAGAGTCTTGGATAACTTCAACTTCAACGGCAATCGTTGGGCGAAGCCTGGGATTACCACCTCCGCAGGATCGGGGAGAGAACCATAGGCGACTACAACCTCAATAGAAATCATTGAGAGAATCTTGGTGGGAATTACCATCTCCGCAGTATCAGGGAGAGAACCATAGGCGATTACAACCTCAATAGCAATCATTGAGAAAACCTTGGATGGAATTATCATCTCCGCAGTATCGGGGAGAGAACCATAGGCGATTACAACCTCAATAGCAATCATTGAGAAAACCTTGGATGGAATTATCATCTCCGCAGTATCGGGAAGAGAACCATAGGCGATTACAATCTCAATAGCAATCATTGAGAAAACCTTGGATGGAATTATCATCTCCGCAGGATCGGGGAGAGAACCATAGGCGATTACAACCTCAATAGCAATCATTGAGAAAACCTTGGATGGAATTATCATCTCCGCAGGATCGGGGAGAGAACCATAGGCGATTACAACCTCAATAGCAATCATTGAGAAAACCTTGGATAACTTCTACTGAGTCTTCATCAGAAAAATTTGTTTGGGGTCGATTTAACTGGACTAGAGAAGGCCTTGGACTGGATAAGAAACAGAGAATCTTAGGGTCGATTAACTGAACCGGTCTAGGTCTTGGAATGTCTTCAACTGGGTCTTTATCAGAAAAATCTGTTTGGGGTCGATTTAACTGGACCAGAGAAGGCCTTTGACTGGATAAGAAATCTTTGGAGTCGATTTAACTGAACCGGTCTAGGTCTTGAAATATGATTGAGAATTTAACTGAATCTTTCCTGAAAGGTAAAGGTCAGTCATATGCAATGCATGATATGGACCAAGCAATGATGTTCTCAACATAAATGAGATTTGTAAGATATGATGCGTCTATGCATGCTGTAATGATGTATGGAAGTGCGATGTTTATGAATGTATTTTTCGTCTAGGAAAGTAAATCCTTGACGGGTGCCGGGAAGTCACTCCTGGGCTGATGTTGGAGAATAGATTTTGCTTCCGCTGGGGATGATAATTGCAAGAATACCGGTAGGAGAAGATGACTCCGTTGGGGAATAAACTTGGCGAATGGAATAACTCTGCGGGGAGGAAAGTACTCTAACGATCTTGCCGGGAAGCAATACTCTGTGGGGAGAGAGATACTTTGCTGAGTTGTTGATAATAACTTGCTGGGGATACCATTGTTGTGTTGGAAGTGTTAATAGACTTCACTGGGGATAAGAAGACTGCGCCGAGAACGATCTTCCCGTGGCTTTTGGCTGAGGATAACCCAGTTATATCCTGGTAAGGAAATAACTCTTTGAATAAAGTCGGGAGACGTATTGGTGTTCTGCGAGGATAAGCTTCCAGAATCTACTGGGGATAAGCTTACTGCTTGGGGAGATGGATTCCAACTTTCCTGGGGAACTGGATTGGACTCTCTTGGGGAAGTTTTGAACTGTGTCGGGAAGATGACTCCACTGAATGCTGGTATACCGCCGGGGAACAATCTTTAGACCAAGACTGTCGGGGATGCTTGTTAGGAATATATGCTGCTGGGAAATGTTGAGCTCTGCGGGAGGATACCCAACTTCCTTTAAGTTTGATAGTATAGCTTGGGGAGAGTGCACTGACTTGCTGGCTCACTCTCTGGGGAATTGAGATACCTGGTTATGTTCTTTAGCTGAACCTATCTTGATACCTTGGAGGACAGAACAATTAGATTACTTAGATAACTCTTTTATTGCCCATGTTTCTAATATTACCTGTAATTAATCCTTTGTTTCGCACGCAAATATTCATGAGTTAGCAAATTATTGTCAATGCATATATCACAAATTGAACCTTGGACGTTCTTCGCAAAACAAAACAGGAAAAAGGACAAACAATTGGCAATTTTAACTGAAAAGTGTATTTGTATTGATTTTTGATTGGCCTGTAAATAGGCGTTTTATGTACAAGAGGCTGACGTCCTAGTAAGAGAACACCGCCGAACAAGAGAGTTTATACAAATTTTGTACAAAAGAAAATAAAACAGCTGTGTGAAATGAATGATCCCACTGGGTTTCAACTCTGCTATTGTCGTTATATCTCCGAGCGTCTCATCACTTGATGACATTGGTTGAAGGTGAAGCTGACTGATCGATGCCGTCTGAACTTGATGTAGATACCGGATTCTGGATGCAACGTGATCCAATGAGACATAGTATTACGCTTTATACCTAACTTTTGCCTGGACCGCCCTTTCGGGTTTTCAGTCCACCGGGATACCCATTTTTGCCCAAGCCGCCTTTTCAGGTTTTCGACTTGCCGGGTGTACAGATTTTTTTCATTTCATCCCTTCATTTTGCCCGAACCCTTTTGGTTCGCCGGGAAGCCCTAATTTTTGCCTAGGCATGTCAGCCTAGCGGGTCTTTTTTCATGCGTAGTATCTTTTTACTATGTCTGCATTGGCGGGGTGAGGAAGGTCGTCACCATCCATGTTGGTTAGAATCATGGCTCCTCTTGAGAACACATGTTTAACCACAAATGGCCCTTCGTACGTAGGGGTCCATTTGCCCCTTGGATCGCTCTGAGGAAGGATGATTCGCTTGATTACCAGATCCCCAACTTGATATTCCTGTGGTCTGACCTTTTTGTTAAATGCCCTGATCATCCGTTTCTGATACGTCTGACCATGACAGATAGCAGCAAGCCTCTTTCCATCAATAAGATTTAGTTGATCAAGTCGTGTCTGGATCCAATCATCTTCGTTCAGATTTGCATCCTTCATTATCCGGAGAGAGGGTATTTGCACTTCGATTGGTAAGACTGCCTCCATACCATAAACCAAAGAGAAAGGACTTGCCCCGGTTGACGTCCTAGCTGAGGTACGGTACCCATGTAGAGCGAACGGTAACATCTCGTGCCAATCTTTATAAGTCACTGTCATCTTCTGCACGATTTTCTTGATATTTTTATTTGCTGCTTCTACAGCCCCATTCATCTTCGGTCTGTAAGGAGAAGAATTGTGGTGCTGTATTTTGAACTGCTCGCAGAGCTCAGTGATCATCTTATTATTCAGATTGGTACCGTTGTCTGTAATGATCCTCTCTGGGACGCCGTACCGACAGATCAGATTATGCCGAATGAACCGTGCCACAACAGTCTTGGTTACCGTAGCGTAGGAAGCTGCTTCAACCCACTTTGTAAAATAACCAATTGCCACTAGGATGAAGCGATGCCCATTAGATGCCGTAGGTTTAATCTCACCGATCATGTCTATGCCCCACATTCCAAACGGCCAAGGCGCAGTCAGAACATTCAGAGGAACTGGAGGAACATGCACCTTGTCTGCATAAATCTGGCACTTATGGCATATCCTAGAATGTTGGTAGCAGTCAGCTTCCATTGTGGACCAGTAATACCCTGCCCGAAGGATCTTCTTTGCCATTGTATGTCCACTGGAATGCGTACCAAAGGTCCCTTCCTGTAGCTCTTCCATGATCCTTTCTGCTTCTGTCTTATCCACACAACGCAGTAAGGTTGAATCATGGTTTCGCTTGTATAAGATGTCGTTGCTAAGGAAGAACTTTGCTGCGAACCTTCTCAGAAACTTCTTGTCGTTGATTGAGGCACCTTCAGGGTATTCCTGAGCTTCCAAATATCTCTTCACCTCATGGTACCAAGGCTTCTCAGTCACCAACTCAGTCTCGAGATCACAACAATATGCCGGTTCGTCCAGTTTCCAGATGATGATCCGGGGAGCCTCATTATCCCATTTAACTTTGAACATAGAAGACATTGTAGCTAACGCGTCCGCCAACTGATTCTCTTCTCTCGGAAAGTGTTCAAAGGTTATCTCTGTGAAGTGGGGGATCAAGGTCAACACACATTCTCTGTAAGGAATAAGGTTCGGATGTTTCGTATCCCACTCTCCTTTGATCTGATTGATCACGAGAGCGGAATCTCCGAAGACACTCAGAAACTTGATCCTTAAGTCAATCGCAGCTTGAAGACCCATGATGCACGCCTCATACTCTGCCATGTTGTTGGTACAGTTGAAACATAGTCGGGCAGTGAGCGGAGTATGAGTGCCTTGCGGTGATATGATTATAGCGCCGATACCGTTTCCCAAAGCGTTGGAGGCTCCGTCAAAGTGCATAGACCATCGGGATCCTTCCTCAGGTCCTTCATCCGGTCCAGGTACTTCACAATCAGTTACTATCATGATGCTTTCATCCGGAAACTCGAAGTTCATTGACTGATAGTCATCTACGGCCTGATGTGCCAAGTGGTCTGCCAATACACTTCCCTTGATGGCTTTCTGGGTTGTGTACTGAATGTCGTATTCCGTCAAGATCATTTGCCATCTTGCTATTCTCCCAGACAGAGTAGGCTTTTCGAATATATACTTTATAGGATCCATCTTTGAGATCAACAAGGTAGTGTGAGTCAGCATATACTGTCTCAGCCGGCGAGCAGCCCATACCAAAGCGCAACAAGTTTTCTCGAGCAGTGAGTATCGGGTCTCACAGTCGGTGAACTTTTTGCTAAGGTAATAAATGGCATGCTCTTTTCGGCCAGACTCGTCATGCTGCCCCAGCACACACCCCATTGAGTTGTCAAGCACTGTCAGATATAGTATCAGAGGTCTCCCTTCAACCGGTGGCACAAGGATGGGTGGTTCTTGGAGATACTCTTTGATTCTGTCAAAAGCAGCCTGACATTCATCATTCCAACGTACTACCTGATCTTTCTTCAGCAGCTTGAAGATTGGCTCACTGGTAGCAGTCAGGTGTGAGATGAATCGAGCAATGTAATTCAGGCGTCCTAAAAAGCCTCTGACTTCCTTCTCTGTCCTAGGAACTGGCATCTCTTGAATAGCTTTAACCTTGGCAGGGTCCACTTGAATACCCTTATCACTTACAACAAAGCCTAGCAGCTTTCCAGATCTTACCCCGAAGGTGCACTTGTTCGGGTTCAACCTCAGCTTGTACAGTTTCAACCGGTCAAACAGCTTCTACAGATGATCTAGGTGCTCTTCCTCAGTCTGGGACCTTGCGATCATGTCGTCGACATATACTTCTATCTCATGATGGATCATGTCATGAAATAAAGCAACCATGGCACGTTGGTAGGTTGCCCCAGCGTTCTTCAACCCGAATGGCATGACCTTGTAGCAGAAGGTGCCCCACTGAGTAACAAATGTAGTCTTTTCCATGTCTTCAGGTGCCATCTTGATCTGATTGTAACCTGAAAAACCCTCCATGAAAGAGAACACCTTATGCTGAGCAGTATTGTCAACAAGGACATCAATGTGAGGTAAAGGGAAGTCATCCTTGGGGCTGGCCCTGTTCAGATCCCTGTAGTCGACACACATTCTGACCTTACCGTCTTTCTTTGGTACCGGCACCACATTAGCAACCCACTGAGGGTAAGAAGTCACTGCAAGGAACCCAACATCAAACTGTTTCATAACCTCGGCTTTAATCTTCTCAGACATTTCTGGACGCATACGGCGGACCTTTTGCTTAACCGGAGGGCAGTCTTCCTTAGTTGGCAAGTGATGGACCACAATATCGGTATCTAACCCGGGCATGTCTTCGTAGGACCAGGCAAATATATCCATATAATCGTGTAGCATCTTAGTCAACCGTTGCTTCACGCTGAGCTCTAGGTTGGCACCAATCTTTACCTCTTTCCTGTCTGCCTCAGTACCCAAGTTTATTATTTCCACTGGCTCTTCATGTGGTTGAATTGCCCTCTCTTCCTGAAGTAACAGTCTTGCAAGCTCGCCAGGCACTTCGCAATCATCTTCACCTTCGTCTTCGGCTAAGTTGATCGGATTTTCGAAGTCATAACTGGCAGTAGCAGAGTCGTTACCAGTGAGATCCAGAGTGGATTGAAACCTGTATGAGTGAGTGTGTGTAAATACAGCTGTTTTGAAAAATATGTAAAGGAAGGAAAGACAGAAAAGGAGCATAAGATTTGAAATGCGAGAAAACGTCCAAGATTTTCATTTATGATATATGAAATGACAATTTATATGCCCTCACAAATGAAACCACGGTGCCTCGGGTAAGACGCCGGGCCATAGAGTTTATTTATTGTTTATTACAAATAGCAAAACAAAGAAGTTTATTACTGCGTAACAAAAGTAACAGGAGTATGGTCTTTGACAATCCAATTGGTCAATCCGCCTTCGGTCGTCGGGTAGATCCAGCTATTGAATTCTGCTTCATCCACTTCATTATTCTCCCCAACAGCATTCACTCCTGGATTTGTGATGAGCACAGGAGGTCTTCTGGTCTTCGCCTTTCGCATAGCTTTCTGACCCTCTACAGTAAAACCCAGTCCAAATTTGTCAGTTTTCTGTGTAAAGTCGGGAAGTCTGCCCCAGTTAGCACATTCACCTTTCTGAACCACAGCCCGGGCATCCTTTAGAGAAGCCATCTTCAAAGGAACATTCTCTTCGACTGCTGTTTCTGCTGCTGCTGAAATTGGAAGCACCTCCTCGAAATGCTGAAAGGGGGTTTCAATAAACTCCCCATCCATCTCAATGTATCTGAAGGAATTCAGATGGCTCACCATATACTCCTCCTCTCCTTGCACAGTGACGATCTTCCCTCTGACGGGGTACTTCAGTTTCTGGTGCAAGGTAGAAGTCACTGCCCCAGCTTTATGGATCCAAGGTCGACCCAGTAGACAAGAGTACGATGGGCAGATATCCATCACATAAAAAGTAGAGTCAAACACCTGAGAGCCCACACGAATAGGAATGTCAACCTCTCCATGAACCATCCTTTTTGAACCGTCAAAGGCCCTGACGATGATATTGCTGGGTTTCAGTTCCAGGCCTTCACAATCTAAACGGTCTAAAGCCTTCTTGGGTAGCACATTCAAGGAAGAACCAGTATCCACCAATACATGTGCCAGAGTAGTGCCCCTACATTCGATAGAGACATGCAGGGCATCATTGTGGTCTCTTCCCTTCGCAGTCAGGTCAGCATCTGAGAAACCCAAGCCGTTGTCCGCTGTCAGATTTGCTACGCAATCAGTGAATTGGACATCAGATGTCTCCTGTGGCACATGGGCCGTCTTGAGAAATGAGATCAAGGCCTTAGCATGGGCCTCAGAGCACAGTAACAAGGAGAGCATTGAGATCTTGGAGGGCGTATGCCCCAGCTGCTCGACAACGTTGAAGTCGCTCTTCTTTATTATTTTTAAAATTTCCTCCATTTCTTGTTGGGAGGCCTCAGCATTTATAGGTATCGGTGCCTCCATCCGAGCAGGCTCATCTTCAACTCCCTTGCCCCGAGCATTGGATGACTCGGCAGCAGGGGAAACAACTTGATCAGCAACAGGAACAGGTACACTTGTAGGTGTTATGAGGAGGGGTCTTCGAGTAGCGGGCGGTGCAATGTCAGGCGAGAAGAGCCTGCCACTGCGAGTAACCTTGGCTGGGCCAGTGATATCACAGATACTGGCGCCAGTGTTGAATTCTTGTTTGATTCCATTCACATATACATCTGCCCCATAGTTCCAGGGGACAGCCTTATCAGATACGTAGGGGAGAGGCCCCGGAACAGTAATAACCACAGGTGCGACAGTCATGATTTGGACATGCTTCTTCGGGAGAGCCTTGATTGGATTATTATAGATTGTAACCACAGAAACTTCTTCTACCGGAACCAACTGAACATCAGACTTTTTGAACAGAATCTCCTTACTGTCCATCAGGCTTTGGATGCCTAATTTCAGCAAGGGACAACCAGATAGGGAAACAGCACAGAACAGGCAACCCTCACTGTAACCCGGAAATAAACCGGCCAGCAGTAGGTTCTTTTTGACAGTCATTAAGGGAGTGGCTAGATCATCCACAGAAACAGCATACACTTCTTCATCAACAGCATTTACCCCATGCTGAGGCATATGAGCAGTCACCACATTCGGCCTCTCAGGCGCTTCGAACTGTATCTCTTTCGCGTCAATAAGGTCTTGCACCTTATTCCTCAATGCCCAACAGTCATCAGTGGAATGCCTCGGGCTATCAGAATGATAAGCACAACGAGCATTTGGGTTATATTTCGGAGAGGCAGTGTTTGCACCTTTGGGGGCCTCTCTGACAGTCACTAGGTTGGTGGATAGTAACTGCGGCAAGATTTGGGATAGGGTCATGCTCAAACGGGTAAACTCTCTTTGGGGTCTTTCAGCCCTTTGAGGATTTGTTGGCCGAGGAGCGGCAGCAGGCTTAGCAATCATCACCGCACTGACAGATTGGCGGCGCTCAGATTTCTCTTGTCTCCTATAGCCATATACAGCACTAGCCTCTTTCTTGAAGGGTTTCTTCTCAGAACTAGACGATGCACCCTCCGGAATCTTTCCAGACTTCAACCCAGCCTCAATTCTCTCTCCAGTCAGAATCAGATCAGTGAACCCTGCAGACGAATTCCCGATAAGATGGTTGAAAAATGGCCCAGATAGGGTCCCCAAGAACATGTCTACCAACTCCCGATCAGTCAACGGAGGCTGCACTCTGCCAGCCAGATCCCTCCACTTCTGAGCGTACTCCTTAAAACCTTCACTTGATCCTAACGACATACCCTGGAGTTGGGTACGTGTAGGGGCAAGGTCGGCATTATATTGATACTGCTTATAGAAAGCAGTAGCCAACTCCTCCCAGTTACGAACCTTGGTCCCATCCAGCTGATAGAACCATTCGAGATGAGTCCCTGAAAGACTCTCCTGGAAGAAGTGGATCCACAAATTCTTATCCACTGAGTACGGTTGAATCTTCCGAACATAGGACCTGAGATGTAGCTTGGGACAAGACGCCCCGTCGTACTTAGTGAAAGATGGTGCTTTGAACTTGCGAGGAATGATCACACCAGTAGACAAACCCAAATCTCCAAAATCCAGCCCAGGTACCTGTTGTATCTCCATAGCATTCAGCCTGTCCTCTAACTGCTTGTATCTGTCTTCTGCAGGAGGATATTGCTCTTCATCAAAATCAGTCTCGTTGTCGGAGACTACCGGACTTGGACCTTTTTCCGCTTGAGGAGTACCCTTGCCAACAGAAGAACCAGCCTCTTCATTTTGCAGAGTGTTGCCAAACCTTCGGCCCGAGTTAAAGAGAACAGTTCTCCTCTTCTTCTTTTTTTCCTTCTTCAGGAGCAGAGCCTTCAGCTCTTCTTGGCCCTGAGCCAGACCCATGATTAATTCCTGAAATTGCGCATTCTGCGCCTGAAGAGCCTTGATGGACATCTCAGTTGATGATGAGTAAGGATTCATGATGCAATAATAAACAGCGAAGAACTGTAAGCAACCTGAAAAGAGGAAAACCTGCTATGCACATGATGAATGATATGTGTTTATGCAATGCATTCAAGGGTTCGAAAGTTCAAATTTGTTGTAGACAAAAAGGAACACACGTTATCATTAAGGAAATAATTGTTCAGTACATCAAAGCCTCATGGGCAAAATAATACAAAAGCAAATCAATCCCAAAATACACTACGCATCCTCTTTGGAGCTATGTAAGTGTTGAGATTCCTCTCCTCATGCAATAGGCGGGTGAGCTCCAAGACCTTCTTTTCACTAGGGTGTAGACTGGTCTCAAGAGAATTTCGTTCTTCCTTAAGCTGGATCCAGCTCTTCTGCATCTCTTCCCAGGATGTGGCCATATCAGGGTGCTGAATAGTGTAGGACACTTCTCCTTCCAAGACTGGCTCTTTGATCACAGGGAGCATATGGGGATAAGGCATCACTAACTTCTGGGAGCGGGCTCGTACCCACTTGAGATAAGGTTCCAACGGGATGGAATTCCTGTGCCCCAGTGTCTTACTGTCTATCCTACTTGGCATCCTCCAAGCTCTGATAAATCTCTGGCGAAGTCCTTGTGCATCGTTGTCGAAGTCAAAAACTATGTCAGGAATTAACATGTCATGAGGGCCATCCCTTCGAGCATAACCAAACTGTCTCCAAGCCAGGCATGGGTTGTAAGTAATACCTCCTCTGATTCCAAGTAAAGGAACATTAGGGTACTCTCCGCAACGATCAATGATAGTGACATCCTCTCTGGACCTAGGGCACCAATGTATATCTGCATGTGTGAGAGTCATCAACCGTTGTGACCATCTCAAACCCCGCTCATTCTTCAAGACTGATTGTGGAAGGTGCGAAATAAACCACCTTCCTAGGAGAGGAGTGCAACACATAAGGACACCTCTTTTTCTCATGGTTCGAGTGTAACATGAGTGAAGGATGTCCCCCAGCAACGTAGGTATAGGATTCCTGGACATAAAGATCTGGACAGCACTGACATCTATAAGTTGATCTGGATTAGGGAACAACACCAAACCATAGACAAGGAGGGCCACAACTTCTTCAAAAGCTTGTAGGTCAAGGGAGTTCCAACATTCATGGGCCTTTTCAAACAGAAACCTGGCTAAGAACCCTTTGATCCCACTTCTAACTTCCCAATGTCCCTTGAGGTCAGATGACTGTAGGTGCAAGGCTTTAGCAATCTCTTCAAGCTTGGGTTCCTTTTCCGTACCGTTGTAGGGTAGTTGATCAAGGATAGGGATCTTCAGGAGCCGGGAGAACTCCTCCAATGTAGGTACCAGCTGATAGTCCAAGAAGGTGAAACAGTGATGCAGAGGGTCAAAGAACTGGAACAGGACCTTTATCATGTCTTCCTCAATGTTGGTATTGACCAAGCTGATGAGACTTCCATGTCTTTCACTGAATGAAGAGCTCTCGGGAATCCTGGATATAAGTTCCTTAAGCTGAGGAGGGACCCTTACAAGGCTGATTTGAATTGTCTTTCTGCGAACAATTTCCATGTCCTACAAAACAAGAACAAAGATGAAGATTCGAACCCCTGAAATGGTTAGTCAATGCATATGATGCTGGATGATGTCATGATGCTATGATTCAACACACCACAGATATTTACAAAGACAAACATGTAAGGCACACAAGGCACACAAGACAAGCCCTTAGGGTTTAAGGCCAGCATGGGGTCTAGGTAGTACCCTCTTGAAGTTGGTGGGTTCAACCTGTCCTATTAGAAGTAATCGGGTTCTAAGGGTCCCAATATCACGGGATTGCTTTCATTGTTCATCATTTCGATTTAGCCACTGAACTGGCGACCGAAATATTCCAGGAAAGCAACCCTCAATCGAGTGTAGTATTGAGTATCAACCAACCTTGGACTGCACCAAAGTCAGTTATCTCACTACCCCAAAGAGGCCAAGATAGTTCAATTAAGGTTCCTAAGGTCTGTTGATGCTTCACGACACCACGCGGAGGCCCCGTACTCTCCTTGACTGAACTCAAGGGTTACCGGTACACACCAAAGTGCCACATCAACGTAGCAGACTGTTTCAACCATGTCGGTATACCCCGCACAGTTCCCTCACAGCCTTGTTGCTACTTTCTAAGAAGGTATCCCCAGATCCGGGTTAGGATCTATAGAACTCCCAAGACAGTCCCACAATAATAAAGCAAGCAAAGAATACAATTGAAAACACAGTTATGAACTAACCCTAAGGTACACCTCACTTTAAGTTAAGTCCCCAGCAGAGTCGCCAGTTCTGTGATCGGTGGATCTGGAACTGACTGTTTAACGCTGGTTCGCGAAATGTCGCGGAAGCAAGAGTCGCCACCGTCTTTTATTTTCTCCAAATGGAAAGGACAAAAGCACAGAAAAATTCCTTAAAGAGATTGCTCTCGGTTCGGGAGGTAGATTATAGAAAGGGAAGGTGTTAGCACCCTTTCTATCCATGGTTATCCATGGGCTCTTAGATACTTGCTCATTGTGTTTTCAAAAATGTTTTGTTTGCTTTTCAACTGTGGGTTTTTAAAAAAAGTTTCTTTGAAAATTTCAGTTCGACTCTTGTATCGGTCCTCAAGAGTGTTTTTGAAAAATTGCTTTCGAAAGCTTTTTGAAAATGTGTTGGTGTGAAAAGTATTTTTTTGATTTGTTTTGAAATTAAAGCAAGTATCTAGAGTCGTCTACCTACCCTAAGGAATTCGTCTGTGTAAATGTCCTTTAAAGTAGTGCCATTCCACCATTGAGAGGTAGGTAGCACCACCGTTGGAGGTGTTCGGGTCAATTCGAGGTTCGGGACATGGTGATCACCGGAGCAATAGGAAGACACTTTAGAAGCTACCCTCATGCCAGGTTCCCGGATCATGAGGACTTACTAAAACATCCTCTACTCGACGATCACCTTTCGAGGCAAGGCAACAGTGAGGCGTACCCTAGGGGTGGTGTGTGATTTGTGTGTCATGTTCAGTTATTTTGTCTTATTCATGTCAAGGTGATCTATGCGTTTGTTTTTATTTTATCATTCATTCTTGCATGCATTTATTAACAGTTAAAAAGATGCGGAAATTAAAAGTTCTAAACTATTACAAAGGCGCGGGTCCACATCGCCAAATTTAATCCAGGACCCGATTTGACAGAAAATAAAGAAGTAAAGTGCGAGAAATAAAATGTCCGAGTTTACAAGGCTTTGGGAGAAGTACATAAATAATTAAAAGAAAAAGAAATAAATACGCGAATTGAATTTTAAATTGGAACGAGGGCGTTGGACCCTTTTTAATGAGATTAGATTAAATTATTAAATTAAAGAAAAAGAAATTATTTTTGGTTTTTGGTATTTAGGAGAATTTAATGCAATTAAAACCTAATTCTACAATTTTTATTTTATTATGAAAACATATTAAAGTTTAACCTAAAATTAACCCTAATTAATTAATGCGATTTGATTCATAAAAATAAATAGTTAATTATTAGTGAAAAGAAAAAGAAAAAGGATAAAAATTAATTAAAACTAATTCTACCAATTTTAAATTATTTAAGAAAATGTTAAGATTTAAACCTAAATTAGAACTAAAATCAATTAAAGTTATTTATTTACAAAAATGATATTTCAATAAAAAAAAACTTATTTTTTTGTCCTTTCTGATTTTTTGTGTTTTTTATATATTTTTTATGAAAATATTGAATTTAAAAAAACTAATTAATTGAATCAAAATAAATAATAAAAAAAATAATGGGAAGAATATTGCAAACCTAGGGGGGTGTCTGTCCCCAAATTGGAGGCTTTAGTCAGTAATTCAGGCCCAATTATCCCTGGCCCCTTTGACCTTTTCAGCTAGCATGTATGGGCGTTGACTGAGGCACACCCTAGTCTTCAGATCCTGGCCTTTGATTGAATGCAATGGGACGCGTGGACGCTTGATAACGTGGATGCATGGTAGACGCTAGCATTGAAATTGTACACAAGTGTTAACTGAAAAATAATATGGAAAGAGTGAGGACCTGGGGCTCGAACCCAGGTCCTGGAGATTACCAACGTACACGCTTGCCAACCATGCTGATTTGTTTATCTGTAGATAATATAATCAATAAACATAATAAAATAAACAAACGTTAATGCTCTTTTTTCCGCGCGAAATTTTGACCGGACCAACCAATGCTCTACACATCATCGTCTTCCTCCTTAGTGCGCTTTTCCCTGAAACATACAAAAGGTTAGCGGGGGTTTTTAACCCCCCCAAAACATGCTTGATTTGATAATAGCGATTAGGCCGTCCGGCCACATAAATTAGGCGCGAGGGTCCTGTTCTCTTCGTCCAAGCACGCTGATTATGGCCATGGCATTGGCATGTTCCAATTTTTCCATATTCAAAAACCCCTAATTCGAAAACTGAAAAAACCTAATATCCAACAATGGTGAAATCGCGTATGGATGATAAAAATGCAATCAAATTACACAGTTAGCATCAGAATCCATCAATTAGTCAGAATCCATAAGAAAAATGCAATGAATGTGCTTGAAAATCAAAATACGATTATGCATATTATGTGAAAAAATTTGATTTCTGTATACCAATTCAAAGGGCTATGCGTATGGAAAGCTATCCAGTTAGACTCAGTGATGTCCTAGGAAGGTAATGGGATGAATTTCTTGGCTTGAATCGACCTAGAAGATGGTTTTCAGATTTGAGTTTTTCTTGAAAAATTCCAAGTTTGTTTTTTGGTATATGGCGCAGCTTCGAGTTTTTTAGCATTAGGGTTCCACTTGGTATTTATGTGAGAATGATTTAGGTCAAAAAAATTGATCAAAACATCCATGAATTGATGAAAAAGATATTTGATTTTCAAGCCATTATTTTGCAATCTTTTTCACATGTTTTTGATGCCAATCACATCCAATTGCCTTTGATTCTTTCCTAATCTGATTTGCACGAAATCTTGGAGATGTTTTATGCACAAAAAGATTTGAAACATTAGGTTTAACATTTTTCATGTATTTTAATTAATTAAATGAATTATTAATAATAAAAATCCAAATAAATAAATAAAAAATGAAGAAAAACTTCCCTTTGGGCCAAATGGTCGTGCACATGCCTTGGATAATGAATTGTGGAAGAAAAAGAGGCCCATTAGCAATTTTAGGTCATTTGAAGCAATGTTGACTTTTCAAAATATCCAAAATTTCCCAACTTCCACAAGGCATAACTTGCTCAATTTTTAAGCTTTGCTCATGTTCTTGGACATTTTGGAAAGGTCTTTGAGTCCTCTAACCAATGCCTTTGGTCCCATGTCATTTGGATTTACCAATCTCAAGTTATGGCCTTTGACTTAAAGTCCCTTTTTGTTGACTTTTGAAAATGACCTATAATGTTGAAATTGATAACTTTTTGTGAGAGCCTTTCTTGGACTTGAAGTGTGAAGAGGAGTTGTAGGAAATGCCTTTCTCTTCAAAATGAGCTTTGGATGGAATTTTTCTGATAATCCATGTGGAAGTTATGCCCTGGTCAATTTTCAGTTGACTTTTTCAACTGTCCAAATATGGAAACTTTTGCATCTTGATGATTTTTGAGCCAAGCTTTGAGAATCATGATCAAGCATTGATCAAATGATTTTTGTGGCTTCAAAATGAGATGTTGACCAAAAATTTGAACTTTTGACTGTCAAATGACCATTTTGCCCCTACAGTTGACTGTAGTGCAATTAGGGTTTTTGACTGTGCAATTTTGTGCTGTAAGTCTTGAAACTTGGTATGAGGATGCTTGACCATGTTTGTAGGCATGTGGGACTTGATTGGACCCTTGGAAACTTCATTTTCTTTGTCAGAGCCAAAACCCTAATTTTGACTGTTAGGAGGCCCTTACACTGTGCAACCCTTGGGGAGCTTTTGAAGCTTTGACTTGGAAAATTTTGAAGAATATGGGAGGGAAAATTTTGGGGTACAACACACACCCCCTGGCTCAAGTTCTTATATTTTTATTATTTTTGCATTTTTATTTCATTTCTGACTTTATTATTTTATTTCCAAACATAAAAAATACTTGAAAAATATTTTCATAATTTTTTACATTTATTTGGTATTTATTTTAATTATTTCTAATATAAAAAACATTTTAATACCTTTTTCTTATTTGTTTAAATATAAAAATAATGTAAATAATACTTTTATTTTCATTTCTTATTTTTATTCACATTGAAAATATTTTCTTCAATATATTTTATTTTTGTAAATATTTTATCTTATTTTATACTGTTGTACCCCAAAATTTTCCCTCCCATTTTTCTCAAAGTATTGCAAGAAAAATCTCCAAGTGGTTCAAGATTGCTCAAGAGTTGGACAGTCAAATCATCTCCTAAGGCAGTCAACCTCAAATTAGGGTTTTGTGTTGCATCAAGGTCCTTGCATCCAAATAACCTCAAGTGCTCCCCAATGTCCTAATATGTTCTCAAGATCATCCATGTCAAATTTCAAGTCTTGCAGAGGAAGTTTGGTCAGTCAATTGCTCAAAGGGTCCAAAATCGACTGTGCTAGGGCAAAAGTCAAATGTGACCCAAATACAGTCAAACTCCAAGATTTTTTTGTCAAAATTCTCATTTTGGAGGATATTTCATCATTTGATAGAGGGTTGATCATGATTCATCAAGGATTTCTCAAAATTCATCAAGACTCAAAAGTTGCTAAATTAGGGTTTTGTAGGAAAAGTCAACTCAACTTTGAACAAGCATAACTTTCTCATACTTTATGAGAAATGACCCATCCAAAGCTAATTTTTAAGAGGATGCAATTTCCTACAATCCATCTTCACACCCCAAGATCAAGAAATGCACTCACAAGAAGTTATAAATTTGGACACTATAGGTCATTTTTGAAAGTTAACAAAAACACCTTTTTTTCTAAAGCTTATAACTTGAGCATGGAATATCAAAATGCGATGAGACCAAAATGGTTGGTTAGAGGACATCTCAAGCTTTCTAAAAAGTCAAAGAACACTCCAAAAAGTTCAAAATTGAAGAAGTTATGCATTGTTGAAGTTGGGCATTTTTGCAAAATTGCCAAAAGTCAACTATCCCCAAAACTTCAAATTTTGTCAAATGGGCCCACTCTTTTCCACTTGATTTGGTCTTGTCACACTACACACGTGTCCTAGCTTCATCCTTGTGTCCATTTATTAATTTTTCTATTTTATTTGATTTTTATTGAATTAATTCATTTTAAATCAATTTAAATCCAAATAAAATCCAAATATTGATCATTTAGGATCTTTTTGATTGATACAGGTCTTAATTGTCACCATGAACATGATCAAATCCGTATCAAGCTATATCATAAACAAAATATTGGATTTTGGACAAAATTGGAAGCTTTTTAATGGTGAATCAAATCATATCTCCAAACATCAATGCACAAAGATTCAGCCCAAAGAAGTTAACCTAATTCATTCCATGTTACATATACAAGTGAGAGGCACGAGTTTTAGAGGGTAGAGGCTGCAAAATCACAAGAACAAAACTTGGAAAATTGTCAAAAAAAGCTTGAAACTGAAATCACACCTAGAGGCTAATTCAGAACCAAAGCTCAACGTGAATCAACTGCTGGACATCCACTGAAGCGAAACTAACCACTAGCAAGCCATAACACCCTCCCAATCGCGCTGTAAGTCCCTCTGAAAACTGCTTGGCACTTGAAATCGCATATCATTATTCTTGCACTTTTTGGACAAATCTTTGGTATATTCATAATGCTCATGCAATTTCTAAGCTTTATGCATTATTTGATTGTATTCATATGGACTGTAGCCTTGTGACCGAACCTAGGGTTTCGTAGCTTGTGTTTTTGGGCTTTTTATTTACAGGCAAAATTGATGCAATCAATGGTGTGATCGGTGGGAATAGAACTGACTGTTTTGGAATGCTGGTTCGCGAAATGTCGCGGTAAGCAAGAGTCGCCACCGCCTTTTATGTTCTCCAACAAGGAAAGGACAAAAGCACAGCAAAATTCCTTTTCGAGATGTTTCTCGGTTCGGGAGGTAGATTATAGAAAGGGAAGGTGTTAGAACCCTTTCTATCAGTGGTTATCCACGGGCTCTTAGGTACTTGCTCACTATGTTTTCAAAAATGTTTGCTTTTCTTGTGTTTGTGGGTTTTGAAAAAAAGTTTGTTTTGAAAACTTCTAGGTAACTCTTGTATTTGTCCTCAAGAGTGTATGAAGTATTTGTTTGAAAACTTTTTGAAAGTGTAGGTGCGAAAAGTTGTTTTTTGTTTTTGAAAGAGCAAGTACCCAGGAGAAATCTACCTACTCTAAGGAATTAAGATGTGTAAATGTCCTTTAGACAGTACTATCCCACTATTGAGAAGTAGGTAGCACTGTCGTTGGAGTTTTCGGGTCAATTCGATTATAGGGACATGTGGTCACCAAAGAAATAGTAGGACGCCTTAGCGGTAACCCTAATGTCTTAGATCTTTTTTATCTGAGGCAACCGTTTCGAGGCAACTTGGATCTTTAGACAGGAGGGCGACCTCTAAAACACCCTATACTTAATGACCACATCGAGGCAACCAAGTGAGGCGTACCCTAGGAGTGGCATGTGCGAGTGTGTCAGGATTCAGTTTATGTTATCTTTGTACATGTTATGGTGAGCTACGATTGATTTTATTTTAAGGATAAGTCTTGTCATGCATAGTTAACAGTTAATAATTGTGCGAAAAGTAAATTGCAGAAAGTAAATCTACGCTATTACAAGGCGTCGGGTATTTACATCGCCAAAAACATAACCCTTGAAAATAAAAGCGAGAAATTAGAAGAAAGCGGTAAAAAGGTCCTAATTACGCTATTACATCCTCGGAGCAATTACATAAATATGATCAAAAATATAATATACGCGCGAAAAGAAATTAAATCGGAGAAGTCCTTAGGGTTTTGACCCTTTTTGAGAAAAGAATGAGATTTTGGTCCTTTTTGCAATTAATTAAACCTAATTCTAATTAAATAATTAAAAGAAAAAAGTATTTTTTATGTTTTTTGCGTTTTAATGAAAATAAAATAAAAAGGATTAAAATTGTCAAAAGAAAAACCCTAATTCTAGATTGATTTTATTTATTGTGAAAAAGATTAAAGTTAACCTAATTTAAAAGACTAAATCAATTTTGTTAGTATTTATTTACAAAATAACAATTAATAGTGAAATTAATAAATAATAAAAATAAATAATATTTTAGGTTTCTGAATTTATTATGAAAAATAATTATGTGAGTTAATTAAATAATAATAATAATTAATAAAATAATTAAATAGAAATTAAAATAGAAAAGAAAAAAGAATAAAGAAACCAGGGGGGTGCTGGGCCTTTTAGGAGGTGAGTTTGGCAATTTCTGGCCCATTTGCATCAAACCTGTTTTGACTTTGGAGATTGGCTGCACGTGCATTGACCAGGAGTATGATGGTCTTCCAATTATGATATTCTGATTAGTGCATGTGGCCACTTGGCGCTTGGATGTGAGAGGTGCATGATAGAACCCCTTTGAAAGCCTGCATGGGATTACATAAGAAAAAATAGAAACAATTATTTGGGGGACCTGGGATTCGAACCCAGGTCCCAACGCCTATTGAACATCTGGCCAACCATTCCACCACGCTGCATTAGTCGTTAGTAAGATAACAAGCAATTAATATATTAAGAAACACATCACTAATGCTGTAAAACAAATAAAGCGCGCGTGGTTTTGAATGGTCCAACCACGTATCACCACCTCATCATCGTCTCCACTGAACCTGCACAATATATGTTAGATAGCGGGGGTTTTTAACCCCCGCAAACTGTAACAAGGAAAAATAGCGATTAGCCCTAGGATGAATATAAATATTTCACGAGTACGGCTTTATGTTCGTCTGGCCTTGACGATTTCAACCATAGGCATTAGAGGTGATAATTTTTCCTGGGCTGTAAAGCCCCAATTTGAGAACTCAAGAACCCTAGATTTCTTCAATGGCAACTTACGATTCTGTACACTATAATCCAATTAACCAATACCATTAGCTTTATATGAATTCAAGCAACACAAAACAATGATTAAAACATGTTAATTATGCATGAAATAAGTTGTACGATTCTCAAGATAAAACGCAAACCGTGACTCAGTAACTAGCGATTCTTTAAGCTATGAAGCTGGAAATTGATTGCCAATCGTTCTGGGAACCTCCTGCAGTGTATTGAAATTAACAAATGTCCTTAATTCGCCCTAGAATGTAGAAAACAGTTTTGAGTTTTCTTGGAATTTTTTCAATGTGATTATGGCTTTTTCTGCAGCAAGTTCACGTCCATGGCATTAGGGTTAGTTTGTGTATTTATAGAAGAGCTGAATTAGGTTACAATCTTGCACAAAAGATCCATGGAATGATGATTCAATATTTGATTGAAAATCAAATATTTTTGAATCTTTTTGAATTAAGAAAGTTGCCAAACTTGGAGATTTTGAGATCCTTGATTGATACACGAAATTTCCAGCATGATTAGGTCATTCTTTCTTCACAAAAAGATTGAAAAACCATATCTTTGAATTTCCTACAATTTAAATTAATTAAATGAATTAAAATCAATTAAAAATCCAATTAATTAATAAAAATAAGAAAATAAATTCAAATAGGCTTGATGGGTCGTGCATAGGCCTTGGATAAAGTTTCAAGAAGAAATTTGAGGCCCATTAGCAAAAACAAGGTGTTTTGAGTAAAGTTGACTTTTGCAAATTCACAAAAATTTCCCAACTTCTCCAATGCATATCTTGCTCAATTTTGATCATATGAACATGTTCTTGGACATTTTGGAAAGGTATTGAAGTCCTCTAACCAATGCCTTTGGTCCCATGTCATTTGGATTTACCAATCTCAGGTTATGGTCCTTGACTTAAAAGGCCTTTTTGTTGACTTTTGAAATTGACCTATAATGTAGAAATTGATAACTTTTTATGAGAGCATTTCTTGGACTTGGAATGTGAAGATGGATTGTAGGAAATGTCATCCCCTTAAAAATGAGCATTGGATGGGATTTTTCTTATGAACCATGAAAAAGTTATGCCCTGGTCAAGATACAGTTGACTTTTCTACTATCCAAAAATAGTAACTTTTTGCATCTTGATGATTTTTGAGCCATGCTTGAGGAATCATGATCAAGACTTGATCAAATGATGATTGTGAGCTCAAAATAAGATGTTGACCAAAAATTCTGACTTTTGACTGCAAAATGACCATTTTACCCCTGTAGTTGACTATGAATCCAATAGGGCTTTTGACTGTAGAATTTGGCACTGTGAGTCTTGAGATTTGACATGTAGATGCTTGACAATGTATATAGGCCTATGGGACTTGATGGAACCATTGAAAACCTCAAATTCCTTGAAAGAAACAAAACCCTAATTTTGACTGGCTTAGGAGGCATTTGACTGTCTAATCCTTGAGCCAATCTTGAACCATTTGGAGATGACTCTTGATAAACCTTGAAGAATATAGGAGGGCAAATTTTGGGGTACAACAGTTGCCCCTGTTCAATCTTCTTAAACCCGAGGATATAGATTGGCTTGCGTGTCTTTCGTGATCCGAAGGTGGAAGATGATTGAACACTAGAGTGCCCAGAAATTTGCACTCGCATAGTGTGGTATCAGCAATGTGATGTCGGGAATGGGCTTACAGTTGCCATTTGGAGAGATGATGGATAGGAGGATGGGCTTATAGATGCCACCTGGCGATTGTTGATAGGTAGTTTTGTCTTCGTTGACATGTTGCCTTCATTGACAAATTGTCTTCATTGACGAGGTTGTCTTCATTGACAGATTGTCTTCATTGACTGGTTGTCTTCATTGACAGATTGTCTTCATTGACTGGTTGTCTTCATTGATGGGTTGTCTTCATTGACTGGTTGTCTTCATTGACAGGTTGTCTTCATTGACTGGTTGTCTTCATTGACAGATTGTCTTCATTGACTGGTTGTCTTCATTGACAGATTGTCTTCATTGACTGGTTGTCTTCATTGACGGGTTATCTTCATTGAATGGTTGTCTTCATTGACAGGTTGTCTTCATTAACAGGTTGTCGTCATTGACAAGTTGTCTTCATTGACTGGTTGTCTTCATTGACGGGTTGTCTTCATTGACAGGTTGTCTTCATTGACAGGTTAGCGTCAGAAAAATCTTTAGGAATTGATTTAACTGGATTTGTCTTCTTCGACTGGATTTGTCTTCTTTGACTGGATTGTCTCTTTTGACAGAATTTGAGACTTTGACTGCATCTTTCCTGAAAGATAAAGGTCAGTCATATGCAATGCATGATATAGATCAAGCAATGATGTTCTCAACGTAAATGAGATTGTATGATATGATGCGTATATGCATGTATCATGATGTATGACAAGGTGATGTTTATGAATGTATTTTCGTCTGGGAAAATAAATCCTTGAGGAATGTCGGGAAGTTCGTTGAATCCTGGGCTGATGTTGAAGAGTAGAGTCCTTCGTTTCCGTTGGGGATGATGAACGAAGATGATTGCAAGAATAAACCGGTAGGAGAAGCTGACTCCGTTGGGGAATAAACCTGATGGAGAGATTACTCTGCGGGGAATTACTCTGTGGGGAAGATATACTTCGATGAGAATTTAACGATGACTCCGTTGGGGATTTCGTTGATAAGTTCTATTAGGGATTTTGATGACCTCCGCCGGGGATAGGAAGAACTTCGCTGAGGACGATCTTTCCGTTGCGATTTGCTGAGGATAACCCAGTTAGACTCTGGTGGGGAATAACCTTTGAACATGGTCGGGGAGAGATATTTGTACTCTGCGGGAGACAAGCTTCCAGGGTCTACTGGGCAGATGGTTCAACTCTCCTGGGGAAACTTTTGAAGAAATGGGGAAATGGCTTCACTGGGGTGTCTGGTATTCCGCCGGGGAACAATCTTATATTAAGACTGCCGGGGATGCTTGCTGAGGAATATCTGTACACTCTGCTGGAGAATATTGAGATCTTCTGGGGATACCCAACTTCCTTAGGGTTGTCAGTAGCCTAACTCTGCTCGGGGGAGAGTATTGCTGACTTGCTGGAGATACTGTGCCTTTTTAGGGCTGATGGGAGACCAACTCTGCTTGGGGAGAGTATTGCTGAATCTTGTCTTACTTTGCGGGGAGTGAAGATATCTTGGTTACATTCTTCAGCCGAACCTACCTTGGTACCTTGGTGGACAGAGCAACTAGACCACTTAGACGATTCTTATTACCCTTATTTCTAATATCACCTGTAATTAGTCCTTTGTTTCGCATGAAAATATTTATGATTAGCAATTAATGTCAAATGCATATATCAAAAATGAACATTGGACGTTCTTTGCAAAACAAAACAGATAAAGGAAAAACAATTGGCAATTTGTCTGAAAAATGAGCTTGTATTGATTTTTTGGAATTTGCCTGTAAATAGGCGTTTTGTGTACAAGAGGCTGAAGTCCTAGTAAGAGAACGCCGCTGAAAAAAATGGAGTTTATACAATTTGTGAAAAGAAAACAAAACAGCTATGTGAAAAATCCCACTGGGTTCCAACTCTGCTATCGCATTTATGTCTTCAAGCGTCTCATCACTTCGCTGCTTAGTTGAAGATGAAGCTGATTGATTGGTGTCGTCTGAGCCCGATAGTTGATGCCGAATTCTGGATGCAAGGTGATCTAATGAGACATAGTATTACGCTTATATCCCTAACTTTTTCCTGGACCACCCTTTCGGGTTTTCAGTCCACCGCGATACCCATTTTTGCCCAAGCCGCCTTTTCAGGTTTTCGACTTGCCGAGTGTACATATTTTTTCATTTTCATCCATTATTTTTGCCCGAACCCTTTTGGTTCGCCGAGAAGCCCTTATTTTTGCCTAGGCGTGTCAACCTAGCAGGTCTTTTATCATGCGTAGTATCTTTTTACTATGTCTGCATTGGCGGGGTGGGGAAGGTCGTCACCATCCATGGTAGTTAGAATCATCGCTCCTCCTGAGAAGATATTCTTAACCACAAATGGCCCTTCGTACGTAGGGGTCCATTTTCCCCTGGGATCACCTTGAGGTAGAATAATGCGCTTGATTACCAGGTCCCCAACTTGATACTCTTGTCGTATGACTTTCTTGTTAAATGCCTTGATCATCCGTTTTTGGTACGTCTGACCATGACAAATAGCCGTGAGTCTCTTTTCGTCGATTAGGTTTAATTGATCAAGCCGAGTCTGGATCCAGTCATCTTCGCTCAAACCTGAATCCTTCATTATTCAGAGAGAGGGTATCTGAACTTCGATAGGCAAGACTGCCTCCATGCCATAGACCAAGGAAAAGGGTGTTGCCCCTGTTGACGTCTGTGCTGAGGTACGGTACCCATGAAGAGCAAATGGTAACATCTTGTGCCATTCTTTGTAGGTCATTGTCATCTTCTGCACAATCTTCTTGATGTTCTTGTTAGCTGCTTCTACAACCCCATTCATCTTCGGCCGGTAAGGAGAAGAGTTGTGATGTTGTATCTTGAATTGCTCGCAGAGCTCAGTGATCATCTTGTTGTTGATATTGGTACCATTGTCCGTAATGATCCTCTCAGGTACACCGTATCGACAGATCAGGTTATGCCGAATGAACCGTGCCACAACATTCTTGGTTACGGTGGCAAAGGAAGCTGCTTCAACCCACTTTGTAAAGTAATCAATTGCTACCAGGATGAAGCGATGCCCGTTGGATGCCGTAGGTCTGATCTCGCCGATCATATCAATGCCCCACATTGCAAAAGGCCAAGGTGATGTCAAGACGTTCAGAGGAACTGGAGGAATATGCACCTTATCAGCATAGATCTGGCATTTGTGACACGTCCGAGAATGTTGGTAACAGTCGGCTTCCATTGTGGACCAATAATATCCCGCCCGAAGGATTTTCTTTGCCATAGTATGCCCACTGGAATGCATTCCGAAGGTACCTTCATGCAACTCTGCCATGATCCTTTCTTCTTCAGTCTTATCCACACAACGTAGCAAGGTTGAATCATGGTTTCGTTTGTAAAGAATGCCATTGCTGAGGAAGAACTTTGCCGCGAACCTTCTCAGAAACTTCTTGTCGTTAACAGATGCACCCTCGGGGTATTCTTGAGCTTCGAGGTACCTCTTCACTTCATGATACCAAGGCTTTTCTGTCACCTCTTCAGCCTCAAGATCACAACAATGTGCAGGTTCGTCCAACTTCCAGATAATGATCCGGGGAGCCTCGTTGTCCCATTTGACTTTAAACATAGAAGACATCGTAGCTAGCGCGTCCTCCAACTGATTCTCCTCTCTTGGGAAGTGTTCAAAGGTTATCTCCTCGAAATGGGGAAGCAACGTCAATACATACTCCTTGTAAGGAATAAGATTTGGGTGTTTCGTATCCCACTCGCCTTTGATCTGACTGATCACGAGGGTGGAATCTCTGAAGACACTCAGAAATTTGATCCTTAGGTCAATTTCAGCTTGAAGACCCATGATGCATGCTTCATACTCCGCCATGTTGTTGGTGCAGTTGAAACATAGTCGGGCGGTAAGTGGAGTATGAGTGCCTTTT
Source organism: Vicia faba (assembly GCA_948472305.1). Classification (NCBI taxonomy): domain Eukaryota; kingdom Viridiplantae; phylum Streptophyta; class Magnoliopsida; order Fabales; family Fabaceae; genus Vicia; species Vicia faba. The sequence continues at coordinate 334,570,135 of OX451739.1, read as the reverse complement.
TTTGGAGATATGATCACAGCGCCAATGTCGTTACCCAAAGCGTTTGAGGCTCCGTCAAAGTGCATAGACCATCGGGATCCTTCCTCAGGTGCTTCATCCGGTCCAGGTACTTCACAATCAGTCACTACCATGATATTTTCGTCTGGAAATTCAAAGTTCATGGACTGGTAGTCATCCACTGCCTGATGTGCCAAATGGTCTGCCAACACACTTCCCTTGATTGCTTTCTGAGTCGTGTACTGGATGTCATATTCGGTCAAGATCATCTGCCATCTTGTTATTCTTCCGGACAAGGCAGGCTTTTCGAAGACGTACTTGATTGGATCCATCTTTGAAATCAACAGAGTGGTGTGAGTCAACATATACTGTCTCAGCCGGCGAGCAGCCCATACCAAAGCGCAGCAAGTTTTCTCGAGCAGTGAGTATCGGGTCTCACAGTCGGTAAACTTTTTGCTAAGGTAATAAATAGCGTGCTCTTTTCGGCCAGACTCGTCATGCTGACCCAACACACATCCCATTGAGCTGTCAAGTACTGTCAAGTATAAGATTAGAGGTCTCCCTTCAACTGGTGGCATAAGAATAGGTGGCTCTTGGAGATACTCTTTGATTCTTTCGAAAGCGGTCTGACATTCATCGTTCCAACGCACTACTTGATCTTTCTTCAGCAGCTTGAAGATTGGTTCACAAGTAGCAGTTAGGTGTGAGATGAATCGGGCAATGTAGTTCAGCCGTCCTAGAAAGCCTCTGACTTCTTTCTCCGTCTTGGGAACCGGCATCTCTTGTATGGCTTTCACTTTGGCAGGGTCCACTTGAATACCTTTGTCGCTCACGACGAAGCCTAACAGTTTTCCAGATCTCACCCCGAAGGTGCACTTGTTCGGGTTCAACCTCAGCTTGTACAACTTCAGACGGTCAAACAGCTTCTGTAGATGGTCAAGGTGTTCCTCCTCAGTTTGGGACCTTGCAATCATATCGTCGACGTATACTTCAATCTCATGATGGATCATGTCATGAAATAAAGCAACCATGGCACGTTGGTAGGTTGCCCCAGCATTCTTCAACCCAAAAGGCATGACCTTGTAGCAAAAGGTGCCCCACTGAGTAACAAAAGTGGTCTTCTCCATGTCTTCAGGAGCCATCTTGATTTGATTATAACCGGAGAATCCGTCCATGAAGGAGAATACCTTATGCTGAGCAGTATTGTCAACCAAAATGTCGATATGAGGCAGAGGGAAATCATCCTTAGGGATCGCCCTGTTCAAATCCCTGTAGTCAACACACATTCGGACCTTACCATCTTTCTTCGGCACTGGAACCACGTTGGCAACCCACTGAGGGTAAGAAGTCACTGCTAGAAAACCGGCGTCAAATTGTTTCATAACCTCAGCTTTGATTTTCTCGGACATCTCTGGGCGCATACGGCGAACCTTCTGTTTTACCGGAGGGCATTCTTCCTTGGTAGGCAGGTGATGAACCACAATGTCGGTATCTAACCCAGGCATATCTTCGTAAGACCAGGCAAAGATTTCCACATAGTCATGCAGCATCTGAATCAGCCGTTGTTTCACACTAGACTCTAGATTGGCACCAATCTTGACTTCCTTTCTGTCTGTCTCAGTACCCAGATTTACCGTTTTCACTGGCTCTTCATGTGGCTGAATGGCCCTCTCTTCCTGGAGTAACAGTCTTGCAAGCTCACCAGGCACTTCACAATCATCTTCACCTTCGTCTTCGGCTAAGTTGATCGGATTTTTGAAGTCATAACTGGCAGTAGCAGAGTCGTTACCAGTGAGATCCAGAGTGAATTGGAACCTGTATAGGTGAGTGTATGTAAATATAGCTGTTTCGCAATATATAATAAAGAAAGACAAGGAGCGCAAGATTTGAAATGCAAAAAACGTCCAATGCTTTTATTAATGATATATGAAAATGACACACAAAAGCCCTCACAAATGAAGCCACGGTGCCTCGGGTAAGACACCGGGCCATAAAGTTTCAAATTATTGTTTGTTACAAATTCAAAACAAAGGAGTTCATTACTGAGTGACAAAAGTAATAGGTGTGAAGTCTTTGGCAGTCCAGTTGCTTGGTCCACTGTTGGTTGTTGGGTAGATCCAGCTGTCGAATTCAGATTCCTCCACGTCTTCTTCAATAGCATTTACTCCCGGGTTGGTGATGAATACCGGAGGTCTTCCAATCCTTTCCTTACGAACAACCCTCTAAGCTTTTGCAGTGAAACCCAAACCAAACTTGTCAGTCTTCGGAGTGAAATCAGGAAGTCGGCCCCAGTTTGCACACTCACCCTTCTCAATCACAACCGGGGCATCCTTTAAGGAAGCCATCTTCAAAGGAGAATCTTCTTCAGTCACAGTCTCTGCTAATGCCAGTGTCTGAGGAACCTCTTCAAAGTGTTGAAAGGGGGTATCAATGAACTCCCCATCCATTTCTATGTACCAGAACGAGTTAAGGTGGCTGACCATATATTCTTCCTCCCCCTGCACTGTAACAATCTTCCCTCTGACCGGGCATTTCAGCTTTTGATGTAGTATGGAGGTCACAACTCCAGCCTTGTGGATCCAAGGACGACCCAGAAAACAAGAGTAGGATGGTCGGATGTCCATCACATAGAATGTAGAGTCAAAGACCTGAGAGCCAACCATGATTGGAATATCAACCTCACCATGTACCATCCTCTTAGACCCGTCAAAGGCCCGAACAACAATGTTACTTGGCTTCAGCTCCAAACCCTCACAATCCAGCCTGTCTAGAGCCTTCTTGGGTAATACATTCAACGAGGAACCAGTGTCAACCAGCACGTGGGCAAGAGTAGTGCCCCTGCATTCAATTGAGACATGCAGGGCATCGTTATGATTTTTCCCCTTAGCAGTCAGATCGGCGTCAGAGAAACCCAAACCATTATCAGCAGTTAAGTTGGACACACACTCGGTAAATTGATCAGCTGACGTCTCTTGTGGCACGTGGGCCGTCTTTAGGAGGGTAATCAGGGCCTTGGCATGGGCCTCTGAACACAACAACAGTGATAGCATAGAAATTTTAGATGGGGTGTGCCCCAGCTGCTCAACTACATTGAAATCACTCTTCTTGATAATCTTAAGAATCTCTTCCATCTCCTGCTTGGAAGCTTCAACAGTGGTGGTCTTTGGTGCCTCCATCTGGGCAGGCACATCAGTAGCAATCCCTTTGCCCCGAGCATCAGATGACTCGGCAGCAGTGGTAGAAATAAGAACTTGGTCAGGGGGAGAAACAGGCACACTTGTAGGTGTGATAACAATAGGTCCCTGAATAGCTGGTGGCGCAATATCTGGTGAGAAGAGTCTGCCACTGCGGGTGACTTTGGCAGGCCCGGTGATGTTGCTGACGCCGGTACTAGTATCAAACTCTTGTTTAACTCCAAGCACATAAACATCTTCCCCATAGTGCCAAGGGACAGCTTTGTTGGATGTATAGGGGATGGGCCCCGGAACAGTGATGATGATAGGCGCAATCTTCTGAGCAGACATGATTTTGACAGGCTTCTTTGAGGGAGCCTTAGGAGAGTTGTTGAAAATGGTGACAATGGACACTTCTTCAGTAGGGGTAGCAGGAACAGCAACCTTCTCAAACAAGATCTCTTTATTATCCATCAGGTTTTGGATACCTGACTTCAACAAAGGACAACCAGCAGGTGAAGCAGAACATAGATGGCAACCTTTGCTACATCCCGGAAATAAACCGGCTAGCAACAGGTTCCTCTTGACAGTTAACAGCGGAGTAACAATATCGTCCACAGAGGCTACACACAGGTCTTCCTCTACAGCATTCACTCCGTGTTTGGGCATGGGAGCAGTCACAACATTGGGCCTTCCGGGCGCCTCGAACTCTATCTCCTTTGCATCGATTAGGTCCTGAACCTTATTCCTCAAATTCCAGCAATCATCCGTATTATGTCCCGGGCCATCAGAATGATAAGCGCAGCGGGCGTTGGGGTTGTACTTTGGAGATGTCTTGCTGGGATTCTTTGGGGCTTCCCTTAGAGTTACCAAATTGGTTGTCAGCAACTGCGGCAATATCTGGGACAAGGTCATGCTGAGTGGAGTGAACTGCCTTCTAGGTCTCTCTTCTCTTTGTTGATTGTGATGTTGAGGAGCACCAGCAGGCTTTGAAATGACCACCGCGTTGACAGCTTGGCGGTGTTCAAATTTGTTTGGTCTCCTTGAGCCATAGACAACACTAGATTCCTTCTTGAATGGTTTCTTTTCAGTACTCGAGGAGGCTCCCTTTTGTATCTTCCCAGACCTGATACCAGCTTCTATTCTCTCACCAGTCAAGATCAGATCTGTAAACCCAGCAGAAGAATTTCCAATCAAATGGTTGAAGAACGGACCAGACAGGGTCCCCAGGAACATATCCACAAGTTCAAGGTCAGTCAAAGGTGGTTGCACCCTTCCAGCCAGGTCTCTCCACTTTTGGGCATATTCCTTAAATCCTTCACCCGTTCCTAGTGACATACCCTGGAGTTGGGTACGCGTAGAAGCGAGGTCGAAATTATACTGATACTGCTTATAAAACGCAGTAGCCAAGTCCTCCCAGTTACGAATACTGGCTCCATCTAGCTGATAGAACCATTCGAGTTGAGTCCCTGAAAGACTATCCTGGAAGAAATGGATCCATAGATTCTTGTCTGCAGTGTAAGGTTGGATCTTCCTTACATATGATCTGAGATGCAGCTTAGGATAGGAAGCTCCGTCGTACTTTGCAAAAGCAGGCGCCTTGAACTTGTGTGGGATCACCACCCCAGAAGATAAGCCTAGGTCTCCAAAGTCCAACCCGGGCACATGTTGGATCTCCATAGCACTTAAACGGTCCTCCAGCTGTTTGTACCTGTCCTCAGCCGGAGGGTACTGTTCATCATTATAATCTGTCTCGTTGTCGGAGACTACAGGACTAGGAACCCTCCTCTCTTGGGGACTGTCTTTCCCTACAGAGGAAGTAGGCAGATCAGCCTCATTTTGTAGTCCATTCCCATATCTGCGTCCGGTATTGAACAAGACAATCCTCTTTTTCTTCTTCTTCAAAAGCAGAGTCTTCAACTCCTGTTGACCCTGGGCTAGGCTCATAACCATCTCTTGGAACTGGGCGTTCTGGGCCTGGAGGGCCTTGATAGCTTGTTCATTAGTAGGTTCAGAAGTCATGATGATTGCTGAAATAAACAGCGAAGAAGATAAGCGCCCTGTAAAAAAGTGTACCTGTTATGCATATGATGCATGGTATGCTATTTATGCAATGCATTCAAGGGTTCGAAAGTTCAAATTCGTTGTAAACAAAAAGGAACACACTTCATATTAATAAGTAATTTGTTCAGTACATCAATGCCTCATGGGCTAAATATTACAAAATACTTAATCTCAAAAGATACTGCGCATCCTCTTTGGAGCGATGTAGGTGTTGAGGGTCTTCTCCTCGTGAAGTAGGCGGGTGAGCTCCAAGACCTTCTTCTCACTGGCATGTAGATTGGCTTCAAGAGAATTCCGCTCTTCCTTTAGTTGGATCCAGCTCTTTTGCATTTCTTCCCAAGATGTTGGCATGTCAGGATGTAGAATGGTGTAGGGCACCTCTCCTTCCAAAATAGGCTCTTTGATCACGGGGAGAATGTGAGGATGTTATACCCCAAAATTTTCCCTCCCTTTCTTCAGGAAACCATCTTGGATTTTCAAGGTCCCTCTGAAACAAATCCAAGTCCTGAGTTATCCCTTTGCCCAAGCAAGCCGCTTACAAGAGCAAGATGATCTCACGAACTCCAGAAACAACACTTTTATCTTGAGAAAAAAATCAAATTATAAGTACTTAGAATGCTTCTCTAAAATAAGTGTTTTTAGAAAAATCAGCGCTTCAGAACTTCTGGACCCATTCCAGATGAAGACGGTCAGAAGTTGCAAGCTTGGCTCAGCGTGGTCAGAAGTTGGCTCTTCAGCAGCTACATCAGTTCAATCAGAAGTTGTAAACGTGGTTCAGAATGTAAGCCTCAAACAGAACATGCCCCTTCAGCAGTTACACAAGCTCAGTCAGAATTTGCTAAAGGAATGCAAGAGAAGCAGGAAAGTCTGAAGGCTCCTTCAGAACAGGTTGAAATCAGAAGATGGAAGGTCAGAAGAATGGGTGTTACACTGATACAGAATCTCTAAGTCCAGATTGTCCAGAAGTAAATCCAAGGAACGTACCAGAAAACTAGGAGAATCTTCAGAGCTTACTAAGACAACAGGTAGCCAAGGCCAGAGCATGGTTTACGCTGCTGATTCAACGCTGGTTTCCATTACCAGAATATTGGTATTGACATGTCTTGTCACCATTTAATGCCCATTAATGCTTCCAACCACTCCTGAGCATTCACGTGTGGCTTGGAAAACGCTTTTGCACAGATTCTGGCATGGGTCTTCACGCCACCGCCCACTTCAGAGGTCACTTCTCCCCAATCTACGCCTGCTGCTGCAACCTAGGCTGAAAGCTAGCTGTTATCACAACTTCCCAGGAATTTCTGTCAAAGAACAAATTCAAACTCTGTTGGCGCCTTAAATGTTCAAGGCATCCACAAGAACTTTGCCTATAAATAGAGAGCTTTCACCACTGCAAAAGACGTTCAAGAAAAGAAACAGAAAAATTGCTAAGAGAAAAACATAATTCCTAGCAACATAGCGTTCTGAAACTCTGCCAAAATCTCCAGTTTTGTTCCATAACTTTGAGTTTCTCACCTTCAACTTCATCAAATATCCAGTTCTTTTCTGTAAACCAAAAACACTCTTTCCAAACTTCTGACCCTACACACGTATACACCTTTACTTCCCCTTTTCAAAATCTGTCCAGAACACCACCAGAACCAGAACCAAAAGCTAAACTTTCACTCACCAACTTTTCCAAACAGTCAGGTAAGCACCTGCTGACCCTCATCACACTGTTAAGCATCATCAGCTGTGCATATTCAAGTAACATAATGTAAATATTCATGTTATTACTGTTTATGTTCTGAGGATTTTCATACCTCAGAACGTTCTGAGCCAGTATAGGACTTGCCTATGACCTTGGTGATTCTGACCTCTGAAACATTTTTGCTATTTGCTGGATCTGTTCCAAATATGTTTCCTGTTTTGTGGAATAACAACAGAATTGCAGATGTTTTGGTTAGTACAGGAAAAAGCCAAGTGCTGACTTTGACGTTAGCACATCTGAAGCCTGTTTTGCTGTCAATAATATCAGAACCTCTGAGAGTTATTGCCTTTTCAGCAGAATCAGAACTTCTGGTTTCTCCACTAACAAACTTCTGTCTTGCAGCGCAGGGAAATCAGAACTTCTGATTTCCCCACTAACAAGGTTCTGTTTTGTAGGTGCTAGAGTCAGAAGTTTTGACTCATCCAGTTTCACTAACAGGTTGATCATCTGGCAGCGGATCTGAGTCAGAACTTCTGATGACCTCCCAACAGCGCGCGGGCTCCCTCCCTCTCTCTCTATATCTTGCTTTTTGCTATTTTCTTTTTTGTCTATTTTTCTCGTTGAACCCCCCATGTACAAATGTGTATCCCCCTCCCCTAATTGTTGTAATAGCGTAGGATTTTACATTTTCGCTTTTTATTGCTAGTAATTAGGACGTGTATGGCAAGATAAAATCAATGAAATAGAAAAACCTAATTCAAAGAAAAAAACTCTTGTATGCAATAAAACACACTTGCACACTAACACCCCTAGGGTTACATCCACTTGTTGCCTTTCAAAATTGGGCCATATTGTATGTTAGGTCTCTTTGGGCAAAACAAATAACTCAAATGATCATGGTCCCTCGATGACGCTTTTTTGCCTAAAATGATCAAAGTCCCTTAAAGAAAAATTGCCCAAAGACACTTGGCACCATTGCAATTATGGTCTAAAACGATGACCCACGCCCGTCCCTTTAACATCCTAACACAAGATTGTCCACCAAATACAATGGTAGAACAAAATTGTTAAAAGGGTTAAAACATAGCAACGATCTTTGAGAAATTTAGGGTAGATAGCTCTCGATTACTTGCCAATTTGCAAAACACTTGCCTATTTTTCGAAACCACACATCAATACACTTTCAAAACAACTTTCAAAAACATTGAAAACCTTTTCAAAAGACATACACCTTTGTATACATCCCAACATGGATCATTACAAAGGTTGCCACCACATTGGCCTCTTTTCAAAACATTTTCAAATCCACACACACAAAGCACCATTTCAAACAATTGAAAATAAAGGCAAGTTGATCTAAGCAAGTAACTAAGAGCTCATGGATAACCATGGATAGAAAGGGTGCTAATACCTTCCCTTTCTATAATCTACTCCCCGAACCCAAGAAAACATCTCAAAGGTTTTTGCTGTGCTTTTTAAACCTTTCCTTAGGATAAAATAAAAAGTCGGTGGCGACTCTTGCTCAACCGAACAAGTGCGAATACAAACGCAAAACCACAGTCAGTTCTCCCACCGTATCACAGAACTGGCGACTCTGCTGGGGATTTATTTTAAAAGTGGAGTAACCTTAGGGCTTAGATCACCCTCTTGCATGACTAATTGTTTGGATTGTTTGCTTTATACTTTGGCTCTATTGTTTGGGTTTGCAAATTCTACACTCGGATTTTGGGAAACATTCATAGATAACAATACGTTGTGGAAACTGTGCGGGGTATACCGACACGGTCGAAGCAATAGCTATATTAGTGCGACATATTTATGAGTACCGGTAACCCTTGAGTTCAATCAAGGAGAGTACGGGGCCGCTGAGTGATGTCACTAAGCACTAATGACCTAGAACCTTACTTGACCATCTTGGCCTTTTATTAAGGGTAGTGAGATGACCGGCTTTGGTGCAGTCCGAAGTTGGTAGATACTCGATACTACACTCATTGAGGGTTGTTTTCTTGGAATATTTTGGTCGCTAGTTAAGTGGCTAAACCAAAACAATGAACAATGAAAACAATCCAGTGATATTGAGCTCCTTAGAACCCGGTTACTATTTATAGGACATGATTTTAAGCCAACTACACTCAAGAGGGTACTTACCTATGAAACCCCATGCAAGCCTGAAACTAGGGTTTGGTGTGATTTGCTTGTACATATGTTTTATACATACATCATAAACATCATAAAACATCATATGCATACACTAACCATTTCAAGGGTCTGGATCTTCATCTTTGTTCTTGTTTTGTAGGTCATGGAAATTCTTCGCAGGAAAACTATCCAAGTCAGCCTTGTAAGAATCCCTCCTCAACTCAAAGAGCTCACATCCAGAATTCTGGAAAGCTCTCCCTTCAGTGAAAGACATGGTAGACTGCTCAGCCTAGTCAACACCAACATTGAAGAAGACATGATGAAAGTGCTATTCCAGTTCTTTGACCCTCTTCACCACTGTTTCACTTTCCCCGATTACCAGTTGGTGCCCACTTTGGAGGAGTTTTCTCAACTCCTGAAAATTCCTATTCTTAATAAACTACCCTTCAACGGTACGGAAAAGGAACCAAAGCCGGAAGATTTTGCTCGAGCATTACATCTACAACCATCCGACGTCAAGGGGCATTGGGAAACCAGAAGCGGCGTCAAGGGATTCTTAGCAAAATTCTTGTTTGAGAAGGCACAAGAATGTTGGAACTCATTGGACCTACAAGCCTTTGAAGAAATTGTAGCACTCCTTATCTATGGGTTGGTCTTGTTCCCAAATCCTGACCAATTGATAGATGTCAACGCCGTCAAAATCTTCTTGTCCAGAAATCCAATACCAACATTGCTTGGGGACATCCTTCACTCATTTTACACACGAACAATGAGAAAGAGGGGTGTTCTTATGTGCTGTACTCCTATCCTTGCAAGGTGGTTTATTTCGCACCTTCCGCAATCTGTCTTGAAGAATGACCAAGGTACAAGGTGGTCCCAACGGTTGATGACTCTTACTCATTCTGATGTGCATTGGTGTTCTCGGTCCAGAGAAAATGTCATCATCGTCGATCGTTACGGAGAATTCCCTAATGTTCCTTTACTTGGAATTAGAGGAGGTATCACCTACAACCCTTGCCTAGCTTTGAGACAATTTGGATATGCACGGAGGGATGGTCCTCATGACATGTTGATTCCGGACCTAGTTTTTGACTTCGACAACGATGCGCAAGGACTTCGCCAAAGATTCATCAGAGCTTGGGGGAGACCCAACAAGGTTGATAGCAAGACTCTGGGACACAAGAACTCCATCCCTCTTGAGCCTTATCTCAAGTGGGTACGAGCCCGAGCCCAAAGTCTGATGATGCCTTATCCTCATGTTCTCCCTGTGATTAAAGAGCCTGTTAAGGAAGGAGAGGTTCCCTACACCATCCTGCATCCTGACATGCCTACATCGTGGAAGGAAATGCAGAAAAGTTGGATTCAGCTCAAGGAGGAACAGAATACTTTTGAAGCTAGCTTCTACGCCAGTGAGAAGAAGGTTCTAGAGCTTACCCGCCGACTCCATGAGCAAGAGGCCCTCAACACCTACATCGCACCAAAGAGGATGCACAATGTCTTTTTACCTTGAGAAGTTATTTTGTAATATTTGGCCCATGGGGCATTTATGTACTAACAAATTTCTTCTTATTAATATGACGTGCGTTCTTCTTTGTCTGAAACAATTTTGAATGTCCTAAATCCTTGAATGCATTGCATACATAAGCATATCATTCATCATGTGCATAAGCAGGTCTCACTCCAAGTTTCCTTATCTATCTGCTGTTTATGACAGTCAGGATGGATCTCGAGCAAACAGTCAAAGACCTACAAGCTCAGAATGCACAGTTCCAGCAACTCCTGATGACCTTGGCTAAGGGTCAGGAGGATATCAAGACTCAATTGGGGAACAAAGACCCAGTAAAAAAGAAGAAAAAGAGAATCGGGGTGGCTACTTTGGGGAGAAGATTTAACGGAGAAGCTCGGAGAGTGCTTGAATTTCCTCCTATCTCTGATGAAGGAACCAGCAAAGGAGGTGGGGCTGCGGTACCTTCCGAGTCTGATGCGGAAGAGGAGGAGGTCGAAGAGGATGAAGATTATACCGATCAGCAATACCCTCCAGCTGATGATAAATACAAAGGGCTAGAAGACAGGTTGGCCGCCATGGAGCTACAAAGAGTACCGGGTTTGGATTTTGAAGACTTGGGTTTGGTTGCCGGGATTGTGATTCCCCCAAAATTCAAAGTGCCAGTGTTTGTGAGGTATGATGGGCTGTCCTGTCCCAAAATGCATCTCAGGTCCTACGTGAGAAAAATTCAACCCTATACGGCAGATAAAAACCTTTGGATTCATTTCTTTCAAGACAGTCTTTCTGGAGCTCAGTTGGAGTGGTTTTATCAGCTAGAAGGAACCAGCGTTCGAAATTGGGAAGATTTGGCCACCGCTTTCTACAAACAATACCAATACAATTCTGACCTTGCCCCTACTCGTACCAAACTTCAGGGTATATCGTTAGGAACAGGCGAAGGATTCAAAGAGTACACACAAAAATGGAGGGATTTGGCTGGCAGAGTGCAGCCTCCTTTAACCGATCGTGAGCTTGTTGATATGTTTCTAGGGACCCTATCTGGGCCATTTTTCAATCATCTGATTGGTAACTCTTCCGCGGGGTTTACCGATTTGATCTTAACGGGCGAAAGAATAGAAGCCGGCATCAAGTCAGGAAAGATTCAGAAGGGTATTGCTGCAAGTACTGAGAGGAGGCCTTTTAAGAAAGAAGCAAGTGCCGTCTATGGTCCTAGAAGGCAAGTTAAGCCAGAAAGTCGCCAAGCCGTCAACGCTCTGGTCATTTCAAAACCTGTTGCTGCTCCTCAGCAGTACAATCAACAAAGAGGTGAAAGGCCCAAGAGGCAGTATACTCGGCTGAGTATGACCTTATCACAAATTTTACCCCAACTGTTATCAACCAACTTGGTGACCATCAAAGAAGCTCCTAAGGTCGTTAACACTGCGTCTCCTAAGTATAACCCAAATGCCCGGTGTGCTTATCATTCTGATAGTCCCGGGCACACTACTGATGATTGCTGGGCCTTGAGAAACAAAGTGCAAGATCTTATCGATGCAAAGGAAATTCAGTTTGAAGCGCCTGAAAAACCGAATGTTGTAACTGCTCCTATGCCCCAGCATAGAGTAAATGCCATTGAAGAAGAGTTGTATGCTGTTTCAGTGAATGATGTTGCTACCCCTCTGTTGACTGTTAAGAGGGACTTGCTACTAGCCGGTTTATTTCCGGGTTGTAGTAAGGGTTGCCTTCTGTGTGCTGTTATCCCTACCGGTTGTCCACTGCTGAAATCAGGCATCCAAAGCCTGATGGATAGCAAGGAAATTCTGTTCAAGAAAACTGTTGTTCCGTTTGTTTCCGTTGAAGAAATATCTGTTGTCACAATTTACAATCCTGCCAAAGCTCCCGTGAAGAAACCAGTCCGAATTATGTCTGTTGCACCCATTACTATTACTGTTCTGGGACCTCTCCCCTATGAGTCTGATAAAGCGGTCCCATGGCATTATGGAGCCGACGTGTATGTGCTTAGGGTGAAGCAGGAGTTCAGCACCAATACCAGTATCAGTAACATCACTGGTCCCGCCAAGATTACTCGCAGTGGCAGGCTCTTCTCGCCTGACATTGCACCGCCAGTTATCCGAAAACCTCTCACCATCACACCCGCAAGTGTGCATGTTCCAATTCAAGTTCCTGTGTCTACTACTGCCGCCGGGTCCTCTGATACTCGGGGCAAAGAAGTTGCTACCGATTTGCCTGCCAGGACGGAGGCACCAAAAAAGACTGTTGTAGAAGCCTCTGTGATCGGTGGATTTGGAACTGACTGTTTAACGCTGGTTCGCGAAATGTCGCGGAAGCAAGAGTCGCCACCGTCTTTTATTTTCTCCAAATGGAAAGGACAAAAGCACAGAAAAATTCCTTATAGAGATTGCTCTCGGTTCGGGAGGTAGGTTATAGAAAGGGAAGGTGTTAGCACCCTTTCTATCCATGGTTATCCATGGGCTCTTAGATACTTGCTCATTTGTGTTTTCAAAAATGGTTTGTTTGCTTTTCAATGTGGGTTTTAAAAAAGTTTCTTTGAAAATTTCAGTTCGACTCTTGTGTCAGAGTGTTTGAAAAATTGCTTTGAAAGCTTTTGAAAAGTGTCGGTGTGAAAAGATTTTTGTTTGTTTTGAAGAGAGCAAGTATCTACGAGAACCTACCTACCCTAAGGAATTCGTCTGTGTAAATGTCCTTTAAAGTAATGCCATCCCACCATTGAGAGGTAGGTAGCACCACCGTTGGAGGTGTTCGGGTCAATTCGAGTTTGTAGGGACATGGTGATCACCAGAGCAATGGGAAGACACCTTAGAAGCTACCCTCATGCCAGGTTCCCGGATCATGAGGACTTACTAAGACATCCTCTACTCGACGATCACCTTTCGAGGCAAGGCAACCGTGAGGCGTACCCTAGGGGTGGTGTGTGATTTGTGTGTCAGATTCATTTATTCTTGTCTTGTCATGTTAAAGTGTTCTACGCTTGTTTTTATTATGGCCATTCATTCTTGCATGCTTTGTTAACAGTTAAAAGATATTTGCGGAAAAAGTAAATCCTAAGCTATTACAAATGGCGCGGGTCCACATCGCCAAAATTAACCAGGACCCGATTTGACAGAAAAGTAAATAAAGTAAAGGGATTAAAAAGTGCGAGAAATAATATTTACAAGGCTTTGGGAGAGATACATAATTATTTAAGCGGAAAAAGAAATAAGTATGCGAAATTAAACAATTAAAAATGTGGGCGTTGGACCCTTTCGCAAAAATTAAAATTAATAAGGAATTAAAATTAAGATTCAAAAGAAAATGTTTTTTGGTATTTTTATGTTTTTTAGGATTTAATATAAAAAGAATTAATTAAAATAAAAATAAAATGCTAAACCTAATTCTAATTATTTTTAAGTTATTAAGAAAATATTGAAGTTTTTAAACCTAATTTAACCCTAAGTTATTTATGTACGATTTAATTATAAAAATAAATAAATAAATAATATTATGGTAAAAAGGAAAATTAAAAAGGAATAAAAACATTAATTAAACCTATTTCTATGTTTTTTATATTTTATTGTGAAAAGAATTTAAAATTGTAACCTAATTTAAAACTAATTAATTACATGCTAATTTATTTACAAGAAAATATCAAAATAAATAATCATTATATTTTTTATCTTTTTCTGAGTTTTTTTTATGTGTTTTATATTTTGTAAAAAAAAAATAATTAATTAAATTAAAACAATAAAGCAAATAAAACAATAATTGAAAAAATAAAATATGAAGAAAAAATAAAAAGAATTGCAAACCAGGGGGGTGGAAGTCCCAAAAGAGGAGGTATAGCCCAAGAAATCTGAGCCCAATAACCTTCAAGTTCGTTGACTTTTCCAGGCACCATGTGGCACCTTTGACCAGGCTTATGATGTTCCTCCATTCTATACCTTTGGATGGATCTCAGCGTGCACGTGGATGGATAGATGATGAAGGTACATGGTGTACTTTATTGTGGAAACTGCATATGATTAGAACGTGAAAAATAATATGAATATATGAAAGACCTGGGGTTCGAACCCAGGTCATGGACATTGCAAACGTGTACGTCTACCACTGAACCATCATCACGCGTTTGTTAAACAAGTAAACAATAAATATAATAAAAGAAGACAACACGTTAATGGGTTAAAACGCGCGAAATTCAAACCCACGTATCACACACTGCCACGAGTCCATCTTCTTCCTTTTCCCTGAAACATAAACATTAAGCCACGGTTTTTGGGACGTTTTCTTAGGCATGCTATTAGAAAATAGCGAATAGGCCTGTGTCATTCAGAAATTTGGCGCGATGGGTGGTTCAAGATCGTCTAGACGTGCTAAATCCAGTTATGGCATTGAGGTGTCCCAATTTTGCCTTATTTGAGAAACCCCAATTTCAAGCTCTGTAAACCCTAGAAAACAGTTATGGCATAATCGCGTATGGCTTGCAAAAATTCAATCAAACATATGGGTTAGCTTTAGAATCACACCAGGAACAAGAATCAATAATTGAAATGTCATGAAAATGCATAGATTATAGAATACGATTATGAAATTTTCATGGAATATGTTGAGTTCTGTATACCGATTCCTTGCCTTTTGATGAATGTTCTGGATTGGAATATGATCAGTGAAGCTTCAGGAAGCCAATGGAATATGAATTATTCCTTGAATCAACCTAAAAAGTGGTTTTCAGTTTTTGAACTTTTGGCAAGAATTTCAAGTTTTGGTTATGGTCTGAGGCGCAGCTTCAATGTGTTCTAGCATTAGGTTTTCACTCAGGCTTATGTACTGAATAGATTAGGTTAACAAAATTGATCCAAATATCTTTCATTCATGGATTTGGAGATTTGATTTGTTAAGGATCTTTTTTCAATCTTTTTCAAGTGTTCTTGTGTTAATTAGCATCCAATCAAGCCAAATCTTTCCACATTTGCATATGCACGAAATCTTGATGGCAAAACATGCATGAAAAGATTTATTAGGTCAAGTTATATATTTTTCACATATTTAAATGATTTAAATGAATTAATATGAATAATAATTCAAATAAATAAATAAAAAATGAGGAAATAATTCCCTTTGGGCCAAGTGGTCGTGCACATGCTTGGAATGATGAATCATGGAAGAAAAATGGGCCCATTAGCAATTTTAGGTCATTTGAATCAATGTTGACTTTTCAAAATATCCAACAATTTCCCAACTTCCACAAGGCATAACTTGCTCAATTTTTAAGCTTTTCTCATGTTCTTGGACATTTTGGAAAGGTCTTTGCGTCCTCTAACCAATGTCTTTGGTCCCATGTTGTTGTACCCCAAAATTTGCCCTCCCATATTCATCAAGAATTGCCAAGTCAAGGTCACAAAAGTCCCCCAGGGTTGTGCAGCTCAACTGTCTCCTAGACAATCAAAATTAGGGTTTGAGTTCTGGTCAAACAAATGAACTTTTCAAAGGCCCAATCAAGTCTCATATGCTTACAAAGATGGTCAAGTACCCTCATGTCAAATTTCAAGGCATTCAGCTCAAGATTGCACAGTCAAAACCCTAGATTGCACTACAGTCAACTGTAGGGGCAAAATGGTCATTTGACAGTCAAAAGTTCAAATTTTTGGTCAATATATCATTTTGAAGCCACAAACATCATTTGATCAATGCTTGATCATGATTCTCAAAGTTTGGCTCAGAGATCATCAAAGATGCAAAAGTTGCTATATTTGGACAGCTGAAAAAGTCAACTGAAATTGACCAGGGCATAACTTTCACATGGATTATCAGAAAAATTCCATCCAAAGCTAATTTTGAAGAGAAAGACATTTCCCACAATTCATCTTCATGTTCCAAGTCCAAGAAATGCTCTCACAAAAAGTTATCAATTTCAACATTATAGGTCATTTTCAAAAGTCAACAAAAAGTGACTTTAAGTCAAAGGCCATAACTTGAGATTGGTAAATCAAAATGACATGGGACCAAAGGCATTGGTTAAAGGACTCAAAGACCTTTCCAAAATGTCCAAGAACATGTGAAAAGCTTAAACATTGACCAAGTTATGCCTTGTGGAAGTTGGGAAATTTTTGGAAAATTTTGAAAGTCAACATTGATGCAAAAGGCCTAAAAATGCAAATGGGCCCATTTTTCTTCCAAATTTCTTCATGCCAAGCCTATGCACGACCACTAGGCCCAAAGGGAAGTATTCTCATATTTTTTAATTATTTATTTGAATTAATATTAATTTATATTCATTTAAATGATTTTAATTCATGAAAAATATAAACCTAACATGAAAAAATCTTTTTATGCATGATCTAATCTCTATAATTCGTGCATATCTCAAATAGGCAAGCTTTGATGATAATTGATCAGATTTGGCACAAAAACACCATGAAAAAGATTGTAAAAGATACATGAAATCAAATATCCAAAATTCATCAATGCATAAGATTTTGTACAGCTTTTTCAACCTAAATCATTCCCTATATGATCAACATCAGAACCCTAGTGCAAAAGGACTCGAAGCTGCGCATGAACAAGCTTTGGCATTCTTGAATTTTCTCATAAAAACACCAATACTGAAATCGAGGTTTTAGTGTGATTCAAGCTCCAATCTTTATTCCAATAGCATCCTGAGACCTTCCTGAACCTTTCTCAATCAAAAACAACAACTCAAACGCCTTGAAACGGTATCTCTAAGTCAAACTGAACCTTGAAAATTTCCAAATCGCATATCACATTCTAAGCATCTTTCATAAATTTTGTTTATTGATTCTTGTTCTTTGTGAAATTCTAAAGCTAACTGTGGTGTTTAATTGCATTTTTATTGATCATACAAGATTACGCCATTGTCAAAAAACTAGGTTTTCAGGTTCTCAAAATTGGGGCTTTATCAATACAGTAAAATTGGCCACTGAAACCACCATGGTTGCGTTCAGCGTGTTCTTCTGAATAAGACACATCCCTCGCGATAAATTTATGGTTCATAGGGAGCTATTCGCTATTTTTTCAAAAGGCCTCTAACACCACGGTTGCAAAACCGTTGCCCATTAGTTTTGTTTTACAGGGAAGGGGAAGGAGACGAAGACGTGTCCATTGGTGATAGGTCCTTTTAAAATTCGCGCGTGTTTCATCAGTTAGCGTTATTCTTCTTTTATATTATTTATGATATATTATATATTAAATAAACTTGTATAGCTCAGCTGGCCAGGGGACAACGCTTGTGACCTCACAGACCTGGGTTCAAGTCCCAGGTCTGGCAAAAATTTCACATTATTTTTCATAAAGAGTTCTTATGCAGCGCGCTTGAAGAGGACCACCCTATTCCATCAGTATCTCACCATACACGCGTCCAATGCGTATAAATCAAAGGCTTAAGTTCAAGGAACATACCCTAGACCAGTCAACGTGTCATACTGGATACAAAAGGTCAACGAAGACTGAAATTCAACTGGGCCAGGCCTCTCCAATTGATACCTCCTTATTTGGGGCAGCACCCCACTCTGGTTCACTTTTCTTTTCTTTTATTATTTAAATTATTGTATTATTTATTTGTATTGTTTTAATTAATTAATTAATTTTCTTTTTTTACAAAAAATCTATAAAAACACTAAAAATCAGAAAAATACAAAAAAACATAATATTTATTTTATAATAATTATTTTCACAAATAAATTAAAATGTAGATTATTTAGTGTAATTAGGTTT
The DNA here is from genome assembly GCA_948472305.1 of Vicia faba. Classification (NCBI taxonomy): domain Eukaryota; kingdom Viridiplantae; phylum Streptophyta; class Magnoliopsida; order Fabales; family Fabaceae; genus Vicia; species Vicia faba. Next base: position 334,551,843 of record OX451739.1, on the reverse strand, counting down.
TAATTGTAATTCCTTTTTTAATAAAAAATCCAAAAATGTAGAATTTAGGTTAATTGTTAATTCTTTTTATTTCCTTTTTTTTTCTCACCATAATAATTATTATTTATTTATTTTATTTTCATAAATTAAAATTGTACATAATCAATTAGGTTTAACTTAGGTCATATTTTAATTCTTTCATAATAAATAAAAATATTAGAATTAGGGTTTGTCGTTTAATTTAATCTTAATTAATTCTCCTTTTTCTCATTAAATCTATAAAAATACAAAATATCAAAAACATTTAATTCTTTTTTTATCATTTTATTTTTAATGCTCATTAACTTTTAATTATTTGCAAAAAAGGGTCCAACGCCCGTCATTAATCATTTAATTTGCGCATTTACTTTTTATCGTTTAATTATAATTTTGTAAATATCCCAAAGCCGTGTAATTTACTTTTCGCGCTTTTTATTTCTTCGCATTATTTATTTTCCGCTAAATCGGGTCCGGTTTAATTTTGGCGATGTGGACCCGCGCCATTTGTAATAGTCTAGCTTTATTTCCTCGCAACTTATAACTGCTAAATATGCATGCAAGAATGAATGGACTTAAATTAAAATCAAGCGTAGAACACGACAAACATGACAAGACAAATATCAATGAACATGACACACAATTCGCACACACCACCCCTAGGGTACGCCTCACTGTTGCCTTTCGAAAGGTGATCGTCGAGTAGAGGATGTCTTAGTAAGTCCTCATGATCCGGGAACCTGGCATGAGGGTAGCTTCTAAGGTGTCTTCCCATTGCTCTGGTGATCACCATGTCCCTAAAATCGAATTGACCCGAACACCTCCAACAGTAGTGCTACCTACCTCTCAATGGTGGGATGGCACTACTTTTAAAGACATTTACACAGACGAATTCCTTAGGGTAGGTAGGTTCTCAAGGATACTTGCTCTAATCTCAAAACAAACTCAAAAAGACTTTTCACACTGACACTTTTCAAAAGCTTTCAAAACAAACTTTTCAAACACTCTGACGTATGAGTCGATCTGAAATTTTTCAAAGAAACTTTTTTTTAAACCCACATTGAAAAGCAAACAAACCATTTTGAAAACACATTGAGCAAGTATCTAAGAGCCCATGGATAACCATGGATAGAAAGGGTGCTAACACCTTCCCTTTCTATAACCTACCTCCCGAACCGAGAGCAATCTCTTTAAGGAATTTTTCTGTGCTTTTGTCCTTTCCATTTGGAGAAAATAAAAGACGGTGGCGACTCTTGCTTCCGTGACATTTTCGCGAACCAGCGTTAAACAGTCAGTTCCAGATCCACCGATCACAGAACTGGCGACTCTGCTGGGGATCAGACTTAAAGTGAGGTTTACCTTAGGGCTAGCTTATAACTATGTTTTCAATTGTTTTCCTTGTGTGCTTTAAATTGTGGGTTGCTTGGGAGTTCTATAGATCCTACACCCGGATCTGGGGGATACCTTTCTTAGAAAGTAGCAACAAGGCTGTGAGAGAACTGTGCGGGGTATACCGACACGGTTGAAACAGTCTGCTACGTTGATGTGGCACTTTGGTGTGTACCGGTAACCCTTGAGTTCAGTCAAGGAGAGTACGGGGCCTCCGCGTGGTGTCGTGAAGCATCAACAGACCTTAGGAACCTTAATTGAACTATCTTGGCCTCTTTAGGGTAGTGAGATCACTGACTTTGGTGCAGTCCGAGGTTGGTGGATACTCGATACTACGCTCAATTGAGGATTGCTTTCCTGGAATATTTCGGTCGCCAGTTCAGTGGCTAAATCGAAACGATGAACAATGAAAGCAATCCCGTGATATTGGGAACCTTAGAACCCGGTTACTTTGATTAGGACAGGTATGAACCCACCAACTCAAGAGGGTATTACCCAGACCCCATGCTGGCCTTAAACCTTAAGGGCTTGTCTTGTGTGCCTTGTTTGCCCTACATGTTTGTCTTTGTAAATATCTGTGGTGTGTTTAATCATAGCATCATGACATCATCCAGCATCATATGCATTGGCTAACCATTTCAGGGGTTCGAATTTTCATCTTTGTTCTTGTTTTGTAGGACATGGAAACTGTTCGTAGAAAGACAATTCAGGTCAATCTTGTAAGGGTACCTCCTCAGCTTAAGGAGCTTATATCCAGGATTCCCGAGAACTCTTCATTCAGTGACAGGCATGGAAGCCTCATCAGCTTGGTCAACACCAACATTGAGGAAGATATGATAAAGGTCCTGTTCCAGTTCTTTGATCCCCTGCATCACTGTTTTACCTTCTTGGACTATCAGTTGGTACCTACATTGGAGGAGTTCTCCCGGCTCCTGAAGATCCCTATCCTTGATCAGCTGCCTTTCAACGGTACAGAAAAGGAACCTAAGCTCGAAGAGATCGCTAAAGCCTTGCATCTACAGTCATCTGACCTCAAGGGACATTGGGAAGTTAGAAGTGGCGTCAAAGGTTTCTTAGCCAGGTTTCTGTTTGAAAAGGCCCTTGAATGTTGGAACTCCCTTGACTTGCAAGCTTTTGAAGAGGTTGTGGCCCTCCTTGTTTATGGTTTGGTGTTGTTTCCTAACCCAGATCAGCTCATTGATATCAGTGCCGTCCAGATCTTTATGTCCAGGAATCCTATACCTACGTTGCTGGGGGACATCCTTCACTCATGTTACACTCGAACCATGAGAAAAAGGGGTGTCCTTATGTGTTGCACTCCTCTCCTGGGAAGGTGGTTTATTTCGCACCTTCCCCAATCAGTCCTGAAGAATGAGCGGGGTTTGAGATGGTCACAACGGTTGATGACTCTTACACATGCAGATATACATTGGTGCCCTAGATCCAGAGGAGATGTCACTATCATTGACCGTTGTGGGGAATACCCTAATGTTCCTTTACTTGGAATCAGAGGAGGTATTACTTATAGCCCATGCCTGGCTTGGAGACAGTTTGGTTATGCTCGGAGGGACGGTCCTCATGACATGTTAATTCCTGACATAGCTTTTGACTTCGACAGTGATACTCAAGGACTTCGTCAGAAATTTATCAGAGCCTGGAGGATGCCTAGTAGGATAGACAGCAAGACACTGGGGCACAGGAATTCCATCCCTTTGGAACCCTATCTCAAGTGGGTACGGGCCCGTTCTCAGAAGCTAGTCATGCCTTATCCTCACATGCTTCCAGTAATCAAAGAACCTGTCTTGGAAGGGGAAGTGTCTCATGTTATTCAGCACCCTGATATGCCCACATCCTGGGAAGAGATGCAGAAGAGCTGGATCCAGCTTAAGGAGGAAAGGAATTCTCTTGAGGCTAGTCTGCATGCCAGTGAAAAGAAAGTCTTGGAGCTCACCCGTCTGTTGCATGAGGAGAGGAACCTCAACACCTACATAGCTCCGAAGAGGATGCGCAGTGTATTTTGGGATTGACTTGATTTTTGTACTTTTGCCCATGAGGCCTTGATGTATTAAATAATGATTTCATTAATGATAACGTGTGTTCTTTTCTTGTCTACAACGAATTTGAACTTCCGAACCCTTGAATGCATTGCATACGCATTTCATACATCATGTGCATAGCAGGTTTCTCCCTTTTCAGGTTGCTTACAGTTCTTCGCTGTTTATTTCAGCATCATGAATTCCGGATCTGAATCAACTGAGACTTCAATCAAGGCTCTCCAGGCGCAGAATGCGCAGTTTCAAGAGCTAATCCTGGGTCTAGCTAAAGGCCAAGATGAACTGAAGACCATGCTCCTGAAGAAGGAGAAGAAGAAGAAAAGAAGAACTGTTCTATTCAACACGGGCCGAAGGTTGGGTAATACTCTACACAATGAAGAGGTTGCTTCTTCTGTTGGCAAGAGTCCTTCTCAGGCAGAAGCAAGGGTTCCTAGTCCAGTGGTCTCCGACAACGAGACGGATTTTGATGAAGAGCAGTACCCTCCTGAAGACAACAGGTACAAACAACTGGAGGACAGGTTGAAGGCTATGGAGGTGCAACAGACACCTGGGCTGGATTTCGGAGATCTGGGTTTGTCGACTGGTGTAATTATTCCACATAAATTCAAAGCACCCACCTTCTCCAAGTATGACGGGGCATCCTGTCCCAAGCTGCATTTGAGGTCCTATGTTTGAAAGATTCAGCCGTACTCTGCGGACAAGAATCTATGGATCCACTTCTTCCAGGAGAGTCTTTCAGGGACTCATCTCGAATGGTTCTATCAGCTGGATGGGACCAAAGTTCGTAACTGGGAGGAGCTGGCTACTGCTTTCTACAAGCAGTATCAGTATAATGCCGACCTTGCCCCCACACGTACCCAACTCCAGGGTATGTCGTTGGGCGTAAGCGAAGGTTTTAAAGAGTACGCGCAGAAGTGGAGAGATCTGGCTGGCAGGGTGCAGCCACCTTTGACTGATCGAGAGTTAGTGGACATGTTCTTGGGGACCCTATCTGGGCCGTTCTTCAACCATCTCATTGGGAATTCTTCTGCTGGTTTCACTGATTTAATCTTGACTGGAGAGAGAATCGAAGCTGGGCTGAAATCTGGGAAGATTGCAAAGGCTGCATCATCATCTGGGTCGGACAAGAAACCGTTTAAAAAGGAGTCTAGTGCTGTGTATGGCTCCAGAAAATCAGAAAGACCCGATCACCGCCAATCTGTCAATGCGGTAATGATCGCTAAGCCTGCTGCCGCTCCCCGGCCAAACAATCCTCAAAGGGTTGATAGACCCCGGAGAGAGTTTACCCGGTTAAGCATGACCCTATCGCAGATTCTGCCACAGCTGCTTGCAACCAATTTGGTATCTGTCAAGGAGGCACCAAAGTTCTCAAACACTACCTCTCCTAAGTACAACCCGAATGCCCGTTGTGCTTACCATTCAGATAGCCCGGGGCATGCCACTGATGACTGTTGGGCACTAAGGAATAAGCTGCAGGACCTCATTGATGCTAAGGAGGTACAGTTTGAAGCATCTGACAAGCCTAATGTGGTGACAGCTCCCCTACCTGCTCATGGAGTTAATGCTATTGTTGATGAAGAGGAAGTTGATGAAGCTGAGTTCGATAGCTGGATCTACCCGGCTGCTGATGGTGGACTTAACAATTGGAGCGCCAAGGACAATCTCTCTGTTTCTTTTGACACTAAGTAATAAATTTCTTTGTTTTGATATTTTGTAATAAACATTGATAAACTCTATGGCCCGGTGTCTTACCCGAGGCACCGTGGTTCTATTTGTGAGGGCATATGAACTGTCATTTTATACATCATGAATGAAAATCTTGGACTATTTTCGCATTGCAAATATTGTGTTCCTTTTCTATCTTTCCTTTTCCTTTACATAATTATCAAAACCGCTGTATTTACACACACACTCACTCATACAGGTTCCAATCCACTCTGGATCTCACTGATAACAGCTCTGCTAATGCCAATTATGACTTCGAAAATCCGATCAACTTAGCCGAAGACGAAGGTGAAGATGATTGCGAAGTGCCTGGCGAGCTTGCAAGACTGTTACTTCAGGAAGAGAGGGCAATTCAACCCCACGAAGAGCCAGTGGAAATCATAAACCTAGGTACTGAGGCAGACAGAAAAGAGGTAAAGATTGGTGCTAACCTAGAGCTCAGCGTGAAGCAACGGTTAACCAAGATGTTACATGACTATATGGAGATCTTTGCCTGGTCCTACGAAGACATGCCAGGGTTGGATACCGATATTGTTGTCCATCATTTGCCAACTAGGGAAGACTGCCCTCCAGTTAAACAAAAGGTCCGTCGGATGCGTCCAGAGATGTCCGAGAAGATTAAGGCCGAGGTGATGAAACAGTTTGATGCCGGGTTTCTGGCAGTGACTTCTTACCCTCAGTGGGTTGCTAATGTAGTGCCGGTACCTAAAAAGGACGGCAAGGTCAGAATGTGTGTTGATTACAGGGATCTGAACAGGGCCAGCCCCAAAGATGACTTCCCCTTACCTCACATTGATGTCCTTGTGGATAATACAGCTCAGCACAAGGTATTCTCTTTCATGGATGGCTTTTCAGGCTACAATCAGATCAAGATGGCACCTGAAGACATGGAAAAGACTACATTTGTTACTCAGTGGGGCACCTTCTGTTACAAGGTCATGCCGTTCGGGTTGAAGAATGCTGGGGCAACCTACCAACGTGCCATGGTTGCCTTATTTCATGATATGATCCATCATGAGATCGAAGTGTATGTGGACGACATGATCGCTAGATCCCAAACTGAAGAAGAGCACTTAGATCATCTGCAGAAGTTATTTGACCGGTTGAAACTGTACAAGCTGAGATTGAACCCGAACAAGTGCACCTTCGGGGTAAGATCTGGGAAATTGCTAGGCTTCGTGGTCAGTGATAAAGGTATTCAAGTGGACCCTGCTAAGGTCAAGGCTATTCAAGAGATGCCAGTTCCTAAGACAGAGAAGGAAGTCAGAGGCTTTTTAGGGCGCCTGAACTACATCGCTCGATTCATATCTCATTTGACTGCTACCTGTGAGCCAATCTTCAAGCTGCTGAAGAAAGATCAGGTAGTACGTTGGAACGAGGAATGTCAGGCCGCCTTCGACAAAATTAAAGAGTATCTCCAAGAACCACCCATCCTTATGCCGCCGGTTGAAGGGAGACCTCTGATCCTATATCTGACAGTGCTAGACAATTCAATGGGGTGTGTGCTGGGGCAGCATGACGAGTCTGGCCGAAAAGAGCATGCCATTTATTACCTTAGCAAAAAGTTTACCGACTGTGAGACCCGATACTCACTGCTTGAGAAAACTTGCTGCGCTTTGGTATGGGCTGCTCGCCGGCTGAGACAGTATATGCTGACTCACACTACCTTGTTGATCTCAAAGATGGATCCGATAAAGTATATATTTGAAAAGCCTGCTCTGTCTGGAAGAATTGCAAGATGGCAAATGATCTTGACGGAATACGACATTCAGTACACAACCCAGAAAGCCATCAAGGGAAGTGTATTGGCAGACCACTTAGCTCATCAAGCTGTAGATGACTACCAATCAATGAACTTCGAGTTTCCAGACGAAAGCATTATGATAGTAACTGACTGTGAAGTACCTGGACCGGATGAAGGACCTGAACCAGGATCCCGTTGGTCTATGCACTTCGACGGAGCCTCCAATGCTTTGGGAAATGGTATCGGCGCCATAATCATATCTCCACAGGGTACTCATACTCCACTCACTGCCCGGCTATGTTTCAACTGTACCAACAACATGGCGGAGTATGAGGCGTGTATCATGGGTCTTCAAGCTGCGATCGACTTACGGATCAAGTTCCTCAGTGTCTTCGGAGATTCCGCTCTAGTGATCAATCAGATCAATGGAGAGTGGGATACGAAACATCCAAACTTGACTCCTTACAGAGAATGTGTGTTGACCCTGATTCCCCACTTTACAGAGATAACCTTTGAGCACTTTCCGAGAGAAGAGAATCAGTTAGCGGACGCGTTAGCTACAATGTCTTCAATGTTCAAGGTTAAATGGGATAATGAAGCTCCCCAGATTACCATTTGGAAACTGGACGAACCGGCATACTGTTGTGATCTCGAAGCTGAATTGGTAACTGAGAAGCCTTGGTACCATGAAGTGAAGAGATATCTGGAAGCTCAGGAATATCCGGAAGGTGCCTCTATCAATGATAAAAAATTCCTAAGACGGTTCGCAGCCAAGTTCTTCCTAAGCAACGGCATCTTGTACAAGAGGAATCATGATTCAACCTTACTGCGTTGTGTGGACAAGATTGAAGCAGAAAGAATCATGGAAGAACTACATGACGGGACCTTCGGCACACATTCCAGTGGACATACTATGGCTAAAAAGATCCTACGGGCAGGATATTACTGGTCCACCATGGAAGCTGATTGCTACCAACATTCTAGGACATGCCACAAGTGCCAGATCTATGCAGATAAGGTGCATGTTCCTCCGGTTCCCCTGAATGTTCTGACTGCGCCTTGGCCGTTTGCAATGTGGGGCATAGACATGATCGGTGAGATAAGACCTACGGCATCCAATGGACATCGCTTCATCCTAGTAGCGATTGATTATTTTACAAAGTGGGTTGAGGCAGCATCCTATGCTACAGTAACCAAGACTGTTGTGGCACGGTTTATTCGGCACAATCTGATTTGTCGATACGGCGTCCCTGAACGGATTATTACAGACAACGGTACCAATCTGAACAATAAGATGATCGCTGAGCTCTGCGAACAGTTCAAAATACAGCACCACAATTCTTCTCCTTACAGACCGAAGATGAATGGGGCTGTAGAAGCAGCGAATAAGAACATCAAGAAGATCGTGCAGAAGATGACAGTAACGTACAAAGATTGGCACGAGATGTTACCGTTCGCTCTGCATGGGTACCGTACCTCAGCAAGGACGTCAACCGGGGCAACTCCTTTCTCTCTGGTTTATGGTATGGAGGCAGTCTTGCCAATCGAGGTGCAAATTCCTTCTCTCCGGATAATGAAGGATGCAAATCTGAACGAAGATGATTGGATCCAGACACGACTTGACCAACTCAACCTCATCGACAAAAAGAGACTTGCTGCTATCTGTCATGGTCAGACGTATCAGAAACGGATGATCAGGGCATTTAACAAAAAAGTCAGACCACAGGAATATCAAGTTGGGGATCTGGTTATCAAGAGAATCATCCTTCCTCAGAGTGATCCAAGGGGCAAATGGACTCCCACATATGAAGGGCCATTTGTGGTTAAGCATGTGTTCTCAGGAGGAGCAATGATCTTAACCAACATGGATGGTGACGACCTTCCTCACCCCGCCAACGCAGACATAGTTAAAAAATACTACGCATGAAAAAAGACCCGCTAGGCTGACATGCCTAGGCAAAAATTAGGGCTTCCCGTCGAACCAAAAGGGTTCGGGCAAAATGTAGGGATGAAAATGAAAAAATCTGTACACCCGGCAAGTCGAAAACCTGAAAGGGCGGCTTGGGCAAAAATGGGTATCCCGATGGACTGAAAACCCGAAAGGGCGGTCCAGGCAAAAATTAGGGATAAAGCGTAAAACTATGTCTCATTGATCACTTTGCATCCAGAATCCGGTATCTGCATCAAGTTCAAAACGGCATCAAGCAGTCAGCTTCACCTTCAACCTAGGTCATCAAGTGATGAGACGCTCGGAGTCATAAAGACAATAGCAGAGTTGAAACCCAGTGGATCATTCATCTTTCACACAGCTGTTTTATTTTCCTTTGTACAAACTTGTATAAATTCTTTTGATCGGCGACGTACCTCTTACTAGGACGTCAGCCTCTTGTATACAAAACGCCTATTTTCAGGCCATTCAAAAATCAATAAAAATATATTTTCAGTTAAACGTGCCCAAGTGTCTTTCTTTTTCTGTTTTGTTTTGCGAAGAACGTCCAAGGTTCAATTTGTGATGTATGCATTGACAATAATTTGCTAACTCATAAATATTTGCATATGAAACAAAGGAATTCATTGCAGGTGACACTGGAAACAGGGGCAATAAAGAGTTGTCCGAGCAGCTAATTGTTCTATCCCCCAAGGTACTAAGATAGGTTCAGCTAAAGAACACGGCCAAGTGTATCTTAATCCCCCAGAGAGTGGTTCAACAAAACAATACATTCTTCTCCAAGCAAAGTCATCAAATATCAAGGAAATTGAGTATCCTCCCGTAGATCTCAATACTTCCCCAGCAGCAATACACAAACATCCCCGGCAGTCTTGGTCTAAAGATTGTTCCCCGGCGATATACCACTATTCAAAGGAATCACTTCCCTGCAACTCAAACCTCCCCCAGAAGAGTCCAATCCAGTTTCCCCAGGAAAGTTGGAATTCATATCTCCCCAAGCAGTAAGCTTATCCCCAGTAGATTCTGGAAGCTTATCCCTCGCAGAGCACGAACGTGTCGTCCCGGCTTGATTTAAAGAGTTATTTCCGTAACAGGATATAACTGGGTTATCCTCAGCCAAAAGCCACGGAAAGAGCATTCTCGACAAAGTCTTCCTACCCCAGCGAAGTCTATCAATACTTCCAGCACAACAAGGGTATCCCCAGCATAACTCATCAACGGTATCCCCAGCGGAGCTATCTTCATCAACTCAGCAAAACATCGCTATCCCCACAGAGTAGCACTGCCCAGCATGATCGCTAGAGTATCTTTTCTCCCGCAGAATTATTTCATTTGCCAAGTTCATTCCTCAACGGAGTTATCTTCTCCTACCGGTATGCTTGCAACAATCATCCACAGCGGAAACAAAGTCTCTTCCTCAACATCAGCCCAGGATATGACTTCCCGGCACCCGTCAAGGATTATTTTTCCTAGACGAAAACATACATGAATCATCACATACATCATTATAGCATGCATGTACACATCATATCATATAAATCGTATCCATGTTTGCTTGATCCATATCATGCATCGCATATAACTAACCTCTACCTTTCAGGAAGGGTGCAGTTGAAATTCTCAAACATATTTCAAAGACTTCTCCAGTCCAGTTAAATCGACTCCAAACAGGTTTTTCTGATAAAGACTCAGCAGAAGTTCTCTTATGGTCCCCTCTCCGACGGTGAGCGTGAGGTGGTAATTCCTTTTTTCAAGATGTTTTCCTCTCCGACGATGAGCGTGAGGTGATATTCTCTTATGGTCCCCTCTCCGACGGTGAGCGTGAGGTGGTAATTCCTTTTTTCAAGATGTTTTCCTCTCCGACGATGAGCGTGAGGTGATATTCTCTTATGGTCCCCTCTCCAACGGCGTGTGAGGTGGTAATTCCTTTTTCAAGATGTTTTCCTCTCCGACGATGAGCGTGAGGTGATAGTCTTTTGTGGTCCCCTCTCCGACGGTGAGCGTGAGGTGGTAATTCCTTTTTCAGATGTTCTCCTCTCCGGCATGAGCGTGAGGTGATATTCTCTTATGGTCCCCTCTCCAACGGCGTGTGAGGCGGTAATTCCTTCTTCAGATGTTCTCCTCTCCGGCATGAGCGTGAGGTGATATTCTCTTATGGTCCCCTCTCCGACGGTGAGCGTGAGGTGGTAATTCCGTTTTCAGATGTTCTCCTCTCCGGCATGAGCGTGAGGTGATATTCTCTTATGGTCCCCTCTCCAACGGCGTGTGAGGTGGTAATTCCTTCTTCAGATGTTTCCCTCTCCGGCATGAGCGTGAGGTGATATCTCCTTTCAGATTATAATTTCCTATAGTTCCCTCTCCAACGTGAGTGAGGTAACTCCCTTTGAGATTGTAATGTCCTTTGGTTCTCTTCCTGGCACTACGAAGATGGTAATTCTCACCAAGATTGTCTCAACGAGCGTTGTTGAGATCATTCAGAATTCTCTTACCCTTCATGCTAAGGCAGTAACCATCCCTGGTTCATTCATCAGCGTTTGAAGCTCCAGACCCAGCTCCTGTAATCAGTCAGGACACATCTATATCAAGCATCTAAAATCAGCTCCTGCGACGTGTCAGGTACTCATTTTTCTGTTTTGCAGGTATGCAGGTTCTCGCTAAGGAATCTCCTACGCGATCAACGTCCAGATGGCATCTATAAGCCCATCATCCTATCCAGCAATCTCTAAATGGCATCTATAAGCCCATTCCCCCATCACCGTCACTACGTGAGCGCAAATTTCTGGGCACTTTAGTGTTCAATCATCTTTTACCCTCGGATTACGAAAGGCACGTCAGCCAATCTGCATCCTCAGGTCTAAGAAGATTGAACAGGGGCAACTGTTGTACCCCAAAATTTGCCCTCCCATATTCATCAAGAATTGCCAAGTCAAGGTCACAAAAGTCCCCCAGGGTTGTGCAGCTCAACTGTCTCCTAGACAATCAAAATTAGGGTTTGAGTTCTGGTCAAACAAATGAACTTTTCAAAGGCCCAATCAAGTCTCATATGCTTACAAAGATGGTCAAGTACCCTCATGTCAAATTTCAAGGCATTCAGCTCAAGATTGCACAGTCAAAACCCTAGATTGCACTACAGTCAACTGTAGGGGCAAAATGGTCATTTGACAGTCAAAAGTTCAAATTTTTGGTCAATATATCATTTTGAAGCCACAAACATCATTTGATCAATGCTTGATCATGATTCTCAAAGTTTGGCTCAGAGATCATCAAAGATGCAAAAGTTGCTATATTTGGACAGCTGAAAAAGTCAACTGAAATTGACCAGGGCATAACTTTCACATGGATTATCAGAAAAATTCCATCCAAAGCTCATTTTGAAGAGAAAGACATTTCCCACAATTCATCTTCATGTTCCAAGTCCAAGAAATGCTCTCACAAAAAGTTATCAATTTCAACATTATAGGTCATTTTCAAAAGTCAACAAAAAGTGACTTTAAGTCAAAGGCCATAACTTGAGATTGGTAAATCAAAATGACATGGGACCAAAGGCATTGGTTAAAGGACTCAAAGACCTTTCCAAAATGTCCAAGAACATGTGAAAAGCTTAAAAATTGACCAAGTTATGCCTTGTGGAAGTTGGGAAATTTTTGGAAAATTTTGAAAGTCAACATTGATGCAAAAGGCCTAAAAATGCAAATGGGCCCATTTTTCTTCCAAATTTCTTCATGCCAAGCCTATGCACGACCACTAGGCCCAAAGGGAAGTATTCTCATATTTTTTAATTATTTATTTGAATTAATATTAATTTATATTCATTTAAATGATTTTAATTCATGAAAAATATAAACCTAACATGAAAAAATCTTTTTATGCATGATCTAATCTCTATAATTCGTGCATATCTCAAATAGGCAAGCTTTGATGATAATTGATCAGATTTGGCACAAAAACACCATGAAAAAGATTGTAAAAGATACATGAAATCAAATATCCAAAATTCATCAATGCATAAGATTTTGTACAGCTTTTTCAACCTAAATCATTCCCTATATGATCAACATCAGAACCCTAGTGCAAAAGGACTCGAAGCTGCGCATGAACAAGCTTTGGCATTCTTGAATTTTCTCATAAAAACACCAATACTGAAATCGAGGTTTTAGTGTGATTCAAGCTCCAATCTTTATTCCAATAGCATCCTGAGACCTTCCTGAACCTTTCTCAATCAAAAACAACAACTCAAACGCCTTGAAACGGTATCTCTAAGTCAAACTGAACCTTGAAAATTTCCAAATCGCATATCACATTCTAAGCATCTTTCATAAATTTTGTTTATTGATTCTTGTTCTTTGTGAAATTCTAAAGCTAACTGTGGTGTTTAATTGCATTTTTATTGATCATACAAGATTACGCCATTGTCAAAAAACTAGGTTTTCAGGTTCTCAAAATTGGGGCTTTATCAATACAGTAAAATTGGCCACTGAAACCACCATGGTTGCGTTCAGCGTGTTCTTCTGAATAAGACACATCCCTCGCGATAAATTTATGGTTCATAGGGAGCTATTCGCTATTTTTTCAAAAGGCCTCTAACACCACGGTTGCAAAACCGTTGCCCATTAGTTTTGTTTTACAGGGAAGGGGAAGGAGACGAAGACGTGTCCATTGGTGATAGGTCCTTTTAAAATTCGCGCGTGTTTCATCAGTTAGCGTTATTCTTCTTTTATATTATTTATGATATATTATATATTAAATAAACTTGTATAGCTCAGCTGGCCAGGGGACAACGCTTGTGACCTCACAGACCTGGGTTCAAGTCTCAGGTCTGGCAAAAATTTCACATTATTTTTCATAAAGAGTTCTTATGCAGCGCGCTTGAAGAGGACCACCCTATTCCATCAGTATCTCACCATACACGCGTCCAATGCGTATAAATCAAAGGCTTAAGTTCAAGGAACATACCCTAGACCAGTCAACGTGTCATACTGGATACAAAAGGTCAACGAAGACTGAAATTCAACTGGGCCAGGCCTCTCCAATTGATACCTCCTTATTTGGGGCAGCACCCCACTCTGGTTCACTTTTCTTTTCTTTTATTATTTAAATTATTGTATTATTTATTTGTATTGTTTTAATTAATTAATTAATTTTCTTTTTTTACAAAAAATCTATAAAAACACTAAAAATCAGAAAAATACAAAAAAACATAATATTTATTTTATAATAATTATTTTCACAAATAAATTAAAATGTAGATTATTTAGTGTAATTAGGTTTTAATTGTAATTCCTTTTTTAATAAAAAATCCAAAAATGTAGAATTTAGGTTAATTGTTAATTCTTTTTATTTCCTTTTTTTTTCTCACCATAATAATTATTATTTATTTATTTTATTTTCATAAATTAAAATTGTACATAATCAATTAGGTTTAACTTAGGTCATATTTTAATTCTTTCATAATAAATAAAAATATTAGAATTAGGGTTTGCCGTTTAATTTAATCTTAATTAATTCTCCTTTTTCTCATTAAATCTATAAAAATACAAAATATCAAAAACATTTAATTCTTTTTTTATCATTTTATTTTTAATGCTCATTAACTTTTAATTATTTGCAAAAAAGGGTCCAACGCCCGTCATTAATCATTTAATTTGCGCATTTACTTTTTATCGTTTAATTATAATTTTGTAAATATCCCAAAGCCGTGTAATTTACTTTTCGCGCTTTTTATTTCTTCGCATTATTTATTTTCCGCTAAATCGGGTCCGGTTTAATTTTGGCGATGTGGACCCGCGCCATTTGTAATAGTCTAGCTTTATTTCCTCGCAACTTATAACTGCTAAATATGCATGCAGGAATGAATGGACTTAAATTAAAATCAAGCGTAGAACACGACAAACATGACAAGACAAATATCAATGAACATGACACACAATTCGCACACACCACCCCTAGGGTACGCCTCACTGTTGCCTTTCGAAAGGTGATCGTCGAGTAGAGGATGTCTTAGTAAGTCCTCATGATCCGGGAACCTGGCATGAGGGTAGCTTCTAAGGTGTCTTCCCATTGCTCTGGTGATCACCATGTCCCTAAAATCGAATTGACCCGAACACCTCCAACAGTAGTGCTACCTACCTCTCAATGGTGGGATGGCACTACTTTTAAAGACATTTACACAGACGAATTCCTTAGGGTAGGTAGGTTCTCAAGGATACTTGCTCTAATCTCAAAACAAACTCAAAAAGACTTTTCACACTGACACTTTTCAAAAGCTTTCAAAACAAACTTTTCAAACACTCTGACGTATGAGTCGATCTGAAATTTTTCAAAGAAACTTTTTTTTAAACCCACATTGAAAAGCAAACAAACCATTTTGAAAACACATTGAGCAAGTATCTAAGAGCCCATGGATAACCATGGATAGAAAGGGTGCTAACACCTTCCCTTTCTATAACCTACCTCCCGAACCGAGAGCAATCTCTTTAAGGAATTTTTCTGTGCTTTTGTCCTTTCCATTTGGAGAAAATAAAAGACGGTGGCGACTCTTGCTTCCGTGACATTTTCGCGAACCAGCGTTAAACAGTCAGTTCCAGATCCACCGATCACACATGTCATTTTGATTTACCAATCTCAAGTTATGGCCTTTGACTTAAAGTCCCTTTTTGTTGACTTTTGAAAATGACCTATAATGTTGAAATTTATAACTTTTTGTGAGAGCATTTCTTGGACTTGAAGTATGAAGATGAGTTGTAGGAAATGTCTTTCTCTTCAAAATGAGCTTTGGATGGAATTTTTCTGATAATCCATGTGAAAGTTATGCCCTGGTCAATTTCAGTTGACTTTTTCAGCTGTCCAAATAAGGAAACTTTTGCAATTTGATGATTTCTGAGCCAAATTTTGAGAATCATGATCAAGCATTGATCAAATGATGTTTGTGGCTTCAAAATGATATGTTGACCAAAAATTTGAACTTTTGACTGCCAAATGACCATTTTGCCCCTACAGTTGACTATAGTGCAATTTAGGGTTTTGACTGTGCAATTTTGAGCTGAATGTCTTGAAACTTGATATGAGGATGCTTGACCATATTTGTAGGCATGTGAGACTTGGTTGAGCCTTTGAAAACTTCATTTTCTTGATCAGAACTCAAACCCTAGTTTTGACTGTATGGGAGACCTTTGCACTGTGCCACCCTTGGGGAACTCTGTGACTTGACTTGGCCATTTTCTTGAAAAATATGGGAGGGAAAATTTTGGGGTACAACAGTTGCCCCTGTTCAATCTTCTTAGACCTGAGGATGCAGATTGGCTGACGTGCCTTTCGTAATCCGAGGGTAGAAGATGATTGGACACTAGAGTGCCCAGAAATTTGCACTCACATGTTAGCAGTATGATGGGGGGAATGGGCTTATAGATTCCATTTGGAGATTGCTGGATAGGATGATGGGCTTATAGATGCCATCTGGATGTTGATCGCGTAGGAGATTCCTTAGCGAGAACCTGCATACCTGCAAAAGAACAAATGCGTACCTGACACGTTGCAGGAACTGGTTTTCAGATGCTTGGTATAGATGTGTCCTGACTGGTTACAGGAGCTGAGTCTGGAGCTTCAAACGGCGATGAATGAACCCGGGATGGTTACTGCCTTAGCATGAATGGTAAGAGAATCTTGGGCGACTTTAACTTCAACAACGCTCGTTGAGAAAAATCTTGGGTGTCTTCTACTGGGATAAGAATCAGGGAGATCTTGGGGTCGATCTGACTGAACCAAAGAAGGCCTTTGACTGGATAAGCATCAGGAAAATCTTAGGGTCGATTTAACTGAACCGGACAAGGTCTTGGAATATCTTCAACTGGATAAGCATCAGGGAGATCTCAGGGTCGATCTGACTGAACCAGAGAAGGCCTTTGACTGGATAAGCATCAGGAAAATCTTAGGGTCGATTTAACTGAACCGGACAAGGTCTTGAAATGTCTTCAACTGGAATAAGTGTCAGAACATCGCCATATCTGGTTCATATCTGGACTATATCTGGAAGGAAATCTGGAAGCAGCATCAGAACGTCACCAAATCTGGTTTACATCTGAAACTATATCTGGAAGGAAATCTGGAAGCAGCATCAGAACGTCACCAAATCTGGTTTACATCTGAAACTATATCTAGAAGGATATCTGGAAGCAGCATCAGAACGTCACCATCTCTGGGTCATATCTGAAACTATATCTAGAAGGATATCTGGAAGCAGCATCAGAACGTCACCATATCTGGGTCATATCTGAAACTATATCTAGAAGGAAATCTGGAAGCAGCATCAGAACGTCACCATATCTGGGTCATATCTGAAACTATATCTAGAAGGAAATCTGGAAGCAGCATCAGAACGTCACCATATCTGGGTCATATCTGAAACTATATCTAGAAGGATATCTGGAAGCAGCATCAGAACGTCACCATATCTGGGTCATATCTGAAACTATATCTAGAAGGAAATCTGGAAGCAGCATCAGAACGTCACCATATTTGGGTCATATCTGAAACTATATCTAGAAGGATATCTGGAAGCAGCATCAGAACGTCACCAAATCTGGTTTACATCTGAAACTATATCTAGAAAGAATTGCGATAGTTGATAGTAATCATTTTGGTATTGATCTTTTTCCTGAAAAGGCAAAACATAATTGTATGCAAAATCATGATGCATGAACTGTATGTCTTCAAAATTAATGAGATTCGTGTAGTATGATGCATCTGCATGCTATGATGTATGAAGATGTGATGTTTATGAATGTATTTTTGTCTAAGAAAATAAATCCTTGACGGGTGCCGGGAAGTCACTCCTGGGCTGATGTTGAAGAATAGACTCTGCTTCCGCTAGGGATGATAACTGCAAGAATACCGGTCGGAGAAGATGACTCCGTTGCGGCATAAACTTGGCAAACGGAAGATTCTGCGGGGAAAAAGATACTCTAGCGACCATGCTGGGAAGCAATACTCTGTGGGAAGAGGGATGCCTTGCAGAGTGTAGATAATAATTTGCTGGGGATACCCTTGTTGTTGGAAGTGTTGATAGACTTCGCTGGGGTAATAAGATTCTGTCGACGACGATCTTTCCGTGGCTTTTGGCTGAGGATAACCCAGTTATATCCTGTTAAGGAAATAACTCTTTGAATAAAGCCGGGAGACGCGTTCGTGCTCTGCGAAGGATAAGCTTCCAGAATTTATTGGGGATAAGCTTACTGCTTGGGGATATGAATTCTAAATTTTCGGGGGAAACTGGATTGGACTCTCCTGGGGAAGTTTTGAACTGCGGGGGAAGTGATTCCTTTGAATATTTGATATGCCGCCGAGGAACAATCTTTAGGTCGAAACTGCCGGGGATGCTTGTTAAGAATGCCTGTATGCTGCTGGGGGATGTTGAGATCTGCTGGAGGATACCCAACTTCCTTAAGTTTGATAATAGCTTTGCTTGAGGAGAGTGTACGGACTTGCTAGCTCACTCTCTGGGGAGTTGAGATATCTGGTTATCTTCTTCAGCTGAACCTACCTTGATACTCTGATGGACAGCACAATTAGATCGCTTAGACCACTTATTATTGCCCCTGTTTCTATGGGAGAAGGCATCTGTGGGGTGCTGATAGTGGTTGATGGACAAACCTTCTTCTGGTAGGCAGGTGATAAGATGACAGGACATAGTCGTACGCTTTGATCCCTAACTTTTTCCTGGACCGCCCTTTCGGGTTTTCAGTCCACCGGGATACCCATTTTTGCCCAAGCCGCCTTTTCAGGTTTTCGACTTGCCGGGTGTACAGATTTTTCATTTCATCCCTTCATTTTGCCCGGACCCTTTTGGTTCGCCGGGAAGCCCTTATTTTTGCCTAGGTGTGTCAACCTAGCGGGTCTTTGATTTTGCGTAGTATTTTTTCGACTATGTCCATGCTCTCAGAATATAGGGAGTTGCCCCTGTTAGAAGTGTTTGGTTGCCCTGCTACCAGAAGATGTCTAATTAGGCAAGATTCGTTGCTGGAGTGCTCCAAGTGGCTCAGGCGGAGATTTGTCCCAGGCTATTTGGCCTTTGAGAGATTCTTCGAATCTTGATTGGGTTGCCCCAGATGATGGGCCATGATCATGCCGTGCCCCTCGGTTGGAAGTGCTTTTGTTCACTAGGTATTCCTCGTGCGAATTTCCCTGCTGTTCAAACAAAAAGTCATATGCAAACAAAGTTATGTTAAAAATGCAACGTTTACGTCTGTCTTGAAGATTTTTGAAAATGCATTCTTTTCATAAAACAAGTGAATGTTTGTAAAACGTGATGTCAACTCCGTATTTACCATAGGCCTTAAGGAGTCAGGATACCTTTCGTGACAGTATGCTTTCGAGCTAACCCATGCTTCAGCTAGGACTTTTGAGGGTTATAACGTGGCCTGGTTCACGGTTTAAGAAACAAAGGATAAAGGCTCAAATTATTTGTACCCTCCCGCTCTTCTTGATGTTCTCCAAACCTAAACTCAGTTGATCGTGCGTTAGACCTTGCTTGAGTCTTTGCTCTGATTTTCCGGTGATGATTCGGATGTTGATGATTTCTTTTGAATAGGCAGTCATTTTTGCTTTGGTTGAGGGTTTGTAGGACCTCTTTCTTTTTGATTTTTGTTATCCCTTTCTTTTTTTGCCTGAACTGTTTCCCTTTTTTGGAATTACAGTCAGCGGGATGCCCCAGTTTCGTAAGTCCCTTTTATAGGTTCTGACTTCTTGGGCTTTTCATTTATGATTTTTTTTTTGATCACGACTGCCTGTCTTTATGATTGTTCTGAACCATCACTGTCTTTCTTCGTTTTGTAAGGATCTCTTCGGTGCCATTCGTCATGCACTTTGATCAACTGAGAGAACTACCCTGCCCCAGGTTATGATTAAGGGTTTTAAATTTCGAAAAGAAAAACTCCTACTTCTTTGGCTCAGAGGGTTTGACGAGGGATTATCATCCTTATAACTCCAGTGTTTAGGGATTGAAACAATGCCTGTACCTCATCAGCGGGGTCTGTTCAAAAGCATACTGTAGATTATGGTATCGTTTTCGTCATCCTCCCTCAAGAGGCTTAGAATTATTGAGAGTTGATCATCAGAAAAAATATGAAAATAATTTGCATATAGTGAATACGAATATATTACTTCAAAACAGACATATGCGATGCATTAATGGAATAACAACGTTTAACATGAGTAAATGTTTGAACAAAAGAAAGTTACAACACAGCTTGAAAATCCTAATGAACAAAAGTCTTTTCATCTCAGGGCTTGTCACTTCAAATGGTGAGCCTTGGAGGGATGGTAGAAAAATTCAGCCTGACCATCTTGTGTGAATTCCAGTGCTCCTTCATCAATCAGGTCCTGGATCTTGTTTTTCAAAGCCCAACACTCGTTTGTATCATGTCCTGGACAGGCAGAGTGGTAGGCACACCTTTTATTGGGATCATAGACAGGAGATGCTGTGTTCTGGTTCCGGGGATGAGCCCTTAATGTGATCAGGTTCAATCTTAACAGGCGTTGTAAAGCTTGGAATAACGACATATTGAGCTGGGTGAATTGCCTCCTGGGCTTGTCTGGCTGAAGCTGGTGAGGTTGATGCTGAATTTGTGGCGCTGAAGCCACTTGAGGAGCTCTCCCCTTGTCTCCTTGTCTCAAGGATGATTGAATGATGAATGGCTTTTTACCCTTAGACGTTTGCCCCAATTGGTTACCCTGAAGCAGTTGGTTGATGAGAACCCCGAGCTCGTCTTGTCTTTGAGCTAGACTTTGAATGGCAGTCGCCTGCCCCAGCATCTGGACTTTCAATGCATCCACCTCAGCTTGTCGATGTTTCATCCGTTCATCCTCAGCACTGTTCCTGACCAAAGTCTCCATGAGAAGTGTCCTTAGCTCCTCCTTCCCCTTGGATAGATTCAGGAGGATTTCCCCGAACCGAGTCTCTTGAGCAAGAAGGTCCTGGTTATCTTGTTGGGAAGCCATTGCTGAAATAAACAGCGGAGAGGGTAAGTGACCTGCAACAAGGATACCTGCAATGCAATGATATGTATGATATGCATGCAATGTTTTCAAGGACCTCGCGGGGTAAACAAGAAGATTGTTAGAACTTGGGTCCGGTAGCTTGATTGAAGGAACTGCATGTTGTTGAGAGTCCTTCTTCAAAGGGTCAAAGGCTCACCATATCCAGTGGGTCATAGCCCCTGACTTTAATCATCATGTCTAGTTTTGATTTCCAAACAACCTTGGTTAGGGGAACCTTCTTCAGGAGTCAGAGCTCACCATATCAAGTGGGTCATAGCCCCTGACAACCTTGGCTAGAGGAAAATAAATCCTCTTTGCCCCTTGCTGGGATAGTTGATTCACCATGACCTGCATCACAAGCCCTTGAGATCCTTGAAATGGATTAGGATGTATGCAATGGTATGATGTTATGGTATGCATGGGGTAATATGAGTAAACCCTGTTATGAGTCCCTAATTAAGGACTGCAAACCAAAACCTACAAGAACTTAGGATACCTTGTTATGAGTCCCAATTAAGGACTATAAACAAAACCTGCAAGAAATTTAGTACACCCTGTTATGAGTCCCAATTAAGGACTATAAACAAAACCTGCAAATAGTTCATGTGTCAGATAACAAGCATGCAAGTAGTCAAGTACGAAGGCACACAAGTCACACAAGAGAAGCCCTTAGAGTTTAGGCCAGCATGGGGTCTGGGTAGTACCCTCTTGAAGTTGGTGGGTTCAACCTGTCCTAATCAAAGTAACCGGGTTCTAAGGTTCCCAATATCACGGGATTGCTTTCATTGTTCATCGTTTCGATTTAGCCACTGAACTGGCGACCGAAATATTCCAGGAAAGCAACCCTCAATTGAGTGTAGTATCGAGTATCAACCAACCTCGGACTGCACCAAAGTCAGTTATCTCACTACCCTAAAGAGGCCAAGATAGTTCAATTAAGGTTCCTAAGGTCTGTTGATGCTTCACGACACCACGCAGAGGCCCCGTACTCTCCTTGACTGAACTCAAGGGTTACCGGTACACACCAAAGTGCCACATCAACGTAGCAGAATGTTTCAACCATGTCGGTATACCCCACACAGTTCCCTCACAGCCTTGTTGCTACTTTCTAAGAAAGGTATCCCCAGATCCGGGTTAGGATCTATAGAACTCCCAAGCAACCCACAATAATAAAGCAAGCAAAGAAGACAATTGAAAACATAGTTATGACCTAGCCCTAAGGTACACCTCACTTTATATTAAATCCCCAGCAGAGTCGCCAGTTCTGTGATCGGTGGATCTGGAACTGACTGTTTAACGCTGGTTCGCGAAATGTCGCGGAAGCAAGAGTCGCCACCGTCTTTTATTTTCTCCAAATGGAAAGGACAAAAGCACAGAAAAATTCCTTATAGAGATTGCTCTCGGTTCGGGAGGTAGGTTATAGAAAGGGAAGGTGTTAGCACCCTTTCTATCCATGGTTATCCATGGGCTCTTAGATACTTGCTCATTTGTGTTTTCAAAAATGGTTTGTTTGCTTTTCAATGTGGGTTTTAAAAAAGTTTCTTTGAAAATTTCAGTTCGACTCTTGTGTCAGAGTGTTTGAAAAATTGCTTTGAAAGCTTTTGAAAAGTGTCGGTGTGAAAAGATTTTTGTTTGTTTTGAAGAGAGCAAGTATCTACGAGAACCTACCTACCCTAAGGAATTCGTCTGTGTAAATGTCCTTTAAAGTAATGCCATCCCACCATTGAGAGGTAGGTAGCACCACCGTTGGAGGTGTTCGGGTCAATTCGAGTTTGTAGGGACATGGTGATCACCAGAGCAATGGGAAGACACCTTAGAAGCTACCCTCATGCCAGGTTCCCGGATCATGAGGACTTACTAAGACATCCTCTACTCGACGATCACCTTTCGAGGCAAGGCAACAGTGAGGCGTACCCTAGGGATGGTGTGTGATTTGTGTGTCAGATTCATTTATTCTTGTCTTGTCATGTTAAAGTGTTCTACGCTTGTTTTTATTATGGCCATTCATTCTTGCATGCTTTGTTAACAGTTAAAAGATATTTGCGGAAAAAGTAAATCCTAAGCTATTACAAATGGCGCGGGTCCACATCGCCAAAATTAACCAGGACCCGATTTGACAGAAAAGTAAATAAAGTAAAGGGATTAAAAAGTGCGAGAAATAATATTTACAAGGCTTTGAGAGAGATACATAATTATTTAAGCGGAAAAAGAAATAAGTATGCGAAATTAAACAATTAAAAATGTGGGCGTTGGACCCTTTCGCAAAAATTAAAATTAATAAGGAATTAAAATTAAGATTCAAAAGAAAATGTTTTTTGGTATTTTTATGTTTTTTAGGATTTAATATAAAAAGAATTAATTAAAATTAAAATAAAATGCTAAACCTAATTCTAATTATTTTTAAGTTATTAAGAAAATATTGAAGTTTTTTAACCTAATTTAACCCTAAGTTATTTATGTACAATTTAATTATAAAAATAAATAAATAAATAATATTATGGTAAAAAGGAAAATTAAAAAGGAATAAAAACATTAATTAAACCTATTTCTATGTTTTTTATATTTTATTGTGAAAAGAATTTAAAATTGTAACCTAATTTAAAACTAATTAATTACATGCTAATTTATTTACAAGAAAATATCAAAATAAATAATCATTATATTTTTTATCTTTTTCTGAGTTTTTTTTATGTGTTTTATATTTTGTAAAAAAAAAAATAATTAATTAAATTAAAACAATAAAGCAAATAAAACAATAATTGAAAAAATAAAATATGAAGAAAAAATAAAAAGAATTGCAAACCAGGGGGGTGGAAGTCCCAAAAGAGGAGGTATAGCCCAAGAAATCTGAGCCCAATAACCTTCAAGTTCGTTGACTTTTCCAGGCACCATGTGGCACCTTTGACCAGGCTTATGATGTTCCTCCATTCTATGCCTTTGGATGGATCTCAGCGTGCACGTGGATGGATAGATGATGAAGGTACATGGTGTACTTTATTGTGGAAACTGCATATGATTAGAACGTGAAAAATAATATGAATATATGAAAGACCTGGGGTTCGAACCCAGGTCATGGACATTGCAAACGTGTACGTCTACCACTGAACCATCATCACGCGTTTGTTAAACAAGTAAACAATAAATATAATAAAAGAAGACAACACGTTAATGGGTTAAAACGCGCGAAATTCAAACCCACGTATCACACACTGCCACGAGTCCATCTTCTTCCTTTTCCCTGAAACATAAACATTAAGCCACGGTTTTTGGGACGTTTTCTTAGGCATGCTATTAGAAAATAGCGAATAGGCCTGTGTCATTCAGAAATTTGGCGCGATGGGTGGTTCAAGATCGTCTAGACGTGCTAAATCCAGTTATGGCATTGAGGTGTCCCAATTTTGCCTTATTTGAGAAACCCCAATTTCAAGCTCTGTAAACCCTAGAAAACAGTTATGGCATAATCGCGTATGGCTTGCAAAAATTCAATCAAACATATGGGTTAGCTTTAGAATCACACCAGGAACAAGAATCAATAATTGAAATGTCATGAAAATGCATAGATTATAGAATACGATTATGAAATTTTCATGGAATATGTTGAGTTCTGTATACCGATTCCTTGCCTTTTGATGAATGTTCTGGATTGGAATATGATCAGTGAAGCTTCAGGAAGCCAATGGAATATGAATTATGCCTTGAATCAACCTAAAAAGTGGTTTTCAGTTTTTGAACTTTTGGCAAGAATTTCAAGTTTTGGTTATGGTTTGAGGCGCAGCTTCAATGTGTTCTAGCATTAGGTTTTCACTCAGGCTTATGTACTGAATAGATTAGGTTAACAAAATTGATCCAAATATCTTTCATTCATGGATTTGGAGATTTGATTTGTTAAGGATCTTTTTTCAATCTTTTTCAAGTGTTCTTGTGTCAATTAGCATCCAATCAAGCCAAATCTTTCCACATTTGCTTATGCACGAAATCTTGATGGCAAAACATGCATGAAAAGATTTATTAGGTCAAGTTATATATTTTTCACATATTTAAATGATTTAAATGAATTAATATGAATAATAACTCAAATAAATAAATAAAAAATGAGGAAATACTTCCCTTTGGGCCAAGTGGTCGTGCACATGCTTGGAATGATGAATCATGGAAGAAAAATGGGCCCATTAGCAATTTTAGGTCATTTGAATCAATGTTGACTTTTCAAAATATCCAAAAATTTCCCAACTTCCACAAGGCATAACTTGCTCAATTTTTAAGCTTTTCTCATGTTCTTGGACATGTTGGAAAGGTCTTTGAGTCCTATAACCAATGTCTTTGGTCCCATGTCATTTTGATTTACCAATCTCAAGTTATGGCCTTTGACTTAAAGTCCCTTTTTGTTGACTTTTGAAAATGACCTATAATGTTGAAATTGATAACTTTTTGTGAGAGCATTTCTTGGACTTGAAGTATGAAGATGAGTTGTAGGAAATGTCTTTCTCTTCAAAATGAGCTTTGGATGGAATTTTTCTGATAATCCATGTGAAAGTTATGCCCTGGTCAATTTCAGTTGACTTTTTCAACTGTCCAAATAAGGAAACTTTTGCAATTTGATGATTTCTGAGCCAAATTTTGAGAATCATGATCAAGCATTGATCAAATGATGTTTGTGGCTTCAAAATGATATGTTGACCAAAAATTTGAACTTTTGACTGCCAAATGACCATTTTGCCCCTACAGTTGACTGTAGTGCAATTTAGGGTTTTGACTGTGCAATTTTGAGCTGAATGTCTTGAAACTTGATATGAGGATGCTTGACCATATTTGTAGGCATGTGAGACTTGGTTGAGCCTTTGAAAACTTCATTTTCTTGATCAGAACTCAAACCCTAGTTTTGACTGTATAGGAGACCTTTGCACTGTGCCACCCTTGGGGAACTCTGTGACTTGACTTGGCCATTTTCTTGAAAAATATGGGAGGGAAAATTTTGGGGTACAACAGTTGCCCCTGTTCAATCTTCTTAGACCTGAGGATGCAGATTGGCTGACGTGCCTTTCGTAATCCGAGGGTAGAAGATGATTGGACACTAGAGTGCCCAGAAATTTGCACTCACATGTTAGCAGTATGATGGGGGGAATGGGCTTATAGATTCCATTTGGAGATTGCTGGATAGGATGATGGGCTTATAGATGCCATCTGGATGTTGATCGCGTAGGAGATTCCTTAGCGAGAACCTGCATACCTGCAAAAGAACAAATGCGTACCTGACACGTTGCAGGAACTGGTTTTCAGATGCTTGGTATAGATGTGTCCTGACTGGTTACAGGAGCTGAGTCTGGAGCTTCAAACGGCGATGAATGAACCCGGGATGGTTACTGCCTTAGCATGAATGGTAAGAGAATCTTGGGCGACTTTAACTTCAACAACGCTCGTTGAGAAAAATCTTGGGTGTCTTCTACTGGGATAAGAATCAGGGAGATCTTGGGGTCGATCTGACTGAACCAAAGAAGGCCTTTGACTGGATAAGCATCAGGAAAATCTTAGGGTCGATTTAACTGAACCGGACAAGGTCTTGGAATATCTTCAACTGGATAAGCATCAGGGAGATCTCAGGGTCGATCTGACTGAACCAGAGAAGGCCTTTGACTGGATAAGCATCAGGAAAATCTTAGGGTCGATTTAACTGAACCGGACAAGGTCTTGAAATGTCTTCAACTGGAATAAGTGTCAGAACATCGCCATATCTGGTTCATATCTGGACTATATCTGGAAGGAAATCTGGAAGCAGCATCAGAACGTCACCAAATCTGGTTTACATCTGAAACTATATCTGGAAGGAAATCTGGAAGCAGCATCAGAACGTCACCAAATCTGGTTTACATCTGAAACTATATCTAGAAGGATATCTGGAAGCAGCATCAGAACGTCACCATCTCTGGGTCATATCTGAAACTATATCTAGAAGGATATCTGGAAGCAGCATCAGAACGTCACCATATCTGGGTCATATCTGAAACTATATCTAGAAGGAAATCTGGAAGCAGCATCAGAACGTCACCATATCTGGGTCATATCTGAAACTATATCTAGAAGGAAATCTGGAAGCAGCATCAGAACGTCACCATATCTGGGTCATATCTGAAACTATATCTAGAAGGATATCTGGAAGCAGCATCAGAACGTCACCATATCTGGGTCATATCTGAAACTATATCTAGAAGGAAATCTGGAAGCAGCATCAGAACGTCACCATATTTGGGTCATATCTGAAACTATATCTAGAAGGATATCTGGAAGCAGCATCAGAACGTCACCAAATCTGGTTTACATCTGAAACTATATCTAGAAAGAATTGCGATAGTTGATAGTAATCATTTTGGTATTGATCTTTTTCCTGAAAAGGCAAAACATAATTGTATGCAAAATCATGATGCATGAACTGTATGTCTTCAAAATTAATGAGATTCGTGTAGTATGATGCATCTGCATGCTATGATGTATGAAGATGTGATGTTTATGAATGTATTTTTGTCTAAGAAAATAAATCCTTGACGGGTGCCGGGAAGTCACTCCTGGGCTGATGTTGAAGAATAGACTCTGCTTCCGCTAGGGATGATAACTGCAAGAATACCGGTCGGAGAAGATGACTCCGTTGCGGCATAAACTTGGCAAACGGAAGATTCTGCGGGGAAAAAGATACTCTAGCGACCATGCTGGGAAGCAATACTCTGTGGGAAGAGGGATGCCTTGCAGAGTGTAGATAATAATTTGCTGGGGATACCCTTGTTGTTGGAAGTGTTGATAGACTTCGCTGGGGTAATAAGATTCTGTCGACGACGATCTTTCCGTGGCTTTTGGCTGAGGATAACCCAGTTATATCCTATTAAGGAAATAACTCTTTGAATAAAGCCGGGAGACGCGTTCGTGCTCTGCGAAGGATAAGCTTCCAGAATTTACTGGGGATAAGCTTACTGCTTGGGGATATGAATTCTAAATTTTCGGGGGAAACTGGATTGGACTCTCCTGGGGAAGTTTTGAACTGCGGGGGAAGTGATTCCTTTGAATATTTGATATGCCGCCGAGGAACAATCTTTAGGTCGAAACTGCCGGGGATGCTTGTTAAGAATGCCTGTATGCTGCTGGGGGATGTTGAGATCTGCTGGAGGATACCCAACTTCCTTAAGTTTGATAATAGCTTTGCTTGAGGAGAGTGTACGGACTTGCTAGCTCACTCTCTGGGGAGTTGAGATATCTGGTTATCTTCTTCAGCTGAACCTACCTTGATACTCTGATGGACAGCACAATTAGATCGCTTAGACCACTTATTATTGCCCCTGTTTCTATGGGAGAAGGCATCTGTGGGGTGCTGATAGTGGTTGATGGACAAACCTTCTTCTGGTAGGCAGGTGATAAGATGACAGGACATAGTCGTACGCTTTGATCCCTAACTTTTTCCTGGACCGCCCTTTCGGGTTTTCAGTCCACCGGGATACCCATTTTTGCCCAAGCCGCCTTTTCAGGTTTTCGACTTGCCGGGTGTACAGATTTTTCATTTCATCCCTTCATTTTGCCCGGACCCTTTTGGTTCGCCGGGAAGCCCTTATTTTTTCCTAGGTGTGTCAACCTAGCGGGTCTTTGATTTTGCGTAGTATTTTTTCGACTATGTCCATGCTCTCAGAATATAGGGAGTTGCCCCTGTTAGAAGTGTTTGGTTGCCCTGCTACCAGAAGATGTCTAATTAGGCAAGATTCGTTGCTGGAGTGCTCCAAGTGGCTCAGGAGGAGATTTGTCCCAGGCTATTTGGCCTTTGAGAGATTCTCCGAATCTTGATTAGGTTGCCCCAGATGATGGGCCATGATCATGCCGTGCCCCTCGGTTGGAAGTGCTTTTGTTCACTAGGTATTCCTCGTGCGAATTTCCCTGCTGTTCAAACAAAAAGTCATATGCAAACAAAGTTATGTTAAAAATGCAACGTTTACGTCTGTCTTGAAGATTTTTGAAAATGCATTCTTTTCATAAAACAAGTGAATGTTTGTAAAACGTGATGTCAACTCCGTATTTACCATAGGCCTTAAGGAGTCAGGATACCTTTCGTGACAGTATGCTTTCGAGCTAACCCATGCTTCAGCTAGGACTTTTGAGGGTTATAACGTGGCCTGGTTCACGGTTTAAGAAACAAAGGATAAAGGCTCAAATTATTTGTACCCTCCCGCTCTTCTTGATGTTCTCCAAACCTAAACTCAGTTGATCGTGCGTTAGACCTTGCTTGAGTCTTTGCTCTGATTTTCCGGTGATGATTCGGATGTTGATGATTTCTTTTGAATAGGCAGTCATTTTTGCTTTGGTTGAGGGTTTGTAGGACCTCTTTCTTTTTGATTTTTGTTATCCCTTTCTTTTTTTGCCTGAACTGTTTCCCTTTTTTGGAATTACAGTCAGCGGGATGCCCCAGTTTCGTAAGTCCCTTTTATAGGTTCTGACTTCTTGGGCTTTTCATTTATGATTTTTTTTTTGATCACGACTGCCTGTCTTTATGATTGTTCTGAACCATCACTGTCTTTCTTCGTTTTGTAAGGATCTCTTCGGTGCCATTCGTCATGCACTTTGATCAACTGAGAGAACTACCCTGCCCCAGGTTATGATTAAGGGTTTTAAATTTCGAAAAGAAAAACTCCTACTTCTTTGGCTCAGAGGGTTTGACGAGGGATTATCATCCTTATAACTCCAGTGTTTAGGGATTGAAACAATGCCTGTACCTCATCAGCGGGGTCTGTTCAAAAGCATACTGTAGATTATGGTATCGTTTTCGTCATCCTCCCTCAAGAGGCTTAGAATTATTGAGAGTTGATCATCAGAAAAAATATGAAAATAATTTGCATATAGTGAATACGAATATATTACTTCAAAACAGACATATGCGATGCATTAATGGAATAACAACGTTTAACATGAGTAAATGTTTGAACAAAAGAAAGTTACAACACAGCTTGAAAATCCTAATGAACAAAAGTCTTTTCATCTCAGGGCTTGTCACTTCAAATGGTGAGCCTTGGAGGGATGGTAGAAAAATTCAGCCTGACCATCTTGTGTGAATTCCAGTGCTCCTTCATCAATCAGGTCCTGGATCTTGTTTTTCAAAGCCCAACACTCGTTTGTATCATGTCCTGGACAGGCAGAGTGGTAGGCACACCTTTTATTGGGATCATAGACAGGAGATGCTGTGTTCTGGTTCCGGGGATGAGCCCTTAATGTGATCAGGTTCAATCTTAACAGGCGTTGTAAAGCTTGGAATAACGACATGTTGAGCTGGGTGAATTGCCTCCTGGGCTTGTCTGGCTGAAGCTGGTGAGGTTGATGCTGAATTTGTGGCGCTGAAGCCACTTGAGGAGCTCTCCCCTTGTCTCCTTGTCTCAAGGATGATTGAATGATGAATGGCTTTTTACCCTTAGACGTTTGCCCCAATTGGTTACCCTGAAGCAGTTGGTTGATGAGAACCCCGAGCTCGTCTTGTCTTTGAGCTAGACTTTGAATGGCAGTCGCCTGCCCCAGCATCTGGACTTTCAATGCATCCACCTCAGCTTGTCGATGTTTCATCCGTTCATCCTCAGCACTGTTCCTGACCAAAGTCTCCATGAGAAGTGTCCTTAGCTCCTCCTTCCCCTTGGATAGATTCAGGAGGATTTCCCCGAACCGAGTCTCTTGAGCAAGAAGGTCCTGGTTATCTTGTTGGGAAGCCATTGCTGAAATAAACAGCGGAGAGGGTAAGTGACCTGCAACAAGGATACCTGCAATGCAATGATATGTATGATATGCATGCAATGTTTTCAAGGACCTCGCGGGGTAAACAAGAAGATTGTTAGAACTTGGGTCCGGTAGCTTGATTGAAGGAACTGCATGTTGTTGAGAGTCCTTCTTCAAAGGGTCAAAGGCTCACCATATCCAGTGGGTCATAGCCCCTGACTTTAATCATCATGTCTAGTTTTGATTTCCAAACAACCTTGGTTAGGGGAACCTTCTTCAGGAGTCAGAGCTCACCATATCAAGTGGGTCATAGCCCCTGACAACCTTGGCTAGAGGAAAATAAATCCTCTTTGCCCCTTGCTGGGATAGTTGATTCACCATGACCTGCATCACAAGCCCTTGAGATCCTTGAAATGGGTTAGGATGTATGCAATGGTATGATGTTATGGTATGCATGGGGTAATATGAGTAAACCCTGTTATGAGTCCCTAATTAAGGACTGCAAACCAAAACCTACAAGAACTTAGGATACCTTGTTATGAGTCCCAATTAAGGACTATAAACAAAACCTGCAAGAAATTTAGTACACCCTGTTATGAGTCCCAATTAAGGACTATAAACAAAACCTGCAAATAGTTCATGTGTCAGATAACAAGCATGCAAGTAGTCAAGTACGAAGGCACACAAGTCACACAAGAGAAGCCCTTAGAGTTTAGGCCAGCATGGGGTCTGGGTAGTACCCTCTTGAAGTTGGTGGGTTCAACCTGTCCTAATCAAAGTAACCGGGTTCTAAGGTTCCCAATATCACGGGATTGCTTTCATTGTTCATCGTTTCGATTTAGCCACTGAACTGGCGACCGAAATATTCCAGGAAAGCAACCCTCAATTGAGTGTAGTATCGAGTATCAACCAACCTCGGACTGCACCAAAGTCAGTTATCTCACTACCCTAAAGAGGCCAAGATAGTTCAATTAAGGTTCCTAAGGTCTGTTGATGCTTCACGACACCACGCAGAGGCCCCGTACTCTCCTTGACTGAACTCAAGGGTTACCGGTACACACCAAAGTGCCACATCAACGTAGCAGAATGTTTCAACCATGTCGGTATACCCCACACAGTTCCCTCACAGCCTTGTTGCTACTTTCTAAGAAAGGTATCCCCAGATCCGGGTTAGGATCTATAGAACTCCCAAGCAACCCACAATAATAAAGCAAGCAAAGAAGACAATTGAAAACATAGTTATGACCTAGCCCTAAGGTACACCTCACTTTATATTAAATCCCCAGCAGAGTCGCCAGTTCTGTGATCGGTGGATCTGGAACTGACTGTTTAACGCTGGTTCGCGAAATGTCGCGGAAGCAAGAGTCGCCACCGTCTTTTATTTTCTCCAAATGGAAAGGACAAAAGCACAGAAAAATTCCTTATAGAGATTGCTCTCGGTTCGGGAGGTAGGTTATAGAAAGGGAAGGTGTTAGCACCCTTTCTATCCATGGTTATCCATGGGCTCTTAGATACTTGCTCATTTGTGTTTTCAAAAATGGTTTGTTTGCTTTTCAATGTGGGTTTTAAAAAAGTTTCTTTGAAAATTTCAGTTCGACTCTTGTGTCAGAGTGTTTGAAAAATTGCTTTGAAAGCTTTTGAAAAGTGTCGGTGTGAAAAGATTTTTGTTTGTTTTGAAGAGAGCAAGTATCTACGAGAACCTACCTACCCTAAGGAATTCGTCTGTGTAAATGTCCTTTAAAGTAATGCCATCCCACCATTGAGAGGTAGGTAGCACCACCGTTGGAGGTGTTCGGGTCAATTCGAGTTTGTAGGGACATGGTGATCACCAGAGCAATGGGAAGACACCTTAGAAGCTACCCTCATGCCAGGTTCCCGGATCATGAGGACTTACTAAGACATCCTCTACTCGACGATCACCTTTCGAGGCAAGGCAACAGTGAGGCGTACCCTAGGGATGGTGTGTGATTTGTGTGTCAGATTCATTTATTCTTGTCTTGTCATGTTAAAGTGTTCTACGCTTGTTTTTATTATGGCCATTCATTCTTGCATGCTTTGTTAACAGTTAAAAGATATTTGCGGAAAAAGTAAATCCTAAGCTATTACAAATGGCGCGGGTCCACATCGCCAAAATTAACCAGGACCCGATTTGACAGAAAAGTAAATAAAGTAAAGGGATTAAAAAGTGCGAGAAATAATATTTACAAGGCTTTGAGAGAGATACATAATTATTTAAGCGGAAAAAGAAATAAGTATGCGAAATTAAACAATTAAAAATGTGGGCGTTGGACCCTTTCGCAAAAATTAAAATTAATAAGGAATTAAAATTAAGATTCAAAAGAAAATGTTTTTTGGTATTTTTATGTTTTTTAGGATTTAATATAAAAAGAATTAATTAAAATTAAAATAAAATGCTAAACCTAATTCTAATTATTTTTAAGTTATTAAGAAAATATTGAAGTTTTTTAACCTAATTTAACCCTAAGTTATTTATGTACAATTTAATTATAAAAATAAATAAATAAATAATATTATGGTAAAAAGGAAAATTAAAAAGGAATAAAAACATTAATTAAACCTATTTCTATGTTTTTTATATTTTATTGTGAAAAGAATTTAAAATTGTAACCTAATTTAAAACTAATTAATTACATGCTAATTTATTTACAAGAAAATATCAAAATAAATAATCATTATATTTTTTATCTTTTTCGG
This sequence comes from Vicia faba, assembly GCA_948472305.1. NCBI lineage: Eukaryota > Viridiplantae > Streptophyta > Magnoliopsida > Fabales > Fabaceae > Vicia > Vicia faba. Next base: position 334,518,500 of record OX451739.1, on the reverse strand, counting down.
AGTTTTTTTTATGTGTTTTATATTTTGTAAAAAAAAAATAATTAATTAAATTAAAACAATAAAGCAAATAAAACAATAATTGAAAAAATAAAATATGAAGAAAAAATAAAAAGAATTGCAAACCAGGGGGGTGGAAGTCCCAAAAGAGGAGGTATAGCCCAAGAAATCTGAGCCCAATAACCTTCAAGTTCGTTGACTTTTCCAGGCACCATGTGGCACCTTTGACCAGGCTTATGATGTTCCTCCATTCTATGCCTTTGGATGGATCTCAGCGTGCACGTGGATGGATAGATGATGAAGGTACATGGTGTACTTTATTGTGGAAACTGCATATGATTAGAACGTGAAAAATAATATGAATATATGAAAGACCTGGGGTTCGAACCCAGGTCATGGACATTGCAAACGTGTACGTCTACCACTGAACCATCATCACGCGTTTGTTAAACAAGTAAACAATAAATATAATAAAAGAAGACAACACGTTAATGGGTTAAAACGCGCGAAATTCAAACCCACGTATCACACACTGCCACGAGTCCATCTTCTTCCTTTTCCCTGAAACATAAACATTAAGCCACGGTTTTTGGGACGTTTTCTTAGGCATGCTATTAGAAAATAGCGAATAGGCCTGTGTCATTCAGAAATTTGGCGCGATGGGTGGTTCAAGATCGTCTAGACGTGCTAAATCCAGTTATGGCATTGAGGTGTCCCAATTTTGCCTTATTTGAGAAACCCCAATTTCAAGCTCTGTAAACCCTAGAAAACAGTTATGGCATAATCGCGTATGGCTTGCAAAAATTCAATCAAACATATGGGTTAGCTTTAGAATCACACCAGGAACAAGAATCAATAATTGAAATGTCATGAAAATGCATAGATTATAGAATACGATTATGAAATTTTCATGGAATATGTTGAGTTCTGTATACCGATTCCTTGCCTTTTGATGAATGTTCTGGATTGGAATATGATCAGTGAAGCTTCAGGAAGCCAATGGAATATGAATTATGCCTTGAATCAACCTAAAAAGTGGTTTTCAGTTTTTGAACTTTTGGCAAGAATTTCAAGTTTTGGTTATGGTCTGAGGCGCAGCTTCAATGTGTTCTAGCATTAGGTTTTCACTCAGGCTTATGTACTGAATAGATTAGGTTAACAAAATTGATCCAAATATCTTTCATTCATGGATTTGGAGATTTGATTTGTTAAGGATCTTTTTTCAATCTTTTTCAAGTGTTCTTGTGTCAATTAGCATCCAATCAAGCCAAATCTTTCCACATTTGCTTATGCACGAAATCTTGATGGCAAAACATGCATGAAAAGATTTATTAGGTCAAGTTATATATTTTTCACATATTTAAATGATTTAAATGAATTAATATGAATAATAACTCAAATAAATAAATAAAAAATGAGGAAATACTTCCCTTTGGGCCAAGTGGTCGTGCACATGCTTGGAATGATGAATCATGGAAGAAAAATGGGCCCATTAGCAATTTTAGGTCATTTGAATCAATGTTGACTTTTCAAAATATCCAAAAATTTCCCAACTTCCACAAGGCATAACTTGCTCAATTTTTAAGCTTTTCTCATGTTCTTGGACATGTTGGAAAGGTCTTTGAGTCCTCTAACCAATGTCTTTGGTCCCATGTCATTTTGATTTACCAATCTCAAGTTATGGCCTTTGACTTAAAGTCCCTTTTTGTTGACTTTTGAAAATGACCTATAATGTTGAAATTGATAACTTTTTGTGAGAGCATTTCTTGGACTTGAAGTATGAAGATGAGTTGTAGGAAATGTCTTTCTCTTCAAAATGAGCTTTGGATGGAATTTTTCTGATAATCCATGTGAAAGTTATGCCCTGGTCAATTTCAGTTGACTTTTTCAACTGTCCAAATAAGGAAACTTTTGCAATTTGATGATTTCTGAGCCAAATTTTGAGAATCATGATCAAGCATTGATCAAATGATGTTTGTGGCTTCAAAATGATATGTTGACCAAAAATTTGAACTTTTGACTGCCAAATGACCATTTTGCCCCTACAGTTGACTGTAGTGCAATTTAGGGTTTTGACTGTGCAATTTTGAGCTGAATGTCTTGAAACTTGATATGAGGATGCTTGACCATATTTGTAGGCATGTGAGACTTGGTTGAGCCTTTGAAAACTTCATTTTCTTGATCAGAACTCAAACCCTAGTTTTGACTGTATAGGAGACCTTTGCACTGTGCCACCCTTGGGGAACTCTGTGACTTGACTTGGCCATTTTCTTGAAAAATATGGGAGGGAAAATTTTGGGGTACAACAGTTGCCCCTGTTCAATCTTCTTAGACCTGAGGATGCAGATTGGCTGACGTGCCTTTCGTAATCCGAGGGTAGAAGATGATTGGACACTAGAGTGCCCAGAAATTTGCACTCACATGTTAGCAGTATGATGGGGGGAATGGGCTTATAGATGCCATTTGGAGATTGCTGGATAGGATGATGGGCTTATAGATGCCATCTGGATGTTGATCGCGTAGGAGATTCCTTAGCGAGAACCTGCATACCTGCAAAAGAACAAATGCGTACCTGACACGTTGCAGGAACTGGTTTTCAGATGCTTGGTATAGATGTGTCCTGACTGGTTACAGGAGCTGAGTCTGGAGCTTCAAACGGCGATGAATGAACCCGGGATGGTTACTGCCTTAGCATGAATGGTAAGAGAATCTTGGGCGACTTTAACTTCAACAACGCTCGTTGAGAAAAATCTTGGGTGTCTTCTACTGGGATAAGAATCAGGGAGATCTTGGGGTCGATCTGACTGAACCAAAGAAGGCCTTTGACTGGATAAGCATCAGGAAAATCTTAGGGTCGATTTAACTGAACCGGACAAGGTCTTGGAATATCTTCAACTGGATAAGCATCAGGGAGATCTCAGGGTCGATCTGACTGAACCAGAGAAGGCCTTTGACTGGATAAGCATCAGGAAAATCTTAGGGTCGATTTAACTGAACCGGACAAGGTCTTGAAATGTCTTCAACTGGAATAAGTGTCAGAACGTCGCCATATCTGGTTCATATCTGGACTATATCTGGAAGGAAATCTGGAAGCAGCATCAGAACGTCACCAAATCTGGTTTACATCTGAAACTATATCTGGAAGGAAATCTGGAAGCAGCATCAGAACGTCACCAAATCTGGTTTACATCTGAAACTATATCTAGAAGGATATCTGGAAGCAGCATCAGAACGTCACCATCTCTGGGTCATATCTGAAACTATATCTAGAAGGATATCTGGAAGCAGCATCAGAACGTCACCATATCTGGGTCATATCTGAAACTATATCTAGAAGGAAATCTGGAAGCAGCATCAGAACGTCACCATATCTGGGTCATATCTGAAACTATATCTAGAAGGAAATCTGGAAGCAGCATCAGAACGTCACCATATCTGGGTCATATCTGAAACTATATCTAGAAGGATATCTGGAAGCAGCATCAGAACGTCACCATATCTGGGTCATATCTGAAACTATATCTAGAAGGAAATCTGGAAGCAGCATCAGAACGTCACCATATTTGGGTCATATCTGAAACTATATCTAGAAGGATATCTGGAAGCAGCATCAGAACGTCACCAAATCTGGTTTACATCTGAAACTATATCTAGAAAGAATTGCGATAGTTGATAGTAATCATTTTGGTATTGATCTTTTTCCTGAAAAGGCAAAACATAATTGTATGCAAAATCATGATGCATGAACTGTATGTCTTCAAAATTAATGAGATTCGTGTAGTATGATGCATCTGCATGCTATGATGTATGAAGATGTGATGTTTATGAATGTATTTTTGTCTAAGAAAATAAATCCTTGACGGGTGCCGAGAAGTCACTCCTGGGCTGATGTTGAAGAATAGACTCTGCTTCCGCTAGGGATGATAACTGCAAGAATACCGGTCGGAGAAGATGACTCCGTTGCGGCATAAACTTGGCAAACGGAAGATTCTGCGGGGAAAAAGATACTCTAGCGACCATGCTGGGAAGCAATACTCTGTGGGAAGAGGGATGCCTTGCAGAGTGTAGAAAATAATTTGCTGGGGATACCCTTGTTGTTGGAAGTGTTGATAGACTTCGCTGGGGTAAGAAGATTCTGTCGACGACGATCTTTCCGTGGCTTTTGGCTGAGGATAACCCAGTTATATCCTGTTAAGGAAATAACTCTTTGAATAAAGCCGGGAGACGCGTTCGTGCTCTGCGAAGGATAAGCTTCCAGAATTTACTGGGGATAAGCTTACTGCTTGGGGATATGAATTCTAAATTTTCGGGGGAAACTGGATTGGACTCTCCTGGGGAAGTTTTGAACTGCGGGGGAAGTGATTCCTTTGAATATTTGATATGCCGCCGGGGAACAATCTTTAGGTCGAAACTGCCGGGGATGCTTGTTAAGAATGCCTGTATGCTGCTAGGGGATGTTGAGATCTGCTGGAGGATACCCAACTTCCTTAAGTTTGATAATAGCTTTGCTTGAGGAGAGTGTACGGACTTGCTAGCTCACTCTCTGGGGAGTTGAGATATCTGGTTATCTTCTTCAGCTGAACCTACCTTGATACTCTGATGGACAGCACAATTAGATCGCTTAGACCACTTATTATTGCCCCTGTTTCTATGGGAGAAGGCATCTGTGGGGTGCTGATAGTGGTTGATGGACAAACCTTCTTCTGGTAGGCAGGTGATAAGATGACAGGACATAGTCGTACGCTTTGATCCCTAACTTTTTCCTGGACCGCCCTTTCGGGTTTTCAGTCCACCGGGATACCCATTTTTGCCCAAGCCGCCTTTTCAGGTTTTCGACTTGCCGGGTGTACAGATTTTTCATTTCATCCCTTCATTTTGCCCGGACCCTTTTGGTTCGCCGGGAAGCCCTTATTTTTGCCTAGGTGTGTCAACCTAGCGGGTCTTTGATTTTGCGTAGTATTTTTTCGACTATGTCCATGCTCTCAGAATATAGGGAGTTGCCCCTGTTAGAAGTGTTTGGTTGCCCTGCTACCAGAAGATGTCTAATTAGGCAAGATTCGTTGCTGGAGTGCTCCAAGTGGCTCAGGCGGAGATTTGTCCCAGGCTATTTGGCCTTTGAGAGATTCTCCGAATCTTGATTGGGTTGCCCCAGATGATGGGCCATGATCATGCCGTGCCCCTCGGTTGGAAGTGCTTTTGTTCACTAGGTATTCCTCGTGCGAATTTCCCTGTTGTTCAAACAAAAAGTCATATGCAAACAAAGTTATGTTAAAAATGCAACGTTTACGTCTGTCTTGAAGATTTTTGAAAATGCATTCTTTTCATAAAACAAGTGAATGTTTGTAAAACGTGATGTCAACTCCGTATTTACCATAGGCCTTAAGGAGTCAGGATACCTTTCGTGACAGTATGCTTTCGAGCTAACCCATGTTTCAGCTAGGACTTTTGAGGGTTATAACGTGGCCTGGTTCACGGTTTAAGAAACAAAGGATAAAGGCTCAAATTATTTGTACCCTCCCGCTCTTCGTGATGTTCTCCAAACCTAAACTCAGTTGATCGTGCGTTAGACCTTGCTTGAGTCTTTGCTCTGATTTTCCGGTGATGATTCGGATGTTGATGATTTCTTTTGAATAGGCAGTCATTTTTGCTTTGGTTGAGGGTTTGTAGGACCTCTTTCTTTTTGATTTTTGTTATCCCTTTCTTTTTTTGCCTGAACTGTTTCCCTTTTTTGGAATTACAGTCAGCGGGATGCCCCAGTTTCGTAAGTCCCTTTTATAGGTTCTGACTTCTTGGGCTTTTCATTTATGATTTTTTTTTTGATCACGACTGCCTGTCTTTATGATTGTTCTGAACCATCACTGTCTTTCTTCATTTTGTAAGGATCTCTTCGGTGCCATTCGTCATGCACTTTGATCAACTGAGAGAACTACCCTGCCCCAGGTTATGATTAAGGGTTTTAAATTTCGAAAAGAAAAACTCCTACTTCTTTGGCTCAGAGGGTTTGACGAGGGATTATTATCCTTATAACTCCAGTGTTTAGGGATTGAAACAATGCCTGTACCTCATCAGCGGGGTCTGTTCAAAAGCATACTGTAGATTATGGTATCGTTTTCGTCATCCTCTCTCAAGAGGCTTAGAATTATTGAGAGTTGATCATCAGAAAAAATATGAAAATAATTTGCATATAGTGAATACGAATATATTACTTCAAAACAGACATATGCGATGCATTAATGGAATAACAACGTTTAACATGAGTAAATGTTTGAACAAAAGAAAGTTACAACACAGCTTGAAAATCCTAATGAACAAAAGTCTTTTCATCTCAGGGCTTGTCACTTCAAATGGTGAGCCTTGGAGGGATGGTAGAAAAATTCAGCCTGACCATCTTGTGTGAATTCCAGTGCTCCTTCATCAATCAGGTCCTGGATCTTGTTTTTCAAAGCCCAACACTCGTTTGTATCATGTCCTGGACAGGCAGAGTGGTAGGCACACCTTTTATTGGGATCATAGACAGGAGATGCTGTGTTCTGGTTCCGGGGATGAGCCCTTAATGTGATCAGGTTCAATCTTAACAGGCGTTGTAAAGCTTGGAACAACGACATGTTGAGCTGGGTGAATTGCCTCCTGGGCTTGTCTGGCTGAAGCTGGTGAGGTTGATGCTGAATTTGTGGCGCTGAAGCCACTTGAGGAGCTCTCCCCTTATCTCCTTGTCACAAGGATGATTGAATGATGAATGGCTTTTTACCCTTAGACGTTTGCCCCAGTTGGTTACCCTGAAGCAGTTGGTTGATGAGAACCCCGAGCTCGTCTTATCTTTGAGCTAGACTTTGAATGGCAGTCGCCTGCCCCAGCATCTGGACTTTCAATGTATCCACCTCAGCTTGCCGATGTTTCATCCGTTCATCCTCAGCACTGTTCCTGACCAAAGTCTCCATGAGAAGTGTCCTTAGCTCCTCCTTCCCCTTGGATAGATTCAGGAGGATTTCCCCGAACCGAGTCTCTTGAGCAAGAAGGTCCTGGTTATCTTGTTGGGAAGCCATTGCTGAAATAAACAGCGGAGAGGGTAAGTGACCTGCAACAAGGATACCTGTAATGCAATGATATGTATGATATGCATGCAATGTTTTCAAGGACCTCGCGGGGTAAACAAGAAGATTGTTAGAACTTGGGTCCGGTAGCTTGATTGAAGGAACTGCATGTTGTTGAGAGTCCTTCTTCAAAGGGTCAAAGGCTCACCATATCCAGTGGGTCATAGCCCCTGACTTTAATCATCATGTCTGGTTTTGATTTCCAAACAACCTTGGTTAGGGGAACCTTCTTCAGGAGTCAGAGCTCACCATATCAAGTGGGTCATAGCCCCTGACAACCTTGGCTAGAGGAAAATAAATCCTCTTTGCCCCTTGCTGGGATAGTTGATTCACCATGACCTGCATCACAAGCCCTTGAGATCCTTGAAATGGGTTAGGATGTATGCAATGGTATGATGTTATGGTATGCATGGGGTAATATGAGTAAACCCTGTTATGAGTCCCTAATTAAGGACTGCAAACCAAAACCTACAAGAACTTAGGATACCTTGTTATGAGTCCCAATTAAGGACTATAAACAAAACCTGCAAGAAATTTAGTACACCCTGTTATGAGTCCCAATTAAGGACTATAAACAAAACCTGCAAATAGTTCATGTGTCAGATAACAAGCATGCAAGTAGTCAAGTACGAAGGCACACAAGTCACACAAGAGAAGCCCTTAGAGTTTAGGCCAGCATGGGGTCTGGGTAGTACCCTCTTGAAGTTGGTGGGTTCAACCTGTCCTAATCAAAAGCCCTGATTTCATTTCTGAAAACGGCCCATGTGCCGCAAGAGACCTCCGTGGATCAATTCACGGACTGTGTGGCTAATTTGACAGCTGACAATGGCTTGGGGTTCTCGGATGCTGACCTCACCCCCAAAGGGAAAAATCACAATGATGCCCTGCATGTTTCCGTAGAATGCAGGGGCACTACTCTCGCACACGTGTTAGTAGATACCGGCTCTTCCCTGAATGTTTTGCCTAAGAAGGCATTGGATCGCTTGGATTGTGACGGTTTGGAATTGAAACCTAACAACATCATTGTTAGAGCCTTCGACGGTTCTAAGAGGATGGTGCACGGTGAAGTAAACATTCCTATTCGTGTGGGTTCCCAAGTCTTCGACTCAACGTTCTATGTAATGGATATTCGTCCATCTTACTCCTGCTTATTGGGTCGACCCTGGATTCACAAGGCTGGGGCAGTAACCTCCACTCTACACCAAAAGCTCAAATACCCTGTCAAAAGGAAGATTGTTACTGTGCAGGGTGAAGAGGAATACATGGTTAGTCATTTGAATTCATTCCGGTATATCGAGATGGACAGGGAGTTTATTGAAACCCCCTTTCAGCATTTTGAGGAAGTACCTCCAGTGTTGGCATCAGCTGAGGCAGTAGTTGAAGAAGATTTTCCGTTGAAGATGGCATCTTTGAAGGATGCCCGGGCTGTAATCGAGAAAGGAAATTGTGCGAACTGGGGTCAGCTTCCTGATTTCACTCAAAAGAACGACAAGTTTGGGCTGGGCTTCACTACAGAGGCTCAGAGGGTTGTGCGCAAGGAAAAGATCAAAAAGACTCCAGTGTTTATCACCAGTCCAAGGGTGAATGCTATTGAGGAGGATGTAGAGGAAGCAGAGTTTAACAGTTGGATCTACCCGACTACCAACAACGGACCAAGCAACTGGACGGCAAAGGATTTTTACACCTATCACATTTGTCACGCATTAATTATTTCTTTTGATTTTCAATTTGTAACAAACAATGTGTTAAAACTTTTATTGGCTCGGTGTCCTACCCGGGGCATCGTAGCTCCATTTGTGAGGGCTTTTTGTATGACATTTCCATATATCATCAATCAAAACATTGGACGTTTGTTGCATTTCAAATCTTGTGCTCTTTTCTTTCTGTGTTATATATTGCAAAGCAGCTATATTTACACACACTCACTTATACAGGTTTCAATCCACTCTGGATCTCGCTGGTAACAGCTCTGCTACCGCCAATTATGACTTCGAGAATCCGATCAACTTGGCCGAAGACGAAGGTGAAGATGATTGTGAAGTGCCTGGTGAACTCGCAAGGCTGCTACTCCAGGAAGAGAGGGCTATTCAACCACATGAAGAGCCTGTGGAAACAGTTAACCTGGGTACTGAGACAGATAGGAAAGAGGTCAAAATTGGTGCCAATCTAGAGCTCAGCGTGAGGCAACGATTGATCCAGATGCTACATGATTACATGGAGGTATTTGCTTGGTCCTATGAAGACATTCCTGGTTTGGATGCCAACATTGTAGTCCATCACTTGCCTACCAAGGAAGACTGCCCTCCGGTAAAGCAAAAGGTTCGCCGCATGCGCCCAGAGATGTCTGAAAAGATCAAGGCCGAGGTTATGAAACAATTCGATGCTGGATTTCTAGCAGTAACTTCTTACCCTCAGTGGGTTGCCAATGTGGTGCCAGTGCCAAAGAAGGACGCTAAAGTCAGAATGTGTGTTGACTACAGGGATTTAAACAGGGCAAGCCCCAAGGATGATTTTCCTCTACCTCACATTGACGTTCTCGTTGACAATACTGCTCAACACAAGGTGTTCTCCTTCATGGATGGTTTTTCAAGGTATAATCAGATCAAGATGGCCCCGGAAGATATGGAAAAGACTACCTTTGTGACTCAGTGGGGCACCTTCTGTTACAAAGTTATGCCATTCGGATTGAAAAACGCTGGGGCAACCTATCAACGTGCCATGGTTTCTTTATTTCATGATATAATCCATCACGAGATTGAGGTATACGTCGATGACATGATTGCAAGGTCTCAAACTGAGGAGGAGCACCTTGATCATCTGAGGAAGCTATTTGACCGACTGAAGTTATACAAGCTGAGGTTGAATCCCAACAAATGCACCTTTGGGGTGAGGTCCGGAAAATTTCTAGGTTTCATTGTAAGTGATAAAGGTATTCAGGTGTACCCTGCCAAGGTAAAAGCCATACAAGAGATGCCAACTCCAAAGACAGAGAAAGAAGTCAGAGGCTTCCTAGGACGACTGAATTACATTGCCCGATTCATCTCACATCTGACTGCTACTTGTGAGCCAATCTTCAAATTACTGAAGAAAGATCAAGTAGTACGCCGGAACGATGAATGTCAGGCTGCCTTTGAAAAGATAAAGGAATATCTCCAAGAGCCACCCATTCTTATGCCGCCAGTGGAAGGAAGACCTCTGATACTATATTTGACAGTACTTGACAATTCAATGGGGTGTGTGCTGGGACAGCATGACGAGTCCGGCCGAAAAGAGCATGCTATTTATTACTTGAGCAAAAAGTTTACCGACTGTGAGTATCGTTACTCACTGCTTGAGAAAACTTGCTACGCTCTAGTATGGGCTGCTCGCCGGCTGAGACAGTATATGCTGACTCACACCACTTTGTTGATTTCAAAGATGGATCCCATCAAGTACATATTTGAAAAGCCCGCTCTGTCTGGAAGAATAGCGAGATGGCAAATGATCTTAACAGAATATGATATCCAGTATACAACTCAGAAAGCAATTAAAGGAAGTGTGCTGGCAGATCATTTGGCACACCAACCTGTGGATGATTACCAATCATTGAACTTTGATTTTTCGGACGAAGACATCATGGTGGTAACTGACTGTGAAATACCTAGACCGGGTGAAGGACCTGAGGAAGGATCCCGATGGTCTATGCATTTTGACGGAGCCTCCAATGCTTTGGGTAACGGCGTCGGCGCTGTAATCATATCTCCCAAAGGAATGCATACTCCACTCACCGCCCGATTATGTTTCAACTGCACCAACAACATGGCAGAATATGAGGCATGTATCATGGGTCTACAAGCTGTAATCGACTTAAGGATCAAATTTCTGAGTGTCTTCGGAGATTCCGCTCTCGTGATCAATCAGATCAAAGGCGAGTGGGATACGAAACACCCAAATCTTATTCCTTACAAGGAGTATGTGTCAACCTTGCTTCCCCACTTTGAAGAGATAACTTTTGAGCATTTCCCAAGAGAGGAGAATCAGCTAGCGGACGCACTAGCTACGATGTCTTCAATGTTCAAGGTTAAATGGGACAATGAGGCTCCCCGGATCATTATCTGGAAGTTGGATGAACCGGCACACTGCTGCAACCTCGAGGCCGAGAAGGCAACTGAAAAACCCTGGTATCATGAGGTGAAGAGGTACTTGGAAGCTCAGGAATACCCTGAAGGTGCATCTGTCAATGACAAGAAGTTCATGAGGAGGTTTGCGGCAAAATTCTTCCTCAGTAACGGCATCCTCTACAAACGGAATCATGATTCAACTCTACTACGTTGTGTGGATAAGGCTGAAGCAGAGAAAATCATAATAGAACTGCATGAAGGTACATTCGGAACACACTCCAGTGGACACACCATGGCAAAGAAAATCCTTAGGGCAGGATATTTCTGGTCCACCATGGAAGCCGATTGCTACCAACACTCTCGAACTTGTCACAAATGCCAGATCTATGCTGACAAGGTGCCTATTCCCCCAGTCCCTCTGAACGTCATAAATACACCTTGGCCTTTTGCAATGTGGGGCATTGATATGATCGGTGAGATCCGACCGACGGCATCCAATGGGCATCGCTTCATCCTGGTAGCGATCGATTACTTCACAAAGTGGGTTGAAGCAGCTTCCTACGCGACGGTAACCAAGAGCGTCGTGGCACGTTTTATCCGGCATAATCTGATCTGTTGGTACGGTGTCCCGGAAAGAATCATCACGTACAATGGTACCAACCTCAATAACAAAATGATCACTGAACTCTGAATAATTCAAGATACAGCACCACAATTCTTCTCCCTACCGGCCGAAGATGAATGGGGCTGTAGAAGCAGCGAATAAGAATATTAAGAAAATTGTGCAGAAGATGACAGTGACTTATAAAGATTGGCACGAAATGTTACCATTTGCTCTTCATGGGTATCGTACCTCAGCAAGAACGTCAACCGGAGCAACTCCTTTCTCCTTGGTCTATGGCATGGAGGCAGTCTTGCCCATTGAAGTCCAGATACCTTCTCTCTGGATAATGAAAGATGCAGACTTAAATGAAGATGACTGGATCCAGACTCGACTTGATCAATTAAACCTGATTGACGAAAAGAGGCTCACCGCTATCTGTCATGGTCAGACGTATCAAAAGCGAATGATCAGGGCATTTAACAAGAAGGTCAGACCACAAGAGTATCAGGTTGGAGACCTGGTAATCAAGTGCATCATCCTTCCTCAAAGTGATCCCCGGGGCAAATGGACCCCTACGTACGAAGGGCCATTTGTGGTGAAACATGTGTTCTCAGGGGGAGCCATGATCCTAACCACCATGGATGGTGACGACCTTCCTCACCCCGCCAATGCAGACATAGTGAAAAGATACTACGCATGAATAAAAGACCCGCTAGGTTGACATACCTAGGCAAAAATAAGGGCTTCCCGGCGAACCAAAAGGGTTCGGGCAAAAATAAGGGATGAAATGAAAAATCTGTACACCCGGCAAGTCGAAAACCTGAAAAGGCGGCTTGGGCAAAAATGGGTATCCCGGTGGACTGAAAACCCGAAAGGGCGGTCCAGGCAAAAGTTAGGGATAAAGCGTAACACTATGTCTCATTGGATCACTTCGCATCCGGAATTCGGCATCAACTATCTGGCTCAGATTTCGGCATCGACCAATCAACTTCATTTTCAACTAGGCAGCAAAGCGATGAGACGCTTGGGGATATAAAGGCGATAGCAGAGTTGGAACCCAGTGGGATTTTTCACATAGCTGTTTTGTTTTCTTTTCAAAAAAATTATAAATTCTGTGATTATTCGGCGGCATCCTCTTACTAGGATGTCAGCTTCTTGTACAAAAAACGCCTATTCACAGGCAAAGTTCAAATCAATACAAATTCACTTGTCCATACAAGTTGCCATTGTTTTTTCCTTTTTCTGTTTTGTCTTGCGAAGAACGTCCAATGTTCATTTTTGATATATGCATTTGACATTAAATTGCTAATTTATAAATGTTTGCAAAAGATCAATTACAGGTGACGTCAGAAACAAAGGCAATGTAAGGTTGTCTGATGCAGTCTGGTTGCTTTGTCCGCCAAGGTACCAAGGTAGATTCGACTGAGGAATATGACCAAATCATCTCAACCCCCCGCAGAGTAAGATAAGATTCAGCAATACTTTCCCCAAGCGGATTTGACTCCCCGTCAATCCTGAAAAGGCACAACTTTCCCCGGCAGGTCTTAAAGCTTATCCCCAGTAGATTCTGGAAGCTTGTTCCCTGCAGAATACAGACGTCTCTCCCGAGCTTTATTTAGAGTTATTCCTCACAAGGGCTTATAATTGGGTTATCCTCAGTTAATTACCACGGAAGATCGCCCCCGACAAAGTTCTTTCAATCCCCAGCTGAGTTTATCTTTGGTATCCCCAGTGGAGTTTATCATCATTATCCCCAGTAGAATCCATCATTGAAGTCCTCAGCAGGCCTCTCATCAAAAACTTCAGCAAAGTATCTCTTCTACAGAACAATTCCCCGGCCGATTGTCGAGGATTTATTTTCCTAAAAACGAAAATACATTCATAAACATTTCACTTACATACATGATAAAGTACATACAACGCTGTCTCGTGTTAAAACATCATGCATATCATACATCATGACATTGCATACAACTTATGTTTTGCCTTTTCAGGGAAAAAGACAATCCCAAAGACAACTACCTTCAACTATCATAAATTCCAGATTCGATTCCTGTATCTAGCCAGGGCATATCTGTTGACAACATTTCCAGACTCGATTCCTGTATCTAGCCAGGGCACGTCTGAAGAGTTCGAAGATTCGATTCCTGTATCCAGCCAGGGCATATCTATCAACTACAACAATTCCAGATTCGATTCCTGTATCTAGCCAGGGCATATTTATTGACAACATTTCCAGACTCGATTCCTGTATCTAGCCAGGGCACGTCTGAAGAGTTCGAAGATTCGATTCCTGTATCCAGCCAGGGCACATCTATCAACTACAACATTTCCAGATTCGATTCCTGTATCTAGCCAGGGCATATCTGTTGACCATCTTTCCAGACTCGATTCCTGTATCTAGCCAGGGCACGTCTGAAGAGTTCGAAGATTCGATTCCTGTATCCAGCCAGGGCATATCTGCATAAGGAGATTGAAGATCAAACACCTGTAACAAGCCAGGAAAACATCTGCCTTTCTCAGATACATAAAGTTCTCGCTAAGGAATCTCTTGTGCGATCAACACTTCCAAATGGCATCTGTAAGCCCATTCCCGATGAAGATCTGTCACATCTCCAGATGGCATCTATAAGCCCATCTCCCTATCCACCACCTCTCCAAATGGCATCTATAAGCTCATTCCCGCTATCATATTGCTGATACTCTACTATGCGAGTGCAAATTTCCGGGCACTTTGGTGTCCAATCTCCTTTTACCTTCGAGTCGCGAAAGGCAAACTCGCCAATCTAACTCTTCAGGTTCAAGAAGATTGAACAGGGGCAACTGTTATACCCCAAAATTTTCCCTCCCTTTCTTCAGGAAACCATCTTGGATTTTCAAGGTCCCTCTGAAACAAATCCAAGTCCTGAGTTATCCCTTTTCCCAAGCAAGCCGCTTACAAGAGCAAGATGATCTCACGAACTCTAGAAACAACACTTTTATCTTGAGAAAAAAATCAAATTCTAAGTACTTAGAATGATTCTCTAAAATAAGTGTTTTTAGAAAAATCAGCGCTTCAGAACTTCTGGACCCATTCCAGATGAAGACGGTCAGAAGTTGCAAGCTTGGCTCAGCATGGTCAGAAGTTGGCTCTTCAGCAGCTACATCAGTTCAATCAGAAGTTGTAAACGTGGTTCAGAATGTAAGCCTCAAACAGAACATGCCCCTTCAGCAGTTACACAAGCTCAGTCAGAATTTGCTAAAGGAATGCAAGAGAAGCAGGAAAGTCTGAAGGCTCCTTCAGAACAGGTTGAAATCAGAAGATGGAAGGTCAGAAGAATGGGTGTTACACTGATACAGAATCTCTAAGTCCAGATTGTCCAGAAGTAAATCCAAGGAACGTACCAGAAAACTAAGAGAATCTTCAGAGCTTACTAAGACAACAGGTAGCCAAGGCCAGAGCATGGTTTACGCTGCTGATTCAACGCTGGTTTCCATTACCAGAATATTGGTATTGACAGGTCTTGTCACCATTTAATGCCCATTAATGCTTCCAACCACTCCTGAGCATTCACGTGTGGCTTGGAAAACGCTTTTGCACAGATTCTGGCATGGGTCTTCACGCCACCGCCCACTTCAGAGGTCACTTCTCCCCAATCTACACCTGCTGCTGCAACCTAGGCTGAAAGCTAGCTGTTATCACAACTTCCCAGGAATTCCTGTCAAAGAACAAATTCAAACTCTGTTGGCGCCTTAAATGTTCAAGGAATCCACAAGAACTTTGCCTATAAATAGAGAGCTTTCACCACTGCAAAATACGTTCAAGAAAAGAAACAGAAAAATTGCTAAGAGAAAAACATAATTCCTAGCAACATAGCGTTCTGAAACTCTGCCAAAATCTCCAGTTTTGTTCCATAACTTTGAGTTTCTCACCTTCAACTTCATCAAATATCCAGTTCTTTTCTGTAAACCAAAAACACTCTTTCCAAACTTCTGACCCTACACATGTATACACCTTTACTTCCCCTTTTCAAAATCTGTCCAGAACACCACCAGAACCAGAACCAAAAGCTAAACTTTCACTCACCAACTTTTCCAAACAGTCAGGTAAGCACCTGCTGACCCTCATCACACTGTTAAGCATCATCAGCTGTGCATATTCAAGTAACATAATGTAAATATTCATGTTATTACTGTTTATGTTCTGAGGATTTTCATACCTCAGAACGTTCTGAGCCAGTATAGGACTTGCCTGTGACCTTGGTGATTCTGACCTCTGAAACATTTTTGCTATTTGCTGGATCTGTTCCAAATATGTTTCCTGTTTTGTAGAATAACAACAGAATTGCAGATGTTCTGGTTAGTACAGGAAAAAGCCAAGTGCTGACTTTGACGTTAGCACATCTGAAGCCTGTTTTGCTGTCAATAATATCAGAACCTCTGAGAGTTATTGCCTTTTCAGCAGAATCAGAACTTCTGGTTTCTCCACTAACAAACTTCTGTCTTGCAGCACAGGGAAATCAGAACTTCTGATTTCCCCACTAACAAGGTTCTGTTTTGCAGGTGCTAGAGTCAGAAGTTCTGACTCATCCAGTTTCACTAACAGGTTGATCATCTGGCAGCGGATCTGAGTCAGAACTTCTGATGACCTCCCAACAGCGCGCGGGCTCCCTCCCTCTCTCTATGTATCTTGCTTTTTGCTATTTTCTTTTTTGTCTATTTTTCTCGTTGAACCCCCCATGTACAAATGTGTATCCCCCTCCCCTAATTGTTGTAATAGCGTAGGATTTTACATTTTCGCTTCTTATTGCTAGTAATTAGGACGTGTATGGCAAGATAAAATCAATGAAATAGAAAAACCTAATTCAAAGAAAAAAACTCTTGTATGCAATAAAACACACTTGCACACTAACACCCCTAGGGTTACATCCACTTGTTGCCTTTCAAAATTGGGCCATATTGTATGTTAGGTCTCTTTGGGCAAAACAAATAACTCAAATGATCATGGTCCCTCGATGACGCTTTTTTGCCTAAAATGATCAAAGTCCCTTAAAGAAAAATTGCCCAAAGACACTTGGCACCATTGCAATTATGGTCTAAAACGATGACCCACGCCCGTCCCTTTAACATCCTAACACAAGATTGTCCACCAAATACAATGGTAGAACAAAATTGTTAAAAGGGTTAAAACGTAGCAACGATCTTTGAGAAATTTAGGGTAGATAGCTCTCGATTACTTGCCAATTTGCAAAACACTTGCCTATTTTTCGAAACCACACATCAATACACTTTCAAAACAACTTTCAAAAACATTGAAAACCTTTTCAAAAGACATACACCTTTGTATACATCCCAACATGGATCATTACAAAGGTTGCCACCACATTGGCCTCTTTTCAAAACATTTTCAAATCCACACACACAAAGCACCATTTCAAACAATTGAAAATAAAGGCAAGTTGATCTAAGCAAGTAACTAAGAGCCCATGGATAACCATGGATAGAAAGGGTGCTAATACCTTCCCTTTCTATAATCTACTCCCCGAACCCAAGAAAACATCTCAAAGGTTTTTGCTGTGCTTTTTAAACCTTTCCTTAGGATAAAATAAAAAGTCGGTGGCGACTCTTGCTCAACCGAACAAGTGCGAATACAAACACAAAACTACAGTCAGTTCTCCCACCGTATCACAGAGGATATGGCATCATAAGCTTCTGGGAGCGGGCTCGTACCCACTTGAGATAGGGCTCAAGGGGGATGGAATTCTTGTGTCCCAGTGTCTTACTATCTACCTTGTTAGGCATCCTCCAAGCTCTGATGAATCTCTGGCGAAGTCCTTGCGTATCGTTGTCGAAGTCAAAAACTATGTCAGGAATTAGCATGTCATGAGGGCCATCCCTCCGAGCATATCCAAATTGTCTCAAAGCCAGACAGGGGTTGTAAGTGATGCCTCCTCTAATTCCAAGTAAAGGAACATTAGGAAATTCTCCGCAACGGTCAATGATAATGACATTTTCTCTGGACCGAGAACACCAATGTATATCAGAATGTGTAAGAGTCATTAATCGTTGTGGCCATCTCAAACCCCGCTCGTTCTTCAAAACTGATTGTGGAAGGTGAGAAATAAACCACCTTGCCAGGAGAGGAGTGCAGCACATGAGAACACCTCTTTTTCTCATGGTTCGAGTGTAACATGAGTGGAGGATGTCCCCAAGCAACGTAGGTATGGGATTCCTGGACATGAAAATCTTGACAGCATGGATATCTATAAGCTGATACGGATTCGGGAACAACACCAACCCAATACAAGGAGTGCCACAACTTCTTCAAAGGCTTGTAGGTCAAGGGAATTCCAACATTCTTGTGCTTTCTCAAACAGGAATTTTGCCAAGAATCCTTTGATACCACTTCTGATTTCCCAATGCCCCTTGATGTCAGACGGTTGCAGACGTAATGCTTTAGCAACCTCTTCAAGTTTTGGTTCCCTTTCCATACCGTTATAGGGTAGTTGACTAAGGATAGGAACCTTCAGAAGTTGAGAAAACTCTTCCAAAGTAGGCACCAATTGATAATCAGGGAAAGTAAAACAGTGGTGCATGGGGTCAAAGAACTGGAAGAGAACTTTTATCATATCCTCTTCAATGTTGGTATTGACCAAGCTGAGTAGTCTACCATGCCTTTCACTGAAGGAAGAGTTCTCGGGAATCCTGTATGTAAGCTCCTTAAGCTGAGGAGGGATCCTTACAAGGTTGACCTGAATTGTTTTCCTGCGGATAGTCTCCATGTCCTACAAAACAAGAACAAAGATGAAGATTCGAACCCTTGAAGTGGTTAGTAAATGCATATGATGCTTTATGATGTTATGATGTTATGATAAAGACACACCACAAGTATTCACAACAAGCAAACATGATAAGGCACACAAGTCACACCAGACAACCCTTAGAGTTTAGGCCAGCATGAAGTTTAGGTACTACCCTCTTGAAGTTGGTGGGCTCAAAACCTGTGCTATCAAAAGTAACCGGGTTCTAAGGAGCTCAATATCATTGGGTTGTTTTCTATATTCATTGTTTTGATTTAGCCACTGAACTGGCGACCAAAATATTCCAAGAAAACAACCCTCAATGAGTGTAGTATCGAGTATCTACCAACTTCGGACTACACCAAAGTCGGTCATCTCACTACCCCTAAAGAGGCCAGGATGGTCCAGTAAGGTTCCTAAGGTCAGTTGATGCTTCACGACACCACGTGGCGGCCCCGTACTCTCCTTGACTTGACTCAAGGGTTACCGGTACTCACCAAAGTGCCACATCAATGTAGCAACTGCTTTAACCATGTCGGTATACCCCGCACAGTTCCCTCAAAGTTTGTTGCTACTTCTAAAAGGGTATCCCCAGATCCGGGTTAGGATCTATGAAACTCCAAAACAAGCCCACAATATTAAAGCAATCAAAGCAAGCAATTTAAAACAAGAGTGGTCTAATCCTAAGGTACACCTCACTTATTAAGATAATCCCCAGCAGAGTCGCCAGTTCTGTGATCGGTGGAAATAGAACTGACTGTTTTGGAATGCTGGTTCGCGAAATGTCGCGGTAAGCAAGAGTCGCCACCGTCTTTTATTTTCTCCAACAAGGAAAGGACAAAAGCACAGCAAAATTCCTTTTCGAGATGTTTCTCGGTTCGGGAGGTAGATTATAGAAAGGGAAGGTGTTAGCACCCTTTCTATCCGTGGTTATCCACGGGCTCTTAGGTACTTGCTCACTATGTTTTCAAAAATGTTTGCTTTTCTTGTGTTTGTGGGTTTTGAAAAAAAGTTTGTTTTGAAAACTTCTAGGTAACTCTTGTATCTGTCCTCAAGAGTGTATGAAGTATTTGTTTGAAAACTTTTTGAAAGTGTAGGTGCGAAAAGTTGTTTTTTGTTTTTGAAAGAGAAAGTACCCAGGAGAAATCTACCTACTCTAAGGAATTAAGCTGTGTAAATGTCCTTTAGACAGTAATATCCCACTATTGAGAAGTAGGTAGCACCGTCGTTGGAGTTTTCGGGTCAATTCGATTATAGGGACACGTGGTCACCAAAGCAATAGTAAGACGCCTTAGCGGTAACCCTAATGTCTTAGATCTTTTTTATCCGAGGCAACCGTTTCGAGGCAACTTGGATCTTTAGACAGGAGGGCGACCTCTAAAACACCCTATACTTAATGACCACCTCGAGGCAACCAAGTGAGGCGTACCCTAGGAGTGGCATGTGCGAGTGTGTCAGGATTCAGTTTATGTTATCTTTGTACATGTTATGGTGAGCTACGATTGATTTTATTTTAAGGATAAGTCTTGTCATGCATAGTTAACAGTTAATAATTGTGCGAAAAGTAAATTGCGGAAAATAAATCTACGCTATTACAAGGCGTCGGGTATTTACATCGCCAAAAACATAACCCTTGAAAATAAATGCGAGAAATTAGAAGAAAGTGGTAAAAAGGTCCTAATTACGCTATTACATCCTCGGAGCAATTACATAAATATGATCAAAAATATAATATGCGCGCGAAAAGAAATTAAATCGGAGAAGTCCTTAGGGTTTTGACCCTTTTTGAGAAAAGAATGAGATTTTGGTCCTTTTTACAATTAATTAAACCTAATTCAAATTAAATAATTAAAAGAAAAAAGTATTTTTTATGGTTTTTGCGTTTTAATGAAAATAAAATAAAAAGGATTAAAATTTTCAAAAGAAAAACCCTAATTCTAGATTGATTTTATTTATTGTGAAAAAGATTAAAGTTAACCTAATTTAAAAGACTAAATCAATTTTGTTAGTATTTATTTACAAAATAACAATTAATAGTGAAATTAATAAATAATAAAAATAAATAATATTTTAGGTTTCTGAATTTATTATGAAAAATAATTATGTGAGTTAATTAAATAATAATAATAATAATTAATAAAATAATTAAATAGAAATTAAAATAGAAAAGAAAAAAGAATAAAGAAACCAGGGGGTGTTGGGCCTTTTAGGAGGTGAGTTTGGCAATTTCTGGCCCATTTGCATCAAGCCTGTTTTGACTTTGGAGATTGGCTGCACGTGCATTGACCAGGAGTATGATGGTCTTCCAATTATGATCTTCTGATTAGTGCATGTGGCCACTTGGCGCTTGGATGTGAGAGGTGCATGATAGAACCCCTTTGAAAGCCTGCATGGGATTACATAAGAAAAAATAGAAACAATTATTTGGGGGACCTGGGATTCGAACCCAGGTTCCAACGCCTATTGAACATCTGGCCAACCACTCCACCACGCTGCATTAGTCGTTAGTAAGATAACAAGCAATTAATATATTAAGAAACACATCACTAATGCTGTAAAACAAATAAAGCGCGCGTGGTTTTGAATGGTCCAACCACGTATCACCACCTCATCATCGTCTCCACTGAACCTGCACAATATATGTTAGATAGCGGGGGGTTTTAACCCCCACAAACTGTAACAAGGAAAAATAGCGATTAGCCCTAGGATGAATATAAATATTTCACGAGTACGGCTTTATGTTCGTCTGGCCTTGACGATTTCAACCATAGGCATTAGAGGTGCTAATTTTTCCTGGGCTGTAAAGCCCCAATTTGAGAACTCAAGAACCCTAGATTTCTTCAATGGCAACTTACGATTCTGTACACTATAATCCAATTAACCAATACCATTAGCTTTATATGAATTCAAGCAACACAAAACAATGATTAAAACATGTTAATTATGCATGAAATAAGTTGTACGATTCTTAAGATAAAACGCAAACCGTGACTCTGTAACTAGCGATTCTTTGAGCTATGAAGCTGGAAATTGATTGACAATCATTCTGGGAACCTCCTGCAGTGTATTGAAATTAACAAATGTCCTTAATTCGCCCTAGAATGTAGAAAACAGTTTTGAGTTTTCTTGGAATTTTTTCAATGTGATTATGGCTTTTTCTGCAGCAAGTTCACGTTCATGGCATTAGGGTTAGTTTGTGTATTTATAGAAGAGCTGAATTAGGTTACAATCTTGCACAAAAGATCCATGGAATGCTGATTCAATATTTGATTGAAAATCAAATATTTTTGAATCTTTTTGATTGAAGAAAGTTGCCAAACTTGGAGATTTTGAGATCCTTGATTGATACACGAAATTGCCAGTATGATTAGGTCATTCTTGCTTCACAAAAAGATTGAAAAAACATATCTTTGAATTTCCTACAATTTAAATTAATTAAATGAATTAAAATCAATTAAAAATCCAATTAATTAATAAAAATAAGAAAATAAATTCAAATAGGCTTTATGGGTCGTGCATAGGCCTTGGATAAAGTTTCAAGAAGAAATTTGAGGCCCATTAGCAAAAACAAGGTGTTTTGAGCAAAGTTGACTTTTGCAAATTCACAAAAATTTCCCAACTTCTCCAATGCATATCTTGCTCAACTTTGATCATATGAACATGTTCTTTAACATTTTGGAAAGGTCTTGAAGTCCTATAACCAATGCCTTTTGTCCCATGTCATTTGGATTTACCAATCTCAAGTTATGGTCCTTGACTTAAAATGCCTTTTTGTTGACTTTTGAAATTGACCTATAATGTAGAAATTGATAACTTTTTATGAGAGCATTTCTTGGACTTGGAATGTGAAGATGGATTGTAGGAAATGTCATCCCCTTCAAAATGAGCATTGGATGGGATTTTTCTGATGAACCATGAAAAAGTTATGCCCTGGTCAAGATACAGTTGACTTTTCTACTGTCCAAAAATAGTAACTTTTTGCATCTTGATGATTTTTGAGCCATGCTTGAGGAATCATGATCAAGACTTGATCAAATGATGATTGTGAGCTTAAAATAAGATGTTGACCAAAAATTATGACTTTTGACTGCAAAATGACCATTTTACCCCTGTAGTTGACTATGAATCCAATAGGGCTTTTGATTGTAGAATTTGGCACTGTGAGTCTTGAGATTTGACATGTAGATGCTTGACAATGTATATAGGCCTATGGGACTTTATGGAACCATTGAAAACCTCAAATTCCTTGAAAGAAACAAAACCCTAATTTTGACTGGCTTAGGAGGCATTTGACTGTCTAATCCTTGAGCCAATCTTGAACCATTTGGAGATGACTCTTGATAAACCTTGAAGAATATGGGAGGGCAAATTTTGGGGTACAACAAATGGGCATATACATGATCAATGGAAGGAGACGAGCACAACCATGTGTTTGGAATTAATTTCCATGGCCTAGAGAAGATTTTAGGAGGGACACACGGATTTAGCTGCGGATAAGAATCCGCAGGTAAATATCCAGGCCAAACGAAGAAGATGAAGACGTATCCCCATCCAATTCGCTCATTCAAACTTTTGCGCTTTTTATTTTTTAATTCTGGCATTTTATTTGTTTTCTAATATAATAATTGTTGTCCAATATTATGACAAATGAAGCGTAGTGGCTCAGTGGCGAAGGCGTTAGTGTGTGATACAATAGGACATGGGTTCGAATCCCAGGTCCCCTCACATATTTGTTATCATTTTCTTTCAGGTATTCCAGCGCATCTCATGCCTTGCAATGCACCATACTCCCTCAAATCTCCAACGCTAGATGGCCTCCAGGCCAAATCTGATCGCCCAGATGGGATGCCTACCATACACTCTAGTCAATGTGCACGTGTGGAACCAAGAAAGTCAACCAGGCCAGTGGACAAATGGGCCTTGGAATTGCTGATCTCACCCCTGATCTGGGCCCAAACCCCCTTGGTTATTTCTTTTTCTTTCTATTTCTTTTATTTCTTTTATTTAATTGTTTGATTAATTATTTTTATTATTTAAACTAACCAATTAAACTTTTTCTTAATAAAATCAAAAAAACCAAAAAATATATTTTGTTTATTAAAATTAAATTCAGCATTTTATTTTTGTAAATAAATACTAACTTAATTAATTTAGTTTAATTAGGTACAATTTTAATATCTTTTGCAAATAATTAAAATTAATTTAGATAATTAGGTTTTTACTAATTTTGATTAATTTATTTTTATTTCTTCAAATACTCAAAAATCCAAAAAATATATATTTTAATTAATTAATTAGTTGATAACTCAATTTAATTTCTCTTAATCCAAAAATAACCAAAAATCCTTTTCTTTCAAAAAAGGGTCAAAACCCTAAAAAATGCGCCCGATTTAATTTTCTTGCACGCGATCCATTTTACCATATTGATGTAATTGTTTCCCGGGATGTAATAGTTTAATAGGACCTTTACTATTTTTTATCGCTTTATTTACTTTCTGCATTTTAATTTCAAGGGTTGTTTTTGGCGATGTAAATACCCAACGCCTTGTAATAGTTAGTTAAATTTCCGCAATTTAATTTTCGCAGCTTATATAACTGTTAGATGATTGATAATAGGTATGCATGACAAGATTGAATGTTTAACCTAAAATCAACTTAGATCACCATTAACATGTACAAAGACAAAATTTACTGAAAACGACACACTCGCACATGCGCACTCTTAGGGTACACCCCACTTGGTTGCCTTCGAACGTGGTCATTGAGTATAGGAAGTTTTAGAGGTCGCCCTCTTGTCCAAAGATCATAGTTGCCTCGAAACGGTTGCCTCGGAAAAATGATCTAAGACATTAGGGTTACAGCTAAGGCGTCCTAACATAGCTTTAGTGACCACATGTCCCTTAATCGAATTGACCCTTAAAACTCCAACGACGGTGCTACCTACCCATCAATAGTGGGATAGCATTGTCTAAAGGACATTAGCACATATTGATTCCCTTTTCGAGTAGGTAGATGGTTCTTAAGTACTTGCTCTCTGTGATACGGTGGGAGAGCTGACTATGGTTTTGCGTTTGTTTTTGCAAATGTTTCGGTTGAGCAAGAGTCGCCACCGACTTTTTATTTTATCCTAAGGAAAGGTTTAAAAAGCACAGCAAAAACCTTTGAGATATTTTCTTGGGTTCGGGGAGTAGATTATAGAAAGGGAAGGTACTAGCACCCTTTCTGTCCATGGTTATCCATGTGCTCTTAGGTACTTGCTTAGATCAACTTGCCTTAATGATCAATTGTTTGAAATGGTGCTTTGTGTGTGGTTTTGAAAAATGTTTTGAAAAAGATGCCTTGTCTAGGCTACCCTTGTAACAATTCTTTACTCGAATGTTTTACAAAAGGTGTTTGTCTTTTTGAAAAGATGTTTCAAGGTTTTTTTGAAAGTTTGTTTCGAGAGTGTAGTGATGTGTGTTTTAAAAATGGGCAAGTGTTTTGTTTTGCAAGTTGACAAGTACTTAAGAGTTATCTATCCTAAAGTTCTCAAAGATTTTTGCTATGTTTTAACCCTTTTAACAATTTTGTTCCACCATTGCATTTGGTGGACAATCTTGTGTTAGGATGTGAAAGGGACGGGCGCGGGTCATCGTTTAGACCATAATTGCAATGGTGCCAAGTATCTTTGGGCAATTTCCTTTTAAGGGACTTGATCATTTTTTAGGCAACTTTCGAAAGTGTCATCGAGGGACTATGATCATTTGAATTGTTTGTTTTTCCCAAAGAGACCTAACATACAACATGGCCCATTATTGAAGGCAACAAGTGGAATACCCTAGGGGTGCAAGTGTGATATGTGTTGTCCATTTTCATGCTTGATTATCTTGAAATTAGGTCAAACTATTTTTGTTCTTTTTATTTGCATACAAACCCTAATTCTAACATGGTATATTTAGAAAGCAATAAAGTGCGAAATTTAAAGTTCCTAAGCTATTACAACATAATATGGGAAGGGGGGTACAAATGTTCAAATGGGGGGTATTTGACAAGGAATTTAAACCTAGCTATTACATCGATTTGGAATTATTTACAAGATAATTGATTGCACAAATTAAATGGAAATAAAATAAATATGCAGGATGCCAGAGGTTTCTTATATGTATGAAAAAAATATTTTTTATATGTCAAATAATCACAATAAAAAAAGTATTATTTTTTGGAGTTTTTGTGTTTTAAGGGCAAAACCCTAATTTATTAAGTAAATATATTAATTATTTAATATGTACAAGTATTTATTTATTATATACAAAAATAAAATAAAAATGAAGTATATTTATAACAAAGTATTTTTTGAGGTCAAATATTAATAAAAGAAAAAATGTATGTATTTTTGTATTTTTGTCCTAAATATTCTAATAAATATATATATTTGTATTATTTTCTAAACATGTATTATATATTTAAATTAATAATGTTTAATATTTATAAAAAAAAAATGTATATTTTATATAACATATTTTCAGAAGATAAAACAAAATAAAAAATGAAAATAGAATGTGTTTACATTATTTTTTCTATGTATTCTAAATAATAATATTATATACTTATTTACATACAAATATCAATATAAACAAATAAATGCCTAAAAAATATAAAAATGGTGTAAAAAATATTTTTTATGTTTTTAATATTTTTAGCAAAAATAAATAAGTCAGAATAAAAAAGGAAAAGTCAAAAAATCATTAAAACAAACAAAATGGGCTCAGGGGGTGTGAAAGTAATAACTGCAAATAAGAAAAAATAGAACAAGCCCAGCCCAATAGGTTCTTCTTCAACCTCTGGCCAGAACTGTGACAAAAAACGCGCGCTTGGAACACTGGTTCAAACACCTGGATTCTTGGACTTTTAACACAAACTTATAACATAAGAAATGTTAATCATCAAGCCACGATTCTGAATATGTAAAGAACTCCTCCTAACTCTCAGAAATGAGAGAGAATTTTATCATTCCCAAATCTTAACCTAACTTTTTATCAATATTCAGATCTTAAATTCTCACAGCATATGCAAAATAAATGAAAAGTAAAGGTATGTACAGTTTCAGGGGCATGAGTAGAACACTTCTTATTCACAAACCTAGAGCTAATGATGTCTACATTGAGAGATAGAAGTTTAAAAATATACCTGTTCAGTTGAAGTTGTATCTGATGATGTAGGTACTTTCAGAGCAAGGTGATGATTGGTACAGCTTCCTTGATGTCCAGGGATGCTATTCAAAGTTTTACTTTGCTTTGAAACTAGCTGAATCGAGTTGTAGCACTCCACCTGCAAAATAAGAAAATGAAAATGGCCAAACTGATTAGAGGAGTTACAGTCCACTTCTAATGCTTTGGATATCTTGCATTGATGGTAGGGAAGGTGTTTGAACTGGTTTGGGCAAGAATGCACGATGGAAATGAGTTGTGAGATTCAAACTGCAGCAGGTGCTCTGTTTGGACAGTTTGAGGGTGATTTTGTGAATGAGAGGGTGTTGGGGAGGGCTGGCTCGTGTTCTAGCTCAGAATGGATGTCTTGAATGTGTTTGATAACTTTTTCTAAGCATGTGTTCACTGATATGAGAGTTGTGTTTTGTTATGCCACATTTCTTCACACTTAAGCAAGAGATGGCCACTTGAGTTTCTAGGATGATAGAGGCCCCCAATCTATGCTGCATACATTAGTCTTGGTCAGTGTGTTATGCTCCTTGACTTGTGCTTCAGAGATATGCTTTGGTACTTCTTGGATTTGCTTTTGACATAAAGCCATACCTTTTCAAAAATGGATAATTTGCTTTTTCTATTTTAAGACTAAACCTTCATGTAATGCTTAAACACATAATGCAAGGCTTGAACACAAAGGGTTTGCATTTAATTATTGAGTGCAAATGGGATATAGGACATGTAATCAAGTTGTGCAAGCTGATTTGAAAAATTGCACAAGTTATGAACATGTACATGGCCATGAATCAAAGTGACTTTTTCCCAACTTGCCAAATTCGATTCTCCCTAACCATGAGGTCGTTTGATGAGTTCTTTGACATTTTGGAAAGCTTGGAATGTGTACTACAATCCATCTTTGAAATGCAAATTGAAATTCCAAGTGGAAGTATGTGGAAAATGGTCTTGAAGTTAGATAAAAACCTTGCCTAAAATAGGTCAAATTTTCTCTAAGTTAAGAATGGTTTGGTACCCTTGTTCCAAAAATTGTAACTTGAGATACAAGCTTCTTTTGGGAAAACTTTGTGAATCAAAGTTGTAGATTATGTAATAGGCTACAACTTTCATGTTTTGACTTTTGCTTGAATCCAAATGAATCTTGGTGAGAAAG
The DNA here is from genome assembly GCA_948472305.1 of Vicia faba. NCBI lineage: Eukaryota > Viridiplantae > Streptophyta > Magnoliopsida > Fabales > Fabaceae > Vicia > Vicia faba. The sequence goes on along the minus strand of OX451739.1, from coordinate 334,490,581 downwards.
TGGGGCAAAGTTAGGAAAAAATTAGGGTTTTTCATAACTTAGAAAAATTCTAAGTTATGAAAAATCTTCATTTCAAACCCTAATTTGCATTTCTTGATTTCTAGATGAACAAGTTTCATGATTTGGCATGTTTTGATGAAAAATGAATCTTGACACTTGATTTTGACCAAAAAGTCAAAGTTTGACTTTTCAGTATACAGTCAAAATTGATCAATTGACTGGGAAATTCAACTGTCAATCTTGTGCATTTGGGATCTTTTGAACTTTTTGAGCATGTCAAGACAATTCCATGGGGTCTTTGAGTCCATATGTGAGCTTGGTTTGCCATTGGCTAGGTCAAACAGTCAAAATTTGCCTTTGTGCAGTCAAAACCCTAAAAATGACCATTTTGCCCTTTTGGTGATCTGATCAATTTTCTTGTGGAATTGTGATCCAAACATGATCAAATGGTCAATGTGAGTTCATAATGTTGATGTGAGTCAATTTTCATGAGATTTGACTGTCAATTGGCCACAGTTGACTTTTTCCCCAATACAGCTGATTTCCAGGTCAACTGTCCAATTGACTGGGCAAAATTTGGAATCAAGACTTGAAACTTGGTATGGATAAACTTGGGAGTCCAATATGAAGCATGAAAGTCATCTTAGGCATTTTTGGTCAAAATATCTTTGTGCAAACACAAACCCTAATTTGGGTCAACAGTGCAAGGAGAAGTCTTGAGCAGATGAAACCCTAACTGGATCTTGAGCTCCAAGGGCTTAGTGATGAGAAATTAATGAGAAATGAGAGGGCAAATTTTGGGGTACAACAGTTGCCCCTGTTCAATCTTCTTGAACCTGAAGAGTTAGATTGGCAAGTTTGCCTTTCGCGACTCGAGGGTAAAAGGAGATTGGACACTAGAGTGCCCTTAAATTTGCACTCATCAAAGCAATGGATGCGGGAATGGGCTTAGAGATGCCATTTGGAGATGGGCTTAACTATGCCATATGGAAGAGTGACAGAAACTTGTCGGGGATGGGCTTAAAGATGCCATCTGGAATGAGTATCAGAAAGGTGTCCATGTTTAGGACCAACTTTGAACTGGGGTCTGAATAAGCAATAGATTGACATCCGTTGTTGGGAAGAATCCATAAACTGTTTTCAGAAGTTGCATCTGAACAAGCGATAGATTAACATCCGTTGTTGGGAAGAATCCGTGAACTGTTTTCAGAAGTCTTGAGAAGAGACTGAACAAGCGATAGGTTAACATCCGTTACTTGGAGGACCCGTGAACTGTTTTCAGAAATCTTGGAGTTGAATAAGCAATAGAGCAACATCCGTTGTTGGGAAGCGTCCGTAAACTGTTTTCAAAAGTTGCATCTGAACAAGTTGATAGATTAACATCCGTTGTTGGGAAGAATCCATAAACTGTTTTCAGAAGTCTTGAGAAGAAACTGAACAAGTGATAGGTCAACATCCGTTACTTGGAGAACCCGTGAACTATTTTCAGAAATCTTGGAGTTTGAGGAGGAACCGGTGTAGGGTTTCCTGATGATGAGCTCGTGTAAAAACTGCATCCGGATGAATCTGGAATAAGCATTAGAATGTTGCCATGTCTGGGTCACATCTGAACTATTCTTGGAAAGAATCTCGGAAGATAATGTTTTTAGTTTGTCGACTGACCTTACCTGAAAAGGTAAAGAGTTAGTTATATGCAATGTCATGATGCATGATGCAATGTATGTTATATGATATGAATGTAAATGGATGCGCATGTAAGCTGGAGAGCTGTCTTGCAAAGGATGGATGAATCCGAGATGGCTGAAGATAAAAGTATCTTGACTGCTGCTGGGAAAAATAATTCCTGGTTGTTGCCGGAGAATAAGGAGCTTGGGTCGTATACCAATCTTCTGGGGAATTCCTGTCTTGAAGAGATCTTCACTGGAGAATCTTCGAATATACAATGAGGAACTGAGAACTGAGAGTCTTCAGATTTGCTTGGGGAATACCAGACCTTCAATCGTCGAGGGGCCTTAGAACCACTTGCGGAGACTTGGAATTTCCTTGGTAACTTGCAGGATAAGAGAAATTCTGATGATGTCTACTGGGGATTTTAGAACCTGGTAGACTTAAGCTGGGGAAGTAAGACTGAGAATCTCTAGTCTGGTGGGAAGCATTTCTGCGGGGAGAAGGTTCACTAGTCTGGCTCCGCTGGGGATACTGAAACTTGGTTCTGAGGGGAATTGAGTTCTGGAGGATTCTCTGGCTGGGGATAACAAAGATAAACTCCTCTGGGGATTGTATTGATAAGTTATGCTGGGGAACTCTGATGAACTCCGCTGGGGGATAGGAAAAAATTTGCCGAGTGCGATCTTCCGCGGCAATAAGCTGAGGATAACCCAGTTATAAGCCCTTGTGAGGAGTAACTTTTGAATAAAGCTTGGGAGAGACGTTCATACTCTGCAGGGGATAAGCTTCCAGAATCTACTGGGGATAAGCTTCAAGACTTGCTGGGGATATGGATTCCAAATTTCCTGGGGGTTTCCTTTGAAAGGGTATCAAGATATCCAACTGTACCTTCAACCTATCAGTAATCCTCTTTCTTGATTCATAAGGAAATGATTATGTTCAAATGCATATGCCTATTTAACAAAACATTGGACGTTTCTCAAAATAAAACAAATAGTGCAAGAGAAAGAAGAAAAAGGAACTGACACAAATTTCTGGGAAGAGTATTTGTATTAACTTTCTCTGAGTATATTTGTACAAAGGAGACAATCATCCTAGTAAGAGGATTTTGTCGTAAATATTGAAAGATTTGTACAAAATAAGGATGGCTATGTGAAATAATTCCATGGGATTCCATTCCGCTATAGCCTTCACAACTCTGAATATCTGTCCATTCAACGCTTCGTCTGCCGATGACTGGATTGATCAGAAGCCTGGAACTGGTTGATGAAGAGATTATCTTTGAAGTGATCCGACGAGACATAGTCATACGCTTTAATTCCCTATCTTTTGCCTGAATCTCCCTTTCGGGTTTTCGATCCACCGGGAAACCCCTTTCTGCCCAAGCCGCCCTTTCGGGTTTTCAACTTGTCGGGTGTACAGATTTTTTTTTTGTTTTTGTCCCTAATTTTTGCCTGAACCGCCCTTTCGGGTTTTCGGTTCACCGGGATGCCCATTTTTGCCCAAGCCGCCCTTTCGGGTTTTCAACTTGTCGGGTTATTTTATGCGTAGTATCTTTTGACTATGTCTGTGTTCGCAGGGTGCGGCAAATCTTCGCCGTCCATGGTGGTCAGAATCATTGCACCACCAGAAAATATGCTCTTGATCACAAATGGTCCTTCATATGTAGGAGTCCATTTGCCCCTGGGATCACTTTACGGCAAGATAATCCGTTTGATTACGAGATCTCCGACTTGATACACTTAACGTCTGACTTTCTTATTGAAGGCCTTGATCATCCGTTTTTGATACGTCTGACCATGGCATATAGCAGCGAGTCGCTTCTCGTCGATCGGATTGAGTTGATCAAGTCGGGTTCGCATCCAATCATCTTCATTCAAACCTGTGTCCTTCATAATCCTTAGAGAAGGAATCTGAACTTCCATAGGCAGGACAGCTTCCATGCCATATACCAACGAAAATGGGGTTGCCCCGGTTGAAGTACGTGTCGTCGTACGGTATCCATGTAGAGCAAACGGTAACATCTCATGCCAGTCTTTGTAAGTGACTGTCATTTTCTGAATGATCTTCTTAATGTTTTTGTTCGCAGCTTCAACAACACCGTTCATCTTCGGCCGATAGGGAGATGAATTGTGATGATAAATCTTGAACTGTTCGCACAATGCGGTGATCATCATGTTATTCAGATTTGTACCGTTGTCTGTGATGATCCTGTCTGGAACACCGTATCGGCATATGAGATTTTGCTTGATGAAGCGGGCAACCACATTTTTAGTAACAGAGGCGAAGGAAGCTGCTTCAACCCATTTGGTGAAATAGTCAATGGCAACCAGGATGAAGCGATGTCCGTTGGAAGCCATGGGTTTGATCTCTCCAATCATGTCAATACCCCACATTGCAAACGGCCAAGAAGCAGTCAGAACGTTGAGAGGAACCGGAGGGATGTGAACCTTGTCAGCATAGACTTGACATTTGTGGCAAGTACGGGAATGTTGATGGCAGTCAGCTTCCATGGTAGACCAGTAATAGCCTGCCCTTATGATCTTCTTAGCCATTGTATGCCCGCTCAAGTGAGTGCCAAATGTGCCGCTGTGTATCTCAGTCATGATCAACTCTGCTTCAGCTTTGTCTACGCATCGGAGTAATACACAATCATGGCTTCGTTTGTAAAGGATGTCGTTGCTCAAGAAGAACTTAGCAGCGAATTTCCTTAAGAACTTCTTGTCATTTACGGAAGCCCCTTCGGGATAATCTCTAGTCTCGAGATACCTTTTGATTTCACGGAACCAGGGTTGTTCCACTACTTCTTCGGTATTAATCTCGTGACAATACGCAGGTTCATCCATTCGCTCGATGGTGATTTAGGGAGCCTCGTTATCCCAGTTGAGTTTAAACATGGAGGACATTGTAGCTAGAGCATCTGCTAGCTGATTCTCTTCTCGCGGGAAATGCTCAAAGGTAATTTGTTCGAAATGAGGCAACAATGTCAAGACATGTTCTTTGTATGGGATAAGATTAGGATGCTTGGTATCCCACTCTCCTTTGATTTGACTGATAACCAAAGCCGAATCCCCAAATACAATCAAAGATTTAATCCCTAAGTCGATAGCAGCCTTGAGACCAAAGATGCAAGCTTCATACTCAGCCATGTTGTTTGTGCAGCTGAAGCAAAGTCGGGCCGTGAAAGGTGTGTGACAACCTTCCGGAGAAATGAGTACTGCACCGATACCGTTTCCAAGTGCATTTGAAGCACCATCAAAGTACAAGGTCCATCGGGATCCCTTTTCAGGTCCGTCATACGGTCCGTTACCTTCAATGTTGTCCAAATTCATGATGTCCTCGTCTGGGAAGTCAAACCTCATGGGTTGATAATCTTCGATAGCTTGATGGGCCAGATGGTCAGCTAGTACACTCCCTTTTATAGCTTTTTGGGTGGTGTACTGGATGTCATACTCAGTTAGGATCATTTGCCATCTAGCTATTCTTCCAGATAAAGCGGGCTTTTCGAAGATATACTTGATAGGATCCATTTTGGAAATCAACAAGGTAGTATGAGTCAACATATACTGCCTTAGTCGGCGAGCAGCCCATACCAAAGTGCAACAAGTTTTCTCGAGCAGTGAGTAGCGAGTCTCACAGTCGGTAAACTTTTTGCTAAGGTAATAAATAGCATGCTCTTTTCGACCAGACTCGTCATGCTGGCCCAAAACACACCCCATTGAGTTATCCAAGACGGTTAGATACATGATCAATGGTCTTCCTTCGACGGGTGGCATCAGAATAGGAGGTTCTAGCAAATACTCCTTGATCTTATCAAAAGCAGCTTGGCAATCGTCGTTCCATTCGACTACCTGATTTTTCTTCAAGAGTTTGAAAATTGGCTCACAGGTAGAAGTCAGATGAGAGATGAATCTGGCAATATAGTTCAAGCGCCCCAAGAACCCTCTAACCTCCTTTTCAGTACGGGGAGCAGGCATCTCTTGTATTGCTTTCACTTTTGCTGGATCGACTTTAATGCCTTTGTTGCTTACAATGAATCCTAGAAGTTTACCAGACCTAACTCCAAAAGTGCATTTACTTGGATTCAGCCTGAGTTTGTATTCTTTCAATCTGGCAAACAACTTTTCTAGATGTTCAAGGTGCTCCTCCTCTGTTTGTGACTGAGCTATCATATCGTCTACGTAAACTTCAATCTCATGATGTATCATATCATGAAATAAAGCTACCATGACGCGTTGATAAGTTGCCCATGCGTTCTTCAGCCCGAACGACATCACTTTGTAACAGAAAGTGCCCCATTGTGTGACAAAAGTTGTTTTCTCCATATCCTCGGGGGCCATTTTGATTTGATTGTAGCCCGAGAATCCATCCATGAAGGAAAACACTTTGTGCTGAGCTGTGTTGTCGATCAAAATGTCAATGTGTGGAAGTGGAAAATCATCTTTGGGGCTGACCCTATTCAAATCCCGGTAGTCCATACACATCCTGACTTTGCCATCTTTTTTGGGTACTGGCACGATGTTAGCGACCCATTGAGGATAGGACGTAACAGCCAGAAAGCCAGCGTCGAATTGCTTCATCACTTCTGCTTTGATCTTTTCAGACATGTCAGGCCTCATTCGGCGGACTTTTTGCTTGATCGGTGGACAGTCCTCTCTTGTGGGGAGACGGTGAACCACGATGTCTGTGTCTAAACCCGGCATGTCTTCATAAGACCAAGCGAAGATTTCAACATACTCATTCAACAACTGTATCAGGCGTTCCTTGACACTTGGTTCCAGATTGGCACCCACTTGCACCTCCTTCCGGTCTTCCTCGGTCCCTAAGTTGATAGTTTCCAATGACTCTTCGTGCGGTAAGATGGCCCTTTCCTCTTGCTGTAGAAGTCTGGCTAGTTCCCCTGGTACTTCACAACCTTCGTCATCTTCATACTCGGCTTGATTGACCAGATCTTCAGAGTTATTGAAGGATATAGCAGAATAGTCACCCATGGAATCCGGAGTGGATGGGTACCTGCATTTGTGAGTGTGGGTGTGTGTAAGGGATAGCCATCCTTAAACAAAAAATGCAAAAGGAAAGAAAATGAACACAACATTTTATCAAATGAAAAACGTCCAATGAATCATTAAACATGGCATATGGATATGAAAGTAGTCAAAACCCTTACAAATGGACCTACATGCCCCGGGCAAGGCATGAGGTAAAAAGATAGTGTACGGATTGTTTGAAAATAAATATTACAGACCAATAGGAAATGTTTGACAGATAAATTACTGATGAATAAAAGTGATGGGGACAAAGTCTTTTGCCTCCCAGTTGCACAATCCTCCTTTGACAGTTGGATAAATCCACTCTTCGATGTTGCTCTCTTTGTCTTCGTCCTCCAAGGCGTTGATTCCGTAGGGAGAAATTTTGACTGGCGCTCTTTCAATCTTCGAATGGCACATAGCTTTATGACCCGCGGTAGTGAACCCTAATCCAAATTTATCTGTTTTATGCGGAATATCAGGCAACTGCCCCCATGCTAAATTCTTCCCCTCCTTTATTGCGGCCCTTGCGTCCTCCAGAGATGCCATCCTGGCCATCTGCCTCGGTGTCTCAGCTGCCAACTTTGCTACTGTTATTTCAGGAAGGACTTCTTCGAAATGCTGGAAAGGTGTCTCAATGAACTCACCTTCTACCTCCACGTACCGGAAGGAGTTCAAGTGGCTGATCATGTACTCCTCTTCACCATGGACGGTAATGATCTTCCCCTTGACAGGATACTTCAACATCTGATGTAAGGAGGAAGTGACTGCCCCAGCATGGTGTATCCAAGGCCTACCCAACAAGAAAGAGTAAGACGGACGGATGTCCATCACATAGAAAGTAGATTTAAACACCTCAGTGCCTATCTTGATGGGAATATCAACCTCCCCATGGACCATTCTCTTCGAACCATCGAAAGCTCTGACAACAATATCACTCGGTTTCAACTCCAACCCTTCACAATCCAGTCGGTCCAAGGCCTTCTTAGGCAGTACATTCAGCGACGAACCAGTGTCGACCAAGACATGTGCGAGAGTAGTTCCTCGGCACTCGACTGAAATGTGTAAAGCATCATTGTGGTTTCTACCTTTAGGAGTTAGGTCGGCATCAGAGAAACCTAATCCATTGTCCGCAGTAAGGCTGGCCATGCAATTTTGAAATTGATCTGCAGAGGTTTCCTGGGGCACATGGGTTGCCTTCAGGAATTTTATCAGAGCTTTAGCGTGCGCCTCCGAGCAAAGTAGCAGTGCCAGCATGGAGATCTTTGAGGGGGTTTGCCCCAATTGTTCTACCACATCGTAATCACTCCTTTTGATTATCTTCAAGATCTCCTCCATTTCCTTCTTGGAGGTTTCCGGGATGACCAAGGGTTGAGCCCTCGTCCTGACGAGCTCATCTTGGGTTCCCTTACCTTTATCAGCAGCGGTAGGAGGGACAATACTAGGAACAACAACATCTTCAATCAATGGGGTTCTAGCAGAGAGTTTTATTGGTGCAGGGATGACCTTGTCAGCAGATGAGGGTCCAAAGATTGCTCTTGGAGGGGCAATCTCTGGAGAAAATATTCTCCCGCTCCGGGTGATTTTGCTCGTGCCTGCAATGTTACCAATGATGGCTTCTTCATCATCCGAACTTTGTTTGGTTATTTCGATTTGTTTAATACCATGGTAGTAGACGTCACCGCCATAGTTCCATGGTATTGACTTCTCAGAAACATAGGGGACAGGCCCTGGCATTGTCATCTTCAAAGGAACATATTTCGTAGCTGGTGTAATCTTAACAGGCTTTCTGACGGCCTTGGAAAGATTGGCGTGAATGGTTATGATTGAGACATTTTCAGTATGAGTTGGAACGGCAGAAACTTTTTCAAACAAAATTTGTCGACTGTCCATTAGGCCTTGGATGCCTTTCTTCAGTAACGGACAATCAAACGGCAGAGAGTAACAACAATAGCAGTCTTCTTTACATCCCGGAAAGATCCCGGCCTTTAACAGATTCAACTTGATGGTCAACAATGGAGTTATCAGATTATTGACATCAGCAACATACAAATCTTCTTCAATGGCATTGACATTTCGGCCGTGCTTCGGCATGGGAGCAGATATCACATTAGGCTTCTCCGGAGCGTCAAACTCCACCTCCTTCGCCTCTATCAGGTCTTAGATTTTATGCTTGAGTTCCCAACAATCATTGGTGTCGTGCCTAACACTGTCAGAATGGTAGACGCATTTAGCATTAGGATGATAATGCGGAGAGGACGTATTCACATTTTTTGGTGCCTCTTTGATAGTGGCGAGATTCAATTTCAACAGATGGGGAAGCACTTGCGCTGGCGTCATATTAATGCGGGTGAACTGCCGTTGTGGCCGTTCCACCCGTTGTTGATTTGGTTTGGACTGGTTATAGCGAGGCTGCTCACTTGAAGGGTTTTGGATCATTACGGCCCCCACGGTTGGCCGGCGCTCAGTCTTCCCTGCTCTTCTCTGAGAATATACCACAGCCGTTTCCTTCTTAAAAGGCTTCTTCTCAACACTTGCAGCAACACCCTTCTGAATTTTTCCTGACTTGATGCCAGCTTCTATTCTTTCGCCTGTTAAGATCAAATCGGTAAACCCCGCGGAAGAGTTACCAATCAGATGATTGAAAAATGGCCCAAATAAGGTCCCTAGAAACATATCAACAAGTTCACGGTCGGTTAAAGGAGGCTGCACCCTGCCAGCCAAATCCCTCCACTTTTGTGCATATTCTTTGAATCCTTCGCCTGTTCCCAATGACATACCCTGAAGTTGGGTACGCGTAGGAGCAAGGTCAGAATTGTACTGATATTGTTTGTAAAAGGCGGTGGCCAAGTCTTCCCAAATTCGGACGCTGGTTCCCTCTAGCTGATAAAACCACTCCAATTGAGCCCCAGAAAGGCTGTCTTGAAAGAAATGGATCCAAAGGTTTTTATCTGCCGTATAGGGTTGGATCTTTCTCACGTAGGACCTAAGATGCATTTTTGGACAGGACAGCCCATCATACCTCACAAGCACTGGCACTTTGAACTTTGGGGGAATCACAATCCCGGCAACCAAACCCAAGTCTTCAAAATCCAAACCCGGTACTCTTTGTAGCTCCATGGCGGCCAACCTGTCTTCTAAACCCTTGTATTTATCATCGGCTGGAGGGTATTGTTGATCAGAGTAGTCTTCATCCTCTTCGACCTCCTCTTCTTCCCCATCGGACTCGGAAGGTACCGCAGCCCCACCTCCTTTACTGGTTCCTTCATCGGAAATAGGAGGAAATTCAAGCACTCTCCTGGCCTCTCCGTCAAATCTTCTCCCTAGAGTAGCCACCCCGAGTCTCTTTTTCTTCTTTTTCACTGGGTCTTTATTCCCCAGCAAGGTCTTGAGATCCTCCTGACCCTTAGCCAAGGTCATCAGGAGTTGCTGGAACTGTGCATTTTGAGCCTGTAGGTCTTTGACTGTTTGCTCAAGATCCATCCTACTGAAATAAACAACAGACAGATAAGGAAACCTGGAGTGAGACCTGCTTATGCATATGATGAATGATATGCTTGTGTATGAAATGCATTCAAGGATTTAGAACATTCAAAATTGTTGCAGACAAAGAAGAACGCACGTCATATTAATAAGAAGAAATTCGTTAGTACATAAATGCCCCATGGGCCAAATATTACAAAAACTTCTCAAGGTAAAAAGACATTGCACATCCTCTTTAGTGCGATGTAGGTGTTGAGAGCCTCTTGCTCATGGAGTCGGCGGGTAAGCTCTAGAACCTTCTTCTCACTGGCGTAGAAGCTAGCTTCAAAAGTGTTTCGTTCCTCCTTGAGCTGAATCCAACTTTTCTGCATTTCCTCCCACGATGTAGGCATGTCAGGATGCAGGATGGTGTAGGGAACCTCTCCTTCCTTAACGGGCTCTTTAATCACAGGGAGAACATGAGGATAAGGCATCATTAGACTCTGGGCTCGGGCTCGTACCCACTTGAGATAAGGCTCGAGAGGGATGGAGTTCTTGTGTCCCAGAGTCTTGCTATCAACCTTGTTGGGCCTCCCCCAAGCTCTGATGAATCTTTGGCGAAGTCCTTGCGCATCGTTGTCGAAGTCAAAAACTAGGTCAGGAATCAACATGTCGTGAGGGCCATCCCTCCGTGCATATCCAAATTGCCTCAAAGCTAGACAAGGGTTATAGGTGATACCTCCTCTGATCCCAAGTAAAGGAACATTAGGAAACTCTCCACAACGATCGACGATGATGACATTTTCTCTGGACCGAGAACACCAATGTACATCAAAGTGAGTAAGAGTCATCAACCGTTGGGACCACCTTGAGCCTTGGTCATTCTTCAAGACAGATTGTGGAAGGTGCGAAATAAACCACCTTGCAAGGAGAGGAGTACAGCACATGAGAACACCCCTCTTTCTCATTGTTCGTGTGTAAAATGAGTGAAGAATGTCCCCAAGCAATGTTCGTATTGGATTTCTGGACAAGAAGATTTTGACGGTGTTGACATCTACCAATTGGTCAGAATTTGGGAACAAGACCAACCCATAGATAAGGAGTGCCACAATTTCTTCAAAGGCTTGTAGGTCCAATGAATTCCAACATTCTTGTGCCTTCTCAAACAAGAATTTTGCTAAGAATCCTTTGACGCCGCTTCTGGTTTCCCAATGTCCCTTGATGTCGGATGGTTGCAGATGTAATGCTCGAGCAACATCTTCCGGCTTTGGTTCCTTTTCCGTACCGTTGAAGGGTAGTTGATTAAGGATAGGGATTCTTAGGAGTTGAGAAAACTCCTCCAAAGTGGGCACCAACTGGTAATCAGGGAAAGTGAAACAGTGGTGAAGAGGGTCAAAGAACTGGAATAGCACTTTCATCATGTCTTCTTCAATGTTGGTGTTGACTAAGCTGAGCAGTCTACCATGTCTTTCACTGAAGGTTGAGCTTTCCGGAATTCTTGAGGTGAGCTCCTTGAGTTGAGGAGAGATTCTCACAAGGTTGACTTGGATGGTTTTTCTGCGAGGAATTTCCATGACTGTGATCGGTGGATCTGGAACTGACTGTTTAACGCTGGTTCGCGAAATGTCGCGGTAAGCAAGAGTCGCCACCGTCTTTTATTTTCTCCAAATGGAAAGGACAAAAGCACAGAAAAATTCCTTAAAGAGATTGCTCTCGGTTCGGGAGGTAGATTATAGAAAGGGAAGGTGTTAGCACCCTTTCTATCCATGGTTATCCATGGGCTCTTAGATACTTGCTCATTTGTGTTTTCAAAAATGGTTCGTTTGCTTTTCAACTGTGGGTTTAAAAAGTTTCTTTGAAAATTCCAGTTCGACTCTTGTATCAGTCCTCAAGAGTGTTTGAAAAATTGCTTTCGAAAGCTTTTTGAAAAGGTGTCGGTGTGAAAAGTATTTTTTGATTTGTTTTTGAATTTAGAGCAAGTATCTTAGAGTTGTCTACCTACCCTAAGGAATTCGTCTGTGTAAATGTCCTTTAAAGTAGTGCCATCCCACCATTGAGAGGTAGGTAGCACCACCGTTGGAGGTGTTCGGGTCAATTCGAGGTTCGGGATATGGTGATCACCGGAGCAATGGGAAGACACCTTAGAAGCTACCCTCATGCCAGATTCCCGGATCATGAGGACTTACTAAGACATCCTCTACTCGACGATCACCTTTCGAGGCAAGGCAACAGTGAGGCGTACCCTAAGAGTGGTGTGTGAATTTGTGTGTTGTTTTCATGTTATATTTTATCTTTTACATGTATCATGGTGTTCTACGCTTGTTTTTATTTTTGTCCATACATTCTTTCATGCCTTTGATTAACAGTTAAAAAGTTGCGAGAAAAGTAAATTCTAAGCTATTACAAACGGCGCGGGTCCACATCGCCAAAATTAACCAGGACCCGATTTGACAGAAAGATAGAGAAAGTAAAGAAATAAAAGTGCGAGAAGATTAATTACAAGGCTTCAGGAGAGATACATAAATATTTACAAGAAATAAAATAAGTGCGAATTAATAATTAAATCGAAACAAGGGCGTTGGACCCTTTTTGCAAAGTTAAAATAATGAGGAATTAATTAAAATTAAAAGAAAGAAAGAACTTGTTTTTTTGGTATTTTTTAGTGTTTTAGGATTTAATAAAAAAAAGAATTAATTAAAATAAATACTAACCCTAATTCTAGTGGCTTTTAATTTATTAAGAAAACATTGAATTTTAACCTAAATTAACCCTAATTTTTATATACAAATTTAATTATGAAAATAAATAAAATAAATAATATTATTCATGAAAGAAAAATAAAAAGGATGAAAAATTATTAATTAAACCTAATTCTATGTTTTTAGATTTTATTATGAAAAGAATTAAAATTATAACCTAATTTAAAACTAAATAATTATACAAATTTATTTATGGAAAATATTAAAACAAAAATATTTATTATATTTTTCCTCTTTTCTGATTTTTTTGATTTTTAGGTGTTTTTGATATTTTATGAAAATAATAAATTAATTAAATACAAGAATTAAAATAAAAATAGAAATAATGTAAAAGAAAATATTTGAACAAAGCAAACCTAGGGGGTTCAGACCCCAAATGGGAGGTATCTTGGTAATTCAGGCCCATTCAATTTCCTGGCCTTGTGGACTTTTTCACTAGCGTGTAGCAGCGTTGACCATGGTTCATCATATTCCTTGGATCTGGGCCTTTGATCTGATGCCTTTGGACGCGTGGATGGCTTGATTATGGAGGTGCATGATGATCCATAACGCTTATGCTGCATATGAACATTAGAGGAAAAAATATATAGAAAGAATGAAGACCTGGGGCTCGAACCCAGGTCATGTACATTGCCAACACTTTCGCTTACCAACTGTGCCAACTCACGCGTTTTAATATATAATGAATAACAAACATAATAAATAAAACAAAAGCGTTAATGAGTCTTTGCGCGCGAGTTTTCAAACCAGCCAATCGTTGGCAGCCACGATATCATCTTCTTCATGTTCCTGAAACACAAACACAAAAGCCACGGTTTTCTGAGCGTTTTCTTAGGCCGGTTATGGAAAAATAGCGACTAGCTCAGGAACACTCATAAATTGAGCGCGAGCATAGCTTCCTCTTCGTCCAGACACGCTGATTCCAATGGTGGTGGTTTCAAGTCTCAATTTTTCCTTATTTGAAAAACCCTAATTCAAGGTCCTGTAAACCCTAGAATTTGGTAATGGTGAAATCGTCTACAGCTTGCAAAAACTCAATCAAGATAGATGGTTAGCTTTAGAATCACACAAGGAATATGAATCAACAATTAAAATGCCATGAAAATGCATAGATTTTAAAACACGATTATGGAAAAAAAAGTGGAAAAGTGAGCTTCTGTACAACGATTCAAGAGGTTATATTTGATGTTTTTGATTGGGAATCATTCAGTGAAGCTTCAGCAAGCCAATGAGACAAAAATCGTGCCTTGAATCAACCTGCAAGTGAGTTTTCAGAATTGAGTTTTTTGCCAAAAAATTCAAGTTTGTCAATTGGTTTCTGCGCAGCTTCAATGGTCCAAGGCCTTAGGTTTTCATTCAGGCTTATGTAATGAATCAATTAGGTCAAGAAAAACCAAACAAATCAATTGCATTCATGGTTTTTGGAAATTTGATTTTCAAGATCTTTTTCAAATATTTTCCATGTGTTTTTGTACAAAATAAGATCAATTCTCTCCAAATCTTTCCCTATTTAATCATGCACGAGTTATGGAGTAGATTTCATGCAAAGAAAGATTGGAATACTTAGGTTAAATATTTTCCATGTATTTAATTTGATTTAAATGAATTATTATAAATAAAAATTCAAATAAATAAATAAAAAATGAAGAAATACCTCCCTTTGGGCCAAGTGGTCGTGCACATGCCATGGATGATGAATTGTGGAAGAAAAATGGGCCCATTAGCAAATTTAGGTCATTTGAATCAATGTTGACTTTTCAAAATATCCAAAAATTTCCCAACTTCCACAAGGCATAACTTGCTCAATTTTTAAGCTTTTCTCATGTTCTTGGACATTTTGGAAAGGTCCTTGAGTCCTCTAACCAATGCCTTTGGTCTCATGTCATTTTGAATTACCAATCTCAAGTTATGACCTTTGACTTAAAGTCCCTTTTTGTTGACTTTTGAAAATGACCTATAATGTTGAAATTGATAACTTTTTGTGAGAGAATTTCTTGGACTTGAAGTATGAAGATGAGTTGTAGGAAATGTCTTTCTCTTCAAAATGAGCTTTGGATGGAATTTTTCTGATAATCCATGTGAAAGTTATGCCCTGGTCAATTTACAGTTGACTTTTTCAACTGTCCAAATAAGGAAACTTTTGCATCTTGATGATTTTTGAGCCAAGCTTTGAGAATCATGATCAAGCATTGATAAAATGATGTTTGTGGCTTCAAAATGATATGTTGACCAAAAATTTGAACTTTTGACTTCCAAATGACCATTTTGCCCCTGCAGTTGACTGTAGTGCAATTAGGGTTTTTGACTGTGCAATTTTGAGCTGTAAGTCTTGAAACTTGATATGAGGATGCTTGACCATATTTATAGGCTTGTGAGACTTGATTGGACCTTTGAAAACTTCATTTTCTTGATCAGAACAAAAACCCTAATTTTGACTGCTTAGGAGACCCTTGCACTGTGCAACCCTTGGGGAGTTTTGAAGCTTGACATGGCAATTTCTTGAAGAATATGGGAGGGCAAATTTTGGGGTACAACAGTTGCCCCTGTTCAATCTTCTTAGACCTGAGGATGCAGATTGGCTGACGTGCCTTTCGTAATCCGAGGGTAGAAGATGATTGAACACTAGAGTGCCTAGAAATTTGCGCTCACATAGTAGCAGTGTGATGGAAATGGGCTTATAGATGCCATTTGGAGATTGATGGGGGATGATGGGCTTATAGATGCCATCTGGATGTTGATCGCGTAAGAGATTCCTTAGCGAGAACTTGCGTACCTGCAAAACAGAAAAATGAGCACCTGACATGTTGCAGGAGCTGATTTTCAGATGCTTGGTGTAGATATGTCCTGGCTGGTTACAGGAATTGGATCTTTGAATTCTTCAGACGTGCCCTGGCGAGATACAGGAATCGAGTCTGGTAATATTAGTCTTCAACGGATACACCCTGGCAAGATTCAGGTATCGGATCCTCGAACTCTTCAGATACACCCTGGCAAGATACAGGAATCAGATCTGGTATTCAGAAAGGTTGGTGAGTTATCTCTACTGACAGGTTATTTCCATGGATGGGTGGTCTATAACGACGAGTGTCTATGACGACGAGTGTTTATAACGACGAGTGTCTATACCGACGAGTGTCTATGACGATGAGTGTCTATGACGATGAGTGTCTATAACAACGAGTGTCTATAACGACGAGTTTCTATAACGACGAGTGTCTATAACGACGAGTGTCTATAACGACGAGTGTCTATAACGACGAGTGTCTATTACGACGAGTGTCTATAACGACGAGTGTCTATCACGACGAGTGTCTATAATGACGAGTGTCTATCACGACGAGTGTCTATAACGACGAGTGTCTATCACGACGAGTGTCTATTACGACGAGTGTCTATAACGACGAGTGTCTATAACGACGAGTGTCTATAACGACGAGTGTCTATAACGACGAGTGTCTATTACGACGAGTGTCTATAACGACGAGTGTCTATCACGACGAGTGTCTATAACGACGAGTGTCTATAACGACGAGTATCTATGACGACGAGTGTCTATGACGACGAGTGTCTATCACGACGAGTGTCTATAACGATGAGTGGAAGTAATTTTAACTGGACTTGTCTTCTTTTGACTGGATTTGTCTATTTTGACTGAATTTGTCTATTTTGACTGAATTTGTCTACTCTGACATAGCTGATCATTTAACTGTATCCTTCCTGAAAGGTAAAGGTCAATCATATGTCGTACACGATATGGATCAAGCAACGACATAAATGAGATTGTATGACATGATGCGTATATGCAGGTATCATGATGTATGAAAATGTGATGTTTATGAATGTATCTGTGTCTAGGAAAATAGATCCTTGACGGATGCCGGGAAGTCACTCCTGGGCTGATGTTGAAGGATAGATTTTGCTTCCGCTGGGGATGATAGTTGCAAGAATACTGATAGGAGAAGATAACTCCGTGGGGGAATAGACTTGGCGAATGGAATAACTCTGCGGGGAGAAAAGTACTCTAACGACCATGCTGGGGAGAAATACTCTGTGGGGAGAGAAATACTTTGCTGAGTTGTTGTTAATAACTTGCTGAGGGTACCCTTGTTGTGTTGGAAGTGCTGATAGACTTCGCTGGGGATAAGAAGACTTCGTCGAGGACGCTCTTTCCGTGGCTTTTGGCTGAGGATAACCCAGTTATATCCTGGTAGGGAAATAACTCTTTGAATAAAGTCGGGAGACGCGTTCATGCTCTGCGAGGGAGAAGCTTCCAGAATCTACTGGGGATAAGCTTATTGCTTGGGGAGATGGATTCCAACTTTCCTGAGGAAACTAGATTGGACTCTCCTGGGGGAGGATTGAACTGTATTGGTTATGTTCTACTGAATGTTTGGTATACCGCCGGGGAACAATCTTTAGACCAAGACTGCCGGGGATGCCTGTTAAGAGTGCATATATGCTGCTGGGGAATGTTGAGATCTGCTGGAGGGTACCCAACTTTCCTTAAGTTTGATAATATAGCTTGGCTTGGGGAGAGTGTACTGACTTGCTGACTCATTCTCTGGGGAATTGAAATGTACTGGTTAGGTTCTTCAGCTGAACTCACCTTGGTACCTTGGCGGACAGAGCCATTAAATCGCTGAACAACTCATCATTGCCCCTGTTTCTGAGGTGGGAGAGGGAGACCTGTGAGGTGCTGATAGTTGTTGATGGACAAACTCTTCTTCTGATAGACAGGTGACAGGATGACAGGACATAGTCGTACGCTTTAATCCCTAACTTTTGCCTGGACCTCCCTTTCGGGTTTTCAGTCCACCGGGATACCCATTTTTGCCCAAGCCGCCTTTTCAGGTTTTCGACTTGCCGGGTGTACAGATTTTTTTCATTTCATCCCTTATTTTGCCCTAACCCTTTTGGTTCGCCGGGAAGCCCTAATTTTTGCCTAGGTATGTCAACCTAGCGGGTCTTTGATTTTGCGCAGTATTTTTTTGACTATGCCCACGCTCTCAGGATGTAGGGAGTTGCCCCTGTTAGAAGTGTTTTGCCCCGCCACCAGAAGGTGTTTGATCAGGCAAGATTCGTTGTTGGAATGCCCCAAGTGACTCAGACGGAGATTTGCCCCAGGCTGTTAGGCGTTGTTGAGAGATTCTCCGAATCTTGATTGGACTGCCCCAGATGATGGACCATAGTCATGTCTGCCCCTTGATTGGAGGTACTTCTGTTCATTAGGCATTCGTCGTGCGAACTTCTATGCTGTTCAAACAAAAAGTCATATGCAAACAAAGTTATGTTAAAAATGCAAAGCCTATGTCTGTCTTGAAGATTTTGAGAATGCATTCTTTTTTCATAAAACAAATGAATGTTTGTAAAATGTGATGTCAACTCCGTATTTACCGTAGGCCTTAAGGAGTCAGGATACCTTTCGTCACAGTATGCTTTCGAACTAACCCATGCTTCAGCTAGGACTTTTAAGGGTTATAACGTGGCCTGGTTCATGGTTTAAGAAACAAAGGATAAAGGCTCAAATTATTTGTACCCACCCGCTCTTCGTGATGTTCTTCAATCCTAAACTCAGCTGATCGTGCGTTAGTCCTTATTTGAGTTTTTGTCCTGATGTTCCAATGATGGTTCAGATATTGATGATTTGTTCTGAATAGACAGTCATTTTTGTTTTTGTTGAGGGTTTGTAAGACCTCTTTCTTTTCTGATTTTTTGTTATCCCTTTCTTTTTTTGCATGAACTGTTTCCTTTTTCGGAATCACAGTCAGTGGGATGCCCCAGTTTCGTAAGTCTCCTTCATGGGTTTTGACTTAATGGGCTTTTTAGTTTTTTTTTGAGATGTAATGACTGCCTATCTGTATGATTGTTCAGAACCATCACTGTCTTTTGTTTTGTAAGGACCTCTTTGGTGCCATTCGTTATGCACTTGGATCAACTGAGAGACTACCCTGCCCCAGGTTATGATTAAGGGTTTTAAATTTCAAAAAGAAAAACTCCTACTTCTTTGGCTCAGAGGGGTTGACGAGGGATTATCATCCTTATAACTCCAGTGTTTAGGGATTGAAACAATGCCTGTGCCTCATCAGCGGGGTCTGTTCAAAAGCATACTGTAGATTATGATATCGTTTTTGTCATCCTCCCTCAAGAGGCTTAGAATTATTAATCGAGAGTTGGCATCAGAAAAAATATGAAAATAATTTGCACATAGTGAATACGAAATAATTACTTCAAAACAGACATGTGTAGTGCATTAATGAAATAACAATGTTTGACATGAAACAAAATGTTTGAACAATTGAAAGAAGATTACAAATTGAACATTCGAATGAACAAAAAATCCAATCCTAGCCATGTCTTGGCAAGGGAGCAGTTGTCACATTGGGAGTCTCTGGAGAGTCAAGTTGGACTTCCTTTGCATCAATCAGATCTTGAACCCTATTCCTCAAAGTCCAACAGTCATCTGTAGCATGCCCCGGGCTGTCAGAATGATAGGTGCAGCGAACATTGGGATTGTACCTTGAAGGTGTCCTGTTAGGATTCTTCGGGGGATCCATGAGAGTTACCAACTTGGTTTCCAGCAGCTGTGGCAATATCTGTGACAAGGTCATGCCGAGGGGAGTAAATTGCCTCTTAGGTCTTTCTTCCCTTTGTTGGTGGTGACGCTGAGGAGTACCGGCCGGCTTTGCAATAACCACCGCGTTGACATCTTGGCGGTGTTCGGACCTACTCTGCCCTTTTGAGCCATAGACAACACTAGATTCTCTCTTGGATGGTTTCTTCTCAGTGTTCGAGGAGTCACCATTCTGTATTTTCCCTGACTTGATGCCAGCTTCTATTCTTTCCCCGGTCAAGATCAGATCTGTAAACCCAGCAGCAGAATTCCCAATCAGGTGGTTGAAGAATGGACCAGACAGGGTCCCCAAGAACATGTCGACGAGCTCGCGGTCAGTCAGAGGTGGTTGTACCCTTCCAACAAGGTCCCTCCATTTTTGGGCATATTCTTTGAAACCTTCACCCGTACCCATAGACATCCCCTGAAGCTGAGTGCGCGTGAGAGCGAGGTCGGCATTGTACTGGTACTGCTTGTAGAATGCAGTGGCTAAGTCTTCCCAGGTACGGATGTTGGCTCCATTCAGTTGATAGAACCAGTCAAGTTGAGTCCCTGAAAGACTCTCCTGAAAAAAGTGGATCCATAAGTTCCTGTCGGCTGTGTAGGGCTGGATCCTCCTCATGTATGACCTGAGATGCAGCTTTGGACAGGATGCCCCGTCGTACTTTGCAAAGGTAGGTGCCTTGAATTTGTGTGGGATCACTACCCCAGAAGACAGACCTAGATCCTCGAAGTCCAGGCCAGGCACTTTTTGTATCTCCATAGCACTTAGCCGGTCTTCCAACTGTTTGTACCTATCCTCAGCCGGAGGGTACTGTTCGTCATTGAAATCTGTCTCATTGTCGGAGACCACTGGACTGGGAACCCTTTCCTCTTGATGACTGCCTTTCCCCACAGATGGAGTTGTCCTCTCAGCTTCATCCTGCAGGGTGTTCCCAGATCTGCGTCTAGGGCTGAACAAAACAGTCCTCTTCTTCTTCTTTTCCTTCTTTAAGAGCAGAGCCTTCAGATCTTGTTGCCCCTGGGTCAAATTCATGATCAGCCCTTGGAACTGGGCGTTCTGAGCCTGGAGGGCCTTGATAGTGTGCTCGGTTGAGGATTCAGGATTCATGACGAGACTGCTGAAATAAACAGCGAAGAAGGTAAGCAACCTGCAGAGAATGGGTACCTGTTATGCAATGATATGTATGATATGCATGCAATGATTTCAAGGACCTCGCGGGGTAAACAGAGAAACTTGTTAGAGTTTGGGTCCGGTAGCCTGATTGAAGGAGACCCATGTTATTGAGAATTCTTCTTCAAGGGTCAAAGGCTCACCATATCCAGTGGGTCATAGCCCCTGACAACCTTGTCTAGAGGAAAATAAATCCCCTTTGCCCCTTGCCGGACAGTTGGTTCATCATGACCTGCATCACAAGCCCTTGAGATCCTTGAAATGGGTTAGGATGTATGCAATGGTATGATGTTATGGTATGCATGGGGTAATGTGAGTAACCCTGTTATGAGTCCCAACTAAGGACTGCAAACCAAAACCTGCAAGAAATTCAAGTAAACCTGTCATGAGTCCCAGTTAAGGACTTAAAACATAACCTGTAAGAAACTTAATACCCTGTTATGAGTCCCAATTAAGGACTACAAACTAAAACCTGCAAGAACAAGTGTCAGGTAACAGGCATGCAGATAGTCAAGTACGAAGGCACACAAGTCACACAAAAGAGCCCTTAGAGTTTAGGCCAGCATGAAGTTTGGGGTACTACCCTCTTGAAGTTGGTGGGTTCATACCTGTCCTAATCAAAAGTAACCGGGTTCTTAGAGGATCCCAATATCATGGACTACCCTCAATCGGTCATAACTCCAGCATCGCAATCTTTTCTTGCAGCCAGAACCATCACGAGAGTTTAGCCTCAATGGGCGTAGCGTACTGCTACTGTTCTAAAGGCCAAGTTGGGTCATTTAAGGTTCTAAGGTCTGTTGGTGCTTGATGACTCCTTGGAAGACCCATATTCTCCCCGTTTCAACACGAGGGATATCGGTACAGACCAAGGCGCCACACCAACGTAGCCACTGCTTCACCCATGTCGGTATACGCCGGACAGGTCCCTCACAGCTTATGCTACCTAAACAGGGTATCCCCAGATCCGGGTTAGGATCTATGTCACTCCCAGGCAACCCACAAATTTAAAGCAGACAAGTCAATACAATTGAAAACACAGTTATGAACTAACCCTAAGGTACACCTCACTTTAAGTTTTTTCCCCAGCAGAGTCGCCAGTTCTGTGATCGGTGGATCTGGAACTGACTGTTTAACACTGGTTCGCGAAATGTCGCGGTAAGCAAGAGTCGCCACCGTCTTTTATTTTCTACAAATGGAAAGGACAAAAGCACAGAAAAATTCCTTAAAGAGATTGCTCTCGGTTCGGGAGGTAGATTATAGAAAGGGAAGGTGTTAGCACCCTTTCTATCCATGGTTATCCATGGGCTCTTAGATACTTGCTCATTTGTGTTTTCAAAAATGGTTCGTTTGCTTTTCAACTGTGGGTTTAAAAAGTTTCTTTGAAAATTCCAGTTCGACTCTTGTATCAGTCCTCAAGAGTGTTTGAAAAATTGCTTTCGAAAGCTTTTTGAAAAGGTGTCGGTGTGAAAAGTATTTTTTGATTTGTTTTTGAATTTAGAGCAAGTATCTTAGAGTTGTCTACCTACCCTAAGGAATTCGTCTGTGTAAATGTCCTTTAAAGTAGTGCCATCCCACCATTGAGAGGTAGGTAGCACCACCGTTGGAGGTGTTCGGGTCAATTCGAGGTTCGGGATATGGTGATCACTGGAGCAATGGGAAGACACCTTAGAAGCTACCCTCATGCCATATTCCCGGATCATGAGGACTTACTAAGACATCCTCTACTCGACGATCACCTTTCGAGGCAAGGCAACAGTGAGGCGTACCCTAAGAGTGGTGTGTGAATTTGTGTGTTGTTTTCATGTTATATTTTATCTTGTACATGTATCATGGTGTTCTACGCTTGTTTTTATTTTTGTCCATACATTCTTTCATGCCTTTGATTAACAGTTAAAAAGTTGCGAGAAAAGTAAATTCTAAGCTATTACAAACGGCGCGGGTCCACATCGCCAAAATTAACCAGGACCCGATTTGACAGAAAGATAGAGAAAGTAAAGAAATAAAAGTGCGAGAAGATTAATTACAAGGCTTCGGGAGAGATACATAAATATTTACAAGAAATAAAATAAGTGCGAATTAATAATTAAATCGAAACGAGGGCGTTGAACCCTTTTTGCAAAGTTAAAATAATGAGGAAT
The DNA here is from genome assembly GCA_948472305.1 of Vicia faba. NCBI lineage: Eukaryota > Viridiplantae > Streptophyta > Magnoliopsida > Fabales > Fabaceae > Vicia > Vicia faba. The sequence goes on along the minus strand of OX451739.1, from coordinate 334,467,743 downwards.
TAATTAAAATTAAAAGAAAGAAAGAACTTGTTTTTTTGGTATTTTTTAGTGTTTTAGGATTTAATAAAAAAAAGAATTAATTAAAATAAATACTAACCCTAATTCTAGTGGCTTTTAATTTATTAAGAAAACATTGAATTTTAACCTAAATTAACCCTAATTTTTATATACAAATTTAATTATGAAAATAAATAAAATAAATAATATTATTCATGAAAGAAAAATAAAAAGGATGAAAAATTATTAATTAAACCTAATTCTATGTTTTTAGATTTTATTATGAAAAGAATTAAAATTATAACCTAATTTAAAACTAAATAATTATACAAATTTATTTATGGAAAATATTAAAACAAAAATATTTATTATATTTTTCCTCTTTTCTGATTTTTTTGATTTTTAGGTGTTTTTGATATTTTATGAAAATAATAAATTAATTAAATACAAGAATTAAAATAAAAATAGAAATAATGTAAAAGAAAATATTTGAACAAAGCAAACCTAGGGGGTTCAGACCCCAAATGGGAGGTATCTTGGTAATTCAGGCCCATTCAATTTCCTGGCCTTGTGGACTTTTTCACTAGCGTGTAGCAGCGTTGACCATGGTTCATCATATTCCTTGGATCTGGGCCTTTGATCTGATGCCTTTGGACGCGTGGATGGCTTGATTATGGAGGTGCATGATGATCCATAACGCTTATGCTGCATATGAACATTAGAGGAAAAAATATATAGAAAGAATGAAGACCTGGGGCTCGAACCCAGGTCATGTACATTGCCAACACTTTCGCTTACCAACTGTGCCAACTCACGCGTTTTAATATATAATGAATAACAAACATAATAAATAAAACAAAAGCGTTAATGAGTCTTTGCGCGCGAGTTTTCAAACCAGCCAATCGTTGGCAGCCACGATATCATCTTCTTCATGTTCCTGAAACACAAACACAAAAGCCACAGTTTTCTGAGCGTTTTCTTAGGCCGGTTATGGAAAAATAGCGACTAGCTCAGGAACACTCATAAATTGAGCGCGAGCATAGCTTCCTCTTCGTCCAGACACGCTGATTCCAATGGTGGTGGTTTCAAGTCTCAATTTTTCCTTATTTGAAAAACCCTAATTCAAGGTCCTGTAAACCCTAGAATTTGGTAATGGTGAAATCGTCTACAGCTTGCAAAAACTCAATCAAGATAGATGGTTAGCTTTAGAATCACACAAGGAATATGAATCAACAATTAAAATGCCATGAAAATGCATAGATTTTAAAACACGATTATGGAAAAAAAGTGGAAAAGTGAGCTTCTGTACAACGATTCAAGAGGTTATATTTGATGTTTTTGATTGGGAATCATTCAGTGAAGCTTCAGCAAGCCAATGAGACAAAAATCGTGCCTTGAATCAACCTGCAAGTGAGTTTTCAGAATTGAGTTTTTTGCCAAAAAATTCAAGTTTGTCAATTGGTTTCTGCGCAGCTTCAATGGTCCAAGGCCTTAGGTTTTCATTCAGGCTTATGTAATGAATCAATTAGGTCAAGAAAAACCAAACAAATCAATTGCATTCATGGTTTTTGGAAATTTGATTTTCAAGATCTTTTTCAAATATTTTCCATGTGTTTTTGTACAAAATAAGATCAATTCTCTCCAAATCTTTCCCTATTTAATCATGCACGGGTTATGGAGTAGATTTCATGCAAAGAAAGATTGGAATACTTAGGTTAAATATTTTCCATGTATTTAATTTGATTTAAATGAATTATTATAAATAAAAATTCAAATAAATAAATAAAAAATGAAGAAATACCTCCCTTTGGGCCAAATGGTCGTGCACATGCCATGGATGATGAATTGTGGAAGAAAAATGGGCCCATTAGCAAATTTAGGTCATTTGAATCAATGTTGACTTTTCAAAATATCCAAAAATTTCCCAACTTCCACAAGGCATAACTTGCTCAATTTTTAAGCTTTTCTCATGTTCTTGGACATTTTGGAAAGGTCTTTGAGTCCTCTAACCAATTCCTTTGGTCTCATGTCATTTTGAATTACCAATATCAAGTTATGACCTTTGACTTAAAGTCCCTTTTTGTTGACTTTTGAAAATGACCTATAATGTTGAAATTGATAACTTTTTGTGAGAGCATTTCTTGGACTTTAAGTATGAAGATGAGTTGTAGGAAATGTCTTTCTCTTCAAAATGAGCTTTGGATGGAATTTTTCTGATAATCCATGTGAAAGTTATGCCCTGGTCAATTTACAGTTGACTTTTTCAACTGTCCAAATAAGGAAACTTTTGCATCTTGATGATTTTTGAGCCAAGCTTTGAGAATCATGATCAAGCATTGATCAAATGATGTTTGTGGCTTCAAAATGATATGTTGACCAAAAATTTGAACTTTTGACTGCCAAATGACCATTTTGCCCCTGCAGTTGACTGTAGTGCAATTAGGGTTTTTGACTGTGCAATTTTGAGCTGTAAGTCTTGAAACTTGATATGAGGATGCTTGACCATATTTATAGGCTTGTGAGACTTGATTGGACCTTTGAAAACTTCATTTTCTTGATCAGAACAAAAACCCTAATTTTGACTGCTTAGGAGACCCTTGCACTGTGCAACCCTTGGGGAGTTTTGAAGCTTGACATGGCAATTTCTTGAAGAATATGGGAGGGCAAATTTTGGGGTACAACAATGACCTACAAAACAAGAACAAAGATGAAGATCTAAACCCTTGAAATGGTTAGTGAATGCATATGATGCTTTATGATGTTTATGATGTATGCACAAAACATATGTACAAACAATTCACACCAAACCCTAGTTTCAGGCTTGCATGAGGTTTCATAGGTAAGTACCCTCTTGAGTGTAGTTGGCTTAAAAAAACTGTCCTATAAATAGTAACCGGGTTCTAAGGAGCTCAATATCCTTGGATTGTTTTCATCGTTCATTGTTTTGGTTTAGCCACGTAACTAGCGACCAAAATATTCCAAGAAAACAACCCTCAATGAGTGTAGTATCGAGGATCTACCAACTTCGGACTGCACCAAAGCCGGTCATCTCACTACCCCTAATAAAAGGCCAAGATGATCAAGTAAGGTTCTAGGTCATTAGTGCTTAGTGACATCACTCAGCGGCCCCGTACTCTCCTTGATTGAACTCAAGGGTTACCGGTACTCACAAATATGTCGCACTAATATAGCTATTGCTTCGACCGTGTCGGTATACCCCGCACAGTTTCCACAACGTATTGCTATCTATGAATGTTTCCCCAAATCCGGGTGTAGGATTGCAAACCCAAACAAGAGAGCCAAGATATAAAGCAATAAAATCAAACAATTAATCATGCAAGAGGGTGATCTAAGCCCTAAGGTTACTCCACTTTTAAATTTTCCCCAGCAGAGTCGCCAGTTCTGTGATACGGTGGGAGAACTGACTATGGTTTTGCATTTGTTTTCGCAAATGTTTCGGTTGAGCAAGAGTCGCCACCGACTTTTTATTTTATCTTAAGGAAAGGTTTAAAAAGCACAGCAAAAACCTTTGAGATATTTTCTTGGGTTCGGGGAGTAGATTATAGAAAGGGAAGGTACTAGCACCCTTTCTATCCATGGTTATCCATGGGCTCTTAGGTACTTGCTTAGATCAACTTGCCTTAATGATCAATTGTTTGAAATGGTGCTTTGTGTGTGGTTTTGAAAAATGTTTTGAAAAAGATGCCTTGTCTAGGCTACCCTTGTAACAATTCTTTACTCGAATGTTTTACAAAAGGTGTTTGTCTTTTTGAAAAGATGTTTCAAGGTTTTTTTGAAAGTTTGTTTCGAAAGTGTAGTGATGTGTGTTTTAAAAATGGGCAAGTGTTTTGTTTTGCAAGTTGACAAGTACTTAAGAGTTATCTACCCTAAAGTTCTCAAATATTTTTGCTATGTTTTAACCCTTTTAACAATTTTGTTCCACCATTGAATTTGGTGGACAATCTTGTGTTAGGATGTGAAAGGGACGGGTGTGGGTCATCATTTAGACCATAATTGCAATGGTGCCAAGTATCTTTGGGCAATTTCCTTTTAAGGGACTTGATCATTTTTAGGCAACTTACGAAAGCGTCATCGAGGGACTATGATCATTTGAATTGTTTGTTTTTCCCAAAGAGACCTAACATGCAACATGGCCCATTATTGAAGGCAACAAGTGGAATACCCTAGGGGTGCAAGTGTGATATGTGTTGTCCATTTTCATGCTTGATTATCTTGAAATTAGGTCAAACTATTTTTGTTCTTTTTATTTGCATACAAACCCTAATTCTAACATGGTATATTTAGAAAGCAATAAAGTGCGAAATTTAAAGTTCCTAAGCTATTACAACATAATATGGGAAAGGGGGGTACAAATGTTCAAATGGGGGGTATTTGACAAGGAATTTAAACCTAGCTATTACATCGATTTGGAATTATTTACAAGATAATTGATTGCACAAATTAAATGGAAATAAAATAAATATGCAGGATGCAAGAGGTTTTTTATATGTATGAAAAAAATATTTTTTATATGTCAAATAATCACAATAAAAAAAGTATTATTTTTTGGAGTTTTTGTGTTTTAAGGGCAAAACCCTAATTTATTAAGTAAATATATTAATTATTTAATATGTACAAGTATTTATTTATTATATACAAAAATAAAATAAAAATGAAGTATATTTATAACAAAGTATTTTTTGAGGTCAAATATTAATAAAAGAAAAAATGTATGTATTTTTGTATTTTTGTCCTAAATATTCTAATAAATATATATATTTGTATTATTTTCTAAACATGTATTATATATATAAAATAATAATATTTAATATTTATAAAAAAAAGTATATTTTATATAACATATTTTCAGAAGATAAAACAAAATAAAAAATGAAAATAGAATGTGTTTACATTATTTTTTCTATTTATTCTAAATAATAATATTATATACTTATTTACATACAAATATCAATATAAACAAATAAATGCCTAAAAAATATAAAAATGGTGTAAAAAATATTTTTTATGTTTTTAATATTTTTAGCAAAAATAAATAAGTCAGAATAAAAAAGGAAAAGTCAAAAAATCATTAAAACAAACAAAATGGGCTCAGGGGGTGTGAAAGTAATAACATGGTGCAAATAAGAAAAAATAGAACAAGCCCAGCCCAATATGTTCTTCTTCAACCTCTGGCCAGAACTGTGACAAAAAACGCGCGCTTGGAACACTGGTTCAAACACCTGGATTCTTGGACTTTTAGCACAAACTTACAACATAAGAAATGTTAATCATCAAGCCACGATTCTGAATATGTAAAGAACTCCTCCTAACTCTCAGAAATGAGAGAGAATTTTATCATTCCCAAATCTTAACCTAACTTTTTATCAATATTCAGATCTTAAATTCTCACAGCATATGCAAAATAAATGAAAAGTAAAGGTATGTACAATTTCAGGGGCATGAGTAGAACACTTCTTATTCACAAACCTAGAGCTAATGATGTCTACATTGAGAGATAGAAGTTCAAAAATATACCTGTTCAGTTGAAGTTGTATCTGGTGATGTAGGTACTTTCAGAGCAAGGTGATGATTGGTACAGCTTCCTTGATGTCCAGGGATGCTATTCCAAGTTTTACTTTGCTTTGAAACTAGCTGAATCGAGTTGTAGCACTCCACCTGCAAAATAAGAAAATGAAAATGGCCAAACTGATTAGAGGAGTTACAGTCCACTTCTAATGCTTTGGATATCTTGCATTGATGGTAGGGAAGGTGTTTGAACTGGTTTGGGCAAGAATGCACGATGGAAATGAGTTGTGAGATTCAAACTGCAGCAGGTGCTCTGTTTGGATAGTTTGAGGGTGATTTTGTGAATGAGAGGGTGTTGGGGAGGGCTGGCTCGTGTTCTAGCTCAGAATGGATGTCTTGAATGTGTTTGATAACTTTTTCTAAGCATGTGTTCACTGATATGAGAGTTGTGTTTTGTTATGCCACATTTCTTCACACTTAAGCAAGAGATGGCCACTTGAGTTTCTAGGCTGATAGAGGCCCCCAATCTATGTTGCATACATTAGTCTTGGTCAGTGTGTTATGCTCCTTGACTTGTGCTTCAGAGATATGCTTTGGTACTTCTTGGATTTGCTTTTGACATAAAGCCATACCTTTTCAAAAATGGATAATTTGCTTTTTCTATTTTAAGACTAAACCTTCATGTAATGCTTAAACACATAATGCAAGGCTTGAACACAAAGGGTTTGCATTTAATTATTGAGTGCAAATGGGATATAGGACCTGTAATCAAGTTGTGCAAGCTGATTTGAAAAATTGCACAAGTTATGAACATGTACATGGCCATGAATCAAAGTGATTTTTTCCCAACTTGCCAAATTCGATTCTCCCTAACCATGAGGTTGTTTGATGAGTTCTTGGACATTTTGGAAAGCTTGGAATGTGTACTACAATCCATCTTTGAAATTCAAATTGAAATACCAAGTGTAAGTATGTGTAAAATGGTCTTGAAGTTAGATAAAAACCTTGCCTAAAATAGGTCAAATTTTCTCTAAGTTAAGAATGGTTTGGTACCCTTGTTCTAAAAATTGTAACTTGAGATACAAGCTTCTTTTGGGAAAACTTTGTGAATCAAAGTTGTAGATTATGCAATAGGCTACAACTTTCATGTTTTGACTTTTGCTTGAATCCAAATGAATCTTGGTGAGAAAGTGGGGCAAAGTTAGGAAAAAATTAGGGTTTTTCATAACTTAGAAAAATTCTAAGTTATGAAAAATCTTCATTTCAAACCCTAATTTGCATTTCTTGATTTCTTGATGAACAAGTTTCATGATTTGGCATGTTTTGATGAAAAATGAATCTTGACACTTGATTTTGACCAAAAAGTCAAAGTTTGACTTTTCAGTATACAGTCAAAATTGATCAATTGACTGGGAAATTCAACTGTCAATCTTGTGCATTTGGGATCTTTTGAACTTGTTGAGCATGTCAAGACAATTCCATGGGGTCTTTGAGTCCATATGTGAGCTTGGTTTGCCATTGGCTAGGTCAAACAGTCAAAATTTGCCTTTGTGCAGTCAAAACCCTAAAAATGACCATTTTGCCCTTTTGGTGATCTGATCAATTTTCTTGTGGAATTGTGATCCAAACTTGATCAAATGGTCCATGTGAGTTCATAATGTTGATGTGGGTCAATTTTCATGAGATTTGACTGCAAATTGGCCACAGTTGACTTTTTCCCCAATACAGCTGATTTCCAGGTCAATTGTCCAATTGACTGGGCAAAATTTGGAATCAAGACTTGAAACTTGGTATGGATAAACTTGGGAGTCCAATATGAAGCATGAAAGTCATATTAGGAATTTTTGGTCAAAATATCTTTGTGCAAACACAAACCCTAATTTGGGTCAACAGTGCAAGGAGAAGTCTTGAGCAGATGAAACCCTAACTGGATCTTGAGCTCCAAGGGCTTAGTGATGAGAAATTAATGAGAAATGGGAGGGAAAATTTTGGGGTACAACACTCTCTCAAAAAAAAACAAAACTTTTCGCACTTACACCTTTCAAACAAAAACTTCTTTCAAACCCACAAACACAAAGAAAAGCAAATTTTGAAAACACTTTGAGCAAGTACATAAGAGCCCGTGGATAACCACGGATAGAAAGAGTGCTAACACCTCCCCTTTCTATAATCTACCCCCGGACCCGAGAAACATCTCGAAAAAGGAATTTTTCTGTGCTTTTTTTCCTTTCCTTGTTGGATAAAATAAAAGACGGTGGTAACTCTTGCTTACCGCGACATTTTGCGAAAACAAACGCAAAACGCAAACTAGCATTCCAAAAAACAGTAAGTTCTCTCCCACCGTATCACAGAACTGGCGACTCTGCTGGAGAAACTATAAGTGGGGTGCACCTTAGGATTAGATCATTGTGTTTTCAATTGTATGCTTTGTATGATTTATATTTGTGGGCTTGTGTCGGAGTTACTATAGATCCTAACCCGGATCTGGGGATACCCTTTAGGTAAGTAGCAATAAACTGTGAGGGAATTGTACAGCGTAGACCGATACGATTGAAGCAGTAGCTACGTTGGTGTGGCACTTTAGATTGTACCGATATCCCTTGTGTTGGAACAAGGAGAATATGGGTCATCTAAGGGGTCATTAAGCACCAACTGACCTTAGAACCTTTAAATTGACCAACTTGGCCATAGAACAGTAGCAGTGTGCTACACTCATTGAGACTAAACTCTCGCGATGATTCCGACCGCAAGAAAAGGTTGCTAAACTGGAATTATGACCGATCGAGGGTAGTCAGTGATATTGAGATCCTCTAGAACCCGGTTACTATTTTTAGGACAGGTTTAAACCAACTGAACTGAAAGAGGGTAGTACCTAAGCTCCTTGCCAGCCTGAAATCTAAGGGCTCTCTGTGTGACTTGTATGCCTTTACCATGTTTGCTATTTGTGGATACTTGTGGTGTGCTTACTATCATGACATCATGACATCATAACATTGCATACATCTTGCATTGGACTAACCTATTTCAAAGACAGGAGGGATTCATCTTTGTTCTGTTTTGTAGGTCATGATGCCTATGCGTAAGAATACCATCCGGATCAACTTTGTCCAAGTTCCCACTATGCTTAAAGATCTGATTGCAAAGATGCCTGATACTACTTCCTTCCTCAGGAGACATGGGTATCTTCTCAGTTTGGTCACCTCCAAATTGGACGAGCAGATGATGAGTGTTCTGGTCCAATTTTATGATCTGTTGTACCATTGCTTTACTTTTCAAGACTACCAGTTGGTTCCCACCTTAGAAGAATTCTCTGAGCTGCTCGGTATCTCTATTCTGGAGCAGACCCCGTTTACTGGTTGGGAGAAGATTCTTAGGCCCGAAGAGATTGTTGCAACCCTTCATATGACCAAAGAAGAGGTAATGACTAATTGGGAGACTAGAAGTGGAGCAAAGGGCTTTCTGACTAAGTTCTTGGTTGGTAAGGCTAATCATTTTTGGGATAGTCTAGACTTCAAGGCATTCGAAGATATTCTGGCTCTTCTGATATATGGCTTGGTATTGTTTCTGAACTCTGACTCCTTTGTTGATGTGAATACGATAAAAATCTTCATCTCTCGCAATCCTGTACCCACTCTCCTGGGTGACATTCTTCATCAGCTTTATGCTCGTACTGCCCGAAAGCGGGGAACCTTGATGTGTTGTGCTCCGTTATTGGCGAGGTGGTTTATTTTGCACCTCCCCAAATCAGTGCTGAAGAACAAAGAAGGCATGGGTTGGGCTTATAGGGTTATGTCTCTCTCTCATAATGACATCATCTGGACTCTCAAGGGTATGGATGAGGTGGCTGTCGTTGATCGCTGTGGGGAGTACCCCAATGTTCCACTGATAGGAACCAATGGAGGAATTTCTTACAACCCGTGCTTAGCCTTACGTCAGTTTGTGAGAACCAGAAGAGAAGGACCTCATGAGATGCTAATGCCTAGTATCATCTTTTATTTTCAAGGGGATAGCGACGAGCAACGTCGCAGATTCATAAGGGCTTGGGATAGAGTTCATAGATCTGATCCACATGAGTTGGGCCCAAAGACTTCACTTCCAATGGAGCCATATCTCATATGGGTTTGTATCCGTGCCCAAAAGTTGGGTATGCCGTATGAAGCTGTTCGGCCTATCATTGTTGAAGTTGCTAATGAAGAGGGGGTCCTTCCTACCATCCTCCATCCTTATATGCTCACTGACATTGGGGCACTGAAAAGGTCTTGGATGCAGCTGAGAGAGGAACGAGATGCTTACCGAGAGAAGTTCAACGAGCAAGAGCAGAAGATACAGAGGTTGACTAGGCAGCTGGAGAACGAACGGATTCTTAATGACTATGTCTGCACCGACAAGAAGAGACCATGGGAGCATTGATTGACCTTTGATTGTTTCCTTTCCAGTTTTTATTTACTTTTTCAGTATTTCCATTCTTGTAACGCCTTAAGGGAAATTTGTTGAACAAATTGAATTTCAAAGTTTATCTAATAAAGTGTGTTTCCTTTCTGGTTTACGAATTTGAATCTCTCGATTGTCTTTGAAATCATGTCATACGCATTTCATCCCACGCACTTCATAAACAGGTACCCATTACAGGGCTCTTATCTTCTTCGCTATTTATTTCAGCACTCATCATGTCTGCTGAACCTTCAACTGAGCAAGAAATCAAGGCCCTACAGGCCCAGAATGCCCAATTCCAAGAGTTGTTCATGAATCTAACTAAGGGTCAGCAAGATCTGAAGACCCTGATTCTGAAAGAGAAGAAGAAGAAGAAGAAGAATAAGAAGAAGAGGACAATCTGGAAATAGGCTTCAGAATGAAGTTGATTTGACCACCTCATCTGGAGGGAAAGATAGTCAGGAAGAAAGGAGGGCTCCTAGCCCTGTGGTCTCTGACAACGAGACGGACTTCGACGAAGACCAGTATCCTCCTGCTGAGGATAGATACAAACAACTGGAAGACCGGTTGAGTGCTATGGAGGTCCAAAAAGTGTCTGGTCTGGACTTTGGTGATTTAGGTCTATCATCTAGGGTGGTGATTCCCCAAAAATTCAAGGCACCAGCCTTTGTTAAGTATGACAGAGTTTCTTGTCTGAAGCTGCACCTCCGGTCATATGTAAGGAAGATTCAGCCGTACACCGTTGATAAGAACTTGTGGATCCATTTATTTCAAGACAGTTTCTCAAGGACTCGGCTTGAGTGGTTCTACCAGTTGGACGGAGCCAGTATTCGCAGTTGGGAAGATTTGGCTACTGCTTTCTACAGGCCGAAGACGAAGGTGAAGATGATTGTGAAGTGCCTGTAGAATGCAGTAGCCAACTCTTCCCAACTGCGGATACTGGCTCCATCCAACTGATAGAACCACTCAAGCTGAGTCCCTGAGAGACTATCTTGAAAGAAATGGATCCATAAGTTCTTATCAGTAGTGTAAGGCTGGATCTTCCTCACATATGATCGGAGGTGCAGCTTCGGACAGGAAAATCCGTCATACTTGGCAAAGGCTGGTGCCTTGAATTTATGGGGAATCACCACCCCAGATGATAGACCTAGATCTCCGAAGTCCAGACCAGGCACCTTCTAAATTTCCATAACGCTCAAACGGTCTTCCAGTTGTTTATACTTATCCTCAGCATGAGGATACTGTTCTTCATCGTAGTCCGTCTCGTTGTCGGAGACCACAGGGCTAGGAGCCCTCCTTTCTTGTGGACTATCTTTCCCTCCAGATGAGGTGGTCAAATCAACTTCATTCTGTAGCCTGTTCCCAAACCTGTGTCCTGTGTTAAACAGGATGGTCCTCTTCTTCTTCTTTTTCTTCTCTTTCAGAATCAAGGTCTTCAGGTCCTGCTGACCCTTAGCTAGATTCATGAACAGCTCTTGAAATTGGGCATTTTGGGCCTGGAGGGCCTTAATGGCTTGCTCAGTTGAAGGTTCAGTAGACATGATGATCGCTGAAATAAACAGCGAAGAAGATAAGAGACCTGTAAAGGGTACCTGTTTATGAAGTGCATGAGATGAAATGTGTATGATTTATGATTTCAAAGACAATCGAGATTCAAATTTGTAAACAAGAAAGGAAACACACTTTATTAGATTTAAGCTTCAAAATTAAAATTGTTCAACTGATGCCCTCAGGGCATTACAAAAATGGAAATACTGAAAAATAAATAAGAACTGGAAAGGAAATCATCAAAGGTCCGTCAATGCTCCCATGGTATCTTCTTATCAGTACGGACATAGTCGTTGAGAATCCGCTCGTTCTCCAACTGCCTAGTCAACCTCTGGATCTTCTGCTCCTGCTTGTTGAAATTCTCCCGATAAGAATCCCGTTCCTCCCGCAGTTGCATCCAAGATCTCTTCAGTGCCCCAATGTCAGTGGGCATGTAAGGATGGAGAATGGTTGGAAGAACCCCTTCTTCATTAGCAACTTCAAGAGTGACCGTCCGAACAACTTCATATGGCATACCTAGCTTCTGGGCACAGATGCGGACCCATCTGAGATATGGCTCCATTGGCAGAGAAGTCTTTGGGCCCAACTCATGTGGATCAGATTGGTGAACTCTATCCCAAGCCCTTATGAATCTACGACGCTGCTCGTCGCTATCCTCTTGAAAATCAAAGATGATATGAGGCATTAATATCTCATGAGGTCCTTCTCTTCTGGCTCTTCCAAACTGCCGGAGAGCTAAGCATAGGTTGTAAGAAATTCCTCCATGGGTTGCTAGCACTGGAACATTAGGGTACTCCCCACAGCGATCAATGATAGTCACCTCATCCATACCTTTGAGAGTCCAGATAAAGTCATTATGAGAGAGAGACATCACCCTATAAGCCCATCCCATTCCTTCTTTGTTCTTCAGAACTGACTTAGGAAGGTGCGAAATAAACCACCTTGCCAATAAAGGAGCACAACACATCAAGGTTCCCCGCTTTCGGGCAGTACGAGCATATAGCTGATGAAGAATGTCACCCAAGAGAGTGGGTACAGGGTTCTGAGAGATGAAGATCTTTATCGCATTCACATCAACAAAAGTGTAAGGATTCGGAAACAATACCAAGCCATAAATCAGAAGAACCAGAATATCCTCGAACGCCTTAAAGTCTAGGCTATCCCAGAAGTAGTTAGCCTTGCCAACCAAGAACTTAGTCAGAAATCCTTTTGCTCTACTCCTAGTCTCCCAATTAGACATTACCTCCTCTTTAGTCAAATAAAGGGCTGCAGCAATTTCTTCGGGCCTAAGGGTCTTCTCCCAACCAGTAAACGGGGTCTGCTCTAGAACAGAGATACCGAGCAGCTCAGAGAACTCTTCTAGGGTGGGAACTAGCTGATAATCTTGAAAAGTGAAACAATGGTACAACGGATCATAGAACTGGACTAGGACACTCATCATCTGCTCGTCCAATTTGGAGGTGACCAAACTGAGAAGAGAACCATGCCTCTTGATGAAGGAAGTAGTGTCAGGCATCTTGGCAACCAACTCTTTAAGCAAGGTAGGGACTTGGGCAAAGTTGATCCAGATGGTATTCTTACGCATAGGCATCATGATGACCTACAAAACAGAGAAAAGATGAAACCCTCCTGTCTTTGAAATAGGTTAGTCCAATGCAAGATGTATGCAATGTTATGATTTCATGATGTCATGATAGTAAGCACACCACAAGTATCCACAAAAAGCAAACATGGTAAAGGCACACAAGTCACACAAAGAGCCCCTAGATTTCAGGCTGGAAAGGAGCTTAGGTACTACCCTCTTTCAGTTCAGTTAGTTTAAACCTGTCCTAAAAATAGTAACCGCGTTCTAGAGGATCTCAATATCACTGACTACCCTCAATCGGTCATAATTCCAGTTTAGCAACCTTTTCTTGCGGCCGGAATCATCGCGAGAGTTTAGTCTCAATGAGTGTAGCATACTGCTACTGTTCTATGGCCAAGTTGGTCAATTTAAGGTTCTAAGGTCAGTTGGTGCTTAATGACCCCTTAGAAGACCCATATTCTCCTCGTTCCAACACAAGGGATATCGGTACAGACTAAAGTGCCACACCAACGTAGCTACTGCTTCAACCGTGTCGGTCTACGCCAGACAGTTCCCTCACAGTTTATTACTACTTACCTAAAGGGTACCCCCAGATCCGGGTTAGGATCTATAGAACTCCGATACAAGCCCACAAATATAAATCATACAAAGCAAACAATTGAAAACACAGTGATCTAATCCTAAGGTACATCTCACTTTATAATCCATCCCCAGCAGAGTCGCCAGTTCTGTGATCGGTGGGAATGAGAACTGACTGTTTTGGAATGCTGGTTCGCATTTGCGTTTGTTTTCGCAAAATTTCGCGGTAAGCAAGAGTCGGCACCGTCTTTTATTTTATCCAACAAGGAAAGGGAAAAAGCACAGAAAAATTCCTTTTTGAGATATTTCTCGGGTTCGGGAGGTAGATTATAGAAAGGGAAGGTGTTAGCATCCTTTCTATCTGTGGTTATCCACGGGCTCTTAGGTACTTGCTCATTGTGTGTTAAAAAATTTGCTTTTCTTTGTGTTTGTGGGTTTGAAAAGAGTTTTTATTTTGAAGAGAGTGTAAGTGCGAAAAGTTTTGTTTTGTTTTAAAAGGAGCAAGTACTTAAGAACCATCTACCTACTCGAAAAAGGAATTAAACTGTGCTAATGTCCTTTAGACAATGCTATCCCACTATTGAGGAGTAGGTAGCATCGTCGTTGGAGTTTTCGGGTCAATTCGATTAAGGGACGTGTGGTCACTAAAGCAATTTTAGGACGCCTTAGTGGTAACCCTAATGTCTTAGATCATTTTTTCCGAGACAACCGTTTCGAGGCAACTTATGATCTTTGGACGGGAGGGCGACCTCTAAAACTTCCTATACTCAATGACCACGTTCGAGGCAACCAAGTGAGGTGTACCCTAAGAGTGCGCATGTGCGAGTGTGTTAGTTCGGTTAATTTATCTGTACATGTCATGGGTGAGCTATATTGATTTTAGGTTACAGATTGATCTTGTCATGCATTGCCTATTTATCAAACATCTAACAGTTAATATTGTGCGGAAATTAAATCTAAACTATTACAAGGCGTCGGGTACTTACATCGCCAAAAACAAACCCTTTAATTTAAATTGCGGAAAGTAAAAATAAACCGGTAAATAAATAAAGTCCTAATTAAAAGCTATTACATTCCGTAAGCAATTACAATATTGGAAATATGGATCGCGTGCGAAAAATTAAGACGGCGCATTTTTAGGGTTTTGACCCTTTTTTATTAAAGAAAGCATTTTTTTATTATTTTGAATTTAAAGAAATTAAACCTAAACTAATAATTTAATTTAATTAAAAAATGAAAATATTTTTTTGATTTTTGTTTTTTAAGGAAATAAAATAAAAATGGTTAAAAGTTATTAAAAACCTAATTCTACATTAATTTTAATTTATTGCAAAAAATATTAAAATTATACCTAATTAAAAACTAAATTAATTGATTAATGTTTATTTACAAAAATAAAGTGATGAAATTAAATTTAATGAATATTTTTATGTTTTCTGATTTTTATTAAAAAAAACTGTTAATTATTTGGGTTAGTAATTAATTAGAAATAATAAAAATAAAACAAGTAAATAAATAAAATATTAAAAGAAAAGAAATAACCAAGGGGGGTACTGGGCCCAATCTGGAGGGAGAATCAACAATTGTTTGGCCCATTTTCATTCAGGCCTGCTTTGACTTCCACATTCCCACGCGTATGCATTGACTGGGGAGTATGATGAGCTTGTAATCTGGGCCATTAGATTTGATCTGAAACCATCTGGCTACCATCTGAGTGGAGACACATGATATGCCACGCTTTTGATGCTACATGGGATCACCTAGAACAAAATAATAATAAGCGTTTGGGGGGACCTGGGATTCGAACCCAGGTCCCAATGGAAAATCCACTAACATGTTTACCATCTCTACCAGCGCGCCTGTTTGTTATTATAGTGGACAAATAATATTATAAGTGAAAAGCCAATAATATACTGGAAAATAAAAAATGTGCGAGATTTAATTTGAACGGGCCAATGAAGACAAGCCACGTCTTCATCTTCTTCAACGAAACCTGTATTTTTTCCCTGCGGATTTGGATTTGCAACAAAATCTGTGGCTTGCTTCTAACATGAATTCCAGGCCATATAAATATAAACTAAAAACACCAACGTGTTCGTCTCTCTTCCCTGAGAATCCCTGTACCAATTATTTGTCCTAATTTTACCTGCATCAAAAATGCCTAAAAAACAAGAACACAAACCCTAGCTTCGGATCTAAGGTTATAGGCCATGAAAACAAAATTAAATAATGCAGAAATGCTCTAAATGAATCGATTAACATGATAGTGTCAAGATTTTGGCAAAAAGATGCAAGATTCAGAGGTTATGTTTTCGTGTACAGAGCCATGTTCATGAGGACTTACAGTGCGATTGGGGATGTCTCAAGGCTTGGTTTTGATTGCTTTAGCTCCACTGGATGTCAGGTAAGGAAGCTACGTTGAGATTTTGGACTGAATTGAGCTCTAACCAAGATTTTGATCTCCAACTTTTCAAGATTTTTTTTCAGTTTTGGTTTCTTGATTTTGGGCAGCTTCAGGTCTTGTTCTTGATGCCTTTGGCTTGTGTGAGTAATAAGGAATGCATTTAGGTTAAACTTTGGGCTTTAATCCATGAGCATTGAAGATTGGAGATTTGATTTGATCACCATTAACAAAGTTTCCAAAGTTGTACCAAATCCAAGATTTTGTTCACAATATGCCTTGGCACGAATTTTATTATGTGTATCATGATCATTGAAAGCTCTAATGATCAAAAACATATCATTCCATCAATTTTTGGATTTTATTTGAATTAATATTGATTTAAAATGAATTAATTCAATAAAAATTAAATAAAATAGAAAAATTAATGAATGGACGTGAAACTGAAGATGGGACACGTGTGTGGTGTGAAAAGACCAAATCAAGTGGAAAAGAGTGGGCCCTTTTGTCAAAAATTGGAGTTTTGAGGATAGTTGACTTTTGGCAATTTTGGAAAAATTCCCAACTTCAACAATGCATAACTTCTTCAATTTTGAACTTTTGGATGTGTTTTTTTACTTTTTAGAAACCTTGAGATGTCCTCTAACCAACCCTTTTGGTCTCATCTCATTTTGATATTCCATGCTCAAGTTATAAGCTTTAGAAAAAAAGGTGTTTTTGTTGACTTTAAAAAATGACCTTTAATGTCCAAATTTGTAACTTTTTGTGAGAGAATTTCTTGATCTTGGGGTGTGAAGATGGATTGTAGGAAATTTCATACTATTCAAAATGATCTTTGGATGGGTCATTTCTCATAAAGTATGAGAAAGTTATGCTTGGTCAAAGTTGAGTTGACTTTTCCTACAAAACCCTAATTTAGCAACTTTTGAATCTTGATGAATTTTGAGCAATCCTTGATGAATCATGATAAACCCTTGTTCAGGTCTGTCATACGGTCTGTTACCTTCGATGTTGTCCAAAGTCATGATGTCCTCGTCAGGGAAGTCGAATCTCATAGATTGGTAATCTTCGACGGCTTGATGAGCTAGATGGTCAGCTAGTACACTCCCCTTTATAGCTTTTTGGGTAGTATACTGGATATCATACTCAGTCAGGATCATTTTCCATCTAGCGATTCTTCCAGATAAAGCAGGCTTCTCGAAGATATACTAGATTGGATCCATTTTGGAAATCAGCAAAGTGGTGTGAGTCAACATATACTGCCTTAGCCGGCGAGCAGCCCATACCAAAGTGCAGCAAGTTTTCTCGAGCAGTGAGTAGCGAGTCTCACAGTCGGTAAACTTTTTGCTAAGTTAATAAATGGCATGCTCTTTTCGGCCAGACTCGTCATGTTGGCCCAGCACGCACCCCATTGAATTATCCAAAACAGTCAGATACATGATTAATGGCCTTCCTTCGACGGGTGGAATCAGAATAGGAGGTTCTAGTAAATACTCCTTGATTTTATAAAAAGCAACTTGACAATCATTGTTCCATTCAACTACCTGATCTTTCTTCAACAGTTTGAAAATTGGCTCACAGGTAGATGTCAGGTGAGAGATGAACCTCGCAATATAGTTCAAGCGTCCCAAGAATCCTCTAACCTCCTTTTCAGTACGGGGGGCAGGCATTTCTTGTATGGCCTTCACTTTTGTTGGATCAACCTCAATGCCTTTGTTGCTGACAATAAATCCCAAAAGTTTACCAGACCTAACTCCAAAAGTGCACTTGCTTGGGTTGAGTCTGAGCTTATACTCCTTCAACCTAGCAAACAACTTTTGCAAATGACCAAGGTGTTCTTCTTATGTCTGTGATCGAGCTATCATGTCGTCTACGTAAACTTCGATCTCATGATGTATCATATCATGAAATAAAGCTACCATGGCACGTTGATAGGTTTCCCCTGCGTTCTTCAGTCCGAACGACATCACTTTGTAGCAGAAGGTACCCCATTGTGTGACAAAGGTAGTTTTCTCCATGTCCTCGGGGGCCATTTTAATCTGGTTGTAGCCCGAGAATCCATCCATGAAGGAAAAAACCTTGTGTTGAGCTGTGTTTTCAACCAAGATGTCGATATGCGGCAGTGGAAAATCGTCTTTAGGGCTAGCCCTGTTTAAATCTTGATAGTCCACACACATTCTGACTTTTCCGTCCTTCTTAGGCACGGGCACGATGTTAGCAGCCCTTTGTGGATAGGAGGTAACATCCAGAAAGCCAACATTGAATTGCTTCATTACTTCAGCCTTGATTTTCTCAGACATGTCAGGCCTCATTCGGCGAACCTTTTGCTTGATCGGTGGACAGTCTTCTCTTGTAGGGAGACGGTGAACCACGATATCTGTGTCTAATCCTGGCATGTCTTCATAAGACCAGGCGAAGATTTCAGCATATTCGTTCAACAATTACACTAAATGCTCCTTGACATTTGGTTCCAGGTTGGCACCCACTTTTACTTCCTTCATGTCTTCCTCTGTCCCCAAGTTGATGGTTTCTAGCAACTCTTCATGAGGCAGAATGGCCCTCTCTTCTTGTTGTAAAAGTTTGGCTAACTCTCCCGACACTTCACAATCTTCGTCAACTTCGTACTCAGCATGATTGACCAAATCTTCAGAGTTATTGAAGGCTAAAACAGAATGGTCACCCAGGGAATCCGGAGTGGATGGGTACCTGCATTTGTGAGTGTGGGTGTGTGTAAGGGATGGCCATCCTTAAACAAACAAAAATGCAAAAGGAAAGAAAATGAACAGTTTATAGATGAAAAACGTCCAATGATTCATTAAAACACGGCATATGATTATGAAGAGAATCAAGCCCTTACAAATGGACCTACATGCCCCGGGCAAGGCATGAGGTGAAAATAGTGTGTGAATTGTTTTAGTTATTACAGACCATAAAAATGGGAAATTGTTCAAAGATAAAAATTACTGGTTGATAAAGGTGATGGGAACAAAATCCTTTGCTTCCCAGTTGCTCAAACCCCCTTCGACGGTTGGAAAGATCCAATCTTCAAAGTGGCTCTCTTCATCTTCATCTTCTACAGCATTGATTCCATGGTGTGAGATCTTGACGGGCGGTCCTCCGACCTTGGAGCGACGCATAGCCTTTTGTCCTGCAGTAGTAAACCCCAACCCAAACTTGTCTGTCTTATGGGGAAAGTTAGGCAATTGTCCCCATACTGTACTCTTCCCTTCTTTAACCACAGCCTTTGCGTCCTTGAGAGATGTCATCCTAGATACATGCTTGGGAACGATAGGCACCTCAACCTTTGTCTTTGCAACAGCTACCTAAGGTGACACTTCCTCGAAATGCTGGAAGGGCGTTTCGATGAACTCGCCATCCAACTCCACATAGCGGAAGGAATTGAGATGACTTATCATGTAATCTTCCTCTCCGTTCACCGTTATAATTTTACCCTTAACAGGATATTTCAGCATTTGGTGCAAAGAGGAGGTAACTGCCCCGGCATAATGGATCCACGGTCTCCCTAGAAAACATGAATATGACGGTCGGATGTTTATCACGTAGAAGGTGGATTTGAAAACTTTTGTGCCTACTTTGATAGGAATATCAACCTCTCCATGAACCATTCTCTTGGAACCATCAAAAGCCCTAACTACGATTTTACTAGGTTTGAGAGTCATCCCTTCGCAGTCCAAACGGTCTAAGGCTTTCTTTGGAAGCACATTCAAGGAAGAACCAGTATCAACTAAGACATGGGCGAGAGTGGTTCCCCGACATTCAACTGAAACATGTAACACATTGTTGTGTTTCCTTCCTTTGGGAGTTAAGTCAGCATCGGAAAAGCCAAGGCCATTATCAGCAGTAAGACTGGCCACACATTCTCGGAACTGGTCAGTCGAAGTCTCTTGGGGTACATGTGTCGCTTTCAAGAATTTGATTAGGGCCTTAGCGTGGGCCTCAGAACAGAGCAGAAGAGCCAACATTGAAATTTTAGAAGGGGTCTGCCCTAACTGTTCCACAACGTCGTAGTCACTTTTTCTGATTATTTTCAAGATTTCATCCATTTCTTTCTGAGTGGTTTCGGGGATAACCGCATCATGGGCCTTCTTCCTGACAGGCACTTCCAGTATCCCCTTACCCTTGTCGGTAGTATCAGCAGATGGTCTTACTTCAGGAGTATCTAGTTCTTCAATCACTGGGCCTTGCACAGATGGTCCAACAGGTGCAGAAGCTTTCAAGGGTCCGAAAACTGCTCGAGGGGGAGCAATCTCCGGAGAAAAGATTCGGCCACTGCGGGTTACCTTGCTTGTACCCGCAATGTTACCTACATCAGGGTTTTCTTCTTCAGAAATCTCTTGGACTGTCTCGATTTGTTTCATACCATGGTAGAAGATTTCTCCCCCATAGTTCCATGGTATCGTTTTGCTTGATTGGTACGGGACAGGTCCCGGCATGGTGATCTTTAATGGTACACATTTAGAGTTGGGTGTAATCCTGACAGGGCTTTTGCAAGCCTTGGGAGGATTGTCGGAAATGGTTATAATTGCAATATCGTTGGTTGAAGTAGCAAAAGTATCAGGAGTAACATGATTGAAGGTATCAACAGGGGTTTTCTGGAAAAGTATCTCTTGGGTATCCATCAGGCGTTGGACACCTGATCCCAACATTGGGCAATCACCTCGTATGTTCAAACAAAAATAACAGTCTTTATCACAACCAGGAAAGATCCCGACTCTCAACAAATTTTCCTTAATCACAAGTAACAGCGTCAGCAGGTCAACAACATCAGTAACATGAGTGTCCTTCATAACAGCATGAATATTGTGGCCGTGCTTGGGCATCGGAGCAGATATAACATTGGGCTTCTCAGGAGCATCAAATTCGACTTCCTTAGCATCAATCAGATTCTGGATTTTGTTCTTAAGCGCCCAACAATTATTGGTATCGTGCCCAGCACTGTCGGAATGGTAAGCACACTTGGCATTGGAGTGGTAGTATGGAGAGGAGGTGTTAGGGTTCTTTGGCGCTTCCTTCAAACTGGTCAGATTTAGTTTCAACAAATGAGGAAGTACTTGAGCGAGCGTCATGTTGATGCGGGTGAACTGCCGTTGTGGCCTTTCCACCCGTTGTTGATTAGGTCTCGACTGATTGTTACGAGGTTGATCATTTGACGAGTTTTGAATCATCACAGCCCATACAGTCGGCCGATGCTCAGTTCTTCCCTGTCCCTTCTAAGAATATATAACAGATGCTTCCTTCTTGGCTGGGAAGGGTTTCTTAACAGCCGTGGATGCGGAAGCATCCTTTTGAATCTTTCCACTCTTAATATCGGCCTCAACCCTTTCACCGGTCAAAATCAGTTCAGTAAATCCCGCGGAAGAACTTCCGATCAGATGATTGAAGAAGGGGCCAGACAGGGTCCCCAGGAACATGTCAACTAACTCCCTATCTGATAGAGGTGGTTGCACCCTTCCGGCCAGATCACGCCACTTCTGGGCGTACTCTTTAAACCCTTCATTGGAAGCCATTCCCATACTTTGTAACTGAGTACGAGTGGGCGCCAAATCAGCATTGTATTGATACTGACGATAAAAAGCAGCTGCCAAGTCTTCCCAATTATGAACCTCTGATCTCTCGAGTTGATAAAACCAGTCTAACTGCGTGCCAGACAAGCTGTCTTGGAAAAAGTGTACCCAGAGGTCTTTATCGGATGAGTGGGGTTGGATTTTTCTGACATACGACCTCAGGTGCATATTTGGGCAAGACAGACCGTCGTACTTGGTAAATGTTGGCACCTTGAACTTGGGAGGGATAACAATCCCAGATACCAGCCCTAGTTCTTCAAAATCCAATCTGGGCACCCTCTGCAACTCCATAGCTATCAGTCTATCTTCAAGGTTCTTATATTTATCATCCGCTGGTGGATACTGTTGTTCGGAGTAGTCTTCGTCTTCTTCCTCTTCCTCCACTTCAACCTCGGATTCAGAAGGCACAGCAGTCCCTTTCCCTTTATCGGCCCCTTCGTCATACATTGAGGGGAACTCGAGAACTCTCCTGGCCTGATGCTCAAATCTTCTTCCCAAAGTGGCTACTCCAGGTCTCTTTTTCTTTTTCTCTTTATTCTTCTCCAACAAAACTTTGAGGTCCTCTTGACCCTTTGCCAAGGTCATGAGGAGTTGCTGGAACTGTGAATTTTGTGCTTGTAGATCCTTTACTGTTTGCTCCAAATCCATCTTGCTGAAATAAACAACAGAAAGATAAGGAAACCTGGCGTGAAGACCTGTTTATGCATATGATGAATGGTATTTTATTCATGTAATGCACTCAAGGGTTCAAAAATTCAAATTTGTTGCAAACAAAAAGAACGCACGTCATATTAAGAAGAAATTTGTTAGTAAATAAGTGCCCCATGGGCGAAATATTACAAAATTCTTAATGTAAAAAGACATTGCGCATCCTCTTTGGTGCGATGTAAGTGTTGAGAGTCTCCTCCTCGTGAAGTCGGCGGGTAAGCTCCAAAACCTTCTTCTCACTGGCATAGAAGCTGGCTTCAAAAGTATCCCGTTCTTCCTTGAGTTGGATCCAACTCTTTTGCATTTCTTCCCATGATGTTGGCATGTCAGGATGTAGGATGGTGTATGGAACCTCTCCTTCCATAACAGGCTCTTTGATCAAGGGGAGAATGTGAGGGTATGGCATCATAAGATTCTGGGAGCGGGTTCTTACCCACTTGAGATAAGGCTCAAGGGGGATGGAATTCTTGTGCCCCAGTGTCTTACTATCCACCTTGTTAGGCATCCTCCAAGCTCTGATGAACCTTTGTCGAAGTCCTTGTGCATCGTTGTCGAAGTCAAAAACTAGGTCCGGAATCAGCATGTCATGAGGGCCATCCCTCCGAGCATATCCAAATTGTATCAAAGCTAGACAGGGGTTGTAGGTGATGCCTCCCCTAATGCCAAGTAGTGGGACATTAGGGAATTCTCCACAACGATCAATGATGATGACATTTTCTCTAGACCGAGAACACCAATGTACATCAGAATGTGTGAGGGTCATCAATCGTTGTGACCACCTTAAATCCTGCTCATTCTTCAAAACTGTTTGTGGAAGGTGAGAAATAAACCACCTTGCTAGGAGAGGAGTACAACACATGAGAACACCTCTTTTCCTCATTGTTCATGTGTAAAATGAGTGTAGGATGTCCCCAAGCAATGTAGGTATAGGATTCCTGGATATGAAAATCTTGACAACATTCACATTTATAAGCTGATCAGGGTTTGGGAACAAGACTAAACCATAGATGAGGAGAGCCACAATCTCTTCAAAGGCTTGTAGATCAAGAGAATTCCAGCAGTCTTGTGCCTTCTCGAACAGAAACTTTGCCAAGAAGCCCTTGACACCACTTCTGGTTTCCCAATGCCCCTTTGATGTCAGATGGTTGCAAGTGTAATGCTTGAGCAACATCTTCAGGCTTTGGTTCTTTTTCTGTACCGTTGTAGGGTAGTTGATTAAGAATAGGAATTCTCAGGAGTTGAGAGAATTCCTCCAAAGTAGGCACCAATTGATAATCAGGGAATGTGAAACAGTGGTGTAGGGGGTCAAAGAACTGGAAGAGAACTTTCACCATGTCTTCTTTAATGTTGGTGTTGACCAAGTTGAGAAGTCTACCATGTCTTTCACTGAAGAGAGAATTCTCTGGAATCCTGGAAGTAAGCTCCTTTAGTTGAGGAGGGATTCTCACAAGGTTGACTTCAATTGTTTTCCTGCGAAGAGATTCCATGACCTACAAAAAAAGAACAAAGATGAAGATCCAAACCCTTGAAATGGTTAGTGGATGCATATGATGCTTTATGATGTTTATGATGTATGCACAAGCACATGTAATAGCAAGTCACACAAAACCCTAGTTTCAGGCTTGCATTAGGTTTCATAGGTAAATACACTCTTGAGTTTAGTTGGCTCAAACCTGTCCTATAAATAGTAATCGGGTTCTAAGGAGCTCAATATCACTGGATTGTTTTCTATGTTCATTGTTTTGGTTTAGCCACTTAACTAGCGACCAAAATATTCCAAGAAAACAACCCTCAATGAGTGTAGTATCGAGTATCTACCAACTTCGGACTGCACCAAAGCCGGTCATCTCACTACCCCTAATAAAAGGCCAAGATGGTCAAGTAAGGTTCTAAGAGTTCATTAGTGCTTTATGACATCACTCAGCGGCCCCGTATTCTCTTTGATTGACTCAAAGGCTACCGGTACTCACAAATATGTCGCACTAATATAGTTATTGCTTCAACCATGTCGGTATACCCCGCACAGTTTCCACAACATATTGCTATTTACCTATGAATGTTTCCCAAATCCAGGTAGAGGATTTCAAGCCCAAACAAGAGAACTAAAATGTAAAGCAATCAAAGCAAACAATAATCATGCAAAGGGTGATCTAAGCCCTAAGGTTACTCCATTTTTAAAGTTCTCCCCAGCAGAGTCGCCAGTTCTGTGATACGGTGGGAGAACTGACTTGGGATTTTGCGTTTTGTGTTTGCAAATGTTTCGGTTTAGCAAGAGTCGCCACCGACTTTTTTATTTTATCCTAAGGAAAGGTCAAAAAGCACAGGAAAGACCTTTGAGATGTTTTCTTGGGTTCGGGGAGTAGATTATAGAAAGGGAAGGTATTAGCATCATTTCTATCCATGGTTATCCATGGGCTCTTAGTTACTTGTTTAGATCACCTGCTTTGCTTTTCAATTGCTTGAAATGGTGCTTTGTGTGTGATTTGGAAAGATGTTTTGAAAAGAGGCCATCGTTATGGCAACCTTTGTAATGATTCTTATTTGAATGTATACAAAGGTGTTTTTGTCTTTTGAAAGGTTTTCAATGTTTGAAAGTAGGGTTTTGGAATTGTATTGTGAGTTGTGTTTTGAAAAAATAGCAAGGATGTTTTTGCAAGCTTGATCAAGTAACTAAGAGCTATCTACCCTATTTTACTCAAAGATTTTTCTTATGTTTTTAACCCTTTTAACAGTGTTGATTCACCATGGCATACAAACCCTAGGTCTAACCATGGCATAATTGAAAGCGTAAAAAGGTGCGAGAATTTAAATTCTACACTATTACAACATGATATAGGGAGGGGGGTACAAATTTGAATTGGGGGTATTTGACAAGAAATTAAATTTTAAATTATTACAACCAAATCGAATGTATAGGAAATATTTAAATGTACAATAATTAAATAAAATACAACAAATAAATGTTAAATAAAATGTATTATGCAAAAAGTTTTTATGTATGTAAAAAGTATATTTTTTAATATGAAATTTAAATAAATAAAAGGTCAATTTTAATTATTTTTGTTATTTAGGGCAAAACCCTAATTCTTAAATAAATAGTATTATTTATTAATTATATACAATAATATATTAATTTATACAAAAAATAAAAGTATATTGTAAAAAATGACATTTTTAGTGTAAAATATTAATAAAAGTGAAAGTGTATTATTTTGTGTTTTTTTATATTCTAATTACTTAACAAAATAAATTATATATATATATATATATATATATATATATATATATATATATATATATATATATATATATATATATATATATATATATATATATATATATATATATATATATATATATATACATATTAAATAAAAGTTAAAAAAATTAATTATTTACAAAAAATGTGTATACTTAAGAAAATGTTTTCAAATGTAAATAAAAATAATAAATGAAGATAAGTATATTTTTTTATATTATTTTTGAGTTTTAAAAAGAAAGAAAAATAGATTAATTACATACTTATACTAGTAAAAATGAAAATAAATATCAAATAAATATGAAAAAATATAAAAATGATTTTTTTGGTATTTTTTATATTTGGACAAAAAATAATAAAGTCAGAATAAAAATAAAAATATCAAAATGACAAATATACAAATAAATGGGCCATGGGGGGTGTAAACTGAAAAATGGGGTGTTAGAAGTAAGAATGACCAGGCCCAGCCCAATAAGACTTCATCTTCTTCCTTGGTTCACAAAAACGCGCGTTCTGTACATCATCTGCTATCTCCTCATTCTTTGATTTTTTGACAAAACTCATAACATGAAACTTGTAGAGCATCAAACAACGAATCCAACCATATAAAAAACTTGAGTTAACTCTCAAAGACCAGAGAGAATTTCTCTGGCCCTAATTTCTAACCTAGTTTTTTCAGAAAGTTCATGGGTGAAATTCTCCTAACACGATTAATGTAAATGAAAAGTAAGCATATTATGGCTTCAGGGCTATGAGTACAACATATTTCATTCACAAACCTAAGCCTAACTATTCCTAAATAGAGAGATAGAAGTTCATGAAATATCTGTTTCAGTTGACTTCGAGTTGGCCAATGCAGCAACTTCCAAGAGTGTGTGAGGTTCTGTTGAGCTTGCATGAGGTCCACTGAAGCTTTTCCAATGCTTGGCTTGTTTTGAAGTAGCTTGAATCGTGCTACAAAACTCAACCTGCAAAGTCTGTTTTGCAAGAAAATAGGGAATTTGTGCACTAGGAGTTTTGAGAGGCAAAATGGTCGTGTTTCTGGATTGTTAGGAGGTATCCAACTTGTTTGTAATGTTTGTGTAAGTTGGTTTTAACATATGTGAGAGATGGCATGTGATTTGCAACTTTTCTTCCTCTTGAAGCAAGAGTGTGGAAGTGATGTTATAGCTTTGTACAAGCCCTCCTATCACCCTGCACACAACACTCTTGGCCCCTATAATTCATGGATTTGGTTTGTAGTATCAGATTTTGTTCAAGGCTCAAGGCTTAGTGTTTTGACATAAAGTAACCTTTTGCAAAAATGGCAATATACCTTTTACCATTTAGGGCTTAATCTTGTATGCAATGTCCAAATGACCAAGATAATACCTTAGCTCAATGGTTATGCATTAAATTATGGAGTACAAACTGGTTTTGAGGCCTGTAATTGTGAACCAAGCTAGCTAGATCAGATTTGCAAATTGGTATGGACATGTATTGGCCATGGATCAAAATGAGTTTTTGCCAACTTCAAGCATTCGATTCTCTCTAACCACAAGGGTGTTTAAGGAGTTCTTGGACAATTTGGAAAGCTTGGAACATGTACTATAATCCATCTTTGAAATGCAACTTGAAACTACAAGTGTAACTATGTGGAAAATGGCCAAGAAGATGGGTCAAAATCCTGCCTAAACTAGGGCAAAATTTCTCTAAGTTAAAAGTTTTAGGTACCCTTGTTCCAAAAATCATAACTTGATATACAAGCCTCTTTTGAGAAAACTTTGTGAATAAAAGTTGTATACTTTGTGATGGACTACAATTTTCATGTTGCAAGTTTTGTTTGAATCCATTTGCATCTTGGTGAAAAAATGGGACAAAGTTAGGGAAAAAATAAGAAAATTTCATAACTTAGAAATTTTCTAAGTTATGAAATTTTTTCCATTTTAAACCCTAATTTGCATTTTTGGGTTTCTTGATGAACAAGTTTCATAATTTAACATGTCTTGATTAAAAATAACCCTTGGCACTTGATTTTGACCAAAAAGTCAAAGTTTGACTTTTCAGTGTACAGTCAAATTTTCATCAATTGACTGAAAAATTCATCTGTCAATCCTATGCATTTGAGATCTTTTGAACTTGTTGAATGGGTCAAGACAATGTCATTGAGTTCTTGAGTCCATGTGCGAGCTTGATTTGCCATTGGTTAGGTCAAACAGTCAAAAATTGCCTTTGTGCAGTCAAAACCCTAAAAATGACCATTTTGCCCTTTTGGTGATCTGATCAAATTTCTTTTGGAATTGTGATCCAAACTTGATAAAATGGTTCATGAGAGTTCATAATGTTGATGTGGGTAAAATTTAATTAGGTTTGACTGTCAATTGGCCACAATTGACTTTTTCCACAATACAGTTGATTTCTAGGTCAACTGTGCAATTGACTGGGCAAAAATTTGAATCAAGGATTGAAACTTGGTGTTGTACCCCAAAATTTGCCCTCCCATTTCCTCAACATTTTCTCATCACAAGACCTTTGAAGATCAAGATCCAATTAGGGTTTCCTCTGCTCAAGACTTCTCCTTGCACTGTTAACCCAAATTAGGGTTTGGGGTTGAACAAAGATGTTTTGACCTAAAATGCCTAAGATGACTTTCATGATTCATGTTGGACTCCCAAGTTTATCCATACCAAGTTTCAAGTCTTGATTCCAAATTTTGCCCAGTCAATTGGACAGTTGACCTAGAAATCAACTGTATTGGGGAAAAAGTCAACTGTGGTCAATTAACAGTCAAATCTCATGAAAATTGACCCACATCAACATTATGAACTCATATGGACCATTTGATCAAGTTTGGATCACAATTCCACAAGAAATTTGATCAGATCACCAAAAGGGCAAAATGGTCATTTTTAGGGTTTTGACTGCACAAAGGCAATTTTTGACTGTTTGACCTAGCCAATGGCAAACCAAGCTCACATATGGACTCAAGGACTCAATGAAATGGTCTTGACACGTTCATCAAGCTCAAAAGATCCCAAGTACACAAGATTGACAGTTGAATTTCCCAGTCAATTGATCAATTTTGACTGTATACTGAAAAGTCAAACTTTGACTTTTTGGTCAAAATCAAGAGTCAAGACTCATTTTTCATCAAAACATGCCAAATCATGAAACTTGTTCACCAAGAAATCACAAAATGCAAATTAGGGTTTGAAATGGAATTTTTCATAACTTAGAATTTTTCTAAGTTATGGAAAACCCTAATTTTTTCCCAACTTTGCCCCACTTTTTCACCAAGATTCATTTGGATTCAAACAAAAGTCAAAACATGAAAGTTGTAGCTTGTTGCATAATCTACAACTTTGATTCACAAAGTTTTCTCATTTGAAGCTTGTATCTCAAGTTACAATTTTTTGAATAAGGGCACTAAACCATTCTTAACTTAGTGAAAATTTGACCTATTTTGGACAAGTTTTTCACCCCACTTCAAGGCCATTTTACATACACTTCCACTTGGAATTTAAATTTTCATTTCAAAGATGGGTTGTAGTACACATTCCAAGCTTTCCAAAATGTCCAAGAACTTATCAAACAACCTCATGGTTAGGGAGAATCGAATTTCACAATATAGCAAAAACTCACTTTTGATTTGGCCATTTTTCATGTTCATAAGTTATGCAAACTTCTCAAAACCAGCATGCCCTTGATTACAGGTCCTTAAACTAAGTTACACTTATAAATTTAATGCATATTCTTTGTGCCAATACCAAGTTCTTTGAGTTCAAGCATTGTCTAAAGGATTAATCCCAATTTGGAAAAAGTAAACTATCCATTTTTGCAAAAGTTCACTTTATGTCAAATTGAAAATCCAACAAGTACATTGCAAATCTGATTGGCACAAGATTATGAACAAATTAATCTGATCAAGAGAAGCTTTGCAGCAGGATTAGGGGTCCTCTAGATGCCTAGAAACACAAATTGGCTTTTGTTGCTTAAGAAAGAAGAAAAGTGTCATAACTTGTACCAACTCAGAAACCAGCTTACAAACACAAGAACAAAGTTATCAAACACATGACACACATCATAACCAAGCTATTGCACGAGCCATTTGCCTCCCAAACATCATCAAACCAAAAAACACCATCAAACTGCAAAAACAGAGTTGCCTCTGCAGTTTGAGTGCCAACTTCTTTTTCTCTCAAGCATTCTTGCCAAAACCAGTTCACACACCTTCCATACCATCTATGCAAGCTAACCAAAAGCAAAAGCACGACCTGTAATCACTCTAACCACTTCCACCATTTTTACATTTCTGACTTGCAGGTGAAGTTCTCTAGCTTGATCCAGAAGCTTTCAAGACAAAGTAAACATTGGAATAGCATCCCTGGACCTCAAGGAAGCTTCTCCAATCATCACCTTGCACTGAAAGTTCCTACATCTCCAGATAGAACTTCAACTGAACAGGTAAGTTTTTTGAATTCGTATCTCTCTTATTAGGCATCATTAGCTTTAAGTTTGTGAAGAAACAAGGTTCTACTCATGCCACTGAACATGAACATGTTTTTACTTTTCATTTCTTTTGCTTGAGTTGTGAGAATTTGGAGTTTGAAAATGGCAGAAAAACTAGGTTAGAATTTGGGGGAGGAGAAATTCTCCCTCATCTTAGAGAGTTAGATCAAGTTATGCATATGGTTAGAATCGTCTCTTCATGCTGAGCATTTTTTATGTTATGAGTTTTTGCTAAAAAGCCAGGAATCAAGAGTTGGAAGATGAGGAACAGGGCGCACGCATTTTCAAACGTTGTAGGCTGGAGGTTGAAGACAGTGGTCTTTTGGGCTGGGCCTGTGTATTTTTCTTATTCACACCATGCTAATTGCTTTTACACCCCCAAGGCCCATTTGCTTATTTCTTTGACTTTTTGACTTTTTCTTTTTTTTGATTGGCTTTGTTTATTTTTTATCATGACATAAAAAAAATATAAAAATATTTTTTCTCACCATTTTTAATTTATTAGATATTTTTATGATTTTTCTTTTGATTAATACTTAGATAAATAAATATATACATTTCATTAAAATGTTGAGAAATAGGTAAAAATACTTTTATTTTCATTTTTATTTTATTATACTCTCTGAAAATATTTTACATAAAAAATTACCTTTTTTATACATATTAAAAATTATTCTTATTTATATATATAATACATATTTAGAACTTAATACATATATATATATATATATATATATATATATATATATATATATATATATATATATATATATATATATATATATATATATATATATATATATATATATATATATATATATATATATATATATATATATATATATATATATATATATATATATATATATATATATATATATATATATATATATATATATATATATATATATATATATATATATATATATATATATATATATATATATATATATATATATATATATATATATATATATATATATATATATATATATATATATATATATATATATATATATATATATATATTAATATATTTAGGTTAGAATACAAAAATATCTATATTTTTCATTTTTATTTGATATAAAAAAAATACTTTTTATAATATACTTCATTTTATTTTTATTTTTGTACATAATAATTAAATACTTGTATTAAATCAAATAATAATACCTTTTATTTAATAGAACTAGGGTTTTTAACCCTAAATGTAAAAAACCCCAAAAAATAATACCTTTTATTTTCCTTTTATTCTCACATAAATAATTCCTTTTTCATACATACAAAAACCATTTTTGCATTTTGCATATTTATTCTTATTTAATTTAATTTATGCAATTAATCATCTTGTAAAATATTTCAATATTGATGTAATAGTTTTAGGTTTACATTACTTGTCAAAATCCCCATTTGAACATTTGTACCCCCTTTCCCATATTTGGTTTTGTAATAGCTTAGTAAATTTATTTTCGCACTTTATTGCTTTCTAATTATGCCATGTTAGAATTAGGGTTTGTATGCGAAAAAACGACAAAATAGTTATGACCTAATCTCAAGACAAACAAGCATGAAAATGGACACACAAATCACACTTGCACCCCCCTAGGGTATTCCACTTGTTGCCTTTCAAATTGGGCCATATTGCATGTTAGGTCTCTTTGGGCAAAACAAACAAATTGAATGATCATAGTCCCTCGATAACATTTTTCAAAACAAACAAAAACAAATGATCAAGTCCCTTAAAGAAAATGCCCAAAGATACTTGGCACCATTGCAATTATGGTCTAAACGATGACCCGCGCCCGTCCCTTTCACATCCTAAACATAAGATTGTCCACCAAATACAATGGTGGAACAAACTTATTGAAAGGGTTAAGACATAGCAATAAACTTTGAGAAATTTAGGAGTAGATAACCTCTTAGTTACTTGAATCAATCTTGAAAACTAAAACACTTGCCTATTTCTAAAACCACACCTCACAAAACTTTCAAAACAACTTTCAAAAACAAATGAAAACCTTTTCAAAAGACATACATCTTTGTATACATCCCCACATGGATCATTACAAAGGTTGCCACCACATTGGCTTCTTTTCAAAACATTTTCAAACCCACACACACAAGCACCATTTAAAACAATTGAAAACAAAAGGCAAGTGATCTAAGCAAGTAACTAAGAGCCCATGGATAACCA
Organism: Vicia faba; assembly: GCA_948472305.1. Classification (NCBI taxonomy): domain Eukaryota; kingdom Viridiplantae; phylum Streptophyta; class Magnoliopsida; order Fabales; family Fabaceae; genus Vicia; species Vicia faba. Next base: position 334,435,442 of record OX451739.1, on the reverse strand, counting down.
TGGATAGAAAGGGTGCTAATACCTTCCCTTTCTATAATCTACTCCCCGAACCCAAGAAAAATCTCAAAGGTTTTTGCTGTGCTTTTTAAACCTTTCCTTAGGATAAAATAAAAAGTCGGTGGCGACTCTTGCTCAACCGAAACATTTGCGAAAACAAACGCAAAACCTCAAGTCAGTTCTCCCACCGTATCACACTTGGTATGGACAAACTTGTGAGTCCAAAATGAAGTATGAAAGTCACTTTGGGAATTGTAGGTCAAAATATCCCTGTGCAAACTCAAACCCTAATTTAGGTCAATAGTGCAAGGAGGTGTCTTGAGCAGAGCAAACCCTAGCTTGATCTTGAGTTCCAAGAGTCTTGTGATGAGAAATGTTGATGAAATGAGAGGGTAAATTTTGGGGTACAATAGTCTCTCTCTCATAATGACATCATCTGGACTCTCAAGGGTATGGACGAGGTGGTTGTCATTGATCGCTGTGGGGAGTACCCCAATGTTCCACTGATAGGAACCAATGGAGGAATTTCTTACAGCCCGTGCTTAGCCTTACATCAGTTTGGGAGAACCAGAAGAGAAGGACCTCATGAGATGCTAATGCCTAGTATCATCTTTGATTTTCAAGGGGATGGCGACGAGCAACGTCGCAGATTCATAAGGGCTTGGGATAGAGTTCATAGATCTGATCCACATGAGTTGGGCCCAAAGACTTCACTTCCAATGGAGCCATATCTCATATGGGTTTGTATCCGTGCCCAAAAGCTGGGTATGCCGTATGAAGTCGTCTGGCCTATCATTGTTGAAGTTGCTAATGAAGAGGGGGTTCTTCCAACCATCCTCCATCCTTATATGCCTACTGACATTGGGGCACTGAAAAGGTCTTGGATGCAGCTGAGAGAGGAACGGGATGCTTACCGAGAGAAGTTCAACGAGCAAGAGCAGAAGATCCAAAGGTTGACTAGGCAACTGGAGAACGAGCGGATTCTTAATGACTATGTCCTCACCGATAAGAAGAGACCATAGGAGCACTGATTGACCTTTGATTGTTTCCTTTCCAATTTTTATTTACTTTTCAGTATTTCCATTCTTGTAACGCCTTAAGGGCAATTTGTTGAAAAATTTTAATTTCAAAGTTTATCTAATAAACTGTGTTTCCTTTCTGGTTTACGAATTTGAATCTCTCGATTGTCTTTGAAATCATGTTATACACATTTCATCCCATGCACTTCATAAACAGGTACCCATTACAGGGCTCTTATCTTCTTCGCTGTTTATTTCAGCACTCATCATGTCTGCTGAACCTTCAACTGAGCAAGCAATCAAGGCCCTACAGACCCAGAATGCCCAATTCCAAGAGTTGTTCATGAATCTAGCTAAGGGTCAGCAAGATCTGAAGACCCTGATTCTGAAAGAGAAGAATAAGAAGAAGAAGAAGAGGACAATCATGTTTAACACAGGACACAGGTTTGGAAATAGGCTTCAGAATGAAGTTGATTTGACCACCTCATCTGGAGGGAAAGATAGTCAGGAAGAAAGGAGGGCTCCTAGCCCTGTGGTCTCCGACAACGAGACGGACTTCGACGAAGACCAGTATCCTCCTGCTGAGGATAGATACAAACAACTGGAAGACCGGTTGAGTGCTATGGAGGTTCAAAAAGTGCCTGGTCTGGACTTTGGTGATTTAGGTCTATCATCTGGGGTGGTGATTCCCCACAAATTCAAGGCACCAGCCTTTACTAAGTATGACAGAGTTTCTTGTCCGAAGCTGCACCTCCGGTTATATGTAAGGAAGATTCAGCCGTACACCGCTGATAAGAACTTGTGGATCCATTTCTTTCAAGACAGTCTCTCAGGGACTCAGCTTGAGTGGTTCTACCAGTTGGACGGAGCCAGTATTCACAGTTGGGAAGATTTGGCTATTGCTTTCTACATGCAGTACCAGTACAACTCCAACCTCGCTCCCACGCGTACCCAACTCTAGGGTGTGTCAATGGGAACGGGTGAAGGATCCAAAGATTATGCCCAGAAGTGGAGGGACCTCACCGGAAGAGTACAACCACCTTTGGCTGATCGGGAGCTTGTGGATATGTTTCTGGGGACCTTGTCTGGTCCATTTTTCAACCATCTTATTGGAAGCTCTTCGTCTTAGTTTACAGAGCTGATTATGACCGGTGAGAGGATTGAGGCTTGTATTAAGGCTGGTAAGATACAGAAGGCTGCCTCATCAAGCACCGAGAAGAAGCCCTTTAAGAAGGAGTCCAGTGTTGTCTGTTAGAACAATGTTTGAATCTAGTACCCTACATTTAAGTTTTGATGATAACAAAGTGAAAAGATATAGTATTTATATGTTTCATGTTTGAACTATATGCTACCTAAAATTACTATGCTCTGACTTGCAGATACGCTGATTAAAATAAGCAAGATCACTCATTCAGCATCAGAATTTGATTTGATACACCAGCATCAGAAGTTGCTGAATCAGAACGTCAAGATCAGATGATCAACGCTCGTACATGCTGAAGCTTGATGAACAGAACTGCGCGTAAACACTCTGATACAGAAACATTAGTTCATCAGCAGCGAAGCAGAATCAGAATGAGCCAAGCCAGAACGTGCATTGAAGAAGCAACGGTACTGTGCATTGAACGCTAATTAATTCCAACGGCATCATTCTAGACAAGATCTGCTCAAAAAGGAAAGCTTGTTATTAGCATTGAATCAAGAATATTGCATTCAACGTTCATCTTCTCAAGTGCTATATAAACAAGGCTTCGAAGATTATAATGGCTAATGCTTCCAAACTCTCTACACGCACAAAGCTAAATCAATAATCTTCATCTACCAGTTTTGCTAAACCAACAAACTCTGATACTCCATTAGTGTTTAGCATTCTAAGTTTCTAAGCTTAATTTGTGTATACATCACAGTTGTGATAAAGTTTTGTAGAAAACATTCACACACATTTGTTTTATACCTTTGTAAGAAAGTGTTGCCTTGACAAACCGGATTGTGGTTTGAATCAAGAAGGCTTTAGCAGTTGTTAAAGCAGATTTGTATTCAGTTGAATATAGTGAATTAAGACCTCGTTGGAGAGAGGCGAAATCACCTTGACGGGTGGACTGGAGTAGTTTGAGATCAAACGAACCAGGATAAAAATATCTTGTCAATTGTTTTAAGATTCCAGTTTTACAATTCAACCCCCCCTTCTTGTGTTTTTCACCCCTTCAATTGGCATCAGAGCGCCTTGTTCTGAGCTAAAACACTTAACCGTGTCAGTACAAGATCCAGCGTCAGAAAAACACAATGGCAGGAAACAACTCTCATTTCAGCAATGACAACAATGAGGATAGAGACAGATTCAGCGGCAAACCTCCAGTCTTTGATGGAGAAAACTTTGATTACTGGAAAGACAGAATTGAAAGCTTCTTTCTAGCACATGATGCTGATCTGTGGGATATGGTGACAGATGGATACACGCACCCTGTGAATGCAACTGGTCAGAAGATTAAAAGAAAATCAATGACTGATCAACAAAAGCGTGACTTCAAGAATCACCATAAGGCCAGAACCATCCTCCTCAGTGCCATCTCCTATACTGAGTATGAAAAGATCTCCAACAGAGACACAGCTAAGAACATCTTTGATTCTCTCAGAATGACGCATGAGGGCAACGTTCAAGTCAAAGAAACAAAAGCTCTGGCGCTCATTCAGAAGTATGAGGCGTTTAAAATGGAAGAATCTGAATCCATTGAAACTATGTTCTCTAGATTCCAGATTCTGGTAGCTGGTCTCAAAGTTCTGGACAAAGGATACTCTACTGCTGACCATGTCAAGAAGATAATCAGAAGTTTACCCAAGCAGTGGAGGCCTATGGTTACTGCTCTGAAGCTAGCGAAGGATCTCAACAAAATCACTCTGGAGGAACTTATAAGCTCCCTCAGAAGTCATGAGATAGAGCTAGAAGCTGATGAGCCTCAGAAGCAAGGTAAGCCTTTAGCTTTAAAATCTAACAGAAAATCTGAATCTAAAGTTTTGCAGGCAGTTGAAGAAACATCTGATGGATCCTCATCAGAAGAAGACGAACTTTCCCTTCTCTCCAGAAGAGTAAATCAACTGTGGAAGCAAAGACAAAGGAAGTTCAGGAATCCCAGAAGATCTGATCAGAACGAGTCTTCTTCCAGATACAGAAGGACAGATTCTTCCTCTGGATACAGAAGATCTGAAGGCTCCTCCGGTAGCAAGAAGCCAAACACAAAAGACATCATCTGCTACGAGTGCAATGAGCAAGGACACTACAAGAGTGACTGCCCAAAGCTTCAGAGGGAAAAGCCCAAAAAGAAGTTTGGAAGAGAGAAGAAGAAAAGTCTCATGGCCACATGGGATGACTCTGACTCGTCTGAAGCTGACTCAGAATCAGATGATGAAAGAGCAAACATAGCGCTCATGGCTAACATTCCAGATGACAGTGAAGCTTCTGAATCAGACTCAGAATCAGACACAGAAGAGGTATTCCCTAACTTCGCTGTTAATTTTACAAAGGCTGAACTTGCTGAAAGCCTCAATGAAATTCTGGAACGTTATCAGCAGATTAGAGCTAAATTCAGAGACCTGAAAAGGAATCTTGAATCTGACTCTAATAAGTCTGAGAGTCTCAAATTGGAAAACTCTGAGCTGAGAGATAAAATTTTAAAATTAGAAAACTCTTTACAAAACTCTCAGAAGGAACCAATTGCTGAAACTCCCAGCAACGCTGATGAGATCATCAAGGAGTATGATCATAGTTTCCAGAAGTTCCTGGCTAAAAGCATAGATAGAAGCAGAATGGCTTCAATGATCTATGGAGTTAGCAGAAACGGCAGGAAAGGAATAGGATACCTAGGTAAGGTTCCTACACCTAAAAATGTCATGGATTTAACCATTAAACACACTCCTTTAAATTCACACTTTGTGTATGGTCACACACATGACATCAAATATACTAGTAGTAAGCACTCTGTGAAACCAAAATTCAACCAGAGTTTTGGTAAAACTAACAAATCAGGACCCAAGAAGATCTGGGTACCTAAGGATAAAATAATACATGTTGCAGATATCTTTAGCAGCAAGTCAGAAACACCAGTCATGGTACCTGGACTCTGGCTGCTCACGACACATGACGGGAAGAAGGCATATGTTCCAAAGCCTGGAACTTAAGCCTGGAGGCCACGTTGGCTTTGGAGGCAATCAGAGGGGAAAGATTATTGGCTCTGGAACTGTAGGTAACGGAAATCTTCCCTCTATTAATAATGTTCTGCTAGTTGATGGATTGATGCATAATCTGTTATCCATAAGTCAATTAAGTGATAACGGTTATGATATAATCTTTAATCAAAAATCATGTAAAGCTGTTAGTCAGAAAGATGGGACTATCCTGTTTAATGGAAAGAGGAAAAACAACATTTACAAAATCAAACTTTCTGAACTAAAGAGTCAGAACGTAAAATGTCTTCTGTCTGTTAACAACGAGCAGTGGATCTGGCACAGAAGATTGGGGCATGTTAGTATGAGAAGAATATCTCAGATTAACAAACTCAATCTGGTCAGAGGACTTCCAAATTTGAAGTTCAATTCAGATGCTCTGTGTGAAGCATGTCAGAAAGGCAAATTTGCAAAACCTTCTTTTAAATCCAAAAATGTTGTTTCTACCTCTAAGCCATTAGAACTTCTGCACATTGACTTATTTGGACCAGTTAAAACTGCTTCAGTCAGTGGCAAGAAGTATGGGTTAGTAATCGTAGATGACTATAGCAGATGGACATGAGTAAAGTTCTTAAGACACAAGGACGAGTCACACTCTGTGTTTGTTACCTTCTGTAACCAAGTTCAGAATGAAAAAGATCTTAGAATCGTTAAAGTCAGAAGTGATCATGGTGGAGAATTTGAAAATAAAGATTTTGAGTCATTCTTTAATGACAAAGGCATTCTGCATGATTTCTCTTGTCCTAGAACTCCCCAACAAAATGGAGTTGTAGAACGAAAGAACAGAACATTGCAAGAAATGGCCAGAACCATGATCAATGAGACAAATGTTGCTAAGACTTTCTGGGCAGAGGCAATAAACACAGCGTGCTACATTCAGAATAGAATCTCAATAAGACCTATTCTGGAAAAGACTCCATATGAATTGTGGAAGAACAGAAAGCCCAACATTTCGTATTTTCATCCATTTGGATGTACTTGCTATATATTGAATACAAAGAATTATTTGAACAAGTTCGATTCTAAGGCACAGAAGTGTATTATGTTAGGATACTCTGAACGCTCAAGAGGGTACAGAGTATACAATACAGAAACACAGATTGTGGAAGAATCAATCAGTGTTCGTTTTGATGACAAGCTTGACTCTGAAAAGTCAAAGCAGAATGAAAATCTTGCAGGTATAGAAATTGAATTTGCAGGTTCTGAAGACAAGTCATCAGAAGCTCTCAACACAGACATTCCTTCAACGTCTGAAAGAAGCAATGCTAGAAATCCTTCAACAGCTGCTGATCAACCTCAGAAGAGATTACCCAGAAGCAGTTTGGATCACCCAGAAGAGACTATCCTAGGAAGAAAGGAAGATCCAATCAGAACAAGAGCAAGCTTCAGAAACTCTGAAGAAACTCTTATGGGACTTGTGTCTCTGATTGAACCTTCTTCTATTGATGAAGCACTTCTGGACAATGACTGGATTCTGGCAATGCAAGAAGAGCTGAATCAATTCACCAGAAACGACGTATGGGATCTCGTTCCCAGACCAAAAGGATTCAACGTCATTGGAACAAGATGGGTGTTCAGAAACAAGCTTAATGAACAAGGTGAAGTCTTCAGAAACAAGGCACGACTGGTTGCACAAGGTTATAGTCAGCAAGAGGGGATAGACTATACAGAAACCTTTGCCCCAGTCGCCAGGTTAGAATCTATCAGACTTTTAATCTCATTTGCTGTTAATAGAGGCATCACTCTGTATCAGATGGATGTCAAAAGTGCATTCTTAAATGGTTATATAGAAGAAGAAGTTTATGTTCACCAACCCCCAGGTTTTGAAAATACAAAACATCCAGAACATGTTTTCAAACTGAAAAAGTCACTGTATGGTCTGAAACAAGCTCCCAGAGCTTGGTATGAAAGGCTAAGTAACTTTCTGCTTGAAAATGAATTCACCAGAGGGAAAGTGGACACTACTCTATTCTGTAAAACAGTTAAGAGTGACATTTTAGTCTGTCAAATTTATGTTGATGATATTATTTTTGGTTCTACTAATCCTTCTCTTGGAAGAAAATTTGCTAAGTGTATGCAGGCAGAATTTGAGATGAGCCTCATGGGGGAACTGAAATTCTTTCTAGGAATTCAGATCAATCAAACTCCAGAGGGAACTTACATTCATCAGAGCAAATACATCAGAGATCTTCTGAAGAAATTTGACCTCTCAGAATGTAAGCCATCAAAGATTCCAATGCATCCCACGTGCATTCTGGAAAGAGAAGAGGTAAGCAAAAGTGTAGAACAGAAGGTCTACAGAGGTATGATTGGTTCTCTCCTTTATCTGACTGCTTCAAGACCTGATATCTTATTCAGCGTATGTATTTGTGCTAGATTCCAATCAGATCCTAGAGAATCTCACTTAACAGCTGTTAAGCGAATTTTCAAGTATCTGAAAGGTACTACTAATCTGGGTTTGTTTTATAGAAAATCTAGTGATTACAGTTTAGTAGGCTACTGCGATGCTGATTTTGCTGGAGATAGAGTGGAACGTAAAAGTACTTCTGGAAGCTGCCAGTTTCTGGGAGAAAATCTGATCTCGTGGTCCAGCAAAAGGCAATCAACAATTGCTCTGTCAACAGCAGAAGCTGAGTACATAGCAGCAGCAGGATGTAGCACACAAATGCTCTGGATGAAAAGTCAGCTTGAAGACTTCCAGATTTTTGAGAGTAACATTCCTATTCTTTGTGATAATACTTCTGCTATTTGCTTAAGTAAGAATCCTATTTTACATTCTAGAGCTAAGCATATAGAAATAAAACATCATTTCATTAGGGACTATATTCAGAAAGGTATTTTAAACTTGAAATTTATAGATACAGACCATCAATGGGCTGATATCTTTACTAAACCCCTTTCAGAAGATAGGTTTAATTTCATTTTGAAACATCTCAGCATGAAAGTATGCCCAGAATGAAAATGTTTTAATTCCATGTATTTATCTTCAGAATGTAATTATATTACTGTGAACTTCTGATCAATCTTCTTTCAGAAAGATAGAACATGCAGATTGTATCAGATGCAAGTCTAAAGATCTGAGAGTCTAATCTCAAAGACAGACGTGCTGATCACTACATCAAACAAGTGTCATCCAATCATCAGCAAATCCCTGAAGCAGAACGCGTGCACGCTTCTGAGAAGGCAAAAGCGCTGATTGGGTGCATTGAGACACATGTCTGGTAACCGTTTTTAAGTATCTTTCTCAAATCCCCCAAAATCAGCAAGCATTTAATGCAGAGTAATCACGCTTGTTAATGGCAATCATTATTTTTTTCTCTCTCTTAAAAACGTTTAATTTTTCAAAATAATTTTTGAAAACTTTATTTAAGCACATTAATCCTTCATGTTTATTCTTTACGCTTTCTCATAATCTCTGAAACTTTTTCTGCATATTTCCGAGTTTATCTCCTTCAAACCCTTTTTCTCTCAAATCATTCTCAAAGCTTTTTAGTGAGAACAATGGCATCCTCCAGCATTTCTGCAGGGAATCAGAAGAAAGAAACTTCTGAGCAATATCAGGTGCCCACCAGAACTCTTCTCACACCGGTAAAGAATCTTGAAGTTCTCTCTGAGTTAATCATCGACTTTGAAAGTTTGAAGGAAAATGGATTTGACCTAACAGAAGAGATTAGGGCTCAAAAGTGGGAGAGGTATTTCGATAGGTTGGTTGGACCAACATTCCCAGAGCTTGTCAAGGAATTTTGGATTCACGCCAAGATTCATAAACATCTAGTCATCTCTTCTGTCATGGGAAAGAAGATAGTAATTTCTGAAGACCTCATTGCTAGGTTAATCGGTCAAAGTGGTGGTGGAGTCCGTTGTGTGGACATGGCTGATAGATGCCCTGATATAGGTGTGGTAGCCAACTGCATTTTCACTCTTGGATTTCCCAGCGACAAAATTAAGGATCTGAAGGATCACTGCAGAGTATGGGCCAAGATTGTTCTTGGATGCTTCAATCACAGGAAACCAACAAGTTCTCCTGATTATATAAACGTGGATCAGCAATTTCTGATCTACTTTATTGATCAGAGGGTGAAGATCAATCTGGCACATTTCCTGTTCAACCATCTCAAGACCAGTGTCAAAGAGACTAGAGAAGAAGAAAGGACCAAAAGGGACTGGATACCGTTTGGAAGACTCATATCAGATATTCTGACAGAGAATAAGCTGATAGATTATCTGAGCGAAGCTCAAATGCTGAGCACTATTGAACCAACTGTTGGAAAACCGCTGAACGCTAAGAACCTGAAAAAGATGAAGCTGATAGAAAATATTAGGAAGGAACCCAGAACTACTTCAACTACTGACATCTCCAGCAGAAGAGTGCCTCTGAGTAATTTCCCAAAATTTTCTGAAATGGAATCCCAACCTGATATGTTTCTCAAGTATCCAGATTCATACAAGGAAGAAGATACAGGTTCAAAGCTGAAGATCAAAGATCTGAGTCAAGTCCAACCAGAAGTGACTCAGAAGAAGACAAAGAAGAGGAAAGCAGAAGGATCATCTCATCAGACTCCAAAGAAAAGAGGTAATTCATCTGCTGCCCCTATTTCAATTTCATCTACTATTCGAACATCTGCTGCCCCTCCTAAAACCTCTCACAGAATATCCATTCCAATCCCTACTATTGATGAAACCATACCAGAAGACCCTTCTGAGGCCTTACTACTCAGAAGAACCAGAATTAAAATTCCCAAACAACCAACTGTTTCAACAACACCAGCACTTGATAGAGTGCTAGCTGATATTGAGCGTGAACATGCTTCTGCTCAACCAAATTCTGAACCACCAAATATTCCTCCTCCACAACCAGAACCACAACCTGAACCAGAAATACAACAACAACCAGAACCAGAACCACAACAACAACAACCACTCACAGAAGAACCTCTGATCCCTGAGCAATCAGAGATTCCACCTCCTCAACCAGAAAATAATCCACCTTCACCACAAACAGAGTTTCACCGCTATGAAACCCCTTCTCCTCATCATTCTGACCCCCACTCACCTCAACCTTCACCGCTGGCAATCCAAATGCCATGTGGAACCACTATTGTCAGGCCCCAGTTGCCATCTTCAGAGGAATCAACACCTCCAAAAACTCCAACCACTCCAATAGAAATATCTTCCTCTGACTCTGATAACCCTCCTCCAAAACAAACAACCTCTCAGAAAACCGCTGAAAACCCCAGCAGAACTTTCATTGACTTCACAAGTCTTGAACGTCTTGCTGATCTAAGACACAAAATTGCCATACCCAAACCAAAGCAACCAGATGTTGGCTCTGGTATTTTGAATCTTGAAACAGGTATGCTGCAATGGATTGCTTCTTTGAAGCAAGTCTGTCTGGGGATGATCGACCCAGCTGCTTCTGATCAGCTCTGGTCACAGTTCAGACTATGGGTACGTGCTGAAGCACTCAAGCTGCAGGACGTCAACTATGAGCAGGCTCAACAGAACTTTAGCAAGCTGCTGAAGGAAGTTGAGAGTCAGCTGCCTCAAGAAGTTGTGCTCCCTCTGGACAGTGAATCGTGGTCTGAGAAAGAGCAAGCTGCACAGGTGCAACCATCAGAAGAAGACAAGACCCTTCAGGAAGAAAATCCAGCAGAAGATGTAGCGGAAAGTTCTGAGAAGCTTCCTCCTTCTGAAAGTTCTCAAGCTGCCTTGGACAGGCAGGCTCTGGAAGAATTAAGGCTGAATGACTTGCGTCTACAGCAGCGGATGGAAGAGAATGATCAGAAGATGAAAGCAAGAATGGATGTACAGGACAACAAAATTGACACTGTTGTCAACATGGTTCAGAAGCAGAATGAAACTTCTGAAAAGATTCAAGCAATGCTGGAAAGCCTGTTCTCACGCATGCCCCCACAACCTTAAATTTTTTTTCATGCATGACATTCTCTATGTTTTCTTCATTTTCTGATGTATTGTTTTGACTATGTTTGTGTAATGTTCTTTTGCTCTGAACTAGTTTAATATAATTTGTTTTTCTGATTTAAATTGTTTTAGCACATCACCAACACTTTTTGATTGCTGACAAAAAGGGGGAGAACAAGAATGATATTTAAAATCAATAACGGCTAACTAGACAGAAATTCTCAAACATTCTAACTCTATTACTTGAAATGTTTTTCTGTTTTGTTTAAAAGTCTACAGGCACAAGGAAGCTCCTGAAACACTATGAAGACTAGAAGCTAGAAGCTCTGATCAAAATGTAGAAGCTCATGTTGCTCTGATCAAATATGAAGTTCTGATCGACCTAACACTCTGATCCGAAGCAAAGCTCTGACAGGAAAAGCTCTGAAGCTCTGCTCTCTGATAAGTCAAAGACCTATAATCTGATGCTCAAAGATAGAAAAAGATCTGATCCTGAAGAACACGCATATCAAAGGGAAGTAACAAACTCAGGGGGAGTATCTCTTAAACTCTGATTTCTCCTTACTTCTTAACTCTGAAACATTTCCCAGATACTTTTCACGTTATTTTTTCATTTAAAATATCTAGTTTTTGTCATCATCAAAAAGGGGGAGATTGTTAGAACAATGTTTGAATCTAGTACCCTACATTTAAGTTTTGATGATAACAAAGTGAAAAGATATAGTATTTATATGTTTCATGTTTGAACTATATGCTACCTAAAATTACTATGCTCTGACTTGCAGATACGCTGATTAAAATAAGCAAGATCACTCATTCAGCATCAGAATTTGATTTGATACACCAGCATCAGAAGTTGCTGAATCAGAACGTCAAGATCAGATGATCAACGCTCGTACATGCTGAAGCTTGATGAACAGAACTGCGCGTAAACACTCTGATACAGAAACATTAGTTCATCAGCAGCGAAGCAGAATCAGAATGAGCCAAGCCAGAACGTGCATTGAAGAAGCAACGGTACTGTGCATTGAACGCTAATTAATTCCAACGGCATCATTCTAGACAAGATCTGCTCAAAAAGGAAAGCTTGTTATTAGCATTGAATCAAGAATATTGCATTCAACGTTCATCTTCTCAAGTGCTATATAAACAAGGCTTCGAAGATTATAATGGCTAATGCTTCCAAACTCTCTACACGCACAAAGCTAAATCAATAATCTTCATCTACCAGTTTTGCTAAACCAACAAACTCTGATACTCCATTAGTGTTTAGCATTCTAAGTTTCTAAGCTTAATTTGTGTATACATCACAGTTGTGATAAAGTTTTGTAGAAAACATTCACACACATTTGTTTTATACCTTTGTAAGAAAGTGTTGCCTTGACAAACCGGATTGTGGTTTGAATCAAGAAGGCTTTAGCAGTTGTTAAAGCAGATTTGTATTCAGTTGAATATAGTGAATTAAGACCTCATTGGAGAGAGGCGAAATCACCTTGACGGGTGGACTGGAGTAGTTTGAGATCAAACGAACCAGGATAAAAATATCTTGTCAATTGTTTTAAGATTCCAGTTTTACAATTCAACCCCCCCTTCTTGTGTTTTTCACCCCTTCATTGTCTACAGTTCAAGAAGCCAGAGTAGACCTGAACACCACCAAGCTATTAATGCGGTTGTTATTTCAAAACCTGCTGGTGCTCCGCGGCACAACAATCAACAGAAGGATGATAGACCTCGAAGGAAATTCACCCGTCTCAACATGACCTTATCTCAGATTCTGCCACAGTTGCTGAAGACCAATCTGGTGATTCCAAGGGAAGCCCCGAAGAATCCAAATACAACATCACCAAAGTATAACCCTAATGCCCGCTGTGCTTATCACTCTGATGGCTCGGGGCATAATACAGATGATTGTTGGACTTTGAAGAATAAGATACATGACTTAATTGATGATAAGGAGATTGAGTTCGAGGTGTCCGAAAGACCTAATGTTGTGACTGCTCATATGCCCAAGCATGGAGTAAATGCTATAGATGAAGACTCATTTATGGTTTCTGTGAACAACATTGTTACCCCTTTGATGTATGTGAAGAAGAACCTTTTGCTAGTCGGTTTATTTCCGGGCTGTGACGAAGGTTGCCGTATGTGTTCTGTTCTACCTACCGGTTGTCATCTCTTGAAATCAGGTGTCCAACGCCTGATGGATAGTAAAGAAATTCTATTTGAGAAGACTGTTGTTCCCTCAATTCCTACTGAAGAAGTTACCATTATCACCATTTTCGACAATTCTTCCAAGGCTCCCTCGAGGAAGCCTGTTAGAATTACATCTGTCCCAAGAATCGCACCTGTGATTATCACTATTCCGAGACCCATCCCCTATACCTCTGATAAAGCTGTCCCTTGGCACTATGGGGATGATGTTTATTTTCATGGAGTTAAGCAAGAGTTGGATGCTGATACCGACGTCAGCAATATTGTTGGACCTGCTAAAGTCACCCGCAACAGAAGACTTTTCTCACCTGATATCTCTCCACCCACTGCCCGAAGACCTGTTGTTATTACACCTGCCAGTATACCTGCTACCATTCCTGTTCAAGTTCCTATTCTTACCCCTGTCGCCGAGTCATCTGACACTCGGGGTAAAGGTATCACCACTGATGTGCCTGCCCAGACGGAGGCACCGAAGACGATTACTGTTGAAGCTTCTAAACAAGAGATGGAAGAGATTCTGAAAATTATTAAAAAGAGTGACTACAATGTAGTTGAGCAGTTGGGGCAAACCCCATCCAATATTTCTATGTTGTCACTGTTGCTATGCTCAGAGGCCCATGCCAAGGCTCTGATTACCTTTTTGAAGACTGCCCACGTTCCACAAGAGACGTCAGCTGATTAGTTTACAGATTGCGTGGCTAATCTGACTGCTGATAATGGGTTGGGTTTCTCTAACGCCGACTTAACTGCTAAGGGGAAGAATCACAACGATGCCCTGCATGTCTCCATTGAATGCAGGGGCACTACTCTTGCACATGTATTGGTGGATAATGGTTCCTCATTGAACGTCTTTCCTAAGAAATCTCTAGACCGGTTGGACTATGAAGGGTTAGAGCTGAAACCAAGCAACATTGTCGTCAGGGCCTTTGATGGGTCTAAGAGGATGGTGCATGGAGAAGTTGATATTCTGATCAAGGTTGGTTCTCAGGTTTTCAACTCTACATTCTATGTGATGGAAATTCGGCCATCTTATTCTTGTTTGCTGGGTCACCCATGGATCCACAAAGCTGGGGCCGTAACCTCAACGCTCCACCAGAAGCTGAAGTACCCGGTGAAAGGGAAGATTGTGACAGTACAAGGAGAGGAAGAGTACATGGTTAGCCACCTCAACTCTTTCCGATATGTAGAGATGGATGGGGAGTTCATTGAGACCCCATTTCAACATTTTGAAGAGGTTACCCAGACAGTAGCGTCAGCTGAGACTGTTGTACCCCAAAATTTTCCCTCCCATTTCCTTCAAGATTTGCAAAAGAGCATGCTTCAAAATCTTTCAAGGGTTGCACAGTCCAATGGCCTCCTAACAGTCAAAAACTAGGGTTTTGGTTCTGGAAAAGAAATTGAAGTTTCCAAGGGTCCAAACAAGTCCCACATGCCTACAAACATTGTCAAGCATCCTCATGTCAAGTTTCAAGACTCACAGCACAAAATTGCACAGTCAAAAACCCTAATTGCTCAACAGTCAACTGCAGGGGCAAAATGGTCATTTGACAGTCAAAAGTCAAAATTTTTGGTCAACATCTTATTTTGAAGCCACAAACATCATTTGTTCAATTCTTGATCATGATTCTCAAGGCATGGCTCAAAAAGTCTTAAGATGCAAAAGTTTCTATTTTTGGACAGTTGAAAAAGTCAACTGCAAATTGACCAGGGCATAACTTCCACATGGTTTATCATAAAAATTCCATCCAAAGCTCATTTTGAAGAGAATGACATTTCCTACAACTCATCTTCACACTTCAAGTCCAAGAAATGCTCTCACAAAAGGTTATCAATCTCAACATTATAGGTCATTTTCAAAAGTCAACAAAAGGCACTTTAAGTCAAAGACCATAACTTGAGATTGGTAAATCAAAATGACATGTAACCAAATGCATTGGTTAGAGGACTTCAAGACCTTTCCAAAATGTCCAAGAACATGGTCAAAGCTTAAAAATTGAGCAAGATATGCCTTGTGGAAGTTGGGAAATTTTTGGGAATTTTGAAAAGTCAACTTTGCTTCAAATGCCTCAAAATTGCTAATGGGCCACAATTTCTTCCAAGAATCATCACCCAAAAGCTATGCACGACCCATTGACTTTAAAGGGAGTTATTTTATCATTTTTGATTAATTATTTGAATTATTATTATTATTAGTTCATTTAATTAAAATAAAATATGACAAAAATAGCAAATCATGTTTTCCAAACCTTTTTGTGCAGCATATCCACTCATCATGACCTCAATATTTCATGCATACTCAAAAAGGCAAGAATCTTCAATGATTGGCATAAGAAAGGTATGAAAAAGATTGAAAAAGATGCTTGAAAAATCAAATCTCAAAGATATGAATGCAAAGGATTATGGGCTTGGATTGTTGACCTAATTCATTCTTCATACATATGCAAACACAACTCTAATCAAAAGAACACAAAAGCTGCACCCAAACTCAAAGAACCAATTTGCATTTTTTACACAAAAACTTCAAAACTGTTTTCATAGATAGAGCTCCTTTGAAAGCCTACAATCCATTCCAAAGGCTTGCTGGGACATTGTTGAACGTGTCTCAATACTTTTCAAGGCTCCATACATCCAGAACTGGTAGAACCACGTTGCCCTGTTCCCAAATATTTTCATATTCGTGTTTTGATTTGCATACCTTTTCCATATGTTTTAAGCACTGATTTATACTAACATGAGCATTCTAAAGCTGTTGGCATTCTTTGATTGAACTTTTAAGCCTTGTACACGAATCCACCATGGAAGCTGCCTAGGGTTTCAGAGGTTTGAAATTGGGGTTTCTTTCCTGGGGAAAAATTGGACAATAAGACCAACTCCATTGGAATCGTGACAACAAGACGGATTGAACCCACACCTCGCGCCCAATTTATCATTGCCCATTGCTTAATCGCTATTTTTCCTGGTCTTGTTTAGTGGGGGTTTAAAACCCCCGCTATTAACTTTTGTTTGCAGGTACAAAACGAGGAAGAAGCCTGCGTGTCATAGCATGATTGGGACATTCAAATTTCCAACGCGTTTTTTTGTTGAATATCATTAACCTTTATTTTTTGTTATAATATTTAATATCAAGAATTGTTACAAACGCGTTGAATGGTGTAGTGGTTGGGAATGTGATTGGTAAGTCTTGGGACCTGGGTTCGATTCCCAGGTCCCCCACCTCTTCAATATTATTTTTTCTCAAAGTGTTTCCATGCAGCATGTTCTCAAGGGAGTACCATATGCCTTCACCATCTGGCTTGCCACGCGCCCAAAGGCTCCATCCAATGGCCAGGACGTGTAGATCACCATATGCATTGGTCAACAGCTCCTCACACAAACGTTGAAAGTCAACGTGGGCCTGGAATTCTTGGGCCAAACTGCTTTCTATAAACCTCCTCAATTTGGGTCAACCACCCCCCATGTTTGCATTTTTCTCTCTTTTTGTTCTTTCTTTTATTTATTTTAATTATGTTAATTATTTTCTTTTAATTCACCCAATTAATTTTAATAATACAAAAAAATCAGAAAAGTCAAAAATAAAAATATGTTTTAATATTTAGTTCACTAATATTTTATTTTGTAAATAAATTTAATAACCCATTTAGTTTTAATTTAGGGTTTTAATTTTAATTTGCTTCTTAATAACTAAAAAACATAAAAATTAGGTTTTAGCATTGTTATTCTTTTCTCTTAATAAATAATCTTTTTTTTATTTCTTATTACTATTAATTATTAATTAATTTTGTAAATAAACTTGTCATTAAATAATTAGGTTAAATTAGGTCAAACTTAAACATTTTTCTTTAATAAATTAAAAACAATTTAGAACTAGGTTTTTATTTAACTTTTAATTCCAATTAATTTTCTCATTAAATTTCATAAATACCAAAAAACATAAAAACAAGTTCTTTTCTTTATTTAATCATTAATTACTTTAAATTCCAATTTAATATCTTCAAAGGGTTCAACGCCCTCGCTTTCGATTCTAATTTCTTTTTGCATTTATTTTTATTTTGTGGACATAATGTATTTGCCCCGAAGCCTTGTAATAGATAATTAGGACATTTACTTTACGCACTTTTATTCAAATCGGGTCTTCGTTAATTTTGCGATGTAGACACGCGCCTTGTAATAGCGTAGGACCTTTATTTTTCCGCATTTTAATTTCCGCACCCTTTAAACTGTTAATCACATGAAAGAATGTATGCCCAAATAAAATCAAAGCGTAGATCACTCAATACATGATCAAGACAAATAATAACTGAAAACGACACACAATTCACACACCACTCTTAGGGTACGCCTCACTGTTGCCTTGCCCCCTCGAAACGTGATCGTCGAGTAGAGGATGTTTTAGTAAGTCCTCATGTCCATGAACATGGCATGGGGGTAGCTTCTAAGGTGTCCTCCTATTGCTCTGGTGACCACACTGTCCCTAACAAACGAATTGACCCGAACACCTCCAATGGTGGTGCTACCTACCCCTCAATGGTGGGATGGTACTACCTCAAGGACATTTACACAGACTAATTCCTTAGGGTAGGTAGATGACTCATAGATACTTGCTCTAATTCAAAATGAATCAAAAACTTCTTTTCACATCGACACTTTCAAAAAGCTTTCAAACAATTTTTCAAACACTCTTGAGGACTGATACAAGAGTTGAACTGAAATTTTAAACGAAACTTTTTCAAACCCACTCACCTTGAAAAGCAAACAAACACTTTTGAAAACACAAATGAGCAAGTATCTAAGAGCCCATGGATAACAATGGATAGAAAGGGTGCTAACACCTTCCCTTTCTATAAATCTACCTCCCGAACCGAGAAACAATCTCATAAGGAATTTTGCTGTGCTTTTGTCCTTTCCATGTTGGAGAAAATAAAAGACGGTGGCGACTCTTGCTTACCGCGACATTTCGCGAACCAGCATTAAACAGTCAGTTCCAGATCCACCGATCACAGAACTGGCGACTCTGCTGGGGATATTATAAAGTGAGGTGTACCTTAGGATAGTTCATAACTGTGTTTTCAATTGCTTTGACTTGTTTGCTTTAAATTGTGGGCTGCATCGGAGTTACATAGATCCTAACCCGGATCTGGGGATACCCTGTTTAGGTAGCATAAGCTGTGAGGGACCTGTCCGGCATAGACCGACACGGGTGAAGCAGTGGCTACGTTGGTGTGGCACCTTGGTCTGTACCGATATCTCTTGTGTTGCAACGAGGAGAATATGGGTCTTCTGAGGAGTCATTAAGCACCAACCGACCTTAGAACCTTAAATGACCCAACTTGGCCAATAGAATAGTAGCAGTATGCTACACCCATTGAGGCTAAACTCTCGTGATGGTTCTGGTCGTAAGAAAAGATTGCGAGGCTGGAGTTATGACCGATTGAGGGTAGTCAGTGATATTGGGATCCTCTAGAACCCGGTTACTTCTGATAGGACAGGTCTTATCCAACAAACTGAAAGAGGGTAATACCTAGACCCCATGCTGGCCTAAACTCTAAGGGTTTCTCTTGTGTGACTTGTGTGCCTTCCAACTTGACTACTTGCATTCTTGTTATCTGACACTTGAGTTTCTTGCAGGTTTTGTTTATAGTCCCTAATTGGGACTCATAACAGGGTTTACTGAGTTTCTTGCAGGTTTTGTTTATAGTCCTTAATTGGGGCTCATAACAGGGTTTACCTACATTACCCCATGCATAGCATAACATCATACCATTGCATACATCCCGCATAAGGACTAATCCGTTTCAAGGATCTTAAGGGCTTGTGATGCAGGTCATGATGAATCAACTATCCAGCAAGGGGCAAAGAGGATTTATTTTCCTCTAGACAAGGTTGTCAGAGGCTATGACCCACTGGATATGGTGAGCCTTTGGCCCTTGAAGAAGGACTCTCAACAAGATGCAGTGCCTTCCATCAAGTTACCAGATACCAGCTCTAACAAATTTCTTGTTTACCCCGCGAGATTCTTGAAAACATTGCATGCATACATGCACATCATTGCATAACAGGTACCCTTGTTGCAGGTCACTTACCTTTCTCGCTGTTTATTTCAGCAATGGCCTCCCAACAAGATAACCAGGGACCTCATGCTCAAGAGACTCAGTTCAGGGAGATCTTCTTAAGCCTATCCAAGGGGCAGGAAGAGCTGAGAACACTCCTCACGGGGACTTTGGTCAGGAACAGTGCTGAGGACGATAAGGACGAACGGCTGAAATGTCTACAAGCTGAGGTAGACACATTGAAAAACCAGATGTTGGGGCAAAGGGCTCTCATCCAAAGTTTAGCTCGGGAGCAAGGAGAGCTGAGGGCCATGATCAGTCAGCTTCATCAAGACATAAAGCAACCAGCCCAAGTCAGGGACCAAGTCATTAATCAGCCTCCAAGAAGTCAAAGGTTTGGGCCTCTCCAAGCTGCTACTACTTCACAGGTCCAACAACGACCTCGCCAAGAACAACGGACTGATCAAAGCAAGCCAGACAAGCCTAAAAGGCAGTTCACCAAGCTTAACGTGTCACCGTCTCAAGCTTTACAACAATTGTTGAGGTTGAATCGGGTGACGTTAAGGGACCCTCATAAGAATCTCAACACAGCCTCCCCAAAGTACAATCCTGAGGAAAGATGTGCGTACCACTCTGACTGTCCAGGACATGACACCGGCGACTGCTGGGCTCTGAAGAATAAGATCCAAGATCTGATTAATGAAAGAGCTGTGGATTTCACCCAGATGGGCCAGGCTGAATGCTCCTGTCATCCCTACAAGATGCACCAGTTGAAGTAACAAGCCCTGAGACTAGAAGACTTTTGTTCATTAGAATTTTTCAAGTTGTAATTTTCTTTTGTTCAAACATTTACTCATGTTAAACGTTGTTATTTCATTAATGCATCGCATATGTCTATTTTGAAGCAATATATCCGTATTCACTATATGCATTTATTTTCGTATTTTTTCTGATGATCAACGCTCGATTAATAATTCTAAGCCTTTTGAGGGAGGATGACGAAAACGATACCACGATCCTTACAGTATGCTTTTGAACAGACCCCGCTGATGAGGTACAGGCATTGTTTCAATCCCTAAACACTGGAGTTATAAGGAAGATAATCCCTCGTCAACCCCTCTGAGCCAAAGAAGTAGGAGTTTTTCTTTTCGAAAATTAAAACCCTTTATCATAACCTGGGGTAGGGTAGTTCTCTCAGTTGATCCAAGTGCATAACAAATGGCACCAAAGAGGCCCTTACAAAAAAAAGAAGACGGTGATGATTCCGAATAATCATAAGGATAGGCAGTCATTATATCTCAAAAATAAAAACCCAATAAGTCAAAACCTATGAAGGAGACTTACAAAACTGGGGCATCCCGCTGACTGTAATCACAAAAGAAACAGTTCAGGCAAAATTTAGGGATAGCGAAATCAAAAGAAAGAGGTCATACTAACCCTCAACAAAAACAAAAAAATGACTGCCTATTCAGAATAAATCATCAATATCTGAACCATCATTGGAACATCAGGACAAGGACTCAAACAAGGTCTAACGCACGATCAACTGAGTTTAGGTTTGAAGAACATCACGAAGAGCGGGTGGGTACAAATAATTTGAGCCTTTATCCTTTGTTTCTTAAACCGTGAACCAGGCCACGTTATAACCCTTAAAAGTCCTAGCTGAAGCATGGGTTAGTTCGAAAGCATATTGTTACGTAAGGTATCCTGACTCCTTAAGGCCTACGGTAAATACGGAGTTGACATCACGTTTTACAAACATTCACTTGTTTTATGAAAAAGAATGCATTTTCAAAATCTTCAAGACAGACATAAGCTTTGCATTTTTGATATAACATTGTTTGCATATGATTATTTGTTTGAACAGCAGGGAAATTCGCACGATGAATACCTAGTGAACAAAAGCACTTCCAATCAAGGGGCAGACGTGATTATTGTCCATCATCTGGGGCAATTAAGTCAAGATTCAGAGAATCTCTCAAATGCCAAATAGCCTGGGGCAAATCTCCGTCTAAGTCACTTTGGGCATTGGACGATCAAACGAAGATCTTCTGGTGGCATGGCAACACAACAACAGGGGCACCTCCCTACATTCTGAGAACGTGGACATAGTCGGAGAAAAAATACTACGCAAAATCAAAGACCCGCTAGGTTGACACACCTAGGCAAAAATAAGGGCTTCTCGGAGAACCAAAAAGGTTCAGGCAAAAACAAGGGATGAAAAGAAAAAAATCTGTACACCCGGCAAGTCGAAAACCTGAAAAGGCGGCTTGGGCAAAAATGGGTATCCCGGTGGACTAAAAACCCGAAAGGGCGGTCCAGGAAAAAATTAGGGATTTAAGCGTACGACTATGTCCCGGCATCTAGTCACCTGTCTACCAGAAGATTTGTCAATTACCCCCACAGGTGCCTTCTCCCACTGAAACTGGGGCAATAATGAGTTATTTAAGCAATCTAATGGCTCTGTCCACCAAGGTACCAAGGTAGATTCAATTGAGAATGTAACCAAGATCTCTTAACTCCCCAGAGAGTGAGCCAGTAAGTCAATACTCTCTCCCCAAGCAGAGTTATCCTGTCAGCCTTAAGGGAGTTGGGTATCCTCCAGCAGATCTCAACATTCCTCAGCAAGCATCCCCGGCAATCTTGATCTGAGATCGTTCCCCGGCGGTATACCAGACATTCAGCAGAGCCACTTCCCCAATACATCTCAAAGTTTCCCCAGGAGAGTCCAACATAGTTCAAGATTTCCCCGGGAAAAGTTTGAATCCATCTCCCCAGTAGTAAGCTTGTTCCCCAGTAGATTCTGGAAGCTTATCCCCTACAGAGCACGAACGTGTCCCCCGGCTTTATTCAAAGGTTATTTCCCTACCAGGATATAACTGGGTTATCCTCAACCAAAAGCCACGGAAAGATCATCCTCGGGAAAGTCTTCTTACTCCCCAGCAAAGTCTATTAACACTTCCAACATAACAACGGTATCCCCAGCGAAGTTACCATCAACATCCCAGCAAAGTTACTCTCTTCCCACAAAGTATTGTTCCCCAGCAAGATCGCTAGAATAATTTTCTCCCCGCAGAGAAATCTATCCGTCAAGTGTATCCCCCAACGGAGTTATCTTCTCCTACCGGTATTCTTGCAACCATCATCCCCAGCGGAAACAACAAAGCATTATTCTCCAACATCATCCCAGGATGTGACTTCCTGGCACCCGTCAAGGATTTACTTTCCTAGACAAAAACATATATTCATAAACATCGCACTTCCATACATTATAGCATGCACATACGCATCATGACCTTACAATCTCATTTATGTTGAGAACATCATTGCTCGATCCACATCATGCATTGCATATGACTGACCTTTACCTTTCAGGAAAGATCCAGTCAAGTTCTCAGTTATGTCCAAGACCTTCTCTGGTTCAGTCAGATCGACCCTAAGATCTCCCTGATTCTTATCCAGTTGAAGTTATTTCAAGACCTTGCCTGGTTCAGTTAAATCGACTCCTGAAGATTTTTCTGATTCTTATCCGGTCAAAGGCCTTCTCTGGTTCAGTCAGATCGACCCTAAGATATCCCTGATTCTTATCCAGTTGAAGTTATTTCAAGACCTTGCCTGGTTCAGTTAAATCGACTCCTAAAGATTTTTCTGATTCTTATCCAGTCAAAGGCCTTCTCTGGTTCAGTCAGATCGACCCTAAGATCTTTCTGATTCTTATCCAGTTGAAGTTATTTCAAGACCTTGCCTGGTTCAATTAAATCGACTCCTAAAGATTTTTCTGATTCTTATCCAGTCAAAGGCCTTCTCTGGTTCAGTCAGATCGACCCTAAGATCTCCCTGATTCTTATTCCAGTTGAAGATTCCAAGACCTTGCCTGGTTCAGTTAAATCGACTCCTAAAGATTTTTCTGATTCTTATCCAGTCAAAGGCCTTCTCTGGTTCAGTCAGATCGACGCTAAGATCTCCCTGATTCTTATTCCAGTTGAAGATTCCAAGACTTTCGTCTGGTTCAGTTAAATCGACTCCTAAAGATTTTTCTGATTCTTATCCAGTCAAAGGCCTTCTCTGGTTCAGTCAGATCGACCCTAAGATCTCCCTGATTCTTATCCAGTTGAAGATTCCAAGACCTTGCCTAGTTTAGTTAAATCGACTCCTAAAGATTTTTCTGATTCTTATCCAGTCAAAGGCCTTCTCTGGTTCAGTCAGATCGACCCTAAGATCTCCCTGATTCTTATCCAGTAGAAGATTCCAAGACCTTGCCTGGTTCAGTTAAATCGACTCCTAAAGATTTTTCTGATGCCGATCCAGTCAAAGGCCTTCTCTGGTCCAGTTAAATCGATTCCTAAAGATTTTCCTAATGAAGACTTAGTAGAAGACATCTAAGATTCTCTCATCGTTACTGTTGAGGTAGTAATCGCCCAAGGTTCTCTCATCGTTATTGTTGAGGTAGTAATCGCCCCAGATTCTCTCATCGTTACTGTTGAGGTAGTAATCGTCCAAGGTTCTCTCATCGTCCCGTTGAGTTAGTAACCATCCCTGATTCATTCATCACCTTTTGAAGCTCCAGACTCGATTCCTGTATCTCGCAAGGGCACGTCTGAAGAGGTTTTAAGATTCAATTCCTATAACCAGTCAGGGCATATCTATACAAAGATTCTGAAGACCAGCTCCTGTAACAGGCCAGGTAATCATTTTCTTTTTCAGGTACGCAAGTTCTCGCTAAGGAATCTCTTACGCGATCGACGCCCAGATGCCATCTATAAGCCCATCCACCTACCCATCACCAATCTCCAGATGGCATCTATAAGCCCATTCCCATCATCACACTGCTAACATGTGAGCGCAAATTTCTGGGCACTCTAGTGTTCAATCATCTTCCACCTTCGGATTACGAAAGGCACGCCAGCCAATCTACATCCTCAGGTCTAAGAAGATTGAACAGGGGCAACTGTTGTACCCCAAAATTTGCCCTCCCATTTCCTTCAAGATTTGCTAAAGAGCATGCTTCAAAATCTTTCAAGGGTTGCACAGTCCAATGGCCTCCTAACAGTCAAAAACTAGGGTTTTGGTTCTGGCAAAGAAATTGAAGTTTCCAAGGGTCCAAACAAGTCCCACATGCCTACAAACATTGTCAAGCATCCTCATGTCAAGTTTCAAGACTCACAGCACAAAATTGCACAGTCAAAAACCCTAATTGCTCAACAGTCAACTGCAGGGGCAAAATGGTCATTTGACAGTCAAAAGTCAAAAATTTTGGTCAACATCTTATTTTGAAGCCACAAACATCATTTGGTCAATTCTTGATCATGATTCTCAAGGCATGGCTCAAAAAGTCTTAAGATGCAAAAGTTTCTATTTTTGGACAGTTGAAAAAGTCAACTGCAAATTGACCAGGGCATAACTTCCACATGGTTTATCAGAAAAATTTCATCCAAAGCTCATTTTGAAGAGAATGACATTTCCTACAACTCATCTTCACACTTCAAGTCCAAGAAATGCTCTCACAAAAGGTTAGCAATCTCAACATTATAGGTCATTTTCAAAAGTCAACAAAAAGGCACTTTAAGTCAAAGACCATAACTTGAGATTGGTAAATCAAAATGACATGGGACCAAAGGCATTGGTTAGAGGACTTCAAGACCTTTCCAAAATGTCCAAGAACATGATCAAAGCTTAAACATTGAGCAAGATATGCCTTGTGGAAGTTGGGAAATTTTTGGGAATTTTGAAAAGTCAACTTTGCTTCAAATGCCTCAAAATTGCTAATGGGCCACAATTTCTTCCAAGAATCATCACCCAAAAGCTATGCACGACTCATTGACTTTAAAGGGAGTTATTTTATCATTTTTGATTAATTATTTGAATTATTATTATTATTAGTTCATTTAATTAAAATAAAATATGACAAAAATAGCAAATCATGTTTTCCAAACCTTTTTGTGCAGCATATCCACTCATCATGACCTCAATATTTCATGCATACTCAAAAAGGCAAGAATCTTCAATGATTGGCATAAGAAAGGTATGAAAAAGATTGAAAAAGATGCTTGAAAAATCAAATCTCAAAGATATGAATGCAAAGGATTATGGGCTTGGATTGTTGACCTAATTCATTCTTCATACATATGCAAACACAACTCTAATCAAAAGAACACAGAAGTTGCGCCCAAACTCAAAGAACCATTTTGCATTTTTTACACAAAAACTTCAAAACTGTTTTCATAGATAGAGCTCCTTTGAAAGCCTATAATCCATTCCAAAGGCTTGCTGGGACTTTGTTGAACGTGTCTCAATACTTTTCAAGGCTCCATACATCCAGAACTGGTAGAACCACGTTGCCCTGTTCCCAAATATTTTCATATTCGTGTTTTGATTTGCATACCTTTT
The DNA here is from genome assembly GCA_948472305.1 of Vicia faba. NCBI lineage: Eukaryota > Viridiplantae > Streptophyta > Magnoliopsida > Fabales > Fabaceae > Vicia > Vicia faba. The sequence goes on along the minus strand of OX451739.1, from coordinate 334,409,644 downwards.
CCATATGTTTTAAGCACTGATTTATACTAACATGAGCATTCTAAAGCTGTTGGCATTCTTTGATTGAACTTTTAAGCCTTGTACACAAATCCACCATGGAAGCTGCCTAGGGTTTCAGAGGTTTGAAATTGGGGTTTCTTTCCTGGGGAAAAATTGGACCATAAGACCAACTCCATTGGAATCGTGACAACAAGACGGATTGAACCCACACCTCGCGCCCAATTTATCATTGCCCATTGCTTAATCACTATTTTTCCTGGTCTTGTTTAGTGGGGGTTTAAAACCCTCGCTATTTACTTTTGTTTACAGGTACAAAACGAGGAAGAAGCCTGTGTGTCATAGCATGATTGGGACATTCAAATTTCCAGCGCGTTTTTTTGTTGAATATCATTAACCTTTATTTTTTGTTATAATATTTAATATCAAGAATTGTTACAAACGCGTTGAATGGTGTAGTGGTTGGGAATGTGATTGGTAAGTCTTGGGACCTGGGTTCGATTCCCAGGTCCCCCACCTCTTCAATATTATTTTTTCTCAAAGTGTTTCCATGCAGCATGTTCTCAAGGGAGTACCATATGCCTTCACCATCTGGCTTGCCACGCGCCCAAAGGCTCCATCCAATGGCCAGGACGTGCAGATCACCATATGCATTGGTCAACAGCTCCTCACACAAACGTTGAAAGTCAACGTGGGCCTGGAATTCTTGGGCCAAACTGCTTTCTATAAACCTCCTCAATTTGGGTCAACCACCCCCCATGTTTGCATTTTTCTCTCTTTTTGTTCTTTCTTTTATTTATTTTAATTATGTTAATTATTTTCTTTTAATTCACCCAATTAATTTTAATAGTACAAAAAAATCCGAAAAGTCAAAAATAAAAATATGTTTTAATATTTAGTTCACTAATATTTTATTTTGTAAATAAATTTAATAACCCATTTAGTTTTAATTTAGGGTTTTAATTTTAATTTGCTTCTTAATAACTAAAAAACATAAAAATTAGGTTTTAGCATTGTTATTCTTTTCTCTTAATAAATAATCTTTTTTTTATTTCTTATTACTATTAATTATTAATTAATTTTGTAAATAAACTTGTCATTAAATAATTAGGTTAAATTAGGTCAAACTTAAACATTTTTCTTTAATAAATTAAAAACAATTTAGAACTAGGTTTTTATTTAACTTTTAATTCCAATTAATTTTCTCATTAAATTTCATAAATACCAAAAAACATAAAAACAAGTTCTTTTCTTTATTTAATCATTAATTACTTTAAATTCCAATTTAATTTCTTCAAAGGGTCCAACGCCCTCGCTTTCGATTCTAATTTCTTTTCGCATTTATTTTTATTTTGTGGACATAATGTATTTGCCCTGAAGCCTTGTAATAGATAATTAGGACATTTACTTTACGCACTTTTATTCAAATCGGGTCTTTGTTAATTTGGCGATGTAGACCCGCGCCTTGTAATAGCGTAGGACCTTTATTTTTACGCATTTTAATTTCCGCACCCTTTAAACTGTTAATCACATGAAAGAATGTATGCCCAAATAAAATCAAAGTGTAGATCACTCAATACATGATCAAGACAAATAATAACTGAAAACGACACACAATTCACACACCACTCTTAGGGTACGCCTCACTGTTGCCTTGCCCCCTCGAAACGTGATCGTCGAGTAGAGGATGTTTTAGTAAGTCCTCATGTCCATGAACATGGCATGGGGGTAGCTTCTAAGGTGTCCTCCTATTGCTCTGGTGACCACACTGTCCCTAACAAACAAATTGACCCGAACACCTCCAATGGTGGTGCTACCTACCCCTCAATGGTGGGATGGTACTACCTCAAGGACATTTACACAGACTAATTCCTTAGGGTAGGTAGATGACTCATAGATACTTTCTCTAATTCAAAACGAATCAAAAACTTCTTTTCACATCGACACTTTCAAAAAGCTTTCAAACAATTTTTCAAACACTCTTGAGGACTGATACAAGAGTCGAACTTAAATTTTAAACGAAAGTTTTTCAAACCCACTCACCTTGAAAAGCAAACAAACACTTTTGAAAACACAAATGAGCAAGTATCTAAGAGCCCATGGATAACCATGGATAGAAAGGGTGCTAACACCTTCCCTTTCTATAAATCTACCTCCCGAACCGAGAAACAATCTCATAAGGAATTTTGCTGTGCTTTTGTCCTTTCCATGTTGGAGAAAATAAAAGACGGTGGCGACTCTTGCTTACCGCGACATTTCGCAAACCAGTGTTAAACAGTCAGTTCCAGATCCACCGATCACAAAGACTCTCCTATGAAGATGGCTTCCTTAAAGGATGCCCGGGCTGTCGTCGAGAAAGATGGGTGTGCAAATTAGGGCTGACTCCCTGATTTTACATAGAAGACTAACAAGTTTGGTTTGGGTTTCACTGCAGAAGCTCAAAAGGTTGTTCGGAATACACGAATCAGAAGACCTCTCGTGTTCATCAGCAACTCGGGAGTGAATGCCATTGAAGACGATGTAGAAGAGTCTGAGTTCGACAGCTGGATCTATCCTACAACCGACGGTGGACAATTCAACTGGACAGCAAAGGACTTCATCCCTATTACTTTTGTTATCCAGTAATGAAACTTTTTGTTTTGAATCTGTAACAGACAATATTTTAAAACTTTATGGCCCGGTGTCTTACCCAGGGCACTGTGGAGTCATTTGTGAGGGCTTTATGTGTGTCATTTTCATATATCATTAATAAAAGCATTGGAAGTTCTTGCATTTCAAATTTTGCGCTCCTTGTTTTTCTTTATTATATATTTCAAAACAGCTATTTTACACACACTCACATATACAGGTCCACATCCACTCTGGATCTCACTGGTAACGACTCTGCTACTGCCAGTTATGACTTCGAAAATCTGATCAACTTAGACGAAGACGAAGGTGAAGATGATTATGAAGTGCCTGGTGAACTTGCGAGACTGTTACTCCAGGAAGATAGGGTTATTCAGCCGCACGAAGAGCCGGTGGAATCAGTGAATTTGGGTACTGAGACAGACAAGAAGGAAGTCAAGATCGGTGCAAATCTGGAGCTTAGTGTGAAGCAACGGTTGATCCAGATGTTGCATGACTATGTTGAGATCTTTGCCTGGTCTTATGAAGACATGCCTGGGTTGGATACTGATATTGTGGTTCATCGCCTGCCTACCAAGGAAGATTGTCCTCCCGTGAAACAAAAGGTCCGCCGAATGCGCCCAGAGATGTTAGAGAAAATCAAGGCTAAAGTAATGAAACAGTTTGGCGCCGGTTTTCTAGCAGTTACTTCTTACCCTCAGTGGGTGGCCAACGTGGTTCCTGTGCTGAAGAAGGATGGTAAGGTTCGAATGTGTGTTGACTACAGGGATCTGAACAGGGCAAGCCCCAAAGATGACTTTCCTCTACCTCATATCGACGTTCTGGTTGACAACACTGCTCAGCACAAGGTATTCTCCTTTATGGATAGTTTTTCCAGTTATAATCAGATCAAGATGGCTCCTGAAGACATGGAGAAGACAACATTTGTTACTCAGTGGGGTACCTTTTGCTACAAGGTCATGCCTTTTGGACTAAAGAATGCTGGGGCAACGTATCAGCGTGCCATGGTTGCTTTATTTCATGACATGATCCATCATGAGATTGAGGTATACGTCGACGATATGATTGCAAGGTCCCAGACTGAGGAGGAACACCTTGACCATCTGCAGAAGCTATTTGATAGGTTGAAGTTGTACAAGCTGAGGTTAAACCCGAACAAGTGCACCTTCAGGGTGAGATCTGGTAAACTACTGGGTTTCGTCGTAAGCGACAAAGATATTCAAGTGGATCCTGCAAAATTGAAAGTTATATAGGAAATTCCGGCTCCTAGAACAGAGAAAGAAGTCAGAGGCTTTCTGGGACGTCTGAACTACATTGCCCGATTCATCTCGCACCTGACTGCTACTTGTGAGCCAATCTTCAAGCTACTGAAGAAAGATCAAGTGGTACGTTGGAATGATGAATGTCAGGCTGCTTTCGAAAGGATCAAAGAGTATCTCCAAGAGCCACCTATTCTGATGCCACCAGTTGAAGGGAGACCTTTGATCTTATACTTGACAGTACTCGACAACTCAATGGGGTGTGTGCTGGATCAGCATGACGAGTCTGGCCGAAAAGAGCATGCTATTTATTACCTTAGCAAAAAGTTTACCGACTGTGAGACCCGATACTCACTGCTCGAGAAAACTTGCTGCACTTTGGCATGGGTTTCTCGCCGACTGAGACAGTATGTGCTGACTCACACTACTCTATTGATATCAAAGATGGATCCAATCAAGTATATCTTCGAGAAGCCTGCCTTGTCCGGAAGAATAGCAAGATGGCAGATGATCTTGACTGAGTATGACATCCAGTACACGACCTAAAAGGCAATTAAGGGAAGTGTGTTGGCAGATCATTTGGCACATCAGGCAGTCGATGATTACCAGTCTATGAATTTTGAATTTCCGGACGAGAATATCATGTTGGTAACTGATTGTGAGACACCTGGACCGGATGAAGGACCTGAGGAAGGATCCTGATGGTCTATGTACTTTGATGGAGCTTCAAACGCTTTGGGTAATGGCATTGGCGCCGTGATCATATCTCCTAAAGGATCTCATACTCCATTTACCGCCTGATTATGTTTAAACTACACCAACAATATGGCGGAGTATGAAGCGTGCATTATGGGTCTTCGAGCAGTAATTGACCTAAGGATTAAGTTCTTGAGTGTCTTCGGAGATTCTGCTCTCGTGATCAGTCAGATCAAAGGCGAGTGGGATACGAAACACCCTAATCTTATTCCTTACAAAGAGTATGTGTTGACGTTGCTTCCCCATTTCGAGGAGATAACCTTTGAACACTTCCCTAGAGAGGAGAATCAGTTGGCGGACGCGCTGGCTACAATGTCTTCTATGTTCAAAGTCAATTGGGACAACGAAGCTCCCCGGTTTATCATCGAAATACTGGACGAACCGGCACATTACTGTGATATTGAGACTAAAGAGGTAGCAGATAAACCTTGGTTTCATGAGGTGAAGAGGTATCTGGAAGCTCAAGAATACCCCGAGGGTGCATCTGTTAATGACAAAAAGTTTCTGAGAAGGTTTGCGGTGAAGTTCTTCATCAGCAATGGCATTCTTTACAAGCGTAACCATGATTCGACCCTACTGCGTTGTATGGATAAGAATGAAGCAGAAAGGATCATGGTGGAGTTACATGAAGGTGCTTTAGGAACTCACTCCAGTGGACACACCATGGCAAAGAAAATCCTTCGGGCAGGATATTATTGGTCCAAAATGGAAGCTGACTGTTATCAGCATTCTCGGACATGTCACAAGTGCCAAGTCTATGCTGATAAGGTACACATACCTCCAGTACCTCTGAACGTCTTGATGGCACCTTGGCCTTTTGCAATGTGGGGCATTGATATGATCGGCGAGATCAGACCTACGACATCCAACGGGCATCGTTTCATCCTGGTAGAAATTGATTACTTTACGAAGTGGGTTGAAGCAGCTTCCTTTGCTACTGTAACCAAGAACGTCGTGGCACAGTTCATTCAGCACAATCTGATCTATCGATATGGTGTACCAGAGAGGATCATTATGGACAATGGTACCAATCTCAACAACAAAATGATCCCTAAGCTCTGCGAGCAATTCAAGATACATCATCATAACTCTTCTCCCTACCGGCCGAAGATGAATGGGGCTGTCGAGGCAGATAATAAGAATATAAGAAGATTGTGTAGAAGATGACAGTGACCTACAAAGACTAGCACGAGATGTTACCATTTGCTCTTCATGGGTACCGTACCTCAACACGGACGTCAACAGGGGCAACACCCTACTCCTTGGTATATGGCATAGAGGCAGTCTTGCCCATTGAAGTTCAGATACCCTCTCTTCGGATCATGAAGGATGCAGGTTTGAGCGAAGATGACTGGATTCAGACTCGGCTTGATCAGCTGAACTTGATCGACAAAAAGAGACTTACTTCTATTTGTCATGGTCAGACGTACCAAAAACGGATGATCAAGGCATTTAACAAGAAAGTTAGATGACAAGAGTATCAAGTTGGGGATCTGGTAATCAAGCGCATTATCCTACCTCAAGGTGATCCCAGGGGCAAATGGACCCCTACTTACGAAGGGCCATTTGTGGTTAAGAACATTTTCTAAGGAGGAGCTATGATTCTAACCACCATGGATGGTGACGACCTTCCTCACCTCGTCAATGCAGACATAGTGAAAAGATACTACGCATAATCAAAGACCCTCTAGGTTGACTGGTCTAGGCAAAAATAAGGGGTTCCCGGCGAACCAAAAGGGTTCGGGCAAAAATAAGGGATGAAAAGGAAAAATCTATATACCCGGCAAGTCGAAAACCTGAAAAGGTGGCTTGGGCAAAAAAGGGTATCCCGGTGGACTGAAAACCCGAAAGGGCGGTCCAGGAAAAAATTAGGGATCAAAGCGTAACATTATGTCTCATTGGATCACCTTGCAGCCAGACTTCGGTATCGACTATCAAGCTCGGACGGCACTAATCAATTTGATCTACCTTCAACCAAGTAACAAAGTGATGAGATGCTCGAAGACATAAGGGAGATAGTAGAGTTGGAACCCAGTGGGATTGTTCACATAGCTGTTTTCTTTTCACAAATTGTATAAATTCTATTACCCGGCGGCGTTCTCTTACTAGGACGTCAGCTTCTTGTACAAAAATGCCTATTCACAGGCCAAACTTCAAAATCAATACAAATTCATTTTCAGACAAATTTCAAACTGTTTTTTCCTTTATCTGTTTTGTTTTGCAAAGAACGTCCAATGTTCATTTTTGATATATGCATTTGACATTAATTGCTGCTCATAAATATTTACATGCGAAACAAAAGACAATTACGGGTAATATCAGAAACAGGGGCAATAAGAATTGTCCGAACTGTATAGTTGCTTTGTCCACCAGGTACCGGGTAAATTCAGATGAAGAATATGGCTAAGATACTTTCACTCCCCGCAGAGTAAGACAATAATGATAGCTCTCCCGACTGAGACTTGCAACGGTGAATGAATCGGTAATATTCTCCCCAAGCAGAGTTGATCTGTCATCAACACTAAAAGGGCTTGATATCCCTGGCAGTCTAAATATTCCCTGGCAGAGTATAAGAATTTTCCCCGGCAGAATACAAGATACCCCAAGTGGAATAAATATTTCCCCAGCCTGATCTGAAAAAGCTTCCCCAACAGAGTCGAAGCATCATCCCCAGTAGACTCTGGAAGTTTATCCCCAGCGGAGTACAAAAATAAATCTCCCCAGCCAAGTTCAAAGGATCACCCCCAGCATAATTCAGAAGGATTATCCCCACAAAATTCTAACAGGGTTATCCCCAGTAAATCGCAACTGAAAGATCATCCCCAGAGAAGTTCTTTCCTTTCACAAACAAGAGTTCAGTCCTCAACAGATTCAGTATCGCTAGCAATAGTAATCCATCCCCAGCAGAGTTTATCAGTGGAATCTTCAGCAGAGCATCTCTTCCCCACAGAGTAATCTCTTCATCAGTTTATGCCCCAATGGAATTATCTTCTCCTGCAGGTTTATTCTCGCAATCACCTTCGTTCACCATCCCCGGCGGAAACGAAGAATTCAACTTTATTCTCCAGCAGCTATCCGGGATTTATTTTCCCCAGCTAAAACCTTACATTTCCATACATCATGATACATGCATAAATGCATCATACCACATAATCTCATTTATGTTGAGAACATCATTGCTTGATCAATATCATGCATTGCTTATGACTGACCTTTACCTTTCAGGAAAGATGCAGTTAAATCCTCAACTATGTGGAAGACCTTGTCTGGTCCAGTTAAATCGATTCCTAAAGATTTTTCTGATGCCGATCCAGTCAAAGTTAATCCAAGACCTTCTCTGGTCCAGTTAAATCGATTCCTAAAGATTTTTCTGATGCTGATCCAGTTGAAGTTATTCTAAGACCTTGTCTGGTCTAGTTAAATCGATTCCTAAAGATTTTTCTGATGTCGATCCAGTCAAAGGCCTTCTCTGGTCCAGTCAAATCGATTCCTAAAGATTTTTCTGATGCCAATCCAGTTGAAGTTATTCCAAGACCTTGTCTGGTCCAGTTAAATCGATTCCTAAATATTTTTCTGATGCCAATCCAGTCAAAGGCCTTCTCTGGTCCAGTCAAATCGATTCCTAAAGATTTTTCTGATGTCGATCCAGTTGAAGTTATCCCAAGACCTTGTCTGGTCCAATTAAATCGATTCCTAAAGATTTTTCTGATACCGATCCAGTCAAAGGCCTTCTCTGGTCCAGTCAAATCGATTCCTAAAGATTTTTCTGATGTCGATCCATTTGAATTTATCCCAAGACCTTGTCTGGTCCAGTTAAATCGATTCCTAAAGATTTTTCTGATGCCGATCCAGTCCAAAGTTAATCCAAGACCTTCTCTGGTCCAGTTAAATCAATTTCTAAAGATTTTTCTGATGCCAATCCAGTTGAAGTTATTTCAAGACCTTGTCTAGTCCAGTTAAATCGATTCCTAAAGATTTTTCTGATGCCGATCCATTCAAAGTTAATCCAAGACCTCCTCTGGTTCAGTCAGATCGCCGATAAGATCTCCCTGATTCCTATTCCAGTCAAAGTTCAGACCACCTACCAACAATCTCCAAATGGCATCTGTAAGCCCATTCCTGACATCACAAGGCTGATACTACATCATGCGAGTGCAAATTTCTGGGCACTCTAGTGTTCAATCATCTTCCACCTTCGGATCACGAAAGGCCCGAAAGCCAATCTATATCCTCAGGTTTAAGAAAATTGAACAGGGGCAGCTGTTGTACCCCAAAATTTCCCTCCCATATTTCTCAAAGTATTGCAAGAAAAATCTCCAAGTGGTTCAAGATTGCTCAAGAGTTGGACAGTCAAATCATCTCATAAGGCAGTCAACCTCAAATTAGGGTTTTGTGTTGCATCAAGGTCCTTGCATCCAAATAACCTCAAGTTCTAACCAATGTCCTAATATGTTCTCAAGATCATCCATGTCAAATTTCAAGTCTTGCAGAGGAATTTTGGTCAGTCAATTGCTCAAAGGGTCCAAAATCGACTATGTTAGGGCAAAAGTCAACTGTGACCCAAATACAGTCAAACTCCAAGATTTTTTGTCAACATTCTCATTTTGGAGGATATTTCATCATTTGATCAAGGTTTGATCATGGTTCATCAAGGATTGCTCAAAATTCATCAAGACTCAAAAGTTGTTAAATTAGGGTTTTGTAGGAAAAGTCAACTCAACTTTGACCAAGCATAACTTTCTCATACTTTATGAGAAATGACCCATCCAAAGCTCATTTTTATGAGGATGAAATTTCCCACAATCCATTTTCACACCCCAAGATCAAGAAATGCGCTCACAAGAAGTTATAAATTTGGACATTATAGGTCATTTTTGAAAGTCAACAAAAACACCTTTTTTTCCAAAGCTTATAACTTTAGCATGGAATATCAAAATGAGATGAGACTAAAAGGGTTGGTTAGAGGACATCTCAAGCTTTCTAAAAAGTCCAAGAACACTCCCAAAAGTTCAAAATTGAAGAAGTTATGCATTGTTGAAGTTGGACATTTTTACAAAATTGCCAAAAGTCAACTATCCCCAAAACTTCAAATTTTGTCAAATGGGCCCACTCTTTTCCACTTGATTTGGTCTTGTCACACTATACACGTGTCCTAGCTTCAGCCTTGTATCCATTTATTAATTTTTCTATTTTATTTGATTTTTATTGAATTAATTCATTTTAAATCAATTTAAATCCAAATATTGATCATTTAGGATCTTTTTGATTGATACATGTCTTAATTGTCATCGTGAACATGATCAAATTCGTATCAAGCCATATCATGAACAAAATATTGGATTTTGGACAAAATTGGAAGCTTTTTAATGGTGAATCAAATCATATCTCCAAACATCAATGCACAAGGATTCAACCCAAAGAAGTTAACCTAATTCATTCCACGTTACATATACAAGTGAGAGGCACGAGTTTTAGAGGGCAGAGGCTGCAAAATCACAAGAACAAAACTTGGAAAATTGTCAAAAAAAGCTTGAAACTGAAATCACACCTTGAGGCCAATTCAGAACCAAAGCTCTACGTAAATCAACTGCTGAACATCCACTGAAGCGAAACCAACCACTAGCAGGCCATAACACCCTCCCAATTGCGCTGTAAGTCCCTCTGAAAACCCCTTGGCACTTGAAATCGCATATCATTATTCTTGCACTTTTTGGATAAATATTTGGTATATTCATAATGCTCATGCAATTTCTAAGCTTTCTGCATTATTTGATTGTATTCATATGGACTGTAGCCTTGTGACCGAACCTAGGGTTTCGTAGCTTGTGTTTTTGGGCTTTTTATTTACAGGCAAAATTGATGCAATCAATGGGCATAAACATGATCAGTGGAAGGAGACGAGCACAACCATGTGTTTGGAATTAATTTCCATGGCCTAGAGAAGATTTTAGGAGGGACACACGGATTTAGCTGCGAATAAGAATCTGCAGGTAAATATCCAGGCCAAACGAAGAAGAGCCCCATCCAATTCGCTCATTCAAACTTTCGCGCTTTTTATTTTTTAATTCTGGCATTTTATTTGTTTTCTAATATAATAATTGTTGTCCAATATTATGACAAATGAAGCGTAGTGGCTCAGTGGCGAAGGCGTTAGTGTGTGATACAATAGGACTTGGGTTCGAATCCCAGGTCCCCCCACATATTTGTTATCATTTTCTTTCAGGTATTCCAGCGTATCTCATGCCTTGCAATGCACCATACTCCCTCAAATCTCCAACACCAGATGGCCTCCAGGCCAAATCTGATGGCCCAGATGGGATGCCTACCATACACTCTAGTCAATGTGCACGCGTGGAACCAAGAAAGTCAACCAGGCCAGTGGACAAATGGGCCTTGGAATTGCTGACCTCACCCCTGATCTGGGCCCAAAGCCCCTTGGTTATTTCTTTTTCTTTCTATTTCTTTTATTTATTTTATTTAATTGTTTGATTAATTATTTTTATTATTTAAACTAACCAATTAAACTTTTTCTTAATAAAATAAAAAAAACCAAAAAATATATTTTGTTTATTAAAATTAAATTCAACATTTTATTTTTGTAAATAAATACTAACATAATTAATTTAGTTTAATTAGGTATAATTTTAATATCTTTTGCAAATAATTAAAATTAATTTAGATAATTAGGTTTTTACTAATTTTGATTAATTTATTTTTATTTCTTCAAATACTCAAAAATCCAAAAAAAAAAATATTTTTTAATTAATTAATTAGTTGATAACTTAATTTAATTTCTCTTGATCCAAAAATAACCAAAAATCCTTTTCTTTCAAAAAAGGGTCAAAACCCTAAAAAATGTACCCGATTTAATTTTCTCGCACGCGATCTATTTTACCATATTGATGTAATTGTTTCCCGGGATGTAATAGTTTAATAGGACCTTTACTATTTTTATCGCTTTATTTACTTTCCGCATTTTAATTTCAAGGGTTGTTTTTGGCGATGTAAATACCCGACGCCTTGTAATAGTTAGTTAAATTTCTGCAATTTAATTTCCGCAGCTTATATAACTGTTAGATGATTGATAATAGGTATGCATGACAAGATTGAATGTTAAACCTAAAATCAACTTAGATCACCATTAACATGTACAAAGAAAAAATTTACTGAAAACGACACACTCGCACATGCGCACTCTTAGGGTACACCCCACTTGGTTGCCTTCGAACGTGGTCATTGAGTACAGGAAGTTTTAGAGGTCGTCCTCTTGTCCAAAGATCATAGTTGCCTCGAAACGGTTGCCTCAGAAAAATGATCTAAGACATTAGGGTTACCGCTAAGGCGTCCTAACATTGCTTTAGTGACCACACGTCCCTTAATCGAATTGACCCTTAAAACTCCAACGACGGTGCTACCTACCCATCAATAGTGGGATAGCATTGTCTAAAGGACATTAGCACATATTGATTCCCTTTTCGAGTAGGTAGATGGTTCTTAAGTACTTGCTCTCTCAAAACAAAACAAAACTTTTCGCACTTACACCTTTCAAACAAAAACTTCTTTCAAACCCACAAACACAAAGAAAAGCAAATTTTGAAAACACTTTGAGCAAGTACCTAAGAGCCCGTGGATAACCACAGATAGAAAGGGTGCTAACACCTTCCCTTTCTATAATCTACCCCCCGGACCCGAGAAACATCTCGAAAAAGGAATTTTTCTGTGCTTTTTTTCCTTTCCTTGTTGGATAAAATAAAAGACGGTGGAGACTCTTGCTTACCGCGACATTTTGCGAAAACAAACGCAAAACGCAAACTAGCATTCCAAAAAACAGTCAATTCTCCCCCACCGTATCACAGAACTGGCGACTCTGCTGGAGAAACTATAAGTGAGGTGCACCTTAGGATTAGATCATTATGTTTTCAATTGTATGATTTGTATGATTTATATTTGTGGGCTTGTATCGGAGTTACTATAGATCCTAACCTGGATCTGGGGATACCATTTAGGTAAGTAGCAATAAACTGTGAGGGAACTGTACGGCATAGATCGATACGGTTGAAGCAGTAGCTATGTTTGTGTGGCACTTTAGATTGTACCGATATCCCTTGTGTTAGAACGAGGAGAATATGGATCATATAAGGGGTCATTATGCACCAATTGACCTTAGAACCTTTAAATTGACCAACTTGGCCATAGAACAGTAGCAGTATGCTACACTCATTGAGACTAAACTCTCGCGATGATTCCGGCCGCAAGAAAAGTTTGCTAAACTGGAATTATGACTGATCGAGGATAGTCAGTGATATTGAGATCCTCTAGAACCCGATTACTATTTTTAGGATAGGTTTAAACCAACTGAACTGAAAGAGAGTAGTACCTAAGCTCCTTGCCAACCTAAAATCTAAGGGCTCTGTGTGTGACTTGTGTGCCTTTACCATGTTTGCTATTTGTGGATACTTGTGGTGTGCTTACTATCATGACATCATGACATCATAACATTGCATACATCTTTCATTGGACTAACCTATTTCAAAGACAGGAGGGATTCATCTTTGTTCTATTTTGTAGGTCATGACGCATATGCGTAAGAATACCATTCGGATCAACTTTGTCCAAGTTCCCACTGTGCTTAAAGATTTGATTGCAAATATGCCTGATACTACTTCCTTCCTCAGGAGACATGGGTATCTTCTCAGTTTGGTCACCTCCAAATTGGACGAGCAGATGATGAGTGTTCTGGTCCAATTCTATGATCCGTTGTACCATTGCTTTACTTTTCAAGACTACCAGTTGGTTCCCACCTTAAAAGAATTCTCTGAGCTGCTCGGTATCTCTATTCTAGAGCAGACCCCGTCTACTGGTTGGGAGAAGATTCTTAGGCCCGAAGAGATTGTTGCAGCCCTTCATATGACCAAAGAAGAGGTAATGACTAATTGGGAGACTAGAAGTGGAGCAAAGTGCTTTCTGACTAAGTTCTTGGTTGGTAAGGCTAATCATTTCTGGGATAGTCTAGACTTCAAGGAATTCGAAGATATTCTGGCTCTTCTGATATATGGCTTGGTATTGTTTCCAAACTCTGACTCCTTTGTTGATGTGAATGCGATAAAAATCTTCATCTCTCGCAATCCTGTACGCACTCTCCTGGGTGACATTCTTCATCAGCTTTATGCTCGTACTGCCCGAAAGCGGGGAACCTTGATGTGCTGTGCTCCGTTATTGGCGAGGTGGTTTATTTCGCAATGTTGCACCCCAAAATTTGCCCTCTTATTTTTCCACAAGAAATCATAACTTCGGGCTTTTCCGAACTTTTTCAGATTGGTTTAAGAATTAGTCAAACAGACTTTTTCTTAGCAGTCTATTCAAATTAGGGTTTTCATGGACTCTGGAACAGTTCAAGCAGATTGCTAGGTTTTGTTTGAGTTTGGCTCAGAGTTTGGTCAGGCGGGCGTTTCTTTGACATTTAATCAAGAACTAGGGTTTGTGCGCACATTCTCAGAAAGAATTAATTCTACAGTTCTTTTCAATTTACTCTGGGATATGAGTTGAGGCATTTGAATTGAGAACTTGCAGTGTTTGGTTTAATCAGTAAAGGCAAAGGAATATGGATATTTGTTTGATTTGACTGTGCAATGCTTATGGCTATTTGCAACGCCGGGTTTATTATTGATTGATGCTTAGTGACAAGACCACAGTGTTTATTAATTGTTTATTTATTCTAAACTTAGAATAGTTGGGATTTACTTCCAGTTATTTTAATTTAAGAAACTTAAATAATTAAATGGACAGTGAATTGAAAAAAGAATTAACTGACAAAGAAGGATTTTTATTCATCTTTAATTGTTTGTTACAAATTATTATTTGAACAACTGTAAATTTATTTACATTTTTGTTTACAATAATAATATTACAAATGGTTAAAGTAAAATAAAATTGCATCCTAATTTTTCTAAATCTTCATCCTCTATTGCTGCTCCCCATTGCTCAATTGATTTTCATCTGCAACAAAGAAAAGAAAAGAAGTCAGCGCAGATGAAATCAAAAGCGGACAGTTAATTTAAAGTTCATCATTAAAAGTAACTGGCCGGAATCAGTTTATTCACCGTCTCTGCAAATCACAAGAATACTCTTGGTTCACAAAGAAGGAAAGAGAAATATGCTTGAAATAAATATGAATTGCACAAATTCAAAATGTCAAACAAGCTGCATAATTCCAAAATTGTCAACCAAAGAGGCAAACTGAACAGCTACTGAATATGCCAAAAAAACAAATTGCACAATTCAAAATTTCAAAACCAATGCACAAAGTCCAAAGTGAACTGATTGCAAACTGAAGAAACTAAACCAAGTCCAATGTCAACTGTGATCGGTGGATCTGGAACTGACTGTTTAACGCTGGTTCGCGAAATATCGCAGAAGCAAGAGTCACCACCGTCTTTTATTTTCTCCAAATGGAAAGGACAAAAGGATAGAAAAATTCCTTATTGAGATTAGTTCTCGGTTCGGGAGGTAGATTTATAGAAAGGGAAGGTGTTAGCACCCTTTCTATCCATGGTTATCCATGGGCTCTTAGATACTTGCTCATTTGTGTTTTCAAAAGTGTTTGTTTGCTTTTCAAGGTGAGTGGGTTTGAAAAAGTTTCGTTTAAAATTTCAGTTCGACTCTTGTATCAGTCCTCAAGAGTGTTTGAAAAGTTGTTTTGAAAGCTTTTTGAAAGTGTCGGTGTGAAAAGAAGTTTTTGATTTGTTTTGAATTAGAGCAAGTATCTACGAGTCATCTACCTACCCTAAGGAATTAGTCTGTGTAAATGTCCTTGAGGTAGTGCCATCCCACCATTGAGAGGTAAGTAGCACCACCGTTGGAGGTGTTCGGGTCAATTCGTTTGTTAGGGACAGTGTGGCCACCAGAGCAATAGTAGGACACCTTAGAAGCTACCCTTATGCCATGTTCATGGACATAAGGACTTACTAAAATGTCCTATACTCGACGACCACGTTTCGAGGGGCAAGGCAACAGTGAGGCGTACCCTAAGAGTGGTGTGTGAATTGTGTGTCATTTTCAGTTATTATTTGTCTTGTCATGCATTGAGTGTTCTACACATTGATTTTATTTTTTTGCATACAGTCTTTCATGTGATTATTAACAGTTAAGGGTGCGGGAATTAAAATGCGGAAAATAAAGGTCTTACGCTATTACAAGGCGCGGGTCTACATCGCCAAATTAAACCAAGACCCGATTTGAATAAATAAAATGCAGAAAGTAAATATCCTAATTATCTATTACAAGGCTTTGGGGCAAATACATTACATTCATAAAAGAAATAAAATAAATGCGCGAAAAGAAATTACAATCGAATGCGAGGGCGTTGGACCCTTTAAAGAAATTAAATTGAAATTGAAAATTGATTTAATGATTAAATGAGAAAAAGAACTTATTTTTTATGTTTTTGTATTTATGAAATTAAAGAGAATTAAAATTAAAAATTAAATAAAACCCTAATTCTAGTTGTTTGTAATTATTCAAAAAAAATGTTTAAGTTTTAACCTAATTTAACCCTAATTAATTAATTATAAGTTATTTACGAAAATAATTAACAATTAATAGTGACAAGAAAAAGATTATTTATTAAGAAAAAGAATAAAAAATGATAAAATACCTATTTTTTTATATTTTTTAATTATCTAAGAAAAAGCATTAAAGTTAAAAACCTAAAATTAAAGCTAAGTTGATTATTAAATTTATTTACAAAATAAAATATTAGTGGATTAAATAATAAATATATTTTTATTTTTATGATTTCTGATTTTTTTTGTTTATGTTATAAAAAATTATTTTGTGGAATTAATTAAAACAATAAAACAAATTAAAAAGAATAAAAAAAAGGAAAAGAAAGAAAAATTAAAAAGGAATACAAACAGTAGGGGGGTGTCTGGCCCCTTTGGAGGTGTTTTTAGAAGGATATTGGCCCAATAACCCCAGGCCCTTTTGACTTTTCTGGCTTGTGTGTGGAGGTGTTGACTGATGCATATGATGATTTGCAAGCTCTGACCATTGGATTGGTCTCTGAAGACATGTGGCGCGCCAGGAGATGGAGTGGTATGGTGGTCCCTTGATGAAGCACTGCATAGAAATATATTGCAAGAAAAAATATGGAATAAAGTGGGGGACCTGGGAATCGAACCCAGGTCCCAAGGCTTGCCAATCAGATTCCCAGCCACCACACCATTCAACGCGTTTGTAATAATTCTGGATATTAAATATTATAACAAGAAATAATGGTTAATGATATTCAACACAAAAAACGCGCTGGAGATTTGAATGTTCCAATCATGCTGTGCCACGCAAGCTTCTTCCTCACTTTGTACCTGCAAATAAAAAGCAAATAGTGGGGGTTTTAAACCCCCACTAAACAAGACCAGGAAAAATAGCGATTAAGCCATGGGCAATGATAAATTGGGCGCGAGGTGATGATTGTGTTCGTATGAAGGTCACGAATCCAATGGTGTTGGTCTTATGGTCCAATTTTTCCCCAGGCAAGAAGCCCCAATTTCGAACCTCTGAAACCCTAGGCAGCTTCCATGGCAACTTCTCATACAGGCAACGTTAGTTCAAATAGAAGATATCAATAGCTTCAGCATGCTCATATTAATATAAATCAATCATTAAAACTCAATAATTATGCATGAAAAATCAAATACGAATATGCAAATTTTTGGGAACAGGGCAACGTGATTCTACCAGTTCTTTGTGTATGGAGAGTGGAAAATGATTGAGGCACGTCCAAAAATGTCCCAGCAAGCCTTTGGGATACTTTGTAGACTTTGAAACACACTGGAACTATGTTTTCAGTTTTCACTTTTTCTTGAAAAAATGCAAAGTTTGTTTTTGTGATTCTGGCGCAGCTTTCTTGTTGTTCTCATTAGGGTTGCAATGTACACATATATGTCAATGAATTAGGGTAAAAAGATCAAGCCCAAAGCCTTGTTTTAATGCCTTTCAAGTTTGTGATTTTCCATGATTTTTTCAATCTTTTTCATACCTTTCTTATGCCAATCATGAATGATTCTTGCCTTTTTTGAGTATGCACTAAATATTGAGGCTTTAATGAGAGGATATGATGCACAAAAGGATTGGAAAACATGATTTGCTATTTTTGTCATATTTTATTTTAATTAAATGAACTAATAATAATAATAATTCAAATAATTAATAAAAAATGATAAAATAACTACCTTTAAAGTCAATGGGTCGTGAATAGCTTTTGGGTGATGATTCTTGGAAGAAATTGTGGCCCATTAGCAATTTTGAGGCATTTGAAGCAAAGTTGACTTTTCAAAATTCCCAAAATTTTCCCAACTTCCACAAGGCATATCTTGCTCAATGTTTAAGCTTTGATCATGTTCTTTGACATTTTGGAAAGGTCTTGAAGTCCTCTAACCAATGCCTTTGGTCCCATGTCATTTTGATTTACCAATCTCAAGTTATGGTCTTTGACTTAAAGTGCATTTTTGTTGACTTTTGAAAATGACCTATAATGTTGAAATTGATAACTTTTTGTGAGAGAATTTCTTGGAATTGAAGTGTGAAGATGAGTTGTAGGAAATGTCATTCTCTTCAAAATGAGCTTTGGATGGAATTTTTCTGATAAACCATGTGGAAGTTATGCCTTGGTCAAGTTACAATTGACTTTTTCAACTGTCCAAATATGGAAACTTTTGCATCTTGAGACTTTTTGAGCCATGCCTTGAGAATCATGATCAAGAATTGATCAAATGATGTTTGTGGCTTCAAAATAAGATGTTGACCAAAATTTTTGACTTTTGACTGTCAAATGACCATTTTGCCCCTACAGTTGACTGTTGAGCAATTAGGGTTTTTGACTGTGCAATTTTGTGTTATAAGTCTTGAAACTTGACATAAGGATGCTTGACAATGTTTATAGGCATGTGGGACTTGTTTAGACCCTTGAAAACTTCAATTTCTTTGCCAGAACCAAAACCCTAATTCTTGACTGTTAGGAGGCAATTGGACTGTGCAACCCTTGGGAGATTTTGAAGCATGTTCTTTGCAAATCTTGAAGAATATGGGAGGGAAAATTTTGGGGTACAACAGTTGCCCATGTTCAATCTTCTTAGACCTGAGGAAGTAGATTGGCTGACGTGCCTTTCGTAATCCGAAGGTGGAAGATGATTGAACACTAGAGTGCCCAGAAATTTGCACTCACATAGTAGTGTGATGGTGGGAATGGGCTTACAGATGCCATTTGGAGATTGATGGATAGGAAGATAGGCTTACAGATTCCATGTTGAGAGGTGATGGATAGGTGGATGGGCTTATAGATGCCATCTGGGTGTCGATTGCGTAAGAGATTCCTTAGCGAGAACTTGCGTACCTGAAAAAGAAAAATGATTACCTGACCTATTACAGGAGTTGGTCTTCAAACTCTTTGTGTAAATGTGCCCTGACTGGTTACAGGAATCGAATCTTTGAACTCTTCAGACGTGTCCTTGACGGGACGGTGAGAGAACCTTGGATGACTACTACCTCAACAGTAACGACGAGAGAACCTGGGGTGATTACTACCTCAACAGTAACGATGAGAGAATCTGGGGCGATTACTACCTCAACAGTAACGATGAGAGAATCATAGGCGACTTCAACCTCAACAGTAACGATGAGAGAATCATAGGCGACTTAAACCTCAACAGTAACGATGAGAGAATCTTGGATGTCTTCTACTGAGTCTTCATTAGGAAAATCTTTAGGAATCTATTTAACTGGACCAGAGAAAGCCTTTGACTGGATAAGAATCAGAAAAATCTTTAGGAGTCGATTTAACTGAACCAGGCAAGGTCTTGGAATCTTCAACTGGATAAGAATCAGGGAGATCTTAGGGTCGATCTGACTGAACTAGAGAAGGCCTTTGACGAGATAAGAATCAGGAAAATCTTTAGGAGTCAATTTAACTGAACCAGGCAAGGTCTTGGAATCTTCAACTGGATAAGAATCAGAGAGATCTTAGGGTCGATCTGACTGAACTAGGGAAGGCCTTTGACTGGATAAGAATCAGAAAAATCTTTAGGAGTCGATTTAACCGAACCAGGCAAGGTCTTGGAATCTTCAACTGGATAAGAATCAGGAAGATCTTAGGGTCGATCTGACTGAACCAGAAAAGGCCTTTGACTGGATAAGAATCAGAAAAATCTTTAGGAGTCGATTTAACCGAACCAGGCAAGGTCTTGGAATCTTCAACTGGATAAGAATCAGGGAGATCTTAGGATCGATCTGACTGAACCAGAGAAGGCCTTTGACTGGATAAGAATCATAAAAATCTTTAGGAGTCGATTTAACCGAACCAGGCAAGGTCTTGGACATAGCTGAGAACTTAACTGGGTCTTTCCTGAAAGGTAAAGGTCAGTCATATGCAATGCATGATATGGATCAAGCAATGATGTTCTCAACATTAATGAGATTGTAAGATATGATGCGTTCATGCATGTATCAGGATGTATGTGATGTTTATGAATGTATGTTTTCGTCTTAAGAAAATAAATCCTTGACGGGCGCTGGGGAGTCACATCCTGGGCTGATCTAGAGCTTTTGTTTCCACTGGGGAGTGATGGTTGCAATAATACCGGCAGGAGAAGATAACTCCGTTGGGGAATAAACTTGGCGAATGGATTACTCTGCGGGGAGAAAATTATTCTAGCGATCTTGCTGGGGAACAATACTCTGTGGGGAGAGAGGTATGCTGATGGGACGTTGATGATAACTCCGCTGGGGATACCATTGTTATGTTGGAAGTGTTAATAGACTTCGCTGGGGAGTAAGAAGACTTTGCCGGAGATGGTCTTTCCGCGACTTTTGGCTGAGGATAACCCAGTTATATCCTGGTAGGGAAATAACCTTTGAATAAAGCCGGGAGACGCGTTCGTGCTCTGTAGGTGGCAAGCTTTCAGAATCTACTGGGGATAAGCTTCTTGTTGGGGAGATGATTCAAACTTTCCTGGGGAAATCTTGAACTATATTGGACCCTCCTGGGGAAATCTTTGAGATATATTGGGGAAGTGGCTCCGCTGAATGTCTGGTATACCACCGGGGAACAATCTTAGATCAAGACTGCCAGAGATGCTTGTTAGGAATGTCTGCATGATGTGCTGGGGAATGTTTGAGATCTGCTGGAGGATAATCCAACTTCCATAGGGCTGACTGCAGGCTAACTCTGCTTGGGGAGAGTATGTGTAAGGTTTCCTGATGATGAGCTCGTGTAAAACTGCATCTTTGGAGGGAGGAAACCGGTGTAGGGTTTACTGACAATGAGTCCGTATAAGATTGTATCTAGAGCTGAGAAGGAAACCTGTGTAGGGTTTACTGATGACGAGTCCGTGTAAAACTGCATCCTTGAAAATAGGGAACCTGTGTAGGGTTTCTGGGTGACGAGTCTGTGTAAAACTACGTCTAGAGTTTTGAGAAGGAAACCTGTGTAGGGTTTACTGATGACGAGTCCGTGTAAAACTACGCCTGGAAAGAGATAACCCGTGTAGGGTTACTTCGGGATAAGTTCGTGTAAAACTTCTGGAGGAACCGGGGTAAGGTTACTGCAGGGTAAGTTCGTGTAAAACTTCTTGATGAACCGGGGTAAGGTTATCTTTGAGGTAAGTCCGTGTAAGACTTCTTGATGAACCGGGGTAAGGTTATCTTTGAGGTAAGTCCGTGTAAGACTTCTGGAGGAACCGGGGTAAGGTTACTTGTGGAGGGTGAGTCCGTGTAAGACTTTGCCTGAAAATTGAGAAGGAACCGGTGTAGGGTTACTTTGATGATAAGTCCGTGTAAGACTTTTTCTGAAAGAAAAAGAACCGGTGTAGGGTTGCCTTTGGATGAGTCCATGTAAGACTTTGTCTGAAAGCTGAGAAGGAACCGGTGTAGGGTTGCCTGTGGATGAGTCCATGTAAGACTTTGTCTGAAAGCTGAGAAGGAACCGGTGTAGGGTTGCCTGGTGATGATCAAGTGGATGATTGTCCTGTTTGGTTTCGGATATTAACCCACGATCAGTCGTCCACTTATTTTTCTTGGCTTGTTACCAATGTTGATCTGGAATTTGTAAAGGTAGATGGTAATCATCTTTGTATTAACCTTTCCTTGGTACTTTGGTTGACAGAGCAACTGGATCGCCTGGACGACTCATTATTGCCCCTGTTTCTGAGGTGAGGGGAAAAGATACCTTGTGGAGGTGCTGGATGACTGCCGATTGACAAATCTTCCCTTTGGTAGGCAAGCGACGAGATGCCGGGACATAGTCGTATGCTCTTGATCCCTAACTTTTGCCTGGACTTCCCTTTCGGGTTTTCAGTCCACCGGGATACCCATTTTTGCCTAAGCCGCCTTTCCAGGTTTTCGACTTGCCGGGTGTACAAATTTTTCTTTTTCATCCCTTATTTTTGCCCGAACCCTTTTGGTTCGCCAGGAAGCCCTTATTTTTGCCTAGGTATGTCAACCTAGCGGGTCTTTTATCGTGCGTAGTATTTTTTTCGACTATGTCCACGCTCTCAGGATGTAGGGGGTGCCCCTGTTGATAGTGTTGTGTTGCCCTGCTACCAGAAGATGTCTGATTAGGCAAGATTCGTTGCTGGAATGCCCCAAGTGACTCGGGCGGAGATTTGCCCCAAGTTGGTTGGCCTTGAGAGATTCCTCGAATCTTGACTGGACTGCCCCAAATGATAGACACTGATCATGCCATGCCCTTTGATTGGAAGTGTTTCTTCCACTTGAGGTGACCTCTTTGTTGAGAGGACTTTTGTTCATTAGATATTCGTCGTGCGAATTTCTCTGTTGTTCAAACAAATAGTTATATGCAGACAATGTTATATCAAAAATACAAAGCTTATGTCTGTCTTGAAGATTTTGAAAATGCATTTTTTTTGTAAAACAAGTGAAACTTTTTGTAGACCGTGATGTCAACTCGTTATTTTACCGCAAGCCTTAAGGAGTCAGGATACCTTTCATAACAGTATGCTTTCGAACTAACCCATGCTTCAGCTAGGACTTTTAAGGGTTATAACGTGGCCTGGTTCACGGTTCAAGAAACAAAGGATAAAGGCTCAAATTATTTGTACCCACCCGCTCTTCGTGATGTTCTTCAAACCTAAACTCAGCTGATCGTGCGTTTAGACCTTGTTTGGTCTTTGTTCTGATATTCCGGTGATGGTTCGGATTTTGACAATTTATTTTGAATAGGTAGTCATTCCTTTTTGTTGAGGGTTTGTAGGACCTCTTTCTTTTTGATTTTGTTATCCCTATTTTTTGCCTGAACTGTTTCCTTTTTTGGAATTACAGTCAGCGGGATGCCCCAGCTTCGTAAGTCTCCTTCATAGGTTTTTTGACTTATTGGGCTTTTTATTTTGAGAGATAATGACTGCCTGTCTTTATGATTATTCGGAACCATCACTGTCTTTTGTTTTGTAAGAACTTCTTTGGTGCCATTCGTTGTGCACCTGGATCAACTGAGAGAACTACCCTGCCCCAGGTTATGATTAAGGGTTTTATTTTTCGAAAAGAAAAACTCCTACTTCTTTGGCTCGAAGGGGTTGACGAGGGATTATCTTCCTTATAACTCCAGTGTTTAGGAATTGAAACAATGTCTGTACTTCATCAGCGGGGTCTGCTCAAAAGCATACTGTAGATTGTGGTATCGTTTTCGTCATCCTCCCTCAAGAGGCTTAGAATTATTAATTAAGAGTTGATCATCACAAAAAATATGAAAGCAGCTTTAAGTATAGTACGCATAATTAATTCAAGACAGACATGTGTAATGCATTCATGAAATAAAAGAGTTTATCATGATAATTGTTTGTTTGAACAAGAAAAGAAAAATACAACTTGAATTCAAATGAACAAAAATATCTCAATCCTAGCCATGTTTTGGCAAAGGAGCAGTGGTCACAATGGGAGTCTCAGCAGGCTCGAATTCGATCTCCTTAGCGTCGATCACATTCTGGATCTTATACTTCAGCGCCCAACAGTCCTCAGTATCGTGCCCCGGGCTATCGGAATGATAAGCACACCTCGCCTCTGGATTGTAGTTTGGAGAGGAGGTCTTGGGATTTGCAGGAGGGTTGATCATCGCAATCAGGTTCATTTTCAACATGTGCTGCAATGCTTGTGACCATGGCATGTTGATGTTGGTGAATTGTCTTTTAGGCTCGTCCGGCCTTCGCTGATTTCCCTTTTGTGGTTGGCGGCATGGTGCAGAACCAGAGATCATGACTGCCCATGCCTGTTGGTCACGACGACTCTTTTGACTGTATGCAGCATTAGATTCCTTCTTTCCCATGTAAGGCTTTTTGTGAGTATCAAAAGGTGTGGCCTCTTGAATCTTCCCGGCCTTGATACCAGCTTCAATTCTTTCCCCAGTCAGAATGAGGTCGGTAAACCCTGCAGATGAATTACTAATGAGATGATTGAAGAACGGCCCGGATAGGGTCCCCAAGAACATATCAACGAGTTCCCGATCATTCAAAGGTGGTTGTACCCTCCCAGCAAGGTCTCTCCATCTCTGCGCATATTCTTTGAAACCTTCTCCCGATCCTAACGACATACCCTGGAGTTGGGTACGTGTAGGAGCGAGGTCGACATTATACTGATACTGCTTGTAAAAAGCAATAGCCAACTCCTCCCGGTTACGAACCTTGGTCCCATCCAGCTGATAGAACCATTCGAGATGAGTCCCTGAAAGACTCTCCTGGAAGAAGTGGATCCACAAGTTCTTGTCCACAGTGTATGGTTGAATCTTCCGCACATAAGATCTGAGATGCAGCCTGGGACAGGATGCCCCATCATACTTAGCAAAAGAAGGAACCTTGAATTTGTGTGGGATCACCACACCAGAAGATAGACCCAGGTCTCCGAAATCCAACCCCGACACTTGTTGAATTTCCATGGCATTCAGACGATCCTCTAGTTGCTTGTACCGGTCCTCAGCAGGGGGGTACTGTTCATCATTGAAGTCTGTCTCAGTGTTAGAGACCATAGGGCTAGGAACCTCTCTCCCTTGGTGACTGCCTTCCCCCACAGATGGAGTAGTCCTCTCAGCTTCATTCTGTAGTGTGTTCCCAGATCTGCGTCTAGGGTCGAACAAAACAGTCCTCTTCTTCTTCTTCTTCTGAATCAGAGTCTTCAATTCCTTTTGGCCCTGGGCTAGGCTCACAATCAACTCCTGGAACTGGGCATTCTGGGCCTGGAGGGCCTTGATAGCTTGTCCATTGGATGATTCAGGATTCATGATGACTGCTGAAATAAACAGCAAAGAGTGTAAGCAACCTGTAAAAGGGATATCTGTAATGCAATGACATGTATGTATGCATGCAATGTTTTCAAGGACCTCGCGGGGTAAACAAGAAGATTGTTAGAACTTGAAACCGGTAGCTCGATTGAAGGAACTTCATGTTATAGAGAGTCCTTCTTCAAGGGTCAAAGGCTCACCATATCCAGTGGGTTATAGCCCCTGACGACCTTGGCTAGAGGAAAATAAATCCCCTTTGCCCCTTGCTAGACATTTGGCTCATTATGACCTGCATCACAAGCCCTTGAGATCCTTGAAATGGATTAGTCTTTATGCAAGATGTATGCAATGGTATGATGTTATGCTATGCATGGGGTAACGTAGGTAAACCCTGTTATGAGTCCCAATTAAGGACTATAAACAAAACCTGCAAGAAACTCAAGTGTTAGATAGCAGGCATGCAAGTAGTCAAGTTTGAAGGCACACAAGTCACACATAAGAGCCCTTAGATTTTAGGCCAGCATGAGGTCTAGGTATTACCCTCTTTCAGTTTGTTGGTTCAACCTGTCCTATCAGAAGTAACCGGGTTCTAAGGGTCCCAATATCACTGGATTGCTTTCATTGTACATCGTTTCGATTTAGCCACTGAACTGGCGACCGAAATATTCCAGGAAAGCAACCCTCAATTGAGTGTAGTATCGAGTATCAACCAACCTCGGACTGCACCAAAGTCAGTTATCTCACTACCCTAAAGAGGCCAAGATAGTTCAATTAAGGTTCCTAAGGTCAGTTGATGCTTCACGACACCACGCGGAGGCCCCGTACTCTCCTTGACTGAACTCAAGGGTTACCGGTACACACCAAAGTGCCACATCAACGTAGCAGACTGTTTCAACCATGTCGGTATACCCCGCACAGTTCCCTCACAGCCTTGTTGCTACTTTCTAAGAAGGTATCCCCAGATCCGGGTTAGGATCTATAGAACTCCCAAGACAGTCCCACAATTTAAAGCAAACAATTCAGACAATTGAAAACATAAGTGATCTTAGTCCTAAGGTACACCTCACTTTTAAAATTTCCCCAGCAGAGTCGCCAGTTCTGTGATCGGTGGATCTGGAACTGACTGTTTAACGCTGGTTCGCGAAATGTCGCGGAAGCAAGAGTCGCCACCGTCTTTTATTTTCTCCAAATGGAAAGGACAAAAGCACAGAAAAATTCCTTATTGAGATTAGTTCTCGGTTCGGGAGGTAGATTTATAGAAATGGAAGGTGTTAGCACCCTTTCTATCCATGGTTATCCATGGGCTCTTAGATACTTGCTCATTTGTGTTTTCAAAAGTGTTTGTTAGCTTTTCAAGGTGAGTGGGT
Source organism: Vicia faba (assembly GCA_948472305.1). Lineage (NCBI taxonomy): Eukaryota > Viridiplantae > Streptophyta > Magnoliopsida > Fabales > Fabaceae > Vicia > Vicia faba. Next base: position 334,383,362 of record OX451739.1, on the reverse strand, counting down.
TTGAAAAAGTTCCGTTTAAAATTTCAGTTTGACTCTTGTATCAGTCCTCAAGAGTGTTTGAAAAGTTGTTTTGAAAGCTTTTTGAAAGTGTCGGTGTGAAAAGAAGTTTTTGATTTGTTTTGAATTAGAGCAAGTATCTACGAGTCATCTACCTACCCTAAGGAATTAGTCTGTGTAAATGTCCTTGAGGTAGCGCCATCCCACCATTGAGAGGTAGGTAGCACCACCGTTGGAGGTGTTCAGGTCAATTCGTTTGTTAGGGACAGTGTGGCCACCAGAGCAATAGTAGGACACCTTAAAAGCTACCCTTATGCCATGTTCATGGACATAAGGACTTACTAAAACGTCCTATACTCGACGACCACGTTTTGAGGGGCAAGGCAACAGTGAGGCGTACCCTAAGAGTGGTGTGTGAATTGTGTGTCATTTTCAGTTATTATTTGTCTTGTCATGCATTGAGTGTTCTACGCATTGATTTTATTTTTTTGCATACAGTCTTTCATGTGATTATTAACAGTTAAGGGTGCGGGAATTAAAATGCGGAAAATAAAGGTCCTACGTAATTACAAGGCGCGGGTCTACATCGCCAAATTAAACCAAGACTCGATTTAAATAAATAAAATGCGGAAAGTAAATATCCTAATTATCTATTACAAGGCTTTGGGGCAAATACATTACATTCATAAAAGAAATAAAATAAATGCGCGAAAAGAAATTACAATCGAATGCGAGGGCGTTGGACCCTTTAAAGAAATTAAATTGAAATTGAAAATTGATTTAATGATTAAATGAGAAAAAAAACTTATTTTTTATGTTTTTGTATTTATGAAATTAAAGAGAATTAAAATTAAAAATTAAATAAAACCCTAATTCTAGTTGTTTTTAATTATTCAAAAAAAATGTTTAAGTTTTGACCTAATTTAACCCTAATTAATTAATTATAAGTTATTTACGAAAATAATTAACAATTAATAGTGACAAGAAAAAGATTATTTATTAAGAAAAAGAATAAAAAATGATAAAAGACCTATTTTTTGATATTTTTTAATTATCTAAGAAAAAGCATTAAAGTTAAAAACCTAAAATTAAAGCTAAGTTGATTATTAAATTTATTTACAAAATAAAATATTAGTGGATTAAATAATAAACATATTTTTATTTTTATGATTTCTGATTTTTTTGTTTATGTTATAAAAAATTATTTTGTGGAATTAATTAAAACAATAAAACAAATTAAAAAGAATAAAAAAAAGGAAAAGAAAGAAAAATTAAAAAGGAATACAAACAGTAGGGGGGTGTCTGGCCCCTTTGGAGGTGTTTTTAGAAGGATATTGGCCCAATAACCCCAGGCCCTTTTGACTTTTCTGGCTTGTGTGTGGAGGTGTTGACTGATGCATATGATGATTTGCAAGCTCTGACCATTGGATTGGTCTCTGAAGACATGTGACGCGCCAGGAGATGGAGTGGTATGGTGGTCCCTTGATGAAGCACTGCATAGAAATATATTGCAAGAAAATATATGGAATAAAGTGGGGGACCTGGGAATCGAACCCAGGTCCCAAGGCTTGCCAATCATATTCCCAGCCACCACACCTTTCAACGCGTTTGTAATAATTCTGGATATTAAATATTATAACAAGAAATAATGGTTAATGATATTCAACACAAAAAACGCGCTGGAGATTTGAATGTTCCAATCATGCTGTGCCACGCAAGCTTCTTCCTCACTTTGTACCTGCAAATAAAAAGCAAATAGCGGGGGTTTTAAACCCCCACTAAACAAGACCAGGAAAAATAGCGATTAAGCCATGGGCAATGATAAATTGGGCGCGAGGTGATGATTGTGTTCGTATGAAGGTCACGAATCCAATGGTGTTGGTCTTATGGTCCAATTTTTCCCCAGGCAAGAAGCCCCAATTTCGAACCTCTGAAACCCTAGGCAGCTTCCATGGCAACTTCTCATACATGCAACGTTAGTTCAAATCGAAGATATCAATAGCTTCAGCATGCTCATATTAATATAAATCAATCATTAAAACTCAGTAATTATGCATGAAAAATCAAATACGAATATGCAAATTTTTGGGAACAGGGCAACGTGATTCTACCAGTTCTTTGTGTATAGAGAGTGGAAAATGATTGAGGCACGTCCAAAAATGTCCCAGCAAGCCTTTGGGATACTTTGTAGACTTTGAAACACACTGGAACTATGTTTTCAGTTTTCACTTTTTCTTGAAAAAATGCAAAGTTTGTTTTTGTGATTCTGGCGCAGCTTTCTTGTTGTTCTCATTAGGGTTGCAATGTACACATATATGTCAATGAATTAGGGTAAAAAGATCAAGCCCAAAGCCTTGTTTTAATGCCTTTCAAGTTTGTGATTTTCCATGATTTTTTCAATCTTTTTCATACCTTTCTTATGCCAATCATGAATGATTCTTGCCTTTTTTGAGTATGCACGAAATATTGAGGCTTTAATGAGAGGATATGATGCACAAAAGGATTGGAAAACATGATTTGCTATTTTTGTCATATTTTATTTTAATTAAATGAACTAATAATAATAATAATTCAAATAATTAATAAAAAATGATAAAATAACTCCCTTTAAAGTCAATGGGTCGTGCATAGCTTTTGGGTGATGATTCTTGGAAGAAATTGTGGCCAATTAGCAATTTTGAGGCATTTGAATGAAAGTTGACTTTTCAAAATTCCCAAAAATTTCCCAACTTCCACAAGGCATATCTTGCTCAAATTTTAAGATTTGATCATGTTCTTGGACATTTTGGAAAGGTCTTGAAGTCCTCTAACCAATGCCTTTGGTCCCATGTCATTTTGATTTACCAATCTCACGTTATGGTCTTTGACTTAAAGTGCCTTTTTGTTGACTTTTGAAAATGACCTATAATGTTGAAATTGATAACTTTTTGTGAGAGCATTTCTTGGACTTAAAGTGTGAAGATGAGTTGTAGGAAATGTCGTTCTCTTAAAAATTAGCTTTGTATGGAATTTTTCTGATAAACCATGTGGAAGTTATGCCTTGGTCAAATTACAGTTGACTTTTTCAACTGTCCAAATATGGAAACTTTTGCATCTTGAGACTTTTTGAGCCATGCCTTGAGAATCATGATCAAGAATTGATCAAATGATGTTTGTGGCTTCAAAATAAGATGTTGACCAAAAATTTTGACTTTTGACTGTCAAATGACCATTTTGCCCCTGCAGTTGTCTGTTGAGCAATTAGGGTTTTTGACTGTGCAATTTTGTGCTGTAAGTCTTGAAACTTGACATAAGGATGCTTGACAATGTTTATAGGCATGTGGGACTTGTTTGGACCCTTGAAAACTTCAATTTCTTTGCCATAACCAAAACCCTAATTCTTGACTGTTAGGAGGCAATTGGACTGTGCAACCCTTGGGAGATTTTGAAGCATGCTCTTTGCAAACCTAGAAGAATATGGGAGGGCAAATTTTGGGGTACAACATCAACCAAACTGTCCAAAGAAGATATCAAAGATATGCAGAGAATCTTGAAAAGCTGTCAACAAGTACAAGATGCAGAGGAAAGAAACATTGCAAGCAATATATTCAAAAATACATCACTTTCCAGCCAATACTTTTTCAGAAAGTACAATCTAAAGCAATAAAAATGCTTTTTAAATCTGTGGAGAGAGAAAGAGAGAGGAGAGAAAGGCTTACAGCAGGCTTGAGGCTTAAAGATATAACAAAGTTATCAGAACACAATAGAAAAGGAGGCAGAAAAATACAAAGAAAAATAACAAGCTCTCAAACTTGTATCAAAAAAATCACAAGAGCCTAACAGCCTTCAAACAACAAGCCTGTAACGAAGCCTGCCTCAAGACACAAATTTCAAACCTGTGTCAAACCTTAAACCAGAAGCCCTCAAGCCTTCACCTGCATAAAACTTGTGTCAAGCAAGCTTGTCTAAAACTTCCAGCTTAACCTGTTCTAAGCCAACAAACTCAATATCAAAAACCTTTCAAGCCTGAAGTCTGCTAACACCTCAAGCCATCAAAACCTGCCTGAGCTGTTTCAAACACACAAGCATATCAAGCCTTTTCAAAACCTGTTTCAAGCCATACAAGCCTAAAACTATAAGCCTGTAACCAAACCTTGAAGCATACACCAAAAAAAGCATGTACAGTTACCAGTCAAACAACAAGCCCACAAGCTTTTCAAAGCCTAAAGCTCCAAACAAGCCATACAAACCTGCCTGTCCCAACCACCAAACCAGTCAAAAATAACAAAACATATCAATACCAACAAGCATATCAGGTGTGATCGGTGGATCTGGAACTGACTGTTTAACGCTGGTTCACGAAATGTCGCGGAAGCAAGAGTCGCCACCGTCTTTTATTTTCTCCAAAGGGAAAGGCCAAAAGCACAGAAAAATTCCTTATAGAGATTGCTCTCGGTTCGGGAGGTAGATTATAGAAAGGGAAGGTGTTAGCACCCTTTCTATCCATGGTTATCCATGGGCTCTTAGATACTTGCTCATTTGTGTTTTCAAAATGGTTTGTTTGCTTTTCAACTGTGGGTTTAAAAAGTTTCTTTGAAAATTTCAGTTCGACTCTTGTATCAGTCCTCAAGAGTGTTTGAAAAGTTGCTTTCGAAAGCTTTTTGAAAAGGTGTCGGTGTGAAAAGTATTTTGGATTTGTTTTGAAATTAGAGCAAGTATCTACGAGTTCTCTACCTACCCTAAGGAATTCGTCTGTGTAAATGTCCTTTAAGTAGTGCCATCCCACCATTGAGAGGTAGGTAGCATCACCGTTGGAGGTGTTCGGGTCAATTCGAGGGTTCGGGACGTGGTGATCACCGGAGCAATAGGAAGACACCTTAGAAGCTACCCTCATGCCATGTTCATGGACATGAGGACTTACTAAAACATCCTCTACTCGACGACCACCTTTTGAGGGGCAAGGCAACAATGAGGCGTACCCTAGGGGTGGTGTGTGATTTGTGTGTCGTTTTCGATTATGTTTATCTTGTTCATGGATTGGTGATCTACGCGTTGCTTTTATTTTTGGCATTCATTCTTTCATGTAAATTATTAACAGTTAAAAGATGCGAGAATTAAAAGTCCTACGCTATTACAAAGGCGCGGGTCCACATCGCCAAATTAATCCAGGACCCGATTTGAATAAAAAATAATGCGGAAAGATAAATGTCTAATTAATCTATTACATGGCTTTTGGGCAATTACATTTATATTCACAAAAAAAGAAATAAGAATAAAATGCACGAAGAAGTAAAGTCGGGAATGCGAGGGCGTTGGACCCTTTTAAGGAAATTAAATTACAATTATGAAATTAATTAAATTTAATGAGAAAAAAGAAATTATTTTTTTTTGAGTTTTTTGTATTTATGGATTTTTAGTAAGAAAATTAAATTGGAATTAAAAAGAAAAGTTAATTAACCCTAGTTCTAACTATTTTTTATTTATTAAGAAATATTTTTAGTTTGACCTAATTTTAATTAATTATTTACATGGCAAATTTTATTTACAAAATAATTAATAATTAAATATGGTAAAAGAAAAGAAAAGAACAAAAGTATAAAACCCTAATTCTACATTTTTTAGTTTATTAAGAAAAATATTAGAATTTAAACCTAGAATTAAAATTAACTTAATTATTAAATTTATTTACAAAGAAAACATTAAATAAAATATATTTTTTATTTTTATAACTTCTGAATTTTTTTGGGTATTTTTTATGTTAGGAAAATATTAATTTATGAATTAAGAGGAAATAATTAAATTAAAACAAATAATTAAAAAAATAGAAAAAGAAAAGAAATACAAACATTTGGGGGGTGTTGACCCCAATTTGGAGGTATTTGGCCAGCAATTAGGCCCAATCATTGGAGGCCTGTTTGACTTCTGGTAGTCACGTGTGGCTTCATTGACCAGTGCATAGGGTGCTCCTCAGATCATGGCCAGTGGATTGAGATTATTGGCCATGTGGCAAGCTTGGATGGTGGGTGTATGATGAACCCCTGGGCGTACACTACATGAGATCAAGTGAAAACAAAATTCATTGAAAAATATGGGGGACCTGGGAATCGAACCCAGGTCCCAGTACCTATTGGACAACGCATCAACCAACTGTGCCAGGCGCTTTCTTTGTAACATTAATGGAATGCAATTAATATATAAAAAACAAAACGCTAATGCTGTTAATTCAAAAAACGCGCTAAAACTTGAATTGTCCTATCACCGGTTGACAGCATGCCTTCTTCTTCGTTGATTCGTTTTTCCCTGAAAAAAAACAGTTAGATAGCGGGGGTTTTAAACCCCCACTAAATGAAGAATAGGATAATAGCGATTAGCCTATGGTGGCTCATAAAGTGAGCGCGACTAGTGATTCTGGATCGTTTAAGTGCGCTGAGTTCAATGGTGTAGGTCTCATGTCTCAATTTTTCCAGAATAAGGAAGCCCTAAATCAAGGTTCCTGAAACCCTAGGCATCGTTCATGGCAACTCTCCATATATGCAAGCATTCTTCAATTAAATTATATTATTAGCTTCAGAATCAACACATTAGCATAAAACAATAATGAAAATGCATTGATATGGCGTGTAGATTTGAATATGATTAAGGAAAAATTTATGTACAGGGTAACTGTGTTCTACCGTTTCTTGAGGTGCAGAGGTCTGATTTCGATTGGGGCAGATTCCTGGATGTATCAGGAGTGCAATGGAATTGTTGTTTTGCTTTGAAACACGCTGAAACTAGGAAAGCAGTTTTGAAATTTTCTTCAAAAAGTGCAAAGTTTGTTTATGGTTTGAGCGCAGCTTCCAGGGGTGTGTGCACTAGGGTTTGCATCTGTATATGTATGGGAATGGATTAGGGTAAGAATCAAGTCAAAAAACCCTTTGCATTGATGAAAGAAATATTTGATTTTAATGGCATATTTTCAAATCTTTTCCACATGAATATCATGCCAATTTGCACCAAATCTTCCCTTTTTTGAAGTGCACGAAATCTTGATTAACCAATGAGGGCATAGGCTGCATAAAAAGATTCAAATGCATTTGTTTAGTATTTTTTCATATTTTATTTTATTAAATGAATTAATGGTGATTAAAAATTCAAATAAAATAATAAAAATGATGAAATGAATCCCCTTTGGGCCAAATGGTCGTGCATAGCCTTTGGATGATGAATCTTGGAAGAAAATGTGGCCCATTAGCAATTTTGAGGCATTTGAAGTAAAGTTGACTTTTCAAATTTCCCAAAAATTTCCCAACTTCCACAAGGAATATCTTGCTCAATTTTTAAGCTTTGATCATGTTCTTGGACATTTTGGAAAGGTATTGAAGTCCTCTAACCAATGCCTTTGGTCCCATGTCATTTTGATTTACCAATCTCAAGTTATGGTCTTTGACTTAAAGTCCCTTTTTGTTTTACTTTTGAAAATGACCTATAATGTTGAAATTGATAACTTTTTGTGAGAGCATTTCTTGGACTTGAAGTGTGAAGAGGAGTTGTAGGAAATGTCATTCTCTTCAAAATGAGCTTTAGATGGAATTTTTCTGATAAACCATGTGGAAGTTATGCCTTGGTCAAGTTACAGTTGACTTTTTCAACTGTCCAAATATGGAAACTTTTGCATCTTGAGACTTTTTGAGCCATGCCTTGAAAATCATGATCAAGAATTGATAAAATGATGTTGGTGGCTTCAAAATGAGATGTTGACCAAAAATTTGGAATCTTGACTGTCAAATGACCATTTTACCCCTACAGTTGACTGTTGAGCAATTAGGGCATTTGACTGTGCAATTTTGTGTTGTAAGTCTTGAAACTTAGCATGAGGATACTTAAAAATGTTTATAGGCATGTGGGACTTGTTTGGACCCTTGGAAACTTTAATTTATTTGTCAGAATCAAAACCCTAATTTTTGACTGTTAGGAGGCCCTTGAACTGTGCAACCCTTGGGGAGATTTTGAAGCATGCTCCTTGCAAATCTTTAAGAATATGGGAGGGAAAATTTTGGGGTACAACAGTTGCCCCTGTTCAATCTTCTTAAACCTGAGGATGCAGATTGGCTGACGTGCCTTTCGTAATCCGAAGGTGGAAGATGATTGAACACTAGAGTGCCCAGAAATTTGCGCTCACATAATAGTGTGATGATGGGAATGGGCTTATAGATGCCATTTGGAGATCGATGGATAGGAAGATGGGCTTATAGATGCCATTCTAAGAGATGATGGATAGGTGGATGGGCTTATAGATGCCATCTGGGTGTCGATCGCGTAAGAGTTTCCTTAGCGAGAACTTGCGTACCTGAAAAAGAAAATGATTACCTGACCTGTTACAAGGGCTGGTCTTCAAACTCTTTGTATAGATGCACCCTGAATGGTTACAGGAATTGAATCTGGAGCTTCAAAAGGTGATGAATGAACCAGGGATGGTTACCACCTCAACAGGGACGCTGAGAGAACCTTGGATGATTACTACCTCAACAGGAACGCTGAGAGAATCTTGGGCGATTACTACCTCAACAGGAACGCTGAGAGAACCATAGGCGACTTCAACCTCAACAGTAACGTTGAGAGAATCTTGGGCGACTTCAACCTCAACAGTAACGCTGAGAGAATCTTGGGCGACCTCAACCTCAACAGTAACGCTGAGAGAATCTTGGGCGACTTCAACCTCAACAGTAACGCTGAGAGAATCTTGGGCGACTTCAACCTCAACAGTAACGCTGAGAGAATCTTGGGCGACTTCAACCTCAACAGTAACGCTGAGAGAATCTTGGGCGACTTCAACCTCAACAGTAACGCTGAGAGAATCATAGGCGACTTCAACCTCAATAGTAACGCTGAGAGAATCTTGGATGTCTTCTACTGAGTCTTCATCAGGAAAATCTTTTAGGGATCGATTTAACTGGACTAGAGAAGGCCTTTGACTGGATAAGAAACAGGAAAATCTTAGGGTCGATTTAACTGAACCGGACAAGGTCTTGAAATCTTCAATTGGATAAGAAACAGGGAGATCTTAGGGTTGATCTGACTAAACCAGAGAAGGCCTTTGACTGGATAAGAAACAGGAAAATCTTAGGGTCGATTTAACTGAACCGGACAAGGTCTTGAAATCTTCAACTGGATAAGAAACAGGGAGATCTTAGGGTCGGTCTGACTGAACCAGAGAAGGCCTTTGACTGGATAAGAAACAGGAAAATCTTAGGGTCGATTTAACTGAACCGGACAAGGTCTTGAAATCTTCAACTGGGTAAGAAACAGGGAGATCTTAGGGTCGATCTGACTGAACCAGAGAAGGCCTTTGACTGGATAAGAAACAGGAAAATCTTAGGGTCGATTTAACTGAACCAGACTAAAGTCTTGAAATATTGCTGAGAGCTTAACTGGATCTTTCCTGAAAGGTAAAGGTCAGTCATATGCAAGACATGATATGAATCAAGCGATGATGTTCTCAACATAAATGAGATTTGTAAGATATGAGGCGTATATGCATGCTATAATGTATGAAAATGTGATGTTTATGAATGTATCTTTTCGTCTAGGAAAATGAATCCTTGACGGGTGCCGGGAAGTTAAATCCTGGGCTGATGTAGAGCTTTTGTTTCCACTGGGGAGTGATGGTTGCAAGAATACTGGTAGGAGAAGATAACTCCATTGGGGAATAAACTTGGCGAATGGATTACTCTACGGGGAGAAAAGTACTCTAACGATCTTGCTGGGAAATAATACTCTATGGGGAGAGAGGTACTTTGATGGAATGTTGATGGTAACTTCGCTGGGGATACCATTGTTGTGTTGGAAGTGTTAGTAGACTTCGCTGGGGATAAGAAGACTTTGCCGAGGACGATCTTCTCCTGGCTTTTGGCTGAGGATAACCCAGTTATATCCTGGTAGGGAAATAACTCTTTGAATAAAGCCGGGAGATGCGTTCGTGCTCTACGGGGATAAGCTTCCAGAATCTACTGGGGATAAGCTTACTGCTTGGGGAGATAGATTCCAACTTTCCTGGGGAACCTGGATTGGACTCTCCTGGGGAAAATTTGAACTATATTGGGGAAGTGACTCCATTTAATGTTTAACATACCGCCGGGGAACAATCTTTAGACCAAGACTGTCGGAGATGCTTGTTAAGAATGCCTGTATATTGCTGGGGAATGTTGAGATCTGCTGGAGGCTACCCAACTTCCCTAAGGTTGACTGTAACTTTGTTTGGGGAGAGTGTATTGTCTTGCTGGCTCACTCTCTGGGGAATTAAGATATGCTGGTTATGTTCTTCTGCCGAACTCACCTTGGTACCTTGGTGGACAGAACAATTAGATCGTTTAGACCACTCATTATTTTCCCTGTTTCTGATGTGGGAGAGGAAGACCTGTGAGGTGCTGATAGTTGTTGATGGACGAACCTTCTTCTGGCAGGCCGGTGACAAGATGACAGGACATAGTCGTACGTTTTGATCCCTAACTTTTGCCTGGACTGCCCTTTCGGGTTTTTCAGTCCACCGGGATACCCATTTTTGCCCTTGCCGCCTTTTCAGGTTTTCGACTTGCCGGGTGTACAGATTTTTTTCATTTCATCCCTTATTTTTGCCCGAACCCTTTTGGTTCGCCGGGAAGCCCTTATTTTTGCCTAGGTATGTCAACCTAGCGGGTCTTTGATTTTGCGTAGTATTCTTTCGACTATGTCCATGCTCTTAGAATGCAGGGAGTTGCCCCTGTTAGAAGTGTTTTGTCATGCCATCAGAAAGTATTTAATCAGGCAAGATTCGTTGTTGGAATGCTCCAAGTGACTCAGGCGGAGATTTTCCCCAGTCTATTTGGCCTTTGGAGATTCCCTGAATCTTGATTGGACTGCCCCAGATGGTGGACAATGATCATGTCTGCCCCTTGATTGGAAGTGCTTCTATTCATTAGGCATTCGTCGTGTGAATTTCTATGCTGTTCAAACAAAAAGTCATATGCAAACAAAGTTATGTTAAAAATGCAAAGCTTATGTCTGTCTTGAAGATTTTGAAAATGCATTCTTTTTCATAAAACAAGTGAATGTTTGTAAAACGTGATGTCAACTCCGTATTTACCGTAAGCCTTAAGGAGTCAGGATACCTTTCGTAACAGTATGCTTTCGAACTAACCCATGCTTCAGCTAGGACTTTTTAAGGGTTATAACGTGGCCTGGTTCACGGTTTAAGAAACAAAGGATAAAGGCTCAAATTATTTGTACCCACCCGTTCTTCGTGATGTTCTTCAAACCTAAGCTCAGTTGATCGTGCGTTAGACCTTGATTGAATCTTTGTCCTAACGTTCCAATGATGGTTCAGATATTGACGATTTTTCTGAATAGGCAGTCATTCCTTTTTGTTATTATTGAGGGTTTGTATGACCTCTTTCTTTTTCTGATTTTTGTTATCCCTTTTTTTTTCCTGAGCTGTTCTTTTGTGATTACAGTCAGCGGGATGCCCCAGTTTTGTAAGTCTCCTTCCTAGGTTTTGACTTAATGGGTTCTTATTTTGAAAGATAATGACTGCCTTTCTTTATTGATTATTCGGAACCATCACTGTCTTTCTTTGTTTTGTAAGGACCTCTTTGGTGCCATTCGCTATGCACTTGGATCAACTGAGAGAACTACCCTGCCCCAGGTTATGATTAAGGGTTTTAACTTTCGAAAAGAAAAACTCCTACTTCTTTGGCTCAGAGGGGTTGACGAGGGATTATCATCCTTATAACTCCAGTGTTTAGGGATTGAAACAATGCCTGTACCTCATCAGCGGGGTCTGTTCAAAAGCATACTGTAAGGATCGTGGTATCGTTTTCGTCATCCTCCCTCAAGAGGCTTAGCATTATTAATCGAGCGTTGATCATCAGAAAAAATATGAAAATAATTTGCATATAGTGAATACGAATATATTGCTTCAAAACAGACATATGCGATGCATTAATGAAATAACAACGTTTAACATGAGTAAATGTTTGAACAAAAGAAAATTACAACTTGAAAATCCTAATGAACAAAAGTCTTTTCATCTCAGGGCTTATTACTTCAAATGGTGAGCCTTGGAGGGATGGTAGAAAAACTCAGCCTGACCATCTTGTGTGAACTCCAATGCCCCTTCATCAATCAGGTCCTGGATCTTGTTCTTCAGAGCCCAACACTCATTTGTATCATGTCCTGGACTGGCAGAGTGGTAGGCACACCTTTTATTGGGATGATAGGTAGGAGATGTTGTGTTGGGGTTCCGAGGATGAGCCCTTAATGTGATCAGATTCAATCTCAACAGACGTTGTAAAGCTTGAAACAGCGACATATTGAGCTGGGTGAATTGCCTCCTGGGCTTGTCTGGCTGAAGCTGGTGAAGTTGCTGCTAAGTTTGCGACCCTGAAGCTATTTGAGAAGCTCTCCCCTTATCTCCTTGTTTCAATGGTGGTTGAACGATGACTGGCTCTTTACCCTTAGACGTTTGCCCCAGTTGGTTACCCTGAAGCAGTTGGTTGACGAGAGCCCCGAGCTCTTCTTGTATTTGAGCTAAACCTTGAATGGCAGTCACCTGCCCCAGCATCTGGGTTTTCATTGCATCCATCTCAGCTTGCAGGTGTTTCAGCCGTTCGTCCTCAGCACTGTTCCTGACCAAAGTCCCCATGAGAAGTGTCCTTAGCTCCTCCTGCCCCTTGGATAGATTCAGGAGGATTTCCCCGAACCGAGTCTCTTGAGCAAGAAGGTCCTGGTTATCTTGTTGGGAAGCCATTGCTGAAATAAACAGCGAGAAAGGTAAGTGACCTGCAACAAGGATACCTGTTATGCAATGATGTGTATGACATGCATGTAATGTTTTCAAGGACCTCGTGGGATAAACAAGAAAATTTGTTAGAATTTGGGTCCGGTAGCTTGATTGAAGGAACTGCATATTATTGAGAGTCCTTCTTCAAAGGGTCAAAGGCTCACCATATCCAGTGGGTCATAGCCCCTGACAACCTTGGCTAGAGGAAAATAAATCCCCTTTTGCCCCTTGCTGGACAGTTGGTTTATCATGACCTGCATCACAAGCCCTTGAGATCCTTGAAATGGGTTAGGATGTATGCAATGGTATGATGTTATGGTATGCATGGAGTGATGTAAGTAAGCCCTGTTATGAGTCCCCATTAAGGACTATAAAAAAAACCTGCAAGAAACTCAGTACCCTCTGTTATGAGTCCCAATTAAGGACTATAAACAAAACCTGCAAGAAACTTAGTAAACCCTGTTATGAGTCCCAATCAAGGACTATAAACAAAACCTGCAAGTAGTTCATGTGTCAGATAACAAGCATGCAAGTAGTCGAGTACGAAGGCACACAAGTCACACAAGAGAAGCCCTTAGAGTTTGGGCCAGCATGAGGTCTAGGTATTACCCTCTTTCAGTTTGTTGGTTCATACCTGTCCTATCAAAAGTAACCGGGTTCTTAGAGGATCCCAATATCATTGGCTACCCTCAATCGGTCATAACTCCAGCATCGCAATCTTTTCTTGCAGCCAGAACCATCACGAGAGTTTAGCCTCAATGGGCGTAGCACAATGCCACTGTTCTATTGGCCAAGTTGTGTCATTTAAGGTTCTAAGGTCTGGTGGTGCTTAATGACTCCTCAGAAGACCCATATTCTCCTCGTTGCAACACAAGGGATATCGGTACAGACCAAGGTGCCACACCAACATAGCCACTGCTTCACCCATGTCGGTCTACGCCGGACAGGTCCCTCACAGCTTATGCTACCTAAACAGGGTATCCCCAGATCTGGGTTAGGATCTATGTAACTCCCATGCAACCCACAATTTAAAGAAAGCAAGTCAATACAATTGAAAACACAGTTATGAACTATCCTAAGGTACACCTCACTTTAAAAGATATCCCCAGCAGAGTCGCCAGTTCTGTGATCGGTGGATCTGGAACTGACTGTTTAACGCTGGTTCGCGAAATGTCGCGGAAGCAAGAGTCGCCACCGTCTTTTATTTTCTCCAAAGGGAAAGGACAAAAGCACAGAAAAATTCCTTATAGAGATTGCTCTCGGTTCGGGAGGTAGATTATAGAAAGGGATGATGTTAGCACCCTTTCTATCCATGGCTATCCATGGGCTCTTAGATACTTGCTCATTTGTGTTTTCAAAATGGTTTGTTTGCTTTTCAACTGTGGGTTTAAAAAGTTTCTTTGAAAATTTCAGTTCGACTCTTGTATCAGTCCTCAAGAGTGTTTGAAAAGTTGCTTTCGAAAGCTTTTTGAAAAGGTGTCGGTGTGAAAAGTATTTTGGATTTGTTTTGAAATTAGAGCAAGTATCTACGAGTTCTCTACCTACCCTAAGGAATTCGTCTGTGTAAATGTCCTTTAAGTAGTGCCATCCCACCATTGAGAGGTAGGTAGCATCACCGTTGGAGGTGTTCGGGTCAATTCGAGGGTTCGGGACGTGGTGATCACCGGAGCAATAGGAAGACACCTTAGAAGCTACCCTCATGCCATGTTCATGGACATGAGGACTTACTAAAACATCCTCTACTCGACGACCACCTTTCAAGGGGCAAGGCAACAATGAGGCGTACCCTAGGGGTGGTGTGTGATTTGTGTGTCGTTTTCGATTATGTTTATCTTGTTCATGGATTGGTGATCTACGCGTTGCTTTTATTTTTGGCATTCATTCTTTCATGCAAATTATTAACAGTTAAAAGATGCGAGAATTAAAAGTCCTACACTATTACAAAGGCGCGGGTCCACATCGCCAAATTAATCCAGGACCCGATTTGAATAAAAAATAATGCGGAAAGATAAATGTCTAATTAATCTATTACATGGCTTTTGGGCAATTACATTTATATTCACAAAAAAAGAAATAAGAATAAAATGCGCGAAGAAGTAAAGTCGGGAATGCGAGGGCGTTGGACCCTTTTAAGGAAATTAAATTACAATTATGAAATTAATTAAATTTAATGAGAAAAAAGAAATTATTTTTTTTTGAGTTTTTTGTATTTATGGATTTTTAGTAAGAAAATTAAATTGGAATTAAAAAGAAAAGTTAATTAACCCTAGTTCTAACTATTTTTTATTTATTAAGAAATATTTTTAGTTTAACCTAATTTTAATTAATTATTTACATGGCAAATTTTATTTACAAAATAATTAATAATTAAATATGGTAAAAGAAAAGAAAAGAACAAAAGTATAAAACCCTAATTCTACATTTTTTAGTTTATTAAGAAAAATATTAGAATTTAAACCTAGAATTAAAATTAACTTAATTATTAAATTTATTTACAAAGAAAACATTAAATAAAATATATTTTTTATTTTTATAACTTCTGAATTTTTTTGGGTATTTTTTATGTTAGGAAAATATTAATTTATGAATTAAGAGGAAATAATTAAATTAAAACAAATAATAAAAAAAATAGAAAAAGAAAAGAAATACAAACATTTGGGGGGGTGTTGACCCCAATTTGGAGGTATTTGGCCAGCAATTAGGCCCAATCATTGGAGGCCTGTTTGACTTCTGGTAGTCACGTGTGGCTTCATTGACCAGTGCATAGGGTGCTCCTCAGATCATGGCCAGTGGATTGAGATTATTGGCCATGTGGCAAGCTTGGATGGTGGGTGTATGATGAACCCCTGGGCGTACACTACATGAGATCAAGTGAAAACAAAATTCATTGAAAAATATGGGGGACCTGGGAATCGAACCCAGGTCCCAGTACCTATTGGACAACGCATCAACCAACTGTGCCAGGCGCTTTCTTTGTAACATTAATGGAATGCAATTAATATATAAAAAACAAAACGCTAATGCTGTTAATTCAAAAAACGCGCTAAAACTTGAATTGTCCAATCACCGGTTGACAGCATGCCTTCTTCTTCGTTGATTCGTTTTGCCCTGAAAAAAAACAGTTAGATAGCGGGGGTTTTAAACCCCCACTAAATGAAGAACAGGATAATAGCGATTAGCCTATGGTGGCTCATAAATTGAGCGCGACTAGTGATTCTGGATCGTTTAAGTGCGCTGAGTTCAATGGTGTAGGTCTCATGTCTCAATTTTTCCAGAATAAGGAAGCCCTAAATCAAGGTTCCTGAAACCCTAGGCATCGTTCATGGCAACTCTCCATATATGCAAGCATTCTTCAATTAAATTATATTATTAGCTTCAGAATCAACACATTAGCATAAAACAATAATGAAAATGCATTGATATGGCGTGTAGATTTGAATATGATTAAGGAAAAATTTATGTACAGGGTAACTGTGTTCTACCGTTTCTTGAGGTGCAGAGGTCTGATTTCGATTGGGGCAGATTCCTGGATGTATCAGGAGTGCAATGGAATTGTTGTTTTGCTTTGAAACACGCTGAAACTAGGAAAGCAGTTTTGAAATTTTCTTCAAAAAGTGAAAAGTTTGTTTATGGTTTGAGCGCGGCTTCCAGGGGTTTGTGCACTAGGGTTTGCATCTGTATATGTATGGGAATGGATTAGGGTAAGAATCAAGTCAAAAAACCCTTTGCATTGATGAAAGAAATATTTGATTTTAATGGCATATTTTCAAATCTTTTCCACATGAATATCATGCCAATTTGCACCAAATCTTCCCTTTTTTGAAGTGCACGAAATCTTGATTAACCAATGAGGGCATAGGCTGCATAAAAAGATTCAAATGCATTTGTTTAGTATTTTTTTCATATTTTATTTTATTAAATGAATTAATGGTGATTAAAAATTCAAATAAAAAATAATAAAAATGATGAAATAAATCCCCTTTGGGCCAAATGGTCGTGCATAGCCTTTGTATGATGAATCTTGGAAGAAAATGTGGCCCATTAGCAATTTTGAGGCATTTGAAGTAAAGTTGACTTTTCAAATTTCCCAAAAATTTCCCAACTTCCACAAGGCATAACTTGCTCAATTTTTAAGCTTTGATCATGTTCTTGGACATTTTGGAAAGGTATTGAAGTCCTCTAACCAATGCCTTTGGTTCCATGTCATTTTGATTTACCAATCTCAAGTTATAGTCTTTGACTTAAAGTCCCTTTTTGTTGACTTTTGAAAATGACCTATAATGTTGAAATTGATAACTTTTTGTGAGAGCATTTCTTGGACTTAAAGTGTGAAGAGGAGTTGTAGGAAATGTCATTCTCTTCAAAATGAGCTTTGGATGGAATTTTTCTGATAAACCATGTGGAAGTTATGCCTTGGTCAAGTTACAGTTGACTTTTTCAACTGTCCAAATATGGAAACTTTTGCATCTTGAGACTTTTTGAGCCATGCCTTGAAAATCATGATCAAGAATTGATCAAATGATGTTGGTGGATTCAAAATGAGATGTTGACCAAAAATTTGGACTTTTGACTGTCAAATGACCATTTTACCCCTACAGTTGACTGTTGAGCAATTAGGGCATTTGACTGTGCAATTTTGTGTTGTAAGTCTTGAAACTTAGCATGAGGATACTTGACAATGTTTATAGGCATGTGGGACTTGTTTGGACCCTTGGAAACTTCAATTTCTTTGTCAGAACCAAAACCTTAATTTTTGACTGTTAGGAGGCCCTTGAACTGTGCAACCCTTGGGGAGATTTTGAAGCATGCTCCTTGCAAATCTTGAAGAATATGGGAGGGAAAATTTTGGGGTACAACATCAGGCATCTCAGAATCAAACAGAATACCAACACCCTCAGAGTAACCTCATCACAGGGTCAACTAAAGCAACAACACCCTCAGAGCAACCTCATCACTGGGTCCAACAAACAATACTCAAATCAACATCAACATTTCAACAAGCATTTCAGAGGCAAACAGAAGAAGAGGAAAAGAAGAAAACAAGCAGGGTTTTCAGAAAGCTCATCACAAAACCTAACAAAAAGCAAAATACGAGGATACCAGGAAGGACAAGCTAGCACAGCATCACTGCTCCCTCCGCCTTGGCCGCCTAAAGCGCCTCCAAGTCCATCTCTTCACTCCTCCGTCTCCAAAGGTATAATCTCCTCTTCCTTTTTCTTTTCACACTTCACACAGAAAACAATGGTAACATAAAGAATCAGATTTTGTCAAAGAATTAAAAACATGCAAAACCCGAATCCAAAACCCTAAGACATAGAAATGGGAAATCAAACCTTACAACAACGCCTTGCTTGACCATGGAGGGAGGAGGAGCTGACGGCGGCGCCTGGTGGCCATAGGAAGAGAAGAAGCTTGTTCAGAACCACGACTCAAGGAGAGACGAAGAAGACGATGCTAGAAACGGCGCCTCTGTAACTCAACAAACCCTTATCCAGAAATGAAACAAAACAATAAAACCCTAAAGAAAAATGTTGTCAAAACCGTCTGGGCCTTGCCCCATCCTAAAGCTTAAGCCCAATGCATCTCTAGTGCCAGACCCCTCCTTTCAGCGTGCATACCCCCCTTTTGTTCCTCTTTCAATTTTTGTTTTGGGCCAAGAACCAACTCCATGGCCCATTCAACTTTTTTTTATACTCTTATATCAATCCTTTTTTATTTTTATCCCTTTATTTTATTTTTATATAACTTAACCTTTATTTTGTTAAATAAAACAATACATTATTTTTATACAAAATTTTCTTTTATTACATTTGAAAAAAAAATATAAATATTAGATTTAATTAGGTTAATAGATTTTATCTTAAAACTCTTTTTAATAAATCTTTTTTATACATAAAAATACTAACTAAAATACATTAACATTAATACATAAAAATAGAAATTCTTAAACATTTTCTTTTCTTTTATTAAATCTTTTGTTTGTACATATTAACAAAAAACACAAAAAGAATAAAATACTTAATATTGCATTAAGTTAACATGTTTTTCTCACTTGTAAATAATCACATACACTTACACCAATACATTTGCTTACTTTTATTCTTGTACATTGATACATGTTACATTGAGATTGCGATTCGATTTGGTTGTAAATATATTTGGACACTACTCTCCTAATAAGTCTCATCCCCATTTGTAAATATTTGTACCCCCATTCCCGGATACTTATTTGTAATAGCTTAAACTTTAAATTCCCGCAATTTACCGCTTTCTATATACTGTATAGTAATTAGGGTTTGTATGCGAAGATTTAAAATCAACCGCTAGATAACCTAATACAAAGATAAATGCATGACAATCAATACACTAATCATACTTGCACCCTTAGGGTAATCCCGCTTGTTGCCTTCCAAAAATGGCCATGCTTGCATGTTGAGTTTCTTTGGCAAAACAAAAACAAATCAAATGATCATAGTCCCTCGACGACGCTTTCGAAGTTGCCTAAAAATGATCAAGTCTCTCAAGCAAATTGCCAAAGACACTTGGCATCATTGCATTCATGGTCTAAACGATGACCCGCGCCTGTCCCGTTAACATCCTAACACAAGATTGTCCACCAAATACAATGGTGGAACAATACTGTTAAAAGGGTTAAAACATAGGAAAAGTCTTTGAGTAAATTTAGGGGTAGACAACTCTTAGTTACTTGATCAACTTGCAAAACACACTTGCCTACTTTTCAAAACACACTCCACAACACAACTTTCAACACAACTTTCAAAAACATTTGAAATATCTTTTCGAAAAGACACACACCTTTGTAAAACATTCGAGTAAAGAATTGTTACAACGGTTGCCTAGATAAGGCATCTTTTTCAAAACATTTTCAAAGCACACACACACACCACCATTTCAAGCAATTGAAAATCAAAGGCAAGTGATCTAAAACAAGTAACTAAGAGCCCATGGATAACCATGGATGAAAAGGGTGCTAATACCTTCCCTTTTCATAATCTACCCCCCGAACCCACGAAACATCTCAAAAGGTCTTTCCTGTGCTTTTTAACCTTTCCTTTAGGATAAAATAAAAAGTTGGTGGCGACTCTTGCTAAACCGAACAAGTGCGAATACAAACACAAAACCTCAAGTCAGTTCTCCCACCGTATCACAGAACTGGCGACTCTGCTGGGGAGAAATTTAAAAGTGGGGTTACCTTAGGGTTTAGATCACCTTTACATTCTTGCTTTGATTGCCTTGATTGCTTTACTTTTTGGGTCCTTTTTTGGGTTTGTTGTAAATCCTACACCCGGATTTGGGGGCACCTTTTTAGGTAAATAGCAATAAAACCGTGAGGGAACTGTGCGGGGTATACTGACATGGTTGAAGCAGTAAGCTATGTTAGTGTGACATATTTGTGAGTACCGGTAACCCTTGAGTTCAATCAAGGAGAGTACGGGGCCTCTGAGTGATGTCATGAAGCACTAACGAACTCTTAGAACCTTAATTGACCATCTTAGCCTTTTTAGGGGTAGTGAGATGACTGACTTTGGTGCAGTCCGAAGTTGGTAGATACTCGATACTACACTCATTGAGGGTTGTTTTCTTGGAATATTTTGGTCGCCAGTTAAGTGGCTAAACCAAAACAATGAACACAGAAAATAATCCAATGATATTGAGCTCCTTAGAACCCGGTTTCTATTTTAGGACAGGATGAGCCAACTAACTTCAAGAGGGTACTTACCTATAACCCCATGCAAGCCTAAACCTAAGGACTTGTTTGCTTTTGTGTGAATATGATTACCTGTATATACACTTACTTGCTTCTGCATACATGTACATAACATCATAACATCATACCATAGCATTTTCAATAACCATTTCAAGGATCTCGAGGGTTCTTTTGATGCAGGGTTACGTTGAACCAGACGTCTACCAAGAGGCAAGAGGTTTTCTCCTCTAAACAAAGGCCATCAAAGATCAAGTGCAACAACTTGAATCAGGGACTATGACCCACTTGACATGGTGAGCTTGATTCTCGTGGAAAGACATCCACCGGTGCAAAGTTCTCCAATCAAAGATCGAAGTTCAACCTCTAACATTCTCTTGTGTTTACCCCAAGAGATCCTTGAAAACATGCATTCACATATCATGTATTGCATCATGACAGTTTTTCCTTTTCAGGTTTCCTTATTCTCCTACTGTTTATTTCAGTAGAGATGGCTCTAGAGCAGACTCTCAAGGGCATTCAGGTTCAAAACGCTCAACTTCAAGAGATATTCTTGAACCTATCCAAGGGACAAGAAGAGGTCAAAGCGCTCCTCACTAGGGGCATGATCGTGGGAAATCCTGGGGACAACAGAGATGGCCAGTTGGAGTTACAAATTGAGATAGTCATATTGAAGGGGGAACTGGTGAGGCAGATGGCTCTTATCCAAGGCCTAGCCCGAAGACAAGAAGAGCTGAGAGCCATGATCAACTAGCTTCATCAAAGCAGATACAACAACATGAAGCAAACGGTCAAGGCTGGTGGTCAAATCTTTAATCAGCCTCCAAGAAGACAAGGGTTCGACTTGGTAAAGAATGTACCTCTCCAAGTTGCTACTACCTCAAGGGTCCAACAACAACCTCTCCAAGAACAATGGGTTGATCGGGGTAAGCCCCGAAGGCAATTTACCGAGCTCAACGTATCACTGTCTCAAGCTTTACAGCACCTGTTGAGGTTGACTCTGGTGACGTTAAGGGACCCTCCTAAGAATCCCAACATAACCTCCCTAAAGTACAATCCTGATGCAAGGTGTGCATACCATTCCAACAGCCCGGGGCATGATACTGATGGCTGTTGGGCATTGAAAAACAAAGTTCAAGACCTGATTAACGAAGGAGCTTTGGAATTCACACAGGATGGTCAGGCTGAGTTCTTATACCATCCCTCCAAGGTTCACCATTTGAAATGACAAAGCTCAAAGACTTTTGTTCCATTCGAACTTTCAAGTTGTAATTTCTTTTGTTATTCAAACAATTATCTGTTGATGTCAAACTCTGTTTCATTAATGCATTGCATATGTTTGTCTTGAATTCATCCATGTGTTTTCACTATTCTTATGCTTTCTTTATGATATTTAACTCTTGATAAAAAGCTACAAGCCTTTAGAGGGAGGATAAAGAAACAATACCATAATCCCATACAGTATGCTTTTGAACAGACCTTGCTGATGATGTACAGGCATTTCTTTCAATTCTCAAACACTGGAGTTATAAGGAAGATAATCCCTAGTCAACCCCTTTGAGCCAAAGAAGTAGGAGTTTTCTGTTCTAAACAAATCAACCTTTAATTTAAACCTGGGGCAGGGTAGTCTCTCAGTTAATTCAAAAAAAGAAATGCGCATCGAAGTCACAAACTCTCAGTTCGTAATACAACGAATGACATCAAAAACATTCCTTTGGAATCAAAAGACAGTGATGGTTCCTTATCTCATAGGCATTCAATCTCTCAAAAGAGAAAAGCCCACTGAGCCAAAACCTATAAAGGAGGCTTAAGAAAGTTGGGGCATCCCGCTGACTGTGATCTCAAAAACGGGAACAGTCAGGCAAAAGTTAGGGATAACAAATCAAAAGAACGAGGTCATTACAAATCCTCAAACAACATGAAAAGTGTTGCAAAAAAAAATGATGATGACTGCCTTCCCAATAAATTCAATTGGTGTGAACCATCACCAAAAAGTCGTTCCAAACTCGAACAAAGTTTGACGCACAAATTAACTGAGTTTAGGATTGAAGAACATCACGAAGAGCGGGTGGGTACAAATATACTTTGAGCCTTTATCCTTTGTTTCTTAAACCGTGAACCAAGCCACGTTACAACCCTTCAAAAGTCCTAATTGAAGCATGGGTTAGTTCGAAAGCATACTGTTACAAAAGGTATCCTGACTCCTGTAAGGCTTTGCCCTAAATCTTGTGTTGAATTTGTCTTATGAAAAGTTTTCTGCTAAAAAACGCATTTTTCAAAACTTTGAGACAAACATAAACTTTGCATTGCTCGAATATCACTGTTTGCATTTGACTATTTGTTTGACAACGGAGAGATTCACACAATGAATATCCGATGAACGAAAGCTCTCTCAGTGAGCAAAATCACTTCACAAAGGATGACACCTCCATTGACAAATCTCCTATCAACAAGGGGGCTTGACATGTCACCATCCAGCACGCTTGGGGCAGTCCAGTCAAGGTTTCAGCAGATCTTTCAAAGTTCAGTTAGCCTGGGGCAGTCCAGTCAAGGTTTCAACAGATCTTTCAAAGTTCAGTTAACCTGGGGCAGTCCAGTCAAGATTTCAACAAAATCTCTCAATTGCATATTAACCTGGGGCAAGTCTCCGTTACCATCACTTGGGGCATTCGAATGTCAATCTCAAGGGTTACGAACAGTCCAAGTTTCCTGGCAATATCACATGCATCTGATACTGGGGGCAGTGATGAAACCTCTCTAGCAGACCTGCAGTCATGGGTTTATTTCCCCAACATTTGTCAAGGATTTATTCTCCAAAACAAATTTACATTTCAACAGCATTCTTAACATATGCAGATTGATCGACAGATAAGATTCCTTCATATTTTGAAGTAGTAATCATCAAGGTTCCTTCATCTTTTGAAGTAGTAATCATCAAGGTTCCTTCATCTTTTGAAGTAGTAATCATCAAGGTTCCTTCATCTTTTGAAGTAGTAATCATCAAAGATTCCTTCATCTTTTGAAGTAGTAATCATCAAGGTTCCTTCATCTTTTGAAGTAGTAATCATCAAGGTTCCTTCATCTTTTGAAGTAGTAATCGTCAAGGTTCCTTCATCTTTTGGAGTAGTAATCATCAAGGTTCCTTCATCTTTTGAAGTAGTAATCATCAAGGTTCCTTCATCTTTTGAAGTAGTAATCGTCAAGGTTCCTTCATCTTTTGAAGTAGTAATCATCAAGGTTCCTTCATCTTTTGAAGTAGTAATCATCAAGGTTCCTTCATCTTTTGAAGTAGTAATCGTCAAGGTTCCTTCATCTTTTGAAGTAGTAATCGTCAAGGTTCCTTCATCTTTTGAAGTAGTAATCGTCAAGGTTCCTTCATCTTTTGAAGTAGTAATCGTCAAGGCTCCTTCATCTTTTGAAGTAGTAATCATCAAGGTTCCTTCATATTTTGAAGTAGTAATCATCAAGGTTCCTTCATCTTTTGGAGTAGTAATCAAAGATTTTCCATCATCACCTGCTGGAAGTTACAATCACCAACAAGATAACAGACAACTGAAAAATATGTTTCTCTCAAGAATGAAGACTCTCATCCTTAAAACCTCGGAAGATTGGTATACTCCCAGTTTCTGACCGTTAACAGCATGAAGATTATCATCACCTCATAAGATTGGTACACTCCCAATTTCTGACCCCCGACAGAATGAAGATTCTCATTCTCAAAGTGGCATATAACCTGACCTAATTCCCCAAACAGAGTTTAACTTCAGGATCCTCAGCAGAACAAGAGCTTTCTCAAAGCTGATTTCCCCAGCCAGAGAGCCTTACAGAATCTAATTCCCCTCAGAGTCAAGTTTCAAGATCCCCAGTGGAGCTAAAACTTCCAACTGTCAATCCCCAAGCAGAGTGAAGACTCTCATTCTCAGTTCCTCACAGGATATTCAGATATTCCCCAGTAAAGATCTCCTCAAGGCAGGAATCCCCAATAGATTGGCATACAACCCAAGCTCCTGATTTCCCCAACAGTGGTCCCAGGACTTCTCATTTTCAACGATCAAAAGATTCTTACAATCCCCTGCAGCAGTCAAGGAATTACTTTCCCCGGCAGCAGTCAAGATTCTTTTATCTCCAGCCATCCAGGATTCATCTATCCTCAGCAAGACAGCTCATCAGCTTACATGCGCATTCATCACATTCATATCATAAACATTGATGTAACATACATTGCATCACGCATCATGACATTGTATACAACTAACTCTTTAATTTTTCAGGAAAGATCAGTCAACAGACAAAGATCATCATCTTCCGAGATTCTTTCTAGAAATAGTTCAGATGTGACCCAGACATGACGACATTCTGATACTTATTCCAGATTCATCCAGATGCAGTTTTACGCGGACTCATCATCAGGAAACCCTACACCGGTTCCTTCTCCACTTCAAGACTTCTGAAAACAGTTTACGGGTTCTTCAGACACAGATGTTAACCTATCGCTTGTTCAGATTCTTCAACTTCTGAAAACAGTTTACGGATTCTCCAAACACGGATGTTAATCTATCGCTTGTTCAGACTCAACTTTTGAAAATAGTTTACGGACGCTTCCCAACAACGGATGTTGCTCTATTGCTTATTCAACTTCAACTTCTGAAAACAGTTCACGGGTTCTCCAGACACGGATGTCAACCTATCGCTTGTTCAGATTCTTCAACTTCTGAAAACAGTTTACGGATGCTTCCAAATACGGATGTCAATCTATTGCTTATTCAGATCCCCAGTTCAGAGACGTTCCAAAACATGGATACTTTTCTGATACTCACCAATGACATACAGTTCAACAATCACCTTCAGATGACATCTATAAGCCCATCCTCCTCCAAACATTTCCAGATGGCATCTCTAAGCCCATCCTCCTACCAGCAATTTCCAGATGGCATCTCTAAGCCCATCCCCCGACAAGATTCTGTCACATCCCTAGATGGCATCTTTAAGCCCATCTCCAAATGGCATCTTTAAGCCTATTCCCTCAAATTACGCTTTGACGAGTGCAATTTTTTTTGGGCACTCTAGTGTCCAATCTCCTTTTACCCTCGAGACGGAAACGACAAACTTTCCAATCTAACTCTTCAGGTTCAAGAAGATTGAACAGGGGAAACTGTTGCACCCCAAAATTTGCCCTCTTATTTTTCCACAAGAAATCACAGCTTCGGGCTTTTCCGGACTTTTTCAGATTGGTTTAAGAATCAGTCAAACAGACTTTTTCTTAGCAGTCTATCCAAATTAGGGTTTTCATGGACTCTGGAACAGTTCAAGCAGATTGCTAGGTTTTGTTTGAGTTTGGCTCAGGGTTTGGTCAGGCGGGCGTTTCTTTGACATTTAATCAAGAACTAGGGTTTGTGCGCACATTCTCAGAAAGAATTAATTCTACAGTTCTTTTCAATTTACTCTGGGATATGAGCTGAGGCATTTGAATTGAGAACTTGCAGTGTTTGGTTTAATCAGTAAAGGCAAAGGAATATGGATGTTTGTTTGATTTGACTGTGCAATGCTTATGGCTATTTGCAACACCGGGTTTATTATTGATTGATGCTAAGTGACAAGACCACAGTGTTTATTAATTGTTTATTTATTCTAAAGTTAGAATAGTTGGGATTTACTTCCAGTTATTTTAATTTAAGAAACTTAAATAATTAAGTGGACAGTGAATTGAAAAAAGAATTAACTGACAAAGAAGGATTTTTATTCATCTTTAATTGTTTGTTACAAATTATTATTTGAACAACTGTAAATTTATTTACATTTTTGTTTACAATAATAATATTACAAATGGTTAAAGTAAAATAAAATTGCATCCTAATTTTTCTAAATCTTCATCCTCTATTGCTGCTCCCCATTGCTCAATTGATTTTCATCTGCAACAAAGAAAAGAAAAGAAGTCAGCGCAGATGAAATCAAAAGCGGACAGTTAATTTAAAGTTCATCATTAAAAGTAACTGGCCGGAATCAGTTTATTCACCCTCTCTGCAAATCACAAGAATACTCTTGGTTCACAAAGAAGGAAAGAGAAATATGCTTGCAAAAAATATGAATTGCACAAATTCAAAATGTCAAACAAGCTGCATAATTCCAAAATTGTCAACCAAAGAGGCAAACTGAACAGCTACTGAATATGCCAAAAAACAAATTGCACAGTTCAAAATTTCAAAACCAATGCACAAAGTCCAAACTGAACTGATTGCAAACTGAAGAAACTAAACCAAGTCCAATGTCAACCAAACTGTCCAAAGAAGATATCAAAGATATGCAGAGAATCTTGAAAATTTGTCAACAAGTACAAGATGCAGAGGAAAGAAACATTGCAAGCAAGATATTCAAAAATACATCACTTTACAGCCAATACTTTTTCAGAAAGTATAATCTAAAGCAATAAAAATGCTTTTTAAATCTGTGGAGAGAGAAAGAGAGAGGAGAGAAAGGCTTACAGCAGGCTTGAGGCTTAAAGATATAATAAAGTTATCAGAACACAATAGAAAAGGAGGCAGAAAAATACAAAGAAAAATAACAAGCTCTCAAACTTGTATCAAAAAAATCACAAGAGCCTAACAGCCTTCAAACAACAAGCCTGTAACAAAGCCTGCCTCAAGACACAAATTTCAAACCTGTGTCAAACCTTAAACCAGAAGCCCTCAAGCCTTCACCTGCTTAAAACTTGTGTCAAGCAAGCTTGTCTAAAACTTCCAGCTTAACCTGTTCTAAGCCAACAAACTCAATGTCAAAAACCTTTCAAGCCTGAAGCCTGCTAACACCTCAAGCCATCAAAACCTGCCTGAGCTGTTTCAAACACACAAGCATATCAAGCCTTTTCAAAACCTGTTTCAAGCCATACAAGCCTAAAACTATAAGCCTGTAACCAAACCTTGAAACATATACCAGAAAAAGCCTGTACAGTTACCAGTCAAACAACAAGCCCACAAGCTTTTCAAAGCCTAAAGCTCCAAACAAGCCATACAAACCTGCCTGTCCCAACCACCAAACCAGTCAAAAATAACAAAACATATTAATACCAACAAGCATATCAGGCATCTCAGAATCAAACAGAAAACCAACACCCTCAGAGTAACCTCATCACAGGGTCAACTAAAGCAACAGCACCCTCAGAGCAACCTCATCACTGGGTCCAACAAACAATACTCAAATCAACATCAACATTTCAACAAGCATTTTAGAGGCAAACAGAAGAAGAGGAAAATAAGCAAACAAGCAGGGCTTTCAGAAAGCTCATCACAAAACCTAACAAAAAGCAAAATACGAGGATACCAGGAAGGACAAGCTAGCACAGCATCACTGCTCCCTCCGCCTTGGCCGCCTAAAGCGCCTCCAAGTCCATCTCTTCACTCCTCCGTCTCCAAAAGTCTCCAAAGGTATAATCTCCTCTTCCTTTTTCTTTTCACACCTCACACAGAAAACAATGGTAACATAAAGAATCAAATTTTGTCAAAGAATTAAACACATGCAAAACCCGAATCCAAAACCCTAAGACATAGAAATGGGAAATCAAACCTTACAATAGTGCCTTGCTTGACCATGGAGGGAGGAGGAGCTGACGACGACGCCTGGTGGCCATAGGCAGAGAAGAAGCTTGTTCAGAACCACGGCTCAAGGAGAGACGAAGAAGACGATGCTAGAAACGGCGCCTCTGTAACTCAACAAACCCTTATCCAGAAATGAAACAAAACAATAAAACCCTAAAGAAAAATGTTGTCAAAACCGTCTGGGCCTTGCCCCATCCTAAAGCTTAAGCCCAATGCATCTCTAGTGCCAGACCCCTCCTTTCAGCGTGCATACCCCCCTTTTGTTCCTCTTTCAATTTTTGTTTTGGGCCAAGAACCAACTCCATTGCACATTCAACTTTTTTTTTATACTCTTATATCAATTCTTTTTTATTTTTATCCCTTTATTTTCTTTTTATATAACTTAACCTTTATTTTGTTAAATAAAACAATACATTGTTTTTATACAAAATTTTCTTTTATTACATTTGAAAAAAATATATAAATATTAGATTTAATTAGGTTAATAGATTTTATCTTAAAACTCTTTTTAATAAATCTTTTTTATACATAAAAATACTAACTAAAATACATTAACATTAATACATAAAAATAGAAATTCTTAAACATTTTCTTTTCTTTTATTAAATCTTTTGTTTGTACATATTAACAAAAAACACAAAAAGAATAAAATACTTAATATTGCATTAAGTTAACATGTTTTTCTCACTTGTAAATAATCACATACACTTACACCAATACATTTGCTTACTTTTATTCTTGTACATTGATACATGTTACATTGAGATTGCGATCGATTCGATTTGGTTGTAAATATATTTGGACACTACTCTCCTAATAAGTCTCATCCCCATTTGTAAATATTTGTACCCCCATTCCCGGATACTTATTTGTAATAGCTTAGACTTTAAATTCCCGCAATTTACCGCTTTGTATATACTGTATAGTAATTAGGGTTTGTATGCGAAGATTTAAAATCAACCGCTAGATAACCTAATACAAAGATAAATGCATGACAATCAATACACTAATCATACTTGCACCCTTAGGGTAATCCCGCTTGTTGCCTTCCAAAAATGGCCATGCTTGCATGTTGAGTTTCTTTGGCAAAACAAAAACAAATCAAATGATCATAGTCCCTCGACGACGCTTTCGAAGTTGCCTAAAAATGATCAAGTCTCTCAAGCAAATTGCCAAAGACACTTGGCATCATTGCATTCATGGTCTAAACGATGACCCGCGCCTGTCCCGTTAACATCCTAACACAAGATTGTCCACCAAATACAATGGTGGAACAATACTGTTAAAAGGGTTAAAACATAGGAAAAGTCTTTGAGTAAATTTAGGGGTAGACAACTCTTAGTTACTTGATCAACTTGCAAAACACACTTGCCTACTTTTCAAAACACACTCCACAACACAACTTTCAACACAACTTTCAAAAACATTTGAAATATCTTTTCGAAAAGACACACACCTTTGTAAAACATTCGAGTAAAGAATTGTTACAACGGTTGCCTAGACAAGGCATCTTTTTCAAAACATTTTCAAAGCACACACACACCACCATTTCAAGCAATTGAAAATCAAGGGCAAGTGATCTAAAACAAGTAAATAAGAGCCCATTGTTGTACCCCAAAATTTGCCCTCCCATTTCCTCAACATTTTCTCATCACAAGACCCTTGGAGCTCAAGATCCAGTTAGGGTTTCCTCTGCTCAAGACTTCTCCTTGCACTGTTGACCCAAATTAGGGTTTGTGTTTTCACAAAGATATCTTGACCTAAAATGCCTAATATGACTTTCATGCTTCATGTTGGACTTCCAAGTTTATCCATACCAAGTTTTAAGTCTTGATTCCAAATTTTGCCCAGTCAATTGGACAGTTGACCTAGAAATCAGTTGTATTGGGGAAAAGTCAACTGTGGCCAATTGACAGTCAAATCTCATGAAAATTGACCCACATCAACATTATGAACTAACATGGACCATTTGATCAAGTTTGGATCATAATTCCACAAGAAATTTGATCAGATCACCAAAAGGGCAAAATGGTCATTTTTAGGGTTTTGACTGCACAAAGGCAATTTTTGACTGTTTGACCTAGCCAATGGCAAACCAAACTCACATATGGACTCAAGGACCCCATGGAATTGTCTTGACATACTCAACAAGTTCAAAAGATCCCAAGTGCACAAGATTGACAGTTGAATTTCCCAATCAATTGATCAATTTTGATTGTATACTGAAAAGTCAAACTTTGACTTTTTGGTCAAAATCAAGTGTCAAGATTCATTTTTCATCAAAACATGCCAAATCATGAAACTTGTTCATCAAGAAATCAAGAATTGCAAATTAGGGTTTGAAATGAAGATTTTTCATAACTTAGAATTTTTCTAAGTTATGAAAAACCCTAATTTTTTCCTAACTTTGTTCCACTTTCTCACCAAGATTCATTTGGATTCAAGAAAAAGTAAAAACATGAAAGTTGTAGCCTATTGCAAAATATACAACTTTGATTCACAAAGTTTCCTCAAAAGAAGCTTGTAGCTCAAGTTACAACTTTTGGAACAAGGGTACCAAACCATTCTTAACTTAGAGAAATTTGACCTATTTTAAGCAAGGTTTTTACCTAACTTCAAGACCATTTTTCACATACTTCCACTTGGAATTTCAATTTGCATTTCAAAGATGGATTGTATTACACATTCCAAGCTTTTCAAAATGTCCAAGAACTCATCAAACAACCTCATGGTTAGGGAGAATCGAATTTGGCAAGTTAGGAAAAACTCACTTTTGATTTGGCCAATTTACATGTTCATACATTTGTGCCATTTTGAATTCAGCTTGCTTTTCTTGATTACAGGTCCTATATCCCATTTACACTCATAAATTTAATGCTAACTCATTGTGCCAAGACCATATTTTATATGTTCAAGCATTACATAAAGGTTTAGTCCCAAAATAGAAAAAGCATAATGTCCATTTTTGCAAAAGTAGAACTTTATGTCAATTAGAAATCCAAGCAAGTACAGTGCAAATCCTTTTGGCACAAGTTTATGAACAAAACACACTGATCAAGGGGAAGGTTAGCAGCACATTAGGGGGGCCTCTATCAGTCTAGAACTCAAGTGGACACTTTGTTGCTTAAAGTTGAAGAAACATAGCATAACAACACACAACTCTCATTCCTGTGAACCAGAGCTTAAGAAAAGTTATCAAACACTTTCTAATCATCAAACCTAAGCTGAAACACGAGCCAACCATCTCCATTGCCTTCTCAAACACAGAATCACCCTCAAACTGCCCAAACAGGGTACCTACTGCATATTGAGTTCCATAACTCAATCCATTCATGCATTCTTGCTAAAACCACTTCAAACATATCCCACATCATCCATTGAAACTATTCCAAGCCTCAAACACGACCTGTAACACTCCCAAGCAACATCACCATTTTCATTTTCTTGTTTTGCAATTGAAGTTCCATAACACGATTCTCTTGGTTTCCAAACAAAGTAAAGCTTGGAATAGCATCCCTGGACATCAAGGAAGCTGTACCAATCATCACCTTGCATTGAAAACACCTCCATCATCAGATACGATTCCAACTGAACAGGTAAGTTCATGAACTCGTATCTCTCTATCCCGACATTGTTAGCTTTAGGTTTGTGAAGAAAATATGTCACATTCATAGCCCTGAACATGCCCATGTAATTAGTTTTCATTTATGTTACGTGTGCTATGAGAATTTGATGTCTGAACATGGAACAAAAACTAGGTCAAGAATTAGGGATGGAGAAATTCTCTCTCATCTTAGAGAGTTAAGTCAAGTTCTTTATATGTTTGGATTCGTCTCTTAATGCTCTACATTTTTCATGTTGTGAGTTTTGCTTGAAAGTCCAGGAATCTGGAGATAGAAAACACGCGTTTTGTTCATGTTCAAACAGTCTGGAGGTTGAAGAAGCTGCCTTTGGGCTGGGCCTGTTTTACTTTTCTTATTTGCACCATTTTGTTACTTTTGAACCCCCTTGGCCCATTGTGCTTATTTTGATCATTTTTTGACTTTTGCTTTTTATTTTTGACTTGTTTATTTTTCCTCATAATATTAAAAATATAAAAAATATTTTTTACACCATTTTCATATTTATTAGGCATTTATTTGTTTAAATAATATTTGTACATAAATAATACATAATATCTCTTATTTAAAAAATACTAAAATTAATACAAATACATTTATTTTCTGATTTTTATTTCATTTTATCTTTTGAAAATATTTTATGAAAATATGCTTTTTTTTATAAAAATTAAATATTATTATTTTGTATATATTTAATATGTTTAGTAAGTAAAACAAATACATATATATTTATTAGTATATTTAAGTTAAAAAATACAAAATATTTACATTTTTATTTTTATTGATATTTAACATTAAAAATACCTTTTTTACAAATATACTTCTCCTTTATTTATTCTTTGTACATAATTAATAAACATTGTATATATTAAATAATAAATACCTTTTATTTAGAATTAGGGTTTTGCCCTAAATACATAAAAACTCCAAAAAATTAATTCTTTTTATTTTGTTTATTTGACATATAAAAAAGACTTTTTTTTCATACATATAAAAAACATTTTTGCATCTTGCATATTTATTCCCTTTTTGTTTAATTATTGTATATTAAATGATTTGATAATTCCCAATTTGATGTAATAGTCTAGGTTTAAATTCCTTGTCAAAATACCCCCCATTTGAACATTTGTACCCCCCTTCCCATATATTGTGTTGTAATAACTTAGGAACTTTATTTTTCGCATTTTAATGCTTTCTAATTATGCCATGTTAGAATTAGGGTTTGTATGCAAATCAAAAACAACAAAAATAGTTTGACCTAAATTCAAGATAAACAAGCATGAAAATGGACAACACCAATCACACTTGCACCCCTAGGGTATTCCACTTGTTGCCTTCAATAATGGGCCATATTGCATGTTAGGTCTCTTTGGGCAAAACAAAATAATTCAAATGATCATAGTCCCTCGATGACGCTTTCGAAAGTTGCCTAAAAATGATCAAGTCCCTCCAAGGAAAAATTGCCCAAAGATACTTGGCACCATTGCAATTATGGTCTAAACGATGACCCGCGCCCGTCCCTTTCACATCCTAACACAAGATTGTCCACCAAATGCAATGGTGGAACAAAATTGTTAAAAAGGGTTAAAAACATAGAAGAAATCTTTGAGAAATTTAGGAGTAGACAAACTCTTAGTTACTTGAATCAAACTTGCAAAATAAAACACTTGCCTATTTTTCAAACCACACATCACTACACTTTCAAAAACATTGAAAACCTTTTCAAAAGACATACACCTTTGTATACATCCCAACATGGATCATTACAAAGGTTGCCACCACATTGGCTTCTTTTCAAAACATTTTTCAAACCCACACACACAAAGCACCATTTCAAACAATTGAGAATTAAGGCAAGTTGATCTAAGCAAGTAACTAAGAGCCCATGGATAACCATGGATAGAAAGGATGCTAATACCTTCCCTTTCTATAATCTACTCCCCGAACCCAAGAAAACATCTCAAAGGTTTTTGCTGTGCTTTTTAAACCTTTCCTTAGGATAAAATAAAAAGTCGGTGGCGACTCTTGCTCAACCGAAACATTTGCGAAAACAAACGCAAAACCTCTAGTCAGTTCTCCCACCGTATCACAGAACTGGCGACTCTGCTGGGGAAATTTTTTAAAGTGGAGTAACCTTAGGGCTTAGATCACCCTCTTGCATGACTAATTGTTTGATTTGATTGCTTTATATTTTGGCTCTCTTGTTTGGGTTTGCAATCCTACACCCTGATTTTGGGAAACATTCATAGATAGCAATACGTTGTGGAAACTGTACGGGGTATACCGACACGGTTGAAGCAATAGCTATATTAGTGTGACATATTTGTGAGTACCGGTAACCCTTGAGTTCAATCAAGGAGAGTACGGGGCCGCTGAGTGATGTCACTAAGCACTAATGACCTAGAACCTTACTTGACTATCTTGGCCTTTTATTAGGGGTAGTGAGATGACCGGCTTTGGTGCAGTCCGAAGTTGGTAGATACTCGATACTACACTCATTGAGGGTTGTTTTCTTGGAATATTTTGGTCGCTAGTTAAGTGGCTAAACCAAAACAATGAACAATGAAAACAATCCAATGATATTGAGCTCCTTAGAACCCGGTTACTATTTATAGGACAGGTTTTTAAGCCAACTACACTCAAGAGGGTACTTACCTATGAAACCCCATGCAAGCCTGAAACTAGGGTTTGGTGTGAATTGCTTGTACATATGTTTGTGCATACATCATGAACATCATAAAGAATCATATGCATTTACTAACCACTTCAAGGGTTTAGATCTTCATCTTTGTTCTTGTTTTGTAGGTCATGGAAATTCCTCGCAGAAAAACCATCCAAGTTAATCTTGTGAGGATCCCTCCTCAACTCAAGGAGCTCACATCAAGGATTCCGGAAAGCTCATCCTTCAGTGAAAGACATGGTAGACTGCTCAGCTTAGTCAACAACAACATTGAAGAGGATATGATGAAAGTGCTGTTCCAGTTCTTTGACCCTCTTCATCACTGTTTCACTTTCCCCGACTACCAGTTGGTGCCCACTTTGGAGGAATTTTCTCAACTCCTGAGAATTCCTATCCTCAATCAACTACCTTTCAACGGTACGGAAAAGGAACCAAATCCTGAAGATGTTGCTCGAGCATTACATCTACAGCCTTCTGACATCAAGGGGCATTGGGAAACTAGAAGCGGTGTCAAAGGATTCTTAGCAAAATTCTTGTTTGAGAAGGCACAAGAATGTTGGAATTCCTTGGACCTACAAGCCTTTGAAGAAATTGTGGCACTCCTTATCTATGAGTTGGTCTTGTTCTCAAATCCTGACCAGCTGGTAGATGTCAATGCCGTCAAAATCTTCTTATCCAGAAATCCAATACCAACATTGCTTGGGGACATTCTTCACTCATTTTACACACGAACAATGAGAAAGAGGGGTGTTCTCATGTGTTGTACTCCTCTCCTTGCAAGGTGGTTTATTTCGCACCTTCCACAATCTGTCTTGAAGAATGACCAAGGCTCAAGGTGGTCCCAATGGTTGATGACTCTTACTCACTCTGATGTACATTGGTGTTCTTGGTCCAGAGAAAATGTCATCATCGTCGATCGTTGTGGAGAGTTTCCTAATGTTCCTTTACTTGGAATCAGAGGAGGTATCACCTACAACCCTTGCCTAGCTTTGAGGCAATTTGGATATGCACGAAGAGATGGCCCTCACGACATGTTGATTCCTGACCTAGTTTTTGACTTCGACAATGATGCGCAAGGACTTCGCTTAAGATTCATCAGAGCTTGGAGGATGCCCAACAAGGTTGATAGCAAGACACTGGGACACAAGAATTCCATCCCTCTTGAGCCTTATCTCAAGTGGGCACGAGTCCGGGCCCAGAGTCTAATAATGCCTTATCCTCATGTTCTCCCTGTGATTAAAGAGCCCGTCAAGGAAGGAGAGGTTCCCTACACCGTCCTACATCCTGACATGCCTACATCGTGGGAGGAGATGCAGAAAAGTTGGATCCAACTCAAAGAGGAACAGAACACTTTTGAAGCCAGCTTCTACGCCAGCGAGAAGAAGGTTTTAGAGCTCACCCGCCGACTCTATGAGCAAGAGGCCCTCAACACCTACATTGTGCCAAAGAGGATGCACAACGTCTTTTTACCTTAAGAAGTTGTTTTTGTAATATTTGGCCCATGGGGCACTTATGTACTAACAAATTTCTTCTTATTAATATGACGTGCGTTCTTTTTGTCTGCAACAATTGTGAATTTCTAAAATCCTTGAATGCATTGCATAAATAGCATCTCATGCATCATGTGCATAACAGGTACCCTTTTTTCTACAGGTTGCTTAATCTTCTTCGCTGTTTATTTTGAACAGTCATCATGAATCCAGAATCATCCAGTGAGCAAGCAATCAAAGCCCTCCAGGCCCAAAGTGCCCAGTTTCAAGAGATGGTCATGAGCCTGGCCCAAGGTCAGCAAGAGTTGAAGGCTCTACTCCTAAAGAAGAAGAAGAAGAGGACTGCGTTGTTCAATACTGGACGCAGGTTTGGGAACACACTCCATAACGAGGCTGATCCAACTACTTCCTCTGCAGAGAAAGACAGTCCCCAAGGGGGAGGAGCTCCCAGTCCTGCAGTCTCTGACAATGAGACGGATTACAATGACGAACAATACCCTCCCGCTGCTGACAGATACAAACAATTAGAAGACCGCTTGAGTGCCATGGAGAATCAAAATGTACCGGGGCTGGATTTTGGAGATTTAGGGTTATCTTCTGGGGTGGTAATCCCACACAAGTTCAAGGCGCCTGCCTTTGCCAAATATGATGGGGCTTCCTGTCCAAAGCTGCATCTCAGGTCGTACGTAAGGAAGATCCAACCTTACACGGCAGATAAGAACCTTTGGATCCACTTCTTCCAAGATAGCCTTTCGGGGTCATAGCTTGAGTGGTTCTATCAGCTAGATGGAACCAGTATCCGACATTGGGAAGATTTGGCTACCGCATTTTATAGACAATATCAATACAATTCTGACCTCGCTCCTACGCGTACCCAACTTCAGGGTATGTCGCTGGGAACGGGCGAAGGGTTCAAAGAATATGCATAAAAATGGAGAGATTTGGCTGGCAGGGTGCAGCCTCCTTTGACTGATCGTGAACTGGTTGACATGTTTCTGGGGACCTTGTCTGGTCCATTCTTCAATCATTTGGTTGGTAATTCCTCCACTGGGTTTACGGATTTGATCCTGACGGGTGAAAGGATAGAAGCTGGCATGAGGTCAGGAAAGATACAAAAGGGTGCCTCCACAAGTACTGAGAAGAGGCCTTTCAAGAAGGAAGCTAGTGCCGTCTATGGTCCTAGAAGACAAGTCAAGCCAGAAAGCCGTCAAGCCGTCAATGCTTTGGTCATTTCAAAGCCTGTTGCTGCTCCTCAGCAGTACAAACAACAAAGAGGTGAAAGGCCCAAGAGGCAGTATACTCGGCTGAGTATGACCTTGTCACAAATCTTACCGCAACTGCTATCAACCAACTTGGTGACCATCAAAGAGGCTCCGAAGGTCGTGAATACTGCATCTCCTAAGTATAACCCAAATGCCCGTTGTGCTTATCATTCTGATAGCCCCGGGCATACTACTGATGATTGCTGGGCCCTGAGATATAAAGTTCAAGACCTTATCGACGCGAAGGAAATTCAGTTTGAGGCGCCTGAGAGGCCAAATGTTGTAACTGCTCTTATGCCCCAGCATAGAGTAAATGCCGTCGAGGAAGATTTGTATGATGTTTCGGTGAATGATGTTGCTACCCCTCTATTGACTGTTAAGAGGAACCTACTGCTAGCCGGTTTATTTCCGGGTTGTAGCAAGGGTTGCCTCCTGTGTGCTGTTATCCCTACCGTTTGTCCGCTGCTGAAATCAGGCATCCAAAGCCTGATGGATAGCAAAGAAATTATGTTCAAGAAAACTGTTGTTCCGTTTGTTTCCGCTGAAGAAGTGTCTGTCGTCACAATTTTCAACAATCCTACCAAGGCTCCCCCGAGGAAGCCAGTCCAAATTATTTCTGTTGCACCCATTACCATTACTGTTCCGGGGCCCCTCCCCTATGAATCTGACAAGGCTGTCCCATGGCATTATGGGGAAGACGTGTATGTGCTTGGAGTGAAGCAGGAGTTCAACACTGGTACCAGTATCAGTAACATCACTGGTCCCGCCAAGATTACTCGCAGTGGCAGGCTTTTCTCGCCTGACATTGCACCACCAGTTATCCGAAAACCTCTTATCATCACACCCACAAGTGTGCATGTTTCAAATAAAGTTCCTGTGTCTACTACTGCCGCCGAGTCCTCTGATGCTCGGGGCAAAGAAGTTGCTACCGATTTGCCTGCCCGGACGGAGGCACCAAAAAAGACTGCTGTTGAAGCCTCCCAACAAGAGATGGAGGAAATCCTTAAAATCATTAAAAAGAGTGACTTCAATGTTGTTGAACAACTGGGGCATACCCCCTCCAAAATCTCTATGCTATCATTGCTGCTGTGCTCAGAGGCCCACGCTAAGGCCCTGATTTCATTTCTGAAAACGGCCCATGTGCCGCAAGAGACATATGCAGATCAATTCACTAACTGTGTGGCTAATTTGACAGTTGACAATGGTTCGGGGTTCTCGGATGCTGACCTTACCGCCAAAGGGAAGAATCACAATGATGCCCTGCATGTTTCCATAGAATGCAGGGGCACTACTCTCGCACACGTGTTGGTGGACACCGGTTCTTCCCTGAATGTATTGCCCAAGAAGGCCTTAGATCGGTTGGATTGTGAGGGCCTGGAATTGAAACCTAGTAACATCATTGTTAGAGCCTTCGACGGTTCTAAGAGGATGGTGCACAGTGAGGTAGACATTCCGACTCGTGTGGGTTCCCAAGTCTTCGACTCAACGTTCTACGTGATGGATATTCGTCCATCCTATTCCTGCTTGTTGGGTCGACCCTGGATTCACAAGGCTGGGGCGGTAACATCCACTCTACACCAAAAGCTCAAATACCCTGTCAAAGGGAAGATTGTTACTGTGCAGGGTGAGGAGGAATACATGGTAAGTCATCTGAATTCATTCCGGTATATCGAGATGGACGGGGAGTTTATTGAAACCCCCTTTCAACATTTTGAGGAGGTACCTCCAACATTGGCATCCGCTGAGACAATGGTTGAAGAAGACTTTCCTCTGAAGATGGCTTCCCTGAAGGATGCCCGGGCAGTGATTGAGAAAGGCAAATGCGCAAACTGGGGTCAAATTCCTGACTTCACTCAAAAGACCGACAAGTTTGGGCTGGGCTTCACTGCAGAGGCTCAGAGGGATGTTCGCAAAGAAAGAATCAGAAAGGCTCCGGTGTTCATCACCAACCCAAGGGTGAATGCTATCGAGGAGGACGTAGAGGGAGCAAAGTTTGACAGTTGGATTTATCCAACAACCAGCAACGGACCAAGCAACTGGACGGCCAAGGATTTTACCTCTATTACATTTGTCACGAAGTAATGAACTCTTTTGATTTTCAATTTGTAACAAAACAATATGTTGAAACTTTTATTGGCTCGGTGTCCTACCCGGGGCACCGTGGCTCCATTTGTGAGGGCTTTTTGTATGACATTTCCATATATCATTAATTAAAACATTGGACGTTTGTTGCATTTCAAATCTTGTGATCTTTTTCTTTCTGTGTTATATATTGCAAAACAGCTATATTTACACACACTCACTTATACAGGTTCCAATCCACTCTGGATCTCACTGGTAACAGCTCTGCTACTGCCAGTTATGACTTCGAAAATCCGATCAACTTGGCCGAAGACGAAGGTGAAGTTGATTGCGAAGTGCCTGGTGAACTCGCGAGACTGCTACTCCAGGAAGAGAGGGCCATTCAGCCGCATGAAGAGCCAGTGGAAACAGTGAACCTGGGTACTGAGACAGATAGAAAAGAAGTCAAGATTGGTGCCAATCTAGAGCTCAGCGTGAAGCAACGATTGATCCAGATGCTACATGATTACATGGAGATCTTTGCTTGGTATTACGAAGACATGCCTGGTTTGGATGCTGACATTGTGGTTCATCACCTGCCTACCAAGGAGGACTGCCCTCCGGTAAAGCAAAAGGTCCGCCGTATTCGTCCAGAGATGTCCGAAAAGATCAAAGCTGAGGTTATGAAGCAATTCGATGTCGAGTTTCTAGCAGTGACTTGTTACCCTCAGTGGGTTGCCAACGTGGTGCCAGTGCCGAAGAAGGACGGTAAGGTCAGAATGTGTGTCGATTACAGGGATCTAAACAGGGCAAGCCCCAAGGATGACTTCCCCCTACCTCACATCGACGTTCTTGTTGACAATACTGCTCAACACAAGGTGTTCTCCTTCATGGATGGTTTTTCAGGGTATAATCAGATCAAGATGGCTCCTGAAGATATGGAAAATACTACCTTTGTGACTCAGTGGGGCACCTACTGCTACAAGGTCATGCCATTCGGGTTGAAAAATGCTGGGGCAACTTACCAACGTGCCATGGTTGCTTTGTTTCATGACATGATCCATCATGAGATTGAAGTATACGTCGATGATATGATTGCAAGGTCCCAAACTGAGGAGGAACACCTTGACCATCTGCGGAAGCTGTTTGACCGACTGAAGTTGTACAAGCTAAGGTTGAACCCAAACAAATGCATCTTTGGGGTGAGGTCTGGAAAATTGCTAGGATTCATTGTAAGCGATAAAGGTATTCAGGTGGACCCTGCCAAGGTGAAAGCCATACAAGAGATTCCGACTCCCAAGACAGAGAAAGAAGTCAGAGGCTTTCTGGGACGACTGAATTATATTGCCCGATTCATCTCACATCTAACTGCTACCTGTGAGCCAATCTTTAAATTGCTGAAGAAAGATCAAGTAGTACGTTGGAACGATTAATGTCAGGCTGCTTTCGAAAAGATAAAGGAATATCTCCAAGAGCCACCCATTCTTATGCCACCAGTAGAAGGGAGACCTCTAATATTATACTTGAGAGTGCTTGACAATTCAATGGGGTGTGTGCTGGGACAGCATGACGAGTCTGGCCGAAAAGAGTACGCTATTTATTACCTGAGCAAAAAGTTTACCG
Organism: Vicia faba; assembly: GCA_948472305.1. Lineage (NCBI taxonomy): Eukaryota > Viridiplantae > Streptophyta > Magnoliopsida > Fabales > Fabaceae > Vicia > Vicia faba. The sequence continues at coordinate 334,342,539 of OX451739.1, read as the reverse complement.
ACTGTGAGTCTCGGTACTCACTGCTCGAGAAAACTTGCTGCGCTCTGGTATGGGCTGCTCGCCGGCTGAGACAGTATATGTTGACTCACACTACTCTGTTAATTTCAAAGATGGATTCCATCAAGTACATATTCGAAAAGCCTGCTCTGTCTGGAAGAATAGCAAGATGGCAAATGATCTTTACAGAATATGATATCCAGTACACGACTCAAAAAGCAATCAAGGAAAGTGTATTGGCAGACCATTTGGCACACCAACCTGTGGACGATTACCAATCATTGAACTTTGAATTTCCGGACGAAGATATCATGGTAATAACTGATTGTGAAGTACCTGGACCGGATGAAGGACCTGAGGAAGGATCCCGATGGTCTATGCATTTTGACGGAGCCTCGAACGCTTTGGGTAACGGCATCGGCGCTGTGATCATATCCCCCAAAGGCACTCATACTCCACTCACCGCCCGATTGTGTTTCAACTGCACCAACAACATGGCAGAATATGAGGCATGTATCATGGGTCTTCAAGCTGCAATCGATTTAAGGATCAAGTTTCTGAGTGTCTTCGGAGATTCCGCTCTCGTGATCAATCAGATCAAAGGCGAGTGGGATACGAAACACCCAAATCTTATTCCTTACAAGGAGTATGTGTTGACTTTGCTTCCCCACTTTGAAGAGATAACTTTTGAGCACTTCCCAAGAGAGGAGAATCAATTAGCGGACGCACTAGCTACGATGTCTTCAATGTTCAAAGTCAAATGGGACAACGAGGCTCCCCGGATCATTATCTGGAAGTTGGACGAACCTGCATACTGCTGCGATCTTGAGGCCGAAGAGGTGACTGAAAAACCCTGGTATCATGAGGTGAAGAGATACTTGGAAGCTCAGGAATACCCTGAAGGTGCGTCTGTCAATGATAAGAAGTTTCTAAGAAGGTTCGCGGCCAAATTCTTCCTCAGCAACGGCATTCTCTACAAATGAAATCATGATTCAACTCTACTGCGTTGTGTGGATAAAACTGAAGCAGAGAAGATCATGGTAGAACTACACGAAGGTACATTCAGAACATATTCCAGTGGACATACCATGGCAAAGAAAATCCTTCGGGCAGGATATTTCTGGTCCACAATGGAAGCCGACTGTTACCAACATTCTCGAACTTGTTATAAATGTCAGATCTATGTTGATAAGGTGCATATCCCTCCGGTTTCTCTGAATGTCCTGACGGCACCTTGGCCTTTTGCAATGTGGGGCATCGACATGATCGGCGAGATCCGACCGACAGCATCCAACGGGCATCGCTTCATCTTGGTAGTGATTGATTACTTCACAAAGTGGGTTGAGGCAGCCTCCTACGCCACCGTAACCAAGAGCGTCGTGGCACGCTTCATTCGACATAACCTGATCTGTCGGTACAGCGTCCCGGAAAGGATCATTACGGACAATGGTACCAATCTTAACAACAAGATGATCACTGAGCTCTGCGAGCAATTCAAGATACAGCACCACAACTCTTCTCCTTACCGGCCGAAGATGAATGGGGCTGTAGAAGCAGCCAATAAGAATATAAAAAAGATTGTGCAGAAGATGACAGTGACCTATAAAGATTGGCACAAGATGTTACCATTTGCTCTTCATGGGTACCGTACCTTAGCAAGGACGTCAACCGGGGCAACTCCTTTTTCCTTGGTCTATGGCATGGAGGCAGTCTTGCCAATTGAAGTCCAGATACCCTCTCTCCGGATAATGAAGGATGCAGACTTGAGTGAAGATGATTGGATCCAAACTCGACTTGATCAATTAAATCTAATTGACGAAAAGAGACTCACTTCTATCTGTCATGGTCAGACGTATCAAAAACGGATGATCAGGGCATTTAACAAGAAAGTCAGACCACAAGAGTATCAATTTGGGGATCTGGTAATCAAACGTATCATCCTTCCTCAAAGTGATCCCAGGGGCAAATGGACCCCTACATACGAAGGGCCATTTGTGGTTAAACATGTGTTCTCAGGGGGAGCCATGATTCTAACCACCATGGATGGTGACGACCTTCCTCACCCCGCCAATGCAGACATAGTGAAAAGATACTATGCATGACTAAAAGACCCGCTAGGTTGACATACCTAGGCAAAAATAAGGGCTTCCCGGCGAACCAAAAGGGTTCGGGCAAAAATAAGGGATGAAATGAAAAAATCTGTACACCCGGCAAGTCGAAAACCTGAAAATGCGGCTTGGGAAAAAATGGGTATCCCGGTGGACTGAAAACCCGAAAGGGCGGTCCAGGAAAAAGTTAGGAATAAAGAGTAACACTATGTCTCATTGGATCACCTTGCATCCAGAATTCGGCATCAACTATCTGACTCAGACTTCGGCATCGATCAATCAGCTTCATCTTCAACTAAGTAGCAAAGTGATGAGACGCTTGAAGACATAAAGGCGATAGCAGAGTTGGAACCCAGTGGGAATATTGTGCACATAGCTGTTTTGTTTCCTTTTCAAAATTGTATAAACTTTATGTTGTTTGGCGGTGTTCTCTTACTAGGACGTCAGCCTCTTGTACAAAGACGCCTATTTACAGGCAAATTTCAAAATCAATACAAGTTCACTTTTCCAAACAAATTGCCAATTGTTTTTTCTTTTTCTGTTTTGTCTTGCAAAGAACGTCCAATGTTCATTTCTGATATATGCATTTGACATTAAATTGCTAATTCATAAATACTTGCATATGAAACAAAAGACTGATTACAGGTGACATCCGAAACAGGGGCAATATAGAATTGTCCAGGCAGTCTAGTCGCTTTGTCCGTCGAGATACCAAGGTAGGATCGACTGAAGAATATGACCAAGTTGCCTCAACTCCCCACAGAGTAAGACAAGATTCAGCAATACTCTCTTCAAGAAGAGTTAGTCTATCATCAGCCCTACAACAGGCACCCTATTCCCCTAGCAAGAGTCAGCAATACTCTCCTCCAGCAGAGTTAGTCTACGGTCAGCCTGAAGGAAGTTGGGTATCCCCAGAAGACATCAACATTCCCCAGCACAATATACAAACATCTTCAACAAGCATCCCCGACAGTCTTGATCTAAGATTGTTCCCCGGCGGTATACCAGACACCCCAGTGGAATCATTTACCAGTACAGTCTGAAGGTTTCCCCAGGAAAATGGAATTCATATCCCCAGCGGGTCTTGAAGCTTATCCCCAGTAGATTCTGGAAGCTCATCCCCTGTAGAGTACAGACGTCTCTCCCGAGCTTTATTCAAAGTTATTCCTCACAAGGGCTTATAACTGGGTTATCCTCAGCTAAGTACCACGGAAGATCGTCCTCGGCAAAGTTCTTCCTATCCCCAGCGGAGTTTATCTTTGTTATCCCCAGCGGAGTTTATCATTGTCATCCCCAGAGGAGTTTATCTTTCTTATCCCCAGCAGAGTTTAACATTGCAATCCCCAGCGGAGTTAATCATTGTTATCCCCAGCGGAAGCAAAGAGCTCTACTCTTCAACGTCGGCCCAGGATTTAATTCCCCGGCCGGTCGGCAAGGATTTATCTTCCTAGACGAAAATGCATTCATAAACATTTCACATTTTATACATCTTGCTTACATACATGATAAAGTGCATACAACACTATCTCATTTTGAACATCATGACATCATGCATTTCATACATCATGATATTGCATACAACTGATGTTTTGCCTTTTTAGGGAAAAAGACAACCCAAAAGACAACTACCTTCAACTGTCACAATTCCAGATTCGATTCCTGTATCTAGCCAGGGCACATCTGAAGAGTTTGAAGATTCGATTCCTGTATCCAGCCAGGGCATATATGTTGACGACTATTTCCAGATTCGATTCCTGTATCCAGCCAGGGCATATCTGTTGATGACTATTTCCAGATTCGATTCCTGTATCCAGCCAGGGCATATCTGTTGACGACTATTCCGGACTCGATTCCTGTATCTAGCCAGGGCACGTCTGAAGAGTTTGAAGATTCGATTCCTGTATCCAGCCAGGGCATATCTATCAACTGTCACAATTCCGGATTCGATTCCTGTATCTAGCCAGGGCACATCTGAAGAGTTTGAAGATTCGATTCCTGTATCCAGCCAGGGCATATCTGTTGACGACTAATTCCAGATTCGATACCTGTATCCAGCCAGGGCACATCTGTGAGCAACCAATTGTAGACTCGACACCTGTATCTAGCCAGGGCATGTCTGCATGATGAGATTGAAGATCAACCCCTGTAACAAGCCAGAAAAACATCAGTCTTTCTCAAAATACACAAGTTCTCGCCAAGGAATCTCTTATGCGATCAGCACTTCCAAATGGCATCTATAAGCCCATTCCCGACAAGGTTCTGTCACATCTCCAGATGGCATCTATAAGCCCATCTCCCTATCCACCGTCTCTCCAAATGGCATCTATAATCCCATTCCCGACATCAAATTTTCTGATACTCCAACATGCGAGTGCAAATTTCCGGGCACTCTAGTGTCCAATCTCCTTTTACCCTCAAGTCACGAAAGGAAAACTTGTCAATCTAACTCTTCAGGTTCAAGAAGATTGAACAGGGGCAATTGTTGTACCCCAAAATTTGCCCTCCCATTTCCTCAACATTTTCTCATCACAAGACCCTTGGAGCTCAAGATCCAGTTAGGGTTTCCTCTGCTCAAGACTTCTCCTTGCACTGTTGACCCAAATTAGGGTTTGTGTTTGCACAAAGATATCTTGACCTAAAATGCCTAAGATGACTTTCATGCTTCATGTTGGACTTCCAAGTTTATCCATACCAAGTTTTAAGTCTTGATTCCAAATTTTGCCCAGTCAATTGGACAGTTGACCTAGAAATCAACTATATTGGGGAAAGTCAACTGTGGCCAATTGACAGTCAAATCTCATGAAAATTGACCCACATCAACATTATGAACTCACATGGACCATTTTATCAAGTTTGGATCACAATTCCACAAGAAATTTGATCAGATCACCAAAAGGGCAAAATGGTCATTTTTAGGGTTTTGACTGCACAAAGGCAATTTTTGACTGTTTGACCTAGCCAATGGCAAACCAAACTCACATATGGACTCAAGGACCCCATGGAATTGTCTTGACATACTCAACAAGTTCAAAAGATCCCAAGTGCACAAGATTGACAATTGAATTTCCTAGTCAATTGATCAATTTTGACTATATACTGAAAAGTCAAACTTTGACTTTTTGGTCAAAATCAAGTGTCAAGATTCATTTTTCATCAAAACATGCCAAATCATGAAACTTTTTCATCAAGAAATCAAGAATTGCAAATTAGGGTTTGAAATGAAGATTTTTCATAACTTAGAATTTTTCTAAGTTATGAAAAACCCTAATTTTTTCCTAACTTTGTCCCACTTTCTCACCAAGATTCATTTGGATTCAAGCAAAAGTCAAAACATGAAATTTGTAGCCTATTGCAAAATCTACAACTTTGATTCACAAAGTTTCCTCAAAAGAAGCTTGTAGCTCAAGTTACAATTTTTGGAACAAGGGTACCAAACCATTCTTAACTTAGAGAAATTTGACCTATTTTAAGCAAGGTTTTTACCTAAATTCAAGACCATTTTTCACATACTTCCACTTGGAATTTCAATTTGCATTTCAAAGATGGATTGTATTACACATTCCAAGCTTTCCAAAATGTCAAAGAACTCATCAAACAACCTCATGGTTAGGGAGAATCGAATTTGGCAAGTTAGGAAAAACTCACTTTTGATTTGGCCAATTTACATGTTCATACATTTGTGCCATTTTGAATTCAGCTTGCTTTTCTTGATTACAGGTCCTATATCCCATTTACACTCATAAATTTAATGCTAACTCATTGTGCCAAGACCATATTTTATGTGTTCAAGCATTACATAAAGGTTTAGTCCCAAAATAGAAAAAAGCATAATGTCCATTTTTGCAAAAGTAGAACTTTATGTCAATTAGCAATCCAAGCAAGTACAGTGCAAATCCTTTTGGCATCAGTTTATGAACAAAACACATTGATCAAGGGGAAGGTTAGCAGCACATTAGGGGGGCCTCTATCAGTCTAGAACTCAAGTGGACACTTTGTTGCTTAAAGTTGAAGAAACATAGCATAACAACACACAACTCTCATTCCTGTGAACCAGAGCTTAAGCAAAGTTATCAAACACTTTCTAATCATCAAACCTAAGCTGAAACATGAGCCAACCATCTCCATTGCCTTCTCAAACACAGAATCACCCTCAAACTGCCCAAACAGGGTACCTACTGCAGATTGAGTTCCATAACTCAATCCATTCATGCATTCTTGCTAAAACCACTTCAAACATATCCCACATCATCCCTTGAAACTATTCCAAGCCTCAAACACGACCTGTAACACTCCCAAGCAACATCACCATTTTCATTTTCTTGTTTTGTAGTTGAAGTTCCATAACACGATTCTCTTGGTTTCCAAACAAAGTAAAGCTTGGAATAGCATCCCTGGACATCAAGGAAGCTGTACCAATCATCACCTTGCATTGAAAACACCTCCATCATCAGATACGATTCCAACTGAACAGGTAAGTTCATGAACTCGTATCTCTCTATCCCGGCATTGTTAGCTTTAGGTTTGTGAAGAAAATATGTCACATTCATAGCCCTGAACATGCCCATGTAATTAGTTTTCATTTATGTTACGTGTGCTATGAGAATTTGATGTCTGAACATGGAACAAAAACTAGGTCAAGAATTAGGGATGGAGAAATTCTCTCTCATCTTAGAGAGTTAAGTCAAGTTCTTTATATGTCTGGATTCGTCTCTTAATGCTCTACATTTTTCATGTTGTGAGTTTTGCTTGAAAGTCCAGGAATCTGGAGATAGAAAAAGCGCGTTTTGTTCATGTTCAAACAGTCTGGAGGTTGAAGAAGCTGCCTTTGGGCTGGGCCTGTTTTACTTTTCTTATTTGCACCCTTTTGTTACTTTTGAACCTCCTTGGCCCATTGTGCTTATTTTGATCATTTTTTGACTTTTGCTTTTTATTTTTGACTTGTTTATTTTTCCTCATAATATTAAAAATATAAAAAATATTTTTTACACCATTTTCATATTTATTAGGCATTTATTTGTTTAAATAATATTTGTACATAAATAATACATAATATCTCTTATTTAAAAAATACTAAAATTAATACAAATACATTTATTTTCTGATTTTTATTTCATTTTATCTTTTGAAAATATTTTATGAAAATATGCTTTTTTTTATAAAAATTAAATATTATTATTTTGTATATATTTAATATGTTTAGTAAGTAAAACAAATACATATATATTTATTAGTATATTTAGGTTAAAAAATACAAAATATTTACATTTTTATTTTTATTGATATTTAACATTAAAAATACCTTTTTTACAAATATACTTCTCCTTTATTTATTCTTTGTACATAATTAATAAACATTGTATATATTAAATAATAAATACCTTTTATTTAGAATTAGGGTTTTGCCCTAAATACATAAAAACTCCAAAAAATTAATTCTTTTTATTTTGTTTATTTGACATATAAAAAAGACTTTTTTTTCATACATATAAAAAACATTTTTGCATCTTGCATATTTATTCCCTTTTTGTTTAATTATTGTATATTAAATGATTTGATAATTCCCAATTTGATGTAATAGTCTAGGTTTAAATTCCTTGTCAAAATACCCCCCATTTGAACATTTGTACCCCCCTTCCCATATATTGTATTGTAATAACTTGGGAACTTTATTTTTCGCATTTTAATGCTTTCTAATTATGCCATGTTAGAATTAGGGTTTGTATGCAAATCAAAAACAACAAAAATAGTTTGACCTAAATTCAAGATAAACAAGCATGAAAATGGACAACACCAATCACACTTGCACCCCTAGGGTATTCCACTTGTTGCCTTCAATAATGGGCCATATTGCATGTTAAGTCTTGTTGTACCCCAAAATTTGCCCTCCCATATTTCTCAAAACATTTCAAGAAAAATTCACAAGTCCAACCTGGCGCGTCATATTCAGGTATTCTTTCGCCAAGATATCTCTGATAACGTATTCTCAAATTCAGGTTCGGCTCAAGAGTCAATTCTTTAAAGAAGGTATCCGAATGTGTGAGTTTTCTCGAAGAAATATGGTGAAAAAGTGTGCTGAAAGTGCAGTTTTTACGCGCTAAAAAATTCATAACTTGAAGATCGTGACTCGTTTTGAACCCGTTCCGGTGGACAAAATTCCGTCTTGACATTATCTACGTTTTCATCTCTCACGGCTGGAAGCCAATTTCGATCAGAAGGTCTTCAAAAATGTGGATTTATCAAGTATTTTCATACAGAAAATTTTTGATAGAAGTTTATTTGCGTCATGTTTAGAAAATCATAACTTGGTCGATTTTCATCGTATCGAGCTGGTTCCGGCGCCAAAGTTTCACAAATTGAGTTGGCTACATTTTCAAAGAAGGTATTGAGTTCAAACGGTGTAGGTGTTTAGGTATTGGCTTGCATTTTTGGTAAATCCCAAGTGTATGTGTGAATGTCATGACTGATGTCACAACATTCTAGTTCAGTTTGTACTGACTCATTAGGTACCTTTGCAGAAAAATATTGTAATTCAAATACTGATGTTTATAAGTGTGTATCTGAGCATTTTTGCAAAATGATCACATTTTGCTAAATCAGTAGACAGGTTTTCTCAGATGTCATAACAGATGTTATGACATCCTGTTCTGAACTAACAGGATTGCAGGATTGGATAAGTCTGAGTTTTTTCAGGAAATAACTCAGTCCTTTCTGAACAGAATCCTGCGTTTTCTGAGGGGTAACCTAGCTCAACCCTAACCTGGTTAATAAAGTCCTGTGACCTGGTCTTTAGGTCAAACGGAATTAACCCTAGGTTTTTGGAAACCCTAACTGAAGTTGCAGCTGCTATATATTCAACAGAGCTGCTGTTTTTCAAGGATACCTGCTGATTGATTAGAAGATCATTTTGTAATCTGTATAGATTTGTTTATTTGTACTCCAAGAAATTATCATTGTGATAAGTGCCTTGGAATAGGTTTCTATTTGTAAGGGTTGTGTAGCACTCAAAGCTTTGAAGCAAGAGTGTTTGAATGTTCCTTGACTAAAGCTGTGAAGCAGAGTCAAGTTAGTTGTGTACATCACTCAAAGCTGTGAAGCACGAGTGATTGTGTTGCTTGATTAAAAAGCTGTGAAGCTTAATCAAGTGTTTGTTTTTGAAGAGTGTCTTCATCAATTCTTAAGTCAAATTGGTTTATGTATCACTGCTGTGATTGAGGGGGAGTGAGTAGGAACTCAGGTTTAAGTTGTACTTAGATTAGAATTGCATTGGGTAGGTCTTAAGTGAAGGAGATAAACTGGTTGGTTTATTCCTGAATTAACATCTCTTATAGTGGATTCTCTCCCTGGCTTGGTAGCCCCCAGAGTAGGTGTTGTTGTACACTGAACTGGGTAAACAATTGACTGTGTTCTTTATTGCTTTTGTATTTACTGTCATATAGTAAGTCAGATACGGTGTCATAACATTGAACGTGACATTGAGTATCTGCAGCCAGAATTTCAATTGGTATCAGAGCGGGCACCCTGCCTGTATTACTGGGTGAGATCTAGGGATATCACTTTCTGGCACTATGGACAAAGAAGGAGTTTTTGGAAATAGACCACCCATTTTGGATGGAACTAATTATGATTACTGGAAACCTCGTATGATTGCCTTCCTAAAATCTCTGGACAAAAAAGCTTGGAGAGCTGCTGACAAAGGATGGATTCATCCCACCATAACTGAGATAGATGGGACAATCAGTCTGAAGCCTGAGGAAGATTGGAGTAAAGAAGAAGATGAGTTAGCTCTGGGAAATTCAAAAGCTTTAAATGCCTTGTTCAATGGAATTGATAGAAACATTTTCAGACTAGTACATCAATATGAACTGGCCAAGGAAGTTTGGGACACTCTCAAAACTACTCATGAGGGAACTTCCAAAGTAAAAATGTCAAGGCTTCAGATGTTGACCACCAAATTTGAGAATCTAAAAATGATGGAAGATGAAACCATTCATGAGTTTCACATGAACATCTTGGAGATTGCCAACACCTCAGGAGCACTGGGAGAAAAAATGTCAGAAGAAAAACTGGTGAGGAAGATTCTCAGATCCTTGCCTAAAAGATTTGCAATGAAGGTAACTGCCATAGAGGAAGCCCAGGACATTAGCAAGTTGAAAGTGGATGAACTTATTGGGTCTCTTCAGACTTTTGAGATGGGGATCACTGATAATGGTGACAAGAAGAACAAAAGCATAGCACTTGTATCCAACACTGATGTTGAATACAAGGAGGATGAAGAAGAAAACATATCAGAAGCTATTGCCATGCTTGGAAGACAGTTCAACAGGCTCATCAAAAGAATGGACCCAAAGTCAAGGTCTAATGTTCATAACATTCCCTCTGACATTGACAGTTCCAGCAGAAGACCAAGGTCAAAAGATAAGGGAAACCAAGGCAGAGGTATTCAATGCCATGGATGTGAAGGATATGGACATATTCGAGCTGAATGTCCTACCTTTCTTAAGAAGCAAAAGAAAGGAATGATTGTTACTTGGTCTGACTATGATTCAGAAAGTAATTCTGAAGAAGAATCTGCCAAACTAGTTACTGCCCTAACTAGTGTTTGTACTTCTGAAAGTGACACTAGTGATGAAGAAGTGACATTTGAAGAACTGGCTGATACCTACAAGAAATTGTGTATCAGAAGTGCTGAAGTCTGTGTGCAGAATGAGAAACAATCAAAACTCATTATAAAGCTGGAGGCTGAAAAGAGGGCAAATCTTGAAACTATAAGTCATTTAGAAGGAGAAGTTCAACTGCTGAACTCACAACTGAATCAAATGACCAAATCTGTCAAGATGTTGACCAATGGAACAGACAAATTGGAAGAGATCCTTCAGGTTGGACAAAATGTGGGAAATAAATCTGGACTAGGATTTATGGAAGCAAAGAAATCTGGTACTGGTAAGCAAATGTCAAAACGGATGTCTCAACACAACTCTCAACATCAGAAACAGAGACATATGAAGAAAAGATACCAAAGATGGAAATGCCATCATTGTGGTAGATATGGCCACATAAAGCCCTTCTGCTTCAGATTACATGGATACCCTAATCAGATCTCAGGTGTCAAACCTAAGTCTAAAAAGGTACCACATGCTCCTCAATGGAAGAAAAAGGCTACTGCACTGATAGCTCACACTTCCCTGAGGGTCTCTGCAAAGGAAGACTGGTACTTTGACAGTGGATGTTCCAGACATATGACTGGAATCAAGAACCTCCTCAATAATGTTAAGCCTCACACCACCAGTTTTGTGACCTTTGGAGATGGGGCTAAAGGTGAAATCAAAGGAGTTGGTGATTTGGACTGCCCTGGAGTTCCAAGTCTGAATGAAGTACTGCAGGTGAAAGGACTGACCGCTAATCTCATTAGTATCAGTCAACTGTGTGATCTAGGATTCAAGGTCAATTTCTCAAAATCTGAATGCCTTGTAATCAATGACAAACAAGAGATAGTAATGAAAGGAGTCAGATCCAAAGATAACTGCTACTTGTGGGAGGCTGGGAACACTAATTCCTCATCTGTGTATTCCATTGCAAAAGAAGAAAAAGAGGTGAAACTGTGGCAGCATAAGCTTGGTCTCCTTCATCTAAGAAGAATGAAGAGAGCTATCTCTATGGAAACTGTCAGAAGAACTCCAAAACAACAGGTTGATGATATCTGTGATGTGGGAAATAAACTTGAAGAAGAATGTGGTGTCAGAACCTTAAGTCATCTTGACAAGGATGTTGGAAATAACAAGTCTCATAAATTCTGTTCTCAAAACATCTGGTCAAAGCAGATGCTCCCTGAGTACAATGTTACACAAGATGTTGTGACATTGTGTTGTGACAATCTGAAAACATTCAACATTTCCTTGAACCCTATTGACTTTGAAGAGAAGAAGTCATTTAAACTGGAACACAGTTTCTCTAAGCTTCAGCTGACTGATTCTTCTACCAAGGCTCTTGTTGGAAATAAACTTGAAAATTTGAGGGGCAGGTTGGGTATTCACCAACATGAGAAATTATAGCAATTAGTTTTGCTTAAAACAAGGGTTGAAGGGATTAATTTTATTAAATCTATATTTAGTGGGTTAATCATATTCTTTCACAATTCCTTCAAAAGCTTTAAGAAGTTGAAGAGACTCCCTTTTACCCCCTACCTCTCTCATCCTTGCAACCTGTTTCCTCCTCCCAATCAAAGATTTTTCTCAAACTGCTACTATTACTCAAAGTCAATCAAAATGTCTCAAACATCGTCTTCCACCATGGCGGCTTCGTCTTCCTCATCATCGGCATCATCTGATCAAGATTCTAGGGCAATCACTACATGCATAGAATCTGAAGTTCTTGAGGTCACTCCTCTCAGGGAGATGGCAACTGACCCAGCCAGAGTCAAAAAGCTCAGAACCAGACATGCAGGAAGAGCTCAAGCTACAACCTCTGGTAATTCTTCTCATCCTTCGTCTTCTGTACCTAATAGAGAAGGATCAGTTCAAGTACACCAAGCTATTGCTAGGCTGGTTACTAGCATTCTGAGTGGCAACCAATCTGTACCGGGGATTTCTATCCCTTTAAATCAATCAGAAAGTCCAAATGTGGAAGGTTCTGAAAATGTAGATGTCACTGAGGATGTTGTGACACCAAAAGACAACATTCAGAACCCCTCTGAAAAGGCTGCTGATCCACCTATCGTTGATGTGGATGAAGATTACTCAGATAATGAACTGATTGCTAATGTGAACCCTAGCATAGCTAGGAGATTGATGAAAAGAAAGAGTAGTCAGAATGATAAACCTGATGCTAAGAAATCCAAGGCTGAAGGCATGGCTGAGAAAAGTATTCAGACAAAAGGGAAGAAGGCACAGGTGCAGACTGCTAGACAACCAATCTCTAAGAAAAGTAAAGAACCTGAAACTTCTGATTCTGATGAGGAATCAGAATTTGAGATTGATATTGAAGAAACTCCCATCAGAAGGAAGCTCCCCTCCAGCAAGATTGCTAGAGTGCCTGAAGTGCCAACAGACAACATCTCTTTTCATCATCCTGACAATGCAAACAGATGGAAGTATGTTTGCTTAAAGAGAATAGCCTTGGAGAGAGAACTCAACAATGATGCCTTGGAGTGCAAAGACATCATGGACCTGATCAAGAATGTTGGACTAATGAAGACAGTGATAAAGTTTAACAAATGCTATGAAAATCTGGTCAAGGAGTTTGTAGTGAACTTGTCTAATGATTGTGCTGATGGAAGGTCAGCTGACTTTGAGAGTGTGTTTGTTAGAGGAAGAAGGGTCAAGTTCTCTCCATCAGAAATCAACAAGTTTCTTGGAAGAACAAATAAGGACTGTCCTGATCTAGAGGCAACTGACAATGAAGTGTGTCTAACCATCACAGCCAGGCAAGTAAAGTGCTGGCCATTGAAAGGGAAGCTGAATGCTAGTAAACTCAGCATGAAATTTGCCATCTTGCATAAAATAGGTGCAGCAAACTGGGTGCCTACAAATCACAAATCAACTATCTCCACAGGATTGGGGAGATTTATCTATGTTGTAGGAACCAAGACTGCCTTTGACTATGGAAGGTACATCTTTGAACAAACTTTAAAGCATGCTGGCAGTTATGCTGTCAAAGGACCAATTGCCTTTCCCTCCCTCCTCTGTGGAATCATCCTTGCACAATTCCCTGATATCCTTGTGGCAAGAGATACAGTCTGCAAAAGAGCTCCTGCCCTTGGCCTGCACTACAAACTGTTTCAGGGATCTCATGCTCCAGACATTGTCATAACGTCAGCTGAGACATCGTCTGTGAAGACCCAGTCCAAGACATCAGATGTCATAGCTGTTTTAAAAGAAACTTGCAAAGAGCTGGACACTAGAAAAAGGACCCTAGAACTTCTAATTGCCAGGCTAGAAAAGGAGGAAGCTGAAGAAAATAGAAGGGAAGAAGGTGAAGGACATCTCAACATTGAAGAAACTAGCTCCTCAGAATCTGATGACAGTGCTTGAAGGTTGATTGCTGTTTGGTGGAGTTTGATTGTTGTTGTCTGCTGCTGATCTTATTATTTTGTTTTGGATAACTGTAAAATTTTCTGAACATGTATCTTTGGCCCATTTGTGGCTAAAGAGGGGGAGAATATTTTGGTACTTGCTTAATTAGTACTTGACATTCTATTTTTCTGCTGTCACTTATTTCTGCTGCTATCTATCTCTGATTGTTTAGGGTCTTTAGCCAAAAATCTGCCAAAGGGGGAGTTTGTAGGTGTTTAGGTATTGGCTTGCATTTTTGGTAAATCCCAAGTGTATGTGTGAATATCATGACTGATGTCACAACATTCTAGTTCAGTTTGTACTGACTCATTAGGTACCTTTGCAGAAAAATATTGTAATTCAAATACTGATATTTATAAGTGTGTATCTGAGCATTTTTGCAAAATGATCACATTTTGCTAAATCAGTATACAGGTTTTCTCAGATGTCATAACAGATGTTATGACATCCTGTTCTGAACTAACAGGATTGCAGGATTGGATAAGTCTGAGTTTTTTCAGGAAATAACTCAGTCCTTTCTGAACAGAATCCTGCGTTTTCTGAGGGGTAACCTAGCTCAACCCTAACCTGGTTAATAAAGTCCTGTGACCTGATCTTTAGGTCAAACGGAATTAACCCTAGGTTTTTGGAAACCCTAACTGAAGTTGCAGCTGCTATATATTCAACAGAGCTGCTGTTTTTCAAGGATACCTGCTGATTGATTAGAAGATCATTTTGTAATCTGTATAGATTTGTTTATTTGTACTCCAAGCAATTATCATTGTGATAAGTGCCTTGGAATAGGTTTCTATTTGTAAGGGTTGTGTAGCACTCAAAGCTTTGAAGCAAGAGTGTTTGAATGTTCCTTGACTAAAGCTGTGAAGCAGAGTCAAGTTAGTTGTGTACATCACTCAAAGCTGTGAAGCACGAGTGATTGTGTTGCTTGATTAAAAAGCTGTGAAGCTTAATCAAGTGTTTGTTTTTGAAGAGTGTCTTCATCAATTCTTAAGTCAAATTGGTTTATGTATCACTGCTGTGATTGAGGGGGAGTGAGTAGGAACTCAGGTTTAAGTTGTACTTAGATTAGAATTGCATTGGGTAGGTCTTAAGTGAAGGAGATAAACTGGTTGGTTTATTCCTGAATTAACATCTCTTATAGTGGATTCTCTCCCTGGCTTGGTAGCCCCCAGAGTAGGTGTTGTTGTACACTGAACTGGGTAAACAATTGATTGTGTTCTTTATTGCTTTTGTATTTACTGTCATATAGTAAGTCAGATACGGTGTCATAACATTGAACGTGACATTGAGTATCTGCAGCCAGAATTTCAAAACGGTATTCAAAAGGCATTCGTTTTTTGCTCAGAGTGCGTGACACACCGAAAATCCTGAATGCTGAATATTATTTCATCTGGGCCGAAACTTCGAAAATTCATAACTCGATCAATTTTTATCGGATTGGGCTTATATTTTTACACAAGGTCCCTGACTTGTAGATCTACAACTTTGTTTCAAAAGTCGAGACCAAATTATGCACCGATCAATACCAGTTTTTTATTGAAGAACGTGTCAGAGTCGACACTGAAGCCCAAAATAAGTTTGTCTGAGCTGAAACTTCAAAAATTCATAACTAATTCACCGTTTATCCGATTGAGTCGATTTTCGGACAGGAGTTAGTTCTCGATGTCGGCTACATTTTGTTTTCACATTTCAACTTCAAAATTACACTTAAGTCCCTGCGATTTAGCCTGGAAAGTGACGAATTCAAGTAAACATTGGAGGCCCAATTGCACATTCAAAACCCATTTTCTTTACCCTAATTTCCATTATATAATCACCTTCTTTTCACACAAACCAGAGAAAAAAAAAGAAAGAGGAAAAGAGAGAAAAAACCTTGCCACAACACTGTTGGAATATCAAACTCTTTCAAGAACCCTAAAACCTTGAAATCCTTATTACAAATCCCTCTCTCACTACAAACGAGCCATCACAGTTACAAACCAACACCTCACTACTTCTTCGGTAAGGGTAAGGCTGGCTTGATCTCCATGATCCTAATTTTCCAGTAAGGCATAAAAGCATTCAGGCCACTGATTTTCCAGTAAAGGTAAGATTGATTTGATCTCCATGATCAAAAGGGTATAATCATTCATACATGCCATATTGTGCCTAAACATTAAATTTCTTCATATATTGGCTTTATTTGCATTTTATGATTTTATTTAATGTATTCGTGAGATTCAACACTGCAGATTTAGACAGGATCCCAGGTTCATTAAGGAACGTTGAGGCCAAAAGCCAAATGGCCAAAAGGCCAAAAGCCAAATGGCCAAAACAGAACATTTTACACATGACACCAATACATGGCGAGACAGACATCCTGAGAAGATTAAGGAACGTTGAGGCCAAAACGTAAATGGCCAAAAGCCAAAAGCCAAATGGCCAAAGTAGAACAACTTATGCATGATGAGGCCAGAACACAAATGGCCAAACCACTCCAATTCACCTCCAAAAAGGGGACAAAAACCCCCCAAGGTATTGTATTTTCTTTCTTTTCCTTATTTTATTTATTTCAATTATTCCTTTTTTTAATTAATTCCTTTAATTTAACTTATTTTCATAAAATATAAAAAATAGTAAAAAACAGAACAGTCATAAAAATCAAAATATATTTATTTAATTAATATTTTTTGTAAATAAATTTCACTAATAATTAATTATTTATTTTTATAAATAAAAATTGCATGTAAATAATTAGATTAATTTTAGGTTTAATTTTAACATGTTTTTCTTAATAAATAAAAAAAATTAGAATTAGGGTTAATATTTTAATTTCATTTAATCTTTCTCATAAAAATACATAAAAAACATAAATACCAGAAACTCAAAAAAAAAAAATTCTTTTTTCTCTTTAATTTCATTAGTTTAATCATTTAATTTAATTTCATTAAATAGGGTCCAACGCCCTCGTTTCAAATTTTAATTCCTATTCGCGCATTTTTATTTATTTCCTTCTTTTAAATATTTATGTAACTCTCCCAAAGCCTTGTAAACTTAATTTCTCGCACTTTACTTTATTTCTTTATTTTATGTCAAATCGGGTCCTGGATTTTAATTTGGCGATGTGGACCCGCGCCTTTGTAATAGTTTAGGAATTTTATCTTTCCGCACTTTTTAACTGTTAAATAAATGCATGCAAGAATGAATGACAAAAAAATAAAAACAAACGCATAGATCACCCATGACATGACAAAAGACAAAATATCTGAAAACGACACACAAATCACACACCACCCTTAGGGTACGCCTCATTGTTGCCTTGCCTCGAAAGGTGATCGTCGAGTAGAGGATGTCTTAGTAAGTCCTCATGATCCGGGAACCTGGCATGAGGGTAGCTTCTAAGGTGTCTTCCTATTGCTCTGGTGATCACCATGTCCCGAACCTCGAATTGACCCGAACACCTCCAACGGTGGTGCTACCTACCTCTCAATAGTGGGATGGCACTACTTTAAAGGACATTTACACAGACGAATTCCTTAGGGTAGGTAGACGACTCGTGGATACTTGCTCTAATTCAAAACAAAACAAATCAAAAATACTTTTCACACCAACACATTTTCAAAAAGCTTTCGAAAGCATTTTTCAAACACTCTTGAGGACCGATACAAGAGTCGAACTAAAATTTTCAAAGAAACTTTTTAAAACCCACATTGAAAAGCAAACAAACCTTTTTGAAAACACAATGAGCAAGTATTTAAGAGCCCATGGATAACCATGGATAGAAAGGGTGCTAACACCTTCCCTTTTTATAACCTACCTCCCGAACCGAGAGCAATCTCTATAAGGAATTTTTCTGTGCTTTTGTCCTTTCCATTTGGAGAAAATAAAAGACGGTGGCGACTCTTGCTTACCGCGACATTTCGCGAACCATCGTTAAACAGTCAGCTCCAGATCCACCGATCACAGAACTGGCGACTCTGCTGGGGACTATTTTTAAAGTGAGGTGTACCTTAGGGTAGTTCATAACTGTGTTTTCAATTGTATTGACTTGCTTGCTTTATTATTGTGGGACTGTCTTGGGAGTTCTATAGATCCTAACCCGGATCTGGGGATACCTTCTTAGAAAGTAGCAACAAGGCTGTGAGGGAACTGTGCGGGGTATACCGACATGGTTGAAACAGTCTGCTATGTTGATGTGGCACTTTGGTGTATACCGGTAACTCTTGAGTTCAGTCAAGGAGAGTACGGGGCCTCCACGTGGTGTCGTGAAGCATCAACAGACCTTAAGAACCTTAATTGAACTATCTTGGCCTCTTTAGGGTAGTGAGATAACTGACTTTGGTGCAGTCTGAGGTTGGTTGATACTCGATACTACACTCAATTGAGGGTTACTTTCCTGGAATATTTCGGTCGCCAGTTCAGTGGCTAAATCGAAACGATGAACAATGAAAGCAATCCGGTGATATTGGGACCCTTAGAACCCGGTTACTTCTAATAGGACAGGTTGAGCCCACCAACTTCAAGAGGGTAATACCCAGACCTCATGTTGGCCTTAAACTCTAAGGGTTTTCTCTTTGTGTGACTTGTGTGCCTTCCAACTTGACTATTTGCATGCTTATTATCTGACACTTGAGTTTCTTGCAGGTTTTGTTTATAGTCCTTAATTAGGACTCATAACATGGTTTACTAAGTTTTTTGCAGGTTTTGGTTTGCAGTCCTTAATTAGGACTCATAATAGAGTTTACCAAATTTCTTGCAGGTTTTGTTTATAGTCCTTAATAGGGACACATAACAGAGTGTACTGAGTTTCTTGCAGGTTTTGGTTTGCAGTCCTTAGTTGGGACTCATAATAGGGTTACTCATATTACCCCATGCATAGCATAACATCATACCATTGCATGCATCCCACATACATCCTAACCCATTTCAAGGATCTCAAGGGCTTGTGATGCAGGTCACGATGAATCAAACATCTAGCAAGGGGCAAAGAGGATTTATTTTCCTCTAGCCAAAGTTGTCAGAGGCTATGACCCACTTGATATGGTGAGCTCTGACTCTTGAAGAAGGTTCCCTTAACCAAGGTTGTTTGGAAATCAAAACCAGACATGATGACTAAAGTCAGGGGCTATGACACACTAGATATGGTGAGCCTTGACCCTTGAAGAAGGACTCTCAGCAAACATGAAGTTCCCTCAATCAAGCTACCTAGTTCTAACAATTTTGGTTTACCCCGCGAGATCCTTGAAAACATTGCATATATATCATACATATCATTGCATTACAGGTACCCTTGTTGCAGGTCACTTACCCTTGTTCGCTGTTTATTTCAGCAATGGCTCCCCAACAAGATAACCAGGACCTTCTGGCTCAAGAGACTCAGTTTGGGGAAATCCTCCTGAATCTATCCAAAGGGCAGGAGGAGCTAAGGACACTTCTCATGGGGACTTTTGTCAAGAACAGTGCTGAGGATGAAAGGCTGAAACACCTGCAAGCTGAAGTGGATGCATTGAAAGCCCAGATACTGGGGCAGGGGACTGCTATTCAAGGGTTAGCTCAAAGACAAGAAGAGCTCGTGGTTCTCATCAACCAACTGCTTCAGGGTAACCAACTGGGGCAAACGTCTAAGGGTAAAAAGCCATTCATCATTCAATCATCCTTGAGACAAGGAGATAAGGGGAGAGCTCCTCAAATGGCTTCAGCGCCACAAATTCAGCATCAACCTCACCAGCTTCAGCCAGACAAGCCCATGAGGCAATTCACCCAGCTCAACATGTCGTTGTTCCAAGCTTTACAATGCCTGTTAAGATTGAACCTGATCACATTAAGGGCTCATCCTCGGAACCAGAACACAACATCTCCTGTCTATGATCCCAATAAAAGGTGTGCCTACCACTCTGCCTGTCCAGGACATGATACAAACGAGTGTTGGGCTTTGAAAAACAAGATCCAGGATCTGATTGATGAAGGGGCATTAGAGTTCACCCAAGATGGTCAGGCTGAATTTTTCCACCATTCCTCCAAGGCTCACCAGTTGAAGTAACAAGCCCTGAGATGAAAAGACTTTTGTTCATTAGGACTTTCAAGTTGTAATTTTCTTTTGTTCAAACATTTACTCATGTTAAACATCGTTATTTCATTAATGCATCGCATATGTCTGTTTTGAAGCAATATATTCGTATTCACTATATGCAAATTATTTTCATATTTTTTCCGATGATCAACTCTCAATTAATAATTCTAAGCTTCTTGAGGGAGGATGACGAAAACGATACCACGATCTACAGTATGCTTTTGAACAGACCCCGCTGATGAGGTACAGGCATTGTTTCAATCCCTAAACACTGGAGTTATAAGGATGATAATCCCTCGTCAACCCCTCTGAGCCAAAGAAGTAGGAGTTTTTATTTTCGAAAATCAGAACCCTTAATCATAACCTGGGGCAGGGTAGTTCTCAGTTGATCCAAGTGCATAACAAATGGCACCAAAGAGGTCCTTACAAAATAAAGAAAGACAGTGATTGGTTCCGAATAATCATAAAGATAGGCAGTCATTATATCTCAAAAATAAAAACCCAATAAGTCAAAACCCATGAAGGAGACTTACAAAACTGGGGCATCCCGCTGACTGTAATTCCAAAAAAGGAAACAGTTCAGGCAAAAAAGAAAGGGATAACAAAATCAGACAAGAAAGAGGTCTTACAAACCCTCAACAAAAAAAAACAAAAAAAAGAGGAAATGACTGCCTACTCAAAATAAGTTATCAACATCTGAATCATCATCGGAACGTCAAAGCAAAGACTCAAGTAAGGTCTAACGCATGATCAACTGAGGTTAGGTTTGGAGAACATCACGAAGAGCGGGTGGGTACAAATAAATTTAAGCCTTTATCCTTTGTTTCTTAAACCGTGAACCAAGCCACGTTATAACCCTTAAAAGTCCTAGCTGAAGCATGGGTTAGTTCGAAAGCATACTGTTACGAAAGGTATCCTGACTCCTTAAGGCCTACGGTAAATACGGAGTTGACATCACATTTTACAAACATTCACTTGTTTTATGAAAAAGAATGCATTTTTCAAAAACTTCAAGACAGACATAAGCTTTGCATTTTTAACATAACTTTGTTTGCATATGAATTTTTGTTTGAACAGCAGGGAAGTTCGCACGATGAAAACCCTAGTGAACAAAAGCACTCCCAATCAAGGGGCAAGACATGATCATGGTCCATCATCTGGGGCAGTCCAATCAAGATTCGGAGAATCTCTCAAAGGCCAAAATAACCTGGGGCAAATCTCCGCCTGAGTCACTTGGGGCATTCCAACAACGAATCTTGCCTGATCAAATACCTTCTGGTGGCATGACAAAACACTTCTAACAGGGGCAACTCCCTACTTTCTGAGAACGGACATAGTCGAAAAAATACTATGCATAATCAAAGACCCGCTAGGTTGATACACCTAGGCAAAAATAAGGGCTTCCCGGCGAACCAAAAGGGTTCGGGAAAAATGAAGGGATGAAATGAAAAAATCCGTACACCCGGCAAGTCGAAAACCTGAAAAGGCGGCTTGGGCAAAAATGGGTAGGGACGTTGGGTATCCTCCCGCAGATCTCAATGTTCCCCAGCAGTACACATATTCTTAACAAGCATCCCCGGCAGTCTTGACCTAAAGGTTGTTCCCCGGCGGTATTTCAAACATTCAACAGAGTCACTTCCCTAGCATCTCAAAAAAAACTTCCCCAAGAGAGTCCAATCTAATTCCCCAGGAAAGTTGGAATCCATCTCCCCAAGCAGTAAGCTTATCCCCAGTAGATTCTGGAAGCTTATCCTCGCGGAGCACGAACGCGTCCCCCGGCTTTATTCAAAGAGTTATTTCCCTACCGGGATATAACTGGGTTATCCTCAGCCAAAAGCCATGGAAAGAGCGTCCTCGACGAAGTCCTCTTAGCCCCAGCGAAGTCTATCAACGCTTCCAACACAACAAGGGTATCCCCAGCAAGTTATTATCAACACTCAACAAAGTATCTCTCTTCCCACAGAGTATTGCTCCCCAGCAAGATCACTAGAGTACTTTTCTCCCCACAGAGTATTGCTTCCTAGCAAGATCATTAGAGCACTTTTCTCCCCGCAGAATATTCCATTCGCCAAGTTTATTCCCCAACGGAGTTATCTTCTCCTACCGGTATTCTTGCAACTATCACCCAGCGGAAGCAAAGGTCTATTCTTCAACATCAGCCCAGGAGTGACTTCCCGGCACCCGTCAAGGATTTATTTTCCTAAGACGAAAACATAATATTCATAAACATCTTCATACATCATAGCATGCATATACGCATCATATCTTACGAATCTCATTTATGTTGAGAACATCATTGCTTGATCCATATCACGCATTGCATATGACTGACCTTTACCTTTTAGGAAAGATTCAGTTAAATTCTCAATCATATTTCAAGACCTAGACCGGTTCAGTTAAATCGACTCCAAAGATTTCTTATCCAGTCAAAGGCCTTCTCTGGTCCAGTTAAATCGACCCCAAACAGATTTTTCTGATAAAAACCCAGTTGAAGACATTCCAAGACCTAGACCGGTTCAGTTAATCGACTCCAAAGATTTCTTATCCAGTCCAAGGCCTTCTCTAGTCCAGCTAAATTGACCCCAAACAGATTTTCCTGATAAAGGCTCAGTAGAAGTTATCCAAGGTTCTCTCAATGTTTGCTGTTGAGGTGGTAATCGCCTATGGTTCTCTCCCCGATACTGCGGAGGTGGTAATCCCAGATTTCGCTCAACGATTGCTGTTGAAGTTGAAGTTATCCAAGGTTCTCTCAATGTTTGCTGTTGAGGTGGTAATCGCCTATGGTTCTCTCCCCGATACGGCGGAGGTGGTAATCCCAGATTTCGCTCAACGATTGCTGTTAAAGTTGAAGTTATCCAAGGTTCTCTCAATGTTTGTTGTTGAGGTGGTAATCGCCTATGGTTCTCTCCCCGATACTGCGGAGGTGGTAATCCTAGATTTCGCTCAACGATTGCTGTTGAAGTTGAAGTTATCCAAGGTTCTCTCAATGTTTGCTGTTGAGATGGTAATCGCCTATGGTTCTCTCCCCGATACGGCGGAGGTGGTAATCCCAGATTTCGCTCAACGATTGCTGTTGAAGTTGAAGTTATCCAAGGTTCTCTCAATGTTTGCTGTTGAGGTGGTAATCGCCTATGGTTCTCTCCCCGATACTGCGGAGGTGGTAATCCCAGATTTCGCTCAACGATTGCTGTTGAAGTTGAAGTTATCCAAGGTTCTCTCAATGTTTGCTTTTGAGGTGGTAATCGCCTATGGTTCTCTCCCCGATACTGCGGAGGTGGTAATCCCAGATTTCGCTCAATGATTGCTGTTGAAGTTGAAGTTATCCAAGGTTCTCTCAATGTTTGCTGTTGAGGTGGTAATCGCCTATGGTTCTCTCCCCAATACTGCGGAGGTGGTAATCCCAGATTTCGCTCAACGATTGCTGTTGAAGTTGAAGATATCCAAGGTTCTCTCAATGTTTGCTGTTGAGGTGGTAATCGCCTATAGTTCTCTCCCCGATACTGCGGAGGTAGTAATCATCCCAAGATTTTCTCAGTGATCGCTGTTAAGGTTAAAGTCATCCAAGGTTCTCTCACCGTTCCTGTTGAGGTAGTAACCATCCCTGGTTCATTCATCACCGTTTGAAGCTCCAGATTCAGCTCCTGTAACCAGTCAGGACACATCTATACGAAGAGTTCGAAGACCAGCTCCTGTAACAGACCAGATACTCATTTTCCTCTTTTTTGCAGGTACGCAAGTTCTCTCTAAGAAATCTCTTATGCGATCAACATCCAGATGGCATCTATAAGCCCATCCACATTCCATCATCTCTCAGCATGGCATCTATAAGCCCATCATCCTATCCATCAATCTCCAAATGGCATCTATAAGCCCATTCCACCATCACACTGCTACTATGTGAGCGCAAATTTCTGGGCACTCTAGTGTTCAATCATCTTCTACCTTCGGATTACGAAAGGCACGTCAGCCAATCTGCATCCTCAGGTCTAAGAAGATTGAACAGGGGCAACTGTTGTACCCCAAAATTTGCCCTCCCATATTTTTCAAAACATTTCAAGAAAAATTCACAAGTCCAACCTGGCGCGTCATATTCAGGTATTCTTTCGCCAAGATATCTCTGATAACGTATTCTCAAATTCAGGTTCGGCTCAAGAGTCAATTCTTTAAAGAAGGTATCCGAATGTGTGAGTTTTCTCGAAGAAATATGGTGAAAAAGTGTGCTGAAAGTGCAGTTTTTACGCGCTAAAAAATTCATAACTTGAAGATCGTGACTCATTTTGAACCCGTTCTGGTGGACAAAATTCTGTCTTGACATTATCTACGTTTTCATCTCTCACGGCTGGAAGCCAATTTCGATCAGAAGGTCTTCAAAAATGTGGATTTATCAAGTATTTTCATACAGAAAATTTGTGACAGAAGTTTATTTGCGTCATGTTTAGAAAATCATAACTTGGTCGATTTTCATCGTATCGAGCTGGTTCCGGCGCCAAAGTTTCACAAATTGAGTTGGCTACATTTTCAAAGAAGGTATTGAGTTCAAACGGTATTCAAAAGGCCTTCGTTTTTTGCTCAGAGTGCGTGACACACCGAAAATCCTGAATGCTGAATATTATTTCATCTGGGCCGAAACTTCGAAAATTCATAACTCGGTCAATTTTTATCGGATTGGGCTTATATTTTTACACAAGGTCCCTGACTTATAGATCTATAACTTTGCTTCAAAAGTCGAGACCAAATTATGCACCGATCAATACCAGTTTTTTATTGAAGAACGTGTCAGAGTCGACACTGAAGCCCAAAATAAGTTTGTCTGAGCTGAAACTTCAAAAATTCATAACTAATTCACCGTTTATCCGATTGAGTCGATTTTCGGACAGGAGTTAGTTCTCGATGTCGGCTACATTTTGTTTTCACATTTCAACTTCAAAAAATGCACTTAAGTCCCTGCGATTTAGCCTGGAAAGTGACGAATTCAAGTGAACATTGGAGGTCCAATTGCACATTCAAAACCCATTTTCTTTACCCTAATTTCCATTATATAATCACCTTCTTTTCACACAAACCAGAGAAAAAAAAAGAAAGAGGAAAAGAGAGAAAAAACTTTGCCACAACACTGTTGGAATATCAAACTCTTTCAAGAACCCTAAAACCTTGAAATCCTTATTACAAATCCCTCTCTCACTACAAACGAGCCATCACAGTTACAAACCAACACCTCACTACTTCTTCAGTAAGGGTAAGGCTGACTTGATCTCCATGATCCTAATTTTCCAGTAAGGCATAAAAGCATTCAGGCCACTGATTTTCCAGTAAAGGTAAGATTGATTTGATCTCCATGATCAAAAGGGTATAATCATTCATACATGCCATGTTGTGCCTAAACATTAAATTTCTTCATATATTGGCTTTATTTGCATTTTATGATTTTATTTAATGTGTTCGTGAGATTCAACACTGCAGATTTAGACAGGATTCCAGGTTCATTAAGGAACGTTGAGGCCAAAAGCCAAATGGCCAAAACAAAATATTTTACACATGACACCAATACATGGCGAGACAGACATCCTGAGAAGATTAAGGAAAGTTGAGGCCAAAACGTAAATGGCCAAAAGCCAAAAGCCAAATGGCCAAAGTAGAACAACTTATGCATGATGAGGCCAGAACACAAATGGCCAAACCACTCCAATTCACCTCCAAAAAGGGGACAAAAACCCCCCAAGGTATTGTATTTTCTTTCTTTTCCTTATTTTATTTATTTCAATTATTCCTTTTTTTAATTAATTCCTTTAATTTAACTTATTTTCATAAAATATAAAAAATAGTAAAAAACAGAAAAGTCATAAAAATCAAAATATATTTATTTAATTAATATTTTTTGTAAATAAATTTCACTAATAATTAATTATTTATTTTTATAAATCAAAATTGCATGTAAATAATTAGATTAATTTTAGGTTTAATTTTAACATGTTTTTCTTAATAAATAAAAAAAATTAGAATTAGGGTTAATATTTTAATTTCATTTAATCTTTCTCATAAAAATACATAAAAAAACATAAATACCAGAAACTCAAAAAATTTTTTTTTCTTTTTTCTCTTTAATTTCATTAGTTTAATCATTTAATTTAATTTCATTAAAAAGGGTCCAACGCCCTCGTTTCCAATTTTAATTCATATTCGCGCATTTTTATTTATTTCCTTCTTTTAAATATTTATGTAACTCTCCCAAAGCCTTGTAAACTTAATTTCTCGCACTTTACTTTATTTCTTTATTTTATGTCAAATCGGGTCCTGAATTTTAATTTGGCGATATGGACCCGCGCCTTTGTAATAGTTTAGGAATTTTATCTTTCCGCACTTTTTAACTGTTAAATAAATGCATGCAAGAATGAATGACAAAAAAATAAAAACAAACGCATAGATCACCCATGACATGACAAAAGACAAAATATCTGAAAACGACACACAAATCACACACCACCTCTAGGGTACGCCTCACTGTTGCCTTGCCTCGAAAGGTGATCGTCGAGTAGAGGATGTCTTAGTAAGTCCTCATGATCCAAGAACCTGGCATGAGGGTAGCTTCTAAGGTGTCTTCCTATTGCTTTGGTGATCACCATGTCCCGAACCTCGAATTGACCCGAACACCTCCAACGGTGGTGCTACCTACCTCTCAATGGTGGGATGACACTACTTTAAAGGACATTTACACAGACGAATTCCTTAGGGTAGGTAGACGACTCGTGGATACTTGCTCTAATTCAAAACAAAACAAATCAAAAATACTTTTCACACCAACACATTTTCAAAAAGCTTTCGAAAGCATTTTTCAAACACTCTTGAGGACCGATACAAGAGTCGAACTGAAATTTTCAAAGAAACTTTTTAAAACCCACATTGAAAAGCAAACAAACCTTTTTGAAAACACAATGAGCAAGTATCTAAGAGCCCATGGATAACCATGGATAGAAAGGGTGCTAACACCTTCCCTTTTTATAACCTACCTCCCGAACCGAGAGCAATCTCTATAAGGAATTTTTCTGTGCTTTTGTCCTTTCCATTTGGAGAAAATAAAAGACGGTGGCGACTCTTGCTTACCGCGACATTTCGCGAACCAGCGTTAAACAGTCAGCTCCAGATCCACCGATCACAAGTCTCTTTGGGCAAAACAAAATAATTCAAATGATCATAGTCCCTCGATGACGCTTTCGAAAGTTGCCTAAAAATGATCAAGTCTCTCCAAGGAAAAATTGCCCAAAGATACTTGGCACCATTGCAATTATGGTCTAAACGATGACCCGCGCCCGTCCCTTTCACATCCTAACACAAGATTGTCCACCAAATGCAATGGTGGAACAAAATTGTTAAAAAGGGTTAAAAACATAGAAGAAATCTTTGAGAAATTTAGGAGTAGACAAACTCTTAGTTACTTGAATCAAACTTGCAAAACAAAACACTTGCCTATTTTTCAAACCACACATCACTACACTTTCAAAACAACTTTCAAAAACATTGAAAACCTTTTCAAAAGACATACACCTTTGTATACATCCCAACATGGATCATTACAAAGGTTGCCACCACATTGGCTTCTTTTCAAAACATTTTTCAAACCCACACACACAAAGCACCATTTCAAACAATTGAGAATTAAGGCAAGTTGATCTAAGCAAGTAACTAAGAGCCCATGGATAACCATGGATAGAAAGGATGCTAATACCTTCCCTTTCTATAATCTACTCCCCGAACCCAAGAAAACATCTCAAAGGTTTTTACTGTGCTTTTTAAACCTTTCCTTAGGATAAAATAAAAAGTCGGTGGCGACTCTTGCTTAACCGAAACATTTGCGAAAACAAACGCAAAACCTCTAGTCAGTTCTCCCACCGTATCACACCCATGGATAACCATGGATGAAAAGGGTGCTAATACATTCCCTTTTCATAATCTACCCCCCGAACCCACGAAACATCTCAAAAGGTTTTTCCTGTGCTTTTTAACCTTTCCTTTAGGATAAAATAAAAAGTCGGTGGCGACTCTTGCTAAACCGAACAAGTGCGAATACAAACGCAAAACCTCAAGTCAGTTCTCCCACCGTATCACACGCACCTCCCCAAATCAGTGCTGAAGAACAAAGAAGGTATGGGCTGGGCTTATAGGGTTATGTATCTCTCTCATAATAACATCATCTGGACTCTCAAGGGTATGGACGAGGTGGCTATCATTGATCACCGTGGGGAGTACCCCAATGTTCCACTGATAGGAACCAATGGAGGAATTTCTTACAACCCGTGCTTAGCCTTACGTCAGTTTGGGAGAACCATAAGAGAAGGACCTCATGAGATGCTAATTCCTAGTATCATCTTTGATTTTCAAGGGGATAGCGACGAGCAACGTCGCAGATTCATAAGGGCTTGGGATAGAGTTCATAGATCTGATCCACATGAGTTGGGCCCAAAGACTTCACTTCCAATGGAGCCATATCTCATATGGGTTTGTATCCGTGCCCAAAAGTTGGGTATGCCATATGAATCCATCCGGCCTATCATTGTTGAAGTTGCTAATGAAGAGGGGGTTCTTCCTACCATCCTCCATCCTTATATGCCCACTGACATTGGGGCACTGAAAAGGTCTTGGATGCAGTTGAGAGAGGAACAGGATGCTTACCGAGAGAAGTTCAACGAGCAAGAGCAGAAGATCCAGAGGTTGACTAGGCAGCTGGAGAACGAGCGGATTCTTAATGACTGTGTCCGCACCGACAAGAAGAGACCATGGGAGCACTGATTGACCTTTGATTGTTTCCTTTCCAGATTTTATTTACTTTTCAGTATTTCCATTCTTGTAACGCCTTAAGGGAAATTTGTTGAACAATTTAAATTTAAAAGTTTATCTAATAAAGTGTGTTTTCTTTCTGGTTTACGAATTTGAATCTCTCGATTGTCTTTGAAATCATGTCATACGCATTTCATCCCATGCACTTCATCAACAGGTACCCATTACAGGGCTCTTATCTTCTTCGTTGTTTATTTCAGCACTCATCATGTCTGCTGAACCTTCAACTGAGCAAGCAATCAATGCCCTACAGGCCCAGAATGCCCAATCCCAAGAGCTGTTCATGAATCTAGCTAAGGGTCAGCAAGATCTGAAGACCCTGATTCTGAAAGAGAAGAAGAAGAAGAAGAAGAAGAAGAGGACAATCCTGTTTAACACGGGACACAGGTTTGGAAATAGGCTTCAGAATGAAGTTGATTTGACCACCTCATCTGGAGGGAAAGATAGTCAGGAAGAAAGGAGGGCTCCTAGCCCTGTGGTCTCCGACAACGAGACGGACTTCGACGAAGACCATTATCCTCCTGCTGAGGATAGATACAAACAACTGGAAGACCGGTTGAGTGCTATGGAGGTTCAAAAAGTGCCTGGTCTGGACTTTGGTGATTTAGGTCTATCATTTGGGGTGGTGATTCCCCACAAATTCAAGGCACCAGCCTTTGCTAAGTATGACAGAGTTTCTTGTCCGAAGCTGCACCTCCGGTCATATGTAAGGAAGATTCAGTCGTACACCGATGATAAGAACTTGTGGATCCATTTCTTTCAAGACAGTCTCTCAGGGACTCAGCTTGAGTGGTTCTACCAGTTGGACGGAGCCAGTATTCACAGTTGGGAAGATTTGGCTACTGCTTTCTACAGGCAATACCAGTACAACTCCGACCTCGCTCTCACGCATACCCAACTCTAGGGTATGTCAATGGGAAAGCGTGAAGGATTAAAAGATTGTGCCCAGAAGTGGAGGGACCTCGCTGGAAGAGTACAACCACCTTTGGCTGATCGGGAGCTTGTGGATATGTTTCTGGGGACCTTGTCTGGTCCATTTTTCAACCATCTGATTGGAAGCTCTTCGTCTGGGTTTACAGAGCTGATTATGACCGTTGAGAGGATTGAGGCTGGTATTAAGGCTGGTAAGATACAGAAGGGTGCCTCATCAAGCACCGAGAAGAAGCCCTTTAAGAAGGAGTCCAGTGTTGTCTACAGTTCAAGAAGCCAGAGTAGACCTGAACACCGCCAAGATATTAATGCGGTTGTTATTTCAAAACCTGCTGGTGCTCTACGGCACAACAATCAACAGAAGGATGATATACCTCGAAGGAAATTCACCCGTCTCAACATGACCTTATCTCATATTCTGCCACAGTTGCTGAAGACCAATCTGCTGATTCCAAGGGAAGCACCGAAGAATCCAAATACAACATCACCAAAGTATAACCCCAATGCCCGTTGTGCTTATCACTCTGATAGTCCGGGGCATAATACAGATGATTGTTGGACTTTAAATAATAAGATACAAGACTTAATTGATGCTAAGGAGATTGAGTTCGATGCGTCCGAAAGACCTAATGTTGTGACTGCTCCTATGCCCAAGCATGGAGTAAATGCTATAGATGAAGACTCATTTGTGGTTTCTGTGAACGACATTGTTACCCCTTTGATGACTGTGAAGAAGAACCTTTTGCTAGCCGATTTATTTCCGGGCTGTGACGAGGGTTGCCGTATGTGTTCTGTTCTACCTACCGGTTGCCATCTCTTGAAATCAGGTGTCCAACGCCTGATGGATAGTAAAGAAATTCTATTTGAGAAGACTGTTGTTCCCTCAGTTCCTACTGAAGAAGTTTCCATTATCACCATTTTCGACAATTCTTCCAAGGCTCCCTCGAGAAAGCCTGTTAGAATTACATCTGTCCCAAGAATCGCACTTGTGATCATCACCGTTCTGGGACCCATCCCCTATACCTCTGATAAAGCTGTCCCTTGGCATTATGGGGCTGATGTTTATTTTCATGGAGTTAAGCAAGAGTTGGATGCTCATACCGACGTCAGCAATATTGTTGGACCTGCTAAAGTCACCCGTAGCGGAAGACTTTTCTCACCTGATATATCTCCACCCACTGCCCGAAGACCTGTTGTTATTACACCTGCCAGTGTACCTGCTACCATTCATGTTCAAGTTCTTATTCTTACCCCTGTCACCGAGTCATCTGACACTCGGGGCAAAGGGATCACCACTGATGTGCCTACCCAGACGGAGGCACCAAAGACGATTACTGTTGAAGCTTCTAAACAAGAGATGGAAGAGATTCTGAAAATTATTAAAAAGAGTGACTACAATGTAGTTGAGCAGCTAGGGCAAACCCCATCCAAGATTTCTATATTGTCACTGTTGCTATGCTCATAGGCCCATGCCAAGGCTCTGATTACCTTTTTGAAGACTGCCCACGTACCACAAGAGACGTTAGCTGATCAGTTTACAGATTGCGTGGCTAATTTGACTGCTGATAATGGGTTGGGTTTCTCTGACGCCGACTTAACTGCTAAGGGGAAGAATCACAATGATGCCCTGCATGTCTCCATTGAATACAGGGGCACTACTCTTGCACATGTATTGGTGGATACTGGTTCCTCATTGAACGTATTTCCTAAGAAAGCTCTAGACCGGTTGGACTATGAAGGGTTAGAGCTGAAACCAAGCAACATTATCGTCAGGGCCTTTGATGGGTCTAAGAGGATGGTGCATGGAGAAGTTGATATTCCAATCAAGGTTGGTTCTCAGGTTTTCAACTCTACATTCTATGTGATGGACATTAGGCCATCTTATTCTTGTTTGCTGGGTCGCCCATGGATCCACAAAGCTGGGGCCGTAACCTCAACGCTCCACCAGAAGCTGAAGTACCCGGTGAAAGGGAAGATTGTGACAGTACAAGGAGAGGAAGAGTACATGGTTAGCCACCTCAACTCTTTCCGATATGTAGAGATGTATGGGGAGTTTATTGAGACCCCATTTCAACATTTTGAAGAGGTTCCCCAGACACTAGCGTCAGCTGAGAATGTTGTTGAAGACTCTCCTATGAAGATGGCTTCCTTAAAGGATGCCCGGGCTGTCGTCGAGAAAGGTGGGTGTGCAAATTGGGGCCGACTCCCTGATTTTACACAGAAGACTAACAAGTTTGGTTTGGGTTTCACTGCAGAAGCTTAAAAGGCTGTTCGGAATACACGGATCAGGAGACCTCCCGTGTTCATCAGCAACTCGGGAGTGAATGCCATTGAAGACGATGTAGAAGAGTCTGAGTTCGACAGCTGGATCTATCCTACAACTGACGGTGGACAATGCAACTGGACAGCAAAGGACTTCATCCCTATTACTTTTGTTACCCAGTAATGAAACTTTTTGTTTTGAATCTGTAACAGACAATGTTTTAAAACTTTATGGCCCGGTGTCTTACCCGGGGCACTGTGGTGTCATTTATGAGGGCTTTATGTGTGTCATTTTCATATATCATTAATAAAAGCATTGGATGTTCTTGCATTTCAAATTTTGCGCTCCTTGTTTTTCTTTATTATATATTGCAAAACAGCTATTTTACACACACTCACATATACAGGTCCACATCCACTCTGGATCTCACTGGTAACGACTCTTCTACTGCCAGTTATGACTTCGAAAATCCGATCAACTTAGCCGAAGACGAAGGTGAAGATGATTGCGAAGTGCCTGGTGAAGTTGCAAGACTGCTACTCCAGGAAGAGAGGGTTATTCAGCCGCACGAAGAGCCGGTGGAATCAGTGAATCTGGGTACTGAGACAGACAAGAAGGAAGTCAAGATCGGTGCAAATCTGGAGCTTAGTGTGAAGCAACGGTTGATCCAGATGCTGCATGACTACGTTGAGATCTTTTCCTGGTCTTATGAAGACATGCCTGAGTTGGATACTGATATTGTGGTTCATCGCCTGCCTACCAAGGAAGATTGTCCTCCCGTGAAACAGAAGGTCCGCCGAATACGCCCAGAGATGTCAGAGAAAATCAAGGCTGAAGTAATGAAACAGTTTGACGCCGGTTTTCTAGCAGTTACTTCTTACCCTCAGTGGGTGGCCAACGTGGTTCCTGTGCCGAAGAAGGATGGTAAGGTTCGAATGTGTGTTGACTACAGGGATCTGAGCAGGGCAAGCCCCAAAGATGACTTCCCTCTACCTCATATCGACGTTCTGGTTGACAACACTGCTCAGCACAAGGTATTCTCCTTTATGGATGGTTTCTCCGGTTATAATCAGATCAAGATGGCTCCCGAAGACATGGAGAAGACAACATTGGTTACTCAGTGGGGTACCTTTTGCTACAAGGTCATGCCTTTTGGACTAAAGAATGCTGGGGAAACGTATCAGCGTGCCATGGTTGCTTTATTTCATGACATGATCCATCATGAGATTTAGGTATACGTCGACGATATGATTGCAAGGTCCCAGACTGAGGAGGAACACCTTGACCATCTGCAGAAGCTGTTTGACAGGTTGAAGTTGTACAAGCTGAGGGTACAGCCCACTTGGTTGCCTTCGGACGTTGTCATTGAGTATAGGAAGTTTTAGAGGTCGCCCTCTTGTCCAAAGATCATAGTTGCCTCGAAACGATTGCCTCGGAAAAATGATCTAAGACATTAGGGTTACCGCTAAGGCGTCCTAACATTGCTTTAGTGACCACACGTCCCTTAATCGAATTGATCCTTAAAACTCCAACGACGGTGCTACCTACCCATCAATAGTTGGATAGCATTGTCTAAAGGACATTAGCACAGATTGATTCCCTTTTCGAGTAGGTAGATGGTTCTTAAGTACTTTCTCTCTCAAAACAAAACAAAACTTTTCGCACTTACACCTTTCAAACAAAAACTTCTTTCAAACCCACAAACACAAAGAAAAGCAAATTTTGAAAACACTTTGAGCAAGTACCTAAGAGCCCGTGGATAACCACAGATATAAAGGGTGCTAACACCTTCCCTTTCTATAATCTACCCTCCGGACCCGAGAAACATCTCGAAAAAGGAATTTTTCTGTGCTTTTTTTCCTTTCCTTGTTGGATAAAATAAAAGACGGTAGCGACTCTTGCTTACCGCGACATTTTGCGAAAACAAACGCAAACCAGCATTCCAAAAAACAGTCAGTTCTCTCCCACCGTATCACATATACATATTTAATATATATATATATATATATATATATATATATATATATATATATATATATATATATATATATATATATATATATATATATATATATATATATATATATATATATATATATATATATATATATATATATATATATATATATATATATATATATATATATATATATATATATATATATATATATATATATATATATATATATATATATATTACTAAATAATTAGAACAAAAACACAAAAATATTACACTTTCATTTTTATTATTATTTTATACTAAAAAACACTTTTTCAATATATTTTTATTTTTGTGCATATTAATATATTTTTGTATATAAATAATAGGTAATATTATTTTCTTAAGAAAATTAGGGTTTACCCCTTTAATAAAATAAAATTTTTTTTTTATTTTTTTATATGTTTTTTTACATTTAAAAATACTTTGCATATATAAAAACTTTTTTTGCATAATACATTTTTATTTAATATTTATTTATTTTTGTTTATTTAAATATTGTACATTTAAATATTATGCATTGTAAATTCAATTTGGTTGTAATAATTTAGGGTTTTAATTTCTTGCAAAATAATCCCCTATTCAAAATTATACCCCCCCCCCTCCCTATATCAAAGTTGTAATAGCTTAGATTTATTTTTACGCACTTAACGCTTTCAATTATGCCATGATTAGAGAATTAGGGTTTGTATGCAAAATCAAAACCAACAAATAGTTTGACCTAATCAAAGACAAAAAGTGCATGAAAAATGAACACAATACACACTTGCACCCCTAGGGTTACAATCCACTTGTTGCCTTCAAAAATGGGCCATGGTATGCATGTTAAGTACTTTGGCAAAACAAAAACAAACAAAAAATCATAGTCCCTCGATGACGCTATCTGAGTTGCCTAAACAAAATGATCAAGTCCCTCAAGAAAATTGCCAAAAATACTTAGCACAATTGCTATCATGGTCTATACGATGACCCACGCCTGTCCCGTTTAACATCCTAACACAAGGTTTTTCACCTAATACAATGGTGAAACAACCCTGTTAAAAGGGTTAAAAACATAAGAAAGATCTTTGAGTAAAATAGGGTAGATAGCTCTTAGTTACTTGATCAAAAGCTTGCAAAACATCCTTGTTATTTTCAAACACACTTCACAACACAATTTCAAAACCCTACTTTCAAACATTGAAAACTTTTCAAAAGACAAAAACACCTTTGTATACATTCAAACAAGAATCATTACAAAGGTTGCCACAACGATGGCCTCTTTTCAAAACATCTTTCAAAACCACACACAAAGCACCATTTCAAACAATTGAAGAGCACCATTTCAAACAATTGAAAAGCAAAGCAAGTGATCTAAACAAGTAACTAAGAGCCCATGGATAACCATGGATGAAAAGGGTGCTAATACCTTACCTTTCCATAATCTACTCCCCGAACCCAAGAAAACATCTCAAAGGTCTTTCCTGTGCTTTTTGACCTTTCCTTAGGATAAAATAAAAATTCGGTGGCAACTCTTGCTAAACCGAAACATTTGCGAACACAAACGCAAAATCCCAAGTCAGCTCTCCCACCGTATCACACATTGATTATACCAATCTCAATAGGGATTTCCCTAAAGACACTTACCCCTCCCCAATATAGATAAATTGGTAAAAAATTATGCGGGTTTTAAATTTCTCTCTGTTTTACCCTAAAATTTCCCCTCCTATTTTCTTCAAAACATGCTAACAAAGGTCTCAAATACTCAAAACTACTCAAGAGTTGACTGGTCAAACCTCCTCCTAAGCAAGGGTCTACAACTAGGGTTTTGTGCTTCTCAAGGAATATTGGGTTACAAGGGTCTCAAATGACTTTCATGGTTCATCATGGGTCTTCAATAATGCTTATGTCAAGCTTCAAGTCTTGCATCACATGATTGCTCAGTCAATGGCTCAGAAGATTGAAAGTCAACTATATTAGGTAAAAAGTCAACTATGGTGAACATGCAGTCAAACTTCAAGATTTTTTTGTAAAAATCAACATTTTGAAGTGATATTCATCATTTGATCAAGGTTTGATCATGATTCCTCAAGGAAAGCCCTCAAATTATCAAAGGTCAAAAATTGCCAAATTAAGGTTTTTATTGAAGATGACTGATCATTGACTTTTGACCTAGTGAATGACCTAATGGCTTAAAGCATGATCTCAAAGGCTCAAATACAACATCTTGACCTAATTACACGACTCAAGACATTTCCAAAGATACAAGTGATTGATAGTTGAAGAATTGAATCCATTGATAAAAAGTCAACAGTCACACAAAAGTCAAACTTTGGCTTTTTGGTCAACATTGGAATTCAAAAATCAAGAATCTTAAAAAACATTCAAAACTATCAAACTTTATCATCAAGAATCAAGAAAGTCAACAAAATTCAAAATTGAAGATTTTCAAACACTTAGAAAAAATTCAAGTATTTTGTGCTTAGAAAACCCTAACTTCACAAGCAAGTTTCCTCAAGATACAAACTGATTCAAGGAAAACTTTAAACATGAAAGTTGTAGGGATTAATGAATTCTACAACTTTGTTAATGTGGTATGATCCTCAAAAAGTGCTTGGATTAAGAGATATGGGCCCATGAAGTTCTGATACTTTTTATCTAACACTTAGAAATATTTTTGATCAGTTTTTCATCTCAACTTCTTGGCCAATTTTCACCAATTTCCCTGTTGATTTAGCCAAAGTGGTCAACATGAAAGTTGAAGATCATGTTATAAGCTTTACAAAATGTCCAAAAGCATTAAAGGATCATGCTTGAGATGAGAGTTTCTAAGAGACAACATTGGGCATTTTTGCTTGGATTAGAGGTAATTTCTTTGATGAACATATAGCCAAATCTCATAACCTTGCTACACAACCTCCCTTTTCAGGTCTATTAGCTTGAAAATATCTCCATAATCATAATATTACACTTTCTTTATGGCTATTATCCAATTGACTCAAGCCTTATCCAATGCATTATGCCATTTTTGGAACTAAAGCTAACACTTCCATTCTTGTAAAGTGACTTTAATCATAAAGTCCACTCTCCTTGAGTATCTAAATTTTTTCCTCTACACACACTCAACCTAAAAGATTAGATAAGCATGCTTAAAATATCCAACAACTCTATGAGACAAGTTACAATGCACTGGAACTATGTTCTTCAAGGTTACTTCATAACTAAGTTTCCAAACCATAACGTGTTATCTTGCAAATTTGGTTACTTCAACTTCTCAAACCTTTTGCCTATAAATAGTGTGGTCATTTGCAAGCCAAGACACGAATTCGCAGCCTAAACACTTCTTCAATCTCTCCAAAACCAGAAATAGCAACATTATTCCAAGTTTGAAGCTCAAAGTCCATTTCTTCGAATTTTCAAACCCTTGCATTTTCTATGAAAATCAATCATCCAAACACTTTCTAAACATCATTTATAAGTTGTTAATCACTTCCATTCACCCATGAAACACCTCTAACCCAAAATGACTCTCAAAACCACCATTGTTGCACATTTTAAGCTTCCAACATCCAACTTCAAACCCGCTCATGAATTTTCCTCTTTTATCATTCAAACACCTTAGGTACATAATATAGAAGTTGTCCAAACACCTGAACAACTTCCGGAACATCTCCATCATCATCTTCCATTCTAAAACCCGAGCTCTACACATTGAGTTAGGGAGGATAATTCATCGAGTCTCAAGGAAATATAAGCATTGGAACATGTTTATGGAGGTCCAAGGAAGCTTTTGGAATCTTTTATTTGCACCTGGAAGCATCCATAGGCGTCCTGAGTTTTCACTTCAAGAGGTAAGTTTTCTAAACTGTGATATCTTCATACAAGCATCATTGGCATAAATTCCCTAAAGAGAAATGCACATATCATCATTATAAAGCTAACCATGTCCTTAAATTGCATTTTAATTAATTATGTGATGAAAATTTTGGAACTGAAGTTTCTGAACCGCTAGGGTTTCAATTTGGTACTGAGAAAATTTTGTTTCAATCTTTAATCTATATCTTTTGAAAATTATATGGTTGGATTCCTTGTTAAAAATCAAGCAAGTTTGGTCTTTACAACTTTCGATTTGGTTGAGAAATAAAGGATTTACAAAATTGAAAATGGTGAAGTTATGTTGTACAACACGGGGAAGAAGAAGAAGGAGATAGCAAATTTCAAAATTTCAAACTTGTTTTATAATATATTTACTAGGGGGCATTTCATAATCGAATGAAACAGCCACCCCAGTGGTAAACCATGCGTGCGTATAACTAGAGGGACCTGGGTTCGAGCCCCAGTGGTACCCTTTTGCATAATTTCATTTTTGTCACTTATTTTCAACTATATCTTTTGGCATCAAATTTAATCTTTTCAAGCTGATTTTGTGCACACTCTTAATTTATTATATCTATTTTATGATCATGTGAAAAAAAAACCCAAAAATATTATAATTTCTTAGGTTTTAAATTTCTTTTCCTTTTCACCATCTCCACGCGTTTATTTATTTTCGCATCATTATTTTCATAATTATATAATTGTTAAGGGATGTAATAGATAAAATAGGATTTAATTTACTTTTCTCCCCATTCATAAATTTGTACTCCCATTCCCGAAGCGTTGTAATAGCGTAGGACATTTAATTTTCGTAATTTACTGCTTTCCTTATAACTGTTAGTTTAATAGGATTGTATGGCCAGATATAAAACAAAGCACTAGATAACCATAAATCCAAAATAAATTAACTGAAACCAAAACACTTCGCACACGCGCACCTCTAGGGTGACCCTCACATGTTGCCTCGGATAAAAACAGTCATGTCCCTCGACACATGGGATGCTTTAGGAAAGACCCTCGGTTAAAAGATCGTAGTCCCTCGATGACCCTTCGATGCTGCCTTCGATAAACAATCTTAGTCCCTTATGAAAATTGCTAAAGCATCCTACAAGTTGCCTTCTATGACTGTACGATGACCCGCGTCTGTCCCTCATATACAACGATAAGGCTTCCTACTAACTAATGGTAGGGTAGCACCATCTAAAGGAGGAGGAAAATAACAAAGACTTCTTTGATTAGGTAGAACGCTCGTAGTCGCTTGCTCACAAACTTTTCAAAACAAAACATCTTTCCATTAAACAACACTTTATTTCATAATATTTTCAAAACAAACATTTTTGTATATATTCTCAACGATACGAGAATCATTACAAAAATGTCGCACTTAGGCATTTTCAAAATATTTTCAAACATACACAAGCATAAAGCATTTCTAAAAAGTGAGCTTGCGATTAAGAGCCCGTAGAAAACTACGGATGAAAAGGGTGCTAACATCTCCCCTCTTCATAACCTACCCCCCTTACTCAGAAAATTCACAAAAGGTATTTCCTGTTCTTTTCACCCTTTCCTTTATTGGATAAAAGAAAAGTTGATGGCGACTCTTGCTATCCGCAACATTTGCGATAAAACGCAAAACCCAAAATTCATTTCTCCCACCATATTACACTCTCGTCCATGGATGCGTATTCTGGATACAACCAGATTCCCATGGCTAAAATGGATAAAAAATACAC
This sequence comes from Vicia faba, assembly GCA_948472305.1. Classification (NCBI taxonomy): domain Eukaryota; kingdom Viridiplantae; phylum Streptophyta; class Magnoliopsida; order Fabales; family Fabaceae; genus Vicia; species Vicia faba. Next base: position 334,302,711 of record OX451739.1, on the reverse strand, counting down.
GGCCTTCATGACCGAATCGGGAAACTATTACTATAACATAATGCCCTTCAGAATGAAAAACGCGGGTGCTTCCTATCAGCGCATGATGAACAAAATCTTCTGAGGAGAGATCACAAACATGCTCAAAGTCTACATGGATAACATGATCGTGAAATCCCAAGAGGAAACCGATCATGTGCTCCACCCCATAAAGGTCTTCAAACAAGCAAGAAGAGTCAAAATGCATTTCAACCCGGAAAAATGCACCTTCGGCGTGCGAGCGGGCAAGTTCCTTGGCTTCTACTTAACAGAACGAGGAATTGAAGAAAAACCCGAAAAATGTTGAGAATTATCTGAGATTCCAACCTTGGGCTTGAAAAAATAAATCCAAACTATAAACGGAATGCTCACATCATTGTCCTGGTTTGTGGCAAAATCTGCCCAACACGCACTCCCATTTTTCAAACTTCTCCACAAAGAAGTTGTGTTCGAATGGACCGAAGAGTGTGAGCACGCCCTCCCCGACCTCAAACAGACATTATCTCAACCCCTGTTACTTTGAAGTCCAGACAAGGAAGAAACCCTCTACCTATACCTGGTTGTATCTTCTGAGGAAGTCAGCACTACCCTCATTCGGGAGATCCCCGAAGAGCAGAGACCCATATACTTCACGATCAAAGTCTTACAAGGACCTGAAGTAAGATACCAGCAGATCAAGAATGTAGCCTTAGCACTCATCAATGCAGCAAGGAGACTAACACACTATTTTCTGACCCACACGATCATCGTCCGAACAGAGCAACCAATAAAGCAATAACTCAATCGGCCTGATATGGCAGGCAGAATGCTCAAATGGTCATTAGAGCTCTCTGAGTTCGACGTCAGGTACGAAAGAAGGAAATCCCTTAAAGCATAGGTGTTGGCCGATTTTGTAGCAGAGATGACATCCCCATACACCACAAAGGTGGCACACAAGTGGACCATCTTCGTGGACGGAGCTTCCAGCTTGACAGGAAGCGGGGTTGGCATTATGCTAGAAAATGGAGAAGAAACACTGTTGTACCCCAAAATTTTCCCTCTCTTTTCTCAAGACATTTCTCACCAAAGATCTCAAATGCTCAAGGGTTCTCAAGGGTTTGATCGGATAAGCTCACCTCCTAAGCACTGAGCCTCCAAATTAGGGTTTTGATTTTCTCAAAGAAAATTGGACTTTTTATGCCTCAAATGACTTTAATAGTTCATTATAGGTCTTCAAGATTGCTCATACCAAGTTTTAAGCCTTGCATCATAAATTTTCTCAGTGAATTGCTCAGATGACTAAAAATCAGTTGTATTGGGTAAAAAGTCAATTGTGGTCAATATACAGTCAAACTTCATGATTTTTGGCCAACATAAACACTTTGAGGTCATATTCATCAATTGATAAAGGGTTGATCACAATGCCTCAAGAAAAGCATTCAAATCATCAAAGGGGCAAAATTGACCAAATTAGGGTTTTGTTTGAGAATGATTGATTAGTGATTCTTGACCTAGTACATGACCTAATGACTTGAAGCATAATCTCAAGGACTCAAACACAACATGTTGACCTAATTTAATGGCTCAAATCATTTCTCAAGATCATTAGACTGACATTTGAAATTGATCAACTGATGAAAAGTCAACTAATACACAAAAAGTCAAACTTTGACTTTTTCGCTCAACATTGAATTTTAAAGATCAAGATTCATCAAGACCTTCAAAAATATCAAACTTGGTCAACAAGAATCAAGAAATTCAATAAAGTCCACAAAAAGTCAAAGTTTTCAATACTTAGAAAAGTTCAAAGTGTTTTTAACCTTGATGATTTCACTACTTCATGACAATTTTTCACCAAGATGCAAGATGATTCAAGGAAAACTTTCAACATGAAAGTTGTAGATCTTGATGAATAAAACAACTTTTTCCCTAAGGGTTGATGTCAAAAAACACTTAGATTTGAAGATATAAGCTCATAAAGTCATGACATTTTTCATAAAAACACTTAGTGAAAATTTTAGCAAGTTAGGCAGATTTTTTGTCCTAAATTCTTGGCCAATATTCAACAAGTTGCAAGATGATTTAGCCAAAGTGGTCAACATGAAGGTTGTATACAATGTTTCAAGCTTTCCAAAATGTCCAAGAACCTGAAGAGATCATTTTTGAGCTAGGAGATTCGAAGAGATGAAGTTGGGCATCCATTCTTGAATTACAAGTCATTTTCTTGATGAACACATAATCCAATCTCAATGTTATGATGCATAATATTGATTTGCAGGACTCTTGACTTGAAAATCTATCTATAATCATATGTTTATACAACTAATTAAGCTATGATCCAAGAGCTTGAGCCATTTTCCAATTGATCATTCCATTAATGGAACAAAGTTCACACTTCCATTTTGGAAAAGTGACTTTAATCATAGAGTCAACTCAACTTGAGCCCATACATTGTTGATTCTGACTCCAAAACATTTTAAAGCAAGAAGCAACATATCTAAAGCCTCATAACCACCCTACAAGTCCTTGTACCATACATTGGAACTATGTTTGTCAAGCTTGCTTCAAAAACAAGTTTCAAGACCATAACATGTGATTCCTTGTTTCTGATCACTAGAGCCTTCAAAACCTTTCCTCTATAAATAGAGGAGCCATTTTCAACCTAATACACGAATTTTACAAGCCCTCAAACTCTCTCAAACCAAAATTTGCACAAAAACCTCCATAGCTTGTCATTTCTGACCTTGAACTTCCATCTCACAATCTACTTATGTGTTTCCTCTCCAAATCAATCACAAAGCTTCCATACATCATATATAACTCATCCACATACCTGTTTCACAATTGTAACTCCATCTTCATCATCTTCTAAACTCAAAAACTCAGCTCTACAACTTGACTTCTCCAGCACGATTCATACACTTTCAGCACAAAGTAAGAGTTGCATTAGCTTCCTAGGAGTCCAGTGAAGCTATCCAGATCATCACCACACCTCCAGGGTTGCTCAAACTCCATACATGATTTCCAGTTTTGAGGTAAGTTTTCTCAACTTTAAACTCTCTCTACAAGCATCATTAATGGTTACTCTGAATAAAAAATGTAGACATCATAGCCCTGAAGCTAACCATGCCTTTAGTTTTCATTTATGGTGCCTGAGTGATGCGAATTTTGAGTTTAAACTTTCTAAAAGAATTAGGTTTTATTTGGTACCAACAGAAATTAATGTTCATCTTTGATTTATACGTTAAGTTATTTACATGGTTGAATTCATATTGAAAAATAAAGCAAGTTTCATGTTTATACTTTTGCAAATGGTTGAGAAATGAGCAAGATCAGAAATTTTAAAATGTAACAATGGTGATGCTGGCGCGAGGTTAGGGATAAAGTGTCATCAGGAGAGGTTTTACTTTATATTTATTGCAAATTGTATTACTCATTATTAAAACATCCACCCCAGTGACAGAGGAAGCGTGTGTAAGGCATTGAACTATAGGGACCTGGGTTCGAGCCCTAGTGGTACCCTTTTGTTTATTTCACATTTATTTGTGACTGCAGGACTGTGATCCTTCTCTTCTTCCTGATTCTCCCTTTCATTGGATGAAGAGGTCATATCGACTTGTCGCTTCAAACGCTCTCCAAACCTTCTGCCCATATTCAGAATACCAGCAACCTTCTTCTTTTTCTTCTTTTCTTTCAGGATGAGGGCTTTCAGATTCTCCTGCCCTTTTGCCAGACTTATGAACATTTGTTGGAACTGGGCATTCTGTGCCTGAAGGTCCTTGATGGTTTGCTCGGAAGAGATTTCTGCTGAAATAAACAGCGAAGGAGATTAGAAACTTATAATGGTACCTGTAATGATATGTATGATAATGGGATGCGCATGCAATGATTTCAAAGACTTCAGGAAATTTAAATTTGCAAACCAAAATAAACAAAGATTTTATTAGCTGAATTTGAAGTTCAAATGCCTTTTAGGCGTTACAATCAAAAAAACAAATCTAAAACTATAAAAGACATCAAAATTCCCATGGATGCTTCCTCTTTGTGCCAAGATAGTCATTCGGTCCTCTTTCTTCACGCAGTTGCTTTGTGAGCTCTAAGACCTTCCTCTCCTGAGGATGGAACTGATCCCTGTAAGTATCCCGCTCCTTCATTAACTGAATCCAAGACCTCTGTAATTCCCCAAGATCAGTGGGCATATAAGGATAGAGAACTGTGTAAAGAATACCCTCTTCTGTAGTGGGTTCCACAATCACTGGCAAAACAGCCACATAGGGTATCATAAGTTGCTGGGCACGAGCTCGTACCCATTGTAGGTAAGGTTCCATAGGAATGGAAGTCTTTGGCCCCAAAGCCTTGGCGCTAGATCTGTTTACCATGCCCCAAGCTCGTATGAACCTCCGACGATACTCTTTAACATCATCCTCATAGTTGAACACAATGCCCTCGATAAGTAACTCATGGGGCACATCCCTTCGAGTGTGACCAAATTGTCGCAAATCTAAACAAGGGTTGTAGGTTATACCTCCTCTGATACCAAGTAGCGGGACATTAGGGTACTCCCCGCAGCGATCAATAATGGCAGTATTTTCCATAGCTCGAGAACACTAGAGAATATCTGTATGAGCGAGCGATATTATCCTTTGCGACCAACCCAAACCTTCTTCATTCTTCAGTATGGACTTAGGGAGGTGAGAAATAAACCACCTCGACAACAATGGTACACGGCACATAAGAATCCCTCTTCTCTTCATGGTACGAGTATGGAGAGTGTGTAAAATATCTCCGAGCAAAGTAGGCACCGGATTGCAGGAGAGAAAAACCTTGATAGCATTCACATCTATGAATGAGTCCGGATTAGGGAATAGGACTAACCCATAGATTAGAAGAGCCAAAACCTCCTCAAAATCCTGAAAATCCAAATCATCCCAAAACAGCTGGGCCTTGTCTATCAGAAACTTAGCTAGAAAACCTTTGACTCCGCTTCTAGTTTCCCAATTGGATACCACATCGACCCGTTTCAGATGCAGAGCTAAGGCAATGACTTCTGGATCATTAACTTCTTCTAGACCTGTGAAGGGTATCTGTTCAAGAATGGGTATATCCAATAGTTGAGAGAATTCTTCCAAGGTAGGAACCAACTGATAGTCTGGAAAGGTGAAGCAGTGGTGATTGGGATCAAAGAACTGAAAGAGTACACTCATCATCTTTTCATCAAAGTTTAAAGTAACCAGGTTGAGAAGTTGACCATGTCTCTTAGTGAACGCAGAAGTTTCAGAAACCTTTGATGCTAGATCTTTGAGTTGGGAAGGTATCTTCACAAAGCTGATTCAGATAGTGTTCCTACGAATGGAAGCCATGATCTGCAAAACAGAACAAAGATAAATTCCCTTGGTCTTTGAAATGGTTAGTGCCAATACGAATGGATGCCATGTTTATGATGCATGATGTTATGATAAACCACATGTATAGAAAACACAGGTATAGCAAACACAGTCAAATCACACTAAGTCCTTAGGTTTAAGTCTTGCATGAGGTTAAAGGTAGTACCTTCTTAAAGTTTAGTTAGTTTTAAACCCGTCTTAAAAAGTAACCAGGTTCTAGAGGATCTTAATATCACTGACCATCCTTTATCGGGCATTGTTTCAGCTTAATCAATCTTTTCTTGCGGTCAAAATATCCCGAAAGTCTGATCTCAATGAGTGTAGCATTGAGTATCAACCAGTCCTCAGCTCTACACCGAGATCGGCTATCTCACTACTTTCTAATGGCCAAGTTTGTTCAACTAAGGTTCTAAGGTCTGTTAGTGCTTCACGACACCACGCGGCGGCCCTGTATTCTCCTCGTTTCCCCACGAAGGATACCGGTACCAACCAAAATGCCACACCAACATAGCCATCACTTAAACCATATTGGTCTATACCGTACAGTCTCCACGATCTATTGCTATTTACCTAATGAGTTCCCCCAGATCCGAGTGTAGGATCTTCAACAATACCCAAGAAAAAACCCTTAAAGATAAAGCAGGCAAAACAAACAAGAAAGAAATTTAAAAATGGCCTAGATCCTAAGGTAAACCCCACTTTATTAATTTTCCCCAGCAGAGTCTCCAGTTCTGTGATACGGTGGCAGAACCGACTGTTTAATACTGGTTTACGTTTTGTGTTTTTTGTTTGCAAAATGTCGTGGTAAGCAAGAGTCGCCACTGACTTTTATTTTACCCAATCATGGAAAAGGAAAAAGAACATAAAAAACCTTTTTTTGAGATATTCTGAGTACCGGGGTAGATTATAGAAAGGGAAGGTGTTAGCACCCTTTCTATCCGAAGTTATCTACGGGCTCTTAGGTACTTGCTCATTTTTCTAAATTTCTTGTGTGTGTTTGTCTTGAAAATGTTTTACTTCGTGATAACCCTTGTATCAGTCCTCAAGGATGTGACGAAGTTTGTTTTGAAAATTTGTTTTTTAAAAGGTGTTTGTATGAAAAAATTTCATTGAGCAAGTACTTAAGATTCTACCTACTCGAAAAAAGATTGTTCGTTCTATTTCCTTTAGACAGCACTATCCTACTATTAAGGAGTAGGTATCACCGTCATTGGAGTTGTAAGGGACATTAGAAAGGGACAAGTACAATCACTAAAGCAATAGTTAGAAAACTTTAGTAGTAACCTTAGAATCTTAAGATCTTTCCGAGGCAACATTTCCGAGGCAACATTTCTGAGGCAACATTAGAATGGGACATTTTGATCTTTTTAGACTGGAGGGCCACCACTAAAATTTCCTATGCTTAATGACTGTTTACCGAAGGCAACCGGAGTGAGGCAAACCCTAGGAGTGAATATGTGCATGTGAACTTTTTTTCTTCAGTTATTTAGTCTTTGCATATTAGGTGATCTACCGTTTTAAATTTCAAGCATTCTTTTCATACAATCCTATTAGCCATGCATCTAGACAGTTAAATATTGCGGGAATTTAAAGTGTGAGAATATAAAACCTAGCTATTACAAGGCTTCGGGGAGGGGGTTAATTACATAACCAAAAATCAGGGATTAAACAGTAAATAAAAGCCCTATGTCAACTATTACAAACCCTTAGCAGTTACAAAATAATGGACAAATAATTAACAAGCGCACGGTGTTGTACCCAAAAATTTTCCCTCTCATTTTATCAAGATTTCCCCTCACAAGACTCTTTGAACTCCAGACAGGATTAGGGTTTTACTCTGCTCAAGACATCTCCTTGCACTGATGACCTAAATTAGGGTTTGAGTTTGCACAAGGATTTTTTGGACTTTCAATGCTCAAAGTGACTTTCATACTTCATGTTGGACTTATAAGGTTGCCTCTACCAAGTTTCAAGCTTTGAATCAAATTTTTGACCAGTCAATTGGACAGTTGACCTAGAAATCAACTGTATTGGGGAAAAAGTCAACTGTGGCCAATTTACAGTCAAAACTCATTATTTTTTATCCAAATCAACATTATAGGCTCCTATGAACCATTTGATCAAGTTTGGACCACAACTCCTCAAGAAATTTGATCAGATCATCAAAAGAGCAAAATGGTCATTTTTAGGGTTTTGACTACACAAGGGCAATTTCTGATTTTTAACCTAGTCAATGGCAAATTAGGTTCAAGCATGGATTCAAGGACTCAATGGCATCATCTTGACCTATTCACAAGGTTCAAAAGATCTCAATTGCATTGGATTGACAGATGAATTTTTCAGTCAACTGATCAAAATTTGACTATACACTGAAAAGTCAAACTTTGACTTTTTGGTCCAAATCAAGTGCCAATGGTCATTTTTCATCAAGATGTGTCAAAACATAAAACTTGTTCATCAAGAAACCTAATTTTGCAAATTAGGGTTTCAAATTGAAAATTTCCATAACTTGGAATTTTTCTAAGTTATGGAATTTTCTTATTTTTTCCCAACTTTGCCCAATATTTTCACCATGATGAATTTGGATTCAAACAAAACTTCCAACATGAAAGTTGTATTCCTCCACAAAGTATACAACTTTGATTCACAAAGTTTTCCCAAAATAAGCTTGGATCTCAAGTTATGATTTTTGGAACAAGGGTCCATGAAACTTTTAACTTAGTGAAATTTTGCCCTAATTTAGGCAGGATTTTGACCTATCTTCATGACCATTTTTCACATAGTTCCACTTAGAATCTCAAAATTCATTTCAAATACGGATTGTAGAACATGTTACAAGCTTTCCAAAATGTCCAAGAACTCTCCAAAATAATTTTTGGTTATGGAGAATCGAAGGCTTGAATTGGCAAAAACTCACTTTTGATCCATGGCATTTTCTTAGTGATACAAGTTGCAAACTCTAATCAGCCTTGTTTGTACTTGATTACAGGTACCAAAACCCTTACATACTAAATAATTAAATGCAAATCTATTGGTTTTAGTCTTTGTTCTGGTCATTAGAGAATTATACAAGAGATTAATCCAAAAATGGCAAAAAGGCAACATTGCCATTTTTGTCAAAATCTTGCTTTATGTCAAATAGAATCCTTGAGCCTTGAACAAGATCTTGTACAACAAACCAAATCCAACAACTTGGGGCCAAGCTTACACAATGCATGCAGGGTTAGAGCTAGCCTGTATAGGCCTGCTCTTTGTCACTTCTCATTTTGCTTCATAACCAAGAAACTTGTCAAAATTCACATAACTTGCACATCTGTTATAACCAAGCTTAGCAAGCATTTGAAACAAGTTCTTGACATTACATTGAGCCTGAAACACGAAACTTTGATCCCTCAAACACTCTTGAACATCAAATCACCTTCCTCTTGCAAAAACAGGACAGTTCCTGCACTTGGAGTTCCATAGCAAAAACCCCTCGTGCGTTTTGCCCCAAACCTATTCAAACACATTCCATATAGCCTATCCAAGCTATCCCAACCATTGGCCTTGAACTGTAACTCCATTTGCAAGCTTCACCATTTCTGTTTTCAGCTTGTGCAGGTTGACTTCTACAGGCTTGTTCAAGCACATCTAAAGCAAACTAAGCATTGGGGAAGGTCAGAGGAAGTTCAAGCAAGCTCCCAAGGACCTCAGGTCTCACTGAAAAGCTCCACATTGCCATACACGAAGTCAACTGAAACAGGTTTTTGTCAACTTCCTATCTCTCTATTTATGAATCATTAGGCTTAGGTTTGTGAACAAAAAATGTAGTATTCATAGCCATGAAGCTGTACATATGCTCAATTTTCATTTAAGTTAAACGTGTTAAGAGAATTTGATTCATGAACTTTTTGAAAAAGTTAGGTTAGAAATTAGGGCCAGAGAAATTCTCTCTGGTCTTTGAGAGTTAGATTAAGTTTCTTATATGGTTTAATTCGTCTTGAAAAATGCTACAACTTTGATGTTATGAGTTTTTGCATTAGAGCATGTATGCAGGTTTTCCATGTTTAAGTCAGGGAATTTTTTTTTATTAATAACCATGTATTAAAAAAATATTTCGTAAATAACCGGGTTTCGGAAAAAATTACGCAAATAACCATGTTTGAGATGGCTCCACAAAGGAGGAGCCATCTCAATTGGCGCATGCACCTCTTTTTTTAAGGGAGGCGCCATCTCACTTGGCGCCTAAGTGCTTAGGGCAAGCCCTAAGCCAAGTGAGATGCGCCTATGTACAAAATTAGGGCAAAATTTTTTTTTTATATTTTCTTTCCTGTGCGTTGCCTATTAGACAGAGATCCACAAAATGGATTTTTTATTTAAAAAAAATAATTACATTCAACTATTTTACATTAAAAGAACAGTAAAAAAAATGGATACAAAAAATACTGGGAAAAAAAAAGATACATCAGTGATCCCCCGGAACCCGGTAATGACCCCCGGTTCCGCATCCCCGTCCTCGCCTTTCTCTTGCTGGGTGCCGTCGTGTTTCCTGCTGCGGCAAGGTCGATGGCCCAGCGAATTCAATGCGATCCGAATCCATAAAATCAGTAAGATCTCTATATCTCGAAGATCCGCTCTGGTACAGTCGGTTACCCATACCCTCAAAGTTTGGTCGTGTTGGCGGTGGGTGGGGTTCCATGGTTGGTCGGTAGCATTGGTTGTCTAAGTATGGGGGGTAGAAAGGAAATGGATCTTGGGGTGTTTGGTATTGTGGATGTTGGGTTGTTTGGTGATATGGTGGTTGATGGTAGGTTTGGTCGGCTTGGTCATAATCTTCTGACATTCCCATATCAGGGCTAAGGCTGGGTTTGAGGCATATCCGGGTATTGGTAGTTTGGTGGTGATTGTGGTTGGTAGTACGCCATTTGATTGTAGTTGTGTTGTGGTGGGGAATGTGGTTGTGTGTTTGTTGGTCTGTTTCTTCTTGGGGGTTGGTTTGAGGTTGATGGATTTTGGGTTTGTTGATGGGGAATCGAGGGTTGTGCCCATTGTGTGCGTGGGTCAACCAAGTACCTCGGATGAGACACGTGCATTTCTGGGTTACTAACCGACCTGTACCACGACATATATTGATCAGTGTGTCGCATGTTACCTTGAGTAAGGAAAACCGGGGATTGCAAGATGTAGCGGTGACGCCTTTGCCACATTTTACACCATTCCAGAGCGAAGTCTTTCCAGTTGGTAAGACCCCACTGGGCGTCGACCCTTTTTAGATGCCAGGGGGACAAATCTGTTGGATCACTTGGTATCTCTTGATGCATTCCGAACTGCATCTTCACACGGTCGCTGTGGTGCATCTCCACAATGTTGAACCGAATGAGTGCAGTCTTTGCAGTCCAAGTTGCTGCATCCTCTGGGTTTGGAGAATGGCCCAAACCCAAATATGGTCTCCAGACGAACTGCGATAAAATTTAAATGAGGTTAGCGCAAAAGTAATGTATATATAATTAAAATGAACAAAAGTGAAAAGCTACGACGTACGTCATCTGGGCCTAAGTGATCCAACAGATTCCGGTAGAGTGCGACATTGAATCTTGGATTCTTGCCATAATCCATACCCCTCACGCAGTACCTAAAGGAAATGAGAAACATGTTATTTTTAGCATATATTTTGGAAAGAGCAGAATATTTATAAATGCTATAACTTAATGACTTACTTTGTTGCGTACGGGAAACCAAAAGTGTTGTTGTTGATGGGGTTTTAGGAATCCATCCTCCACCAACCCCAGGCTTGTAGTAAAAATGAGCACCCATAAAATGTACATTTTTCCTTGACTGCGTTTTTGCACAAGGAACTGTACAGGTGGGCTAATACTGCAGAACCCTAACTATATTTTCTAGTTTTTTCAAAATTTGTTAGTAAATGTAAGTACATGAAATTTACACTATTTCCCGTACTTTCGGGAAATAAAAATGTACCAAAAAGTATCATAAGATACGTTTTGGCTTTTACTACTTGGTCATTCTCTGAGGAATTTTCATTTAATTCCATACTTGCATAATGTCGTTTCAGGTCAGTGAGTAGTATTCCCTGCCCTCTTGCTCCACCACCTTCTACCATATCCCTACCCAACAGTTCTTCACACTGTGAGTTGGGTTGTTGAACCGACCCGTTCACCGCTTTACCGTCGATAGGGAGGCCCAGTAGCATGTACACATCCTCGAGAGTGATGGTACATTCACCTATTGGTAGGTGAAATGTATGGGTCTCCGGTCTCCACCTCTCCAACATTGCAAGAATGAATTTTGAGTCAATGGTGCAGTTGGAGATCTTTATTACATGTCCAAAACCTGCATATTCCAGATAAGGGACGATAAATGGGTCCGGAGCCAGGTAGTTGTGCGAACGGATTCTGAATCTTTTTGTATCCTGAGATCATAATTAAACAAGTGTAAGATTAATTAAGATGAACAACACGTTATTTGAAGTATGAAAAATGTATAACCAAAGAAGAGACTTACAAATGCAGCAATGTTTTCCCTTGTGCCTCTGTGAGTATCGCCCATTGTTAGAAGAGCCATTGTTCAGAATGCTTGTGAGTATGAAATACTTAGGAAGAAATAGAGAGTATGATAGACTTAAGAAATAATTCGTAGCAAAGAGTGAGAGTTGTGTGGGTGTGAGAGATGTTTCATAAGGTATGTATTTATAGGCAAATAAGTTTGATGTAGTGGTTGCTTGTGCTTGCATGCCTGCGATGTGTCACATTTGCATGCTTAGGGTGTTACACATATGCATGCATGCATTTACAAAAAATGTAAGGTGTCACTCTTGCAGGCTAGGTGGCAGCCCATGCATGTATCACGATTGGACAGTAAGGGAGGCGCCATCTGACTTGGCGAAAGAGTACAAAAATGAATGGTGTCGCCACCCCATTTGGCGAATAAGAGGTGTCACTTGTTATAGCATTGGCTCAGGCTACGTGACAGCCTTTGAGATTCCTTTCTTTGTTGCATGCAAGGCCATTGGAGTTGATGGGTGGAGTCTTACACAAAACATTTATGTGTGCAGAATAGGGCCAGGATAGGTGGCAGGCTAGGTGGATTCATAAGCCCATGCATGTATCACGATTGGACAGTAAGGGAGGCGCCATCTGACTTGGCGAAAGAGTACAAAAATGAATGGTGTCGCCACCCCATTTGGCGAATAAGAGGTGTCACTTCTTACAACATTGGCTCAGGCTACGTGACAGCCTTTGGGATTCCTTTCTTTGTTGCATGCAAGGCCATTGGAGTTGATGGGTGGAGTCTTACACAAAACATTTATGTGTGCAGAATAGGGCCAGGATAGGTGGCAGGCTAGGTGGCTTCATAAGCCCATGCATGTATCACGATTGGACAGTAAGGGAGGCGCCATCTGACTTGGCGAAAGAGTACAAAAATGAATGGTGTCGCCACCCCATTTGGCGAATAAGAGGTGTCACTTCTTACAGCATTGGCTCAGGCTACGTGACAGCCTTTGGGATTCCTTTCTTTGTTGCATGCAGAATAGGGCCAGGATAGGTGGCAGGCTATGGGGTTTCATTATTGCATGTAATATTATTGGCAGCCTTGGGGGGTTGCATCCCTTACTTAATTGAAATTTTTTGCCTTACGTTGAACATAACATTCATTCACATAATCTGTAAAATTTTCCAACCTTCGAATCAGTCATCTAACCTTCAAACATTCCAGCATTCATACCTTCATACAATCAATAAACCTAAAACATTCCAACCTTCAAACCTTAAAACAATTCTACACAATGGCCTCTTCACCACAATTTGTTGTCAAAGCACATTTCAACGGTGAGACATACATGTGTCCCACAGTTGGGTTTTTGTTTAGAAACACCGACAACGTTCGATTTCTCTTAAACAGGAAAGCAAATTTCTCGTACTTTAAGAAAAGATTGGAGGCCAAACTTGAACGAGGCCCGGTATCCCAGATATTTTATCAGAGTCCAGTCTTTTTTGGAAACAACCAAGTTATTTTTTATAAGGTTGAAGTTCAAGATGACGAGGATTTCCAGAACATGATTTCCAGCCATGTCTATTCTGGAAACGACTCTATTGAGTTGTACGTTTTGCTTCAAGAGCCTCCGGTGACACAGGAGGTAGAGCCTCCGGTGATACAGGAGGTTGATCCTTTGGAGAATGAGCAAGATGAGGTGGATGCAGTTGATGATGAAGAAGAAGATAACGAGTTAGAGTTTGATGAAATCGTGAACGACGATTCTGACGATGATGGCATCCCAAGTATTCCTACTGACAAAATCTACACACCACCTACGCACATGACAAACTTCAACATGGGCGGAGATGAACCTTCTACGGACTTGTTTTTCCAACTGTATATGCAGTCGGATGAAAATTTAAAAGAGAAGGACAAGTTTCGTAACAGAGAGGAATGCATAAGGGCCATCAAAAAATTTCACATGCTCAACTCGGTTGATTATAAGGTGGATTGTGTAAACCCGGAAAGGTACAAGATCAAGTGTGTCCACTCTGACTGTATGTTCAAGCTAACCGCATCATACAGACTAAGGGGTGACTGCTGGGTCATAGGTTCCATGACTACCCATACTTGTGTAAGTTCCACTCAATCACAAGACCACCGAAAACTCAACCATGATCTAATCTGTCAAGAAATCCTACCCCTGGTCAGCAACGACCCTTCTTTGAAGGTGAAAACAATCATCTCCCACATCACCACGGTTTTTAACTACACTCCGTCTTACCGTAAGGCGTGGTTAGCAAAGACTAAGGCGATTGAAAGGGTGTACGGAAACTGGGAGGAGTCATACCGAGAACTTCCCTGCTACCTAAATGCACTCAAGACATATTCTCCAGGTAGTGTTTATGTTCTGGAAACATTGCCAGCGTACACCCAAGATGGTAGTCTACTGCATGGCAACGGAATATTCAGTCGCGTGTTTTGGGCATTTCAACCATGCATCACAGGGTTTGCATCATGCAAACCAATTCTACAAATTGACAGGACTTGGTTGTATGGGAAGTACAAAGGCACGCTTTTGATGGCTGTTGCACAAGATGGCAACAATAACATTTTCCTCGTTGCGTTTGCCCTTGTCGAGGGGGAGACCGGTGGTGCTTGGAGCTTTTTCCTGAAAAATCTTCGTACACACGTGGCTCCTCAACCAGATCTCTGTTTGATCTCGGACAGACATGCCTCCATTGAAAGTGCCTATAATAATCCAGCAAATGGTTGGCATGACCCTCTTTCTACGCATGTATATTGCGTCAGGCATATCGTCCAGAATTTCTCGAGGGAGGTCAAGGACAAAACATTGAGGAAAGCGGTGATGAATGCGGGATACGCACTGACACAGCCCACATTCAAATATTACCGCAACGAGATCCGTTTGTCTAACCCAGAAGCCGGTACGTGGATCGACAATATACCGGTCGAAAAGTGGACTAGGTCATACGACAATGGCCAAAGATGGGGGCATATGACAACAAATCTTATTGAATCAATGAATGGGGTATTCAAGGGCATACGAATCCTCCCCATCACTGCCTTGGTGAAATCCATGTATTTTAGGATGGCTGCGTTATTCGCCAAAAGAGGTGAAATGTGGTATGCGGTCTTGCAATCAGGACAACTATGGAGTGAAAGCTGTATGAAATACATTAAGGCTGAAAGTGCTAAAGCCAACACTCACATGGTTACACGGTTTGACTGCCATAGCCACAACTTCATTGTGAAAGAGACAATCGACCACAATGAAGGCCTGGCAAGACAAGTGAAGTAGTGAAAAACACAAGAAGGGGGGGTTGAATTGTAAAACTGAAAATCAATGCAATGAACAAGATATTTTTATCCTGGTTCGTTTGATCTCAAACTACTCCAGTCCACCCGTCAAGGTGATTTCGCCTCTCTCCAACGAGGTCTTAATCCACTATATTCAACTGAATATTACAGACTGCTTTAACAACTGCTAAAGCCTTCTTGATGCAAACCACAACCCGGTTTGTCAAGGAAACACTTTCTTACAAAGAAGATAAATCTAAGTGTGTGAATGTTTTCTACAAAACTGTATCACAACTGTGATGTATACACAACTTAAAGCTTAGAAACTAGATTGCTAAACAATGATAGAATATCAGAATGTGTAGTGTTTAGCAAAACTGAGAGAAGGAAGATTTTGATCAGCTTTTATGCGTGTAAAGATTTGGAGAGCATTAGCCAATTCAATCTTCAAAGTCTTGTTTATATAGCACTGAGATGATGAACGTTGGAGCAATATTCTTGATTCAATGCTATTAACAAACTTTCCTTATCGAGCAGATCTTGTCTGGAATGAGGTCGTTGGTATTAATTTGCTTTCAATGCACAGTACCGTTGCTTACTTAATGCAAGTTCTGGCTTGGCTCATTCTGACTCTGCTTAGCTGCTGATGAACTGTTGTGTTTCTTTATCAGAGTGTTGAGCGCAGTTCTGTTCATCAGACTTCAGCATATACGTGAATTAATCTTCTGATTCTGACATTCTGATATGGCAACTTCTGATGCTGATATCAGGAACCAAATTCTGATGCTGATTAGATGTGATCTTGCTTATATCAATCAGAGTATCTGCAATTCAGAACGTAATAACTTAGGCAGCAGATAGTTCATACATGAATCACATAAATGATATATCTTTTCACTTTGTTATCATCAAAACTTAAATATAGGGTAGTAGATTCAAACTTTGTTCTAACAATCTCCCCCTTTTTGATGATGACAAAAACTAGATATTTTTAAATGAAAATAACGTGAAAAGGTATCAGAGAGATGCATCAGAGTAAGAGTTTATAAAAGATGAGGGATAAAAAGATATCAGAGTTGAGAGATACTCCCCCTGAGTTTATTACTTCCCTTTGATTACAAGTGTTCTTCAGGATCAGATTTTTTTGCCTTTCTTTGAACATCAGAGTATCAGAGTCTTTGACTATCAGAAGCTTTGGATCAGCATATCAGAGCAGAGCTTCAGATCAGCATATCAGAGCTTTGCTTTGGATCAGAGTATCAGGGCAGATCAGAGCTTCATTGCTTTTAGTCTTCAGAGTGTCCAGGAGCTTCCTTGTACCTGTAGACTTTAAGCAAAACAGAAAAAACATTTTCAAGTAATAGAGTTAGAATGTTTGAGAATTTCTATCTTAGTTAACCGTTATTGTTTAAAATATCATTCTTGTTCTCCCCCTTTTTGTCAGCAATCAAAAAGTGTAGGTGAGTGCTAAAACAATTAAGATCAGAAAAACTTGTCATATTAAAAGGGTTCAGCATCAAACAAAACATATTCAAAAGTACATCAGAAAATCAAGGAAAACATGAAAAAGACATGAATGAAAAAAGACTAAGGTTGGGGAGGTAAGCGTGTGAACAGGTTCTCCAGCATGGCTTTGATCTGATCAGCAGTCTCATTCTGCTTGTGCACCATGCTGACAACAGTGTCAATCTTACTATCCTGCACATCCATTCTTTCTTTCATTTTCTGGTCGTTTTCATCCATCCTCTGCTGCAGACGCATGTCATTCAGCTTCAGTTCTTCCAGAGTCTGCCTGTCCAAGGCAGCTTGAGAAGCATCAGAAGCAGGAAGCTTCTGAGAGCTTTCTGCAACATCTTCTGCTTGACTTGCTTCAGCTTGAATGGTCTTGTCTTCTTCTGGTTGCACCTTTGAAGCTAGCTGTTTCTCAGACCAAGGTTCACTATCCAGAGGGAGCACGTCTTCTTTCAGAAGCTGACTTCCAACTTCATTCAGAAGCTTGATGAAATTCTGTTGTGCCTGCTCATAGTTGATATCCTGCAACTTGAGGGCTTCAGCACGTACCCAAAGTCTGAATTGTGACCAGAGCTGATCAGAAGCAGCTGGGTCAATCATTCTAGGATAGACTTGCTTCAAAGAAGCAATCCATTGATGCACACCTGTTTCAAAATTCATAATACCAGAGCCAACATCTGGTTGTTTTGGTTTAGGGATGGCTATTTTATGTTTCATATCAGCAAGACGGTCAAGACTGGTTAAGTCTATGAAGGTCCTGCTGGGGTTTTCGGTGGTTTGCTTGGCAGCTGTTTGTTTTGGAGATGGAGTGGGAGAATCAGAAATTATGATTGGACTGGTTGGTGTTTTGGGAGTATTTGGTGGTGTAGATTCTGGTGAGGATGGCAACTGTGCCAAGGTGATTGTTGTTCCACCTGGCAGCTGGATTGCCAGAGGTGATGGTTGTGGTGAATGAGGTTCAGATGGTTGAGGAGAAGGAGTTTCAGAGTGATGAAACTCAGGTTGAGGTGATGGTGGATGAATTTCTGGTTGATGAGAGGTTGTTGGAATTTCTGGTTGTTCAGGGATAAGGGGTTCTTCTGGAATTGATGAGAGTGGTTGTTGTTGTTCTGGTTCTTCAGCAGATTGCTGTGGTTCTGGTTGTGGAGAAGGGACAATTTGTGGTTCAGAGTTTGGATTGGCAGAGTGATCAGAAGTGTGTTGATCAATGTCAGACAGCACTTTGTCAATTGCTGATGTTGTTGAGATTGTTGGTTTGGGATGTTTGGTTCTGGGTCTTCTGAGTTTTAATGCCTCAGAAGGGTCATCTTCTGGTTTAGTTTCATCTATTATTGGGATGGGGATTGAGATTCTATGAGAGGTTTGAGGAGGAATAGATGCTGGAATAGTAGAAGAATTTAAAACAGAAGCAGCAGATAAATTACCTCTTTTCTTGGGTGTCTGCTGGGATGATCCTTCTGAAGGTGCCTTCCTCTACTTCGTCTTCTTTAGAGTCACTTCTTGCTGAGGTTGATGCAGAGCTTTGATAATCAGATTTGGATCTGTACCATCTGCCTTGCACGCATCTAAGTATCTGAGAACTACCTCTGGTTTAGATTCTATCTCAGAAAATAAAGGAAAGTCACTCAGAGGAACTCTTCTGCTGGTGATATCAGCAATAGGAGTAGCTCTGGGTTCCTTTTGGATATTCTCTATCAACTTCATTTTCTTCAAGTTCTTCGCGTTCAGAGGCTTCCCAACTGTTGGTTCAATGGTGCTTAACTCTTGGGCTTCTATCAGATGCTCTATCAGCCTATTCTCTGTCAGAATATCTGATATCAACCTTCTAAAGGGTATCCAATCCCTCTTTGTTCTTTCTTCTTCCCTAGTTTCCTTCACACTTGTTCTGAGGTGGTTGAACAGAAAATGAGCCAAGTTGATTTTTACCTTCTGATCAATAAAGTAGATCAGAAACTACTGATCCACATTTATGTAATCAGGTGAACTAGTTGGCTTCCTATGGTTGAAGCACCCCAGAATTATCTTAGCCCAAACTCTGTAATGATCCTTCAGATCTTTGATCTTGCTGCTGGGCACCCCATGGGTGAAAATCCTTGCAGCTATCACGCCCACATCAGAACATCTTTCAGCTATGTCCATACAGCGGACGCCACCGCCACTGTAACCGATTAACCTTGCAATGTGATCCTCAGTGATCACAATCTTCTTCCCCATAACGAAGGAGGTGACTAGATGCGTTGAAGCCTTGGCATGAATCCAGAATTCCTTGACTAACATAGGAAATGTTGGTCCAACCAACCTGTCAAAATACCTTTCCCATTTCTGTGCCCTAACTTCTTCAGTTAGGTCAAAACCGTTCTCCTTCAAGCTTCCAAAATCAATGATCAATTCATATAACACTTCAAGATTCTTCACAGGAGTGAGGAGTGTTCTGAATGGCACTTGATACTGCTCAGATGATGCTTTCTTCTGAGGACCTGCAGAAGCATTGCTGGAGGTTGCCATGTTCACACTAAAAGGATTTTGAGAAGAAACTAAGAAAAAGAGGTTTTGCAAGAGATGAACACAGAAATATGCAGAGAATGCTTGAGTATTAGTGAGAAACTGTAAAGAATTGGAATGAGAGGTTAAAGTGTTTAAATAGAGTTTCAGAATATTTTGAAAAAGTAAACGTTTTTAAGAAAGAGAAAAATCATGATTGCATTTTAAAAGCATGATTACTTTTTATTAAATGCTTGCTGATTTTGGGGGATTTGAGAAAGATACTTAAAAACGGTTACCAGACATGTGTCTCAATGCACCCAATCAGCGCTTTGCCTTCTCAGAAGCGTGCACGCGTTCTGCTTCAGAGATTTGCTGATGATTGGATGACACTTGTTTGATGTAGTGATCAACACGTCTGTCTTTGAGCTTAGACTCTCAGATCTTTAGACTTGCATCTGATACAATCTGCATGTTCTATCTTTCTGAAAGAAGATTGATCAGAAGTTCACAGTAAAACAATTACATTCTGAAGGTAAATATATGGAATTAAGACATTTTCACTCTGGGCAGACTTTCATGCTGAGATGTTTCAGAATGAAATTAAACCTATCTTCTGAAAGGGGTTTAGTAAAGATATCAACCCATTGATGGTCTGTATCTATAAATTTTAAGTTTAAAATTCCTTTCTGAATATAGTCCCTAATGAAGTGATGTTTTATTTCTATATGCTTAGCTCTAGAATGTAAAATGGGATTCTTACTTAAGCAAATAGTAGAAGTATTATCACAGAGTATATGAATGTTACTCTCAAAAATCTGGAAGTCTTCAAGCTGACTTTTCATCCAGAGCATTTGTGTGCTACATCCTGCTGCTGCTATGTACTCAGCTTCTGCTGTTGATAGCGCAATTGTTGATTGCCTTTTGCTGGACCAAGAGATCAGATTTTCTCCCAGAAACTGGCAGCTTCCAGAAGTACTTTTACGTTCCACTCTGTCTCCAGCAAAATCAGCATCGCAGTAGCCTACTAAGCTGTAATCACTAGATTTTCTATAAAACAAACCCAGATTAGTAGTACCTTTCAGATACTTGAAAATTCGCTTAACAACTGTTAAGTGAGATTCTCTAGGATCTGATTGGAATCTAGCACAAATACAAACACTGAATAATATGTCAGGTCTTGAATCAGTCAGATAGAGGAGAGAACCAATCATACCTCTGTAGACTTTCTGTTCTACATTTTTGCTTACCTCTTCTCTTTCCAGAATGCACGTGGGATGCATTGGAATCTTTGATGGCTTACATTCTGAGAGGTCAAATTTCTTCAGAAGATCTCTGATGTATTTTCTCTGATGAATGTAAGTTCCCTCTGGAGTTTGATTGATCTGAATTCCTAGAAAGAATTTCAGTTCCCCCATGAGGCTCATCTCAAATTCTGCCTGCATACACTTAGCAAATTTTCTTCCAAGAGAAGGATTAGTAGAACCAAAAATAATATCATCAACATAAATTTGACAGACTAAGATGTCATTCTTAACTAATTTACAGAATAGAGTAGTGTCCACTTTCCCTCTGGTGAATTCATTTTCTAATAGAAAGTTACTCAGCCTTTCATACCAAGCTCTGGGAGCTTGTTTCAGACCATATAGTGACTTCTTTAGTTTGAAAACATGTTCTGGATGTTTTGTATTTTCAAAACCAGGGGGTTGGTGTACATAGACTTCTTCTTCTATATAACCATTTAAGAATGCACTTTTGACATCCATCTGATACAGAGTGATGCCTCTATTAACAGCAAATGAAATTAAAAGTCTGATAGATTCTAACCTGGCGACTGGGGCAAAGGTTTCTGTATAGTCTATCCCCTCTTGCTGACTATAACCTTGTGCAACCAGTCGTGCCTTGTTTCTGATGACTTCACCTTGTTCATTTAGCTTGTTTCTGAACACCCATCTTGTTCCAATAACGTTGAATCCTTTTGGTCTGGGAACGAGATCCCATACGTCGTTTCTGGTGAATTGATTCAGCTCTTCTTGCATTGCCAGAATCCAGTCATTATCCAGAAGTGCTTCATCAATAGAAGAAGGTTCAATCAGAGACACAAGTCCCATGAGAGTTTCTTCAGAGTTTCTGAAGCTTGCTCTTGTTCTGATTGGATCTTCCTTTCTTCCTAAGATGGTCTCTTCTGGGTGATCCAAGCTGCTTCTGGGTAATCTCTTTTGAGGTTGATCAGCAGCTGTTGTAGGATTGCTAGCAGTGCTCCTTTCAGACGTTGAAGGAGTGTCTGTATTGAGAGCTTCTGATGACTTGTCTTCAGAACCTGTAAATTCAATTTCCATACCTGCAAAAACTTCATTCTGCTTTGACTTTTCAGAGTCAAGCTTATCATCAAAACGAACATTGATTGATTCTTCCACAATCTGTGTTTCTGTATTGTATACTCTGTACCCTCTTGAGCGTTCAGAGTATCCTAACATAATACACTTCTGTGCTTTAGAGTCAAACTTGTTCAAATAATTCTTTGTATTTAGTATAAAGCAAGTACATCCAAATGGATGAAAATATGAAATGTTGGGCTTTCTGTTCTTCCACAATTCATATGGAGTCTTTTCCAGAATAGGTCTTATTGAGATTCTATTCTGAATGTAGCACGCTGTGTTTATTGCCTCTGCCCAGAAGGTCTTAGCAACGTTTGTCTCATTGATCATGGTTCTGGCCATTTCTTGCAATGTTCTGTTCTTTCGTTCTACAACTCCATTTTGTTGGGGAGTTCTAGGACAAGAGAAATCATGCAGAATGCCTCTGTCATTAAAGAATGACTCAAAATCTTTGTTTTCAAATTCTCCACCATGATCACTTCTGACTTTAACGATTCTAAGATCCTTTTCATTCTGAACTTGGTTACAGAAGGTAACAAACACAGAGTGTGACTCGTCCTTGTGTCTTAAGAACTTTACCCATGTCCATCTGCTATAGTCATCTACGATTACTAACCCATACTTCTTGCCACTGACTGAAGCAGATTTAACTGGTCCAAATAAGTCAATGTGCAGAAGTTCTAATGGCTTAGAGGTAGAAACAACATTTTTGGATTTAAAAGAAGGTTTTGCAAACTTGCCTTTCTGACATGCTTCACACAGAGCATCTGAATTGAACTTCAAATTAGGAAGTCCTCTGACCAGATTGAGTTTGTTAATCTGAGATATTCTTCTCATACTAACATGCCCCAATCTTCTGTGCCAGATCCACTGCTCGTTGTTAACAGACAGAAGACATTTTACATTCTGACTCTTTAGTTCAGAAAGTTTGATTTTGTAAATGTTGTTTTTCCTCTTACCATTAAACAGGATAGTCCCATCTTTCTGACTAACAACTTTACATGATTTTTGATTAAAGATTATATCATAACCGTTATCACTTAATTGACTTATGGATAACAGATTATGCATCAATCCATCTACTAGCAGAACATTATCAATAGAGGGAAGATTTCCATTACCTACAGTTCCAGAGCCAATTATCTTTCCCCTCTGATTGCCTCCAAAGCCAACGTGGCCTCCAGGCTTAAGTTCCAGGCTTTGGAACATATGCCTTCTTCCCGTCATGTGTCGTGAGCAGCCAGAGTCCAGGTACCATGACTGGTGTTTCTGACTTGCTGCTAAAGATATCTGCAACATGTATTATTTTATCCTTAGGTACCCAGATTTTCTTGGGTCCTGATTTGTTAGTTTTACCAAAACTCTGGTTGAATTTTGGTTTCACAGAGTGCTTACTGCTAGTGTATTTAATATCATGTGTGTGACCATACACAAAATGTGAATTCAGAGGAGTGTGTTTAATGGTTAAGTCCATGACATTCTTTGGTGTAGGAACCTTACCTTGGTATCCTATTCCTTTCCTGCCGTTTCTGCTAACTCCATAGATCATTGAAGCCATTTTGCTTCTATCTATGCTTTTAGCGAGGAACTTCTGGAAACTGTGATCATACTCCTTGATGATCTCATCAGCGTTGCTGGGAGTTTCAGAAATTGGTTTCTTCTGAGAGTTTTGTAAAGTGTTTTCTAATTTTGAAATCTTATTTCTCAGCTCAGAATTCTCCAATTTGAGACTCTCAGTCTTATTAGAGTCAGATTCAAGATTCCTTTTCAGGTCTCTGAATTTAACTCTAATTTGCTGATACCGTTCCATAATCTCATTAAGGCTTTCAGCAAGTTCAGCCTTTGTAAAGTTAACAGCAAAGTTAGGAAATACCTCTTCAGTATCTGATTCTGAGTCTGATTCAGAAGCTTCACTATCTTCTGAGATGTTAGCCATGAGAGCTATGTTTGCCCTCTCATCATCTGATTCTGAGTCAGCTTCAGACGAGTCAGAGTCATCCCATGTGGCCATGAGACTTTTCTTCTTCTCTCTTCCAAACTTCTTTTTGGGCTTTTCCCTCTGAAGCTTTGGGCAGTCACTCTTATAGTGTCCTTGCTCATTGCACTCATAGCAGATGATGTCCTTGGTGTTTGGCTTTTTGCTACTGGAGGAGCCTTCAGATCTTCTGTATCCAGAGGAAGAATCTGTCCTTCTGTATCTGGAAGAAGACTCGTTCTGATCAGATCTTCTGGGATTCCTGAACTTCCTTTGTCTTTGCTTCCACAGTTGATTTACTCTTTTGGAAAGGAGGGAGAGTTCGTCTTCTTCTGATGAGGATCCATCAAATGTTTCTTCAACTGCCTGCAAAACTTTAGACTCAAATTTTTTGTTAGATTTTAATGCTAAAGGCTTACCTTGCTTCTGAGGCTCGTCAACTTCTAGCTCTATCTCATGACTTCTGAGGGAGCTGATAAGTTCCTCCAGAGTGATTTTGTTGAGATCTTTAGCTAGCTTCAGAGCTGTAACCATTGGTCTCCACTGCTTGGGTAAACTTCTGATGATTTTCTTGACATGGTCAGCAGTAGAGTATCCTTTGTCCAGAACCTTGAGACCAGCTACCAGAATCTGGAATCTTGAGAACATAGTTTCAATGGATTCAGATTCTTCCATTTTGAACGCCTCATACTTCTGAATGAGCGCCAGAGCTTTAGTTTCTTTGACCTGAACGTTGCCCTCATGCGTCATTTTGAGTGAGTCAAAAATATTCTTTGCTGTGTCTCTGTTGGAGATCTTTTCATATTCAGTATAGGAGATGGCGCTGAGGAGGATGGTTCTGGCCTTGTGGTGATTCTTGAAGTCACGCTTTTGTTGGTCAGACATTGTTTTTCTATCAATCTTCTGACCGCTTGCATTCACAGGGTGCGTGTATCCATCTGTCACTATATCCCACAGATCAGCATCATGTGCCAGAAAGAAGCTTTCAATTCTGTCTTTCCAGTAATCAAAGTTTTCTCCATCAAAGACTGGAGGTTTGCCGCTGAATCTGTCTCTGTCCTCATTGTTGTCATTGCTGATGTGAGAATTGTTTCCTGCCATTGTGTTTTTCTGACGCTGGATCTTGTACTGACACGGTTAATTGTTTTAGCTCAGAACCAGGCACTTTGATGCCAATTGAAGTAGTGAAAAACACAAGAAGGGGGGGTTGAATTGTAAAACTGAAAATCAATACCATGAACAAGATATTTTTATCCTGGTTCGTTTGATCTCAAACTACTCCAGTCCACCCGTCAAGGTGATTTCGCCTCTCTCCAACGAGGTCTTAATCCACTATATTCAACTGAATATTACAGACTGCTTTAACAACTGCTAAAGCCTTCTTGATGCAAACCACAACCCGGTTTGTCAAGGAAACACTTTCTTACAAAGAAGATAAATCTAAGTGTGTGAATGTTTTCTACAAAACTGTATCACAACTGTGATGTATACACAACTTAAAGCTTAGAAACTAGATTGCTAAACAATGATAGAATATCAGAATGTGTAGTGTTTAGCAAAACTGAGAGAAGGAAGATTTTGATCAGCTTTTATGCGTGTAAAGATTTGGAGAGCATTAGCCAATTCAATCTTCAAAGTCTTGTTTATATAGCACTGAGATGATGAACGTTGGAGCAATATTCTTGATTCAATGCTATTAACAAACTTTCCTTATCGAGCAGATCTTGTCTGGAATGAGGCAGTTGGTATTAATTTGCTTTCAATGCACAGTACCGTTGCTTACTTAATGCAAGTTCTGGCTTGGCTCATTGACTCTGCTTAGCTGCTGATGAACTGTTGTGTTTCTTTATCAGAGTGTTGAGCGTAGTTCTGTTCATCAGACTTCAGCATATACGTGAATTAATCTTCTGATTCTGACATTCTGATATGGCAACTTCTGATGCTGATATCAGGAACCAAATTCTGATGCTGATTAGATGTGATCTTGCTTATATCAATCAGAGTATCTGCAATTCAGAACGTAATAACTTAGGCAGCAGATAGTTCATACATGAATCACATAAATGATATATCTTTTCACTTTGTTATCATCAAAACTTAAATATAGGGTAGTAGATTCAAACTTTGTTCTAACAACAAGAATACAGGGTCATTTTACCTTCTCAATGATGCGATTGTGGCAGGTTTCAAGCTTTTTGTATGCCTTTCTCTCATGTCATTGCCGCTTGTGCTCATACCCATCAAGACGCGCTTCAACTGCTCTCAAACGTTTATAAATCTGAAACGTTGCTCACTGTTTACAACAACAACTTTCCTTTGGTGGCAAAACCGGACTATTGGCCTGAATACAACGGCGATATAGTTTGGCACAATGACCAAATGCGAAGGAACAAGAAGGGTCGTCCCAAAAGCAGGCGCATCACAACAGAAATGGACGATCTTGACAGGTTGGAAAGAAAGTGTGGTTTATGCCGTCAGGTCGGACACAATCGCAAAAACTGTCTGAATCGGGCGTCTGGCTCGACCACATAAATTTTTTAATACAATAAATCTTTTCAATATTTGTGTTGTAAACATTATGGGTTTTCCGTTAATAAAACTGTTAACACAATTTAAGAAATTCAATATAGGAAATTAGGAAATTACATTAGGGTTTTCGCGTACAACAATGATTAACGATATTCAATCTAGGAAATTACAACTGTTAACACAATTTCATCTGACCCATGCATCATCAGCATTACATCACTGTCTGTTTTGACTTCCTCCAACCACACATTAGGTCTTCCTGTCGCATGCGAGGTTGTTGTTCGTTTTCGCTAGATCCTTCGAATTTTTTCCCCCTCCGCGATGTCTCCATCTAGCCACCGCATCAACTCCCGCTTCAGACGCTCCATGGAGTGAATGTGCCAGAATTTCATTTTCATCGCAGGTTTCATGGCGGAGAATATAACGTAACCATCTCTGCTAAAAATCATAGGCGACGTCATTACGTAAATAAGGGAGTATAAAATAAAAATACAGTGCGAGAAAGTGTGAGAAATTTCAAAGAAACGGACGAATTATTTATAAAACAGCAAAAAACCCTAGTTTTGCCCTAGGCGCCAAGTGAGATGGCGCCTCCTCTCATTTTTAAGGAGCATGCGCCATCTCACTTGGCTAAAAGACAAGGGAGGCGCCAAGTGAGATGGCGCCTAGGGCAAAACCCTAGGTGCATGCGCCAATTGAGATGGCTCCTCCTTTGTGGAGCCATCTGAAACATGGTTATTTGCGTAATTTTTTCCGAAACCCGGTTATTTGCGAAATATTTTTTTAATACATGGTTATTAATAAAAAAAATTCTTAAGTCAGGCGCACGCGTTTTTGGTTGACAAAGGTTGAAGATGAAGTTTGGTGGGCTGGGCTTGGTTCTGGCTCACTTTTTGCACTCCCTGCCTTGCTGACTACACCCCTCTGGCCCATTTCTTCATATTTTTATATTTTTGTATTTATTTTTCATTTTTGATTTTATTTTATTATTTTCCAAACATAAAAAATACCAAAAATATTTTTATAAATTTTCACTTTTATTTTTGTATTTTATTTTATTTTTCTAACATAAAAATAATTTAGTGAGTATATACTTTTATTTTATTTAATGAAAACTTGAAAATAATACATAATAATATCATACCATTATTTTTTTATTTATGTATACTTAAATAATATTCTTCTAAATGTATTTTTATCTTGTATATATTTTATTTTATTTTATTTTACATGAATAATATAATTAATATATATTTACTTTCTTAAAAGAAAATTAGGGTTTTTTACCCTTAATAAAAATAATATTTTTTTTCTTTTTTTAATACATTAAAATATTTTATTTTTACACACATAAAAATAAACAAAAACATTTTTACATATTTATGATATTTTGCATATTTAAATTGCTTATTTTATTATTGCCAATTTATTCATTTGTACCATTTATTCGATTTGGATGTAATAGTAAATATTAGGGTTTTAATTTCTTGCAAAATAATCCCCATTTAAAAATTGTATCCCCCTCCCCATGTCAATTTTGTAATAGTGTAAATTTATTTTATGCACTTTATACTGTCAAATATGCCATGATTAGAGATTAGGGTTTGTATGCAAAAATCCAAAATCAAAATAAATAGTTTGACCTAATACAAGACAAAAAAACATGAAAATTGACAACACAATGCACACATGCACCCCTAGGGTTTCATCCACTTGTTGCCTTTAAAATGGCCATGTTATGCATGTTGAGTACTTTGGCAAAACAAAAACAAAACAAAAGATCATAGTCCCTCGATGACGTTATCTTGGTTGCCTCTATAAAAATGATCTAGTCCCTCAAAAATTTGCTAAAGATACTTGGCAATATTACTATCATGGTCAATACGATGACCCGCGCCTGTCCCGTTTAACATCCTAATACAAGGTTGTTTATCAAATGCAATGGTAAAACAACACTGTCAAAAGGGTTAAAAATGTGTAGGAAATATCTTTGAGTAAAATAGGGTAGACAACTCTTAGTTACTTGACCAAAAATTGCAAAAACATCCTTGCTATTTTCAAACACACTTCACAACACAATTTCAAAACATTTCCCAAAAACAAACTTTCAAACAATCAAACATTGAAAAAATCTTTTCAAAAGACAATACACCTTTGTATACATTCAAACAAGAATCATTACAAAGGCTGCCACAACGATGGCCTCTTTTCAAAACATCTTTCAAAACCACACACAAAGCACCATTTCAAACAATTGAAAATCAAAAGCAAGTGATCTAAACAAGTAACTAAGAGCCCATGGAAAACCATGGATGAAAAGGGTGCTAGCACCTTCCCTTTTCATAATCTACCCCCCGAACCCAAGAAAACATCTCAAAGGTCTTTCCTGTGCTTTTTGACCTTTCCTTTGGATAAAATAAAAAGTTGGTGGCGACTCTTGCTAAACCGAAACATTTGCGAACACAAACGCAAAACCTCAAGTCAGTTCTCCCACCGCATCAGAGAACCGGCGACTCTGCTAGGGAGTATTTGAAAAGTGGAGTAACCTTAGGGTTTAGATCACCTTTTACATGCTTATCTTGTTTGCTTTGATTGCTTTACATTTGGTTCTCTTGTTTGGGTTTGAATCCTCCACCCAGATTTTTGGGAAACATTCATAGGTAAATAGCAATACATTGTGGAAACTGTGCGGGGTATACCGATATAGTTGAAGCAATAGCTATATTAGTGCGACATATTTGTGGGTACCGGTAGCCTTTGAGTCAATCAAAGAGAATACGAGGCCGCTGAGTGATGTCATGAAGCACTAATGGACTTTTAGAACCTTTACTTGACCATCTTGGCCTTACTAGGGGTAGTGAGATGACCGGCTTTGGTGCAGTCCAAAGTTGGTAGATACTCGATACTACACTCATTAAGGTTTGTTTTCTTGGAATATTTTGGTCACCAGTTAAGTGGCTAAACTGAAACAATGAACACAGAAAATAATCCAGTGATATTGAGCTCCTTAGAACCCGATTAATATTTATAGGATAGGTTGAGCCAACTAACTTCAAGAGGATACTTACCTATGAAACCCCATGCAGGCCTGAAACTAGGAACTTGTGTGACTTACTTGTACAAATACTTGTGCATACATCATAAACATCATGAAGCATCATGTACATCCAATAACCATGTCAAGGGTTTGGATCTTCATCTTTGTTCTTGTTTTATAGGTTATGGAATCACTCCGCAGAAAAACAATCCAGGTCCACCTTGTGAGAATCCCTCCTCAACTCAAGGAGCTTACTTCCAAGATTCCAGAGAATTCTCCCTTCACTGAAAGACATGATAGACTTCTCAACTTGGTCAACTCCAACATTGAAGAAGACATGGTGAAGTTATCTTCCAGTTCTTTGACCCCCTACACCATTGCTTTACATTTCCTGATTACCAACTAGTGCCTACTTTGGAGGAATTTTCTCAACTCCTGAGGATTCCTATTCTCCATCAACTACCCTACAACGGTACGGAAAGAGAAGCAAAGCCTGAAGATGTTGCTCAAGCCCTACACTTGCAACCATCTGATATCAAAGGTCATTGGGAAACCAGAAGTTGTGTCAAGGGTTTCTTGGCAAAGTTTCTATTTGAGAAGGCACAAGACTGCTGGAATTCTCTAGATCTGCAAGATTTTGAGGAGATTGTAGCACTTCTCATCTATGGGTTGGTCTTGTTCCCAAACCCTGATCAGCTTATAGATGTGAATGCTGTCAAGATTTTCATATCTCGGAATCCTGTGCCTACATTGCTTGGGGACATCCTCCACTCATTTTTACACACGAACAATGAGGAAAAGAGGTGTTCTCATGTGTTTTACTCCTCTTCTAGTAAGGTGGTTTATTTCTCACCTTCCCCAATCAGTCTTGAAGAATGAACAAGGTTTGAGGTGGTCACAACGATTGATGACTCTTACACATTTTGATGTTCATTGGTGTTCTCGGTCCAGAGAAAATGTCATCATCATTGATCGTTATGGGGAATTCCCTAATGTCCCATTACTTGGAATTAGAGGAGGCATTACCTACAACCCCTGTTTGGCTCTGAGACAATTTGGGTATGCCCGAAGGGATGGCCCTCATGACATGCTAATTCCAGACTTGGTTTTTGACTTCGACAACGATGCTCAAGGACTTCGACAAAGGTTTATCCGAGCTTGGAGGATTCCCAACAAAGTGGACAGTAAGACACGAGGACACAAGAATTCCATCCCCCTTGAGCCTTACCTCAAGTGGGTACGAACCCGCGCCCAGAGTCTTATGATGCCTTACCCTTACATTCTGCCTATGATCAAAGAGCTTGTTATGGAAGGAGAGGTTCCATACACCCTCCTACATCCTGACATGCCAACATCATTGGAAGATTTGCAAAGGAGTTGGATACAACTCAAGGGAGAACGCGATACTTTTGAAGCTAGCTTCTACACCAGTGAGAAGAAGGTTTTGAAACTTACTCGCCAACTTCACGAAGAGCAGAATCTCAACACCTACATAGCACCAAAGAGGATGCGCAATGTCTTTTTGCATTAGAATTTTGTATTATCTTGCCCATGGGGCATTTATGTACTAACAAAGTTCTTCTTATTAATATGACGTTGTTGTACCCCAAAATTTGCCCTCCCATATTCTCCAAGAAATTGCCAAGTCAAGTCATAAAATTCCCCAAGGGTTGTGCAGTGCAAAGGTCCCATATACAGTCAAAACTAGGGTTTGGATTCTGATCAAGAAAAGGAAGTTTTTAAAGGCCCAATCAAGTCTCATATGCTTACAAAGATGGTCAAGCATCCTCATATCAAGTTTCAAGGCATTCAGCTCAAAATTGCACAGTCAAAACCCTAGATTGCACTACAGTCAACTGTAGGGGCAAAATGGTCATTTGACAGTCAAAAGTCCAAATTGTTGGTCAACATATCATTTTGAAGCCACAAACATCATTTGATCAATGCTTGATCATGATTCTCAAAATTTGGCTCAGAAAATCATCAAGATGCAAAAGTTGCTATATTTGGACAGTTGAAAAAGTCAACTGAAATTGACCAGGGCATAACTTTCACATGGATTATCAGAAAAATTCCATCCAAAGCTCATTTTGAATAGAAAGACATTTCCTACAACTCATCTTCATACTTCAAGTCCAAGAAATGCTCTCACAAAAAGTTATCAATTTCAACATTATAGGTCATTTTCAAAAGTCAACAAAAAGGGACTTTAAGTCAAAGGCCATAACTTGAGATTGGTAAATCAAAATGACATGGGACCAAAGGCATTGGTTAGAGGACTCAAAGACCTTTCCAAAATGTCCAAGAACATGTGAAAAGCTTAAAAATTGAGCAAGTTATGCCTTGTGGAAGTTGGGAAATTTTTGGATATTTTGAAAAGTCAACAATGGTTCAAATGACCTAAATTTGCTAATGGGCCCTATTTTCTTCCATGATTCATCATTCCAAGCCTATGCACGACCACTTGGCCCAAAGGGAAGTATTTTCTCATTTTTTTATTTATTTATTTGAATTTCTATTAATATTAATTCATTTAAATTATATAAATATGTGGAAAATATAAAACTTACCTTAACCAATCTTTTATGCATAATTTGCCATCAATATTTCGTGCATAGGTTAATAGGGAAAGATTTGGACTAATTGGATGCAAATTGATACAAAATGCACATGGAAAGAT
Organism: Vicia faba; assembly: GCA_948472305.1. Lineage (NCBI taxonomy): Eukaryota > Viridiplantae > Streptophyta > Magnoliopsida > Fabales > Fabaceae > Vicia > Vicia faba. The sequence continues at coordinate 334,270,943 of OX451739.1, read as the reverse complement.
ATGAAAAGGATCCTTAACAAATCAAATCCTTAATCCATAATTGCAAGAGATTTGTGCTAGTTTTGTTAACCTAATGCCTTCCATACAAATACAGGAATACAAACCTAATGCAAGGAGACTCTAAGCTGCGCAGAAGACCAATATACAAACTTGAAAAATTGTCCAAAAAACTAAAATCTGATTTCAAGGTTACAAGACGATTCAAGCCCTAATCTTGATCCCAATAGCTTCATTGTGGTTCTCTGAACGTGTGCCAATCACAAACGACAAACAAAGCTCCAAGAATTGGTAGATTATGTTCAAACTGAGTCACGAAATTCTTGAAATCGTATAGCATGATTCACGCATCCTTTTGCATTTTTATTTATGTATTCTTGTTCAGTGTGATGTTTCTAAGCTAACCAACACATTCAATTGCATTTTTGTGCCATATATACGAATCTACCATGTTTGAATATTAGGGTTTGCAGAGCTTGAGATTGGGGCTTTTCACCCAAGGAAAAATTACGCCTCAAGACTATTGCCATTAGATTAAGCAGGTTGAGACGAAGGAGAAGCACTACTCGCGCCCAATTTATTGGTCCTATAGCGCTAGTCGCTATTTTTCTAAAAGCTACCTTAAGCCACGCCTAAGAAACCGTTGCTGAATGCTTATGGTACAGGGAACGTGAAAGAGACGAAGACGTGGCCACAGGCGATTGGGGCATTTGAATTTCGCGCGTTTCTCTCCACTGAACGCGTTGCTTTCTTTATATTATTTATTTGATATTTATATATTAAACGCGCTAACATGGCGTAGTGGTACAGGTGTAGCCTTGTAACGTCCAAGACCTGGGTTCGAACCCCAGGTCTCTTACATTCTCAACAATATTTTTTCAATTATCTTCCCATGCAGCGCCAAAGGCCAAGATCACCATACACGCCCAGATCAGACCATACACGCGTCCAGCAAATCCAATCCAAAGGCCAGGATCCATAGAGTACCGTGAGTGCTAGTCAATGCCTAGACATGTTGCTTGGAAAGTCAACAAGGCCATGTCTTATTGGGCCAGGCTTTACCATCAAAACCTCCATATTGGGGCTACCCCCCCTGGTTTGCCATTCTTTTTATATTTTTCTTATGTTTTATTTAATTTATTATTTTATTTTCTTGATTGTTTAATTTAATTAATTATTGCCATAAAATATAAAAACATCACAAAAAAATCAGAAAAAAGATAAAAACATAATAAAATATTTATTTTATTTATTTTTTGTAAATAATTAACATGTAAATAAATTTAGTTTTAATTAGGTTACAACTTTAATTCTTTTTTAATAAAAATCCAAAAATATGTAGAATTAGGTTTAATTTTTATTCCTCTTAATTTCCCTTTTTTACAATAATATTGCTTATTTTATTTATTTTATAATTAAATTGTACAATAAAAATTAGGTTTAAATTAGGTTAAAAACTTTAATATTTTCTTAAAAAACTTAAAAATAATTAGACTTAGGTTTAGCTTTTTATTTTACTTTTAATTATTTTTTTTCCATTAAATCTTAAAAAATACAAAAATACCAAAAACATTCTTTTTTTTTCTTTAATTTTAATTCCTTATTAATTCTAATTAATTAATTTATTAATTTTAAATATTTTTGTAAAAGGGTCCAACGCCCTATTCTTGTTTTTAATTCCTTAATTGCGCATATTTACTTTATTTCGCTTAATTCATTATGTATTTCTCCCAAAGCGTTGTAACGATTCTATTTCTCGCACTTTTATCTTATTGCTTTATTTACTTTCCGTCAAATCGGGTCCGGTTTAATTTTGGCGATGTGGACCCGCGCCATTTGTAATAGCTTTAGATTTACTTTTCCCGCAAAACTTTTAACTATTAACAAAAAGCATGCAAGAATGAATGGACATAATAAAATCAAGCGTAGAACACTTTAACATGACAAGACAAATACAAATGAATCTGACACACGAATCGCACACACCACCCCTAGGGTACGCCTCACTGTTGCCTTGCCTCGAAAGGTGATCGTCGAGTAGAGGACGTCTTAGTAAGTCCTCATGATCCGGGAACCTGGCATGAGGGTAGCTTCTAAGGTGTCTTCCTATTGCTCTGGTGATCACCACGTCCCTAAAACTCGAATTGACCCGAACACCTCCAACGGTGGTGCTACCTACCTCTCAATGGTGGGATGACACTACTTTAAAGGACATTCACACAGACGAATTCCTTAGGGTAGGTAGGTTCTCAAGGATACTTGCTCTAAACTCAAAACAAATTCAAAAAGACTTTTCACCAACACATTTTCAAAAGCTTTCAAAAGCAAATTTTTCAAACACTCTGACGTACGAGTCGAACTGAAAATTTTCAAAGAAACTTTTTTAAACCCACATTGAAAAGCAAGCAAACATTTTGAAAACACATTGAGCAAGTATCTAAGAGCCCATGGATAACCATGGATAGAAAGGGTGCTAACACCTTCCCTTTCTATAACCTACCTCCCGAACCGAGAGCAATCTCTTTAAGGAATTTTTCTGTGCTTTTGTCCTTTCCATTTGGAGAAAATAAAAGACGGTGGCGACTCTTGCTTCCGCGACATTTCGCGAACCAGCGTTAAACAGTCAGTTCCAGATCCACCGATCACAGAACTGGCGACTCTGCTGGGGACAAACTTAAAGTGGGGTGTACCTTAGGGCTAGCTCATAACCATGTTTTCAATTGTCTTCTTTGCTTGCTTTATTATTGTGGGTTGCTTGGGAGTTCTATAGATCCTAACCCGGATCTGGGGGATACCTTTCTTAGAAAGTAGCAACAAGGCTGTGAGGGAACTGTGCGGGGTATACCGACATGGTTGAAACAGTCTGCTACGTTGATGTGGCACTTTGGTGTGTACCGGTAACCCTTGAGTTCAGTCAAGGAGAGTACGGGGCCTCTGCGTGGTGTCGTGAAGCATCAACAGACCTTAGGAACCTTAATTGAACTATCTTGGCCTCTTTAGGGTAGTGAGGTAACTGACTTTGGTGCAGTCCGAGGTTGGTTGATACTCGATACTACACTCAATTGAGGGTTGCTTTCCTGGAATATTTCGGTCGCCAGTTCAGTGGCTAAATCGAAACGATGAACAATGAAAGCAACCCTGTGATATTGGGACCCTTAGAACCCGGTTACTTCTAATAGGACAGGTTGAGCCCACCAACTTCAAGAGGGTACTACCCAGACCCCATGCTGGCCTAAACCCTAGGGGTTTCTCTTGTGTGACTTGTGTGCCTTCCAACTTGACTACTTGCATGCTTGTTATCTAACCCTTGAGTTCTTGCAGGTTTTGTTTATAGTCCTTAATTGGGACTCATAACAAAGTTTACCAAATGTCTTGCAGGTTTTGTTCATAGTCCTTAATTGGGACTTATAACACGGTGTACTAACCACTTGCAGGTTCTGTTCATAGTCCTTAATTGGGACTTATAACAGGGTGTACTAACTACTTGCAGGTTCTGTTTATAGTCCTTAATCAGGACTCATAACAAGTTTATCAAGTTTCTTGCAGGTTTCGGTTTATAGTCCTTAATTGGGACTCATAACAGGGTTACTCACATTACCCCATGCATAGCATAACATCATACCATTGCATGCATCCTGCATACATCCTAACCCATTTCAAGGATCTCAAGGGCTTGTGATGCAGGTCATGATGAATCAAACATTTAGCAAGGGGCAAAGAGGATTTATTTTCCTCTAGCCAAAGTTGTCAGGGGCTATGACCCACTGGATATGGTGAGCCTTTGACCCTTGAAGAAGGGCTCTCTACAACAGGAAGTTCCTTCAATCAAGTTACCGGTTTTCAACTCTAACAATTTGTCTGTTTACCCCACGAGGTCCTTGAAAACATTACATGCATGTCATACATCTCATTGCATTGCAGGTATCCCTTTGACAGGTTGCTTACCCTTCTCCGCTGTTTATTTCAGCCGATCGTCATGAATCCTGAATCATCAGCCGAGCAGACTATCAAGGCCCTCCAGGCTCAGAATGCCCAATTCCAAGGGCTAATCATGAACTTGACTCAGGGGCAACAAGATCTGAAGGCTCTGCTCTTGAAGAAGGACAAGAAGAAGAAGAGGACTGTTTTGTTCAGCCCTAGACGCAGATCTGGGAACACACCGCAAACGGAAACTGAGAGGACAACCCCATCTGTGGGAAAAAGCAGTCATCAAGAGGAAAGGGTGCCCAGTCCAGAGGTCTCTGACAATGAAACCGATTTCGCCGACGAACAGTACCCTCCGGCTGAGGACAAATACAAACAGTTGGAGGATAGGTTGAATGCTATGGAGATCCAACAGGTACCTGGGCTGGATCTTGGAGACTTGGGTTTGTCAACTGATGTGGTTATTCCTCGGAAGTTCAAAGCACCATCCTTTACTAAGTATGACGGGGCGTCTTGCCCCAAGCTGCATCTAAGGTCCTATGTTCGGAAGATTCAGCCATATACGGTGGACAAGAATTTATGGATCCACTTCTTCCAGGAGAGTCTTTGAGGGACTCATCTCGAATGGTTCTATCAGCTGGATGGGACCAAGGTTCGTAACTGGGAGGAGTTGGCTACTGCTTTCTACAAGCAATATCAATATAATGCCGACCTTGCTCCTACGCGTACCCAACTCCAGGGTATGTCGTTAGGATCAAGTGAAGGTTTTAAAGAATATGCGCAGAAATGGAGGGATCTTGCTGGAAGGGTACAACCACCTCTGACTAATCGGGAACTTGTCGATATGTTCTTGGGGACTTTGTCTGGTCCATTTTATAACCACCTGATTGGGAATTCGTCTGCTGGATTCACGGATCTTATCCTGACTGGAGAGCGAATAGAAGCTGGCATCCGATCTGGGAAAATTCAAGAGGCCGCACCTTCTGATAAGAAGCCTCATCAGGGAAAGAAAGAATCCAATGCTGTGCACGGTAAAAAGAGCCGTCATGAGGCAGGGGCAATCCAAATCTCCAATCCCGGACCTGCTCAACAAGGACAGGGGCAGCAGCGCAAGGAGAAACGACAGTATACCAAACTCAACATGTCGCTGGATCAAGCACTGCAACAAATGTTGAAGGCAGGGTTGATCACCTTAAGGGCTCCTCTTCGGAATCCGAATACTTCTGCTCCTAACTATCATCCCAACGATAGGTGCCCATATCATTCAGATAGCCCGGGGCATACTACAGACAACTGCTGGCCTCTCAAGAACAAAATTCAAGACATGATCGACGCTGGGGAGATTCAGTTTGAAGTGCCTGAGACTCCGAACATAATCACTGCTCCGTTACCCAATCATTGAAGACCTTTTGTTCATTTGAATTTTTGAGTTGTATTTTTCTTTGCCTATACAAACAATTAATGTCATAGCAAACTCTTTTATTCTATTAATGCATCGCATATGTCTGTTTTGGGAATTAATACAATTGTTTTCATTATATTCAAAATTCTTTTCATATTTTTTCTGATGATCAACTCTTGGTTAATAATTCTAAGCCTCTTGAGGGAGGATGACGAAAACGATACCGCTATCTTTTACAGTATGCTTTTGAACAGACCCCGCTGATGAGGTACAGGCATTGTTTCAAATCCTAAACACTGGAGTTATAAGGAAGATAATCCCTCGTCAACCCATCTGAGCCAAAGAAGTAGGAGTTTTATTTTTGAAAATTAAAACCCTTTATCATAACCCGGGGCAGGGTAGTCTTCTCAGTCGATCTAAGTGCATAACGAATAGCACCAAAGAGATCTTTACAAAACGAACAAAGACATGATGGTTCAGAACAATCAAAAGGACAGGCAGTCATCATCAAATTCATAAATGAAAAGCCCAAAAAAGTCTAAACCTACAAAGGGGACTTATGAAACTGGGGCATCCCGCTGACTGTAATTCCAAAAAAGGAAACAGTTCAGGCAAAAAAGAAAGGGATAACAAAATCAAGAAAGAGGTCTCACAAACCCTCAACCAAAACAAAAATGACTGCCCATTCAAAATGAGTTATCAACATCTGAACCATTATTGGAACATCAAAGCAAAGACTCAAACAAGGTCTAACGTATGATCAACTGAGTTTAGGTTTGGAGAACATCACGAAGAGCGGGTGGGTACAAATAAAATTTGAGCCTTTATCCTTTGTTTCTTAAACCGTGAACCAGGCCACGTTATAACCCTTAAAAGTCCTAGCTGAAGCACGGGTTAGTTCGAAAGCATACTGTTACGAAGGTATCCTGACTCCTTAAGGCTTACGGTAAATACGGAGTTGACATCACGTTTTACAAACATTCATTTGTTTTATGAAAAAGAATGCATTTTTAAAATCTCTAAGACAGACATAAGCTTTGCATTTTTGATATAACATTGCTTGTATATGACTTTTTTGTTGGAACAGCATAGAAATTCGCACGACGAATGCCTAATGAACAGAAGTACCTCCAATCAAGGGGCATGGCATGACTATTGTCCATCATCTGGGGGCAGTTAAGTCAAGATTCGGAGAATCTCTCAAAGGCCAAATAGCCTGGGGCAAATCTCCGCCTGAGTCACTTGGGGCATTCTAACAACGAATCTTGCCTGATCAAATACCTTCTGGTGGCATGGCAAAATACTTCCAACAGGGGCAACTCCCTACATTCCCTGAATGCGGACATAGTCGAAAAAATACTACGCATAATCAAAGACCCGCTAGGTTGACATACCTAGGCAAAAATTAGGGCTTCCCGGCGAACCAAAAGGGTTCGGGCAAAATGAAGGGATGAAATGAAAAAAATCTGTACACCCGGCAAGTCGAAAACCTGAAAAGGCGGCTTGGGCAAAAATGGGTATCCTGGTGGACTGAAAACCCGAAAGGGCGGTCCAGGCAAAAGTTAGGGATTAAAGCGTACGACTATGTCCCGTCTTCTTGTCATCTGTCTACCAGAAGAAGGTTTGTCCGCCAACAACTATCAGCACCCCACAAGAAACAGGGGCAATAAAGGTTGGTCTGAGCAGTCTGACTGTTCTATCCTCCAAGGTATCAGGGTAGGTCCTGTTGAAGAACGTAACCAATACAGTTCAATACCTCCCCAGGAGAGTCCAACCCAGCTTCCCCAGGAAAGTTGGAATACATCTCCCCAAGCAGTAAGCTTATCCCCAGACGATTCGGGAAGCTTATCCTCACGGAGCACGAACGCGTCTCCCGGCTTTATTTAAAGAGTTATTTCCTCAATAGGATATAACTGGGTTATCCTCAGCCAAAAGCCACGGAAAGAGCGTCCTCGATACAGTCTTCTTACCCCAGCGAAGTCCATCAACACTTCCAACAACAAGGATATCCTCAGCAAGCTATCATCAACAATTCAGCAAAGCATCTCTATCCCCACAGAGTATTGCTTCCCAGCATGATCACTAGAGTATCTTTTCTCCCTACAGGGGAATCCATTCGCCAAGTACATTCCCCAACGGAGTTATCTTCTCCTACCGGTATACTTGCAACTATCATCCCCAGCGGAAGCAAGATCTATTCCTCCACATCAGCCCAGGATGCGACTTCCCGGCACCCGTCAAGGATTTATTTTCCTACGACGAAAATATACATTCATAAACATCATATCCTCATACATTATAGCATGCATATGCATCATACTACATGAATCTCATTAATTTTGAAGACATACAGTTCATGCATCATGATTTTGCATACAATTATGTTTTGCCTTTTCAGGAAAAAGATCAATACAAATGACTACTATCAAACTATCGCAATTCTGTCTAGATATAGTTTCGGATATGATCCAGAGATGGTGACGTTCTGATGCTGCTTCCAGGTTCCCTTCTAGATATAGTTCCAGATATGATCCAGATATGGTGACGTTCTGATGCTGCTTCCAGATTTCCTTCCAGATATAGTTTCAGATGTAAACCAGACATGGTGACGTCCTGATACTGCTTCCAGAAGTCCTTTTTCAGGTGTTTCCCTCTCCGACGATGAGTGTGAGGTGATATTCTCTTATGGTTCCCTCTCCGACGGTGTGTGAGGTGGTAAGTCCTTTTTCAGATGTTTCCCTCTCCGACGATGAGTGTGAGGTGATAGTCTCCTATGGTCCCCTCTCCGGCAAGTGCGTGAGGTGGTAATTCCTTCTTCAGATGTTTCCCTCTCCGACGATGAGTGTGAGGTGATAGTCTCCCATGGTCCCCTCTCCGGCAAGTGCGTGAGGCGGTAATTCCTTTTCAGATGATTCCCTCTCCGACGGTGAGTGAGGCGATAATTCCTTTCCTTATGGGTCCCTCTCCGACGGTGAGTGAGGTAATAATTCCTTCCCTATGGTTCCCTCTCCGACGGTGAGTGAGGTAATAATTCATGTTCAGATGGTTCCCTCTCCGACGATGAGTGAGGTGATAACTCCTTTTCCTATGGGTCCCTCTCCGACGGTGAGTGAGGTGATAATTCCCTTTCAGATTATAATTTCCTTTGGTTCTCTTCCCGATACTGCGAAGATGGTAATTCTCACCAAGATTTTCTCAACGAGCGTTGTTGAAGTTAAAGTCACCCAAGGTTCTCTTACTATTCATGCTAAGGTAGTAACCATCCCTGGTTCATTCATCATCTTTTGAAGCTCCAGACTCAGCTCCTGTAACCAGTCAGGACATATCTATGCCAAGCATCTGAAAACCAGTTCTTGCAACGTGTCAGGTACTCTTTTTTCTTTTGCAGGTATGCAGGTTCTCGCTAAGGAATCTCTTACGCGATCGATATCCAGATGGCATCTATAAGCCCATCATCCTATCCAGCAATCTCTAAATGGCATCTATAAGCCCATTCCCATCATCATCATACTGCTACTATGTGAGCGCAAATTTCTGGGCACTCTAGTGTCCAATCATCTTCTACCCTCGGATTACGAAAGGCACGCCAGCCAATCTGCATCCTCAGGTCTAAGAAGATTGAACAGGGGCAACTGTTGTACCCCAAAATTTGCCCTCCCATATTCTCCAAGAAATTGCCAAGTCAAGTCATAAAATTCCCCAAGGGTTGTGCAGTGCAAAGGTCCCATATACAGTCAAAACTAGGGTTTGGATTCTGATCAAGAAAAGGAAGTTTTTAAAGGCCCAATCAAGTCTCATATGCTTACAAAGATGTTCAAGCATCCTCATATCAAGTTTCAAGGCATTCAGCTCAAAATTGCACAGTCAAAATCCTAGATTGCACTACAGTCAACTGTAGGGGCAAAATGGTCATTTGACAGTCAAAAGTCCAAATTGTTGGTCAACATATCATTTTGAAGCCACAAACATCATTTGATCAATGCTTGATCATGATTCTCAAAATTTGGCTCAGAAAATCATCAAGATGCAAAAGTTGCTATATTTGGACAGCTGAAAAAGTCAACTGAAATTGACCAGGGCATAACTTTCACATGGATTATCAGAAAAATTCCATCCAAAGCTCATTTTGAAGAGAAAGACATTTCCTACAACTCATCTTCATACTTCAAGTCCAAGAAATGCTCTCACAAAAAGTTATCAATTTCAACATTATAGGTCATTTTCAAAAGTCAACAAAAAGGGACTTTAAGTCAAAGGCCATAACTTGAGATTGGTAAATCAAAATGACATGGGACCAAAGGCATTGGTTAGAGGACTCAAAGACCTTTCCAAAATGTCCAAGAACATGTGAAAAGCTTAAAAATTGAGCAAGTTATGCCTTGTGGAAGTTGGGAAATTTTTGGATATTTTGAAAAGTCAACAATGGTTCAAATGACCTAAATTTGCTAATGGGCCCTATTTTCTTCCATGATTCATCATTCCAAGCCTATGCACGACCACTTGGCCCAAAGGGAAGTATTTTCTCATTTTTTTATTTATTTATTTGAATTTCTATTAATATTAATTCATTTAAATTATATAAATATGTGGAAAATATAAAACTTACCTTAACCAATCTTTTATGCATAATTTGCCATCAATATTTCGTGCATAGGTTAATAGGGAAAGATTTGGACTAATTGGATGCAAATTGATACAAAATGCACATGGAAAGATATGAAAAGGATCCTTAACAAATCAAATCCTTAATCCATAATTGCAAGAGATTTGTGCTAGTTTTGTTAACCTAATGCCTTCCATACAAATACAGGAATACAAACCTAATGCAAGGAGACTCTAAGCTGCGCAGAAGACCAATATACAAACTTGAAAAATTGTCCAAAAAACTAAAATCTGATTTCAAGGTTACAAGACGATTCAAGCCCTAATCTTGATCCCAATAGCTTCATTGTGGTTCTCTGAACGTGTGCCAATCACAAACGACAAACAAAGCTCCAAGAATTGGTAGATTATGTTCAAACTGAGTCACGAAATTCTTGAAATCGTATAGCATGATTCACGCATCCTTTTGCATTTTTATTTATGTATTCTTGTTCAGTGTGATGTTTCTAAGCTAACCAACACATTCAATTGCATTTTTGTGCCATATATACGAATCTACCATGTTTGAATATTAGGGTTTGCAGAGCTTGAGATTTGGGCTTTTCACCCAAGGAAAAATTACGCCTCAAGACTATTGCCATTAGATTAAGCAGGTTGAGACGAAGGAGAAGCACTACTCGCGCCCAATTTATTGGTCCTATAGCGCTAGTCGCTATTTTTCTAAAAGCTACCTTAAGCCACGCCCAAGAAACCGTTGCTGAATGCTTATGGTACAGGGAACGTGAAAGAGACGAAGACGTGGCCACAGGCGATTGGGGCATTTGAATTTCGCGCGTTTCTCTCCACTGAACGCGTTGCTTTCTTTATATTATTTATTTGATATTTATATATTAAACGCGCTAACATGGCGTAGTGGTACAGGTGTAGCCTTGTAACGTCCAAGACCTGGGTTCGAACCCCAGGTCTCTTACATTCTCAACAATATTTTTTCAATTATCTTCCCATGCAGCGCCAAAGGCCAAGATCACCATACACGCCCAGATCAGACCATACACGCGTCCAGCAAATCCAATCCAAAGGCCAGGATCCATAGAGTACCGTGAGTGCTAGTCAACGCCTAGACATGTTGCTTGGAAAGTCAACAAGGCCATGTCTTATTGGGCCAGGCTTTACCATCAAAACCTCCATATTGGGGCTACCCCCCCTGGTTTGCCATTCTTTTTATATTTTTCTTATGTTTTATTTAATTTATTATTTTATTTTCTTGATTGTTTAATTTAATTAATTATTGCCATAAAATATAAAAACATCACAAAAAAAATCAGAAAAAAGATAAAAACATAATAAAATATTTATTTTATTTATTTTTTGTAAATAATTAACATGTAAATAAATTTAGTTTTAATTAGGTTACAACTTTAATTCTTTTTTAATAAAAATCCAAAAATATGTAGAATTAGGTTTAATTTTTATTCCTCTTAATTTCCCTTTTTTACAATAATATTGCTTATTTTATTTATTTTATAATTAAATTGTACAATAAAAATTAGGTTTAAATTAGGTTAAAAACTTTAATATTTTCTTAAAAAACTTAAAAATAATTAGACTTAGGTTTAGCTTTTTATTTTACTTTTAATTATTTTTTTTCCATTAAATCTTAAAAAATACAAAAATACCAAAAACATTCTTTTTTTTTCTTTAATTTTAATTCCTTATTAATTCTAATTAATTAATTTATTAATTTTAAATATTTTTGTAAAAGGGTCCAACGCCCTATTCTTGTTTTTAATTCCTTAATTGCGCATATTTACTTTATTTCGCTTAATTCATTATGTATTTCTCCCAAAGCGTTGTAACGATTCTATTTCTCGCACTTTTATCTTATTGCTTTATTTACTTTCCGTCAAATCGGGTCCGGTTTAATTTTGGCGATGTGGACCCGCGCCATTTGTAATAGCTTTAGATTTACTTTTCCCGCAAAACTTTTAACTATTAACAAAAAGCATGCAAGAATGAATGGACATAATAAAATCAAGCGTAGAACACTTTAACATGACAAGACAAATACAAATGAATCTGACACACGAATCGCACACACCACCCCTAGGGTACGCCTCACTGTTGCCTTGCCTCGAAAGGTGATCGTCGAGTAGAGGACGTCTTAGTAAGTCCTCATGATCCGGGAACCTGGCATGAGGGTAGCTTCTAAGGTGTCTTCCTATTGCTCTGGTGATCACCACGTCCCTAAAACTCGAATTGACCCGAACACCTCCAACGGTGGTGCTACCTACCTCTCAATGGTGGGATGGCACTACTTTAAAGGACATTCACACAGACGAATTCCTTAGGGTAGGTAGGTTCTCAAGGATACTTGCTCTAAACTCAAAACAAATTCAAAAAGACTTTTCACCAACACATTTTCAAAAGCTTTCAAAAGCAAATTTTTCAAACACTCTGACGTACGAGTCGAACTGAAATTTTTCAAAGAAACTTTTTTAAACCCACATTGAAAAGCAAGCAAACATTTTGAAAACACATTGAGCAAGTATCTAAGAGCCCATGGATAACCATGGATAGAAAGGGTGCTAACACCTTCCCTTTCTATAACCTACCTCCCGAACCGAGAGCAATCTCTTTAAGGAATTTTTCTGTGCTTTTGTCCTTTCCATTTGGAGAAAATAAAAGACGGTGGCGACTCTTGCTTCCGCGACGTTTCGCGAACCAGCGTTAAACAGTCAGTTCCAGATCCACCGATCACAGACGTGTGTTCTTTTTGTTTGCAACAAATTTGAATTTCTGAATCCTTGAATGCATTACATAAATACACATCATTCATCATATGGATAAACAGGTCTTCACACCAGGTTTCCATATCTCTCTGCTGTTTATTTCAGCAAGATGGATATAGAGCAGACAATCAAAGATCTATAAGCACAAAATTCGCAGTTCCAACAACTCCTCATGACCTTGGCAAAGGGTCAAGAGGACCTTAAAGCACTGCTAGAGAAGGAAAAAGAAAAAGAAAAGGAGAAAAAGAAAAAGAAAAGAGTTGGTGTGGCCACTATGGGAAGAAGATTTGAGAACCAAGCTAGAAGAGTCCTGGATTTCCCCTCGACGTCTGATGAAGGGGTTGGAAAAGGAAAGGGAGTTGTAGTGCCCTCCGAGTCTGAAGAAGAGGAAGAAGAAGAAGAGGATGAAGATTACTCTGAGCAGCAGTACCCTCCTGCAGATGATAAGTATAAGAATCTGGAAGATCGGTTGGCAGCCATATAGGTACAAAGAGTACCTGGGTTGGATTTCGAGGAGCGAGGGTTGGTTGTTGGGATTGTGATTCCCCCCAAATTCAAGGTGCCTACGTTTTCTAAATACGATGGTTTGTCTTGTCCGAAGATGCACCTACGGTCTTACGTCAGAAAGATCCAATCTCACTCTTCTGATAAGGATCTGTGGGTCCACTTTTTTCAAGATAGTTTGTCAGGTACACAATTGGACTGGTTCTACCAGCTTGAGAGGGCTTACGTACATAATTGGGAGGATCTGGCTGCTGCCTTTTACAGACAATATCAGTATAATAAAGATTTAGCACCTACTCGTACTCAACTATAGAGTATGGGTATGGTCTCTAATGAGGGCTTTAAGGAGTATGCCCAGAAGTGGAGGGACTTGGCTGGAAGGGTGCAGCCACCATTGTCTGAAAGAGAGCTTGTGGATATGTTTCTGGGGACTCTTTCAGATCCATTCTTTAATCACTTGATTGAGAGCTCATCTGCCGGGTTCACCTCTGACGGGTGAAAGATTCGAAGTTGGCATTAAGAGAGGTAAAATTCAGAAGGATGTATCTGCTTCCGCCGCTATCAAAAAGACCTTTCCAGCCAAGAAAGAAGCTTCTGCTGTTTACACTCAGAGAAATAAAGGAATAATGGAGCACCGACCAGCGGTGGGGGCTGTGATGATTCAGAACTCCTCAGCCGATCAACCTCGAAGCAGTCAACTCAGAGCTAACCAAACCAGAGTGGAAAGGCCTGCACGGCAATTCACCTGGATCAATATGACACCTGCTCAGGTTCTCCCTCATCTGTTAAAGTTAAACCTTACCAATTTGAAAGAGGCACCGAAGAATCCAAATACCTCTTCTCCCTACTATCATTCAAATGTAAAATGTGCATATCATTCAGACAGTGTGGGGCACGACACCAACAACTGTTGGGCCCTTAAAAACAAGATCCAAGATTTAATAGATGCCAAGGAGGTGGAGTTTGACGCCCCCGAAAAACCTAATGTGATATCCGCTCCTATGCCAAAACATGGTCATAATGTCCACGCTATTGTAGAAGATCTTCATGTTACTGTTGTTGATGACTTAATGACTCTGTTGCCAATGATCAAGATGAATCTGTTGAAAGCCAGGATTTTCCCAGGCTGTGGAAAAGATTGTTACCTTTGTTCGACCTTGCAATCCGACTGTCCGCTATTGAAGTCAGGCATCCAACGCCTGATGGATACTCAAGAAATCCTCTTCAAGAAAACTCTTGTTACTCCTATTACTCTTGTTACTCCAATCAATGATGTCGCTATAATCACCATTTCCGACAATCTTTCCAAGGTTTCCAAAAGACCTGTTAAGATTACACCCGATCCAAAGTTTGTACCTCTGAAGATAACAATGCCGGGGCTTATCCCATACAAGTCCAACAAGACAATATCGTGGAATTATGGAGGAGAGATCTTCTACCGCGGTGTTAAGCAAGTCGAATCAGTTAAAGAGAACTCCGATGAAGACACTCCTGACATAGGAAATATTGCAGGGACAAGTAAGATCACTCATAGTGGAAGAATCTTCTCTCCGGAGATTTCTCCTCCAAGGGAAATCTTCGGACCCTCAAGTGCTCCTGTGCCAGTCAAGATATTTGTGCGAAGTCCAGTTATTGAAGAAATTGTTACTCCCGAAGCTATACCCTCTGCTGTTACTGCTGATAAAGGTAAGGGGATCCAAGAAGCGCATGTCAGGACGAGGGCTCAGACTTTGGTTATCCCCGAGACCACCCAAAAGGAAATGGAGGAGATTTTAAAGATAATTAAGAAAAGCGACTATGATGTCGTAGAACAACTGGGGCAAACCCCTTCAAAAATCTCTATGTTGGCTCTATTGCTCTGCTCCGAGGCTCATGCCAAAGCCTTGATCAAATTCCTGAAGATGGCGCACGTGCCTCAAGAAACTTCTGCGGATCAGTTTCAAGAGTGTGTAGCCAGCCTTACAGCCGACAATGGTCTTGGCTTCTCTAATGTCGATCTAACATCTAAGGGAAGAAAGCATAATGATGCGCTGCATGTCTCGGTAGAGTGCAGAGGGACCACTCTTGCTCACGTTCTGGTTGATACTGGGTCATCTTTAAATGTCTTGCCTAAAAAAGCGTTGGACAGATTGGACTGTGAAGGATTGACCCTAAAGCCCAGTAATATCATTTTTAGAGCCTTTGGCGGTTCTAAGTGGATGGTCCACGGGGAGGTGGACATCCCAATTAAAGTGGGTACATAAACTTTCAACTCCATATTTTACGTCATGGGCATCCGTCCCTCCTACTCATGCTTGTTAGGGAGGCCCTGGATTCATTACGCTGGGGCAGTCACTTCTTCTCTACACCAGATGCTCAAATACCCAGTCCAGGGTAAAATCGTAACAGTTCATGGTGAGGAGGAGTATATGATAAGCCACCTTAACTTTTTCCGCTACGTGGAGTTAGATGGTGAATTCATAGAAACACCTTTCCAACACATTGAAGAGGTTTGTCCTGAAGTTGCGGTAGCCAAGACAATGACTTCTGTGCCCATCATTACCAAACATGTGTCCCGGATGTCATCCCTTAAAGATGCGGAGGCTATGATCAAGGAAGGAGGAAGCACAGTATGGGGTCAACTGCCAGATTTTTCTTACAAGACAGATAAGTTCGGTTTGGGTTTCACTGCTGCTAGTCAGAAGGCTGTGTGTCGCTCCCGGGCTGGAGGACCGCCATTGAAAATAACTCATCATGGAGTTCATGCTTTAGAGGATGATGAAGAAGGAAGCAATTTTGAAGACTGGATCTTTCCAACTATTGAAGGAGGACTGAACAACTGGGAGGCAAAAGACTTCGTTCCCATTACTTTCATCAATCAGTAATTTATCTTTTGAACATTTCCTGTTTGGTCTGTAATAATTATTAAACAATTCGTACACTCTTTTCGCCTTATGCCTTACCCGGGGCATATAGGTCCATTTGTAAGGGTTTTGATTCTTCATTTTCATATGCCATTTTTAATGAATCATGGATGTTTTCATATATAAACTTTTGTGTTCATTTTCTTTCCTTTTACATTTTATTTGTTTAAAGGTGGCTATCCCTTACGCACACCCACACTCACAAAATGCAGGTACCCATCCACTCTGGATTCCATGGGTAACAATTATGTTATGGCCTTCAGTGACTCTAAAGATCTGGTCAATCATGCTGAATACGAAGGTGATGAAGACTGTGAAGTGCCTGGAGAGTTGGCCAGAATTTTGCAACAAGAAGAAAGGGCTATTCTGCCCCATGAGGAGTTGTTAGAGACAATGAACTTGGGAACAGAGGAAGACAGAAAAGAAGTTAGAGTGGGTGCCAACCTAGAGCCAAGTGTCAAAGAGGGCTTAGTTCAGTTGTTGAATGAATATGTTGAGATCTTCGCCTGGTCATATGAAGACATGTCGGGACTTGATACAGATATTGTGGTTCACCGTCTCCCTACAAGAGAAGACTTCCCACCAATAAAGCAGAAAGTTCGTCGCATGAGGCCCGACATGTCCGAAAAGATCAAAGCTGAAGTGATGAAGCAGTTCAATGCTGGCTTTCTTGCTGTTACTTCCTATCCACAATGGGTTGCTAACATTGTGCCCGTGCCTAAGAAGGACGATAAAGTCAGAATGTGCGTGGACTACAGAGACTTAAACAGGGCTAGCCCTAAAGATGACTTTCCACTACCGCACATTGGCATCTTGGTCGACAATACAGCTCAACATAAGGTATTCTCTTTCATGGACGGATTTTCAGGGTACAACCAGATCAAAATGGCCCCCGAAGACATGGAGAAGACTACTTTTGTTACGCAGTGGGGTACGTTCTATTATAAAGTGATGTCGTTCAGACTGAAGAATGCCGGGGAAACCTATCAGCGAGCCATGGTAGCTTTGTTTCATGACATGATACATCATGAGATTGAAGTCTACGTAGACGACATGATATCCCATTCACAGACAGAAGAAGAACACCTCGACCATCTGCAAAAGTTGTTTGTCAGGTTAAAGGAATACAAACTCAAACTGAACCCTAGCAAGTGCACTTTCGGAGTCAGGTCCGGTAAACTCTTTGGATTCATCGTCAGCAACAAAGGCATTGAGGTTGATCCTGCCAAAGTCACAGCCATACAAGAAATGCCTGCCCCTCGCACTGAGAAGGAGGTCAGAGGTTTCTTGGGACGCCTAAACTATATTGCAAGGTTCATCTCTCACCTAACATCTACCTATGAACCAATCTTCAAGCTGCTGAAGAAAGATCAGGTGGTTAAATGGAATGATGACTGTCAAGTTGCTTTCGATAAAATCAAGGAGTGTTTGCTGGAACCTCCTATCTTGATGCCACCCGTAGAAGGAAGGCCTTTAATCATGTATCTGATTGTCTTAGATAATTCAATGGGGTGCGTATTGGGCCAACATGACGAGTCTGGTCGAAAAGAGCATGCCATTTATTACCTTAGCAAAAATTTTACCGACTGTGAGACTCGCTACTCACTGTTCGAGAAAACTTGATGCGCTTTGGTATGGGCTGATCGCAGGCTAAGGCAGTATATGTTGACACATACCACTCTATTGATTTCTAAAATGGATCTGATCAAGTACATCTTCGAGAAGCATGCTCTATCCGAAAGAATCGCTAGATGGCAGATGATCCTCACCGAATATGATATACAGTACACAACCCAAAAATCTATAAAGGGGAGTGTGCTAGCCGATCATCTGGCTCATCAAGCTGTCTAAGATTACCAATCCATGAGGTTCGACTTTCCCGATGAGGATATCATGACTTTGAGCAACATTGAAGAAAACAGACCGTATGACGGACCTGAAAAAGGATCCCGATGGACTCTGTACTTTGATGGCGCCTCTAACGCACTTGGGAACGGTATCGGCGCGGTACTTATCTCTCCAGAAGGTTGCCATACACCTCTCACTGCTAGACTATGCTTCAGCTGCACCAACAACATGGCCGAGTATGAAGCTTGTATCTTTGGTCTCAAGGCCGCTATTGACTTGGGAATCAAAACTCTGATTGTATATGGGGACTCAGCTTTGGTTATCAGTCAGATCAAAGGAGAGTGGGATACTAAACATCCAAACCTCATCCCTTACAAAGAACATGTCCTGACATTGTTACCACACTTCGAGCAGATTACCTTCGAGCATTTCCCGCGAAAAGAGAATCAGCTAGCAGATGCGTTAGCTACAATGTCATCCATGTTTAAACTTAACTGGGATAATGAGTGTGATACGGTGGCCAGAACCGAGACGTGGTTTCCCTATTTCGTTAAGGAAATTTTGCTGGTTTGTGTTTTGCGTTTGTGTTTGCAAAATGTCGCGTGAAATTCTGGCAGCAGATACTTAATGTCACAGTGAATGTTATGACACCGTATCTGACACACTTCAAGACAGTAAATTTAAAAGCAGTAAAGAACACAGTCAATTGTTTACCCAGTTCAGTGTGTAACAACACCTACTCTGGGGGCTACCAACCCAGGGAGGAAATTCACTATAAGAGATATTAATTCAGGAATAAACCAACCAGTTTATCTCCTTCACTTAAGACCTACCCAATGCAACTTCAATCTAAGTTCAACTTAAACCTGAGTTCATACTCATTCCCCCTCAATCACAACAGTGATACTAAATAATTGATTAATGAAATTATGAAGACACTCTTAAGTACATACACTTGATTTTGCTTCACAGCTTTAATCAAGTGACAATCACTCGTGCTTCAAAGCTTTGAGTGATACACAACCCTAACTTGACTTTGCTTCAAAGCTTTAATCAAGTGACACAAACACTCGTGCTTCAAAGCTTTGAGTGATACACAACCCTTACAATCAAATCCTACTCCAAATCACTTATAACAATCATAATTGCTTGGCTCACAGTAGTTACAACTATACAGTCCCTTATTGATCTTCTGTCAAAAAGTGTCATGCACCAATAATCTTCATGAGGAATATATAAGCAGGTTATTCTTCAGTTAGGGCTTCCACGAAAATAACTAGGGTTAATTCCTGTTATCATCAAGACTTGGTCTTAGGCTTTCATCAACCAGATTAGGGTTAAGCAAGGTTATCCTAATGTCCACGTCAGCATCTGATCTGGACTGTATACAACAACATACCAGATTCCTGAAAAATCTCAGGAATAACAAATCTGCAAAAATGATAGATCAGTACAGGATGTCTTAACATTGGTTATGACAACAAGAATCATGTTACTGATTTTGGTAGAATGCAATATGATCATTGCTTAATGATCATGCTCATCACTCATATTGAGTAGCTCCTGTATGACATTCTTTTTCTGCAGAATGTACCTATATCCCAGAATGTTATGACATCAGTCATGACATTCACAACTCTGGTTTTACCAAAAAAATGCCAACAAACAAACACTTACAAACTCCCCCTTTGGCAAATTTTTGGCTAAAACCCCTAAACAATCAGAGATTAGAAAGCAGCAGAATTTTTTACTAACAACTACCAATATCTAATTCTACCAAAATTACCATAATTTCTTCTCCCCCTTTTTAGCCATAAAGAGGCCAAAGATACTTGTATTTTTAAGTTATACAGTCATCCAAAAGGAATAAAAAAAACAGAAATAATAAAAAGTCATTTCGCAGCAACAGGTTCCAGCAGCAAACTTTTCAACAACACTGATTTTCAGGCACTGTCATCTTCCGAGGTAGCACTATCTTCAGCATTATGCTGGTCTTCCCTTCTTTGTCCTTCATTCTCCTCCTGTTCTAGTCTAGCAATCAGGTCCTCAAGAGTCCTTTTTCTTGTATCAAGCTCTTTGCAGGTTTCTTTTAGCAGAGCTATAACATCAGTTTTCTTAGAATGAGATTTGACAGTTGATGTCTCAGCAGATGTCATAACAATGTCAGGGACATGTGTTCCCTGAAACAGCTTATAGTGCAAACCAAGAGCAGGGGCTCTTTTGCATACAGAGTCTTTTTCAACGAGAATATTAGGATATTGAGCAATGATTATACCACACAGGAGAGAAGGAAAAGCAATAGGGCCTTTAATAGCACAGTTTCCAGCATGTTTCAATGTTTGATCAAAGATGTACTTGCCATAATCAAAGTTTGTCCTAGTTCCAACAGCATAGATAAATCTTCCCAAACCTGTGGAGATGGTGGATTTATGGTTGGTGGGAACCCAGTTAGCAGCACCAATTTTGTGCAGTATGGCGAACTTCATGCTCAGCTTGCTTGCATTTAGCTTCCCTTTTAAGGGACAACTCTTGACTTGCTTTGCAGTGATGGTTTGACAAACTTGGTTGTCAGAAACTTCAAGCTCAGGACAAGCATCATCAGGTCTTCCTAGGAATTTGTTTATTTCAGAAGGAGAGAAATTTACCTTCCTTCCTCTCACATACACACTTTTAAAATCAGCTGACTTTCCATCAGCACAATCATCAGATAAATTTACTATGAATTCTTTGACAAGAATCTCATAGCAGTTGGTAAACTTTACCACAGTTTTCATTAGACCAGCAGTCTTGATTAGATCCATGATTTCCTTACATTCAATAACATTGTTGTTCAGCTCTCTCTCCAAAGCAATCATTTTCAGAAATACATACTTCCACCTGTTTGCATTTTCTGGATGGTGAAAGGAGATGTTGTCAATGGCAACTTCAGGGACTTTAGGCATTTTGCTCGAATAGAGTTTCTTCCTGATAGGAATGTCTGGAACATTGCTCTCAACATCAAACTCAAATTCTGATTCCTCATCAAATTCAGAGGGTTCAGGGTCCTTCCTTTTCTTGGCTATTGGTTGTCTCAAAGGTTTTGATAGACTACCAATAGGTACTCTAGTTTTCACCTTCCCCTTCCCTTTTGACAATCCATCTTTTCGATCCTTCTCAGCTTCTACTCTAGTCTTGATCTCAGACCTGGTTTTCTTATGAACAACTTCAGTAGCCTTCTCTTTGGAGGGGCTTTTGGCAGCATCCTGCTTTTCTTTTCTGCTCATCATCCTTCTAGCTATGCTAGGGTTGATATTGGAAATTAAATCATTGTCAGAGTATTCTTCATCAACATTAATAACCGGGGGTTCAACAGCCTTGTCAGTAGGGTTCTGGTGATCATCATGTTTTTATGGAGATTTCCTAATGTTGTCATCAGGTGTCTCAACATTCTGGGTGACATATGGATCCATTTCTACATTAGGACTAGCAGTTTCTTGGTTCAAAGGTACAGAAATTCCAGGTACAGAGTGATTCTCATTTAGAATCCTAGTGACTAGTCTAGCAATAGCTTGATGAACATAAGTAGAACCTTCCATATCTGCTATTTCTGAAGGAACAGAAGATGATGGTTGAGAAGATTTACCAGATGGAGAGGCTTGTGATCTTCTTGCATGTATGGTTCGCAGCTTCTTGACCTTAGTGGGATCAGCTGCCAGTTCACGAAGAGGAGTTATCTCAAGAACATCAGTATCCATGCAGTTTGTGATTGCCCTAGGTTCGCTGTCAGAGGATGCGAAAGAAGCAGTCGCCTTTGAAGAGGATGATGACATGGATTGTTGAGACATTTTGAGTGATTTAGAAAACAAGTAACAGTGAGAATGGAATCTTCGTTTGAGAGAATGGAGATTGTTGCAGAGACGCGAGAGGAGGTAGAAATATGATTGTCTATTCAACTTCTTAAAATTTTGGAAAGAAATAGGGAAACAGATGATTAGCCCAATCAGAATAGACTTAACTAAAATATCTCTATCATCCCTTATTTTAAGCAAAATTAATTTCTACATCTCTTCATATTGGCAAATACCCAGCTTGCCCCTCAAATTTTCAAATTGACTAGCATCAAGTGCCTTGGTAAAAATGTCATCCAGTTGTAGTTCAGTGGCAACATGTTCCAGTTTAATCACCTTTTCTTCCACAAGATCTCTAATGAAGTGATGTCTAATGTCAATATGCTTGGTCCTGCTGTGCTGTATAGGATTCTTGGAAATGTTGATAGTACTCAGATTGTCACAGTACAATGCCATGACATCTTGTGTGACATTATACTCAGTAAGCATCTGTTTCATCCAGATCATTTGAGAACAGCTGCTACCAGCTGCTATGTATTCAACTTCAGCAGTAGATAGAGACACACAGTTCTGTTTCTTGCTGAACCAAGAGACAAGATTATTTCCCAAAAATAAGCATCCTCCAGAGGTGCTCTTTCTATCATCAGCACTTCCAACCCAATCAGCATCACAGTAACCAGACAGAATTGGTTCACATCCATGAGAGTACAGCAAGCCATAGTTGTAAGTTCCACTCACATACTTTAGAATTCTTTTCACTTGGTTGATGTGACTTACTTTGGGTTCAGCCTGATATCTTGCACATACTCCAACTGCAAAAGCAATGTCAGGTCTGCTGGCTGTTAAGTATAGCAGACTTCCGATCATGCTTCTGTACAAGCTTTGATCCACATTAGCCCCACTTGAGTCTTTGGACAGCTTTAAATGATTAGGTGCAGGAGTCCTTTTGTGACTGGCATTCTCCATTCCAAACTTCTTGACAATATTCTTTGCATACTTGCTTTGAGAGAGAAAAATTGAGTCTTCCATCTGTGTGACTTGTAGTCCAAGAAAGTGGGTCAATTCTCCCATGAGGCTCATTTCAAATTCAGCTTGCATTTGGTCAGCAAAATGTTTAACCATTTTATCTGACATTCCTCCAAACACTATGTCATCAACATAAATTTGAGCTACCATTATCTTTCCTTCTTCATTTTTGACAAAAAGAGTTTTATCCAAGCCCCATTTCCTGTATCCTTTGTCAGTGAGGAATTTTGTCAATTTGTCATACCAGGCTCTAGGAGCTTGTTTTAGGCCATATAGAGCTTTCCTCAATTTGTAGACATGATCAGGACAATTTGGATCCACAAATCCTTTAGGCTGTTCCACATATACTTCCTCATTTAAGTGCCCATTTAAGAAGGCACTCTTTACATCCATCTGAAATAGCTTAAACTTAAGGAGACAAGCAACTCCCAAAAGAAGTCTGATTGACTCCAGTCTGGCTACAGGAGCAAAAGTTTCATCAAAATCAACCCCTTTAACTTGAGTGTAGCCTTGAGCAACAAGCCTTGCCTTATTCCTGGTGACAACTCCTTCAGCATATGATTTGTTCTTGTAGATCCATTTTGTGCCAATAATGTTTGTTCCTTCTAGTCTAGGAACTAACTCCCATACTTCATGTTGCTTGAATTGGTTCAATTCATCTTGCACTGCTCCAATCCAGTATTCATCAGTCAAAGCCTCCTTAACATTTTTTGGTTCAATCTTAGAGACAAAGCAAGAGTTTGAGATAATTTCTCTAGATCTTGTAATGACTCCACTGTTTGGGTCTCCTATGATGAGTTCCTTGGGATGATCTTTCTGAATTCGGATGGAAGGATCTTTGTTAGCTTCCTTTGATTCAGATTCTAATGAAGTAGTTTTAGGTACATCATCCCTTTTAGACACTTGAGTTGAAGTCTCAAGGAATGTCTCAACATCATATGGGACATCGGTTTCCTCATGATAATCATCAACTATGACATTTATAGATTCCATCATAGCTTTGGTCCTGGAATTGAATACCCTATATGCTCTGCTGTTGGTAGAGTATCCTAGGAATATTCCTTCATCACTTTTAGGATCCATCTTTCTCCTTTGTTCACGATCTGTCAGAATATAGCATTTGCTTCCAAAGACATGGAAGTACTTTACTGTAGGCTTTCTTCCTTTCCATAGTTCATAAATGGTGGATGATGTTCCCTTTCTCAAGGTGACCCTGTTATGGACATAACAGGCTGTATTCATAGCTTCAGCCCAAAAATGAATAGGAAGTCCTTTGGCATGTATCATTGCTCTGGCAGATTCCTGTATAGTCCTGTTTTTCCTTTCCACAACTCCATTTTGTTTAGGGGTTATGGGTGAAGAGAATTCATGATTGATTCCTTCTGAGGAACAGAACTCATCAAACTTACTGTTTTCAAACTCCTTGCCATGATCACTTCTGATTCTGACAATGCATCCTTCTTTTTCTCTTTGAATTCTTTTGCACAGTTCCTTAAATACATCAAATACACCAGACTTTTCCCTAATGAAGTTAATCCAGGTGAATCTGGAAAAATCATCCACAACAACATACGCATATCTCTTTCCTCCAAGACTTTCCACCTGCATTGGACCCATCAGATCCATATGTAGGAGTTCTAGTACCTTTGAGGTGGTCAGATGTCTTGTCTTTGGATGTGACATTCTAGTTTGCTTTCCAACCTGACATTCACCACAGACTCTCCCTTCATCAATTTGAAGCCTTGGAATCCCTCTGACTGCCTCCATAGATATGATCTTTTTCATCCCTCTTAGATGTAAATGACCAAGTTTTTGGTTCCACAGTTTCACTTCCTTTTCTTCTTTGGCTATAGAGCACACAGAAGAATAATTAGTGTTCTCAGACTCCCATAAGTAACAGTTGTCTTTTGATCTGACTCCTCTCATTACAACTTCTTGTTTTTTATTTGTTACAAGACATTCAGACTTGGTGAAGTTGACCATGAATCCTAGATCACATAATTGACTGATACTTATGAGATTAGCAGTGAAGCCTTTTACCAGCAGTACTTCATTTAGGTTTGGAACTCCTGGGTAGTCCAAGTTTCCAACTCCTTTGATTTCTCCTCTAGCACCATCTCCAAAAGTTACATAACTAGTAGTATGAGGTTTAACATTATTCAGAAGATTCTTGATTCCAGTCATGTGTTTAGAGCATCCACTGTCAAAGTACCAGTCTTCATTTGCAGAGACTCTAAGGGAGGTGTGAGTTATCAGGGCTGTAGACTTTTTCTTCCACAGTTGAGTATATGGTGCCTTGTTAGACTTAGGTTTGACAGTTGGGATCTGATTTGGATATCCATACAATCTGAAGTAGAATGGCTTTATGTGACCAAACCTTCCACAATGATGACATCTCCATCTTTGATACTTTTTCTTCATATTTCTCTGTTCTCGATGTTGAGTGCTATGTTGTGACATCTGCTTTGACATTTGTTTATCAGGTATGATCTTCTTCTTTTCTACAGTAGATTTCTTTGCTGCCACAAATCCTAGACCAGACTTGTTTCCCACATTTTGTCCAGCCTGAAGGATTTCTTCTAATTTGTCAGTTCCATTTGTCAGCATCTTGACAGACTTGGTCATCTGATCAAGTTTTGAGTTTAGCACTTGAACTTCACCTTCGAGATGACTTATAGAATCAGTGTCTGCCTTCTTCTCAGCCTTCAACTTTACTATGAGTTTTTTTTGTCTCTCATTTTGCTGACAAACTTCAACACTTCTGATACATAGCTTCTTGTAGGAGTCATCCAGTTCTTTAAATGTCACTTCCTCATCACTAGAGTCACTATCAGAGTCACAAATACCAGCTAGTGCAGTAACTAGTTTGGCAGATTCTTCTTCAGAATTACTTTCTGAGTCACAATCAGACCAAGTAACAGACATTCCTTTCTTTTGTTTCTTAAGAAAGGTAGGACATTCAGCTCGAATGTGCCATATCCTTCACATCCATGGCATTGGATTCCTTTGCTTTGATTTCCCTTTTCTTCAGACTTTGGTCTTCTGCTGGAGTCATAAGATCTGTTAATGTCAGAGGGAATGTTCTTGACATTTGACCTTGACTTTGGGTCCATTCTCTTGATGAGTTTGTTGAACTGCCTTCCAAGCATGGCTATAGCTTCTGAAATATTCTCTTCATCATCCTCCTTGTTTTCATCTTCAGTATTAGATACTAGTGCTATGCTCTTGTTTTTTTTGTCAACATTGTCACTGTGATCGGTGGATCTGGAACTGACTGTTTAAAGCTGGTTCGCGAAATGTCGCGGTAAGCAAGAGTCGCCACCGTCTTTTATTTTCTCCAACATGGACAGGACAAAAGCACAGCAAAATTCCTTATGAGATAGTTTCTCGGTTCGGGAGGTAGATTTATAGAAAGGGAAGGTGTTAGCACCCTTTCTATCCATGGTTATCCATGGGCTCTTAGATACTTGCTCATTGTATTTTCAAAATGATGTTTGCTTTTTAAGATGTGAGTGGGTTTGAAAGTTTCTTTGAAAATTCCAGTTCGACTCTTGTATCAGTCCTCAAGAGTGTTTGAAAAATTACTTTCGAAAGCTTTTGAAAAGGTGTCGGTGTGAAAAGTATTTTTTGATTTGTTTTGAAATTAGAGCAAGTATCTACGAGAACCTACCTACCCTAAGGAATTCGTCTGTGTAAATGTCCTTTAAAGTAGTGCCATCCCACCATTGAGAGGTAGGTAGCACCACCGTTGGAGGTGTTCGGGTCAATTCGAGTTTGTAGGGACATGGTGATCACCAGAGCAATGGGAAGACACCTTAGAAGCTACCCTCATGCCAGGTTCCTGGATCATGAGGACTTACTAAGACGTCCTCTACTCGACGATCACCTTTCGAGGCAAGGCAACAGTGAGGCGTACCCTAGGGGTGGTGTGTGAATTTGTGTGTCATGTTCAGTCATTTTGTCTTGTTCATGTCAAAGTGATCTATGCGTTTGTTTTTATTTTAGGCCATTCATTCTTGCATGCATTTTAATTAACAGTTAAAAAGATGCGGAAATTGAAAGTTCTAAACTATTACAAAGGCGCGGGTCCACATCGCCAAAGTTAAACCAGGACCCGATTTGACAGAAAAAATAAAGAAAGTAAAGAAAAGTGCGAGAAAATTAAAAGGTTACATGGCCTTGGGAGAGATACATAAATATTATAATGAAATAAAATAAGTATGTGAATAAGAATTAAATCGAAACGAGGGCGTTGGACCCTTTTTGCAAAATTTAAAATTACATGGAATTAATTAATTAAAAAGAAAAGGAGATGTTTTTGGTATTTTTAGTATTTTAGGATTTTAATGAAAAAAGAATTAATTGAAATTAAATGCTAACCCTAATTCTATTTGTTTTTTAATTTATTAAGAAAAGAAGATTAAAACCTAATATTAATCCTAATTAATTTACATGCAAATTTAATTGTAAAAATAAATATTTAATTATTTAATTATTTATGAAATAAAAAGAAAAAAGGATAAAAAATTAATATGAACCCTAATTCTATGTTTTTTTAGATTTTTTTATTAAAAAGAATTAAAATTACAACCTAAGTTAAAACTAAATTTAATTATATACAATTTTATAAAAATGCTTAAAATAAAATATCCATCATATTTTTTCTCTTTTCTGATTTTTTTTGTGTTTTATGTTTTTATGAAAATAATAATTAAATTACCAGAATTAATTAAAAAATAATAATTGAAAATAAAGAAACAAAGAAAAATAAAAAAATAATGAGAAGGGTTTGCAAACCTGGGGGTTCAGACCCCAAATAGGAGGTGAGGCCTTAGTAAATCTGGCCCATTTACCCTGGCCCTTTTGACTTTTTCCAGGCAGCGTGCTGGCGTGTTGACTAGGACCTACCATGCTCCTTGGATCTTGGCCTTTGATTGAGTTCCCTTGGACGCGTGGACGCTTGATTATGAAGGTGTATCATGGAACAACAACATTAACCTGCATGTGATTGTTAATTGAAAAATAATATGGGAATACTTAAGACCTGGGGCTCGAACCCAGGTCATGAACGTTGCCACCACTACGCCTTGCCAGCTGAACCAATTCACGCGTGTTAATATATAATAACTACTAAATATTATAAAAGAAAATTAGTCAATAGCTTAAAAACGCGCGCAGAATTTGAATGAACCACTCACGCCTTGACACTGCATCATCTTCTTCATGTTTGTTTTTCCTGAAAATATAATAAAACATGGCAACGGTTTTTTAAGCGTTCTCTTAGGCATGCTACTAAAAAATAGCGACTAGCCCTGTGACGCTCATAAATTGAGCGCGAGGGTGCCGTCTTCTTCGTCCAAACGCGCTTGTGTCAATGGTGGTACTCAGGGGTTCTAATTTTCCCTGGACTGGGAAACCCCAATTCAAAGTCCTTCAAACCCTAAAAAACGATAATGGTAGATTCGCGTAGGGTGCATAAAAATTCAATCAAACACATGGGTTAGCTTCAGAATAGCATAAGGAATGTAAATCACATATTAAAACTTGCAAAAAACGCATGAATTGAGATGCACGATTATGAATTTTATTTGAAACAGTTTGACTCCACTGTACCAATTCCGGGCGTATGAAGGTTGGAAAGTGATCCAGTTAGCTTCAGGGGGACACGAGGAAGCTTTTGCAATTGGTCTTGTGCTTTGAATCAACCTAAAACTTGATTTTCAGTTTTGAGATTTTTTGATAAATTTCAAGTTTTGTTTTTTAGATTTCTGAGCAGCTGTGTGGTTTCAAGCATGAGGGTTTGCTTTGTATATATGTGTGGAACAATTAGGTCAAGGAATTTGATCCAAAAGATCCATGAATTGATGAAGGAATATTTGATTTTTTATGCCATAACTTTCAAATCTTTTCCATGCAAATTGATACCAAATCACATCCAATTGTATTGGTCCTTTCCATATCTGATCATGCACGTTTTTTTGAAGATATTATATGCACAAAAAGATTGTAAAGCTTAGGTTAAATATTTTTCATGTATTTAATTTGATTTAAATGAATTATTATTAATAAAAATTCAAATAAATAAATAAAAAATGAAGAAATACTTCCCTTTGGGCCAAGTGGTCGTGCACATGCCATGGATGATGAATTATGGAAGAAAAATGGGCCCATTAGCAATTTTAGGTCATTTGAATCAATGTTGACTTTTCAAAATATCCAAAAATTTCCCAACTTCCACAAGGCATAACTTGCTCAAGTTTTAAGATTTTCTCATGTTCTTGGACATTTTGGAAAGGTCTTTGAGTCCTCTAACCAATGCCTTTGGTCCCATGTCATTTTGATTTACCAATCTCAAGTTATGGCCTTTTACATAAAGTCCCTTTTTGTTGACTTTTGAAAATGACCTATAATGTTGAAATTGATAACTTTTTGTGAGAGCATTTCTTGGACTTGGAATATGAAGATGAGTTGTAGTAAATGTCGTTCTATTCAAAATGAGCTTTGGATGGAATTTTTCTGATAATCCATGTGAAAGTTATGCCCTGGTCAATTTACAGTTGACTTTTTCAACTGTCCAAATAAGGAAACTTTTGCATCTTGATGATTTTTGAGCCAAGCTTTGAGAATCATGATCAAGCATTGATCAAATGATGTTTGTGGCTTCAAAATGAGATGTTGACCAAAAATTTGAACTTTTGACTGTCAAATGACCATTTTGCCCCTACAGTTGACTGTAGTGCAATTAGGGTTTTGACTGTGCAATTTTGTGCTGAAAGCCTTGAAACTTGATATGAGAATGCTTGACCATATTTGTAGGCATGTGAGACTTGATTGGACCTTTGGAAACTTCATTTTCTTGATCAGAACACAAACCCTAATTTTGACTGCTTAGGAGGCCCTTACACTATGCAACCCTTGGGGAATTTGGAAGCATGACTTGGCAATTTCTTGGAGAATATGGGAGGCAAATTTTGGGGTACAACAGTTGCCCCTGTTCAATCTTCTTAGACCTGAGGGTGCAGATTGGCTGACGTGCCTTTCGTAATCCGAGGGTAGAAGATGATTGAACACTAGAGTGCCCAGAAATTTGCACTCACATAGTGGAAATGGGCTTAGATGCCATTTGGAGATTGATGGGGGATGATGGGCTTATAGATGCCATCTGGATGTTGATCGCGTAAGAGATTCCTTAGCGAGAACCTGCATACCTGCAAAACAGAAGAATGAGTACCTGACATGTTGTAGGAGCTGGTTTTCAGATGCTTGGTATAGATGTGTCCTGACTGGTTACAGGAGCTGGATCTGGAGCTTCAAACGGTGATGAATGAACCAGGGGTGGTTACTACCTCAGCATGAACGGTGAGAGAACCTTCGGTGACTTTAACTTCAACAACGCTCGTTGAGAAAATCTTGGTGGGAATTACCATCTTCGCAGTATCGGGAAGAGAACCAGTAGGCAATTATAGTCTCAAAAGCGGACGTTTGAGAAAAACCTGGAATGGAATTATCATCTCACGCACCGTCGGGGAGAGAACCAATAGGAAATTATAATCTCAGAAGCGGACGTTTGAGAAAAACCTGGGCTGGAATTATCATCTCACGCACCGTCGGGGAGAGAACCATAGGAAATTATAATCTCAAAAGCGGACGTTTGAGAAAAACCTGGGATAACTTCTACTGAGTCTTTATCAGAAAAATATGTTGGGAGTCGATTTAGCTGGACTAGAGAAGGCCTTGGACTGGATAAGAAACCTTTGGAGTCGATTAACTGAACCGGTCTAGGTCTTGAAATGTCTTCAACAGATACACCCTGGCGAGATACAGGAATCGGATCTGGTATTCAGAAAGGTTGGTGGGTTGTCTCTACTGACAGGTTATTTCCATGGACGGGTGGTCTATAACGACGAGCGTCTATAACAACGAGTGTCTATAACGACGAGTGTCTAGGACGACGAGTGTCTATGACGACAAGTGTCTATGACAATGAGTGTCTATGACGACGAGTGTCTATGACGACGAGTGTCTATAACGACGAGTGTCTAGGACGACGAGTGTCTATGACGACGAGTGTCTATGACAACGAGTGTCTATGACGACGAGTGTCTATGACGACGAGTGTCTATAACGACGAGTGTCTATAACGACGAGTGTCTATGACGACGAGTGTCTATGACGACGAGTGTCTATAACGACGAGTGTCTATGACGACGAGTGTCTATGACGACGAGTGTCTATAACGACGAGTGTTTATAACGACGAGTGTCTATAACGACGAGTGTCTATGACGACGAGTGTCTATAACGACGAGTGTCTATAACGACGAGTGTCTATAACGACGAGTGCCTATAACGACGAGTGTCTATAACGACGAGTGTCTATAACGACGAGTGTCTATAACGACGAGTGTCTATAACGACGAGTGTCTATAACGACGAGTGTCTATAACGACGAGTGTCTATGACGACGAGTGTCTATGACGACGAGTGTCTATAACGACGAGTGTCTATAACGACGAGTGTCTATAACGACGAGTGTCTATAACGACGAGTGTCTATAACGACGAGTGTCTATAACGACGAGTGTCTATAACGACGAGTGTCTATAACGACGAGTGTCTATAACGACGAGTGTCTATAACGACGAGTGTCTATGACGACGAGTGTCTATAACGACGGGTGTCTATAACGACGGGTGTCTATAACGACGAGTGTCTATAACGACGAGTGTCTATAACGACGAGTGTCTATAACGACGAGTGTCTATAACGACGAGTGTCTATAACGACGAGTTGGATCAGAGAAATCTTTAGGCATTGATTTAACTGGATTTGTATTCTTTGACTGGGTTGGTCTCTTTTGACTGGATTTGTCTTTTTTGACTGGATTTTTTGACTGTATTTGTCTACTTTGATATAGCTGATTATTTGACTGTATCCTTCCTGAAAGGTAAAGGTCTGTCGTATGCAATGCATGATATGGATCAAGCAATGATATTCTCAACATAAATGAGATTTGTAAGGTGTGATGCGTCTATGCATGCTGTGATGATGTATGGAAGTGCGATATTTATGAATATTTTTTTTTTTGTCTTAGGAAAATAAATCCTTAACGAGTGCCGGGAAGTCACTCCTGGGCTGATGTTGGAGAATAGATTTTGCTTCCGCTGGGGATGATAGCTGCAAGAATACCGGTAGGAGAAGATAACTCCGTTGGGGAATAAACTTGGCGAATGGATTACTCTGCGGGGAGGAAAGCACTCTAACCACCTTGCTGAGGAGCAATACTCTGTGGGGATAGAGATGCTTTGCTGAGTTGTTGATAATAGTTTTGCTGGGAATATCCTTGTTGTATTGGAAGTGTTGGTAGACTTCGCTGGGGGTAAGAGAACTTCGTCGAGGACGATCTTTCCATGGCTTTTGGCTGAGGATAACCCAGTTATATCCTGGTAAGGAAATAACTCTTTAAATAAAGTCGGATGACGCATTCGCTCTTGGTCGCATTCTTCAGCTGAACTTACCTTGATACTTCGGTGGACAGGGCAACCAGATCATTTAGACAACTCATTATTGCCCCAGTTTCTGTTGGAGAAGAAGGTACCTGTGAAGGTGTTTGATGACTGCCGTTTGACAAATCTTCTTCTGGTAGGCAAGTGACGAGATACCAGGACATAGTCGTACGCTTTGATCCCTAATTTTTGCCTGGACCGCCCTTTCGGGTTTTCAGTCCACCGGGATACCCATTTTTGCCCAAGCCGCCTTTTCAGGTTTTCGACTTGCCGGGTGTACAGATTTTTCATTTCATCCCTTATTTTTGCCCGAACCCTTTTGGTTCGTCGGGAAGCCCTTATTTTTGCCTAGGTATGTCAACCTAGCGGGTCTTTGATTTTGCATAGTATTTTTTCGACTATGTCCACATTCAGGGAGTTGTCACTGTTGGTAGTATTATGTTGTCATGCCAGAAGGTATTTGATCAGGCAAGATTCGTTGCTGGAGTGCCCCAAGTGACTCAGGCGGAGATTTGCCCCAGGCTATTTGGCCTTGAGAGATTCCCTGAATCTTGACTTAACTGCCCCAGATGGTAGACCATGATCATGTCGTGCCCCTTGATTGGAGGTACTTCTGTTCATTAGGCATTCGTCGTGCGAACTTCTATGCTGTTCAAACCAAAAGTCATATGCAAACAAAGTTATGTTAAAAATGCAAAGCCTATATCTGTCTTGAAGATTTTGAAAATGCATTCTTTTTTCATAAAACAAATGAATGTTTGTAAAACGTGATGTCAACTCCGTATTTACTGTAGGCCTTAAGGAGTCAGGATACCTTTCGTAACAGTATGCTTTCGAACTAACCCATGCTTCAGCTAGGACTTTTGAGGGTTATAACGTGGCCTGGTTCACGGTTTAAGAAACAAAGGATAAAGGCTCAAATTATTTGTACCCACCCGCTCTTCGTGATGTTCTCCAAACCTAAACTCAGTTGATCATACGTTAGACCTTGTTTGAGTCTTTGCTCTGATTTTCCGGTGATGATTCGGATGTTGATGATTTATTTTGAATAGGCAGTCATTCCTCTTCTTTTTTTTTGTTGAGGGTTTGTAAGACCTCTTTCTTGTCTGATTTTTGTTATCCCTAAATTTTGCCTGAACTGTTTCCTTTTTTGGAATTACAGTCAGCGGGATGCCCCAGTTTTGTAAGTCTCCTTCATGGGTTTTGACTTAATGGGTTTTTTACTTTTTGAGATAATGACTGCCTTTCTTCATTGGTTATTCGGAACCATCACTGTCTTTTTTGTTTTGCAAGGACCTCCTTGGTGCCATTTGTTGTGCACTTGGATCAACTGAGAGACTACCCTGCCCCAGGTTATGATTAAGGGTTTTAAATTTCGAAAAGAAAAACTCCTACTTCTTTGGCTCAGAGGGGTTGACGAGGGATTATCATCCTTATAACTCCAGTGTTTAGGAATTGAAACAATGCCTGTACCTCATCAGCGGGGTCTGTTCAAAAGCATACTGTACATCGTGGTATCGTTTTCGTCATCCTCCCTCAAGAGGCTTAGAATTATTAATCAAGAATTGACATCAGGAAAAAATATGAAAATATTTTGCATATAGTGAATACGAAATAATTACTTCAAAACAGACATGTGTAGTGCATTAATGAAATAACACTGTTTGACATGAAACAAAATGTTTGAACAATTGAAAGAAGATTACAAATTTGAACATTCGAACGAACAAAAAATCCAATCCTAGCCATGTCTTGGCAGGGGAGCAGTTGTCACATTGGGAGTCTCTGGAGAGTCAAGCTGGACTTCCTTTGCATCAATCAGATCTTGAACCCTATTCCTCAAAGTCCAACAGTCATCTGTAGCATGCCCCGGGCTGTCGGAATGATAGGCGCAGCGAGCATTGGGATTGTACCTTGAAGGTGTCCTGTTAGGATTCTTCGGGGGATCCATGAGAGTTACCAACTTGGTTTCCAACAGCTGTGGCAATATCTGTGACAAGGTCATGCCGAGGGGAGTAAATTGCCTCTTAGGTCTTTCTTCCCTTTGTTGGTGGTGACGCTGAGGAGCACCGGCCGGCTTTGTAATAGCTACTGCGTTGACAGTACTAGATTCTCTTTTGGATGGTTTCTTCTCAGTGTTCGAGGAGTCACCATTCTGTATTTTCCCCGACTTGATGCCAGCTTCTATTCTTTCCCCGGTCAAGATCAGATCTGTAAACCCCGCGGCAGAATTCCCAATCAGGTGGTTGAATAATGGACCAGACAGGGTTCCCAAGAACATGTCGACGAGCTCGCGGTCAGTCAGAGGTGGTTGTACCCTTCCAGCAAGGTCCCTCCATTTTTGAGCATATTCTTTGAAACCTTCACCTGCACCCATAGACATTCCCTGAAGCTGAGTGCGCGTGGGAGCAAGGTCGGCGTTGTACTGGTACCGCTTGTAGAAAGCAGTGGCCAAATCTTCCCAGGTACGGATGTTGGCTCCATTCAGTTGATAGAACCAGTCAAGCTGAGTCCCTGAAAGACTTTCCTGGAAAAAGTGGATCCATAAGTTCCTGTCGGCCGTGTAGGGCTGGATCCTCCTCATGTATGACCTGAGATGCAGCTTTGGACAGGATGCCCCGTCGTACTTTGCAAAGGCAGGTGCCTTGAATTTGTGCGGGATCACTACCCCAGAAGACAGACCTAGATCCTCGAAGTCCAGGCCAGGCACTTTTTGTATCTCCATAGCACTTAGCCGGTCTTCCAACTGTTTGTACCTATCCTCAGCCGGAGGGTACTGTTCGTCGTTGAAATCTGTCTCAT
The DNA here is from genome assembly GCA_948472305.1 of Vicia faba. NCBI lineage: Eukaryota > Viridiplantae > Streptophyta > Magnoliopsida > Fabales > Fabaceae > Vicia > Vicia faba. The sequence goes on along the minus strand of OX451739.1, from coordinate 334,235,815 downwards.
TGTCGGAGACCACTGGACTGGGAACCCTTTCCTCTTGATGACTGCCTTTCCCCACAGATGGAGTTGTCCTCTCAGCTTCATCCTGCAGGGTGTTCCCAGATCTGCGTCTAGGGCTGAACAAAACAGTCCTCTTCTTCTTCTTTTCCTTCTTCAAGAGCAGAGCCTTCAGATCTTGTTGCCCCTAGGTCAAATTCATGATCAGCCCTTGGAACTGGGCGTTCTGAGCCTGGAGGGCCTTAATAGTGTGCTCGGTTGAGGATTCAGGATTCATGACGAGACTGCTGAAATAAACAGCGAAGAAGGTAAGCGACCTGTAGAGAAAGGGTACCTGTTATGCAATGATATGTATGATATGCATGCAATGTTTTCAAGGAACTTGCGGGATAAACAAATAAGCTTGTTAGAATTTGAATCCGGTGGCTTGATTGAAGGAACTCCATGTTGCTGAGAATCTTTCTTCAAGGGTCAAAAGCTCACCATATCCAGTGGGTCATAGCCCCTGACAGCCTTGGCTAGAGGAAAATAAATCCCCTTTGCCCCTTGCTAGGCATTTTCTTCATCATGACCTGCATCACAAGCCCTTGATATCCTTGAAATGGGTTAGGATGTATGCAATGGTATGATGCTATGCTATGCATGGGGTAATGTAGGTAACCCTGTCATGAGTCCCAATTAAGGACTATAAACAAACCCTGCAAGAGATTCAGTATACTTGTCATGAGCCCCCATTAAGGACTAAAACAAACCCTGCAAGAAACTCGGTAAACCTGGTTATGAGTCCTAGTTAAGGACTGAAACAAAAACCTGCAAGAAACTTAGTAAGCCTTGTGATGAGTCCTAGTTAAGAACTATGAACAAAACCTGCAGGAAGTTCGGTAAACCTTATTATGAGTCCTAGTTAAGGACTATAAACAAAACCTGCAAGAAGTTCAGATGTCAGATAACAAGCATGCAGGTAATCCAAGTTTGAAGGCACACAAGTCACACAAGAGAAAGCCCTTAGAGTTTAGGCCAGCATGGGGTCTGGGTATTACCCTCTTGAAGTTGGTGGGCTCAACCTGTCCTATTAGAAGTAACCGGGTTCTAAGGGTCCCAATATCACGGGATTGCTTTCATTGTTCATCGTTTCGATTTAGCCACTGAACTGGCGACCGAAATATTCCAGGAAAGCAACCCTCAATTGAGTGTAGTATCGAGTATCAACCAACCTCGGACTGCACCAAAGTCAGTTATCTCACTACCCTAAAGAGGCCAAGATAGTTCAATTAAGGTTCCTAAGGTCTGTTGATGCTTCACGACACCACGCGGAGGCCCCGTACTCTCCTTGACTGAACTCAAGGGTTACCGGTACACACCAAAGTGCCACATCAACGTAGCAGACTGCTTCAACCATGTCAGTATACCCCGCACAGTTCCCTCACAGTCTTGTTGCTACTTTCTAAGAAGGTATCCCCCAGATCCGGGTTAGGATCTATAGAACTCCCAAGCAACCCACAATTTAAAACAAGCAAAGCAATACAATTGAAAACACAGTTATGACCTAGCCCTAAGGTACACCTCACTTTATAAGAGTCCCCAGCAGAGTCGCCAGTTCTGTGATCGGTGGATCTGGAACTGACTGTTTAAAGCTGGTTCGCAAAATGTCGCGGTAAGCAAGAGTCGCCACCGTCTTTTATTTTCTCCAACATGGACAGGACAAAAGCACAGCAAAATTCCTTATGAGATAGTTTCTCGGTTCGGGAGGTAGATTTATAGAAAGGGAAGGTGTTAGCACCCTTTCTATCCATGGTTATCCATGGGCTCTTAGATACTTGCTCATTGTGTTTTCAAAATGATGTTTGCTTTTTAAGATGTGAGTGGGTTTGAAAGTTTCTTTGAAAATTCCAGTTCGACTCTTGTATCAGTCCTCAAGAGTGTTTGAAAAATTACTTTCGAAAGCTTTTGAAAAGGTGTCGGTGTGAAAAGTATTTTTTGATTTGTTTTGAAATTAGAGCAAGTATCTACGAGAACCTACCTACCCTAAGGAATTCGTCTGTGTAAATGTCCTTTAAAGTAGTGCCATCCCACCATTGAGAGGTAGGTAGCACCACCGTTGGAGGTGTTCGGGTCAATTCGAGTTTGTAGGGACATGGTGATCACCAGAGCAATGGGAAGACACCTTAGAAGCTATCCTCATGCCAGGTTCCTGGATCATGAGGACTTACTAAGACGTCCTCTACTCGACGATCACCTTTCGAGGCAAGGCAATAGTGAGGCGTACCCTAGGGGTGGTGTGTGAATTTGTGTGTCATGTTCAGTCATTTTGTCTTGTTCATGTCAAAGTGATCTATGCGTTTGTTTTTATTTTAGGCCATTCATTCTTGCATGCATTTTAATTAACAGTTAAAAAGATGCGGAAGTTGAAAGTTCTAAACTATTACAAAGGCGCGGGTCCACATCGCCAAAGTTAAACCAGGACCCGATTTGACAGAAAAAATAAAGAAAGTAAAGAAAAGTGCGAGAAAATTAAAAGGTTACATGGCCTTGGGAGAGATACATAAATATTATAATGAAATAAAATAAGTATGTGAATAAGAATTAAATCGAAACGAGGGCGTTGGACCCTTTTTGCAAAATTTAAAATTACATGGAATTAATTAATTAAAAAGAAAAGGAGATGTTTTTGGTATTTTTAGTATTTTAGGATTTTAATGAAAAAAGAATTAATTGAAATTAAATGCTAACCCTAATTCTATTTGTTTTTTAATTTATTAAGAAAAGAAGATTAAAACCTAATATTAATCCTAATTAATTTACATGCAAATTTAATTGTAAAAATAAATATTTAATTATTTAATTATTTATGAAATAAAAAGAAAAAAGGATAAAAAATTAATATGAACCCTAATTCTATGTTTTTTTAAATTTTTTTATTAAAAAGAATTAAAATTACAACCTAATTTAAAACTAAATTTAATTATATACAATTTTATAAAAATGCTTAAAATAAAATATCCATCATATTTTTTCTCTTTTCTGATTTTTTTTGTGTTTTATGTTTTTATGAAAATAATAATTAAATTACCAGAATTAATTAAAAAATAATAATTGAAAATAAAGAAACAAAGAAAAATAAAAAAATAATGAGAAGGGTTTGCAAACCTGGGGGTTCAGACCCCAAATAGGAGGTGAGGCCTTAGTAAATCTGGCCCATTTACCCTGACCCTTTTGACTTTTTCCAGGCAGCGTGCTGGCGTGTTGACTAGGACCTACCATGCTCCTTGGATCTTGGCCTTTGATTGAGTTCCCTTGGACGCGTGGACGCTTGATTATGAAGGTGTATCATGGAACAACAATATTAACCTGCATGTGATTGTTAATTGAAAAATAATATGGGAATACTGAAGACCTGGGGCTCGAACCCAGGTCATGAACGTTGCCACCACTACGCCTTGCCAGCTGAACCAATTCACGCGTGTTAATATATAATAACTACTAAATATTATAAAAGAAAATTAGTCAATAGCTTAAAAACGCGCGCAGAATTTGAATGAACCACTCACGCCTTGACACTGCATCATCTTCTTCATGTTTGTTTTTCCTGAAAATATAATAAAACATGGCAACGGTTTTTTAAGCGTTCTCTTAGGCATGCTACTAAAAAATAGCGACTAGCCCTGTGACGCTCATAAATTGAGCGCGAGGGTGCCGTCTTCTTCGTCCAAACGCGCTTGTGTCAATGGTGGTACTCAGGGGTTCTAATTTTCCCTGGACTGGGAAACCCCAATTCAAAGTCCTTCAAACCCTAAAAAACGATAATGGTAGATTCGCGTAGGGTGCATAAAAATTCAATCAAACACATGGGTTAGCTTCAGAATAGCATAAGGAATGTAAATCACATATTAAAACTTGCAAAAAACGCATGAATTGAGATGCACGATTATGAATTTTATTTGAAACAGTTTGACTCCACTGTACCAATTCCAGGCGTATGAAGGTTGGAAAGTGATCCAGTTAGCTTCAGGGGGACACGAGGAAGCTTTTGCAATTGGTCTTGTGCTTTGAATCAACCTAAAACTTGATTTTCAGTTTTGAGATTTTTTGATAAATTTCAAGTTTTGTTTTTTAGATTTCTGAGCAGCTGCGTGGTTTCAAGCATGAGGGTTTGCTTTGTATATATGTGTGGAACAATTAGGTCAAGGAATTTGATCCAAAAGATCCATGAATTGATGAAGGAATATTTGATTTTTTATGCCATAACTTTCAAATCTTTTCCATGCAAATTGATACCAAATCACATCCAATTGTATTGGTCCTTTCCATATCTGATCATGCACGTTTTTTTGAAGATATTATATGCACAAAAAGATTGTAAAGCTTAGGTTAAATATTTTTCATGTATTTAATTTGATTTAAATGAATTATTATTAATAAAAATTCAAATAAATAAATAAAAAATGAAGAAATACTTCCCTTTGGGCCAAGTGGTCGTGCACATGCCATGGATGATGAATTACGGAAGAAAAATGGGCCCATTAGCAATTTTAGGTCATTTGAATCAATGTTGACTTTTCAAAATATCCAAAAATTTCCCAACTTCCACAAGGCATAACTTGCTCAATTTTTAAGCTTTTCTCATGTTCTTGGACATTTTGGAAAGGTCCTTGAGTCCTATAACCAATGCCTTTGGTCCCATGTCATTTTGATTTACCAATCTCAAGTTATGGCCTTTTACTTAAAGTCCCTTTTTGTTGACTTTTGAAAATGACCTATAATGTTGAAATTGATAACTTTTTGTGAGAGCATTTCTTGGACTTGGAATATGAAGATGAGTTGTAGGAAATGTCTTTCTCTTCAAAATGAGCTTTGTATGGAATTTTTCTGATAATCCATGTGAAAGTTATGCCCTGGTCAATTTACAGTTGACTTTTTCAACTGTCCAAATAAGGAAACTTTTGCATCTTGATGATTTTTGAGCCAAGCTTTGAGAATCATGATAAAGCATTGATCAAATGATGTTTGTGGCTTCAAAATGAGATGTTGACCAAAAATTTGAACTTTTGACTGTCAAATGACCATTTTGCCCCTACAGTTGACTGTAGTGCAATTAGGGTTTTGACTGTGCAATTTTGTGCTGAAAGCCTTGAAACTTGATATGAGAATGCTTGACCATATTTGTAGGCATGTGAGACTTGATTGGACCTTTGGAAACTTCATTTTCTTGATCAGAACACAAACCCTAATTTTGACTGCTTAGGAGGCCCTTACACTATGCAACCCTTGGGGAATTTGGAAGCATGACTTGGCAATTTCTTGGAGAATATGGGAGGGCAAATTTTGGGGTACAACAGTCACTGATTCCCATATCAAAAGTCTGAAGTGACCCAATGAGTTCATCAACCTTCAAGTTGCAAATATCCTGAGCTTCCTCTATAGCAGTCACCTTCATTGTAAATCTTTTAGGCAAGGATCTGAGAATCTTTCTCACCAGCTTTTCTTCTGACATCTTTTCTCCCAATGCTCCTGAGGTGTTGGCAATTTCCAAGATGTTCATGTGAAACTCATGAATGGTCTCATCTTCCATCATTCTTAGGTTCTCAAATTTGGTAGTCAGCATCTGAAGCCTTGACATTTTTACTTTGGATGTACCCTCATGGGTAGTTTTGAGAGTGTCCCAAACATACTTGGCCAATTCACATTGATGTACTAATCTGAATATGCTTCTATCAATTCCATTGAATAAGGCATTTAATGCTTTGGAGTTACCCAGGGCTAACTCATCTTCTTCTTTGCGCCATTCTTCCTCAGGTTTCAGACTGGTTGTCCCATCTTTCCCAGTTATGGTGGGATGGTTCCATCCTTTGTCAGTAGCTCTCCAAGCCTTTTTGTCCAGTGATTTTAAGAAGGAAACCATACGAGGTTTCCAATAGTCATAATTTGATCCATCCAAAATGGGTGGTCTGTTCCCAAATCCTCCTTCTTTGTCCATAGCGCCAGAAAATAATATCCCTAGATCTCACCCAGTAAGACAGGCAGGGTGCCTGCTCTGATGCCAATTGAAATTCTGGCAGCAGATACTTAATGTCACAGTGAATGTTATGACACCGTATCTGACACACTTCAAGACAGTAAATTTAAAAGCAGTAAAGAACACAGTCAATTATTTACCCAGTTCAGTGTGTAACAACATCTACTCTAGGGGCTACCAAGCAAGGGAGGAAATTCACTATAAGAGATATTAATTCAGGAATAAACCAACCAGTTTATCTCCTTCACTTAAGACCTACCCAATGCAACTTCAATCTAAGTTCAACTTAAACCTGAGTTCCTACTCACTCCCCCTCAATCACAGAAGTGATACTAAACAATTGATTAATGAAATTATGAAGACACTCTTCAGTATATACACTTGATTTTGCTTCACAACTTTAATCAAGTGACAATCACTCGTGCTTCAAAGCTTTGAGTGATACACAACCCTAAATTGACTTTGCTTCAAAGCTTTAATCAAGTGACACAAACACTCGTGCTTCAAAGCTTAGAGTGATACACAACCCTTACAATCAAATCCTACTCCAAATCACTTATCACAATGATAATTGCTTGGCTCATAGTAGTTACAACTATACAATCCCTTATTGATCTTCTGTCAAAAAGTGTCCTACACCAATAATCTTCATGAGGAATATATAGGCAGGCTATTCTTCAGTTAGGGCTTCCACGAAAATAACTAGGGTTAATTCCTGTTATCCTCAAGACTTGGTCTTAGGCTTTCATCAACCAGATTAGGGTTAAGCAAGGTTAACATAATGTCTATGTGAGCATCTGATCTGGACTGTATACAACAACATACCAGATTCCTGAAAAATCTCAGGAATAACAAATCTGCACAAATGATAGATCAGTACAGGATGTCTTAACATTGGTTATGACAATGAGAATCATGTTCACTGATTTTGGTAGAATGCAATATGATCATTTCTTAATGATCATGCTCATCACTCATACTGAGTAGCTCCTGTATGACATTCTTTTTCTGCAGAATGTACCTTTATCCCAGAATATTATGACATCAATCATGACATTCACAACTCTGGTTTTACCAAAAAAAATGCCAACAAACAAACACCTACATCGCGGTAAGCAAGAGTCGCCACCGACTTTTATTTTATCCAACGAGGAAATGAAAAAAGCACAGAAAAATTCCTTTTTCGAGATTTTCTGAGTACGGGGGTAGATTTATAGAAAAGGAAGGTATTAGCACCCTTTCTATCCGTAGTTATCTACGGGCTCTTAGGTACTTGCTCATCATTTTCAAAATTGTTTTCTTTGTGTTTGTGCGCTTTGAAAAGTTTTTGTTTTGACTTCGATTTAACTCTTGATTCTGTCTTCAAGAGTGTAATGAAGTGTTTTTGAAAACTTTGTTTATAAAGGAGTGTAAGTGTGAAAAATTTGTTTGAAATGAGCAAGTACTTAAGAACTAATCTACCTACTTGAAAAAAGAATCGTTATGTATCCGTTTCCTTTAGACAATGCTATCCCACTATTAGTGAGTAGGTAGCACCGTCGTTGGAGTTTGAGGGTCAATTCAAAAGGGACGCACGGTCACTAAAGCAATGTTAGGACGTCTTAGTATAACCCTAATGTCTTAGATCAATTATTCGAGGCAAAAATTCTGAGGCAACCATTCCGAGGCAACTATGATCTTTGGACAAAAGGACGATCACTAAAATATCCTATACTCAATGACCATTTACCAAAGGCAACCAAGTGGGAGTGTACCCTAGGAGTGCGCATGTGCGAATGATTCAATTTCAGTTTATTTATCTTTGCACATTTAGGGTGATCTAAATGTTTTAAAATTAATCATACATTCTTGTCATGCATCCATATATCATACATCTAACAATTAATAATTTGTGGAATTTAAAGTGTGGAATTTAAACTACACTATTACAAGGCTTCTGGTATTTACATAGCCAAAAACAAACCCTTTAAAAATGAAGCGATAAATGTAAATAAACGTCCTAATTAAACTATTACAAACTGTAGGTAGTTACATCAATATGGTAAATAATAAAAATAAAGCGCACGAGAAGAATTAAGATCGACGAGAATTTAAGGTTTTGACCCTTCTAACCTAATTATAAGAAAAATTGTTTTTTTGTTGTTTTTAATAAAAGAAATAAGTTTTCTAAATTAAATATGCAATTAATTATTTAATTAAATTAATTAATAAAAATAATTACATGACCTATTTTGGTTTCTTTGGTTATTTTAGGAAAAAATAAAATATAATTAAGTTAGTAATAAAACCTATTTATTCTAATTATTTTTAAGTTATTTACAAAAAGAAATTAAAGTTTTACCTAAAATTAAAATTTAATTAAGAAAAAATCCTAAATCTATTTTTATGTGATTTTTATATTTGTTTATTGATAAAAAATAAAAGGCATTAAAAGAAATAAACAAAACGAATAAAACATGAAAATAAAGACGTGCCTAGTAACAAAAGTAAACAGGGGGTGCAATCATAAGAAATCCCTAGGCCCGAATCTTCGAAAGCTTCATGCTCTAACTATGGTGTTTTTTTATTCTTGCATGGAACCTATGATTTAACCATCCATAATTGTTTTATATAAACTCAAATAAACGTTAGCATACCATAAAACGTGATTAAAATTAGAGATTCAAAGTTTAAAATTTTAGCAAATCGGTGTTGTCAAATGGGGGGCGTGCTAGGCGTGTGATGGATTGCTCTTGGGCCTTGTAAGACTTTGAGGACTTCAAGAGGATGGTTTTAGGCTTGATGTCAATTGAGAGAGACCAGAGCCTCGAGATATGACTTGCACCAATTCTTTGATTTTTGGAGAGCTTTTTGAAGAGCTTTTAGAGAGCTTTTTGAAGAGCTTTTTCAGAGCTTTTAAAAGAGGATTTTCGTCCCTTTAAAGCTTGTATGACTCTATATTTATAGAGGAGAATGATGAGACAAGAAATCATGGAAAAAATCTCCCTCATAATGTTGTGTTTTAAGACCATGATCAAGATTTGAAAAAAATGCCATATTTGATGATTTTATGCCATTTTCACATGTGGATGAATCTGGACATATTTGAAAAGTTATTGCATAAAATCAATTGACATAAACCAGCATACAACTTTCCCAAAATGGATTCACATCAAAATTTACATTATTTCCATTATTTATTTATTTAATTCTGAATTTTAATGAATAAAATATCAAAATAAATAGCATAAATAGTAGAAAAATGTATGGGTGGGCTTAGAGGTTGCAGACCATGTTAGGAATGAGTTTAAAACTTGAAAAGATAGGCCCATTTGGAAAAAATCCAAGTTTGGTCAATATTTGCTTCATGCATTTTTTCAAAAATTGTCCAACTTTGACAATGCATATCTCTCTCAATTTTAACCTTATGAGGGTGTTCTTGGACTTTTTAGAAAGCTTAGGATGACCCCTAAGAGACCTATTTTGTTTGATCTCAATTGGATCTTCCATATTCATGTAAGAAGCTTTGACCAAAAAGGTGTTTTTGTTGACTTTCCAAAATGACCTATAATGTCCAAATTCATAACTTCTTGTGAGTGCATATTTTGAACTTGGAAGATGAAGATGGATTGTAGGGAATTGCGTCCTCTTAAAAATGATCTTTGGATGGGTCATTTCTCATAAAATATGAGAAAGTTATGCTTGGTCAAAGTTGAGTTGACTTTTCCTGCAAAACCCTAATTTAGCAACTTTTGAGTCTTGATGAATTATGAGCAATCCTTGATGAATAATAATCAACCCTTGATCAAATGATGAAATATACTTCAAAATGAGGATGTTGACCAAAAATCTTGAAGTTTGACTGTATGTAGGCCACAGTTGACTTTTGCCCTAGCACAGTTGATTTTCAGGCCTTTGAGTAATTGACTGAGCAAACTTTCTCTGCAAGACTTGAAACTTGTCATGGATGATCTTGAGGATATATTAGGACATTGGTGAGAAGTTTGGATCACTTGGACTCAAGTATCTTGATGCAACATGAAACCCTAATTTAAGATAGACTGCCTTAGGAGAGAGCTTGTCTGGCCAACCCTTGGACTACCTTGAGCAACTTGGGGATCTTTCTTGAAATGTTTTGAGAAATATGGGAGGGAAAATTTTGGGGTACAACAATGAGGAACCTGAAATCACCATTGAACGAATGGACGAACCTGCACATTGTCACGAGATTAATACCGAAGAAGTAGTGGACTGACCTTGGTTTCATGACGTCAAAAAGTATCTCGAAGCACAAGAATACCCTGAAGGAGCTTCAGTCAACGACAAAAAGTTCTTAAGGAGGTTCACTGCCAAGTTCTTTCTAAGTAATGGTATCTTATACAAGCGCAATCTTGATTGTGTCCTACTCCGTTGTGTGGACAAGGTTGAAGCTGAGCAGATCATGGATGAACTACATAATGGCACCTTTGGCACCCACTCGAGCGGTCATACGATGGCAAAGAAGATTCTACGGGAAGGCTACTATTGGTCTACCATGGAAGCTGGTTGTCATCAACATTCTCGTACTTGTCACAAATGCCAAATCTATGCGGACAAGGTACATATTCCTCAAGTTCCTCTCAATGTCCTAACAGCTCCTTGGCCATTCGCAATGTGGGGAATCGACATGATTGGAGAGATCAAGCCTACATCATCCAATGGACACCGTTTCATCCTGGTGGCCATTGATTACTTTACCAAGTGGGTCGAAGCAGCTTCCTTCGCCTCCGTTACAAAGAATGTGGTTGCCCGCTTCATCAAGCAGAACCTCATATGCCGGTATGGTATCCCCGACAGGATCATCACTGACAATGGTACAAATTTGACCAATACTATGATCACCGCTCTATGCGAACAGTTTAAGATTCAACATCACAATTCATCTCCCTATCGGCCTAAGATGAACGGTGTTGTCGAAGCTGCGAACAAAAATATCAAGAAGATCATTTAAAAGATGATAGTCACCTACAAGGACTGGCATGAGATGTTACCGTTTGCTCTGCACGGGTACCGTACCACGACACGCACTTCAACTGGGGCAACACCCTTTTCTTTGGTGTACGGCATGGAGGCTGTTTTACCTATTGAGGTTCAGATTCCCTCCTTGAGAATCATGAAGGATGCTGGTTTGAGTGAAGACGATTGGATTCAGACCCGGCTTGATCAACTTAACTTGATTGACGAGAAACGACTTACTGTTGTCTGCCATGGTCAGGCGTATCAGAAACGTATGATCAAGGCCTTCAACAAGAAAGTCAAGAGACAAGTATATCAAGTCGGAGACCTTGTAATCAAGCGAATCATCTTGCCGCAAGGTGATCCCAGGGGAAAATGGACTCCTACTTACGAAGGACCATTTGTGATCAAAAACATTTTTTCAGGTGGGGCTATGATTCTAACCACCATGGACGGCGACGATCTGCCGCACCCTGCGAATGCAGACATAGTCAAAAGATACTACGCATAAAAGACCCGACAAGTTGAAAACCTGAAAGGGCTACTTGGGCAAAAATGGGCATCCTAGTGAATCGAAAACCCGAAAGGGCGGTTCAGGCAAAATTTAGGGATAAACAAAAAAAATTGTACACCCGGCAAATTGAAAACCCGAAAGGGCGACTTGGGCAAAAAAGGGTGTCCCGGTGGATCGAAAACCCGAAAGGGCGATCCAGGCAAAAGTTAGGGAATTAAAGCGTATGACTATGTCTCGTCGAATCACTTTAAAGACAATCTATTCACGGACAAGCTCCAAGTTTCCGATCAATCCAATCATCTGCGGACGAAGCAACGAATGGACAAGATATTCAGAGTTACGAAGGCTATAGCAGAATGGGAACCCCATGGAATTATTACACATAGCCATCTTTCTTTGTATAAATTTTTTCTCAATTTTATGACAATATTCTCTTACTAGGATGTCTGTCTCCTTTGTACAAAATACCTACACAAAGTTAATACTAAGATACTTCAAAGTGCAGAAAATTGTTTGCCTTTCCTTTCTTTTTTATACTTGTGTTTTATTTGAAAACGTCCAATGATTTATTAAATGAGCATATGCATTTGAATATAATCACTGCTTACTAAATAAAATGAAATGAGAAAGAATAATTACTGATAGGATGAAAGTATAGGAAGATGTATTTAGGATATTCCAAGAGGAGTCCCTTGCAGCACATCATCCATATCCCCAGCGGAGTTAAGTCTCAAAAATCCCCATCAGAGTTGAGTTTTCAAACTCCCAATCCCCAGCGGAGCAAAACTTTAAACTTTAAACCCTCCGAGAAGATGAAACTTTCTTCCCCAACGGAGTCCAAAATTTCAACCCTTAAACCCTGGTGGAAGACCATCCAGTTTCCTCCAATTCCCCAGAGATTTGTCCTAAAATCAGAAGATTCCCCTACAAGTTATCTTGGAAACCAGACAACAGCTTCGGATAATTCCTCAGAGTGTGGGCATACAACCCCAGCTCTTGAAAACTTTCCAACAGACTAAACATCCTCCCCATAGAGTTATTTCCCAGCAGATCAAAGATCCTTGGTCTCATTTCTCCAGTTGAAGCCTCCCAGGTTTTAATTCCCCAGTAGAGATCGTCAGAGTTTTCCTTAGTCCCCAGGAAAGTCATGAAGGATTCTCACATCCCCACAAGTCACCAAGGATTTTCAATCCCCAACAGTGGTCCCAAGGATTTCTCATTCTCAACAATCAAAGATTTTGAATCTCCAACAGCGGTCAAGGATTTATTTTCCCCGGCAGCAGTCGAAGATTTCATTATCTCCAACAGCGATCAAGGATTTATTTTCCCTGGCGGCAGTCGAAGATTTCATTATCTCCAGTTATCAAGGATATATTTTCCTCAGCAAGGCATCTAATCAGCATACAGGCGCATACATTACATTCATATATCATAAACATTGATAAGGCACATTTTATTGCATCATACATGTCATGCAACATAACTTTGTGTTTTAGCTAACATTTTACCCTTTTCAGGATAAGATTAAAAGCTACCTTTAACAAATGTTCAAAGATTTCAGATACAGTATGGATACACCCCAGACACGGAGGTCATTCTATTAGTCATTCAGAATTCAGCAATCAGATACAGACTAGATACGCTCCAGACACGGAAGCCATTCTATTTCTCATTCAAGTTCAACTATCAACTTCAGGTTCAGATACACTCTAGACACGGAAGTCATTATGTCACTTGTCCAGATCCCAGTTACAGTACGCATACACTCCAGACACGAAAGTCATTCTGCTACTCATACAGGTCTCAATTTCAAATACAATCCAGATACGCACCAGACACGGTTGCCATTCTATCACTCATTCGGAATTTATCCCCATCCCAGAGATGCTCCATACACTGATGTTTTTCTGTCGCCCATTCAGAATTCAGATACAATACAGATACACTCCAGACACGGCATTCTGATATTCATTCAAGAATCAAAAAACAGTTACATCCCATATACGCTCCAGGCATGGACGCCATTCTGTTGCTCATACGAATCCAATCTCCAGATACAATTCAGATACGTTCCAGATACGGGTACCAATTTGATGTTCATTCTCTTGATTTTCAACAAACAAATCTCGGATGGAATTTTTAAGCCCATCTCCAGCAAGATTCTACCATCTCCAAATGGCATCTTTAAGCCCATTTCCTCCGCTACATTTTGACAAGTGCAAATTTACGGGCACTCTAGTGTCCAATCATCTTTTGCCTTCGAGTCACGAAAGGCAAAATCGCCAATCTAACTCTTCAGGTTCAAGAAGATTGAACAGGGGCAGTTGTTGTACCCCAAAATTTTCCCTCTCATTTTATCAAGATTTCCCCTCACAAGACTCTTTGAACTCCAGACAGGATTAGGGTTTTACTCTACTTAAGACATCTCCTTGCACTGATGACCTAAATTAGGGTTTGAGTTTGCACAGGGATTTTTGGACTTTCAATGCTCAAAGTGACTTTCATAGTTCATGTTGGACTTATAAGATTGCCTCTACCAAGTTTCAAGCTTTGAATCAAATTTTTGACCAGTCAATTGGACAGTTGACCTAGAAATCAGCTGTATTGGGGAAAAAGTCAACTGTGGCCAATTTACAGTCAAAACCCATAATTTTTGGTCCACATCAACATTCTAGGCTCCTATGAACCATTTGATCAATTTTGGACCACAACTCCTCAAGAAATTTGATCAGATCATCAAAAGGGCAAAATGGTCATTTTTAGGGTTTTGACTGCACAAGGGCAATTTCTAATTTTTAACCTAGTCAATGGCAAATTAGGTTCAAGCATGGATTCAAGGACTCAATGGCATCATCTTGACCTATTCACAAGGTTCAAAAGATCTCAATTGCATTGGATTGACAGATGAATTTTTCATTCAACTGATCAAAATTTGACTTTTTGGTCCAAATCAAGTGCCAAGGGTCATTTTTCCATCAAGATGTGTCAAAAAATGAAACTTGTTCATCAAGAAACCTAATTTTGCAAATTAGGGTTTAAAATTGAAAATTTTCATAACTTAGAATTTTTCTAAGTTATGGAATTTTCTTATTTTTTCCCATCTTTGCCCAACATTTTCACCATGATTCATTTAGATTCAAACAAAACTTCAAACATGAAAGTTGTAGTCCTCCACAAAGTATACAAATTTTATTCACAAAGTTTTCCCAAAATAAGCTTGGATATCAAGTTATGATTTTTGGAACAAGGGTCCATGAAACTTTTAACTTAGTAAAATTTTGCCCTAATTTAGGCAGGATTTTGACCTATCTTCATGACCATTTTTCACATAGTTCCACTTGGAATCTCAAAATGCATTTCAAATATGGATTGTAGAACATGTTACAAGCTTTCCAAAATGTCCAATAACTCTCCAAAATCATTTGTGTTTAGGGATAATCGAGTGCTTGAAGTTGGCAAAAACTCACTTTTGATCCATGGCATTTTCTAAGTGATACAAGTTGCAAACTCTAATCAGCCTTGTTTGTACTTGATTACAGGTCCCAAAACCCTTCCATACTCAATAATTAAATGCAAATCTATTGGTTTTAGGCTTTGTTCTGGTCATTAGAGAATTATACAAGAGATTAATCCAAAAATGGCAAAAAGGCAACATTACCATTTTTGTCAAAATCTTGCTTTATGTCAAATAGAATCCTTGAGCCTTGAACAAGATCTTGTACAGCAAACCAAATCCACCAACTTGGGTCTAAACTTACACAATGCATGCAGGGTTAGAGCTAGCCTGTACAGGCCTGCTCTTTGTCACTTCTCATTTTGCTTCATAACCAAGAAACTTATCAAAATTCACACAACTTGCACATCTGTTATAACCAAGCTTAGCAAGCATTTGAAACAAGTTCTTGACATTGCATTGAGCCTGAAACATGAGCCTTTGATCCCTCAAACACTATTGAACATCAAATCACCTTCCTCTTGCAAAAACAGGGCAGTTCCTGCACTTGGAGTTCCATAGCAAAAACCCCTCGTGTGTTTTGCCCCAAACCTGTTCAAACACATTCCATATAGCCTATCCAAGCTATCCCAACAATTGGCCTTGAACTGTAACTCCATTTGCAAGCTTCACCATTTCTGTTTTCAGCTTGTGCAGGTTGACTTCTACAGGCTTGTTCAAGCACATCCAAAGCAAACTAAGCATTGGGGAAGGTTAGAGGAAGTTCAGGCAAGCTCCCAAGCACCTCAGGTCTCACTGAAAAGCTCCACATTGCCATACACGAAGTCAACTGAAACAGGTTTTTGTCAACTTCCTATCTCTCTATTTAGGAATCATTAGGCTTAGGTTTGTGGAAAAAAAATGTAGTATTCATAGCCATGAAGCTGTACATATGCTCAGTTTTCATTTAAGTTAAACGTGTTAAGAGAATTTGATTCATGAACTTTCTAAAAAAGTTAGGTTAGAAATTAGGGCCAGAGAAATTCTCTCTGGTCTTTGAGAGTTAGATTAAGTTTCTTATATGGTTGAATTCGTCTTGAAAAATGCTACAACTTTGATGTTATGAGTTTTTGCATTAGAGCACGTATGCAGGTTTTCCATGTTTGATTCAGGCGGGCGCGTTTTTGGTTGACAAAGGTTGAAGATGAAGTTTGGTGGGCTGGGCTTGGTTCTGGCTCACTTTTTGCACCCCCTGCCTTGCTGACTGCACCCCCTGGCCCATTTCTTCATATTTTTATATTTTTGTATTTATTTTTCATTTCTAATTTTACTTTATTATTTTCCAAACATAAAAAATACCAAAAATATTTTTATAAATTTTCACATTTATTTTTGTATTTTATTTTATTTTTCTAACATAAAAATAATTTAGTATATACTTTTATTTTATTTAATGAAAACTTGAAAATAATACATAATAATATTATACCATTATTTTTTTTTATTTATGTATACTTAAATAATATTCTTCTAAATGTATTTTTATCTTGTATATATTTTATTTTATTTTATTTTACATGAATAATATAATTAATATATAATTACTTTCTTAAAAGAAAATTAGGGTTTTTTACCCTTAATAAAAATGATATTTTTTTCTTTTTTTAATACATTAAAATATTTTATTTTTACATACATAAAAATAAACAAAGACATTTTTACATATTTATGATATTTTGCATATTTAAATTGCTTATTTAATTATTGCCAATTTATTCATTTGTACCATTTATTCGATTTGGATGTAATAGTAAATATTAGGGTTTTAATTTCTTGCAAAATAATTCCCATTCAAAAATTGTATCCCCCTCCCCATATCAATATTGTAATAGTGTAGATTTATTTTACGCACTTTATACTGTCAAATATGCCATGATTAGAGATTAGGGTTTGTATGCAAAAATCCAAAATCAAAACAAATAGTTGACCTAATACAAGACAAAAAAACATGAAAATTGACAACACAATGCACACATGCACCCCTAGGGTTTCATCCACTTGTTGCCTTTAAAATGGCCATGTTATGCATGTTGAGTACTTTGGCAAAACAAAAACAAAACAAAAGATCATAGTCCCTCGATGACGCTATCTTGGTTGCCTATACAAAAATGATCTAGTCCCTCAAAAATTTGCTAAAGATACTTGGCAATATTGCTATCATGGTCAATACGATGACCAGCGCTTGTCCCGTTTAACATCCTAATACAAGGTTGTTTACCAAATGCAATGGTAAAACAACACTGTCAAAAGGGTTAAAAATGTGTAGGAAAGATCTTTGAGTAAAATAGGGTAGACAACTCTTAGTTACTTGATCAAAACTTGCAAAAACATCCTTGCTATTTTCAAACACACTTCACAACACAATTTCAAAACATTTCCTAAAAACAAACTTTCAAACAATCAAACATTGAAAAAATCTTTTCAAAAGACAATACACCTTTGTATACATTCAAACAAGAATCATTACAAAGGTTGCCACAACAATGGCCTCTTTTCAAAACATCTTTCAAAACCACACACAAAGTACCATTTCAAACAATTGAAAAGCAAAAGCAAGTGATCTAAACAAGTAACTAAGAGCCCATGGAAAACCATGGATGAAAAGGTGCTAGCACCTTCCCTTTTCATAATCTACCCCCCGAACCCAAGAAAACATCTCAAAGGTCTTTCCTGTGCTTTTTGACCTTTCCTTTGGATAAAATAAAAAGTCGGTGGCGACTCTTGCTAAACTGAAACATTTGCGAACACAAACGCAAAACCTCAAGTCAGTTCTCCCACCGCATCAAACACGGAAAATTAAATGCGAGGACGATTGAAATAGCCTAAAACCCTAATTGAGAGAAAGTGTTTTTGTGGATTTTTATTTGAGAAAACATTTAAATTACAAATCAATTAAACCTAATTTCTAATTGTTTTTAAATTATGAAAGAAATTAAATTAAACTAATTTTCTAATTTAACTAATTAATTAAAGAAAAATATATTTATGATAAAAATTATTTTTGATGTATTATTAAAGAAAATTAATTAAATTATGTACAACTAAAATCCTAATTCTAATTATTTTTAATTATAAAAAGAAGATTAAATTACCTTAAATTAATTAAACTAATTAATTAAAAATATTTATTAAAAAATATTTTTGTGATTTTGATTTGTTAATTTAATAAAAAATAATTTTTGTATTAATTAAAAGAAAAAGGAATATAAGTAGAGAAAAGAAATTAAAAAAAAGTAATAGAAAAAATAACCAAATGGGCCTGTGATGAATTGCTGAAGGGGGTGTGAAGCTGAAATTCTTGGCCCATTAAGCTGAGCCCAAGTCAACCACGCTGGATTAGGTGTAGCATTGACCTCAAGGTGTATCATACTCCTTCACTGCAGGCGTTGGATCTTGGCTGGAGATGAATCTGATGGTCAGATCCTGAGTTGCATGGTGGACACATGGAATAGTAGTGTATGAGATCCTGCGTATAAATGTTAGAAAATAGGAAAAATGCCTGGACCTGGGATTGAACCCCGGTCCTTCCCTTCACAAGCGTGTCTCTCTACCAACTGCGTTGGACAAGTTATTCATAATTATAATGAAATAAATAAAATATAATACAAACAAAGTGCCATGCCCCAAAAACGCACGTGGATTTAAACGGGCTAGTGTTGTGCTGCCACGCCCTCATCTTCCTCCCAGAACTGTCGGCTTTGGTATTAGGCTTTTACCTACGGACAAAATTGTCACTAAAGGCTATAGTGACAATTTTCGTCCGTAGTTATATCCCTATGAAACTCAAAAATCTCATACGAGCATGATAAATTAATTGTGATGGTATCAATCAACTCGTCTTGGCCTCACGAGCATCATGGTACCTCATTCATGGCCTAATTTTTCCTGCATCAAGAAACCCCTAAAAAAACATAAAAACCCTAACAATGGAAGGTGCGTGTATAAGCTTCAAAAGTGCAATTAAACCATCCAGTTATCTTGCAAACATGATAATAATCACAAATATGACAATTAAAATTGCTAATGATGCATAAATTGTAATAATCGAATTTGAAAAAACTTGCAAAACGTGTGAGGTGTAGAGACGAATTCCGGGCATTTCAGACCTTGCAGATGGTTGGGATGGCTTCAGCGCACGCCCAAGATGTGATGGCTGGCCTTGAATTGCTCTGAAAGGTCCTCTAGACTGAAAACTGAACCTCAATTTTTGTCAAGATTTTTGAGCTTTCTTTTGGCCTTTTCGCGACTGAAACCCTTGTACTTTGACTAGTATTTGTTCAATATATATCATAGGACGAATTAGGGTTATAAAAACAGATCACATCTTTGAAAGTTTTGAAGATTTGATTTGATCTTCTTGGCATATGTAAACTTTCTATAATGAGCCAAATTATCCCTTTCTTGTTCCAATTAGCCTTGATTCAAATTGATTATGATATCCTTGCATTATTTGATTGAGATCCTGTCAAAAAATCAGATCACAACATATCTTTTCCATTATTCATCAATTATTTGATTTAATTGAAATTTTAATTAACAAAAAATTCAAATAAATTGAAAAATGAAGCAAATAGTATGAGTTTGGATATTTGGGTCGTGGAACATGCTATAAGTGAGGTGCAATCATGAAATGCTAGGCCCATTTGGTAAAAAATGCACTTTTGAGCACATTTTACTTTTGGCAATTTTGCAAAAAGGGTCAACTTTGACAAGGCATATCTCTTCCAATTTTAACTCTGGAAGGGTGTTCTTGGACTTTTTAGGAAGCTTAGGATGTCCCATAACCAACCATTTTGGTTTAATTTCAATTGGGTCTTCCATGTTTATGTAAGAAGCTTTGATACAAAATGTGTTTTTGTTGACTTTTCATAAGGACCTTGTGATACGGTGGGAGAACTGACTTGAGTTTTGCGTTTGTATTCACACTTGTTCGGTTTAGCAAGATTCGCCACCAACTTTTTATTTTATCCTAAAGGAAAGGTTAAAAAGCACAGGAAAAACCTTTTGAGATGTTTCGTGGGTTCGGGGGGTAGATTATGAAAAGGGAAGGTATTAGCACCCTTTTCATCCATGGTTATCCATGGGCTCTTAGTTACTTGGTTTTAGATCACTTGTCTTTTATTTTCAATTGCTTTGAAATGATGTGTGTGTGTGTTTTGAAAATGTTTTTGAAGAAGATGCCTTGTATTAGGCAACCAATGTAATGACTCGTGTTTGAGTGTTTTACAAAGGTGTGTATCTTTTCGAAAAGTTGTTTCAAATGTTTTTGAAGAGTTTGTTTTGAAAGTGTTTGTGGAGTGTGGTTTTGAAAAGTAGGCAAGTGTTTTTGCAAGTTGGATCAAGTAACTAAGAGTTGTCTACCCCTAAATTTACTCAAAGGTTTTTCTCATGTTTTAACCCTTTTTAACAGTTTTGTTCCACCATTGTATTTGGTGGACAATCTTGCGTTTAGGATGTTTAACGGGACAGGCGCGGGTCATCGGATGGACCATGAATGCAATGGTGCCAAGTGTCTTTGGTAATTTTCTTGAAGGGACTATGATCATTTTTATAGGCAACTTTCGAAAGCGTTATCGAGGTACTATGATCATTTGAATTGTTTTGCCAAAGAAACTCGACGTGCAAGCATGGCCCATTTTGGAAGGCAACAAGCGGGATTACCATAGGGGTGCAAGTGTGATTGTGTATTGATTTCATGTATTTGTCTTGTATTAGGTTATCTAGCGTTTGATTTTATGTACATACAAACCCTAGGTCTAACCATGGTATATTTGAAAGTGATAAATTGCGGGAATTTAAAGTCTACGCTATTACAAATAAGTATCCGGGAGTGGGAGTACAAATTTACAAATGGGGAAGAGACTTAAATGGGAGAGTAGTGTCCAATAATTTACAACCAAATCGAATGGAAATCGCAAATGTAATGTGTATCAAATGTACAAGATAAGCAAGTGTAAATGCATCAATGTATTTGTGTATTGCAAATGTGTAAGTGTATGTGTAAATGTATGAGGTTTATTTACAAGGTTGAGAAATGTTAACTTAATGAGAAAATTAAGTGTTTTGTTTATTTAATTTTGTATTCTCGTATTTTTTGTTAGGTATATACAAACAAAGGTTTTAAGAAAAGAAAACAAATGTTTTTGTATTTTATTGTCTTTATGTATTAATGTGAATATTTTACACAAGAGTTTTTTATAAAAGGGAAAAAAGATGTTTTAAGAAAATTAATGCTTTATGTACAAAAATTTAATTAAAGAAAGTAAAAGTTTAATTGTATTTTTATATGTTTCATTGTTTTTATGTACAAAAGAAATTTTGTATAAAAGATTTAAGGTATTATTTTATCTACATAATTTAATTATGCTATAAAAAGAAGATAAAAGAATTTTGTTAATTAGAATAATGTAAAAAAAAATGAAAATATAAGTTAGTTTTGAAATAAAAAGGGCTTTAGTGTTTTAGGCCCAAGCTAAAAGGGGGGTCAGAGTCCAAAGAGAGGGGTGCACGCCAAAAAACAAATGGGCTTAAGGCGTTGAAGAGGGCAAGGCCCAGTGATGTCTCGCGACGTTTTAGGGTTAATTGGATTTGTTTTCATCTGGGGAAATTAGGGTTAGTCATAACAACGGCGTCGTTCTTCATCTTTGTTCTTCTTCGTCCTCTCAAACCAAAGCTACTGAATGCAGCTCAACATTTGCCTCTGGCCACCAAGCTTCGTCCTTTCGTCCCCTCTTCCCTCCTTGGTCCAGCGAAGCGAGACTGTAAGGTGAAGGCTTCTGTTTCCTTTTTAAAACGCATTTAGGGTTTCAAACTTTATATGTCTTGCGTGTTTATTGATTCTGATTAAGTGTTATTGTTATTGGAGGTGCGTGAGAAAAAGAGAAGTTATACCTTTGGGGAATGGAGACTTTTGGGAGATGGAGGAGGAGCTGGGTTGGAAGTTGCTTCAGGCGGCCAAGGGCGAAGAGACGACAACACGTGATGTTTGAGCTAGCTTCCTGGTATCTTTATATTTTTACCTTTTGTTGTTGATTTGATGATGATGCCTGGAAATCTGAAAATGCCTAGACAGTTGCCTTTCTTCTTCTCTATTTGCCTTGCTTTTGTTTATTCTGAGTTGTCTCTGAACACTTTGTATGCTTCTGAGGTGTTTGATATGTTGTGCTTGAGTTGCCTTTCCCTCCTCTTCTCTTTGCCTCGTATGCTAGCTTGATGCCTTGATATTCTATTGAATGTTGCTTCTGAGTTGCTGAGTTGCCTCGTATGCTTGACCCCTGAATGCTTCTTTGTCTTCTTCTTTTGTTGCCTCGTATGCTAGCTTGATGCCTTGATGCCTTGATGCCTTCCCTGTGATGAGGCTTCCTCTGAGGGCCTCTTTGCCTCGTATGCTTGCTTGATATGTTTGGTTGCCTTGGATGATTCCAATCTGAGGGTTTTGATTGCCTTGAAATGCCTAGAAAACAGGTTATAGGAGTGAGGGCCTTGAGGCTTGATACAGGTCTGGATTTGGTTTGATATTATGTGAGTTTGTTTGGGTGTTTGGAAATACTTTAGCAGGTGAAGGCTTTGAAGCTTGTATGGTTTGTATTTACTGAATTCAAAACAGGTCTTAGGCTTGATGCAGGTTTATGGTTTTGTTGTGAGGTTTGGAGGCCTTTGGCTTTTAGGCTTGCTTGGAGCAAGTTTGAAGCTTCTGGTATAAGCTTAGGCTTGACAGTTCAGGCTTATGCTGTTTAGAGGCAAAGGCTTATGCAGGTTTTGTGTTTAAAGCTTTTTTTGGTTTGCAAGGTTTTGAAGTATTTTCGTTTGTGGAGGCAGCCTGCTCTTTTTGTTCTCTACAGTTTGGTGGTATTATGATTTTGTTTATGTTGTATCTGCCCCCCCTGTACTGTGTTATTACAGTTTGTTTTATATATTTTCTTGCCTAAAGCCTGAGCCCTATAAGCCTCCTTCTTCTCTTTCTCTCTTCTCTCCAGATTTTAAGCATTTTAATAATGCTTAGATTTGTCCTTAAGTTCTGAAAAGGTAGCTGGCTTTTTGGAAAGTGATGACTTGACATGTTGCTTGCAATGCATGTTTACTCTGCATATTTTATCTCTTCTTCCAGATTTTATGCTTCTTTGACATCCCTTTTTGATAGCCTTTTGTACTTTGATATCTTGATATCTTTTGGACAGCTTTGATAGTTTCATTCAATTTTCCCTTTTGACTTGGTTTAGGCCATTCAGTTTGGTTGGAAACTATGCAGTTGGTTGACAATTTGAATTTTGTGAAAAATCATAACTTTGTGCATTCGTGTCTTTTTCTTTTTCACGCAATTTTCATCCCTCTTTGTGAACCGGGAGAAATCTCGTGATTTGCAGAGAGGGCAAACTGATTCCGGCCAGTTGCCTTTAATGATGAATTTTTTTAACTGTCTACCTTTAATTATTTTATCTGCTTTGACTTTTCTTCTTTTCTTTATTTTGCAGATGAAAATAATTGAGCAAAGGTGCAATGGATAGAAGATGAAGATTTGAAGACTTAGGAATATTTAAGATAACTTTATTTTCATTTTAATCATTGTAAACCATTATTATTATGAATACTTTGTAAATAAATACTGTATTCAAATAACAATTGTAACAAATAATTAAAGATGAATAAAATCCAATCTTGATCAGTTAATTCTTTTTCCAGCTGTTTATTTAATTACTTATAAATTCTTAAATTATAATAAATGGAAATAAATTCCAATTATCCTAACTTAGAATAAATAAACAATTAATGAACATTGTGGTTTTAGCATCGATCAATTAATAAACCTGGCGTTTCAAATAGCCACAGCAATGCACAGTTAATGAAATAAAATGTCCACATGTCCTTTTTCACTGATTAAATCAACACTGCATATTCTCAATTTAAGCACCTCAACTTTCATCTCATCTCAAATCAAATGCCTCAGCCTTTACTGATTAAACAAAATACTGCAAGTTCTTGATTCAAATGCCTCAATCCAAATCTCAGAGTAAACTGAAAAGAACTGTAAAATTAATTCTTTTTGCGCGCACAAACCCTAGTTCTTGATTAAATGTCAAAGAAACGTCCGCCTGATCAAACCCTGAGCCAAAACCAATCAAACCCTAAGCAAACTGTTTGAACTGTTCCAGAGCCATGAAAACCCTAATTTGGATAGACTGATAAGAAAAGGTCTGTTTGACTGATTCTTATGCCAATCTGAAAAATCAGGAAACACCCGAAGCTGTGATTTCTTGTGGAAAAAATACGAGGGCAAATTTTGGGGTACAACAGTTGCCCCTGTTCAATCTTCTTAAACCTGAAGAGTTAGATTGGCAAGTTTGCCTTTCACGACTCGAAGGTAAAAGGAGATTGGACACTAGAGTGCCCTAAAATTTGCACTCGGTGATGTGATGGTAGAGGGAATGGGCTTAAAGATGCCATTTGGAAATGGGCTTAAAGATGCCATTTGGAAGTGTAACGGATAGTTGTGGAGATGGGTTTATAGATGCCATCGGGAGGTGTGATGGATAGTTGAGAATGGGCTTTAGATGCCATTTGGAATTGTGTGTCGATCGCGTAAGAGATTCCTTAGCAAGATCTTGCATACTCGAGAAAGAAAGATGGTTTCCTGGCTTGCTACCGGTTGATCTTCAAACTCTTCATGCAGATATGCCCTGGCTGGATACAGGTATCGAATCTACAATCAAACGCTCACAGATATTCCCTGGCTAGATACAGGAATCGAATCCGGAATTGGTCGTCTACAGATATGCCCTGGCTGGATACAGGTGTCGAATCTGGAATTGTCGTTAACAGATATGCCCTGGCTGGATACAGGTGTCGAATCTGGAATTAGTCGTCAACAGATATGCCCTGGCTGGATACAGGAATCGAATCTTCAAACTCTTCAGATATGCCCTGGCTAGATACAGGAATCGAATCTGGAATTAGTCGTCAACAGATATGCCCTGGCTGGATACAGGTATCGAATCTGGAATTGTCGTCTACAGATGTGCCCTGGCTGGATACAGGTATCGAATCTGGAATTGTGACAGTTGATAGTAATCATCTTTAGAGTGTCCTTTTTCCTGAAAAGGCAAAACATTATTTGTATGCAATGTCATGATGTATGAGATGCATGATGTCATGATATTCTCAAGAATAAATGAGATTGTGTTGTATGCACTTTATCATGTATGTAAGCCGGATGTATGAAATGTGAAATGTTTATGAATGTATTTTTGTCTAGGAAAATAAATCCTTGACGAGTGCCGGGAACTTGTTGAGTCCTGGGCTGATGTTTTGAAGAGTAGAGTTCTTCGCTTCTGCTGGGGATGATGGTTGCAAGAATAAACCGGTAGGAGAAGATGACTCCGTCGGGGAATAAACTTTGTTGGAGAGATTACTCTGCGGGGAATTACTCTGTGGGAAGAGATACTTCGCTGAGGTTTTGCTGAGAGCTCTGCTGGGGATTCCACTGATAAGTTATGTTGGAGAATTTGATGAACTCCGCTGGGGATAGGAGAATCATGACTGCTGTCGGGTCATCGTTTAGACCATAATTGCAACGGTGTCAAGTATCTTTGGGCAATTTTCTTTAAGGGACTTGATCATTTGTTTAGGCAATATTTGGAAAGCGTCATCGAGGGACTATGATCATTTAATTTGTTTGTTTTGCCCAAAGAGACCTAACATGCAATATGGCCCATTTATTTGAAGGCAACAAAGTGGAATACCCTAGGGGTGCAAGTGTGAGATGTGTTGTCCATTTTCATACTTTGATTATCTTGAGACTAGGTCAAACTATTTTGTTCTTTTTATTTGCATACAAACCCTAATTCTAGCATGGTGTATTTAGAAAGCGATAAAGTGCGAAAATTAAAATTCCTACACTATTACAACACCATATGGGAAGGGGGGTACAAATGTTCAAATGGGGGGATATTTAGACAAAGAAATTAAACCTAGCTATTACATCATTTTTTGGCATATTTACAAGTAATTGATTGCATAAATTAAAATAGAAAATACAATAAAGATGCAAAAATGCAAAAAAAAGGTTTTTATGTATATGAAAAAAGGTATTATTTATGTCAAATAAGTAAAAATAAAAAAAAGTGTTATTTTTGGAGTTTTTGTATTTTAAGGGTGAAACCCTAATTTTTATTAAGTAAACATATATCTTATATAATATGTATAATATTTAATAATTATATACAAAAATAAAATAAAATGGAGTATATTCATAAAAAAGTATTTTTCATATCAAATATTAATAAAATAAAAATGTATATATCTTTTTGTATTTTAACCTAAACATACTAATAAATATATATATATATATATATATATATATATATATATATATATATATATATATATATATATATATATATATATATATATATATATATATATATATATATATATATATATATATATATATATATATATATATATATATATATATATATATATATATATATATATATATATATATATATATATATATATATATATATATATATATATATATATATATGCATTATTTGCTAAATATGTATTATATATACAAATTAATAATATTTAATATTTAATAAAAAAAGTATTTTTTTCTATAAAATATTTTCAGAAGGTAAAACAAAATATAAAATGTATAAAATGTATTTGCCCTATTTTAATATTTTAAATAAAAGTATGTGTATTTATTTATTTATGTACAAACTAAAAGAAAACCAAATAAATGCCTAATAAATTCAAAAATGGTGAGAAAAATATTTTTTATATTTTTAATATCATGAGAAAAAAATAAATAAGTCAATCCAAAAAAAGAAAAAGTCAGAAAGTCAAAGAAATAAGCAAAATGGCTTGGGGGGTGTAAATGTAGCAAAAGGGTGCAAATAGGAAAGTCAACTCAGGCCCAGCCCAAGAAGACTTTGTCTTCAACCTCAGACCTGTATGAACAAAGAACACGCGTTTTCCATCTCTTGATTCCTGGACTTTCAAGCAAAACTCATAACATGAAAAATGTAGAGCATGAGAAGACGAATCCAACCATGTAAAGAACTTGACTTAACTCTCTAAGATGAGGGAGAATTTCTTCTCCCCCAATTTCTGACCTAGTTTTTATGCCATGTTCAGACTCAAAATTCTTGCAGCACACATAATATAAATGAAATCTAATTACATGAGCATGTTCAGGGCTATGATTGTGACATGTTTTCTTCACAAACCTAAAACTAACAATGCCTAATAAGAGAGATACGAGTTCATGAACTTACCTGTTCAGTTGAACTTCTATCTGGCAATGGAGAAGCTTTCAGTGCAAGGTGATAATTGGTATAGCTTCCTTGAGGTCCAGGGATGCTATTCCAAGCTTTACTTTGTCTTGAAACTTCTTGAATCGTGCTAGAGAACTACAACTGCAAAACAAGAAAATGAAAATGGTGGAACTGGTTAGAGGAATTATAGGTCGTGTTTTAGGTTTTGGTTAGCTTGCATTGATGCTAGGGAATGTGTTTGATGAGCTTTGGGCAAGAAATCATGCAAGGGATGAGAGTTGGCACTCAATCTGCAGAGGTCACTCTGTTTTGGCAGTTTGATAGTGATTCTGGGAATGGGAGTGTTTGGGACCTTGCTTGCTCGTGTTCTAGCTTGGTTAGGATGATTAGAGAGTGTCTACAATATTTGCTTAAGGTTACCAATGCTGAGATGAAAGTTATGTGGTGTTATGATACTTTTCTTCACCCTTAAGCAAGCAAAGTCAAATTGTGTTCTAGGCATGTAGAGGGCCCCTAATCATGCTGCAAAACTCCTCCTTGATCAGTGTGTTATGCTCAAAATCTTGTGCCAATTAGATTGTATCTGTACTTGTTGGATTTTCAATTGGACATAAAGCTACCTTTTGCAAAAATGGAAGAAATGCTTTATCTATTTTGGGATTAATCCTTTAGGCAATGCTTGAACACACAAAACATGGTCTTGGCACAAAGGATTGGCATTAAATTTATGAGTGTAATTGAGATAAAAGGCCTGTAATCAAGTTGTGCAAGCTGAGATTGAAATGCATAGTGCTATGAACATGTAACTTGGCCTAATCAAAAGTGAGTTTTTGCCATATTGTGAAATTCGATTCTCTCAAGTTATGAGGTTGTTTGGTGAGTTCTTGGACATTTTGGAAAGCTTGGAATGTGTACTACAATCCATCTTTGAAATGAAAATTGAAATTCCAAGTGGAAGTGTATGGAAAATGGCCTTGAAGTTAGGTAGAAAACCTTGCCAAAATAGGTTAAAATTTCACTAAGTTAAGAATGGTTTAGCACCCTTATTCCAAAAATTGTAACTTGAGATACAAGCCTCATTTGGGAAAACTTTGTGAATAAAAGTTGTAGATTATGCAACAAGCTACAACTTTCATGTTTTGACTTTTGTTTGAATCCAAATGAATCTTGGTGAGAAAGTGGGGCAAAGTTGGGAAAAAATTAGGGTTTTCCATAACTTAGAAAAATTCTAAGTTATGAAAAATTTCCATTTCAAACCCTAATTTGCATTTTTTTGATTTCTTGGTGAACAAGTTTCATGATTTGGCATGTTTTGATGAAAAATGAATCTTGACTCTTGATTTTGACCAAAAAGTCAAAGTTTGACTTTTCAGTATACAGTCAAAATTGATCAATTGACTGAGAGATTCAAGTATCAATCTTGTGTATTTGGGATCTTTTGCACTTGTTGAGCATGTCAAGATAATTCCATGGGGCCCTTGAGTCCATATGTGAGCTTGGTTTGCCATTTGCTAGGTCAAACAGTCAAAAATTGCCTTGGTGCAGTCAAAACCCTAAAAATGACCATTTTGCCCTTTTGATGATCTGATCAAATTTCTTGTGGAATTGTGATCCAAACTTGATCAAATGGTCTATGTGAGTTCATAATTTTGATGTGGGTCAATTTTCATGAGATTTGACTGTCAATTGGCCACAGTTGACTTTTCCCCAATACAGTTGATTTCTAGGTCAATTGTCCAATTGACTGGGCAAATTTTAGAATCAAGACTTGAAACTTTGTATGGATAAACTTGAGAGTCCAACATGAAGCATGAAAGTCATCTTAGGCTTTTTAGGTTAAAACATCTTTGTGCAAACACAAACCCTAATTTGGGTCAACAGTGCAAGGAGAAGTCTTGAGCAGAGGGAACCCTAACTGGATCTTGAGTTCCAAGGGTTTTGTGATGAGAAAATGTTGAGGAAATGGGAGGGAAAATTTTGGGGTACAACAGTTACCCCTGTTCAATCTTCTTGAACCTGAAGAGTTAGATTGGCAAGTTTGCCTTTCGTGACTCGAGGGTAAAAGGAGATTGGACACTAGAGTGCCCGGAAATTTGCACTCGCATGTTGGAGTATCAACAATGTGATGTCGGGAATGGGCTTATAGATGCCATTTGGATAGGTGGTGGATAGGGAGATGGGCTTATAGATGCCATCTGGAGATGTGACAGAACCTTGTCGGGAATGGGCTTATAGATGCCATTTGGAAGTGATGATCGCACAAGAGATTCCTTAGCGAGAACTTTGTGTATTTGAGAAAGGCAGATGTTTTCTTGGCTTGTTACAGGTGTTTGATCTTCAATCTCCTTGTGCAGATATGCCCTGGCTGGATACAGGTATCGAATCTACAATCGGTTACTCACAGATGTGCCCTGGCTGGGTACAGGAGTCGAATCTGGAAATAGTCGTCAATAGATATGCCCTGGCTGGATACAGGAATCGAATCTTCGAACTCTTCAGACGTGCCCTGGCTAGATACAGGAATCGAGTCTGGAAATGTGGTCAACAGATATGCCCTGGCTGGATACAGGAATCGAATCTGGAAACGTTGTAGTTGATAGATGTGCCCTGGCTGGATACAGGAATCGAATCTTTGAACTCTTCAGACGTGCCCTGGCTAGATACAGGAATCGAGTCTGAAATTGTTGTAGTTGATAGATGTGCCCTGGCTGGATACAGGAATCGAATCTTTGAACTCTTCAGACGTGCCCTGGCTAGATACAGGAATCGAGTCTGGAATTGTTGTAGTTGATAGATGTGCCCTGGCTGGATACAGGAATCGAATCTTTGAACTCTTCAGACGTGCCCTGGCTAGATACAGGAATCGAGTCTGGAATTGTGACAGCTGAAGGTAGTTGTCTTTGGGATTGTCTTTTTCCCTGAAAAGGCAAATCATAAGTTGTATGCAATGTCATGATGTATGATATGCATGATGTTTTAACATGAGATAGTGTTGTATGCACTTTATCATGTATGTAAGCAGGATGTATGAAAACGTGAAATGTTTATGAATGTATTTTCGTCTTAGGAAAATAAATCCTTGACGATTGGCTGGGGAATTGCTCTGTGGAAAAGATACTTTGCTGAATTTTTTGATGAGAGGCCTGCTGAGGACTTCAATGATGGATTCCGCTGGGGATAATGATGATAAACTCCGCTGGGGATACCAAAGATAAACTCCGCTGGGGATACCAAAGATAAACTCCGCTGGGTATTGAAAGAACTTTGTTGAGGGCGATCTTCCGTGGCAATTAGCTGAGGATAACCCAGTTATAAGCACTTGTGAGGAATAACTCTGAATAAAGCTCGGAAGAGACGTCCGTATTCTACAGGGAACAAGCTTCCAGAATCTACTGGGGATAAGCTTTAAGACCTGTCGGGGAATGTTGTGCCTTTTTAGGACTTATGGGAGACCAACTCCGCTTGGGGAAAGCATTGCTGAATCTTGTCTTAATCTGCGGGGAGGGAGATGATTTGGTCACATTCTTCAGTCGAATCTACCTTGGTACCTTGGTGGACAAAGCAACCAGACTGCATCAGACAACCTTACATTGCCCCTGTTTCTGATGTCACCTGTAATTAATCTTTTGCAAATATTTATGAATCAGCAATTTTAATGTCAAATGCATATATCAAAAATGAACATTGGAAGTTCTTCGCAAGACAAAACAGAAAAAAGGAAAAACAATGACGATTTGTATGGACAAGTGACTTTGTATTGATTTGAATTTTGCTTGTGAAAAGGCGCTTTTTGCACAAGAGGCTGACATCCTAGTAAGAGGACACCGCCGAATAACACAGAATTTACAATTTTGAAAACAAAACAGCTATGTGAACAATCCCACTGGGTTCCAACTCTGCTATCGCCTCTATGTCTCCAAGCGTCTCATCACTTTGCTGCTCAGTTGAAGATGAAGCTGATTGGTCGATGCCGAAATCTGAGCCAGATAGTTGATGCCGAATTCCGGATGCGAAGTGATCCAATGATACATAGTGTTACGCTTTATCCCTAACTTTTGCCTGGACCGCCCTTTCGGGTTTTCAGTCCACCGGGATACCCATTTTTGCCCAAGCCGCCTTTTCAGGTTTTCGACTTGCCGGGTGTACAGATTTTTTTCCATTTCATCCTTTATTTTTGCCCGAACCCTTTTGGTTCGCCGGGAAGCCCTTATTTTTGCCTAGGTATGTCAACCTAGCGGGTCTTTTATTCATGCGTAGTATCTTTTCACTATGTCTGCATTGGCGGGGTGAGGAAGGTCGTCACCATCCATGGTGGTTAGGATCATGGCTCCTCCTGAGAACACATGTTTAACCACAAATGGCCCTTCGTAAGTAGGGGTCCATTTGCCCCGGGGATCACCTTGAGGAAGGATGATGTGCTTGATTATCAGGTCCCCAACTTGATACTCTTGTGGTCTGACCTTCTTGTTAAATGCCCTGATCATTCGTTTTTGATACGTCTGACCATGACAGATAGCGGTGAGCCTCTTTTCATCAATCAGGTTTAATTGATCAAGTCGAGTCTGGATCCAGTCATCTTCATTCAAGTCTGCATCCTTCATTATCCGGAGAGAGGGTATCTGGACTTCAATTGGCAGGACTGCCTCCATGCCATAGACCAAGGAGAAAGGAGTTGCCCCGGTTGACGTCCTTGCTGAGGTACGGTACCCATGAAGAGCAAATGGTAACATTTCGTGCCAATCTTTATAGGTCACTGTCATCTTCTGCACAATTTTCTTGATATTCTTATTAGCTGCCTCTACAGCCCCATTCATCTTCGGTCGGTAGGGAGAAGAATTGTGGTGCTGTATCTTGAATTGTTCGCAGAGTTCAGTGATCATTTTGTTATTGAGATTGGTACCATTGTCTGTAATGATTCTTTCCGGGACGCCGTACCGACAGATCAGATTACGCCGGATGAAACGTGCCACGACGCTCTTGGTTACCGTTGCGTAGGAAGCTGCCTCAACCCACTTCGTGAAGTAATCGATCGCCACCAAGATGAAGCGATGCCCATTGGATGCCGTCGGTCAGATCTCACCGATCATATCAATGCCCCACATTGCAAAAGGCCAAGGTGCCGTCAGGACGTCCAGAGGAACGGGAGGAATATGCACCTTGTCAGCATAGATCTGGCATTTGTGACAAGTTCGAGAGTGTTGGTAACAATCGGCTTCCATGGTGGACCAGAAATATCCTGCCCTAAGGATTTTCTTTGCCATGGTGTGTCCACTGGAATGTGTTCCAAATGTACCTTCATGCAGTTTTATCATGATTTTCTCTGCTTCAGCCTTATCCACACAACGTAGTAGAGTTGAATCATGATTCCGTTTGTAAAGGATGTCGTTGCTGAGGAAGAATTTTGCCGCAAACCTCCTCATGAACTTCTTGTCATTGACAGATGCACCTTCAGGGTATTCCTGAGCTTCCAAGTACCTCTTCACCTCATTATACCAGGGTTTTTCAGTTGCCTTCTCGGCCTCGAGGTCGTAGCAGTATGCCGGTTCGTCCAACTTCCAGATAATGATCCGGGGAGCCTCATTGTCCCATTTAACTTTGAACATTGAAGACATCGTAGCTAGTGCGTCCGCTAGCTGATTCTCCTCTCTTGGGAAATGCTCAAAAGTTATCTCTTCAAAGTGGGGAAGCAAGGTTGACACATACTCCTTGTAAGGAATAAGATTTGGGTGTTTCGTATCCCACTCGCCTTTGATCTGATTGATCACGAGAGTGGAATCTCCGAAGACACTCAGAAATTTGATCCTTAAGTCGATTGCAGCTTGTAGACCCATGATACATGCCTCATATTCTGCCATGTTGTTGGTGCAGTTGAAACACAATCGGGAGGTGAGTGGAGTATGAGTTCCTTTGGGAGATATGATTACAGCGCCGACGCTGTTACCCAAAGCATTGGAGGCTCCGTCAAAATGCATAGACCATCGGGATCCTTCCTCAGGTCCTTCATCTGGTCCAGGTACTTCACATTCAGTTACCACCATGATGTCTTCGTCCGGAAAATCAAAGTTCAAGGATTGGTAATCGTCCACAGATTGGTGTGCCAAATGATTTGCCAGTATACTTCCTTTGATTGCTTTCTGAGTTGTATACCGGATATCATATTCTGTTAAGATCATTTGCCATGTCGCTATTCTTCCAGACAGAGCGGGTTTTTCAAATATGTACTTGATGGGATCCATCTTTGAAATCAACAAAGTGGTGTGAGTCAGCATATACTGTCTCAGCCGGCGAGCAGCCCCTACTAGAGCGCAGCAAGTTTTCTCAAGCAGTGAGTAACGAGACTCACAGTCGGTAAACTTTTTGCTCAAGTAATAAATGGCGTGCTCTTTTCGGCCGGACTCGTCATGCTGTCCCAGCATACACCCCATTGAATTGTCAAGTACTGTCAAGTATAGTATCAGAGGTCTTCCTTCCACTGGTGGCATAAGAATGGGTGGTTCTTGGAGATATTCCTTTATCTTTTCAAAGGCAACCTGACATTCATCGTTCCAGCGTACTACTTGATCTTTCTTCAGTAATTTGAAGATTGGCTCACAAGTAGCAGTCAGATGTGAGATGAATCGGGAAATGTAATTCAGTCGTCCCAGGAAGCCTCTGACTTCTTTCTCTGTCTTTGGAGTTGGCATCTCTTGTATGGCTTTTACCTTGGCAGGGTCCACCTGAATACCTTTATCACTTACGATGAAACCTAGCAATTTTCCGGACCTCACCCCAAAGGTGCATTTGTTGGGATTCAACCTCAGCTTATATAACTTCAGTCGGTCAAATAGCTTCCTCAGATGATCAAGGTGCTCCTCCTCAGTTTGAGACCTTGCGATCATGTCATCAACGTATACCTCAATCTCATGATGGATCATATCATGAAATAAAGCAACCATGGCACGTTGATAGGTTACCCCAGCATTTTTCAATCCGAATGGCATGACCTTGTAACAGAAGGTGCCCCACTGAGTCACAAAGGTAGTCTTCTCCATATCCTCCGGAGCCATTTTGATCTGATTATACCCTGAAAAACCGTCCATGAAGGAGAAAACCTTGTATTGAGCAGTATTGTCAACGAGAACGTCAATGTGAGGTAGAGGAAAATCATCTTTGGGGCTTGCCCTGTTTAAATCCCTGTAGTCAACACACATTCTGACTTTACCGTCCTTCTTCGGCACTGGCACTATATTGTCAACCCACTGAGGGTAAGAAGTTACTGCTAGAAATCCGGCATCGAATTGCTTCATAACCCCAGCCTTGATCTTTTCAGACATCTCTGGGCGCATGCGGCGAACCTTTTGCTTTACCGGAGGGCAGTCTTCCTTAGTTGGCAGGTGATGAACTACAATGTCGGCATCCAAACCAGGCATATCTTCGTATGACCAAGCAAAGATCTCCATGTAATCATGTAGCATCTGGATCAATCGTTGCTTCACGTTGAGCTCTAGATTAGCCCTAATCTTGACCTCTTTCCTATCTGTCTCCGTACCCAGGTTAATTGTTTCCACCGGCTCTTCATGTGGTTGAATAGCCCTCTCTTCCTGGAGTAGCAGTCTTGCGAGTTCACCAGGCACTTCGCAATCATCTTCACCTTCGTCTTCGGCCAAGTTGATCGGATTCTCGAAGTCATAACTGGCGGTAGCAGAGCTGTTACCAGTGAGATCCAGATTGGATTGAAACCTGTATAAGTGAGTGTGTGTAAATATAGTTGTTTTGCAATATATAACACAGAGAGAAAAAAAGCACAAGATTTGAAATGCAACAAACGTCCAATGTTTTGATTGATGATATATGGAAATGTTATACAAAAATCCCTCACACATGGAGCTACGATGCCCCGGGTAGGACACCGAGCCGATAAAGTTTTAACATATTGTTTGTTACAAATTGGAAATCAAAAGAAATAATTATTGCGTGACAAATGTGATAGGTGTAAAATCCTTTGCCGTCTAGTTGCTTGGTCCGTTGTTGGTAGTTGGATAGATCCAACTGTCAAACTCTGCTTCCTCTACATCCTCCTCAATAGCATTCACCCTTGGACTGGTGATAAACACTGGAGCCTTTCTGATCTTTTCCTCGCGCACCGCCCTCTGAGCCTCTGCAGTAAAGCCC
The DNA here is from genome assembly GCA_948472305.1 of Vicia faba. Lineage (NCBI taxonomy): Eukaryota > Viridiplantae > Streptophyta > Magnoliopsida > Fabales > Fabaceae > Vicia > Vicia faba. The sequence continues at coordinate 334,200,395 of OX451739.1, read as the reverse complement.
AGCCCAAACTTGTCGTTCTTTTGAGTGAAGTCAGGAAGCTGACCCCAGTTTGCACAATTGCCTTTCTTGATTACAGCCCGGGCATCCTTCAAGGATGCCATCTTCAACGGAAAGTCTTCTTCAACCACTGCTTCAGCTGATGCCAAAATTGGAGGTACTTCCTCAAAATGCTGAAAGGGGGTTTCAATAAACTCCCCGTCCATCTCGATATACCGGAATGAATTCAAGTGACTAACCATGTATTCCTCCTCACCCTGTACAGTAACAATCTTCCCTTTGACAGGGTATTTGAGCTTTTGGTGTATAGTGGAAGTTACTGCCCCAGCTTTATGAATCCAGGGTCGACCCAACAAGCAGGAGTAAGATGGACGAATATCCATTACATAGAACGTTGAGTCGAAAACCTGGGAGCCCACACGAATAGGAATGTCTACCTCACCGTGCACCATCCTCTTAGAACCGTCGAAGGCTCTAACAATGATGTTACTAGGTTTCAGCTCCAAACCCTCACAATCGAGACGATCCAATGCCTTCTTGGGCAAAACATTTAGGGAAGAACCGGTATCCACCAACACGTGTGCGAGAGTAGTGCCCCTTCACTCTATAGAGACGTGCAGGGCATCATTGTGATTTTTCCCTTTAGCGGTAAGGTCAGCATCTGAGAACCCCAAGCCATTGTCAGCCGTCAAATTAGCCACACAGTCGGTGAATTGATCCGCAGAGGTCTCTTGCGGCACATGGGCCGTTTTCAGAAATGAAATTAGGGCTTTTGCATGGGCCTCTGAGCATAGCAGTAATGATAGCATAGAGATTTTGGAGGGAGTATGCCCCAACTGTTCAACAACGTTAAAGTCACTCTTTTTGATGATTTTAAGAATTTCCTCCATTTCTTGTTGGGAGGCTTCTACAGCAGTCTTTTTTGGTGCCTCTGTCCTGGCAAGAAAATCGGTATCAACTTCTTTGCCCCGAGTATCAGAGGACTTGGCGGCAGTAGTAGACACAGGAACTTGAATTGGAACATGCACACTTGCGGGTGTGATGGTGAGAGGTTTTCGGATAACTGGCGGTGCAATGTCAGGCGAGAAGAGCCTGCCACTGCGGGTAATCTTGGCGGGACCAGTGATGTTACTGATACTGGTATTGGTGTTGAACTCCTGCTTCACCCCAAGCACATACACATCGGCCCCATAATGCCATGGGACCGCTTTATCAGACTCATAGGGGAGAGGCCCCGGAACAGTAATAGTAATGGGTGCAACAGACATAATTTGGACTGGTTTCTTCATGGGAGCTTTGGCAGGATTGTAAATTGTGACAACATATATTTTTTCAACGGAAACAAACGGAACAGCAGTTTTCTTGAACAGAATTTCTTTGCTATCCATCAGGCTTTGGATGCCTGATTTCAGTAGTGGACAACCGGTAGGGATAACAGCACATAGGAGACAATCCTTGCTATAACCCGAAAATAAACCGGCTAGTAGTAAGTTCCTCTTAACAGTCAAAAGAGGGGTAGCAACATCATTCACCGAACAGCATACAAATCTTCCTCAATGGCATTTACTCTATGCTTGGGCATAGGAGCGGTTACAACATTCGGCCTCTCAGGCGCTTCAAACTGAATTTCCTTCGCGTCGATAAGATCTTGCACTTTGTTTCTCAAGGCCCAGCAATCATCAGTAGTATGCCCGGGGCTATCAGAATGATAAGCACAACGGGCATTTGGGTTATACTTAGGAGATGCAGTATTCACGACTTTAGGAGCTTCTTTAATGGTCACCAAGTTGGTTGATAACAGTTGAGGTAAAATTTGTGACAAGGTCATACTCAACCGAGTATACTGTCTCTTGGGTCTTTCACCTCTTTGTTGATTGTACTGCTGAGAAGCAGCAACAGGTTTGGAAATGACCAATGCATTGACGGCTTGGCGACTTTCTGGCTTGACTTGTCTTCTAGGACCATAGACGGCACTTGCTTCCTTCTTAAAAGGCCTCTTCTCAGTACTTACAGCAACACCCTTCTGAATCTTTCATGACTTGATGCCAGCTTCTATTCTTTCGCCCGTTAAGATCAAATCGGTAAACCCCGCGGAAGAGTTACCAATCAGATGATTGAAAAATGGCCCAGATAGGGTCCCTAGAAACATATCAACAAGTTCACGGTCGGTTAAAGGAGGCTGCACCCTGCCAGCCAAATCCCTCCATTTTTGTGCGTATTCTTTGAATCCTTCGCCTGTTCCTAACGACATACCCTGAAGTTGGGTACGAGTAGGGGCAAGGTTAGAATTGTATTGGTATTGTTTGTAGAAAGCGGTGGCCAAATCTTCCCAATTTCGAACGCTGGTTCCCTCTAGCTGATAAAACCACTCCAATTGAGCTCCAAAAAGGCTGTCTTGAAAGAAATGAATCCAAAGGTTTTTATCTGCCGTATAGGGCTGGATCTTTCTCACGTAGGACCTAAGATGCATTTTTGGACAAGACAGCCCATCATACCTTACAAACACTGGCACTTTGAATTTTGGGGGAATCACAATCCCGGCAACCAAACCCAAGTCTTCAAAATCCAAACCCGGTACTCTTTGTAGCTCCATGGCGGCCAACATGTCTTCTAGCCCTTTGTATTTATCATCAGCTGGAGGGTATTGTTGATCAGTATAATCTTCATCCTCTTCGACCTCTTCTTCTTCCGCATCAGACTCGGAAGGTACCGCAGCTCCACCTCCTTTGCTGGTTCCTTCATCAGAAGTAGGAGGGAATTCAAGCACTCTTCGAGCTTCTCCGTCAAATCTTCTCCCCAAAGTAGCCACTCCAAGTCTCTTTTTCTTCTTTTTCACTGGGTCTTTGTTCCCCAATTAAGTCTTGATATCTTCCTGACCCTTAGCCAAGGTCATCAGGAGTTGCTGGAACTGTGCATTTTGAGCTTGTAGGTCTTTGACTGTTTGCTCGAGATCCATCCTACTGAAATAAACAGCAGACAGATAAGGAAACCTGGAATGAGACCTGCTTATGCACATGATGAATGGTATGCTTATGTATGCAATGCATTCAAGGATTTAGGACATTCAAAATTGTTTCAGACAAAGAAGAACGCACGTCATATTAATAAGAAGAAATTTGTCAGTACATAAATGCCCCATGGGCCAAATATTACAAAATAAACTTCTTAAGGCAAAAAGACATTGCGCATCCTTTTTGGTGCAATGTAGGTGTTGAGGGCCTCTTGCTCATGGAGTCGGCGGGTAAGATCTAGAACCTTCTTCTTACTGGCGTAGAAGCTAGCTTCAAAAGTATTCCGTTCTTCCTTGAGCTGAATCCAACTTTTCTGCATTTCCTCCCACGATATAGGCATGTCTGGATGTAGGATGGTGTAGGGAACCTCTTCTTCCTTGACGGGCTCTTTAATCACAGGGAGAACATGAGGATAAGGCATCATCAGACTTTGGGCTCGGGCTCGTACCCACTTGAGATAAGGCTCAAGAGGGATGTAGTTCTTGTGTCCCAGAGTCTTACTATCAACCTTGTTGAGTTTTCCCCAAGCTCTGATGAATCTTTGGCGAAGTCCTTGCGCATCGTTGTCGAAGTCAAAAACTAGGTCAGGAATCAACATGTCATGAGGGCCATCCCTCCGTGCATATCCAAATTGTCTCAAAGCTAGGCAAGGGTTGTAGGTGATACCTCCTCTAATTCCAAGTAAAGGAACATTAGGAAATTCTCCGCAACGATCGACGATGATGACATTTTCTCTGGACCGAGAACACCAATGTACATCAGAGTGAGTAAGAGTCATCAACCGTTGGGACCACCTTGAGCCTTGGTCATTCTTCAGGACAGATTGTGGAAGGTGCGAAATAAACCACCTTGCAAGGAGAGGAGTACAGCACATGAGAACACCCCTCTTTCTCATTGTTCGTGTGTAAAATGAGTGAAGGATGTCCCCAAGCAATGTTGGTATTGGATTTCTGGACAAGAAGATTTTGACGGCGTTGACATCTACCAATTGGTCAGGATTTGGGAACAAGACCAACCCATAGATAATGAGTGCCACAATTTCTTCAAAGGCTTGTAGGTCCAATGAGTTCCAACATTCTTGTGCCTTCTCAAACAAGAATTTTGTTAAGAATCCCTTGACGCCGCTTCTGGTTTCCCAATGCCCCTTGATGTCGGATGGTTGTAGATGTAATGCTCGAGCAACATCTTCCGGCTTTGGTTCCTTTTCCGTACCGTTGAAGGGTAGTTGATTAAGGATAGGAATTCTCGGGAGTTGAGAAAACTCCTCCAAAGTGGGAACCAACTGGTAATCGGGGAAAGTGAAGCAGTGGTGAAGAGGGTCAAAGAACTGGAATAGCACTTTCATCATGTCTTCTTCAATGTTGGTGTTGACTAGGCTGAGAAGTCTACCATGTCTTTCACTGAAGGATGAATTTTCCGGAATTCTTGAGGTGAGCTCCTTGAGTTGAGGAGAGATTCTCACAAGGTTGACTTGGATGGTTTTTCTGCGAGGAATTTCCATGACCTACAAAACAAGAACAAAGATGAAGATCCAAACCCTTGAAATGGTTAGTGAATGCATATGATGTTTTATGATGTTTATGATGTATGCACAAAACATATGTACAAGCAAGTCACACCAAACCCTAGTTTCAGGCTTGCATGGGGTTTCATAGGTAGGTACCCTCTTGAGTGTAGTTGGCTTAAAAACCTGTCCTATAAATAGTAACCGGGTTCTAAGGAGCTCAATATCACTGGATTGTTTTCATTGTTCATTTTTTTGGTTTAGCCACTTAACTAGCGACCAAAATATCCCAAGAAAACAACCCTCAATGAGTGTAGTATCGAGTATCTACCAACTTCGTACTGCACCAAAGCCGGTCATCTCACTACCCCTAATGTAAGGCCAAGATGGTCAAGTAAGGTTCTAGGTCATTAGTGCTTAGTGACATCACTCAGCGGCCCCGTACTCTCCTTGATTGAACTCAAGGGTTACCGGTACTCACAAATATGTCGCACTAATATAGTTATTGCTTCGACCGTGTCGGTATACCCGCACAGTTTCCACAACGTATTGCTATCTATGAATGTTTCCTAAAATCCAGGTGGAGGATTGCAAACCCAAACAATAGAGTCAAAATATAAAGCAATCAATTCAAACAATTAGTCATGCAAGAGGGTGATCTAAGCCCTAAGGTTACTCCACTTTTAAAATAATTCCCCAGCAGAGTCGCCAGTTCTGTGATACGGTGGGAGAACTGACTATGGTTTTGCGTTTGTTTTCGCAAATGTTTCGGTTGAGCAAGAGTCGCCACCGACTTTTTATTTTATCCTAAGGAAAGGTTTAAAAAGCACAGCAAAAAACCTTTGAGATGTTTTCTTGGGTTCGGGGATTAGATTATAGAAAGGGAAGGTATTAGCACCCTTTCTATCCATGGTTATCCATGGGCTCTTAGTTACTTGCTTAGATCACTTGCCTTTTGTTTTCAATTGTTTGAAATGGTGCTTGTGTGTGTGGGTTTGAAAATGTTTTGAAAAGAAGCCAATGTGGCGGCAACCTTTGTAATGATCCATGTGGGTATGTATACAAAGATGTATGTCTTTTGAAAAGGTTTTCATTTGTTTTTTAAAGTTGTTTTGAAAGCGTTGTGAGGTGTGGTTTTTATAAAATAGGCAAGTGTTTTGTTTTTGCAAGTTTTGATTCAAGTAACTAAGAGGTTATCTACTCCTAAATTTCTCAAAGTTTATTGCTATGTTTTAACCCTTTTAATAAGTTTGTTCCACCATTGTATTTGATGGACAATCTCATGTTAGGATGTGAAAGGGACGGGCGCGGGTCATCGTTTAGACCATAATTGCAACGGTGTCAAGTATCTTTGGGCAATTTTCTTTAAGGGACTTGATCATTTGTTTAGGCAATATTTGGAAAGCGTCATCGAGGGACTATGATCATTTAATTTGTTTGTTTTGCCCAAAGAGACCTAACATGCAATATGGCCCATTTATTTGAAGGCAACAAAGTGGAATACCCTAGGGGTGCAAGTGTGAGATGTGTTGTCCATTTTCATACTTTGATTATCTTGAGACTAGGTCAAACTATTTTGTTCTTTTTATTTGCATACAAACCCTAATTCTAGCATGGTGTATTTAGAAAGCGATAAAGTGCGAAAATTAAAATTCCTACACTATTACAACACCATATGGGAAGGGGGGTACAAATGTTCAAATGGGGGATATTTAGACAAAGAAATTAAACCTAGCTATTACATCATTTTTTGGCATATTTACAAGTAATTGATTGCATAAATTAAAATAGAAAATACAATATAGATGCAAAAATGCAAAAAAAAAGGTTTTTATGTATATGAAAAAAGGTATTATTTATGTCAAATAAGTAAAAATAAAAAAAGTGTTATTTTTGGAGTTTTTGTATTTTAAGGGTGAAACCCTAATTTTTATTAAGTAAACATATATCTTATTTAATATGTATAATATTTAATAATTATATACAAAAATAAAATAAAATGGAGTATATTCATAAAAAAGTATTTTTCATATCAAATATTAATAAAATAAAAATGTATATATCTTTTTGTATTTTAACCTAAACATACTAATAAATATATATATATATATATATATATATATATATATATATATATATATATATATATATATATATATATATATATATATATATATATATATATATATATATATATATATATATATATATATATATATATATATATATATATATATATATATATATATATATATATATATATATATATATATATATATATATATATATATATATATATATATATATATATATATATATATATATATATATATATATGCATTATTTGCTAAATATGTATTATATATACAAATTAATAATATTTAATATTTAATAAAAAAAGTATTTTTTTCTATAAAATATTTTCAGAAGGTAAAACAAAATAAAAAATGTATAAAATGTATTTGCCCTATTTTAATATTTTAAATAAAAGTATGTGTATTTATTTATTTATGTACAAACTAAAAGAAAACCAAATAAATGCCTAATAAATTCAAAAATGGTGAGAAAAATATTTTTTATATTTTTAATATCATGAGAAAAAAATAAATAAGTCAATCCAAAAAAAGAAAAAGTCAGAAAGTCAAAGAAATAAGCAAAATGGCTTGGGGGGTGTAAAAGTAGCAAAAGGGTGCAAATAGGAAAGTCAACTCAGGCCCAGCCCAAGAAGACTTTGTCTTCAACCTCAGACCTGTATGAACAAAGAACACGCGTTTTCCATCTCTTGATTCCTGGACTTTCAAGCAAAACTCATAACATGAAAAATGTAGAGCATGAGAAGACGAATCCAACCATGTAAAGAACTTGACTTAACTCTCTAAGATGAGGGAGAATTTCTTCTCCCCCAATTTCTGACCTAGTTTTTATGCCATGTTCAGACTCAAAATTCTTGCAGCACACATAATATAAATGAAATCTAATTACATGGGCATGTTCAGGGCTATGATTGTGACATGTTTTCTTCACAAACCTAAAACTAACAATGCCTAATAAGAGAGATACGAGTTCATGAACTTACCTGTTCAATTGAACTTCTATCTGGCAATGGAGAAGCTTTCAGTGCAAGGTGATGATTGGTATAGCTTCCTTGAGGTCCAGGGATGCTATTCCAAGCTTTACTTTGTCTTGAAACTTCTTGAATCGTGCTAGAGAACTTCAACTGCAAAACAAGAAAATGAAAATGGTGGAACTGGTTAGAGGAATTACAGGTCGTGTTTTAGGTTTTGGTTAGCATGCATTGATGCTAGGGAATGTGTTTGATGAGCTTTGGGCAAGAAATCATGCAAGGGATGAGAGTTGGCACTCAATCTGCAGAGGTCACTCTGTTTTGGCAGTTTGATAGTGATTCTGGGAATGGGAGTGTTTGGGACCTTGCTTGCTCGTGTTCTAGCTTGGTTAGGATGATTAGAGAGTGTCTACAATATTTGCTTAAGGTTACCAATGCTGAGATGAAAGTTCTGTGGTGTTATGATACTTTTCTTCACCCTTAAGCAAGCAAAGTCAAATTGTGTTCTAGGCATGTAGAGGGCCCCTAATCATGCTGCAAAACTCCTCCTTGATCAGTGTGTTATGCTCAAAATCTTGTGCCAATTAGATTGTATATGTACTTGTTGGATTTTCAATTGGACATAAAGCTACCTTTTGCAAAAATGGAAGAAATGCTTTATCTATTTTGGGATTAATCCTTTAGGCAATGCTTGAACACATAAAACATGGTCTTGGCACAAAAGATTGGCATTAAATTTATGAGTGTAATTGAGATAAAAGGCCTGTAATCAAGTTGTGCAAGCTGAGATTGAAATGCATAGTGCTATGAACATGTAACTTGGCCTAATCAAAAGTGAGTTTTTGCCATATTGTGAAATTCGATTCTCTCAAGTTATGAGGTTGTTTGGTGAGTTCTTGGACATTTTGGAAAGCTTGGAATGTGTACTACAATCCATATTTGAAATGCAAATTGAAATTCCAAGTGGAAGTGTATGGAAAATGGCCTTGAATTTAGGTAGAAAACCTTGCCAAAATAGGTTAAAATTTCACTAAGTTAAGAATGGTTTAGCACCCTTATTCCAAATATTGTAACTTGAGATACAAGCCTCATTTGGGAAAACTTTATGAATAAAAGTTGTAGATTATGCAACAAGCTACAACTTTCATGTTTTGACTTTTGTTTGAATCCAAATGAATCTTGGTGAGAAAGTGGGGCAAAGTTGGGAAAAAATTAGGGTTTTCCATAACTTAGAAAAATTCTAAGTTATGAAAAATTTCCATTTCAAACCCTAATTTGCATTTTTTGATTTCTTGGTGAACAAGTTTCATGATTTGGCATGTTTTGATGAAAATGAATCTTGACTCTTGATTTTGACCAAAAAGTCAAAGTTTGACTTTTCAGTATACAGTCAAAATTGATCAATTGACTGAGAGATTCAACTATCAATCTTGTGTATTTGGGATCTTTTGCACTTGTTGAGCATGTCAAGATAATTCCATGGGGCCCTTGAGTCCATATGTGAGCTTGGTTTGCCATTTGCTAGGTCAAACAGTCAAAAATTGCCTTGGTGCAGTCAAAACCCTAAAAATGACCATTTTGCCCTTTTGATGATCTGATCAAATTTCTTGTGGAATTGTGATCCAAACTTGATCAAATGGTCTATGTGAGTTCATAATGTTGATGTGGGTCAATTTTCATGAGATTTGACTGTCAATTGGCCACAGTTGACTTTTCCCCAGTACAGTTGATTTCTAGGTCAACTGTCCAATTGACTGGGCAAATTTTGGAATCAAGACTTGAAACTTTGTATGGATAAACTTGGGAGTCCAACATGAAGCATGAAAGTCATCTTAGGCTTTTTAGGTTAAAACATCTTTGTGCAAACACAAACCCTAATTTGGGTCAACAGTGCAAGGAGAAGTCTTGAGCAGAGGGAACCCTAACTGGATCTTGAGCTCCAAGGGTTTTGTGATGAGAAAATGTTGAGGAAATGGGAGGGCAAATTTTGGGGTACAACAGAACCGGTGTAGGGTTTCCTGATGATGAGTCCGTGTAAAACTGCATCTTTCAACAGGTGATGAAGGAATTATTGAACACTTTTGACATTCGAATGCCCCAAGTGGTGATGAAAGAGACTCTTTATGTAGATAATTCCCTGGCTTGTTACAGGTGTTGATCCATAATCAGTCGTCCGCAGATATTTTCCTGGCTTGTTACAGGTGTTGATCTGGAACTTTAAGAAAGGTTGGTCAAGGAGATATTGTCCTGGCTTGTTACAGGTGTTGATCTCTGACCTGAGAAAGAAAGATGGTTCCCTGGCTTGTTACAGGTGTTGATCTTCAATCCCTTCATGTAGATGATTTCCTGGATTGTTACAGGTGTCGAATCCAAAATCAAATACTCACAGATATGCCCTGGCTAGATACAGGTATCGAATCTGGAATTTGTTGTCTACAGATATGCCCTGACTGGATACAGGTATCGAATCTGGAATTTGCAAAAGGTTGGTAGAGATAGCTTTCCTGGCTGAATACAGGTGCAAACCTCTGACCTGAGAATGAAAGATAATTTCTTGGCCTGTTACAGGGGTTGATCTTCAAACTCTTCATGCAGATATTCCCTGGCTAGATACAGGAATCGAATCTACAATCAATCACTCACAGATGTGCCCTGGCTAGATATAGGAATCGAATCTGGAATTTATGATAGTTAATCTGTTGGTGGTTGTAATTTCCAGCGGGTGATGAAGGAATACTTCGGACACTTTTAACATTCGAATGCCCCAAGTGATGATAAAGGAGACTTGCCCCAAGTTCACTGAACTTTTGAGAGATTTGTTGAAATCTTGACTGGACTGCCCCAGGTTAATTGAACTTTGAAAGATCTGTTGAAACCTTGACTGGACTGCCCCAGGTTAATTGAACTTTGAAAGATCTGTTGAAACCTTGACTGGACTGCCCCAGGTTAATTGGATGGTGACATGTCATGCCCCTTGTTGATAGGAGACTTGTAATGGAAGTGTCGTCTTTTTGAAGTGATTTTACTCACTGAGAGTTTTCGTTCCTCCGAACATTCGCTGTATGAATTTCTTCGCTGTCAAACAAATAGCCAAATGCAAACAGTGATATTCAAGCAATGCAAAGTTTATGTTTGTCTCGAAGTTTTGAAAAATGCGTTTTTAGCAGAAAACTTTTCATAAGACAAATCAACACAAGATTTAGAGCAAAGCCTTACAGGAGTCAGGATACCTTTGGTAATAGTATGCTTTCGAACTAAGCCATGCTTCAATTAGGACTTTTAAAGGGTTGTAACGTGGCCTGGTTCACGGCTTAAGAAACAAAGGATAAAGGCTCAAAGTGTATTTGTACCCACCCGCTCTTCGTGATGTTCTTCAACCCTAAGCTCAGTTAATTGTGCGTCGAGCTCTATTCGAGTTTGGAACGACTTTTGGGTGATGGTTCACCGGTTGAATTTTGGGAGACAGTCATCATCTCCTTTTTTCTTTTGCAACATTTTTCATGTTGTTGAGGATTTGTAATGACCTCACTATTTTGATTTTGATTTGTTATCCCTAACTTTTGCCTGACTGTCTCTGTTTTTGAGATCATAGTCAGCGGGATGCCCCAGCTTTCTTAAGCCTCCTTTACAGGTTTTGGCTCAGTGGGCTTTTCTCTTTTGAGAGATTGACTGCCTATGTGATAGGGAACCACCACTGTCTTTTGATTCCAAGGGAATTCTTTTCTTTGTCGTCGTTCGCTGTATTACGAACTGAGAGTTTGCGGCTTCAATGCGCATTTTCTTTTGAATCAACTGAGATACTACCCTGCCCCAGGTTTGTATCAAAGGTTTTGAATGTTTAGAACAGAAAACTCCTACTTCTTTGGCTCGAAGGGGTTGACTAGGGATTATCTTCCTTATAACTCCAGTGTTTGGGAATTTGAAAGAAATGCCTGTACATCATCAACAAGGTCTGTTCAAAAGCATATTGCATGAGATTATGGTATTGTTTCGTCATCCTCCCTCTAAAGGCTTGCAGCTTTTTATCAAGAGTTAAATATCATAAAGAAAGCATAAGAGTAGTGAAAACGAATGGATGAATTCAAGACAAACATATGCAATGCATTAATGAAACAGAGTTTGACATCAACAGATAATTGTTTGAATAACAAAAGAAATTACAACTTTGAAAATTCAAATAAAGCAAAAGTCTCTCAGTTTGAGCTTTGTCACATCAGGTGGAGAACTCCTCAGTGGAAGATTTTCTTCTCGCCGTCTGGCATGAACCTCAGCACTCCAATGTCGATCAGATCTTGAATCTTGTTCTTCAAGGCCCAACAGTCGTCAGTGTCGTGTCCCGGGCTGTAGGAGTGGTATACACAAAATGCATCGGGATGATAGTTAGGAGCGGAGGTATTGGGCTTCCGAATAGGATCCCTCAAAACAGTCAGATTGACTTCCAACAAACGCTCCAGTATCAGAGATGACGGTATGTCAGTCTCCGTGAACTGTCTTCCCGATGTATTGATTACGCCGATTACCCCGTTGACGCTGGCGAGGTTGTTGCTGGGATTGTGACCCTGAGTCAAGCAGAGGAGCCTTCCCTTTGTCTTCTTGGCTGGATGGGGGTTGAGTGGTGACTTGCTCTTCAACCTCAGATGTCTGCCCCAGTTGGCTGTTCCGAAGCAGTTGGTTGACGAGAACTCTGAGTTCTTCTTGTCTTTGAGACAAGTCCTGGATGAGAGCCATCTGGCCCACCAACTGTCCCATCATTTGGATCCTCATTGTTGTCAGCTCAGACTGCAGTGCTTCCAACTGATCACTCCTAGCATTTTTTGAAGTCTCCTGGACCAAGCCCTTTGTGAGGAGAGCTTTCATTTCTTCTTGCCCCAGGGACAGGTTCAAGAACATTTCCTGCAACTGAGCAGTCTGGTCCTGGATGTCCTTGACAGTCCTTTCTAAAGCCATCTCTTACTGAAATAAACAGTATGAGAGTAAGGAAACCTGAAAAAGGAAAAACTGTCAAGATGCAATGCATGATATGTGGATGCATGCTTTCAAGGATCTCTTGGGGTAAACACAAGAGAATGTTAGAGGTTGAACTTCGATCTTTGACTGGAGACCTTTGTACCGGTGGATGTCTTTCCACAAGAATCAAGCTCACCATGTCAAGTGGGTCATAGCCCCTGATTCAAGTTGTTGCACTTGATCTTTGATTGGGGAACTTTGCCTCGGTGGATGTCTTCCCACGAGAATCAAGCTCACCATGTCACGTGGGTCATAGCCCCTGATTCAAGTTGTTGCACTTGATCTTTGATGGCATTTGTTTAGAGGAGAACACCTCTTGCCCCTTGGTATACGTCTGGTTCAACGTAACCCTGCATCAAAAGAACCCTCGAGATCCTTGAAATGGTTATTTGAAAATGCTATGGTATGATGTTATGATGTTATGTACATGTATGCAAAAGCAAGTGAGTGTATATACAGGCAATCATATTCACACAAAGCAAACAAGTCCTTAGGTTTAGGCTTGCATGAGGTTCAGGTACTACCCTCTTTCAGTTTCGTTGGTTAAGACCTGTCCTATCAAAAGTAACCGGGTTCTAGAGGATCTCAATATCATTGACTACCCTCAATCGGTCATAACTCCAGCATCGCAACCTTTTCTTGCGGCGGAACCATCACGAGAGTTTAGCCTCAATGAGTGTAGCATACTGCTACTGTTCTATGGCCAAGTTGGGTCAATTTAGGGTTCTAAGGTCGGTTGATGCTTAATGACTCCTTGGAAGACCCATATTCTCCTTGTTTTAACACAAGGGATATCGGTACAGACCAAGGTGCCATACCAACGTAGCCACTGCTTCACCCATGTCGATATACGCCGGACAGGTCCCTCACAGATTATGCTACCTAAAAGGGTATTCCCCAGATCCAAGTTAGGATCTATGAAACTCCGATGCAAAGCCCACAAATATAAAAGCAAACAAAGCAAGCAATTGAAAACAAAAGGTGATCTAAACCCTAAGGTAACCCCACTTTTAAGAAATTTCCCCAGTAGAGTCGCCAGTTCTGTGATACGGTGGGAGAACTGACTTGAGTTTTGCGTTTGTATTCGCACTTGTTCGGTTTAGCAAGAGTCGCCACCGACTTTTTATTTTATCCTAAAGGAAAGGTTAAAAAGCACAAGAAAAACCTTTTGAGATGTTTCGTGGGTTCGGGGGGTAGATTATGAAAAGGGAAGGTATTAGCACCCTTTTCATCCATGGTTATCCATGGGGTCTTAGTTACTTGGTTTTAGATCACTTGCCTTTGATTTTCAATTGCTTTGAAATGATGTGTGTGTGTGTTTTGAAAATGTTTTTGAAGAAGATGCCTTGTCTTAGGCAACCAATGTAATGACTCGTGTTTGAGTGTTTTACAAAGGTGTGTATCTTTTCGAAAAGATGTTTCAAATGTTTTTGAAGAGTTTGTTTTGAAAGTGTTTGTGGAGTGTGGTTTTGAAAAGTAGGCAAGTGTTTTTGCAAGTTGGATCAAGTAACTAAGAGTTGTCTACCCCTAAATTTACTCAAAGGTTTTTCTCATGTTTTAACCCTTTTTAACAATTTTGTTCCACCATTGTATTTGGTGGACAATCTTGCATTTAGGATGTTTAACGGGACAGGCGCGGGTCATCGGATGGACCATGAATGCAATGGTGCCAAGTGTCTTTGGCAATTTGCTTGAAGGGACTATGATCATTTTGATAGGTAACTTTCGAAAGCGTCATCGAGGGACTATGATCATTTGAATTGTTTTGCCAAAGAAACTCGACGTGCAAGCATGGCCCATTTTGGAAGGCAACAAGCGGGATTACCCTAGGGGTGCAAGTGTGATTGTGTATTGATTTCATGTATTTGTCTTGTATTAGGTTATCTAGCGTTTGATTTTATGTACATACAAACCCTAGGTCTAACCATGGTATATTTGAAAGCGGTAAATTGCGGGGATTTAAAGTCTACGCTATTACAAATAAGTATCCGGGAGTGGGGGTACAAATTTACAAATGGGGAAGAGACTTAAATGGGAGAGTAGTGTCCAATAATTTACAACCAAATCGAATGGAAATCGCAAATGTAATGTGTATCAAATGTACAAGATAAGCAAGTGTAAATGCATCAATGTATTTGTGTATTGCAAATGTGTAAGTGTATGTGTAAATGTATGAGGTTTATTTACAAGGTTGAGAAATGTTAACTTAATGAGAAAATTAAGTGTTTTGTTTATTTAATTTTGTATTCTCGTATTTTTTGTTAGGTATATACAAACAAAGGTTTTAAGAAAAGAAAACAAATGTTTTTGTATTTTATTGTCTTTATGTATTAATGTGAATATTTTACACAAGAGTTTTTTATAAAAGGGAAAAAAGATGTTTTAAGAAAATTAATGCTTTATGTACAAAAATTTAATTAAAGAAAGTAAAAGTTTAATTGTATTTTTATATGTTTCATTGTTTTTATGTACAAAAGAAATTTTGTATAAAAGATTTAAGGTATTATTTTATCTACATAATTTAATTATGCTATAAAAAGAAGATAAAAGAATTTTGTTAATTAGAATAATGTAAAAAAAATGAAAATATAAGTTAGTTTTGAAATAAAAAGGGCTTTAGTGTTTTAGGCCCAAGCTAAAAGGGGGGTCAGAGTCCAAAGAGAGGGGTGCACGCCAAAAAACAAATGGGCTTAAGGCGTTGAAGAGGGCAAGGCCCAGTGATGTCTCACGACGTTTTAGGGTTAATTGGATTTGTTTTCATCTGGGGAAATTAGGGTTAGTCATAACAACGGCGTCGTTCTTCATCTTTGTTCTTCTTTGTCCTCTCAAACCAAAGCTACTGAATGCAGCTCAACATTTGCCTCTGGCCACCAAGCTTCGTCCTTTCGTCCCCTCTTCCCTCCTTGGTCCAGCGAAGCGAGACTGTAAGGTGAAGGCTTCTGTTTCCTTTTTAAAACGCATTTAGGGTTTCAAACTTTATATGTCTTGCGTTTTTATTGATTCTGATTAAGTGTTATTGTTATTGGAGGTGCGTGAGAAAAAGAGAAGTTATACCTTTGGGGAATGGAGACTTTTGGGAGATGGAGGAGGAGCTGGGTTGGAAGTTGCTTCAGGCGGCCAAGGGCGAAGAGACGACAACACGTGATGTTTGAGCTAGCTTCCTGGTATCTTTATATTTTTACCTTTTGTTGTTGATTTGATGATGATGCCTGGAAATCTGAAAATGCCTAGACAGTTGCCTCTCTTCTTCTCTATTTGCCTTGCTTTTGTTTATTTTGAGTTGTCTCTGAACACTTTGTATGCTTCTGAGGTGTTTGATATGTTGTGCTTGAGTTGCCTTTCCCTCCTCTTCTCTTTGCCTCGTATGCTAGCTTGATGCCTTGATATTCTATTGAATGTTGCTTCTGAGTTGCTGAGTTGCCTCATATGCTTGACCCCTGAATGCTTCTTTATCTTCTTCTTCTTGTTGCCTCGTATGCTAGCTTGATGCCTTGATGCCTTGATGCCTGCCCTGTGATGAGGCTTCCTCTGAGGGCCTCTTTGCCTCGTATGCTTGCTTGATATGTTTGGTTGCCTTGGATGATTCCAATCTGAGGGTTTTGATTGCCTTGAAATGCCTAGAAAACAGATTATAGGCGTGAGGGCCTTGAGGCTTGATGCAGGTCTGGATTTGGTTTGATATTATGTGAGTTTGTTTGGGTGTTTGGAAATACTTTAGCAGGTGAAGGCTTTGAAGCTTGTATGGTTTGTATTTACTGAGTTCAAAACAGGTCTTAGGCTTGATGCAGGTTTATGGTTTTGTTGTGAGGTTTGGAGGCCTTTGGCTTTTAGGCTTGCTTGGAGCAAGTTTGAAGCTTCTGGTATGAGCTTAGGCTTGACAGTTCAGGCTTATGCTGTTTAGAGGCAAAGGCTTATGCAGGTTTAGTGTTTAAAGCTTTTTTTGGTTTGCAAGGTTTTGAAGTATTTTCGTTTGTGGAGGCAGCCTGCTCTTTTTGTTCTCTACAGTTTGGTGGTATTCTGATTTTGTTTATGTTGTATCTGCCCCCCCTGTACTGTGTTATTACAGTTTGTTTTATATATTTTCTTGCCTAAAGCCTGAGCCCTGTAAGCCTCCTTCTTCTCTTTCTCTCTTCTCTCCAGATTTTAAGCATTTTAATAATGCTTAGATTTATCCTTAAGTTCTGAAAAGGTAGCTGGCTTTTTGGAAAGTGATGACTTGACATGTTGCTTGCAATGCATGTTTACTCTGCATATTTTATCTCTTCTTCCAGATTTTATGCTTCTTTGACAGCCCTTTTTGATAGCCTTTTGTACTTTGATATCTTGATATCTTTTGGACAGCTTTGATAGTTTCATTCAGTTTGCCCTTTTGACTTGGTTTAGGCCATTCAGTTTGGTTGGAAACTATGCAGTTGGTTGACAATTTGAATTTTGTGCAAAATCATAACTTTGTGCATTCGTGTCTTTTTCTTTTGCAAGCAATTTTCATCCCTCTTTGTGAACCGGGAGAAATCTCGTGATTTGTAGAGAGGGCAAACTGATTCCGGCCAGTTGCCTTTAATGATGAATTTTTTTAAGTGTCTACCTTTAATTATTTTATCTGCTTTGACTTTTCTTCTTTTCTTTGTTTTGCAGATGAAAATAATTGAGCAAAGGAGCAATGGATAGAAGATGAAGATTTGAAGACTTAGGAATATTTAGGATAGCTTTATTTTCATTTTAATCATTGTAAACCATTATTATTATGAATACTTTGTAAATAAATACTGTATTCAAATAACAATTGTAACAAATAATTAAAGATGAATAAAATCCAATCTTGATCAGTTAATTCTTTTTCCAGCTGTTTATTTAATTACTTATAAATTCTTAAATTTTAATAAATGGAAATAAATTCAAATTATCCTAACTTAGAATAAATAAACAATTAATGAACACTGTGGTTTTAGCATCGATCAATTAATAAACCTGGCGTTTCAAATAGCCACAGCAATGCACAGTTAATGAAATAAAACGTCCACATGTCCTTTTTCACTGATTAAATCAACACTGCAGATTCTCAATTTAAGCACCTCAACTTTCATCTCATCTCAAATCAAATGCCTCAGCCTTTACTGATTAAACAAAATACTGCAAGTTCTTGATTCAAATGCCTCAATCCAAATCTCAGAGTAAACTGAAAAGAACTGTAAAATTAATTCTTTCTGCGCGCACAAACCCTAGTTCTTGATTAAATGTCAAAGAAACGTCTGCCTGATCAAAACCTGAGCCAAAACCAATCAAACCCTAAGCAAACTGTTTGAACTGTTCCAGAGCCATGAAAACCCTAATTTGGATAGACTGATAAGAAAAGGTCTGTTTGACTGATTCTTATGCCAATCTGAAAAATCAGGAAACGCCCGAAGCTGTGATTTCTTGTGGAAAAAATACGAGGGAAAAATTTGGGGTACAACAAACCTATAATGTAAAAATTCATATCTTTTGATGAGTGCATATTTTGAACTTGTGGGTTGAATATTAATTGTAGGGAATTGCATCCTCTTCTAAACGAGCCTTGGATGGAAAATTTATGATAAAGTATGAAGAAGTTATGTTTGGTCAAATTTTAGTTGACTTTTCCTACAAACCCCTAATTTAGCAACTTTTGGGTTTTAACGAATTTGGAGCATTCCTTGAGGAATCATGACTAATCCTTGATCAAATGATGAAAGTCACTTCAAAATGTTAATGTTGACCAAAAATCTTGAAGTTTGACTGTATGTGGGTCATAGTTGACTTTTGACCTAATGCAGTGGATTCTCAAGCATCTGAGCAGTTGATTGAGCAAACTTCTTGTGCAAGGCATGAAACTTGACATGTAGGGTCTTGAGAACATATTAAGACCATGGAAACCATATGAGGCCTTTGTGGTTCACCCATCTTGATGAAAGTAGAAACCCTAATTTGAGGTACACTGCCTTATGAGGGAGTTTGTCTGGTCAACTCTTGGGCAACCTTGAGCAAATTGAGGATCGTAATGGACATGTATTGAGTAAAATAAGAGGGCAAATTTTGGGGTACAACAGTTATCATGTTTCACTTTAATATGGCATTAATAAAGCATTGGACGTTTTGCATACAAATTTTGCACTCTCTGTCTTTCTTTTCTACTTTTTACTTTTCTATACAGCTATGCTCTTACACACACTCACATATCAAACTGCAGATCCATATCCACTATGGATCCCATTGATAACAGTTATGTTATTTCCAGTTATAACTTCGAAAATACGATCAACCAAGCCGAGGATGAAGGTGAGGAAGATTGTGAGGTACCTGGAGAACTTGCTAGACTGTTACGGCAAGAAGATAGGGCTATACAGCCTCATGAAGAGCCAATTGAGATAATAAACTTGGGCACAGAGGTAGACAGAAAATAAGTCAAGATCGGTGTAAATCTGGAGCTTAATGTCAAACAACGGTTGATACAAATGTTGCATGACTATGTTGAGATCTTTTCCTGGTCATATGAAGACGTGCTAGGACTGGATACGGATATTGTGGTTCACCGTCTGCCAACTAAAGAATATTGCCCTCTGGTAAAGAAGAAGGTTCGTCGCATGCGACCTGAACTTCCAGAGAAGATCAAAGTAGAGGTTATGAAGCAGTTCAATGCTGGGTTCTTAGTTGTCACCTCTTATCCCCAATGGGTTGCCAACATGGTTCTGGTACCTAAAAAAGACGGTAAGGTACGTATGTGTGTGAACTACAGAGATCTGAACAAGGCAAGCCCCAAAGATGACTTTTCGCTCCCCCACATCGACATTCTGGTTGATAACACCGCGCAACATAAGATCTTTTCCTTCGTGGATGGTTTCTCTGGTTACAATCAGATCAAGATGGCATCCAAAGATATGGAGAAGATAACCTTCATCAGTCAATGGGGCACTTTCTGTTACAAAGTGATGCCGTTTGGATTAAAGAATGCTGGGGCAACCTATCAGTGAGCCATGGTCGCCTTATTTCATGACATGATTCACCATGAGATAGAGGTATACATGGATGACATGATAGCCAGGTCTCAAACCGAGGAGGAGCACCTTGATCATTTACAAAAGTTGTTTGATAGGTTGAAGACGTACAAGCTGAGGTTGAATCCGAACAAGTGCACCTTCGGGGTAAGGTCTGGTAAACTGCTAGGTTTCATTGTTAGTGACAAGGGCATTCAAGTGGACCCTGCAAAACTAAAGGCTATACAAGAGATGCTGGCTCCTCGCACTGAGAAGGAGGTTAGAGGCTTTTTGGGATGCCTAAACTACATTTCCAGGTTCATCTCTCATCTAACTGCTACTTGTGAGCCAATCTTCAAGCTCTTGGAGAAAGATCAAGTGGTAAAATGGAACGATGAATGCCAGACTGCCTTCGAAAGAATCAAGGAATACCTTCAAGAACCACCAATTATGATGCCTCTGATTGAAAGAAGACCTTTGGCAATGTACTTAACAGTGTTAGATAATTCAATAGGGTGTGTGCTGGGGCAACATGACGAGTTTGGTCGAAAAGAGCACGCAATATACTACCTTAGCAAAACGTTTACCAACTGTGAGACAAGATACTCACTGCTTGAGAAAACTTGTTGCGCTTTGGCATGGGTTGCTCGCTGACTGAGATAGTATATGTTAACCCACACTACTTTGTTAATATCTAAGATGGATCTGATCAAGTACATCTTCGAGAATCCCGCCCTCTCCGGAAGAATAGTGAGATGGAAAATGATCTTGACCGAATATGGTATCCAATACACGACCCAGAAAGCAATCAAGGGAAGTGTATTAGCTGATCATTTGGCTCATCAGGCCGTGGATGACTACCAGTCCATGAATTTTGAGTTCCCGAACGAGAATATTATGCTGGTGACTGACTATGAAAAACCTGGACCGGATGAAGGACCTGAAGAAGGATCTCGATGGACTATGGTTTTTAACGGAGTCTCGAACGCACTCGGTAATGGCATTGGTTCTGTAATCATATCCCCTGAGGGCTGTCATACTCCTTTCACTGCCCGATTATGCTTCAACTGTACCAACAACATGGCAGAGTATGAAGCATGCATCATGGGTCTCAAAGCTGCTATTGACCTGAGGATCAAGTTCTTGAGCGTTTTCAGGGATTCAGCCTTGGTGATAAGATAGATCAAAGGAGAGTGGGATATGAAGCACCTGAATCTCATCCCGTACAAAGAACATGTGTTGACTTTGCTTCCACAATTTGAGGAGGTAACCTTTGAACATTTTCCACAAGAGGAGAATCAGTTAGAGGACGCACTAGCTACCATGTCTTCTATGTTCAAGGTCAGGTGGGACAATGAGGCTCCTCGGATCACTATTGAGAGGTTGGATGAACCAGCATACTGCTATGAGATCGACACAGAAGAAGTAGTAGGCAACCTTGGTTTTATGAAGTAAAGAGATATCTCGAGGCTCAAGAGTATCCCAAAGGGGCATCTGTCAATGATAAGAAGTTTCTGAGAAGGTTCACCACAAAGTTCTTCCTCAGTAATGGAATCCTCTACAAGCGCAACCATAACTCTACTTTACTTCGGTGCATAGAAAAGAGCGAAGCGGAGAGGATTATGACAGATCTACACGAAGGTACCTTCAGAACCCACTCGAGTGGACATACCATGGCTAAAAAAATCCTACGGGCAGGATACTATTGGTCCACTATGAAAGTAGACTGATATCAGCTTTCCCGAACTTGTCATAAATTCCATATCTATGTTGATAATGTGCATGTACCTCTGGTTCCCTTGAACGTCCTGACAGATCCCTGGCCCTTTGCAATGTGGGGCATTGACATGATCGGAAAGATTAGCCCTAATGCTTCCAATGGGCATCGCTTCATCCTGGTGGCCATTGATTACTTCACGAAATGGGTGGAAGTTGCCTCTTTTGCTACTGTTACCAAGAACTTAGTGGCGCGATTTATCAAGAAAAATCTGATATGTCGATACGGTGTGCTAGAGAGAATAATCATTGACAATGGCACGAATCTCAACAATACGATGATCACCAAACTTTGTAGACAGTTCAAGATCCAGCACCATAATTCTTCCCCTTACCGGCCGAAGATGAATGGCGATGTGGAGGCTGCTAAGAAGAACATTAAGAAGATCATACAGAAGATGGCGGTGACATACAAAGACTAGCATGAGATGTTACCATTTGCTCTTCATGGTTATCACACCTCCGTACGAACATCGATAGGGAAACACTTTACTCACTGGTATATGGCATGGAGGTTGTCCTGCCTATCGAAGTCTAGATCCCTTCTCTAAGAATCATGCAGGATGCAGGGTTGAATGAAGATGATTGGATCTAGACTCGACTTGATCAACTGAATATGATTGATGAAAAGAGACTTACTACTGTTTTCCATGGTCAAATGTATCAAAAACGGATGATCAAAGCTTTCAAAAAAAAGGCCAGGCGCCAAGTATATCAAGTCGGGGATCTAGTGATCAAGCGCATCATACTTCTGCAAGGTGATCCCAAGGGAAAATGGACTCCCATATATGAAGGACCATTTGTGATCAAAAGCATATTTTCTGGTGGAGCCATGATTATGATCACCATGGACGGTGACAACCTTCCTCACCCTGTCAATGCGGACATAGTGAAAAGATACTACGCATGATTAAAGACCCACTAGGTTGACTGGCCTAGGCAAAAATAAGGGCTTCCCGACAAACCAAAAGGATTCGGGCAAAAATTAGGGATGAAAACAAAAAATATCTGTACAGCCTGCAAGTTGAAAACCTGAAAAGGCGGCTTGGACAAAAAAGGGTATCCCGGTGGACTGAAAACCCGAAAGGGCGGTCCAGGAAAAAGTTTAGGATTTAAAAGTGTATCACTATGCCCCATTAGATCACCTTGCGACCAGACTTCAGTATCAACTATCAAGCTCGAACGACACCGATCAATCTAATCAGCTTCGGACAAGTAGCAAAGTGATGAGACGCTCGAAGACATAGCGGCAATAGCAGAATTGAAAATCAATGGAGATTATTACACATAGCTGTTTTCTTCTCTTTGTACATAATATTATATAGCTTTCATTTTCACGACGGAGTTCTCTTACTAGAGCGACAACCTCTTTGTACAAAAACGCCTATTATAGGCCAACTTCAAAATCAATACAAGTCATTTCTACACAAAAACTATTCATTTTTCTTTCTTGTTTTGTTTTGCAAAAACGTCCAATGACTTATTCTTGACATGTGCATTTGAATATGATTGTTATTCACAAATATTTTCATAAGAAATGGAAAGACAGTTGCTTATAACTTAAGGAACAGGGGCAAAGACTAAAAAACCATGTCAATCCCGACAATTACTCCTTCCAACGGGTACAAGGGCAGGTACAGTTTTGAAACAAGGTCACCATTACATGCGACCCCGTGACGTCTATGCTCCCCACAAAGTAGAGACAACCAAAAGCTTTGACATCGGCTTCCCCAAACAGGAGCTACTTTCCCCAGCAAGTTCCTTCAGAGAGCCGACGTCTATATTCCCCAGTCGAATTTTATAATCGCAAGCGGTTCATAAAGTTTTCTCCCTAGCAGAGTTTATTTCTCTAAATATAGAAGCTCAATCCCCAACAGAGTTTATTTCTCTGGCTATGAAAGTTCATCCCCCAACGGAGTTTATTTCTCAGAATCGGCAAATCTTCCAGCAAGACATCTCCTCTCGCAAACAGAGTTATTCCCCCGCAGAGTTATCTTCAGACAGAGTTTCTCCTCAGCAGAATATTCGCAAACAGAAAGGAGTAAATCCCCATCATAGTCATCTTCATTCACTATCCCCGACGGAAATGAAGAATTCGGCTCCCTAATACTCTTCAGCAGCAGTCCGGGATTTATTTTCCGCGACTAAGAAATACCGCAATAGCATCCCATATTCATACATCATGGCATGCGCATACATATTGCCTACAATACAATCTCATTTATTTTGAGAACATCATCACAATGCATTTCATACATCATGACATTGCATACAACTAACTCTCTACCTTTCAGGAAAATACCAAATCAATAAGCTACGTCTAACCAAAGGTTATTTCAACATTTTCTTCAAGAAGATGTCCTCACAAGATTCTCCCTGGGCCAGACAGGTCGACACTAAGATCTCTCTGATTACCATTCCAGTTGAAGATGTTCCAAGACTTTCATCTGGGTCAGTTGAATCGCTACTAAGATTCTCCTGATTACTATTAAGTTAAAGTTAACCCAAGATCTCTCCTCTCACTATGCCGGTGGAAGAGATTCCAAGACTTTCGTCTAGGTCAGTTGAACCGCTACTAAGATTTCCCTGATTACTATGCCAGTCAAAGTCATCCCAAGATCTCTCCGCTCACTACGCCGGTGGAAGAGATTCCAAGACTTTCATTTGGGTTGTTTGAATCGCTACTAAGGTTTCCCTGATTACTATGCCAATCAAAGTCATCCCAAGATCTCTCCGCTTACTATGCCGATGGAAGAGATTCCAAGACTTTCGTCTGGGTCGGTTGAATCGCTACTAAGATATCCCTGATTACTATACCAGTCAAAGTCATCCCAAGATCTCTTCGCTCACTATGCCGATGGAAGAGATTCCAAGACTTTCGTTTGGGTCAGTTGAATCGCTACTAAGATTCTCCTGATTACTATGACAGTCAAAGTTTAACCAAGATCTCTCTGCTTACTATTCCAGTAGAAGATATTCCAAGATTTTTGTTTGGGTCAGTTGAATCGCTACTAAGTTCCTCCTGATTATTATGCCAGTCAAATTCAACCTAAGATTTTCTCTGGATCAGTCAAATCGATACTAAGATTCCTATTCCAGTTAAAGAAGCCATGAAGCCCAGAAACTGACAGGATAATAGTCAATCAACAATTCAAGTTACTGTGAAGCCTGGAGTACAACCAGATAACAATTTAATCTCATTTCCCCAGTAAGTCGTCGTGAAGCCTGGAATACGACCAGATAGCAGTCGGCCTTATTATCCTTAGCAAGGCACTGTGAAGCCTGGATCCTAACCAGATAGCAGTTCACTTCTGTCTCTTCAATCAAGAGATGACTCCCAATAGAGTAACGGACGAATGAAGCTCCTAGACTCTATTCCCCAAGATAGAGACCAACATCCCTCGGCGAAGGCCTCCCTAACAATAGGAATAGGAATTCTCACGAAGGAATATCTCACGAAATCATCATTATTCTGGATGGCATCTTTAAACCCATCTCCGACGACTCCTCGTCACATTCTCTGGATGGCATCTTTAAACCCATCTCCGACGACTCCTCGTCACATTCTCTGGATGGCATCCTTAAGCCCATGTCTAACGACAATCCGTCATTTTCTCCAAATGGCATCTGTAAGCCCATTCCTGACGTCATCAACCGTCAATATTACTTCACGCGAGTGCAAATTTCTAGGCACTCTAGTGTTCAATCATCTTCCACCCTCAGATCACGAAAGACGGACAAGTCAATCTAAATCCTCAAGTTTAAGAAGATTGAACAGGGGCAGATGTTGTATCCTAAAATTTTCCCTCCCATTTTCTCACAAGACATACTTCTAGAGGTCCTCAATTGCTCAAGTTGACTAAGGATTGACCAGACAAATCCTCGTCTTAAGACAATAAGCCTCAAACTAGGGTTTCAATTTCAAGAAATATGGTTGAGTTCCAAGGGTCCCAAATGGTCTCCATTTCCATAATATGTCCTCAAGATCATCCATGCCAAGTTTCATGCCTTGCACAACAAGTTTGCTCAATCAATTGCTCAAAAGCCTGAAAATCAACTGCACTAGGTCAAAAGTCAACTGTGGCCCAAATACAGTCAAACTTCAAGATTTTTGGTCAACATCAACATTTTGAAGTATTATCCAATATTTGATCAAGTGTTGATCATGATTCCTCAAGAAATGCTCCTAACTCGTCAAAAGTCAAAAATGGCAATTTAGGGTTTCTATAGGAAAAGTCAACCAAACTTTGACCAAGCATAACTTTCTCATACTTTATCAGAAATTTTCCAACCAAGGCTCATTTTGAAAAGAATCCAATTCCCTAAAATTCCTCTTCATCCCTCAAGTTTAATAAATGCCTCAATCAAAAGATATAAGCTCAGACATTATAGGTCATTTCAAAAGTCAACAAAAACACCTTTTAGTTCAAAGCTCCTTACATGAACATGGAAGATCCAATTTAGGTGAAACCAACAGGGTTGTTTAGAGGACATCCTAAGCTTTCTAAAAAGTCCAATAACACCCTCTTAGGGTAAAAAATGAGAGAGAGAGAGAGAGAGAGAGAGAGAGAGAGAGATGCATTGCTAAAGTTGACCAAATTTTGGAAATGTGCATAAAGTCAACATTGATCAAAATTAATTTTTTTCTCCAAAGGGGCCCATGTTTTCTTGTTTGAAACTTGTTCTTAAGAGAACCTACAACCCCTGAGCTTATCCACTTATTATTTTATTTTTTTTATTTTATTTTTTATTTTTTATTCATTAAAGTCAAAATAAATCATTTACAATAATGGAATAATGAAATAAAATCAAAGATTGGATTTTATGAGCACATTATATGTCTATAATCAGATGGCAAATCATGTAGTTCGTACAAGAACTAATTGGATTGGAAAAGATCGTGATTTGGCCAAATTTAGAAATAAAAAATACAAGATGCAAATCAAATCTCTTTTCCATAATTTTTCAAGATTGCATCTGTTTTTGTTGACCTAATTCATTCTATTATATGTCCACAACATTCCTAGAGTAAAAAAAGAGGATTTGGTCGTGTAGAAGTGGCACAAGAAACTCCAATTTTTTGACAAAAAAATGGCATTCGATTTGGCATTTGTAGGGATATTCAAGGAATTCTAAAGCTTTCAATCAACTCCTGGGCACATTTGGAAGCTATTTGGATTATTACCACGCCTCAACACCTTCAGGAACCACGCATACAGAACCACAGTTTGCCCTTGTTTTCTTGAATTCGATTTTGACAATTTACGCATGATAAATGAATTTTGACTACATATTCATGTTTGTATAATCATTTAGAACATGTTTGCATAATCAATTGTTTGTTTTGATGCTTGTATGGACAACTGCCATTGCTAGGGTTTGAAGCTTTGTTTTAGGGTTTTTTAGTACAGGTGAAATTAAGCCAAAAGATGAACACCATTGCACTCACGAGATCAAACCCAGTTGATCTATGTGTTTAGATTTCATTTTTATTCCGTGGCTGTGATTTTTGAAATACGCGGGGTTATAGTTAGAGCAGGTTGTCCGTAGGTAAAAATTCTAGCTAAAACGACAACCATTAGGGAGGACGACTGCGTGGTAAGAGCTGGTTGGCTAGTTTGAATGGTGTGCGCATTTTGTTATAATTACTGACCATTTTTCAATATATTCTTTTATGTTTGGTTTGTATAATGAATGATCATCTGGCAAAGGGGAAGGGTTTAAGGCGCGCGCGTGTGGGAGGTCAGGGGTTTAACGCCTTGAGGAAGCAGCCACATGATGGACCTCCCAGCTTGTGCCACACTGGATCTCACGTTTGCATTGGGCTTACAGGATCTTGGGCCTGGACAAATTCAGCAGCACATCATCCCAAATTTGGGTTTATACCCCCCTCAGGCCCATTCCTTCATTCTTCTAATTTTACTATTTTTTATTTTGTTTAATTAGTTTAATTCTTTTTTTTCAATTTTTTATAAAATCAGAAAATCATCACAAAAATAAGACTTAGTGTTTTTTTTATTAAATTAATTTTTTGCAAATTAATTATTTTAATCAATTTTAATTTATTTTCATTAATTAAAATTAATTAGAAAATTAGGTCAATTTCAAATCATTTTTTATAAAAAAATCCAAAAAAAATCTTTTAATGATCAAATTAGTTTTTAGGGTTTTGCACTCTTTTTCAAGGTTAATTCTCGCGCTCAATTATTTTTTTTCGTACGATTTATTTTTCATTATTGATGTAATTGCGCTCGGTTTGTAATAGTTTAATTAGAGTTTTAATTCCACTATTTTACTTTTCAGTCACTAATTATGTAATTGCACCAAAGCCCTGTAATAGTTAGGAATTTTAACTTTTCGCCATTTATTTTCCCGTATGATAAACTGCTTAGGTGAATGTCTAATAGGGTTGCCTGAAAGATAATGATTAATTGAACCTAGATAACCCTAACTTCAAGATAATATATCTGGAAAAAAAAGCATTGTTGCACACTTGCACCCTTAGGGTATTACCTTACTTGGTTGCCTTAGGAAACAATGGTCATGTCCCTTGAAACGTAGGAATACTCTTAGCAAAGACCCTCGGTTAAAATCGTCATAAAGATCACAGTCCCTAAATGTCCCTCGAGTTGCCTACGAGAAATGATCTTATGATGATAGTTCCTTTGAAATGCTAAGGTATCCTTACATGTTGCCTTCAATGACCATTACGTCCCTTTCCATAGTCCCTCAAACATCTAACGACTAGGGTTACTTACTCACTAATAGTAAGATAACATGGTCTAAAGGGTAGGAGGAAAAGAACGCCTTTTTTCGAGTATGTAGATAATTGTTAGGTACTTGCTCAAATCAGATTTTTACACCCTACACTTTCAAACATACTTTTCAAACAAAGTTTTCAAAAACACTTTATCACACTCTTGAGGACCGATACAAGAGTTACCATAAAGTGAATCGCCGCACTAAGGAAATTTTCAAAGCTTTTCAAAACACACAAACACAAGCAATTTTAAGAAAATGAGAAAGTGCCTAAGAGCCCATGGAAAACCATGGATGGAAAGGGTGCTAATACCTTCCCTTTCCATAATCTACCCCCCGTACTCAGAAGTCTCGAAAAAAGGTCTTTTCTATTCTTTTCACCCTTTCCTTTGTTGGATAAAAGAAAATTTGGTGGTGACTCTTTCTTACCGCGACATTTGCGCATACAAAAAATGTAAACCAGTATTAACAGTCGGTTCTGCCACCGTATCACACAAACCATAGATTAGAAGAGCCAAAACTTCTTCAAAATCTTGCAAATCCATGGCCTCCAAAAATAATAGAGCCTTCTCCATCAAGAATTTATCCAAAAAGCCTTTGACCCCACTTCTTGTCTCCCAATTAGCTATAATGTTAGAACTCTTCAAATGTAAGGCCTTGGCAATAACCTTAGGTCTTGGAACTTCCTCTAGACCAGTGAAGGGTATTTGATCAAAAATAGGCACTCCTAGTAGTTGAGAGAATTCCTCCATTGTAGGCACCAATTGATAATCAGGAAAGGTGAAACAACGATGTACGAGATCAAAGAACTGAAAGAGAACCTTCAACATATCTTCATCAAACCTTGAGGTAGCCAGGTTGAGAAGTCGACCATATCTTTTGGTGAACGGAGAATTTTCAGGAACCCTTTGTTGTACCCCAAAATTTGCACTCCCATATTCTTCAAGATTTTCCAAGAGCAAGGTTCAAAATCTCTCAAGAGTTGCACAGTCCAATTGCCTCCTAACAATAAAAAATTAGGGTTTTGGTTCTGGAAAAGAAATTGAAGTTTCCAAAGGTCCAAACAAGTCCCACATGCCTAAAACATTGCCAAGCATCCATATGCTAAGTTTCAAGACTCACAGCACAAAATTGCACAGTCAAAAACCCTAGGTGCTTCACAGTCAACTGCAGGGGCAAAATGGTCATTTGACAGTCAAAAGTCCAAATTTTTGGTCAACATCTTATTTTGAAGCCACAAACATCATTTTATCAATTCTTGATCATGATTCTCAAAGCATGGCTCAAAAAGTCTCAAGATGCAAAAGTTTCCATTTTTGGACAGTTGAAAAGTCAACTGCAAATTGACCAGGGCATAACTTCCACATGGTTTATCAGAAAAATTCCATCCAAAGCTCATTTTGAAGAGAATGACATTTCCTACAACTCATCTTCACACTTCAAGTCCAAGAAATGCTATCACAAAAAGTTATCAATCTCAACATTATAGGTCATTTTCAAAAGTCAACAAAAAGGCACTTTAAGTCAAAGACCATAACTTGATATTGGTAAATCAAAATGACATGGGACCAAAGGCATTGGTTATAGGACTTCAAGACCTTTCCAAAATGTCCAAGAACATGATCAAAGCTTAAAAATTGAGCAAGATATGCCTTGTGGAAGTTGGGAAATTTTTGGGAATTTTGAAAAGTCAACTTTGCTTCAAATGCATCAAAATTGCTAATGGGCCTCAATTTCTTCCATGAAACATTACCCAAAGGCTATGCACGACCCATTGACATCCAAGGGAGTTATTTTATCATTTTTGATTAATTATTTGAATTATTATTATTATTAATTCACTTAATTAAAATTAAATATGACAAAAATAGCAAATCATGTTTTCCAAATCTTTTGGTGCAGCATATTCACTCATCGTGACCTAGGGATTTCGTGTACCACATCAAGAGGCAAGATCTTCCAAAATAGGAAAGTTCCATGGCAAGAAAAGATTGAAAAAGATCATGAAAATCAAATATTGAAAATCATTGAATACAAGGCTTTGGGCTTGATTTTTCTGACCTAATGCATTCACACATATATACACATTGCAACCCTAATGCAAAGAACAAGAAAGTTGCGCCCAAACACAAAGAACAACTTTGCATTTTTTTCAAAAAAAACCTTGAAACTGTTTTGATAGCTAGAGCATAATTCAAGGCCTCAAAACTATTCCACAAGCTTGCCAAGACTACCAGGAACCTTTTCCAATCAAAACCAAGTCTCCATACTCGAAGAAGTGGTAGAACGCAGTCACCCTGTTCATGAAAATTTTCTTAATCGTATTTGAATTTACATGCATTTTCCATACGTTTTAATGTTTGATTTATACTAATATGATCTCTCTGAAGCTATTGGTACCATCCAATTAAATTATAGACGCCTGTATGCAAAGTTACCATGAACGCACATTAGGGTTTCAGAAGTTTGAAAAGAGGGTTTCACTCATTTGGAAAAATTGGACAATAAGACCTATGCCAATGAAATCAGGACCTTCAAACGAGTAGAACCCATACCTCGCGCCCCTTTTCTTTTTTACTATGCTCTATTCGCTATTTTTGTAGGTACCATTTAGTGGGGGTTTAAAACCCCCGCTATCTATGTTTTATTTGCAGGAAATATGAAGAAGAAGGAGGACGTGTCCCCTGATGACTGGCACGTTTGAACTTTGGCGCGGTGGACATCACTAAGTGTTGTTTTGTGTTATGTTATTCGCTTGCCAATTCCAATACAACGCGCGCGCATAGCTCAGACGGTTGGACATACATTGGGTAAACGCTGGGACCTGGGTTCGATTCCCAGGTCCCCCACTTCTTCAATATTATTTTTCTTAACACCTTTCCATGCAGCGCCTCTCTCTAAGGATCATCATGTGTCCTCACCATCTGGCTTGCCACGCGCCCAGAGGCTCCATCCAATGGCCAGGACGTGCAGTTCAACATACGCATCAGTCAAACGCTCCTCACATGATCACTAAAAGTCAAAAGGGCCTTGCATCTGTTGGGCCTAAATTTCCAATACAGCTCCAAATTGGGCAGAAACCTCCCATGGTTTGCATATTTAGATTTTTATTTTAACTCTCCTTTTTATTTTTATTTTTATTGTTCTATTTAATTCCCAAAATAATTTTCATAAATATAAAAATCCAGAAAAAGTCAAAAATAAAATATGTTTTATTTAATCTTTTAAATTCCTTAATAGTTTTTTTTTGTAAATAAATTTTATTAATCAATTTAGTTTAATTTAGGGTTTTAAATTTTAATGTTTTCTTAATAACTAAAAAAATATAGAAAAATAGGTTTTTAGCATTTCTTATTCTTTTTATTAATAACCTTTTTTTTATTTCTTATCATTATTAATTATTAATTATCTTTGTAAATAAACTTGTAATTAAATAATTTGAGTAAATTAGGTTAAACTTAAACAATTTTTTAATAATTAAAAACAAACTTAGAACTAGGCTTTTATTTTGATTTCTAATTTCAATTAATCTTCTTTATTTCATAAAATACCAAAAAACATAAAAATAATTTCTTTTCTTTATTTAATCATTAATTAATTTGTAATTTCAATTTAATTTCTTTAAAGGGTCCAACGCCCTCGCACTCGATTCTAATTTCTTTTTGCACGTTTATTTTTATTTCTATTTTAAATATTGTGTATTTGCCCCAAAGCTTTGTAATAGATAATTAGGACATTTACTTTCCGCACTTTTATTTTAAATCGGGTCTTTGTTAATTTGGCGATGTATAGACCCGCGCCTTGTAATAGCGTAGGACCTTTATTTTTCCGCACTTTAATTTCCGCACCCTTTAAACTGCTAATCATGTGAAAGTATGTATGTCCAAATAAAATCAAAGCGTAGCTCACCCAATGCATGACAAGACAAAATATAACTGAAAATGACACACCATTCACACACCACTCCTAGGGTACGCCTCACTGTTGCCTTGCCCCTCGAAACGTGGTCGTCGAGTATAGGACGTCTTAGTGAGTCCTTGTGTTCCATTGATCTAGTTGCCTCGAAACGGTTGCCTCAGAACAAGTTGCCTCGGAATAGTTGCCTCGGAATAAAAAGATCAATGGCATAAGGGTAGCTTCTAAGGTGTCTTACTGTTGCTCTGGTGACCACACTGTCCCTAAACTCGAATTGACCCGAACACCTCCAACGGTGGTGCTACCTATCTCTCAATGGTGGGATGGCACTACCTTAAGGACTTCTACATAGCATAATTCCTTAGGGTAGGTAGATGACTCGTAGATACTTGCTCTAATTCAAAACAAATCAAATCAAAAACTCTTTTCACACCGACACTTTTCAAAAAGCTTTCGAAAACAATTTTTCAAACACTCTTGAGGACTGATACAAGAGTCGATCTGAAACTTTCAAAGAAACTTTTTTTCAAACCCACTCACCTTGAAAAGCAAACACTTTTGAAAACACAAATGAGCAAGTATCTAAGAGCCCATGGATAACCATGGATAGAAAGGGTGCTAACACCTTCCCTTTCTATAAATCTACCTCCCGAACCGAGAACTAATCTCAATAAGGAATTTTTCTGTGCTTTTGTCCTTTCCATATTGGAGAAAATAAAAGACGGTGGCGACTCTTGCTTCCGCGACATTTCGCGAACCAACTTTAAACAGTCAGTTCCAGATCCACCGATCATAGAACTGGCGACTCTGCTGGGGATAATTCTTAAAGTGAGGTGTACCTTAGGACTAAGATCACCTGTGTTTTCAATTGCTTTGACTTGTTTGCTTTAAATTGTGGGACTGTCTTGGGAGTTCTATAGATCCTAACCCGGATCTGGGGATACCTTCTTAGAAAGTAGCAACAAGGCTGTGAGGGAACTGTGCGGGGTATACCGACATGGTTGAAGCAGTCTGCTACGTTGATGTGGCACTTTGGTGTGTACCGGTAACCCTTGAGTTCAGTCAAGGAGAGTACGGGGCCTCCGCGTGGTGTCGTGAAGCATCAACTGACCTTAGGAACCTTAATTGAACAATCTTGGCCTCTTTAGGGTAGTGAGATAATTGACTTTGGTGCAGTCCGAGGTTGGTTGATACTCGATACTACACTCAATTGAGGGTTGCTTTCTTGGAATATTTCGGTCGCCAGTTCAGTGGCTAAATCGAAACGATGAACAATGAAAGCAATCCAGTGATATTGGGACCCTTAGAACCCGGTTACTTCTAATAGGACAGGTTGAGCCCACCAACTTCAAGAGGGTAATACCCAGAACCCATGCTGGCCTAAACCCTAAGGGCTTGTCTGGTGTGACTTGTGTGCCTTATCATGTTTGCCTTTGTAAATATTTGTGGTGTGTTTAATCATAGCATCATGACATCATCCAACATCATATGCATTGACTAACCATTTTAGGGGTTCGAATCTTCATCTTTGTTCTTGTTTTGTAGGACACGGAAACTGTTCGCAGAAAGACAATTCAGATCAGCCTTGTAAGGATCCCTCCTCAGCTTAAGGAGCTTATATCTAGGATTCCCGAGAGCTCTTCATTCAGTGAGAGACATGGAAGACTCATCAGCTTGGTCAACACCAACATTGAGGAAGATATAATAAAGGTCATGTTCCAGTTCTTTGACCCTATGCATCACTGTTTCACTTTCCTGGATTATCAACTGGCGCCTACATTGGAAGAGTTCTCCCGACTTCTGAAGATCCCTATCCTTGATCAACTACCCTACAACGGTATGGAAAAGGAACCCAAACTTGAAGAGATTGCTAAAGCCTTACACCTACAACCATCTGACCTCAAGGGACATTGGGAAGTTAGAAGTGGTATCAAAAGGTTCTTAGCCAGGTTTCTGTTTGAGAAGGCCCAAGAATGTTGGAACTCCCTTGACCTACAAGCTTTTGAAGAAGTTGTGGCCCTCCTTGTCTATGGTTTGGTGTTGTTCCCTAATCCAGATCAGCTTATAGATATCAGTGTTGTCCTGATCTTCATGTCCAGGAATCCCATACCTACGTTGCTCGGGGACATCCTTCACTCATGTTACACTCGAACCATGAGAAAAAGAGGTGTCCTTATGTGCTGCACTCCTCTCCTGGGAAGGTGGTTTATTTCGCACCTTCCACAATCAGTCTTGAAGAATGAGCGGGGTTTGAGAAGGTCACAACGATTGATGACTCTTACACATGCAGATATACATTGGTGCTCTCGGTCCAGAGAGGATGTCACTATCATTGATCATTGCGGGGAGTACCCTAATGTTCCTTTACTTGGAATCAGAGGAGGTATTACTTACAACCCGTGCCTGGCTTGGAGACAGTTTGGTTATGCTCGGAGGGACGGCCCTCATGACATGTTAATTCCTGACATAGTTTTTGACTTCGACAACGATGCACAAGGACTTCGCCAGAGATTTATCAGAGCTTGGAGGATGCCAAGTAGGATAGACAGCAAGACTCTGGGGCACAGAAACTCCATCCCATTGGAACCTTATCTCAAGTGGGTACGAGCCCGCTCCCAGAAGTTAGTGATGCCATATCCTCATGTTCTCCCTGTGATCAAAGAGCCAGTTTTGGAAGGTGAAGTGTCCTACACCATTCAACATCCTGACATGCCCACGTCCTGGGAAGAGATGCAGGAGAGCTGGATCCAGCTTAAGGAAGAACGGAATTCTCTCGAGACCAGTCTACATGCTAGTGAAAAGAAGGTCTTAGAGCTCACCCGCCTACTGCACGAGGAGAGGAATCTCAACACCTACATTGCTCCGAAGAGGATGCGTAGTGTCTTTTGGGATTGATTTGCTTTTGTAATGTCTGCCCATGAGGCTTTGATGTATCAAACAATTATTTCCTTAATGATAACATGTGTTCCTTTTTGTCTACAACAAATTTGAATTTTCGAACCCTTGAATGCATTGCATAAACACATGTCATTCATCATGTGCATCACAGGTACTCTTCTTTTCAGGTTGCTTACTGTTCTTCGCTGTTTATTTCAGCATCATGAACCCTAAATCATCTACCGAGATGTCTATCAAGGCCCTTCAGGCGCAGAACGCACGATTTCAAGAGCTGATCATGGGTTTGGCTCAAGGTCAAGAAGAGCTGAAGGCTTTGCTCCTGAAGAAGGAGAAGAAGAAGAAGAGAACTGTTCTTTTCAACTCGGGCCGGAGGTTTGGTAACACTTTGTAGAATGAAGAAGTTGGTTCTTCTGTAGGCAAAGACAGTCCCCAGGGGGGAAGGGCTCCAAGTCCGGTGGTCTTTGACAATGAGACTGATTTTAATGAGGAACAGTATCCTCCAGCTGAAGACCGGTACAAGCAGTTGGAAGACCGTCTGAACGCCATGGAGATCCAACAAGTGCCTGGTTTGGATTTCGGAGACTTGGGTTTATCTACTGGTGTGATTATCCCTCACAAGTTTAAAGCACCATCTTTCACCAAGTATGACGGGGCGTCTTTCCCTAAGCTACACCTCATATCTTATGTGCGGAAGATTCAACCGTACACAGTGGATAAGAACTTGTGGATCCACTTCTTCCAGGAGAGTCTTTCAGGGACTCATCTCGAATGGTTCTATCAGCTGGATGGGACCAAGGTTCATAACTGGGAGGAGTTGGCTACTGCTTTTTACAAGCAGTATCAATATAATGCTGACCTTGCTCCTACACGTACCCAACTCCAGGGTATGTCGCTAGGATCAGGCGAAGGTTTTAAAGAGTATGCACAGAAGTGGAGGGACCTGGCTGGCAGGGCGCAGCCTCCGTTAACAGACCGTGAGCTGGTAGATATGTTCTTGGGGACCCTATCCGGGCCGTTTTTCAATCATCTTATTGGCAATTCATCTGCAGGGTTCACTGACCTCATTCTGACTGGGTAAAGGATAGAGGCTAGCATGAAGTCCGGTAAGATTCAGAAAGGTGCATCTTCAAGTTCTGAGAAGAAACCTTTTAAAAAGGAGGCCAGTGCTGTGTATGGGCCTAGAAGGCAAGATAAACCAGAGCGCCGCCAATCTGTCAACGCGGTGGTGATTGCTAAACCTGATGCCGCTCCTCGGCAAACCAATCAACAAAGGGCTGAGAGACCCAGAAGAGAATTTACCCGGCTGAGTATGACCTTGTCACAAATCTTACCGCAGTTTCTATCCACCAACTTGGTGACTGTCAGAGAGGCTCCAAAGGTTGTGAATACTGCCTCTCCTAAGTATAATCCAAATGCCCGCTGTGCTTATCATTCCGATAGCCCGGGGCATTCTACTGATGATTGCTGGGCCCTAAGGAATAAGGTGCAGGACCTTATTGATGCGAAAGAGATACAATTTGAGGCGCCTAAGAGGCCAAATGTGGTGACTGCTCCTATGCCCCAGCATGGAGTAAATGCCGTTGATGAAGACTTGTATGCCGTTTCTGTGAATGATGTAGATACTCCCTTGTTGACTGTTAAGAGGAACCTGCTGCTAGCCGGTTTATTTCCGGGTTGCAGCAAGGGTTGCCTTTTGTGTGCTGTTACCCCTACTGGTTGTCCGTTGCTGAAGTTAGGCATCCAAAGCCTGATGGATAGCAAGGAGATTCTGTTCAAGAAGACCGCTATTCCGTTTGTTCCTATGGAAGAAGTATTTGTCGTTACAATTTTCAACAATCCAATCAAGGCTCCCCCGAGGAAGCCAGTTAAAATCATGACTATCACACCCCTTGTTATTACTGTTCCGGGGCCCCTCCCCTATGAATCTGATAAGGTTGTCCCATGGCACTATGGGGCAGATGTATATGTACATGGTATAAAGCAAGAATTCAATACTGGTACCAGTATCAGCAATATCACTGGTCCAGCTAAGGTAACTCGCAGTGGCAGGCTCTTCTCGCCTGACATTGCGCCACCAGTTATTCGAAGACCTCTCATAATAACACCGGCAAGTGCGCCTGTTTCCACTTCTGATCAAGTTGTTTCCCCTGCTGCCGAGTCATCTAATGCTCGGGGCAAAGGGATTGATGATGAGCCTGCCTGGATGGAGGCACCAAAATCTGTGAATGTTGAAGCCTCCCAGCAAGAGATGGAGGAAATTCTTAAAATAATCAAGAAGAGTGATTTTAATGTCGTTGAACAGCTGGGGCATACACCCTCCAAGATCTCTATGCTCTCCTTGCTGCTGTGCTCAGAGGCCCATGCTAAGGCCCTGATTTCATTTCTAAAGACGGCCCATGTGCCACAGGAGACATCTGCAGACCAGTTTACTGATTGCGTAGCCAATTTGACAGCTGACAATGGTTTGGGTTTCTCAGATGCTGACCTTACTGCCAAGGGAAAGAACCACAATGATGCCCTGCATGTCTCTATTGAATGCAGGGGCACTACTCTTGCGCACGTGTTGGTGGACACCGGTTCTTCCCTGAATGTGCTGCCCAAGAAGGCCTTAGACCGGTTGGATTGTGAGGGCCTGGAGCTGAAACCTAGCAACATCATTGTCAGAGCCTTTGACGGTTCTAAGAGGATGGTTCATGGAGAAGTAGACATTCCTATTCGTGTTGGTTCCCAAGTCTTCGACTCAACTTTCTATGTGATGGATATTCGTCCGTCTTATTCCTGTTTGCTGGGTCGACCTTGGATTCATAAAGTTGGGGCAGTGACCTCTACCCTACACCAGAAGCTCAAGTACCCTGTCAGAGGGAAGATCGTCACTGTGCAGGGGGAGGAAGAGTATATGGTTAGTCACTTGAATTCCTTCCGGTATATTGAGATGGACGGGGAGTTTATTGAAACCCCCTTTCAGCATTTTGAAGAGGTACCTCCGACATTGGCAGCAGCGGAAACGGTGGTTGAAGAGGACTTTCCTTTGAAGATGGCTTCCTTGAAGGACGCCCGGGCTGTAATCGAGAAAGGTGAATGTGCTAACTGGGGCAGGCTCCCTGATTTCACTCCTAAAACTGACAAGTTTGGACTGGGTTTTACTGCAGAGGCTCAGAGGGTTGTGCGCAAAGCTAGAATCGGAAGACCTCATGTGCTCATCACCAATCCAGGAGTGAACGCTATTGGGGATGAAGACGAAGTGGACGAATCAGAGTTCGATAGCTGGATCTACCCGATGACTGACGGTGGATTGAACAATTGGACCGCCAAAGATCATACATCTATTACTTTTATTACGCAGTAATGAATTCCTTTGTTGTTGATATTTGTAATAAACAATTATTTGAAACTCTATGGCCCGGTGTCTTACCCGGGGCACCGTTGGCTTCATTTGTGAGGGCTTATAACTGTCATTTCCATATATCATGAATAAAGATCTTGGACGTTTTTTCCGCATTTCAAATCTTATGCTCCCTTTCCTTCTTTCTTTCTTTATATATTGCAAAATAGCTATATTTACACACACTCACTCATACAGGTTTCAATCCACTCTGGATCTCACTGGTAACGACTTTGCTACCGCCAGTTATGACTCCAAAAATCCGATCAACTTAGCCGAAGACGAAGGTGAAGATGATTGCGAAGTGCCTGGTGAACTGGCAAGACTGTTACTCCAGGAAGAGAGGGCAATTCAACCACATGAAGAGCCGGTGGAAACGATAAATCTGGGTACTGAGACAGATAGAAAAGAAGTCAAGATTGGTGCCAATCTGGAGCTCAGCGTGAAGCAACGGTTGACTCAGATGCTACATGATTATGTGGAGATCTTTGCTTGGTCCTACGAAGACATGCTTGGGTTGGATACCGACATTGTGGTCCATCATTTGCCTACAAAGGAAGACTGCCCTCCGGTTAAGCAAAAGGTCCGCCGTATGCGTCCAGAGATGTCTGAGAAGATCAAAGCGGAGGTTATGAAACAGTTTGATGCCGGGTTTCTTGCAGTGACTTCTTACCCTCAGTGAGTTGCTAATGTGGTGCCAGTACCGAAGAAGGATGGTAAGGTCAGAATGTGTGTCGATTACAGGGATCTGAACAGGGCTAGTCCCAAGGATGACTTCCCCCTACCTCACATTGATGTTCTGGTTGATAATACTGCTCAGCATAAGGTGTTCTCTTTCATGGATGGTTTTTCAGGTTATAATCAGATCAAGATGGCTCCTGAAGATATGGAAAAGACTACCTTTATTACTCAGTGGGGCACCTTCTGCTACAAGGTCATGCCATTCGAGTTGAAAAATGTTGGGGCAACCTACCAACGTGCCATGGTTGCTTTATTTCATGACATGATCCATCATGAGATTGAAGTGTATGTCGACGACATGATTTCAAGGTCCCAAACTGAGGAGGAACACCTGGATCATCTGCAGAAATTGTTTGACCGTCTGAAACTGTACAAGCTGAGGTTGAACCCGAACAAGTGCACCTTCGGGGTAAGGTCTGGAAAGTTGCTAGGCTTCGTTGTAAGTGATAAGGGTATTCAAGTGGACCCTGCCAAGGTTAAAGCTATTCAAGAGATGCCAGTTCCTAAGACGGAGAAAGAGGTCAGAGGCTTTTTAGGACGCCTGAATTACATTGCTCGATTCATCTCGCACCTAACCGCTACCTGTGAACCAATCTTCAAGCTACTGAAGAAAGATCAGGTAGTACGTTGGAATGATGAATGTCAGGCCGCTTTTGACAGAATCAAAGAGTATCTCCAAGAACCACCCATTCTGATGCCACCGGTTGAAGGGAGACCTCTGATACTATACCTGACAGTACTTGACAACTCAATAGGGTGTGTGCTGGGGCAGCATGACGAGTCTGGCCGAAAAGAGCATGCCATTTATTACCTTAGCAAAAAGTTTACCGACTGTGAGACCCGATACTCACTGCTCGAGAAAACTTATTGCGCTTTGGTATGGGCTGCTCGCCGGCTGAGACAGTATATGCTGACTCACACTACCTTATTAATTTCAAAGATGGATCCTATAAAATACATATTCGAAAAGCCTGCTCTGTCTGGAAGAATAGCAAGATGGCAAATGATCTTGACAGAATACGACATCCAGTACACGACCCAGAAAGCTATCAAAGGAAGTGTATTGGCAGACCACTTGGCACATCAGGCAGTAGACGACTATCAGTCAATGAACTTCGAGTTTCCAGACGAGAGTATCATGATAGTGACTGATTGTGAAGTACCTGGACCAGATGAAGGACCTGAGGAAGGATCCCGATG
Organism: Vicia faba; assembly: GCA_948472305.1. Taxonomy (NCBI): domain Eukaryota; kingdom Viridiplantae; phylum Streptophyta; class Magnoliopsida; order Fabales; family Fabaceae; genus Vicia; species Vicia faba. The sequence continues at coordinate 334,160,152 of OX451739.1, read as the reverse complement.
GTCTATGCACTTCGACGGAGCCTCCAACACTTTAGGTAACGGTATCGGCACTGTGATCATATCCCCTCAAGGCACTCATACTCCACTCACTGCCCGACTATGTTTCAACTGCACCAACAACATGGCAGAGTATGAGGCATGCATCATGGGTCTCCAAGCTGCGATTGACTTAAGGATCAAGTTTCTGAGTGTCTTCGGAGATTCCGCTCTCGTAATCAATCAGATCAAAGGGGAGTGGGATACGAAACATCCGAATCTTATTCCTTACAGAGAATGTGTGTTGACATTGATCCCCCACTTCATAGAGATAACCTTTGAACATTTCCCAAGAGAGGGGAATCAGTTGGCAGACGCGTTAGCTACGATGTCTTCCATGTTCAAGGTCAAATGGGACAATGAGGCTCCCCGGGTCATCATCTGGAAACTGGACGAACCGGCATACTGTTGTGATCTTGAGGCAGAGTTAGTGACTGAAAAACCCTGGTACCATGAGGTGAAGAGATACTTGAAAGCTCAGGAATACCCTGAAGGTGCGTCTGTCAATGATAAGAAGTTTCTGAGAAGGTTCGCAGCGAAGTTCTTCCTCAGCAACGACATCCTGTACAAGCGAAACCATGATTCGACTTTACTGCGCTGTGTGGATAAAACTGAAGCAGAAAGGATCATGGCAGAGCTGCATGAAGGAACTTTCGGAACACACTCCAGTGGACACACTATGGCAAAGAAGATCCTTCGGGCAAGATATTTCTGGTCCACAATGGAAGCCGACTGCTACCAACATTCTCGGACATGTCACAAATGCCAGATTTACGCAGACAAGGTGCACATTCCTCTAGTTCCTCTGAATGTCCTGACTGCACCTTGGCCTTTTGCAATGTGGGGTATAGATATGATCGGTGAGATTAAACCTACGGCATCCAACGGGCATCGCTTCATCCTGGTAGCGATCGATTACTTTACGAAGTGGGTTGAAGCAGCTTCCTATGCCACTGTAACCAAGAATGTCGTGGCACGGTTCATTCGGCATAACCTGATATGTCGATACGGTGTCCCGGAGAGAATCATTACAGACAACGGTACTAATCTTAACAACAAGATGATCACTGAGCTCTGCGAGCAATTCAAGATACAGCACCATAACTCTTCTCCTTACCGGCCGAAGATGAATGGGGTTGTAGAAGCAGCGAATAAAAATATCAAGAAAATTGTGCAGAAGATGACAGTGACCTATAAAGATTGGCACGAGATGTTACCGTTTGCTCTACACGGATACCGTACCTCAGCAAGGACGTCAACCGGGGCAACTCCTTTTCCTTGGTCTACGGCATGGAGGCAGTCTTACCAATTGAAGTGCAAATACCCTCTCTCCGGATAATGAAGGATGCAGATCTGAGTGAAGATGATTGGATCCAGACGCGACTTGATCAGCTAAATCTAATTGACGAAAAGAGACTTGCTTCTATTTGTCATGGTCAGACGTATCAAAAACGGATGATCAGGGCATTTAACAAAAAGGTCAGACCACAAGAATATCAAGTTGGGGATCTGGTAATCAAACGTATCATCCTTCCTCAGAGTGATCCCAGGGGCAAATGGACCCTTACGTACGAAGGGCCATTTGTGGTTAAACATGTGTTCTCAGGAGGAGCCATGATCCTAACCACCATGGATGGTGACGACCTTCCTCACCCGCCAATGCAGACATAGTAAAAAGATACTACGCATAATAAAGACCCGCTAGGTTGACATACCTAGGCAAAAATTAGGGCTTCCCGGCGAACCAAAAGGGTTCGGGCAAAATGAGGGATGAAATGAAAAAAAATCTGTACACCCGGCAAGTCGAAAACCTGAAAAGGCGGCTTGGGCAAAAATGGGTATCCCGGTGGACCGAAAACCCGAAAGGGCGGTCCAGGCAAAAGTTAGGGATGAAGCGTAATACTATGTCGCATTGGATCACCTCGCATCCAGAATCCGGCATCAACTGTCAAGTTCAAAAGGCATCAATCAATCAGCTTCATCTTCAGCTAGGTCGTCAAGTGATGAGACGTTCGAAGACATAAAGGCAATAGCAGAGTTGGAACCCAGTGGGATTATTCTTTTCACATAGCTGTTTTGTTTTCCCTTTGTACAAATTTGTATAAACTCTTATTCGGCGGCGTTCTCTTACTAGGATGTCAGCCTCTTGTACATAAACGCCTATTTACAGGCAAATTCAAAAATCAATATAAATTCACTTTTCAGATCAATTGCCAATTTTTTTCCTTTTTCTGTTTTGTTTTGCGAAGAACGTCCAAGGTTCAATTTGTGATATATGCATTTGACAATAATTGCTAACTCATAAATATTTGCATACGAAACAAAAGATTAATTACAGGTAACATTAGAAACAGGGGCAATAATGAGTTGTCTAAACGGTCTAATGGTTCTGTCCATCAAGGTACCAAGGTAAGTTCAGCCAAAGAACATAACCAATATACCTTAATTCCCCAGAGAGTGAGCCAGCAAATCAATACACTCTCCCCAAGCAAGCTATATTATCAGCCTTAAAGAAGTTGGGTATCCTCCAGTAGATCTCAACATTCCTCAACAAGCATCCCCGGCAGTCTTAATCTAAGACTGTTCCCCGGCGGTATACTAGACATTCAATGGAATCTCTTCCCCAATATATCTCAAAGAGTTCCCCAGGAGAGTCCAGTATAGTTCAAGATTTCCCCCAGGAAAGTTTGAATCCATCTCCCCGGCAGGAAGCTTATCCCCAATAGATTCTGGAAGCTTATCCCCTGCAGAGCACGGACGCGTCCCCCGGCTTTATTCAAAGGTTATTTCCCCACCAGGATATAACTGGGTTATCCTCAGCCAAAAGCCACGGAAAGACTGTCCCTGGCAAAGTCTTCTTATCCCCAGCGGAGTCTATTAACACTTCCAACACATCAACAGTATCCCTAGCAGAATTATCATCAAGCATCTCAGCAAAATACTTCTCTTCCCACAGAGTATTGATCCCCAGCAAGATCGCTAGGTTAATTTTCTCCCCGCAGAGTAATCTATTCGTCAAATTTATCCCCCAACGGAGTTATGTTCTCCTACCGGTATTCTTGCAATCTTCATCCCCATTGGAAACAAAAGCTCTACATTAGCCCAGGACTTAACTTCTGGCGCCCGTCAAGGATTTATTTTCCTAGACGAAAATACATTCAAAAACATCACATACATCATGATACATGCATAAACGCATCATATCTTACAATCTCATTTATGTTGAGAACATCATTGCTTGATCCATATCATGCATTGCATATGACTGACCTTTACCTTTCAGGAAAGATCCAGTTAAGTTCTCAGCTATGTTCAAGACCTTCTCTGGTTCAGTTAAATCGATTCCTAAAGATTTTTCTGATTCTTATCCAGTTGAAGTTATTTCAAGACTTTCGTCTGGTTCAGTTAAATCAACCCTAAGATTTTTCTGATTCTTATCCAGTCAAAGATATTCCAAGACTTTAGTCTGGTTCAGTTAAATCGATTCTAAGATTTTTCTAATTCTTATCCAGTCAAAGTTAATCCAAGACCTTCTCTGGTTCAGTCAGATCGACCCTAAGATCTCCCTGATTCTTATTCCAGTTGAAGATTCCAAGACTTTAGTCTGGTTCAGTTAAATCGATTCTAAGATTTTTCTGATTCTTATCCAGTCAAAGTTAATCCAAGACCTTCTCTGGTTCAGTCAGATCGACCCTAAGATCTCCCTGATTCTTATTCCAGTTGAAGATTCCAAGACCTTGCCTGGTTCAGTTAAATCGACTCCTAAATATTTTTCTGATGCCGATCCAGTCAAAGGCCTTCTCTGGTTCAGTTAAATCGACCCTAAGATTTTTCTGATTCTTATCCAGTCAAGGATATTCCAAGACTTTAGTCTGGTTCAGTTAAATCGATTCTAAGATTTTTCTGATTCTTATCCAGTCAAAGTTAATCCAAGACCTTCTCTGGTTCAGTCAGATTGGCGCTAAGATCTCCCTGATTCTTATTCCAGTTGAAGATATTCCAAGACTTTCGTCTGGTTCAGTTAAATCGACCCTAAGATTTTTCTGATTCTTATCCAGTTGAAGTTATTTCAAGACCTTGCCTGGTTCAGTTAAATCGACTCCTAAAGATTTTTCTGATGCCGATCCAGTCAAAGTCCTTCTCTGGTCCAGTTAAACCGATTCCTAAATATTTTCCTGATGAAGACTCAGTAGAAGACATCCAAGATTCTCTCATCGTTACTGTTGAGGTAGTAATCTCCCCAGGTTCTATCATCGTTACTGTTGAGGTAGTAATCGCCCCAGGTTCTCTCATCGTTACTGTTGAGGTAGTAATCACTCCAGGTTCTCTCATCGTTACTGTTGAGGTAGTAATCGCCCAAGGTTCTCTCATCGTTACTGTTGAGGTAGTAATCGCTCCAGGTTCTCTCACCGTTACTGTTGAGGTAGTAATCGCCCCAGGTTCTCTCATCGTTACTGTTGAGGTAGTAATCGCCCAAGGTTCTCTCGTCATTACTGTTGAGGTAGTAATCGTCCCTGATCCATTCATCATCCTGCTGAGGGTGCGTTTGAAGAGTTTCAAGACCCGATTCCTGTATCTATCCAGGGCGCATCTACCTAAAGAGTTTGAAGATCAATCCCTGTAACAGGCCAGGTAATTATCTTTCTTTTTTTCAGGTACGCAAGTCCTCGCTAAGGAATCTCTTACGCGACCGACACCCAGATGGCATCTATAAGCCCATCCACTTATCCTTCACCCCTCAACACGGTGTGATACGGTGGGAGAACTGACTATGGTTTTGCGTTTGTTTTCGCAAATGTTTCGGTTGAGCAAGAGTCGCCACCGACTTTTTATTTTATCCTAAGGAAAGGTTTAAAAAGCACAACAAAAACCTTTGAGATTTTTCTTGGGTTCGGGGAGTAGATTATAGAAAGGGAAGGTATTAGCACCCTTTATATCCATGGTTATCCATGGGCTCTTAGGTACTTGCTTAGATCAACTTTCCTTGGTTTTCAATTGTTTGAAATGGTGCTTTGTGTGTGGGTTTTGAAAAATGTTTTGAAAAGAGGCCAATGTGGTGGCAACCTTTGTAATGATCCATGTTGGGATGTATACAAAGGTGTATGTCTTTTGAAAAGTTTTCCATGTTTTTGAAAGTTGTTTTGAAGGTGTTTGTGATGTATGGTTTTTTGAAAAAAATAGGCAAGTGTTTTTGTTTTGCAAGTTGACAAGCACTTAAGAGCGATCTACCCTAAAGTTCTCATAGATTTTTGCTATGTTTTTAACCCTTTTAACAATTTTGTTCCACCATTGTATTTGGTGGACAATCTTGTGTTAGGATATGAAAGGGACGGGCGCGGGTCATCGTTTAGGCCATAATTGCAATAGTGCTAAGTATCCTTGGGCAATTTTTCTTTGAAAGGGATTTTGATCATTTTAGGCAACTTTCGAAAGCGTCATCGAGGGACTATGATCATTTGAGTTATTTGTTTTGCCCAAAGAGACCTAACATGCAATATGGCCCAATTTTTTGAAAGGCAACAAGTGGATGTAACCCTAGGGGTGTTAGTGTGCAAGTGTATTTTATTGCATACAAGAGTTTTTTCTTTGAATTAGGTTTTTCTATTTCATTGATTTTATCTTGCCATACACGTCCTAATTACTAGCAATAAGAAGCGGAAATATAAAATCATACGCTATTACAACAATTAGGGGAGGGGGATACACATTTGTACATGGGGGGTTCAACGAGAAAAATAGACAAAAAAGAAAATAGCAAAAAACAAGATATATATAGAGAGAGAGAGAGAGGGGGAGCCCGCGCGCTGCTGGGAGGTCATCAGAAGTTCTGACTCAGATCCGCTGCCAGATGATCAACCTGTTAGTGAAACTGGATGAGTCAGAACTTCTGACTCTGGCACCTGCAAAACAGAACCTTGTTAGTGGGGAAATCAGAAGTTCTGATTTCCCTGCGCTGCAAGACAGAAGTTTGTTAGTGGAGAAACCAGAAGTTCTGATTCTGCTGAAAAGGCATTAACTCTCAGAGGTTCTGATATCATTGACAGCAAAACAGGCTTCAGATGTGCTAACGTCAAAGTCAGCACTTGGCTTTTTCCTGTACTAATCAGAACATCTGCAATCCTGTTGTTACTCCACAAAACAGGAAACATATTTGGAACAGATCCAGCAAATACAAAAATGTTTCAGAGGTCAGAATCACCAAGGTTACAGGCAAATCCTATACTGGCTCAGAACATTCTGAGGTATGAAAATCCTCAGAACATAAACAGCAACAACATGATATTTACATTATGTTTATTTGAATATGCACAGCTGATGATGCTTAACAGCGTGATGAGGGTCAGCAGGTGCTTACCTGACTGTTGGGAAAGTTGTGGGTGAAGGTTTAGCTTTTGGTTCTGGTGGTGTTCTGGACAGATTTTCTTTGAAAAGGGGAAGTAAAGGTGTATATGTATGCAGGGTCAGAAGTTTGGAGAGGGTGTCTTTGGTTTACAGAAAAAACTGGATATTTGATGAAGTTTGAAGGTGAGAAACTCAAAGTTATGAAACAAAGCTGGAGATTTTGGCAGAGTTTCAGAATGCTGTGTTGCTAGGAGTTATGTTTCTCTCTTAGCAATTTTTCTATTTCTTTTTTTTCTGAACGCCTTTTGCAGTGGTGAAGAGTCTCTATTTATAGGCAAAGTTCTTGTGGATGCCTTGAACATTTAAGGCGCCAACAGAGTTTGAATTTGTTCTTTGACAGAAATTCCTGGGAAGTTGTGATACAGATAGCTTTCAGCCTAGGTTGCAGCAGTAGGCGTAGATTGGGGAGAAGTGACCTCTGAAGTGGGCGGTGGCGTGAAGACCCATGCCAGAATCTGTGCAAAAGCGTTTTCCAAGCCACACGTGAATGCTCAAGAGTGGTTGGAAGTATTAATGGGCATTAAATGGTGACAAGACCTATCAACATCAACATTCTGGTAATGGAAACCAGCGTTGAATCAGCAGCGTAAACCATGTTCTGGCCTTGGCTTCCTGTTGTCTTAGTAAGCTCTGGAGATTCTCCTGGTTTTCTCGTGCGTTCCTTGGATTTACTTCTGGACAATCTGGGCTTAGAGATTCTGTATCAGTGTAACACCCACTCTTCTGATCTTTCATCTTCTGATTTCAACCTGTTCTGAAGGAGCCTTCAGACTTTCCTGCTTCTCTTGCATTCTTTTAGCAAATTCTGACTGAGCTTGTGTAACTGCTGAAGGGGCATGTTCTGTTTGAGGCTTACGTATTAAACCACGTTTACAACTTCTGATTGAACTGATGTAGCTGCTGAAGAGCCAACTTCTGACCATGCTGAGCCAAGCTTGCAACTTCTGATCGTTTTCATCTGGAATGGGTCCAGAAGTTCTGAAGCGCTGATTTTTCTAAAAACACTTATTTTAGAGAAGCATTCTAAGTACTTAGAATTTGATTTTTCTCAAGATAAAAGTGTTGTTTTTGGAGTTCGTGAGATCATCTTGCTCTTGTAAGTGGCTTGCTTGGGCAAAGGGATAACTCAGGACTTGGATTTGTTTCAGAGGGACCTTGAAAATCCAAGATGGTTTCCTGAAGAAAGGGAGGGCAAATTTTGGGGTACAACAGTTGCCCCTGTTCAATCTTCTTGAACCTGAAGAGTTAGATTGGCAATCTTGCCTTTCGTGACTCGAAGGTAAAAGGAGATTGGACATTAGAGTGCCCGGAAATTTGCACTCGCATGTTGGAGTATCAGCAAATGTGATGGCGGGAATGGGCTTATAGATGCCATTTGGAGAGGTGGTGGATATGGAGATGGGCTTATAGATGCCATCTGGAGATGTGACAGAACTTCGTCGGGAATGGGCTTATGGATTCCATTTGGAAGTGATGATCACACAAGAGATTCCTTGGCGAGAACTTTATGTATCTGAGAAAGGTAGATGTTTTCCTGGCTTGTTACAGGCGTTTGATCTTCAATCTCCTTATGCAGATATGCCCTGGCTGGATACAGGTATCGAATCTACAACCGGTGGCTCAAAGATGTGCCCTGGCTGGATACAGGAATCGAATCTTCGAACTCTTCAGACGTGCCCTGGCTAGATACAGGAATCGAGTCTGGAAATATGGTCAACAGATATGCCCTGGCTGGATACAGGAATCGAATCTGGAAATGTTGTAGTTGATAGATGTGCCCTGGCTGGATACAGGAATTGAATCTTCGAACTCTTCAGACGTGCCCTGGCTAGATACAGGAATCGAGTCTGGAAATGTTGTAGTTGATAGATGTGCCCTGGCTGGATACAGGAATTGAATCTTCGAACTCTTCAGACGTGCCCTGGCTAGATACAGGAATCGAGTCTGGAAATGTTGTAGTTGATAGATGTGCCCTGGATGGATACAGGAATCGAATCTTCGAACTCTTCCGACGTGCCCTGGCTAGATACAGGAATCGAGTCTGGAAATAGGGTCAGCAGATATGCCCTGGCTGGATACAGGAATCGAATTTGGAAATGTGACAGTTGAAGGTAGTTGTCTTTGGGATTGTCTTTTTCCCTGAAAAGGCAAAACATAAGTTGTATGCAATGTCATGATGTATGATATGCATGATGTTTTAACATGAGACAGCGTTGCATGTACTTTATCATGTATGTAGGTGAAATGTTTATGAATGTATTTTCGTCTTAGGAAAATAAATCCTTGACAATCGGCCGGGGAATTGTCTTGTGGAAGAGATATTTTGCTGAAGTTTTTGAGGAGAGGCCTGCTGAGGACGACTTCAATGATGAATTCCGCTGGGGATAATGATGATAAACTTCGCTGGGGATTGAAAGAACTTTGTTGAGGGCGATCTTCCGTGGCGATTAGCTGAGGATAACCCAGTTATAAGCCCTTGTGAGGAATAACTCTGAATAAAGCTCGGGAGAGACGTCCGTATTCTGCAGGGAACAAGCTTCCAGAATCTACCGGGGATAAGTTTTAAGACCTGCCGGGGAAGCTTTTGGAATTGTACTGGTAAATGGTTCCACTGGGGATGATGGTATTCCGCCGGGGAAAGTATTGCTGAATCTTGTCTTACTCTGTGGGGCGTTGAGATGATTTGGTCACATTCCTCAGTCGAATCTACCTTGGTACCTTGGCGGACAAAGCAACCAGACTGCATCAGACAACCTTACATTGCCCTTGTTTCTGATGTCACCTGTAATTGATCTTTTGTTTCATATGCAAACATTTATGAATCAGCAATTTAATGTCAAATGCATATATCAAAAATGAACATTGGACGTTCTTCGCAAGACAAAACAGAAAAAAGAAAAAAACAATGGCAATTTGTATGGCCAAGTGAATTTGTATTGATTTGAGTTTTGCCTGTGAACAGGCGTTTCTGTACAAGAAGCTGATATCCTAGTAAGAGGATGCCGCCGAATAATCACAGAATTTACAATTTTTGAAAAGAAAAGAAAACAGCTATGTGAACAATCCCACTGGGTTCCAACTCTGCTATTGCCTTTATGTCTCCAAGCGTCTCATCGCTTTGCTGCCTAGTTGAAGATGAAGCTGATTGGTCGATGCCGAAATCTGAGCCAGATAGTTGATACTGAATTCCGGATGCGAAGCGATCCCATGAGACATAGTGTTACGCTTTATCCCTAATTTTTGCCTGGACCGCCCTTTCGGGTTTTCAGTCCACCGGGATACCCATTTTTGCCCAAGCCGCCCTTTCAGGTTTTCGACTTGCCGGGTATACAGATTTTTTTTTGTTTATTTCATCCCTTACTTTTGCCCGAACCCTTTTGGTTCGCCGGGAAGCCCTTATTTTTGCCTAGGTATGTCAACCTAGCGGGTCTTTTATTCATGCGTAGTATCTTTTCACTATGTCTGCATTGGCGGGGTGAGGAAGGTCGTCACCATCCATGGTGGTTAAGATCATGGCTCCTCCTGAGAACACATGTTTAACCACAAATGGCCCTTCGTAAGTAGGGGTCCATTTGCCCCGGGGATCATTTTGAGGAAGGATGATGCGCTTGATTACCAGGTCCCCAACTTGATACTCTTGTGGTCTGACCTTCTTGTTAAATGCCTTGATCATTCGTTTTTGATACGTCTGACCATGACAGATAGCGGTGAGCCTCTTTTCGTCAATCAGGTTTAATTGATCAAGTCGAGTCTGGATCCAGTCATCTTCATTTAAGTCTGCATCTTTCATTATCCGGAGAGAGGGTATCTGGACTTCAATTGGCAGGACTGCCTCCATGCCATAGACCAAGGAGAAAGGAGTTGCCCCGGTTGACGTTCTTGCTGAGGTACGGTACCCGTGAAGAGCGAACGGTAACATCTCGTGCCAATCTTTATAGGTCACTGTCATCTTCTGCACAATTTTCTTAATATTCTTATTAGCTGCCTCTACAGCCCCATTCATCTTCGGCCGGTAGGGAGAAGAATTGTGGTGCTGTATCTTGAATTGTTCGCAGAGTTCAGTGATCATTTTGTTATTGAGATTGGTGCCATTGTCCGTAATGATTCTTTCCGGGACACCGTACCGACATATCAAGTTATGCCGAATGAACCGTGCCACGACGTTCTTGGTTACCATTGCGTAGGAAGCAGCCTCAACCCACTTCGTGAAGTAATCGATCGCCACCAAGATGAAGCGATGCCCGTTGGATGCCGTCGGCCGGATCTCACCGATCATATCAATGCCCCACATTGCAAAAGGCCAAGGTGCCGTCAGGACGTTCAGAGGAACTGGAGGAATATGCACCTTGTCAGCATAGATCTGGCATTTGTGACAAGTTCGAGAATGTTGGTAACAATCGGCTTCCATTGTGGACCAGAAGTACCCTGCTCGAAGGATTTTCTTTGCCATGGTGTGTCCACTGGAATGTGTCCCAAATGTACCTTCATGCAGTTCTATCATGATCTTCTCTGCTTCAGCCTTATCCACACAACGTAGTAGAGTTGAATCATGATTCCGTTTGTAGAGGATGTCGTTGCTGAGGAAGAATTTTGCCGCAAACCTCCTCATGAACTTCTTGTCATTGACAGATGCACCTTCAGGGTATTCCTGAGCTTCTAAGTACCTTTTCACCTCATGATACCAGGGTTTTTCAGTTGCCTTCTCGGCCTCGAGGTCGCAGCAGTATGCCGGTTCGTCCAACTTCCAGATAATGATCCGGGGAGCCTCATTGTCCCATTTAACCTTGAACATTGAAGACATTGTAGCCAGTGCGTCTGCTAGCTGATTCTCCTCTCTTGGGAAGTGCTCAAAAGTTATCTCTTCAAAGTGGGGAAGCAAGGTCAACACATACTCCTTGTAAGGAATAAGATTTGGGTGTTTCGTATCCCATTCGCCTTTGATCTGATTGATCACGAGAGCGGAATCTCCGAAGACACTCAGGAATTTGATCCTTAAATCGATTGCAGCTTGTAGACCCATGATACATGCCTCATATTCTGTCATGTTGTTGGTGCAGTTGAAACATAATCGGGCGGTGAGTGGAGTATGCGTTCCTTTGGGAGATATGATTACAGCGCCGACGCTGTTACCCAAAGCATTGGAGGCTCCGTCAAAATGCATAGACCATCGGGATCCTCCCTCAGGTCCTTCATCCGGTCCAGGTACTTCACAGTCAGTTACCACCATGATGTCTTCGTCCGGAAAATCAAAGTTCAATGATTGGTAATCGTCCATAGGTTGGTGTGCCAAATGATCTGCCAGTACACTTCCTTTAATTTCTTTCTGAGTTGTATACTGGATATCATATTCTGTTAAGATCATTTGCCATCTTGCTATTCTCCCAGACAGAGCAGGCTTTTCAAATATATACTTGATGGGATCCATCTTTGAAATCAATAGAGTAGTGTGAGTCAGCATATATTGTCTTAGCCGGCGAGCAGCCCATAGTAGAGCGCAGCAAGTTTTCTCAAGCAGTGAGTAACGAGACTCACAGTCGGTAAACTTTTTGCTCAAGTAATAAATAGCATGCTCTTTTCGACCGGACTCATCATGCTGTCCCAGCACACACCCCATTGAATTGTCAAGTACTGTCAAATATAGTATCAGAGGTCTTCCTTCCACTGGTGGCATAAGAATGGGTGGCTCTTGGAGATATTCCTTTATCTTTTCAAAGGCAGCCTGACATTCATCGTTCCAACGTACTACTTGATCTTTCTTCAGTAATTTGAAGATTGGCTCACAAGTAGCGGTCAGATGTGAGATGAATCGGGCAATGTAATTCAGTCGTCCTAGGAAGCCTCTGACTTCTTTCTCTGTCCTTGGAGTTGGCATCTCTTGTATGGCTTTTACCTTGGCAGGGTCTACCTGAATACCTTTATCACTCACAATGAAACCTAGCAATTTTCCGGACCTCACCCCAAAGGTGCATTTGTTGGGATTCAACCTCAGCTTATATAACTTCAGTCGGTCAAATAGCTTCCTCAGATGATCAAGGTGCTCCTCCTCAGTTTGAGACCTTGCAATCATGTCATCAACATATACCTCAATCTCATTATGGATCATATCATGAAATAAAGCAACCATGGCACGTTGATAGGTTGCCCCAGCATTTTTCAATCCGAATGGCATGACCTTGTAACAGAAGGTGCCCCACTGAGTCACAAAGGTAGTCTTTTCCATATCTTCCGGGGCCATCTTGATCTGATTATATCCTGAAAAACCATCCATGAAGGAGAAAACCTTGTGTTGGGCAGTATTGTCAACAAGAACGTCGATGTGAGGTAAGGGGAAGTCATCCTTGGGGCTTGCCCTGTTTAAATCCCTGTAGTCAACACACATTCTGACTTTACCGTCCTTCTTCGGCACCGGCACTACATTGGCAACCCACTGAGGGTAAGAAGTTACTGCTAGAAATCCGGCATCGAATTGCTTCATAACCTCGGCCTTGATCTTCTCAGACATCTCTGGGCGCATGCGGCGAACTTTTTGCTTTACCGGAAGGCAGTCTTCCTTGGTTGGTAGGTGATGAACTACAACGTCGGCATCCAAACCAGGCATATCTTCATATGAACAAGCAAAAACCTCCATGTAATCATGTAGCATCTGGATCAATCGTTGCTTCACGCTGAGCTCTAGATTAGCCCCAATCTTGACCTCTTTCCTATTTGTCTCCGTACCCAGGTTAATTGTTTCCACCGGCTCTTCATGTGGTTGAATAGCCCTCTCTTCTTGGAGTAGCAGTCTTGCGAGTTCACCGGGCACTTCACAATCATCTTCACCTTCGTCTTCGGCCAAGTTGATCGGATTCTCGAAGTCATAACTGGCGGTAGCAGAGCTGTTACCAGTGAGATCCAGAGTGGATTGAAACCTGTATAAGTGAGTGTGTGTAAATATAGCTGTTTTGCAATATATAACACAGAAAGAAAAGAGCACAAGATTTGAAATGCAACAAACGTCCAATGTTTTGATTGATGATATATGGAAATGTCATACAAAAAGCCCTCACAAATGGAGCTACGATGCCTCGGGTAGGACACCGAGCCAATAAAAGTTTTAACACATTGTTTGTTATAAATTGAAAATCAAAAGAGTTAATTACTGCGTGACAAATGTGATAGGTGTAAAATCCTTTACCGTCCAGTTGCTTGATCCGTTGCTGGTAGTCGGGTAGATACAACTGTCAAACTCTGCTTCCTCTACATCCTCCTCAATAGCATTCACCCTTGGGTTGGAGATAAACACCGGAGCCTTTCTGATCTTTTCCTTGCGCACAGCCCTCTGAGCCTCTGCAGTAAAGCCTAGCCCAAACTTGTCGTTCTTTTGAGTGAAGTCAGGAAGCTGACCCCAGTTTGCACAATTGCCTTTCTTGATTACAGCCCTGGCATCCTTCAAGGATGCCATCTTCAACGGAAAGTCTTCTTTAATCACTGCTTCAGCCGATGCCAAAATTGGAGGTACTTCCTCAAAATGCTGAAAGGGGGTTTCAATAAACTCCCCATCCATCTCGATATACCGGAATGAATTCAAGTGACTAACCATGTATTCCTCTTCACCCTGCACAGTAACAATCTTCCCTTTGACAGGATATTTGAGCTTTTGGTGTAGAGTGGAGGTTACTGCCCCAGCTTTGTGAATCCAGGGCCGACCTAACAAGCAGGAGTAAGATGGACGAATATCCATTACATAGAACGTTGAGTCGAAGACTTGGGAACCCACACGAATAGGAATGTTTACTTCACCGTGCACCATCCTCTTAGAACCTTCGAAGGCTCTAAAAATGATGTTACTAGGTTTCAGTTCCAAACCTTCACAATCCAAGCGATCCAATGCCTTCTTAGGCAAAACATTCAGGGAAGAGCCGGTATCCACTAACACGTGTGCGAGAGTAGTGCCCCTGCATTCTAGGGAAACATGCAGGGCATCATTGTGACTTTTCCCTTTGGCGGTAAGGTCGGCATCTGAGAACCCCAAGCCATTGTCAGCCGTCAAATTAGCCACACAGTCAGTGAATTGATCCGCGGAGGTCTCTTGCGGTACATGAGCCATTTTCAGAAATGAAATCAAGGCTTTTGCATGGGCTTCTGAGCATAGCAGTAATGATAGCATAGAGATTTTGGAGGGAGTATGCCCCAACTGTTCAACAACGTTAAAGTCACTTTTTTTGATGATTTTAAGAATTTCCTCCATTTCTTGTTGGGAGGCTTCTACAGCAGTCTTTTTTGGTGCCCCCGTCCTGGAAGGCAAATCGGTAGCAACTTCTTTGCCCCGAGTATCAGAGGACTCGGCGGAAGTAGTAGACACAGGAACTTGAATTGGAACATGCACACTTGCGGGTGTGATGGTGAGAGGTTTTCGGATAACTGGCGGTGCAATGTCAGGCGAGAAGAGCCTGCCACTGCGGGTAATCTTGGCGGGACCAGTGATGTTACTGATACTGGTATTGGTGTTGAACTCCTGCTTCACCCCAAGCACATACACGTCGGCCCCATAATGCCATGGGACTGCTTTATCAGACTCATAGGGGAGAGGCCCCGGAACAGTAATAGTAATGGGTGCAACAGACATAATTTGGACTGGTTTCTTCATGGGAGCTTTGGCAGGATTGTAAATTGTGACGACAGATATTTCTTCAACGGAAACAAACGAAACAGCAGCTTTCTTGAACAGAATTTCCTTGTTATCCATCAGACTTTGGATGCCTGATTTCAGCAGCGGACAACCGGTAGGGATAACAGCACACGGGAGGCAACCCTTACTACAACCCGGAAATAAACCGGCTAGTAGCAAGTTCCTCTTAACAGTCAACAGAGGGGTAGCAACATCATTCACTGAAACAGCATACAACTCCTCTTCAATGGCATTTACTCTATGCTGGGGCATAGGAGCAGTTACAACATTTGGTCTTTCAGGCGCTTCAAACTGAATTTCTTTTGCATCAATAAGATCTTGCACTTTATTTCTCAAGGCCCAGCAATCATCAGTAGTATGCCCGGAGCTATCAGAATGATAAGCACAACGGGAATTTGGGTTATACTTCGGAGATGCTGTATTCACGACTTTAGGAGCTTCTTTGGTGGTCACCAAGTTGGTTGATAATAGTTGGGGTAAAATTTGTGACAAGGTCATACTTAACCGAGTATACTGTCTCTTGGGCCTTTCACCTCTTTGTTGATTGTACTGCTGAGGAGCAGTAACAGGTTTTGAGATGACCAGAGCATTGATGGCTTGGCGACTTTCCGGCTTGACTTGTCTTCTAGGACCATAGACGGCACTTGCTTCTTTCTTAAAAGGCCTCCTCTCAGTATTTGCAGCAACACCCTTCTGAATCTTTCCTGACTTGATGCCAACCTCTATTCTTTCGCCTGTTAAGATCAAATCGGTAAACCCCGCGGAAGAGTTACCAATCAGATGATTGAAAAATGGCCCAGATAGGGTCCCTAGAAACATATCAACAAGTTCACGATCGGTTAAAGGAGGCTGCACCCTGCCAGCCAAATCCCTCCATTTTTGTGCATACTCTTTGAATCCTTCGCCTGTTCCTAACGACATACCCTAAAGTTGGGTACGAGTAGGGGCAATGTCAGAATTGTATTGGTATTGTTTGTAGAAAGCGGTGGCCAAATATTCCCAATTTCGAACGCTGGTTCCTTCTAGCTGATAAAACCACTCCAACTGAGCTCCAGAAAGACTGTCTTGAAAGAAATGAATCCAAAGGTTTTTATCTGCCGTATAGGGTTGAATTTTTCTCACGTAAGACCTGAGATGCATTTTGGGACAGGACAGTCCATCATACCTCACAAACGCTGGCACTTTGAATTTTGGGGGAATCACAATCCCGGCAACCAAACCCAAGTCTTCAAAATCCAAACCCGGTACTCTTTGTAGCTCCATGGCGGACAACCTGTCTTCTAGCCCTTTGTATTTATCATCAGCTGGAGGGTATTGCTGATCGGTATAATCTTCATCCTCTTCGACCTCCTCCTCTTCCGCATCAGACTCAGAAGGTACCACAGCTCCACCTCCTTTGCTGGTTCCTTCATCAGAGATAGGAGGAAATTCAAGCACTCTCTGAGCTTCCCCGTCAAATCTTCTCCCCAAAGTGGCCATCCCGAGCCCCTTTTTCTTCTTTTTCACTGGGCCTTTGTTCCCCAATTGAGTCTTGATATCCTCCTGACCCTTAGCCAAGGTCATCAGGAGTTGCTGGAACTGTGCATTCTGAGCTTGTAGGTCTTTGACTGTTTGCTCGAGATCCATCCTGACTGACATAAACAGCAGACAGATAAGGAAACCTGGAGTGAGACCTGCTTATGCACATGATGAATGGTATGCTTATGTATGCAATGCATTCAAGGATTTAGAACATTCAAAATTGTTTCAGACAAAGAAGAACGCACGTCATATTAATAAGAAGAAATTTGTTAGTACATAAATGCCCCATGGGCCAAATATTACAAAATAACTTCTCAAGGCAGAAAGACATTGCGCATCCTCTTTGGTGCGATGTAGGTGTTGAGGGCCTCTTGCTCATGGAGTCGGCGGGTAAGCTCCAGAACCTTCTTCTCACTGGCGTAGAAGCTAGCTTCAAAAGTATTTCGTTCCTCCTTGAGCTGAATCCAACTTCTCTGCATTTCCTCCCACGATGTAGGCATGTCTGGATGTAGGATGGTGTAGGGAACCTCTCCTTCATTGACGGGCTCTTTAATCACAGGGAGAATATGAGGATAAGGCATCATCAAACTTTGGGCTCGGGCTCGTACCCATTTGAGATAAGGCTCAAGAGGGATGGAGTTCTTGTGTCCCAGAGTCTTGCTATCAACCTTGTTGAGCTTTCCCCAAGCTCGGATGAATCTTTGGCGAAGTCCTCGCGCATCGTTGTCGAAGTCAAAAACTAGGTCAGGAATCAACATGTCATGAGGGCCATCCCTCCGTGCGTATCCAAATTGCCTCAAAGCTAGGCAAGGGTTGTAGGTGATACCTCCTCTAATTCCAAGTAAAGGAACATTAGGAAACTCTCCGCAACGGTCGACGATGATGACATTTTCTCTGGACCGAGAACACCAATGTACATCAGAGTGAGTAAGAGTCATCAACCGTTGGGACCACCTTGAGCCTTGGTCGTTCTTCAAGACAGATTGTGGAAGGTGCGAAATAAACCACCTTGCAAGGAGAGGAGTACAGCACATGAGAACACCCCTCTTTCTCATTGTTCGTGTGTAAAATGAGTGAAGGATGTCCCCAAGCAATGTTGGTATCGGATTTCTGGATAAGAAGATTTTGACGGCGTTGACATCTACCAATTGGTCAGGATTTGGGAACAAGACCAACCCATAGGTAAGAAGTGCCACAATTTCTTCAAAGGCTTGTAGGTCCAATGAGTTCCAACATTCTTGTGCCTTCTCAAACAAGAATTTTGCTAAGAATCCCTTGACGCCGTTTCTGGTTTCCCAATGCCCCTTGATGTCAGAAGGTTGTAGATGTAATGCTCGAGCAACATCTTCAGGCTTTGGTTCCTTTTCCGTACCGTTGAAAGGTAATTGATTAAGGATAGGAATTCTCAAGAGTTGAGAAAACTCTTCCAAAGTGGGCACCAACTGGTAATCGGGGAAAGTGAAACAGTGGTGAAGAGGGTCGAAGAATTGGAATAGCACTTTCACCATGTCTTCTTCAATGTTGGTGTTGACTAGGCTGAGCAGTCTACCATGTCTTTCACTGAAGGATGAGCTTTCCGGAATTCTTGAGGTGAGCTCCTTGAGTTGAGGAGAGATTCTCACAAGGTTGACTTGAATGGTTTTTCTGCGAGGAACTTCCATGACCTACAAAACAGGAACAAAGATGAAGATCCAAAAACCCTTGAAATGGTTAGTGAATGCATATGATGTTTTATGATGTCCATGATGCATGCACAAAACATATGTACAAACAAATCACACCAAACCCTAGTTTCAGGCTTGCATGGGGTTTCATAGGTAAGTACCCTCTTGAGTGTAGTTGGCTTAAAAACCTGTCCTATAAATAGTAATCGGGTTCTAAGGAGCTCCATATCATTGGATTGTTTTCAATGTTCATTGTTTTGGTTTAGCCACTTAACTAGCGACCAAAATATTCAAAGAAAACAACCCTCAATGAGTGTAGTATCGAGTATCTACCAACTTCGGACTGCACCAAAGCCAGTCATCTCACTACCCCTAATAAAGGCCAAGATGGTCAAGTAAGGTTCTAGGTCATTAGTGCTTAGTGACATCACTCAGCGGCCCCGTACTCTCCTTGATTGAACTCAAGGGTTACCGGTACTCACAAATATGTCGCACCAATATAGCTATTGCTTCGACCGTGTCGGTATACCCCGCACAGTTTCCACAACGTATTGCTATCTATGAATGTTTCCCAAAATCCGGTTGTAGGATTGCAAACCCAAACAATAGAGCCAAGATATAAAGCAAACAATTCAAACAACTAATCATGCAAGAGGGTGATCTAATCCCTAAGGTTACTCCACTTTTAAAGAATCCCCAGCAGAGTCGCCAGTTCTGTGATACGGTGGGAGAACTGACTATGGTTTTGCGTTTGTTTTCGCAAATGTTTCGGTTGAGCAAGAGTCGCCACCGACTTTTTATTTTATCCTAAGGAAAGGTTTAAAAAGCACAGCAAAAACCTTTGAGATTTTTCTTGGGTTCGGGGAGTAGATTATAGAAAGGGAAGGTATTAGCACCCTTTCTATCCATGGTTATCCATGGGCTCTTAGGTACTTGCTTAGATCAACTTGCCTTGGTTTTCAATTGTTTGAAATGGTGCTTTGTGTGTGGGTTTTGAAAAATGTTTTGAAAAGAGGCCAATGTGGTGGCAACCTTTGTAATGATCCATGTTGGGATGTATACAAAGGTGTATGTCTTTTGAAAAGTTTTCCATGTTTTTGAAAGTTGTTTTGAAGGTGTTTGTGATGTATGGTTTTTTGAAAAAAATAGGCAAGTGTTTTTGTTTTGCAAGTTGACAAGCACTTAAGAGCGATCTACCCTAAAGTTCTCAAAGATTTTTGCTATGTTTTTAACCCTTTTAACAATTTTGTTCCACCATTGTATTTGGTGGACAATCTTGTGTTAGGATATGAAAGGGACGGGCGCGGGTCGTCGTTTAGGCCATAATTGCAATAGTGCTAAGTATCCTTGGGCAATTTTTCTTTGAAAGGGATTTTGATCATTTTAGGCAACTTTCGAAAGCGTCATCGAGGGACTATGATCATTTGAGTTATTTGTTTTGCCCAAAGAGACCTAACATGCAATATGGCCTAATTTTTTGAAAGGCAACAAGTGGATGTAACCCTAGGGGTGTTAGTGTGCAAGTGTATTTTATTGCATACAAGAGTTTTTTCTTTGAATTAGGTTTTTCTATTTCATTGATTTTATCTTGCCATACACGTCCTAATTACTAGCAATAAGAAGCAGAAATATAAAATCCTACGCTATTACAACAATTAGGGGAGGGGGATACACATTTGTACATGGGGGGTTCAACGAGAAAAATAGACAAAAAAGAAAATAGCAAAAAACAAGATATAGAGAGAGAGAGAGGGAGCCCGCGCGCTGCTGGGAGGTCATCAGAAGTTCTGACTCAGATCCGCTGCCAGATGATCAACCTGTTAGTGAAACTGGATGAGTCAGAACTTCTGAATCTGGCACCTGCAAAACAGAACCTTGTTAGTGGGGAAATCAGAAGTTCTGATTTCCCTGCGCTGCAAGACAGAAGTTTGTTAGTGGAGAAACCAGAAGTTCTGATTCTGCTGAAAAGGCAATAACTCTCAGAGGTTCTGATATCATTGACAGCAAAACAGGCTTCAGATGTGCTAACGTCAAAGTCAGCACTTGGCTTTTTCCTGTACTAATCAGAACATCTGCAATCCTGTTGTTACTCCACAAAACAGGAAACATATTTGGAACAGATCCAGCAAATACAAAAATGTTTCAGAGGTCAGAATCACCAAGGTTACAGGCAAATCCTATACTGGCTCAGAACGTTCTGAGGTATGAAAATCCTCAGAACATAAACAGCAACAACATGATATTTACATTATGTTTATTTGAATATGCACAGCTGATGATGCTTAACAGCGTGATGAGGGTCAGCAGGTGCTTACCTGACTGTTGGGAAAGTTGTGGGTGAAGGTTTTGCTTTTGGTTCTGGTGGTGTTCTGGACAGATTTTCTTTGAAAAGGGGAAGTAAAGGTGTATACGTATGCAGGGTCAGAAGTTTGGAGAGGGTGTCTTTGGTTTACAGAAAAAACTGGATATTTGATGAAGTTTGAAGGTGAGAAACTCAAAGTTATGAAACAAAGCTGGAGATTTTGGCAGAGTTTCAGAATGTTGTGTTGCTAGGAGTTCTGTTTCTCTCTTAGCAATTTTTCTATTTCTTTTTTTCTGAACGCCTTTTGCAGTGGTGAAGAGTCTCTATTTATAGGCAAAGTTCTTGTGGATGCCTTGAACATTTAAGGCTCCAACAGAGTTTGAATTTGTTCTTTGACAGAAATTCCTGGGAAGTTGTAATACAGATAGCTTTCAGCCTAGGTTGCAGCAGCAGGCGTAGATTGGGGAGAAGTGACCTCTGAAGTGGGCGGTGGCGTGAAGACCCATGCCAGAATCTGTGCAAAAGCGTTTTCCAAGCCACACGTGAATGCTCAGGAGTGGTTGGAAGCATTAATGGGCATTAAATGGTGACAAGACCTATCAACATCAACATTCTGGTAATGGAAACAAGCGTTGAATCAGCAGCGTAAACCATGTTCTGGCCTTGGCTTCCTGTTGTCTTAGTAAGCTCTGGAGATTCTCCTGGTTTTCTGGTGCGTTCCTTGGATTTACTTCTGGACAATCTGAGCTTAGAGATTCTGTATCAGTGTAACACCCACTCTTCTGATCTTTCATCTTCTGATTTCAACCTGTTCTGAAGGAGCCTTCAGACTTTCCTGCTTCTCTTGCATTCTTTTAGCAAATTCTGACTGAGCTTGTGTAACTGCTGAAGGGGCATGTTCTGTTTGAGGCTTACATATTAAACCACGTTTACAACTTCTGATTGAACTGATGTAGCTGCTGAAGAGCCAACTTCTGACCATGCTGAGCCAAGCTTGCAACTTCTGACCGTTTTCATCTGGAATGGGTCCAGAAGTTCTGAAGCGCTGATTTTTCTAAAAACACTTATTTTAGAGAAGCATTCTAAGTACTTAGAATTTGATTTTTCTCAAGATAAAAGTGTTGTTTTTGGAGTTCGTGAGATCATCTTGCTCTTGTAAGTGGCTGGCTTGGGCAAAGGGATAACTCAGGACTTGGATTTGTTTCAGAGGGACCTTGAAAATCCAAGATGGTTTCCTGAAGAAAGGGAGGGCAAATTTTGGGGTACAACACACGGCATCTACAAGCCCATCCTCCTATCCACTAATCTCCAAATGGCATCTGTAAGCCCATTCCGACCATCACACTGCTAACATGTGAGCGCAAATTTCTGGGCACTCTAGTGTTCCATCATCTTCCACCTTCGGATTACGAAAGGTACGTCAGCCAATCTACATCCTCAGGTTTAAGAAGATTGAACAGGGGCAATTGTTGTACCCCAAAATTTTCCCTCCCATATTCTTCAAGATTTGCCAAGAGCAAGGTTCAAAATCTCTCAAGAGCTGCACATTCCAATTGCCTCCTAACAGTCAAAAATTAGGGTTTTGGTTCTGGCAAAGAAATTGAAGTTTCCAAAGGTCCAAACAAGTCCCACATGCCTATAAACATTGCCAAGCATCCATATGCTAAGTTTCAAGACTCACAGCACAAAATTGCACAGTAAAAAACCCTAGGTGCTTCACAGTCAACTGCAGGGGCAAAATGGTCATTTGACAGTCAAAAGTCCAAATTTTTGGTCAACATCTTATTTTGAAGCCACAAACATCATTTGATCAATTCTTGATCATGATTCTCAAAGCATGGCTCAAAAAGTCTCAAGATGCAAAAGTTTCCATTTTTGGACAGTTGAAAAGTCAACTGCAAATTGACCAGGGCATAACTTCCACATGGTTTATCAGAAAAATTCCATCCAAAGCTCATTTTGAAGAGAATGATATTTCCTACAACTCATCTTCACACTTCAAGTCCAAGAAATGCTCTCACAAAAAGTTATCAATCTCAACATTATAGGTCATTTTCAAAAGTCAACAAAAAGGCACTTTAAGTCAAAGACCATAACTTGAGATTGGTAAATCAAAATGACATGGGACCAAAGGAATTGGTTAGAGGACTTCAATACCTTTCCAAAATGTCCAAGAACATGATCAAAGCTTAAAAATTGAGCAAGATATGCCTTGTAGAAGTTGGGAAATTTTTGGGAATTTTGAAAAGTCAACTTTGCTTCAAATGCATCAAAATTGCTAATGGGCCTCAATTTATTCCATGAAACATTACCCAAAGGATATGCACGACCCATTGACATCCAAGGGAGTTATTTTATCATTTTTTATTAATTATTTGAATTATTATTATTATTAATTCACTTAATTAAAATTAAATATGACAAAAATAGCAAATCATGTTTTCCAAATCTTTTGGTGCAGCATATTCACTCATCATGACCTAGGGATTTCGTGTACCACATCAAGAGGCAAGATCTTCCAAAATAGGCAAGTTCCATGGCAAGAAAAGATTGAAAAAGATCATGAAAATCAAATATTGAAAATCATTGAATACAAGGCTTTGGGCTTGATTTTTCTGACCTAATGCATTCACACATATATACACATTGCAACCCTAATGCAAAGAACAAGAAAGCTGCGCCCAAACACAAAGAACAACTTTGCATTTTTTTCAAAAAAAACCTTGAAACTGTTTTGATAGCTAGAGCATAATTCAAGGCCTCAAAACTATTCCACAAGCTTGCCAAGACTACCAGGAATCTTTTCCAATCAAAACTAAGTCTCCATACTCGAAGAAGTGGTAGAACGCAGTCGCCCTGTTCATGAAAATTTTCTTAATCGTATTTGAATTTACATGCATTTTCCATACGTTTTAATGTTTGATTTATACTAATATGATCTCTCTGAAGCTATTGGTACCATCCAATTAAATTATAGACGCCTGTATGCAAAGTTACCATGAACGCACATTAGGGTTTCAGAAGTTTGAAAAGAGGGTTTCACTCATCTGAAAAAATTGGACAATAAGACCTATGCCAATGAAATCAGGACCTTCAAACGAGTAGAACCCATACCTCGCGCCCTTTTTCTTTTTTACTATGCTCTATTCGCTATTTTTGTAGGTACCATTTAGTGGGGGTTTAAAACCCCCGCTATCTATGTTTTATTTGCAGGAAATATGAAGAAGAAGGAGGACGTGTCCCCTGATGACTGGCACGTTTGAACTTTGGCGCGGTGGACATCACTAAGTGTTGTTTTGTGTTATGTTATTCGCTTGCCAATTCCAATACAACGCGCGCGCATAGCTCAGACGGTTGGACATACATTGAGTAAACGCTGGGACCTGGGTTCGATTCCCAGGTCCCCCACTTCTTCAATATTATTTTTCTTAACACCTTTCCATGCAGCGCCTCTCTCCAAGGATCATCATGTGTCCTCACCATCTGGCTTGCCACGCGCCCAGAGGCTCCATCCAATGGCCAGGACGTGCAGTTCAACATACGCATCAGTTAAACGCTCCTCACATGATCACTAAAAGTCAAAAGGGCCTTGCATCTGTTGGGCCTGAATTTCCAATACACCTCCAAATTGGGCAGAAACCTCCCATGGTTTGCATATTTAGATTTTTATTTTAACTCTCCTTTTTATTTTTCTTTTTATTGTTCTATTTAATTCCCAAAATAATTTTCATAAATATAAAAATCCAGAAAAAGTCAAAAATAAAATATGTTTTATTTAATCTTTTAAATTCCTTAATAGTTTTTTTTTGTAAATAAATTTTATTAATCAATTTAGTTTAATTTAGGGTTTTAAATTTTAATGTTTTCTTAATAACTAAAAAAATATAGAAAAATAGGTTTTTAGCATTTCTTATTCTTTTTATTAATAACTTTTTTTTTTATTTCTTATCATTATTAATTATTAATTATCTTTGTAAATAAACTTGTAATTAAATAATTTGAGTAAATTAGGTTAAACTTAAACAATTTTTTAATAATTAAAAACAAACTTAGAACTAGGCTTTTATTTTGATTTCTAATTTCAATTAATCTTCTTTATTTCATAAAATACCAAAAAACATAAAAATAATTTCTTTTCTTTATTTAATCATTAATTAATTTGTAATTTCAATTTAATTTCTTTAAAGGGTCCAACGCCCTCGCACTCGATTCTAATTTCTTTTTGCACGTTTATTTTTATTTCCTTTTTAAATATTGTGTATTTGCCCCCAAAGCTTTGTAATAGATAATTAGGACATTTACTTTCCGCACTTTTATTTTAAATCGGGTCTTTGTTAATTTGGCGATGTATAGACCCGCGCCTTGTAATAGCGTAGGACCTTTATTTTTCCGCACTTTAATTTCCGCACCCTTTAAACAGCTAATCATATGAAAGAATGTATGCCCAAATAAAATCAAAGCGTAGCTCACCCAATGCATGACAAGACAAAATATAACTGAAAATGACACACCATTCACACACCACTCCTAGGGTACGCCTCACTGTTGCCTTGCCCCTCGAAACGTGGTCGTCGAGTATAGGACGTCTTAGTGAGTCCTTGTGTTCCATTGATCTAGTTGCCTCGAAACAGTTGCCTCGGAACAAGTTGCCTCGGAATAGTTGCCTCGGAATAAAAGGATCAATGGCATAAGGGTAGCTTCTAAGGTGTCTTACTGTTGCTCTGGTGACCACACTGTCCCTAAACTCGAATTGACCCGAACACCTCCAACGGTGGTGCTACCTATCTCTCAATGATGGGATGGCACTACCTTAAGGACTTATACATAGCATAATTCCTTAGGGTAGGTAGATGACTCGTAGATACTTGCTCTAATTCAAAACAAATCAAATCAAAAACTCTTTTCACACTTACACTTTTCAAAAAGCTTTCGAAAACAATTTTTCAAACACTCTTGAGGACTGATACAAGAGTCGATCTGAAACTTTCAAAGAAACTTTTTTTCAAACCCACTCACCTTGAAAATCAAACACTTTTGAAAACACAAATGAGCAAGTATCTAAGAGCCCATGGATAACCATGGATAGAAAGGGTGCTAACACCTTCCCTTTCTATAAATCTACCTCCTGAACCGAGAACTAATCTCAATAAGGAATTTTTCTGTGCTTTTGTCCTTTCCATATTGGAGAAAATAAAAGACGGTGGCGACTCTTGCTTCCGCGACATTTTGCGGACCAGCTTTAAACAGTCAGTTCCAGATCCACCGATCACACCCTTGATGCTAACTCTTTGAGTTGAGGAGGCACCCTTACAAAGTTGATTCGAATGGTATTTTTGCGGGTGAAAGCCATATCCTACAAAATAGAACAAAGATGAATCCCCAAGTCCTTGAAATGGTTAGTAAGAATGCTATGGCGTGATGTCATGATGTTTATGAACAAATAATACACACAAATAAGCACACAAGATCTTAGGTTTAGGCTTGCATGGGGTTTATAGGTAAGTACCCTCTTGAAGTTTAGTTGGTCCAACCTATCCTAAAATAAAGTAACTGGGTTCTAAGGAATCTTAATATCATTGGTCTTTCTTCACCGGGCATTGTTTCAGGACAAGCTTCTTTATTAGTGACTGAAATATCTCGGAAGTCCGATCTCAATGATTGTAGTATCGAGTATCAACCAAATTTAGTCTTTCACCAAAGCTGGATATCTCACTACTTTATAATGGCCAAGTTATTCAACTAAGGTTCTACGGTCAGTTAGTGCTTCATGACACCACACAGCGGCCCCGTATTCTCCTTGACTGGACTCAAGGGACACCGGTACCAACAAATGTGTCACACTAACGTAGCCATCGCTTAAATTGTGTCGGTATTACGCTGTACAATCCCTACGATCTATTGCTACTTACCTAAATGCCCCCAAATTCGGGTATAGGATTTTTTTACAAGTAATAAACCCAAGCACAACCCACAAAATGTAAAGCATACAAATCAAGTAAGTAAAGAAAATAAATATGATCTAACTCTTAAGGTAACCTCACTTTTAGTTTTCCATTCCCCAGCAGAGTCTCCAATTCTGTAATACGGTGGAAGAACTGACTTGGGTGTTTTGCGTTTTATCGTAATTGTTGCGGAAAGCAAGAGTCGCCACCGACTTTTCTTTTATCCAATAAAGGAAAGGGTGAAAAGAACAGGAAAGACCTTTTGAGAATTTTCATGATTTCAGGAGGTAGGTTATGAAAAGGGAAGGTGTTAGCACCTTTTTCATCCGTAGTTATCTACAGGCTCTTAGTTGTTAGCTCACTTTTGAAAAATGCTTTGTGAATGTGTTTGTGTTTGTTTGAAAGTATTTTTGAAAAGTTCCTTCGCTTAGGCAAACATTATAATGATTCGCGTCTCTATAAGAATGTATACAAAGTGTTGACTTTTGAAAATATTTCATGAAAGTGTTGGTGTGTTTGAAAGATGTTTGTTTTAAAGTGTTTGTGAGCAAGAAACTACGAGCGTTCTACCTAATTAAAACAAGTCTTTGTTCCTTTCCTCCTCCTTTAGATAGTGTTATCTTACCATTAGTTAGTAAGAAACCTTATCATTGGATGTAAGGGACAAGCCTGGGTCATCGTACAATCATAGAAGGCAAATTTGTAGGATACCTTAGCAATTTGTCGTAAGGGACTAAGATCGTTTACCAAAGGTAACATCGAAGGGTCATCGAGGGACTATAATCTTGTAATCGAGAGTCTTTGCTAAAGTATCCTACGCTCGAGGGACATGACTATTTATATCTGAGGAAACAAGTATGGGTTACCCTAGAAGTGCGTGTGCGTAAAGTGTTTTTGTTTTCATGTATTTTATCTTGAATTAGGGTTGTTTAAGGTTGATTTTAAGGTATTTCCATACAAACCCTAATTACTAGCAATAATATGGAAAGTGATAAATTACAAAATTTAAATGTCCTACGCTATTATAATACTTTGGGGGATGGGGGATACAAATTTACAAATGGGGATGACAAATAAAAATAAACCCTAATTACTATTATAAGGCTTTCACAATTACATAATTTACAATGCAAAATAGTAAAATGTGCAAGAAAATGTAAAGTGAAAAGAAAAAAAAAATTTAGGGTTTTTTGATATAAAAAGTTTTGTAGTTTCAATTATTTAGAAAATAACTTGAATGTTTTATCTAGAAAAAGGTTTTGTATAGTGTTAGGCCATCTCCAAGCAATGCAATATGTCAAAAGTAACTTTAATGATCCAAAATCATAGCAAAAATGTCAAAAATCAAGATTTCCTATGCCTAGGCTGACACGGGCACCTGTGCCAGCATCTGCCCACGCCTCTCTGCACATTTTTGTTCCAACTAATTTGACACGGCCCGTGTTGTGTGACACGGGCACCCGTGTTAGCTCTTGTTCTGTCTGCTTTGCACGTTTCTGACTGACTCGGGCACCCGTGTCAGCCCCTGTCCTGCCTGTTTTTCCAAATTTCCAACCCAGCTAAACTGACACAGGCCGTATCGTGTGACACGTCCACCCGTGCCAGCCTCTGGCCTGCCTTTTTACTAAGTTTTCTCTTTGATTTTTCCTGTTGTATCCTTTTGAAAGCAAAAGCAAATGATGTATGGATAAAGATATTACAGTTTGAGAAATTTTACCTCTTGAAGTGAAAACTTTAGAACACGTACAAATGTTTCTGAGTGCAAAGTGGTGATTGATCGAGCTCCTTTGGACCTTCTTAAAATTATGCCAATCCTTGCTTTGTGCTGAAAGTTGCTGAATCACACCAACCAAGTCAAGTTGCAAAGTGCTATTTTTTAAGTTTGGAAGATGGTGATAATGGTGTTACAAAAGTTGTTCTTGTGTTTGAACAACTTCTATATGATATATGTGAAGTATTTGGATGATTTGTTTGGGCAAAACTTGCAAGGTGTGAGAGGTTCAAAGATTTGGACTTCAAAGCTCAAAAATGGAGGTTTTATGAACAATTCTGGTTTTTTGAGAGTATAGGGATTTTGAGGGCTTATTCATCTCTCTCTATCTTGCAAATGATCTATCTATTTATAGGCAAGAGATTTTGAGACAAGGGTTGATCATATTTTCAAGATCACATGTTGTGGCTAGGTTGGATTGTAAATGAAGCAAGTTTGAAGATCATAGTTCCAATACTTTGTACTTTGCTTCATAGAGTTGTTGGATACTTTAAGAATGCTTGTCTGATTTTGTATGTTGAGTGTGTGTAGAAGGAACAAGTTAGAGGCTCAAGAAAAGCTGACTTTGTGATTAAAGCTACTTTGCAAGAATGGCAATGTTAACTTTGTGCCAAAAATGGAAAGATCACTTGGACAATGCTTAAATCAAATGGACTATAGTTCAAAAGTTTGTGTAAACATTAAATTATGGTGACATTTGCAAGCTAGAAGGCCTTCAAAACTAGATTATGCAGCATATCATGTAGATTGGATTATGCGTTCTTTACCAAAATGACTTGTAATTCAAGAATGTATGCCCAACTTCATGCCTTTGGATCTCCTAGCTCAAGTATGATAAATTCATGATCTTGGTTGTTTTGGAAAGCTTGAAACATTTTCTATAACTTTCATGTTTACCACTTTGGTTAAATCAAACTAGAACTTGATGAAAATTGGCCAAGAAGTTGAGATGAAAACTGACCAAAACCTGTTGAAAATTTCTCTAAGTGTTAGATAAAAATGTCATGACTTCATGGGCTTATATCTTCAAATCTAAGCATTTTTTGGACATCAACCCTCTAATACAAAGTTGTAGAATTCATCAAGAACTACAACTTTCATGTTGAAAGTTTTCTTTGAATCATCTTGTATCTTGGTGAAAAATTGTCATGAAGTAGTGAAATTATCAAGTTTAAAAACACTTAGAAAATTTCTAAGTATTGAAAACTTTGAATTTTTGTTGACTTTCTTGATTTTCTTGATTCTTGATGATCAATTTTGACATTTTTGAAGGTCTTGATGAATTTTTATCTTTGAAATTGATGTTGACCAAAAGGTCAAATTTTGACTTTTTGTGTATCGGTTAACTTTTCAACAGTTGATCCAAATTTCAACTATCAAACCCTTGATCCTGAGAAATGATTCGAGCCATGAAATTAGGTCAACATGTTGTGTTTGGGTCCTTGAGATTATGTTTCAAGCCATTAGGTCATGTATTAGGTCAGAAGTCGGTGATCAGTCATTCTCAATCAAAACCCTAATTTGGAGGTTCGGTGCTTGGGAGGTGAGCTCGTTTGATCAAACTCTTGAGAATCCTTGATCCTTTGAGATCTTTGGTGAGAAATGTATTGATAAAAGAAAGGGTAAATTTTGTGGTACAATATTTACTTAGATCAAGATTTGAAAGTATTTTCCAGTAACCACTCTAATCAGTGCATTTAATCGGTAAAACAAAGATAACATCAATAAACATGAATAACTGGATTATATAATATGATGATTAATAAATATACAAACTGGTTGATGGATTATATCTAATCCCAACAAGATAATGGAATTAGCTAGCCATCATCATGGTAGCTTGATACAAAATAGATAAATTGAAATGAATGAGCATCAACAATGATTTATCGACTTTTGATGCGTATTCAGCTCGTATCCTTTAATCACCCTCTCTTACTGTCTATTTTATGCTATTACGTGGTCTAAAGAACAAGTTATCCCTAAATGACAAGTTTCTTCTTTATTTATAGCAATGTTTCTCTGCTATGTTCACTTAGCGAGGATGGGTCCGCTTAGAGAACTGGCCTCTCTTCACCTTAAGAAATTTCAAACCGCCTTGCTTAAACCTCCAATCTTCGCTTAACGATATATGGCTCGCTAAGCGAGCCTTCTCGTCACCTCTTCGCTGAGAAAACATGTTGATTCCTAAATGTTGAAAATTCTATGTTTTTCTTCGCTTGGTGCTCGCTATTTCTCATTTAGCGATGTAGCTAGACTCTGGTTTTTCCAACTTTCTGCCTTGTCTTCGCTTGAATCTAGCTACCTCTCGCTTAGCGAAGGTACTGATGGATTGTTTCACTTTGCTTGTTCATTCTTTGTGCTTATATATGTACAAAAAACTTTAGAATAAATAGACAAAATTGAGATTCTTGTATTTCTTGTTATCCTATTAAAAATCAAGTCTTATCAATAATTTAGGATTTTTCTTCAAAGAAACTTAAATTACAAGTTCAATGAGTACTCTATTTTTATGTATAGAATTACTACATTTAAACACTTATCAATATTATGTTAACAAAAGTGAAAGAAGAGAGAAAAGAAAAAATAAATTAGAGTTTCATTAAAATGACAATAATATTTATTAATAAATCTAGTATTTTAACTCTTTTTACTCATATATTTCATTATAAATTACAAAATACATATATTTTCCTTTATATTTATTTTTCCTCTGTTCACTTATTTTAATCATGTCCCTTGTTGATATAATTTTTCTTTACAATAACTTTAGATATTTTTGGTGTATTCCTTATTTTATTTATCTTTAATTTCATTTATTTTTTTATAAATATTTTAATGTAGTTTGGGATTTTGTGGGGAAAAAAATTACACCCGAGCGGAAAAAAATAGAAAGGATGTTACGTAGTATCGATTTATGGGATGTATATCCTAATGAGTGTTTTATAAATATTCTGTCTAGAGCATATTTGCCCGATGCTTTTGTCATGAGATGGCTAGCTCATCCTCGTGACGAGACTCGCACATGGTCCATGATTCTAGAGACCTTTTAGGATCCTTATTTCAAACTTTGAACTTGAAAACCCAGTATGGCCTACGAGATAAATCTCTCGCTAGGTCAATGTAAAGGTTCCTTCTAAGAGAGACTCTTTGGAATTCCACTATGGATGAGATAAATCTCTCGCTAGGTCAATGTAAAGGTTCCTTCTAAGAGAGACTCTTTGGAATTCCACTATGAATTAGCTAGTCCATACTCGTGATAAAATGTCAAATATAGTCTATGACCTTAGGAATATTCTTAAAACCAACAAAAATCCTAAAGCTCACCTTGTGAGGGGTTAGGTAGAAAAGAATTAGAACTATCCTTCGTAAGGAACCCTCTCGCATAGGATGTTTTGCTACTAACCTTAAACTTTTATTTATGTTCTCATATTTGTCACTATCCCTTTCAATCATTATCCTTGTCTGTCATTATTCTAAACCTACATGTGACACATACATTGCATCTAAAAAAAAGAGCTTTTAGCATATCTCGAAAACGAAAAACAAAGAATCTTTTAGAATACCCATATATTTTCATCATCCGTATACATGCACGTACATTTTCAAAACATGAAACTCATACATTTGAATATGGTTATCAGTTAAAGATCTTATTCATATCGTATAAAACATCATGAATGAATAAAAAATAATTCAGATAAAGAATTTCGATTTAATACATTTTTATCTCATATGTTAATATTAAAGTTTATTTTAGTCTCTTAATTTTAAAAAAATAATATATATTGATCTCTTAACTCTTCAAAAAGTATCAAGTTAGTCCTTTTTAATAAATTAGCGATGAATTTAACTACAGATTTTTAAGTTTCTTTGTCATTAATTAGACAAAAGGGACTAACCTCGTTTATTTTAAAGAGTTAAAAGATTAATATAAATTTTTTAAAATTAAAAAGGTAAAATAAACACGAGATTAATATACGAGATCAAAAAGACTATTAAACCCGAAATTTCTTGTAATTTTAAAATAAAAATCAAAGGTAAAGTAAAACGGATTGTAACAACATAATGATTAATTATGTTTCAAAAACTAACTGCAATTGCTTCCATAACTTTACCTTCAAAGATAATAGTAACTTCTATATAGGATCTCATCAAAATCATTTATGCTTTTTATTCATTTTATTATATTTCACCAACCGACCTTATTTTTTCTTGTTAGTTCAACTACTTAACAAATACCTTAAATTCCCCACAAAAAAAAACCTTGGAACTTGATAGATTTTAGTCTATTATAACTCACATGTAAGAATTACCTTAATATTATCAAATGTGCCTTAATTTTATTCTTATATCAGATTTTTCATTGGCATTTATTATTATCTAGAAATTAATTAGGTGTGATAGAGAATCTATATTTTTAATGTGCTTTGTTGTTAAATAAGACAAATCCATTAATGCATTAATTCATCACCTTATTTAAGCAATTTGATTCTTGATAGGACAAAGTGAATGAAAAGCTCAAAATTGCAATACCATTTATAGTTTCTGTCATATTTCACACCATGTGACATTCATATCTTTTCAAAAGTTGTTGGAGTTTCACTTTTCTATTCTGCTTGAGTTTGTGGTTTTTTGTTGGCAATGATGATGAACAAATCTTCACCTCAACCAAACCATTTTGATGATTATGGATTTGATCTACAACAGGATTTTTCTCAGGTACTTTTTATGTTTTTCAGTTGTTTGGTTTTCAACATTGTTAGTATATGTTCAAATTTATTGTGAGTTTGACAAAATTATGATACTTTTATCGAAATCGCGCAATGTGGTTTTGTATAATTCACTAGTTTTTGGAGGAAGCAAAGGAACATGGACAAGAAACAAAGCAAAAGAATTCATCAGTGTATCCTGAAGAAGGATCTAAGAAAAGAGGATCAGAGAAAGATAGAAAGGGAAAGAAATCATGGAAGAGTTCATTGATTTCGTGGTGGAAATTTGATAAGAACAACAAGGTTAAAGAAGCATCCAACAGCAATAGTTCTAAATCTAAAGTTTCTGAGAGAAGGCAAGGTCATGTCTCTGGTCCTATAATGCATAACTCTTACAAAGGTTATGAAGGGAAAAACAAGCGTCCATTTTCTGGACCTTTGACAAGTTTGTTTAAATCTACTAAGAGAGAAGAGAATGGGGTACCTTATATGACTCTAGATCAACAAAATAGTCCGCACCCGGTTCAAAATTATGGTCCCGTTTATAAGGTCACTTGACTCTTTGTTTCATTAGCTATGTAAGTGTTTTTGATGGTTAACACGTGTCAGTGTCAACATCCAACACTAATATGATATTAAAGTAGATACATTTGATTGCTTCAATTTTTTAAAATTATTATCAGTGACTATATGTTTGTGTCAAAAAACTTTTGGTAACTAACGTGATAGAAATACATCGGTCAGATGAATGAATTTGTACTACTTTTTAAGTTTGAATATGTTTTGTTTTTGCTAATCTTTGAATTTGATGAATGAGTATGTTTAGTTTGACATTTTAGTCTTGAATTTTTAATATACAATCCATAGTGGATTCCCTAATCTATAGAGGCAATGAAGAATCACATAAAGGGTCAAGGTTAGGAGGGGGAAAAGCTAAAAAGGCATTGGGCAGCATTAGTCAATGGATTGTGAGAAAGACAATATGATTAAGAAAAGAAATACACATGTGTCTGCCATTGTATAGGCAACCGAAATAACAAGAATAGAATAGAATTATTTAAGAAAACTTTTTTTTGTCGGATTTTCATATTTGTGAAAAGGGAATCTAAACAAAAGAGAGTGATCTTCTACCTTAACCAATAGCTTGTCAACAACCCTCTTGATGCTGAAATGGCCACTAATTTATTCATTTCTTTTCTTATCCGTGCTTTTAGTTTGTTTAGTGATCCTATGATTAGAATTTCGAATAAATAGAATGTTCCAGGTTCAAAATCACGATCTCTGCAGTTAGATGTTTATATAATTATCAACTGAACTGGATTAACGGTCCAATTTATATTATGTGTTCTAAGTAATGCACTACCATAGTTTAAAATATTCAATGTATTATTAACATAGTCACGTGTATGCATCTCATTCCATTTCATCCGTATTATCATTGTAATTGCAAGTAAAGTTTACAATGGAAACAATAACGTTACAAATCTCATCTTCTAAATAAACTAAGTAACCTGTCATAATTTATACAATATCAACACTTTCAAATGATTCACTTAATATAGCATCCATCCTTAGCCATTATGTGCACATGCATTGGAAGAAAAGCAGCATAACTCTTAATTTACTCTCTCAACCGCAATTGCAACCGAAATATAACAGTTTTAGAGGTCTCTTG
The DNA here is from genome assembly GCA_948472305.1 of Vicia faba. Taxonomy (NCBI): domain Eukaryota; kingdom Viridiplantae; phylum Streptophyta; class Magnoliopsida; order Fabales; family Fabaceae; genus Vicia; species Vicia faba. The sequence continues at coordinate 334,125,459 of OX451739.1, read as the reverse complement.
CTAGCTCTGGCCTTGTTCAACATCCAAAGAACCTGGAATACAAGGACTTAACTTCTTGTCCCTACTTAAAAGCCTCTTAAATGACCTCAATCTTGTTGACATTGGTGATTTCATCTCATCTTCAACTTCAACACACCTAATATCAGAAGATGACAAAGACAAAGAACCAAACTCACTTGATAATGGTATATCAATCACCAACATTGTATTATCACTAGCTAAAGAAGATGATGATGTTGAACAAGGTTGTTCTTGTTGTTGAGAACTTCCTTCTTCCAAAGAAACACCAAAAGAACTACCTTGTTTTTGTCTTTGTGTTTGGGTTTGGCAATTACCAAATACCAAAACATTTGTTGGAAAATTTGAAGACTCTAAACCATTCATAGGACTCAAATTTTCACCTTCTGATGAAACAAACACATTGATCTCTTCAGCATTTGAAGTACTATTAGGTTTAGAGGATTCATTAGAAACTAAATTCCTACAAAGAGGACAAGTGGAATGAGACTGAAACCACATATCAATACAATCTAAATGAAACCCATGATTACATTTTGGTAAAAGTCTAGCTTTTTCTCCTTCAACAATATCACAAAGACAAACAGCACATTCCAAACCATCTTTGAATTCTTCTGGTTTAAAAACCAAAACAGGCAAAGACTTAAGAATTGAAGCTTCAAGTCCAATTTGGTGAATTCCACTACCATAGATGACAGGATCTTGACCTGGAGCAAACTGAAACCGCCGTCTGCGACGGAGGTTTCTTGGTTGAGGAGATGTTCTCTCCTCAAAACGCCACCAGAACCACTTAGCATATAAGTGAAGCATTAGAACAAACATAACAACTACAAACAGGAAAATTATAGCTACCACCATGATTTTTCCTGTTAGTTCAATTGGATCAGAATCAGTCAATCTGTCACTTGACCCTGGTGATGCTGTTGCAGTTACAGTTGCACCCATGTTTGTTACTTCTGAAAATTTAAATAAAGGTGGAAACTTTAGGGTTTATGTGCAAATTTAAGCACAACCCAATTGAATCTAAACAAGAATGAACAAAACCCAGATGCAAAATCAGTGTAAAACTTCTGAATTTAGAAGGGAAATTGAGAATGGTGTGAGATTTCAATTTGGAAAGAAAGTGAAAATTTTGAGATTGGATTGTGAATTGGGTTAGAGAAATTTGGTGATACATAAAGAGAAAGATGGTGAAGGAATATGAGGAATAAGGTTGAACTTGAAGCTCAAGGTTGGACTAAAGACTTGGACTTGTATGAAGAGAAGAAGGAAGAAGGTGATGTGATGTGATGGCATTGGAGTCAAATGGTCAAAGAATTAATGGATAGAGTACAAATTACTAGTTGCATTCTCATTTCATTTTTAATTGCAACTCTTAGAAACAAATGTTACTTTTTTTATAAATAAATTTAAAAATTAGTTGTACCAAAAATAGAAGAAAGACATAGAATACAACACAAAGTTGAAAAATTAAATTTGGATTACTACTATTGATTTGAAAAGAATAAGGGTGGCTTCAAAATTTTGACTTTGAAATCCCACTTTTGTCATTTCTTCAACTGTTTCAAGACAGTTCACGGGATCTTTGTTCCTTTTATTTTGGTACACTAATCTGTAATTAGACCCGTTTAATGAATTAATCTAACACAAACAATACTTTAATTAAGACTGTTTAACGTAGAAAATGGGTTGAAAGACAAAGAAAATAAACTTGTTAATCAATCTAGCAGAAATGGGTGGAAATGTTGTGTTTCTTAGCTACACTTTACTCAATTTGTTGACCTTTCAACTTATTAACTTTATAAATATTTGACCCTACTTTTAGATTAGCCATGGATTAAGACCTTTTTAATTATACTATTCTTGATTTTGCATGCATCTCAATTCTTATAAATAATTATAATAATGACATAGTTATTATTTTTGCAATAGTAAGTCATCCAGTTTTTAAGGGTATGTTGGATTTAATAATAAGAGAAAATTTAGATATAATTTTTTAAGGGTGTTTTTTATTATTTTATAGTAAAAATATGATAAATATATTTAAATATCATTTAAGAAATAAAAATAAAAGAAAATTATATAGTTATATGAGAAAAATATATTTATCATATTTTTATCAGAAAATAATTTTAAAAAAAATAGTTGAAGAGTTGTATTTAAGTTTTCTTTTTAATAATATTTACATCTAAAATAATTAAAATGTTAATTAAAATAATAGAGAGATAATTTGAGTTAGCATAAAGTTTCTCAACCAAAATAGAGTTATGTGAGTGGAATTACAATTTAACAAGTTAGAGTCAAATTTTTATCAAGTTTACTAGGTTCTATGAGTCTTTTGAGGTGCAAGAAAAGTAAAGTTTTACAATTAAGTGTAAGTTTAGAGTTCGCTTAAAAGGAGATAAATTAGGATTTTAAAAATTTATTCGGTTTTTAAATATTTATTCTTATTTTTTTGATTTGGTGTATAAGTTAATAATGTGTTTCTTTCTTTTCTGATTTATGGTTTGTGATGAAAGCGGTAAATGCGGAAAAGTAAAGAACACAAGGATGTATCATATTTTCATTCAGTCTGAGAGTACCCCAATCCCCTTTCAACACGAAAGAGATTTCACTATTATTAGACCTTTGTACAAGCTCTATATCAAGACTTCTCCTACAATCCTCTAACAATAACACCACCAAGAACAATCCTCTTGGATCAACGTAGTTGAAATGAGAACAATCCTCTCACTATCAACCTCTTGCTTCCAACAATCCTGGACAGCAAGGAATACAAAACCAAGTAATCTTAATTCCAACAATCCTGGAAAATAAAATATGAATACAACAAGATTCTTTAAGAATAATGAAATCTGCAGAATAATTATCACTTTGAGTGATTTATCAATATAATTGATTTTCCGTTCCAAACAAGTAACTTATAATGATAGAATATAGTGCTCAAGTGTTTGTAAATATGATATGTATTTTTTTGGACTGATATGGAAACATATGCAGAAAAATTCTTTGTGAAAGTTCAAGAACACAAACACTTGTTTTAAAATTTGAATGACAAAAATAATGTTAAATTGCTATGGAAGAGGTTATTTTGAAATATAAAAATGTAGTGTTTATATAGTCCCTTAACACCCTTATAGAAGTGTGTGATTTAATGAAAAGAGACATTAGTTAAGAGACACATTTTCCAAAACGTACAGATTCAAAAATAGACTCAAAATGGCTATTATCGTGTGGGAAATCGATTTTTGGAATATGGAGAATCGATTTCCAAGTGAAACATTGTGACTGGAAATTTGAAATTTTGTGAAGGAAATCAATTTCTATGTCTAAAAATGAACTTCTGAAAATAAAAAATATTGCTTCAGACCGGTGAAAATTAAGGAAGTTTTTAGTGTGTTACGACGGCTCAAACTGCCATAGTTTACCAAAAACAGGATGTTTGAAAAATTAAAAAAATTAAAAACTTGTCTAAGTATTCGAACCAACCTTATGCAACATCTATTGTTTTATCCAAGTTAGTATATTATATTTTAAAGTGATTTAACATGGTTCAAACATGAAAAATAAATTTTCAAATGTATGATAAAAATATTTTGTTTTAAAGCTAGAAATAGTAAGATATTTTCAACCAAATGAACCATGCATGCAAGTGAGTTTTGAAGATTATTTTGAGTATTATTTTATCAATATATATATATATATATATATATATATATATATATATATATATATATATATATATATATATATATATATATATATATATATATATATATATATATATATATATATATATATATATATATATATATATATATATATATATATATATATATATATTGCATGCTTATACCTCAATTAATTAAGATCAATGTAATTCTTCATAATGTTGCAATCTTGATCCATAGTCACTACTTCAAAAAAGGGAAAAGACAGCGCTTTTTTTAGGCTTTTAACAGCGTTGCCTAAAGCAGCGCTGCTAAAAGAAAAGACAGCGCTTTTTTTCAATGTAAAAGCGTTGTCTTATGCCAACTTTAGACAGCGCTTTTTTATATACCCCTTTAGCAGCGCTTTTGCTTTAGACAGCGCTTTGTTATTTTTTAAGTTAGGCTTTAGACAGCGTTTTCCTTTAAAAGCGTTGTCTATTCCCCCACTTTAGACAGCGCTTTCACACTTTAGGCAGCGCTTTTTTTTAAGTTTTTACAGCGCTTTTCTCCTAAAGCGCTGTCTATTATTCACGTTTTTTTTTAATAAATTATCTATTTTGACTTACAAAAGCGCTGTCCAATATATATAATGCATTTTAATCAGAATTTTGACCATATTTGAACCAGGTTTTCACCATATTATGCACCATATTTGGTAGTTTCATTCCAATAAAATATACATATATAAAAATTACACATATATATAAATTGATGATATATACAACAACAATTGCAAAATTTATGATACAAGTTAAAATGCCTAAAATTCAAAATTGAAGTTACATCTATACATCTTTCTATCTTCGAGAATTCTCATGAAATAACAACAACAACATGAATATCTTAGCTCTATCTTCTACACATGCACCTATAAACCTGGGGAAAAAACCAAATGATCGAAATTCATAACATGATAATATTAACGTTGCACTTTATTCGAATTTAATTTATACTCAAAACTCGAAAGTTCTCATCAAAGGAAATAAGACAATATACCTTATTATAAAATTCTCAACCCGATAATGAATTGACACCATTCCTCCATAAGTTCATCCAATTGATCTTTTGAGTAATGTGCACAATTGAATTCCTCAAAGTATTACATATATAATAATATAACATAGTATTTGATTTAGTTAAAACAATATGTCATTTTATGAGAAACACAAAATATGAAAATAGTATGTAATTCTTAAGTTAGAAATCCATACCGTGGATGGAATCTCTAATCGATCAAAAAGAATAGTTTCTTTCATAAACCTCAACATAAAATAGCCACAATCTATATTGTTACACTGGCGAGGACACTACACATGGAAAGAAAATACGAATATATATCAGGATATACCCCTTAAATTGTTTTATCAAGTATCATCGCTAATGTAATCAAAACTAAATATCTCTTTATGAAAATATACCTCCACTCTGATCCATGTAACGTTGTTGGCTCTACTTTTTGGCACTTAATATCTCTTTGGGAGCGAAAAGCTAGTAGAACGCTATAATAAAATATAAACGGCTGTTTAGAATAATCTCACATAGAAACATAAACATAAACACAAATCCAGATATGTTGACCATAAACATAAACATAAACATAAACATAAACTTGAATATCTCTTTGGGAGCAAAAAACTTACGTGTCAATCATTTGTTTCAAATCTGGATATGTTGACCAATTATTGTATAACGAATCCAGATAATACACAGTTTCTCTCATAAGATCAATCGCAACCAATAACCAGTGTCCACTGTAAGATTAAACAAATATTAAACAATGGCCAAAAACAGAAAATTATAATAGATCAAGTTAGGATGAAAATCTAACTCGTTGCCAGTATTATATGGCAAAAAGAACAACTTCTCAGTATCTTTGTTGGCCATGAATAAACGTAGTACATATGATATGACATCATCTGGTCTCGTTACAATTAACCCTAAATTGACAGTTTTGGGAGCTAAGAAGCCAAATCTTGCTTCTAATCCACGCAGGCGCACAATGTTGTCATACATAAACCTTAAATTAAAACATCATTAACATTATACTATATTCATTGAAATGAGGGATTAAATTGTTTATTTAATTAAACAAAGTTGATCGGAGTATACCTGATGTATATACCGATAACACTGAGGCCTAATTCCAAATGTCTAAAAACTTGCTCCATATCCTCTCTACCAATTGCTTCAAGATATTCAAAACCAAAGATGTCTGCACTCATAGGTATAAGGCGGGCACCACCATTCGAAATATCTGTAATTCCTAAATATGTCCGAAGGCACGACCTGAACTGAGTAGTAGTTTTTTTGCTAGCCACGGTCTTCTTAGCAACATTCTTTTTTTGTGTGGAAATATTGCTAATTTCAGGCGCCTTACCCCTACTGACTTATGCAGTCTCTTTAGCATGAATCTAGTTATCATATAATTAGTTAGGGGAAGTATAAAATCAAAAATTAGCATTTCTTATAGCATAAATGTCATATAATTGTGTTACCTCAATTGATGCAATTGACTCGGTCTCCCGCCTAATCCCCTTATCTTTTGGAATGGGTTTTGTTGGAGTCTAACATTACCATGTAAACAAAATGTAAGTATAATTGTCATAAAAAAATTGAATAGTAAACGATTTTAAGCATACCTCATTATCTATGCAAACGAGGCTTGACGGCCATGCAACAAACGATCCTATTGCATCTGCCACCAATGTTGCATCCGCCACATCGCCAGGTAGTGGTAACAACGCACCCCCCTCTAAAACGACATTGATCGATACTTTCAAAAATCCATATGGGAGCGGTCTATGGTGAAGCATTTCTCCTGAAGTATTATACACTTTTCCCTTGCCAACCATCCGATAAGCCGGTGCCGACAAATAGAGCTGACACCGGGAAATGCCCTATAATTTAATAAATATGGTTATATAATTAATAAATATGGTTATATAATTAATAAATATGGTTTTATAATTTATAAAGATGGTATATAATTACCTGGGGAATATTTTGTCCAAAGTTACCATTGATACTACCTTTGTCATTAGTATCTTTAAAGTCTGTAGCTTGATCGATTTCCTTTTCCTTTCTCAGCTCATATACTTCTTGTTGTAACTTTTCCAACTTCTCCTGAAGTTCTTTATTGCTTGGAGTTTTTGTCTTTGATTTTTTTTTCAAGGATGTTGGAGTGATCCCAAATTCCTTACCCCTCACCCGACCAGAATACTCACGAATATCTAATTCTCGTGAGAGTATTCTCCTGTAATCATTATCTTCATCTGGAGGTATAGACTGGGAAAGACTCTCCTGAAATTCATATAAAATATTGTAATTAAATAATGATATGTTAATAAAAGAATTATGTAATTAAATAAATAAAAGTATAATGTAATTAAATAAATAATGTTATACTTACACATCTCTCGAAAATTTGTTGAACTTTTTCTTCAATAGCTCCATCCTTACACACACGGGCTTCCTTCCACAAAATGTGTTCTAAAAGAGATGTTTCAGAACTATTCTCTTTTGTTATCTACACATTAAGCCAAATAACATGATCAAATATAAGCGTGCATATATTATAGATACTTTTCAATTTATAGATACTTACAATATATTATTGTAAGTGTGCATATCCCATACGGCCTTTTCTGTATGGATATGCTGGACTTGATGCTCGTTGTTGATTTATGACACTTAAACTCTCAAATTTTTGGGTATTTCTTTTGGATTTAAAAGTTTCCCATTCTTCAGCTGTAATCAAATCTGCATATTTCTTTGGAAGCTCTACATCAACAAAAAATTTATCCGCATCCCTAAGAAACTTATTTGACAAGAAAGCTCTAAACCCTCTATGTAGTTTCCCGACCAATTTAAGAATATAATCTCTCCTGGTATCCTCAATGATGAACGACCTCTTCGAAAATCATACACAAAGTGCGTTAATATAAGTAATTTAGAGACATAATCATCATTAAAAACAATTAACATCACATATGGTACCTGTATCTCACTCCATATTTTATCTTTAGCATCATCCAACACTCTTGCTCTCCAATCTTCACATGTGATTGGAATTTCTCTTCTTACCACCGAACTGAGATAACTCATCAATGTTGAACCGTTAGGCTCAATGAGTTGGCCTTCTTGACTCCAATGTACATCATACTTTATGTCTTGGTCTCTATCCCGAATTATTCTCTTTATTATTGTTATTCCTCATCTATATTCCATTTCAGTTTTACTAACGGCCTTATCTCCATCATGCACAAAATCATCACGTGGATGATCGTCGTTAGTAGCCATCTAACCTGTAATAAACATAAAGATAAACCCAATATAAAATTCCATAGTCATTTAAATATATATAAAATGACAATTCCAAAAATTAACATAAATATAAACTTAAACGTAAACACAAACATAAACATAAACATTTTAATATGCTACCTCTTTCACTAACATCTCTTTCTTTTCTTGGTTGGAACATGAATTACTTGTTTCTTAACAATGTGGACGGATGGATTTATCCAAATTCCCTCATTATGATCATTTCTGATATATGATTCATCCGCTATAATATTCTCATCTTGATCATTTATAATATACGACTCATTCCGTCTAATACGTGACTCATTCTCATCATCAATACCACCTTGGTCTACACCGTTATCATCAACCACTTTGTTAGATAAAAGCACTATAGACCACTTTGTACTCGTCGGGTCAGTGACATAGAACACTTGTTTAGCTTGAGAGGCTATAATAAAAGGATCTTCTTTGTACCCCTCCCTATTAAGATCCACTTGCAAAAATCATGACATATCCATTCGTATGCCACCACTACTTACCCACTTGCAACCAAAGATAGGAATCTGAAACTTCTCGTAATCAAACACCCAAATATGCTCGATAACTCCAAAATATGACAGATTTACATATTTGGGGTTTAGGTCCTTCATACTATAAATGTGCATTGCTTCAGCAAGCACGGTGACACCACTATTTTGCATTGTACTTTTATCATCTTGTTTTTTGGTATAAAATGTGTATCCATTAATTGCGTATGCGCTATAGGAAAACACATACAAACTTGGACCATATGCCAAACATCTCAACCTTTCTATTATTGAACCGGGATCTGAATGAAGCTTTGAAAAAATATGATCCTTAAACCATGGTATAAAACTTTGATTGTGCTCCCGTACTATCCAATTTTCATTTCTATTCTGATTTAACCCTCAGAGTACATCCTTCTGCATTTCAACATATAGCTCAACCTCACTGTCATTGTACAGAACATACAGATGCACTTGATCCCGTTCATCTTTTGATATTGTCATAATTTTATTTCCAATTAATCTTTTACCTTCCTTTTTTTTCAAAAATATGACTTTTGGGGAGTCCAATGGATTGAACTTTGGACAAATATTCAGTACAAAACTCAACCGCTTCTTCAACAATGTATCGCTCAACAATACGACCCTCTGGGCGACTTCGGTTTTTCACGTACCCTTTTAATACTTTCATATAACGTTCAGCAGGGTACATCCATCTCATATAAGTTGGGCCGCACAACTGTGTCTCTTTCACAAGATAAATAACTAGATGTACCATTGTGTCAAAAAATGAGGGAGAAAAATACATTTCAAGATCACACAAAGTAATAACAATTTCTTTTTGCAATGTTGGTAAGATCTCAGGATCAATCACCTTACTACAAATTGACCTAAAGAAAAAACACAACTTAGTTATCGCACTCCTTACTTTATCTGGCAAAATAGAACGTATACCTATTGGTAGAAAATGCTCCATTATAACATGGCAATCATGTGTCTTTAAACTCTTTAACTTGAGGTCTTTCATGGACACTAGTCTTCTAATATATGAAGAGTATCCTTCTGGAACTTTAACTTCACTTAGAAACTTACACAATATCATTTTCTCCTTTCTAGATAGAGTAAAAGCAGCAGGTGGTAGATATATTTTGCTTCCTTTCTTCACGGGTCCTAGTTCAGTTCGTATTCCCATCTCTAACATGTCCTCCCTTTCTTTAAGGCCATCCTTAGACTTTCCTTTAATATTGAGTAACATACCAATAACACTTTCAAATACATTTTTTTCAATATGCATAACATCGATAAAACGTCTCACATACAGAACTTCCAATATGGCAATTAAAAAAAATCCATCTTTTCTTTCACCCACCTTTGACAACCGTATGCGCAAAAGGCTTGCCAAACTGAGTACACACATCTTTCACCTTTTCAAAAATTTGGTCACCTGACAATGCAGGTGGAGCTTTACGTTGTTCGGTATCTCCATTGAATTCTTTTCTCCATGCACGGTATTGATGTTTAGAATGTAAGAATCTACGATGGCCAAGAAACATATTCTTCTGACAAAGTTCCAAACGCGTCGTATCGGTTCCATCTTCACAAATAGGACACGCATGTTGACCTTTAATGTTATACCCAGATAGATTCCCGTATGCTGGAAAATCATTAATTGTGCAAAACAACATCATCCTCAAATTGAAACTTTGTTTCCTATATCCATCATAAACCTCCACCCCGTTCTCCCACAAAATCTTTAAATCTTCAATCAAAGGTGTCAAGTATACGTCTATGTCATTCCCTGGTTGTTTATGCCCAGATATTAACACAGATAACATCATGTACTTACGCTTCATACATAGCCATGGAGGTAGGTTATAAATCATAAGAATCACAAGCAATGTGGTATGTGAGATACTTTGAAGACCATGCGGGTTCATTCCATCAGTAGATAAAGCCAACCGAAGGTTTCTTGCTTCTTCTCTAAAATCAGGATAATCATTATCAATTTTTGACCACTATGGTGAATCTACCGGATTTCGATACTTTCCATCAATAATTCTTTCACCTGCATGCCAAGTAAGGTGTCTTGCATCGGTTTCACTACGAAACATTCGCCTAAATCTCGGAATTATAGGAAAATACCATAAGACTTTTGCTGGAGACAATTTTTTCTTATATCGAGACAAACCGCATTCAGGGCACTCATTTAACGATGCATATTCATTTTGAAACAAAACGCAATCATTTGGACATGCATGTATCTTATCATAGCTCATGCCAATAGAGCACAACATTTTTTTGACCTCATAGGTTCGATTAGGAAGAACATTATCCTCCAGAAGCATATCTCTCATAAGGGCTAATAACTCTGTGAAACTTTTATCTGACCATCCATTGCCCGCCTTTAAGTTGTACAACTTTAATATCATAGACAATCTTGTGAATTTAGTGCACCATTTATACAGCGGTTTCTCTGCATCACTTACCAATCTCTCAAACATTTTGGGACAATCCTGAAGATCTTCTTCAAGTGCATCTGCAATCTCTTCGACTCGATCAAAATCGTATGTATATGTGTCCTTGTCGTCTAAAGCATAGGCCGTACTACTTTTCTCCCCCGATTCAACGTTGTCGTTACTTTTTTCATCGTGAAATATCCAACGCGTATAACTTCTATCAATTCCACGCATTAGTAAATGCGATTTCAATCCATCTGCGTTAACCCGACCCACATAACAACAACCTAAGCAAGGACACTTCATTCGACTGGGGTCTTTGGCGTGTTCAACAGCAAACTTAACGAATTCCAATACCCCATTCTCGTACTCTTGTGACAATCGATCGGCAAACATCCATTTTTTATCCATTTTTTCTACTTATTCAAGTAAACAAAAATACTATAAACAAATTATTCTCTTTTTGTTTGAATTAAACGAATTATTTCTAGAAATTTATTACTAGAGTTAATAATATGGACTAAAAATAAATATATCTATATAAAAATAATTGTGTTTTTTAATTGATCGATACAGATAGAATTTGAACTTGACTTGCCAAAGAAAGAAAAGGGGCTATTGGTGTCGATGACGGTTGATGCGGCTTTGATGTTCTTTGAATCGGTGATGGTCTTCGACTAACTACACCAATACAAAGGGATCATCAAAAACAAGTTGTGTGTGTGTGTGTGTGTATATATATATATATATATATATATATATATATATATATATATATATATATATATATATATATATATATATATATGTGTTCAAAATACTAGTTCATGGAAAATATAAACATGATAAATAATTCAGAAACCAATTAAAATAACAAAAAAACTCATCATATATATCAACTTTTTTATTCCAAAACATAGAACCAAAAGAAAATGAAATAATGCTAAATGCTAAAAGTGTTGTTGTTATATATCAAGCCCTATCAAGAACCCAAAAATCAAAATGCATACATATAACTCAATTTAGACATCAATAGGAGGATAATGTCTTAGATGTTAGCATAGTACATTATCAAGGAGGATAACTCAGTTTGGACATCAATGGAGATAAAAACATTTTCAATAAAGAACATACCTTGAGAACCGGCCGGTGTGGGTGGAGGAAAACCGAGAGAGATGGTGGAGGATAGAGGGGGCTGGTACGACGGTGAATGATTTGTGACGGAGGAGGGAAAGGGTTATGCTTACTGTTCAAGGAGGGAAAGGGTTACGCTTCTGTTCGTGAATCTGTGAATACACTTATTCTATTTTTTTAATTTTCATTTATAAGGGTTTAGACAGCGCTTTCTAAAAGCGCTGGCTAATATGGACCTATATCATCGCTTTTGAAAAGCGCTGCCTAATAGGGTCCTTTAGCAACGCTTTTGTAATATTTTTTTAATTTTTTATGACTTTAGACAGTGCTTTCTTAAAGCGCTGTCTAAAGTGGACCTTTACCAGCGCTTATGATAAAGCGCTTTCTAAAGCAATACTTTAGCAGCGCTTTTTAAAAGCGTTGTCTAAGGTCATATTTTTAGCAGCGCTTTTACTAATTATTTTATACAGTTTCCGTGTTTGTTTTTTAAATTCACTTATAGCAGCGCTTTTGTATAAAAGCGTTGTTTAATGTGCGCTGTTAAAAATCACTTTTGGCGTAGTGAATCATATTGTTTCATGATGCTTTTTCTCATCCTCAATAAATTAAGATCAATGTAAGTCTTCATAATGTTGCAATCTTGATCCATAGCCATATTACTTCATGATACTTTTTCTCACCCTTTGATATATGCACATAGCAGTTGTCTTCATCAAAACATAATGTTGAAAAATCTTGACTTCACAATCTCTCCCTTTTTTGACGATTACAACCATTGGAAATTAAGATGCTTGAATCTTGTAGAATGAATAAGAATATCTTATGTAAATTCTCTCTCTATCTTTGATAACTCCCCCTTAATGAATGCTCTCCCTTGAATCATAGAAAATTTACATATTTTGGACTGCAATAGTTAGAGACAAGCATACACATACACACATATATATTCTCCCCCTTTGTCATTAGCAAAAAGGATGGGAAAAGTTTTATAATACATAAAGAAATTATTGAAAGTAAAAATTATTTATACCAATGAGTTTCACCTCAAGAGCGACTTCATCAAACATTCATCTTTTGTGAACGTGATGTTGAAGCCTTTGTCACAAAGTTGACTTGTACTTAGAAGATTGTGTTTTAATCCTTTAACAAAAAGTATATCTTTAATGGATGTGAAAGTTAGTGCTTCAACTTTTCATATGCCAAGAATTTTCCTTTAAGTTACTCCCCATATGTGAAATAACCCTTGGACTTTAAAACTAGATTTAAAAGTTAGTCTATGTCTACCATCAAATGCTTAGAGCCACCACTTATCAAAACATCATAGATTTAAAGTGTTCCTCAAACAAACCTACAAAACAAATTAAGTTTGATTTGGTATCCAATATGCTTTGGATCCATCATAGTTAGTTCCCTTCTTAACCCACAAATAATACCCACTTGCAACACTAACATTTCTAACATAGCAAGCATTAGGTGTATGGCCACTTATACCATAAAAAATGTAGGAACAAAATTACTTCTATATCTAAGAACATAAGATTTCCTTTTAGGAAGTATCTTCTTATGATGATGATGAACCTTATGTGCTTTGTTCACTTTTTCCTTGTTGGATTTATCACTTACTTTAACAAAAATATTTTTGTTGGAACTTGATTTAGAAAATTTTGAGTAACCAAACCCACTTTTATCATTAAAGTACCTTTGTTGACTAAGAATATTTTTCAATCCAACTTGTCCCTTTTCATACATTTCAAGGACTTTTTTTAATTGAACAATTTGGAAGTAAAGTGAATCACAATTATTGCATACAAAATTTTATTTTTGTTCATTAATAATATTTTGTTTTTCATCCTTGAAATCATTTTCCAATGTCTCAATTTTTTCTTCTAAAGATGAAATATGTTTCTTTTGAGATGAAATGGTTTTGTACAGAATTTTATATTCATTTAAGAGTTCATCTATTATACCTTGTACATCATTATCATAAAGAGAAAATTCATTAGTAACCTCATCAATTTCGTCATTTGAATGATGTGAAGCCATTAATACAAGATTAACACGTTGATTGCTTTCGGAATCGGAAGATGAACTTTCTTATGCTATGTATGCTTTTTTTGACTTCTTATCTTTATTTCTCTTGAAATATTTCTTCTTCTTTTCAAGTGTAGGTCATTCACTTTTAACATGTCCATTTTCTCCACATTCAAAGTATGTAACCTTCATTGTTAGTACTTCTCTTTTTCTTTCTTTTCTTAGAACCTTTTCAATCTTATTGATAAGATTGTTATCTTCACTATTAGTGGATTCATCCTCTTGATTGCTATCATGATTTTTGATACTTGTATTAAAGCAATGTATTTTGATCTTTTACTTGGATTTCATGTTTTTCAATTCTTGCAAATTATGTCTCATATTCTTGAAGTTTTCCGAACAAAGTGGCGGAAGTCATTGTGGATAGATTCTTCTTCTCGGATATCATCGTCACGTTTGGTTGTCATTCCCTGGATAATGATCTAAACACTTTAAGATTAATTTTATCATTAGTTAAAGTCTTACCGAGTGCTTTCAAATGATTTGTCAAATGCACGGATCTTTTCTGCAAGTCGAGGATTGATTCTCGGGGCTGCATTTGGAATAACTTGTACTCTTGACTCAAGGTATTCAATCTAGATCTTTTAACTTTAGCGGTTCTTTCATGAATTTCTACCAATGTATTCCAAATTTCTTTTGTCGTTGTGCATGTTTAAATACGAAAGAATTCATCCATACTAAGTGCACCTTGAAAAATATTGATTTCCTTTTTGTCATAGAGGACTTTTTTCTTATCATCATTATCTCATGAACCTTTAGGCTTTGCCGTTCCAACACCGTTAACAACACTTGTAGGAACAAAAGGGTCACTTTGGAAAGCATCCCATATTTCTTCTCCTTGTGCTTCTAAGTGAGCCTTCAAGCGAATTTTCCAAAAATCAAAGTATTTACCACAAAACAACGGAGGTATGTTGTTACTATCACTGTCTCTAAAAACCGAGTTTTCATTTGCAAAAGCCATTCTGAATCTTTAGGAACAGGTTACCTATAAGTTTCTCTGATTCCAATTGTAAGTTCGAAGTGCACCTAAGAGGAGGAGTGAATTAGGATTTAAAATTTATCTGATTTTAGAATACTTGTTCTTATTTTTCTGGTTTAGTGCATGAGTTTATAAATGTGTTTCTTTCTTTTCTGGTTTATAATTTGTGATGAAAGCGGTAAATGCGGAAAAGTAAAGAACACAAAGATGTATCTTGGTTCCCCTCAAAGTCTGAGAGTACTCCAGTCCCCTTTCAACACGAAAGAGATTTCACTATTGTTAGACCTTTGTTACAACAGGCCAAACTGCCATAATTTACCAAAAACAGAATATTTGAAAAATTGAAAAAATTGAAAATTTGTCTATGTATTTGAACCAACCTTATGCAACATCTATTATTTTATCCAAGTAAATATATTATATTTTAAAGTGATTTAATATGGTTCAAACATAAAAAATAAATTTTCAAATGCATGATAAAAATATTTTGTTTTAAAGCTAGAAATAGTGAGATATTTTCAACCAAATGAACCATGCATGCAAGTGAATTTTGGAGATTATTTTGAGCATTATTTTATCAATATATATTGCATGCTTATACCTCAATTAATTAAGATCAATGCAATTCTTCATAATGTTGCAATCTTGGTCCATAACCATATTGCTTCATAATGCTTTTTCTCATCCTCAATAAATTAAGATCAATGCAAGTCTTCATAATATTGCAATCTTGATCCATAGCTATATTGCTTCATGATAATTTTTTTTTCATCATTTGATATATGCACATATCAGTTTTCTTCATCAAAACATAATATTGAAGAAACTTGACTTCACATTAAGTACTTGAAGTTGTGTTTAAAAATGGCAAAAATGTCTGTACCCCGCAGATATCTGCGAATAAAATATGTCATGGGTATGGGGCGGGTAGTTTAATAGATACCCCGCGGATAAAATAAATATATATTTAAATATCTGTTTATTAATGGATATGGATATGAATTTAATATTACTCGTGTTTGCATATATTTGTATCCGTTAATAAATTATAAAAATTACTTAAATATTATTAGTTTATTATACTCTATCTTTTCATCTTCTAAAAAACTAAAAAATTAGTCTTTTAATTTCTTTCTTTTTTATATTTTTTTAAGAAAACCTTTATATTTCATACAAATTTTATTGACCATTTCTTATTTAAGATTCTTCTACACAACATACCTCATTTCAACAATTCCATCGTCTAACCAACTAGTACCTCTTTTTCCCCTTCCAACCAGTGTCACCCTTTCTACTTCTTTGTTGTTCGCTCCTCCACCATAATTCACATACAATTTCATTTTTTTTAAAATGAAAATGTATGGATATTATGCTTTGATGAAAATGAAGGAAATTAATGTGATAAAATTTTGATGTTAACATAAGGGAGATTTGTATCATACTATGTGATAATAACGTCTTGTGTCTTTAAAAGAAGCTGAAAATATTTTTTTGAAAACATAATTTTTGATAAAAAAAGTATTGTCCATGGATATCTGTAAATATCTGTGGATACCTTAAAACTCGTGGATTACCCGTTTAGCGGATATTCACAAGAATATGGGACATATATGGATATCATATTTATCTAATCGGATAGATACGTATATCATACTATTCGTCTCTATGGATATCCATTTACATCCCTAGTTGTGTTACGAAATCTTAGACAACAGTAACTGCACTTGATGAGCAACACCGAAGGACAACCTCAACAATAAAGCATGTGAGGGAAAATAACAATGGGTAATATCACGAAGATAGAAAGATTGATTTATAGTAGGTGTCACATATTCCAAGTAGAGGGAGCACTCACATAAAAATAGTTGAATGAAACAATATTTATGTAGACCACAATTTTATGGTCTGTCGAATAGTTTTTTTATAAATATTATAATTTGATGTATGATTTAGGACAATCAACAAAAAAACAAGCTACTTTACGTATATTTATCCCACTTTGCATTACTTTTATGCATTACATATGTTAGTGGCTTAGAATCCTCACACATCGTACTTAACATTATTTGAAGTAGTTAAAAATGTATTACTGAGAAACATAATTTATCCTTCGGCACAATCATTTAAATAAAAAGGAATTATTTTTTAGAGTTATTAGTCGATCTCTCAACTAACTCTTAAGTTCAACAACAAGTTTGGTAAAACCATTGGAACTTTACGGTCTCAACTATTGAAAAATTTCATTCATCGTTTAAGATTACACTTGGCGTATGCACCTGTTTTGTGAAATGAATGTTAGAAACATGGATCATCCATCATAACCATCAAGGAAGATTTCACTCCAACAATGATCTAATGGACCTCTATAAATATTGGGAATGCAAACATTTGTGGCTCCTCTCGTTACTCCTAAAGGTACACCAATTAATCTATTGTAGAAATTATTGATAACGACAATGTCTTTTATTATACAATATTTTGACATAGGGATATATGAAAGCATGTATCTGGTATATAAACAACTTACTGACATTATGAGACATTGCTTCATAATAGGGTCCAACATGTCTAAGAGTTAGAGGTCAAACGAGCCAATTATAGTGAAAGTTCTATCACATCTACCATACAAGGAGTTCAAGGAAATAAATTTAAAGCATACATTCTACTTAAAGTTATTATTGTTGGGGGGAGATACTATGAGCATTGATACATAGTGTATGACTAGGCACCTTTGTGAGAAACACACCACTTATCCACCTAAAATCTTAAGGTGATAGGTGAGTAGGTTCTCCCACTTATATATGCTTAAGTCTCCACATTCATATCCAATGTGGGACTATTTCCCCACTTACTCACACTTGCTATATTATTCCAACAACCCCCCCCCCCCAAGTGTTAGTCCATAATACACCCTCACTTGTACCGCCATTGACATCTTGCAACGGAATACCACTTCCTGGGCGCATTTAGATACAAGTCTCTTCTGGTCCCTTTCTCGAACCAAAGGCTCTGATACCATTTGTTGGGGGGAGATACTAGGAGCATTGATACACAGTGTAGGACTAGGCACCTTTGTGAGAGACACACCACTTATTCACCTAAAACCTTAAGGTGATAGGTGAGTGGGTTCTCCCACTTATATATACTTAAGTCTCCACATTCCTATCTGTTATACCCTAAAATTTGTCCTCTCATTTCTCAAGACATTTCTCACAAAGATCTGCAAAAGCTCAAGCTTGCACCAGTACTGACTAGGTTAAGCCATCTCCTCAACACTGATACCTCAAGATTAGGGTTTGAATTTGCATAAGGACAATTGGACCTCTAATACTTCAAGTGGCGTTCTTGGATCATTATGGACCTTCAAGAATGCTCATGTCAAGTTTTAAGTCTTCTCAGTCAATTGACCAAGAGACCAAAAATCAGATGTACTGATGAAAAAGTCAATTGTAGCACCAAAAGTCAAACTTTAACTTTTTGGTCAACATTAAGTCTCAAAGACCAAATTTCATCAAAAAAATTCGAAAATATGAAACTTGATCATCAAGAAATCAAGAAAGTCAAAATTCAATCTGAAAATTCAAACTCTTCAAGACTTAGAAATTTTTTTGTGTTTTTTATACATGATAGTTTCATTTCTTCATGCCAACTTTTCACCATGATGCAAGATGATTCAAGGAAAACTTCCAACATGAAAGTTGTAGATCTCAATGAGATCTAAAACTTTGTATGGTAGGACTTTTTATAGAAATGCTTGTATTTTGAGTTATAAATTCATGAAGTCATGGCATTTTTTAATAAAAGAGAAATTTTCAGCAGTTTTGGTCAGGATTTTATCCCAACTTCTTACCATTTTTTCACATAGTTGTTTACCGTGGTTTTTGGTAAACAGCCGCTGATCTCCAAAAAGGAAAGTTCTTTTTGGTTTACTTACGGGATCGATCAGATTAATCCCAGAACATATGCTAATTTTTATGTAAGACAGATAAGCAGGAAGAACGCACGTTCGACCCAGAGAAAAGATGTTTGAGATTTTGGAAAAATAGACAGGAAAGTAGAAATGCAGGTAAAGAAGCAAGGAAGATAACTTTGCAAGATAATATTAAAGCAATGTAAAAGACTTTCATTAATAAAAAGAGGTGTCTCCAACGTACATTTCTCAGTTTTATCCTTTCTCACGCAGCGGTTACTTGGATAATGTTTGAGTGACTAGTACAATAGGTTGAACACCCTTTACAAAATACACAGGTTTCCTAATTTATACTAAAAAATAAGTAACCTCGAGGGATCATTCTGCGCTAAGATGAAGACAAGTGTCTTCTGCATGTCCCTCGACCTATGGCTTTCAGCCACATTTCTTCTTCTTAGCCGCTGGCGAAACTGTCTTTCCCTCCAATAATTCAAATTCAAATATCCCTTGTATCACGTGTCAAAGCGAGGGTATTTGCTCCCAGTCGAAGGACATAAGTCTTCTTCAGTTGAAAAGACCTGAGGGTGAGCCCTGGTCGAAGGCTCAAATATAACTTAGATCTTTTTTCTTAAGTTATTCCATACGTCGAAACGTTCTTCTTGACTTGGTTCATTCCAGTTTTTTGGTCTAAAAGACCAAATATAGTAAGTGTCGAATTTGGGAGCCAACAAATTTCCCCCTAATAATGTCTATTTCGATGCTCAAAGAAATAGCCATTCTTTGATCTTTCCATTCGACACCTGCCTTCCTAGTTATCCACAAGGTTTTGACGTGTGCTTTTCGTCTTCCGACAACTGCTGCTCTTGAGAAAACCATCATTACTCTTTTCCCAAGATGTATTTTCTAACTGCTGTTACCACGCTTGCCATGATGACCATATTCCTATAACCTAGGCAAGCATGTCAAACATTTCCCAACGTCTACACGGTAACCGCTTTACACTTCGCCACGTGCCACACTATCTGTAAAACATTAAATGGCCTTGACGAGACATATCCCTCTCTGAAGGCTATAAATACTTTTGAGCCTTTCTATTTGGAACTTTTACCATTTCCAGCATTTCCAAATCTCTCGCTTTCAAACACTTTGTACTGTCAACTTCGTTTTCTCCCAAATCTTCAACAATGGCTTTCCTCTTCAATGCACCAAACAATCCTCAACCTAAAAATGCTGATGATGTCCAAAACCCACCAGAGGTCTTTTCCACTAACCCTTCTCCTTCCTCGATTGATCGGTACGTTGCTGAACCCATGACGAGGGAGTGCCGAGAAGCATATGATTCTCATCTCCTCATTCCCATTAGATACAGTGGAGACATGTATGCTATGTCTGGTCCTTTGTCTTCATGCGTCGAAAATCCCTTGAAGAATCGCGCCTTCTTCCCTACTCACCCAAGGATCAGACCCATAGGTTGCGCAAAGAAGCCTAGGGATGACCCTGAAGACGCTACTCCGACCAACCAGCAGCACGCTCAGACTACAGAGGATATCAACCTCCAATTCATGAATAAAGGGAACCGAATCTTTCGATCAAGCCCTAACCTCTCCTATGAGTATTCAGACTGGTTGAATAAAATGGAGAAGACACAAGCTTCCGTCTGGAAGGAAATGGGCATTTATGACTTGGTGATGATGTCGAAGACATGATTGCCTTATTGTCCCCTCATGCTGGTATCTTCACTGTATTTCTGGGATAGCGCACATTTCACCTTTCATCTGCCCTGTGGGATGATGACCCCCACTCTATTCGACATAGCCGTAATTACCGATCTTCAACTGACTGGCAACTATTTCGACCCCGGGGACTTGTCTGAAGATGCTATTGGGTTTGCAGCTGTAAAACCCACCTACACCACCTTTATCAACCACTTCCATGACAAAGCCTCTAGTATTGTGTCAAAGGTGGAGCATATAACCTTCTTGGCTATGTGGTTGTCTCGTTTTGTTTTTTGCACTAAGTCACTTCAGGTGACGAAAAAAATGCTTACGCTCGCGACGCAACTTCACCATAAATATCCCCTTTGCCTGGCTGAATTGATTTTGGCCAATCTGTATGAGTCCATCAGTAATGGTGTGGCTCAACTTAAGGTTATAGGGGACAGGGGGAGCCTGCTGCTATCTGGCCCTTTTTGGCTTCTCCAGCTTTGGATCAATGCCACCTTTGAATCTTTTCTTCCTCAGAAGAATAAGATTAACGAAGAGGCCCCAGAAATTCTGAACAGGAGGGTCGAAGGCACCAGGCTTGCACTGCTGACTCCTACTGATGAAGGCCAACAATTTCAGAAGGCTTTCACAAGCTTCATGATGATGTTTGCGGAGCGAAAATGCTTTGTTTCGACCATGGCTCCCTTTGTCAGTCGAAAAGTTGGTCCAAAATGGTTCACCAAACCATTTCCTTCGAATGAGGAGGAAGACATGACTGACGAATACGTGAGCATATGGGAATCGTTTCTTCGCCCCAGGATCATGCCATTGAGGTTCAAGAGTTCAAAAAATCAATTGATCTTGATCGCTTATCAACCAAACCTTGTCTCTCAATAATTTGGTATTGTTCAGTCACTTCCCTCACCCATTTATCCTCGAGAGAAGCTGCTATTATTTTACAATGCAGACTACTCAGAAGATGCTGCTACCAAGCATATTGGTAGGTACACCGGTCGAACTATACTGACCCTGTTCGACTTTAACCTCAATTTTTTGAGTTTTGTTAATTTTGAGGGGTGGTGGAAGCAGTATTATGACGAAGAGTTCTTTGATGAGAAGGACTTCTCCCACCACCTTCGTGAGGCGTTTAAGCTGGTTCTCGACAAGATCAAGAAAGGTATTACTTATTTTCTTTCTCTTCACTTCAAATTTGTCATTTGACGCTCTATTAACTTCAGTTTTCTTGTCTTTTATTTACCTGTCAAGAGGACCACTTCGAAGAAGACTGCTGAGAGCATAAAAGGTGGAGATTCTACTGTCAACCCCTCTCCCAAGGTATTAACTTTATTCCATACCCTTATTTTCTATGATTGTCTGACATGGGTACTGATTCCTTTGACTTGTCCTTTTGGGTATTCAGAAAATTACCCCCAAAAAACAGAAGGTCCAGGAAATCCAAATCTCTAGCGATGAAGAGGAGGAGTCTCCTCGTGTTCCTTTGCAGAGACGAAGGTTAAAGAAACCCATTCTTGCCGTTGAAACTCGTCCCAAAATTAGGATTAAGACTACAGCTGGGAGGCCTCCGCCTATAGTTATCAACGAGCCTACTGAACAGGAAGTAATTGCCAGGCTAAACAATCCTAGCGAGAGTGATAACTCCAGTCCCGGTGCTGAGATCCCAGTCCAGGTATTTACTTCGACAGACCATCATTTATTTCTCGACTCCCTCTTTTTTCTTTATGAGGATTCTAAAAGAAACGGACTTCTTTTATTTTCCAGGACACTGCTGGCACTTCTCAACGAGTTCCTACTCTTGTCGAAGGCTCTGTCACCCTCTTGAATAGTGAAGGAGAGCCTGCTTATAGGCCTTCTTCAGTGAAAGGCTCTTTCATGAGTTCAGCTGATGAAGCAAATCAAGCTTCTGAACCTCGGCATGAAACTATAGAGGAAGCCAATGAAGAAGAAATTGTAGGGAATCACGAAGAGACTAGGGCTCCGTTGGTCGATGTGCAAGAGAATGAAGAGGAAAGGATCCTTGTTGCTGAGACTGTGACAGCAAGGGAGGATGAAGGGATCCCAGGAGCTGATGGCGGAGAAGGTTCTGCTGAAGGAAACCAGAATCCTCCAGGCACTGAAGCAATTCCAGATCGAGTGGCCAACGTGGTTGTTACTGCCAACGAAAGTGTCCCTTCGACGGGATCCAGAACCAAGGAGGAT
This sequence comes from Vicia faba, assembly GCA_948472305.1. Taxonomy (NCBI): domain Eukaryota; kingdom Viridiplantae; phylum Streptophyta; class Magnoliopsida; order Fabales; family Fabaceae; genus Vicia; species Vicia faba. Next base: position 334,102,409 of record OX451739.1, on the reverse strand, counting down.
TTGGCCTTGCTGAAACAGCAAAATCCTTTAAGTTATCTGACTTCAATCCTAGAAGGCTGAGAAAGTTCCTCTGATCATAGCGCCTCAACTGCATCTGGAAGATCTACTTCGACTTCTCCTCTTGACGAGGCTCTTCAGAAGGTTAAAGCACAAATAGTCAAAAGAGATTTGATGTTAACTTTAGAGGGGGGACCAGTGGCTCCTTCCTTTTTGAAGACTATCCTGAGGGATATCGATCTCCTCGTTGCTCCTCCGGACGTGGCCAGTGTAATCTTGGACTTACTCTCCATTGTTGACCAAGTATCAACGGATTATAACCGTCAAAGGACCCTCAATCGTGATATTAAAGAAGCCAATGGTCATGTGGCTGCTGCCTGGCATGCTGCTACCGAATCAGGTTCTAAGGTAAAGGATTTGTCGAAGCCCCAGGAGGCTAGACAAAAAGAGGTCGAAGAGATAGATCAAGACACTGCTCAATTGAGGGTGCAGATTGTAGAGTTGGAAGCTAAAATTGCTGCCAACGACAAAAAGAAGGAGGAACTTCTCGCTGTTAACACTGAATCAGAGAGCCAAGAAGAACTGGATGAAGGGTTAAGGCACGCTGATCGAGCCCAATCTCTTAATGCTAAGCTTGAGACCCTCCATCAACCGAAGGCTCTATGTGATCGACGCCTAGAATTGAAAAGAATCAAGTATCTTCAGATTAAGGCCAATATCCCCTTTTAAAATCATGTTTTTTTCCTGTATGTAATCACTTGTTTGTAACGATTTCAGAGCCATTTTGGCACTTTTAATGAAAATTTAAGTTTCCATTTTGGCATTCTCTATTCAACAGTGACTATATATTACTTATTTTTACCTCTTGAAGCATAGGTCTATATGCTTTCAGGTATTTACCATTCGCCTTCAAAAGTCTTTGATATTCGCTTAACTCTTCAATCTCATAAGTTCCACCAGAGAAAGCCTGGATAATCTTAAAAGGTCCCTCCCACTTAGGAGACCATTTTCCCAAATTCCTATCTTTTCGATCCATCAGAAGAATTACTTTCCAAACTAGATCTTCAGGCTGAAATGTCTTAGATTTCACTCTGCGATTATAGGATTTCTCAACTCGCTTTTTCTGAAGTCTCAAAAGATCCAGAGCTTTCAATCTTTCTTCGTCTAGGTCAACTAGTTCGTCTAACATCATACTCCAATAGACTTCAGAAGGGATCTCATGATGTATCTGAATCCTTGTCGCCTGCAAGTGGATTTCCACTGGTAACACTGCATCATGACCATAGGTTAGGCGAAATGGTGTTGTTCCCGTGGCTTCTTTCGGACAAGTTCGACAAGCCCATAGAACTTGGTCTAGCGTCTTGTGTCAGTTCCTGGGTTTCTTTCCCACGTGTTTCTTTATCAAACTGATCACCACTTTATTCGCTGCTTCGACCTGGCCATTAGCTTGCGCATAATAAGGTGTAGACGTTAATAGTTTAAACCCCATTTCCGCAGTAAAGTCTTGCATCTTTCGACCAGTAAAGACTGACCCTTGGTCTGTAGTTATTGTTTTGGGAATTCTAAATCTATATATGATGTACTTTTGAATGAATTCAATGACATTCTCTTGGTCCACATTGACTAAAGGGATTACTTCAATCCACTTAGTAAAATAATCAATGCCCACCAATATATATTTCTGGCTTTTAGAAGATGATGGTCGAATTTCTCCAATAAGATCTAAGGCCCATCCTCTAAAAGGCCAAGGTTTCACAATCGAGTAAAGTTCGCTTTCTGGCACATATTGAATACCCGTGTGTATTTGACATGCTTGGCATCCTTTTGCAAACTCAACACAATCTTTTAACATAGTGGGCCAATATAATCCTTGTCGAAACAATAACCATTTCATCTTTTGGCCTACTTGATGTGCTCCACATGCCCCGGCGTGTGTGGTGGAAAGAGCTATATATGCTTCTGTCTCACTTAGGCATTTCAGGAGCACACCTTTAGGAGTCTTCTTGAATAATTCATTTCCCATCAACACATAAATCAGTGCTCTATACTTTATCTTTCGTTTTGTCAAAGCCGTTGGATTTTGTAAATAATCCACTACAGGCTTTCTCCAATCTTGCTCTGTTAGATTGTCTATGAACAAAATTTCAAAATTTTCGTGATCATTGCATCCCAACGTTGTGGTCCGTAAATCCAATGGAGATAACTTAGTGGAAGTTACTCTCCCTTTAACTTCGGTTGCTTGTTGCAGCCTGTCTTTCGACACCTTATACCCGGAGGCAATCTGTGCTAAGTCGTTAGCTACCTGATTTTCCAATCTGGGTATGTGTCGAATGTTAACTACTTCGAAGTTCTTCAACAACCTTATAGCTATTACGAAATACATGATTAGATTTTCTTTTATACATTTATATTCTTTCGTAATTTGTTTTAGGACTAACTCTGAGTCTCCCATTATTTCGACCTGAGTTTCCCCCAATTCCAACAGGATTTTAAGGCCTGCGATTAACGCTTCATATTCAGCCTCATTATTAGAGAAATTCCCATCTATTTTGTACTTAAATGTTATTGGAATTTTGTTTGGAGAAATAATAAGGACTCCCACTCCAGTTCCATCTTTATAACTAGAACCATCAAAGTATAGTTTCCAAGGTTCGATCTCCAAATAATTTAGTGAATCCTCTTGTATAGAATGGTCGACTATAAAGTCTGCAACCACTTGACCTTTCATAGCCTTGAGAGGCATAAAGGTTAATAAGTACTCAGTTAATGCAAGTGCCCATTTGCCAATTCTACTGTGCAAAATGGGTTTCGACAACATATATTTAAAAACATCAAGATGAGACGAAACATAAACATTAACTGGCTTTATATATTGCTTAAGTTTTGTACATGAAAAATAAATACATAAACACAGTTTTTCAACCTCGTTATATCTGGTTTCTGCATCGTTTAAAACTCTATTGAGGTAGTATATGGGCCTTTCGACACCATGCTCATCCTCTTGAGCCAGCATGCTCCCTAAAGTTTTATCAGACACAGCTATGTACAGTCTCATATTTCTACTTCGACAAGGAGGCACCAAAATAGGTGGTTTGGTGAGGTACTCTTTGATTTTGTCGAAGGCTTCTTGATGTTCTTGCCTCCATTCAAATCCTCCTTTGTTGAGTCGAAGTAGTGGCTAAAAGGCTTGCATTTTCCCACTGAGGTTAGATATAAATCTCCTCGGGAAATTTATCTTCCCAAGTAAGGATTGCAATTCCTTTTTGTTAGTTGGCGCTTTGGCTTGCAAGATAGCTTTGGTCTTGTTTTGGTTTATCTCAATTCCCTTTTTATGGACCACAAAACCTAAGAAATCTCCCGCTTTGACACCAAAAGCACATTTTAGAGGATTCATCTTCAGGTCGTAGCGTCTCATCCTCTCGAAGGATTGTCGAAGATGATCCATGTGAGTCTTCCCTGAAAAAGATTTTACAACAATATCATCAATATAAATCTTCATGAAAGTGTCAATAAAATCATGGAAGATCGAATTCATGGCTCTCTGGTATGTTGCCCCTGCATTCTTTAGGCCAAAGGGCATCACTACCCATTCATAAGTGCCTAATGCCCCAGGGCAACGAAATACCGTTTTCGACACATCTTCTTCAGCAATAAAGATTTGATTATATTTAGAGTAGCCATCATGCATACTCATGTACTCGAAACCAGCGGAAGAATCCACTAGCATTTCCTCCACTGGCATTGGATATTCATCTTTGGGTGTTGCAGCATTCAGATCTCTGAAATCAATGCACACCCTTAAAGTACCATTTTTCTTTATAACAGACACAATATTTGCAATCCATTCGATGTACCTGGTCGTTCGAATGAACTTGCATCTCAGCAGCCTTTTGACTTTCGTTTTGATTTTTGATAAAATCTCTGGTGCAAACTGTCTTGGAGTCTGCTTAACGGGCTTCTTTCCAAGCTTTATTGGCAACTGCAGTTCTACCAAACTTTTGTCGAGACCAGGCATCTCGTCATAATCCCACGCAAAGCAATCCTTGAACTCTGTTAATAATTGGATCATTTCGACCCTGAGTCTTGGATCCATTTTTGTGCTAATATACGTTGGCTTTGTTACAGGACCTTCGCCTAGATTTACCTCTTATATAGGATCTTGCGCTAACATTTTAACATTTTTCGCTAGCGAGTCCTTTTCGAAACCTAGAGGTTCATCGTCATAGATGGCGTCCAACCTCTGATCTCGAAGGTCTTTCTTTCCTAAGTCGGGAGGCTCTAGGTCAAAATCTTTCCCAGGTCCTGTCTTCGGAAGGACTTGTTCATTGGCTTCGAAAGCCATATACTTAACTTCAGCCTCCAAGGCCGCTATCATTATACTTTCGGCCATATACGCCAAATTTTTTTGCAGAGTTTGTGACTCAGTCATCATCACCAAACTCGCTTCCCCAGTCTGTTGGCCGTATGTCATCAACTCCTCCAAAGTCGATGTTGGATAAGTCTTCTCTATCCCACTGAAAGCCGTAGTCAGAGTGTAGATATAGGGAGCAGAAGGCATTAGGAGTTGGGGTTAAATTAAACTCAGGTGGATTGCATGGCCCTATATGAGCTAAATTTCAGTCAAAACTATTTTTTCTGACACTGTTGATTTCAACTAAGTAATAACTCTGATCTGCTTCAACATTTTCCACAATGTCGTTGGGGCGCCATATTGTGACCCTTTGGTGCATCAAAGATGGCACTGCTCCAATGCCATGTATCCACTCTCGACCTAAGAGCAGATTGTAGTTGGGTTTTGCTGAAATCACCATGAACATGGTGGGTTGGAGTATTGATCCTACTTTGAGGTCTAGCTGTATGACACCCATTGTGGTGCCAATTCCCCCTTCATAGTTGGACAAGACCATGTTATGTGGCTTTATGTCAGCATCTCTCTTGCCTAACTTTTCCAGCATGAATTATGGTATGATATTGATGGTCGCCCCACAATCAACCAGAATTTTATTTATAGTTATCTCCCCTATCTTTGCTCTAATGAACAGGGGTTTCAGATGGCTCTTCATTGCCTCTGTTGGTGGCTCAAAAAATGCGTTATGTTCTTCTACGCAGCCATTGTTCATTACATAGTAACATACTGGCTTGTGTCTAGCCATTTCTTATTCAACCATTAGGTCAGTTTCTTCGACTTCGACCTCACGGTTGTATTCTTTAGGTAACACGGGTATGACATTCACCATGATGTCTAAACTGCCACTGGAATCGGAGTCGTCTTCATCATTCGACCCACATTCTTCCATCTAAGGCATAGGATTTCTTTCTAGAGGCTTACTTTGTTTCCTCTGCACATTAGTGCTAACCTCTGGATGAGGTCCAACTGCCTCTTTTTCGGCCTTTCGCCATTTTTGGAATCTTCTCCACTGCGAACGAGACATAGGATTTTTCCTTTGTAATTGCTCGACACATGGGTCATTTTATTCGACGCAGAAGCATGGTACTCCTTTCTGTAATCTAAAGAAGAACCTCTTGGCATGTCGAACGCCTGCCATCTCTCTTCATTTGGCCTCTTTCTTCCCATGGTGTTTAGCCAAGTATTTGTAGGCACATTAGTTGGAGGCCTAAAATTTGGTGGCCTTCTTACCTGACTCGTGGGTCCTTGTTGATGCCCCCTTCTGGGGTCAAATCTGGTTTCTGAACCCATTTTTTATTGGGCATTGGTGCCCTGTTTTGCTTTCACAATCCGCATAGCATGTATGTGTTATGCGTCTTTCTTGTCGAAAATAGAGCTACATCTAGGGTATAGCATTACTTCCGATTTCTTTTTTTGGCACCTATGTAGAAAATCTGCCAGATCTTCATTCTCCTTTGGAAATGTCGTTTTGTTTACTTCTTCTTGTCGAATGGCTTCCTCTGAGGCTTTGGCACCAGAGACTTCAACCATGTTAACATGCATGTTGCTTTTGGCAACAAGGTTCATCTTCTGCATTTTGGCCTCTAGATTCTCTGTCGAACCTTTTACAGCAGCCAAATAAGAACCTGTGGTGGTTCTTTTGCTGGAGCTCTCAACAACTCCTTTGCTTTTGTTTGGGTCTTCAGTAACCCGTTTAATCAGTTTCAGGCTTTCAACAGGCTTCTTGTTCGACCCTTGGGCAACTTCCTTTTTCAAATCTAGGCCTTCAGTGGCCTTTCTCACCCCTTCAATAGTTTTTCTGGAGATGTTTCCAGTGAAACTTCCAAAGATGGGTTTTGTGATGAAATCTTCAGAAACTTCCACCATGTGAATCCCAACTGGTTCGGCATAATGTGCCTCCATATGCAGTGGGTTTGTGTCGATTTTCATTGCTGGCTTATCAGCAAATTTCAGCCTTCCTTCCTTTAGCGCTTGTTGAACGAGATCCATGAAAAGGAAACATCGTGAGGTTTTATGTCCCAAAAAATTATGGTATTTACAAAAACCTCTTTTCTTTTTCTGTTCTAAAGGAGGCAATTTTTCCCCTGGGGGCACTATCATCTGGACATCTTTAACTAATAGATCAAATACTTTGTCACATTTGGATATGTCGAAACTATAAGTTTTCTTAGGAAATTTGTCGCTGTTTTTCTCAGGCTCTACATGATTCTTCCCATTTGATGGCACTAGCAATTTACAAGAATATGGTGGTCCTTGTTTTAATTCTGCTAAATTTATTTCGCCTTCTTCGACATCTATAGGATCACTAGATGTCTCTGGATCATTATCATCCATTTCGACATAAGCTACCATTTCTCGTCGATGAGTTTTGGCAGCTTTAGCTTTCTCAGCTTTAAGGCGTTCTACTTGTCGAACTCTATCAGCCAGTTGGGCCATATCTCTTAGGTATTGTGTATCTAACTTTTTCCTAATCGAATAGTCCAGGCCCCCTGCTGCTATTTCGACCAATTCATGCTCAGGCACTTGGGTAAAGCATATGGATTTGATTAATCGAAACCTATTTAAATATTCATCAATTGGCTCTGTAAACCTTCTCTTCACACTAGCCAATTCTTTTAGACTTATCTTGGTTTGACCCATGTAGAATTGTTCATGGAACAATCTTTCCAATTGGTTCCAGTTGTGGATCGAATTGGCTGGGAGGGTGGTGAACCAAGTGAAAGTATTCTTTGTTAGGGAACTTGGGAAATATTTGATTCTAAGACTCTCGTTGTTTGCTATTTCCCCGGCCTCGATCAAATATCTAGCCACATGTTCGACAGTGGACTCTATCATATCCCCTGAAAATTTAGTAAACTTTGGAAGATTTCCCCTAGGTGGTAAGTTTGTTTGCAGAATATATTCTGACAATGGGGATGTAAAGTTTGGTTTGTGAAAACCAACGTTCATCCCGTTTTAAAGCATAATCCTTTCGATCATGGCAGTTAAATATTGTTCGTCCCATAGTTTTGGTGTCGAACTTGCTGTATTAATTCGTCAGCGTTTTGGTTTCTATTAGCCATTGTGATCGGTGGATTTAGAACTGACTGTTTAACGCTGGTTCGTGAAATGTTGCGGAAGCAAGAGTCGCCACTGTCTTTTATTTTCTCCAACATGGACAGGACAAAAGCACAGCAAAATTCCTTATGAGATTGTTTCTCGGTTCGGGAGGTAGATTTATAGAAAGGGAAGGTGTTAGCACCCTTTCTATCCATGGTTATCCATGGGCTCTTAGATACTTGCTCTTATGTTTTCAAAATGTTTGCTTATCAAATGTGAGTGGGTTTGAAAAAGTTTCTTTGAAAGATTTCGGAATAACTCTTGTATCTGTCCTCAAGAGTGTTTGAAAAATTTGTTTTTGAAAGCTTTTTTGAAAGTGTAATGTGAAAAGAGTTTAGATTCGTTTTTTAGAGAGCAAGTATCCATGAGTCATCTACCTATCCTAAGGAATTAGGCTGTGTAAATGTCTTTAAGGTGGTGCCATCCCACCATTGAGAGGTAGGTAGCACCACCGTTGGAGGTGTTCGGGTCAATTCGTTTGTAGAGACAGTGTGGTCACCGAAGCAACAGTAGGACACCTTAGAAGCTACCCTTATGTCCTAGATCCTTTTTTAATCCGAGGCAACCGTTTCGAGGAGACTGGATCTTAGACATAAGAGCGACCGCTAAAACGTCCTATACTCGACGACCACGTTTCAAAGGTAAGGCAACGAGTGAGGCGTACCCTAGAAGTGGTATCTGTAATTGTATGTTGTTTTCATGTTTAACAATTATCTTTGATCATGGCATTGTGAGCTACGCTTGTTTTTAATTAGCATACATTCTTTCATACAAAGTTAGAATTTAAGAGTGCGGAAAATTAAAAGACGGAAAGATAAAAGCTACGCTATTACAAGGCGCGGGTCTATACATCGCCAAAATACAAAGACCCGTTTTTGATAAAATGCGGAAATTAAAACCTAGTTACTATTACATCCAGAAAGCAGTTACATAATAATCACTAAAAGAAAATAAATGCGCGAAAAGAATTAATTGAACGTCCGAGGGTTTTGACCCTTTGCTTGAAATTAAATAAAATTAAAGTCTATTTAATTATTTAATTAAAGAAAAGTGTTTTTTTTATGTTTTTTGGTGTTTAATGAAATAAAGAAAAAGAATTAAAAGGAAATCCTAAATCTAGATTATTTTAATTATTAATGAAAAATATTAAGGTTAACCTAACTTAAGTTAATTAATTATTTACATATTTATTTACAAAAATAGCAATTAATAATAATAATAAATATTGAGGAAAATAATTAATTAAGAAAAAGATGAGAATGTCAAAAAAAAAACCTAATTCTATATTTTTTTTATTTGTTAAGAAAAGATTGAAATTTAAAACCTAAATTAAACTAAATTAGTTGTTAGAGTTTATTTACAAAAAATAGGTTAGTGGTGAAATTAATAATAATTAAATATAAAACATTTTTTTGGTTTCTGATTTTTTTATTATGAAAAATAATTAATGGTGAATTAATAAAAAAACAATTAAAAACAATTGAAAAGAATTAGAAAGGAAAAGAAAATAAAATCAAAAAGGGTGCAAACCAAGGGGGTTTCAGGCCTAAAGGGGAGGTTAGTTGAAGCAATTCTGGCCCATTGAAGCAAAGTCACGTTTGACTTTCAGAACTGTGTACACGCTCATTGACTGGAGTGCACCATGGATGTCATTCTGAGGCCATTGGATTGGATCTTGAAGCCACTTGGCAGGCTAGCGCATGAGCATGTATGGTGGAACGTTTGATGGAAGCTGCATGTGAACGCTTGAGGAAAAATAACAACAATTATATGGGGGGACCTGGGAATCGAACCCAGGTCCCAGCACTCACCAAGCCACGTCCCTTGCCAATTGAGCTATTGCGCGCGTTTGTATATACAATGGAAAACAAATATTATATAATAAAACAAAAGTTAATGATATAAAACAAAAAAATACGTGCGCAGTTTGAATGCTCCTATCACACCTTGCCATGCATGCTTCTTCTTCGTTCTTCTTGCAAAATATAAAATAAGTAGCGGGGGTTTTAAACCCCCACAAACTGAAACTGTGAAAAATAGCAAACACGCGCACAGATTAAATAAATTGAGCGCGAGGGTTTCAATCGATTCGTCTCGTTGCAAGGAATTTGTCTATACTGGTTTGATAGTCCAATTTTACAGCATATGCAAAGCCCCAATTTTTGAGCTCTGAAACCCTAAAACATGTTAATGGCAAATCACGATACAGAGCCTTATAATGCAATTGAATCATATCATTAGCTTCAGAAGGTTCCTGTGAATACAAAACAACCAATAATATGTATCAAATGCGCATGAATCATGATATGGAATTCAAGAAAATGTGGCAAACCGTATGGCTTAGGTTCTATGATTCTTTGCGCGTTTGGACTGATTCTTGATGCCAAAAGACTCCTGGAAGGTCCAGCAATGTGTTAGAATCCTTTTTATGCTTTGAAACATGCTGCAAGTATGATTTCAGTTTTCCAAATTTCTTGAGTTTTTTGCAACTTGGTTATGGAGCATGAGCAGCTTTTTCGTGTGTGTCTGAATTAGGTTAGGTTATGCATAAGTATGTGAAGCAAATTAGGTCAAAAATAAGCCCATGAATCCATGAATTGATGACTTGAATCTTTGATTGCTAATCATATCTTTTTTCAATCTTTTTCCATGGAAACTTTGCCAATTATGGAAGATCTTGTCTTGTTGATTGATGCACGAAATCCTTAGCATGTGTAGAGTATATTTGCTGCATAAAAAGATTTGACAACCATTATTTGATATTTTTCTACAATTAAAACTAATTAAATGAATTAATAAGAATAAAAATTCAATTAATTAATTAAAAATAAGAAAATAAATCATTTTAAGCTCAATGGGTCGTGCATAGGCTTTGGGTAATGGTTCAAGGAAGAATTTGAGGCCCATTAGCAAATTTGGAGCTTTTTAGGCAAAGTTGACTTTTCAAAATTCCCAAAATTTTCCCAACTTCTCCAATGCATATCTTGCTCAATTTTGAAGTTATGATCATGTTCTTGGCCATTTTGGAAATCTCTTGAAGTCCTCTAACCAATGCCTTTGGTCCCATGTCATTTTGATTTACCAATCTCAAGTTATGGTCTTTGACTTAAAGTGCCTTTTTGTTGACTTTTGAAAATGACCTATAATGTTGAAATTTATAACTTTTTGTGAGAGCATTTCTTGGACTTGGAGTGTGAAGATGAGTTTTAGGAAATGTCATTCTCTTCAAAATTAGCATTGGATGGAATTTTTCTGATAAACCATGAAGAAGTTATGCCTTGGTCAATTCGCAGTTGACTTTTTCAACTGTCCAAAAATAGAAACTTTTGCATCTTGAGACTTTTTGAGCCATGCTTTGAGAATCATGATCAAGAATTGATCCAGTGATGATTTTGGCTTCAAAATAATATGTTGACCAAAAATTTTGACTCTTGACTGTCAAATGACCATTTTGCCCCTACAGTTGACTGTGGAGCAATTAGGGTTTTTGACTGTGTAACTTGATGCTGTGAGTCTTAAAACTTGACATATGGATGCTTGACAATGTATATAGGCATATGGGACTTGATTGGACCCTTTAAAACCTCAATTTCTTTGCAAGAACCAAAACCCTAGTTTGATTGGCTTAGGAGGATGGTTGACTGTGCAACCTTTGAGAGGTTTTGAACCATGATCTTGCCAAACCTTTGAAGAATATGGGAGGGTAAATTTTGGGGTACAACAGTTTCCCCTGTTCAATCTTCTTAGACCTGAGGATGTTGATTGGTTGGCGTGCCTTTCGTAATCCGAGGGTAGAAGATGATTGAACACTAGAGTGCCCAGAAATTTGCACTCACATAGTAAAGTATCAGCAACGTGATGTAGGGAATGGGCTTACAGATGCCATTTGGAGAATAATGGATGGGAAGATGGGCTTATAGATGCCATCTGGAGATATGAAAGAACCTTGTCGGGAATGGGCTTATAGATGCCATTTGGAGACTGTTGGTATGTGAAGATGGGCTTATAGATGCCATCGGGAGGTTGTCGATCGCGTAAGAGATTCCTTAGCGAGGATTTGCGTACCTGAGAAAGAAAAATAATCACCTGGCCTGTTACAGGGGTTGATCTTCAAACTCTTTATGTAGATATGCCCTGGCTAGATACAGGTATCGAATCTTTAAATCCTTCATGCAGATGTGCCCTGGATAGATATAGGTATCGAGTCTACAATCAGTTACTCACAGATGTGCCCTGGCTAGATACAAGAATCAGATCTGGAATTAGTCGTCAACAGATACACCCTGGCAAGATACAGGAGTCGGATCTTCAAACTCTTCAGACGTGCCCTGGCTGGATACAAGAATCGAGTCCGGAATAGTCGTCAACAGATACACCCTGGCTGGATACAGGAATCAGATCTTCAAACTCTTCAGACGTGCCCTGGATGGATACAGGAATCGAGTCCGGAAATAGTCGTCAACAGATACACCCTGGCTGGATACAGGAATCGGATCCTCAAACTCTTCAGACGTGCCCTGGATGGATACAGGAATCGAGTCCGGAAATAGTCGTCAACAGATACACCCTGGCAAGATACAGGAATCGGATCTTCAAACTCTTCAGACGTGCCCTGGCTGGATCAAGGAATTGAGTCCGGAAATAGTCGTCAACAAATACACCCTGGCTGGATACAGGAATCGGATCTTCAAACTCTTCAGACGTGCCCTGGCTGGTTACAGGAATCGAGTCCGGAAATAGTTGTCAACAGACACACCCTGGCTAGATACAGGAATCGGATCCTCAAACTCTTCAGACGTGCCCTGGCTGGATACCGAAATCGAGTCCGGAAATAGTCGTCAACAGATACACCCTGGCAAGATACAGGAATCGTATCTTCAAACTCTTCAGACGTGCCCTGGCTGGATGCAGGAATCGAGTCCGGAAATAGTCGTTCACAGATATGCCCTGGCTAGCTACATGTATCGAATCTGGAATTGCGACAGTTGATAGTAATCATCATTGTATTGACTTTTGCCCTGAAATGACAAAATGTTAGTTGTATGTGATGTCATGATGTGTGATGTCATGAGATGACTGAGATTTGTATGTTCATGATGCGTATATGCATGCTATAATGTATGAAGATGCGATGTTTATGAATGTATTTTTGTCTAGGAAAGTAAATCCTTGACGAATTCCGGGAAGTTAACTCCTGGGTTGATGTTGAAGAGTAGCGTTCCTTGTTTCCGCTGGGGATGATAGTTGTAAGAATACCGGTAGGAGAAGATGACTTCGTTGGTGAATAAACTCGGCGAATAGATTACTCTGCGGGGAGTGAGCTGCTGTGGGGAGAGAGGTACTTTGTTGAGATTGATGATAACTCCGCTGGGGATACCATTGATGAGCTCCGTTGGAAGATTTGATGAACTCCACTGGGGGATAGGAAGAGCTTCACCGAGGACGATCCTTCTGTGGTTATTGGCTGAGGATAACCCAGTTATATCCTGGTGGGGAAATGACCTTTGAATATAGTCCGGGAGACGTGTTCGCTCTGCAGGTGATAAGCTTCCAGAATCTACTGGGGATAAGCTTCTTGAATCGACTGGGGAGATTGATTGAATCTCCTGGGGAAACTTTTGAGATTGCACTGGGGAGTGGCTCCACTGGGGTATTCGTTATACCGCCGGGGAACAATCTTATATTAAGACTGCCGGGGATGCTTGTTAGGAATGGCTGTATACTCCGCTGGGGAATATTGAGATTTTCTGGGGATACCCATCTTCCTTAATGCTGATTGTAGGCTAACTCTGCTTGGGGAGAGTGTTGCTGACTTGCTGGAGATATTGTTCCTTGTTAGGGTTGATGGGAGACCAACTGCTTGGGATAATTGTTGAGTCTCATTTTACTCAGCAGGGAGTGAAGGTATTTGGGTTGCATTTTTCAGTTGAACTTACCTTGGTACCTTGATGGACAGGGCAATTAGATCGCTTAGACAACTCATTATTGCCCCTGTTTCTGATGTTACATGTAATTAATCCTTTGTTTCGCATTCAAATATTTATGAGTTAGCAATTAGTGTCAAATGCATATATCACAATCGAACATTGGACGTTCTTCGCAAAACAAAACAGAAAAAGAAAAAAAACAATTGGCAATTGGTCTGGAAAGTGAATTTGTATTGATTTTTGAATTTTCCCGTAAATAGGCGTTTATGTACAAGATGCTGACGTCCTAGTAAGAGAACGCCGCCGAACAACAGAGTTTATACAATTTGTACAAAGGAAACAAAACAGTTGTGTGAAAAGAATAATCCCACTGGGTTTCAACTCTGTTATCGCCTTTATATCTTCGAGCGTCTCATCACTTGGCTGCTCAGTTGAAGATGAAGCTGATTGATCGATGCTGTCTGAACCTGATTGTTGATACCAGATTCTGGTTGCAAGGTGATCCAATGAGACATAGTATTACGCTTTAATCCCTAACTTTTGCCTGGACCGCCCTTTCGGGTTTTCAGTCCACCGGGATACCCATTTTTGCCCAAGCCGCCTTTTCAGGTTTTCGACTTGCCGGGTGTACAGATTTTTTTCATTTCATCCCTTATTTTTGCCCGAACCCTTTTGGTTCGCCGGGAAGCCATTATTTTTGCCTAGGTGTGTCAACCTAGCGGGTCTTTTATCATGCGTAGTATCTTTTTACTATGTCGGCATTGGCGGGGTGAGGAAGGTCGTCACCATCCATGGTGGTTAAAATCATGGCTCCTCCTGAGAAGACATGTTTAACCACAAATGGCCCTTCGTACGTAGGGGTCCATTTGCCCCTGGGATCACTTTGGGGAAGAATGATGCGTTTGATTACCAGGTCCCCAACTTGATACTCTTGTGGTCTGACTTTCTTGTTAAACGCCCTGATCATCCATTTTTGGTACGTTTGACCATGACAAATAGCAGTGAGTCTCTTTTCGTCAATTAGGTTTAACTGATCAAGTCGAGTCTGGATCTAGTCGTCTTCGCTCAAATCTGCATCCTTCATTATCCGGAGAGAGGGTATCTGGACTTCCATTGGCAAGACTGCCTCCATGCCATAGACCAAGGAAAAGGGTGTTGCCCCGGTTGACGTCCTTGCTGAGGTACGGTACCCATGAAGAGCAAACGGTAACATCTCGTGCCAATCTTTATAGGTCACTGTCATCTTCTGCACAATCTTTTTGATATTCTTATTAGCTGCCTCTACAGCCCCATTCATCTTCGACCGGTAGGGAGAAGAGTTGTGGTGCTGTATCTTGAATTGCTCGCAGAGCTCAGTGATCATATTGTTATTAAGATTGGTACCATTGTCCATAATGATCCTTTCCGGGACGCCGTATCGACAGATCAGATTATGCTGAATGAACCGTGCCACGACGTTCTTGGTTACTGTAGCGTAGGAAGCTGCTTCAACCCACTTTGTAAAGTAATCGATCGCCACCAGGATGAAATGATGCCCATTGGATGCCGTAGGTTTAATCTCGCCGATCATATCAATGCCCCACGTTGCAAAAGGCCAAGGCGCTGTCAAGACATTCAGAGGGACTGGAGGAACGTGCACCTTATCTGCATAAATCTGGCACTTATGACATGTCCGAGAATGTTGGTAGCAGTCGGCTTCCATTGTGGACCAGAAATATCCCGCCCGAAGGATTTTCTTTGTTATGGTATGTCCACTGGAATGCGTTCCGAAGGTACCTTCATGTAGCTCTGCCATGATCTTTTCTGCTTCATTCTTATCCACACAACGCAGTAAGGTTGAATCATGGTTTCGCTTGTACAGAATGCCGTTGCTAAGGAAGAACTTCGTTGCGAACCTTCTCAGAATCTTTTTGTCATTGACAGATGCACCTTCGGGGTATTCTTGAGCTTCCAGATACCTCTTCACCTCATGATACCAGGGTTTTTCAGTTACTATCTCAGCCTCAAGATCACAACAATATGCAGGTTCATCCAGTTTCCAGATGATGATCCGGGGAGCCTCATTGTCCCATTTGACTTTGAACATAGAAGACGTCGTAGCCAGCGCGTCCGCCAACTGATTCTCCTCTCTTGGGAAGTGTTCAAAAGTTATCTCTGTGAAATGGGGAATCAATGTCAGCACACACTCTTTGTAAGGAATAAGGTTTGGGTGTTTCGTATCCCACTCGCCTTTAATCTGATTGATCACGAGAGCGGAATCTCCGAAGACACTCAGAAACTTGATCCTTAAGTCAATCGCAGCTTGAAGACCCATGATACATGCCTCATACTCTGCCATGTTGTTGGTGCAGTTGAAACATAGCCGGGCAGTAAGTGGACTATGAGTGCCTTAGGGGGATATGATCACAGAGCCGATACCGTTACCCAAAGCGTTGGAGGCTCCATCAAAGTGCATAGACCATCGGGATCCTTCCTCAGGTCCTTCATCCAGTCCAGGTACTTCACAATCAGTCACTATCATGATGCTCTCGTCGGGAAATTCAAAGTTCATTGACTGGTAGTCGTCTACTGCCTGGTGTGCCAAATGGTCTGCTAATACACTTCCTTTGATAGCTTTCTGAGTTGTGTACTGGATGTCGTATTCTGTCAAGATCATCTGCCATCTTGCTATTCTTCCGGACAAGGCAGGCTTTTCGAATATGTACTTTATTGGATCCATTTTTGAAATCAACAGAGTAGTGTGAGTCAGCATATACTGTCTCAGCCGGCGAGCAGCCCATACCAAAGCGCATCAAGTTTTCTCGAGCAGTGAGTATCGGGTCTCACAGTCGGTAAACTTTTTGCTAAGGTAATAAATGGCATGCTCTTTTCGGCCAGACTCGTCATGCTGCCCCAGCACACACCCCATTGAATTGTTCAGTACTGTCAGGTATAGTATTAGAGGTCTCCCCTCAACCGGTGGCATAAGAATGGGTGGTTCTTGGAGATACTCTTTGATTCTGTCGAAAGCGGCCTGACATTCATCGTTCCAACGTACTACCTGATCTTTCTTCAGCAGCTTGAAGATTGGTTCACAGGTAGCAGTTAGATGCGAGATGAATCGAGCAATGTAATTCAAACGTCCTAGAAAGCCTCTGACTTCTTTCTCTATCTTGGGAACTGGCATCTCTTGCATGGCTTTAACCTTGGCAGGGTCCACTTGAGTACCTTTGTCGCTCACGACGAAGCCTAGCAATTTTCCAAATCTTACCCCAAAGGTGCACTTGTTTGGGTTCAACCTCAGCTTGTACAACTTCAACCGGTCAAACAACTTCTGTAGATGGTCAAGGTGTTCCTCCTCAGTTTGAGACCTTGCAATCATATCATCGACATACACTTCAATCTCATGATGGATCATGTCATGAAATAGAGCAACCATGGCACGTTGGTAGGTTGCCCCAGCATTTTTCAACCCGAATGGCATGACCTTGTAACAGAAGGTGCCCCACTGAGTAACAAAGGTAGTCTTTTCCATATCTTCAGGAGCCATCTTGATCTGATTATAACCTGAAAAACCATCCATGAAGGAGAACACCTTGTGCTGAGCAGTATTGTCAACCAGAACGTCGATGTGAGGCAGAGGGAAGTCATCTTTAGGACTGGCCCTGTTCAAATCCCTGTAGTCGACACACATTGTGACCTTACCATCTTTCTTTGGCACCAGAACCACGTTGGCGACCCACTGAGGGTAAGAAGTCACTGCTAGAAACCCGACATCAAATTGCTTCATAACCTCAGCTTTGATTTTCTCGGACATCTCTGGACGCATACGGCGGACCTTCTGTTTAACCGGAGGGCATTCTTCCTTGGTAGGCAAGTGATGGACCACAATGTCGGTATCTAACCCAGGAATGTCTTCGTAAGACCAGGCAAAGATTTCCACATAATCATGCAACATCTGAATCAACCGTTGTTTCACACTGAGCTCCAGATTGGCACCAATCTTGACTTCCTTTCTATCTGCCTCAATACCCAAATTTACCGTTTCCACTGGCTCTTCATGTGGCTGAATGACCCTCTCTTCCTGGAGTAACAGTCTTGCAAGCTCTCCAGGCACTTCGCAATCATCTTCACCTTCGTCTTCGACTAAGTTGATCGGATTTTCGAAGTCATAACTGGCAGTAGCAGAGTCATTACCGGTGAGATCCAGAGTGGATTGAAACCTGTATGAGTGAGTGTGTGTAAATATAGCTGTTTTGCAATATATAAAGAAAGAAAGAAAGAAAGAAAGGGAGCACAAGATTCTAAATGCGAAAAACGTCCAATGTCTTTATTCATGATATATGGAAATGACAAGTAATAAGCCCTCACAAATGAAGCCACGGTGCCCCGGGTAAGACACCGGGCCATAAAGTTTCAATTTATTGTTCATTACAAATTAGAAAACAAAGGAATTCATTACTGTGTAACAAAAGTAACAGGTACGCAGTCTTTCGCGGTCCAATTGTTTAGTCCACCGTCGGTCGTCGGGCAGATCCAGCTGTTGAACTCAGAATCCTCCACTTCGTCACCATCCCTGATAGCATTTACTCCGTGATCGGGCAAGGGAGCTATCACCATATTAGGCTTCTCGGGCGCCTCGAACTGAACCTCTTTAGCATCAATAAGGTCTTGAACCTTATTCCTCAGGGCCCAGCAATCATCAGTAGAATGCCCCGGGCTATCGGAATGATAAGCACAGCGGGCGTTGGGATTATACTTCAGAGAGGTTGTGTTTACCACCTTCGGAGCTTCTCTGACGGTTACCAAGTTGGTCGATAGAAGTTGCGGCAAGATCTGCGACAAGGTCATACTCAGCCGAGTAAATTCTCTTTTGGGTCTCTCACCCCTTGGTTGGTTAAGTTGCCGAGGAGCGGCAACAGGCTTTGCTATTACCACCGCGTTGACAGCTTGGCAGCGTTCTGGTTTGTTTTGCCTTCTATGCCCATACACAACACTGGCCTCCTTTTTGAAAGGCTTTTTCTCAGAACTTGAGGACGCACCTTTCTGTATTTTCCCTGATTTCATACCAGCTTCTATCCTCTCTCCAGTCAGAATGAGATCCGTAAACCCTGCAGACGAATTACCAATGAGATGGTTGAAGAACGGCCCGAATAGGGTCCCTAAGAACATGTCCACTAGTTCACGGTCGGTTAATGGTGGCTGCACCCTGCCAGCCAGATCCCTCCACTTCTGCGCGTACTCTTTAAAACCTTCTCCCGATCCTAGCGACATACCCTGGAGTTGGGTACGTGTAGGAGCGAGGTCGGCATTATACTGATACTGCTTGTAAAAAGCAGTAGCCAAGTCCTCCCAGTTACGAACCTTGGTTCCATCCAGCTGATAGAACCATTCGAGATGAGTCCCTGAAAGACTCTCCTGGAAGAAATGGATCCATAAGTTCTTGTCTAAAGTATGCGGCTGAATCTTCCGCACATAAGATCTGAGATGTAGTTTAGGGCAGGACGCCCCGTCATACTTTGCGAAAGATGGTGCTTTGAACTTGTGTGGGATCACCACACCAAAAGACAGACCCAAGTCTCCAAAATCCAACCCCGGCACTTGTTGAATTTCCATGGCATTCAGACGATCCTCTAACTGCTTGTACTTGTCTTCAGCTGGAGGGTACTTCTCCTCATTGAAATCAGTCTCGTTGTCAGAGACCACCAGACTAGGAACCCTTCCCCCTTGGGGACTTCCTTTCCCCACAGAAGAACCAGCTTGATCAACCTCATTTTGCAGCGTGTTACCAAACCTCCGGCCAGTGTTGAATAGTACAGTTCTCTTCTTCTTCTTCTTGACCAGCAGAGCCTTCAATTCCTCTTGTCCTTGGGCCAAACTCATGATTAGCTCTTGGAATTGGGCGTTTTGGGCCTGGAGGGCCTTGATGGATTGCTCGGTAGATGATTCAGGATTCATGGTAGCTGCTGAAATAAACAGCGAAGAACATTAAGCAACCTGGAAAGAAGAGTACTTGTGATGCATATGATGAATGGAATGCGTATGATTTATGTTTTCAAAGACAATCGGGAATCAACTTTGTAAACAAAAAAGGAACACACTTTATTAGATTCAACTTTGAAACTTAAATTGTTCAACAGACTGCCCTTAGGCGTTACATAAAAGGGAAATAAAAATTGTAAAAGGACATCCAAAGCTCATTAGGGATCCCAGGGTCTCCTCTTCTCAGTACGGATGTAGTCATTCAAAGCTCTCTCATTCTCTAATTGCTTTGTCAGCTTCTGGATTTTCAATTCCTGCTCGTTGAACCTTTCCCGATAAGAATCCAGTTCTTCTTGTAGTTGCGCCTAAGACCTCTTTAGTGTATCAACATCAGTAGGTATCTGAGGAGGGAGAACAGTTGGAGGAGCCCCATCTCTGTCAGGATATTCAAGAATGATGGGTCTGGCAGCTTCGAATGGCATACTTAACCTCTGAGCACGGACGCGGACCCATTTGTAGTAGGCTTCCATAGGTAGAGAAGTCTTCGGTCCCAACTCTTGTGGGTCATCTTTGTGGATTCTGTCCCAAGCCTTGATGAACCTACGACGCAGCTCGTCACTATATACCTGAAACTCAAAACTGATGTGAGGCACCAACATCTCATGAGGCCCTGCTCTTCTGGCTCTTCCAAACTGACGGAGAGCTAGACATGGATTATAAGAGATTCCTCCTTGGGTACCAATCAAAGGAACATTTGGATATTCTCCGCAACGATCAATAACAGCCACCTCATCCAAACCTCTGAGAGTCCAAATGATGTCATTATCAGTGAGAGATATTAACCTATGAGCCCAACCTCTTCCTTCTTTGTTCTTCAGCACGAACTTAGGGAGGTGCGAAATAAACCACCTCACTAACAAAGGAATACAACACCACAGAGTTCCTCGTCTTCGGGCAGTACGAGCATAGAGTTGTTGCAGGATATCACCCAAAAGGGTGGCACAGGGTTCCGAGACATGAAAATCCTTATGGCAGTGACGTTAATGAAGTTATCAGGATTAGGGAACAAAACTAAACCATAGATTAAGAGAGCCAGAATGTCTTCATACGCCCTGAAGTCTAAGTCATTCCAGAAACTGTTAGCTTTACCAATCAGAAACTTGGCCAAGAAACCCTTAACTTTGCTCCTAGTCACCCAATTGTCCATTACCTCCTTGGTGGTCAAAGGAAGGGCTGCAGCAATCTCCTCAAGCCTAAGAGTCTTTTCCCAGCCAGTGAAGGGAGTCTGATCCAAGACAGGGATACCCAGCAAATCAGAGAACTCTTCCAGGGTAGGGACCAGCTGGAAGTCTTGAAAGGTGAAGCAGTTATACAAGGGATCATAAAACTGGGTCAGGACGCTCATCAGTTGTTGGTCCCACTTTGCCGTGACTAAACCGAGAAGAGAACCATGCCTCTGGATGAAGGAAGTGGTATTTGGAATTCTGCTAACCAATTCTTCAAGCAACTCAGGTGGGTGAACAAAATTGAACTGGATAGTGTTCCTTCGCATAGGCATCATGATATCCTACAAAACAGAGCAAAGGTGAAACCCTCTTGTCTTTGAAACGGTCAGTCCTTATGCAGGATGCATGCAATGTTTATGATGGCATGATGTTATGATAAAGCACACCACAAATATTCACAAAGGCAAACATGATAAGGCACACAAGTCACACAAGATAGCCCTTAGGGTTTAGGCCAGCATGGGGTCTAGGTATTACCCTCTTTCAGTTTGTTGGTTAAGACCTGTCCTATCAAAAGTAACCGGGTTCTAGAGAATCCCAATATCATTGTCTACCCTCAATCGGTCATAACTCCAGCATCGCAATCTTTTCTTGCGGCCAGAACCATCGCGAGAGTTTAGCCTCAATGGGCGTAGCATACTGCTACTGTTCTATTGGCCAAGTTGGGTCATTTAAGGTTCTAAGGTCGGTTGGTGCTTAATGACTCCTCAGAAGACCCATATTCTCCTCGTTGCGACACAAGGGATATCGGTACAGACCAAGGTGCCACACCAATGTAGCCACTGCTTCACCCGTGTCGGTCTACGCCGGACAGGTCCCTCACAGCTTATGCTACCTAACAGGGTATCCCCAGATCCGGGTTAGGATCTATGAAACTCCAAGACAATGCCCATAATAATAAAGCAAACAAAACACAGCAATTGAAAACACAAGTATGAGCTATCCTAAGGTACACCTCACTTTGAGTAATTCCCCAGCAGAGTCGCCAGTTCTGTGATCGGTGGATTTAGAACTGACTGTTTAACGCTGGTTCACGAAATGTCGCGGAAGCAAGAGTCGCCACCATCTTTTATTTTCTCCAACATGGACAGGACAAAAGCACAGCAAAATTCCTTATGAGATTGTTTCTCGGTTCGGGAGGTAGATTTATAGAAAGGGAAGGTGTTAGCACCCTTTTTATCCATGGTTATCCATGGGCTCTTAGAAACTTGCTCTTATGTTTTCAAAATGTTTGCTTATCAAATGTGAGTGGGTTTGAAAAAGTTTCTTTGAAAGATTTCGGAATAACTCTTGTATCTGTCCTCAAGAGTGTTTGAAAAATTTGTTTTCGAAAGCTTTTTTGAAAGTGTAATGTGAAAAGAGTTTTGATTCGTTTTTTAGAGAGGAAGTATCCATGAGTCATCTACCTACCCTAAGGAATTAGGCTGTGTAAACGTCCTTAAGGTAGTGCCATCCCACCATTGATAGGTAGGTAGCACCACCGTTGGAGGTGTTCGGGTCAATTCGTTTGTAGAGACAGTGTGGTCACCGAAGCAACAGTAGGACACCTTAGAAGCTACCCTTATGTTCTAGATCCTTTTTTAATCTGAGGCAACCGTTTCGAGGCGACTGGATCTTAGACATAAGAGCGACCGCTAAAACGTCCTATACTCGACGACCACGTTTCGAAGGTAAGGCAACGAGTGAGGCGTACCCTAGAAGTGGTGTGTGTAATTGTGTGTTGTTTTCATGTTTAACAATTATCTTTGATCATGGCATTGTGAGCTACTCTTGTTTTTAATTAGCATACATTCTTTCATACAAAGTTAGAATTTAAGAGTGCGGAAAATTAAAAGACAGAAAGATAAAAGCTACGCTATTACAAGGCGCGGGTCTATACATCGCCAAAATACAAAGACCCGTTTTTGATAAAATGCGGAAATTAAAACCTAGTTACTATTACATCCAGAAAGCAGTTACATAATAATCACTAAAAGAAAATAAATGCGCGAAAAGAATTAATTGAACGTCCGAGGGTTTTGACCCTTTGCTTGAAATTAAATGAAATTAAAGTCTATTTAATTATTTAATTAAAGAAAAGTGTTTTTTATGTTTTTTGGTGTTTAATGAAATAAAGAAAAAGAATTAAAAGGAAATCCTAAATCTAGATTATTTTAATTATTAATGAAAAATATTAAGGTTAACCTAACTTAAGTTAATTAATTATTTACATATTTATTTACAAAAATAGCAATTAATAATAATAATAAATATTGAGGAAAATAATTAATTAAGAAAAAGATGAAAATGTCAACAAAAAAAACCTAATTCTATATATTTTTTATTTGTTAAGAAAAGATTGAAATTTAAAACCTAAATTAAACTAAATTAGTTGTTAGAGTTTATTTACAAAAAATAGGTTAGTGGTGAAATTAATAATAATTAAATATAAAACATTTTTTTGGTTTCTGATTTTTTTATTATGAAAATTAATTAATGGTGAATTAATAAAAAAAACAATTAAAAACAATTGAAAAGAATTAGAAAGGAAAAGAAAATAAAATAAAAAAGGGTGCAAACCAAGGGGAGTTTCAGGCCCAAAGGGGAGGTTAGCTGAAGCAATTCTGGCCCATTGAAGCAAAGTCACGTTTGACTTTCAGAACTGTGTACACGCTCATTGACTGGAGTGCACCATGGATGTCATTCTGAGGCCATTGGATTGGATCTTGAAGCCACTTGGCAGGCTAGCGCATGAGCATGTATGGTGGAACGTTTGATGGAAGCTGCATGTGAACGCTTGAGGAAAAATAACAACAATTATATGGGGGGACCTGGGAATCGAACCCAGGTCCCAGCACTCACCAAGCCACGTCCCTTGCCAATTGAGCTATTGCGCGCGTTTGTATATACAATGGAAAACAAATATTATATAATAAAACAAAAGTTAATGATATAAAACAAAAAAATACGCGCGCAGTTTGAATGCTCCTATCACACCTTGCCACGCATGCTTCTTCTTCGTTCTTCCGGCAAAATATAAAACAAGTAGTGGGGGTTTTAAACCCCCACAAACTGAAACTGTGAAAAATAGCGAACACGCACACAAATTAAATAAATTGAGCGCGAGAGTTTCAATCGATTCGTCTCGTTGCAAGGAATTTGTCTATACTGGTTTGATAGTCCAATTTTACAGCATATGCAAAGCCCCAATTTTTGAGCTCTGAAACCCTAAAACATGTTAATGGCAAATCACGATACAGAGCCTTATAATGCAATTGAATCATATCATTAGCTTCAGAAGGTTCCTGTGAATACAAAACAACCAATAATATGTATCAAATGCGCATGAATCATGATATGGAATTCAAGAAAATGTGGCAAACTGTATGGCTTAGGTTCTATGATTCTTTGCGCGTTTGGACTGATTCTTGATGCCAAAAGACTCCTGGAAGGTCCAGCAATGTGTTAGAATCCTTTTTATGCTTTGAAACATGCTGCAAGTATGATTTTAGTTTTCCAAATTTCTTGAGTTTTTTGCAACTTGGTTATGGAGCATGAGCAGCTTTTTCGTGTGTGTCTGAATTAGGTTAGGTTATGCATAAGTATGTGAAGCAAATTAGGTCAAAAATAAGCCCATGAATCCATGAATTGATGACTTGAATCTTTGATTGCTAATCATATCTTTTTTCAATCTTTTTCCATGTAAACCTTGTCAATTATGGAAGATATTGTCTTGTTGATTGATGCACGAAATCCTTAGCATGTGTGGAGTATATTTGCTGCATAAAAAGATTTGACAACCATTATTTGATATTTTTCTACAATTAAAACTAATTAAATGAATTAATAAGAATAAAAATTCAATTAATTAATTAAAAATAAGAAAATAAATCCTTTTAAGCTCAATGGGTCGTGCATAGGCTTTGGGTAATGATTCAAGGAAGAATTTGAGGCCCATTAGCAAATTTGGAGCTTTTTAGGCAAAGTTGACTTTTCAAAATTCCCAAAAATTCCCCAACTTCTCCAATTCATATCTTGCTCAATTTTGAAGTTATGATCATGTTCTTTGCCATTTTGGAAAGTTCTTGAAGTCCTCTAACCAATGTCTTTGGCCCCATGTCATTTTGATTTACCAATCTCAAGTTATGGTCTTTGACTTAAAGTGCCTTTTTGTTGACTTTTGAAAATGACCTATAATGTTGAAATTGATAACTTCTTGTGAGAGAATTTATTGGACTTGGAGTGTGAAGATGAGTTGTAGGAAATGTCATTCTCTTCAAAATGAGCATTGGATGGAATTTTTCTGATAAACCATGAAGAAGTTATGCCTTGGTCAATTTGCAGTTGACTTTTTCAACTGTCCAAAAATAGAAACTTTTGCATCTTGAGACTTTTTGAGCCATGACTTGAGAATCATGATCAAGAATTGATCCAATGATGATTGTGGCTTCAAAATAAGATGTTGACCAAAATTTTTGACTCTTGACTGTCAAATGACCATTTTGCCCCTGCAGTTGACTGTGGAGCAATTAGGGTTTTTGACTGTGCAACTTGATGCTGTGAGTCTTGAAACTTGACATATGGATGCTTGACAATGTATATAGGCATATGGGACTTGATTGGACCCTTGAAAACCTCAATTTCTTTGCAAGAACCAAAACCCTAGTTTGACTGGCTTAGGAGGATGGTTGACTGTGCAACCCTTGAGAGGTTTTGAACCATGATCTTGCCAAACCTTTGAAGAATACGGGAGGGTAAATTTTGGGGTACAACAGCCATAATAACTCCTTGATCGATTTCTCTAGGGTTTCATGGTATTTCAACCCTTGGTTGTTCTATTTCTGCTCTAGGAATCTGGGGGTTTGGATTAACGGTCAAATCCTCTTCCATGATTACCCCTGGATTTGCTCTTATTGGTATTCTCTAGGGTTGTCGAACAACTTGGGGTACCCCAAAGAATTCAGCCATGCGCGTCATTTACGCTGTCATTTGTTGATTCGACTGCGTAGCAGTTTGAATAAGGGGATTTAGCACTGTACTTAGAGTTTGTGCTAACATTTGTACCATTTCATGATTACTTTCGTCCATTTGTTGCCTCAAGATTATTGTCGAAACATTTGTGAGGCTTGGTGTGATCGGTGGAAATAGAACTGACTGTTAAAAGCTGGTTCGTGAAATGTCGCGGAAGCAAGAGTCGCCACCGTCTTTTATGTTCTCCAACCTAGAAAGGACAAAAGCACAGCAAAATTCCTTATGAGAATGTTTCTCGGTTCGGGAGGTAGATTTATAGAAAGGGAAGGTGTTAGCACCCTTTCTATCCGTGGTTATCCACGGTCTCTTAGGTACTTGCTATTATGTTTTCAAAATGTTTGCTTTTCAGAATGTGAGTGGGTTTGAAAAAAGTTTCTTTGAAAGATTTCTGAATGACTCTTGTATCTGTCCTCAAGAGTGTTTGAAAAATTTGTTTTGAAAGCTTTTGAAAGTGTCAGTGTGAAAAGATTTTTGATTTGTTTTTGAAGAGAGCAAGTACCCATGAGTCATCTACCTACCCTAAGGAATTAGGCTGTGTAAAAGTCCTTAAGGTAGTGCCATCCCACCATTGAGAGGTAGGTAGCACCACCGTTGGAGGTGTTCGGGTCAATTCGATTGTAGGGACAGTGTGGTCACCGAAGCAACAGTTAGGACACCTTAGAAGTAACCCTAATGTCCTAGATCCTTTTTAATCCGAGGCAACCGTTTCGAGGCGACTGGATCTTAGACATAAGAGCGACCGCTAAAACATCTTATACTTGACGACCACTTTCGAAGGCAACGAGTGAGGCGTACCCTAGAAGTGGCAGGTGCATTGTGTGTTGTTTTCAGTTTATATTTATCTTGGATTAGGCAATCGTGAGCTACGAGTTGTTTTTAGTTATCATACATTCTTTCATGCAATTAGCAGTTAGGAGTGCGAAAAAGTAAAATACAGAAAGTTAAAAGCTACGCTATTACAAGGTGCGGGTCTATACATCGCCAAAAATACAAAGACCCGTTTTTGATAAAGATGCGGAAAGTAAAAAAAGCAATAAACCTAATTACTACTACATCCGGAAGCAGTTACATAATGATCGAATAAAGTAAACAATAACGCGCAAAAGAATTAAATTGGAACGTCCGAGGGTTTTGACCCTTTGCTTCAAATTAAATTAAATTAAAACCTAAGTAATTATTTAATTAAAGAAAAGAAAGTGTTTTTTTATGTTTTTTTGTATTTATGAAAATAAAGAAATTAAAATTAAAAGGAAACCCTATATCTAAATTTATTTTACTTATTGATGAAAAAGGTCAAAATTAGGCTAATTAACTAAATTATTTAATTTACATGTTTATTTACAAAAATAATAATTAACAAATAGTAATAATGATGATTAATAAAATATGATTAAAAAAATATCAAAACCTAATTCTACGTAATTTTTATTTGTTAAGAAAAAGATTAAAATATAAACCTAAATTAAGCTAAGTTAGTAGTTAATATTTATTTACAAAAAAATAAGTTAATGGTAAAATTAAGAAATTAAAATATTTTACAATTTTGATTTTCTGTTTTTATTATGGAAAAAATTATTTTATGGTGAATTAACAATAATTAAACAATTAAAAGAAATTAAGAGAAAAGAAAATGAAATAAAAATTGCAAACCAAGGGGGTTAGATGGCCCAAAGTGGAGGTCAATTGTAAGAAATTCTGGCCCATTAGACAAAGTCACGTTTGACTTTCTGGCATCACGTGCAGGCTTGTTGACTGGGACACACCATAGACTCCATCTCCTGGCTACTGGATGGATCTCATGGCCACTTGGCAGGCTTAGGCGTGAGGGTGCATGATGGAATTTTGGGCATATGTTGCATGTGAACGCATTGTGAAAAATAGAAAGAATTGTATGGGGGACCTGGGAATCGAACCCAGGTCCCAGCGCTTGCCAGCAATGTTTCCAACCACTACGCCACCTGCTTTTGTTTGTAAACATAATAACTAATAAAAATAATATATGCAAAGTAATAATTATGCTGGAAAATGCGCGCAGATTTGAGTTCTCCAACCAGGTTGAGCCACGCACATCTTCTTCTTCGTTTTCTGCAAAATACAAAACAAGATAGCGGGGGTTTTAAACCCCCACTAACTACAACAGTGAAAAATAGCGAATAGAGTTAGGGGAAATATAAAAAAGGCGCGATGATTCCATCTTGATCGTCTCATCCAGACGGTTTCAGCCATGGGCATTATGGTCTCTAATTTTACTCATGCTGAAAAGCCCCAATCTAAAAGCTTGGAAACCCTAAATCTCTCCCATGGCAACTGGAGTTTCAGGGCATATTAACGAAATTAAATCATACCAGAAGCTTCACTTGAATGCTATGAACACAAAACAATCAACCAAATGTATTAAAAATGCATGAATCGAAGTTTACAGTTTTGAAAAAAAAGTGATCAACCGTGAATTTGTTAGAGCGTTTTCTTGAGCTTTAAGGCTTGCTCTCAATGGCAACAGCTTCCTGGAAGGTCCAGCAATATATTGGAAACAAGGAAAAGGCTCGAATTGGCCTGCAAGTGGGAATTCAGTTTCCAAAATTCTTGAATTTTTTTCAATTTGGCAATGGTGTTTTTGTGGCAGCTTTTTCGTCTCCTCCTTTAGGGTTTCCTTCAGCACATATATGTGAATGAATTTAGGTTAGAATAAGGCCCATGAATCCATTGCATTATGACTTGAATATGTGATTGCCAATCATATCTTTTTCAATCTTTTCTTTCATGAAACCTTGCCAATCATGGATATTTTGAGGTCTTGGAAGTGCACACGAGTTGCCAGCTTGCCCTAGCCTTATTGCTTCACAAAAAGATCCAAAAAGCATATCTTTTTTAATTTTCCTACAATTAAAACCAATTAAATGAATTAATATTAATATAAATTCAATTAATTAATTAAAAATAAGAAAATAAATCAAATTAAGTCCAATGGGTCGTGCATAGGCCATGGGTAATGATTCAAGAAAGAATTTAAGGCCCATTAGCAAAAATGAAGTGTTTTAGGCAAAGTTGACTTTTGAAAGTTCCCAAAAATTTCCCAACTTCTCCAATGCATATCTTGCTCAATTTTGAAGCTATGAACACGTTCTTGGACATTTTGGAAAGTTCTTGAAGTCCTCTAACTAATGTCTTTGGTCCCATGTCATTTTGATTTACCAATCTCAAGTTATGGTCTTTGACTTAAAGTGCCTTTTTGTTGACTTTTGAAAATGACCTATAATGTTGAAATTGATAACTTTTTGTGAGAGAATTTATTGGACTTGGAGTGTGAAGAGGAGTTGTAGGAAATGTCATCCCCTTCAAAATGAGCATTGGATGGGATTTTTCTGATGAACCATGAAGAAGTTATGCCTTGGTCAAATTGCAGTTGACTTTTTCAACTGTCCAAAAATAGAAACTTTTGCATCTTGAGACTTTTTGAGCCATGCTTGAGGAATCATGATCAAGAATTGATCAAATGATGATTGTGGCTTCAAAATAAGATGTTGACCAAAATTTTTGACTTTTGACTGTCAAATGACCCTTTTGCCCCTGCAGTTGACTGTGAAGCAATTAGGGTTTTTGATTGTGCAACTTGATGTTGTGAGTCTTGAAATTTGACATACGAATGCTTGACAATGTATATAGGCATGTGGGACTTGATTGAACCCTTGAAAACCTCAATTTCTTTGCAAGAACCAAAACCCTAATTTTGACTGTGTTAGGAGGCAATTGGACTGTGCAACCCTTGAGAGATTTTGAACCATTTGGAGATTGATCTTGACAAATCTTGAAGAATATGGGAGGGCAAATTTTGGGGTACAACACTTGGTATTACATGAGATGGCCCTCCCAAAAATTGGTTTCTACTGGCTCCAGACCCCTGTAATGGCGTTGTTGCATTCACCAAAGGTTCTGAAAAAGTGGAAGCAGCATTCATAAGGCTAGCCATTTCAGTAGTTGGCATGCCATATGGCTGCTCTCGACCCATCTAGGATGTCGAGAATCCTGGGGGCACAACTGATCGAGATCCTAGATTTACCCTTGGTGGAGGCGTTCCTAATGGACCTCTTGGACCTACATACGAAAGTAAGGGTCCAGTTTGATTCGTGGTTAACATTGGCATTGACCCAACAGAAGTTGGGATATTCCCTTCGACAGCAGTAGTAACCACTGTTCATGTGACTGGTGGAGGTATTTCTCCATGGTTTGGCTCGTTAGCCATACTACTCTCACTATTTTCCTTCCTAATAGTATACTCGTTGGTTACTCTACCACTTATTAATAACATGCAACGTTATAACTATACAGGAAAAACACAATAACATAAACAAGATTTTTTAATAAAAATTAGCAACGTCCCACCAGGTGTGCCAATTTGTTTACCGTGGTTTTTGGTAAATAACCGCTGATCTCCAAAAAGGAAAGTTCTTTTTGGTTTACTTACGGGATCGATCAGATTAATCCCAGAACATATGCTAATTTTTATGTAAGACAGATAAGCAGGAAGAACGCACGTTCGACCCAAAGAAAAGATGTTTGAGATTTTGGAAAAATAGACAGGAAAGTAGAAATGCAGGTAAAGAAGCAAGGAAGATAACTTTGCAAGATAATATTAAAGCAATGTAAAAGACTTTCATTAATAAAAAGAGGTGTCTCCAACGTACATTTCTCAGTTTTATCCTTTCTCACGCATCAGTTACTTGGATAATATTTGAGTGACTAGTACAATAGGTTGAACACCCTTTACAAAATACACAGGTTTCCTAATTTATACTTAAAAATAAGTAACCTTCGAGGGATCATTCTGCGCTAAGATGAAGACAAGTGTCTTCTGCATGTCCCTCGACCTATGGCTTTCAGCCACGTTGCTTCTTCTTAGCCGCTGGCGAAACTGCCTTTCCCTCCAATAATTCAAATTCAAATATCCCTTGTATCACGTTTCAAAGCGAGGGTATTTGCTCCCAGTCGAATGACATAAGTCTTCTTCAATTGAAAAGACCTGAGGGTGAGCCCTGGTCGAAGGCTCAAATATAACTTAGATTTTTTTTCTTAAGTTATTCCATACGTCGAAACATTCTTCTTGACTTGGTTCATTCCAGTTTTTTGGTCTAAAAGACCAAATATAGTAAGTGTCGAATTTGGGAGCCAACAATAGTTACAAGATGATTTTGTCAAAATGGCCAACATGAAAGTTATAGAGGGTGTTTCAATCTTTCCAAAACATCCAAGAGCATGAATTTATCATATTTGAGCTAGGAGATTCAAGGATATGAAGTTGGACATTCATTCTTGATTTACAAGCCAGATTTGTGATGAACAAGGAACCAAAATCTTAGCCATGCTGCATAATCTTCACTTTGCAGGCCTCTTGACTTGCAAATCTATCCATAATCAGATGTTTAGACAATTGATTTAACCATTATCCAAGTGGTTCAAGTATTGTCCATTGCATCTTTCCATTTTTGGCACAAAGGCACCATTGCCATTCTTGCAAAGTTAACTTTAATCATAAAGTCAGTTTCTTGAGCCTCTAACTTGTTGTTCTAATCACACTCAACTTCTATAAGTCAGAACAAACATGTTTAAAGTGACCAACCACTTTAGATAGCTTGGTACAAGCATTAGAAACATGTTCTTCATGCTTGCTTCAAAAACAAGCAAGATAGCCATAACATGTGATTCAAAATCTTAGTTGTTTGAAGTCTCAAACCTTCTCTATAAATAGAGAGTCCAATTGCAAGATGTGATACGGTGGCAGAACTGACTATTAATACTGGTTTGCATTTTTGTTCGCAAATGTCGCGATAAGCAAGAGTCGTCACCGACTTTTCTTTAATCCAATAAAGGAAAGGGTGAAAAGAACAGGAAAGACCTTTCGAGAGTTTTCTGAGTAAGGGGGGTAGATTATGGAAAGAGAAGCTGTTAGCACCCTTTCCATCCATGGTTTTCCATGGGCTCTTAGATGCTAGATCATGTTTTGAAAATTGCTTGTGCTTTGTGTGTTTTGAAAAATGTTTTGAAAATGCCTTAGTGCGGCGATTCGCTTTGTGATAACTCTTGTGTCAGTCCTCAAGAGTGTTGACAAGGCGAATGTTTTTGAAAGTGTTTTTTGAAATATTTTTGTGTAGGTGCAAAAAGTTGTTTTGAGCAAGCATCTAAGAACTTATCTATTTATACTCGAAAAAGTCGTTCTTTTCCTCCTAACCTTTAGACAGTGATATCCTACTATTAGTGAGTAGGTAGCCCTTATCGTTGGATGTGTGAGGGACAGACGCGGGTCATCGTTATGGTCATAGAAGGCAACATATAGGGATACCTTAGCAGTTCGAAGGGACTGTCATCATATATTCGTAGGCAACATCAAGGGATAAGATCATTTATCGTAGGAAACTCGAGGGACATTGAGGGACTATGATCTTTATGATGACTTTTAGATTGAGGGTCTTTTGTTAAGATATCCCTCGTTCGAGGGACATGACCATTATTTTCTGAGGCAACCAAGTGGGGAGTACCCTAGGGGTGCAAGTGTGCAATAATGTGTTTTTTCAGTTATATTTATCTTGCAATTAGGATTTTCTATCGTTCATTTTTATCTTTCTATACAATCCTATTAATCTAAGCATTGCATAAAATATAATAGCAGGAGATAAAGGTGGAAATATAAACCTAAGCTATTATAGAGCTTTGGGGAAGTTACATAATAGTGAAGAGGGCGGAAAAGAAATCCTAAAACTATTACATCTCATAAGCAATTACATGATAATGATAAAAAAATGTGGGAAAAATAAAGCTACGCTATTACAGTTGAATGCGCCCTATACACTTTATCTAGGAAAATAAAAATAAGATGAAAATAGCAAAGAAAATGTTTTGGTGATTTTTTATGAAAAAAATAATTTATGATAATTAATAAAATAAACCTAAAAAACCTAATTAATTTTAATTAATAAAAAATGTTAATTTTAAAAAAGTTAATTAAAATACTTAAATCCTAATTAGTTCGAATTAAAAAAAGATTAATTTTGAATTAAAAAAAGTTAATTAAAAAAAACCTAAAAACCTAATTAATTTTAATTAAAAAAATTTAATTTAAAAAAAAAAGTTATTTAAAAAAACCTAAAAACCTGATTAATTTTAATTAAAAAAAAGGTTAATTTGTAATGATTAACAGGAAAGAATTAAGTTTGCTAAAAAATAGATAGGGGAAGAAACATCAATGAAAATAGGGTTAGAAAATAAAAATAATTCAAATGTCAGGGGTGGGTGTTGACCCAAAAATTAATTTAAAACCTAAAATTAAATTAAAAAACCTAAAATTAATTACTCACGTTTATTATGAAAAATCAAAGGTTTGTGAAAAATGTTAAGTTTTATGAAAAAAGTTTTAAACAGAAAGAATGAAAATAGGTAAAAGGATAAATAGAAAGGAAGAAAACCAAAACTAATAGGAGTGGGTGTTGAACCCATGCCCATAACCTTCTCAGGATGCCTTCCTCGCCATGTATTGGTGGTTGTTATGTTTTGGCCTCAGCGTTTTGTAGGGATCTTGTCTAAATCTGCAGTGTTAAATCTCATGAAAACATTAAATAAATTACTATATCATGAAATGCAAATAAAACAAATATATGAAATTTTGTAATGTTAAAACCAATATGGCATGTACGAATGCTTCTACATCCTTTTGATCATAGAGATCAAACCAACCTTACCCTTACTAGAGAAGTGGTGAGATGGAGGTTTGTAACAAGGATGGCTTTTTTATAGTGAGATGGGGGTTTGTAACAAGGATTTCAAAATTTCTAGGATTCTTGAAAGAATTTGATATTTTGACAAGGTTGTGGAAAAGTTTTTTTTTTGTTTGTGTGAAAAGAATGAGATTATATAATGGAAATTAAAGAAAAAATATGGGCTTTGAATGTACAATTGGGCCTCTAATAACCACAAGCAATAATGCAGATTTTTATTCACTTGAGTCTGTCATGTTCTAGGCTAAACCGCAGGGACTTAAGTGCAATTTTTGAAGTTGAAATGTGAAAACAAAATGTATCTGACACCGAGAACTAACTCTTGTAAGAAAATGGAATCAACCGGATAAAAGGTGAATTAGTTATGAATTTTTGAAGTTTTGCCTTTGACAAACTTATTTTAGGCTCCAGTGTCAACTCTGACACGTTCTTCAATAAAAATCTGGTATTGATCGAAGCATAAACAGGTCCCGACTTTGGAAGAAAAGTTGTATATCTCTGAGTCAGTGACCTTGTGTAAAAATATGGGCCCGATTCGATAAAAATTGACCGAGTTATGAATTTTCAAAGTTTCGACCCAGATAAAATGATATTCAGCATTCAGGATTTTTGGTGCGTCACGCCCACTCTGGGAAAAAACGAAGGCCTTTTGGATACCGTTCTGTGATACAATGGGAAAGAACTGACTGTTTTTGGAATGTTGGTTTGCGTTTTGCGTTCGTTTTTGCAAAATATGACGGTAAGCAAGAGTCGCCACCGACTTTTATTTTATCCAACAAGGAAAGGAAAAAAGCACAGAAAAATTCCTTTTTCGAGATATTTCTCGGGTTCGGGGGGTAGATTATAGAAAGGGAAGGTGTTAACACCCTTTCTATCTGTGGTTATCCACGGGCTCTTAGGTACTTGCTCATATGTTTTCAAAATTTGCTTTTCTTTGTGTTTATGGGTTTGAAAAAGTTTGTTTGAAAAGTGTAAGTGTGAAAAGTATTTTTGTTTTTTTGAAAGAGCAAGTACTTAAGAACCATCTACCTACTCGAAAAAAGTTATATGCTATCTTCCTTTAGAAAATGCTATCCTACTATTGATGAGTAGGTAACACTGTCGTTGGAGTTTTAGGGTCAATTCGAATTTAGGGACGTGCGGTCACTAAAGCAATGTTAGGACGCCTTAGCGATAACCCTAATGTCTTAGATCATTTGTTTTTGAGGCAACAATATCTGAGGCAACCGTTTCAAGGCGACTATGATCTTTTAAACAAGAGGACGACCTCTAAAGTGACCTATACTCAATGACCGCGTACGAAGGCAACCAAGTGGGGTGTACCCTAAGAGTGCGCATGTGCGAGTGTGTTGTTTTCAGTTAATTTTATCTTTGTACATGTTATGGGGGTCTATGTTGATTTTAGGTTAAACATCCATTCTTGTCATGCATACCTATTATCAAACATCTAGCAGTTATATTTGGCGGAAAATAAATCGCGGAAATTAAATTACAAGGCGTCGGGTATTTACATCGCCAAAAAATAACCCTTTGAAAATTAAATGCGGAAAATAAATAAAGCAATAAAATATTTAAAATCCTATTAAGCTATTACATTCCGGGAACAAATACAATATGATATAAATGGATCGCGTGCGGGAAATTAAATCGACGGCGAGTTTTTAGGGTTTTGACCTTTTAATTGTTAAAGAAAATATTTTTTTGGTTATTTTTGAATTAAGAAAGAAATTAATCTAGGTTAATTATTAAATTAATAAATTAATTAATTAATAAAAATATTTTTGGGTTTTTGATATTTAAAAAAATAAAAATAAATTTAATCAATGTTAATAAAAACCTAATTGTCTAAGTTAATTTTAATTATTGCAAAAATATATTAAAGTTATTCCTAATTAAAACTAAATTAATTAAATTAATGTTGTTAACAAAAATTAAATACTGAAATTTAATTTAAATATTTAAAATATTTTTTGGTTTTTAATTTTATGAAGAAAAAGATTTGGTTGGTTAGTTAATAATTAAATAAAAATAAAACAAACAATTAAAA
Source organism: Vicia faba (assembly GCA_948472305.1). Lineage (NCBI taxonomy): Eukaryota > Viridiplantae > Streptophyta > Magnoliopsida > Fabales > Fabaceae > Vicia > Vicia faba. The sequence continues at coordinate 334,066,911 of OX451739.1, read as the reverse complement.
TAAATAAAAAGAAATAGAAAGAGTTAGGGGTGTGGGCCTGATTTGGAGGCTTGCTTAGCAATTCAGAGGCCCAATTACGTTGGCCTGGCTTGACTTCCCTGGATTCCGTGTGCACGCGCTGACTTTGCCCATGGTGGGCGTTCATCTCTTGTCCTTCGGATCTTGCCATTGGCCATCTGTCCATTGATTAGATGATGGTGTATGATGCATTGTTGTTCCTCATGCGCACTGGAATATCTGAAGAAATAAAATAACAAATAACATGGGGGACCTGGGATTCAAACCCAGGTCATGTTGATCATTAGATGCACGCCACTACCACGGTGTCACTTTGTTTCAATTGTCAATATATTAATCAATAATAATAATATGGGATAATGGGTTAATATGCCAGAATAAAAAATAAAATGCGCGGATATTTGAACCAACCACAGGGGGAGTGACACGTCTCCATCCCTAACCTCCAGCCCTATGATTTTTACATGCGGATTCAGATCCGCAGCTGAATTCATAGGTCAACCCTATAATCAATTCTAGGCCATGAAAATTCCTCCCAAGACCATGGTTATGCTTGTCTTCCTCCTCCGGTCATGCCCATGGCCATTATTGGAGCTGTTTTGCCTGTAAAATAAATGCCCAAAAAACAAACCACAGAACCCTAGATTCGGCTATGGGGTTACAGGTCAGATAAGTGCAATTGGATGATATAGAAAGCTTGGAAATTTGACGATAATCATGAATATGCAAAGAGTTTGTAAGAAAGGTGCAAGAATAAGGATCCACGAATTCAAACGAAAAGCAGTTTTTCGAGACACTTACAAAGCTTTTGAGCGTGTATGGGAGCTTGCTAAGGGTTGGTTCTGACTCAGTGAACCTCCAGCAATTGATTGATGTTGAGTTTTGCTTCTGAATTTACCTCCAAGGATGATTTCGATTTCACACTTTTTTTATCAATTTTGCAAGTTTGGTTCTCAGTGTTCTTGCAGCCTCTAGCCTCCAATTCGTGTGCTTTCACTTGTATATGTAATATGCAATGCATTAGGTTAACATTTGTGGATTGAATCCTTGCACATTGATGCCATGGGATTTGATTTGATCCACCATTGAAAGCTTGCCTATTTTGTCAAAAATCCAATCTTTTTGCACATGGAATGCTTGATACGAGTTTGATACTGTCCATGATGATGATTAAGTCTTGAAGATAGCAAAAGATCTTATGTAATCAAGTTTTGGGATTTTATTTAATTTAATTTGATTTAAAATGAAATAATTCAATAAAAAATCAAATAAAATAATAAAATTGATAAATGGACACAAGGCTGAAGATAGGACACGTGTGTAATGTGGAAAGTCCAAATCAAGTGGAAAAGAATGGGCCCATTTGACAAAATTTGAAGTTTTGGGGATAGTTGACTTTTGGCAATTTTGCAAAAATGCCCAACTTCAAAAATACATAACTTCTTCAATTTTGCACTTTTGTAGGTGTTCCTTGACTTTATAGAAAGATTGAGATCTTCTCTAACCAACCCTTTTGGTCTCATTGCATTTTGATATTCCATTCTCAAGTTATAAGCTTTGGCAAAAAAGGTGTTTTTGTTGACTTTCAAAAATGACCTATAATGTCCAAATTTGTAACTTCTTGTGAGTGCATTTTCTGATCTTGGGGTATGAATATGGATTGTAAGAAATTGCATCCTCTTCAAAATGAGCTTTTGATGGGTCATATCTCATAAAGTATGAGAAAGTTATGCTTGGTCAAAGTTGAGTTGACTTTTCCTACAAAACCCTAATTTAGCAACTTTTTAGTCTTGATGAATTTTGAGCAATCCTTGATGAATCATGATCAAACCTTGATAAAATGATGAAATATCCTTCAAAATGAGAATTTTGACAAAAAATCTTGAGGTTTGACTGTATTTGGGTCACAGTTGACTTTTGCCCTAGCATAGTCGATTTTTGGACCCTTTGAGCAATTGACTGGGCAAACTTTCTCTGCAAGGCTTGAAACTTGACATGGATGACCTTGAGAACATATTAGGACATCGGGGAGCATTTGATGTCATTTGGATTCAAGGATCTTGATGCAACACAAAACCCTAATTTAAGGTTGACTGCCTTAGGAGATAGCTTGACTATCCAACTCTTGAGCAATCTTGAGCCCACTTGGAGATTTTTCTTGCAATGTTTTGAGAAATATGATAGGGAAATTTTTTGGGTACAACATGTTCGAACTCGACATCTCCTGTGAAAATGTATCCAACTCAATTTGTGAAATTTTGGCGCCTGAACAAGCTCAATGGGATAAAAATCGACCAAGTTATGATTTTCTGAACATGACGCAAATAAACTTGTCACAAATTTTCTATACGAAAATACTTGATAAATCTGTATTTTTGAAGACCTTCTGATCGAAATTGGCTTCCATCCGTGAGATATGAAAATGTATATGATGCCAAGAAGTAATTTTGGCCACCAGGACGGGTTCAAAATGAGCCACGATCTTCAAGTTATGAATTTTTTAGTGCATAAAAATTGCACTTTCAGCACACTTTTTCACCATATTTCTTCAAGAAAAATCGCACATTCTGAGACCTTCTTTAAAAAATTGGCTCTCGAGCCGAACCTGAATTTGAGAATATGTTATCGGGGATATCTTAGCGAAAGAACACCTGAATATGACGCGCCGGGTTGGACTTGTGAATCTTTGAACCCCGAATTGTTGCGAAACGGCGAACCGATCTTCGGCACGGAAAATACTCTGAGAATATCCATTGGCGAAATAAACGTCACTTGTAACCTGACGAAGCTTGCTAAATATACCTTGATTCCATAACCATAAAACCAATGATATGTGTGTATGTAATAATGAAATGTAAGCCAAAAGGTCAAAATAAATAGGGTAAATTTTGGGGTACAACAGTTGCCCCTGTTCAATCTTCTTAAACCTGGGGATGTAGATTGGTTGGTCTGCCTTTCATGATCTAAAGGTGGAAGATGATTGAACACTAGAGTGCCCAGAAATTTGCACTCGTCTGAAATGATACTTGATTGTGTAGATAATCGGGAATGGGCTTATAAATTCCATTTGGATAAGATAACGGAAGATCGTCAAAGATGGGCTTAAAGACGCCATCCAGAGAATATGACGGAGAGTCAACGAAGATGGGCTTAAAGATGTCATCCAGAAAATATATCAGTTGCATAAGAGATTCCTTTGCGAGAATTCATGTAACTGCCGTTGAGGAGGACTTCGTTGGGGAATAGAGTCAGGGAGCTTCGATTGTCCATTACTCTACTAGGGAAATGTGAAATCGACCGTATCTGGTCGGGTACAGGTTTTACAGTGTTGTAAAATGTTGTCCTTAGATAAAAGAGAAGGAACCTATATAGGGATTCTCGGGATAAGTCCATGCAAAACCGCGTCAAGTAATTCATGAAAAGGAGCCTGGATAGTAGGGCTTTGAGAAGGAACCTGGATAGTAGGGTTACTTTGAAATGAAAGCCGGGATAGTAGGGCTATGAGAAGGAACCTGGATAGTAGGGTTACTTCGAATTGAAAGCCTGGATAGTAGGGCTATGAGAAGGAACTTGAATAGTATGGTTACTTCGAAATAAAAGCCTGGATAGTAGGGCTATGAGAAGGAACCTGGATATTAGGGTTACTTCGAAATAAAGGCCTGGATAGTAGAGATAAGAGAAGGAACCTGGATAGTAGGGTTAATTCGAAATGAAATCCTGGATAGTAGGGCTATGAGAAGGAGCTTGGATAGTAGGGTTACTTTGAAATAAAAGTCTGGATAGTAGGGTTATGGGAAGGAACCTGGATAGTAGGGTTACTTCGAGATGAAAGCCTGGATAATAGGGCTTTGAGAAGGAACTTGGATAGTAGGATTACTTCGAAATAAAAGCCTGGATAGTAGGGCTATGAGAAGGAACCTGGATAGTAGGTGTTGTACCCCAAAATTTGCCCTCCCATATTCTTCAAGAAATTGCCAAGTCAAGCTTCAAAATTCCCCAAGGGTTGCACAGTGTAAGAGCCTCCTGAACAGTCAAAATTAGGGTTTGGTCTCTGATCAAGAAAATGAAGTTTCTAAGGGTCCAATCAAGTCCCACATACCTATAAATATGGTCAAGTGTCCTCATATCAAGTTTCAAGACTTTCAGCACAAAATTGCACATTCAAAACCCTAAATTGCACTACAGTCAACTACAGGGGCAAAATGGTCATTTGACAGTCAAAAGTCCAAATTTTTGGTCAACATCTCATTTTGAAGCCACAAACATCATTTGATCAATGCTTGATCATGATTCTCAAAGCTTGGCTCAAAAATCATCAAGATGCAAAAGTTTCCTTATTTGGACAGCTGAAAAAGTCAACTGTAAATTGACCAGGGCATAACTTTCACATGGATTATCAGAAAAATTCCATCCAAATCTCATTTTGAAGAGAAAGACATTTCCTACAACTCATCTTCATACTTCAAGTCCAAGAAATGCTCTCACAAAAAGTTATCAATTTCAACATTATAGGTCATTTTCAAAAGTCAACAAAAAGGGACTTTAAGTCAAAGGCCATAACTTGAGATTGGTAAATCAAAATGACATGGGACCAAAGGCATTGGTTAGAGGACTCAAATACCTTTCCAAAATGTCCAAGAACATGAGCAAAGCTTAAAAATTGAGCAAGTTATGCCTTGTGGAAGTTGGGAAATTTTTGGATATTTTGAAAAGTCAACATTGGTTCAAATGACCTAAAATTGCTAATGGGTCCATTTTTCTTCCATAATTCATTATCCCAAGCATGTGCACGACCACTTGGCCCAAAGGGAAGTATTTCTTCATTTTTTATTTATTTATTTGAATTTTTATTAACAATAATTCATTTAAATCAAATTAAATACATGAAAAATATTTAACCTAAGCTTTACAATCTTTTTGTGCATGAAATCTACTCAATAATTCGTGCATAATCAAATAGGGAAAGATTTGGAGAGATTGGATCATGATTGGTACAAAATTGCATGAAAAAGATTGAAAAAATGATGATTGAAAATCAAATCTCAAAAGCCATGAATGCAAGAGATTCTGATCAAGTTTGTTGACCTAATTTATTCATACATAAGCATAGAACGAAAACCTAATGAGGGAGACCACGCAGCTGCTCAGAAAACCCTTGCACAAACTCACACTTTTTCTCAAAAATCTCAATTCTGAAAACACCTTTGCAAGGCGATTCAAGACAAAATAGTGATTCCATTAGCTTCCTTGAGGATTATAGGACATATTCCAATCATTCCCCAAGCCCCATACTCAAGAAAACGCAAGATCACCATTGAAGTTGGTAAAGAAAAATTCTGAATCGGTTTCTATCATACATGCATTGTTAACATGTTTTATTGTTATGTTTGTGTTTATAATAATGTTTGCAAGCTAATCATGTACTTTGATTGAAGTTTTACGCACTGTATGCAAAGATGCCATTATTGTTTTCTAGGGTTTACAGGACTTGGAATTAGGGGTTTTTGAATGAGGAAAAATTAGAACCCCTGAGTACCACCATTGACACGAGCGCGTTTGGACGAAGAAGACGGCACCCTCGCGCTCAATTTATGAGCATCCATGGCTTAATCGTTATTTTCTGATATGTTGTCTTAGGCAACGCGTGAAAACCGTTGCCAATGTTTTACATGTTTCAGGAAAAAGAAAACCACGCGAAGAAGATGATGACGTGTGGAGTGGTGATAGGCTGATTCAAATTTTCGCGCTCAGACCCACTAACGCTTTTGTTTTCTTTTATAATATTTGTTAGTTGTTTAATAATCAAAACGCGTGAATTGGTTCAGTGGTAAGCGAGAGTATTGGCAACGTACATGACCTGGGTTCGAGCCCCAGGTCTTCATGCTTTCAATATTATTTTTCAACTCATGCTTCTATGCAGCTTCAACGTTGAAGACCATTATACACCTCCTAACCAAGCCAGCCACGCGTACGTTGAGAGCGATCCAAGGGCGCTGATTGAAAGAACAATATGGAGCTTGGTCAAACGTGCCACATGTTACTCAAAAAGTCCACCAGGCTTTGCAATAGATGGGCCTGAATTGCTAGAGAAAAACCTCCCATTTGGGGTCTGAACCCCCTAGGTTTGCATATTTTTTACCTTCTTTTTTTTTATTATTTATACTTCTTTTTTAATTATTGTTTTATTAATTAATTTAATTGTATTTTCATAAAATCACAAAAACATAAAAAATCAGAAAAGGAAAAAATAATAAATATTTTTTATTTTAATATTTCACAATTAAATTTGCATGTAATTAAATCTAGTTTTAAATTAAGTTTTAATTTTAACTCTTTCAATAAAAATCTAAAAAACATAGAACTAGGGTTTAATTAATTCTCATCTTTTTTTTTCTTTTATTCCATAAACAATTAAATAATTAAATATTTATTTTTATAATTAAATTTGCATGTAAATTAATTAGGGTTAATATTAGGTTTTAATATATTTTCTCTTAATAAATTAAAAAACAAATAGAATTAGGGTTAGCATTTAATTTCAAATTATTTCTTTTTTCATATTAAATCCTAAAATGTTAAAAAATACCAAAAAACATCTCCTTTTCTTTTTAATTAATTAATTCCATGTAATTTTAATTTTGCAAAAAGGGTCCAACGCCCTCGTTTCGATTTAATTCTTATGCGCATATTTGTTTTATTTCTTTGTAATATTTATGTATCTCTCCCAAGGCCATGTAACCTTTTAATTTTCTCGCACTTTTCTTTACTTTCTTTATTTTCCTGTCAAATCGGGTCCTGGTTTAATTTTGGCGATGTGGACCCGCGCCGTTTGTAATAGCTTAGAATTTTTACTTTCCCGCAATATTTTTAACTGTTAAATAATGGCATGAAATAATGTATGGACAAAATAAAAACAAGCGCTAGATCACCAATGACATGACAAAAGACAAAAATAAATGAAAACGACACACAAATCACACACCACCCCTAGGGTATGCCTCACTGTTGCCTTGCCTCGAAAGGTGATCGTCGAGTAGAGGATGTCTTAGTAAGTCCTCATGATCCGGGAACCTGGCATGAGGGTAACTTCTAAGGTGTCTTCCCATTGCTCTGGTGATCACCATGTCCCGAACCTCGAATTGACCCGAACACCTCCAACGGTGGTGCTACCTACCTCTCAATGGTGGGATGGCACTACTTTAAAGGACATCTACACAGACGAATTCCTTAGGGTAGGTAGACGACTCTATATACTTGCTCTAATTTCGAAACAAAAATTCAAACATACTTTTCACACCGACACCTTTTCAAAAAGCTTTCGAAAGAAATTTTTCAAACACTCTTGAGGACCGATACAAGAGTCGAACTGGAATTTTCAAAGAAACTTTTTTTAAAACCCACAGTTGAAAAGCAAACAAACAATTTTGAACACACAAATGAGCAAGTATCTAAAAGGCCATGGATAACCATGGATAGAAAGGGTGCTAACACCTTCCCTTTCTATAATCTACCTCCCGAACCGAGAGCAATCTCTTTAAGGAATTTTTCTGTGCTTTTGTCCTTTCCATTTGGAGAAAATAAAAGACGGTGGCGACTCTTGCTTCCGCGACATTTCGCGAACCAGCGTTAAACAGTCAGTTCCAGATCCACCGATCACAGAACTGGCGACTCTGCTGGGGACTCTTTTAAAGTGAGGTGTACCTTAGGGTTAGTTCATAACTGTGTTTTCAATTGCTTTCCTTGTTTGCTTTAAATTGTGGGACTGTCTTGGGAATTTTATAGATCCTAACCCGGATCTGGGGATACCTTCTTAGAAAGTAGCAACAAGGCTGTGAGGGAACTGTGTGGGGTATACCGACATGGTTGAAACAGTCTACTACATTGATGTGGCACTTTGGTGTGTACCGGTAACCCTTGAGTTCAGTCAAGGAGAGTACGGGGCCTCCGCGTGGTGTCGTGAAGCATCAACAGACCTTAGGAACCTTAATTGAACTATCTTGGCCTCTTTAGGGTAGTGAGATAACTGACTTTGGTGCAGTCCGAGGTTGGTTGATACTCGATACTACACTCAATTGAGGGTTGCTTTCCTGGAATATTTCGGTCGCCAGTTCAGTGGCTAAATCGAAACGATGAATAATGAAAGCAATCCCGTGATATTGGGAACTTTAGAACCCGATTACTTTGATTAGGACAGGTTGAACCCACCAACTTCAAGAGGGTACTACCCAAACCCCATGCTGGCCTTAAACCCTAAGGGCTTGTCTTGTGTGCCTTGTGTGCCTTACATGTTTGTCTTTGTAAATATCTGTGGTGTGTTTAATCATAGCATCATGACATCATCCAGCATCATATGCATTGACTAACCATTTCAAGGGTTCGAATCTTCATCTTTGTTCTTTGTTTTGTAGGACATGGAAACTGTTCGTAGAAAGACAATTCAAATCGGTCTTGTAAGGATCCCTCCTCAGCTTAAGGAGCTTATATCCAGGATTCCCGAGAACTCTTCATTCAGTGAAAGACATGGAAGCCTCATCAGCTTGGTCAACACCAACATTGAGGAAGATATGATAAAGGTCCTGTTCCAATTCTTTGACCCTCTGCATCACTGTTTCACCTTCTTGGACTATCAGTTGGTACCTACATTGGAGGAGTTCTCCCGGCTCCTGAAGATCCCTATCCTTGATCAGCTACCCTTCAACGGTACAGAAAAGGAACCTAAGCTTGAAGAGATTGCTAAAGCCTTGCACCTACAGTCATCTGACCTCAAGGGACATTGGGAAGTTAGAAGTGGTATCAAAGGGTTCTTAGCCAGGTTTCTGTTTGAAAAGGCCCATGAATGTTGGAACTCCCTTGACTTGCAAGCTTTTGAAGAGGTTGTGGCCCTCCTTGTCTATGGTTTGGTGTTGTTCCCTAACCCAGATCAGCTTATAGATATCAATGCTGTCCAGATCTTTATGTCCAGGAATCCTATACCTACGTTGCTGGGGGACATCCTTCATTCATGTTACACTCGAACCATGAGAAAAAGAGGTGTCCTTATGTGTTGCACTCCTCTCCTGGGAAGGTGGTTTATTTCGCACCTTCCCCAATCAGTCTTGAAGAATGAGCGGGGTTTGAGATGGTCACAACAGTTGATGACTCTTACACATGCAGATATACATTGGTGCCCTCGGTCCAGAGAAGATGTCACTATCATTGATCGTTGCGGGGAGTACCCTAATGTTCCTTTACTTGGAATCAGAGGAGGTATTACTTACAGCTCATGCCTGGCTTGGAGACAGTTTGGTTATGCTCGGAGGGATGGTCCTCATGACATGTTAATTCCTGACATAGTTTTTGACTTCGACAATGATACTCAAGGACTTCGCCAGAGATTTATCAGAGCTTAGAGGATGCCCAGTAGGATAGACAGCAAGACACTGGGGCACAGGAACTCCATCCCGTTGGAACCTTATCTCAAGTGGGTACGCGCCCGCTCCCAGAAGTTAGTGATGCCTTATCCTCATATGCTCCCTGTAATCAAAGAACCGGTCTTGGAAGGAGAAGTGTCCTACACCATTCAGCACCCTGATATGCCCACATCCTGGGAAGAGATGCAGAAGAGCTGGATCCAGCTTAAGGAAGAACGGAATTCTCTTGAGACCAGTCTACATGCCAGTGAAAAGAAGGTCTTGGAGCTCACCCGCCTGTTGCATGAGGAGAGGAATCTCAACACTTACATAGCTCCAAAGAGGATGCGTAGCATATTTTGGGATTGATCTTTGTATTATTTGCCCATGAGGCTTTGATGTACTAAACAGTTATTTCCTTAATGATAACGTGCGTTCCTTTTTGTCTACAACAAATTTGAACTTTCGAACCCTTGAATGCATTGCATAAACACATATCATTCATCATGTGCATAGCAGGTTTTTCCTCTTTTCAGGTTGCTTACAGTTCTTCGCTGTTTATTTCAGCATCATGAATCCTGATTCATCCTCGACTGAGACATCCATCAAAGCTCTTCAGGCGCAGAATGCGCAATTCCAGGAATTAATCAAGGGTTTGGCTCAAGGCCAAGAAGAGCTGAAGGCTATGCTCCTGAAGAAGGAGAAGAAGAAGAAGAGAAGGACTGTTCTGTTCAACTCGGGCCGAAGGTTCGGCAATACTCTGCAGCATGAAGAGGCTGGTTCTTCTGTTGGCAAGGGTACTCCTCAAGAAGCAAGGGTTCCTAGTCCGGTAGTCTCCGACAACGAGACTGATTTTGATGAAGAGCAGTACCCTCCTGCAGAAGACAGATACAAGCAACTGGAGGATAGGTTGAATGCTATGGAGATTCAACAGGTACCTGGGCTGGACTTTGGAGATCTGAGTTTGTCAACTGGTGTGATTATTCCTCGGAAATTCAAAGCACCATCTTTCTCTAAGTATGACGGGGCGTCTTGTCCCAAGCTACATCTCAGGTCCTATGTTCGGAAAATTCAACCATACTCAGCGGATAAGAATTTGTGGATCCACTTCTTCCAAGAGAGTCTTTCAGGGACTCATCTCGAATGGTTCTATCAGCTGGATGGGACCAAGGTTCGTAACTGGGAGGATTTGGCTACTGCTTTCTATAAGCAGTATCAATATAATGCCGACCTTGCCCCTACACGTACCCAACTCCAGGGTATGTCGTTAGGTTCAAGTGAAGGTTTTAAGGAGTACGCTCAGAAGTGGAGAGACCTGGCTGGTAGGGTGCAGCCTCCATTGACTGATCGGGAGTTGGTGGACATGTTCTTGGGGACCCTATCTGGGCCATTTTTCAACCATCTTATTGGGAATTCTTCTGCTGGATTCACTGATCTTATCTTGACTGGAGAAAGAATCGAGGCTGGGTTGAAGTCTGGAAAGATTCCAAAGGGCGCATCTATAGGTTCAGAGAAGAAACCCTTCAAAAAAGAGGCCAGTGCGGTGTATGGGCCTAGAAGGCAGGATAAACTAGAGCGCCGTCCATCTGTCAGTGCATTAATGATTGCCAAGCCTGCAGCCGCTCCTCGGCAAGCTAACCAACCAAGGGCTGAGAGACCCAGAAGGGAATTCACCCGTTTGAGTATGACTTTGTCGCAGATCTTACCATAGTTTCTCTCAACCAACTTGGTAACCGTCAGAGAGGCTCCGAGGGTTGCAAATACTGCATCTCCTAAGTACAACCCGAATGCTCGTTGTGCTTATCATTCTGATAGCCCGGGGCATGCCACTGATGACTGTTGGGCATTAAGGAACAAGCTGCAGGACCTTATTGACGCCAAGGAGGTACAGTTTGAGGCATCTGAGAAGCCTAATGTAGTGACAGCTCCCCTGCCTGCTCATGGAGTGAATGCTATTGGGGACGAAGAGGAAGTGGATGAAGCTGAGTTTGATAGCTGGATCTACCCGGCAACCGACGGTGGACTTAACAATTGGAGTGCAAAAGACAATCTCCCTGTTTCTCTTGTTACTGAGTAATGAATTCCTATGTTTTGTTATTTTGTAATAAACAATAAATAAACTCTATGGCCCGGTGTCTTACCCGAGGCACCGTGGTTCTATTTGTGAGGGCATATAAATTGTCATTTCATATATCATGAATGAAAATCTTGGACGTATTTTCGCATTGCAAATCTTATGCTCCTTTTCTGTCTTTCTTTCCTTTACATATATTTCAAAACAGCTGTATTTACACACACACACACTCACTCATACAGGTTTCAATCCACTCCGGATCTCACTGATAACGACTCTGCTACTGCCAGTTATGACTTCGAAAATCCGATCAACTTAGCCGAAGACGAAGGTGAAGATGATTGCGAAGTGCCTGGCGAGCTTGCAAGACTGTTGCTTCAGGAAGAGAGGGAAATTCAACCCCATGAAGAGCCATTGGAAACAGTAAATTTGGGTACTGAGGCAGACATGAAAGAGGTAAAGATTGGTGCCAACCTAGAGCTCAGCGTGAAGCAACGGTTAACCAAGATGTTACATGATTATATGGATATCTTTGCCTGGTCCTACGAAGACATGCCCGGGTTGGATACCGATATTGTGGTCCATCACTTGCCAACTAAGGAAGACTGCCCTCCGGTGAAGCAAAAGGTCCGTCGGATGCGTCCAGAGATGTCTGAGAAGATTAAGGCCGAGGTTATGAAGCAGTTTGATGCTGGGTTCCTTGCAGTGACTTCTTACCCTCAGTGGGTTGCTAATGTGGTGCCGGTACCAAAGAAGGACGGTAAGGTCAGAATGTGTGTCGACTACAGGGATCTGAACAGGGCCAGCCCCAAAGATGACTTCCCCTTACCTCACATTGATGTCCTTGTTGATAACACAGCTCAACACAAGGTGTTCTCTTTCATGGACGGCTTTTCAGGTTACAATCAGATCAAGATGGCACCTGAAGACATGGAAAAGACTACATTTGTTACTCAGTGGGGCACCTTCTGTTACAAGGTCATGCCATTCGGGTTAAAGAACGCTGGGGCAACCTACCAACGTGTCATGGTTGCTTTATTTCATGACATGATCCATCATGAGATAGAAGTGTATGTTGACGACATGATCGCAAGGTCCCAGACTGAGGAAGAGCATCTAGATCATCTGCAGAAGTTGTTTGACCGGTTGAAACTGTACAAACTGAGGCTGAACCCGAACAAGTGCACCTTCGGGGTAAGATCTGGGAAGTTCCTAGGCTTCGTGGTCAGTGATAAGGGAATTCAAGTGGACCCTTCTAAGGTCAAAGCTATTCAAGAGATGTCGGTTCCTAAGACAGAGAAGGAAGTCAGAGGCTTTTTAGGACGCCTGAATTACATTGCTCGATTCATCTCACACCTAACTGCTACCTGTGAGCCCATCTTCAAGCTGCTGAAGAAAGATCAGGTAGTACGCTGGAACGATGAATGTCAGGCTGCTTTCGACAGAATCAAAGAGTATCTCCAAGAACCACCTATCCTTATGCCACCGGTTGAAGGGAGACCTCTGATATTATACTTGACAGTGCTCGACAACTCAATGGGGTGTGTGCTGGGGCAGCATGACGAGTCTGGCCGAAAAGAGCATGCCATTTATTACCTTAGCAAAAAGTTTACCGACTGTGAGACCCGATACTCACTGCTCGAGAAAACTTGCTGCGCTTTGGTATGGGCTGCTCGCCGGCTGAGACAGTATATGCTGACTCACACTACTTTGTTGATCTCAAAGATGGATCCTATAAAGTACATATTTGAAAAGCCTGCTCTGTCTGGGAGAATTGCAAGATGGCAGATGATCTTGACGGAATACGACATTCAGTACACGACCCAGAAAGCCATCAAGGGAAGTGTATTGGCAGACCACTTGGTACATCAGGCCGTAGATGACTATCAGTCAATGAACTTCGAGTTTCCGGATGAAAGCATAATGATAGTGACTGATTGTGAAGTACCTGGACCGGATGAAGGACCTGAACCAGGATCCCGATGGTCTATGCACTTTGACGGAGCCTCCAACGCTTTGGGAAATGGTATCGGCGCTATAATCATATCACCTCAAGGCACTCATACTCCACTAACTGCCCGGCTATGTTTCAACTGTACCAACAACATGGCGGAGTATGAGGCGTGCATCATGGGTCTTCAAGCTGCGATCGACCTAAGGATTAAGTTTCTGAGTGTCTTTGGAGATTCCGCTCTTGTGATCAATCAGATCAAAGGAGAGTGGGATACGAAACATCCAAACCTGATTCCTTACAGAGAATGTGTGTTGACCTTAATCCCCCACTTCACAGAAATAACCTTTGAACATTTCCCGAAGGAAGAGAATCAGTTGGCGGACGCGTTAGCTACAATGTCTTCTATGTTCAAAGTTAAATGGGATAATGAGGCTCCCCGGATCATCATCTGGAAACTGGACGAACCGACATACTGTTGTGATCTCGAGACTGAATTGGTGACTGAGAAGCCTTGGTACCATGAGGTGAAGAGATATCTGGAAGCTCAGGAATACCCTGAAGGTGCCTCTGTCAATGATAAGAAGTTTCTGAGAAGGTTTGCGGCCAAGTTCTTCCTTAGCAACGGCATCTTGTACAAGCGAAACCATGATTCAACCTTACTGCGTTGTGTGGATAAGACTGAAGCAGAAAGGATCATGGAAGAGCTACATGAAGGGACCTTTGGTACACATTCCAGTGGACATACAATGGCTAAGAAGATCCTTCGGGAAGGGTATTACTGGTCCACAATGGAAGCTGACTGCTACCAACATTCCAGGACATGCCATAAGTGCCAGATCTATGCAGACAAGGTGCATGTTCCTCCAGTTCCCCTGAATGTTCTGACTGCGCCTTGGCCGTTTGCAATGTGGGGCATAGACATGATCGGTGAGATTAAACCTACGGCGTCTAATGGGCATCGCTTCATCCTAGTGGCGATTGATTATTTTACGAAGTGGGTCGAAGCAGCATCCTACGCTACGGTAACCAAGACTGTTGTGGCACGGTTCATTCGGCATAATCTGATCTGTCGGTACGGTGTCCCAGAGAGAATTATTACAGACAACGGTACCAATCTGAATAACAAGATGATCGCTGAGCTCTGCGAGCAGTTCAAAATACAGCACCACAATTCTTCTCCTTACAGACCGAAGATGAATGGGGCTGTAGAAGCAGCAAATAAGAACATCAAGAAAATCGTGCAGAAAATGACAGTGACTTATAAAGATTGGCACGAGATGTTACCGTTCGCTCTACATGGGTACCGTACCTCAGCCAGGACGTCAACCGGGGCAACTCCCTTCTCTCTGGTTTATGGTATGGAGGCAGTCTTACCGATCGAAGTGCAGATACCCTCTCTCCGGATAATGAAGGATGCAAATCTGAACGAGGATGATTGGATTCAGACACGACTTGATCAGCTCAACCTTATTGATGAAAAGAGACTCGCTGCTATCTGCCATGGTCAAACGTATCAGAAACGGATGATCAGGGCATTTAACAAAAAGGTCAAACCACAGGAATATCAAGTTGGGGATCTGGTAATCAAGCGAATCATCCTTCCTCAGAGCGATCCAAGGGGCAAATGGACCCCTACGTACGAAGGGCCATTTGTGGTTAAGCATGTGTTCTCATGAGGAGCCATGGTTTTAACCAACATGGATGGTGACGACCTTCCTCACCCCGCTAATGCATACATAGTAAAAAGATACTACGCATAAAAAAGACCCGCTAGGCTGACATGCCTAGGCAAAAATTAGGGCTTCCCGTCGAACCAAAAGGGTTCGGGAAAAATGAAGGGATGAAATGAAAAAAATCTGTACACCCGGCAAGTCGAAAACCTGAAAAGGCGGCTTGGGCAAAAATGGGTATCCCGGTGGACTGAAAACCCGAAAGGACGGTCCAGGCAAAAGTTAGGGATAAAAGCGTAATACTATGTCTCATTGGATCACTTTGCATCCAGAATCCGGTATTTACACCAAGTTCAGACGGCATCGATCAGTCAGCTTCACCTTCAACCAAGGTCATCAAGTGATGAGACGCTCGAAGTTATAAAGGCAATAGCAGAGTTGAAACCCAGTGGGATCATTCATTTCACACAGCTGTTTTATTCTCTTTTGTACAAATTTGTATAAACTCTTTTGCTCGGCGGCGTTCTCCTACTAGGACGTCAGCCTCTTGTACACAAAACGCCTATTTTCAGGCCATTCAAAAATCAATACAAATATACTTTTCAGTTAAACATGCCAATTGTTTTTCTTTTCTGTTTTGTTTTGCGAAGAACGTCCAAGGTTCAATTTGTGATATGTGCATTGACAATAATTTGCTAACTCATAAATATTTGCATACGAAACAAAGGATCAATTACAGGTGACACTAGAAACAGGGGCAATAAAGAGTTGTCTAAGCAATCTAATTGTTCTGCCCTCCAAGGTGCCAAAGTAGGTTCAGCTAAAGAACATAACCAGATATCCTAATTCCCCAGAGAGTGAGCCAGCAAGTCAGTGCACTCTCCCCAAGCTATATTATCAAACCTTAAGGAAATTGGGTATCCCCCGCAGATCTCAACATTCCCCAGCACGGTATACGGATATTCTTAACGAGCATCCCCGGCAGTCTTTACCTAAAGATTGTTCCCCGGCGACATATCAACATTCAAAGGAATCACTTCCCCCGCAGTTCAAAAACTTCCCCAGAAGAGTCCAATCCAGTTTCCCCAAGAAAGTTGGAATCCATCTCTCCAAGCAGTAAGCTTATCCCCAGTAGATTCTGGAAGCTTATCCTCGCAGAGCACGAACGCGTCTTCCGGCTTTATTCAAAGAGTTATTTCCTTAACAGGATATAACTGGGTTATCCTCAGCCAAAAGCCACGGAAAGGTCGTCGTCAACACAGTTCTTTCTTATCCTCAGCGAAGTCTATCAGCACTTCCAACCCAACAAGAGTATCCCCAGCAAGGTATTATCAACACTCAGCAAAGTATCTCTCTCCCCACAGAGTATTGCTTCCCAGCAAAATCGTTAGAGTACTTTCCTCCCCGCAGAGTTATTCCATTTGCCAAGTTTATTCCCCAACGGAGTTATCTTCTCCTACCGGTATTCTTGCGATTATCATCCCCAGCAGAAGTAAAAGCTTATTCTTCAACATCAGCCCAGGAGTTAACTTCCCGGCATCCGTCAAGGATTTACTTTCCTAAGACGAAAACATACACATCATATCTTCATACATTATAGCATGCATGTACGCATCATGAACATACAATCTCACTTATTCTGAGAGCATCCCGCATGTCATACAACATGGCATCACATACAACTAACGCTTGTCTTTTCAGGACAAAGGTCAGTACAAAAATGATTATTATCAATGGTCGCAACTAAAGATCTGATTCCTGTATCTTGCCAGGGTGTGTCTGTTGATGACCATTACCAGATCCGATTCCTGTATCTTGCCAGGGTGTGTCTGAAGAGTTTGAGGATCCGATACCTGAATCTTGCCAGGGTGTATCCGTTGAAGACTAACATTACCAGATCCGATTCCTGTATCTTGCCAGGGTGTGTCTGAAGAGTTTGAGGATCCGATGCCTGAATCTTGCCAGGGTGTATCCGTTGAAGACTAGCATTACCAGATCCGATTCCTGTATCTTGCCAGGGTATGTCTGAAGAGTTCGAGGATCCGATACCTGAATCTTTCCAGGGTGTATCCGTTGAAGACTAGCATTACCAGATCTGATTCCTGTATCTTTCCAGGGTGTGTCTGAAGAGTTCGAGGATCCGATACCTGAATCTTGCCAGGGTGTATCCGTTGAAGACTAACATTACCAGATCCGATTCCTGTATCTTGCCAGGGTGTGTCTGAAGAGTTCGAGGATCCGATACCTGAATCTTGCCAGGGTGTATCCGTTGAAGACTAACATTACCAGATCCGATTCTTGTATCTTGCCAGGGTGTGTCTGAAGAGTTCGAGGATCCGATACCTGAATCTTGCCAGGGTGTATCCGTTGAAGACTAGCATTACCAGATCCGATTCCTGTATCTTGCCAGGGTGTGTCTGAAGAGTTTGAGGATCCGATGCCTGAATCTTGCCAGGGTGTATCCGTTGAAGACTAGCATTACCAGATCCGATTCCTGTACCTTGCCAGGGTGTGTCTGAAGAGTTCGAGGATCCGATACCTGAATCTTGCCAGGGTGTATCCGTTGAAGACTAGCATTACCAGATCCGATTCCTGTATCTTGCCAGGGTGTGTCTGAAGAGTTCGAGGATCCGATACCTGAATCTTGCCAGGGTGTATCCGTTGAAGACTAGCATTACCAGATCCGATTCCTGTATCTTGCCAGGGTGTGTCTGAAGAGTTCGAGGATCTGATACCTGAATCTTGCCAGGATGTATCCGTTGAAGACTAACATTACCAGACTCGACTCCTGTATCTCGCCAGGGCACGTCTGAAGAATTCAAAGATCCAGCTCCTGTAACCAGTCAGGACACATCTATCCAAAGCATCTAAAAAACCAGCTCCTGCAACATGTCAGGTACTCATTTTTCTTTTGCAGGTACACAAGTTCTCGCTAAGGAATCTCTTATGCGATCAACATCCAGATGGCATCTATAAGCCCATCCACCTTACAGTATCTCTCAGCATGGCATCTATAAGCCCATTCCCATCACCACACTGCTACTATGTGAGCGCAAATTTCTGGGCACTCTAGTGTTCAATCATCTTCTACCCTCGGATTACGAAAGGCACGTCAGCCAATCTGCATCCTCAGGTCTAAGAAGATTGAACAGGGGCAACTGTTGTACCCCAAAATTTGCCCTCCCATATTCTTCAAGAAATTGCCAAGTCAAGCTTCAAAATTCCCCAAGGGTTGCACAGTGTAAGAGCCTCCTGAACAGTCAAAATTAGGGTTTGGTCTCTGATCAAGAAAATGAAGTTTCTAAGGGTCCAATCAAGTCCCACATACCTATAAATATGGTCAAGTGTCCTCATATCAAGTTTCAAGCTTTCAGCACAAAATTGCACAGTCAAAACCCTAAATTGCACTACAGTCAACTGCAGGGGCAAAATGGTCATTTGATAGTCAAAAGTCCAAATTTTTGGTCAACATCTCATTTTGAAGCCACAAACATCATTTGATCAATGCTTGATCATGATTCTCAAAGCTTGGCTCAAAAATCATCAAGATGCAAAAGTTTCCTTATTTGGACAGTTGAAAAAGTCAACTGTAAATTGACCAGGGCATAACTTTCACATGGATTATCAGAAAAATTCCATCCAAAGCTCATTTTGAAGAGAAAGACATTTCCTACAACTCATCTTCATACTTCAAGTCCAAGAAATGCTCTCACAAAAAGTTATCAATTTCAACATTATAGGTCATTTTCAAAAGTCAACAAAAAGGGACTTTAAGTCAAAGGCCATAACTTGATATTGGTAAATCAAAATGACATGGGACCAAAGGCATTGGTTAGAGGACTCAAATACCTTTCCAAAATGTCCAAGAACATGAGCAAAGCTTAAAAATTGAGCAAGTTATGCCTTGTGGAAGTTGGGAAATTTTTGGATATTTTGAAAAGTCAACATTGGTTCAAATGACCTAAAATTGCTAATGGGCCCATTTTTCTTCCATAATTCATTATCCCAAGCATGTGCACGACCACTTGGCCCAAAGGGAAGTATTTCTTCATTTTTTATTTATTTATTTGAATTTTTATTAACAATAATTCATTTAAATCAAATTAAATACATGAAAAATATTTAACCTAAGCTTTACAATCTTTTTGTGCATGAAATCTACTCAATAATTCGTGCATAATCAAATAGGGAAAGATTTGGAGAGATTGGATCATGATTGGTACAAAATTGCATGAAAAAGATTGAAAAAATGATGATTGAAAATCAAATCTCAAAAGCCATGAATGCAAGAGATTCTGATCAAGTTTGTTGACCTAATTTATTCATACATAAGCATAGAACGAAAACCTAATGAGGGAGACCACGCAGCTGCTCAGAAAACCCTTGCACAAACTCACACTTTTTCTCAAAAATCTCAATTCTGAAAACACCTTTGCAAGGCGATTCAAGACAAAATAGTGATTCCATTAGCTTCCTTGAGGATTATAGGACATATTCCAATCATTCCCCAAGCCCCATACTCAAGAAAACGCAAAATCACCATTGAAGTTGGTAAAGAAAAATTATGAATCGGTTTCTATCATACACGCATTGTTAACATGTTTTATTGTTATGTTTGTGTTTATAATAATGTTTGCAAGCTAATCATGTACTTTGATTGAAGTTTTACGCACTGTATGCAAAGATGCCATTATTGTTTTCTAGGGTTTACAGGACTTGGAATTAGGGGTTTTTGAATGAGGAAAAATTAGAACCCCTGAGTACCACCATTGACACGAGCGCGTTTGGACGAAGAAGACGGCACCCTCGCGCTCAATTTATGAGCATCCATGGCTTAATCGTTATTTTCTGATATGTTGTCTTAGGCAACGCGTGAAAACCGTTGCCAATGTTTTACATGTTTCAGGAAAAAGAAAACCACGCGAAGAAGATGATGACGTGTGGAGTGGTGATAGGCTGATTCAAATTTTCGCGCTCAGACCCACTAACGCTTTTGTTTTCTTTTATAATATTTGTTAGTTGTTTAATAATCAAAACGCGTGAATTGGTTCAGTGGTAAGCGAGAGTATTGGCAACGTAAATGACCTGGGTTCGAGCCCCAGGTCTTCATGCTTTCAATATTATTTTTCAACTCATGCTTCTATGCAGCTTCAACGTTGAAGACCATTATACACCTCCTAATCAAGCCAGCCACGCGTACGTTGAGAGCGATCCAAGGGCGTTGATTGAAAGAACAATATGGAGCTTGGTCAAACGTGCCACATGTTACTCAAAAAGTCCACCAGGCTTTGCAATAGATGGGCCTGAATTGCTAGAGAAAAACCTCCCATTTGGGGTCTGAACCCCCTAGGTTTGCATATTTTTTACCTTCTTTTTTTTTATTATTTATACTTCTTTTTTAATTATTGTTTTATTAATTAATTTAATTGTATTTTCATAAAATCACAAAAACATAAAAAATCAGAAAAGGAAAAAATAATAAATATTTTTTATTTTAATATTTCACAATTAAATTTGCATGTAATTAAATCTAGTTTTAAATTAAGTTTTAATTTTAACTCTTTCAATAAAAATCTAAAAAACATAGAACTAGGGTTTAATTAATTCTCATCTTTTTTTTTCTTTTATTCCATAAACAATTAAATAATTAAATATTTATTTTTATAATTAAATTTGCATGTAAATTAATTAGGGTTAATATTAGGTTTTAATATATATTTTCTCTTAATAAATTAAAAAACAAATAGAATTAGGGTTAGCATTTAATTTCAAATTATTTCTTTTTTCATATTAAATCCTAAAATGTTAAAAAATATCAAAAAACATCTCCTTTTCTTTTTAATTAATTAATTCCATGTAATTTTAATTTTGCAAAAAGGGTCCAACGCCCTCGTTTCGATTTAATTCTTATGCGCATATTTGTTTTATTTCTTTGTAAAATTTATGTATCTCTCCCAAGGCTATGTAACCTTTTAATTTTCTCGCACTTTTCTTTACTTTCTTTATTTTCCTATCAAATCGGGTCCTGGTTTAATTTTGGCGATGTGGACCCGCGCCGTTTGTAATAGCTTAGAATTTTTACTTTCCCGCAATATTTTTAACTGTTAAATAATGGCATGAAAGAATATATGGACAAAATAAAAACAAGCGCTAGATCACCAATGACATGACAAAAGACAAAAATAAATGAAAACGACACACAAATCACACACCACCCCTAGGGTATGCCTCAATGTTGCCTTGCCTCGAAAGGTGATCGTCAAGTAGAGGATGTCTTAGTAAGTCCTCATGATCCGGGAACCTGGCATGAGGGTAGCTTCTAAGGTGTCTTCCCATTGCTCTGGTGATCACCATGTCCCGAACCTCGAATTGACCCGAACACCTCCAACGGTGGTGCTACCTACCTCTCAATGGTGGGATGGCACTACTTTAAAGGACATCTACACAGACGAATTCCTTAGGGTAGGTAGAAGACTCTAGATACTTGCTCTAATTTCGAAATAAAAATTCAAACATACTTTTCACACCGACACCTTTTCAAAAAGCTTTCAAAAGTAATTTTTCAAACACTCTTGAGGACCGATACAAGAGTCGAACTGGAATTTTCAAAGAAACTTTTTTTAAAACCCACAGTTGAAAAGCAAACAAACAATTTTGAACACACAAATGAGCAAGTATCTAAGAGCCCATGGATAACCATGGATAGAAAGGGTGCTAACACCTTCCCTTTCTATAATCTACCTCCCGAACCGAGAGCAATCTCTTTAAGGAATTTTTCTGTGCTTTTGTCCTTTCCATTTGGAGAAAATAAAAGACGGTGGCGACTCTTGCTTCCGCGACATTTCGCGAACCAGCGTTAAACAGTCAGTTCCAGATCCACCGATCACAGTAGGGTTACTTCGAAATGAAAGACTGGATAGTAGGGATATGAGAAGGAATCTGGATAGTAGGGTTACTTAGAAGTGAAAGCCTGAATAGTAGGGCTATGAGAAGGAACCTGGATAGTAGGGATACTTCGAAATGAAAGCCTGGATAGCAGGGCTATGAGAAGGAACCTAGATAGTAGGGTTACTTCGAAATGAAAGCCTAGATAGTAAGGCTATGAGAAGGATTCTGGATAGTAGGGTTACTTCGAAATGAAAGCCTGGATAGTAGGGCTATAAGAAGGAACCTGGATAGTAGGGTTACTTAGAAATGAAAGCTTGGATAGTAGAGCTGCTTCATTTGATCACGTAGATTAGTTGACCCGTTTGGTTTTAGGAACTGATTTTCCATT
Organism: Vicia faba; assembly: GCA_948472305.1. Lineage (NCBI taxonomy): Eukaryota > Viridiplantae > Streptophyta > Magnoliopsida > Fabales > Fabaceae > Vicia > Vicia faba. The sequence goes on along the minus strand of OX451739.1, from coordinate 334,044,530 downwards.
AGTTGTCTGAAGATATGACATGTATAGCTTCATGGATTTAATCTTAAATTGTTGGAATTATTGATGATAACCATCTTTCTTGAAAAGATACAGGATCAATTATATGCGATGCATGAAATGCATTGTGTGATGATGTTCTCAAAATAAATGAGATTATGATATATGCAATATGTATGCGCACGTCATGATGTATGAACATGAAATGCTATTGTGACATATACGAGTCTGGGAAAATAAATCCTTGACTGCTGCTGGAGAGTACTGGAAATTGAATCCCTGACCGTTGTAGAAAAAGTGGTTTTTCTACTTCCGCTGGGGATGGTGAACGGAGATGACTATGTCGTGGATTTACTCCTTTCTGTTTGTGAATATTTTGTCAGGGAGAGACTCTGCCTAAGAATAACTCTACGGGGGAATAACTCTATTTGAGAGAGGAGATGCTTTGTTAGAAGATTTTGCCGATTCGGAGAAATAGACTCCACTGAGGGGATGAACTTCTGTAGCTGGAGGAATAAACTTTGTTGGTGATTGAGCTTTTGTGTTCATAGAAATAAACTCTGCTTGGGAGACAACTTTATAAACCGCTTGTGATTATAAAAGTCGGCTGGGAAATATAGATGTCAGCTCTTTGAGGGAACTTTGCTGGGGGGAAAGTAGCTCCTATTTGGGGAATCTGATGTCAAAGCTTTGGTTGCCTCTACTATATGGGGAGTGTAGACGTCACGGGGTCGCATGTAATGGTGACCTTGTTTCAAAATTATCTTTGCCCCTGTACCTGTTGGAGAAATTACCTGCAGATACTTTGTGGATGGATCTATGTGTTGAAATAAGTGTCAGAATGACATCCGTCTCTGGATCTTATTTGAACTGTATTTGAAGAGAATTTGAATAAGTATCAGGATGACATTCGTCTCTGGATCGTACCTGAACCATTTCTAGATGAGAATCTGGAGTGAGTGTCAGATGACATCCGTATTTGGATCATACCTGAACCATTTCTAGAGGTGAATCTACTTTATTCAGAATGTTTCTGTTGGGGAAGGGAAACTCTGTAATCCGCTTGGGGAATCCTGAGAAGCTTGGCGACTTCATTGGGGAATTTTTGTTGGAGCAAAAATTTTGAGATTTTTCTCTGCCGAGGGTATGAGAACACCTGACATCAATAGGTTGTAAGCTGGGAATATAGCGGTGACCTTGTAGTAGAATGCCCCTGTCTCGATACCTGTTGTAGAAAATATCAACCAGGGATTTTGTAAATGGTTTAACTATTATCCAGACTCTTGGAGTCTTTGGTGAATGCATATCAGGGTAATAAGCCTTCTATTGATTAGACAAGTGACGATATGACGAGACGTAGTCGTACGCTTTAATCTCTAACTTTTGCCTGGATTGTCTTTTCAGATTTTCAGTTCACCGGGATACCCTTTTTTGCTAAAGCCGCCTTTTCAGGTTTTCGACTTGCCGGGTGTACATATTTTTTGTTTTTATCCCAAATTTTTGCCCGAACCCTTTTGGTTCACCGGGATGCCCTTATTTTTGCCTAGGCCAGTCAACCTAGCGGGTCTTTGTTCATGCGTAGTATTTTCTTACTATGTCCATGTTCACCGGGTACAGAGAATTGTCACAATCCATAATAGTAAGTGTTGCCACACTTCCAGAAGATGTTTGTTTGATCGTACAGGATTCGTTGTTGGACTTCATGTCCAATTCCCCAAGTGATTCAGATGGAGTTCTGCCCCTGGCCATTTGGCATTTTTGAGAGATTCCTTGAATCTTGACTTGACTGCCCTAGATGATGGACAATGATCCTGCCGTACCCCTTGGTTGGAAGTGTTTTTCCACTTGAGGTGGTCCTTTTCGTTTGAGAAGGTTTTTGTTCACTAGATATTCGTCATGCGAATTTCTCTATTGTTGAACAAATAATCATATGCAAACAATGGTATTTTAAGAATGCAAAGCTTATGTCTGTCTAGAAGTTTGAAAATTCATTTTTTAGTAAAACAAATAAATTTTGTAAAAGTGTGATGTCAGCTAAGGATTTATAGCGAACCCTATAGGAGTCAGGATACCTTTTGTAATAGTATGCTTTCGAACTAACCCATGCTTCAGCTAGGACTTTTAAGGGTTATAATGTGGCTTGGTTCATGGTTTAAGAAACAAAGGATAAAGGCTCAAAATTTATTTGTTAATGGGTAAATTCCGCAAGTGCACAAAAATATCGAAGTAATATAAAAGATTGTCGAACCACAGAGACCAATGTCAACCTACTGCAATTTATCGCTACTTTGTAAAGCTAATGCTAATGAATAATTAGATTTTTGGAGGAAATTAAAGTAGAGGAAAACTAAATTGAACTAAGGGAATAATAATAATAATAAAATGGTCAGTATGTAATATAGTGAACCTAAGTGGATTTAATCGAACCTAAGCATATAAAGATGTTTAACTTAGATGGTTCTGTAGAAATTATCAATTTAAAAACCCTTAACTCACACTTTCGTGGTCTTATCTCGGATTATACCCCTAAAGCCCTATGCCTGCTCTCGCTATCCCATAAGTGTTTAGAAAATACTCTTTGAAAACTTAATAAAATCTAAATTTATTTTAAAGCGCTCTCGCTGTATTTAAATCAAATGCCTAACTTTTGTTATCCGGTTAAAACCTCACACTCTCGTGGTCTTGATCGTAACCTAATCTACTTTTCTTACTCTCGTAACAAAAAGATTGATTTTAATTATAAAAAGTCACAACCATAAATTAAGTTAATTTGGATTTTAGCTTAGGAACAATTTAATCCATTTAGTTACTATTATCACATCCAGACTCTAGAAAATTAGCTAGTCATGGTACTTGAAACAGACAGACATGAAACATAATCGGGAAACAATAAAACATTCATGATAAATAAATAACAGTAATTTAACATAAGCAAATTGTATTAAAGTTAAATTAAATGCGATTAAAAACCTGAATAATAATATTATTCCTCAAGCTCCCTCTTCCACAAGTCAGCAAGATTGGAACCTTCGGAATCGGAACTTGAAACGAATTCTGAGGCTAAAAACAAATTCTAACTAAAATAGAAATTTCCTAATGTTGGAAATGGCTATTAAAGGGAAAAAGGGAATATAAAACAAGAACAGTAGAAAAAATGAAAACTGGAAACGGTTCGCAAATTCGGCAGAGCTTCCGCAAGGAATTTGTGAAAATAAAACTTGCTGTAAATAAAAACTCTGTCCCTCCTTCATTGAAATATCTCCTATTTATAGAGGAGGAATTGGAAGTTAAGAAATAATAGGAACGTTGACTTGTACTTCTTTTGGAGAAAAACCAGGACTGGGCGTTGGTGAGGTTGAGAGATTGTAGGAGTTGAAGAACCTTTTCATTACGTTGCCCACGTCACCATGTTCTTCATAACGTTGAATTACGCGTGTGACGGTCGTAAGGCAGAGGTGACGGTCGTAATACGCTTAAATAGCGCGTTACGTTCGTCAATGATGTGTAACGAGTGTTATTCATGTTGTGAGCGTGTTACAGTCGTAATGGACGTGTGACGACCGTCACAACATCAAAATTTGCAGAATTTTGCAGATTAGTTCCTTTTCTTCTTATTTTCATGTTAGCTTTCTTCATATGATCTTTTTCACTAAATCGATTTGAAATATGTTGTACCTGTGAAAAGACATAAAAACTCGGAACAATCGGGAGTTAAAAGGATTAATGCAGTATGGAAATGGATTAAAAACGTAGCAATTATATGATACGATTTCTCGTTATCAGATTCCCCCCATACTTAAACCTTTGCTTGTCCTCAAGCAAATCATCATTTAGAAATATCGGACAATTTTTATCAGGCGCACATGCATAACATACCTTTGATTTTCAAAGCAATTACGGGAAATCATTCGTTAGTTCGACCGATACTTAAGTAAAACACTATCGATACGCTAATGACACAAGAAATAAGCTAAGTCATGGACTTCCATTTTAAACAAACTGTCCAATAGTTCCGTTATAATTCTACCCAGAGTTCCTTGTACCTATTTCACCCAGTTTGTTCTAGCCCAATCACATTAAGCCCTTTGTCTTAGCACGCACGTAGTGGAGTAACCGGTTAGTGACTTTGATCCTTTTAGCACGGGGTCTGGTACATGAATGTGGCAACCCTACACATATTATCCAAATTGGAGGTTGTGGGGGATTGAGCCGTAGCACGCCCTACCAAGTTCAGAACCAGCTACCTCTGAACTAACCAACAATGAACTACTTCATTATTTGCTCATCTCTTATATGCGACCTTGTATTTTGGTGCAACTTTTTTCTTTTCAGCAGCGAGATAAGAAGAATATTTTATTGATTAGGCATCAAACACTTATATTCATCGGCTCCCCACGTGGTTTGTGTCAAGACGGTGCTGACTGCTAGTATAAACTACTAAGGGTTACTTTAGAACTAAAACTCAAGATATAGGTATAACGGTTATTGAAACGGATCGCGTAAGTAGGAAGTCTAAGGTGTCATAAGCGTATCGATCTTGTTGAATCGTTCTCGGCTTCCTAACTAGGGTTTCGTTAAGGTAGGTATGTCGGGCTATGCGAAGATAAAGCAAAAATTTTCGGTATGGCTAAATAAAGCGGGGAAGAATTTAAACTGAGAAATATCGTAAAAAAATTACTTGTTTAATGGAAAATGGAAAGGTACCTCTCCCACACTATACCAGACATTGTCCTCAATGTTTTGATAAAAGGTGGAAATAGGAAAGACATAACCTGTATGAATGCCATTGATGGGCTATCACGAACAAATCCGCTCTGCATCCAGAGGAAGTACCTTCTCCTATCGTACTCATCAACAATGTTACCACCAGCAGCGACATTTGTAGGAATGTGCATGAGCACCGGCTCATCATCGAGATGATCATCTATAAATTTTCCGCCAAGAGATGGCCGATACGTGAGGAGCAATCCATATCTTCATTTTCTGCGAATTCAGACAATAAAAACAAAACATCAAATTAAAAGCTTGTGGGTTTCCTCCCACGCAACACTTTGTTTAACGTCGATAGCTTGACGGCTCAGGAGTACAAGCACTCATGGTGGTTCTCTCGAGAATGACTCCTCGGTTAAACTTTTAGTAATCATCATTTTCCATGGCCACTTATCAAGCCATCTCACATATCCTTCACCTTTTCTTTTCTTTCTTTTATGGGGTAGTGCATTCTTTTGAACTTGTGGTGGTGGTTCTGGATCTATCCTAACTATCCTATTTTCAAGTTTGGGCTTAGTGATTTCATCCACCACCTCAAAGGTTAACCTTACCCTCTTAACAGTAATTATATCCCTAGTTTCACGGTCCTCTAATTTTCTCTTTTTATGCAAGACTTCCAACAAGGGTGCATTAGTATGGATATTTTTCAATACCTCCATATATGTTTTAGATTGGGAGTCTATCTGAGCTTCCATAAAACTTTCCAGGAAAGGAATCGGTGGGGTATAGGGATGAGGAACAACAATAGGTGCTTCCTTCTCTACCTCTTCTACAACCTCCCTTTTAGATGGTGTTGGAGGATTTTTCTCAATCTTTACTCTTTTCTCGTCTGAACTCTCCTCAATCACATCATCACTCTCCTCAACCTCATTATCACTTTCCTTAGGATTTTCAATTTGTTTTTCACTACTGGTTGTTACAACATCCAATTTCTCCTCAGGGAAGGGTCCTAGAGGGTTTTGTTCAAGCAGGGAGATTTGAGTCTCTAAGGCTATGTTGTGAGTCGCGAGCAACTTAACCAGTGGTCAGTTGCCTAAGGTTTTCTCTGTTTTGAAGACTTTGTTTTCTAAACTCTTCGTTATGGACAATTTGTGTCTCTACAAAGTGCTCAATCAAAGATTCTAACCTAGAGTGAATTAGCGTCGCATCAGAATCCTCCATTGATGTTTCGAAGTTGAAATCATGCGATTCTTCTGATTCTTTAAATTGAGTTAGAGTCGCATTTTGGGTTTCCACGGAGCGCTTTGTCATCATTGATTTCATTAAAATTTTCCATTAATATTTCGAGGTCGGATTTATAGGATACTTGCGTCTCCTCGAAATATTGGGTGTAGTGATTGTAGGCAGAATTAAGTTGAGGATAAGTTTGGTTGGAATTATATATTCTTGCGATTCCTCAAAATTTTGGGATTGATAGTTGGAAAGGTAATTCGGGTGAGAATGACTTTGTGACGCATTAAAATTCTCCAATAGTATTTCGAGGTCAGATTTATGGGATTCTTGTGATTCCTCGAAATATTGGGATTGGTAGTTGGAAAGGTAATTCGGGTGAGAATGAGTTTGTGACGCATTGAAATTCTCTAATAGTACTTCGAGGTCATATTTATGGGATTCTTGTGATTCCTCGAAATACTCGAAGTGGGAGTTGTAGAAAAAATTTGGGTGATACATAATAATTGGGACAAGAACGCCTTAGTCTATACGGTGCAACAACGGAATAACAATATTGACTGTTGGTCCCCGGCAACGACGACAAAAACTTGATGGGTAAATTCCTCAAGTGCACGGAAATATCGAAGTAATATAAAAGATTGTCGAACCACAGAGACCAATGTCAACCTACTGCAATTTATCGCTACTTTGTAAAGCCAAGGCTAATGAATAATTGGATTTTTGGGGGAAATTAAAGTAGAGGAAAACTAAATCAAACTAAGGGAATAATAATAATAAAACGGTCAATATGTAATATAGTGAACCTAAGTGGATTTAATCGAACCTAAGCATATAAAGATGTTTAACTTAGGTGGTTCTGTAGAAATTATCAGTTTAAAAACCCCCAACTCACACTTTTGTGGTCTTATCTCGGATTATACCCCTAAAGCCCTATGTCTACTCTCGCTAGCCCATAAGTGTTTAGAAAATACTCTTTTAAAACTTAATAAAATCTAATTTGTTTTAAAGCGCTCTCGCTGTATTTAAATCAAATGCCTAACTTTAGCTATCTGGTTAAAACCTCACACTCTCGTGGTCTTGATCGTAACCTATTCTACTTTTCTTACTCTCGTAACAAAAAGAATGATTTTAATTATAAAAAGGCACAGCCAGAAATTAAGTTAATTTGGATTTTAGCTTAGGAACAATTTAATCCATTTAGTTACTATTATCACATCACGACTCTAGAAAATTAGCTAGTCATGGTACTTGAAACAGACAGACAGGAAATAAAATCGGGAAACAATAAAACATTCATGATAAATAAATAACAGTAATTTAACATAAGAAAATTGTATTAAAGTTAAATTAAATGCGATTAAAAACCTGAATAATAATATTATTCCTCAAGCTCCCTCTTCCACAAGTCGGCAAGATTGGAACCTTCGGAATCAGAACTTGAAACGAATTCTGAGGCTAAAAACAAATTCTAACTAAAATAACATTTTCCTAATGTTGGAAATGGCTATTAAAGGGAAAAAGGGAATATAAAACAAGAATAGTAGAAAAAATGAAAACTGGAAACGGTTCGCAAATTCGGCAGAGCTTCCGCAAGGAATTTGTGAAAATAAAACTTGCTGTAAATAAAAAATATGTCCCTTCTTCATTGAAATCTCTCCTATTTATAGAGGAGGAATTGGAAGTTAAGAAATAATAGGAACGTGGACTTGTACTTCTTTTGGAGAAAAACCAGGACTGGGCGTTGGTGAGGTTGAGAGATTGTAGGATTTGAAGAACCTTTTCATTACGTTGCCCACGTCTCCATGTTCTTCATAACGTTGAATTACGTGTGTGACAGTCATAAGGCAGAGGTGACAGTCGTAATACACTTAAATAGCGCGTTACGTTCGTCAATGATGTGTGACGAGCGTTCTTCATGTTGTGAGCGCGTTACGGTCGTAATGGACGTGTGACGACCGTCACAATATCAAAATTTGCAGAATTTTGCAGATTAGTTCCTTTTCTTTTGATTTTCATGTTAGCTTTCTTCATATGATCTTTTTCACTAAATTAATTTGAAATATGTTGTGCCTGTGAAAAGACATAAAAACTTGGAACAATCGGGAGTTAAATGGATTAATGCAGTATGAAAATGGATTAAAAATGTAGCAATTATATGATACGATTTCTCGTTATCATTTGTACCCACCCGTTCTTCGTGATGTTCTTCAGTCCTATCCTCAGCTAATTGTGCATTCAGCTCCCAATTGAGTCTGGCATCTTATGCTTGATGTTTCGATGATGGTTCGGATACTGAAAGTTTATTTGGAAGAGGCAGTCATTTTGTAATTTTTTTTGTCGAGGATTCGTAGGACCTCTTTCTTTTTGATTTTACTATCCCTGAACTGTTTCTTTTGTGATTACAATCAGCGGGATGCCCCAGTTTTTTTCTTAAGTCTCCTTCATAGGTTTTGGCTTAACAAGCTTTTATTTAGAGAGATAATGACTGAGTGTCTTAACGATTATACGGAACCATCACCATCTTTTGATTTAGAAGGACGTCTTCGATGCCATTCATTGTGTACGAAGCGGAAGATTACGACTGAACATGCGTCTGAATTGACTGAGAAACTACCCTGCCCCAAGTTATAATTTAGGGTTTTAATTTGTGTGAAAATAAAAACTCATACTTCTTTGGCTCAAAGGGGTTGACTAGAGATTATCTTCCTTATAACTCCACTGTTTAGGATTTGAAAAAAATGCCTGTACATCGTTAGCAGGGTCTGTTTAAAAGCATACTGTAGATATTATGGTATAATTTTCATCATCCTCCCTCTAAAGGCTTATAGCTTTTGATCAAGAGTTGAATATCACAAAAAGGGAAGCAATTTAAATATAGTGAATACAAATGAATTGATTCAAAACAGACATATGCAATGCATTGATAAAGTAATTGAGTTTGACATGAATAAATGTTCGAACAACCAAAAGAAAATTACAAATTGAAAATTCTAATGAACAAAAGCCTCTTTGCCGGAACTTGTCACTTCATATGGTGTGTCTTTGAGGGATGGAAGAAGAACTCAACCTGACCATCTTGTGTAAACTCCAGCACCCCTTCATCAATCAAGTTTTGAACTTTATATTTCAACCTCCAATATTCGTCAGTATCATGCCCCGGGCTGTTGGAGTGGTATGCACAGCTTGCATCAGGATTGTAGTTAGGGGACAAAGTCTTGGGATTCGGATGAGGTCCTATCAACATAATCAGATTCATCCTCAATAGGTGTTGTAAAGCTTGAGACAACGATATGTTGAGTTTGGTAAACTGCCTTTTGGGTATATCCGGCTTACTCTGATTAACCCGTTGTTTTTGGCGAGGTTGTTGTTGAACCCGTGATGTGGTAGCAGTTTGGAAAAGTCCACTCTTTACCAAACCAGCCTCTTGTCTTCTCGGAAGTTGTTCAATGACTTGGTCCCCAGTCTCGACTGTTTGCTTCATACGACTGCAGTCGTCTTGATGAAGTTTCTTGATAATGGCTCTCAGCTCTTCTTGTCCCCGAGCTAGGCCTTGGATAAGAGCCTTTGCCCCAGTATCTGGGTTCTCATTGTTTCAACTTCAGCTTGCAGTTGTTCCCACCGTTCTTCCTTATTGTCTTCAGGACTTTTGTTGGCCAGGTTCACGGTGAGGAGTGCCTTCAACTCTTTCTGCCCCTTGGATAGGTTTAGGAACATTTCCATAAATTGTGCTTCTTGAGTTTGGAGATCTTTGTTGTCTTGTTTGAGATCCATTACTGAAATAAACAGCGAAGAAGATGAGAAACCTATACTGGAGATTACCTGTTATGCAATGACATGTATGATATGCAAAGGTTTTCAAGGATCTCGCAGGGTACACAAGAAAAATGTCAGAAGTTGAATTTTGCAGCTTTGATTGAAGAACTTTATCATTGAGAGTCCTTCTACGAGAGTCAAGCTCACCATATCAAGTGGGTCATAGCCCCTGACTCAAGTTGTCGTGTTTTGGTCTTTTGACGACATTGGCTAGAGGAAAATAAATCCCCTTGCCCCTTGCTAGACGTCTCATTTATCATAACCTGCATCACAAACCCTAGAGATCCTTGAAATGGTTAAGGAAATGATGTGGCATGATGTTATGATGTGTATGCTATGCGTTAAGCGAAAATGCAGGGTAAGAAACCAATTTATTGGATTTATACAAATAAGGTCCTGTAAGGAATACAAACAAAGGCCTGCAATGATTTGAATTGTTAGGCAAAGAAAACAAACAAGTCACACAAGTAGCCTTAGGTTTAGGCTTGCATGGATTCCATAGGTAAGTACCCTCTTGAAGTTTAGTTGGTTTCAAACCTATCTTAGAAAAGTAACCGGGTTCTAAGGATTCTCAAGATCATTGATCATCCTTTATCGGGTATTGTTTCAGCTCAGGCAATCTTTTCTTGCGGCCGAAATATCCCGAAAGTCTGATCTCAATGAGTTTAGCATCGAGTATCAACCAATCCTCAGCTTTATACCGAGGCCGACTATCTCACTATTTTCTAATGGCCAAGTTTGTTCAACTAAGGTTCTAAGGTCCGTTAGTGCTTCACGATACCACGTGGCGGCCCCGTATTCTCCTCGTTTCAACACAAAGGATATCGGTACCAACCAAAGTGTCACACCAACACAGCCATCGCTTAAACCATACTGGTCTACACCGTACAGTCTCCATGATCTATTAATGTTTACCTAAAAAGTGTCCCCAGATCTGGGTGTAGGATCTTCAATAATAGCCAAGCAAAAACCCTTAAAGATAAAGCAGGCAAAACAAACAAGAAAGCAATTTAAAAATGACCTAGATCCTAAGGTAAACCTCACTTTATTAATTCCCCAGCATAGTCGCCAGTTCTGTGATACGATGGTAGAACCGACTGTTAATACTGGTTTGCGTTTTTGTTTGCAAATGTCGCGATAAGCAAGAGTCGCCACCGACTTTTCTTTTATCCAAAAAAGGAAAGGGTGAAAAGAACAGGAAATACCTTTCGAGAGTTTTCTGAGTAAGGGGGTAGATTATGGAAAGGGATGGTGTTAGCACCCTTTCCATCCATGGTTTTCCATGGGCTCTTAGATGCTAGCTCATGTTTTGAAAATTGATTGTGCTTTGTGTGTTTTTAAAAATGTTTTGAAAATGCCTTAGTGCGGCGATTTGCTTTGTGATAACTCTTGTATCAGTCCTCAAGAGTGTTGACAAGGCGAATATTTTTGAAAGTGATTTTTGAAATATTTTTGTGTATGTGCAAAAAGTTATTTTGAGCAAGCATCTAAGAACTTATCTACTTATACTCGAAAAGGTCGTTCTTTTCCTCCTAACCTTTAGACAGTGTTATCCTACTATTAGTGTGTAGGTATCCCTTATCGTTGGATGTGTGAGGGACAGGCGCGGGTCATCGTTATGGTCATAGAAGGTAACATATAGGGATACCTTAGCAGTTCGAAGGGACTGTCTTCATATATTCGTAGGCAACATCGTGGGACAAGCTCATTTCTCGTAGGCAACTCAAAGGACATTGAGGTACTATGATATTTATGATGACTTTTAGATTGAGGGTATTTTGTTAAGGTATCCCTACGTTCGAGGGACATGACCGTTATTTTCTAAGGCAACCAAGTGGGGAGTACCCTAGGGGCGCAAGTGTGCAATAATGTGTTTTTTCAGTTATATTTATCTTGCAATTAGGGTTTTCTATCGTTCATTTTTATCTTTCCATACAATCCTATTAATATAAGCATTGCATAAAATATAGTAGCACGAGATAAAGTCGGAAATATAAACCTAAGCTATTACAGAGCTTTGGGGCAGTTACATAATAGTGAAGAGGGCGAAAAAGAAATCCTAAAACTATTACATCTCAGAAGCAATTACATGATAATGATAAAAAAATATGGGAAAAATAAAGCTATGTTATTACAGTTGAATGCGCCATATACACTTTATCTAGGAAAATAAAAATAAGATGAAAATAACAAAGAAAATGTTTTGGTGATTTTTTATGAAAAAAATTATTTATGATAATTAATAAAATAAACCTAAAAACCCTAATTAATTTTAATTAATAAAAAAATGTTAATTTAAAAAAAGTTAATTAAAATACATAAATCCTAATTAGTTCAAATTAAATAAAAAAGATTAATTTTGAAAAAAAAGGTTAATTAAAAAAAACTTAAAAACCTAATTAATTTTAATTAAAAAAAGTTAATTTTGAAAAAAAAAGGTTAATTAAAAAAATCTAAAAACCTAATTAATTTTAATTAAAAAAAGGTTAATTTGTAATGATTAACAAGAAAGAATTAAGTTTGCCAAAAAATAGATAGGAAAGAAACATCAATGAAAATAGGGTTAGAAAATAAAAATAATGCAAATGTCAGGGGTGGGTGTTGACCCAAAAATTAATTTAAAATCTAAAATTAAATTAAAAAACTTAAAATTAATTATTCACGTTTATTATCAAAAATCAAAGGTTTATAAAAATGTTAAGTTTTATGAAAAATGTTTTAAATAGAAAGAATTAAAATAGGTAAAAGGATAAATAGAAAGGAATAAAACCAAAACCAATATGGGTGGGTGTTGAATCCACGCCCTTAACCTTCTCAGAATGTCTACCTCGCCATGTATTGGTGGTTGTTCTGTTTTGGCCTCAACGTTTTGTATGGATCCTGTCTAAATCTGCAGTGTTGAATCTCATAAACACATTAAATAAATTATTATATCATGAAATACAAATAAAGCAAATATATGAAATTTTGTAATGTTAAAACCGATATGGCATGTATGAATGCTTCTACATACTTTTGATCATGGAGATCAAACCAGCCTTACCCTTACTGGAGAAGTAGTGAGATGGAGGTTTGTAACAATGATGGCTTGTTTGTAGTGGGATAGGGGTTTGTAACAAGGATTTTAAGATTTATAGGGTTCTTGAAAGAATTTGATATTTTGACAAGGTTGTGGAAAAAGTTTTTTTTTGTGTGAAAAGAATGAGATTATATAATGAAAATTAGAGAAAAAATATGGGCTTTGAATGTGCAATTGGGATTCTAATAACCACAAGCAATAGTGCAGATTTTTATTTACTCGAGTCTGTCACGTTCCAGGCTAAATCGAAGGGACTTAAGTGCAATTTTTGAAGTTGAAATGTAAAAACAAAATATAGCCGACATCGAGAAATAACTTCTTTCCTAAAATGGGATCAATCGGATAAACGGTAAATTAGTTATGAATTTTTTAAGTTTCACCTTAGACAAATTTATTTTAGGCTCCAGTGTCAACTGTGACACGTTCTTCAATAAAAAATTGGTATTGATCAAAGCATAAACCGGTCCCGACTTTGGAATAAAAGTTGTAGATCTCTGAGTCAGTGACCTTGTGGAAAAATATGGACCCGATCCAATAAAAATTGACCGAGTTATTAATTTTCGAAGTTTCAACCCAGATAAAATAATATTCAGCATTCAGGATTTTTGGCACCTCACGCGCACTATGGGGAAAAAACGAAGGCCATTTGGATACCGTTCGAACTCGACATTATGAAAACGTAGCCAACTCAATTTATGAAATTTTGGCGCCTGAACCAGCTCAATACGATAAAAATCGACCAAGTTATGATTTTCCGAACATGACGCAAATAAACTTCTGTCACAATTTTTTTGTACGAAAATACTTGATAAATCTGCATTTTTGAAGACCTTCTAATTGAAATTGGCTTCCAACCGCGAGAGATGAAAATCTAGATGACGTCAAGACGGAATTTTAGCCACCATAACAGGTTCAAAACGAGCCACGGTCTTCAAGTTATGAATTTTTTTAATCCGTAAAAACTGCACTTTCAGCACACTTTTTCACCATATTTCTTTGAGAAAAATCGTACATTCGGAGACCTTCTTTAAAGAATTGGCTCTCGAGCCAAACCTGAATTTGAGAATATGTTATCAGGAATATCTTGACGAAAGAACACCTGAATATGATGCATCGGGTTAGACTTGTGAATCTTTGAACCATGAATTATTGTGAAACAGCGAACCGATCTTCGGCACGGAAAATACTCTAAGAATATCCATTGGTGAAATAAACGTTACTTGTAACCTGACGAAACTTGCTAAATATACCTTGATTCCATAACCATAAAACCAATGATATGCGTGTATGTAATAATGAAATGTAAGCCAAAAGGTCGAAATAAAGAAGGTAAATTTTGGGGTACAACACAAGAGAAAGGGGTCAGAAAAAAAGAAGGGGACACTAACACTCAAAATCATTTTTGCTGTCAAAAACCATAATTGCCCACAAAACCTCCATTTTTGAGTTTTGAAGTCCAAATCTTTGAATCTCATACCTTGCAAGTTTTCTCCAAACAAACCATACAAATACTCCACATACATCATATAAAAGTTGTTCAAACACAAAAACAACTTATGTAACATCACTATCATCACTTCCCAAGCTCAACAACAGCCCATACAGCAGCTCAAACTCAAAGCACAAATTTCAGTTTCAAGGTAAGTTTTCTTGATTTTGAACTCTTCATACAAGCATCATTAACGGTTCATTTGTGAAGATAAAATATAGATATCATTTCCTTGAAGCTAACCATATGATTGCTTTTCATTTTCACTAACCATGTGTTGAGAACTAACTTTTACATGTAGCAAAACAGTGATAAAAGCAAAAAAAAAACGGCAGTTATACATCGACGCGAAATGCTATGAATCGACATATATTATGTTCAAAACAGGTTACGAGTCAACACAAAACACGTATGCATCGACACGAAATGATTATGAGTCGATACGAAACCAGTATGCGTCGACTCATACTGAGTTGTTTTGACTTCCAGGAGCAAGAAACATACATGAGTCGACACATGAGCCAATACGAAATCTGCATGAGCCAATACATAAGCTTATGTGTCAGCTCACAAAACATTTTTTTAAACCTTTTTTTTAATTTTATTTTTACTTTTTCTTTATATTTTTATTATTATTTTCATACAAAAAATTTCAAAAAAAATATTTTTATTTATTATTTGCATTCTATATATTTTACCCCTTTAAAAACAAAAGACAAAAAAAATATTTTTCTTATAAAAAAACTTAATTTATTTTTCTTATTAAATTAATAATTAGATTTAGGTTTAGTTATTCTCTTTTTAATTAAAATCAACTTAGAACTTAGGTTTTCTTTTAATTAATTAATTTTCATACTATTTTTATTAAACTTAAAACCTTTTCCAAAAAAAACCTAAAAAATGCTTTCTAACTTAATATCTTTTCTTAGTTAATTTAGGTTTAATTTTCTTAATTTAATTAATTACTTCTTTTAGTTAATTAGGTTAAAACCAAGACCCTTTCCTCAAAAAACTAAACAAAAATCCTTTTCTTTTCCATTTATATCCTTGTACATTATATTTATTCATTTCTTGTACATTATTTCAATATGGTTGTAATAGATAATTAGGTTTAATTTCTTGCAATCCTCATTTGTAAATTTGTACACCCCATGCCCTTAATGATGTAATAGTGTAGGGCTTTACTTTTCTGCACTTTTATTGCTTTCATATATTGTTAGTAATTAGGGTATGTATGGCAAGATAAAAATCAACAAGTAGACAACCTAAAATTCAAAGACTAAATGCATGCAATCAAACACACTATTCACACATGCACCCTTAGGATAATCTCACTTGTTGCCTCGGAAAAGTAGTCATGTCCCTCGAATATGGGTGTTTTAGCAAAGACCCTCGATAAAAGGTCGTAGTCCCTCGATGACCCTCAATGTTGCCTTCAGTAAACGATCTAGCCCCTAAACGACATTGCTAAAACGTCTCATAGGTTGCCTTCTATGACTATACAAACATCCCATGACTGTCCCTTCACATCCAACAATGGGATTTCTTACCAAAACAATGGTAAGATAGAAACATCTAAAGGGGGAGGAAAAGAATATCTAAGACCTTTTGAGTAGGTAGATTCGCTCCTAGTTGCTCGCTTGCCCACAACAAAAAAACATTTTATACACCAACACACTCATTTGAAACATTTTCAAAAGACAAACACTTTGTACACGTTCTTATAGAAACAAGAGCCATTACAAAGAAGACACCTTTTCAAAATCTCTTTCAAAAACACATTCCACAAACACCTCTTTGAACTATTTTCGAAACAACACTTTGTACGCGTTCTCATAGAAACGAGAACCATTACAAAGATATTTTCAAAAACCACACCACAAGCACATTCAAACAAAAGCAAGTGATCTATCAAGAAACTAAGAGCCCGTAGATAACTATGGATGAAAAGGGTGCTAATACCTTCCCTTTTCACAATCTACTCCCCGAACTCAAGAAAACATCTCTAAAGATCTTTCTTGTTCTTTTCAGCCTTTCCTTTTGGATAAAAGAAAAGTCGGTGGCGACTCTTGCTAACCGCAACATTTGCGATCAAATGCAAAACAACCAAGTCTGTTCTCCCACCGTATCACAGAACTGGCGACTCTGTTGGGGAATATTTTAAAAGTGGGGTTACCTTAGGGCTAGATCATATTTACTTGCTTTCATTGTTTGATTTGTTTGCTTTACATTTTGGTTCTTTGTTTGGGTTTAAATCCTCTACCCGGATTTGGGATACCTTATAGGTAAGTAGCAATACATTGTGGAAACTGTGCGGGGTATACCGACATGGTCTAAGCAATAACTACGTTAGTGTGACATATTTATGGGTACCGGTAGCCCTTGAGTAAGCAAGGAGAATACGGGGACGTTGAGTGATGTCATGAAGCACTAACTGACCTTAGAACCTTACTTGACCAACTTGGCCATTAGGAAGTAGTGAGATAGCCGGTTTCGGTGTAAAGCTGAAAATTGGTTGATACTCGATGCTACACTCATTGAGACTTGACTCCTGAGTTTGGTTTGGTTGTGAGTCAATCGCATATCGAACGAAGCTTGTGGGAAAGGTCAGTGATATTGAGATCCCTTAGAACTCAGTTATTATTAACTAGGACAGGTTAAGCCAACTAAACTTCAAGAGGGTACTTACCTACAAACTCCATGCAAGCCTAAAACTAAGGATTTGTCTGCTTTGTGTGTATATGTTTATTTGCATATAAACTTGCTTACTTTGCATGCTTATACATGACATCATATCATAACATTTTTAATAACCGTTTCAAGGATCTCAAAGGCCTATGATGCAGGGTCACGTTGAACCAGACGTCTATCAAGGGACAAGAGGATTTATTTTCCTCTAACCAAACATGGTCAAAGATCAAGTACAACAACTTGAGTCAAGGGATACAACCCACTTGATATGGTAAGCTTAATTCTCGTGGAAGGACATCCATCGATAAAAAGTTCTCCAATCAAAGTTGTAAGTGACTACTAACATTTACCCCGCGAGGTCCTTGAAAACATGCATCCACATATCATGCATCATATCATGACAGGTTTCTCCCATACAGGCCTTATTATCTTCCTACTGTTTATTTCAGTAAGGTGGATATGGAACAAACGGTGAAAGATCTCCAAGCTCAAAATGCTCAATTCCAACAAATGTTCTTGGCTTTGGCTAAGGGGCAAGAGGACCTGAAGACTCTTCTTCTCAAAGACAAGAAGAAAAAGTCCAAGAAGTCAGTAGGCGTCCTGAACTTGGGAAGAAGACTTAAAGGACCAATCAATGGAGCTCTAATCTTCCAACTCCATCCAACATGAGGGATAGTCACGAAGAAGACAATAGTCTGGAGATTGATGAAGTCGAAGGTAACTACTCTGAGGAACAATATCCTCCCGCTGATGATAAGTACAAACAGTTGGAGGATCACCTCATTGCTATGGAAATTCAGCAGATACCTGGCTTGGATTTAGGAGACATGGGTTTGGTTTCTGGAGTGGTTATCCCACCAAAGTTCAAAATCCCTACTTTTGCCCTGTACGATGTAGTCTCTTGCCTTAAGATGCACTTAAAGTCTTATGTGCGCAAGATTCAACCATACACAACTGATCTGAAGCTTTGGATCCATTTCTTCCAAGAGAGCCTGGTAGGGACTCAACTTGAATGGTTCTATCAATTGGAGAGTTCTCGCATCCACACCTGGGAGGATTTAGCTGCTGCTTTCTACAAGCAGTACCAGTACAACGTTGATCTTGCACCAACTCGTGTGCAATTGCAGAACATGACCATGGGTTCCAACGAGAGCTTTAAAGGATACGCCCAAAAGTGGAGAGATCTGGCTGGTAGGGTGCAACCCCCTTTAACTGACAGTGAGCTGATTGACACCTTTATGGGAACTTTGATAGGACATTTCTTCAAACACCTAATCGGAAGTTCCTCGGCCGGGTTCACTGAGCTAATACTGACTAGCGAAAGAGTTGAAGCTGGCATCAAAAGTGGAAAGATCCGAGGAGCTACACCTTCTGATGCTCAGAAAAAGCCATACAATGGGAAGAAAGAGTCCAATGTTGTGATGGTAAAAAGAGTCGTCATGACCAACATGTAGGAGCAATATTGATCTCTAATCCTCCGCCTGCTCAACAAAGACAGGGGCATCAGCGTAAGGAGGTCGCGCCTAAAAGACAATTCACTAAGATCAACATGTCACTGGCTCAAGCACTACAACACACATTGAAGGCAGAGCTGATTACGTTAAAGGCTCCTCTCCGGAACCCAAACACTTCCGCTCTTACCTATCATCCCAATGAAAGGTGTGCATACCATTATGATAGTCCAGGACACAACACAAACAATTGTTGGGCTCTGAAGAATAAGTTCCAAGACATGATTGATGCCAAGGAGATTGAGTTTGACCCTCTGGAGACTCCAAACGTGATCACTTCTCCTATGCCGAATCATTGAGAGCGTCTTGTTCATTTCGAATTGTAATTTCTTTTGTTATTCAAATAATTATCTATTAATGTCAAACTTTGTTTCATTAATGCATTGCATATGTTTGTCTTGAATTGATCCTTTCGTTTTCATTACATTTAAACTATGCTTTTTACTCTCTTTATGACATTTAACTTTTGCTAAAAGTTACAAGCCTTTAGAGGGAGGATGACGAAAATAATGCCATAATCTCATACAGTATGCTTTTAGACAGACCTTGCTGACGATGTACATGCGTTATTTCAAATCCTAAACACTGGAGTTATAAGGAAGATAATCCCTAGTCAACCCTTTCGAGCCAAAGAAGTAGAAGTTTTCTTTTTACACAAATTGAAACCCTTAATCAAAACATGGGGCAGGGTAGTCTCTCAGTTAATTCAAACGTGCGTTTAGCCGCAAACTCTTATCTCGTAATACAACGAATGACATCAAAAGCATTCCTCTGGAATCAAAAGACAGTGATGGTTCCCTACCAAATAGGCATTCATTATCTCTCAAAAAAGAAAAATCCACTAAGTCAAAACCTACGAAGGAGACTTGAGAAAAACTGCGACATCCCGCTGACTGTAATCTCAAAAACAAGAACAGTCAGACAAAAACCAGGGATAATAAATCAAAAGAAAGAGGTCACTACAAATCCTCAACAACATGAAAAATGTTACAAAAATGATTTCCTTCCGACAAACTTAACTTGTCTGAACCTTCACCAAAATGTTATTCCAAACTCAATTGGAGTTCAAACACACAATTAACTGAGTTTAGGACTGAAGAACATCACGAAGAGCGGGTGGGTACAAATACACTTTGAGCCTTTATCCTTTATTTCTTACACCGTGAACCAAGCCACGCTACAACCCTTCAAAAGTCCTAATTGAAGCATGGGTTAGTTCGAAAGCATACTGTTATAAAAGGTATCTCGACTCCTGTAAGGCTTTACTCTAAATCCTGAGTTGAAGTTTTCTTACAAAATTTCTTTACTTGCTAAAACGCATTTTAAAATTTTCAAGACAAACATAAACTTTACATTACTTGAATATCGTTGCTTGCATATGGCTTTGTTTGACAACAAAGAAATTCACACAACGAATATCCAGTGAACGAAAGCTCTCTCAGTAAACAAAATCACTTCAAATGGAAAGACGCTTCCAATGACAAATCTCTCATGATCAAAGGGCACGACATGACCATTGTCCAACACATCTGGGGCAGCCAAGTCGAGATCCAAAGAATCTCTCAAAGAATTGTTGAATAACCAGGGGAAAATCTCCATATGTATCACTCAAGGGGCAATGTTACGTTAATCATGGGTTTAAACAAAATCCACTATGAAGACTTCACGTACCATCAAATTGCTTGTCTGTACCAATAGTATCAGATGGTGTCAGTATCAGATGGTGTTAGTATCATGTCTTCGGATCCTCCCATGACAGTTCTTAGAAAATTCTGAGACTTGACCAAAGATCTTGGGTACAACCAATTTATTCGTCTGTACCAATAAGTATCAAACGGTGTCAATATCATGTCTTCGGATCCTCCCATGACAGTTCTTAGAAAATTCTGAGACTTGATCAAAGATCTTGGGTACCACTAATTTGTTCGTTTGTGCCAGTAGTATCAGATGGTGTCAGTATCAGGTCTTTGGTTTCTTCCACAACAGTCTTAGAAAATATCTCTAGGAAGTTCATGGCTACCGGAAATGTGATCAAAATCTCAAGCGTCGAGGTGCACCAGTTTAACTCTGGGGGCAAACAGGCTTCCACATAAAGGGTCATGTGCGTCCAAGAAAATATTTTATGGTATTACTACAACACTTACTACTATGGGCAGTGACGAATCTCCCCAAGATCCTTCTCATAGGATGGATCCCAGCTAGAGTTTCAATCTCTGAAAACTTCTCACCAACTGAGTTGACCTCAAGAACCCTCGAGGATTTTCCCCAGTGAAGAAGATACCTCTCCAACAGACCGACAACATGAATTATTTCCCCAACAAACTACAGATTCCCCAGTTTGAGTTTACCTCTCCGACTACTACAAATCAAAGGACTACAACTCCTCTTCCCCAATAGACTGCTCTACAATCCCCAACAAGTTACTGTGAAGCCTGGACCCGACCAAATATCAGTTCAACTTCGACTCCCCAATAGAACAACGAACAACTGAGACTCCTGAACTCTTTTTCCCCAAGCAAGGATAAACACTCTCCACAGAGTTTTCAACATTCCTTAGCGGAGCTCTCCTCAAACAACAAAACAGGAATCCTTGGTGGAAATATTCTAAGCAAAGTTTGAAGACTCACTTACTCTTTAACAACAGTTCGGGATTTAATGACTCCCCAGCATTTGTCAAGGATTTATTTTCCCAGACAAAAATACATTCAAATAACATTTCACCCTTCATGCATCATATTACATACATGACAAGTGCATGCGACACAATCTCATTTATTTTGAGAACATCATTGCACCATGCATTTCATACATCATGACATTGCATGCATCTAACTCTTTATCTTTTCAGGAAATATCAAATCAACAGATGGCTATCATCAACAATCTCCAAAAGGCCAGAAATTAATACATGTAACAAGCCAAGGCAATTATCTACACGACCAACCGAAGCAATCCTACACGGGCTCCTTCACACACACCCTTCTAGAGACAGTTCAGATGTGATCCAGATATGGCTGACATTCTGACACTTATTCCAGATTCCTTCTAGAAATAGTTCAGATGCGATCCAGATATGGCTGACATTCTGATACTTACTCCAGATTCTCTTCAAAATACAATCCAGATACGATTCAGATTCAGATGTCATTCTGTCACTCATTCAAAATATAGTCCAGATATAATCCAGATTCGAATGTCATTTTATCACTCATTCAAAATACAGTCCAAATACGATCCAGATTCGGATGTCATTTTGTCACTCATTCAAAATACAGTCCAAATACGATCCATATTCGGATGTCATTTTGTCACTCATTCAAAATACAGTCCAGATACGATCCAAATTCAGATGTCATTCTGTCACTCGTTCAAAATACAGTCCAGATACGATCCAGATATGGATATCATTCTGATACTTCTTTCAACATACCTTTCCAATACAGTCCAGATACGATCCAGATACGGATGTCATTCTGACTCTCATTCACTATATCTCTCAGATACGAGTCATATACAATTCATTTATGAATATTATTCTATTGCTCATCCAAGACCTTTACTGGTTCAGATAAATCTCTCAACGATTTATTCTGATTCTTCTCCAAATCCCTGCTGGTTCAGATAAATCTCTCAACGATTTATTCTGATTTGTTCCTAGTAGGCACTTTCTCTGGTTCAGATAAATCGCTCAAAGATCTACTCTGATTCTCTCCAGTTAAAGAATATCCAAGACCTCCTTTGTTTCAGTTTAAACCTCTCAATGGTTTATCCTGATACTTTCCAAATGAACATTTCTGGTTGAGATAAATCGCTCCAAGATTTATTTTGATTCATCCCAGTCAAGCAACATACAAGACTTCTGCTAGTTTCAGATAAATCGCTCCAAAGATTTGTTCTAATTCTTTTCCAGTTAAAATCAAGTTCAGATTTAGTCCATTTTCTGTCAACAGTCACCTTTGGATGGCATCTACAAGCCCATCTCCGACAAATCTCCATCATTCCTCCAAATGGCATCTATAGGCCCATTCACAATTCATCTTCGAGTGCAAATTTTTGGGCACTCTAATGTTCAATCATCTTCCACCTTTAAGTCATGAATGGAGGATCCGCCAATCTAACTCTTCAGGTTTAAGAAGATTGAACAGGGGTAGTTGTTGTACCCCAAAATTTTCCCGCTCATTTCTCAAGACATTTCTCACAAATATCTGCGAAAGCTCAAGCTTGTACCAATATTGACTAGGTTAAGCCATCTCCTCAACATTTACACCTCAAGATTAGGGTTTGAATTTGCACAAGGACAATTGGACCTCTAATACTTCAAGTGACGTTCTTGGATCATTATGGACCTTCAAGAATGCACATGTCAAGTTTCAAGTCTTCTCAGTCAATTGACCAAGAGACCAAACATCAGTTGTACTGATGAAAAAGTCAATTGTAGCACCAAAAGTCAAACTTTGACTTTGTGGTCAACATTAAGTCTCAAAGATCAAAATCCATCAAGACATTCGAAAATATGAAACTTGATCATCAAGAAATCAAGAAAGTCAAAAGTCAATCTGAAAATTCAAACTCTTCAAGACTTAGAAATTTTTCTAAGTGTTTTTTATACATGATAATTTCATTTCTTCATGCCAACTTTTCACCATGATGCAAGATGATTCAAGGAAAACTTCCAACGTGAAAGTTGTAGATCTCAATGAGATATAAAACTTTGTAGGGCAGTACTTTTTCTAGAAATTATTGGATTTTGAGTTATAAATTCATGAAGTCATGGCATTTTTTAATAAAAGAGAAATTTTCAACAGTTTTGGTCAGGATTTTATCCCAACTTCTTGCCATTTTTTCACATAGTTACAAGATGATTTTGTCAAAATGGACAACATGAAAGTTATAGAGGGTGTTTCAAGCTTTCCAAAACATCCAAGTGCATGAATTTATCATATTTGAGCTAGGAGATTCAAGGACCTGGAGTTGGACATTCATTCTTGATTTACAAGGCAGATTTGTGATGAACAAGGAACCAAAATCTTAACCATGCTGCATAATCTTCACCAAAATCTATTTGATTCATATACAACATGTACCTTTTACTCTTTGTAATTGACATTCGAGTTTTTTTGTAAAGACTAACCCAATAGGGGCATCCAACGAAGAATGGTACATATAATTAGGTTAATCTTTAATTTGAACAAGTACATATGGCAAGGTCACCACTTAAAGTTGTAAAAAATTGATATGTTGTAAGTATTGCCTTATGGAAATACTATTCAACCAAACAATGTGACATTCACTGTAGGACAAGCCTTCAAGCCAATAGCAATAATTCAAAGACCAACTATGAATTATTCTATTTATTAACCATGAGGAATCTATCCATTTGTATAGTTTAATCCTCAAGCATGTCATCCATAGTATGATGTATGAGTTACATCCGTGTTGGGTTTGAAAACATGTAGATCATGCATTGGTTATGTTGGTAAACACCCATGGATTATAAATCCTATGTATCAATTTAATGCGCCAGTGGTATTAGTAAATCCTATGATAAACAAGGTCGAGTAAAACCAAGAGCTATAGTTATGGTATCCTCCACCCCAGTTTCAATTTCAATAGGGGTTCCAAATTCCCCAAACAATTTGTAATGTCAACTTATTTCATCAAGACTAGACCCCTTAAAAAACAATTTTTGGATCCCAATCTTATAACTGGTACAATCATTAGGTAATTTGGGATATAAATCTAGTCCATGGACATGTTGATGTATATGAAGCCCTCTCCTTTAAGATCATTTATTCTCTTGGGTAAACTAACACTCAAGGGTATTTTCTTCAAATCACCTGGACTTTTAGTTGTGCGGACATGCATATGGTTATTCCTAATAAGTAGATTTTTAATTTTGTGAAAAGTGTCTCAAGTTTATCTATCTCTTGGAAAGATGTTTCACTTTCTTCCCTTATTTGAATGGGTTAAATATATTTTCAGTCTCTATAAATTATTAAATTTTATTTTTGCTCTCTATAAAAAAAACTAACATGTTTAGAACGTTATAAAAATTCCTCAAAAAAAAAACTCAAAATTTGATTTCTAAATCAAGATTTTCATTGCTTCTATTAATATTTTGAAATTTAAAAAATTCATATTTAATTCTTCTCATTTTAAAAAAATTTAAAATTTGATAAATAAATATTTTATAGTATTCTAAACACTTATGGAATAAACTATACAAAAATTTAAAAATTTAAAGGTAATTAAACAGTTTTCAAAATGTTAGAAAATAACAGGGACTAAACTGCATAAATAAAAATTTTGTAGGGACCAAAATATGTTATTCTTTTAATAGAGACTAAAAATAAAATTTGAGATATTTATAAGGACCAAAAACATATTTTGTTGCTTAAGATCATTTTAATTATTATCGTATTTTGTGAAAAACGTTTAAAAAATCAATATCACCCAATACAACCATTAATCACAGACTCCTACACATTTAGTATATTTAACCTTCTCATAAAAACTAAAAATTCTATAGAACCCTAAAACCTAAACTCTAGAAACGATATCCTCATTAAATATTTTAAAGAGGATGAAATTTCCCAAAGAGGATTATGCCAGATTTTGTTTACACTCCTAGAAGGGTTGAGATCCTCTCTATTTCTCTAAAGAAATGAAGATTGCAATTACTATAGTTTTGGATTAAATCAATGATATGATTGCCACATGTTTTTAAAAATTGTGACTTTAAGTAAACATTTATTTACAAAAAGAATAGTAATGGATATGTCTGTTTCTTTTAGAAAATGGAGAGGATCTCTACTCCTTCTAGAACAATCAATGCAGATAAAGAACGGCTCAATGTTTTGTGTGGACATCTTGTGTATTTTAAGTATGTAGCTAAAAGTGGGTTTAATCTAAAGGATGATAGGATAGAATAAGAATGGGATCCTACTTCAAGATGCTGGAAAACCAATATTTGTTAAGTTGATGAGAGGATTTTAGTTATTTGTTAAGTATACTCCTAAGGAGATTACTTCTCTATATTGTGGATTATAGTATTGATGAAGAATTAGCACATTTCTCGTACAATTAATTTCCTAGAAGAAGGAAATTTTATTTCTCACAAAATGATCTAACTGCAGATAACAAAGAGGTGATAGCTTTACTTATCGAGAACTGAAAAAATACCAACAAAACCACTAATTTGTGAATCAAGTTCAATGTTTGGCTAAAGGTGCTTATGTAATGTATAAATCCAGGGACTACATATACAAATTGCATCACTTGGGATCAAAGAGATTTTATGTATCACTTGGAGTGGAAGCACGAGATAAACTTACTCATTACTATCTTTATGCATATGAGGGATAAAATCTCTAACACTCGTGATGGGTCAAGAAAAGATATATATTTTGGAAGATTGATTTCTGAGACGATGATACAAGGAAGATTGATCACCAAATTATAAATATATGGACTCATAGATGACATGGTTACTACTTATGCAAGGCCTTTAATTTTCACAACCTTATCGAGATGTAGATCTTAGGTAAAGTTGGTGTTATTCTTCATCAGAAAAGGAAAACATTTAATATTGATTCTATAAGAATAAATGACTTTCTAGCTATCACGGATGAAATTGATTATGTATTTGCATTTATTGCATGTTTTCCATTTGTGACTCACCTCCTTAACCGCTCAACAACAAGAAGAAGAAGAATGAGAAGGAGAAAAAAAAGAATAATAATAATAATAATAAGAAGAAGAAGAAGAAGGAGAAGAAGAAGAAGAAGAAGAAGAAGAAGAAATATGTCCCCTCACACCTTTTAACTCATGCCATGAACTATTCAGTGAAAACTTCCATCCAACCACCACCCCCTCAACCTGTTACTATAACCCACATTACCTTATGAGCATGCTCTAAGTGATTTCAAAACACCTAATACCTCTATACATCAACCATATGAACCCCAATCTTCCCCCGCACCCCAACCTACTACTTCTCAACACACACTCACACCTTAACCGATACCTGAACCACCCCCCATACCAACAACCACTGCATGTAATAATCATTCATCTTGCATCCTATTTACCATTTATCCAATCATTGTTTGACTTTCAACCACCCTTTGTAGAATCTATACCCTTTCTACTTATGAAAATTATATTTATCGCATCCATAACCCACTCATTCTCCAAGTTATGTACTTCCACTCTATTTAAATTCTCTAGACATACCTTGTATCCAAACACTCCAACCTAATCAACCCATACCCTTTTATGTTTCATCAAGGTCTATTACCTTTTCCTCCTCGTCCAACTCTAATGAGAGTATAACACATTTGTAGGAATAACTTGACAGAAAGTTGGCCAAATCCAAATGTAGAACTAGAAAATTATTTGCCAAATTTAAGGTCAAGGACACAACCCATCCTTTGATACCTTACCCATTTATACATGCACCCATCCTTACTTCATCCTTCATAACTCTCCCAACCACACATTAATTAGGTTTAACTTTACCTTTACATGTCATCCCAAGCACTAGTCACTATTGAACTAATTCATCTGGACTTACCTCAATCACCTCCACTGAACTTCCTTGACCTTGATGATTTTTGCATGGAATTTGTAGAAAGAGTTTGTTGTGAATCTTGTTGTGAATTACGACAAAATTCAATATTAATTTGTGAGGAAAAGAATAAAAGCAACCAAAATAAATGTTCTACAACAATAATAATTCATACACAAATAATATAACAGAATAAGGTAAGAAAAATATGAAGATTTGTTTACCCAGATCGATCAAACGATCTACTATGGGGGAGAGAGCAGTTCTCCAATTCACTATACTTATAAATTTGTTACAAGAGATTACATATGAGTTACAAGAAAATAGCCTTAGCCCTCAGGTTCCCAAGAATAACCCTGAAGGCGCCCAATAATTATTTTCTACCTAAGTGTTTCCCAAACCTTTTTAACCTTCAATATATTAATAACTCTAACTGACTTTTCCAGATTTTCAATTTTTTTACTTTTTGATCAACTTTCTGAAACTTATGATTTTTATGGTATATGCAATCTCTAAAATATGTTTTCTTTCTCTTAATCAACAAAGTTTTAAGGCATATTCCAACAATCTCCACCTTAACTTTAAACCGTGTTGATACTAATTTAACCATCAACAACATTGTTGCTCTCTACCAAGTTGAAACTCTAATCAATAACTTTGATCAAATTCAAACAATCCTTGAATCTTGACCTCTACATTTTCATCCACTTGTTTCCATTTACCTTTTTTTGCCAACGTAATTTAATAAGCCTACAAGTATGATTTTTCAACCACCTTTGACTCCACCTCTTTTCAAATGCCTCTCTGAAGGTTTTCCTTCTTTTATTTTGCAGTAACATAATATCCAAGGCAAGCATAATCATCCCTTTGAGATGCTACAATAACCCTACTTATCTTATCATGATTCAAATGATAATCAGAGATATCTTTAACCGTTACCTCACTACTACTTGTATCCATAGTAGGAAACTCTACCTCAAACCGAGTTTTCTCCATTATAGATTCTCCCAGGTTTCTCCTTTAGTTTTCACTATTCTCCCTCTAAAGAAATTATCTACCAACCAAGTAAGTAGTTTTAACCTCAGCTCTTCCCCAAAAACTCAAAAAAACTCAACGGTAACATGTATTTTTATCCCTTGATTTATGCAAAATTCATTATACTCCTCTGAAACATTCTCAAGGCATTCATAAACTCAAACCCCAAAATTCTTCTTTGCCATGAAATCCTCCACTAGTTAATGATGAATGAACAACATTTGAACCTTCTAAAATATATAGACTACATATTTTAGACCCTTTAACAATAATCAATTCATCACGTGAAATCTTTAACACTCCATGTTCAACTCTAGTATAATAGCCTAGATCATCAAACATACTTATATATAACAAATTTCGCTTGAGTTCTGGAACATACCTCACATTGTGAATAAGAAGTTCACGGTCATCAAACATTTTAAGTCTGACCATACCAATACCATGAACCTTGCAAGCCTTATTATCACCAAGGAGAACAACTCCACCTTGAACCATCTTCAAAGTTTCAAAATATTATATTCTTGGACACATGGGATAAGAGTAACCTGAGTCAATGACCCAACTATCTTCAGTTTCCAAACTCGATACTACTAGTACATCGGAATCCTCATAACTTTCCTCACCCAAGGCAACTATAGCTTGAGCATAATCTTCATTGACCTTTCTCTCAGGACATTCCCTTTTAAAGTGACTGATTTTCTGACAATTAAAACATTTTACCTTTGAATTGTCAAACCTCTTTGATTTTGACATCCCTTTATGCTCACGTCCTCCTCTTGACATATGTAGTCCTTCACCACTATCTTCAATCTTTAAATCTCTCGACTTTGAAAATTCTTTAGATTTCACCGCCTCCTGGACTTCATCCAAAGTAATAGTACCTTCCTTACCATAAAGAAGGGCATCCTTAAAGTGCTCAAAGGATCTGGGTAATAAACTTAACAATAGTAATTAAATCCTTGTCCTCATCATCAACTTCACTTCAATATTCTCAAGATCATCAATAATCTTGTGAAATTCTATAAGCTGCTCAACTATGGATTTGTGCTTTACCATTCAGAATGAATAAAGTTGTTGTTTCAAAAATAACTTGTGAGCCAAATACTTTGTTATATATAATGATTCAAGTTTTGCCCACATAGCAACCACAATTTGCTCCCTGGAGACCTCTCTTAGAACTTTATCCCCGAGGCACAAGGTAATGGAAATTCTGGATTTATCCACTATCTCAGTCTTCTCTACACGTGTAAGTCTTGTAGCCATAAATGCTTCACCCTTCAAAGCATCGATACACTTCTCTTGAATAAAATTGCTTGCATCTTAATTTTCCACAACCCAAAGTCGTTGTTATCGGAAAATTTCTCGATCTCCCATCTACTAGCCATGGTGCTCAATGCCTCTTTTCTCTATGCTCACCGCACCACTTATTGTGAATCTTGTTGTGAATACGACAAAATTCAATATCAATTTGTGAGGCAAAGTATAGTAGCAACCAAAATAAATAGTCTACAACAACAATATTTTGTACACATATAATATAACATAAGGCGAGAAAAACACGAAGGTTTGTTTACCCAGTTCGATCAAACGATCTACTCTGGGGGAGATAGCAGCTCTCCAATTCACTATACTCAAAAAGTTATTACAAGAGATTACATATGAGTTATAAGAAAATAACCTTCGCCTTCAGGTTCCCAAGAACAACTCTAAAGGCGCCCAAATATTATCCTATTTTCTACCCAAGTGTTTCCCAAGCTTCTTTAACCTTCAATGTATGAATGACTCAAACCCGAGGTGTAAATAAGTATTCTCAATTACCAATAACCTTAGATAACTCCAAAGGTTTCCAAAACCCTTCCCTTTCTAAGGTTTCCCTTGAGAATATCCAAAACCTTATGTTATGCCTTTAAACCTTTTCTCTCCTTTGTTATTGTAAACTCTAAGATTATCACACCGGAAAGCATGTAAGAGATGCATATTTATAATAGAAAATACCCAATAGTTAGGGCCCAAAATCCAACCCAATCACACATGGATCCATGGATCAAACCGAAAGAGCCTGAAACACACAAAACAAGAAATTATCGGGAAAAATCTGAAAAACTCAAAATTGACCGCCTGCGTACGGACCGTCACCGACTGTCTGACTCTGATCATATGGATCACTGCCTTCGTACAGACACCCGCAGCCTCCGCCTCCCGGCCACCGTTTCCATCCCCTCCAGATTGACTTTTCCAAATTTTCAATTTTTTGACTTTTTGATCAACTTTCCGAAACTTCCGATTTTCGTGGTATATGCAATCTCCAAAATATGTTTTATTTCTCTTAATCAACAAATGTTTTAAGGCATATTCCAACATAGTTCATAGTTTGAGGTTGGATAATACCATCTCGGTTAATGTTATTGATATTGATCGATAACAGAACTCTCAGAAACTTAAATTCTAAGAGCCCTTGATTTATAATTATGTATGTGCACTATGTTGAATTTTGTTAACTTCGTTTGGCTTTTTTCGATTTATGTTTATCTTTGATTTGTTATTTTTGTTTAAAGTTTCCATTATTTACTTGCATGTTTTTTTTTGTATTTTATTCTTACAAAGCTTTTTTATTGATGACAAAATGAGAATAAATGAAGTATAGTGTGAAAGTGCAATCACATTATCATCTGGTAGTGTTTACTTGTTTTGATGTTTATGCCAATTTGAGTGTATATGTTATAGTTTATTCAGTTATTTGTAATTTGCTTATCATTCAATATTTACGTGTTTGTATTTTATTCATTTGAGTTGTAGTGTATTGGCTTAGGCTATTTTAGTGTTATACCATTAAGACCCTTAATTACTCAATAAAATTAGAGTGTTTGATCCATGATAGTGTCCATTTTTAGCACAGCAAATCGCTCTTTTGTTGTTTTATCAGATGTGGCTTGAATCACAAGTTAGATCTCTTAGATCAAGATGTTGCGCGACTTGATTCGAATCAAGTGCTAATTATGATTTGAATCATGAACCTTGTGAAAATTGGGATTTTCCTCTAGATGAATCGATTCGAAACACAAAATGAACCTGATTCGAATCATAACCTCGTGTGACTCGAATCAAGTGTTAACCTTGACTAGAATCAAATGTTTCCATGAAGCTAAGTTTGGGCTCTTTTCAAATTAACTCGAATAGAGAACTTAACTTGAATCTAATTATAATAGCTTATGATTTGAATAATGATTTCTTCTTGACTCGAATCATAGCTTCATAAATGTAAATTTTCATCTTAGATTTAAATAGTTGTTTCTTTGATCCAACAACATGAGAGTGAATTTATGAGGGTGAAACCAATTGAGACAAAAATATTAGTTTGTCTTCTCTTATTTATTGTGTTTATTCCTAACACATTTAACCTTTATCTTCTTCTCAAAACAACTTCTTGAGTGTTAATCCATGTCAAATTCACTTATTTTTGTTACACTTTGTTCTTGTGCAATTTATTATTGTTTTAAATGATTTAAAGAGAGTGAGTTGATTAATCTTGTAGTATTTTCATGATTCATCAAGCTCGTGATATTTATCAATAACCAAGACTCATTTATCTAGAAATTAGAGAGAACCTTGTGTGTGAGTGTTCTTCTTTCACCCACATCCAATTCCATGACTAACCACTTGTGAATTAGAGTGTTTGTGAGATTCCTTAGCACTATTCATCATTTTCATCCTTAGTCATTCTTCATTGTTGTGGACCTCCATCTCTAAAGATTTAGTCTTGAGGGAGACTAGTGGTACATTAGGATATCTAATGTTTTTATATGAAGTTTGTTGTTTGTAGCAGGTACACGTATCATTTCTTGAATGCAGTTTGGTCTTTATTTGTATTTGTTTTGGACTGGCCCGACAGCTAGAATGGGCTCAGTCTAACCCTTTCTTTCGATACGGCCCGCATGTTCATCACCCGAACCACCCCGCTTTCTATCGGGAAATATCAGGCTTTTGCCTTTCCAAGCTGACACTGACCTAGGATGATTGACGAGCACCTCTAAGTCTGCTCTACATCAAGTCGTGCAGGCCACTAGGAACTGACCAGAGAGATGCCTGTAACTTGCCTCCTCCTCAGAACTAACGGCTAGTTACGGGCATATCTGCCCGATTTGACCAAGTCCTAGCAGTTACCTGATTTTACGGACCTGCATACCCAGGCATAAGAACAGGAACCAATGGCCATGCGCCATGGGCATTATATATACACTCACACATGTGAGGGCCAAGTATCGAATATTCACTATTCACCACCAATACCTTAACACTTTGTGTGTATCTCCTTGTTCCCACTCTTACTTGATTGTCGAAGTGCCTTGCAGGTACAACTCCCTTTTTTCCTCCTCGACATCACAGCTCAACTACAAATCATCATTCGGCCACCTTGAAGGTTCTGATTAACCAGTAAGATCAGTGGCGCCGTCTGTGAGAAACTGCTCTCCCCATCTTTCTTTCCTAGAAACTCAAAGATCAGAGCAACTTTTCAAGATTCCTTTCACTAATCATGGCCAACCATGATGGTCTCTGTGATCGGTGGATCTGGAACTGACTGTTTAACGCTGGTTCGCGAAATGTCGCGGAAGCAAGAGTCGCCACCGTCTTTTATTTTCTCCAAATGGAAAGGACAAAAGCACAGAAAAATTCCTTAAAGAGATTGCTCTCGGTTCGGGAGGTAGGTTATAAAAAGGGAAGGTGTTAGCACCCTTTCTATCCATGGTTATTCATGGGCTCTTAGATACTTGCTCACTTGTGTTTTCAAAATGGTTTGTTTGCTTTTCAACTGTGGGTTTTTAAAAAGTTTCTTTGAAAATTTCAGTTCGACTCTTGTATCGGTCCTCAAGAGTGTTTGAAAAATTGCTTTCGAAAGCTTTTGAAAAGGTGTCGGTGTGAAAAGTATTTTTTTGATTTGTTTGAAATTAGAGCAAGTACCTACGAGAACCTACCTACCCTAAGGAATTCGTCTGTGTAAATGTCCTTTAAAGTAATGCCATCCCACCATTGAGAGGTAGGTAGCACCACCGTTGGAGGTGTTCGGGTCAATTCGAGGTTCGGGACATGGTGATCACCAGAGCAATGGGAAGACACCTTAGAAGCTACCCTCATGCCAGGTTCCCGGATCATGAGGACTTACTAAGACATCCTCTACTCGACGATCACCTTTCGAGGCAAGGCAACAGTGAGGCGTACCCTAGGGGTGGTGTGTGATTTGTGTGTCGTTTTCATTTGTATTTATCTTGTCATGTCAAAGTGTTCTACGCTTGTTTTTATTATGGTCATTCATTCTTGCATGTTTTGTTTAACAGTTAAAAGAGTGCGGAAAAGTAAATCTAATGCTATTACAAATGGCGCGGGTCCACATCGCCAAAATTAAACCGGACCCGATTTGACAGAAAATAAATAAAGCAAATAAAGTAAAGAATTGAAAAGTAATTACAAGGCTTTGGGAGAGGTACATAATTATTCAAGCGACATAAGATAAATACGCGAAATTAAACAATTAAGAACATGGGCGTTGGACCCTTTTGCAAAATTAAATTAATAAGGAATTAACATTAAAAATTAAAAGAGAATGTTTTTTGGTATTTTTGTGTTTTTTAAGATTTAATAGAAAAAAGAATTAATTAAAACTAAAATAAAATGTTAAACCTAGTTCTAATTATTTTTTAAGTTATTAAGAAAAATATTGGAGTTTTTTAACCAAAATGAAACCCTAATTTATTTTACAAGTTTTTATGCATATTTAATTATAAAAAGTAAATAAAATAATATTATGGTAAAAAAGAAAAAAATTAAAAAGGAATAAAAATTAATTAATCCTAATTCTATATTTTTGTATTTACATGCAATTTGTTTATGAAAATAATTAAAATAAAATATTTATTATATTTTTATCTTTTCTGATTTTTATGATGTTTTTTATATTTTATAAACATAATTAATTAAATTAAAATAATAAAGAAAATAACATAATAGTAAAATATAAGAAAAATTAGAAAATTGCAAACCAGGGGGGGTGGAAGTCCCAAATTAGAGGTAGGACTTTGAATAATCTGGCCCAAATACCCTGGGTCCGTTTGACTTTCCAGATGGCCTATTGACATGTTGACCAGCGCTTATGGTGTTCAGCAACCTTGAGCCTTTGATCTGAAGCAGCTGGACGCGTGGAAGGAGAGATCCTTGAGGTGTATGGTGCGTCTTACCATGTGCGCTGCATAGGAAGATAATTGGAAAAATAATGTGGACGTGATACAGACCTGGGGCTCGAACCCATGTCTTGGACATTGCAAAGGTGTACACCTGCCACTGAAGCGCTTCAACGTATTTGATATATAAATAAAACAACAATTAATAAAAAGAAAGGAAAAACGTTAGTGGGTCCACGCGCCAATTTTCAAACAGACCAACCACTCCTTGCCACGACTCCATCTTCTTCGTGTGTTCCTGAAAACAAAAACATGAGGCAACGGTTTTCTATGCGTTGCTTAAGGTCAGTTTCAAGAAAATAGCGACTAGTGCTATGGTGTCCATAAATTAATCGCGAGTGTGGGTTCTTCTTCGTCTAAGCTTGCTGGTTTGAATGGTCTTGGTCTGGAGGACCAATTTTTCCTCTTTTAAGAATCCCTAATTCCAACCTCTGAAAACCCTAAAAGTTAAACATGGCATATTCGTGTATACAGCGTAATAATCAAATTAAATGCATTGGTTAGCATCAAAACATCATAATGAACATAAATCCATAAATAAAAAATGCAAAAGATGCTTAAATCATGATGCACGATTGTGGAATTTTCTTGATGCAGTTTCGGTTCAATATACCAATTCTTGGAGTGTTGATGAGTGTTATGGATTAGAACACGTTCAGGAACCTTCAAGGAAGCTAATGGGATGGTTTTTGTGCTTTGAATCCCCCTAAAAAGCTGTTTTCAGAATTGAGTTTATGGAGAAAATTTTCAAGTTCTTGGAGAGCTCTCTTACGCAGCTTTGTGTGTAGCAAGATTAGGTTTATGATCCTGGCATATATATGAATCAATTAGGTTAACACATTGGATCTAAATCTCTTGTAATCATTGATTGAATATTTGATTTTTTTCCACCATAATTTTCATATCTTTTTCATGTGCTCTTGTATCAATTATGCTCAAATCAAATCAAATCTTCCTATTTTTGAATGTGCACGAAATATTGAGGGCAAAACATGCATGAAAAGATTTATTAGGTCAAGTTATATATTTTTCACATATTTAAATGATTTAAATGAATTAATATGAATAATAATTCAAATAAATAAATAAAAAATGAGAAAATACTTCCCTTTGGGCCAAGTGGTCGTGCATATGCTTAGAATGATGAATCATGGAAGAAAAATGGGCCCATTAGCAATTTTAGGTCATTTGGATCAAAGTTGACTTTTCAAAATATCCAAAAATTTCCCAACTTCCACAAGGCATAACTTGCTCAATTTTTAAGCTTTTCTCATGTTCTTGGACATTTTAGAAAGGTCTTTGAGTCCTCTAACCAATGCCTTTGGTCCCATGTCATTTTGGTTTACCAATCTCAAGTTATGGCCTTTGACTTAAAGTCCCTTTTTGTTGACTTTTGAAAATGACCTATAATGTTGAAATTGATAAATTTTTGTGAGAGCATTTCTTGGACTTGAAGTATGAAGATGAGTTGTAGGAAATGTCTTTCACTTCAAAATGAGCTTTGGATGGAATTTTTATGATAATCCATGTGAAAGTTATGCTCTGGTCAATTTCAGTTGACTTTTTCAGCTGTCCAAATAAGGAAACTTTTGCATCTTGGTGATTTCTGAGCCAAATTTTGAGAATCATGATCAAGCATTGATCAAATGATGTTTGTGGCTTCAAAATGATATGTTGACCAAAAATTTGAACTTTTGACTGTCAAATGACCATTTTGCCCCTACAGTTGACTGTAGTGCAATTTAGGATTTTGACTGTGCAATTTTGAGCTGAATGCCTTGAAACTTGATATGAGGGTACCTGACCATATTTGTAGGCATCTAGGACTTGATTGGACCTTTGGAAACTTCACTTTCTTGATCAGAACACAAACCCTAGTTTTGACTGTATAGGAGACCCTTGCACTGTGCAACCCTTGGGGAATTTTGCAGCTTGACTTGGCAATTTCTTGAAGAATATGGGAGGGCAAATTTTGGGGTACAACAGTTGCCCCTGTTCAATCTTCTTAGACCTGAGGATGCGGATTGGCTGACGTGCCTTTCGTAATCCGAGGGTGGAAGATGATTGAACACTAGAGTGCCCAGAAATTTGCGCTCACATAGTAGCAGTGTGATGATGGGATGGGCTTATAGATGCCATTTGGAGATTGCTGAATAGGATGATGGGCTTATAGATGCCATCTGGATGTTGATCGCGTAAGAGATTCCTTAGCGAGAACCTGCATACCTGCAAAACAGAAAATGAGTACCTGACACGTTGCAGGAGCTGATTTTTAGATGCTTGGTATAGATATGTCCTGACTGGTTGCAGGAGTTGAGTCTGGAGCTTCAAACGGCGATGAATGAACCAGGGATGGTTACTAACTTGCATGAATGGTAAGAGAACCTTGGGTGATTTTAACTTCAACAACGCTCGTCAAGAAAAATCTTGGGTGTCTTCTATTGGGATAAGAATCAGGGAGATCTTAGGGTCGATCTGACTGAACCAGAGAAGGCCTTTGACTGGATAAGCATCAGGAAAATCTTAGGGTCGATTTAACTGAACCGGACAAGGTCTTGAAATATCTTCAGCTGGATAAGCATCAGGGAGATCTTAGGGTCGATCCGACTGAACCAGAGAAGGCCTTTGACTGGATAAGCATCAGGAAAATCTTAGGGTCGATTTAACTGAACCGGTCTAGGTCTTGAAATATCTTCAACTGGATAAGCATCAGGGAGATCTTAGGGTCGATCTGACTGAACCAGAGAAGGCCTTTGACTGGATAAGCATCAGGAAAATCTTAGGGTCGATTTAACTGAACCGGTCTAGGTCTTGAAATATCTTCAACTGGATAAGCATCAGGGAGATCTTAGGGTCGATCTGACTGAACCAGGGAAGGCCTTTGACTGGATAAGCATCAGGAAAATCTTAGGGTCGATTTAACTGAACCGGTCTAGGTCTTGAAATATCTTCAACTGGATAAGCATCAGGGAGATCTTAGGGTCGATCTGACTGAACCAGAGAAGGCCTTTGACTGGATAAGCATCAGGAAAATCTTAGGGTCGATTTAACTGAACCGGTCTAGGTCTTGAAATATCTTCAACTGGATAAGCATCAGGGAGATCTTAGGGTCAATCTGACTAAACCAGAGAAGGCCTTTGACTGGATAAGCATCAGGAAAATCTTAGGGTCGATTTAACTGAACCGGTCTAGGTCTTGAAATGTAGCTTGAGAACTTAACTGGATCTTTCCTGAAAGGTAAAGATCAGTCATATGCAATGCATGATATGGATCAAGCAATGATGTTCTCAACATAAATGAGATTTGTATGATATGATGTGTCTATGCATGTTATAATGATGTATGTGATGTTTTATGTATGCTTTTGTCTAGGAAAGTAAATCCTTGACGGGTGCCGGGAAGTCGTATCCTGGGCTGATGTTGAAGAATAAGCTTCTGCTTCTGCTGGGGATGGTAACTGCAAGAATACCGGTAGGAGAAGATGACTCTGTTGCGGAATAAACTTGGCAAATGGAAGATTCTGCGGGGAGAAAAGATACTCTAGTGACTATGCTGGAAGCAATACTCTGTGGGGAGATGCTTTGTTAAATGTTGATAGTTACTTGCTGGGGATAAGAAGACTTTGTCGACGACGCTCTTTCCATGGCTTTTGGCTGAGGATAACCCAGTTATATCCTGTTAAGGAAATAACTCTTTAAATCAAGCCGGACGACGCGTTTGTGCTCTGCGGGGGGAATAAGCTTCCAGAATCTACTGGGGATAAGCTTACTGCTTGGGGAGATGGATTCCAACTTTCCTGGGGAAGCTGGATTGGACTCTTCTGGGGAGTTTTGGAACTACGGGGGAAGTGATTCCTTTGAATGTTGGTATACCGCCGGGGAACAATCTTTAAGCCAAGACTGCCGGGGATGCTTGTTAAGAATATATGCTGCTGCTGGGGAATGTTGATATCTGCTGGAGGATACCCAACTTCCTTGAGATTTGATAATTTTGCTTGGAGAAGAATGTATTGTTTGCTGAACCACTCTCTGGGGATTTAACATGTACTTGGTCGTGTTCTTTAGCTGAACCTACCTTGGTACCTTGGAGGATAGAACAACTAGATTGCTCAGACAACTCTTTATTGCCCCTGTTTCCAGTGTCACCTGTAATTAATTCCTTTGTTTCGTATGCAAATATTTATGAATTAGCAAATTATTGTCAATGCATATATCACAAATTGAACCTTGGACGTTCTTCGCAAAACAAAACAGGAAAAGAAAAACAATTGGCACGTTTAACTGAAAATATATTTGTATTGATTTTGGATGGCCTGAAAATAGGCGTTTTGTGTACAAGAGGCTGACGTCCTAGTAAGAGGAACGCCGCCGAGCAAAGAGTTTATACAAATTTTGTACAAAAGAAAATAAAACAGCTGTGTGAAGTGAATGATCCCACTGGGTTTCAACTCTGCTATTGCCTTTATAACTCCGAGCGTCTCATCACTTGATGACCTTGGTTGAAGGTGAAGCTGACTGATCGATGCCGTTTGAATTTGATGTAGATACCGGATTCTGGATGCAAAGTGATCCAATTAGACATAGTATTACGCTTTTATCCCTAATTTTGCCTGGACCGCCCTTTCAGGTTTTCAGTCCACCGGGATACCCATTTTTGCCCAAGCCGCCTTTTCAGGTTTTCGACTTGCCGGGTGTACAGATTTTTTTTCATTTTCATCCCTTCATTTTGCCCGAACCCTTTTGGTTCGCCGGGAAGCCCTAATTTTTGCCTAGGCATGTCAGCCTAGCGGGTCTTTTTTATGCGTAGTATCTTTTTACTATGTCTGCATTGGCGGGGTGAGGAAGGTCGTCACCATCCATGTTGGTTAATATCATTGCTCCTCCTGAGAACACATGCTTAACCACAAATGGTCCTTCGTACGTAGGGGTCCATTTGCCCCTTGGATCACTCTGAGGAAGGATGATTCTCTTGATTACCAGATCCCCAACTTGATATTCCTGTGGTCTGACCTTTTTGTTAAATGCCCTGATCATCCGTTTCTGATACGTCTGACCATGACCGATAGCGGCAAGTCTCTTTTCGTCAATGAGGTTGAGTTGATCAAGTCGTGTCTGGATCCAATCATCTTCGTTCAGATTTGCATCCTTCATTATCCGGAGAGAGGGTATTTGCACTTCGATTGGCAAGACTGCCTCCATGCCATAAACCAGAGAGAAAGGAGTTGCCCCGGTTGACGTCCTAGATGAGGTACGGTACCCATGTAGAGCGAACGGTAACATCTCGTGCCAATCTTTATAGGTCACTGTCATCTTCTGCACGATTTTCTTGATGTTCTTATTTGCTACTTCTACAGCCCCATTCATCTTCGGTCTGTAAGGAGAAGAATTGTGGTGCTGTATTTTGAACTGTTCGCAGAGCTCAGCGATCATTTTGTTGTTCAGATTGGTACCGTTGTCTGTAATAATCCGCTCAGGGACGCCGTACCGACAGATCAGGTTGTGCCGAATGAACCGTGCCACAACAGTCTTGGTTACCGTAGCATAGGATGCTGCCTCAACCCACTTTGTAAAATAATCAATCGCCACTAAGATGAAGCGATGTCCATTAGATGCCGTAGGTTTTATCTCACCAATCATGTTTATGCCCCACATTGCAAACGGCCAAGGCGCAGTCAGAACATTCAGGGGAACCGGAGGAACATGCACCTTGTCTGCATAAATCTGGCATTTGTGGCATGTCCTGGAATGTTGGTAACAATCAGCTTCCATTGTGGACCAATAATATCCTGCCCGTAGGATCTTCTTAGCCATAGTGTGTCCACTGGAATGTGTACCAAAGGTCCCTTCATGCAGCTCTTCCATGATCCTTTCTGCTTCAGTCTTGTCCACACAACGCAGTAAGGTTGAATCATGATTTCGCTTGTACAAGATGCC
Organism: Vicia faba; assembly: GCA_948472305.1. NCBI lineage: Eukaryota > Viridiplantae > Streptophyta > Magnoliopsida > Fabales > Fabaceae > Vicia > Vicia faba. The sequence continues at coordinate 334,004,237 of OX451739.1, read as the reverse complement.
GTTGCTTAAGAAGAACTTGGCTGCGAACCTTCTCAGGAATTTCTTATCGTTGACAGAGGCACCTTCAGGGTATTCCTGAGCTTCCAGATATCTCTTCACTTCGTGGTACCAAGGCTTCTCAGTCACCAATTCAGTTTCGAGATCACAACAGTATGCCGGTTCGTCCAGTTTCCAGATGATGATCCGGGGAGCCTCATTATCCCATTTGACCTTGAACATTGAAGACATTGTAGCTAACGCGTCCGCTAACTGATTCTCTTCTCTTGGAAAGTGCTCAAAGGTTATCTCTGTGAAGTGGGGGATCAGGGTCAACACACATTCTCTGTAAGGAATCAGGTTTGGATGTTTCGTATCCCACTCTCCTTTGATCTGATTGATCACAAGAGCGGAATCTCCGAAGACACTTAGAAATTTGATCCTTAGGTCGATCGCAGCTTGAAGACCCATGATGCACGCCTCATACTCCGTCATGTTGTTGGTACAGTTGAAACATAGCCGGGCAGTGAGTGGAGTATGAGTACCTTGAGGTGATATGATTATGGCACCGATACCATTTCCCAAAGCATTGGAGGCCCCGTCAAAGTGCATAGACCATCGGGATCCTGGTTCAAGTCCTTCATCCGGTCCAGGTACTTCACAATCTGTCACTATCATGATGCTTTCATCCGGAAACTCGAAGTTCATTGATTGATAGTCATCTACAGCTTGATGAGCTAAGTGGTCTGCCAATACACTCCCCTTGATGGCTTTCTGGGTTGTGTACTGAATGTCGTATTCCGTCAAGATCATCTGCCATCTTGCAATCCTCCCCGACAGAGCAGGCTTTTCGAATATGTACTTTATAGGATCCATCTTTGAGATCAACAAGGTAGTGTGAGTCAGCATATACTGCCTCAGCCGGCGAGCAGCCCATACCAAAGCGCAACAAGTTTTCTCAAGCAGTGAGTATCGGGTCTCACAGTCGGTAAACTTTTTGCTAAGGTAATAAATGGCATGCTCTTTTCGGCCAGACTCGTCATGCTGCCCCAGCACACACCCCATTGAGCTGTCAAGCACTGTCAGGTATAGTATCAGAGGTCTCCCTTCAACCGGTGGCATAAGGATAGGTGGTTCTTGGAGATACTCTTTGATTCTGTCAAAAGCAGCCTGACATTCATCGTTCCAACGTACTACCTGGTCTTTCTTCAGCAGCTTGAAGATTGGCTCACATGTAGCAGTCAGATGTGAGATGAATCGAGCAATGTAATTCAGGCGTCCTAAAAAGCCTCTGACTTCCTTCTCTGTCCTGGGAACTGGCATCTCTTGAATAGCTTTGACCTTAGCATGGTCTACTTGAATACCTTTGTCACTGACCACGAAGCCTAGCAACTTTCCCGACCTTACCCCGAAGGTGCACTTGTTCGGGTTCAATCTCAGCTTGTACAGTTTCAACCGGTCAAACAACTTCTGCAGATGATCTAGGTGCTCTTCCTCAGTCTGGGACCTAGCAATCATGTCGTCAACATACACTTCTATCTCATGATGGATCATGTCATGGAATAAGGCAACCATGGCACGTTGGTAGGTTGCCCCAGCGTTCTTTAACCCGAACGGCATGACCTTGTAACAGAAGGTGCCCCACTGAGTAACAAATGTAGTTTTTTCCATGTCTTCAGGTGCCATCTTGATCTGATTGTAACCTGAAAAGCCATCCATGAAAGAGAACACTTTGTGCTGAGCTGTATTATCGACAAGGACATCAATGTGAGGTAAGGGGAAGTCATCCTTGGGGCTGGCCCTGTTCAGATCCCTATAGTCGACACACATTCTGACCTTACCGTCCTTCTTAGGTACCGGCACCACATTAGCAACCCACTGTGGGTAAGAAGTTACTGCAAGGAACCCCGCATCAAACTGTTTCATGACCTCGGCCTTAATCTTCTCATACATCTCTGGACGCATCTGACGGACCTTTTGTTTAACTGGAGGGCAGTCTTCCTTAGTCGGCAAATGATGGACCACAATATCGGTATCCAACCCGGGCATGTCTTCGTAGGACCAGGCAAAGATCTCCATATAATCATGCAGCATCTTGGTTAACCGTTGCTTCACGCTGAGCTCTAGGTTGGCACCAATCTTTACCTCTTTTCTGTCCGCCTCAGTACCCAAGTTTATCGTTTCCACTGGCTCTTCATGGGGTTGAATTGCCCTCTCTTCCTGAAGTAACAGTCTTGCAAGCTCGCCAGGCACTTCGCAATCATCTTCACCTTCGTCTTCGGCTAAGTTGATCGGATTTTCGAAGTCATAATTGGCAGTAGCAGAGTTGTTATCAGTGAGATCCAGAGTGGATTGAAACCTGTATGAGTGAGTGTGTGTGTAAATACAGCTGTTTTGAGAATTATGTAAAGGAAAAAAAGACAGAAAAGGAGCACAATATTTGCAATGCGAAAAAACGTCCAAGATTTTCATTCATGATATATGAAATGACAGTTTGTATGCCCTCACAAATAGAACCGCGGTGCCTCGGGTAAGACACCGGGCCATAGAGTTTATCATTGTTTATTACAAAATAACAAAACATAGGAATTCATTACTCAGTAACAAGAGAAACAGGGAGATTGTCTTTTGCACTCCAATTGTTAAGTCCACTGTCGGTTGCCGGGTAGATCCAGCTATCAAACTCAGCATCGTCCACTTCGTCTTCGTCCCCAATAGCATTCACTCCATGAGCAGGTAGGGGAGCCGTCACCACATTAGGCTTGTCAGATGCCTCAAACTGTACCTCTTTGGCGTCAATAAGGTCCTGCAGCTTGTTCTTTAACGCCCAACATTCATCAGTAGAGTGCCCCGGGCTATCTGAATGGTAAGCACAACGAGCATTCGGGTTGTACTTGGGGGATGCAGTATTTGGAAACTTCGGCGCCTCCCTGACAATCACTAAATTGGTTGAGAGCAACTGTGGCAGGATCTGCGACAAAGTCATGCTTAAGCGGGTGAATTCTCTTCGGGGTCTTTCAAACTTCTGAGGATTAGTTGGCCGAGGAGCGGCAGCAGGTTTAGCGATCATCACCGCACTGACGGATTGGCGGTTCTCATGTCTCTCTGATTTCCTGGAACCATATACGGCACTAGACTCCTTCTTGAAAGGTTTCTTTTCCGAACTAAATGACGCACCCTTCGCAATCTTCCCAGACTTCAGCCCAGCTTCAATTCTCTCTCCAGTTAGAATCAAATCAGTGAACCCAGCAGAAGAATTCCCAATGAGGTGGTTGAAAAATGGCCCAGATAGGGTCCCCAAGAACATGTCTACCAACTCCCGATCAGTCAATGGTGGCTGCACCCTACCAGCCAGGTCTCTCCACTTCTGAGCGTACTCCTTAAAACCTTCGCTTGCACCTAACGACATACCCTGGAGTTGGGTACGTGTGGGGGCAAGGTCGGCATTATATTGATACTGCTTGTAGAAAGCAGTAGCCAACTCCTCCCAGTTACGAACCTTGGTCCCATCCAGCTGATAGAACCATTCGAGATGAGTCCCTGAAAGACTCTCCTAGAAGAAGTGGATCCATAAATTCTTATCCGCAGAGTACGGCTGAATTTTCCGAACATAGGACCTTAAATGCAGCTTGGGACAAGACGCCCCGTCATACTTAGAGAAGGATGGTGCTTTAAACTTGTGAGGGATGATCACACCAGTCGACAAACCCAGATCTCCGAAATCCAGCCCAGGTACCTGTTGAACCTCCATAGCCTTCAACCTGTCCTCCAGTTGCTTGTATCTGTCATCAGCAGAAGGGTACTGCTCTTCATCAAAATCTGTCTCGTTGTCGGAGACTACCGGACTAGGAACCCTTGCTTCTGCCGGAGGAGTACCCTTGCCAACAGAAGAACCAGCCTCTTCATGCTGCAGAGTATTGCCAAACCTTCGGCCCGAGTTGAACATAACAATTCTTCTCTTCTTCTTCTTCTCCTTCTTCAGGAGCATAGCCTTCAGTTCTTCTTGTCCTTGAGCCAGACCCTTGATTAATTCCTGGAATTGTGCGTTCTGCACCTGAAGAGCCTTGATTGATGTCTCGGTTGATGCAGATTCGGGATTCATGATGCTGAAATAAACAGCGAAGAACTGTAAGCAACCTGAAAGGGGAAAAACCTGCTATGCACATGATGAATAAGATGTGTATGCAATGCATTCAAGGGTTCGAAAGTTCAAATTTGTTGTAGACAAAAAGGAACACACGTTATCATTAAGGAAATCATTGTTTAATACATCAAAGCCTCATGGGCAAAAGTACAAAAATCAAATCAATCCCAAAATATACTGCGCATCCTCTTTGGAGCTATGTAGGTGTTGAGATTCCTCTCCTCATGCAACAGGCGGGTGAGCTCCAAGACCTTCTTTTCACTGGCATGTAGACTGGTCTCAAGAGAATTCCTTTCCTCCTTAAGCTGGATCCAGCTCTTCTGCATCTCTTCCCAGGATGTAGGCATATCAGGGTGCTGGATAATGTGGGACACTTCTCCTTCCAAAACTGGTTCTTTGATCACAGGGAGCATATGAGGATAAGGCATCACTAACTTCTGGGAGCGGGCGCGTACCCACTTGAGATAAGGTTCCAACGGGATGGAGTTCATATGCCCCAGTGTTTTGCTGTTTATCCTACTGGGCATCCTCCAAGCTCTGATAAATCTCTGGCGAAGTCCTTGAGTATCATTGTCGAAGTCAAAAACTATGTCAGGAATTAACATGTCATGAGGACCATCCCTCCGAGCATAACCAAACTGTCTCCAAGCCAGGCATGGGCTATAAGTAATACCTCCTCTGATTCCAAGTAAAGGAACGTTAGGGTACTCCCCGCAACGATCAATGATGGTGACATCTTCTCTGGACCTAGGGCACCAATGTATATCTGCATGTGTAAGAGTCATCAACCGTTGTGACCATCTCAAACCCCGCTCATTCTTCAAGACTGATTGTGGAAGGTGCGAAATAAACCACCTTCCCAGGAGAGGAGTGCAACACATAAGGACACCTCTTTTTCTCATGGTTCGAGTGTAACATGAGTGAAGGATGTCCCCCAGTAATGTAGGTATGGGATTCCTGGACATAAAGATCTGGACAGCACTGATATCAATAAGCTGATCTGGGTTAGGAAACAACACCAAACCATAAACAAGAAGGGCCACAACCTCTTCAAAAGCTTGCAAGTCAAGGGAGTTCCAACATTCAAGGGCCTTTTCAAATAGAAACCTGGCTAAGAACCCTTTGATACCACTTCTAACTTCCCAATGTCCTTTGAGGTCAGATGACTGTAGGTGCAAGGCTTTAGCAATCTCTTCAAGCTTAGGTTCCTTTTCTGTACCGTTGAAGGGTAGCTGATCAAGGATAGGGATCTTCAGGAGCCGGGAGAACTCCTCCAATGTAGGTACCAACTGATAGTCCAAGAAGGTGAAACAGTGATGCAGAGGGTCAAAGAATTGGAACAGAACCTTTATCATATCTTCCTCAATGTTGGTGTTGACCAAGCTGATGAGGCTTCCATGCCTTTCACTGAATGAAGAGTTCTCGGGAATCCTGGATATAAGCTCCTTAAGCTGAAGAGGGATCCTTACAAGACTGACTTGAATTGTCTTTCTACGAACAGTTTCCATGTCCTACAAAACAAGAACAAAGATGAAAATCCGAACCCCTGAAATGGTTAGTCAATGCATATGATGCTGGATGATGTCATGATGCTATGATTAAACACACCACAGATATTTACAAAGACAAACATGTAAGGCACACAAGGCACACAAGACCAGCCCTTAAGGTTTAAGGCCAGCATGGGGTCTGGGTAGTACCCTCTTGGAGTTGGTGGGTTCAACCTGTCCTAATCAAAGTAACCGGGTTCTAAGGTTCCCAATATCACGGGATTGCTTTCATTGTTCATCGTTTCGATTTAGCCACTGAACTGGCGACCGAAATATTCCAGGAAAGCAACCCTCAATTGAGTGTAGTATCGAGTATCAACCAACCTCGGACTGCACCAAAGTTAGTTATCTCACTACCCTAAAGAGGCCAAGATAGTTCGATTAAGGTTCCTAAGGTCTATTGATGCTTCACGACACCACGCGAAGGCCCCATACTCTCCTTGACTGAACTCAAGGGTTACCGGTACACACCAAAGTGCCACATCAACGTAGCAGACTGTTTCAACCATGTCGGTATACCCCGCACAGTTCCCTCACAGCCTTGTTGCTACTTTCTAAGAAGGTATCCCCCAGATCCGGGTTTAGGATCTATAGAACTCCCGAGCAACCCACAATAATAAAGCAAGCAAAGAAGACAATTGAAAACACAGTGATCTTAATCCTAAGGTACACCTCACTTTAAGTTAATTCCCCAGCAGAGTCGCCAGTTCTGTGATCGGTGGATCTGGAACTGACTGTTTAACGCTGGTTCGCGAAATGTCGTGGAAGCAAGAGTCGCCACCGTCTTTTATTTTCTCCAAATGGAAAGGACAAAAGCACAGAAAAATTCCTTAAAGAGATTGCTCTCGGTTCGGGAGGTAGGTTATAGAAAGGGAAGGTGTTAGCACCCTTTCTATCCATGGTTATCCATGGGCTCTTAGATACTTGCTCACTTGTGTTTTCAAAATGGTTTGTTTGCTTTTCAACTGTGGGTTTTTAAAAAGTTTCTTTGAAAATTTCAGTTCGACTCTTGTATCGGTCCTTAAGAGTGTTTGAAAAATTGCTTTCGAAAGCTTTTGAAAAGGTGTCGGTGTGAAAAGTATTTTTTTGATTTGTTTGAAATTAGAGCAAGTACCTACGAGAACCTACCTACCCTAAGGAATTCGTCTGTGTAAATGTCCTTTAAAGTAATGCCATCCCACCATTGAGAGGTAGGTAGCACCACCGTTGGAGGTGTTCGGGTCAATTCGAGGTTCGGGACATGGTGATCACCAGAGCAATGGGAAGACACCTTAGAAGCTACCCTCATGCCAGGTTCCCAGATCATGAGGACTTACTAAGACATCCTCTACTCGACGATCACCTTTCGAGGCAAGGCAACAGTGAGGCGTACCCTAGGGGTGGTGTGTGATTTGTGTGTCGTTTTCATTTGTATTTATCTTGTCATGTCAAAGTGTTCTACGCTTGTTTTTATTATGGTCATTCATTCTTGCATGTTTTGTTTAACAGTTAAAAGAGTGCGGAAAAGTAAATCTAATGCTATTACAAATGGCGCGGGTCCACATCGCCAAAATTAAACCGGACCCGATTTGACAGAAAATAAATAAAGCAAATAAAGTAAAGAATTGAAAAGTAATTACAAGGCTTTGGGAGAGGTACATAATTATTCAAGCGACATAAGATAAATACGCGAAATTAAACAATTAAGAACATGGGCGTTGGACCCTTTTGCAAAATTAAATTAATAAGGAATTAAAATTAAAAATTAAAAGAGAATGTTTTTTGGTATTTTTGTGTTTTTTAAGATTTAATAGAAAAAAGAATTAATTAAAACTAAAATAAAATGTTAAACCTAGTTCTAATTATTTTTTAAGTTATTAAGAAAAATATTGGAGTTTTTTAACCAAAATGAAACCCTAATTTATTTTACAAGTTTTTATGCATATTTAATTATAAAAAGTAAATAAAATAATATTATGGTAAAAAAGAAAAAAATTAAAAAGGAATAAAAATTAATTAATCCTAATTCTATATTTTTGTATTTACATGCAATTTGTTTATGAAAATAATTAAAATAAAATATTTATTATATTTTTATCTTTTCTGATTTTTATGATGTTTTTTATATTTTGTAAACATAATTAATTAAATTAAAATAATAAAGAAAATAACATAATAGTAAAATATAAGAAAAATTAGAAAATTGCAAACCAGGGGGGGTGGAAGTCCCAAATTAGAGGTAGGACTTTGAATAATCTGGCCCAAATACCCTGGGTCCGTTTGACTTTCCAGATGGCCTATTGACATGTTGACCAGCGCTTATGGTGTTCAGCAACCTTGAGCCTTTGATCTGAAGCAGCTGGACGCGTGGAAGGAGAGATCCTTGAGGTGTATGGTGCGTCTTACCATGGGCGCTGCATAGGAAGATAATTGGAAAAATAATGTGGACGTGATACAGACCTGGGGCTCGAACCCAGGTCTTGGACATTGCAAAGGTGCACACCTGCCACTGAAGCGCTTCAACGTATTTGATATATAAATAAAACAACAATTAATAAAAAGAAAGGAAAAACGTCAGTGGGTCCGCGCGCCAATTTTCAAACAGACCAACCACTCCTTGCCACGACTCCATCTTCTTCGTGTGTTCCTGAAAACAAAAACATGAGGCAACGGTTTTCTATGCGTTGCTTAAGGTCAGTTTCAAGAAAATAGCGACTAGCGCTATGGTGTCCATAAATTAATCGCGAGTGTGGATTCTTCTCCGTCTAAGCTTGCTGGTTTGAATGGTCTTGGTCTGGAGGACCAATTTTTCCTCTTTTAAGAATCCCTAATTCCAACCTCTGAAAACCCTAAAAGTTAAACATGGCATATTCGTGTATACAGCATAATAATCAAATTAAATGCATTGGTTAGCATCAAAACATCATAATGAACATGAATCCATAAATAAAAAATGCAAAAGATGCTTAAATCATGATGCACGATTGTGGAATTTTCTTGATGCAGTTTCGGTTCAATATACCAATTCTTGGAGTGTTAATGAGTGTTATGGATTAGAACACGTTCAGGAACCTTCAAGGAAGCTAATGGGATGGTTTTTGTGCTTTGAATCCCCCTAAAAAGCTGTTTTCAGAATTGAGTTTATGGAGAAAATTTTCAAGTTCTTGGAGAGCTCTCTTGCGCAGCTTTGTGTGTAGCAAGATTAGGTTTATGATCCTGGCATATATATGAATCAATTAGGTTAACACATTGGATCCAAATCTCTTGTAATCATTGATTGAATATTTGATTTTTTTTCCACCATAATTTTCATATCTTTTTCATGTGCTCTTGTATCAATTATGCTCAAATCAAATCAAATCTTCCTATTTTTGAATGTGCACGAAATATTGAGGGAAAACATGCATGAAAAGATTTATTAGGTCAAGTTATATATTTTTCACATATTTAAATGATTTAAATGAATTAATATGAATAATAATTCAAATAAATAAATAAAAAATGAGAAAATACTTCCCTTTGGGCCAAGTGGTCGTGCATATGCTTAGAATGATGAATCATGGAAGAAAAATGGGCCCATTAGCAATTTTAGGTCATTTGGATCAAAGTTGACTTTTCAAAATATCCAAAAATTTCCCAACTTCCACAAGGCATAACTTGCTCAATTTTTAAGCTTTTCTCATGTTCTTGGACATTTTAGAAAGGTCTTTGAGTCCTCTAACCAATGCCTTTGGTCCCATGTCATTTTGGTTTACCAATCTCAAGTTATGGCCTTTGACTTAAAGTCCCTTTTTGTTGACTTTTGAAAATGACCTATAATGTTGAAATTGATAACTTTTTGTGAGAGCATTTCTTGGACTTGAAGTATGAAGATGAGTTGTAGGAAATGTCTTTCTCTTCAAAATGAGCTTTGGATGGAATTTTTATGATAATCCATGTGAAAGTTATGCCCTGGTCAATTTCAGTTGACTTTTTCAACTGTCCAAATAAGGAAACTTTTGCATCTTGGTGATTTCTGAGCCAAATTTTGAGAATCATGATCAAGCATTGATCAAATGATGTTTGTGGCTTCAAAATGATATGTTGACCAAAAATTTGAACTTTTGACTGTCAAATGACCATTTTGCCCCTACAGTTGACTGTAGTGCAATTTAGGATTTTGACTGTGCAATTTTGAGCTGAATGCCTTGAAACTTGATATGAGGGTACCTGACCATATTTGTAGGCATCTAGGACTTGATTGGACCTTTGGAAACTTTACTTTCTTGATCAGAACACAAACCCTAGTTTTGACTGTATAGGAGACCCTTGCACTGTGCAACCCTTGGGGAATTTTGCAGCTTGACTTGGCAATTTCTTGAAGAATATGGGAGGGCAAATTTTGGGGTACAACAGTCTCCATCTGCTCGGAAAGGCTATTCTTTCCCCTGCTCACAAAATCGACGGAAGTTAGGAACATCCTTACCTCGAGGATAACATGGGTTTCCGAGACGGATAGACTGCCTCTCCAGATTAAAGTGATGCTCGATGCAGTGACGGACAATTCTTGGACAAGGGACGCCCCAAGAATCCCACCGAGGAACTTCCAGAAATCCTACAACCAGTTCCTATCCCTCTCAGCACCGACCTGGCCATTGCAGGGTTGCTCGCTGCCATCAATTAGACCAACGCCCTCATCCTACAATAAAACCAGAGGACGGGGTCCTGGGAGAACAAGCGGTCGAGTTCTCCTCCTCGAAGAGCCCGACGATGAAACTCCCCCAGTATATCACCACATAGGCGTGACCTTCCACCAAGAAAAGAGAAGTGCGACATTTCTTTCTTCAAGAAACACAACCACACACCTCCTGTGAAAGATGAAGACTCCCCTTCATCCAAGAAGAGGAAAGACGACTGTCAAATCGACCACGCTCGATTGCCTTCACCCGAAACAAGATAGAAACAGAGGAGCCCCTACCCCTGACAAGACCGCGATGATTGACGGGGTAGAAACTATCACTCCCCTTCTCTGTCCCCCGCAGATAGTGAAGATGACGAGCCCCGCAGTGCGCTATCAAGGGAAATTACAGAAGCCCCACTCCCTATCGGCCTGGAGAAGCCACCTCCATTGGGAACCTACGATGGAACGATGAACCCCACGAGCATATTAAGAACATTGACTCTCTCCTCGACTATCGAGAAGTCAGAGGGGCCATCAAATGCAGATTGTTCCCAACCAATCTCAAGAAGTGAGCAATGTCTTGGTACAAGAGTCTCCCAGACAAATCCATAACTTCCTTGAAGCAGCCCGGGAGGATATTTTTGAGGCACTTCACTGCCTCTCATCGACACCCGAAGTCAGAGGCTTCACTCGAGGCAATCATCCAGGTAGAGACGAATCTCTGCGGGCATACATTGAACGCTTCAACAAGGAAGCAGCCCAGGTCTCAATGACCAACAACATGAAGAAATATTTCCTCGAGCGTGGGCTCTGTCTCCGCAGTGACTTTGCCAAAGCTGTGGGCATTGAGACACCGACCATGATCGACTCCCTCCCCCTCAAGGCCCAGGCACACATCCAGTACGAGGAGAAGGAAGCAGTCAACAACGCCAGAGAGTCGAGGCAAAGAGAGAGTGCCAAGTCCTCGAGGAATGACGAGTCCTCGACATCTCATCAGGGAGAAAAGAAACGGGAAGACAAGTCCCGAGACTCCAAGGACTACAAGGGGTCGGCTGGTCGTTTCCATGACTACACCCCTCTGACTACCTCAAGGGAGTGTATTCTATTTAAATGCGCCAATTCCGAATTTAAGCAGGCTGGGGTGCGCTTCCCCCGATAAACACCATCCAAATCGGGAACCGACAAGAGCAAATATTGTAGATTCTAGAAAATCACGGGCATAACACTGAAGATTAAATTCATCTCAAGGATAAGATCAAAATACTGATTAGAGACGGGCACCTCAAACAATACAAAAATAAGGAGGGCGCTCGCGAAGAAGCACCAGAAACTAAAAACGTAAAAGAAGGGAAGAAGTCCCCAGACATCGACGCCATACCGGTCGCCATGAGCATCTCACGGCCGGAGGATTTATACTTCCAAGGCATGGAGAATGTCCCCATATACTTCTCCTTCCATAGTCCTTGGGAATCCTTCTCTGTAGCCCTGGTCATCTCTGGTGGGGGATTTAACAGGCATACAGTTGGCTCAGTAAAAAGAAGATTCGACCAGCTTATCGAAGCCAACTCGGATATGGACACCACCATCAACAAATTCCGAGGAGGTTCTCATCCCCTTACCTTCTACAGGGAGGAACTATCAGGCAAAGCCCCAAATTCGACCATCCCACTACTCGTGAGAGCTCGCATGGCAAATTTCGATGTGCGGCGCATATTAGTCGATCAAGGAAGCTCAGTGGACATCATGTACGCCCAATTATTCACCACTTTGCATCTGAATGAAAGCCATTTGACCTCGTACGTGGGATCGAATCTCAGGGCTCTAATGGAGCCAACATGAAACCCTGGGGATATGTCGATCTGATCGTCACCTTCGAGAGAGGGGTAATGGCCAGAACCGTCAAGACCTAATTCCTGGTTATGGATTGTCCGTCTCTCTACTAATGCATCTTCGGGAGACCACTCTCTCTGAACTTATCGCGGTTCCTCCACCGTGCATCTCAAAATGAAGTACTACACCATCGAAGGCTTGGTCGCCACCCTCTACGGGGACATCCAAGCGGCAAGAAGGTGTTTTAAAGCTTCAGCCAAGGGCCTCAGTTCCATCAACGTTTAACCTCGAATGACCACCGGAGTCACACTGCCCTCCAGCTCCGAGGAAGTCAAGCCACTACCGAGGGTCGACACCATTGACCTTGACAACCACTTCTCCAAAGAAGATCGTGTCGAGCAAAGAAGGAAGGGAAAGGAGCTCATGGTCGAAGGTAAAGGTTCGACCCCCTCTGCAGATCGTGATGAACCCTCGAGTCATGCACGGCCATTCCAGGATGGCAACTTTGAGCTAGTTCCCCTTGAAGAAGATCCCACCAGAGGAGTGAAGATTTGAGCAGACCTCCCCGACTTGGAAAAAAGGCAACTCAAAGCTTGCCTAAGGGAAAATGATGATTTGTTCACCTGGAGTGCGGCTGAAATACCCAGATTAGATCCAGAAATTGAATGACATTACTTAACCATAGATCATGCCCTCAAGGCGGTCGCGCGGTGCAGAAGAAAACAATCTTCCGAGAAAGCGAAGGTTGCTGAACTAGCTGTAAAAGACCTCCTAGAGGCACATTTTATTTCTGAAACCCAGTACACAACCTAGCTCTCAAATGTATTTCTTGTGAAAAAATCTAACGGAAAATGACGCATGTGTTTTGATTATATTGATCTCAATCAGGCTTGTCCGAAAGATGCTGATCCCTTCCTCAATATTGACAAACTGGTTGATAACTCGGTCGGTTTCAAATTGCTATCGTTTATGGATGCATACTCTGGTTATAACCAGATCCCAATGGTGAAAACAGACAAAAAATACACCGTTTTCATGACCGAATCGGGCAACTATTACTATAATGTAATGCCCTTCGGCCTGAAAAACACGGACGCTACGTATCAGCGCATGATGAACAAAGTTTTTCGCAACGAGATAGGCGACAAGCTCGAAGTCTATATGGACGACATGATCATCAAGTCCACCGAAGAGCTCGACCATGCCGCCCACTTAAAGAAAGTGTTCGAGCAGGCTCGAAAGTGCCGAATGCAATTCAACCCAGAAAAATGTACCTTCGCCATACGGGCGAGCAAGTTCCTCAGATTATATCTAACAGAATGAGGCATTGAAGCTAACCCCGATAAATGTCGAGCAATTTCTGAATCTCCGACGCCCGCCTCGAAAAAGTCCATCCAAATCTTAAATGGCATGCTCACTTCTCTCTCTCGATTTGTGGCAAAATCCGCCCAGCACATGCTTTCCTTGTTCAAACTATTATACAAGGAAGATGCCTTCGAATGGACACACGGATGCGAGTGAACCCTCATTCATTTAAAATAAGCGCTATCACAGCCGCCCGTCCTCTCTTGACCCGAGAAAGGCCTTGCAAGGCCCGGAGGCGAGATATCAATAAATCAAAAAAGTAGTTCTAGCACTTGTTAACGCGGCAAGGAGACTCAAACACTACTTCTTGGCCCACACCATAGTCGTCCGAATGGATCAACCAATAAAGCAGCTGCTCGAGAGACTAGACATGGCCGGAAGAATGTTGAAATGGTTCTTAGAGCTCTCTGAATTTGATATCTAATACGAAAGCAGAAAAGGCCTCAAGGCCCAGGCCTTGGCCGACTTTGTGGCTGAAATGGCTTTGCCCGCAGACCCCACGGATCACGCTACTGGACAATCTTCATCGACGGCGTCTCCAGTTCGACAGGAAGCGGCATTGACATCATATTAGAAAACGAGGAATGGAACTTAATCGAGGTCTCCCTCGCTCTATCTTTTTCAACCTCTAATAATCAGGCCGAATACGAGGCATTCCTCACAGACTTACGACTGGCCGAAGATCTGGGAGCCGAAGAAGTAAAGATCTTCACCTACTCTCAGTTGGTCGCTTCTCAAGTCTTAGTCGAATATAAGGTTAAAAAATACCAACTCGCTGAGTATTGGGCCCTGGTCCAGGAGAGGAAAAAGAAATTTAAGTCTGAGGACGTACAACATATTCCCCGTGAGTGTGTTCAAAATGATCGTATAAGGAGGTTTCATTAGCTTAAATACGAAATGAATAAAGACTTACTTTGGAATGAGTAATATTAGTCTGTGTGTTTACAACATTGTTGTCTTCTAGGAAGAGTACGACCTTGAAGGAAAATTGCGATCATTACGCAGCGGAATATAAAATTTTCCTTTAGAGATCCTTACGAATGAGCATGGTCAGTGATAGAATGTTTTACCTCTTGTGGCGATTCAGACTTTTGATGTCGTGATCACGAGCGTTGATGAAGAACAACGCCTCTACTCAGTCCACACGAACAGATCGCTTCCGGTCACAGTGCTAGCTGATCACGAACGGAAACCTTGAGTGAGAGAGAGAGAGTCAAAAACGAAAATGCATCAAGTCAAAAAACTTCATCACAAGGGATCTATTTATAGAATCACTCGTGTGGGCTACAAGCTAAAAGCCCAATTAAGGCTATAAGCTAAAAGCCCAATTAAGCTTATAGACATCATACCTTATGATGTACCATATATCACTTATCCACGTGGTATCTTACCACTTTCCGTATTACACTTAAGCGCACCGTACCTTACGGTGTTCCTTATTTATTCTATCTCTCATCAACCTGTCCTTATGTGTGTGACCCTGTAGGTTTTCGCGACGTTGGCAATTATATTAAATTACACATTTAATATAATAAACAGTGAGCGGTATCTAGCAACACATCACTGTTACCCAAGTCACGAAAATGTCATGTGATCTGACCAAACCTTTTCCGTGATAATATTTGTGTTGTACAATTACCCTTTTGCCCTCATGTCTATATTGAACACAAGGCATACACTGTGTCACCCTTGTCCAGTTTAATATTGGGCCCTTAGACATTTATCCTGTTATGCAGGATGAGCAAATTCCATCTAGGTCACTCATGTCCCTTAGCATGCTTTGTGAAGTACCCATCAACCATCTTTATAGTCATCCAGTTACGGATGACGTTTGATCAGCAATAAAGTACTTGACTCTACATCTAGGGTCCATAGTGGTTTCAGGTCGAAGGGTGGTATACACCATTATCATCATGAGAATAACTTATGACACTTTGCATAACATTCTATGTAGTATTCTCATAACGGGTCAATCCAGTATAAATATTACTCCTAATATTCATACCTATGTCAAGACTTGATAACTCCTTATCTATGATCCATGAGATGTGATCATCAATCTATCTTCATAATAATCTTAATGCTTTAATGTTATCCCACTTCACATTAAAGCTTGACTACGGATACTTTAAGAATAGTTTCTTATGTTTAATGGGATCTCATGATTAAGTCACACTTAACATTTCATTAAACCAATAAACCATTCTAGGGACTTTATTATTTTGGAAAACATAATAAAGAAATGCCTTTTATTATTAATAAATAATTCGATACAAGTACCAAAAGTATTGGCCTCTAGGGCTTACACCAACAATCTCCCACTAGCACTAGAGCCAATCAGGCATACCCCTAATACCCATAGATCTAGTATGTCTATCACGCTTCAGCTGCGCAAGAGGCTTTATTAATGGGTCAGCAACATTGTCAAGTGTAGGTACTCTGCATATTTTCACATCTCCCCGATCGATTATCTCTCGAATGAGATGATAACGCCTAAGTATGTGTTTGGATCGTTGGTGAGATCTAGGCTCCTTAGCTTGTGCGATAGCACCATTGTTATCACAATAGAGATCAATGGGATCCACAATGCTATGGACTATGCCAAGTTCACTAATGAACTTCTTGATCCAAACAACTTCCTTTGCTGCAGTTGAGGCAGCAATATACTCAGCCTCGGTTGTAGAATCAACAACTGTATCTTGCTTTGAACTTTTCCAGCTCACAGCGCCACCATTTAAACAAAACACATAACCAGATTGCGATCTAAAGTCATCCTTATCTGTCTGGAATCTAGCATCAGTGTATCCAATTACAGCAAGCTCTTCCTGACCTCCATATATCAAGAATGAATCCTTAGTCCTTCTCAAGTACTTAAGGATATTCTTGACAGCTACCCAATGAGCATCACCGGGATTAGACTGGTACCTACTCGTTGCACTTAAAGAATACGAGACATCTGGTCGAGTACATAGCATGGCATACATGATAGATCCTATTGCAGATGCATATGGAATCTTATCCATGCGATCCCTTTCTTCCTTACTTGAAGGGGATTGTGTTTTTGACAGACACATGCCATGTTGCATAGGTATGAATCCTTTCTTGGAATCATGCATATTAAAGCGTCTCAACACTTTTTCTATGTATGTACTCTGACTTAGGCCAAGCAGTTTTTGTGACCTATCTCTATAGATCCTGATTCCTAATATATAGGCTGCTTCACCTAGGTCCTTCATTGAAAAGCATTTCCCTAACCAAGTCTTCACTTGTTGCAAGGTAGGGACATCGTTTCCAATGAGTAATATGTCATCTACATATAATACCAGGAATACGATCATGCTCCCACTAACCTTCTTGTAGACACAAGACTCATCTTCATTCTTGATGAATCCATATTGTTTTACTGTTTCATCAAAACGAAGATTCCAGCTTCTGGAAGCTTGCTTTAATCCATAAATTGATCGCTGTAACTTACATATCTTTTGGGCTTCCTCTGGTATGTCAAATCCTTCAGGTTGTGTCATGTACACATCCTCAAGAAGATTCCCATTAAGGAAAGCAGTTTTGACATCCATCTGCCATATTTCATAATCATGATATACAGCGATAGCAAGTAAAATCCGAACAGATTTAAGCATTGCAACTGGTGAAAAGGTTTCATCATAGTCCACCCCATGAATTTGTTTATAGCCTTTTGCAACCAGTCTTGCCTTATAGGTATGTACCTTACCATCCATGTCAGTCTTCTTTTTGAAGACCCACTTGCATCCTATAGGGTTAACTCCTATAGGAGGCTCTACCAAGGTCCAAACCTGGTTTGTGTACATGGAATCCATTTCAGATTTCATGGCTTCTAGCCACTTCTCGGACTCAGGACCAGTTATGGCCTCCTGGTAGGTCACAGGCTCATCTTGATCCATGAGTAATACATCACCCTGATCACTTATGAGATATCCATATCTCTCAGGTTGTTGACGTATCCTGCTTGACCTACGCTGGTCTTGTTCTACTTGAGCAGGTTGCTCTTCCACAACTACTTGTGTTTCCTGCTCTAATTCCTCCATAGGTGTATCAATGCTTTGTGGTTCTTGAATTTCTTCAAGCTCTATTTTCCTCCCACTGATTCTTTTGGAAATAAAATCCTTTTCCAGAAAAACTCCAGTTCGAGCGACAAACACTTTGCCCTCAGAAGGATTGTAGAAGTAATACCCTCTTGTTTCTTTAGGATACCCAACAAATAAGCATTTGTCAGATTTGGGCTCAAGCTTAGTTGAAATTTGTCGTTTCACATAAACTTCACAACCCCAAATCTTCATGTAAGACATATGTGGTTTCTTACCACTCCATATCTCATATGGTGTCTTCTCAACCTTTTTGGATGGAACTCGGTTAAGTGTGTAAGCTGCAGTCAATAGTGCATGTCCCCAAAAGGAGTTCGGAAGATCGGCGTGACTCATCATGGATCGAACCATGTCTAACAAGGTCCGATTTCTTCTCTCGGATACACCATTCCATTGTGGTGTTCCGGGAGGAGTAAGTTGGGATAAAATCCCACATTCCTTTAGATGGTCATCAAACTCTAGGCTTAAATATTCACCGCCTCGATCTGATCGAAGAACTTTAATATTCTTACCTAGTTGGTTTTGTACTTCATTCTTGAATTCCTTGAATTTTTCAAAGGTTTCAGATTTGTGTTTCATTAAATACACATAACCATATCTACTGAAATCATCAGTAAATGTGATGAAGTATTGAAAACCTCCTCTGGCTGGTATGTTCAGTGGTCCACATACATCAGTATGTATGAGGGCCAAAAGATCATTAGCCCTTTCACCTTTTCCTGTGAATGGGGACTTTGTCATCTTTCCAATTAAACAAGATCTGCATGTCTCATATGATTCATAATCAAAAGAGTCCAAGAGTCCATCTTTATGGAGTTTGGAAATGCGTTTCTCATTTATGTGGCCTAAGCGACAGTGCCAAAGGTAGCTTGGATTTAACTCATTAGGTTTAATCCGTTTAGTATTAATGTTATAAATTGGCATTTCAAGATCAAGGACATATAGTCCATTGTTCATTTGTGCAGAAGCATAGAATATATCATTCAAATAAATAGAGCAACAATTGTTCTTTATTATAAATGAAAAACCAAACTTGTCCAAACAAGAAACGGAAATAATATTCCTACTAATTGCAGGTACATAATAACAGTTCTCTAACTGAATTATTAAACCACTAGGTAAAGTCAAAACATAAGTTCCTACGGCTAAAGCAGCAACCTTTGCTCCATTTCCAACTCGTAGGTCAACTTCACCTTTTGCCAAATCTCTACTCCTTTTTAGCCCCTGCACATTAGTACAAATGTGAGAACCGCATCCAGTATCTAATACCCATGATGCAGAAGTAGATAAATTAATTTCAATAACAAAAATACCTGAATTTGAAGTCGCTACTCCATTTTTAATATCTTCCAGGTACTTTGGGCAGTTTCTCTTCCAATGTCCGGTCTTACCGCAATGGAAGCAAGTACCCTCCTTTGCTACGCCTCCACTAGGCTTCAAAGCAGGAACAGTAGGTTTAGGCTTGGCAAATTCCTTGCCTTTCCCTTTACCAACCTGCTTGATAGGCCTCTTGTTCAGCTTCTTTCCATTACTGACCATCAGAACGGACTTCCCTTTTGTCTTCATATTCTGCTCAGCAGTTTTCAACATGCTTAGCAATTCTGGAAGACTCTTATCCATGTCATTCATGTTGAAATTCATGACAAACTGATTAAAGCTATCTGGCAACGATTGCAAGATAAAATCAGTTGCAAGTTCCTTTCCAAGCGGAAACCCTAACCTTTCAAGGTTCTCCACATACCCAATCATTTTGAGTACATGGGGACCTACAGGGTTTCCCTCAGATAACTTGCTGTTAAAAAGGGCCTTTGAAACCTGAAACCTCTCATTTCTTGCCTGCTCTTGATAGAGCATTTTCAGATGTCCGATCATATCGAACGCTGACATGTTCTCGTGTTGCTTTTGCAACTCCGAGTTCATAGTAGCTAGCATGAGACAAGCGGCTTCATTAGCATCATCAAGATGCTTCTTATAAGCTTCTCTTTCTGCCTTAGGTGCCGAACTAGGCGGTTCCTCTTCAGGAACAGGTGTCTCCAAGACATACAGCTTCTTATCGTGCTTGAGGACAATCCTCAGATTTCGGTGCCAATCCAGAAAATTTGTCCCAGACAATTTTTCCTTATCTAGGATTGATCGCAAAATATGGTTGTTTGTTGTCATGGTAATCTACAAAAAAAAATGAAAATATAAGTATCATTAAAACAACATATTTAATTAGGCCTTTAATCAAATATGCTCCCACTATTTTACTCAAACCAAATGACCCTCATCATTTGATTCAGAAAATCCCGTTGGAAGACTTTCTAGTGGGTCGAGATCCATATTTCACTTTGTTCTAAGTCAGCGTTAGGCTGATTACACAAAACTAGGTTATTTAGGTAGGAACTCCTTCCAATTGTATCTCATACAACTCTCGAATATTTTCAGTTGGGTGAATAACTCCTTATTCTAATTCATCATATGAATCATTCCCAACTCTTGCTTCTAAACATGTATAATCTTATTATAATGTGTTTAGTTAAGTTTGACCCATTGTTTTAGCAGTTGGATATTACAATTATCCCATCGCACCTTACTAATATAGAACATGCACCTCGCGTAGGCGAAACCTACATTATTCGATACTAGTCTTGATGAGTGCTAAAACTTGGAAAGCATGAACTTAATATTTAACTTGAGGGATTTTGTTATTAGTTTGATCTCACCGGCTTAACATGCAATTCATCTCTCTCATGCATCAATATACATAAAAGGATACAGTTATGGCCCCTAGCGCAATTGTTCTCCCAAGCCAATGAGAGAACCTAAGCTAACCTAATAACGATCTAAACTTCTCCAAGCAAGATCTCCAAGGTTATCCTCCTTTGATATTGTATTCTTCTCTTTCTTCATAACATTACATTACATAAAAGAAACTCGTTTTACATACGAGGGAGTGAGATGAGAAAAGAAGTTACATCAAGAATTTTAGAGAGAGGCACGACACGCAGGCCGTATTTTTCAATCCCAAAACAAAATAAAGGAAAAAACTAAGGCCATAACTGATCACCACAAGACAATAATAATAAACACACTTTTATTATTAGTTTAAATTTTGT
Organism: Vicia faba; assembly: GCA_948472305.1. Lineage (NCBI taxonomy): Eukaryota > Viridiplantae > Streptophyta > Magnoliopsida > Fabales > Fabaceae > Vicia > Vicia faba. Next base: position 333,983,514 of record OX451739.1, on the reverse strand, counting down.
TAATTAAAAAAAAGGCAAATTAAATTTCGATGATTGATCACACTACGCAGAGTTAGCCGGGGGTTCCGCTGACCGTTCAGCGGACGGGGGTCAAGGGGGCAGCGCCCCTTTGCGGGGTTGTCAGGGGCAGCGCCCCGGCGCAAAATTTTAATGAACAATTCATTTGAAATCAGCGTCATTTTCGCACAACTCTTGTGCATTCACAACCCTAATCGCATAACTCTGCAACAACACAACCCTTGTGCCGTCATGAACCCTAATGCAACAGTTTCATGCTGTCAAACACATCTCGATTGATAATTCAGTATGATTAATCACATGCCATTGCTTCACCATACTAATGTCGGATTCCGAAGCATATGAATAGTGATCGGTCAAAGGAATAACAATCATCAAGTGTTTGAATGAACGAAACAGAAACAGTATATCACATATACCATCGTTGCATCAGATTTACTTATATCATATATAAGAGTGATCGATCTTATTTGTGTAACCTATGGACGATCGATGTATCGCTGCTTCACCATACTAATGTCGGATTCCGAAGCATAGTCAACATCAATCATCCAAATCGTACACAACAGATGCCAAATTTAATTAATCGTTTATTATTCAATTCATTCTGGTTTTAATCGAATCAAAACAGAAAATATAGAACATAAACAACTATCAGATCCATGGTTTCGTAAGTGGCTCTGATACCACTGAAGGAAAATTGCGATCATTACGCAGCGGAATATAAAATTTTCCTTTAAAGATCCTTACGAATGAGCATGGTCAGTGATAGAAAGTTTTACCTCTTGTGGCGATTCAGACTTTTGATGTCGTGATCACGAGCGTTGATGAAGAACAATGCCTCTACTCAGTCCACACGAACAGATCGCTTCCGGTCACAGTGCTAGCTGATCACAAACGGAAACCTTGAGTGAGAGAGAGAGAGTCAAAAACGAAAATGCATCAAGTCAAAAAACTTCATCACAAGGGATCTATTTATAGAATCACTCGTGTGGGCTACAAGCTAAAAGCCCAATTAAGGCTATAAGCTAAAAGCCCAATTAAGCTTATGGACATCATACCTTATGATGTACCATATATCACTTATCCACGTGGTACCTTACCACTTTCCGTATTACACTTAAGCGCACCGTACCTTACGGTGTTCCTTATTTATTCTATCTCTCATCAACCTGTCCTTATGTGTGTGACCCTGTAGGTTTTCGCGACGTTGGCAATTATATTAAATTACACATTTAATATAATAAACAGTGAGCGGTATATAGCAACACATCACTGTTACCCAAGTCACGAAAATGTCATGTGATCTGACCAAACCTTTTCCGTGATAATATTTGTGTTGTACAATTACCCTTTTGCCCTCATGTCTATATTGAACACAAGGCATACACTGTGTCACCCTTATCCAGTTCAATATTGGGCCCTTAGACATTTATCCTGTTATGCAGGATGAGCAAATTCCATCTAGGTCACTCATGTCCCTTAGCATGCTTTGTGAAGTACCCATCAACCATATTTATAGTCATCCAGTTACGGATGGCGTTTGATCAGCAATAAAGTACTTGACTCTACATCTAAGGTCCATAGTGGTTTCAGGTCGAAGGGTGGTATACACCATTATCATCATGAGAATAACTTATGACACTTTGCATAACATTCTATGTAGTATTCTCATAACGGGTCAATCCAGTATAAATATTACTCCTAATATTCATACCTATGTCAAGACTTGATAACTCCTTATCTATGATCCATGAGATGTGATCATCAATCTATCTTCATAATAATCTTAATGCTTTAATGTTATCCCACTTCACATTAAAGCTTGACTACGGATACTTTAAGAATAGTTTCTTATGTTTAATGGGATCTCATGATTAAGTCACACTTAACATTTCATTAAACCAATAAACCATTCTAGGGACTTTATTATTTTGGAAAACATAATAAAGAAATGCCTTTTATTATTAATAAATAATTCGATACAAGTACCAAAAGTATTGGCCTCTAGGGCTTACACCAACAGACCTTTCCCTTAGGAGATTCATCCTTATTGGTGATGGTTATACAAGCCTAAAATCAAGTGCGCAATATGTTAGCAAATTGGACTTACAAAAATAAATTGAGTTGGATTGTTAATTTGCATACCTGAGAAGGTGTAATAACTTCTTCTATCTGCTGCATCACCTTACGATCTTGAGTTAGTCTAACTACAGATGCTTGTCTGTAGTAAGGCTTTTAGCATGAAAAGCAAAGTCTTTGTCCAACAGATGGTCAAGGTGTTCGGGATAAATCAGAGGATGATCCTCATTTATCTATGATGTGTAATACAATAAATATAAGTAAGAGTTGTCATGTATAATATTGAGTAATATGCAATATGTACAATTATGGAAATTAGGATTTGCAGCCTGTATTGTCCAAGACTTTTATAAATATAGAATGAGGCTTTAGTAAATCAGAAGTAAGACTAAAGCATTACAAGCTGAAGTAAATAGTAAAGCTGAAGTAAATAGAATTATATGATCATATAAGAGAAAATCATGACATGTCTAAAAATTTTTTACATTGGATTGAAGATTTATTTCATAACATAAGCAAAATAGGCTGATCAGATAAGACTTATTCATGATTAAAATTAAAATAATGGGATGACTTATAAAATCTAATAGTTTGGTTGTAAATATAGTTTGTATCAACAGCAATATAGTGAAATGTAAATTTTAGATGGCAATGAATTATAGTATGAGCACATTTGATGTAAAATAAAAAGTTTACTTTGGTTGACAAAACAGTTTGTACCAGGAGTAATATTTTCAAATGTAAATTTCAGATGCCAGTGGTGATGTAAAGTACAAACTGTTTTCATTATCTGTCTTAGTGGGGGGGGGGGGGGGGGGGGTGAATTAGGTTCTTTAAAACTTTTTCTGAATTGTATGAATATTTTTGCAAGAGTTTCTTTTCTTTCTTTTTCTGATAAGTGATGAAAGCAGTAAATGCGGAAAGTAAAGAACACAATGATGTATCCTGGTTCCCCTCACAGTCCGAGAGTACTCCAATCCCCTTTCAACATGAAAGAGATTTCCTTATTGTTGGTAATTTGTACAAGACTACCTAACAAGCCAAGAACAATCCTCTTGGACCAAGAACAATCCTCTTGGATTTTCACTAAGACCACAAAGAGAACAATCCTCTCTAAGTGTCTTTCTTGTTTCCAACAATCCTGAAAATAAGTATACAATAGTTTGTTTGATTTGTATAAGAGTTCGAATAACGAAAGAGCAATGTCAATCACTTGATTGATCTTTTCTTATCAAATATGAAATTTAAGATGGAATACTCTTCTAAGTGCTCAAGAACAATTTTCAGAATGCATATGAAAATGATGAACAAAAAATCTTGAGTACAAAGAGTATGATCAAAAGAATAGAAAGTTGTTAGTGATTGTTGTTGTATAATTTTTGATGTGTATTCTTTTTGATTGATTTTCAAAATTCTAAATGAAAATAATTTATAGTGTAGTAATACCTCTTCAATGAAACATAACAATGTTTAAACCATTTTTACTAAAACAATGTATATGAAAATATACAAGGATTGTCATGAAAAGGTGTTACCAAAGGTTGCTGAAAAAATAAAAATTTTCAAAATTTAAGGCACAACAACCGATTGCACCAAAGCAGCAATCGATTGCAGCACAACAACGTTTTAAAAAAATTGAAAATTATAACTAGGACAACCGATTGTTATTGAGGAGCAATCGGTTGCTCTAAAGCCAACGTTCAAAAAATTTGAAAATAAAACACATGACAATCGATTGCTGCTAGATGACAACTGATTGTATGTCAAACAAAAGCAAAAGTTTCTTGGATGCAACCGATTGTCGTTGTATGACAATCGATTGCTTGTGTACAAAAATTGAAAAAATATTATTTTTCAAAGATTTTAAGCAATTTAAACTATCCTTCTTTAATCAAACATAGTATATACTCAAAATATCATTTTAATAAAGTAAATGCATGATTAAAAATAGTTTTGAGCACTAAGAGCATAAGATCAAAAATATCATATACCTTAAGCCATAAGTCTTGAAATATTGATCTTGATCAATGAATCTTTGCTTGAGATAAACTTCTATATTGATCCATTCATTTTTGCATGCTAGCTTGTCTTCATCAAAACATTTGGAAAGTTTGATTTCACAGTGATGTAAAGTACAAACTGTTTTCATTATCTGTCTTAGTGCACGAGTCGACATGCCAACATAATGAATACACTCCTTGTCCCAAACTACAAAATTAACAGTCTTGGATTCGTGTTCGACCTCAATCTCAATTTTATACCTATACGGGGGGACATAAACAATAATAAGGTATACTACAAATATCTTTCATTGATATGCATAAAATTTAAAATATGGCAGTGTTGTTTAACGAAGCTTACTTAGTTATCGAGGTTGAACTGTTATCAGAACAATTGCATTGGAACGAGGAGCCAAGAGATTGGTTGGTTTTGTTACAAGTTTGACACAATTCATAATACCACCTGAAAGGGTTAGCCTTGAACCTCACTGTCTTTCCAACCGTATTGCAGAAGGTTTCCTACATAAATTAAAGTAGTGATTACAATACATGGATACCAGAAATATAGTAGCCGTCAGGTGAAGTAAAAGAAATGCCAAAAGGTAACAAACTTCAATAAGAGTTATGATCTCAGCTATACTTTTAACATCCTTGGTGAATGAGAAAGCCCTATCGTCGGTTGCTCCTTGTGAACATGAATTCAGAGAAATTGAATGTAGCAACCTGATCTTGATTACCTTCCAAAAATCTGTGATATACATAAGTTTCCATCAACACAAGTTTCCATCAAAATCATATAGTAAGGATATTAACATTATATTAGTAATAGACAAATGATATCATATTACTATACTTTGTTTTGAACTCCCCAACTTGTGGATGGTCAAGGTTCAGAAGTAGTCTTTAGCCATTCCACGCATTAGAAATGGTAAGCTTTCCGTTGGCTGCATAAAATAGGAAATCATTCTAATGTAATGACAACACGATATTTTGACAAAAATAGTTTTACAAAACATGAGCTCTGACGACACCATGCGTGAGTAAGGATGAGGAACACATGTCTATATTTAGCAGCATAATTCATAAATTGGTTTGCATATGCTTCCCATAAAGTAACATCCATTTCAGCCCCACTATAAATACAAGTATAAATCAATGTTACTTTGAAAACATAATTTGTATAAATCAGTTGAAGTAAAAAAGTAATGTAAAATTAAAGTAAGAGACCATTCATCAGATAATGTGAGGTCTATGCATGCCTTTTTTCCAGCACCTGATACTTAAGTTCTAACAACTTGCTGGGCTGCACCTATTACATCTAAAATCAATATCATTGAAGGTTAGAATGGTGATAATAAATGACTGAACTTTATTAAGAAGAGAGTAAGACATTAAATACCGTAAAGGTGATCAACAATGAAATCTCCGTTTTGGAAATCAGTAAAGGACTTAAAGTAGAAGTTGTATTATGGAATGACTGGTATGTCAACAACAATGATAGTTGTGGAACGATTAAAAAACAGTTTGTATTTGTTATCACAAACTTTCATAGGCATGTCATACAACATCGTTTCACTGTTATAGACCATGTAGGTTTGATTTTCTTGCAAGTTATTCTTCCAAACATCAAGGTCACGGGAGCAGGTTACAACATGGATCTGCTCAACCTGTAAATGAAAAAATATTGAAACAATGTATAAAACTTTCGCACATTCAGGTTTAACACATATGATATAAACAATGAAAAATACCTTTGCATCTTGAATAATAACTTCAAGATGCTGCTGGCCATTGCATTCCTTGACGTTCCAGACATCGACGACACAAATAGCTATTTTCCATACGTTTTGTTCAGATTTCAGGTTGCAAATCATAATAGGTTGTCACAACATGGTTGATCGATAAACTGAAAAATAAACCAGGTTTACAGGATATTGAAACCTTTATAAAAATCAAATCTTTATAAAACTGAAAAGTGAAAAAACCTTAATAAAAACCATTTCTTTATAAAACTGAAAACTGAAAAAAAAATATTAATCAAACATTTATAAAAAAAAAACTTTTATAAGAATCAAACCTTTATATAACTCTTAGCTTTATGACAAATAAACGAGAGTTCTAACATCCTAACAAATGTGTTACACACTCAGAGATATAATCAGACAAGAAATAGTTATATAGACATGTAAAAACATAAAATTGTAATCAGACAAATCAAAACATGAAAAGAAGATGAACATGTTAACACGATTTTGAAAGATAAAAACATAAAAAGGTCATTAGAAATCAAAACCCAGACAAGAAGATTATAAAAAGCAAACGTTATAAATGGTGAAACTATACAAAATCAGAACTTTGTAAATGTCACAACTTTAGAAATCTCACAACTTTATTAAATCAACTCAGAATCATGGCAATAAAACATGATGGGCAACAAGAATATTGATGTGTTACCTGTGGAAGGCGGTTGGAAGAGAGAAGAAGAAGCCGAAAATGCTCTGACTAGGATTATGTGGAGAGAGATTAAGGAGCAAACATGAAGTGAAGAATGAGAGGGAAGAGTGTTTTGTAAAGAAGTATTGGAATGGTGCATGGAGATGTCTACCAAGTAAAGTATAATTTCAATAAAGATAAAGAGAAACCCAATGGTTAATGCTGTATTAACAAAGAACAAATATAAATGTTGGAAAAAGGGTGCCACTTGAAGTAATGGTTAATTGTGATTCATGGAGGTTGAAATTGATTTAACAAATTACCATCAAATGTAATTCTTAATGCAATTAAATTATACAATAAGGGTAATTTAGAGTGTTTAGTGACTGTTATCTTCTTAGTTAGGTAGTTGATTTTTTATCTTTAATATTTTTATAACTATAATTTCTAAATTATTTATATAAAATAATAATAAAAATAAAACAAACTAGTCCATAATCCGAAACTGAATCCCAGTGGCCCATCATCATTCCCTAAACCCCAAAAGAGTTCAGTGGCTACTTCAAAACAATAAACTGCTGCCGCCGCTAACAAACGCACTTTACCACCACCACCACGCTTCCACCGCTCGCCACCGCCATAGCAGAAACTGCATTAGAGCTAGTTGCTGCCGAGAATCGCGTCCCCGGAGTTCTTCACCTAAGGGCAATTCCTTTTCTCATCCTACCATGGATAAAGAGTCTCTAACGGCTCCGGTGAAAACCGCTGTCGACAAGTTTCAACTCGTTCCCGAATTCCTCAAGGTAATTAACCAACAAACTAATAATCTCATTCGTTATTATTATTGATTATTGATTGTGTACTAACGACGATTTTCAGAGATATTAACACCAGTGATCAGTTTTCACTATAACCGATGATTATCATCCAATTCGTTTTTTTTAGGTTAGAGGATTGGTGAAACAACATTTGGATTCTTTTAACTATTTTGTTCAAACTGATATCAAGAAAATCGTTCGCGCTAATGATCGAATTCAAGCTACTAGATATCCGCATATTTATATAAGGTACTGGCATTTTATGCTATGACTGTATTGTGTTTGTTCAAATGTTTAGCTTATGAATGTTAGTTAATGAACAACATGACTCATTATTATGCAGGTTTTTGGATGTTAGAATTGGCAAACCGTCAATAACAATGGATGGTAGTGTTGAGGATATCAGCCCACAAACATGCAGACTATCCGACCGAACGTAGGAATCATTTCCCTTAGATTCATGATCTAATGTTTTTAATTAGATACTGACTAGCTACTGATAGAATTCTAATAATGCTCAAAAGTATTTTCTTAAGTTGCCCGTAAAGTTTTATCATGTTTCGATTTCTTCTAGTTTACTTATACTACTATTTGGAAGTAATAGTCAGATTAAATGTTATTCGTTTATGTTGTGCTTGACCGGATGTGAATTGTGCTTCATTTTGTCTGATAACAAGGTACGCGGCTCCAATAGTGGTTGACATTGAACATACTCAAGGAAGTCCTGATAACCTAAAAAAAGAGATAAAGGTAATTGGCCCCTATTTTTAGTAGACTTAAATATGCAAATAGTCCCCTGCAAATATCAAGAGTTTTGGTTTTAGTCCCATTAAATTTCGTTTTTGTTTTCAGTCCTTGCAAATATACCGTTTGTTTTTTCTTTTGTTTCTTGTTGTTTTGTTTTAGTCCCCACAGATATTATTGATGTTGAAATTTGTTCCTATGATCTATCAAATTATTGATTTTAGTCATTCAAAAGAAGGAATGAAATGAATACTACAAGGACAAATTTCAATATGATCAGATTTTGCAAGGCTCAAAACAATGTATGGAGGACTAAAAACAAAATATTGTATTTTGCAACGACTTAAACAAGAAATATTTTTATAGGGGCTAAAACCCGAAAATGGTATATTTGTAAGGACTAAATATATTTAAATCTTATATCTTATAACTTATATCTTCTGAATTTGACTAAGATATATTTTATTAACTGCAACAATACTTTTTCTTTCTGCAGAGAAATATTATCATTGGAAAAATGCCCATTATGTTGCGGAGTTGTTGTTGTGTTTTGTACAATAGAGATGAAGCTGAGCTTGCAAGACTTGGTTTGTTTTATTCATTTAATTGTTTTATTTATGTTTTGCATTTCTAATCATTTTAAATAAAATCTTACCGTTAGTTTTTTCTTTGATTAGGCGAGTGTCCCCTTGATCCAGGAGGATACTTTGTAATCAAAGGGACTGAGAAGGTGATTTTCTGATTCTAAATACTTCTTGATGTTAGGGACTGACTTGGCGTTTTTTAATAAAATTTATGTGTTGAACGGCTAAAGAAATATTGTCAGCAATAATTGATGAGCATCATTACAAGAATAAACTGATAAGCATTTTTCATTGACTTGTCGAACTTGCGCGAGATCAGATGTTTTACTTAAGGGTCCCTGATAGTTGCTTTTCTTTTTATTTTCATCTCATATAAATATGCCCCCCTTTATCTTTCTTCTACATCGTTTTCATTTATTTTGTTTACAAAAGTATTCCATGATTGTGTTTCAGGTGATTTTAATACAAGAACAACTTTCGAAGAATAGAATAATTATAGACACCGACAAGAAGAAAAAGTAAGTAATTCTCTCTGGTATGACGAAGGCTTATTTTCTGGTATCTTCCATTTTGCTTAGGCTTATTATATAGTGCTTTCATAATAATTGTAAGGTTCATTTTCTGGTATCTTCCATTTTGCGTGCTCTGAAGCAAGGGTTATGGGAGAACATCTAACTGCCAGAGAGAAAATAATGAGATATACTTTCATGAATAAATTGTTTTACATCTTATGTCCAATATAACAATACTGAAAAACAATAAAGATAATCCTCCACAATAAAAAACAAAATGAAACAAAGGTGTACTAGGAAAAAACATTTGTTGGGGTTTTCTATTTTTGTTTTTTGTTAGCCATTCATTTATGAAGTGAGAAGCTTGAAATTCCTCTTTTGAAGCTATAAGCTCTATATATCACTCTGCAGTTCTTTCCTTTTCAGTTCGTATCCAGTAAGACAATTTGTTTTCCTCATGTCATTTGGTGTCCATCAAATGTTTTCTCTTCTCCTTTCTTCATAATCTTTTCTTGGCTGCTTTTTTCTTTTGTTTTTTAATTTCTTTCTTCTCTTTCCTAGTTTTGGTTTCTTGGGTGATTGTTTATCTCTCCATTTTGCTCGGTGCTCCTCTTCTATATCTCTCTCCTTGTGAACTTTCTACTTTTATCCTCAAAAGATAAGCGATGCAGAATAGATTAGGAATTTAGAAAACTCTACTATTATAATTTTAAATTGTGATGATAATTTTACATATATGAACTGCGGTTTTAATGGGATACATTCATGTTTTTGGTTATTTTGTTGGTGGTATGTTATTCTTCCTCAAGTAGTATTTCTGCATTTTTTCCCCTCTATTAAGTTTTATTTTCTCTATCTAAAAAGTTGTTGACCAAATTACTGTTAGCTTTCTATGTGTTGTGCATTTGTCCCGCCATATTAGATTACCGATTGTCCTAATTCATGTTGTTTTAAAGTATATTTTGGTTCCTATTTTGGCTTTCAGCATTACTGCATCTGTTACAAGTAGCACGGAGAAAATAAAAACAAAAACTACCATTTTGATGGAAAAAGAGAAGATGTGGTTAGAATTGAATCAATTTCCAAAAAAGGTTTTCACTTTGCTGTTTTCATTGTCTTATTGATCTTTAGCATTTTGATTGCATTATAATTTGGGTTTGGTTATTTTTACTTGTTATATCCAATAGGTTCCTCTTATGGTTGTAATGAAAGCTATGGGGATGGAGAGTGATCAAGAAGTTGTACAATTGATTGGAAGAGATCCTCGTTACAGTTTGCTACTTTTGCCCTCCATTGAGGTAATTGACATGTATGTTTGGTTATGGATGCGTTTGGATAAACAACTTTTAAGGTCTCTTTCACCCAGCAACTTTGGGGAGCTTAAACTTAGTGCTTATTATTAAGCTATGGTAATTATTATAATAAGCTAAAACAACTTATGGACAATAAGTTTTTTGACAAGGTGGACATGTCACTATTTATTTTTCTAACTATATCCGAACATCAATACAAATACTTATGTTATGAGATAACTTAAATTAAATTATAGATAAGCTCGTCCAATTGCCTCCTTTATCAAGTTTAAAATTTTTTCTGCACACACTGAATTATAAAGGACGGTAGAAGCTAGTGGCTCGTATAATAACACATACTTATCTGCTCTTTCTTAGCATAACAAAGCATATTGTATTATTATTTATGCTATGTGTGATCTGTTAAAAATGTTTGCCCTCTAATCAGGAATGTACAAAAAATGGTGTATTTACACAAGCCCAAGCATTGGAGTACCTTGATTCAAAAGTGAGTTCTTCTTTCTTATTCCCATTTACAAAGGATTGGTTAGATTTGACCTCCTTTTAGGAATTATTGGGAATCAAAACTGAACGTTGCAGCTTCTATTCTATTAAACAGTTATTTTAGGGCAGTTATGTTTTATCTTTCTGTCAATTATGTTTTATCTTTCAGTCAGTTATTCTAGGACATTATAGAACAATTTCAACTAACTTATTGTTAGTTGAACTGATTCCTTTAACAACGCCTCATTCATTCAACCTTCAACAAGAACAAACTGACCAAGGAAATTCTGTTCTCAATCAAACAGCGGTTGAGAAAAATGAGGAAAAGGTAGAAAGGGATGTAGAAATTTCCATTGTGAACGTCATCATTGTGGAAAAGCAACAAGAAACCTAAACGGATTTCTTGTCAAACACTTTGATGGACATGGCGTTAGTATTTTGTTTGAATAGAGGGCGAGACTATCTAGAACAACTACTAGAGAGAAATGGATTTCACCCGAGTTGGACGGCCTATTGTCGCCGAAGGGGGGGAGTATTGTTAGACCTCCTATCAACTAGGAAGCGGAACTGAATCTGGCTATTTCTATTATGTCAAATAATTATTTTGGGGCAGTTATGTTTTATTTTTCTGTAAGTTATTTAATTCATTATATGCATAAGTTATGTAGGCTGATATGTTCAATAGTTAGGCAAAGGGAGAGGTTTAGTGGGTTATCTAGAAGTTATTAAGTGGTTAATTGGAGGTGAGAACCTCGTCTTTGCTTAACTTTTTATTTGTTAACAATTTTTTTTCTGTTGAAGTGTGTAATTGTATGACCCATCTCTGATTCAGAACTTTTCTCCATATATTAATCAATAATATTCCGTTGTTATTTGCAAATACTTCCTATTGGTACTAGTTTGTATCCAATTTCACCATGGTTATTCCTTTCACATGGTTTATCCAATTGCAATATTTATTTGTCTATCAATCGTGATCTCTCCCATGTACCCTTCCTAATGCCTTATAACTTACTTAATTGTCTAACTAGATAATTGACTAGATGTTGTCCTTATTTTTTCCTATGATCCATCCTGATAAATACCAACTTGAAAGAATTTTTCTGAATGTTTGCTTCATCAAAATTGAAAATTAGTGATTTACATTACATAGATGTATGGTAGTTAAAATTGAGATCAAGATTATAGCATTGTGCGATCTCTATGTGGTAGAGTGATATTGTGTCGGTAAAACTTCCAATTTGGAGAAAAGAAGACTTTTCATGTAACTGTTCTAAAGTGTTTTTCATTCTTATTTTTAGTTTTTTAGTTTTGTAGTTTAGTACATTAATAGGTGGACTTTCCTTTGTTCTAAATTCACATATTCTTAGATCTTCCACTTTGTTCACAATCTTATACTTTGTGTTTTCTTTCTTATGTCTTATGTCTAGTTGATTTTGATGCTTTTATATTGGGACTATAGAATAAAGAGAAATTGAAAACTTGTTAGAGTAGTTAGTTAGTTGAGGTTGTTATAGATAGTATGTGTATAAATAAGAGAACACAAAGTGAATAGAGTATCTTTGGAATATTGTATAGTGAATAGAGTATTCTCTCCTTTGAAAGGGAAACTCTTGAGAATAGGTTCTCTCCTTTGAAGTGAATTTATTTGCAGAAGTTGAGTCCCCTAGATCAGGAGTTCTGATGCCATGTGAAAATTAGGAATAAGAAATTTTCTGAATGTGCTTGAGTGAGTAAAATAGGCAACCATGATATTTATACACACTACATAATTAATTACATATTATGTTTACAAGGAGAAATAAATACAAGTTCAACTCCCTAAATGCATGAATCTAAACAAACATGAACAGTGAACCAAAAATCAAGTGCTTTTTAATGGGAAACATCAATGGATTTAACTATTTCCAACAGGCAGTTTCCGGTTTTAGTTATATACTTCTGTTTCTAATTTTACATACATATACTTCATATTCAGTTTTGTTTAATTTATTGCTAATGGCTTGTGTGCACATCAGGCAAAACGTCCCATGTTTCAAAACACGCAAGCTGAAAAGGTTTTAATCTCTCTCTATCTCTCTCATGTCATTAGATTGTTTATTAGTGCATTCTCTTTCTATGTATAAAATAATGTATAAAATTTTCTTTTTTCTTCAACAATTTTCTGACTTGTTATTTGAACCTCTTATGTAGGAAGGAAGAGCATTTTCTATCCTAAGAGATGTCTTTCTTGCAAATGTACCGGTAAGTTTTCTTTGAATCATAAGGACATTATGAGTTTTAAGGGTCTTTCTTTTTTCTGAAAGTTCCATCATCTTACAACTTGATTTCATTCTATTGTAATACATGTAATTTGCCTTACCTGGGTTAGGTTTCATCTGATTAGCCGCTTCTTCTGTTGTCATTAGGTGCACGAAGATAATTTTCGGCCGAAATGTATATATGTGGCTGTTATGATAAGACGCATAATGGATGCAATTCTAAATGAGGATGCGATGGATGACAAGGTAGTATCTTCTTTTTAACATGAGATCTTAAGTAACCGGAACTCAATTTTACTTGATAGTCATGAGATATGCACTGACTTTATGTTCTTCACGGCCTTCATAAGAATTACGAGTCATTTTGGAGCCGTATTCCTCTTTCGCCTAAGATTCCATCCATAGAGAATGTGATTAGCTGTTACACATGCCTGCGTAGTTTTGAATGAGGTTGATAGTATCATTTTACTTCAGAGTTTTAATTATAAGTAAAAAATATAAAACAGAATTACAACAGTTTGGCAGTTCCATAGTTCTGTAGGTGTTTCAACAATATGATTTGCTATTATCTTTTGATTTCCACCTTGAAACTGAAATGCTTATCGTGTTTAAAGCAGTACTAGAAATTAAAGAATACACTGAAACTGATTTTCTGTTTTGCAATAACATAAATTAACAACTGAGACAACCTCTCTTTTACTTTCTATCCTAATTAGTGCTTTCATTGTGAAAGCTCATCTGCACAATTTGTATAGTTCTAAGTTATAAGCACATAACATGTACTCTGCATGTGTAGAATTGCGTGTATGTGGCATTGGGCAATAGTTAATATCAGCTTACTGTTTCTTTCAACTCATAGGATTATGTGGGGAACAAGCGATTGGAGTTATCTGGCCAGTTAATCTCTCTTCTTTTTGAGGTACTATCTTGTTGAAATTATATACAACTAACTTCTGCAAGTATATGTTCCACATTTTTCGTTGCATGAGTTATTCTTCTTTCTCTTTCAGGATCTTTTTAAGTCTATGACAACTGATGTTAAGATGGTGGCTGACAAATTGTTGGATAAGTCAGACAAGGCTAAAAATTTTGACTTCTCTCGTGTAAGTTCTTTTAATACTTTTAATTAAACATGTGAATGAAATTAAAGTGTTTTTTTAATCAAATCCAATCTCTCTGAAGCTATCCAAAAGTCTAGGGCTGATAACTCTTTTACAGTTCCTTTTGCTCAATTCTCTTTCCATGTCATTCCTCATTTATTTAGACTTGTCTGTCCAAGATGATCCTTCATTTATTTATTTATTCTTATTATGCATGGGATTTCCTCCTGTGTCTTGTATAAGTTGCTCGTTATAAAGAACCCATAAGGTACTGTAAATTCTATTTCGTATCATTGATTGTATTGTCATCCGATTGCAACATGCATCAACTACACATATACTTTTGTTGGATACCAGTATTGCGTGCCTCAGCATAGATGAAGTTGACAAAAACATATGGACACTGATTTACTTGCAAATCTCTGATCACGGTAGAGTCATGTTTCCTTGGGAAGCTCCAAAATTTATCATATTCATCATCAATATAAAATCTTTTAAATGCGGCTTGTTTGTACACATGAAAGGCATACTTCACTGGTTTCATCACCTGATCTTAGTATCTCTCGGTGTGTTCATAGATACTTGTTAGTCGCGATAATATCTCCCCTGGTTTGGAAAGGACTCTCTCAACTGGTAATTTTGAGGTTAAAAGGTTCAGGATGCAGAAAAGTGGAGTGACACAGGTAGTTTATTGTTTCCCTTTCTAATTTTTCCTTTCTATCTGCAAATATTTCTTCTAATGGATTATTTTTCCAGGTGCTACAAAGGTTATCATTTATAAGTGCTTTGGGTCAAATGACAAGAGTCCAGCCACAGTTTGAGAAGTCCAGGAAAGTAAGTGGCCCTAGAGCTTTGCAGCCTAGCCAGGTAAGCTGCTATCCAATCGGGAACCTTCTTGATATATCATTCTGATATTGCATTGTTTTCTGGATAGAACATGATGGTTTTGTTTGATCTCTGTAGCTTACCTAAAGGTTTTATTGTTGTTGTGCTCTTATGTTGCATTGGCCTTTTATTCTAGATTTTAAAAAATTGTTTTCACTTTTGAACTTATTGTACCTTATTTTCTAAGTTCTTCTTTGATACAGTGGGGCATGCTTTGTCCATGTGATACTCCTGAAGGTGAAGCCTGTGGACTAGTAAAGAACCTGGCTTTGATGACTCATGTCACTACTGATGAAGAGGAAGCCCCCCTGATTTCTCTGGTATGTTTTATGTGTTTGATGTCACTGGATGATGGAATTTTTTTCATTTTTTGTTTATTAGTATTACTAACTGTGATTAGCTAATGACTTGCTTCTTTAATCATGTATATCAATTGAACACCTAAAGGACAAATATGAGAATTTTAGCATTGTTGTGTAATCTACAAGGAAAAGGCATATGTTGATAAATGGAGGCAATTATCACCTTACAACCTGGTTCTGTAATGTTGAGTTAAGCCCAACCACAATTCTTAAGATATCCAACAACAATAACGACCAAACTTTATTCCACCGAGTAGGGTCAGCTATATGTATCAAACTACACCATAATATTCTGTCAAAGATTATGTTTCTAATCCAACTCGTTAGTCTCAAGATCTTTTCTAATAGTTTCTCTTATGGTTTTTCTAGGTCTCTCCCTACCTCTAGTTGTTTGGATCAGAGTTGTGAATCGCGGCCGCTATCGCGGCGCGCCCGGCTGGGGCGGCACCTACCCGCGTGAGCAACTGGGTGCGGTTGCGGTGAATGAATCGCGGTCGCTATTCACGCTAAACCGGGTCACGGGTTTTTCCCGGGCTTAGCAAATTCCGGTTTTTTATTTTTTCTTGAAACTTTTTTTCTTCGTGGATTTACGATTTTGACAAAATAAGAAGAAAGAGAAGATGTAGAGGAAAGTAGAATAGAAAGAGAAGATGAGGAGGTAGAGGATAAGTGCTGATTCATTTTTTATTGATAAAAAAAATTGAAATGTGTAATTAATTTGTTCAATCTACAGCTGTAAAATAGTTGAATAGTCACTTAATAAAATATGTAACATACAGCTGTAATTAATTGTTCACTTGCCTCCTCACATATATACCTACTACAACTGTTAAACATTTAATAAAAATAATAACATTAATAATAAAAATGTAATAATATAATTTGAAACAAATAATTAAATCTTTAATCTATTAGTTTTATTTTATTAATTTGATTTTTATAAAATTTTTATGGGGATTATGTTATTTGTATAGATTATTTATATATTTAATCTAAAAAATAGTCAATTCTAAAAAGTCGACAAAAGATATCCCACCATCCGCTATCCTGCTATTCCCATTTTTGGATTCGGCCGCTCCGCTCCGCTATCCGGGATTAATAACTTTGGGTTGGATATCCTTCATTTTATCTACCTTTTTTACTACAAAATCGTGCCTTCTCTCTACATGCCTAAACTTCCTAAGCTTATTTATCACCATCTTTTCTACTATGGGTGCAACCCCAACACTAATAATATTGTTATTTCTAGTCTTATCTCGGTTAGTCTTACCACAAATCCAATGCAACATCCTCATCTCTACTACACTTATTTTATTTTTGATCGGTTTTTTACCGCTTCACGTATTTAATCCATATCATAGAGATTCAACAAAGTTTTACGATGGTTGTCGACTGCCTAACTAACCTTCTTGTTTTAACTGGGTTTGAGACTGACTATGCATAGCAAAGTTAACATAGAGAGGATTACAATTCTTGATATACATTCCTATATAATTTATATTTAATATTTTATTATGTATTGGGTTTTAGATTCAATAATTAGTAACAGACCCAAAATCCTAGATTCAATAATTACTAATGTATATGTTAGGCGCACGCTAAGGCCCAGTAAATTAGGCCTAAATTATATAACTAGGTGTAATGTATTTAAGTAGAATAAAGAAGGAGAAAGTCTCTCATTTAGTTTGTTTTTGGCTGGTTTGGACTGGGAAAGACCAGACTCTCTAACCCTAGAGGTTGTATGTAATTATACAGTTAATTGCATATTCTTTAACTGCTGTTGCAGGGTTTAACTGCTGTTGCAGGGTTTAACTGCTGTTGCAGGGTTTAACTGCTACTGTAGGTAGTTATTCTTAATATAATTGCAATAAAGTATTGTATTCGAGTGTATTGTTCTCCCCTTAGCTATCATTACTATTTAGACTCTATCATATCCCAACTGAGCCAATGACTAGTCCGAGTTGTAATGCTTGTATGGTTGAGTCATGGAGCTTTGGCTTCACTAAAAGGAACTTCAACTGAGCCAATTTATATGGTTGAGTCATGGAGCTTTGGCTTCACTAGAAGGAACTTCTTTGGAGATGTAGAGAATACAATTAGGAGATAAATATTTAAAGGTTTTGTGAGTGTAGTGTCCTTTTGATTTGTAAAAGAATTAGTACATGGCAGAGTAATACATGGAAAACCTAAGTGACTCCCTCTCCGTAGATCTTTGACGTAAAAGTGCCATACTAGATGTTTGTGTCATGCAATTCCATCTTGATCATCACTTGTAATGACTATATCATCGACATACACAACCAAATAAATGTATTTGTGAGAGGTGTATCTATAAAACAATGAGTGGTCAACTTCACTCCGACTCATGGCATACTGTTGAACCACGCAACTGAATCTTCCAAACCATGCTCAAGGGAATTGTTTGAGATCATACAAGACTTTCCGAAGGTGGCAAGCATACCCATGATACTCCCCCTGAGCAACAAAACCAGGCGGTTGCTCTAAATAAACTTCTTCTTTCAAGTTCCCATGAGGAAATGCATTCTTTATGTCTTAAGTGATACAATGTCGCACGATAGCCATAGAGAGAAAAAGATAGACATAAGCCATTTTAGCCACATGTGAGAAGGTATCAGTGTAATCAAACACCAGAGTATTACCTTTAGCAACCAGACGTGTTTTCAAACAATCAATTCTTCTGTCTGAACCAACTTCAATTGTGTAAACCCAACGGCATTCAACAATAAATTTTCCTAGAGGCGATGGTACACTATGCATTTTGGTTAGTTTACAAGGCTGTTATCTCAATAATCATAGTTTGTCTTTAACCTGGATAAGAAAAACTTACTAGGTAGACTTAGGAATAATATAGTAGAAACAAAGGCATAATGGGAAAGTGAATACTTAGGAATAATATTGAAAGAAATAGTTGAAACAAAGACATAATGTGAAAACGATAACCGAGGAAATGGGATAAGGATTGCGAGTAGAACATATACCTCTACGTAGTGCCATAACAGAAAATTCAAAAAGGTGAGAACTGTGAAGATCCACGTACAGCTAGAAAACCCAACCGCATTCAACAATAAATTTTCCTAGAGGTGATGGTACACTATGCATTTTGGTTAGTTTACAAGGCTGTTATCTCAATAATCATAGTTTGTCTTTAACCTGGATAAGAAAAACTTACTACGTAGACTTAGGAATAATATAAGTAGAAACAAAGGCATAATGTGAAAGTGAATACTTAGGAATAATATTGAAAGAAATAGTTGAAACAAAGGCATAATGTGAAAATGATAACCGAGGAAATGGGATAAGGATTGCGAGTAGAACATATACCTCTACGTAGTGCCATAACAGAAAATTCAAAAAAGGTGAGAACTGTGAAGATCCACGTACAGCTAAAAAACTCACAGTAAGAGTAGCAAAATATCTATGTTCTCCAACTGAAGCGACTCAACTAGGTTCCCATACATCGGAATGAACGATATCAACAAGTGAACAGGAACCTCAGCCTACGCGACATGAGGAAGATGAGACATGTTTTCCAAGCTGACATGATTCTCAATCTAGAGATTGCAATTGAGACAAAGTGAGGAACTGTAACTTTGGATTTTTTGAGACTTGGATGACCTAATCGGCTATGAAAAGATTTGGAGATTTTGTAAAAAAAAGTGGAAGCAATTGTGGATGAAGACTGAAGGTAGTAAAGTCTGTGTGATTCATAGCCCGTACCAATCATCTGCTTCAAACTCTGGTCCGAAATCATTAAGGAATCAGGAGTGGAAGTTATAAAGCAATTTAAACTTTGGGTCAGACGACAAACATAAATTAAATTAAATGGACAATTAGAAACAAAAAGAACATAGTTTAATAAATAAAGATGGGAGAAGGGTGGCTGGACCAATGCCACTGGATCTAGCTTTTGATCCGTCTGCAACGGTAATATAGGGTTTTAAGTTGGGATATTTTCGATAAAAGAGATGGATTACTAGTAACATCACTAGAAGTTCAAGAGTCCACAACCCAAGGGGCAATAGACAAAGCTGAGAGAGACAAACTTTAGAATAATCAGCATGACAATTTTTGTTGATGATGAAGCTTGCGAAGCCTTAAATTGTAAGTATGCCTTGTACTCACCACATTTTGATTAGTGGCATGACCAACTGGCTGCGGTGGTGGTAGAGGAGGATATCCCAAGCCATATTTTGAACCTGAACGCATTGATACCATATGCGATATAGGAAATTGATAGAGTTTTCATTCATTCATATATTTGATTCTCAAAATTGAACTTGATAACTTGGATCATAAGCATTTATACAGAACTTAACCTTCAATTGATTTGGTACTAACCTGTACTCATTCTAACTGACAATATGTAAATTGTAACTGTCAGAAACTAACTAGTGCAGTGTAGCTCTTTGTCAATGCTTAGGACGGCAGAACCTTTGATAACTGACGTGGTTAGGCCTAACTCACCCCTACAAAACCGGCTTGTAGAGTGAGGATTGCCCCCACTTATAAAGACATGTTTATGCCATGTTATCCGATGTGAGACTCTTAACACACTCTCTCATACCTAGGATTGGACATCTAGGCCGTGGAAATAAATTGTGGGTGGCCCGATAGCGGAAACCTGATAGCAAGTGGCTCATCGGATCATAAACGAGACTCTTGATATCATGTTAAAAAATGTGGTTGGGCCTAACTCAATCCTACAAAACGTGCTTGTAGGGTGAGAATTGCCCCCACTTATAAAGACATGTTTAGGCCATATGTTACCCGATGTGAGACTCTTACAATAACAATCATGTATACTCACAGCGGAAACCATACTGCGAAGGCAATAAGAAGGAAATTAGTGTATAGTTCTAGAAACTAGGTACATGCAAGTGAAGACTTACCGTTTTCAAAATGCTATGCTGGATGACATGACAATAGTAGGTGAGACACAAGAATTACAACCTATATCCCCCCACCCGAAGCCATTCTTTTGAGTATTGGTGGAGAAGAAACGTAAAGAGGGCAAAAGGGGTATTTTGCCACTTGGGTCTTATTCTAAATATAATAGGCCAGGCCCAGTTTAGTGTTATTAGCTAGGGAATTTCTCTTTGCACCCTTATAGAGTGGGGCACACCTCTGAATACCCTTGGGTTTATTCGGAGATGTACCAAATCTCATTTTTTTCACAAAAATTTAATTCGGAGATACATCTCAAAATTTTTCTAAGGTTAATTCGGTGATGTATCTTCGAAAATACACCTGAACCAGAAAAAAACTCATGCAGTGTTGAGGAGATGCATTGAGCACTGTATCGGTTCTTTCTCTTCTCAAAAAAACAAACAGTTCTAATTACCATGTTTGTTCCAATTACCATCATTTTCTATTGTAACTTTTTTATTCCACATAAAATCTCATTATTTGTTATTATTACTATTCCTGTTTTCTTGTCTCGTTTCTGGGCTAATTCAATTCTTGAAATAGAAATTTTCTATTTATCCTATAAATATAAATATTATTTATTATTCACTATAATTATTATTCTCTCCTTATAAACGCTGCCTCTAAACATTTTCTAAACACTCTCTAAACATTCTCTATAATAATTATTATTCTCTCTTTATTTGGAAATTATTTCTTTTACATATGATTATTTTTGGGTATTTCTTTTTCTGGTTCAGATGTATTTTCGGAGATACATCTCCGAATTAACCTCAAAAATTCAGAGATGTATCTTCGAACTAAATTTTTGCAAAAAATGAGATTTGTTGCATTCGGTGATGTACTCCGAAAATAGGGGAACATTTTTTACTTTTCACCATAGGTCTGAGAGAAGGTGACAGAGTGTAAAGAGAAATTTCCTATTATCTACTGGGTTTGTAAAAAAGGGGTTTTAGATGCCTTATCCAAGGCCAAACTCGTTGGGCCTAACCCACAGGGACATCTAGCGAAATTTGGAATTCTGGTGGCTTAGCTCAAGTTTTCACAATCCTTTTATTTGGTAGCTAGTTTTTTTTCTTCCTGGTTTGCCGCCGATTCGTCACCGAACTTTCCCCATAGGTGTTTGGAAAATATTTCTCCCCATTGGCATCAACATCGATTTGGCAAGGAAAGTGCAGATCGATGGGACTTGATAGAAGTTTTTACCCTTTATATTTGAAGCTGGCTTATCAAGCTCCCTTCAGTTGGATTCTGGGATCATTTGTCCTACCTTTCTCCCACTCTTTTTTTTTTTCATTTCCTCCTATACACTTGTAAGTTGGGCCAATCAATGGTAGCCAAAGCATGTTCTACAGGGACATATCTCTTGGTTGATTTATTTCCATCAAACTTATGTTTCTTATAATATACCACTCAAAGTCTAGGGGTTAAAGCAGTTTTGGATTTGACCGGCACTTGTCATGCTTTTAAAGTAAGGATTTTTTATTCTTTGGCCAGTATAGAGCATTTATGCAGCTACGTTCTTTGTGCTTGCTAGGGCTAGTCGATAGTCATTGACTATCTTCTAGTAAGCTGGATTCTTGTTATTTATGTATTTGTCTAAATAGGATTGTGTTTCACTCTTTGATGCTCTTCCCTTGGTTATTATATATGTGTGTGTGTGTGTTTGTGTATGTTTTTTTTTTCCTTTCTTTATTTAATTAGTTATTGTGCTTCAATTTAACTTGTATTCTTCAAAAAAGATGTAAAATAGAACATGTTTCCACATGCATTGTTGTTTACTTTAGGTGTTTTACATTTTTTGTGTTATATTATTTTGATAACAGTGCTATAGTTTGGGTGTTGAAAACATGGAACATCTCTCTGGAGAAGAGCTTCATACACCCGATTCCTTTCTTGTCGTTTTTAATGGTTTGATCCTTGGCAAGCACAGGAGACCACGGGTATTGATATGCTTTTTATCATATACTATTTCTACTTATTCAAATATGCTTTTTATTCATAATTATTTCATTTATCGTAAACCTTAATATTTTATTGTTCTAGCGTTTTGCTACTGCAATGAGAAAGTTGCGGAGAGCTTGTCTAATTGGCGAGTTTGTGAGTATCTACGTCAATGAAAAGCAGGTGAGTAGTTCTGTTGCAGTTGATTTTTTAACATTTTATTCTCACTATTTTGTACTTATACCATTTTTAAAATTTATTTCTAGTTCAGTCATTTTTTTCGGGTTAGTGATTTCTCTTATTCTCTTAATTCGTGGATGTTTCAGTTTTTATTTTCATATTTAAAAATATGCCAAGAATATACTATTTCACTCTAGTTTCATCGCGGAGAGTGAAACTTTCAATATTACTGAATGAGTTGAAGTGTACAAGCTATAAGATAAATAATAGACCAATTCTATTTAGAAGGAAATGTTAAATACACTAATGCTGATTATTGCAAGTATTATTCTCCTAATAATTACATATGCAATTTGACCCTGTATTTACAACAATTGCTGTCTAGTTTCACTAGCTATGGGTTAGTGCAAAATCTATACTTATTGTGCTTCCTTCAACTATTGTAATGTTAGAAGGGAGTGAGTCGAAACTGTTTTTAACGGAGAAAAACATGTTTTCAGTGTTGTGTTTACTTAGCTTCAGATGGTGGTAGAGTTTGCCGTCCTCTTGTCATTGCTGACAAAGGAATATCAAGAGTCAAAGCTTATCATATGAAAGAGTTAAAGGTAATCTTATCATGTGCTTTTATCTTTAAATAGAGAATGAAAGCTGTTTATGAGAATATTAACTCAAATGTGCTTTCAGGATGGAGTGTGCACATTTCGTGACTTTTTACGTAGAGGCTTGATTGAGTATCTTGATGTCAATGAGGAAAACAATGCTATGGTGTGTTTTTCTAAAATTAAATCTAGCTTATTTTGTCTTTGAAATCTTATTCTTGACAACCAGTGCCTCTTTATTATTTATTTATTTATTTAATTTTTTTTATAGATTGCTTTATATGAAGAAGGTGCAACATTAGAGACTACCCATATTGAGATTGAGCCTTTCACTATCTTAGGAGTTTGCGCAGGGCTAATTCCATACCCTCATCATAATCAATCTCCCAGAAACACTTATCAGGTTGTTCCTCCTTGCCCCCCTTTGGTTTTAAGTTAGTAACTAAGATATTGCACTTGCAAGAATAGACAATGTTCATTTCCGTTCTTTAAATAGCTTTTGTTTTGTTCACTGTAGTGTGCAATGGGAAAGCAAGCTATGGGAAATATAGCATATAACCAGGCAAGTAAATAGTTTGTTGTTTATGCAGCTTAAACACTAATATTGAATGATCTTGAAACTTGATGTAAATATTATCCATAAATTTCTAGACAAATTTATTAAATTTTGGTTAATTTTTTTAATGAGTCAATTTCTATAAGCTTTATTCTTTGGTGTGTACGGAATTAAATACAAACATATGTTTATGTCTGCGAAAATTGTTTTTGAAATATACCTGAATCATATAGTCTCTTTTCAAAATGATATGCAGCATGGATTTTTGTCGAGTTACTCTGCTTTTGAAGTGAGGACTTCTATGTTATTGTGCATTTTATTGCCTGGAATCCGAAGCTCTTAAATTTAATGCCCATAAAAGTTTGTTATCTATGCCCCCCACTTCCCCACCACATTAGAACCTATTGTGCTTGAAGGTTTTACATGATATATGTTCTTTTGATTTTTATTTTGATTATTATGAAGTTAGAATGGGTGAAGTTTGCACTGTATGCTAGTTCTGTGATTGTAGAGGTGTTGTAATATCCGACACGGACACTGACATGCATTTACTCAGAAGTGTCTGTGCTACAAAGACCGTTTTTTCTTCTTGCATTTCGTATGTAGAGTAACTATGCTGCTGCACTATGTTTTCTTTGTAGAGTATGTTTGTTCTATTAGAGATAAACTTCAATATTCCATGCTTAGTGATGAAGTTTTAATTTGGTTTTTTAGCTCCGACGGATGGACACCTTACTTTATCTATTGGTTTATCCTCAACGACCTTTGCTGACAACAAAATCAATTGAGCTGGTTAGTAATGCTTCTTCCATTGTTTTATTTCTCAATGTGTCAAGGGCTCTTATTAATCTTTAGTCTTTTAGGTTGGATATGATAAGCTTGGAGCAGGCCAGAATGCCACTGTAGCTGTAATAAGCTATAGTGGTTATGATATTGAGGATGCAATTGTCATGAACAAGTCATCTCTTGACCGAGGCTTTGGTCGTTGTATAGTTATGAAAAGGTATATACTATTTTATTTGGTGATTTCACTTCTCTGGTTGCGACATATTTCATTGATATGTTTTTAAAGTAGCAATGTCAAGCTTGATAGTCTTGAATGTTTAGGTATGTTGCCGTTAGACAAAAGTATCAGAATGGCACGCAAGATCGAATATTAAGGCCCAATAGAGCTGCAGACCCAGGGGGAAATATGCAGGTGATATGCCTTAAGTTTGCGTAGTAATTAATTTTTAATTGATGTTACATAAGATGTATTGAATCAAAATAGAATATTTCAATACTTTTAAAAGGAATGTGTATATATGTACAAGAAATGTATATAGAACTAATGTATTCTTACTACAATTAAATTAGTAATTCGTTTTTCCTAACTCTTGAGATATCATCAGTGCTCTCGAAACCTGTAAGCTGCCGCCTCTGACTATGCAACAAAAAACCCTAGATAACACCTTTCATTACTGTCTCAATCATTCCCGCGATGACAACTTCATGTTGTGTTTACATTCTAATATTTACATTACTCCCCCTCAAGCTGGTGAATGGATATCAATCATTTCAAATTAGCTAGTAAGTTGGTTGAATCGCTCTGTTGGTAAACCCTTTATTAACATACCTGTCAGCTGAGGCCCATTGGTACATAGGCGGTACTTATCAATCTCAATGTGTTTTGTGGGAGAGATGCTTATAATATGTGAACTTGCACATTGCTCTGAAGCCCTGCTTCAGCGCTTATTCGAGCAAGTACACTTCGCATCTTACTCCTCCAAGCCACAAGGCTTACATACAAGAGTGCACTATAGTCTGAAGTAGATCTTCTATTAGCTTTCCCACCAATTTCTGATACCGACCCTTGTCCACTTTGACACTTTCCTCTTTGCACTTTAACTTAACTGAAAGCTGTTTTCAAGCTAGCCTTCTAACTCAGACATTTTTTTATGGTAGGAAATCATACTTTTCTATGTTAGGAAGTTCTCACTTTTCATAAGTTGGGACGTAATTCTAACAGGGAAACAAACCTTTATGATTTTCGAGATTCCTTAGTCTAGAATCCTTATTTCCTTTTTTATTTACCAGTTTCCAGATTTCCTTGTAAAGTTCTTTTTTATTAGTTTCCCCATTTCCTTGTATATTCGCATATTCTGACTTTATTGCTGAGATTAAATACATCGTCTAATCCCTAAATCAGTTATTGGGTAAGTAAATACTTCTCCCCCCTGTTTTCTTGCTTGCTCTAGATACTTGATGATGATGGAATTGCTGCTCCTGGAGAAATTATTAAGCCAAATGACGTTATGGTAAACAAGCAATCACCAATTGATACGCAGACTCATGGATCTATAGCTAACTTGCCCGATAGGTTTGTTTTATTAACATTAAAATTTTACTGCAGTTAAGCTTGTGTTAAATAGATTTTTCTTCATGTTTTTCCTATATGGTTTCCTTATATGCAGTGCATACCGCTCCAGTAATTCAACTTTCAGTAAATGTCATGGAGGTGAAGTAGTTGATAGAGTAGTTCTTTGCAATGATAAAGATAGCAACATGTGTATCAAACTTCTAGTCCGTCACACACGAAGGCCTGAGGTAAAGTTTTGTTTGGTTTATTGTGAGGTTCTGTTCTTGATTTGAGGCACCGCTGATTGATTTCTCTGGCTGTATTTGTTTCCTTAGCTTGGTGATAAATTCAGTAGCAGACATGGGCAGAAAGGTGTTTGTGGAACAATTGTCCAGCAGGAAGACTTCCCATTTTCTGAGAAAGGCATTTGTCCAGATCTAATTATGAATCCTCATGGGTTTCCAAGGTAATTCATATCAATCTCACTAGTTTTACGTTGAAACATTTTAGAAACCCTCCATTTTCTGCAAATAATTGAAATAATTTGTTTTTGATTACACCAATGCTCCTCTATTTTCTCAATGATATCATTCTAATTTTTAAATAATATACGCTACTCCTAATTTTTAGCCTTTAAGCATACTTAATAGTTTTCCTCTAAACAAAAGGATACTTCATAGGCCATTGGCTTTTTACTATAACCCATAGCCCGATAGTTGTGCAATGACACTAAAACGGGGCAGGATTCTGAACTTCAATGTAATCTTATATTCAAGTAAGATTAATGTTCTTCAGATGGGGAAGAAAACAAACAGTAAAGTTAGCGTTTTTTATTTCTTTAATGAAAGTTTGACAAACCAAAATGAGGGGGTGTTAATCTCAGAGCTATGTATAACTTGTGTGAGTTCATCGGATAGGAGTTCACTGAGGCCAACTTTGAGGCACTGTCTTTTTTATTTGTTTACTAATATACTTATTGAACATATCTAAAAGTGGGTGCCACTGCATTTTTTAAAGATGATATAGTTGTTGATAATGAGGAATTAAATCGGAAGGAGTGTGTGCTATGCGGTAGAGTATCAATGCTCAAGTGGTCTTTTGTAGAATGGATGTGATTTCTCTCTTATGCTTAACTTTAAAAAAACAATTTTTAAAATAATAAATGTAAGTACAATGTTACACATGTTCTGAATGTGAACTAATATTTTTTATGGCATCAGTCGAATGACAGTTGGAAAGATGATAGAGCTTCTTGGAGGGAAAGCAGGGGTTTCATGTGGTAAATTTCATTATGGAAGTGCTTTTGGGGAAGCAAGTGGTCATGCTGACAAGGTTGAAACCATAAGGTATCGTGTTTCTCTCTGGTAAGTTTTTTTTTTTGGTTTGTTTATTTAGTGTTCTCATCATTTTCTTGCTTTGGCAGTGAAACTCTTGTGAGACACGGCTTCAACTACAGTGGCAAAGACTTCATTTATTCAGGTTTTCATTTCACTTAAGAATTCTCGGTTGCAGTTGCAAATGAAACTATTTTTTCAATGAAGAGTAATATGTTATCAGTGATAGATATTTTGTTTAGAGCGGTTGTGGTAGTACCTAATATTGCAGAAGCTTTACGTTAGGATTCATAGGAGTGTCAATAGGTATACCATTGATCAAGGTTGTCTCCTCTTGAATTTCCATTGTACGCTTACTTTAGGAAATTACTTCTAGACATTTTGGTTTAAAATGTTGATAATAATTTCGTTTTAATTTAATTGATCAGGCCCATGGTGTTCACTGTTTGTTACAATGTTGTCAATGTACACAACTAAGTATAAGTAAACCGAGTAGTCATACTCACTCCTTACCTTAGCGGACTATTGAATCGAAGTGCTAAATTTACCCTACTAAGCCGTAGAGAATTGCTTGAGCCATATAGAGATTTTCAAAGATGAAAAACTCGTCTTGAAACGAGATGCTCTGCGCAACAAATCTAGGTGGTTGCTCCATATCAAATCTTGCTTGAGATTACCATGGGTTGAATGCATTTTGTGGAAAAGGTGTCACCAAAATACAATTCAAAAACCTGGGATAACCTTTAGCAACTAGATGAGGCTTGGGCCGGTCATCAAGATTCACTCTAACTTGGAAGATATGCCAACATCCTATTGCTGTCTTCCTTGGAGGAAAGAAAACATGTTTCTAATGTTCCACACCATTAAGTGCACAACTTTGATCAACCATAGTCTGGAGTCATTCTAGAAGTGAAAAAGGCTTAACCTATAGTCCCACAAATGTAGCTGTAATGTAACATGGATTTACAAAAGTGGTTAAGTGTGTTGTGCACATACGAGTGAAGAGAATAAAAAGAGAAAAAAGTCTCTTCTACCCTATTTCACTCTTCTCATTATCTCTGATAACAAACATAGGTTAAAGGTTACACATTTTAGGACTGGTCCAAGTCATGCATACTTGTCTTTGAATTTCCTATTTTACGGTCTACAAAAAAGACTAAATTTTTATGATATTGGTAGTACAGTACCAATCTATTCTTTTTATGCTTTTCTCAACTAATCTCATCCAGGCGGTCTTAGTATCTCTCTTGTTCTGAGATGAAATATGTTTATGTGTGAACTACTAATGAGCAGTAACATTGTTTCTCTGAGATGGGGGTGACGATATAAATAAGGGAACAAACTCAAAGAAGGTAACATCTACCTAGACTGAAGTTTAATAGAGTAGGAGTAACACCATAACTTTTTGGTTTTGTGTGAGCGAAAAAGAATTGTAAAGCTAACGTGGGCATTAATTGGTAATCTTTATTATACTAGAATTGTAATACTAATTGTTAAAAGTCCCATATCGGATAATATATGGCCTGAACATGTCTTTATAAGTGGAGACAATCCTCATCCTACAAGCCGGTTTTGTAAGGTTGAGTTAGGCCTAATCACATTTCTTAACATGGTATCAAGAGCCTTGTTTCTAGTGGGTCACCTGCTATCAGATTTCCGCTATCGAGCCACCCACTATTTATTTTCACACTCCAGATGTCCAGTCTTGAGCGTGAGGGGGTGTGTTAAGAGTCCCACATCGGACAATATAGGACCTGAGCATGTCTTTATAAGTGGAACAGTCCTCACCCTACAAGCTGGTTTTGTATGGTTGAGTTAGATCCAACCACATTTCTTAATACTAATCAAATAAGCAAGCAAATCAGAGGTTTTTTTGGGTGCTTTGCTGATGATTTTAACCTAATCCATGAGTTTTGAGAGGTTTGTGAAGCACAATTGCATTGATTAAATTTTATAGGCTTTGTCATGGGGCTAATTCTGAATATTATTGAATTGTCCTTCTCTTGTTTTCCATTGACAATTAAATTTTTAAGTGATACTTCAGCAGTATGGTATTCCTCTTTGTATTTATCAATCTAAGAGGTGTTTTGGTTCATCTATTTTTTTAGGTATTACGGGTTGCCCATTACAAGCATATATTTTTATGGGGCCAATATACTATCAGAAGTTAAAACATATGGTGAGTTTGAAATCATTTTATTAAGAATGAAGTTGGTCTTATGTTTCTTTATGTTTCACAGTAAATGTATGATCAATTTAAAAATACTTGGTCCTTTTGCACTTAAAATCCATTAATGTGGTGAATTATTGCTGTTAGTATAGTGATCTAGATGAAAGTGAAAATATTTATTTTATTAATTATTAATACGATGGCATTCTAATATTCCTTAGGGAACATTATTATTGGTAACTACCTTATATTCATACCAATAAACTCACCAACCAAAATTCTGTTGATTATCAGGTGCTCGATAAGATGCATGCTCGTGGTAGTGGCCCTCGTACCCTACTAACTAGACAGCCTACAGAAGGAAGAGCTAGAAATGGAGGTGTTCAATTTATGCTTTTGATGTGTTTTTGAATTTATTGCATGTTGGTATAAAATAGTTTCTGCTATTTTGTTAATTTCTATATTTAAAAGCTATTTGTGGTAAAAAAAATTATACTTCTATTTTACTTGTAGCTGTTGAGTTTTTATTTTTATTTTTATGGTAACTAGCCATTAGTAGGTGAGTTGTTCGAAGTATTATTTGAGCCGATAATGATTGGTTAATTATTGAGTTTAACATCACTTTTTCCCTATATTTTAAGGTCTACGAGTAGGAGAAATGGAACGTGATTGCTTAATTGCGTATGGTGCTAGTATGTTGATTTTTGAGCGACTCATGTTATCGAGTGATCCTTATGAAGTTCAGGTGTGTAGAAAGTGTGGGTTGTTAGGGTATTACAACCATAAGTTGAAAACAGGTGTTTGTTCATCTTGTAAGAATGGAGACCAGATTTCTACAATGAAGCTACCATATGCATGCAAACTCTTGATTCAGGTAATGTGTTGGATCCTAGATATATACTTATTACTATAGCTGATGTATGTATGTTAATCAATTTAGTCTGTATTTCAAAATTTCAGGAACTCCAATCAATGAATATTGTTCCACGCTTAAAACTAGCGAACGCCTAAATTAACAGAATGCATGCACCTCTAACATCAATACAATCTTTGATGTTAGACGCCCTCCAAGCAATTTTTTTTACCATTTATGAAATTTTGTACGGTTATTAGTTGATGCTGCACATTGTAAAAAGATAAGTTATTTTGACTTATATATTCATTTATATGTTTAATTTGAATTTCACGATTGGTGAAAGTAATACAATTAAGTGTTTACGGCAAATAGGTGACCAAACAGAGTAATAAGTATAGTACATTTTTTTAAATTTCATTTTATCCATTTAGATTGAAATCTGAGAGCTGCTTTTATCCGTCAATCACTTTTAGAAAAACTGAATCCGTCACACATTCACCATTTTAGATGGATAAAAAATATGTATTTATTTTAATGCATTGTGTTGTTTTCGAATTTTGAAAAATTTGTCATCGAAGAAATTATCAGGTTGAGTCGCGGACTAGGTCGCTCTCTTTAAGATGTTTTGCGGTACTGTTCAAAATTATGCAAATTGGTCGAACTATCGCGCCGCCTCCAGGATAAAACAGTCCAGTTCTATACTGTACGATTATTATTTGCATGGTAGATAATTGGTTTAGAAATATACCCTCTGATGGTACAAGACCATTCAAATATGGTATCAATACCACTCGTAGTATCTAGTACAAAGACCAGTCATAATAATTTCTCAAACAAAAAAAAGTTTAAATAATTCTCTAAATAGAAATTAATAATGGTCATTTGATTACTCATAATAATTTCTCCATCAAAGAGAAATTCAAATAATTCTCTAAAGAAGACGGTGCTTTGACAATTTGAGAGACGCTGAATTATGAAAGTGAAGAAGTAAAAACTAATAGAATAGTTTTCGGTGTGATTTAGAATGAAACATGTGCAGTCTTTATATAGTGAAGTAAGTTGGTTAATATTTCTCACATGAGCAATGTGAGACTAAATGATTTTTTCTGGAAATTTTTAAATTCAACATATTGGAACATGGACATTTTCCAACAATCCCCTGCTTGAATTTAAAAAATTGATTTTAGAAGTAACGTCAAACGTTTCTAAGATTGTTCATAAACAAAGGTGTCTACGACTTGAACCTTTGCATAGCAAGTAAGATTCTAATTCAACAACAGTGACACAAATGTCTTGAACTCTATCTCAGACATCAAACCCGCACACAACCTTTTCTTAAGGCGTATTCTAATAGACCGTGCTTTAATGACCCTGCACGTGTATCCCAGTTTAATGAATGCTTTAGGAATTCTGCCTCGAAATTCCATAGGAACCGGCCTAAGTTCCACAATCACATATGTGAGTCTATCAAGAGTACTCTTGTAGTCTAGGTATTCCCTCATACAGAGTATAGATCTCATTAAGAGTTTCTATTATCTCATCCTTTTATTACATAAGAATTCATGTTTTACTTGCATGATCATCTCATATTACTCACAACTTGTTATTACCCATTGAACCTATTTCTTGAAATCTCCAGTCATTTAGGTCGGATTACCATCATGAGCAACTCATTTTCCTATAGGCATTAGTCCCATTTTATATGATGTATTATCGACTTTCTCTTTAGCTAATCCTTTCGTCAAAAGATCTGCTAAATTTTCATCAGTGCGTACATGATCCACTCTTACAACTCCTTTAGAGATACAATCTCTAACAATGTTGTGCTTTCTTCTAATTTGATATCTTTTACCATTATAATAATGGTTCTCGATTTTTGCAATAGCCACGGTACTATCGCAGTGGATCAACACAACTGACATATGTTTTTCCCATAAGGGAATCTCAGTTAGCAAGCATCTTAACCAACTTGCTTCTTCACTAGCAGTCGCTAATGCTATATTCTCAGGATAGTATGTTTCTTTGATTTCCAAGATACAACTCCTCTAGCTATGTTGAATACATAGCCACTAGTTTCTTTGGAATCATCTGATAAGGTATTCCAATCTGCATCGTTGTATCCTTCAGGTACAATAGGAAATCTCAGATAATGTAAACCGATATTCATGGTCCTTTTAAGATACCGTATGACTCGCTCAATAGCTTACCAATGTTTACTCGGTCTACTAGCAAATCTGCACAACAATCCCACGACATACGCAATGTCAGGTTTAGTACAATCAATAGAATACCTAAGACTTCCAATGATGCTTGCATGTTCTGTTTGTCTAACATTTTCACCAGTGTTCTTAAACAGCTTCACGCTTGGATCATTTGGTGTGCTCACAGATTTACTCTCAAAGTAATTATATTTCTTTAAGATCTTTTTCACATATTGTGATTGATCCAAAGAAATTCCTTGCTCGGATTTTGTAATCTTGATACCAAGAATCACACTCACTTCTCCGAGGTCTTTCATATCAAAGTTGTTGCACAACAATGATTTCATATCATTAATGGCATGAATGTTTGATCCAAATATGAGTAGATTGTCTACATATAGACATACGATAATGCAAATACAATTCTCAAATTTGTAATAAACATATTTGTCACTTTCATTCACTTTGTACACATTCGATATCATTAAGTTATCAAACTTTACATGCCATTGCTTTTGAGCTTGTTTTAGCCCACACAAAGACTTATCTAACTTACAGACCTTGTTTTCTTATCCATAGATCACAAACCCTTTCGGTTGTTTCATATATTTTTCTTCTTCTAAGTCACCGTTTAAAAAAGTTGTTTTAGCATCCATTTGGTGTACTATTAAGTTATAAATAGTAGCTATTGAAATAAGTACCCTAATGGATGTAATTCTAGTGACAGGAGAAAAGGTGTCGAAGAAATCTATATTTTCTCTTTATCTAAAACCCTTGACAACAAGGCGAACCTTGTATTTATCAATAGTTCCATCAGATTTTAGTTTCTTTTTCAAAATCCATTTACAACCGATTGACTTGCAACAAGGAGGCAAGTCTACTAAGTGTCAGGTCTTGTTAGATTCTAGAGATTCTATCTCATCATTGATAGCTTCTTGCCATAAATAAACATCCAGAGATGACAAGGCTTCTTGAAGATTCATTGGATCTTCTTCTACATTATAAGCCGCATAATCAGACCTATAGTCTTTAGCAACTCTTACTAGTTTACTTCATCTAAGTTTTGTTTCTACATTGCCGTTGCTTTCTGTGCTTCTTATCACAGGAATGTGACTCGATTGTGTGCCCCCATTATTTTTCAATTTGAAAGGAAATGTATCTTCATAGAATTCAACATCATTTGATTCTATGATCACTTTTGCCTTTAGGTCATAAAACCTATATGCTTTACTGTTTGCTGCATACCCAATGAAAAAATATTCATATGCTTTACTAGCGAGTTTAACTCGTTTCGGATCCGGAATTCTGACATAAGTCAGACAACCCCAAGTTCTCAAATAAGACAAGTTTGGTTGTCTTTTCTTTAATATCTCATGAGGAGAGATCTTACATTTTGACTTGGGGACTCTATTCAGGACATAGAAAACAGTCAATAAAATTTCCCCCCACTAGTGAGGTGCATCACCAGAATTTATCATAATTGCAACAACAAGTTCAGTAAGAGTTCTATTCTTTCTTTTTGTTTACCATTCATTGCAAGATAGTATGGTGTAGTCGTTTCATGTACAATTCCATGTATAAAATTCATTAATAAACTAGAATCATATAGTTTATCTATCACTACAAATTCTTATTATATCATTTTCAAATTCTTTACAAAAATTTTAAACATATAAACTTCATTCTTCGTAATAGCGTACAAATCTACCCCAATAGACTGACTAAACCATGTCTTATTTAAAATAAAACCAAAAACAATATTCTTTATAATCTTAGGAAGATGAATAACGTTCCTTAAGATTAAAGTCTTTTTGAAGGTGAAATTTAGCTCCATGTCTACAATTCCAGTAACATTCGTGGTCTGGCCATCTCCCAACAACACTTTCTTATCTTTAGTATTCGTGTATGTTTAAACATAACACGATCATAACAAACACAACGAGAGACGCATGTGTCTATCCACCAACCAACATATCCATCAACCATGTTGATTTCAATGACCATAGCAATAAATAGCCCATTAGTCAGGTTGATCTGTGCATTAGGGACAACACCAAGTTCAAGCTAACTTCTACATTTCTTAGTCACATGACTTGATTTTCCATAGTTAAAACAAAGGGAAACCAACGTCATTTCTTTTAGGTGGTGGTTGTTTCCTAGTTAGAGCTATTAGGATCATAGAAGGATTCCCATTCTTAATTCGGTTCACAATATTGCGGTTCTGATTCTTTAATCATTTGCCAAATGGCTTCAGAACTACACCGGATTTCTTTTTGTTGTTTAAAACAACCAAGACATTTTTCTTTTTG
This sequence comes from Vicia faba, assembly GCA_948472305.1. Classification (NCBI taxonomy): domain Eukaryota; kingdom Viridiplantae; phylum Streptophyta; class Magnoliopsida; order Fabales; family Fabaceae; genus Vicia; species Vicia faba. The sequence continues at coordinate 333,948,485 of OX451739.1, read as the reverse complement.
ATATTGTCTCTAAGATTCCCTTTTTTGTTTCTTTTTAAATATTCAAACTGTGGGGTAGTTTGTCAATAATAAAACCAATTTGAAATCGTTCATTTAAACACATACCTTTTGTGATGATCTTTTAAGCAATCTTTTGAAGTTCGTAACATTGAGCCTCCATCGACCTTACATATTTGCATTTGATACTTGAAGTAGCGGCTAACAACATACTTATTTGCTCCAGCTTCTACGTCATACTTCTTTTTGAGTCTTTCAATCTTGTTTTGCAGTATCACATCAACTGTAATTATCATACAGATCATCTGCGAGTCTATTTAAAATATGATTTTGTAGAGATTTTCATTATCTTTATATAAGGTGATTTCTTTACTATGTTGTAAATCATTCGATTTAATCTGTGCAACAGATTCAACTTCAACACTATTAAGTGTTCCTTCTAAATCTCCAGATTTACTACCGTTAGTTTGTTCGATTAATCCAGAAGGAGCAACAGAATGTCATCGATCAGAACGTTAGCAACTTTTTTTCAACGTTAAGAACTTCATCTTTTGTTGCCAACGTTTGAAGTGACTTCTCTCAAACATGAACGATTTCTCAAAGACAATATCCGCAAAAGAACCAATAATTTCTTCGGTAGCCATGGCAGTTTGAAACGTCTTAAAATTGTTGTTTTTGGATTTTGAAATATTTGCCACAGAAGAAATTACCAGGTTGAGTCGCGGGCTAGGTCGATCTCTTTAAGACGTTTCGTGGTACTGCTCAAAATTATGCAAAGCAGTCGAACTACCGCGCCGCCTCCAGGATAAAACAACCCAGTTCTATATTGTAACTTGCATGATAGATAATCGGTCTAGAAATACACCCTCTGATGGTACAAGACCATTCAAATATCTAATACAAAGACCAGTCATAATAATTTCTCAAACAAAAAGAAACTCAAATAATTCTCCAAAGAGAAATTAATAATGGTCATTTGACCACTCATAATAATTTCTCCATCAAAGAGAAATTCAAACAATTCTCCAAAGAGAATCCAAAAGATTAAACTTGAAAATTTGTCAACTCAAATGAGGAGAAATTAACATAATTCTCTAAAGAGAATTCAAGAAAATACTCGGAAAATTCAATGAGTAGGAAGAAAGGGGAAGAAGACGGCGCTTCAACAATTCGAGAGACGTAGAGTTATGAGAGTGAGGAAGGAAAAATTAATAGAATAGTTTTTGGTGTGATTTGGAATGAAACATGTGCACTCCTTATATAGTGAAGTAAGCTGGTTAATATTTCTCACATGAGAAATGTGGGACTAAGTGGTTTTTTCAACCAAAAAGATATTCTAACAATGTGGGACTTGAGAAATTTTTAAATTCAATATATTGAAACATGGACATGTTCCAACACATTGTACTGGAAATGTAAAAAAAAAATGTTTTTTACCTTTTCAGAATAGTGAATTCGAATGATTCCTTCCAAATAGTGAATTCGAATGGTTCCTTCCATGGTTCATAAACGTTAGGTGGGAGAGAAGTAGCTCACTTGAAACTTTGGTGTCTTTTGACCACAATGTGGGAATATGTGTAAACTCATGAATTTTTTTGAATTTCTTTGAGTTTTCAAAGTATTTTTGAATACTTGTTCATTTTACTAAGAGCATTATTTTTTGAGAATTTCTTTAAACACCCTATATACCCAAAACATCCTATGCAATTCTCAGAAAGTCCCTCAGTTTTTAGAGATGTTCCTGACGTATCCCTTTTTTGGTAAATGTTCGTTTATTCATATACATCTCTGTAAATGTATCGGGGGTGTATATATGAAATTTATGCCGATAGTATTATAATTTATTTTTCAATGATTCTTACATCATCAAGACTATCAAATATAAAATGTTAGAATATTTTCTAAGATTCTATTATAATAAAGATATGAATATGATATATATATATATATATATATATATATATATATATATATATATATATATATATATATATATATATATATATATATATATATATATATATATATATATATATATATATATATATATAAGTCAAGACTACAGAAGTATCGAGAGTATTAAGAGTTACAACAAAAGTATCGAGAGTATTAAGAGTTACACCGAAGTTATAAATAAAATATAATTCAAAATATAATTAAGAATATATCAAGCATGCAAATGTCAAGACTAATGAGTATGTCAGACTATGAGGCGACCCCATATTTTTCCCTCATTCCTATGCTGCCTTCTGTACTGTAGAGTCTCCCTAGTCTCCGCTATAATGACATCTATAACACTCCGTCTCAGAGCCATCAGGAAAGAGTCCTCCATCGATACCCGCCTGCCCAATCTTCATGATACGATGTCACATAGGCAACACATCATTGAGCCGTCAGGCGCGACCCACAAGCCAACCTTTCTGAGTATAAGACAATGTCCTCAAATGGAATCGTCACACGGTGATCGACGTATGTATGAAAGTGTATATTCTCAAAGATCAAGTGGTCAATAAACACTCTAAATGGATCTGTCACTTGGTTCCTTTTGAGCGGGTTGAATGCAGAAGCACGCGGCTTATCCTCTGTATAAGTTGGCTCAAGTGACCAACCAAAGATGCGTGGGAAGTACCGTAGGATTCAAGCCTAAAAAAACAAGAATAATTAGTTAGTAACGGTGTTGCAATAATTACCAAAATGACACACAATCAATAGAAGACCAAGAAATGTTACTGTCAAAAGTGTGATATTATCGGTGACCTACTTTGTATTTCACATACAACCTTATGATAATTAAGAGTACAAGTGAACCAAAAAAGTGGCCCCCCAGTTGTACTCACAGATCCGCTCAAAGTCCTAAAAATATCACAAATATATGACAACATGCACACGACATCGTCTAGTGTGATAAACATCTTATCATGTGGTAGATGGAAGAATAACGTCTCCACATGTCATCTCTCTGCAAAAACATTAATCATACCATGATTAACTATAGTATAACTGTTGTACCCCAAAATTTTCCCTCTCATATTCCTCAATACATTGCAAGAAAAATCTCCAAGTGGCTCAATGTTGCTCAAGAGTTGGACAGACAAGCTATCTCCTAAGGCAGTCAACCCCAAATCAGGGTTTTGTGTTGCATCAAGATCCTTGAATCCAAATGACCTAAAGTGCTCCCCAATGTCCTAATATGCTCTCAATATCATCCATGTCAAATTTCAAGCCTTGCAGAGAAAGTTTGCTCAGCCAATTACTCAAAGGTCCAAAAATCAACAATGATACGGCAAAAGTCAACTGTGACCTATAAACAGTCAAACTTCAATATTCTTTGCCAACATTATCATTTTGAAGGATATTTCATAATTTGATCAAGGGTTGATCATGATTCATCAAGGATTGCTCAAAATTTATCAAGACTCAAAAGTTGCTAAATTAGGATTTTGTAGGAAAAGTCAACTCAACTTTGACCAAGCATAACTTTCTCATACTTTATGATAAATGACCCATACAAATATCATTTTGAATAGGATGCGATTTCCTACAATCCATATTGATACCCAAAGATCAAAAAATGCACTCACAAGAAGTTATAAATTTGGACATTATAGGTCATTTTTGAAAGTCAACAAAAACACCTTTTTTGAAAAATCTTATAACTTGAGCATGGAATATCAATATGAGATGAGACCAAAATATTTGGTTAGAGGACATCTCAAGATTTATAAAAAAATCCAAGAACACTTCCAAAAGTTCAAAATTGAAGAAGTTATGCATTGTTGAAGTTGGACTTTTTTGCAAAATTGCCAAAAGTCAACTATCCCCAAAACTTCAAATTTTGTCAAATGGGCCCATTATTTTCCACTTGATTTGAGATTGCATCATTGCACATGTGTCCTAGCTTCTTCCATGAGCTCATATTTCATTTTTATTATTTAATTTGATTTTTTATTAAATTTATTCATTTTAAATCAAATAAAATCATAGAAACTCCAAACAATTAAAAACTCTTGATTTATTAATTGTTTTAGGCTTTGTTTATAGCTAGCAACACCATGGAATTCGTATCAAAGCAAAACATGTACAAAAAGATTGCATCAAATCAAATTTGGAAAGGTTAATAATGGAGATTAAATCAAAATCATGTGCATTGATTTGGAAGGATTCAGTCCATAATTTTTACCCTAATACACCATACAATACATAAGGAAGCAAAAGCAATCGAGACAAGGGTTGACAATTGCAGAGAGAGACAGTACAAGATTGGAAAAATTCACTAAGAAGTTAGAGATTGAAATCATAGCTAGAGGCATTTTCAGAGGCCAAGACATGTCCTAATCGATTCCTGGGTGTTCACTTAACCTAACTGAATCCAAAGCAAGCTTGTTCATACATCCAAATGCGTTGTAAGTGTCACGATAACCACCCTTGTTTTTGAAATCGAAACTCATCATTCTTGCATCTATAATGAAAACTATTGGCATATTTGTAATCCTCACAACATTTCCAAGCTATTAGCATCATTCAATTTCGTTTATATAACCTGTACCGCAATTTGCTATAGCTAGGTTTTCTTGGATATTTTTGGGGGTTTTGTTTTCAGGAACAATTGGCAATCAAGAAGGGTATGGTTGTGACCGGGAGGGTGAGACGAACACAACCATACCCTTGGAATTCATTTTTGTGGCCTGAGAGGAATTTTGAGATGAACAATGTTATAGCTACGGACTTCTGTCCGTTGGTATAGGCCTGTGTACTTTTGGCCACGGACGACAGGTTGAAGATGATGCATGGTGCCCCATCATTGGCCCTTTCAAAACCACGCGCGCGTTTTTATTTTTGTTCTGGCCACTGGCCTGTTTTATTATATAATATATTCTTTGCATATTATTAACAAATAGATCAAGGCAGCGTAGTGGCAAGGCAAGCGAGCAAATATCCATCAGGACCTGGGTTCGAATCCCAGGTCCCCCAATTCCTTATTAATTTTGCCTTTCAGGTATTCCCATGCACGTTTCAGCTTGCAAGTGCACCATACTCCCTCAGGCATCCAATGGCCAGATGGCCAAAGGCCAAATCTGAGAGTCCCAGGCTGAGGGTCCACCATAGGCAAGGTCCACGCACGCCCACCAGATCTCAAAAGGTCAATAAAGGCCAGCGTTTTTGGGCCTCAGGATTGTTGTTCACACTCCCAATTTCAGGCCCATACTCCCTGTTTTTTTTTATTTATATTTTGCTTATTTATCTTAATTGTTTTATTATTTTTATTTAACTTCTAACCAATCACAATTTTCTTTTCATAAAATAAAATCATAAAAAATATTTTTATTCAATCAAATTTTTAACTTTTTTTATTTTATAAATACTAATTAATTAATTTAGGTTTTAATTCTAGAATAATTTTGACTTATTTTGTAAATAAATAATTAATTAGATTTAATTAGGTATTAACCATTGATTTAATTAATTTCATTTTCTTTCTTAAAATAAAAAAAAAACCCAAAAATAATTTATTTTTATTAATTAATTTATTTAATTTAATTTAGTAATTAATTTAGGTTAATTTCTTTCTTAAAATAAAAAACAACAAAAAGATTTTTTTTCTTTAATCAAAAGGGTCAAAACCCTAATCTTGCGTCCGATTAAATTTTGCGCCGCGATTTATTTTCTTTTATCCAATAATGTACTTGCTCCCGGATTGTAATAGTAAATAGGGCTTTTATTTTTTTTATCGCTTTATTTTATTTTTCAAAAGGGTTTGTCTTTGGCGATGTAAATACCCGACCGCCTTGTAATTTAAATTCTGCATTTTATTTTTGTAAATTATAACTGTTAGATGTTTGATAATAGGATGGCATGACAAGACTGAATGTTTTAACCTAAAATCAACTTAGATCACTGTTGTACCCCAAAATTTGCCCTCCCATATTCTTCATAGTTTTGACAAGCATCATCTCAATTTGCTCAAGTCTACTCAAGGGTTGCACAGTCAACCATCCTACTAAGCCAGTCAAAATTAGGGTTTTGGTTCTTACAAGGAAGTTGAGGTTTTCAAGGGCTAAATCAAGTCCCACATGCCTATAAACATTGCCAAGCATCTACATGCCAAGTTTCAAGACTCACAAGGTCAAGTTGCACAGTCAAAAACCCTAATTGCTTCACAATCAACTGCAGGGGCAAAATGGTCATTTGGCAGTCAAAAGTCAAATTTTTTGGTCAACATCTTATTTTGAAGCCACAATCATCATTTGATCAAGTCTTGATCATGATTCCACAAGCATGGCTCAAAAATCATCAAGATGCAAAAGTTTCCATTTTTGGACAGCTGAAAAGTCAACTGTAACTTGACCAAGGCATAACCTTTTCATGGTTCATTAGAAAAATCCCATCCAATGCTCATTTTGAAGGGGATGACATTTCCTACAACTCATCTTCACATTCCAAATCCAAGAAATGCTCTCACAAAAAGTTATCAATTTCAACATTATAGGTCATTTTCAAAAGTCAACAAAAAGGCATTTTAAGTCAAAGACCATAACTTGAGATTGGTAAATCCAAATGACATGGGACCAAAGGCATTGGTTAGAGTACTTCAAGACATTTCCAAAATGTCCAAGAACATGTTCATATGATCAAAATTGAGCAAGATATGCATTGTGGAAGTTGGGAAATTTTTGTGAAATGGCAAAAGTCAACTATCCTTGAAGCTTCAATTTTTGACAAAAGGGCCCACTTTCTTCCACTTGATTCAGCCTTGTCATGCCACCCACGTGTCCCATGATCCATTTCAAGATTAAACATTAATTTTTCTATTTTTATTTAATTTTATTTGATTTAATTCATTTTAAATCCATAAAATTCAAATAAAATCAAAAAAATTAATTAAATAACATCTTTTGATTTGAATGACTTTTATGTGTCATGAACAACCTACCAAATTCGTGCCAAGCTCAATTATGCATAGAATTCAAATTTTGAACCAAACTTAGAATGTTTCTTTAATGGTGTTAAAGCAAAATCCAAAAACTTGAATACAATGGATCATTGGCTCATCATATCACTTAAATGCATTCCCATACATATGCAAAACCAAGACCTAATACATTACACGCACAAGCTTCTGCAGAAACGCCCAAAGATATTCAAAAAAATCAAGCAAAAAAGTCAAAACTGATCTTGATACTCCAGACCTTTTCAAAGCGATTTAAGGACTCTAATACATTGCTAGCATTGTCAGGAACGCATTTCAATTGAAAACAAGCCTCAAAGCTCAAGAACACGTGCTACACAGACCCACGGTTTGTCAATTTTTTTTATAATCTCATACATTGATTCATGCATATTTGATACGTTTTGTTGAGTGTTTTGTGTTCACAGGACCTATACGAAGCTAATGGTGTGGTTCAATTGTCTTGAAACACCCTGAAACGCAAAGCACCATTGTTACAATCTAGGGTTTTCGAATCTCTCAATTGGGGCTTTACAGCATGAGAAAAATTGGACCACATAATGCATATGGTTGAATTCGTCAAGGCCAGACGAATTCAACCCAACCATCGCGCCCTTTTTATATTATGTGTAGATCTAATCGCTATTTTCTGCAGTTTCACTTTGTGGGGGTTAAAAAACCCCGCTAGTTGCCTTTGTTTTTACAGGAAAAAGGTAGAAGATGAAGTATGTGGAAGAATGGGACTGGACAATTCAAAAAGTGGCGCGCTAATTTTCTTTTGTTCAGCATATAACGTGTTTATTTCATATTATATTTGTTTATTGTTATTTTAACAAACGCAGCATAATGGCTCAATGGTTGATGACGCGTCTGGCAATCGTTGGGACCTGGGTTCGATTCCCAGGTCCCCCAAATTCTTGTTATTATTTTGTTTAAAGTGATTTCATGCAGCATGTCCAAAAGCAGTCCCCCATGTGCCTCCAGCGCCCAAATGCCATGTGTCCACTATCACGAATCCAAAGGCCACAGAGTGCTGACCACCGTGCTCCCAGTCAAACCCATGTGCAGCCAATTCTCCAAGGTCAAATGTGGCTGAGTGTTGTTTGGGCCAAGGAACTGCCAGTGCACCTCCAGATCTGGCCCAAACCCCCTTGGGTTTGCATTTTTACCTTTTTTTTATTTTTTTAATTGCTTCATTTATTTTATTGTTAACCAGCAAATTAAATTAATTAACATTTTCATAATAAATTTATAAAACTAAAAAATGTGTAAATATTTTATTTTTATTTTATTCACTTAGTTTAATTATTTTTGTAAATAAATTCTAACATTAATTAACTTAGTTGTTTAATTAGGTTTAATTTTTATTTTTTCATAATAAATAAAAACAATTTAGAATTAGGTTTTTGCTAACTTTTAATCACTTTTTATTTTCTCTTTATTTCCATTAAGAACATAAAAATACAAAAAAAAACATTTTTTTCTTTAATTAATTAATTAATTAATTAGTTAATTAGGTTTAACGTTTAATTTAATTCTAAAAAGGGTCAAAACCCTAAGACGTTCCCGATTCAATTTTCTTTCGCGCTTTAATTTCTTTTGATTATATTTATGTATCTGTACAGAGTATGTAATAGTTAATTAGGATTTTATCGCCTTATTTAAATTCTCGCACTTTATTTTCAAAACGGGTTTTTGTTTTTGGCGATGTATATACCCGCGCCTTGTAATAGCTAGATTTACATTTCTGCAATTTATTTTCCGCACTCCTAACTGTTAATATGCCTGCAAGAATGTATGACAAATAAAATCAATCAGTAGCTCACAAATAACATGCAAAGACAAACATTAACTGAAAAACAACACACAAAGCACATGCCATTCCTAGGGTACGCCTCACTGGTTGCCTCAAACGTGGTCATCAAGTATAGGGTGTCTTAGAGGTCGCCCTTTGTCTAAAGATCCAGTTGCCTCGAAACGGTTGCCTCGGATAAAAGGATCTAAGACATTAGGATTACTTCTAAGGTGCCCTACCATTGCTTAGGTGACCATACTGTCCCTACAATCGAATTGACCCGAACACCTCCAACGACGGTGATACCTACCTCTCAATGGTGGGATAGCACTATCTAAAAGACTCTTACACAACCTAATTCCTTAGAGTAGGTAGATTCTCATGGGTACTTGCTCTTTCAAACAAACAAAAACAACTTTTCACACCTACACTTTCTAAAAGTTTTCAAACAAATTTTTCATACGCTCTTGAGGACAGATACAAGAGTTACTTAGAAATTTTTCAAACGAAACTTTTTAGAAACCCACACACACTTGAAAAGCAAACAAATTTTGAAAACATAAGAGCAAGTACCTAAGAGCCCGTGGATAACCACGGATAGAAAGGGTGCTAACACCTTCCCTTTCTATAAATCTACCTCCCGAACCGAGAAACATTCTCGAAAAAGGAATTTTGTTGTGCTTTTGTCCTTTCCATGTTGGAGAACATAAAATACGGTGGCGACTCTTGCTTACCGCGACATTTCGCGAACCAGCTTAAAAAATAGTCAGTTCTATTTCCACCGATCACAGAACTGGCGACTCTGCTGGGGATCTTAATAAGTGGGGTGTACCTTAGGAATAGTTCATCATCATGTTTTCAATTGCTTGACCTGTTTGCTTTAATATTGTGTGCCTGTTTTGGGAGTTTCATAGATCCTAACCCGGATCTGGGGGATACCTTTTAGAAAGTAGCAACAAACTGTGAGGGAACTGTGTGGGGTATACCGACACGGTTGAAGCAGTTTGATACGTTGATGTGGCACTTTGGTTAGTACCGGTAACCCTTGAGTCAAGTCAAGGAGAGTACGGGGCCACCGCGTGGTGTCGTGAAGCATCAACTGACCTTAGGAACCTTACTTGACCATCCTGTCCTCTTTAGGGGTAGTGAGTTTGGTGCAGTCCGAAGTTGGTTGATACTCGATACTACACTCATTGAGGGTTGTTTTCTTGGAATATTTTGATCGCCAGTTCAGTGGCTAAATTAAAACAATGAACACAGAAAACAACCCAATGATATTGAGATCCTTAGAACCCAGTTACTTTTGATAGGACAGGTTTTGAGCCCACCAACTTCAAGAGGGTAGTACCCCAAACTTCATGCTGGCCTAAACTCTAAGGGCTGTCTGATGTGACTTGTGTGCCTTATCATGTTTGTCTTTTGTGAATACTTGTGGTGTGTTTTTATCATAACATCATAGCATCATACGGCATCATATGCATTTACTAACCACTTCAAGGGTTCGAATCTTCATCTTTGTTCTTGTTTTGTAGGACATGGAAACTATCCGCAGAAAGACAATTCAGGTCAACCTTGTAAGGATCCCTCCTCAGCTTAAGGAGCTTACATCCAAGATTCCCGAGAACTCCTCCTTCTGTGAAAGACATGGGAGGCTCATCAGCTTGGTCAATACCAACATTGAAGAGGATATGGTGAAAGTGTTGTTCCAGTTCTTTGACCCTCTGCACCACTGTTTTACTTTCCCAAATTATCAATTGGTACCTACTTTGGAAGAGTTTTCTCAGCTTCTGAAGGTTCCCATTCTCAGTCAACTACCCTACAACGGTACGGAAAGGGAACCAAAACTTGAAGAGGTTGCTAAAGCATTATGCCTACAACCATCTGACATCAAGGGACATTGGGAAGTTAGAAGTGGTATCAAAGGATTCTTGGCAAAGTTCCTGTTTGAGAAGGCCCAAGAATGTTGGAATTCCCTTGACCTACAAGCCTTTGAAGAAGTTGTGGCACTCCTTGTCTATGGGTTGGTGTTGTACCCGAATCCAGATCAGCTTATAGATATCAATGCTGTCAAGATCTTCATGTCCAGGAATCCTATACCTACGTTACTTGGGGACATCCTCCACTCATGTTACACTCGAACCATGAGAAAAAGAGGTGTTCTCATGTGCTGCACTCCTCTCCTGGCAAGGTGGTTTATTTTGCACCTTCCACAATCAGTTTTGAAGAACGAGCGGGGTTTGAGATGGTCATAACGATTGATGACTCTTACACATGCTGATATACATTGGTGTTCTCGGTCCAGAGAAAATGTCACTATCATTGATCGTTGCAGAGAGTTTCCTAATGTTCCTTTACTTGGAATTAGAGGGGGCATTACTTACAACCCATGCCTAGCTTTGAGACAGTTTGGATATGCTCGGAGGGATGGCCCTCATGACATGTTGATTCCTGACATAGTTTTTGACTTCGACAATGATGCACAAGGACTTCTCCAGAGGTTTATCAGAGCTTGGAGGATGCCCAACAGGGTAGATAGCAAGACACTGGGGCACAAGAACTCCATCCCCCTGGAGCCTTATCTCAAGTGGGTACGAGCCCGCTCCCAGAAGCTGGTGATGCCATATCCTTATGTTCTCCCTGTGATCAAAGAGCCTGTTTTGGAAGGAGAGGTGCCCTACATCATCCAATATCCTGACATCCCGACATCTTGGGAAGAAATGCAGAAGAGCTGGATCCAACTCAAGGAAGAACGGAATTCTCTTGAAACCAGTCTACATGCCAGTGAGAAGAAGGTCTTGGAGCTCACCCGTCTACTGCACGAGGAAAAGACCCTCAATACCTACATCGCTCCAAAGAGGACGCGCAATGTCTTTTGGGATTAATTATTTTTGTAATGTTTTGCCCATGAGGCCCTGATGTACTGAACAAATTATTTCCTAATAAAAAGTGTGTTCTTTTTTGTCTACAACGAATTTGAACTTTCGAACCCTTGAATGCATTGCATAAATAGCATATTATGCATCATGTGCATAACAGGCACCCTCTTTCTATAGGTTGCTTAATCTTCTTCGCTGTTTATTTCAGCACTCACTCAATCATCATGAATCCTGAACCAACTACTGAATAAGCTATCAAGGCCCTCCAGGCCCAGAACGCCCAGTTTCAAGAGCTGGTCATGAACTTAGCCAAGGGACAACAGGAGTTGAAGGCTTTGCTCCTGAAGAAGAAGAAGAAGAAGAAGAGGACTATGCTGTTCAACACTGGACGCAGATTCAGGAATACACTGCAGAATGTAGCTGAACGGACTACTCCATTTGTTGGGGAAGGCAGTCACTAAGAGGGAAGGGTTCCTAGTCCCGTGGTCTCTGACACCGAGACATATTTCAATGATGAATAGTACCCTCCTGCTGAGGATAGGTGTTCTACCCCAAAATTTGCCCTCCCATATTCTTCAAGAAATTGCCATGTCAAACTTCAAAATCTCCCTAAGGGTTGCACAGTCAAGGGCCTCATAAGCAGTCAAGATTAGGGTTTTTGTTCTGATCAAGAGAATGAAGTTTCCAAAGGTCCAATCAAGTCTCATATGCCTACAAATATGGTCAAGCATCCTCATACAAGGTTTCAAGGCTTTCAGCACAAAATTGCACAGTCAAAACCCTAATTGCACTACAGTCAACTGTAGGGGCAAAATGGTCATTTGACAGTCAAAAGTTCAAATTTTTGGTCAACATATCATTTTGAAGCCACAAACATCATTTGATCAATGCTTGATCATGATTCTCAAAGCTTGGCTCAAAAATCATCAAGATGCAAAATTTCCTTATTTAGACAGTTGAAAAAGTCAACTGTAAATTGACCAGGGCATAACTTTCACATGGATTATCAGAAAAATTCCATCCAAAGCTCATTTTTAAGAGAAAGACATTTCATACAACTCATCTTCATACTTCAAGTCCAAGAAATGCTCTCACAAAAAGTTATCAATTTCAACATTATAGGTCATTTTCAAAAGTCAACAAAAAGGGATTTTAAGTCAAAGGCCATAACTTGAGATTGGTAAATCAAAATGACATGGGACTAAAGGCATTGGTTATAGGATTCAAAGACCTTTCCAAAATGTCCAAGAACATGAGCAAAGCTTAAAAATTGAGCAAGTTATGCCTTGTGGAAGTTGGGAAATTTTTGGATATTTTGAAAAGTCAACATTGGTTCAAATGACCTAAAATTGCTAATGGGCCCATTTTTCTTCCATAATTCATTATCCCAAGCATGTGCACGACCACTTGGCCCAAAGGGAAGTATTTCTTCATTTTTTTTATTTGAATTTTTATTAACAATAATTCATTTAAATCAAATTAAATACATGAAAAATATTTAACCTAAGCTTTACAATCTTTTTGTGCATGAAATCTACCCAATAATTCGTGCATAATCAAATATGGAAAGATTTGGAGATAATTGATCATGATTTGTACAAAAACACATGGAAAATATTTGAAAAAAGATCTTGAAAATCAAATCTTTCAAAGTCATGAATGCCAAGCTTTTTGTTTGATTTCTTTGACCTAATTCATTCTTACATAAGCATAGAACACAACCCTAATGAGAACCATTAAGCTGCGCAGAAAACCCATCATCAAACTTGAAATTTTTGCAAATAAATTCAAAACTGAAAAACACTTTTGCAGGGGATTCAAGGCATAATAGCTGTTCAAACATCTTCCTGGAGGTTCACTGAACGATTTCCAATCAAAATCATTCATCAAAACACCAAGAATTGGTACAACGAACCGGACCTGTGCACAAAAAATTTCATAATCTTGCATCTCAATCCATGCGTTCTTTGTGAATTTTAAAGCTTGATTCATGTTTGTCATTTGATTCTGAAGCTAACCCATATGTTTAATTGTATTTTTATGCATTATACGCGATTATGCCATTGTTGTGCATTAGGGTTCAGGAAGCTCCAAATTGGGGGTTTTTAAATGAGGAAAAATTGGAGTGTGAAACCACCACCATTCAATTCAGTGCGTTTAGACGATCATAAGGCCATGCTCGCGCTCAATTTATGAGTGTTCCTGGCCTATTCGCTATTTTCTTGTATCATGCCTGTAGCAACGCGTGAAAACCGTTGCCAATGTTTTATATGTTTCAGGAAAAAGAAAACCACGCGAAGAAGATGATGACGTGTGGAGTGGTGATAGGAAGATTCAAACTTTCGCGCGTGGAGGCCCCACTAACATTGTTTTATTTTATATTGTTTCTTTTGTATAATATAATCAGAATGAACAAAGTGGCTTAGTGGCATACGTGTTGGCTGGTAAAGTGCATGACCTGGGTTCGAGCCCCAGGTCTTCATTATCTCAATGTTATTTTTCAATTTACGTTCACATGTAGTTTCATCCTAAGGGACATACCATACACTTCCATAATCTATCCGTCCACGCGCCAGTTGCATCAAATCAAAGGTCCAGATCCAGGGAACATGGTGAGTCCTAGTCAACGCGCCAGCATACTCCCTGGAGAAAGTCAAACGGGCCAAGGTTAATGGGCCAGATTTCTAAAGGTTGTACCTCCACTTTGGGGCCTGAACCCCCTAGGTTTGCAATTCTTTCTACTCACTTTTTTTATTTTATTTTCTATTTTTCTTTTAATTATTGTTTTGTTTAAATTTAATTATATTTTCATAAAATCACAAAATACCATAAAAATCAGAAAAGACCAAAAATTAAATATATTTAATTAGTTAATATTTTGTAAATAAGTTCATAAATTAATTGGTTAAATTAGGTTTAATTTTAATTCTTTTAATAAAAATCTAAAAAACATAGAACTAGGGTTTAGTTAATTTCTTATCCTTTTTTATTTTTCTCCCATAATAATTAAATATTAGATATTTATTTTTATAATTAAATTTGCATGTAAATTAATTAGGGTTAATATTAGGTTTTAATCTTCTTTTCTTAATAAATTAAAAAACAAATAGAATTAGGGTTAGCATTTAATTTCAATTAATTCTTTTTTTTCATTTAAATCATAAATACTAAAAAATAACAAAAACATCTCCTTTTCTTTTTAATTAATTAATTCCATGTAATTTTAATTTTGCAAAAAGGGTCCAACGCTCTCGTTTCGATTTAATTCTTATTCGCATATTTATTTTTTATTCTTTATAATTTTTATGTATCTCTCCCAAGGACATGTAACCTTTTAATTTTCTCGCACTTTATTTACTTTATTTATTTATTTTCTGTCAAATCGGGTCCTGGTTTAATTTTGGCGATGTGGACCCGCGCCTTTTGTAATAGCTTAGAACTTTTATTTCTCGCAATATTTTAACTGTTAAACCAAGGCATGAAAGAATGTATAGACAAAAATAAAAACAAACGCTAGCTCACCAATAACATGACAAAAGACAAAAATATCTGAAAACGACACACAAGTCGCACACACCACCCCTAGGGTACGCCTCACTGTTGCCTTCCCTCGAAAGGAGATCGTCGAGTAGAAGATGTTTTAGTAAGTCCTCATGATCCGGGAACCTGGCATGAGGGTAGCTTCTAAGGTGTCTTCCTATTGCTCTGGTGATCACCATGTCCCGAACCTCGAATTGATCCGAACACCTCCAACGGTGGTGCTACCTACCTCTCAATGGTGGGATGGCACTACTTTAAAGGACATTTACACAGACGAATTCCTTAGGGTAGGTAGGTTCTCGTAGATACTTGCTCTAATCTCAAAACAAATTCAAAAAGACTTTTCACACTGACACCTTTTCAAAAAGCTTTCGAAAGCAATTTTTCAAACACTCTTGAGGACCGATACAAGAGTCGAACTGAAATTTTCAAAGAAACTTTTTAAAACCCACAATTGAAAAGCAAACAAACCATTTTTGAAAACACAATGAGCAAGTATCTAACAGCCCATGGATAACCATGGATAGAAAGGGTGCTAACACCTTCCCTTTCTATAACCTACCTCCCGAACCGAGAGCAATCTCTATAAGGAATTTTTCTGTGCTTTTGTCCTTTCCATTTGGAGAAAATAAAAGACGGTGGCGACTCTTGCTTCCGCGACATTTCGCGAACCAGCGTTAAACAGTCAGTTCCAGATCCACCGATCACAGAACTGGCGACTCTGCTGGGGACTAAAACTTAAAGTGAGGTGTACCTTAGGGCTAGTTCATAACTGTGTTTTCAATTGTTTTCCTTGCGTGCTTTAAATTGCGGGTTGCTTGGGAGTTCTATAGATCCTAACCCGGATCTGGGGGATACCTTCTTAGAAAGTAGCAACAAGACTGTGAGGGAACTGTGCGGGGTATACCGACATGGTTGAAACAGTCTGCTACGTTGATGTGGCACTTTGGTGTGTACCGGTAACCCTTGAGTTCAGTCAAGGAGAGTACGGGGCCTCCGCGTGGGGTCGTGAAGCATCAACAGACCTTAGGAACCTTAATTGAACTATCTTGGCCTCTTTAGGGTAGTGAGATAACTGACTTTGGTGCAGTCCGAGGTTGGTTGATACTCGATACTACACTCAATTGAGGGTTGCTTTCCTGGAATATTTCGGTCGCCAGTTCAGTGGCTAAATCGAAACGATGAACAATGAAAGCAATCTCGTGATATTGGGACCCTTAGAACCCGGTTACTCATGATAGGACAGGTTGAACCCACCAACTTCAAGAGGGTACTACCCAGACCCCATGCTGGCCTTAAACCTTAAGGGCTTTCCTTGTGTGCCTTGTGTGCCTTACATGTTTGTCTTTGTAAATATCTGTGGTGTGTTTAATCACAGCATCATGACATCATCCAGCATCATATGCATTGACTAACCATTTCAGGGGTTCGAATTTTCATCTTTGTTCTTGTTTTGTAGGACATGGAAACTGTTCGTAGAAAGACAATTCAAGTCAGTATTGTAAGGATCCCTCCTCAGCTTAAGGAGCTTATATCCAGGATTCCCGAGAACTCTTCATTCAGTGAAAGACATGGAAGTCTCATCAGCTTGGTCAATACCAACATTGAGGAAGATATGATAAAGGTCCTGTTCCAATTCTTTGACCCTCTGCATCACTGTTTCACCTTCCTGGATTATCAGTTGGTACCTACATTGGAGGAGTTCTCCCGGCTCCTGAAGATCCCTATCCTTGATCAGCTACCCTTCAACGGTACAGAAAAGGAACCCAAGCTTGAAGAGATTGCTAAAGCCTTGCACCTACAGTCATCTGACCTCAAGGGACATTGGGAAGTTAGAAGTGGTATCAAAGGGTTCTTAGCCAGGTTTCTGTTTGAAAAGGCCCATGAATGTTGGAATTCCCTTGACTTGCAAGCTTTTGAAGAGGTTGTGGCCCTCCTTGTCTATGGTTTGGTATTGTTCCCTAACCCAGATCAGCTTATAGATATCAGTGCTGTCCAGATCTTTATGTCCAGGAATCCTATACCTACGTTGTTGGGGGACATCCTTCACTCATGTTACACTCGAACCATGAGAAAAAGAGGTGTCCTTATGTGTTGCACTCCTCTCCTGGGAAGGTGGTTTATTTCGCACCTTCCACAATCAGTCTTGAAGAATGAGCGGGGTTTGAGATGGTCACAACGGTTGATGACTCTTACACATGCGGATATACATTGGTGCCCTAGGTCCAGAGAAGATGTCACTATCATTGATCGTTGCGGGGAGTACCCTAATGTTCCTTTACTTGGAATCAGAGGAGGCATTACTTACAGCCCATGCCTGGCTTGGAGACAGTTTGGTTATGCTCGGAGGGATGGCCCTCATGACATGTTAATTCCTGACATAGTTTTTGACTTCGACAACGATACTCAAGGACTTCGCCAGAGATTTATCAGAGCTTGGAGGATGCCCAGTAGGATAGACAGCAAGACACTGGGGCACAGGAACTCCATCCCGTTGGAACCTTATCTCAAGTGGGTACGAGCCCGCTCCCAGAAGTTAGTGATGCCTTATCCCCATATGCTCCCAGTAATCAAAGAGCCAGTCTTGGAAGGAGAAGTGTCCTACACCATTCAGCACCCTGATATGCCCACATCTTGGGAAGAGATGCAGAAGAGCTGGATCCAGCTTAAGGAAGAACGAAATTCTCTTGAGACTAGTCTACATGCCAGTGAAAAGAAGGTCTTGGAGCTCACCCGCCTGTTGCATGAGGAGAGGAATCTCAACACTTACATAGCTCCAAATAGGATGCGTAGTATATTTTGGGATTGATTTGCTTTTGTATTATGTTGCCCATGAGGCTTTGATGTACTAAACAGTTATTTCCTTAATGATAACGTGTGTTCCTTTTTTGTCTACAACAAGTTTGAACTTTCGAACCCTTGAATGCATTGCATAAACACATCTCATTCATCATGTGCATAGCAGGTTTTTCCTCTTTTCAGGTTGCTTACAGTTCTTCGCTGTTTATTTCAGCATCATGAATCCCGAATCGTCATCAACTGAGACATCCATCAAAGCTCTTCAGGCGCAGAATGCGCAATTCCAGGAATTAATCAAGGGTTTGGCTCAAGGCCAAGAAGAGCTGAAGGCTCTGCTCCTGAAGAAGGAAAAGAAGAAGAAGAGAAGGACTGTTCTGTTCAACTCGGGCCGAAGGTTTGGCAACACCTTGCAGCATGAAGAGGCTGGTTCTTCTGTTGGCAAGAGTACTCCTCAGGCAGAAGCAAGGGTTCCTAGTCCGGTAGTCTCCGACAACGAGACTGATTTTGATGAAGAGCAGTATCCTCCGGCAGAAGACCGTTACAAGCAACTGGAAGATAGGCTGAATGCCATGGAAATACAATAGGTACCTGGGCTGGATTTTGGAGATCTAGGTTTGTCTACTGGTGTGATCATCCCTCGGAAGTTCAAAGCACCATCTTTCTCTAAGTATGACGGGGCGTCTTGCCCCAAACTACATCTCAGGTCCTATGTTCGGAAAATTCAACCGTACTCAGCGGATAAGAATTTGTGGATCCACTTCTTCCAGGAGAGTCTTTCAGGGACTCATCTCGAATGGTTCTATCAGCTGGATG
Source organism: Vicia faba (assembly GCA_948472305.1). Classification (NCBI taxonomy): domain Eukaryota; kingdom Viridiplantae; phylum Streptophyta; class Magnoliopsida; order Fabales; family Fabaceae; genus Vicia; species Vicia faba. The sequence continues at coordinate 333,929,719 of OX451739.1, read as the reverse complement.
GGACCAAGGTTCGTAACTGGGAGGAGTTGGCTACTGCTTTCTATAAGCAGTATCAATATAATGCCGACCTTGCCCCTACACGTACTCAACTCCAGGGTATATCGTTAGGTTCAAGTGAAGGTTTTAAGGAGTACGCTCAGAAGTGGAGAGACCTGGCTGGCAGGGTGCAGCCTCCGTTGACTGATCGGGAGTTGGTAGACATGTTCTTGGGGACCCTATCTGGGCCATTTTTCAACCATCTTATCGGGAATTCGTCTGCAGGGTTCACTGATTTAATTCTTACTGGAGAAAGAATTGAGGCTGGGTTAAAGTCTGGTAAGATTCCGAAGGGTGCATCGTCTAGTTCTGAGAAGAAACCCTTCAAAAAGGAGGCCAGTGCTGTGTATGGCTCCCGGAGATCAGAAAGATTTGAGCACCGCCAATCTGTCAGTACGGTAACGATTGCCAAGCCTGCTGCCGCTCCTCGGCCGACCAATCCGCAAAGGGCTGAAAGACCCCGGAGAGAGTTCACCCGCTTGAGCATGACCTTGTCGCAGATCTTGCCACAGTTGCTCTCAACCAACTTAGTGACTGTCAGAGAGGCGCCGAAGTTCCCAAATACTGCATCTCCTAAGTACAACCCGAATGCTCGTTATGCTTACCATTCTGATAGCCCGGGGCATTCCACTGATGATTGTTGGGCATTAAGGAGTAAGGTGCAAGACCTTATCGACACAAAGGAGATACAGTTTGAAGCGCCTGAGAGGCCGAATGTAGTTACTGCTCCTATGCCTCAGCATGGGGTAAATGCTGTTGACGAAGATGTTTATGCTGTTTCTGTGGATGATCTGGCCACTCCTCTGAAGACTGTCAAGAGGAACCTGCTGCTGGCCGGTTTATTTCCGGGTTGCAGTGAGGATTGCCTGTTCTGTGATGTGTCCCTATCTGGTTGTCCCTTGCTGAAATTAGGCATCCAAAGCCTAATGGATAGCAAGGAGATTCTGTTTAAGAAGTCTGCTGTTCAGTTGGTTCCGGCGGAAGAAGTTTCTGTGGTTACCATCTTCAACAATCCAATCCAGGTTCTCCCGAAGAAGCCTGTTCAAATTATGACCGTCGCACCTATTGTTATCACTGTTCCGGGGCCCCTGCCCTATGTATCTGATAAAGCTGTCCCCTGGCATTATGGGGCAGATGTGTATGTAAATGGGATCAAACAAGAATTCAACGCTGGCGCCAGCATCTGTGATATCACTGGCCCAGCCAAAGTCACCCGCAGTGGCAGGCTCTTCTCGCCTGACATTGCACCGCCTACCGCTCGAAGACCACTTCTTATAACTCCTACAAGTGTACCTGTTCCTATTGCTGATCAAGTTGTTTCTCCTGATGCCGAGTCATCCAATGCTCGGGGCAAAGGAATTGAAGTTGAGCCTTCCCAGATGGAGGCACCTATACCTGTAACTGCTGAAGCCTCCCAATAAGAAATGGAGGAGATTCTAAAGATAATAAAGAAGAGTGACTTCAATGTTGTGGAACAGCTGGGGCACACGCCCTCCAAAATCTCCATGCTCTCTTTATTGCTGTGCTCCGAGGCCCATGCTAAGGCCTTAATCTCATTCCTCAAGACGGCCCATGTGCCACATGAGACATCTGCAGTCCAGTTCACTGATTGCGTAGCAAATCTGACAGCAGACAATGGCTTGGGTTTCTCAGATGCTGACCTGACCGCGAAGGGAAGAGACCACAATGATGCCCTGCATGTCTCTATCGAATGCAGGGGCACTACTCTGGCTCATGTATTGGTGGATACTGGTTCTTCTTTGAATGTGCTGCCCAAGAAGGCTTTGAACCGTTTATAATTGTGAAGGCCTGGAATTGAAACCCAGCAATATCATCGTCAGGGCCTTTGACGGTTCAAAAAGGATGGTTCATGGAGAGGTTGACATTCCGATTCGTGTGGGCTCTCAGGTGTTTGACTCTACATTTTATGTGATGGATATCCGTCCATCTTACTCTTGTCTATTGGGTCGACCTTGGATACATAAGGCTGGGGCAGTGACCTCTACCTTGCACCAGAAGCTGAAGTACCCTGTCAGAGGGAAGATCGTCACTGTGCAAGGGGAGGAGGAGTACATGGTAAGCCATCTGAATTCCTTCAGATACGTTGAGATGGACGGGGAGTTTATTGAAACCCCCTTTCAGCATTTCAAGGAGGTGCTTCCAATTGCAGCAGCAACAGAAACAGCAGCAGAAGAAATTGTTCCTTTGAAGATGGCTTCCCTGAAGGATGCCCGGGCTGTGGTTCAGAAAGGCGAATGTGCTAACTGGGGCAGGCTTCCAGACTTTACACAGAAGACTGAAAAATTCGGGCTGGGTTTTACCACAGAGGGTCAGAAAGCTATGCGGAAAGCGAAGACCGGAAGACCTCCTGTGTTCATTACAAATCCGGGAGTGAATGCTGTTGGGGAAGACAATGAAGTAGACGAAGCTGAATTCAATAGCTGGATCCACCCGACGACCGAAGGCGGATTGAACAATTGGATTGCCAAAGACCATACTCCTGTTACCTTTGTGACGCATTAATAAATTTCTTTGTTTCGTTATTTGTAATAAACAATAAATAAACTCTATGGCCCGGTGTCTTACCCGAGGCACCGTGGTTTCATTTGTGAGGGCATATAAATTGTCATTTCATATATCATAAATGAAAATCTTGGACGTTTTCTCGCATTGCAAATCTTATGCTCCTTTTCTGTCTTTTCTTCCTTTACATATATTTCAAAACAGCTGTATTTACACACACACTCACTCATACAGGTTTCAATCCACTCTGGATCTCACTGGTAACGACTCTGCTACTGCCAGTTATGACTTCGAAAATCCGATCAACTTAGCCGAAGACGAAGGTGAAGATGATTGCGAAGTGCCTGGCGAGCTTGCAAGACTGTTGCTTCAGGAAGAGAGGGCAATTCAACCCCATGAAGAGCCAGTGGAAACAATAAACTTGGGTACTGAAGCAGACAGGAAAGAGGTAAAGATTGGCGCTAACCTAGAGCTCAGCGTGAAGCAACGGTTAACCAAGATGCTGCATGATTATATGGAGATCTTTGCCTGGTCCTACGAAGACATGCCCGGGTTGGATACCGATATTGTGGTCCATCACTTGCCAACTAAGGAAGACTGCCCTCTAGTTAAGCAAAAGGTCCGCCGTATGCGTCCAGAGATGTCTGAGAAGATTAAAGCCGAGGTGATGAAACAGTTTGACGCTGGGTTCTTTGCAGTAACTTCTTACCCTCAGTGGGTTGCTAATGTGGTGCCGGTACCTAAAAATGACGGTAAGGTCAGAATGTGCGTCGACTACAGGGATCTGAACAGGGCCAGCCCCAAGGATGACTTCCCTTTACCTCACATTGATGTCCTTGTTGATAATACAGCTCAACATAAGGTGTTCTCTTTCATGGATGGTTTCTCAGGTTACAATCAGATCAAGATGGCACCTGAAGACATGGAAAAGACTACATTTGTTACTCAGTGGGGCACCTTCTGCTATAAGGTCATGCCATTCGGGTTGAAGAACGTTGGGGCAACCTACCAACGTGCCATGGTTGCTTTATTTCATGACATGATCCATCATGAGATAGAAGTGTATGTTGACGACATGATCGCAAGGTCCCAGACTGAGGAAGAGCACCTAGATCATCTGCAGAAGTTGTTTGACCGATTGAAACTGTACAAGTTGAGATTGAACCCGAACAAGTGCACCTTCGGGGTAAGATCTGGGAAGTTGCTAGGCTTCGTGGTAAGTGACAAGGGAATTCAAGTGGACCCTGCTAAGGTTAAAGCTATTCAAGAGATGCCAGTTCCTAAGACAGAGAAGGAAGTCAGAGGCTTTTTAGGATGCCTGAATTACATTGCTCGGTTCATCTCCCATCTGACTGCTACCTGTGAGCCAATCTTCAAGCTGCTGAAGAAAGATCAGGTAGTACGTTGGAACGATGAATGTCAGGCTGCCTTTGACAGAATCAAAGAGTATCTCCAAGAACCACCCATCCTTATGCCACCGGTTGAAGGGAGACCTCTGATATTATACCTGACAGTGCTTGACAACTCAATGGGGTGTGTGCTGGGGCAGCATGACGAGTCTGGCCGAAAAGAGCATGCCATTTATTACCTTAGCAAAAAGTTTACCGACTGTGAGACCCGATACTCACTGCTTGAGAAAACTTGCTGCGCTTTGGTATGGGCTGCTCGCCAGCTGAAACAGTATATGCTGACTCACACTACTTTGTTGATCTCAAAGATGGATCCTATAAAGTATATATTCGAAAAGCCTGCTCTGTCTGGGAGAATTGCAAGATGGCAGATGATCTTGACGGAATACGACATTCAGTACACAACCCAGAAAGCCATCAAGGGGAGTGTATTGGCGGACCACTTGGCACATCAAGCAGTCGATGATTATCAGTCAATGAACTTCGAGTTTCCAGATGAAAGCATTATGATAGTGACTGATTGCGAAGTACCTGGACCGGATGAAGGACCTGAACCAGGATCCCGATGGTCTATGCACTTTGACGGAGCCTCCAATGCTTTGGGTAATGGTATCGGCGCTATAATCATATCACCTCAAAGTACTCATACTCCACTCACTGCCCGGCTATGTTTTAACTGTACCAATAACATGGCGGAGTACGAGGCGTGCATCATGGGTCTTCAAGCTGCGATTGACCTAAGGATTAAGTTTCTGAGTGTCTTCGGAGATTCCGCTCTTGTGATCAATCAGATCAAAGGAGAGTGGGATACGAAACATCCGAACCTTATCCCTTACAGAGAATGTGTATTGACCTTGATCCCCCACTTCACAGAGATAACCTTTGAACACTTTCCGAGAGAAGAGAATCAGCTGGCGGACGCGTTAGCTACTATGTATTCTATGTTCAAGGTCAAATGGGATAATGAGGCTCCCCGGATCATCATCTGGAAACTGGACGAACCGGCATACTGTTGTGATCTCGAGACTGAATTGGTGACTGAGAAGCCTTGGTACCATGAAGTGAAGAGATATCTGGAAGCTCAGGAATACCCTGAAGGTGCATCTGTCAATGATAAGAAGTTTCTGAGAAGGTTTGCGGCCAAGTTCTTCCTTAGCAACGACATCTTGTACAAGCGAAACCATGATTCAACCTTACTGCGTTGTGTGGATAAGACTGAAGCAGAAAGGATCATGGAAGAGCTACATGAAGGGACCTTTGGTACACATTCCAGTGGACATACAATGGCTAAGAAGATCCTTCGGGCAGGATATTACTGGTCCACAATGGAAGCTGACTGCTATCAACATTCTAGGACATGCCATAAGTGCCAGATTTATGCAGACAAGATGCATGTTCCTCCGGTTCCCCTGAATGTTCTGACTGCGCCTTGGCCGTTTGCAATGTGGGGCATAGACATGATCGGCGAGATTAAACCTACGGCATCCAATGGGCATCGTTTCATCCTAGTGGCGATCGATTATTTTACGAAGTGGGTCGAAGCAGCATCCTATGCTACGGTAACCAAGACTATTGTGGCACGGTTCATTCGACATAATCTGATCTGTCGGTACGGCATCCCAGAGAGGATCATTACAGACAACGGTACCAATCTGAATAATAAGATGATTGCTGAGCTCTGCGAGCAGTTCAAGATACAACACCACAATTCTTCTCCTTACAGACCGAAGATGAATGGGGCTGTAGAAGCAGCAAATAAGAACATCAAGAAAATCGTGCAGAAAATGACAGTGACTTATAAGGATTGGCACGAGATGTTACCGTTCGCTCTACATGGGTACCGTACCTCAGCTAGGACGTCAACCGGGGCAACTCCTTTCTCTCTGGTTTATGGTATGGAGGCAGTCTTACCGATCGAAGTGCAAATACCCTCTCTCCGGATAATGAAGGATGCAAATCTGAACGAAGATGATTGGATCCAAACACGACTTGATCAGCTCAACCTCATTGATGAAAAGAGACTTGCTGCTATCTGCCACGGTCAGACGTATCAGAAACGGATGATCAGGGCATTTAACAAAAAGGTCAGACCACAGGAATATCAAGTTGGGGATTTGGTAATCAAGCGAATCATCCTTCCACAGAGTGATCCAAGGGGGAAATGGACCCCTACGTACGAAGGGCCATTTGTGGTTAAGCATGTGTTCTCAGGAGGAGCCATGATACTAACCAATATGGATGGTGACGACCTTCCTCACCCCGCCAATGCAGACATAGTAAAAAGATACTACGCATGAAAAAGACCCGCTAGGCTGACATGCCTAGACAAAAATTAGGGCTTCCCGGCGAACCAAAAGGGTTCGGGCAAAATGAAGGGATGAAATGAAAAAAAACTGTACACCCGGCAAGTCGAAAACCTGAAAAGGCGGCTTGGGCAAAAATGGGTATCCCGGTGGACTGAAAACCCGAAAGGGCGGTCCAGGAAAAAATTAGGGATAAAAGCGTAATACTATGTCTCATTGGATCACTTTGCATCCAGAATCCGGTATCTACATCAAGTTCAGACGGCATCAACCAGTCAGCTTCATCTTCGTTTAGGTCATCAAGTGATGAGACGCTCAGAGCTATAAAGGCAATAGCAGAGTTGAAACCCAGTGGGATCATTCATTTCACACAGCTGTTTTATCTTCTTTTGTACAAAATCTGTATAAACTCTTTTGTTCGGCGGCGTCCTCTTACTAGGACGTCAGCCTCTTGTACACAAAACACCTATTTACAGGCCATTCAAAATCAATGCAAATGTATATTTTTCAGTTAAAAGTGCCAATTGCTTTTTCTTTTTCTGTTTTGTTTTGCGAAGAACGTCCAAGGTTCAATTTGTGATATATGCATTGACAATAATTTGCTAACTCATAAATATTTGCATACGAAACAAAGGATTAATTACAGGTAACATTAGAAACAGGGGCAATAAAGAGTTGTCTGCGCAATCTAATTGTTCTGTCCTCCAAGGTACCAAGGTAGGTTCAGCTAAAGAACATAACCAGATATCCTAATTCCCCAGAGAGTAAGTCAGCAGTCAGTGCATTCTTCTCTAAGCAGAGTTATCAAATCTCAAGGAAGTTGAGTATCCTCCAGCAGATCTCAACATCTCCCCAGCAGCATACATATATTCTTAACAAGCATCCCCGGCAATCTTGGTCTAAAGATTATTCCCCGGCGGCATATCAAACATTCAAATGAATCACTTCCCCCGCAGTTCAAAACTTCCCCAGGAGAGTCCAATCCAGTTCCCCAGGAAAGATGGAATTTATCTCTCCAAGCAGTAAGCTTATCCCCAGTAGATTCTGGAAGCTTATCCCTCGCAGAGCACGAACGCGTCGCCCGGCTTTATTCAAAGAGTTATTTCCTTAACAGGATATAACTGGGTTATCCTCAGCCAAAAGCCATGAAAAGAGCGTCCTCGACGAAGTTCTCTTACCCCCGGCGAAGTCTATCAGCACTTCCAATACAACAAGGATATCCTCAGCAAGTTATTATCAACACTCAACAAAGTACTTCTCTTCCCACAAAGTATCGCTCCCCAGCATGGTCGCTAGAGTACTTTTCTCCCCGCAGAATTATTCATTCGCCAAGTTTATTCCCCAACGGAGTTATCTTCTCCTACCGGTATTCTTGCAACTATCATCCCCAGCGGAAGCAAAATCTATTCTTCAACATCAGCCCAGGAGTGACTTCCCGGCACCCGTCAAGGATTTACATTCCTAGACGAAAAACACATTCATAAAACATCACATACATCATTATAGCATGCATAGACGCATCATATCATACAAATCTCATTTATGTTGAGAACATCATTGCTTGGTCCATATCATGCATGGCATATGACTGACCTCTACCTTTCAGGAAAGATGCAGTTAAATTCTTAATCATATTTCAAGACCTAGACCGGTTCAGCTAATCGACTCCAAAGATTTCTTATCCAGTCCAAGGCCTTCTCTAGTCCAGCTAAATCGACTCCCAACAGATTTTTCTGATGAAGACTCAGTAGAAGTTATTTTAGGTTTTTCTCAAACGTCCGCTTTTGAGATTATAATTTCCTATGGTTCCCTCCCCGACGGTGCGTGAGGTGATAATTCCATTTTAGGTTTTTCTCAAACGTTCGCTTTTGAGATTATAATTTCCTATTGGTTCTCTCCCCGACGGTGCGTGAGATGATAATTCCATTTTAGGTTTTTCTCAAACGTTCGCTTTTGAGATTATAATTTCCTATTGGTTCTCTCCCCGACAGTGCGTGAGATGATAATTCCATTTTAGGTTTTTCTCAAACGTTCGCTTTTGAGATTATAATTTCCTATTGGTTCTCTCCCCGACGGTGCGTGAGATGATAATTCCATTTTAGGTTTTTCTCAAACGTTCTCTTTTGAGATTATAATTTCCTATGGTTCTCTCCCCGACGGTGCGTGAGATGATAATTCCATTTTAGGTTTTTCTCAGACGTTCGCTTTTGAGATTATAATTTCCTATGGTTCCCTCCCCGACGGTGCGTGAGGTGATAATTCCATTCTAGGTTTTTCTCAGACGTTCGCTTTTGAGATTATAATTTCCTATGGTTCCCTCCCCGACGGTGCGTGAGGTGATAATTCCATTCTAGGTTTTTCTCAGACGTTCGCTTTTGAGATTATAATTGCCTATGGTTCCCTCCCCGACGGTGCGTGAGGTGATAATTCCATTCTAGGTTTTTCTCAGACGTTCGCTTTTGAGATTATAATTTCCTATGGTTCCCTCCCCGACGGTGCGTGAGGTGATAATTCCATTCCAGGTTTTTCTCAGACGTTCGCTTTTGAGATTATAATTTCCTATGGTTCCCTCCCCGACAGTGCGTGAGGTGATAATTCCATCCCAGGTTTTTCTCAAACGTCCGCTTTTGAGATTATAATTTCCTATAGTTCTCTCCCCGACGGTGCGTGAGATGATAATTCCATTCCAGGTTCTTCTCAAACGTCCGCTTTTGAGACTATAATTGCCTATTGGTTCTCTTCCCGATACTGCGAAGATGGTAATTCCCACCGAGATTTTCTCAATGGGCGTTGTTGAAGTTAAAGTCACCCAAGGTTCTCTCACCGTTCCCGTTGAGGTAGTAACCATCCCTGGTTCATTCATCATCTTTTGAAGCTCCAGATCTAGCTCCTGTAATCAGTCAGGACACATCTATACCAAGCATCTGAAAACCAGCTCCTGCAACATGTCAGGTACCCATTTTTTCTTTTGCAGGTATGCAAGTTCTCGCTAAGGAATATCTTACGCGATCAACATCCAGATGGCATCTATAAGCCCATCATGCTATTCACCAATCTCTAAATGGCATCTACAAGCCCATTTCCACTATGTGAGCGCAAATTTCTGGGCACTCTAGTGTTCAATCATCTTCTACCCTCGGATTACGAAAGGCACGTCAGCCAATCTGCATCCTCAGGTCTAAGAAGATTGAACAGGGGCAACTGTTGTACCCCAAAATTTGCCCTCCCATATTCTTCAAGAAATTGCCATGTCAAGCTTCAAAATCTCCCCAAGGGTTGCACAGTCAAGGGCCTCCTAAGCAGTCAAGATTAGGGTTTTTGTTCTGATCAAGAGAATGAAGTTTCCAAAGGTCCAATAAAGTCTCATATGTCTACAAATATGGTCAAGCATCCTCATACAAGGTTTCAAGGCTTTCAGCACAAAATTGCACAGTCAAAACCCTAATTGCACTACAGTCAACTGTAGGGGCAAAATGGTCATTTGACAGTCAAAAGTTCAAATTTTTGGTCAACATATCATTTTGAAGCCACAAACATCATTTGATCAATGCTTGATCATGATTCTCAAAGCTTGGCTCAAAAATCATCAAGATGCAAAAGTTTCCTTATTTGGACAATTGAAAAAGTCAACTGTAAATTGACCAGGGCATAACTTTCACATGGATTATCAGAAAAATTCCATCCAAAGCTCATTTTGAAGAGAAAGACATTTCCTACAACTCATCTTCATACTTCAAGTCCAAGAAATGCTCTCACAAAAAGTTATCAATTTCAACATTATAGGTCATTTTCAAAAGTCAACAAAAAGGGATTTTAAGTCAAAGGCCATAACTTGAGATTGGTAAATCAAAATGACATGGGACCAAAGGCATTGGTTATAGGATTCAAAGACCTTTCCAAAATGTCCAAGAACATGAGCAAAGCTTAAAAATTGAGCAAGTTATGCCTTGTGGAAGTTGGGAAATTTTTGGATATTTTGAAAAGTCAACATTGGTTCAAATGACCTAAAATTGCTAATGGGCCCATTTTTCTTCCATAATTCATTATCCCAAGCATGTGCACGACCACTTGGCCCAAAGGGAAGTATTTCTTCATTTTTTTTATTTGAATTTTTATTAACAATAATTCATTTAAATCAAATTAAATACATGAAAAATATTTAACCTAAGCTTTACAATCTTTTTGTGCATGAAATCTACCCAATAATTCGTGCATAATCAAATATGGAAAGATTTGGAGAGAATTGATCATGATTTGTACAAAAACACATGGAAAATATTTGAAAAAAGATCTTGAAAATCAAATCTTTCAAAGTCATGAATGCCAAGCTTTTTGTTTGATTTCTTTGACCTAATTCATTCTTACATAAGCATAGAACACAACCCTAATGAGAACCATTAAGCTGCGCAGAAAACCCATCATCAAACTTGAAATTTTTGCAAATAAATTCAAAACTGAAAAACACTTTTGCAGGGGATTCAAGGCATAATAGCTGTTCAAACATCTTCCTGGAGGTTCACTGAACGATTTCCAATCAAAATCATTCATCAAAACACCAAGAATTGGTACAACGAACCGGACCTGTGCACAAAAAATTTCATAATCTTGCATCTCAATCCATGCGTTCTTTGTGAATTTTAAAGCTTGATTCATGTTTGTCATTTGATTCTGAAGCTAACCCATATGTTTAATTGTATTTTTATGCATTATACGCGATTATTCCATTGTTGTGCATTAGGGTTCAGGAAGCTCCAAATTGGGGGTTTTTAAATGAGGAAAAATTGGAGTGTGAAACCACCACCATTCAATTCAGTGCGTTTAGACGATCATAAGGCCATGCTCGTGCTCAATTTATGAGTGTTCCTGGCCTATTCGCTATTTTCTTGTATCATGCCTGTAGCAACGCGTGAAAACCGTTGCCAATGTTTTATATGTTTCAGGAAAAAGAAAACCACGCGAAGAAGATGATGACGTGTGGAGTGGTGATAGGAAGATTCAAACTTTCGCGCGCGGAGGCCCCACTAACATTGTTTTATTTTATATTGTTTCTTTTGTATAATATAATCAGAATGAACAAAGTGGCTTAGTGGCATACGTGTTGGCTGGTAAAGTGAATGACCTGGGTTCGAGCCCCAGGTCTTCATTATCTCAATGTTATTTTTCAATTTACGTTCACATGTAGTTTCAGCCTAAGGGACATACCATACACTTCCATAATCTATCCGTCCACGCGCCAGTTGCATCAAATCAAAGGTCCAGATCCAGGGAACATGGTGAGTCCCAGTCAACGCGCCAGCATACTCCCTGGAGTAAGTCAAACGGGCCAAGGTTAATGGGCCAGATTTCTAAAGGTTGTACCTCCACTTTGGGGCCTGAACCCCCTAGGTTTGCAATTCTTTCTACTCACTTTTTTTATTTTATTTTCTATTTTTCTTTTAATTATTGTTTTGTTTAAATTTAATTATATTTTCATAAAATCACAAAATACCATAAAAATCAGAAAAGACCAAAAATTAAATATATTTAATTAGTTAATATTTTGTAAATAAGTTCATAAATTAATTGGTTAAATTAGGTTTAATTTTAATTCTTTTAATAAAAATCTAAAAAACATAGAATTAGGGTTTAGTTAATTTCTTATCGTTTTTTATTTTTCTCCCATAATAATTAAATATTAGATATTTATTTTTATAATTAAATTTGCATGTAAATTAATTAGGGTTAATATTAGGTTTTAATCTTCTTTTCTTAATAAATTAAAAAACAAATAGAATTAGGGTTAGCATTTAATTTCAATTAATTCTTTTTTTTTTCATTTAAATCATAAATACTAAAAAATAACAAAAACATCTCCTTTTCTTTTTAATTAATTAATTCCATGTAATTTTAATTTTGCAAAAAGGGTCCAACGCCCTCGTTTCGATTTAATTCTTATTCGCATATTTATTTTTTATTCTTTATAATTTTTATGTATCTCTCCCAAGGCCATGTAACCTTTTAATTTTCTCGCACTTTATTTACTTTATTTATTTATTTTCTGTCAAATCGGGTCCTGGTTTAATTTTGGCGATGTGGACCCGCGCCTTTTGTAATAGCTTAGAACTTTTATTTCTCGCAATATTTTGACTGTTAAACCAAGGTATGAAAGAATGTATAGACAAAAATAAAAACAAACGCTAGCTCACCAATAACATGACAAAAGACAAAAATATCTGAAAACGACACACAAGTCGCACACACCACCCCTAGGGTACGCCTCACTGTTGCCTTGCCTCGAAAGGTGATCGTCGAGTAGAAGATGTTTTAGTAAGTCCTCATGATCCGGGAACCTGGCATGAGGGTAGCTTCTAAGGTGTCTTCCTATTGCTCTGGTGATCACCATGTCCCGAACCTCGAATTGACCCGAACACCTCCAACGGTGGTGCTACCTACCTCTCAATGGTGGGATGGCACTACTTTAAAGGACATTTACACAGACGAATTCCTTAGGGTAGGTAGGTTCTCGTAGATACTTGCTCTAATCTCAAAACAAATTCAAAAAGACTTTTCACACTGACACCTTTTCAAAAAGCTTTCGAAAGCAATTTTTCAAACACTCTTGAGGACCGATACAAGAGTCGAACTGAAATTTTCAAAGAAACTTTTTAAAACCCACAATTGAAAAGCAAACAAACCATTTTTGAAAACACAATGAGCAAGTATCTAAGAGCCCATGGATAACCATGGATAGAAAGGGTGCTAACACCTTCCCTTTCTATAACCTACCTCCCGAACCGAGAGCAATCTCTATAAGGAATTTTTCTGTGCTTTTGTCCTTTCCATTTGGAGAAAATAAAAGACGGTGGCGACTCTTGCTTCCGCGACATTTCGCGAACCAGCGTTAAACAGTCAGTTCCAGATCCACCGATCACAGAACTGGCGACTCTACTGGGGACTAAAACTTAAAGTGAGGTGTACCTTAGGGCTAGTTCATAACTGTGTTTTCAATTGTTTTCCTTGCGTGCTTTAAATTGCGGGTTGCTTGGGAGTTCTATAGATCCTAACCCGGATCTGGGGGATACCTTCTTAGAAAGTAGCAACAAGACTGTGAGGGAACTGTGCGGGGTATACCGACATGGTTGAAACAGTCTGCTACATTGATGTGGCACTTTGGTGTGTACCGGTAACCCTTGAGTTCAGTCAAGGAGAGTACGGGGCCTCCGCGTGGGGTCGTGAAGCATCAACAGACCTTAGGAACCTTAATTGAACTATCTTGGCCTCTTTAGGGTAGTGAGATAACTGACTTTGGTGCAGTCCGAGGTTGGTTGATACTCGATACTACACTCAATTGAGGGTTGCTTTCCTGGAATATTTCGGTCGCCAGTTCAGTGGCTAAATCGAAACGATGAACAATGAAAGCAATCCCGTGATATTGGGACCCTTAGAACCCGGTTACTCATGATAGGACAGGTTGAACCCACCAACTTCAAGAGGGTACTATCCAGACCCCATGCTGGCCTTAAACCTTAAGGGCTTGCCTTGTGTGCCTTACATGTTTGTCTTTGAATATATCTGTGGTGTGTTTAATCACAGCATCATGACATCATCCAGCATCATATGCATTGACTAACCATTTCAGGGGTTCGAATTTTCATCTTTGTTCTTGTTTTGTAGGACATGGAAACTGTTCGTAGAAAGACAATTCAAGTCAGTCTTGTAAGGATCCCTCCTCAGCTTAAGGAGCTTATATCCAGGATTCCCGAGAACTCTTCATTCAGTGAAAGACATGGAAGTCTCATCAGCTTGGTCAATACCAACATTGAGGAAGATATGATAAAGGTCCTGTTCCAATTCTTTGACCCTCTGCATCACTGTTTCACCTTCCTGGATTATCAGTTGGTACCTACATTGGAGGAGTTCTCCCGGCTCCTGAAGATCCCTATCCTTGATCAGCTACCCTTCAACGGTACAGAAAAGGAACCCAAGCTTGAAGAGATTGCTAAAGCCTTGCACCTACAGTCATCTGACCTCAAGGGACATTGGGAAGTTAGAAGTGGTATCAAAGGGTTCTTAGCCAGGTTTCTGTTTGAAAAGGCCCATGAATGTTGGAATTCCCTTGACTTGCAAGCTTTTGAAGAGGTTGTGGCCCTCCTTGTCTATGGTTTGGTATTGTTCCCTAACCCAGATCAGCTTATAGATATCAGTGCTGTCCAGATCTTTATGTCCAGGAATCCTATACCTACGTTGTTGGGGGACATCCTTCACTCATGTTACACTCGAACCATGAGAAAAAGAGGTGTCCTTATGTGTTGCACTCCTCTCCTGGGAAGGTGGTGTATTTCGCACCTTCCACAATCAGTCTTGAAGAATGAGCGGGGTTTGAGATGGTCACAACGGTTGATGACTCTTACACATGCGGATATACATTGGTGCCCTAGGTCCAGAGAAGATGTCACTATCATTGATCGTTGCGGGGAGTACCCTAATGTTCCTTTACTTGGAATCAGAGGAGGCATTACTTACAGCCCATGCCTGGCTTGGAGACAGTTTGGTTATGCTCGGAGGGATGGCCCTCATGACATGTTAATTCCTGACATAGTTTTTGACTTCGACAACGATACTCAAGGACTTCGCCAGAGATTTATCAGAGCTTGGAGGATGCCCAGTAGGATAGACAGCAAGACACTGGGGCACAAGAACTCCATCCCGTTGGAACCTTATCTCAAGTGGGTACGAGCCCGCTCCCAGAAGTTAGTGATGCCTTATCCCCATATGCTCCCAGTAATCAAAGAGCCAGTCTTGGAAGGAGAAGTGTCCTACACCATTCATCACCCTGATATGCCCACATCCTGGGAAGAGATGCAGAAGAGCTGGATCCAGCTTAAGGAAGAACGGAATTCTCTTGAGACTAGTCTACATGCCAGTGAAAAGAAGGTCTTGGAGCTCACCCGCCTGTTGCATGAGGAGAGGAATCTCAACACTTACATAGCTCCAAAGAGGATGCGCAATATATTTTGGGATTGATTTGCTTTTGTATTATGTTGCCCATGAGGCTTTGATGTACTAAACAGTTATTTCCTTAATGATAACGTGTGTTCCTTTTTTGTCTACAACAAGTTTGAACTTTCGAACCCTTGAATGCATTGCATAAACACATCTCATTCATCATGTGCATAGCAGGTTTTTCCTCTTTTCAGGTTGCTTACAGTTCTTCGCTGTTTATTTCAGCATCATGAATCCCGAATCGTCATCAACTGAGACATCCATCAAAGTTCTTCAGGCGCAGAATGCGCAATTCCAGGAATTAATCAAGGGTTTGGCTCAAGGCCAAGAAGAGCTGAAGGATCTGCTCCTGAAGAAGGAAAAGAAGAAGAAGAGAAGGACTGTTCTGTTCAACTCGGGCCGAAGGTTTGGCAACACCTTGCAGCATGAAGAGGCTGGTTCTTCTGTTGGCAAGAGTACTCCTCAGGCAGAAGCAAGGGTTCCTAGTCCGGTAGTCTCCGACAACGAGACTGATTTTGATGAAGAGCAGTATCCTCCGGCATCAAATCGGGGAAGATACAGAAAGGTGCCTCCGTAAGTACTGAAAAGAAGCCCTTCAAGAAGGAAGCTAGTGTTGTGTATGTTCCCAGAAGAAAAAATAAACCGGAACGCCGCCCAACTGTCAACGCGGTGGTTATTTCTAAGCCTGCTGCTGCTCCTCAGCAATACAACCAGCCAAGAGTTGAGAGGCCCAAAAGACAGTATACTCGGCTCAGCATGACCCTGTCTCAGATTCTGCCGCAACTGCTGTCAACCAATCTGGTAACTGTCAAGGAAGCTCCGAAGGTGGTAAACACAACCTCTCCAAAGTACAACCCCAACGCCCGCTGCGCTTATCACTCTGATAGCCCGGGGCATAACACAGATGATTGTTGGGCTCTGAGGAATAAGGTTCAAGACCTTATTGATGCTAAAGAGGTTCAGTTCGAGGCGCCCGAAAGGCCTAATGTGGTGACAGCTCCCATGTCACACCGTGGAGTAAATGCTATCAGGATGGATGACGAAGTGGAGGAATCCGAATTCGACAGCTGGATCTACCCAACGACCGAAGATGGACCAAGCAACTGGACTGCCAAAGACTTTACACCTATTAATTTTGTCACTCAGTAATGAACTCCTTTGTTTTAAATTTGTAACGAACAATAATTTGAAACTTTATGGCCCGGTGCCTTACCCGGGGCACCGTGGCTTCATTTGTGAGGGCTTATTACTTGTCATCTTCATATATCATGAATAAAAGCATTGGACGTTTTTCACATTTCAAATCTTGCGCTCCCTTTCTGTCTTTATATATTGTAAAACAACTATATTTACACACACTCACTTATACAGGTTCCAATGTACTATGGATCTCACTGGTAACGACTCTGCTACTGCCAGTTATGACTTCGAAAATCCGATCAACTTAGCCGAAGACGAAGGTGAAGATGATTGCGAAGTGCCTGGTGAGCTTGCAAGACTGTTACTCCAGGAAGAGAGGACCATTCAGCCACATGAAGAGCCAGTGGAAACGGTAAATCTGGGTACTGAGACAGACAAGAAGGAAGTTAAGATTGGTGCCAATCTGGAGCTCAGTGTGAAACAACGGTTGATTCAGATGCTGCATGACTATGTGGAAATCTTTGCCTGGTCCTACAAAGACATGCCTGGGTTGGATACCGACATTGTGGTTCATCATCTGCCTACCAAGGAAGAATGCCCTCTGGTAAAACAGAAGGTCCGCCGTATGCGTCCAGAGATGTCCGAGAAGATCAAAGCTGAGGTTATGAAACAATTTGACGCCGGTTTTCTTATAGTAACTTCTTACCCTCAGTGGGTAGCCAACGTGGTCCCGGTGCCAAAAAAGGATGGTAAGGTCCGAATGTGTGTTGATTACAGGGATTTGAACAGAGCCAGCCCTAAGGATGACTTCCCTCTACCTCACATCGATGTTCTGGTTGACAATACTGCTCAGCATAAGGTATTCTCCTTCATGGATGGGTTCTCAGGTTATAATCAGATCAAGATGGCTCCTGAATACATGGAGAAGACCACTTTTGTTACTCAGTGGGGCACCTTTTGCTACAAGGTCATGCCTTTTGGATTGAAAAATGCTGGGGCAACCTACCAACGTGCCATGGTTGCTTTATTTCATGACATGATCCATCACGAGATCGAAGTATATGTCGACGATATGATTGCAAGGTCCCAAACTGAGGAGGAACACCTTGACCATCTGCAGAAACTGTTTGACCGTCTGAAGTTGTACAAGCTGAGATTGAATCCAAACAAGTGCACCTTTGGGGTAAGATCTGGAAAACTACTAGGGTTCGTCGTGAGCGACAAAGGTATTCAAGTGGACCATGCCAAGGTGAAAGCCATACAAGAGATGCCAACTCCCAAGACAGAAAGAGAAGTCAGAGGATTTCTAGGACGGCTGAATTACATTGCCCGATTCATCTCACATCTAACCGCTACCTGTGAACCAATCTTCAAGCTACTGAAGAAAGATCAAGTAGTACGTTGGAACGATGAATGTCAGGCCGCTTTCGACAGAATCAAAGAGTATCTCCAAGAACCACCCATTCTTATGCCACCGGTTGAAGGGAGACCCTTAATATTATACTTGACGGTACTTGACAGCTCAATGGGGTGTGTGCTGGGGCAGCATGACGAGTCTGGCCGAAAAGAGCATGCCATTTATTACCTTAGCAAAAATTTTACCGATTGTGAGACCCGATACTCACTGCTCGAGAAAACTTGCTGCACTTTGGTATGGGCTGCTCGCCGGCTGAGACAGTATATGTTGACTCACACTACTCTGTTGATCTCAAAAATGGATCTAATCAAGTATATCTTCGAAAAGCCCGCCTTGTCCGAAAGAATAGCAAGATGGCAGATGATCTTGACAGAATACGACATCCAGTACACGACTCAAAAAGCAATCAAGGGAAGTGTATTGGCAGATCATTTGGCACACCAGGCAGTGGACGATTACCAGTCAATGAACTTTGAATTTCCAGACGAGAATATCATGGTAGTGACTGATTGTGAAGTACCTGGACTGGATGAAGGACCTGAGGAAGGATCCCGATGGTCTATGCACTTTGATGGAGCCTTAAACGCTTTGGGTAACGATATTGGCGCTGTGATCATATCCCTAAAAGGCACCCATACTCCACTCACTGCCCGGCTATGTTTCAACTGCACCAACAACTTGGCGGAGTATGAGGCATGCATCATGGGTCTTCAAGCTGCAATCGACTTAAGGATCAAGTTTCTGAGTGTCTTCGGAGATTCCGCTCTCGTGATCAATCAGATCAAAAGCGAGTGGGATACGAAACACCCGAATCTTATCCCTTACAAGGAGTATGTGTTGACATTGATCCCCCACTTTGAGGAGATAACCTTTGAACACTTCCCAAGAGAGGAGAATCAGTTGGCGGACGCGTTAGCTACGATGTCTTCTATGTTCAAAGTCAAATGGGATAACGAGGCTCCCCGGATCATTATCTGGAAGTTGGACGAACCTGCACATTGCTGTGATCTTGAGGTTGAAGAGGTAACTGAAAAGCCTTGGTATCATGAAGTGAAAAGGTACTTAGAAGCTCAAGAATACCACGAAGGCGCATCTGTTAACGACAAGAAGTTTCTGAGAAGGTTCGCAGCAAAGTTCTTCCTCAGCAACGGCATTCTGTACAAACGAAACCATGATTCAACCTTACTGCGTTGTGTGGATAAAACTGAAGCAGAAAAAATCATGGCAGAGCTACATGAAGGTACCTTCGGAACACATTCTAGTGGACATACCATGGCGAAGAAAGTCCTTCGGGCAGGATATTACTGGTCCACAATGGAAGCCGATTGTTATCAACATTCTCGGACGTGTCACAAATGCCAGATATATGCAGATAAGGTGCACATCCCTCCAGTTCCTCTGAATGTCTTGACAACACCTTGGCCTTTTGCAATGTGGGGCATTGATATGATCGGCGAGATCAGACCTACGGCATCCAACGGGCATCGTTTCATCCTAGTAGCGATTGATTACTTCACAAAGTGGGTTGAAGCAGCTTCCTACGCTACCGTAACCAAGAACGTCGTGGCACGGTTCATTCGGCATAACCTGATCTGCCGCTACGATGTACCTGAGAGGATCATTACGGACAATGGTACCAATCTTAATAACAAGATGATTACTGAGCTCTGCGAGCAACTCAAGATACAACACCACAACTCTTCTCCTTACCGACCGAAGATGAATGGGGCTGTAGAAGCAGCAAATAAGAATATCAAGAAGATTGTGCAGAAGATGACAGGGACCTACAAAGATTGGCACGAGATGTTACCGTTTGCTCTTCATGGGTACCGTACCTCAGCACGGACGTCAACCGGGGCAACTCCCTTTTCCTTGGTCTATGGCATGGAGGCAGTCTTGCCTATTGAAGTCCAGATACCCTCTCTCCGAATAATGAAGGATGCAGGTTTGAGCGAAGATGACTGGATCCAAACTCGACTTGATCAATTAAACCTAATCGACGAAAAGAGACTCACTGCTATTTGTCATGGTCAGACGTACCAAAAACGGATGATCAGGGCATTTAACAAGAAAGTCAGACGACAAGAGTATCAAGTCGGAGACCTGGTAATCAAGCGCATCATTCTTCCTCAAAGTGATCCCAGGGGAAAATGGACCCCTACGTATGAAGGGCCATTTGTGGTTAAACATATCTTCTCAGGAGGAGCTATGATTCTAACCACCATGGATGGTGACGACCTTCCTCACCCCGCCAATGCAGACATAGTAAAAAGATACTACGCATGAATTAAAGACCCGCTAGGTTGACACACCTAGGCAAAAATAAGGGCTTCCCGGCGAACCAAAAGGGTTCGGGCAAAAATAAGGGATGAAATGAAAAAAAATCTGTACACCCGGCAAGTCGAAAACCTGAAAAGGCGGCTTGGGCAAAAATGGGTATCCCGGTGGACTGAAAACCCGAAAGGGCAGTCCAGGCAAAAGTTAGGGATTAAAGCGTAATACTATGTTTCATTGGATCACCCTGCATCCAGACTTCGGCATCGACTATCAGATTCAGACGACATCGATCAATCAGCTTCAGCTTCAACTAAGAAGCAAAGTGATGAGACGCTTGAAGACATAAAGGTGATAGCAGAGTTGGAAACTAGTGGGATTGTTTTTCACAGAGCTGTTTTGTTTCCTTTTCAAAATTGTATAAACTCTATGTTGTTCGGCGACGTTCTCTTACTAGGACGTCAGCCTCTTGTACATAAACGCCTATTTTCAGGCAAATTCAAAATCAATACAAATCCACTTTTCCATACAAGTTGCCAATTGTTTTTCCTTTTTCTGTTTTGTCTTGCGAAGAATGTCCAATGTTCATTTTTGATATATGCATTTGACACTAATTGCTAACTCATAAATACTTGCATGCGAAACAAAAGGACTAATTACAGGTGACATCAGAAACAGGGGCAATAATGAGTTGTCTAAACGGTCTAGTTGCTCCGTCCACCCAGGTACCAAGGTAAGTTCAGCTGAAGAACGTAACCAAGATACCTTCACTCCTCGCCGAGTAAAACAAGATTCAACAATACTCTCCTCAAGCAGAGTTGGTCTCCCATCAGCCCCGAAAAGGCACAGTATTCTCCAGCAAGTCAGCGATACTTTCCACAAGCAAAGTTAGTCTACAGTTAACCTTAAGGAAGTTGGACATCCCCATAAAATCTCAATATTCCCCAGCGGAGTATACAGATGTTCCTAAGCAAGCACCCTCGGCAGTCTTGATCTAAGATTGTTCCCCGGCGGAATACAGACACCCCAGTGGAGCCACTTCCCCATTGCAGTCCAAAGTTTCCCCAAGAGAGTTGTATCAATCTCCCCAGTAGATTCTGGAAGCTTACCCCCTGCGGAGTACGAAAGCCTCTCCCCGACTTTATTCAGAAGGTTATTTCCCACCAGAGCTTATAACTGGGTTATCCTCAGCTAATTACCACGGAAAGATCGTCCTCGGCGAAGTTCTTCCTATCCCCCAGCGGAGTTATCATCAAAACCTCAGCGAAGTATCTCTCCCCACAGAGTATTCCCCGCAGAGTAATCTCTTCAATAAGTTTATTCCCCAACAGAGTCATCTTCTCTTACCGGTTTATTCTTGCAACCATCATCCCCAGCGGAAACGAAGAACTCTACTCTTTAAACATCAGCCCAGGAGTTATCTTCCCGGCATTCGTCAAGGATTTATTTTCCTAGACAAAAATACATTCATAAACATCACATTGTCATACACCATGACGCATTCATATACGCATCATATCACACAATCTCATTTATTCTTGAGAACATCATGGCGTCATGCATTTCATACATCATGACATTGCATACAACTGATGTTTTTAGTTTTCAGGGAAAAGGTCAATCCAAAAATAATTACTATCAACCGTCGCAATTCCGGATTCGATTCCTGTATCTAGCCAGGGCATATCTGAAGAGTTTGAAGATTCGATACCTGTATCCAACCAGGGCATATCTGTAGAGGACTAATTCCATATTCGATTCCTATATCTAGCCAGGGCATATCTGAAGAGTTTGAAGATTCGATACCTGTATCCAGCCAGGGCATATCTGTAGACGACTAATTCCAGATTCGATTCCTGTATCCAGCCAGGGCATATCTGTGAGTAGATTCGATTCCTGTATCCAGCCAGGGCATATCTGCATGAAGAAATTCCATATTCGATTCCTGTATCTAGCCAGGGCATATCTGAAGAGTTTGAAGATTCGATACCTGTATCCAGCCAGGGCATATCTGTAGATGACTAATTCCAGATTCGATTCCTGTATCTAGCCAGGGCATATCTGAAGAGTTTGAAGATTCGATACCTGTATCCAGCCAGGGCATATCTGTAGATGACTAATTCCAGATTCGATTCCTGTATCTAGCCAGGGTATATATGAAGAGTTTGAAGATTCGATACCTGTATCCATCCAGGGCATATCTGTAGATGACCAATTCCAGATTCGATTCCTGTATCTAGCCAGGGCATATCTGAAGAGTTTGAAGATTCGATACCTGTATCCAGCCAGGGCATATCTGTAGAAGACTAATTCCAGATTCGATTCCTGTATCTAGCCAGGGCATATCTGAAGAGTTTGAAGATTCGATACCTGTATCCAGCCAGGGCATATCTGTAGATGACTAATTCCAGATTCGATTCCTGTATCTAGCCAGGGTATATCTGAAGAGTTTGAAGATTTGATACCTGTATCCATCCAGGGCCTATCTGTAGATGACTAATTCCAAATTCGATTCCTGTCTCCAGCCAGGGCATATCTGTGAGTAACTGATTGTAGATTCGACACCTGTATCTAGCCAGGGCATGTCTGCATGAAGAGTTTAGAGATTCAATACCTGTATCCAGCCAGGGCACGTCTGTAAGAAACCTTTTGAAGTTCCGGATTCGATTCCTGTATCTAGCCAGGGCACATCTGTGAGCAACTGATTGTAGATTCGACACCTGTATCCAGCCAGGGCATATCTACATGAAGAGATTGGAGATCAACACCTGTAACCGACCAGGAAACCATCTTTCTTTCTCAAGTGCGCAAGTTCTCGCTAAGGAATCTCTTATGCGATCGACACCTTCCGATGGCATCTATAAGCCCATCTCCACAACTATCCATCACATTTCCAAATGGCATCTATAAGCCCATTCCCAACAAGGTTCTGTCACACTTCCAGATGGCATCTATAAGCCCATCCTCCTATCCACCATCTCTCCAAATGGCATCTGTAAGCCCATTTCCGCCATCACACTGCTGATATTCTACTATGTGAGTGCAAATTTCTGGGCACTCTAGTGTTCAATCATCTTCCACCCTCGGATCACGAAAGGCACGCAAGCCAATCTACATCCTCAGGTCTAAGAAGATTGAACAGGGGCAACTGTTGTACCCCAAAATTTTCCCTCCCATATTCTTCATAGTTTTGACAAGCATCATCTCAATTTGCTCAAGTCTACTCAAGGGTTGCACAGTCAACCATCCTCCTAAGCCAGTCAAAATTAGGGTTTTGGTTCTTGCAAGGAAGTTGAGGTTTTCAAGGGCTCAATCAAGTCCCACATGCCTATAAACATTGTCAAGCATCTACATGTCAAGTTTCAAGACTCACAAGGTCAAGTTGCACAGTCAAAAACCCTAATTGCTTCACAATCAACTGCAGGGGCAAAATGGTCATTTGACAGTCAAAAGTCAAAAAAATTTGTCAACATCTTATTTTGAAGCCACAATCATCATTTGATCATGATTCCACAAGCATGGCTCAAAAATCATCAAGATGCAAAAGTTTCCATTTTTGGACAGCTGAAAAGTCAACTGTAACTTGACCAAGGCATAACCTTTTCATGGTTCATTAGAAAAATCCCATCCAATGCTCATTTTGAAGGGGATGACATTTCCTACAACTCATCTTCACATTCCAAATCCAAGAAATGCTCTCACAAAAAGTTATCAATTTCAACATTATAGGTCATTTTCAAAAGTCAACAAAAAGGCATTTTAAGTCAAAGACCATAACTTGAGATTGGTAAATCCAAATGACATGGAACCAAAGGCATTGGTTAGAGTACTTCAAGAACTTTCCAAAATGTCCAAGAACATGTTCATATGATCAAAATTGAGCAAGATATGCATTGGGGAAGTTGGGAAATTTTTGTGAAATGGCAAAAGTCGACTATCCTTGAAACTTCAATTTTTGACAAAAGGACCCACTTTCTTCCACTTGATTCAGCCTTGTCATGCCACCCACGTGTCCCATGATCAATTTCAAGATTAAACGTTTATTTTTCTATTTTTATTTAATTTTATTTGATTTAATTCATTTTAAATCCATAAAATTCAAATAAAATCAAAAAAATTAATTAAATAACATCTTTTGATTTGAATGACTTTTATGTGTCATGAACAACCTACCAAATTCGTGCCAAGCTCAATTATGCATAGAATTTAATATTTGAACCAAACTTGGAATGTTTCTTTAATGGTGTTAAAGCAAAATCCAAAAACTTGAATACAATGGATCATTGGCTCATCATATCACTTAAATGCATTCCCATACATATGCAAAACCAAGACCTAATACATTACACGCACAAGCTGCTGCAGAAACGCCCAACGATATTCAAAAAAATCAAGCAAAAAAGTCAAAACTGGTCTTGATACTCCAGGTCTTTTCAAAGCGATTTAAGGACTCTAATACATTGCTAGCATTGCCAGGAACACATTTCAATTGAAAACAAGCCTCAAAGCTCAAGAACACGTGCTACACAGACCCACGGTTTGTCAATTTTTTTTATAATCTCATACATTGATTCATGCACATTTGATACGTTTTGTTGAGTGTTTTGTGTTCACAAGACCTATACGAAGCTAATGATGTGGTTCAATTGTCTTGAAACACCCTGAAACGCAAAACACCATTGTTACAATCTAGGGTTTTCAAAGCTCTCAATTGGGGCTTTACAGCATGAGAAAAATTGGACCACATAATGCATATGGTTGAATTCGTCAAGGCCAGACGAATTCAACCCAACCATCGCGCCCTTTTTATATTATGTGTAGATCTAATCGCTATTTTCTGCAGTTTCACTTTGTGGGAGTTAAAACCCCCCGCTAATTGCCTTTGTTTTTACAGGAAAAAGGTAGAAGATGAAGTACGTGGAAGAATGGGACTGGACAATTCAAAAAGTGGCGCGCTAATTTTCTTTTGTTCAGCATATAGCGTGTTTATTTCATATTATATTTGTTTATTGTTATTTTAACAAACGCAGCACAATGGCTCAGTGGTTGATGATGCGTCTGGCAATCGTTGGGACCTGGGTTCGATTCCCAGGTCCCCCAAATTCTTGTTATTATTTTGTTTAAAGTGATTTCATGCAGCATGTCCAAAAGCAGTCCCCCATGTGCCTCCAGTGTCCAAATGCCATGTGTCCACTATCACGAATCCAAAGGCCACAGAGTGCTGACCACCGTGCTCCCAGTCAAACCCATGTGCAGCCAATTCTCCAAGGTCAAATGTGGCTGAGTGTTGTTCAGGCCAAGGAACTGCCAGTGCACCTCCAGATCTGGCCCAAACCCCCTTGGGTTTGCATTTTTACCTTTTTTTATTTTTTTAATAGCTTCATTTATTTTATTGTTAACCAACAAATTAAATTAATTAACATTTTCATAATAAATTTATAAAACTAAAAAATGTGTAAATATTTTATTTTTATTTTATTCACTTAGTTTAATTATTTTTGTAAATAAATTCTAACATTAATTAACTTAGTTGTTTAATTAGGTTTAATTTTTATTTTTTCATAATAAATAAAAACAATTTAGAATTAGGCTTTTGCTAACTTTTAATTACTTTTTATTTTCTCTTTATTTCCATTAAGAACATAAAAATACAAAAAAAAAACATTTTTTTCTTTAATTAATTAATTAATTAGTTAATTAGGTTTAACGTTTAATTTAATTCTAAAAAGGGTCAAAACCCTAAGATGTTCCCGATTCAATTTTCTTTCGCGCTTTAATTTCTTTTGATTATATTTATGTATCTGTACAGAGTATGTAATAGTTAATTAGGATTTTATCGCCTTATTTAAATTCTCGCACTTTATTTTCAAAACGGGTTTTTGTTTTTGGCGATGTATATACCCGCGCCTTATAATAGCTAGATTTACATTTCTGCAATTTATTTTCCGCACTCCTAACTGTTAATATGCCTGCAAGAATGTATGACAAATAAAATCAATCTGTAGCTCACAAATAACATGCAAAGACAAACATTAACTGAAAAACAACACACAAAGCACATGCCACTCCTAGGGTACGCCTCACTGGTTGCCTCAAACGTGGTCATCAAGTATAGGGTGTCTTAGAGGTCGCCCTTTGTCTAAAGATCCAGTTGCCTCGAAACGGTTTCCTCGGATAAAAGGATCTAGGGCATTAGGGTTACTTCTAAGGTGCCCTACCATTGCTTAGGTGACCACACTGTCCCTACAATCGAATTGACCCGAACACCTCCAACGACGGTGCTACCTACCTCTCAATGGTGGGATAGCACTATCTAAAAGACTCTTACACAACCTAATTCCTTAGAGTAGGTAGATTCTCATGGGTACTTGCTCTTTCAAACAAACAAAAACAACTTTTCACACCTACACTTTCTAAAAGTTTTCAAACAAATTTTTCATACACTCTTGAGGACAGATACAAGAGTTACTTAGAAATTTTTCAAACGAAACTTTTTAGAAACCCACACACACTTGAAAAGCAAACAAATTTTGAAAACATAAGAGCAAGTACCTAAGAGCCCGTGGATAACCACGGATAGAAAGGGTGCTAACACCTTCCCTTTCTATAAATCTACCTCCCGAACCGAGAAACATTCTCGAAAAAGGAATTTTGCTGTGCTTTTGTCCTTTCCATGTTGGAGAACATAAAAGACGGTGGCGACTCTTGCTTACCGCGACATTTTGCGAACCAGCTTAAAAAACAGTCAGTTCTATTTCCACCGATCACAATCACCCTTAACATGTACAATGATAAAAATAACTGAAAACGACACACTCACACATGCGCACTCTTAGGGTACACCCCACTTGGTTGCCTTCGTACACGGTCATTGAGTATAGGTCACTTTAGAGGTCTCCCTCTTGTCTAAAAGATCATAGTCGCCTCGAAACGGTTGCCTCAGACATTGTTGCCTCAAACAAATGATCTAAGACATTAGGGTTACCGCTAAGGCGTCCTAACATTGCTTTGGTGACCGTAAGTCCCTCATTCGAACTTAAACTCCAACGACGATGCTACCTACTCGTCAATAGTGGGATAACATTGTCTAAAGGAAATTAGCATAGAACGATTCCTTTTTCGAGTAGGTAGATGGTTCTTAGGTACTTGCTCTTTCAAAAAAACAAAACTTTTCACACTTACACTCCTTTTCGAACAAAGTTTTCAAAACACTTCATTACACTCTTGAGGATAGAAGCAAGAGTTAAATCGAAGTTTTA
This sequence comes from Vicia faba, assembly GCA_948472305.1. Classification (NCBI taxonomy): domain Eukaryota; kingdom Viridiplantae; phylum Streptophyta; class Magnoliopsida; order Fabales; family Fabaceae; genus Vicia; species Vicia faba. The sequence continues at coordinate 333,902,376 of OX451739.1, read as the reverse complement.
AAACAAAAACTTTTTCAAACCCACAAGCACAAAGAAAGCAATTTTTGAAAACAATTGAGCAAGTACCTAAGAGCCCGTGAATAACCACAGATAGAAAGGGTGTTAATACCTTCCCTTTCTATAATCTACCCCCCGTACTCAAAAATATCTCGAAAAAGGAATTTTTCTGTGCTTTTTTCCTTTCCTTGTTGGCTAAAATAAAAGTCGGTGGCGACTCTTGCTTACCGCAACATTTTGCAAACACTAACGCAAAACGCAAACCAGCATTCCAAAAAAAAACAGTCAGTTCTTCTCACCGTATCACAGAACTGGCGACTCTGCTGGGGACGCTTATAAGTGGGGTGTACCTTAGGAATAGTTCATAATGTTTTCAATTGTTTGATTTGTATGCTTTATATTTGTGGGCTTGTATCGGAGTTACTATAGATCCTAACCTGGATCTGGGGGATACCCTTTAGGTAAGTAGCAATAAACTGTGAGGGAATTGTACGGCGTAGACTGATACGGTTGAAGCAGTAGCTACGTTGGTGTGGCACTTTAGTATGTACCGATATCCCTTGTGGCGCAACGAGGAGAATATGGGTCTGCTAAGGGGTCATTAAGCATCAACTGACCTTAGAACCTTTAAATTGACCAACTTGGCCATATAACGGTAGCAGTATGCTACACTCATTGAGACTAAACTCTCGTGATGATTTCGGTCGTAAGAAAAGGTTGCTAAACTGGAATTATGACCGGTCGAGGGTAGTCAGTAATATTGAGATCCTCTAGAACCCGGTTACTATTTTTAGGACAGGTTTGAACCAACTGAATTGAAAGAGGGTAGTACCTAGACTCCTTGCCAGTCTGAAATCTAAGGGCTCTGTGTGTGACTTGTGTGCCCTTACCATGTTTTCTATTTGTGGATACTTGTGGTGTGTTTTCTATCATGACATTATGACATCATGACATTGCATGCATCTTGCATTGGACTAACCCATTTCAAAGACAAAGGGGATTCATCTTTATTCTGTTTTGTAGGTCATGGCACCCATGCGTAGAAACACCATTCGGATCAACTTTGTTCAGATTCCCAATCAGCTTAAGGAATTGGTTGCAAAGTGTGATACGGTGGGAGAGAACTGACTGTTTTTGGAATGCTGGTTCGTGTTTTGCATTTGTTTTCGCAAAATGTCGCAGTAAGCAAGAGTCGCCACCGTCTTTTATTTTATCCAACAAGGAAAGGAAAAAAGCACAGAAAAATTCCTTTTTCGAGATGTTTCTCGGGTCTGGGGGGTAGATTACAGAAAGGGAAGGTGTTAGCACCCTTTCTATCCATGGTTATCCATGGGCTCTTAGGTACTTGCTCAAAGTGTTTTTAAAATTTGTTTTTCTTTGTGTTTGTGGGTTTGAAAGAAGTTTTTGTTTGAAAGGTGTAAGTGCGAAAAGTTTTGTTTTGTTTTAGAAAGAGCAAGTACTTAAGAACCATCTACCTACTCGAAAAAGGAATCAATCTGTGCTAATGTCATTTAGACAATGCTATCCCACTATTGATGAGTAGGTAGCACCATCGTTGGAGTTTTAAGGGTCAATTCGATTAAGGGACGTGTGGTCACTAAAGAAATGTTAGGACGCCTTAGCGGTAACCCTAATGTCTTAGATCATTTTTCCGAGGCAACCGTTTCGAGGCAACTATGATCTTTGGACAAGAGGGCGACCTCTAAAACTTCCTATACTCAATGACCACGTTCGAAGGCAACCAAGTGAGGTGTACCCTAAGAGTGCGCATGTGCGAGTGTGTTGTTTCAGTTAATTTTATCTTTGTACATGTCAATGGTTATCTATGTTGATTTTAGGTTCATACATTTGATCTTGTCATGCATTCCCTATTACCAAACATCTAACAGTTTATAAGTTGCGGAAATTAAATTGCGAAAATTAAATCTAACTATTACAAGGTGTCGGGTATTTACATCGCCAAAAGCAACCCTTGAATTTAAAATGCGGAAAATAAATAAAGCGATAAATAAATTAAAGGTTCTATTAAACTATTACATCCCGGGAAACAGATACATCAATATGGCAAAATAGATCGCGTGCGAAAAGTTAAATCGGATGCGAAATTTTTAGGGTTTTGACCCTTTTATTTGAAAGAAAGTATTTTTGTTATTTTTGAATTAATGGAAGCAATTAAATTAGGTTAACAATTAAATAAATAGATTAATTAATTAATTAAAATATTTTTGGGTTTTTGAGTATTTAAAGGAATAAAAATCAATCAATCAATGTTAATAAAACCTATTTATCTAAATCAATTTTAATTATTGCAAAAATATTAAAAAGTTATCCTCTAATTAAACTAAATTAATTAAGTTAGTATTTATTTACAAAAATAAAATGTTGAATTTAATTTTAATAAACAAAATATATTTTTGTGTTTTTGATTTTATTAAGAAAAAGATTAATTGGTTAATTGAACAATAAAAATAATTAATCAAATAAGTAAATAAAATAAAAGATAGAAATAACCAAATGGGGGGTGTTGGGCCTAGATTGGAGGTGAGACTGGAAATTCAGAGGCCCATTTATGCATGCCTCGTTTGACTTTGTTGATTCCTCACGCATGCGCTGACTTGATCCCATCATAGCCATTCATTCTGGGCCACTAGATCTGGCCTGGGGCCATCTGGCAGATGATCTGGTGATGATGTATGATGTGCTACGCCTTGGATGTTGCATGGAATAAACTGAAGAAAAATAATACAAATGCATTGGGGGACCTGGGACTCGAACCCAGGTCCCATGAGTCACTGAACAACGCGCTTACCACCACACCACTGCCTTTCAATCATTAGTGGATTAGATAGAAATTATTATATGGGAAACAAATAAAATGCCAGAATTAAAAAATAAAAAGCGCGAAAGTTTGAATGGTGCAATAGGATGGGGACACGTCTTCGTCCCTGTCCTCAGATTTACACAGAGGTTACCTGCGGATTTAAATCCACAGCAGAAGGCATAGGTCCAATCCAAAATCCATCTCAGGCCATAAAAATGGAAGGTGATACCATGGATGAACTCGTCTCGTTCCCCTGAGGAAGATAGTACCCTTCTCACAAGCCAATTGTCCCTGTAATGGAAAGCCCTAAAAAAACCCTAAAAAACCTTTCAATGGTGTTTTGGATTATAGGTCAGATAAATACAATCAAATAATATAGAAAGCATGGAAATTATTTGGTGATTGCAAATATGCCATTAGTTTCTTGTAATGATGCGTAAATCTTGAAACACGAAAGCAAGTTCAGAGGGAAGTCGTATGTCACTTACAGTGCGTTTGAGGAGGTGACTGACCTTGCTTTTGATTGCTACAGACTCAGTGGATGTCCAGCAATTGATTGACGTTGAGTTTTGGTTCTGAATTGGCCTCTAGATGTGATTTCAGTTTCAAGCTTTTTTGACAATTTTCCAAGTTTTGTTCTTCTGATTTTGCAGCCTCTAGGTATCCAATTCGTGCCTCCTGCCTTGTATATGTATAATGCATTGTATTAGGTCAAGTTTTGGACTTTGAATCTTTGTAAATCAATGCTTGAAGATATGGCTTGATCCTCCATTAAAATCTTTCCAATTTTGTCCAAAAATCTAATATTTGTTCATGATATGGTGAGATGCGAGTGTGATCGGTGGATCTGGAACTGACTGTTTTAAAGCTGGTTCGCAAAATGTCGCGGTAAGCAAGAGTCGCCACCGTCTTTTATTTTCTCCAAATGGAAAGGACAAAAGCACAGAAAAATTCCTTATAGAGATTGCTCTCGGTTCGGGAGGTAGGTTATAGAAAGGGAAGGTGTTAGCACCCTTTCTATCCATGGTTATCCATGGGCTCTTAGATACTTGCTCATTGTGTTTTCAAAATTGTTTGTTTGCTTTTCAACTGTGGGTTTTAAAAAAGTTTCTTTGAAAATTCCAGTTCGACTCTTGTATCGGTCCTCAAGAGTGTTTGAAAAATTGCTTTCGAAAGCTTTTTGAAAATGTGTTGGTGTGAAAAGTATTTTTTGATTTGTTTTGAAATTAGAGCAAGTATCTAGAGTCGTCTACCTACCCTAAGGAATTCGTCTGTGTAGATGTCCTTTAAAGTAGTGCCATCCCACCATTGAGAGGTAGGTAGCACCACCGTTGGAGGTGTTCGGGTCAATTCGAGGTTCGGGACATGGTGATCACCAGAGCAATGGGAAGACACCTTAGAAGCTACCCTCATGCCAGGTTCCCGGATCATGAGGACTTACTAAGACATCCTCTACTCGACGATCACCTTTCGAGGCAAGGCAACAGTGAGGCGTACCCTAGGGGTGGTGTGTGATTTGTGTGTCGTTTTCATTTTTTTTTTGTCTTTTGTCATGTTATTGGTGATCTACGCTTGTTTTTATTTTTATCCATACATTCTTTCATGCCTTGATTAACAGTTAAAAATATTGCGAGAAATAAAAATTCTAAGCTATTACAAACGGCGCGGGTCCACATCGCCAAAATTAACCAGGACCCGATTTGACAGAAAAATAAAGAAAGTAAAGAAAAGTGCGAGAAAATTAAAAGGTTACATGGCCTTGGGAGAGGTACATGAATATTTAAACGAAATAAAATAAATACGCGAATTAAATGAAAATTAAAACGAAACGAGGGCGTTGGACCCTTTTTGCAAAATTAAAATTACATGGAATTAATTAATTAAGAAAAAGAAAGAACTTGTTTTTTGGTATTTTTTAGTATTCTAGGATTTAATATGAAAAAAGAATTAATTAAAATTAAATACTAACCCTAATTCTAATGGCTTTTAATTTATTAAGAAAACATTGAATTTTAACCTAAATTAACCCTAATTTTTATATACAAATTTAATTACAAAAATAGATATTTAATTATTTAATTATTATGGAAGAAAAAATAAAAAGGATGAAAAATTATTAATTAAACCCTAATTCTACATTTTTTAGATTTTTTATTAAAAGTATTAAAATTAAACCTAATTTATACTAAATTTAATTATATGCATTTATTTATGAAAATACTAAAAATAAAATATTTATTGTTTTTTCTCTTTTTCTAATTTTTATGATTTTTTATATTTTATGAAATTAATAAATTAATTAAAACAATAATTTAAAAGGAAATAGAAAATAATAATATGGCAAACCTAGGGGGGTTGTAGTCCCCAACATGGAGGTGAAGCCCAAGCATTCTGGCCCATTTAGCATGGTCCGTTTGACTTTTCCAGGCAACGTGCTGGCATGTTGACTCATGTCCACGCTGTTCTCTAACTCTCAGCCTTGTGATTGATCTTGAGGTGGACGTGGGCGCTTGATTAGGAAGACGTATGGTGCGCTTCAACCTGGGCACTACACGTGATTGTTAATTGAAAAAAAACAAATGGAAAGAGTGAAGACCTGGGGCTCGAACCCAGGTCATGTACTTTACCAATCCTTATGCTTGCCAGTGGAGCCAGATGCGCGTGTTGTATATTAAATAAACTAAGAATAATATAATAAGAAGACAATGGTTAGTGAAAACCAGCGCGCGAAATTCAAAAGAGCCAATCATGGCTAGCCACCACATCATCTTCTTCATGGACTTTGTTTTTCCTGAAATACACAAAACATTGGCAACGGTTTTCACGCGTTGCCTAAGACACCATACAAGAAAATAGCGATTAGCCATGGAACGCTCATAAATTGGGCGCGACACATGGATTCTCTTCGTCCAGCCGCGCTCGTTTCAATGGTCAAGGTCCCAAGTCTCAATTTTTCCTTATTTGAAAAACCCTAATCCAAGGTCCTGTAAACCCTAGAAATTAACAATGGTGAAATCGTACACAATGCATAATACTTCAATCAAATCACATGGTTAGCTTTAGAATCACACAAGGAACATGAATCAAACATTAAAAAAGGCTAAATGCATATGAATTGGAATGCACGATTATGAAAAAAAAAGTGAGAAAAGTTAGCTTATGTACAACGATTCAAGAGGTTATGTTTGATGTTTTTTATTGGGAATCGTTCAGTGAAGCTTCAACAAGCTAATGAAACAAAAATCGTGCCTTGAATCGCCCTAGAATGTGGTTTTCAGAATTGAGTTTCTTGCAAAAAATTTCAAGTTTTATGAATGGTCTCTAGCGCAGCTTGATGGTCCTTTTTGATTAGGTTTTCGTTCTATGCTTATGTATGAATCAATTAGGTCAAGAAAAACAAAACAAATCAATTGCATTCATGGTTTTGAGATTTGATTTTCAATCATATTTTTTCCAATCTTTTTCATGCAATTTTGTACCAATCATGATCCAATCAATCCAAATCTTTCCATATTGAATTATTCACGAATTATTGAGTAGATTACATGTGCAAAAAGATTTGTTAGGTTAAGTTAAATATTTTTCATATATTTAATTGATTTAAATGAATTATTATAAATAAAAATTCAAATAAATAAATAAAAAATGAAGAAATACTTCCCTTTGGGCCAAGTGGTCGTGCACATGCTTGGAATGATGAATTGTGGAAGAAAAATGGGCCCATTAGCAATTTTAGGTCATTTGAATCAATGTTAACTTTTCAAAATATCCAAAATTTTCCCAACTTCCACAAGGCATAACTTGCTCAATTTTTAAGCTTTGCTCATGTTCTTGGACATTTTGAAAAGGTCTTTGAGTCCTCTAACCAATGTATTTGGTCCCATGTCATTTTGATTTACCAATCTCAAGTTATGGCATTTGACTTAAAGTCCCTTTTTGTTGACTTTTGAAAATGACCTATAATGTTGAAATTGATAACTTTTTGTGGGAGCATTTATTGGACTTGAAGTATGAAGATGAGTTGTAGGAAATGTCTTTCTATTCAAAATGAGCTTTGGATGGAATTTTTCTGATAATCCATGTGAAAGTTATGCCCTGGTCAATTTACAGTTGACTTTTTCAACTGTCCAAATAAGGAAACTTTTGCATCTTGATGATTTTTGAGCCAAGCTTTGAGAATCATGATCAATCTTTGATCAAATGATGTTTATGGCTTCAAAATGACATGTTGACCAAAAATTTGAACTTTTGACTGTCAAATGACCATTTTGCCCCTACAGTTGACTGTAGTGCAATTTAGGGTTTTGACTGTGCAGTTTTGAGCTGAATGTCTTGAAACTTGGTATGAGGATGCTTGACCATATTTGTAGGCATGTGAGACTTGATTGGACCTTTGGAAACTTCATTTTCTTGATCAGAACACAAACCTTAATTTTGACTGCTTAAGAGGCCTTTGCACTGTGCAACCCTTGGGGAATTTTGAAGCTTTGATTTGGCAAATTTTTGAAGAATATGGGAGGGAAAATTTTGGGGTACAACAGTTGCCCATGTTCAATCCTCTTAGACCTGAGGATGCAGATTGGCTGACGTGCCTTTCGTAATCCGAGGGTAGAAGATGATTGAACACTAGAGTGCCCAGAAATTTGCGCTCACATAGTAGCAGTGTGATGGAAATGGGCTTATAGATGCCATTTGGAGATTGATGGGGGATGATGGGCTTATAGATGCCATCTGGACGTTGATCGCATAAGAGATTCCTTAGCGAGAACTTGCGTACCTGCAAAACAGAAAAATGAGTACCTGACATGTTGCAGGAGCTGTTTTCAGATGCTTGGTATAGATGTGTCCTGACTGGTTACAGGAGATGAGTCTGGAGCTTCACAAGATGATGAATGAACCAGGGATGGTTACTACCTTAGCATGAATGGTAAGAGAACCTTGGGTGACTTTAACTTCAACAACGCTCGTTGAGAAAATCTTGGTGGGAATTACCATCTTCGCAGTATCAGGAAGAGAACCAAAGGAAATTATAATCTGAAAGGGAATTACATCTCACGCACCGTCGGGGAGAGAACCAAAGGAAATTATAATCTGAAAGGGAATTACATCTCACGCACCGTCGGGGAGAGGACCATAGGAAATTATAACCTAAAAGGGAATTACATCTCACGCACCGTCGGGGAGAGGACCATAGGAAATTATAACCTAAAAGGGAATTACATCTCACGCACCGTCGGGGAGAGGACCATAGGAAATTATAACCTAAAAGGGAATTATATCTCACGCACCATCGGGGAGAGGACCATAGGAAATTATAACCTAAAAGGGAATTACATCTCACGCACCGTCGGGGAGAGGACCATAGGAAATTATAACCTAAAAGGGAATTACATCTCACGCACCGTCGGGGAGAGGACCATAGGAAATTATAACCTAAAAGGGAATTACATCTCACGCACCGTCGGGGAGAGGACCATAGGAAATTATAACCTAAAAGGGAATTACATCTCACGCACCGTCGGGGAGAGGACCATAGGAAATTATAACCTAAAAGAAAAACCTAAAATGGAATTATCATCTCACGCACCGTCGGGGAGAGAACCAATAGGAAATTATAATCTCAAAGAAAAACATGGAGAAAAACCTTTGATAACTTCTACTAAGTCTTCATCAGGAAAATCTGTTTGGGGTCGATTTAGCTGGACTAGAGAAGGCCTTGGACTGGATAAGAAATCTTTGGAGTCGATTAACTGAACCGGTCTAAGTCTTGAAATATGATGGAGAATTTAGCTGAATCTTTCCTGAAAGGTAAAAGTCAGTCATATGCAATGCATGATATGGATCAAGCAATGATGTTCTCAGCATAAATGAGATTTGTATGATATGATGCGTACATGCATGCTATAATGATGTATGTGATGTTTTATGAATGTGTTTTTCGTCTAGGAAAGTAAATCCTTGACGGGTGCCGGGAGGTCACTCCTGGGCTGATATTGAAGAGTAGATTTTGCTTCCGTTGGGGATGATAACTGCAAGAATACCGGTAGGAGAAGATGACTCCGTTGAGGAATAAACTTGGCGAATGGAAGATTCTGCGGGGGGGGGGGGGGGGGGGGGGGGGGGGGAAATACTCTAGCGACCATGCTGGGAAGTGATACTCTGTGGGGAGAGGGATGCTTTTGCTGAATTGTTGATAATAACTTGCTGAGGATATCTTTGCTGTATTGGAAGTTGTGATACGGTGGGAGAACTGACTTGGGTTTTGCGTTTGTATTCGCAAATGTTGCGGTTAGCAAGAGTCGCCACCGACTTTTTATTTTATCCTAAGGAAAGGTTAAAAAGCACAGCAAAAACCTTTTGAGATGTTTTCTTGGGTTCGGGGAGTAGATTATAGAAAGGGAAGGTATTAGCACCTTTTCTATCCGTGGTTATCCATGGGCTCTTAGTTACTTGCTTAGATCACTTGCCTTTTGCTTTCAATTGTTTGAAATGGTGCTTGAGTGTGAGTGGGTTTGAAAATATTTTGAAAAGAGGCCAATGTGGTGGCAACCTTTGTAATGATCCATGTGGGGATGTATACAAAGGTGTATGTCTTTTGAAAAAGGTTTTCATTTGTTTTTGAAAGTTATTTTGAAAGTGTAGTGTTGTGTGGTTTTGAAATTAGGCAAGTGTTTTGTTTTGCAAGTTTGATTCAAGTAACTAAGAGGTTATCTACTCCTAAATTTCTCAAAAGACTATTGCTATGTTTTAACCCTTTTAACAAGTTTGTTCCACCATTGTATTTGGTGGGCAATCTTGTGTTAGGATGTGAAAGGGACAGGCGCGGGTCATCGTTTAGACCATAATTGCAACGGCGTTGAATGTCTTTGGGCAATTTTCTTTAAGGGACTTGATCATTTGTTTTTGTTTGTTTTTGAAAAGTTTTATCGAGGGACTATGATCATTCAAATTGTTTGCTTTGCCCAAAGAAGTTCAACATACAATATGGCCCAATTATTTGAAGGCAACAAGTGGAATACCCTAGGGGGTGCAAGTGTGATTTGTGTGTCCATTTTCATGCTTGTTTATCTTGTATTAGGTCAAACTATTTTTTTTATCGTTTTTTCGCATACAGACCCTAATTCTAACATGTTATCATTAGAAAGCAATAAAGTGCGAAATTTAAATTACTAAGCTATTACAAAACCAAATATGGGAAGGGGGGTACAAATGTTCAAATGGGGATATTGACAAGAATTTAAATCTAAATTATTACATTGATTTGAATATTTGCAATATAAATAATGTACAAAAATTAAATAAGAATGCAAGATGCAAAAGAAATGTTTTGTATATGTATGAAAAAATATTATTTATGTAAAAGAGAAAAGAAAATAAAAATATATTATTTTTTTGAGTATTTTGAATTTAGGGCAAAAACCCTAATTTTAAAAGAAAAAAGGTATTATTATCTATTTTAATACAAATGTTTATTTATTATTTATAAAAATAAGATAAAATGAAGTATATTATAAAAAAAAGTATTTTTGCATCAAATATTAATAAAATGAAAAATTCAAGTATTTTTATATTTTATCTTAAATATATTAATAAACATATATATATATATATATATATATATATATATATATATATATATATATATATATATATATATATATATATATATATATATATATATATATATATATATATATATATATATATATATATATATATATATATATATATATATATATATATATATATATATATATATATATATATATATATATATATATATATATATATATATATATATATATATATATATATATATATATATATATATATATATATATATATATATATATATATATATATATATATATATATATATATATATATATATATATATATATATATATATTAAATCTTAAATATGCATTATACACAAAATAAATATTTATTTAACATTTTAATAAAATAAATAAAAAGAGTATTTTTTATGTGAAATATTTTCAGAAGGTAAATAAAAATAAAAAATGTATTTACATTATTTTTATATTTATTCTAATAATAGTATATATATATTTATGTATAAACAAAGAAATAAATCAAATAAATATGCCATAAATTCAAAAAAAGATGGAAAAAATATTTTTATGTTTTTTATATCATGAGAAAAAAATAAACAAAATCAACCAAAAAAGTAAAAGTCAAAAAGAGTCAAAAATGAAGCAAATGGGCTCAGGGGGTGTAAACATGGAAATAGGGTGTGAAAAGAAAATAAATCCAGGCCCAGCCCAGACCACTTCTTCTTCAACCTCTGTACAACATCCTTCAAGCAAAACACGCGTTTTTTATCTCTGGATTCCTGGACTTTCAAGCAAAACTCATAACATGAAAAGTGTAGAGCATTAAGAGACGGTTTCAACCATATAAAGAACTTGACCTATCTCTCTAAGATGAGGGAGAATTTCTCCTCCCCCAATTTCTGACCTAACTTTTCATCAATGTTCAGACATGAAATTCTCTAAGCACACGAAATATAAATGAAATCTAATCATATGAGCATGTTCAGGGCTATGATTGTGACATGTTTTCTTCAAAAACCTAAAGCTAACAATGCCTAATAAGGGAGATAGAACTCCATGAATATACCTGTTCAGTTGGAATCGAGCTTTGCAATGGAGGATGTTTCAGAGTGAAATGATGACTTGTGTAGCTTCCTTGAAGTGTAAGGATGCTTTTCCAAGTCCTACTTTGTCTTGAAACTCCCTGAATCGAGCTAGTGAACTCCAACTGCAAAACAGAAATTTAAAAATGGTGAAGTGGCTTGGAGGTGTTACAGGTCAGGTTTCAGGACAGGGTTAGCTTGCATATGTTGTAAGGAAGGTAGAGGAACAAGTTTGGACAAGAATGCTCGAAGGGATTGAGAGATAGCACTCAATCTGCAGGGCTTGCTCTGTTTGTGCAGTTTTGTGGTGTTTCTGAGATGGAGAGTGCTTGAGAGGAAAATGGCTCGTGCAAAAGCTTGGTTGGGTAGTTTGGAATGTGTTTGATAGCTTTTGTGTTGTGTTCCTATGCTGAAGAGAGAGTTGTGATAAGTTATGCAATGTTACTTGAAAATGAAGCAAGCAATGGTCACTTTGTGTTTTAGGTCAGTAGGGGCCTCTAATCCTGCTGCATAAGCCTCTCTTGATCAGAGCAATTTGCCCATAATCTTGTGCCAAAAGGATTTTGCTTGTACCTTCTTGGATTTCAATTTGACATAAAGTTAATCTTTTTCAAAAATAGAAAGTTCACTTTATCTAGTTTAGGATTAATCCACTATGCAATGTTAGAACACAAAGAACATGGTCTTAACACATTGAATATGCATTAAATTATTGAGTATGGAATGGTTCAAGGACCTGTAATCAAGCATAAAGCAAGCTAAGTTCAGATTTGCAAAGTTATGAACATGTTTTGATGAAGAACAAAAGTGAATTTTTGCCAACTTGTGAAATTCGAATCTCTCAAGTTATGAAGTTGTTTGATGAGTTCTTGGATATTTTGGAAAGCTTGGAATGTGTACTACAATCCATTTTTGAAATGAAAATCAAAATTCCAAGTGGAAGGGTATGAAAAGTGGCCTTGAAGTGGGGTAGAAAACCTTGTCAAAATAGGTTAAAATTTCACTAAGTTAAAAATGGTTTAGTGCCCTTATTCAAAAAATTGTAACTTGAGATACAAGCTTCAAATGAGAAAATTTGGTGAATCAAAGTTGTAGATTATGCAACAAGCTACAACTTTCATGTTTTGACTTTTGTTTGAATCCAAATGGATCTTGGTGAAAAGGTGGGGCAAAGTTGGGAAAAAATTAGGGTTTTTCATAACTTAGAAAAATTCTAAGCTATGAAAAATTCCATTTTCAAACCCTAATTTGCATTTTGTGATTTCTTGGTGAACAAGTTTCATGATTTGGCAAGTTTTGATGAAAAATGAATCTTGACTCTTGATTTTGACCAAAAAGTCAAAGTTTGACTTTTCAGTGTACAGTCAAAATTGATCAATTGACTGGGAAATTCAACTGTCAATCCTGTGTACTTGGGATCTTTTGAGTTTGATGAACATGTCAAGATAATTACATGGGGTCCTTGAGTCCATATGTGAGCTTGGTTTGCCATTGGCTAGGTCAAACAGTCAAAAATTGCCTTTGTGCAGTCAAAACCCTAAAAATGACCATTTTGCCCTTTTGGTGATCTGATCAAATTTCTTGTGGAACTGTGATCCAAACTTGATCAAATGGTTCATGTGAGTTCATAATGTTGATGTGGATCAAATTTCATGAGATTTGACTGTCAATTGGCCACAGTTGACTTTTTCCCCAATACAGCTGATTTCTAGGTCAACTGTCCAATTGACTGGGCAAAACTTGGAATCAAGACTTGAAACTTGGTATAGGTAAGCTTGGGAGTCCAATATGAAGCATGAAAGTCATCTTAGGCCTTTTAGGTCAAAACATCCTTGGGCAAACACAAACCCTAATTTGAGTCCACAGTGCAAGGAGAAGTCTTGAGCAGAGGAAACCCTAATTGGATCTTGATCTTCAAAGGTCTTGTGATGAGAAATGTTGAGGAAATGGGAGGGCAAATTTTGGGGTACAACAGTTGCCCCTGTTCAATCTTCTTGAACTTGAAGAGTTAGGTTGGCAAGTTTGCCTTTCGCGACTCGAGGGTAAAAGAAGATTGGACACTAGAGTGCCCGGAAATTTGCACTCGCATGTTGAGGTATCAGCAATGTGATGTCAGGAATGGACTTATAGATGCCATTTGGAGAGGTGGTGGATAGGGAGATGGGCTTATAGATGCCATCTGGAGACGTGACAGAACCTTGTCGGGAATGGGCTTATAGATGCCATTTGGAAGTGTCGATCGCCTAAGAGATTCCTTAGCGAGAACTTGTGTATTTGAGAAAGACGGATGTTTTCCTGGCTTGTTACAGGGGTTTGATCCTTAGTCTCCTTATGTAGATATGCCCTGGCTGGATACAGGTATTGAGTCTACAATTGGTTGTTCACAGATATGCCCTGGCTGGATACAGGAGTCGAATCTGGAAATAGTCGTTAATAGATGTGCCCTGGCTGGATACAGGAATCGAATCTTCGAACTCTTCAGACGTGCCCTGGCTAGATACAGGAATCGAGTCTAGAAACGTGGTCAACAGATATGCCCTGGCTGGATACAGGAGTCGAATCTGGAAATGTTGTAGTTGATAGATGTGCCCTGGCTGGATACAGGAATCGAATCTTCGAACTCTTCAGACGTGCCCTGGCTAGATACAGGAATCGAGTCTGGAAACTGATCACTCTCAGATGTGCCCTGGCTAGATATAGGTATCGGATCTGGAATTGCGACAGTTGACGGTAATTGTTTTTGGGATTGTCTTTTTCCTGAAAAGGCAAAACGTAAGTTGTATGCAATGTCATGATGTATGACATGCATGATATCATGATGTTCAACATGAGATGTTGTATGCGTTTCACCATGTATGTAAGCAAGATGTATGAAAATGTGAAATGTTTATGGATGTAATTTCGCCTTAGGAAAATAAATCCTTGACGATCGGCCGGAGAATTGCTCTGTGGAAGAGATACTTGGCCGAAGTTTTGATGCGAGGCCTGTTGAGGACTCTAATGATGGATTCCGCTGGGGATAATAACGATATACTCCGCTGGGGATTGGAGGAACTTTGCCGAGGGCGGTCTTCCGTGGTTTTTAGCTGAGGATAACCCAGTTATAAGTCCTTGTGAGGAAATAACTCTAAATAAAACTCGGGAGAGACGTCCGTGCTACGCAGGGGATAAGCTTCCAGAATTTACTGGGGATGAGTTTTAAGACCTGCCGGGGAATGTTGTGTCCTTTTAGGATCAACGGGGAACCAACTCTGCTTGGGGAAAGTATTGCTGAACCTGATTTACTCTGCGGGGAGCTGAGATGATCTGGCCACATTCTTCAGTTGAAACTACCTTGGTGCCTTGGCGGACAAAACAACCAGACTGCATTAGACAACTTCAATTGCCCCTGTCTCTGATGTCACCTGTAATAAATCTCTTGTTTCATATGCAAATATTTATGAATCAGCAATTTAATGTCAAATGCATATATCAAAAATGAACATTGGACGTTCTTCGCAAGACAAAACAGAAAAGGAAAACAATGGTAATTTGTATGGACAAGTGAATTTGTATTGATTTAAACTTTGCCTGTGAATAGGCGTTTTTGTACAAGAGGCCGACATCCTAGTAAGAGGGTGCCGCCAAATAATATAAAGTTTACAATTTGAAAAAGGAAACAAAACAGCTATGTGAACAATCCCACTGGGTTCCAACTCTGCTATCGCCTTTATGTCTTCGAACGTCTCATCGCCTTGCCGCCTAATTGAAGATGAAGCTGATTGGTCGATGCCGAAATCTTGAGCCAGATAGTTGATGCCGAATTCTGGATGCGAAGTGATCCAATGAGACATAATGTTACGCTTTTATCCCTAACTTTTTCCTGGACCGCCCTTTCGGGTTTTCAGTCCACCGGGATACCCATTTTTGCCCAAGCCGCCTTTTCAGGTTTTCGACTTGCCGGGTGTACATATTTTTTTATTCATTTCATCCCTTACTTTTGCCCGAACCCTTTTGGTTCGCCGGGAAGCCCTTATTTTTGCCTAGGTATGTCAACCTAGCGGGTCTTTTATTTATGCGTAGTATTTTTTCACTATGTCTGCATTGGCGGGGTGAGGAAGGTCGTCACCATCCATGGTGGTTAGGATCATGGCTCCTCCTGAGAACACACGTTTAACCACAAATGGCCCTTCGTATGTAGGGGTCCATTTGCCCCGGGGATCACTTTGAGGAAGGATGATGCGTTTGATTACCAGGTCCCCAACTTGATATTCCTGCGGTCTGACTTTCTTGTTAAATGCCCTGATCATTCGTTTCTGATACGTTTGACCATGACAGATAGCAGTGAGCCTCTTTTCGTCAATCAGATTTAATTGATCAAGTCGAGCCTGGATCCAATCATCTTCATTCAAGTCTGCATCCTTCATTATCCGGAGAGAGGGTATCTGGATTTCAATTGGCAAGACTACTTCCATGCCATAGACCAAGGAGAAGGGAGTTGCCCCGGTTGACGTCCTTGCTGAGGTGCGGTACCCATGAAGAGCGAACGGTAACATCTCGTGCCAATCTTTATATGTCACTGTCATCTTCTGCACAATTTTCTTGATATTTTTATTGGCTGCTTCTACAGCCCCGTTCATCTTCGGCCGGTAGGGAGAAGAATTGTGGTGCTGTATCTTGAATTGTTCACAGAGTTCAGTGATCATTTTGTTATTGAGATTGGTACCATTGTCCGTAATGATTCTTTCTGGGACGCCGTACCGACAGATCAGATTATGCCGGATGAAACGTGCCACGACACTCTTGGTTACTGTGGCGTAGGAAGCTGCCTCAACCCATTTTGTGAAGTAATCGATCGCCACCAAGATGAAGCGATGCCCATTGGATGCTGTCGGTCGGATCTCACCAATCATATCGATGCCCCACATTGCGAAAGGCCAAGGTGCCGTTAGGACATTCAAAGGAACCGGAGGGATATGCACCTTGTCAGCATAGATCTGGCATTTATGACAAGTTTGGGAGTGTTGGTAACAATCGGCTTCCATTGTGGACCAGAAATATCCTGCCCGAAGGATTTTCTTAGCCATGGTGTGTCCACTGGAATGTGTTCCAAATGTACTTTCATGCAGTTCCATCATGATTTTCTCCGCTTCAGCCTTATCCACACAACGTAGCAGAGTCGAATCATGATTCCGTTTGTAGAGAATGCCGTTGCTGAGGAAGAATTTTGCAGCAAACCTCCTCATGAACTTCTTATCATTGACAGATGCCCCTTCAGGGTATTCCTGAGCTTCCAAGTACCTCTTCACCTCATGATACCAGGGTTTCTCAGTGACCTTCTCAACCTCGAGCTCGCAGCAGTATGCCGGTTCATCCAACTTCCAGATTATGATTCGGGGAGCCTCATTGTCCCATTTAACTTTGAACATTGAAGACATCGTGGCTAGTGCGTCCGCTAGCTGATTCTCCTCTCTGGGGAAATGCTCAAAAGTTATCTCTTCAAAGTGGGGAAGCAAGGTCAACACATACTCCTTGTAAGGAATAAGATTCGGGTGTTTCGTATCCCACTCGCCTTTGATCTGATTGATCACGAGAGCGGAATCTCCGAAAACACTTAGAAATTTGATCCTTAAGTCGATTGCAGCTTGTAAACCCATGATACATGCCTCATATTCTGCCATATTGTTGGTGCAGTTGAAACATAATCGGGCGGTGAGGGGAGTATGAGTTCCCTTGGGAGATATGATTACAGCGCCGACGCCGTTACCCAAAGCATTGGAGGCTCCATCAAAATGCATGGACCATCGGGATCCTTCCTCAGGTCCTTCATCCGGTCCAGGTACTTCACAGTCAGTTACCACCATGATGTCTTCGTCCGGAAAATCAAAGTTCAATGATTGGTAATCGTCCACAGGTTGGTGTGCCAAATGATCTGCCAGTACACTTCCCTTAATTGCTTTCTGAGTTGTATACTGGATGTCATATTCTGTCAAGATCATTTGCCATCTCGCTATTCTTCCAGACAGAGCGGGCTTTTCAAATATGTACTTGATGGGATCCATCTTTGAAATCAATAAAGTAGTGTGGTTCAGCATATACTGTCTCAGCCGGCGAGCAGCCCATACAAGAGCGCATCAAGTTTTCTCAAGCAGTGAGTAACGAGACTCACAGTCGGTAAACTTTTTGCTCAAGTAATAAATAGCGTGCTCTTTTCGGCCAGACTCGTCATGCTGCCCCAGCACACACCCCATTGAATTGTCAAGTACTGTCAAGTATAGTATCAGAGGTCTTCCTTCCACCGGTGGCATAAGAATGGGTGGCTCTTGGAGATATTCCTTTATCCTTTCAAAGGCGGCCTGACATTCATCATTCCAGCGTACTACTTGATCTTTCTTCAGTAATTTGAAGATTGGCTCACAAGTAGCAGTCAGATGTGAGATGAATCGGGCAATGTAATTCAGTCGTCCTAGGAAACCTCTGACTTCTTTCTCTGTTTTTGGAGTCGGCATCTCTTGTATGGCTTTTACCTTGGCAGGGTCCACCTGAATACCTTTATCACTTACAATGAAACCTAGCAATTTTCCGGATCTTACCCCAAAGGTGCATTTGTTGGGATTCAACCTCAGCTTGTATAACTTGAGTCGGTCAAACAACTTCCTCAGATGGTCAAGGTGCTCCTCCTCAGTTTGAGACCTTGCAATCATGTCATCCACGTATACCTCAATCTCATGATGGATCATATCATGAAATAAAGCAACCATGGCACGTTGATAGGTTGCCCCAGCATTTTTCAATCCGAATGGCATGACCTTATAACAGAAGGTGCCCCACTGAGTCACAAATGTAGTCTTCTCCATATCTTCTGGAGCCATCTTGATCTGATTATACCCTGAAAAACCATCCATGAAGGAGAACACCTTGTGTTGAGCTGTATTGTCAACAAGGACATCAATGTGAGGTAGGGGGAAGTCATCCTTGGGGCTGGCCCTGTTCAGATCCCTGTAGTCAACGCACATTCTGACTTTACCGTCCTTCTTCGGCACTGGCACCACATTGGCAACCCACTGAGGGTAAGAAGTCACTGCGAGGAACCCGGCATCAAACTGCTTCATAACCTCGGCCTTGATCTTTTCAGACATCTCTGGATGCATCCGTCGGACTTTTTGCTTTACCGGAGGGCAATCTTCCTTGGTTGGCAGGTGGTGAACCACAATGTCGGCATCCAAACCAGGCATATCTTCATAGGACCAAGCAAAAATCTCCATGTAGTCTCGTAGCATCTGGATCAATCGTTGCTTCACGCTGAGCTCTAAATTGGCACCAATCTTGACCTCTTTCCTATCCGTCTCAGTACCCAGGTTAATTGTCTCTACCAGCTCTTCATGTGGTTGAATAGCTCTCTCTTCCTGGAGTAGCAGTCTTGCGAGTTCACCAGGCATTTCGCAATCATCTTCACCTTCGTCTTCGGCCAAGTTGATCGGATTTTCGAAGTCATAACTGGCGGTAGCAGAGCCGTTACCAGTAAGATCCAGAGTGGATTGAAACCTGTATAAGTGAGTGTGTGTAAATATAGCTGTTTTGCAATATATATAACACAAAGGAAAAAGAGCACAAGATTTGAAATGCAACAAACATCCAATGTTTTGATTGATGATATATGAAATGTCATACAAAAAGCCCTCACAAATGGAGCTACGATGCCCCGGGTAGGACACCGAGCCAACAAAGTTTTAACATATTGTTTGTTACAAATTGGAAATCAAAAGAAATTAATTACTGCGTGACAAATGTGATAGGGGTAAAATCCTTTGTCGTCCAGTTGCTTGGTCCGTTACAGTTAGTCGGGTAGATCCAACTGTCAAACTCTGCTTCCTCCACATCCTCCTCGATAGCATTCACCCTTGAGCTGGAGATAAACACCGGAGCCTTTCTGATCTTCTCTTTGCGCATAGCCTTCTGAGCCTCTGCAGTAAAGCCTAGCCCAAACTTGTCGTTCTTCTGAGTGAAGTCAGGAAGCTGACCCCAGCTTGCACAATTGCCTTTCTGAACCACAGCCCGGGCATCCCTTAGGGAAGCCATCTTCAAGAAAACATTCTCTTCAACTGTTGTCTCTGCAGCTGCTGAAATTGGATGTACCTCCTCGAAATCCTGAAAGGGGGTTTCAATAAACTCCCCGTCCATCTCAATGTATCTGAAAGAATTCAAATGGCTCACCATATACTCCTCTTCTCCTTGCACAGTGACGGTCTTCCCCCTGACGGGATACTTCAGCTTCTGGTGCAAGGTGGAGGTCACTGCCCCAGCTTTATGGATCCAAGGTCGACCCAGTAGACAAGAGTACGATGGACGTATATCCATCACATAAAAGGTAGAGTCAAACACTTGAGAGCCCACACGAATAGGGATGTTAACCTCTCCATGAACCATCCTTTTAGAACCGTCAAAGGCCCTGACGATGATATTGCTGGGCTTCAATTCCAGGCCTTCATAATCCAGACGGTCTAAAGCCTTTTTCGGTAGGACATTCAAAGAAGAACCAGTATCCACCAATACATGCGCCAGAGTAGTGCCCCTGCATTCGATAGAGACATGCAGGGCATCATTGTGGTCTCTTCCCTTCGTAGTCAGGTCAGCATCTGAGAAACCCAAGCCATTGTCTGCTGTTAGATTTGCTATGCAATCAGTGAACTGGACCGCAGACGTCTCCTGCGGCACATGGGCCGTTTTGAGAAAAGAGATCAAGGCCTTAGCATGGGCCTCAGAGCATAGCAATAAGGAGAGCAGGGAGATCTTGGAGGGCGTATGCCCCAGCTGCTCGACAACATTGAAATCACTTTTCTTTATTATTTTCAGAATCTCCTCCATTTCTTGTCGGGAGGCCTCAGCATTTATGGGTATTGGTGCCTCCATCCGGGCAGGCTCTTCTTCAATCCCTTTGCCCCGAGCATTTGATGACTCAGCAGCAGGGGAAACAATTTGATCAGCAACAGGAACAGGTAAACTTGTAGGTTTTATAAGGAGGGGTTTTCGAATAGCGGGCGGTGCAATGTCAGGCGAGAAGAGCCTGCCACTGCGGGTGACCTTGGCTGGACCAGTGATATCGCAGATACTGGCGCCAGTGTCGAATTCTTGTTTGATTCCATTTACATACACGTCCGCCCCATAATGCCAGGGGACGGCTTTATCAGACATGTAGGGGAGAGGCCCCGGGACAGTAATAATCACAGGTGCAATAGTCATGATTTGAACAGGCTTTTTCGGGGGAGCTTTGATTGGATTTTTGAAGATGGTAACCACAGAAATTTCTTTTATCGGAACCAACTGAACAGCAGACTTCTTAAACAGAATCTCCTTGCTATCCATTAGGCTTTGGATGCCTAACCTCAGCAAGGGACAACCAGACAGGGAAACAGCACAGAAC
This sequence comes from Vicia faba, assembly GCA_948472305.1. Taxonomy (NCBI): domain Eukaryota; kingdom Viridiplantae; phylum Streptophyta; class Magnoliopsida; order Fabales; family Fabaceae; genus Vicia; species Vicia faba. The sequence goes on along the minus strand of OX451739.1, from coordinate 333,881,499 downwards.
AGGCAACCTTCACCGCAACCCGGAAATAAACCGGCCCGCAGTAGGTTTTTCTTAACGGTCTTCAGAGGGGTAACAACTTCATCTACCGAAACAGCGTACATTTCTTCCTCAACGGCATTTACTCTATGCTGGGGCATAGGGGCAGTTACGACATTCGGTCTCTCCGGCGCTTCAAACTGAATTTCCTTTGCGTCGATCAGATCTTGCACTTTGTTTCTCAAGGCCCAACAATCATCAGTAGTGTGCCCGGGACTATCAGAATGATAAGCACACCGGGCATTTGGGTTATACTTAGGAGACGCAGTGTTGACGACCTTAGGAGCTTCTTTGAGGGTCACCAGGTTGGTTGATAATAGTTGGGGTAAAATTTGAGATAATGTCATACTCAGTCGAGTATACTGCCTCTTGGGCCTTTCACTTCTTTGTTGATTGTACTGCTGAGGAGCAGCAACAGGTTTTGAGATGACCAAAGCATTGACGGCTTGGCGACTTTCGGGCTTGACTTGTCTTCTAGGACCATAGACGGCACTTGCTTCTTTCTTAAACGGCCTCTTCTCAGCACCTGTGGAGGCAGCCTTTTGTATCTTGCCTGACCTGATGCCAGCTTCAATTCTTTCTCCTGTCAATATCAAATCTGTAAACCCAGCGGAGGAGTTACCGACCAAATGATTGAAAAACGGACCAGACAACGTCCCTAGAAACATATCAACCAGCTCTCGATCAGTCAATGGAGGCTGCACCCTGCCAGCCAAATCTCTCCATTTTTGAGCGTACTCTTTGAACCCTTCACCCGTTCCTAGAGACATACCCTGAAGTTGGGTACGCGTAGGAGCGAGATCAGAATTGTATTGGTATTGTCTGTAGAATGCGGTTGCCAAATCTTCCCAGTGTCGGATGCTAGCTCCATCCAATTGGTAGAACCATTCAAGCTGTGACCCCGAGAGGCTATCTTAGAAGAAGTGAATCCAGAGGTTCTTGTCCGCCGTGTAAGGTTGGATTTTCCTTACGTACGACCTCAGATGCAGCTTTGGGCAGGAGACCCCATCATACTTGGCGAAGGCGGGCGCCTTAAACTTGTGTGGAATTACTACCCCGGAAGATAACCCCAAATCTCCGAAATCCAGTCCCGGCACATTCTGAATTTCCATGGCGCTTAAGCGGTCCTCCAATTGCTTGTATCTGTCAGCAGCAGGTGGGTATTGTTCGTCGTTATAGTCCGTCTCGTTGTCGGAGACTGCGGGACTAGGAGCTCCTCCCCCTTGGGGACTGTTTTTCTCAGCAGAAGAAGTAGTTGGATCAGCTTCATTGTGGAGTGTGTTCCCAAATCTGCGTCCGGTGTTGAACAATGCAGTCCTCTTTTTCTTCTTCTTCTTCATGAGTAGAGTCTTCAACTCTTGCTGACCTTGGGCTAGGCTTAGGACCATCTCTTGAAACTGTGCATTTTGGGCCTGGAAGGCCTTGATTGCTTGCTCACTGGAGGATTCTGGATTCATGATGACTGTTCAAAATAAACAGCGAAGGAGATTAAGCAACCTGTGAAATAGGGTACCTGCTATGCATATGGTGCAATGGAATGCGTATGTTTTATGTTTTCAAAGACAAACAAGATTCAACTTTGTAGACAAAAGGGAAACACACTTCATTAGATTAAAATTTTCAATTGTTCAACAACTTGCCCTTAGGCATTACAGGAATGGAAAATACTGGAAAGGAAATAAACTACAAAAAGAAACAATCAAATCTCATCAATGCTCCCATGGCCTCCTCTTTTCAGTGCTGATGTAATTGTTCAGGACCCGTTCTTCTTCCAATTGCTTAGTCAGCCTCTGGATCTTCCGTTCCTGCTCGTTGAACTTCTCTCGATAGAAATCCCGTTCTTCTTTTAGCTGCGCCCAAGATCTCTTCATGGTGTCAAAATCAGTAGGTATCTGAGGAGGGAGGACAGTTGGAGGAACCCTATCTTCATCAGGAGACTCAAGAATGAGGGGTCTGACAGCTTCGTAGGGCATACCTAACTTTTGAGCACGGATGCGGACCCATTTGCAATAGGGCTCCATTGGTAGAGAAGTCTTTGGTCCCAACTCATGTGGGTCAGCTTTGTGGATTCTGTCCCAAGCTTTAATGAATCCCTGGCGTAGTTTGTCACTGTCTGCCTGAAACTCAAAATGGAAGTGAGGAACCAGCATTTCATGAGGCCCATCTCCTCTGGCTCTTCCAAACTGGCGGAGAGCTAAACACGGATTGTAAGAGATTCCTCCTTGGATACCAATCAACGGGACATTAGGGTATTCCCCGCAACGGTCGATAACAGCTACCTCATCCAAACCTCTGAGAGTCCAGGTGATGTCATTATCAGTGAGAGACATTAACCTCCGAGCCCAACCTTTCCCTTCTTCATTCTTCAGCACGAACTTGGGAAGGTGCGAAATAAACCACCTTACTAGCAAAGGAGCACAACACCACGGAGTTCCCCATTTTCGAGCAGTACGAGCATAAAGTTGTTGTAGAATATCACCCAAAAGAGTGGGTACCGGATTCCGAGACATGAAGATTCTTATGACATGGATACTGATAAAGGTGTCAGGGTTGGGAAACAGCACCAGACCATAGATCAAAAGAGCTAGAATATCCTCATATGCCTTGAAGTCCAAGTCATTCCAGAAATCATTAGCCTTGCCAACCAGAAATTTGACCAAAAAGCCCTTAATCCCATTTCTAGTTTCCCAGCTGGACAATACCTCTTCTTTGGTCAAGGGGATAATTGCAGCAATCTCTTCAGGCCTAGGAGTCTTTTCCAAACCAGTGAATGGAGTTTGTTCCAAGACAGGGATCCTGTTGTACCCCAAAATTTGCCCTCCCATATTCTTCAAGAAATTGCCAAGCTAAGTCACAAAATTCCCCAAGGGTTGTGCAGTGCAACTGTCTCCTATACAGTCAAAACTAGGGTTTGTGTTCTGATCAAGAAAATGAAGTTTTCAAAGGCCCAATCAAGTCTCATATGCCTACAAAGATGGTCAAGTATCCTCATATCAAGTTTCAAGGCATTCAGCTCAAAATTGCACAGTCAAAACCCTAGATTGCACTACAGTCAACTGTAGGGGCAAAATGGTCATTTGACAGTCAAAAGTTCAAATTTTTGGTCAACATATCATTTTGAAGCCATAAACATCATTTGATCAATGCTTGATCATGATTCTCAAAATTTGGCTCAGAAATCATCAAAGATGCAAAAGTTACTATATTTGGACAGCTGAAAAAGTCAACTGAAATTGACCAGGGCATAACTTTCACATGGATTATCAGAAAAATTCCATCCAAAGCTCATTTTGAATAGAAAGACATTTCCTACAACTCATCTTCATACTTCAAGTCCAAGAAATGCTCTCACAAAAAGTTATCAATTTCAACATTATAGGTCATTTTCAAAAGTCAACAAAAAGGGACTTTAAGTCAAAGGCCATAACTTGAGATTGGTAAATCAAAATGACATGGGACCAAAGGCATTGGTTAAAGGACTCAAAGACCTTTCCAAAATGTCCAAGAACATGTGGAAAGCTTAAAAATTGAGCAAGTTATGCCTTGTGGAAGTTGGGAAACTTTTGGGAATTTTGAAAAGTCAACATTGATGCAAATGATCCAAAAATGCTAATAGGCCCATTTTTCTTCCAAGTTTCTTCATGCCAAGCCTATGCACGACCATTAAGCCCAAGGGGAAGTATTTTCTCATTTTTTAATTATTCATTTGAATTTATATTAATATTAATTCATTTAAATCATTTAAATATGTAGAAAATATAAACTTGACCTAAAAAAATCTTTTTATGCACATTCTAGACTCAAGATCTCGTGCACATCCTAATTAGGCAAGTTTTGGTTTGATTTGAGCTGATTGAACAAAATTGCACATGAAAAAAGATTCAAAAAAGATCTTACAAAATCAAATATGCAAATCATTGAATGCCATGGATTTTGTGCAATTTTGTTGACCTAAAAGCTTCTATACATATTCAGAATCACAACCCTAAAGGAATTGGACTGAATACTGGGCAGCAACTCCCATTACACACTTGGAAAAATTGCCATAAAACTCAAATCTGAAAACGTTGTTAGAGGTAGTTTTAAGCCCTAATACTCATTCCAAAAGCTTGCTCGTGGACTCCTGATCATATTCCAACTCCAAACACCCTTCAAAGCTCCAAGAATTGGGTTTTCAGGTTGTGATTTTAGGGCTTTTGCAAAAAGGAAAAATCAAAGCTTCAGACCATGACCATTGAATTCAGTGCATTGAGACGAACATGAACCAACCTTCGCGAACAATTTATGAAGCTTATAGCGCTATTCGCTATTTTTCCAAAAGTCCCCTAAGACCACGCCATAGAAACCGTTGCTATTGTGTTTTGTTTACAGGGATGGTGGAGAAGACAACGTCGTGGCAAAGCATGATAGGCTCGTTTGAATAATGGCGCGCTGGATCCACTAACGCGTTCGTTTGTCTTTTTATTATTTATTTGTTATAATATAATAACACGCGCGTAGTGGCTCAGATGGTGAACGTTGATTGCATTAACCCTCGTGACCTGGGTTCAAGTCCCAGGTCTGGCGAATTTCAATATTATTTTTCAATGTAAAATTCCATGCAGCGCTATCATTGATGCATACCATGCTCCACGATCATCCAGACGTCCACGTGCCTATGAGAACTAATCAGAGTGCCACGATCCAAGGTGTACCATGAACGCAAGTCAACGCGTTAGCACACAATCTGGGAAAGTCAGTGAATTTCAATGCTTGTTGGGCCAGATTTGCTAAGTCCAAAACCTCACAAATTGGGACTACACCCCCACCCTGGTTTGCAAATATTTTTATTTTTCTCATATCTTTTTTTTATTATTTTTACTTGTTGTGTTGATTTAATTTAGTAATTATTTTTACAAAATACATAAAAAAATATAGAAAAATCAGAAAAAGATGAAAATATAATAAATTATTTTATTTTACTATTTTTGTAAATAAAGTAGCATATAAATATTTAGTTTTAATTAGGTTGCACTTTTAATTCCTTTTAATAACTAAAAATCTAGAAATATAGAATTAGGTTAATTAATAATTTTTATACCTTTTTAATTTTCCCTTTTTTATCACAATATTATTTATTTATTTATTTTATTTTTATAATTAAATGTACATAAATAAAAATTAGGGTTTAATTTAGATTAATATAACATTTTCATAATAACTAAAAAAACATTAGAATTAGGGTTTGCATTTCAAATTTCATTCTAAAAAGTTCTTTTTTCTTTTAAATCTTAAAAACATGAAAACACCAAAAAAACATTCCTTTTTAATTTAATTTTTTTCCTCGTTTAATTAATTAAATTCATTAATTTTAATTTTGCGAAAGGGTCCAACGCCCATTGTTTTAATTATTTTATTTCGCGTATTTACTTTATCGTTTATTATAAGTATGTATCTCTCCCAAAGCGTTGTAACAATTTCTCGCACTTTTACTTTATTGCTTCATTTACTTTCCGCTAAATCGGGTCCGGTTTAATTTTGGGGATGTGGACCCGCGCCAGTTGTAATAGTTTAGATTTATTTTCCCGCAAATTCTAACTGTTAAAAAGCATGCAAGAATGAATGTCTTAATTAAAATCAAGCGTAGAACACAAATAAACATGACAAGACAAATATCTGAAAACGACACACGAATCGCACACACCACCCCTAGGGTACGCCTCACTGTTGCCTTTCGAAAGGTGGTCGTCGAGTAGAGGACGTCTTAGTAAGTCCTCATGATCCGGGAACCTGGCATGAGGGTAGCTTCTAAGGTGTCTTCCCATTGCTCCGGTGATCACCATGTCCCTAAAACTCGAATTGACCCGAACACCTCCAACGGTGGTGCTACCTACCTCTCAATGGTGGGATGGCACTACTTTAAAGGACATTTACACAGACGAATTCCTTAGGGTAGGTAGGTTCTCAAGGATACTTGCTCTCTTCAAAAACAAATCAAAAAGACTTTTCACACTGACACTTTTCAAAAGCTTTCAAAGCAAATTTTTCAAACACTCTGACGTACGAGTCGAACTGAAATTTTTCAAAGAAACTTTTTTAAAACCCACATTGAAAAGCAAGCAAACATTTTGAAAACACATATGAGCAAGTATCTAAGAGCCCATGGATAACCATGGATAGAAAGGGTGCTAACACCTTCCCTTTCTATAACCTACCTCCCGAACCGAGAGCAATCTCTTTAAGGAATTTTTCTGTGCTTTTGTCCTTTCCATTTGGAGAAAATAAAATACGGTGGCGACTCTTGCTTACCGCGACATTTCGCGAACCAGCGCTAAACAGTCAGTTCCAGATCCACCGATCACAGAACTGGCGACTCTGCTGGGGAAAAAACTTAAAGTGAGGTGTACCTTAGGACTAAGATCACTATGTTTTCAATTGTTTTGACTTGTTTGCTTTAAATTGTGGGTTGCATCGGAGATACATAGATCCTAACCCGGATCTGGGGATACCCTGTTTAGGTAGCATAAGCTGTGAGGGACCTGTCCGGCGTAGACCGACACAGGTGAAGCAGTGGCTACGTTGGTGTGGCACCTTAGTCTGTACCGATATCCCTTGTGTCGCAACGAGGAGAATATGGGTCTTCTAAGGAGTCGTTAAGCACCAACAACCTTAGAACCTTAATTGACACAACTTGGCCTTTAGAATTGTAGCAGTATGCTACGCCCATTGAGGCTAAACTCTCGTGATGGTTCTGGCCGCAAGAAAAGATTGCGATGCTGGAGTTATGACCGATTGAGGGTAGTCAATGATATTGGGATCCTCTAAGAACCCGGTTACTTTTGATTAGGACAGGTATGAACCAACAAACTGAAAGAGGGTAGTACCTAGACCTCATGCTGGCCTAAACTTTAGGGGCTTGCCTTGTGTGACTTGTGTGCCTTACCATGTTTGCCTTTGTATCTGTATGTGGTGTGCTTTATCATAACATCATAGCATCATGAGCATTGCATGCATCCTGCATAAGAACTGACTGTTTCAAAGACAAGAAGGTTTCATCTTTGCTCTGTTTTGTAGGACATTATGATGCATGTGCGAAGGAACACTATCCGGTTCAACTTTGTTCGTTCACCTGAGTTGCTTGATGAGTTGGTTAGCAGAATTCCAAATACCACTTCCTTCATTCAGAGGCATGGCTCCCTTCTCAGTTTAGTCACTGCAAAGCGGGATCAACAGTTGATGAGTGTTCTGACACAGTTCTATGACCCTCAGTACCAGTGCTTCACCTTTCAAGACTTCCAGCTGGTCCCTACCCTGGAAGAGTTCTCTAATCTGCTTGGTATCCCTATCTTGGATCAGACTCCCTTTACTGGTTGGGAAAAGACCCTCAAGCTTGAGGATGTGGCTGCAGCTCTTCCTTTGACCCATCAAGAGGTAACAGACAACTGGGTAACTAGAAGCGGAGTTAAGGGCTTCTTGGCCAAGTTTCTGATTGGCAAAGCTAACAATTTCTGGAATGACCTGGACTTTAGGGCATATGAAGACATCTTGGCTCTCCTAATCTATGGGTTAGTCATGTTTCCTAATCCTGACAACTTCATCAATGTCACTTCCATTAGGATCTTTATGTCTCAGAACCCTGTGCCCACTCTCTTGGGTGACATCTTGCAGCAACTTCATGCCCGTACTACCCGAAGACGAGGAACCCTATGGTGTTGTATCCCTTTGTTGGTGAGGTGGTTTATTTTGCACCTCCCTAAGTTCGTACTGAAGAACCAGGAAGGAAGAGGTTGGGCTCACAGGTTAATGTCTCTCACCGATAAAGACATCATTTGGACTTGCAGAGGTTTGGATGAGATAGCTATTATTGACCGATGCGGGGAGTATCCTAATGTTCCTCTGATTGGTACTCAAGGAGGGATCTCGTACAATCCATGTCTAGCACTCCGTCAGTTTGGAAGAGCAAGAAGAGCAGGCCCCCATGAGATGTTGGTGCCTCACATCAGTTTCGAGTTTCAGGTGGATAGTGACGAGCTGCGTCGTAGGTTCATCAAGGCTTGGGACAAGGTTCATAAAGCTGACCCACAAGAGCTAGGGCCAAAGACTTCTTTACCTATGGAAGCCTACTACAAATGGGTCCGCATCCGTGCTCAGAAGTTAGGTATGCCGTATGAAGCTGTCAGACCCGTCATCCTTGAGTGTCCTGACAAAGACGGTGTTCCTCCAACTGTCCTTCCTCCTCAGATACCTACTGATTATGAGACATTGAAGAGATCCTGGTCGCAGCTGCAAGAAGAGCGGGATTCTTACCGGGAAAAGTTCAACGAGCAGGAATCAAAGATCCAGAAGTTGACAAAGCAGTTGGAGAATGAGAGAGCTCTGAATGCATACATCCGTACTGAGAAGAGGAGACCATGGGATCAATAAGGAGCTCTGAATGTGCCTTTACAGCTTCATTGCCTTTCCAGTATTTCCTTTCATGTAACGCCTAAGGGCAACTTGTTGAATAATTTCAGTTGCAAAGTTGAATCTAATGAAGTGTGTTCTTTTTTGTTTACAAAGTTGATTCCCGATTGTCTTTGAAAACATAATTCATACGCATTTCATACATCATGTGCATAGCAGGTTTTTCCCTTTTCAGGTTGCTTACAGTTCTTCGCTGTTTATTTCAGCATCATGAATCCCGAATCTGCATCAACTGAGACATCAATCAAGGCTCTCCAGGTGCAGAATGCACAATTCCAAGAACTAATCAAGGGTCTGGCTAAAGGCCAAGAAGAACTAAAGGCTATGCTCCTGAAGAAGGAGAAGAAGAAGAAGAGAAGAACTGTTCTGTTCAACTCGGGCCGAAGGTTTGGCAACACTCTGCAACATGAAGAGGCTGGTTCTTCGGTTGGCAAGAGTCCTTCTCAGGCAGAAGTAAAGGTTCCTAGTCCGGTCGTCTCCGACAACGAGACAGATTTTGATGAAGAGCAGTACCCTCCTGCAGATGACAGGTACAAACAACTGGAGGACAGGTTGAAGGCTATGGAGGTGCAACAGGCACCTGGGCTGGATTTCGGAGATCTGGGTTTGTCGACTGGTGTGATTATCCCGCATAAGTTCAAAGCACCAACCTTCTCCAAATATGACGGGGCGTCTTGTCCCAAGCTGCACTTAAGGTCCTATGTTCGGAAAATTCAGCCGTACTCTGCGGACAAGAATCTATGGATCCACTTCTTCCAGGAGAGTCTTTCAGGGACTCATCTCGAATGGTTCTATCAGCTGGATGGGACCAAAGTTCGTAACTGGGAGGAGCTGGCTACTGCTTTCTACAAGCAGTATCAGTATAATGCCGACCTTGCCCCCACACGTACCCAACTCCAGGGTATGGCGTTAGGTGCAAGCGAAGGTTTTAAGGAGTATGCTCAGAAATGGAGAGACCTGGCTGGCAGGGTGCAGCCACCATTGACTGATCGGGAGCTGGTAGACATGTTCTTGGGGACCCTATCTGGGCCATTTTTCAACCATCTCATTGGGAATTCTTCTGCTGGTTTCACTGATTTAATCTTGACTGGAGAGAGAATTGAAGCTGGGTTGAAGTCTGGGAAAATTGCAAAGGCTGCATCATCTAGTTCGGAAAAGAAACCATTCAAGAAGGAGTCTAGTGCCGTGTATGGTTCTAGGAAATCAGAGAGACCTGAGCACCGCCAATCTGTCAGTGCGGTGATGATTGCTAAGCCTGCTGCCGCTCCTCGGCCAAATAATTCTCAAAGGGCTGAAAGACCCCGGAGGGAGTTCACCCGGTTAAGCATGACCCTATCACAGATCCTGCCACAGTTACTCGCAACCAATTTGGTGACTATCAGGGAGGCTCCAAAGTTCCCTAATACAACCTCTCCCAAGTACAACCCGAATGCTCGTTGTGCTTACCATTCAGAAAGCCCGGGGCACTCTACTGATGACTGTTGGGCGTTAAAGAATAAGGTGCAAGACCTTATCGATGCAAAGGAGATACAGTTCGAGGCGCCTGCAAAGCCGAATGTAGTTACTGCCCCTATGCCTCAGCACGGGGTAAATGCTGTTGATGAAGACGTTTATGCTGTTTCTGTGGATGATCTAGCCACTCCTCTAAAGATCGTCAAGAAGAACCTACTGCAGGCCGGTTTATTTCCGGGTTGTAGTGAGGGTTGCCTATTCTGTGCTGTGTCCCCATCTGGTTGTCCCTTGCTAAAATTAGGCATCCAAAGCTTAATGGATAGCAAGGAGATTCTATTCAAGAAGTCTGCTGTCCGGTTGGTCCCAATGGAAGAAGTTTATGTAGTGACTATTTTCAATAACCCAATTCCGGCTCTCCCGAAGAAGCCCACTCAAATCATGACCGTCGCACCCGTTATTATCACTGTTCCGGGGCCCCTGCCCTATGTATCTGATAAAGCTGTCCCTTGGCACTATGGGGCAGATGTATATATAAACGGGATCAAACAAGAGCTCAACGCTGGCGCCAGCATCTGTGACATCACGGGCCCAGCCAAAGTTACCCGCAGTGGCAGGCTCTTCTCGCCTGACATTGCACCACCTGCTGCCCGAAGACCGCTCCTGATAATTCCTCCGAGTACCCCTACTCCTGTTACTGATCAAGTTGTTGTTCCTGCTGTTAACCCGATGGTTTCTCCTGCTGCCGAGTCATCCAATGCTCGGGGCAAGGGAGTTGAAGTTGAGCCTGCCCAGATGGAGGCACCCATACCCATAGCTGCTGAGGCCTCCCCACAAGAGATGGAGGAGATTCTGAAGATTATAAAGAAGAGCGATTTTAATGTTGTGGAACAGTTGGGGCATACTCCCTCCAAGATCTCCATGCTCTCTTTACTGCTGTGCTCCGAGGCCCATGCAAAGGCCCTAATCTCGTTCCTCAAGACGGCCCATGTGCCACATGAAACCTCTGCAGTCCAGTTCACTGATTGCGTGGCAAGCCTAACGGCAGATAATGGCTTGGGTTTCTCAGATGCTGACTTGACCGCAAAGGGGAGAGACCATAATGATGCTCTGCATGTCTCAATCGAATGCAGGGGCACCACCTTGGCACATGTGTTGGTTGATACTGGGTCATCTTTGAATGTGCTACCCAAGAAGGCTCTGGATCGTCTAGATTGTGAAGGCCTGGATTTGAAACCCAGCAACATCATCGTCAGGGCCTTTGATGGTTCAAAGAGGATGGTCCATGGAGAGGTTGACATCCCGATTCGTGTGGGCTCTCAGGTGTTCGACTCCACTTTTTATGTGATGGATATCCGTCCATCTTATTCTTGTCTGCTGGGTCGACCCTGGATACATAAGGCTGGGGCAGTGACCTCTACCTTGCATCAAAAGCTGAAGTACCCCGTCAGAGGGAAGATTGTCACGGTGCAAGGAGAGGAAGAATATATGGTGAGCCACCTAAACTCGTTCAGATACATTGAGATGGATGGGGAGTTCATTGAGACCCCCTTTCAGCATTTCGAGGAGGTGTTTCCAATTGCAGCAGAAACAACAGAAGCAAGTGGTCCTTTGAAGATGGCTTCCCTGAGGGATGCCAGGGCTGTAGTGCAGAAGGGTGAATGTGCCGACTGGGGCAGACTTCCAGACTTCACCCAGAAGACTGATAAACTTGGGCTGGGTTTTACCTCAGAAGGTCAGAGAGTTATGAGGAAAGCAAAGATCGGAAGACCTCCGGTATTTATTAAAAGCTCAGAAATGAATGTTGTTGGGGAAGATCATGAAGTGGACGAAGCCGAATTCAACAGCTGGATCTATCCGGCGGCCGAAGACGGATTGAACAATTGGAGTGCAAAGGACCATACCCCTGTTACCTTTGTGACGCAGTAATGAATTCCTATGTTTCGTTATTTTTTGTAATAAACAATGATAAACTCTATGGCCCGGTGTCTTACCCGAGGCACCGTGGTTCTATTTGTGAGGGCATACAAACTGTCATTTTATACATCATGAATGAAAATCTTGGACGTATTTTTCGCATTGCAAATATTGTGTTCCTTTTCTGTCTTTCTTTTCCTTTACATAATTTTCAAAAACAGCTGTATTTACACACACACTCACTCATACAGGTTCCAATCCACTCTGGATCTTACTGATAACAACTCTGCTACTGCCAATTATGACTTCGAAAATCCGATCAACTTAGCCGAAGACGAAGGTGAAGATGATTGCGAAGTGCCTGGCGAGCTTGCTAGACTATTGCTTCAGGAAGAGAGGGCAATTCAACCCCATGAAGAGCCAGTGGAAACCATAAGCTTGGGTACTGAGGCAGACAGGAAAGAGGTAAAGATTGGTGCTAACCTAGAGCTCAGCGTGAAGCAACGGTTAACCAAGATGTTACATGACTATATGGAAATCTTTGCCTGGTCCTACGAAGACATGCCAGGGTTGGATACCGATATTGTTGTCCATCATTTGCCGACTAGGGAAGACTGCCCTCCAGTTAAACAAAAGGTCTGTCGGATGCGTCCAGAGATGTCCGAGAAGATTAAAGCCGAGGTCATGAAACAGTTTGATGCTGGGTTTCTTGCAGTAACTTCTTGCCCTCAGTGGGTTGCTAATGTGGTGCCGGTACCGAAGAAGGACGGTAAGGTCAGAATGTGTGTCGATTACAGGAATCTGAACAGGGCCAGCCCCAAGGATGACTTCCCCTTACCTCACATTGATGTCCTTGTTGATAATACAGCTCAGCACAAAGTATTCTCTTTCATGGATGGCTTTTCAGGTTACAACCAGATCAAGATGGCACCCGAAGACATGGAAAAGACTACATTTGTCACTCAGTGGGGCACCTTCTGTTACAAGGTCATGCCATTCGGGTTGAAGAATGCTGGGGCAACCTACCAACGTGCCATGGTTGCCTTGTTTCATGATATGATCCATCATGAGATCGAAGTGTATGTGGACGACATGATCGCTAGGTCCCAGACTGAGGAAGAGCACCTAGATCATCTGCAGAAGTTGTTTGACCGGTTAAAACTGTACAAGCTGAGATTGAACCCGAACAAGTGCACCTTCGGGGTAAGATCTGGGAAGTTGCTAGGCTTCGTGGTCAGTGATAAAGGTATTCAAGTGGACCCTGCTAAGGTCAAAGCTATTCAAGAGATGCCAGTTCCCAAGACAGATAAGGAAGTCAGAGGCTTTTTAGGGCGCCTGAACTACATCGCCCGATTCATATCTCATCTGACTGCTACTTGTGAGCCAATCTTCAAGCTGCTGAAGAAAGATCAGGTAGTACGTTGGAACGATGAATGTCAGGCTGCTTTCGACAAAATCAAAGAGTATCTCCAAGAACCACCTATCCTTATGCCACCGGTTGAGGGGAGACCTCTGATACTATATCTGACAGTGCTTGACAACTCAATGGGGTGTGTGCTGGGGCAGCATGACGAGTCTGGCCGAAAAGAGCATGCCATTTATTACCTTAGCAAAAAGTTTACCGACTGTGAGACCCGATACTCACTGCTTGAGAAAACTTGCTGCGCTTTGGTATGGGCTGCTCGCCGGCTGAGACAGTATATGCTGACTCACACTACCTTGCTGATCTCAAAAATGGATCCGATAAAGTACATATTCGAAAAGCCTGCTCTGTCCGGGAGAATTGCGAGATGGCAAATGATCTTGACGGAATACGACATTCAGTACACAACCCAGAAAGCCATCAAGGGGAGTGTATTGGCAGACCACTTAGCTCATCAAGCTGTAGATGACTACCAATCAATGAACTTCGAGTTTCCGGATGAAAGCATCATGATAGTAACAGACTGTGAAGTACCTGGACCGGATGAAGGACCTGAACCAGGATCCCGATGGTCTATGCACTTTGACGGAGCTTCCAATGCTTTGGGAAACGGTATCGGCGCCATAATCATATCTCCACAAGGTACTCATACTCCACTCACTGCCCGGCTGTGTTTCAACTGTACCAACAACATGGCGGAGTATGAGGCGTGTATCATGGGTCTTCAAGCTGCGATCGACCTAAGGATCAAATTCCTAAGTGTTTTCGGAGATTCCGCTCTTGTGATCAATCAGATCAAATGAGAGTGGGATACGAAACATCCAAACTTGATTCCTTACAGAGAATGTGTGTTGACCCTGATCCCCCACTTCACAGAGATAACCTTTGAGCACTTTCCAAGGGAAGAGAATCAGTTAGCGGACGCGTTAGCTACAATGTCTTCAATGTTCAAGGTCAAATGGGATAATGAGGCTCCCCGAATAATCATCTGGAAACTGGACGAACCGGCATACTGTTGTGATCTCGAAACTGAGTTGGTGACTGAGAAGCCTTGGTACCACAAAGTGAAGAGATACCTGGAAGCCCAGGAATACCCGGAAGGTGCATCCATCAACGATAATAAATTCCTGAGGAGATTCGCAGCCAAGTTCTTCCTTAGCAACGGCATCTTGTACAAGCGAAACCATGATTCAACCTTACTGCGTTGTGTGGATAAGACTGAAGCGGAAAGAATCATGGAAGAGCTACATGAAGGGACCTTTGGTACGCATTCCAGTGAACATACTATGGCTAAGAAAATCCTACGGGCAGGATATTATTGGTCCACAATGGAAGCTGACTGCTACCAACACTCCAGGACATGTCACAAGTGCCAGATCTATGCAGACAAGGTGCATGTTCCTCCGGTTCCCATGAATGTTCTGACTGCGCCTTGGCCGTTTGCAATGTGGGGCATAGACATGATCGGCGAGATAAAACCTACGGCGTCTAATGGACATCGCTTCATCCTAGTGGCGATCGATTATTTTACAAAGTGGGTTGAGGCAGCATCCTATGCTACGGTAACCAAGACTGTTGTGGCACGGTTCATTCGGCACAACCTGATCTGTCGGTACGGCGTCCCTGAGCGCATTATTACAGACAACGGTACCAATCTAAACAATAAGATGATCGCTGAGCTCTGCGAACAGTTCAAAATACAGCACCACAATTCTTCTCCTTACAGACCAAAGATGAATGGCGCTGTAGAAGCAGCAAATAAAAACATCAAGAAGATCGTGCAGAAAATGACAGTGACTTACAAATATTGGCACGAGATGTTACCGTTCGCTCTGCATGGGTACCGCACCTCAGCTAGGACGTCAACCGGGGCAACTCCTTTCTCTCTGGTTTATGGCATGGAGGCAGTCTTGCCGATCGAAGTACAAATACCCTCTCTCCGGATAATGAAGGATGCAAATCTGAACGAAGATGATTGGATCCAGACACGACTTGATCAGCTCAACCTCATTGACGAAAAGAGACTTGCTGCTATCTGCCATGGTCAGACGTATCAGAAACGAATGATCAGGGCATTTAACAAAAAGGTCAGACCACAGGAATATCAAGTTGGGGATCTGGTTATCAAGCGAATCATCCTTCCTCAGAGTGATCCAAGGGGCAAATGGACCCCCACGTACGAAGGGCCATTTGTGGTTAAGCATGTGTTCTCAGGAGGAGCAATGATATTAACCAATATGGATGGTGACGACCTTCCTCACCCCGCCAATGCAGACATAGTTAAAAAATACTACGCATGAAAAAAAGACCCGCTAGGCTGACATGCCTAGGCAAAAATTAGGGCTTCCCGTCGAACCAAAAGGGTTCGGGCAAAATGAAGGGATGAAAATGAAAAAATCTGTACACCCGGCAAGTCGAAAACCTGAAAAGGCGGCTTGGGCAAAAATGGGTATCTCGGTGGACTGAAAACCCGAAAGGGCGGTCCAGGCAAAAGTTAGGGATAAAAGCGTAATACTATGTCTCATTGATCACTTTGCATCCAGAATCCGGTATCTGCATCAAGTTCAGACGGCATCGATCAGTCAGCTTCACCCTCAACCAAGGTCATCAAGTGATGAGACGCTCGGAGTTATAAAGGCAATAGCAGAGTTGAAACCCAGTGGATCATTCATTTCACACAGCTGTTTTATTTTCTTTTGTACAAAACTTGTATAAACTCTCTTGTTCGGCGACGTTCCTCTTACTAGGACGTCAGCCTCTTGTATACAAAACGCCTATTTACAGGCCATTCAAAATCAATACAAATATATTTTCAGTTAAACGTGCCAAGTGTTTTCTTTTTCTGTTTTGTTTTGCGAAGAACGTCCAAGGTTCAATTTGTGATATATGCATTGACAATAATTTGCTAACTCATAAATATTTGCATACGAAACAAAGGAATTAATTGCAGGTGACACTAGAAACAGGGGCAATAAAGAGTTGTCTGAGCAGCCTAATTGTTCTATCCTCTAAGGTACCAAGGTAGGTTCAGCTAAAGAACACGGCCAAGTGTATCTTAATTCCCCAGAGAGTGGTTCAGTAAAACAGTACATTTCTCTCCAAGCAAAATTGTCAAATATCAAGGAAATTGAGTATTCTCCCGTAGATCTCAATACTTCCCCACCAGTATACATATATTCTCAAACAAGCATCCCCGGCAGTCTTGGTCTAAAGATTGTTCCCCGGCGGTATACCAACGTTCAAAGGAATCACTTTCCCCAGCATATCAAAACTCCCCAGAAGAGTCCAATCCAGCTTCACCAGCAAAGTTGGAATTCATATCCCCAAGCAATAAGCTTATCCCCAGTATATTCTGGAAGCTTATCCCCTAAGCAGAGCACGAACGCGTCGTCCGGCTTGATTTAAAGAGTTATTTCCTTAACAGGATATAACTGGGTTATCCTCAGCCAAAAGCCACGGAAAGGTCGTCGTCAACGTAGCTCTTTCTTACCCCAGCGAAGTCTGTCAGCACTTCCAACAACAAGACATCCTCAGCAAGTTATCAACAATTCAGCAAAGCATCTCTATTCCCACAGAGTATTGCTTCCCAGCATGGTCGTCCGAGTATCTTTTCTCCCCGCAGAATCCTTCATTTGCCAAGTTTATTCCGCAACGGAGTCATCTTCTCCTACCGGTATTCTTGCAACTATCATCCCCAACGGAAGTAAAAGCTTATTCTTCAACATCAGCCCAGGATATGACTTCCCGGCACCCGTCAAGGATTTACTTTCCAAGACGAAAAACATTCATAAAACATCACATACATCATTATAGCATGCATAGACGCATCATATCATACAAATCTCATTTATGTTGAGAACATCATTGCTTGATCCATATCATGCATTGCATATGACTGACCTTTACCTTTCAGGAAAGACGCAGTTGAAATGCCCAAACACATTTCAAAACCTTCTCTAGTCCAGCTAAATCGACTCCCAACAGATTTTTCTGATAAAAACTCAGTAGAAGTTATGGTCCCCTCTCCGACGATGAGTGTGAGGTGGTAATTCCTCTTCAGATGTTTCCCTCTCCGACGATGAGTGTGAGGTGATAGTCTCCTATGGTCCCCTCTCCGACAGTGAGCGTGAGGTGGTAATTCCTTTTTCAAGATGTTTCCCTCTCCGACGATGAGTGTGAGGTGATAGTCTCCTATGGTCCCCTCTGCGACAGTGAGCGTGAGGTGGTAATTCCTTTTTCAAGATGTTTCCCTCTCCGACGATGAGTGTGAGGTGATAGTCTCCTATGGTCCCCTCTCCGACAGTGAGCGTGAGGTGGTAATTCCTTTCTTCAGATGTTTCCCTCTCCGACGATGAGTGTGAGGTGATAGTCTCCTATGGTCCCCTCTCCGACAGTGAGCGTGAGGTGGTAATTCCTTTCTTCAGATGTTTCCCTCTCCGACGATGAGTGTGAGGCGATAGTCTCCTACGGTCCCCTCTCCGACAGTGAGCGTGAGGTGGTAATTCCTTCTTCAGATGTTTTCCTCTCCGACGATGAGTGTGAGGTGATAGTCTCCCATGGTTCCCTCTCCGACGGTGTGTGAGGTAGTAGGTCCTTTTCAGATGGTTCCCTCTCCGACGATGAGTGTGAGGTATTAGTCTCTTATGTTTCTCTCTCCAACGGTGTGTGAGGTGACAATTCCTTTTCCTGTATTTCCCTCTCCAACGGCGAGTGAGGTGATTCCCTTTCAGATTATAATTTTCTATGGTTCTCGTTCCGATGTTGCAAAGATGGTGATTCCCGCCAAGATTTTTCTCAACGAGCGTTGTTGAAGCTAAAGTCATCCAAGGTTCTCTTACCATTCATGCTAGGGCAGTAACCATCTCTGGTTCATTCATCAGCGTTTGAAGCTCCAGACTCAGTTCCTGTAACCAGTCAGGACATATCTATACCAAGCATCTAAAATCAGCTCCTGCAACGTGTCAGGTACTCATTTTTCTTTTGCAGGTATGCAGGTTCTCGCTAAGGAATCTCCCCCGCAATCAATATTCAGATGGCATCTATAAGCCCATCACCCTATCCAGCAAGCACCAAATGGCATCTATAAGCCCATTCCCCCATTCATTGCTACTATGTGAGCGCAAATTTCTGGGCACTCTAGTGTTCAATCATCTTCTACCCTCGGATTACGAAAGGCACGTCAGCCAATCTGCATCCTCAGGTCTAAGAAGATTGAACAGGGGCAACTGTTGTACCCCAAAATTTGCCCTCCCATATTCTTCAAGAAATTGCCAAGCTAAGTCACAAAATTCCCCAAGGGTTGTGCAGTGCAACTGTCTCCTATACAGTCAAAACTAGGGTTTGTGTTCTGATCAAGAAAATGAAGTTTTCAAAGGCCCAATCAAGTCTCATATGCCTACAAAGATGGTCAAGTATCCTCATATCAAGTTTCAAGGCATTCAGCTCAAAATTGCACAGTCAAAACCCTAGATTGCACTACAGTCAACTGTAGGGGCAAAATGGTCATTTGACAGTCAAAAGTTCAAATTTTTGGTCAACATATCATTTTGAAGCCATAAACATCATTTGATCAATGCTTGATCATGATTCTCAAAATTTGGCTCAGAAATCATCAAAGATGCAAAAGTTACTATATTTGGACAGCTGAAAAAGTCAACTGAAATTGACCAGGGCATAACTTTCACATGGATTATCAGAAAAATTCCATCCAAAGCTCATTTTGAAGAGAAAGACATTTCCTACAACTCATCTTCATACTTCAAGTCCAAGAAATGCTCTCACAAAAAGTTATCAATTTCAACATTATAGGTCATTTTCAAAAGTCAACAAAAAGGGACTTTAAGTCAAAGGCCATAACTTGAGATTGGTAAATCAAAATGACATGGGACCAAAGGCATTGGTTAAAGGACTCAAAGACCTTTCCAAAATGTCCAAGAACATGTGGAAAGCTTAAAAATTGAGCAAGTTATGCCTTGTGGAAGTTGGGAAATTTTTGGGAATTTTGAAAAGTCAACATTGATGCAAATGATCCAAAAATGCTAATAGGCCCATTTTTCTTCCAAGTTTCTTCATGCCAAGCCTATGCACGACCATTAAGCCCAAGGGGAAGTATTTTCTCATTTTTTAATTATTCATTTGAATTTATATTAATATTAATTCATTTAAATCATTTAAATATGTAGAAAATATAAACTTGACCTAAAAAAATCTTTTTATGCACATTCTAGACTCAAGATCTCGTGCACATCCTAATTAGGCAAGTTTTGGTTTGATTTGAGCTGATTGAACAAAATTGCACATGAAAAAAGATTCAAAAAAGATCTTACAAAATCAAATATGCAAATCATTGAATGCCATGGATTTTGTGCAATTTTGTTGACCTAAAAGCTTCTATACATATTCAGAATCACAACCCTAAAGGAATTGGACTGAATACTGCGCAGCAACTCCCATTACACACTTGGAAAAATTGCCATAAAACTCAAATCTGAAAACGTTGTTAGAGGTAGTTTTAAGCCCTAATACTCATTCCAAAAGCTTGCTCGTGGACTCCTGATCATATTCCAACTCCAAACACCCTTCAAAGCTCCAAGAATTGGGTTTTCAGGTTGTGATTTTAGGGCTTTTGCAAAAAGGAAAAATCAAAGCTTCAGACCATGACCATTGAATTCAGTGCATTGAGACGAACATGAACCAACCTTCGCGAACAATTTATGAAGCTTATAGCGCTATTCGCTATTTTTCCAAAAGTCCCCTAAGACCACGCCATAGAAACCGTTGCTATTGTGTTTTGTTTACAGGGATGGTGGAGAAGACAACGTCGTGGCAAAGCATGATAGGCTCGTTTGAATAATGGCGCGCTGGATCCACTAACGCGTTCGTTTGTCTTTTTATTATTTATTTGTTATAATATAATAACACGCGCGTAGTGGCTCAGATGGTGAACGTTGATTGCATTAACCCTCGTGACCTGGGTTCAAGTCCCAGGTCTGGCGAATTTCAATATTATTTTTCAATGTAAAATCCCATGCAGCGCTATCATTGATGCACACCATGCTCCACCATCATCCAGACGTCCACGTGCCTATGAGAACTAATCAGAGTGCCACGATCCAAGGTGTACCATGAACGCAAGTCAACGCGTTAGCACACAATCTGGGAAAGTCAGTGAATTTCAATGCTTGTTGGGCCAGATTTGCTAAGTCCAAAACCTCACAAATTGGGACTACACCCCCACCCTGGTTTGCAAATATTTTTATTTTTCTCATATCTTTTTTTTATTATTTTTACTTGTTGTGTTGATTTAATTTAGTAATTATTTTTTCAAAATACATAAAAAAATATAGAAAAATCAGAAAAAGATGAAAATATAATAAATTATTTTATTTTACTATTTTTGTAAATAAAGTAGCATATAAATATTTAGTTTTAATTAGGTTGCACTTTTAATTCCTTTTAATAACTAAAAATCTAGAAATATAGAATTAGGTTAATTAATAATTTTTATACCTTTTTAATTTTCCCTTTTTTATCACAATATTATTTATTTATTTATTTTATTTTTATAATTAAATGTACATAAATAAAAATTAGGGTTTAATTTAGATTAATATAACATTTTCATAATAACTAAAAAAACATTAGAATTAGGGTTTGCATTTCAAATTTCATTCTAAAAAGTTCTTTTTTCTTTTAAATCTTAAAAACATGAAAACACCAAAAAAACATTCCTTTTTAATTTAATTTTTTTCCTCGTTTAATTAATTAAATTCATTAATTTTAATTTTGCGAAAGGGTCCAACGCCCATTGTTTTAATTATTTTATTTCGCGTATTTACTTTATCGTTTATTATAAGTATGTATCTCTCCCAAAGCGTTGTAACAATTTCTCGCACTTTTACTTTATTGCTTCATTTACTTTCCGCTAAATCGGGTCCGGTTTAATTTTGGCGATGTGGACCCGCGCCAGTTGTAATAGTTTAGATTTATTTTCCCGCAAATTCTAACTGTTAAAAAGCATGCAAGAATGAATGTCTTAATTAAAATCAAGCGTAGAACACAAATAAACATGACAAGACAAATATCTGAAAACGACACACGAATCGCACACACCACCCCTAGGGTACGCCTCACTGTTGCCTTTCGAAAGGTGGTCGTCGAGTAGAGGACGTCTTAGTAAGTCCTCATGATCCGGGAACCTGGCATGAGGGTAGCTTCTAAGGTGTCTTCCCATTGCTCCGGTGATCACCATGTCCCTAAAACTCGAATTGACCCGAACACCTCCAACGGTGGTGCTACCTACCTCTCAATGGTGGGATGGCACTACTTTAAAGGACATTTACACAGACGAATTCCTTAGGGTAGGTAGGTTCTCAAGGATACTTGCTCTCTTCAAAAACAAATCAAAAAGACTTTTCACACTGACACTTTTCAAAAGCTTTCAAAGCAAATTTTTCAAACACTCTGACGTACGAGTCGAACTGAAATTTTTCAAAGAAACTTTTTTAAAACCCACATTGAAAAGCAAGCAAACATTTTGAAAACACATATGAGCAAGTATCTAAGAGCCCATGGATAACCATGGATAGAAAGGGTGCTAACACCTTCCCTTTCTATAACCTACCTCCCGAACCGAGAGCAATCTCTTTAAGGAATTTTTCTGTGCTTTTGTCCTTTCCATTTGGAGAAAATAAAAGACGGTGGCGACTCTTGCTTACCGCGACATTTCGCGAACCAGCGCTAAACAGTCAGTTCCAGATCCACCGATCACAGATCCCAAGCAAATAAGAAAATTCTTCCAGGGTGGGAACCAGCTGGAAGTCTTGAAAGGTGAAGCAATGATACAGAGGGTCATAAAATTGGGTCAGAACACTTATCAGTTGTTGGTCCCATTTTGCAGTGATCAAGCCAAGGAGAGAACCATGTCTGTTGATGAAGGAAGAAGTGTTTGGAATCCTTCCAACCAAATCCTTGAGTAAGACTGGTGGTTGAGCAAAGTTGAGCCGGACAGTATTTCTACGCACGGGCATCATGATGTCCTACAAAACAGAGCAAAGATGAAACCTTTTTGTCTTTGAAATGGGTTAGCCTTTTATACAGGATGCATGCAATGGTATGATGGCATGATGTTATGATGAAGCACACCACAAGTATTCACATAGGCAAATAAGGCACACAAGTCACACCAGACACCCTTAGGTTTCAGGCCAGCATGAGTTTCAGGTATTACCCTCTTTTGGTTTTGTTGGTTAAAACCTGTCCTATCAAAAGTAACCGGGTTCTAGAGGATCTCAAATCATTGGCTACCCTCAATCGGTCATAACTCCAGCATCACAATCTTTTCTCGCGGCCAGAACCATCTCGAGAGTTTAGCCTCAATGAGTGTAGCATACTGCTACTGTCCTAATAGCCAAGTTGGTCAATTTAGGGTTCTAAGGTTGGTTGGTGTTTAATGACCCCTTAGAAGACCTATATTCTCCCCGTTACAACACAAGGGATATAGGTACAGACTAAGATGCCACACCAACGTAGCCACTGCTTCACCCATGTCGGTCTACGCCGGACAGGTCCCTCACAGATTATGCTACCTAAAAAGGGTATATCCCAGATCCGGTTTAGGATCTATGAACTCCGATGCAAAGCCCACAAATATAAAAGCAAACAAAGCAAACAATTGAAAACAAAGGTGATCTAAACCCTAAGGTTACTCCACTTTTAAAAATATGTCCCCAGCAGAGTCGCCAGTTTTGTGATACGGTGGGAGAACTGACTTGGGTTTTGCGTTTGTATTCGCAAATGTTGCGGTTAGCAAGAGTCGCCATCGACTTTTTATTTTATCCTAAGGAGAGGTTAAAAAGCACAGCAAAAACCTTTTGAGATGTTTTCTTGGGTTCGGGGAGTAGATTATAGAAAGGGAAGGTATTAGCACCTTTTCTATCCATGGTTATCCATGGGCTCTTAGTTACTTGCTTAGATCACTTGCCTTTTGCTTTCAATTGTTTGAAATGGTGCTTGAGTGTGAGTGGGTTTGAAAATATTTTGAAAAGAGGCCAATGTGGTGGCAACCTTTGTAATGATCCATGTGGGGATGTATACAAAGGTGTATGTCTTTTGAAAAAGGTTTTCATTTGTTTTTGAAAGTTATTTTGAAAGTGTAGTGTTGTGTGGTTTTGAAATTAGGCAAGTGTTTTGTTTTGCAAGTTTGATTCAAGTAACTAAGAGGTTATCTACTCCTAAATTTCTCAAAAGACTATTGCTATGTTTTAACCCTTTTAACAAGTTTGTTCCACCATTGTATTTGGTGGGCAATCTTGTGTTAGGATGTGAAAGGGACAGGCGCGGGTCATCGTTTAGACCATAATTGCAACGGCGTTGAATGTCTTTGGGCAATTTTCTTTAAGGGACTTGATCATTTGTTTTTGTTTGTTTTTGAAAAGTTTTATCGAGGGACTATGATCATTCAAATTGTTTGCTTTGCCCAAAGAAGTTCAACATACAATATGGCCCAATTATTTGAAGGCAACAAGTGGAATACCCTAGGGGGTGCAAGTGTGATTTGTGTGTCCATTTTCATGCTTGTTTATCTTGTATTAGGTCAAACTATTTTTTTTATCGTTTTTTCGCATACAAACCCTAATTCTAACATGTTATCATTAGAAAGCAATAAAGTGCGAAATTTAAATTACTAAGCTATTACAAAACCAAATATGGGAAGGGGGGTACAAATGTTCAAATGGGGATATTGACAAGAATTTAAATCTAAATTATTACATTGATTTGAATATTTGCAATATAAATAATGTACAAAAATTAAATAAGAATGCAAGATGCAAAAGAAATGTTTTGTATATGTATGAAAAAATATTATTTATGTAAAAGAGAAAAGAAAATAAAAATATATTATTTTTTTGAGTATTTTGAATTTAGGGCAAAAACCCTAATTTTAAAAGAAAAAAGGTATTATTATCTATTTTAATACAAATGTTTATTTATTATTTATAAAAATAAGATAAAATGAAGTATATTATAAAAAAAAAGTATTTTTGCATCAAATATTAATAAAATGAAAAATTCAAGTATTTTTATATTTTATCTTAAATATATTAATAAATATATATATATATATATATATATATATATATATATATATATATATTAAATCTTAAATATGCATTATACACAAAATAAATATTTATTTAACATTTTAATAAAATAAATAAAAAGAGTATTTTTTATGTGAAATATTTTCAGAAGGTAAATAAAAATAAAAAATGTATTTACATTATTTTTATATTTATTCTAATAATAGTATATATATATATTTATGTATAAACAAAGAAATAAATCAAATAAATATGCCATAAATTCAAAAAAAGATGGAAAAAATATTTTTATGTTTTTTATATCATGAGAAAAAAATAAACAAAATCAACCAAAAAAGTAAAAGTCAAAAAGAGTCAAAAATGAAGCAAATGGGCTCAGGGGGTGTAAACATGGAAATAGGGTGTGAAAAGAAAATAAATCCAGGCCCAGCCCAGACCACTTCTTCTTCAACCTCTGTACAACATCCTTCAAGCAAAACACGCGTTTTTTATCTCTGGATTCCTGGACTTTCAAGCAAAACTCATAACATGAAAAGTGTAGAGCATTAAGAGACGGTTTCAACCATATAAAGAACTTGACCTATCTCTCTAAGATGAGGGAGAATTTCTCCTCCCCCAATTTCTGACCTAACTTTTCATCAATGTTCAGACATGAAATTCTCTAAGCACACGAAATATAAATGAAATCTAATCATATGAGCATGTTCAGGGCTATGATTGTGACATGTTTTCTTCAAAAACCTAAAGCTAACAATGCCTAATAAGGGAGATAGAACTCCATGAATATACCTGTTCAGTTGGAATCGAGCTTTGCAATGGAGGATGTTTCAGAGTGAAATGATGACTTGTGTAGCTTCCTTGAAGTGTAAGGATGCTTTTCCAAGTCCTACTTTGTCTTGAAACTCCCTGAATCGAGCTAGTGAACTCCAACTGCAAAACAGAAATTTAAAAATGGTGAAGTGGCTTGGAGGTGTTACAGGTCAGGTTTCAGGACAGGGTTAGCTTGCATATGTTGTAAGGAAGGTAGAGGAACAAGTTTGGACAAGAATGCTCGAAGGGATTGAGAGATAGCACTCAATCTGCAGGGCTTGCTCTGTTTGTGCAGTTTTGTGGTGTTTCTGAGATAGAGAGTGCTTGAGAGGAAAATGGCTCGTGCAAAAGCTTGGTTGGGTAGTTTGGAATGTGTTTGATAGCTTTTGTGTTGTGTTCCTATGCTGAAGAGAGAGTTGTGATAAGTTATGCAATGTTACTTGAAAATGAAGCAAGCAATGGTCACTTTGTGTTTTAGGTCAGTAGGGGCCTCTAATCCTGCTGCATAAGCCTCTCTTGATCAGAGCAATTTGCCCATAATCTTGTGCCAAAAGGATTTTGCTTGTACCTTCTTGGATTTCAATTTGACATAAAGTTAATCTTTTTCAAAAATAGAAAGTTCACTTTATCTAGTTTAGGATTAATCCACTATGCAATGTTAGAACACAAAGAACATGGTCTTAACACATTGAATATGCATTAAATTATTGAGTATGGAATGGTTCAAGGACCTGTAATCAAGCATAAAGCAAGCTAAGTTCATATTTGCAAAGTTATGAACATGTTTTGATGAAGAACAAAAGTGAATTTTTGCCAACTTGTGAAATTCGAATCTCTCAAGTTATGAAGTTGTTTGATGAGTTCTTGGACATTTTGGAAAGCTTGGAATGTGTACTACAATCCATTTTTGAAATGCAAATCAAAATTCCAAGTGGAAGGGTATGAAAAGTGGCCTTGAAGTGGGGTAGAAAACCTTGTCAAAATAGGTTAAAATTTCACTAAGTTAAAAATGGTTTAGTGCCCTTATTCAAAAAATTGTAACTTGAGATACAAGCTTCAAATGAGAAAATTTGGTGAATCAAAGTTGTAGATTATGCAACAAGCTACAACTTTCATGTTTTGACTTTTGTTTGAATCCAAATGGATCTTGGTGAAAAGGTGGGGCAAAGTTGGGGAAAAATTAGGGTTTTTCATAACTTAGAAAAATTCTAAGTTATGAAAAATTCCATTTTCAAACCCTAATTTGCATTTTGTGATTTCTTGGTGAACAAGTTTCATGATTTGGCAAGTTTTGATGAAAAATGAATCTTGACTCTTGATTTTGACCAAAAAGTCAAAGTTTGACTTTTCAGTGTACAGTCAAAATTGATCAATTGACTGGGAAATTCAACTGTCAATCCTGTGTACTTGGGATCTTTTGAGTTTGATGAACATGTCAAGATAATTCCATGGGGTCCTTGAGTCCATATGTGAGCTTGGTTTGCCATTGGCTAGGTCAAACAGTCAAAAATTGCCTTTGTGCAGTCAAAACCCTAAAAATGACCATTTTGCCCTTTTGGTGATCTGATCAAATTTCTTGTGGAACTGTGATCCAAACTTGATCAAATGGTTCATGTGATATCATAATGTTGATGTGGATCAAATTTCATGAGATTTGACTGTCAATTGGCCACAGTTGACTTTTTCCCCAATACAGCTGATTTCTAGGTCAACTGTCCAATTGACTGGGCAAAACTTGGAATCAAGACTTGAAACTTGGTATAGGTAAGCTTGGGAGTCCAATATGAAGCATGAAAGTCATCTTAGGCCTTTTAGGTCAAAACATCCTTGGGCAAACACAAACCCTAATTTGAGTCCACAGTGCAAGGAGAAGTCTTGAGCAGAGGAAACCCTAATTGGATCTTGATCTTCAAAGGTCTTGTGATGAGAAATGTTGAGGAAATGGGAGGGAAAATTTTGGGGTACAATAGAAGTGCTGATAGACTTCGCTGGGGATAAGAAAGAACTGTGTTGACGACTACCTTTCCGTGGCTTTTGGCTGAGGATAACCCAGTTATATCCCGTTAAGGAAATAACTCTTTAAATAAAGCCGGTCGACGCGTTCGCGCTTTGCGAGGGATAAGCTTCCAGAATCTACTGGGGATAAGCTTACTGCTTGGGGTGATGGACTCCAACTCTCCTGGGGAACTGGATTGGACTTCCTGGGGAGATTTTGGACTGTAATTTTGTAAGTTGAAAGAGGGAACCTATGTGGAGTTGCCTGCTGATGAGCTCATGTAAAACCGCATCTGAAATGGAGAAGGAACCTGTGTAGGGTTACTTTGATGATGAGTTCGTGTACAAACTTCGTTTTTGGAAAGGGAGAAGCTGTGTAGTGTTTCTGGGTGACGAGTCCATGTAAAACTGCATCTTGAAGAGAGGGAACCGGTGTAGGGTTGCTTGATGTCGAGTTCGTGTAAAACTACGTCCGGAGAAGGAGAACCTGTGTAGGGTTGCCTGGTGAGGTAAGTTCATGTAAAACTTCTTGATGAACCGGGGTGAGGTTATCTTGAGCTAAATCCATGTAAGACTTCTGGGGGGAACCGGGGTTAGGTTGCCGCAGGATAAGTTCGTGTAAAACTTCTTGACGAACCGAGGTAAGGTCATCTTGAGATAGGTCCATGTAAGACTTCTGGAGGAACCGGGGTTAGGTTACGGCAGGATAAGTTTGTGTAAAACTTCTTGATGAACCGAGGTAAGGTCATCTTGGGGTAAGTCCATGTAAGACTTCTGGAGGAACTGGGGTTAGGTTACGGCAGGATAAGTTCGTGTAAAACTTCTTGATGAACCGAGGTAAGGTCATCTTGGGGTAAGTCCATGTAAGACTTCTGGAGGAACCGGGGTTAGGTTACGGCGGGATAAGTTCGTGTAAAACTTCTTGATGAACCGAGGTAAGGTCGTCTTGGGGTAAGTCCATGTAAGACTTCTGGAGGAACCGGGGTTAGGCTACCTGGAGGTAAGTTCGTGTAAAACTTGAGATAAATCCGTGTAAGACTTCTGGAGGAACCGAGGTAAGGCTACCTAGAGGTAAGTTCGTGTAAAACTTGAGATAAATCCGTGTAAGACTTCTGGAGGAACCGGGGTAAGGCTACCTGGAGGTAAGTTCGTGTAAAACTTGAGATAAATCCGTGTAAGACTTCTGGAGGAACCGGAGTAAGGTAGCCTGATTTTCACTGGCTTGTTATCAATGTTGATCTGGGATTTGTAAAGGTAGATGGTAATCATCTTTATATTGACCTTAGTGTTTTGGTTGACAGAGCAACTGGATCGCCTGGACGACTCATTATTGCCCCTGTTTCTGAGGTGAAGGGAGAAGATACCTTGGAGGTCATTTGACAAATCTTCTGGCAGACAAGTGACGAGATGCCGGGACATAGTTGTACGCTTAAATCTCTAATTTTTGCCTGGACCGCCCTTTCGGGTTTTCAGTCCACCGGGATACCCATTTTTGCCCAAGCCGCCTTTTCAGGTTTTCGACTTGCCGGGTGTACAGATTTTTTTCATTTCATCCCTTCATTTTGCCCGAACCCTTTTGGTTCACCGGGAAGCCCTTATTTTTGCCTAGGTGTGTCAACCTAGCGGGTCTTTGATTATGCGTATTTTTTTTTCTTTTTTTCGACCATGTCCGTGCTTTTAGGATGCAGGGAGTTGTCACTGTTAGGAGTGTTTTGTCATGCCACCAGAAGGTGTTTGATCAGGCCAGATTCGTTGTTGAAATGCCCCAAGTGACTCAGGCGGAGATTTGCCCCAGGCTATTTGGCCTTTGAGATATTCTCTGAATCTTGATTGGATTGCCCCAGATGATGGACCATGGTCATGCCATGCCCCTTGATTGGAGATACTCTTGTTCATTAGGCATTCATCGTGCGAATTTCCCTGCTGTTCAAACAAAAAGTCATATGCAAACAAAGTTATGTTAAAAATGCAAAGCCTATGTCTGTCTTGAAGATTTTGAAAATGCATTCTTTTTCATAAAACAAGTGATTGTTTGTAAAACGTGATGTCAACTCCATATTTTACCGCGAGCCTTAAGGAGTCAGGATACCTTTCGTAACAGTATGCTTTCGAACTAACCCATGCTTCAACTAGGACTTTTGAGGGTTATAACGTGGCCTGGTTCACGGTTTAAGAAACAAAGGATAAAGGCTTAAATTTATTTGTACCCACCCGCTCTTCGTGATGTTCTCCAAACCTAAACTCAGTTGATCACACGTTAGACCTTGTTTGAGTCTTTGCTCTGATTTTCCAGTGATGATTCGGATGTTGATAACTTATTTTGAATAGGCAGTCATTCCTTTTTTTTTTGTTGAGGGTTTGTAAGACCTCTTTCTTGATTTTTGTTATCCCTTTCTTTTTTGCCTGAACTGTTTCCTTTTTTGGAATTACAGTCAGCGGGATGCCCCAGTTTTGTAAGTCTCCTTCATAGGTCTTGACTTAATGGGTTTTTGATTTTGGTAATGACTGCCTGTCTTTACGATTATTCGGAACCATCACTGTCTTTTGTTTATTTAAGGACCTCTTTGGTGCCATTCGTTATGCACTTAGATCAACTGAGAGACTACCCTGCCCCAGGTTATGATTAAGGGTTTTAAATTTCGAAAAGAAAAACTCCTACTTCTTTGGCTCAGAGGGGTTGACGAGGGATTATCATCCTTATAACTCCAGTGTTTAGGAATTGAAACAATGCCTGTACCTCATCAGCGGGGTCTGTTCAAAAGCATACTGTAGATTGTGGTATCGTCTTCGTCATCCTCCCTCAAGAGGCTTTAGAATTTTAGATCAAGAGTTGACATCAGAAAAAATATGAAAACAGTTTGCGTATAGTGAATACGAATATATTGCTTCAAGACAGACATATGCGATGCATTAATGAAATAACAATGTTTAACAATGAACAAATGTTTGAACAATCAAAAGAAAATTACAACTTGAAAGATTCTAATGAACAAAAATTCTTCTCGTCTCAGGGCTTGTTACTTCAAATGGTGCCTCCTGTAGGGATGGTAGAAGCACTCAGCTTGGCCATCTTGGGTGAATTCCACAGCTCCTTCCTCAATCAAGTCCTGGATCTTATTCCTCAAAGTCCAACAATCCTCTGTAGCATGCCCCAGGCTGTCAGAATGATAAGTGCAGCGAGTGTTGGGGTTATACCTTGAAGGTGTCCTGTTGGGATTCTTAGGAGGATCCTTTAGAGTTACTAAATTCAACCTCAGCAATTGTTGTAAGGCTTGAGGCAGTGACACGTTGAGCTTGGTGAATTGCCTTTTGGGCTTGCCTGGCTGAAGCTGGTGAGGTTGATACTGAATTGATGATACTGAAGCCATCTGAGGAGCTTTTCCCTTGTCTGCTTGTCCCAAGGGTGATTGAATGATGACTGGCTCTTCAACCCTAGATGTTTGCCCCAGCTGGTTGCCCCGAAGCGGTTGGTGGATGAGAAACCAGAGCTCGTCTTGTCTTTGAGCTAACCCTTGAATAACAGTCACCTGCCCCAGCATCTGGACTTTCATTGTATCCATTTCAGCTTGCAGATGTTTCAGCCGTTCATCCTCAGCACCGTTCCTGACCAAAGTCTCCATGAGAAGTGTCCTTAGCTCCTCCCGCCCCTTAGATAGACTCAGGAGGATTTCCCCGAACCGGGTCTCTTGAGCAAGAAAGTCCTGGTTGTCTGGTTGGAAAGCCATTGCTGAAATAAACAGCGGGAAAGGTAAGTAACCTGCAACAAGGGTACCTGTTATGCGATGATGTGTATGACATGCATGTAATGTTTTCAAGGACCTCGCGGGGTAAACAAGAAAATTGTTAGCATTGGAATTTGTAGCTTGATTGAAGGAAACCCATGTTGCTGAGAATCCTTCTTCAAGGGTCAAAGGCTCACCATATCCAGTGGGTCATAGCCCCTGACTTTAGTCATCATGTCTGGTTTTGATTTCCAAACAACCTTGGTTAGGGGAACCTTCTTCAGGAGTCAGAGCTCACCATATCTAGTGGGTCATAGCCCCTGACAACCTTGGCTAGAGGAAAATAAATCCTCTTTGCCCCTTGCTAGATGTTTGATTTATCATGACCTGCATCACAAGCCCTTGAGATCCTTGAAATGGGTTAGGATGTATGCAATGGTATGATGTCATGATGCATGGGGTAATGTAAGTAACCCTGTTATGAGTCCTTATTAAGGACTGCAAACCAAAACCTGCAAGAAACTCAAGTAAAACCTGTCATGAGTCCCAATTAAGGACTAAAACAAACCCTGCAAGAAACTCGGTAAACCTTGTTATAAGTCCTAGTTAAGGACTATGAACGAAACCTGCAAGAAGCTCAAGTGTCAGACAACAAGCATGTGAATAGTCAAGTACGAAGGCACACAAGTCACACAAGAGAAACCCTTAGAGTTTAGGCCAGCATGAGGTCTGGGTATTACCCTCTTGAAGTTGGTGGGCTCAACCTGTCCTATCAGAAGTAACCGGGTTCTAAGGGTCCCAATATCACGGGATTGCTTTCATTGTTCATCGTTTCGATTTAGCCACTGAACTGGCGACCAAAATATTCCAGGAAAGCAACCCTCAATTGAGTGTAGTATCGAGTATCAACCAACCTCGGACTGCACCAAAGTCAGTTATCTCACTACCCTAAAGAGGCCAAGATAGTTCAATTAAGGTTCCTAAGGTCTGTTGATGCTTCACGACACCACGCGGAGGCCCCGTACTCTCCTTGACTGAACTCAAGGGTTACCGGTACACACCAAAGTGCCACATCAACGTAGCAGACTGTTTCAACCATGTCGGTATACCCCGCACAGTTCCCTCACAGCCTTATTGCTACTTTCTAAGAAGGTATCCCCAGATCCGGGTTAGGATCTATAGAACTCCCAAGACAGTCCCACAATAATAAAGCAAGCAAAGAAAGCAATTGAAAACACAGTTATGAACTATCCCTAAGGTACACCTCACTTTAAGTTTATTTCCCCAGCAGAGTCGCCAGTTCTGTGATCGGTGGATCTGGAACTGACTGTTTTAAAGCTGGTTCGCGAAATGTCGCGGTAAGCAAGAGTCGCCACCGTCTTTTATTTTCTCCAAATGGAAAGGACAAAAGCACAGAAAAATTCCTTATAGAGATTGCTCTCGGTTCGGGAGGTAGGTTATAGAAAGGGAAGGTGTTAGCACCCTTTCTATCCATGGTTATCCATGGGCTCTTAGATACTTGCTCATTGTGTTTTCAAAATTGTTTGTTTGCTTTTCAACTGTGGGTTTTAAAAAAGTTTCTTTGAAAATTCCAGTTCAACTCTTGTATCGGTCCTCAAGAGTGTTTGAAAAATTGCTTTCGAAAGCTTTTTGAAAATGTGTTGGTGTGAAAAGTATTTTTTGATTTGTTTTGAAATTAGAGCAAGTATCTAGAGTCGTCTACCTACCCTAAGGAATTCGTCTGTGTAGATGTCCTTTAAAGTAGTGCCATCCCACCATTGAGAGGTAGGTAGCACCACCGTTGGAGGTGTTCGGGTCAATTCGAGGTTCGGGACATGGTGATCACCAGAGCAATGGGAAGACACCTTAGAAGCTACCCTCATGCCAGGTTCCCGGATCATGAGGACTTACTAAGACATCCTCTACTCGACGATCACCTTTCGAGGCAAGGCAACAGTGAGGCGTACCCTAGGGGTGGTGTGTGATTTGTGTGTCGTTTTCATTTATTTTTTGTCTTTTGTCATGTTATTGGTGATCTACGCTTGTTTTTATTTTTATCCATACATTCTTTCATGCCTTGATTAACAGTTAAAAATATTGCGAGAAATAAAAATTCTAAGCTATTACAAACGGCGCGGGTCCACATCGCCAAAATTAACCAGGACCCGATTTGACAGAAAAATAAAGAAAGTAAAGAAAAGTGCGAGAAAATTAAAAGGTTACATGGCCTTGGGAGAGGTACATGAATATTTAAACGAAATAAAATAAATACGCGAATTAAATGAAAATTAAAACGAAACGAGGGCGTTGGACCCTTTTTGCAAAATTAAAATTACATGGAATTAATTAATTAAGAAAAAGAAAGAACTTGTTTTTTGGTATTTTTTAGTATTCTAGGATTTAATATGAAAAAAGAATTAATTAAAATTAAATACTAACCCTAATTCTAATGGCTTTTAATTTATTAAGAAAACATTGAATTTTAACCTAAATTAACCCTAATTTTTATATACAAATTTAATTACAAAAATAGATATTTAATTATTTAATTATTATGGAAGAAAAAATAAAAAGGATGAAAAATTATTAATTAAACCCTAATTCTACATTTTTTAGATTTTTTATTAAAAGTATTAAAATTAAACCTAATTTATACTAAATTTAATTATATGCATTTATTTATGAAAATACTAAAAATAAAATATTTATTGTTTTTTCTCTTTTTCTGATTTTTATGATTTTTTATATTTTATGAAAGTAATAAATTAATTAAAACAATAATTTAAAAGGAAATAGAAAATAATAATATGGCAAACCTAGGGGGGTTGTAGTCCCCAACATGGAGGTGAAGCCCAAGCATTCTGGCCCATTTAGCATGGTCCGTTTGACTTTTCCAGGCAACGTGCTGGCATGTTGACTCATGTCCACGCTGTTCTCTAACTCTCAGCCTTGTGATTGATCTTGAGGTGGACGTGGGCGCTTGATTAGGAAGGCGTATGGTGCGCTTCAACCTGGGCACTACACGTGATTGTTAATTGAAAAAAAACAAATGGAAAGAGTGAAGACCTGGGGCTCGAACCCAGGTCATGTACTTTACCAATCCTTATGCTTGCCAGTGGAGCCAGATGCGCGTGTTGTATATTAAATAAACTAAGAATAATATAATAAGAAGACAATGGTTAGTGGAAATCAGCGCGCGAAATTCAAAAGAGCCAATCATGGCTAGCCACCACATCATCTTCTTCATGGACTTTGTTTTTCCTGAAATACACAAAACATTGGCAACGGTTTTCACGCGTTGCCTAAGACACCATACAAGAAAATAGCGATTAGCCATGGAACGCTCATAAATTGGGCGCGACACATGGATTCTCTTCGTCCAGCCGCGCTCGTTTCAATGGTCAAGGTCCCAAGTCTCAATTTTTCCTTATTTGAAAAACCCTAATCCAAGGTCCTGTAAACCCTAGAAATTAACAATGGTGAAATCGTACACAATGCATAATACTTCAATCAAATCACATGGTTAGCTTTAGAATCACACAAGGAACATGAATCAAACATTAAAAAAGGCTAAATGCATATGAATTGGAATGCACGATTATGAAAAAAAAGTGAGAAAAGTTAGCTTCTGTACAACGATTCAAGAGGTTATGTTTGATGTTTTTGATTGGGAATCGTTCAGTGAAGCTTCAGCAAGCTAATGAAACAAAAATCGTGCCTTGAATCGCCCTAGAATGTGGTTTTCAGAATTGAGTTTCTTGCAAAAAATTTCAAGTTTTATGAATGGTCTCTAGCGCAGCTTGATGGTCCTTTTTGATTAGGTTTTCGTTCTATGCTTATGTATGAATCAATTAGGTCAAGAAAAACAAAACAAATCAATTGCATTCATGGTTTTGAGATTTGATTTTCAATCATATTTTTTCCAATCTTTTTCATGCAATTTTGTACCAATCATGATCCAATCAATCCAAATCTTTCCATATTGAATTATTCACGAATTATTGAGTAGATTACATGTGCAAAAAGATTTGTTAGGTTAAGTTAAATATTTTTCATATATTTAATTGATTTAAATGAATTATTATAAATAAAAATTCAAATAAATAAATAAAAAATGAAGAAATACTTCCCTTTGGGCCAAGTGGTCGTGCACATGCTTGGAATGATGAATTGTGGAAGAAAAATGGGCCCATTAGCACTTTTAGGTCATTTGAATCAATGTTAACTTTTCAAAATATCCAAAAATTTCCCAACTTCCACAAGGCATAACTTGCTCAATTATTAAGCTTTGCTCATGTTCTTGGACATTTTGAAAAGGTCTTTGAGTCCTCTAACCAATGTCTTTGGTCCCATGTCATTTTTATTTACCAATATCAAGTTATGGCCTTTGACTTAAAGTCCCTTTTTGTTGACTTTTGAAAATGACCTATAATGTTGAAATTGATAACTTTTTGTGGGAGCATTTCTTGGACTTGAAGTATGAATATGAGTTGTAGGAAATTTCTTTCTCTTCAAAATGAGCTTTGGATGGAATTTTTCTGATAATCCATGTGAAAGTTATGCCCTGGTCAATTTACAGTTGACTTTTTCAACTGTCCAAATAAGGAAACTTTTGCATCTTGATGATTTTTGAGCCAAGCTTTGAGAATCATGATCAATATTTGATCAAATGATGTTTATGGCTTCAAAATGATATGTTGACCAAAAATTTGAACTTTTGACTGTCAAATGACCATTTTGCCCCTACAGTTGACTGTAGTGCAATTTAGGGTTTTGACTGTGCAGTTTTGAGCTGAATGTCTTGAAACTTGGTATGAGGATGCTTGACCATATTTGTAGGCATGTGAGACTTGATTGGACCTTTGGAAACTTCATTTTCTTGATCAGAACACAAACCCTAATTTTGACTGCTTAAGAGGCCTTTTCACTGTGCAACCCTTGGGGAATTTTGAAGCTTTGATTTGGCAAATTTTTGAAGAATATGGGAGGGCAAATTTTGGGGTACAACAGCGAGTTTGATCATGTCCATGATGACAATTAAGACCTATATCAATCAAAAAGATCCTAAGTTATCAATATTTAGATTTTATTGGATTTAAATTGATTTAGAATGAATTAATTCAATAAAAAATAAAATAAAATAGAAAAATTAATAAATGGGCATGAGGCTGAAGCTAGGACACGTGTGTAGTGTGACAAGACCAAATCAAGTGGAAACGAATGGGCCCATTTGACAAAATTTGATGTTTTGAGGATAGTTGACTTTTAGCAATTTTAGAAAAATTCTCAACTTCAACAATGCACAACTTCTTCAATTTTGAACTTTTGGAAGTGTTCTTGGACTTTTTAGAAACCTTGAGATGTCCTCTAATCAACCCGTTTGGTCTCATATCATTTTGATATTCCATGCTAAAGTTATAAGCTTTGTAAAAAAAGGTGTTTTTGTTGACTTTCAAAAATGACCTATAATGTCCAAATTTGTAACTTTTTGTGAGTGCATTTCTTGATCTTGGGGTGTGAATATGGATTGTAGGAAATTTCATCCTCTTCAAAATGATCTTTGTATGGGTCATTTCTCATAAAGTATGAGAAAATTATGCTTGGTCAAAGTTGAGTTGACTTTTCCTACAAAACCCTAATTTAGCAACTTTTGAGTCTTGATGAGTTTTGAGCAATCCTTGATGAATCATGATCAACCCTTGATCAAATGATGAAATATCCTTCAAAATGAGAATTTTGACAAAAAAATCTTGAAGTTTGACTATTTGTAGGTCACAGTTGACTTTTGCCCTAGCACGGTCAATTTTTGGACCTCTTGAGCAATTGACTGACCAAACTTCCTCAGCAAGGCTTGAAATTTGACATGGATGAACTTGAGAACATATTAGGACATTGGGGAGAACTTGAGGTCATTTGGATGCAAGGACTTTGATGCAACACAAAACCCTAATTTGAGATTGACTGTCTTAGGAGATGATTTGACTGTCCAACTCTTGAGCAATCTTGGGCAACTTGGAGATTATTCTTTCAATATCTTGAGAAATATGGGAGGGAAAATTTTGGGGTACAACAGCTGCCCCTGTTCAATTTTTTTAAACCTAAGGATATAGATTGGCTTTCGGGCCTTTCGTAATCCGAAGGTGGAAGATGATTGAACACTAGAGTGCCCAGAAATTTGCACTCGCATGAAGTGGTATCAGTATTGTGATGTCGGGAATGGGCTTAGAGATTCCATTTGGAGACTGTTGATAGATGGTCTGAACTTCAACTGGAATACGAATCAGGGAGATCTTATCGGCGATCTGACTGAACCAGAGGGAAGGTCTTGGATTAACTTTGACTGGATCGGCATCAGAAAAATCTTTAGGAATCGATTTAACTGGACCAGACAAGGTCTTGGAATAACTTTAACTGGATTAGCATCAGAAAAATCTTTAGGAATCGATTTAACTGGACCAGAGAAGGCCTTTGACTGGATCGGCATCAGAAAAATCTTTAAGAATCGATTTAACTGGACCAGACAAGGTCTTGGGATATCTTCAACTACATCGGCATCAGGAAAATCTTTAGGAATCGATTTGACTGGACGAGAGAAGGCCTTTGGTTGGATCGGCATCAGAAAAATCTTAAGGAATCGATTTAACTGGACCAGATAAGGTCTTGGGATAACTTCAACTGGATCGGCATCAGAAAAATCTTTAGGAATCGATTTGACTGGACCAGAGAAGGCCTTTGACTGGGCCGGCATCAGAAAAATCTTTAGGAATCGATTTAACTGGACTAGACAAGGTCTTGGGATAACTTCAACTAGATCGACATCAGGAAAATCTTTAGGAATCGATTTGACTGGACCAGAGAAGGCCTTTGACTGGATCGGAATCATAAAAATCTTTAGGAATCGATTTAACTAGACCAGACAAGGTCTTGGGATAACTTCAACTGGATCGGCATCAGAAAAATCTTTAGGAATCGATTTGACTGGACCAGAGAAGGCCTTTGACTGGATCGGCATCAGAAAAATCTTTAGGAATCGATTTAACTGGACCAGACAAGGTCTTGGGATAACTTCAACTGGAACGGCATCAGGAAAATCTTTAGGAATCAATTTGACTGGACCAGAGAAGGCCTTTGGCTGGATCGGCATCAGAAAAATCTTTAGGAATCGATTTAACTGGACCAGATAAGGTCTTGGGATAACTTCAACTGGATCGGCATCAGAAAAATCTTTAGGAAT
Organism: Vicia faba; assembly: GCA_948472305.1. NCBI lineage: Eukaryota > Viridiplantae > Streptophyta > Magnoliopsida > Fabales > Fabaceae > Vicia > Vicia faba. The sequence goes on along the minus strand of OX451739.1, from coordinate 333,843,369 downwards.
CAATTTGACTGGACCAGAGAAGGCTTTTGACTGGATCGGCATCAGAAAAATCTTTAGGAATCGATTTAACTGGACCAGACAAGGTCTTGGGATAACTTCAACTAGATCGGCATCAGGAAAATCTTTAGGAATCGATTTGACTGGACCAGAGAAGGCCTTTGACTGGATCGGCATCAGAAAAATCTTTAGGAATCGATTTAACTGGACCAGACAAGGTCTTGGGATAACTTCAACTGGATCGGGATCAGGAAAATCTTTAGGAATCGATTTGACTGGACCAGAGAAGGCCTTTGACTGGATCGACATCAGAAAAATCTTTAGGAATCGATTTAACTGGACCAGACAAGGTCTTGGGATAACTTCAACTGGATCGGCATCAGGAAAATCTTTAGGAATCGATTTGACTGGACCAGAGAAGGCCTTTGGCTGGATCGGCATAAGAAAAATCTTTAGGAATTGATTTAACTGGACCAAATAAGGTCTTGGGATAACTTCAACTGGATCGGCATCAGAAAAATCTTTAGGAATCGATTTGACTGGACTAGAGAAGGCCTTTGGCTGGATCGGCATCAGAAAAATCTTTAGGAATCGATTTAACTGGACAAGAAAAGGTCTTTGGATAACTTGAACTAGATCGGCATCAGGAAAATCTTTAGGAATCGATTTGACTGGACCAGAGAAGGCCTTTGGCTGCATCGGAATCAGAAAAATCTTTAGGAATCGATTTAACTGGACCAGATAAGGTCTTGGGATAACTTCAACTGGATCGGCATCAGTAAAAATCTTTAGGAATCGATTTGACTGGACCAGAGAAGGCCTTTGACTGCATCGGCATCAGAAAAATCTTTAGGAATCGATTTAACTGGACCAGACAAGGTCTTGGGATAACTACAACTGGATCAGCATCAGGAAAATCTTTAGGAATCAATTTGACTCGACCAGAGAAGGCCTTTGGCTGGATCGGCATCAGAAAAATCTTTAGGAATCGATTTAACTGGACCATATAAGGTCTTGGGATAACTTCAACTGGATCGGTATCAGAAAAATCTTTAGGAATCGATTTGACTGGACCAGAGAAGGCCTTTGACTGGATTGGCATCAGAAAAATCTTTAGGAATCGATTTAACTGGACCAGACAAGGTCTTGGGATAACTTCAACTGGATCGACATCAGGAAAATCTTTAGGAATCGATTTGACTGGACCAGAGAAGGCCTTTGACTGGATCGGCATCAGAAAAATCTTTAGGAATCGATTTAATTGGACCAGACAAGGTCTTGGGATAACTTCAACTAGATCGGCATCAGGAAAATCTTTAGGAATCGATTTGACTAGACCAGAGAAGGCCTTTGGCTGGATCGACATCAGAAAAATCTTTAGGAATCGATTTAAATGGACCAGATAAGGTCTTGGGATAACTTCAACTGGATCGACATCAGAAAAATCTTTAAGAATCGATTTGACTGGACCAGAGAAGGCCTTTGACTGGATCGGCATAAGAAAAATATTTAGGAATCGATTTAACTGGACCAGACAAGGTCTTGAGATAACTTCAACTGGATCGGCATCAGGAAAATCTTTAGGAATCGATTTGACTGGACCAGAGAAGGCCTTTGACTGGATCGGCATCAGAAAAGTCTTTAGGAATCGATTTAACTGTACCAGACAAGGTCTTGGAATAACTTCAACTTGATCGGCATCAGAAAAATCTTTAGGAATCGATTTGACTGGACCAGAGAAGGCCTTTGACTGGATCGACATCAGAAAAATATTTAGGAATCGATTTAACTGGACCAAACAAGGTCTTGGAATAACTTCAACTGGATCGGCATCAGAAAAATCTTTAGGAATCGATTTGACTGGACCAGAGAAGGTCTTCCACATGGTTGAGAATTTAACTGTATCTTTCCTGAAAGGTAAAGGTCAGTCATATGCAATGCATGATATGGATCAAGCAATGATGTTCTCAACATAAATGAGATTGTATGGTGTTGTACCCCAAAATTTGCCCTCCCATATTCTCCAAGAAATTGCCAAGTCAAGCTGCAAAATTCCCCAAGGGTTGCACAGTGCAAAGGGCTCCTATACAGTCAAAACTAGGGTTTGTGTGCTGATCAAGGAAAAGAAGTTTCCAAAGGCCCAATCAAGTCTCACATGCCTACAAATATGGTCAAGTATCCTCATATCAAGTTTCAAGGCATTCAGCTCAAAATTGCACAGTCAAAACCCTAAATTGCACTACCGTCAACTGTAGGGGCAAAATGGTCATTTGACAGTCAAAAGTTCAAATTTTTGGTCAACATATCATTTTGAAGCCATAAACATCATTTGATCAATACTTGATCATGATTCTCAAAATTTGGCTCAGAAAATCATCAAGATGCAAAAGTTTCCTTATTTGGACAGCTGAAAAAGTCAACTGAAATTGACCAGGGCATAACTTTCACATGGATTATCAGAAAAATCCCATCCAAAGCTCATCTTGAAGAGAAAGACATTTCCTACAACTCATCTTCATACTTCAAGTCCAAGAAATGCTCTCACAAAAAGTTATCAATTTCAACATTATAGGTCATTTTCAAAAGTCAACAAAAAGGGACTTTAAGTCAAAGGCCATAACTTGAGATTGGTAAATCAAAATGACATGGGACCAAAGACATTGGTTAGAGGACTCAAAGACCTTTCCAAAATGTCCAAGAACATGAGAAAAGCTTAAAAATTGAGCAAGTTATGCCTTGTGGAAGTTTGGAAATTTTTGGATATTTTGAAAAGTCAACATTGATCCAAATTACCTAAAAATGCTAATGGGCCCATTTTTCTTTCATGATTCATCATTCTAGACATATGCACGACTACTTGGCCCAAAGGTAAGTATTTTCTCATTTTTTATTTATTTATTTGAATTATTATTTATATTAATTCATTTAAATCATTTAAATATATGAAAAATATCTAACTTGACCTAACCAATCTTTTTATACATGTTTTGGACTCAATATTTCGTGCTTAGCCAAATGTGGAAAGAATTGGAGCAATTGGATATGATTTGAACCAAATACACATGGGAAAAGATATGAAAAAGATCTTAAGAAATCAAATTTCCAAAACCATTAATTCAAGAGATTTTGATCAATATTTTTGACCTAATACACTCACTACATATGCCTGATCACAAACCTAATCATGTTAGACAAAAGCTGCGCTCATAGGCCATTGACAAACTTGAAATTTCTCCAAAGAAAGTCAAAACTGAAAAGCACTTTTTAGGTCGATTCAAAGCACAAGACTTGTTTCAACAGCTTCCTCAAGGTCCCCTGAACGTATTCCAATCAAGCACAGCCATCAAAACCTCAAGAATTGGTATATTGAATCAAAAACTGTACAGAAAAAAACTCATAATCGTATATCATATTCCACGCATTATTTGTGAAATTTATTCATTGATTCATGTTCATTATGATGTTGTGAAGCTAACCAATGCATTTAATTTGATTATTACGCTGTATACACGAATATGCCATGTTTAACTTTTAGGGTTTACAGAGTTCTAAGTTAGGGGTTTCTTGTTAAAGAAAAATTGGTCCTCCAGACCAAGACCATTCAATTCAGCGCATGGAGACGAAGAAGAATCACCTATCGCGCCCAATTTATGAATGACTGAGACCTGTTCGCTATTTTTCCAAAAGCCACCTAACGAAACACATAGAAAACCGTTGCTTTTGTTTTTTGTGTTTCAGGGATGGTGAAGACGATGAAGCCGTGTCACACGCTGATTGGCACGTTTAAATTTCGCGCGTTTTCCAACCATAAACTTTTCTTTCTTTTTATAATATTTGTTGACTATTATATATTAAATACATGCGTAGTGGCTCAGTGGCACAGGTGTTGATTGGTGATGCTAGTGACCTGGGTTCGAGCCCCAGGTCTGTATAATCTCCATATTATTTTTCCATGTGTATTCCCATGCAGCGCAAGCGTTATAGATCACCATACATCCTCCAGATCAGAGCATCCACGCGTCCAGCTGCTTCAGATCAAAGGCTCAAGATTGATGAACACCCTAAGTCTGGTCAACGCTTCAGCATGCTAGCAAAAAAGTCCAAATAGGCCAATGCTAAATGGGCCAGAGTTTCTTGGATCATACCTCCTAATTTGGGACTGAAACCCCCCCTGGTTTGCAAATTTCCATATTTTTCTTATATTTTATTTCCAATAATTATTTTATTTTCCTTATTGTTTTACTTTAATTAATTATTTCTATAAAATATAAAATGCACAAAAAATCAGAAAAGACAAAAAATATAATAAATAATTTTTATTTCTAATATTTTCATAAACAAAATGCATGTAAATAAATTTAGTTTAAATTAGGGTTTGCAATATTAATTCTTTTTAATAAAAAAAATCTAAAAAATATAGAAATAGGTTTAATAAATTTTATTCCTTTTAATTTTTTCTCTTTTACAATAATATTCTTTTATTTATTTTTATAATTAAACTTGTAAATTAATTAGGGTTTCATTTAGGTTAAAAAACTCCAATATTTTTCTTAATAACTTAAAAAATAATTAGAACTAGGTTTAACATTTTATTTTAGTTTTAATTAATTCTTTTTCTATTAAATCTTAAAAAACATAAAAATACCAAAAACAAATTCTTGCTTTCTTTAATTAATTAATTCATATAATTTTAATATTTTGCAAAAGGGTCCAACGCCCTCCTTTTGACTTAATTGTTTAATTTCGCATCTTTATTTTATTTCGCTTGAATAATTATGTACCTCTCCCGAAGCTTTGTAAATTTATATTTCTCGCACTTTTAATTCTTTTAATTCCTTTATTTACTTTTCTGTCAAATCGGGTCCGGTTTAATTTTGGCGATGTGGACCCGCACCATTTGTAATAGCTTTAGATTTACTTTCTCTCGCAATATCTTAACTGTTAAACAAAGCATGCAAGAATGAATGGCCTTAAATAAAATCAAGCGTAGAACACCAATAAACACGACAAGACAAATGCAAATGAAAACGACACACAAATCGCACACACCACCCCTAGGGTACGCCTCACTGTTGCCTTGCCTCGAAAGGTGATCGTCGAGTAGAGGATGTCTTAGTAAGTCCTCATGATCCGGGAACCTGGCATGAGGGTAGCTTCTAAGGTGTCTTCCCATTGCTCTGGTGATCACTATGTCCCTACAAACTCGAATTGACCCGAACACCTCCAACGGTGGTGCTACCTACCTCTCAATGGTGGGATGGCACTACTTTAAAGGACATTTACACAGACGAATTCCTTAGGGTAGGTAGACGACTCTAGATACTTGCTCTAATTTCAAAACAAATCAAAAATACTTTTCACACCGACACATTTTCAAAAGCTTTCGAAAGCAATTTTTCAAACACTCTTGAGGACAGATACAAGAGTCGAACTGGAATTTTCAAAGAAACTTTTTAAAAACCCACAGTTGAAAAGCAAACAAACAATTTTGAAAACACAAATGAGCAAGTATCTAAGAGCCCATGGATAACCATGGATAGAAAGGGTGCTAACACCTTCCCTTTCTATAACCTACCTCCCGAACCGAGAGCAATCTCTTTAAGGAATTTTTCTGTGCTTTTGTCCTGTCCATGTTGGAGAAAATAAAAGACGGTGGCGACTCTTGCTTCTGCGACATTTCGCGAACCAGCGTTAAACAGTCAGTTCCAGATCCACCGATCACAGAACTGGCGACTCTGCTGGGGATATAAACTATAAAGTGAGGTGTACCTTAGGGCTAGTTCATAACTGTGTTTTCACTTGTACTGATTTGCTTGCTTTACTATTGTGGGTTGCATCGGAGATACATAGATCCTAACCCGGATCTGGGGATACCCTGTTTAGGTAGCATAAGCTGTGAGGGACCTGTCCGGCGTAGACCGACACGGGTGAAACAGTGGCTACGTTGGTGTGGCACCTTGGTCTGTACCGATATCCCTTGTGTCGCAACGAGGAGAATATGGGTCTTCTAAGGAGTCATTAAGCACCAACAACCTTAGAACCTTAATTGACACAACTTGGCCATTAGAACAGTAGCAGTATGCTACGCCCATTGAGGCTAAACTCTCGTGATGGTTCTGGCCGCAAGAAAAGATTGCGATGCTGGAGTTATGACCGATTGAGGGTAGTCAATGATATTGGGATCCTCTAAGAACCCGGCTACTTTTGATTAGGACAGGTATGAACCAACAAACTGAAAGAGGGTAGTACCTAGACCTCATGCTGGCCTAAACTTTAGGGGCTTGCCTTGTGTGACTTGTGTGCCTTACCATGTTTGCCTTTGTATCTATATGTGGTGTGCTTTATCATAACATCATAGCATCATGAGCATTGCATCCTGCATAAGGACTGACCATTTCAAAGACAAGAGGGTTTCATCTTTGCTCTGTTTTGTAGGACATTATGATGCCTGTGCGAAGGAATACTATCCGGTTCAACTTTGTTCGTTCACCTGAGTTGCTTGATGAGTTGGTTAGCAGAATTCCAAATACCACTTCCTTCATCCAGAGGCATGGTTCTCTTCTCAGTTTAGTCACTGCAAAGCGGGATCAACAGTTGATGAGTGTTCTGACCCAGTTCTATGACCCTCTGTACCAGTGCTTCACCTTTCAAGACTTCCAGCTGGTCCCTACCCTGGAAGAGTTCTCTGATTTGCTTGGTATCCCTATCTTGGATCAGACTCCCTTTACTGGTTGGGAAAAGACCCTCAGGCTTGAGGACATTGCTGCAGCTCTTCCTTTGACCCATCAAGAGGTAACAGACAACTGGGTAACTAGAAGCGGAGTTAAGGGTTTCTTGGCCAAGTTTCTGATTGGTAAAGCTAACAGTTTCTGGAATGACTTGGACTTTAGGGCATATGAAGACATCTTGGCTCTCCTAATCTATGGGTTGGTCCTGTTTCCTAATCCTGACAACTTCATCAATGTCACTGCCATAAGGATCTTTATGTCTCAGAATCCCGTGCCCACTCTCTTGGGTGACATCTTGCAACAACTTCATGCCCGTACTACCCGAAGACGAGGAACCCTATGGTGTTGTATCCCTTTGTTGGTGAGGTGGTTTATTTCTCACCTCCCTAAGTTCGTACTGAAGAATCAAGAAGGAAGAGGTTGGGCTCACCGGTTAATGTCTCTCACCGATAAAGACATCATCTGGACTTGCAGAGGTTTGGATGAGGTAGCTATTATTCATCGATGCGGGGAATACCCTAATGTTCCTCTGATTGGTACCCAAGGAGGGATCTCTTACAATCCATGTCTAGCACTCCGTCAGTTTGGAAGAGCAAGAAGAGCAGACCCCCATGAGATGTTGGTGCCTCACATTAGCTTCGAGTTTCAGGTGGATAGTGACGAGCTGCGTCGGAGGTTCATCAAGGCTTGGGACAAAGTTCATAAAGCTGACCCACAAGAGTTAGGGCCCAAGACCTCTTTACCTATGGAAGCCTACTACAAATGGGTTCGCATCCGCGCTCAGAAGTTAGGTATGCCGTATGAAGCTGTCAGACCCGTCATTCTTGAGTGTCCTGACAAAGATGGTGTTCCTCCAACTGTCCTTCCTCCTCAGATACCTACTGATTATGAGACATTGAAGAGATCTTGGTCGCAACTGCGAGAAGAGCGGGATTCTTACCGGGAAAAGTTCAACGAGCAGGAATCAAAGATCCAGAAGCTGACCAAGCAGTTGGAGAATGAGAGAGCTCTGAATGCCTACATCCGTACTGAGAAGAGGAGACCATGGGATCAATAAGGAGCTCCAGATGTGCTTTTACAGTTTATTTCCTTTCCAGTATTTCCTTTCATGTAACGCCTAAGGGAAACTTGTTGAATAATTTCAGTTGCAAAGTTGAATCTAATGAAGTGTGTTCTTTTTTTGTTTACAAAGTTGATTCCCGATTGTCTTTGAAAACATAAATCATACGCATTTCATACATCATGTGCATAGCAGGTTTTTCCCTTTTTCAGGTTGCTTACAGTTCTTCGCTGTTTATTTCAGCATCATGAATCCCGAATCTGCATCAACTGAGACATCGATCAAGGCTCTTCAGGTGCAGAATGCACAATTCCAGGAATTAATCAAGGGTCTGGCTCAAGGCCAAGAAGAACTAAAGGCTATGCTCCTGAAGAAGGAGAAGAAGAAGAAGAGAAGAACTGTTCTGTTCAACTCGGGCCGAAGGTTTGGCAATACTCTGCAGCATGAAGAGGCTGGTTCTTCTGTTGGCAAGAGTCCTTCTCAGGCAGAAGTAAAGGTCCCTAGTCCGGTAGTCTCCGACAACGAGACAGATTTTGATGAAGAGCAGTACCCTCCTGCAGACGACAGATATAAGCAATTGGAGGACAGATTGAAGGCTATGGAGGTTCAACAGGTACCTGGGCTGGATTTCAGAGATCTGGGTTTGTCAACTGGTGTGATCATCCCCCGTAAATTCAAAGCACCATCCTTCTCTAAGTATGACGGGGCGTCTTGTCCCAAGCTGCATTTAAGGTCCTATGTTCGGAAAATTCAGCCGTACTCTGCGGATAAGAATTTATGGATCCACTTCTTCCAGGAGAGTCTTTCAGGGACTCATCTCGAATGGTTCTATCAGCTGGATGGGACCAAGGTTCGTAACTGGGAGGAGTTGGCTACTGCTTTCTACAAGCAGTATCAATATAATGTCGACCTTGCCCCCACACGTACCCAACTCCAGGGTATGTCGTTAGGTGCAAGCGAAGGTTTTAAGGAGTACGCTCAGAAGTGGAGAGACCTGGCTGGCAGGGTGCAGCCACCATTGACTGATCGGGAGTTGGTAGACATGTTCTTGGGGACCCTATCTGGGCCATTTTTCAATCATCTCATCGGGAATTCGTCTGCAGGGTTCACTGATTTAATTCTGACTGGAGAAAGGATTGAAGCTGGGTTAAGGTCTGGAAAAATTCCGAAGGGTGCATCATCTAGTTCTGAGAAGAAACCCTTCAAGAAGGAGTCTAGTGTCGTATATGGTTCCAGGAAATCAGAGAGACATGAGCACCGCCAATCTGTCAGTGCGGTAATGATTGCTAAGCCTGCTGCCGCTCCCCGGCCAAACAATCCTCAAAAGGTTGAAAGACCCCGGAGAGAATTCACCCGCTTAAGCATGACTTTGTCTCAGATCCTGCCACAGTTGCTCTCAACCAATTTAGTGACTGTCAGGGAGGCGCCGAAGTTTCCAAACACTGCATCTCCCAAGTACAACCCGAATGCTCGTTGTGCCTACCATTCAGATAGCCCGGGGCACTCTACCGATGACTGTTGGGCGTTAAAGAACAAGGTGCAAGACCTTATCGACGCAAAGGAGATACAGTTTGAAGCGCCTGCGAAGCCGAATGTAGTTACTGCTCCTATGCCTCAGCATGGGGTAAATGCTGTGGATGAAGATGTTTATGCCATTTCTGTGGATGATCTAGCCACTCCTATGAAGACTGTCAAAAAGAACCTGCTGCTGGCCGGTTTATTTCCGAGTTGCAGTGAGGGTTGCCTGTTCTGTGCTGTGTCCCTATCTGGTTGTCCCTTGCTAAAATTAGGCATCCAAAGCCTAATGGATAGCAAGGAGATTCTATTCAAGAAGTCTGCTGTTCAGTTGGTTCCGGTGGAAGAAGTTTCTGTGGTTACCATATTCAATAATCCAATCCCGGCTCTCCCAAAGAAGCCCGTTCAAATCATGACCGTTGCACCTGTCATTATCACTGTTCTAGGGCCCCTGCCCTATGTATCTGATAAAGCTGTCCCCTGGCATTACGGGGCAGATGTGTATGTGAAGGGGATTAAACAAGAGTTCAACGCTGGTGCCAGCATCTGTGACATCACTGGCCCAGCCAAGGTTACCCGCAGTGGCAGGCTCTTCTCGCCTGACATTGCACCGCCTGCCTCCCGAAGACCATTTCTCATAACCCCTGCAAGTGTACCTGTTCCTGCTGCTGATCCAATTGTTTCTCCTGCTGCCGAGTCATCCAATGCTCGGGGCAAAGGAGTTGAAGATGAGCCTGCCCCGATGGAGGCACCTGTACCTATAACTGCTGAGGCCTCCCAACAAGAGATGGAGGAAATTCTAAAGATAATAAAGAAGAGTGATTTCAATGTTGTGGAACAGCTGGGGCACACGCCCTCTAAAATCTCCATGCTCTCTTTATTGCTGTGCTCCGAGGCCCATGCCAAGGCCTTAATCTCATTCCTCAAGACGGCCCATGTGCCACATGAAACCTCTGCAGTCCAGTTCACTGATTGCGTAGCAAATTTGACGGCGGACAATGGCTTGGGTTTCTCAGATGCTGACTTGACCGCAAAGGGGAGAGACCATAATGACGCTCTGCATGTCTCTATTGAATGCAGGGGCACTACCTTGGCACATGTGTTGGTGGATACTGGTTCATCTTTGAATGTGCTACCCAAGAAGGCTTTGGACCGTCTAGATTGTGAAGGCCTGGAATTAAAACCCATCAATATCATCGTCAGGGCCTTTGATGGTTCAAAGAGGATGGTTCATGGAGAGGTTGACATTCCGATTCGTGTGGGCTCTCAGGTGTTCGACTCCACATTTTATGTGATGGATATCCGTCCGTCCTACTCTTGTCTATTGGGTCGACCTTGGATACATAAGGCTGGGGCAGTGACCTCTACCTTGCACCAGAAGCTGAAGTACCCCGTCAGAGGGAAGATCGTCACTGTGCAGGGAGAGGAGGAATATATGGTGAGTCACCTGAACTCCTTCAGATACATTGAGATGGATGGGGAGTTTATTGAAACCCCTTTTCAGCATTTCGAGGAGGTGCTTCCAATTACAGCAGCGTCAGAAACAGCAGAAGAAATTGTTCCTTTGAAGATGGCTTCCCTAAAGGATGCCCGGGCTGTGGTTCAGAAGAATGAAAGTGCCAACTGGGGCAGACTTCCAGACTTTACTCAGAAGACTGATAAACTTGGGCTGGGTTTTACCACAGAAGGTCAGAAAGTTATGAGGAAAGCGAAGATCGGAAGACCTCCGGTATTTATTAAAAGTTCAGGAGTGAATGCTGTTGGGGAAGACCATGAAGTGGACGAAGCTGAATTCAATAGCTGGATCTATCCAACGGCCGAAGGCGGATTGAACAACTGGATTGCTAAGGACCATACCCCTGTTACCTTTGTGACGCAGTAATAAATTTCTTTGTTTCGTTATTTTGTAATAAACAATGATAAACTCTATGGCCCGGTGTCTTACCCGAGGCACCGTGGTTCTATTTGTGAGGGCATACAAACTGTCATTTCATATATCATGAATGAAAATCTTGGACGTATTTTTCGCATTGCAAATATTGTGCTCCTTTTCTATCTTTTCTTTTCCTTTACATAATTTGCAAAACAGCTGTATTTACACACACACTCACTCATACAGGTTTCAATCCACTCTGGATCTTACTGATAACAACTCTGCTACTGCCAATTATGACTTCGAAAATCCGATCAACTTAGCCGAAGACGAAGGTGAAGATGATTGCGAAGTGCCTGGCGAGCTTGCAAGACTGTTGCTTCAGGAAGAGAGGGCAATTCAACCCCATGAAGAGCCAGTGGAAACAATCAACCTGGGTACTGAAGCAGACAGGAGAGAGGTAAAGATTGGTGCCAACCTAGAGCTCAGCGTGAAGCAACGGTTGACTCAAATGCTGCATGATTATGTGGAGATCTTTGCCTGGTCCTACGAAGACATGCCCGGGTTGGATACCGATATTGTGGTCCATCACTTGCCAACTAAGGAAGACTGCCCTCCAGTTAAGCAAAAGGTCCGTCGGATGCGTCCAGAGATGTCTGAGAAGATTAAAGCCGAGGTTATGAAACAGTTTGATGCCGGGTTCCTCGCAGTGACTTCTTACCCTCAGTGGGTTGCTAACGTGGTGCCGGTACCTAAGAAGGACGGTAAGGTCAGAATGTGTGTCGATTACAGGGATCTGAACAGGGCCAGCCCCAAAGATGACTTCCCCTTACCTCACATTGATGTCCTTGTTGATAATACAGCTCAGCACAAGGTATTCTCTTTCATGGATGGCTTTTCAGGTTACAATCAGATCAAGATGGCACCTGAAGACATGGAAAAGACTACATTTGTTACTCAGTGGGGCACCTTCTGTTACAAGGTCATGCCATTTGGATTAAAGAACGCTGGGGCAACCTACCAACGTGCCATGGTTGCTTTATTTCATGACATGATCCATCATGAGATAGAAGTGTATGTGGACGACATGATCGCTAGGTCCCAGACTGAGGAAGAGCACCTAGATCATCTGCAGAAATTGTTTGACCGGTTGAAACTGTACAAGCTAAGATTGAACCCGAACAAGTGCACCTTCGGGGTAAGATCTGGGAAGTTGTTAGGCTTCGTGGTCAGTGATAAGGGAATTCAAGTGGACCCTGCTAAGGTCAAAGCTATTCAAGAGATGCCAGTTCCCAAGACAGAGAAGGAAGTCAGAGGCTTCTTAGGACGCCTGAATTATATTGCTCGCTTCATCTCACATCTGACTGCTACCTGTGAGCCAATCTTCAAGCTGCTGAAGAAAGATCAGGTAGTACGTTGGAACGATGAATGTCAGGCTGCTTTTGACAGAATCAAAGAGTATCTCCAAGAACCACCTATCCTTATGCCACCGGTGGAAGGGAGACCTCTGATACTATACCTGACAGTGCTTGACAACTCAATGGGGTGTGTGCTGGGGCAGCATGACGAGTCTGGCCGAAAAGAGCATGCCATTTATTACCTTAGCAAAAAGTTTACCGACTGTGAGACTCGATACTCACTGCTTGAGAAAACTTGCTGCGCTTTGGTATGGGCTGCTCGCCGGCTGAGACAGTATATGCTGACTCACACTACCTTGTTGATCTCAAAGATGGATCCCATAAAATACATATTCGAAAAGCCTGCTCTGTCTGGGAGAATCGCAAGATGGAAGATGATCTTGACGGAATACGACATTCGGTATACGACCCAAAAAGCCATCAAGGGGAGTGTATTGGCAGACCACTTAGCTCATCAAGCTGTAGATGACTACCAATCAATGAACTTCGAGTTTCCGGACGAAAGCATCATGATTGTGACTGATTGTGAAGTACCTGGACCGGATGAAGGACCTGAACCAGGATCCCGATGGTCTATGAACTTTGACGGAGCTTCCAACGCTTTGGGAAATGGTATCGGCGCCATCATCATATCTCCTCAAGGTACTCATACTCCACTCACTGCCCGGCTATGTTTCAACTGTACCAACAACATGGCAGAGTATGAGGCGTGTATCATGGGTCTTCAAGCTGCGATCGACCTAAGGATCAAATTTCTAAGTGTCTTCGGAGATTCCGCTCTTGTGATCAATCAGATCAAAGGAGATTGGGATACGAAACATCCAAACCTGATTCCTTACAGAGAATGTGTGTTGACCCTGATTCCCCACTTCACAGAGATAACCTTTGAACACTTTCCAAGAGAAGAGAATCAGTTAGCGGACGCGTTAGATACAATGTATTCAATGTTCAAGGTCAAATGGGATAATGAGGCTCCCCGGATCATCATCTGGAAACTGGACGAACCGGCATACTGTTGCGATCTCGAGACTGAATTGGTGACTGAGAAGCCTTGGTACCATGAGGTGAAGAGATATCTGGAAGCTCAGGAATACCCTGAAGGTGCCTCTGTCAATGATAAGAAATTCCTGAGAAGGTTCGCAGCCAAGTTCTTCCTTAGCAACGGCATCTTGTACAAGCGAAACCATGATTCAACCTTACTGCGTTGTGTGGATAAGACTGAAGCAGAAAGAATCATGGAAGAGCTACATGAAGGGACCTTTGGTACACATTCCAGTGGACACACTATGGCTAAGAAAATCCTACGGGCAGGATATTACTGGTCCACAATGGAAGCTGACTGCTACCAACATTCCAGGACATGCCACAAGTGCCAGATTTATGCAGACAAGGTGCATGTTCCTCCGGTTCTCCTAAATGTTCTGACGGCGCCTTGGCCGTTTGCAATGTGGGGCATAGACATGATCGGCGAGATTAAACCTACGGCATCTAATGGACATCGCTTCATCCTAGTGGCGATTGATTATTTTACAAAGTGGGTTGAGGCAGTATCCTATGCTACGGTAACCAAGACTGTTGTGGCACGGTTCATTCGGCATAACCTGATCTGTCGATACGGCGTCCCTGAGCGAATTATTACAGACAACGGTACCAATCTGAACAATAAGATGATTGTTGAGCTCTGCGAACAGTTCAAGATACAGCACCACAATTCTTCTCCTTACAGACCGAAGATGAATGGGGCTGTGGAAGCAGCAAATAAGAACATCAAGAAAATCGTGCAGAAAATGACAGTGACTTATAAAGATTGGCACGAGATGTTACCGTTCGCTCTACACGGGTACCGTACCTCAACTAGGACGTCAACCGGGGCAACTCCTTTTTCCTTGGTTTATGGTATGGAGGCAGTCTTACCGATCGAAGTGCAGATACCCTCTCTCCGGATAATGAAGGATGCAAATCTGAACGAAGATGATTGGATCCAGACACGACTTGACCAACTCAACCTCATTGATGAAAAGAGACTTGCTGCTATCTGTCACGGTCAGACGTATCAGAAACGGATGATCAGGGCATTTAACAAAAAGGTCAGACCACAGGAATATCGAGTTGGGGATCTGGTAATCAAACGAATCATCCTTCCTCAGAGTGATCCAAGGGGAAAATGGACCCCTACGTACGAAGGGCCATTTGTGGTCAAACATGTGTTCTCAGGAGGAGCCATGATATTGACCAACATGGATGGTGACGATCTTCCTCACCCCGCCAATGCAGACATAGTAAAAAAATACTACGCATAAAAAAGACCCGCTAGGCTGACATACCTAGGCAAAAATTAGGGCTTCCCGTCGAACCAAAAGGGTTCGGGCAAAATGAAGGGACGAAAATAAAAAAATCTGTACACCCGGCAAGTCGAAAACCTAAAAAGGCGGCTTGGGCAAAAATGGGTATCCCGGTGGACCGAAAACCCGAAAGGGCGGTCCAGGCAAAAATTAGGGATAAAAGCGTAATACTATGTCTCATTGGATCACTTTGCATCCAGAATCCGGCATCTACATCAAGTTCAGACGGCATCGATCAGTCAGCTTCACCTTCAACCAAGGTCATCAAGTGATGAGACGCTCGGAGTTATAAAGGCAATAGCAGAATTGAAACCCAGTGGGATCATTCATTCACACAGCTGTTTTATTTTCTTTTGTACAAAATTTGTATAAACCCTTTTGTCCGGTGGCGTTCTCTTACTAGGACGTCAGCCTCTTGTATACAAAACGCCTATTCACAGGCCATTCAAAATCAATACAAATCTATTTTCAATTAAACGCGCCAAGTATTTTTCTTTTTTCTGTTTTGTTTTGCGAAGAACGTCCAAGGTTCAATTTGTGATATATGCATTGACAATAATTTGCTAACTCATAAATATTTGCATACGAAACAAAGGAATTAATTGCAGGTGACACTAGAAACAGGGGCAATAAAAGAGTTGTCTGAGCAGTCTAATTGTTCTATCCTCCAAAGTATCAAGGTAGGATCAGCTAAAGAACGTGACCAATACATATTAATTCCCCAGAGAGTGGTTCAGCAAAACAATGCATTCTTCTCCAGGCGGAGTCATCAAATCTCAGGGAAGTTGAGCATCCTCTAGTAGATCTCAACATTTCCCCAGCAGCAATACATACACTCATAACAAGCATCCCCGGCAGTCTTGGTCTAAAGATTGTTCCCCGGCAGTAAATCAAACATTCAAAGGAGTCACTTCCCCAGCATATCAAAACTTCCCCCAGGAAAGTCCAGTCCAGTTTCCCCAGGAAAATTGGAATTTATCTCCCCAAGCAGTAAGCTTATCCCCAGTAGATTCTGGAAGCTTATCCTCGCAGAGCACGAACGCGTCGTCCGGCTTTATTCAAAGAGTTATTTCCTCAACATGATATAACTGGGTTATCCTCAGCCAAAAGCCACGGAAAGAGCGTCGTCGACAAAGCCTTCCTATCCCCAGCAAACTATTATCAACATTCAGCAAAAGCATCTCTCTCCCCACAGAGTATCACTTCCCAGCATGGTCGCTAGAGTATCTTTTTCTCCCCGCAGAATCCTCCATTTACCAAGTTTATTCCGCAACGGAGTCATCTTCTCCTACCGGTATTCTTACAGTTATCATCCCCAGCGGAAGCAAAATCCATTCTTCAACATCATCCCAGGATATGACTTCCCGGCACCCGTCAAGGATTTACTTTCCTAGACAAAAGCATACATAAAACATCACATACATCATTATAGCATGCATAGACGCATCATATCATACGAATCTCATTTATGTTGAGAACATCATTGCTTGATCCATATCATGCATTGCATATGACTGACTTTTACCTTTCAGGAAAGATGCAGTTTAAATTCTCAAATCACATTTCAAGACCTTGTCCGGTTCAGTTAAATCGACCCTAAGATTTTCCTGATGCTTATCCCGTCAAAAGCCTTCTCTGGTTCAGTCAGATCGACCCTAAGATCTCCCTGATGCTTATCCAGTTGAAGATATTCCAAGACCTTGTCCGGTTCAGTTAAATCGACCCTAAGATTTTCCTGATGCTTATCCCGTCAAAGGCCTTCTCTGGTTTAGTCAGATCGACCCTAAGATCTCCCTGATGCTTATCCAGTTGAAGATATTCCAAGACCTTGTCCGGTTCAGTTAAATCGACCCTAAGATTTTCCTGATACTTATCCAGTCAAAGGCATTCTCTGGTTCAGTCAGATCGGCCCTAGGATCTCCCTGATGCTTATCCAGTTGAAGACATTTCAAGACCTTGTCCGGTTCAGTTAAATCGACCCTAAGATTTTCCTGATGCTTATCCAGTCAAAGGCCTTCTCTGGTTTAGTCAGATCGACCCTAAGATCTCCCTGATGCTTATCCAGTTGAAGATATTCCAAGACCTTGTCCGGTTCAGTTAAATCGACCCTAAGATTTTTCTGATGCTTATCCAGTCAAAGGCTTTCTCTGGTTCAGTCAGATCGACCCTAAGATCTCCCTGATTCTCATCCCGGTAGAAGACACCCAAGATTTTTCTCAACGAGCGTTGTTGAAGTTAAAGTCATCCAAGATTCTCTCAGCGTTCCTGTTGGGTTAGTAATCGTCCAAGATTCTCTTACCGTTCAGGCTAAGACAATAACCATCCCTGGTTCATTCATCATCATGTGAAGCTCCAGACTCAGCTCCTGTAACCAGTCAGGACACATCTATACCAAGCATTTGAAAACCAGCTCCTGCAACGTGCCAGGTACTCATTTTTCTTTTGCAGGTATGCAGGTTCTCGCTAAGAAATCTCTTACGCGGTCAACATCCAGATGGCATCTATAAGCCTATCGTCCTATCTAGCAACCTCTAAATGGCATCTATAAGCCCATTCCCACCACACTGCTACTATGTAAGCGCAAATTTCTGGGCACTCTAGTGTTCAATCATCTTCTACCCTCGGATTACGAAAGGCACGTCCGCCAATCTGCATCCTCAGGTCTAAGAAGATTGAACAGGGGCAACTGTTGTACCCCAAAATTTGCCCTCCCATATTCTCCAAGAAATTGCCAAGTCAAGCTGCAAAATTCCCCAAGGGTTGCACAGTGCAAAGGGCTCCTATACAGTCAAAACTAGGGTTTGTGTGCTGATCAAGGAAATGAAGTTTCCAAAGGCCCAATCAAGTCTCACATGCCTACAAATATGGTCAAGTATCCTCATATCAAGTTTCAAGGCATTCAGCTCAAAATTGCACAGTCAAAACCCTAAATTGCACTACAGTCAACTGTAGGGGCAAAATGGTCATTTGACAGTCAAAAGTTCAAATTTTTGGTCAACATATCATTTTGAATCCACAAACATCATTTGATCAATACTTGATCATGATTCTCAAAATTTGGCTCAGAAAATCATCAAGATGCAAAAGTTTCCTTATTTGGACAGCTGAAAAAGTCAACTGAAATTGACCAGGGCATAACTTTCACATGGATTATCAGAAAAATCCCATCCAAAGCTCATCTTGAAGAGAAAGACATTTCCTACAACTCATCTTCATACTTCAAGTCCAAGAAATGCTCTCACAAAAAGTTATCAATTTCAACATTATAGGTCATTTTCAAAAGTCAACAAAAAGGGACTTTAAGTCAAAGGCCATAACTTGAGATTGGTAAATCAAAATGACATGGGACCAAAGACATTGGTTAGAGGACTCAAAGACCTTTCCAAAATGTCCAAGAACATGAGAAAAGCTTAAAAATTGAGCACGTTATGCCTTGTGGAAGTTGGGAAATTTTTGGATATTTTGAAAAGTCAACATTGATCCAAATGACCTAAAAATGCTAATGGGCCCATTTTTCTTTCATGATTCATCATTCTAGACATATGCACGACTACTTGGCCCAAAGGGAAGTATTTTCTCATTTTTTATTTATTTATTTGAATTATTATTTATATTAATTCATTTAAATCATTTAAATATATGAAAAATATCTAACTTGACCTAACCAATCTTTTTATACATGTTTTGGACTCAATATTTCGTGCTTAGCCAAATGTGGAAAGAATTGGAGCAATTGGATATGATTTGAACCAAATACACATGGGAAAAGATATGAAAAAGATCTTAAGAAATCAAATTTCCAAAACCATTAATTCAAGAGATTTTGATCAATATTTTTGACCTAATACACTCACTACATATGCCTGATCACAAACCTAATCATGTTAGACAAAAGCTGCGCTCATAGGCCATTGACAAACTTGAAATTTCTCCAAAGAAAGTCAAAACTGAAAAGCACTTTTTAGGTCGATTCAAAGCACAAGACTTGTTTCAACAGCTTCCTCAAGGTCCCCTGAACGTATTCCAATCAAGCACAGCCATCAAAACCTCAAGAATTGGTATATTGAATCAAAAACTGTACAGAAAAAACTCATAATCGTATATCATATTCCACGCATTATTTGTGAAATTTATTCATTGATTCATGTTCATTATGATGTTGTGAAGCTAACCAATGCATTTAATTTGATTATTACGCTGTATACACGAATATGCCATGTTTAACTTTTAGGGTTTACAGAGTTCTAAGTTAGGGGTTTCTTGTTAAAGAAAAATTGGTCCTCCAGACCAAGACCATTCAATTCAGCGCATGGAGACGAAGAAGAATCACCTATCGCGCCCAATTTATGAATGACTGAGACCTGTTCGCTATTTTTCCAAAAGCCACCTAACGAAACACATAGAAAATCGTTGCTTTTGTTTTTTGTGTTTCAGGGATGGTGAAGACGATGAAGCCGTGTCACACGCTGATTGGCACGTTTAAATTTCGCGCGTTTTCCAACCATAGACTTTTCTTTCTTTTTATAATATTTGTTGACTATTATATATTAAATACATGCGTAGTGGCTCAGTGGCACAGGTGTTGATTGGTGATGCTAGTGACCTGGGTTCGAGCCCCAGGTCTGTATAATCTCCATATTATTTTTCCATGTGTATTCCCATGCAGCGCAAGCGTTATAGATCACCATACATCCTCCAGATCAGAGCATCCACGCGTCCAGCTGCTTCAGATCAAAGGCTCAAGATTGATGAACACCCTAAGTCTGGTCAACGCTTCAGCATGCTAGCAAAAAAGTCCAAACAGGCCAATGCTAAATGGGCCAGAGTTTCTTGGATCATACCTCCTAATTTGGGACTGAAACCCCCCCTGGTTTGCAAATTTCCATATTTTTCTTATATTTTATTTCCAATAATTATTTTATTTTCCTTATTGTTTTACTTTAATTAATTATTTCTATAAAATATAAAATGCACAAAAAATCAGAAAAGACAAAAAATATAATAAATAATTTTTATTTCTAATATTTTCATAAACAAAATGCATGTAAATAAATTTAGTTTAAATTAGGGTTTGCAATATTAATTCTTTTTAATAAAAAAAATCTAAAAAATATAGAAATAGGTTTAATAAATTTTATTCCTTTTAATTTTTTCTCTTTTACAATAATATTCTTTTATTTATTTTTATAATTAAACTTGTAAATTAATTAGGGTTTCATTTAGGTTTAAAAACTCCAATATTTTTCTTAATAACTTAAAAAATAATTAGAACTAGGTTTAACATTTTATTTTAGTTTTAATTAATTCTTTTTCTATTAAATCTTAAAAAACATAAAAATACCAAAAACAAATTCTTGCTTTCTTTAATTAATTAATTCATATAATTTTAATATTTTGCAAAAGGGTCCAACGCCCTCCTTTCGACTTAATTGTTTAATTTCGCATCTTTATTTTATTTCGCTTGAATAATTATGTACCTCTCCCGAAGCTTTGTAAATTTATATTTCTCGCACTTTTAATTCTTTTAATTCCTTTATTTACTTTTCTGTCAAATCAGGTCCGGTTTAATTTTGGCGATGTGGACCCGCGCCATTTGTAATAGCTTTAGATTTACTTTCTCTCGCAATATCTTAACTGTTAAACAAAGCATGCAAGAATGAATGGCCTTAAATAAAATCAAGCGTAGAACACCAATAAACACGACAAGACAAATGCAAATGAAAACGACACACAAATCGCACACACCACCCCTAGGGTACGCCTCACTGTTGCCTTGCCTCGAAAGGTGATCGTCGAGTAGAGGATGTCTTAGTAAGTCCTCATGATCCGGGAACCTGGCATGAGGGTAGCTTCTAAGGTGTCTTCCCATTGCTCTGGTGATCACTATGTCCCTACAAACTCGAATTGACCCGAACACCTCCAACGGTGGTGCTACCTACCTCTCAATGGTGGGATGGCACTACTTTAAAGGACATTTACACAGACGAATTCCTTAGGGTAGGTAGACGACTCTAGATACTTGCTCTAATTTCAAAACAAATCAAAAATACTTTTCACACCGACACATTTTCAAAAGCTTTCGAAAGCAATTTTTCAAACACTCTTGAGGACAGATACAAGAGTCGAACTGGAATTTTCAAAGAAACTTTTTAAAAACCCACAGTTGAAAAGCAAACAAACAATTTTGAAAACACAAATGAGCAAGTATCTAAGAGCCCATGGATAACCATGGATAGAAAGGGTGCTAACACATTCCTTTTCTATAACCTACCTCCCGAACCGAGAGCAATCTCTTTAAGGAATTTTTCTGTGCTTTTGTCCTGTCCATGTTGGAGAAAATAAAAGACGGTGGCGACTCTTGCTTCCGCGACATTTCGCGAACCAACATTAAACAGTCAGTTCCAGATCCACTGATCACATATGGTATGATGCGTTGATGTATGAAAATGTAATGTTTTAGCTGGGGAAAATAAATCCCGGATAGCTGCTGGAGATAAGAGTTGAATTCTTCGTTTCCACTGGGGATAATGTACGAAGATGATTGTGAGAATAAACCTGTAGGAGAAAAGAACTCCGTTGGGGAATAAACTGATGAGGAGATTACTCTGGGGAAGAGATGCTCTACTGAGGACTCCAATGATAAGCTCCGCCAGGGATGGATTATCGTTGCTGGTGATATTGAATCTGTTGAGGGTTGAATTCCTGTTTGTGAAAGGAAAGAACTTCACTGGGGGTGATCTTTTAGTTGCAACTTGCTGGGGATAACCTTGTTAGGCTCCTGTGGGGATAACCCTCTGAATTCTGCTGGGAATGGTCTTTTGAACTTGGCTGGGGAGACTTATTGTTTGTACTCCGCTGGGGATAAACTTCCAGAGTCTACTGGGGATGGTGATTCAAATCCGTTGGGGAAGATTTTTCAGACCGTGCTGGGAAATATTGACTCCATTGGGGGTGTCTTATATTCTGCCGGGGAAAATTCTTATACTCCGTTGGGGAATATTAAGACTGCCAGGGATATCGAGCTTTTTTTAGTATTGATGGTAGATAAACTTTGCTTGGGGAGAGTATTGTTGATTTGTTCATAGTTGCCAGTCTCAGCTGGGAGAGCTATTATTATTGCCTTATTCTGCGGGGAGTGAAAGTATCTTAGCCATATTCTTCAGAAGAATTTACCCGGTACCTGGTGGACAGAGCAACTATACATCTTGGACAATTCTATTGCCCCTATTTCTGATATTACTAGTAATTCGTCTTTTCGTTTTGCATGTAAATATTTGTGAGCAGCAATCAATGTTAAATGCATATATCAAAAATGAACATTTGACGTTCTTTGCAAAACAAAACCGATAAAGGAAGACAGTTTGAAATTTGTCTGAAAATTAATTTGTATTGATTTTGAAGTTTGGCCTGTAAATAGGCGTTTTTGTACAAGAGGCTGACGTCCTAGTAAGAGAACACCGCCGAATAATAGAATTTACACAATTTGTGAAAAGAAAACAAAACAGCTATGTGAATGATCCCACTGGGTTCCAACTCTGCTATTGCCTTTATGTCCTCGAGCATCTCATCACTTTGCTACTGGATGAAGGTGAATCAAATTGATTAGTTACGTCAGAGCTTGATAGTTGATACCGAAGTCTGGATGCAATGGTGATCCAATGAGACATAGTGTTACGGTTTGATCCCTAATTTTTTCCTGGACCGCCCTTTCGGGTTTTCAGTCCACCGGGATACCCTTTTTTGCCCAATCTGCCTTTTCAGGTTTTCGACTTGCCGGGTGTACATATTTTTTATTTTCATCCCTTATTTTTGCCCGAACCCTTTTGGTTCGCCGGGAAGCCCTTATTTTTGCCTAGGCCAGTCGACCTAGCGGGTATTTGATTATGCGTAATATCTTTTCACTATGTCTGCATTGACGGGGTGAGGAAGGTCGTCATCATCCATGGTGGTTAGAATCATAGCTCCTCATGAGAAAATGTTCTTAACCACAAATGACCCTTCATAAGTAGGGGTCCATTTGCCCCTGGGATCACCTTGAGGTAAGATAATGCGCTTGATTACCAGATCCCCAACTTGATACTCTTGTCGTCTAACTTACTTGTTAAATGCCTTGATCATCCTTTTTTGGTACGTATGACCATGACAAATAGCAGTAAGTCTTTTTTCGTCTATTAGGTTCAGCTGATCAAGCCGGGTATGAATCCAGTCATCTTCGCTTACACCTGCATCCTTCATAATCCGAAGAGAGGGTCTCTGAACTTCAATGGGCAAGACTGCCTCCATGCCATATACCAAGGAATAGGGTGTTGCCCCTGTTGAAGTCCGCGCTGAGGTATGGTACCCATGGAGAGCAAATGGTAACATCTCGTGCCAATCTTTGTATGTCACTGTCATCTTCTGCACAATCTTCTTGATGTTCTTATTAGCCGCTTCTACAGCCCCATTCATCTTCGGCCGGTAGGGAGAAGAGTTATGATGCTGTATCTTGAATTTCTTGCAGAGCTCAGTGATCATCTTGTTGTTGAGAGTGGTACCATTATCCCTAATGATCCTCTCTGGTACACCGTATCGACAAATCAGATTATGCCGAATGAACCGTGCCACGACGTTCTTGGTTACTGTAGCAAAGGAAGCTGCTTCAACCCACTTCGTAAAGTAATCAATTGCTACCAAGATGAAGCGATGCCCGTTAGATGCTGTTGTACCCCAAAATTTGCCCTCGCATTTTTCCACAAGAAATCACAGCTTCAGGCATTTCCTGATTTTTCAGATTGGCTCAAGAATCGGTCAAACAAACTTTTCTCGTCAGTCAGACAAAATTAGGGTTTTGTTGATTTTTCAGGGCTCTGGATTGTTTCACAATTGGCTTAGGGTTTTGGTTGATTCTGGCTCAATTTTGATCAGGCGAATGTTCGTTGGCATTTAATCAGGAATTAAGGTTTTATGGGCATATTCTCATAAAGATTAAAATTCCACAGCACTTTGCAAGTTATTCCAAGATTCGGGTTGAATTCGCATTGTTTTGATTTAATCAGTAAAAGAGGCGGTTGGTTTGAATTCATGTTGTTTTGTTTGAGCCAGTCAAAAGAAATATGCAGTATTGGATTTACAGTGCTTGATGAGAAATCAGTAAGAAAGGAGTGCGTCTGATCAGTTATTGCGTTTGACTGTACGTTGCTTTAGATGATGGAGGCGCCAAGTTCATTTATTTTGATCAACGAAGAATCAATGTTTAGTTGGTTATTTATTATTCTAAGGATTAAATATTTGAAATTTAATTTTCATTTTATTTAATTTAAGGAACTATAAATAACAAGTAAATAATTGAAAAAAGGGATAAAAAGAGTTAAATGGATCAATAGAATTTTTTATTTCATATTTAAACATTTGTTACAATTATTATTTAGATACAAGTATTTATTTACAAAGTATTTAAATTAATAATAGTTACAAGGATTAAATTGAAATTAAAACTATCCTATTTTTCTAAATATCTTCCAAGTCCCTAATTCTTCATTCTTCACTTTATTCCTCTCCATCCAAATATTCATCTGCAAAAAATAAGAGAAGAAAAGTCAAATAACAGTTGAATTGAATTGAAAAGGCAGATAAATTGCAGTCATCATTAAGGGCCACTGATTGGGATCAGTTAACCCTCTCTGCAAATCACGGGATTTCTCCCGGTTCACAAAGAGGGAAGAATTTTATTTAAATCATGAATGCAAAATGTCAAAATGCATAAATGCAAAATGTCAAACTGCATAGTTCAGAAACAAGTTCAAACCCAACTGAAAAAATGCAAAGTGCAATTTACTGTCAAAATGCCAAGAAGTCTACTCAAAGCTGTCAAGTTACTGCACAAAGATATCAAAGAAGATAAAGAAGTACAACTTGCTGTCAAAAATACAAAGTCTACTCAAAGCTGTCAAAGAAAAGATAAAGAATGCAGAGGAAATCTTTTATGCAAGCAAGCTACATCTTTCATCATTTCCCAATGGCCCTTTCAGAACTAAAAGTATAAAAAGCATAATATTATAATGCAACTGTACTGAGAGAGAGAGAGAAGAGAGAAAAGATGCAGGTTTTTAGGCTTTAGGCAGGCATAGATAGAAAAGATATAACACACAAGAGAAAAACACAGTAAAAGGAGGAGAAGAGAAACCAATACAAAAAACTGAGATACAAACTGCTAAGCTTGAAGCCTAACCACAGCCTGCATTAGCACAATCTGTCAAACCATCAAACACCTCCAAACTCAGAACCTGCTACCTCAAGCAATAACCATAACCTGCATTAGCTTTATTTCCAAAAGCCTCATCATACCAGTTAAGGCCATCAACCAGAAGCCAACCATTCTTACCTGCAAGCATAACCAGTTAAACCTGAAGCCAAACCATTAACCTACTGTCAAACTCAAACCTGCTACAAACTGATATACAAAAACCTGCTATTGCATCTACCAAGTCCTGACCTGAAGCAAGTCAAAACCAATAACCTGCAACAAGCCATACCAGTATATAACCTGTCAAGCCATTATACCTGCTAAACCAGCATAAAACCTGGCCTAACCATCAAAACCTGTCAAGCCCTTAAGAGCCAAAAACCCTTAAACCTGCATATGCAAAACCTGCTAAGCCATGAACCATTTTTCCTACTGTCAAGCCACTAAACAGCCAAAACATAAACCAAGTCCAATACCATTACTACTGTCAAAAAACAATATGGCTTAAACTCAAAACGGCTGAAGCCAAACCTGCTCTTTCACAAACCTTGGTCTAAACATCAAAAACACTATTTCCAAACCCAAACATCGAGCCCTCAGGAAGATAACATCATTGGGAAATAAATAAAACATTCCAAAGGCATCAATCTCAGAAGGCCATTCAAAGAAAAGCTCTAGGCAACAAGTCAGAAGAAGAGGAAAAGCAATAAGCATCAAGGCCTCAGAATGTTTCATCACTGACCATTAGAGAAGCAAACATTATAAGCTAGCAACGAGGCAACAAGTCATAAGAAGAGGAAAAGGCTAATCAAAACAACAAAACTGTTTCAACCATAGCATACTTAGGGCAACAAAAGCCCTCAGAAGTTCATCATAGGGCAAAGTTCAAAAGCACAGTCATCTCAAGGCATCATAATCAACAGTTTCAAAGGGCAAGCTCAAGGCAAAAGAGAAGAAGAACGTAAAAGGAAGCGAATCAAAGGGCAACACAGGCATCAATCCCAAAGGCAACCAGCAATTCAAAGGCAAAGAGAAGAGATAAAGAAGTGAGAACAAGGTACCAGGGTCTCCAAGCGCGCCTCCTCCGTTCTCCTCGCCGTCCCGGCCTCCTAGCTCGCCTCACTTTCCTTCCTCCTTCTCCAGGTAGTTTCACCCTTTCCCTTTTTCATAATACCTCGACAACCACACAAACGAAGTTAAAATCAATGGATTAGACAATTACGAAATGAAAACCCTAACGAATTAAAACGGTTACCTATTTCTGTCGCTTTGACGCTGTCGTTGGAAGAGAGGGGAAATGGGAAAGCTGGTGGCCTTGGGCTGAGGAGATACGGAGACATGCAGGAGGAACGCGAAGAAGACGAAACCCCAAGATGAACGGCGCGCTGTCTCGAAACCCAAAGCCTTGTCTCCAAATGAAAACAACTCCAAACCCTAAAAAACTTTCTGAGTCCAAACGTGGGCCTTGCCCATTCTGAATACAAAGCCCAATGCATCTGCTTTCTTTTTGTTCCTTTGCCTAACCTAATTTTCTTTTTATTCTCTCTTTAATAAACTTAAGTAAACACTTTTTGTTCTTTCTTTACAATAATTTTTATTACTAATAAAATACCCTTATTTAAAATACATTAATTGAAAATACATTTTTTCTTAAACATTTAATTAAGATACATTTTCTACATCATATAATTAAAATTGAAAGTACCTTTTTTATTCTTTTAATTAAAACACTTTTTTTGTAAACACACATTTTTACATAATTTAATTTCTTAAAATATACTTTTGTACATAACAAATAAAAAAATACTTTTTTGTATACATAATTAAAGCTTAGAAATATTTTCTTTTCTTAAAACATCATTTTTTTTCCTTTTTATACATAATTTAATTAGAACTTGAACATTCAATTAAAACATTTTTCTTTTGTACCTATTAAAAATATACAAATCAAAGATTCATTAAACACATATTTAGGTCAAAACAAATACCCTAATATACATTAATTTCACCTTGTCGCATTTGTAAATAATCACATACTTACACAATACATCTCACACTTACACAATACAAATACACAATACATTGCTCCTATACACATTTGCTTATATATTGATATTCATTATTTACATTTGATCGCAAATTCGATTTGGTTGTAACTTATTGGATACTATAAGTCTCATCCCCATTTGTGAATATTGTACCCCCACTCCCGGATACTATTTTGTAATAGCGTAGACTTTACATTTTCGCAATTTACCGCTTTCAATTATACCATGGTTAGACCTAGGGTTTGCATGTACATAAAATCAAACGCTAGATAACCTAATACAAGACAAATACATGAAATCAATACACAATCACACTTGCACTCTCTAGGGTAACCCCACATGTTGCCTTCCAAAATGGGCCATGCTTGCACGTCGAGTATCTTTGGCAAAACAAAATCAAATGATCATAAGTCCCCCAAAGTGTTGCCTAAAAAGAATGATCATAGTCCCTTCGAAGCAAAATTGCCAAAGACACTTGGCACCATTGCATTCATGGTCCATACGATGACCCGCGCCCGTCCCGAATAAACTTCCTAAACGCAAGATTGTCCATCAATTTCAATGGTGGAACAAAATTGTTAAAAGGGGTTAAAACATAACAAAAACCTTTGAGTACAATAGGGTAGACAAAACTCTTAGTTACTTGAGATCAACTTGCAAAAACACTTGCCTTCTTTTCAAAAACCGCAATCCACAACACTTTCAAACAAACTCTCAAAAACATTTGAAACATCTTTTCGAAAAGATACACACTTTTGTAAAACACTCAAACACGAGTCAAATACATTGGTCGCCTAAGACAAGGCATCTCTTCAAAAACATTTTCAAAACACACACACATACACACCATTTTCAAGCAATCAAGAATCAAGGCAAGTGATCTAAAAACCAAGTAACTAAGATCCCATGGATAACCATGGATGAAAAGGGTGCTAATACCTTCCCTTTTCATAATCTACCCCCCGAACCCACGAAATATCTCAAAAGGTTTTTGCTGTGCTTTTTAACCTTTCCTTTAGGATAAAATAAAAAGTCGGTGGCGACTCTTGCTCAACCGCACAAGTGCGAATACGAACGCAAAACACTAGTCAGTTCTCCCACCGTATCACAGATGCCGTAGGTCTAATCTTTCCGATCATATCAATGCCCCACATTGCAAAAGGCCAAGGAGTTGTTAAGACGTTCAGAGGAACTGGAGGTATGTGCACCTTATCAGCATAGACCTGGCACTTGTGACATGTCCGAGAATGCTGATAACAGTCAGCTTCCATTATGGACCAATAATATCCTTCCCGAAGGATTTTCTTTGCCATGGTGTGTCCACTGGAATGAGTTCCGAAAGTACCTTCATGTAACTCCGCCATGATCCTTTCTGCTTCATTTTTATCCACACATCGCAGTAAGGTTGAATCATGGTTACGTTTGTACAGAATGCCATTGCTGATGAAGAACTTCGCCGCGAACCTCCTCAGAAACTTCTTGTCATTAACAGATACACCCTCGGGGTACTCCTGAGCCTCAAGGTACCTCTTCAACTCATGATACCAAGGTTTGTCTGCTACCTCTTCAGTCTCAATGTCACAGCAATGTGCCGGTTCATCCAGTTTTTCAATGATGATTCAGGGAGCTTCGTTGTCCCAATTGACTTTGAACATAGAAGACATTGTAGCTAGCACGTTCGCCAACTGATTCTCCTCTCTTGGGAAGTGTTCAAAGATTATCTCTTTAAAATGTGGAAGCAACGTCAATAGATACTCCTTGTAAGGAATAAGATTTAGGTGTTTCGTATCCCACTCGCCTTTGATCTGACTGATCACGAGAGCGGAATCTCCGAAAACACTTAGAAACTTAATCCTTAGGTCAATTGTTGCTCGAAGACCCATGATGCACGCTTCATACTCCGCCATATTGTTGGTGCAGTTGAAACATAGTCGGGCGGTAAACGGAGTATGAGAGCCTTTAGGAGATATGATCACGGCGCCAATGCTATTACCCAAAGCGTTCGAAGCTCCATCAAAGTACATAGACCATTGAGATCCTTCCTCAGGTCCTTCATCTGGTCCAGGTGTCTCACAGTCAGTTACCAACATGATATTCTCGTCCGGGAATTCAAAGTTCATAGACTGGTAATCATCCACTGCCTGATGTGCCAAATGGTCTACCAACACACTCCCCTTAATTTCCTTTTGGGTCGTATATTGGATGTCATACTCAGTCAAGATCATCTGCCATCTCGCTATTCTTCCGGACAAGGAGGGCTTTTTGAAGATATACTTGATTGGATCCATCTTTGATATCAACAAAGTAGTGTGAGTCAGCATATACTGTCTCAGCCGGCGAGCAGCCCATGCCAAAGCGCAGCAAGTTTTCTCAAGCAATGAGTATCGGGTCTCACAATCGGTAAACTTTTTGCTAAGGTAATAAATAGCATGCTCTTTTCGGACAGACTCGTCATGCTGCCCCAGCACACACCCCATTGAGTTGTTGAGTACTGTCAAGTATAAGATCAAAGGTATCCCTTCAACTGGAGGCATCAGAATAGGTGGCTCTTGGAGATACTCTTTGATCCTTTCGAAAGCGGCCTGACATTCATCATTCCAAAGTACCACTTGACCTTTCTTCAGTAGCTTGAATATTTGCTCACAAGTAGCAGTCAGGTGCGAGATGAATCAGGCAATGTAGTTCAGACGTCCCAGAAAGCCTCTGACTTCTTTCTCTGTTTTGGGAGCTGGCATTTCCTGTATGGTTTTCACCTTTGCAGGATCCACTTGAATACCTTTGTCGCTTACGACGAACCCCAGTAGCTTACCAGACCTCACCCCGAAGGTGCACTTGTTCGGGTTTAACCTCAGCTTGTACAACTTCAGCCTGTCAAACAGCTTCTGCAGATGGTCAAGGTGTTCTTCCTCAATCTGGGACCTTGCAATCATATCGTCGACGTATACTTCAATCTCATGATGGATCATGTCATGAAACAAAGCAACCATGGCACGCTGATACGTTGCCCCAACATTCTTCAGTCCAAAAGGCATGACCTTGTAGCAAAAGGTACCCCACTGAGTAACAAAAGTTGTCTTCTCCATGTCTTCGGGAGCCATTTTAATCTGATTATAACCGGAGAAACCATCCATGAAGGAGAAGACTTTATGCTGAGCAGTGTTGTCAACCATAACGTCGATATGAGGTAGAGGGAAATCATCCTTGGGGCTTGCCCTGTTCAAATCCCTGTATTTAACACACATTCGAACCTTACCATCCTTCTTCTGCACAGGAACCACATTGGCAACCCACTGAGGTTAAGAAGTCACTGCTAGAAAACCGGCGTCAAACTATTTCATAACTTCAGCCTTGATTTTCTCAGACATCTCTGGGCGCATTCGGCGGACCTTCTGCTTCACGGGAGGACAGTCTTCTTTGTAGGCAGGCGATGAACCACAATATCAGTATCCAACCCAGGCATATCTTCGTAAGACCAGGCAAAGATCTCAACATAGTCATGCAGCATCTAAATCAACCGTTGCTTCACACTAAGCTCCAGATTTGCACCGATCTTGACTTCCTTCTTGTCTATCTCAATATCCATGTTCACTGATTCCACCGACTCTTCGTGTGGATGAATAGCCCTCTCTTCTTGGAGTAGCAGTCTTGCAATTTCACCAGACACTTCGCAATCATATTCACATTCGTCTTCGGCTAAGTTGATCGGATTTTCGAAGTCATAACTGGCAGTAGCAGAGTCGTTACCAGTGAGATCCAAAGTGGATGTAGACCTGTATATGCGAGTGTGTGTAAAATGGCTGTTTTGCAATATATAACAAGGAGCGCAAAATTTGAAATGCAAGAACGTCCAATGCTTTTATTAATGATATATGAAAATTACACACATAAAGCCCTCATAAATGAAGCCACGGTGCCCCGGGTAAGACACCAGGCCATAAAGTTTAAAACATTGTCTGTTACAAATTCAAAACAAAAAGTTTCATTATTGGGTGATAACGGAAACGGGCATAGAATCCTCCATTGTCCAGTTTCTTAATCCTCCATTGGCAGTCGGGTAGATCCAACTGTCGATATCAAACTCTTCATCATCATCATCTCTGATAGCATTCACCCCTGCATCTTGTTTAGGCTTCTCTGGTGCTCCGAACTCAATCTCCTTCGCATCGATCAAGTCTTGTACCTTGTTCTTCAAAACCCAACAATCATCCGTATTATGCCTCGGGCTATCAGAGTGAAAAGCACAAAGGGCATTAGGGTTGTACTTCGGTGATGTTATATTTGGATTCTTCGGGACTTCCTTTGGAATCACCAGGTTGGTCTTCAGCAACTGTGGCAGAATCTGAGACAAAGTCATGCTGAGACGGGTGAATTGCCTTCGAGGTCTCTCGTCCTTTTGTTGATTGTTGTACTGAGGAGCACCATAAGGTTTTGAAATAACAACCGCATTAACAGCTTGGCGGTGTTCAGGTCTATTCTGTCTTTTCGAACTGTAGATAACACTGGACTCTTTCTTAAAAGGCTTCTTCTCGGTGCTTGATGAGGCACCCTTTTGTATCTTACCAGCCTTAATGCCAGCCTCAATCCTCTCACCGGTCAGAATTAGCTCTGTAAACCCAGACGAGGAGCTTCCAATCAGATGGTTGAAAAATGGACTAGACAGGGTCCCCAGAAACATGTCCACAAGCTCCCGATCATCCAAGGGTGGTTGTACTCTTCCGGCGAGGTCCCTCCACTTTTGAGCATAATCTTTGAATCCTTCACCCGTTCCCATTGACATAACCTGGAGTTGGGTACGCGTGGGGGCGAGGTCGGAGTTGTACTAGTACTGCCTGTAGAAAGCAGTAGCCAAATCTTCCCAACTACGGATACTGGCTCCGTCCAACTGATAGAACCACTCAAGCTGAGTCCCTGAGAGACTGTCTTGAAAGAAATGGATCCATAGGTTTTTATCAGTGGTGTACGGCTGAATCTTCCTCACATATGACCGGAGGTGTAGCTTCGGACAAGAAACTCCGTCATACTTAGCAAAGGCTGGTGCCTTGAATTTGTGGGGAATTACCACCCCAGATGATAGACCTAGATCACCAAAGTCCAGACCAGGCACTTTCTGAACTTCCATAGCACTCAACTGGTATTCCAGTTGCTTGTATCTATCCTCAACAGGAGGATACTGTTCTTCATCGAAGTCCGTCTCGTTGTCGGAGACCACAGGGCTAGGAGCCCTCCTTTCCTCTTGACTATCTTTCCCTCCAGATGAGGTGGTCAGATCAACTTCATTTTGTAGCCTGTTTCCAAACCTGTGCCATGTGTTAAACATGATTGTCCTCTTCTTCTTCTTCTTCTTCTCTTTCAGAATCAAGGTCTTCAGATCTTGTTGACCCTTAGCTAGATTCATGAACAACTCTTGGAATTGGGCATTCTGGGCCTGGAGGGCCTTGATGGCTTGCTCAGTTGAAGGTTCAGCAGACATGATGAGTGCTGAAATAACAGCGAAGAAGATAAGAGACCTGTAATGGATACCTGTTATGAAGTGCATGGGATGAAATGCGTATGATTATGATTTCAAAGACAATCGAGAGATTCAAATTTGTAAACCAGAAAGGAAACACACTTTATTAAATAAACTTTGGAATTCAAATTGTTCAACTGATGCCCTTAGGGCGTTACAAGAATGGAAATACTGAAAAGTAAATAAAAACTGGAAAAGAAACAATCAAAGGAAGATTAGTGCTCCCATGGTCTCTTCTTGTTGGTGCGGACATAGTCATTGAGAATCTGCTCGTTCTCCAACTGCCTAGTCAACCTTTGGATCTTCTGCTCTTGCTCGTTGAACTTCTCTCGGTAAGCATCCCGTTTGTGATACGGTGGGAGAACTGACTTGAGGTTTTGCGTTTGTATTCGCACTTGTTCGGTTTAGCAAGAGTCGCCACCGACTTTTTATTTTATTCTAAAGGAAAGGTTAAAAAGCACAGGAAAAACCTTTTGAGATGTTTCGTGGGTTCGGGGGGTAGATTATGAAAAGGGAAGGTATTAGCACCCTTTTCATCCATGGTTATCCATGGGCTCTTAGTTACTTGGTTTTTTAGATCACTTACCTTGATTTTCGATTGCTTGAAATGGTGTGTGTGTTTGAAAATGTTTTGAAATAGACGCCTTTGTTTCGGCAACCATTGTAATGACTCGTGTTTGAGTATATACGAAGGTGTGTATCTTTTCGAAAAGATGTTTCAAATGTTTTTGAAAGTTTGTTTTGAAAGTGTTTGTGGAGTGTGGTTTGAAAAGTAGGCAAGTGTTTTTGCAAGTTGATTAAGTAACTAAGAGTTTTGTCTACCCCTAAATTTACTCAAAGGTTTTTCTCATGTTTTAACCCTTTTTAACAATTTTGTTCCACCATTGTATTTGGTGGACAATCTTGCGTTTAGGATGTTTACGGGACAGGGCGCGGGTCATCGTATGGACCATGAACGCAATGGTGCCAAGTGTCTTTGGCAATTTTCTTGAAGGGACTATGATCATTCCGTTTAGGCAACTTTCGAAAGCGTCATCGAGGGACTTATGATCATTTGAATTGTTTTGCCAAAGAAACTCGACGCGCAAGCATGGCCCATTTTGGAAGGCAACAAGCGGGATTACCCTAGGGGTGCAAGTGTGATTGTGTATTGATTTCATGTATTTTCCTTGTATTAGGTTATCTAGCGTTTAATTTTATGTACATACAAACCCTAGGTCTAACCATGGTATATTTGAAAGCGGTAAATTGCGGGAATTTAAAGTCTACGCTATTACAAATAAGTATCCGAGAGTGGGGGTACAAATTTACAAATGGGGATGAGACTTTAAGGAGAGTAGTGTCCAAATAATTACAACCAAATCGAATTGCACAAATGTAATATGTAAAGTAATGTATAAGAATAAAGCAAATGTATACGTGTCAATGTATTTGTGTATTGTAAATGTGTAAGTGTATGATTTTTTTACAAGGTGGAAAATGTTAACTTGATGAGGAATTAAGTGTTTTGTTTATATGTTTTTTTTGTATAATATGTACAAAACAAAATATTTTAAGAAAAAAATGTTTTAAGTTTAAGAAAAAAGAAAATATTTTAAGTTTTATGTGTTAATGGATTATACAAAAAGGTTTTAACAAAAATGAAAGTTTTAAGAAAAGAATTAATTTTATGTATTTCTATTTAATATTCTTATATGAAAAACTAGTGTATCATTCAAAAAAGAGTTATGTTAAAAAGAAAATAAACAAAAGTTTTAGTTTGTATAAAGTAAAAAAATGAAGAGAAGAAATGAATGGGCTTGGGAGCGTGTTATGGTCCAAAACAGAATTGGCATGTTTAGGAATGAGGGGGGGGTGTCCGGGTTTGTGATTGGGCTTTAGGCTTCTGGAACGGGTTGTGGCCCAGGTTTAACTCAACAATGTTTTTAGGGTTGTTATTATTTTGTTCATTTGGATGTTAGGGTTTATTGAATACAGCAGCGCGCCGTTCACTTCGTTGTTTTCGTCCTCTTCATCTTCTCAAGCAAGCTTATCTGAATAAAACTTCCGCCAATGGCCGCCAGGTGCCTCAATCAGCTCCTTCTTCTCCATGGTCACGTATGCAACGGTTTACAAGGTATTGATTTTCGTTATGTATGTTTTACGCCTTTGCATGTTTTTACTTACTTCTGATTCTTTTGTATTGCTCGATGTTTGTACGAGATATGGAAAAGAAAAGAAATTAGGGGTTATACCTTTGGAGAGGAGGTGAGGAGGACCGGAGGTACCTAGGGCGGCCAAGGGCGGAGGGAAATGTGACGCGTTGTGAGCTAGCTTGCTTTGCTGGAACTTGGTACTATGTACTTTTCTTTTTTATGGTTTAATGATGCTGTCTGAAAACCTTGTATATCTCTCCTCCTTTTCTTTTCTGGTTGCCTCGCCTTTTGTTATTGATTTTTGGGTATTGTTGCCTTAACCCTGTGATGAGACAAATCTGAGGGTTTGGATGGTTTGAGTCTAAGTTGCCTTGTATGTTTATATGCTTGCTTATCCTGAGTTGTTGCTTTGCCTCTTCCACCCCGTGCCTCAGTTGCCTCGTATGCTTGACCCTATTGGCTTCTGTATGTTGCTTTGCTTATTGTTTTAACCAGAGATTATTTGATGATGATATGCTTGAAATGCTTGACATCTGATATGTTTTCATCTGAGACGCTGAGTTGCCTTGATGATCTTGAATATTGCTTTTTTCCTTCTTCTTCTTGTGGGCTTCTGAGTTGCCTGTTGATGTTGGTTATACTGAGTATGCTTGTTGATGTTGGTTATACTGTATTATTGGCCCAATGATGAAACCTTTCTGAGGGTTTTGGTTGCTTCAGTTTGGGGCTTGACAGTTTGTATTGTTTGAGGACTTTTGGCTTTTAGGCTAGGAGCTTTGAATGGTTACAAGCCTTTGAATCAGGTAAGGCTTTTATGAGGTTTGGATATGCTGTTTATGTTTTTGGCTTGGACAGGGTAGGTGTTTTGAATAGTGAGGCTTGGTGTTGTGAATTTGTGTTTGGTTGATGCCAGGCTTCAAAGGTTTGATGTCTTGAATGTTTTGTATATTTGTTTGGATGAAAGGCTTCTCTTAGGCTTTGCAGTAACATGTTTTAGCAGTTTAAGCTTGAAGGCATATGCAGGTTTTGGAGACAGCTCTATGGGTTCTTTTTGAGTTTGTTTTTTTTTTGGTTATGTAACCTGCCCTCCTCTTACTGTGTTGATGACAGTTTTTGTTTTATATATCTTGTCCAGCCTAAGCCTGTAAGCCTCTTTCTTCTTTTCTCTTCTCTCTCTCTAGTACAGATTAAAGCATAAAATATTGTTTAAAATATGTCCTTTTACTGAAAAAGCACTGCTGGAAAATGATGACTTTTGAAGAGTTTGCTTGCAATAGTTGTTTCACACTGCATACTTTTATCTCTTTTTCCATATTTTCTGCTTCTTTGTGACATCATTTTGTACTTGTTTTGAATAGCCTTTTGATAGCTCTTTGGCAGCTTGTGGAAAGTTTGAAATTGGAACTCAGTTTGGACTTTGTTGGCCTAGTTCAGTTTGCCTTTTATCCTTGGTTTAGAACTTTTGGAATTATGCAGCTTTTGACAAACTTGAACCATGAACTATGCAGTTTGTTTGACCATTTTGAAATTGTTCAATTACAACTTTTGTGCATTTCATGTCTTTTTCTTTTGCAAGCATCTTTCATCCCTCTTTGTGAACCAGGAGAAATCTCGTGATTTGCAGAGAGGGCAATCTGATTCCGGCCAGTTGCTTTTAATGATGAATTTATTTTTTATCTGTCTACCTTTAATTATTTTATCTGCTTTGACTTTCCTTTTGTTTCTTGTTTTTCTTGCAAATAAAAAATCAAATGGAGAGGAGTAGCAGTAGAAGCTGAAGATGAAGACTTAGGAATTTTAGGACATAGTTTTGTTTTCAATTTAAATTATTTGTAATAATATTAATGTAAATAACTGTAAATAAATTTACAGCATTTAAATAATATCTGTAACAAACAATTCAAAATGAATAAACATCCTTATTCTTTTGATCAGTTAATTCTTCTTCCAATTCAATGTTCAATTAATTATTTGAATTTCTTAAATTAAAATAACTGGAAGTATCCAATTATTCTGACTTAGAAAAATAATTAATAAACATTGTGGTCCTACCAATGAATCAATAATAAACCTGGTGCTCCAATTAAATAATGCACAGTTAATCAAACCAATATCCAGATATTTATCTTTTTACTGATCAAATCAAACACTGTAGATTCTCAATTTAAGTACCTCATCTTTCATCTCATCTCAAATCAAATGCCTTAGCCTTTACTGATTAAACAAAATAACTGCAAGTTCTTAATTCAAATGTTTCAATCCAAATCTCAGAGTAAACTGAAAAGAACTGTAAAATTAATTCTTTCTGAGAAAGCGCGCACAAAACCCTGATTCTTGATTAAATGTCAAAGAAACGTCTGCCTGATCAAAAACTGAGCCAACTTAACCAAACCCTAGCCATCTGCCTGAACTGCTTAAAAATCAATGAAAACCCTAAATTTTGTCTGATTGACGAGGAAAGTCTGTTTGACCGATTCTTGAGCCAGTCTGAAAAATCAGGAAAAGCCCGAAGCTGTGATTTCTTGTGGAAAAAGAGGAGGGCAAATTTTGGGGTGCAACAGTTTCCCCTGTTCAATCTTCTTGAACCTGAAGAGTTAGATTGGCAAACTTGCCTTTCGCGACTCGAGGGTAAAAGGAGATTGGACACTAGAGTGCCCAAAAATTTGCACTCGGTGATGTGATGGTAGAGGGAATGGGCTTAAAAGATGCCATTTGGTGATGTGATGGTAGAGGGAATGGGCTTAAAAGATGCCATTTGGTGATGTGATGGTAGAGGGAATGGGCTTAAAAGATGTCATTTGGTGATGTGATGATAGAGGGAATGGGCTTAAAAGATGCCATTTGAAGATGTGACAGAATCTTGTCGGGGGATGGGCTTAGAGATGCCATCTGGAAATGGGCCTAAAGATGCCATTTGGAAGTGTAAGGGATAGTTGGATGGGCTTATAGATGCCATCTGAAAATGGGCTTAAAGAGGCCATTTGGAAGTTGTTGGTAGGAGGATAGGCTTATAGATGCCATCTGGAAATGTTGAACTGTATGTCATTGGTGAGTGGACGAGTATCAGAAAGGCATCCATGTTTTGGAACATCTCTGAACTGGGGGTCTGAACAAGCAATAGATTGACATCCATGTTTGGAGAATCCGTAAACTGTTTTCAGGAGTTGAAGTTGGGTAAGCAATAGAGCGGCATCTATGTTGGGAAGCGTCCGTAAACTATTTTCAGGAGTTGAGAAGAATCTGAACAAGCGATAGGTTAACATCCGTTACTTGGAGAACCCGTGAACTGTTTTCAGAAGTCTTGAAGTGGAGGAGGAATCGGTGTAGGGTTTCCTGATGATGAGTTCGTGTGAAACTGCATCTGGATGAATCTGGCATAAGTATCAGAATGTCGCCGTGTCTGGGTCACATCTGAACTATCTCTGGAATGAAATCTGGAATAAGTATCAGAATGTCACCGTATCTGGGTCACATCTGAACTATTTCTAGAAAGAATTTCGGAAGATGATGATCTTTGTCTGTCGACTGATCTTACCTGAAAAGGTAAAGAGTTAGTTATATGCAATGTCATGATGCATGATGCAATGTATGTTATATCAATGTTTATGATATGAATGTGATGAATGCGCATGTAAGCTGATGAGCTATCTTGCTGAGTGTTGTACCCCAAAATTTGCCCTCCCATATTCATCAAGAATTGTCAAAGTCAAGGTCACAAAATTCCCCAAGGACTATGCAGCTCAACTGTCTTCTAGACAGTCAAAACTAGGGTTTGAGTTCTGGTCAAGCAAATGAACTTTTCAAAGGCCCAATCAAGTCCCACATGCTTAAAAAGATGGTCAAGCACCCTCATGTCAAGTTGTAAGGCATTCAGCTCAAAATGGCACAGTCAAAACCCTAGATTGCACTACAGTCAACTGTAGGGGCAAAATGGTCATTTGGCAGTCAAAAGTTCAAATTTTTGGTCAACACATCATTTTGAAGCCACAAACATCATTTGATCAATGCTTGATCATGATTCTCAAAATTTGGCTCAGAAATCATCAAAGATGCAAAAGTTGCTATATTTGGACAGCTGAAAAAGTCAACTGAAATTGACCAGGGCATAACTTTCACATGGATTATCAGAAAAATTCCATTCAAAGCTCATTTTGAAGAGAAAGACATTTCCTACAATTCATCTTCATGTTCCAAGTCCAAGAAATGCTCTCACAAAAAGTTATCAATTTCAACATTATAGGTCATTTTCAAAAGTCAACAAAAAGGGACTTTAAGTCAAAGGCCATAACTTGAGATTGGTAAATCAAAATGACATGGGACCAAAGGCATTGGTTAAAGGACTCAAAGACCTTTCCAAAATGTCCAAGAACATGTGAAAAGCTTAAAAATTGACCAAGTTATGCCTTATGGAAGTTGGGAAATTTTTAGGAATTTTGAAAAGTCAACATTGATGCAAAAGGCCTAAAAATGCAAATGGGCCTATTTTCCTTCCAAAATTCTTCATGCCAAGCCTATGCACGACCATTAGGCCCAAAGGGAAGTATTCTCATATTTTTTAATTATTTATTTGAATTAATATTAATTTATATTCATTTAAATGATTTTAATATATGAAAAATATCAAACTAACCTAAAAAAATCTTTTCATGCACATTATAAACTCAATATTTCGTGTAAGTCTTAAATAGGCAAAATTGGATGAGATTGGATCATGATTGAACAAAAACAACATGAAAAAGATATGAAAAAAGATTTTCCAAAATCAAATATTGAAATTCATCAATGCATAAGATTTTGTCCAATGTTTCTTGACCTAATCACTCCATATATGATCAGAATGAGAACCCTAATGCTCCTGGACTCCAAGCTGCGCATGAACAAGCTTTGGCATTCTTGAAATTTTTC
This sequence comes from Vicia faba, assembly GCA_948472305.1. Classification (NCBI taxonomy): domain Eukaryota; kingdom Viridiplantae; phylum Streptophyta; class Magnoliopsida; order Fabales; family Fabaceae; genus Vicia; species Vicia faba. The sequence goes on along the minus strand of OX451739.1, from coordinate 333,803,617 downwards.
ATAAAAAACACCAATACTGAAATCAAGGTTTTAGTGTGATTCAAGCTCCAATCTTTATTCCAATAGCATCCTGAGGCATTCTTGAACCTTTCTCAATCAAAAATAACAAGTCAAACGCCTTGAAACGGTATCACAAAGTCAAACTGAACCAAGAAAATATTGAAATCGCATATCATGATTTAAGCATCTTTTTGCATTTTTGCTTGTATATTCTTACTCCTTGTGAAGTTTATGAACTAACCATTATAATTAATTGAGTTTTCGTGGCATAAATATGATTTCACCATGAGCGTCCTCTAGGGTTTGCAGGTTTCAGATTTGGGGGTTTCTGACTAAGGAAAAATCACGATTCCAGACCCATGCCAATGGCTTAAGCAGGTTGAGACGAAGCAACCTGGACCCTCGCGAACAATTTATGAAGCATAGGGTGCTAATCGCTATTTTCCCATAGGCATCTTTTGACAACGCTGTAAAAACCGTTCCCATACGTGTGTGTTTCAGACAAAAGGAAGAAGACAACCTCGTTGTCACCACGTGATAGGCCCTTTTGAATTCACGCGCGCTTTGTCCATTATGCATTGATTTTGCTTTTTGATATTTAATTGACATTATATGTTAAATATGAACGTGATGGCTCAGTGGTAACGCGTTGTGTATATGGCCTCAAAGACCTGGGTTCAAATCCCAGGTCTTGCAATACTCAATATTATTTTTCAATATTTGATTCTATGCAGCACTAACGTCCAGATGTACCATATGCTTACCCTCTCAAGCCCCACACGTGTCCATCTCACTCAGATCCATGGCCAAGATTTAAGATGCACCATGTACCAGGTCAAAGCGCTGACATGTGATCCAGGAAAGTCAGCACGTTGCAAGCTTATTGGGCCAGGCCTCTCAAATTCATACCTCCTAAATTGGGGACTACACCCCACTCTGGTTTGATTTCTTTTTTTTATTTCATTTATTTTTATTGTTATGTTTATCTTAATTACTTGTTTTAATTAATTATTTTTAACAAAAATATAAAAACACTAAAAATCAGAAAAATACAAAAAAATATAATATTTATTTTATAATAATTATTTTCATAAATAAATTAAAATGTAGATTGTTTAGTGTAATTAGGTTTTCAACTTTAAATCCTTTTTTAATAAAAATCCAAAAGATGTAGAATTAGGTTAATTGCTATTTTTTATTCCTTTTAATATTTTTCCCCTTTTTTTAGAATAATAATTATTATTTATTTATTTATTTTTCTATTTAAATTGTGCATAATGAATTAGGTTAATTTAGGTCATATTTTAATTCTTTCTTAATAAATAAAAAATATTAGAATCAGGGTTTGCCGTTTAATTTAATTTTAATTAATTCTCCTTTTTTCTCATTAAATCTAAAAAATACAAACACAAAAATATCATTCTCATTTAGTCATTTAATTTTTAATTCTCATTAACTTTTAATTATTTGCAAAAAGGGTCCAACGCCCGCCATTAATCATTTAATTGCGCATTTATTTTATTATCGCTTATTATAATTATGTAATTGCCCCGAAGCATTGTAACTTTACTTTTCGCACTTTATTTTCTTCGCATTATTTATTTTTCCGCTAAATCGGGTCCGGTTTAATTTTGGCGATGTGGACCCGCGCCATTTGTAATAGTTTAGCTTTATTTCCTCGCAATTTATAACTGTTAAATATGCATGCAAGAATGAATGGACTTAAAATAAAATCAAGCGTAGATCACAATGACATGACAAAAGAAAAATAAATAACTGAAACATGACACACAATTCGCACACACCACCCCTAGGGTACGCCTCACTGTTGCCTTTCGAAAGGTGGTCGTCGAGTAGAGGACGTCTTAGTAAGTCCTCATGATCCGGGAACCTGGCATGAGGGTAGCTTCTAAGGTGTCTTCCCATTGCTCTGGTGATCACCATGTCCCGAACCACGAATTGACCCGAACACCTCCAACGGTGGTGCTACCTACCTCTCAATGGTGGGATGGCACTACTTTAAAGACATTTACACAGACGAATTCCTTAGGGTAGGTAGGTTCTCAAGGATACTTGCTCTAATCTCAAAACAAACTCAAAAAGACTTTTCACACTGACACTTTTCAAAAGCTTTCAAAGCAAACTTTTCAAACACTCTGACGTACGAGTCGAACTGAAATTTTTTAAAGAAACTTTTTTAAAACCCACATTGAAAAGCAAACAAACAATTTTGAAAACACATTGAGCAAGTATCTAAGAGCCCATGGATAACCATGGATAGAAAGGGTGCTAACACCTTCCCTTTCTATAACCTACCTCCCGAACCGAGAGCAATCTCTATAAGGAATTTTTCTGTGCTTTTGTCCTTTCCATTTGGAGAAAATAAAAGACGGTGGCGACTCTTGCTTCCGCGACATTTCGCGAACCAGTGTTAAACAGTCAGTTCCAGATCCACCGATCACAGAACTGGCGACTCTGCTGGGGACACTTAAAGTGAGGTGTACCTTAGGGCTAGCTTATAACTATGTTTTCAATTGTATTGCTTTGTGTGCTTTAAATTGTGGGTTGCTTGGGAGTTCTATAGATCCTACACCCGGATCTGGGGGATACCTTTCTTAGAAAGTAGCAACAAGGCTGTGAGGGAACTGTGCGGGGTATACCGACACGGTTGAAACAGTCTGCTACGTTGATGTGGCACTTTGGTGTGTACCGGTAACCCTTGAGTTCAGTCAAGGAGAGTACGGGGCCTCCGCGTGGTGTCGTGAAGCATCAACAGACCTTAGGAACCTTAATTGAACTATCTTGGCCTCTTTAGGGTAGTGAGATAACTGACTTTGGTGCAGTCCGAGGTTGGTTGATACTCGATACTACGCTCAATTGAGGGTTGCTTTCCTGGAATATTTTGGTCGCCAGTTCAGTGGCTAAATCGAAACGATGAACAATGAAAGCAATCCCGTGATATTGGGAACCTTAGAACCCGGTTACTTCTGATAGGACAGGTTGAGCCCACCAACTTCAAAAGGGTAATACCTAGACCCCATGCTGGCCTAAACTCTAAGGTCTCTTTTGTGTGACTTGTGTGCCTTCAAACTTAGATTACTTGCATGCTTGTTATCTGACATCTGAACTTCTTGCAGGTTTTGTTTATAGTCCTTAACTAGGACTCATAACAAGGTTTACTGAACTTCCTGCAGGTTTTGTTCATAGTCCTTAACTAGGACTCATCACAAGGCTTACTAAACTTCCTGCAGGTTTTGTTTTAGTCCTTAACTAGGACTCATCACAAGGCTTACTAAGTTTCTCGCAGGTTTCGTTTATAGTCCTTAATTAGGACTCATAACAGGTTTTACTTGAGTTTCTTGCAGGTTTTGGTTTGCAGTCCTTAATTGGGACTCATAACAGGGTTACTTACATTACCCCATGCATAGCATAACATCATACCATTGCATACATCTTAACCCATTTCAAGGATCTCAAGGGCTTGTGATGCAGGTCATGATGAATCAACTATCTAGCAAGGGGCAAAGAGGATTTATTTTTCTCTCGCCAAGGTTGTCAGGGGCTATGACCCACTTGATATGGTGAGCTTTGACTCTTGAAGCAGGTTCCCCTAACCAAGGTTGTTTGGAAGCCAGAACTAAACATGATGACTAAAGTCAGGGGCTATGACCCACTTGATATGGTGAGCCTTTGACCCTTGGAAGAAAGACTCTCAACAAATATGAAGTTCTTTCAATCAAGCTACCGGATCCAAATTCTAATAAATTTTCTTGTTTACCCTGCGAGGCCCTTGAAAACATTGCATGCATATCATACACATCATTGCATTACAGGTATCCCTTCTGCAGGTCACTCACCCTTCTCGCTGTTTATTTCAGCAATGGCTTGCCCACAAGACAACCAGGACTTTCTTGCTCAAGAGACTCGGTTCGGGGAAATCCTCCTGAATCTATCCAAGGGGGAGGAGGAGCTAAGGATACTTCTCACAGAGCCCTCCGCCAGGGGCAATGCTGAGGATGGAAAGTTGGAACACCTACAAGCTGAGATGGATGCTATGAAAGCCCAGATGTTGGGACAGAGGAATATCATTCACTGCCTAGTTCAAAGACAAGAGGAACTCTGGTTTCTCTTCAACCAACTGCTTCAGGGCAACCTACTGGGGCAAACATCTGAGGGTAAAAAGCCATTCATCATCCAATCATCCTCGAGACAAGAGGATAAGGGGAAAGCTCCTCAAATGACTCCAGTGCCACAAATTCAACACCAACCTCGCCGAGTTCAGCCAGACAAGCCCAGGAGGCAATTCACCCAGCTCAACATGTCGCTGTTTCAAGCTTTGCAACGCCTATTGAGGTTGAATCTGATCACATTAAAGGCTCATCCCCGGAACCCCAACACAGCATCTCCTGCCTATGACCCCAATAAGAGGTGTGCCTACCACTCTGCTAGCCCAGGACATGACACCGATGAATGTTGGGAGCTGAGGAACAAAATCCAGAACCTGATCGATGAAGGGACAGTGGAGTTCACACAAGATGGACAGGTTGAATTTTTCTACCATTCCTCCAAGGCTCATCAGTTGAAGTGACAAACTCCGAGACTAGGAAACTTTTTGTTCATTCGAATGTTCAAGCTGTGTTTCTTTCTTTTGACCGTTTAAACATTTATTCATGTTAAAACATTGTTATTCCATTAATGCATCGCTTATGTCTATTTCTGAACCAATATATTCGTATTCACTATACGCAAATTATTTTCATATTTTTTCTGATGTCAACTCTCAATTAATAATTCTAAGCCTCTTGAGGGAGGATGACGAAAACGATACCACGATCGTTACAGTATGCTTTTGAACAGACCCCGCTTATGAAGTACAGGCATTGTTTCAACCCCTAAACACTGGAGTTATAAGGATGATAATCCCTCGTCGACCCATCAGAGCCAAAGAAGTAGGAGTTTTTTATTTTCGAAAATCAAAACCCTTAATCATAACCTGGGGCAGGGTAGTTCTCTCAGTTGATCCAAGTGCATCTTTACAAAACGAACAAAGACAGTGATGGTTCAGAACAATCAAAAGGACAGGCAGTCATCATCAAAATTCATAAATGAAAAGCCCAAAAAGTCTAAACCTACAAAGGGGACTTATGAAACTGGGGCATCCCGCTGACTGTAATTCCAAAAAGGAAACAGTTCAGGCAAAAAAAGAAAGGGATAACAAAATCAAAAGAAAGAGGCCTCACAAACCCTCAATCAAAGCAAAAAATGACTGCCTATCCAGAATAAATCATCAACAGCTGAACCATCATTGGAACATCAAAGCAAAGACTCAAGCAAGGTCTAACGCATGATCAACTGAGTTTAGGTTTGGAGAACATCACGAAGAGCGGGTGGGTACAAATAAAATTTGAGCCTTTATCCTTTGTTTCTTAAACCGTGAACCAGGCCACGTTATAACCCTCAAAAGTCCTAGCTGAAGCATGGGTTATTCGAAAGCATACTGTTACGAAGGTATCCTGACTCCTTAAGGCTACGGTAAATACAGAGTTGACGTCATGTTTTACAAACATTCACATGTTTTATGAAAAAAAGGCATTTTCGAAATCTTCAAGACAGACATAAGCCTTGCATTTTTGATATAACATTGTTTGCATATGACTTTTTGTTTGAACAGCAGGGAAATTCGCATGATGAATGCCTAATGAACAAAAGTACCTCCAATCAAGGGGCAGACATGATCATGGTCCATCATCTGGGGCAATCCAGTCAAGATTCGGAGAATCTCTCAAAGGCAAAAATGGCCTGGGGCAAATCTCCGCCTGAGTCACTTGGGGAATTTCAATAACGAATCTTGCCTGATCAAACATCTTCTGGTGACAAAACACTTCTAAATAGGGGCAACTCTCTAACATTCTAAGAACATGGACATAGTCGAAAAAATACTACGCACAATCAAAGACCCGCTAGGTTGACATACCTAGGCAAAAATAAGGGCTTCCCGACGAACCAAAAGGGTTCGGGCAAAAATAAGGGATGAAAATGAAAAATCTGTACACCCGGCAAGTCGAAAACCTGAAAAGGCGGCTTGGGCAAAAATGGGTATCCCGGTGGACTGAAAACCCGAAAGGGCGGTCCAGGCAAAAGTTAGGGATCAAAGCGTACGACTATGTCCTGTCATCTTGTCACCTGCCTACCAGAAGAAGGTTGGTCCATCAACAACTATCAGCGCCTCGCAGGTCTTCCTCTCCCACCTCAGAAACAGGGGCAATAAAGAGTTGTCTGAGCAGTCTAATTGTTCTATCCTCCAAAGTACCAAGGTAGGTTTAGCTAACAAACACGGCCAAGTGTATCTTAATTCCCCAGAGAGTGGTTCAACAAGTAAATACACTCTTCTCCAAGCAAAATCATCAAATATCAAGGAAATTGAGTGTCCTCCCGTAGATCTCAATACTTCCCCAGCAGCAATACACATATTCCTAACAAGCATCCCCGGCAGTCTTGATCTAAAGATTGTTCCCCGGCGGTATCTCAATATTCAAAGGAATCACTTCCCCAGCATATCAAACTCCCCATGAGAGTCCAGTCCAGTTTCCCCAGGAAAGTCGGAATTCATATCTCCCCAAGCAGCAAGCTTATCCCCAGTAGATTCTGGAAGCTTGTCCTCAGAGCACGAACGCGTCGTCCTGGCTTGATTTAAAGAGTTATTTCCGTAACAGGATATAACTGGGTTATCCTCAGCCAAAAGCCACGGAAAAAGTGTCCTCGGCAAAGTATCTTCCTACCCCCAGCGAAGTCTATCAACACTTCCGACAACAAGGATATCCCCAGCGGAGTTATCTTCATCAACTCAGCAAAGCATCGCTATCCCCACAGAGTAGCACTCCCCAGCATGATCGCTAGAGTATCTTTTCTCCCGCAGAATTATTTTGTTTGCCAAGTTTATTCCTTAACGGAGTTATCTTCTCCTACCGGTATTCTTGCAACAATCATCCACAGCGGAAGCAAAATCTCTTCCTCAACATCAGCCCAGGATACGACTTCCTGGCGCCTGTCAAGGATTTACTTCCCTAGACAAAAACATACATAAAACATTCACATACATCATCATAGCATGCATAACGCACTGCATCATACAAATCTCCTTTATGTTGATCCATATCATGCATTGCATATGACTGACCTTTACCTTTCAGGAAAGATGCAGTTCAAATTCTCAATGATATTTCAAGACCTAGACCGGTTCAGTTAAGTCGTCCCCAAGACCTCCCTGATTCTTATCCCAGTAGAAGACACCAAGACTTTTCTCAACGAGCGTTGTTGAAGATAAAGTCACCCAAGATTTCCTTAACGAGCGTTGTTGAGGTCACCAAGATTTCCTTAACGAGCGTTGTTGAGGTCACCAAGATTTCCTCAACGAGCGTTGTTGAGGTCACCAAGATTTTTCCTCAACGAGCGTTGTTGAAGTTAAAGTTTCTTATGGTCCCCTCTCCGACGGTGAGCGTGAGGTGGTAATTCCTTTTTCAAGATGTTTTCCTCTCCGACGATGAGCGTGAGGTGATAGTCTTTTGTGGTCCCCTCTCCGACGGTGAGCGTGAGGTGGTAATTCCTTTTTCAAGATGTTTTCCTCTCCGACGATGAGCGTGAGGTGATAGTCTTTTGTGGTCCCCTCTCCGACGGTGAGCGTGAGGTGGTAATTCCTTTTTCAAGATGTTTTCCTCTCCGACGATGAGCGTGAGGTGATAGTCTTTTGTGGTCCCCTCTCCGACGGTGAGCGTGAGGTGGTAATTCCTTTTTCAAGATGTTTTCCTCTCCGACGATGAGCGTGAGGTGATAGTCTTTTGTGGTCCCCTCTCCGACGGTGAGCGTGAGGTGGTAATTCCTTTTTCAGATGTTTCCCTCTCCGACGATGAGCGTGAGGTGATAGTCTCTTGTGGTCCCCTCTCCGACGGTGAGCGTGAGGTGGTAATTCCTTTTTCAAGATGTTTTCCTCTCCGACGATGAGCGTGAGGTGATAGTCTTTTGTGGTCCCCTCTCCGACGGTGAGCGTGAGGTGGTAATTCCTTCTTCAAGATGTTCCCCTCTCCGGCATGAGCGTGAGGTGATATTCTCTTATGGTCCCCTCTCCAACGGCGTGTGAGGTGGTAATTCCTTCTTCAGATGTTCCCCTCTCCGGCATGAGCGTGAGGTGATATTCTCTTATGGTCCCCTCTCCAACGGCGTGTGAGGTGGTAATTCCTTTTTCAGATGTTCCCCTCTCCGGCATGAGCGTGAGGTGATATTCTCTTATGGTCCCCTCTCCAACGGCGCGTGAGGTGGTAATTCCTGCTTCAGATGTTTCCCTCTCCGGCATGAGCGTGAGGTGATATCTCCTTTCAGAGTATAATTTCCTATAGTTCCCTCTCCAACGGCGAGTGAGGTGACTCCCTTTGAGATTATATTGTCCTTTGGTTCTCTTCCTGACACTACGAAGATGGTAATTCTCACCAAGATTTTCTCAACGAGCGTTGTTGAGGTTGAAATCATTCAAGATTCTCTTATCATCCATGCTAAGGCAGTAACCCTCCCTGGTTCATTCATCAACGTTTGAAGCTCCAGACCCAGCTACTGTAACCAGTCAGGATACATCTATACCGAGCATCTAAAATCAGCTCCTGCGACGTGTCAGGTACTCATTTTTCTGTTTTGCAGGTATGCAGGTTTTCGCTAAGGGATTTCCTACGCGATCAACGTCCAGATGGCATCTATAAGCCCATCGTCCTATCCAAGCAACATCCAAATGGCATCTATAAGCCCATCATCATTGCTACTATGTGAGCGCAAATTTCTGGGCACTCTAGTGTCCAATCATCTTCTACCCTCGGATTACGAAAGGCACGTCAGCCAATCTGCATCCTCAGGTCTAAGAAGATTGAACAGGGGCAACTGTTGTACCCCAAAATTTGCCCTCCCATATTCATCAAGAATTGTCAAAGTCAAGGTCACAAAATTCCCCAAGGACTATGCAGCTCAACTGTCTTCTAGACAGTCAAAACTAGGGTTTGAGTTCTGGTCAAGCAAATGAACTTTTCAAAGGCCCAATCAAGTCCCACATGCTTAAAAAGATGGTCAAGCACCCTCATGTCAAGTTGTAAGGCATTCAGCTCAAAATGGCACAGTCAAAACCCTAGATTGCACTACAGTCAACTGTAGGGGCAAAATGGTCATTTGGCAGTCAAAAGTTCAAATTTTTGGTCAACACATCATTTTGAAGCCACAAACATCATTTGATCAATGCTTGATCATGATTCTCAAAATTTGGCTCAGAAATCATCAAAGATGCAAAAGTTGCTATATTTGGACAGTTGAAAAAGTCAACTGAAATTGACCAGGGCATAACTTTCACATGGATTATCAGAAAAATTCCATTCAAATCTCATTTTGAAGAGAAAGACATTTCCTACAATTCATCTTCATGTTCCAAGTCCAAGAAATGCTCTCACAAAAAGTTATCAATTTCAACATTATAGGTCATTTTCAAAAGTCAACAAAAAGGGACTTTAAGTCAAAGGCCATAACTTGAGATTGGTAAATCAAAATGACATGGGACCAAAGGCATTGGTTAAAGGACTCAAAGACCTTTCCAAAATGTCCAAGAACATGTGAAAAGCTTAAAAATTGACCAAGTTATGCCTTATGGAAGTTGGGAAATTTTTAGGAATTTTGAAAAGTCAACATTGATGCAAAAGGCCTAAAAATGCAAATGGGCCTATTTTCCTTCCAAAATTCTTCATGCCAAGCCTATGCACGACCATTAGGCCCAAAGGGAAGTATTCTCATATTTTTTAATTATTTATTTGAATTAATATTAATTTATATTCATTTAAATGATTTTAATATATGAAAAATATCAAACTAACCTAAAAAAATCTTTTCATGCACATTATAAACTCAATATTTCGTGTAAGTCTTAAATAGGCAAAATTGGATGAGATTGGATCATGATTGAACAAAAACAACATGAAAAAGATATGAAAAAAGATTTTCCAAAATCAAATATTGAAATTCATCAATGCATAAGATTTTGTCCAATGTTTCTTGACCTAATCACTCCATATATGATCAGAATGAGAACCCTAATGCTCCTGGACTCCAAGCTGCGCATGAACAAGCTTTGGCATTCTTGAAATTTTTCATAAAAAACACCAATACTGAAATCAAGGTTTTAGTGTGATTCAAGCTCCAATCTTTATTCCAATAGCATCCTGAGGCATTCTTGAACCTTTCTCAATCAAAAATAACAAGTCAAACGCCTTGAAACGGTATCACAAAGTCAAACTGAACCAAGAAAATATTGAAATCGCATATCATGATTTAAGCATCTTTTTGCATTTTTGCTTGTATATTCTTACTCCTTGTGAAGTTTATGAACTAACCATTATAATTAATTGAGTTTTCGTGGCATAAATATGATTTCACCATGAGCGTCCTCTAGGGTTTGCAGGTTTCAGATTTGGGGGTTTCTGACTAAGGAAAAATCACGATTCCAGACCCATGCCAATGGCTTAAGCAGGTTGAGACGAAGCAACCTGGACCCTCGCGAACAATTTATGAAGCATAGGGTGCTAATCGCTATTTTCCCATAGGCATCTTTTGACAACGCTGTAAAAACCGTTCCCATACGTGTGTGTTTCAGACAAAAGGAAGAAGACAACCTCGTTGTCACCACGTGATAGGCCCTTTTGAATTCACGCGCGCTTTGTCCATTATGCATTGATTTTGCTTTTTGATATTTAATTGACATTATATGTTAAATATGAACGTGATGGCTCAGTGGTAACGCGTTGTGTATATGGCCTCAAAGACCTGGGTTCAAATCCCAGGTCTTGCAATACTCAATATTATTTTTCAATATTTGATTCTATGCAGCACTAACGTCCAGATGTACCATATGCTTACCCTCTCAAGCCCCACACGTGTCCATCTCACTCAGATCCATGGCCAAGATTTAAGATGCACCATGTACCAGGTCAAAGCGCTGACATGTGATCCAGGAAAGTCAGCACGTTGCAAGCTTATTGGGCCAGGCCTCTCAAATTCATACCTCCTAAATTGGGGACTACACCCCACTCTGGTTTGATTTCTTTTTTTTATTTCATTTATTTTTATTGTTATGTTTATCTTAATTACTTGTTTTAATTAATTATTTTTAACAAAAATATAAAAACACTAAAAATCAGAAAAATACAAAAAAATATAATATTTATTTTATAATAATTATTTTCATAAATAAATTAAAATGTAGATTGTTTAGTGTAATTAGGTTTTCAACTTTAAATCCTTTTTTAATAAAAATCCAAAAGATGTAGAATTAGGTTAATTGCTATTTTTTATTCCTTTTAATATTTTTCCCCTTTTTTTAGAATAATAATTATTATTTATTTATTTATTTTTCTATTTAAATTGTGCATAATGAATTAGGTTAATTTAGGTCATATTTTAATTCTTTCTTAATAAATAAAAAATATTAGAATCAGGGTTTGCCGTTTAATTTAATTTTAATTAATTCTCCTTTTTTCTCATTAAATCTAAAAAATACAAACACAAAAATATCATTCTCATTTAGTCATTTAATTTTTAATTCTCATTAACTTTTAATTATTTGCAAAAAGGGTCCAACGCCCGCCATTAATCATTTAATTGCGCATTTATTTTATTATCGCTTATTATAATTATGTAATTGCCCCGAAGCATTGTAACTTTACTTTTCGCACTTTATTTTCTTCGCATTATTTATTTTTCCGCTAAATCGGGTCCGGTTTAATTTTGGCGATGTGGACCCGCGCCATTTGTAATAGTTTAGCTTTATTTCCTCGCAATTTATAACTGTTAAATATGCATGCAAGAATGAATGGACTTAAAATAAAATCAAGCGTAGATCACAATGACATGACAAAAGACAAATAAATAACTGAAACATGACACACAATTCGCACACACCACCCCTAGGGTACGCCTCACTGTTGCCTTTCGAAAGGTGGTCGTCGAGTAGAGGACGTCTTAGTAAGTCCTCATGATCCGGGAACCTGGCATGAGGGTAGCTTCTAAGGTGTCTTCCCATTGCTCTGGTGATCACCATGTCCCGAACCACGAATTGACCCGAACACCTCCAACGGTGGTGCTACCTACCTCTCAATGGTGGGATGGCACTACTTTAAAGACATTTACACAGACGAATTCCTTAGGGTAGGTAGGTTCTCAAGGATACTTGCTCTAATCTCAAAACAAACTCAAAAAGACTTTTCACACTGACACTTTTCAAAAGCTTTCAAAGCAAACTTTTCAAACACTCTGACGTACGAGTCGAACTGAAATTTTTTAAAGAAACTTTTTTAAAACCCACATTGAAAAGCAAACAAACAATTTTGAAAACACATTGAGCAAGTATCTAAGAGCCCATGGATAACCATGGATAGAAAGGGTGCTAACACCTTCCCTTTCTATAACCTACCTCCCGAACCGAGAGCAATCTCTATAAGGAATTTTTCTGTGCTTTTGTCCTTTCCATTTGGAGAAAATAAAAGACGGTGGCGACTCTTGCTTCCGCGACATTTCGCGAACCAGCGTTAAACAGTCAGTTCCAGATCCACCGATCACACTGAGGATAGATGGATCCTGGATGGCTGGAGACAAAAGAATCTTGACTGCTGCCGGGGAGAAAAATTCCTTGACTGTTGGGGAAGGCAAGAATCTTTTGATTGTTGAAAATGAGAAGTCCTGGGACCACTGTTGGGGGATCAGGAGTTTGGGTTGTATGCCAATCTACTGGGGATTCTTGTCTTGAGCAGATCTTTATTGGAGAATATTCGAATATTCTGTGAGGAAATGAGAATGAGAGTCTTTACTCTGCTTGGGGATTGATAGTTGAAAGTTTTAGCTCCGCTGGGGATCTTGAAACTTGACTCTGAGGGGAATTAGATTCTGTAAGGCTTTATGGCTGGGGATTGCAAGAATCTTCTGATTGCTGCAGGTGTTGATCTGAAATAAGTTACGGAATGTCGCCATCTCTGGGTCACATCTGAACTATATCTAGAAGCAGGTCTGGAATAAGTTATAAAATGTCGCCAAATCAGGGTCACATCTTGAACTATCTCTAGAAGGGATCTTGAATAAGCTATAGAATGTCGCCAAATCTTGGGTCACATCTTGAACTATATCTAGAAGCAGGTCTGGAATAAGTTATAGAATGTCGCCAAATCTTGGGTCACATCTTGAACTATCTCTAGAAGGGATCTTGAATAAGCTATAGAATGTCGCCAAATCTTGGGTCACATCTTGAACTATATCTAGAAGCAGGTCTGGAATAAGTTATAGAATGTCGCCATCTCTGGGTCACATCTGAACTATCTCTAGAAGGAATCTTGAATAAGTATCAGATTATCGCCAAATCTTGGGTCACATCTGAACTATATCTAGAAGGAAATCTTGAATAAGTTATAGAATGTCGCCAAATCAGGGTCACATATGAAACTATTTCTAGATCTTGATTTTGCTAAGGGTCAGAAATTAGGAGTATACCAATCTTCTGAGGTGATGAGAATCTTCATGTTGTTAACAGTCAGAAACTGGGAGTATACCAATCTTCTGAGGTGATGAGAATCTTCATGCTGTTAACGGTCAGAAACTGGGAGTATACCAGTCCTCTGAGACTTTGAGGATGAGAGTCTTCACTCTTGAGGGTTAACTGTTATCTGGTCATAATCCAGGCTTCACAGAAACTTGTATTGCTATCTGGTCGTGGTCCAGGCTTCACAATAGCTTCCTAAGCTGTTATCCGGTCAAATCCGGGCTTCACGGCTTGTGCTGAAGATATACCACTATCTGGTCGACTCCAGGTTTCGTAGTATTCTTGACTGCTGTCCGGTCGTAATCCAGGCTTCACAGAAATTTGTATTGTCATCTGGTCGTAGTCCAGGCTTCACAATAGCTTGTTGGGGATTAAACTATTATCCGGTCGAATCCAGGTTTCATAGCTTGCTCTGGAGGGATATCCCTATCTGGTCGCAATCCAGGCTTGGCAGTTGTCTGGCACTGTTATCCGGTCATAATTCGGTCTTCACAATGTGCTGTAGAGATCAAGATACTATCCGGTTAAATCCGGGCTTCATAACTTGAATTCGGGAGATCCCACTATCTGGTCATAATCCAGGCTTTGCGGTAGTCTGACACTGTTATCTGGTCGTAGTCCGGTCTCCACAATATGCTGTAGAGATCAAGATATTATCCGGTCAAATTCGGGCTTCATAACTTGAATTCAGGAGATCCCACTATCTGGTCGTAATCCAGGCTTTGCGGTAGTCTGACACTGTTATCCGGTCGTAGTCCGGTCTTCACAATGTGTTGTAGAGATCAAGATACTATCCGGTCAAATCCGGGCTTCATAATCTTGAATTTTGTGAGAATTTGATCTTTGATGACCGTAACTTCCAACAGGTGATGAAGGAATCTGAACACTTTTGACATTCGAATGCCCCAAGTGGTGATGAAAGAGACTCTTTATGTAGATAATTTCCTGGCTTGTTACAGGTGTTAATCCATAATCAGTCGTTCACAGATACTTTCCTGGCTTGTTACAGGGGTTGATCCATAATCAGTCGTTCACAGATACTTTCCTGGCTTGTTACAGGTGTTAATCTGGAACTTAAGAAATGTTGGTCGAGGAGATATTGCCCTGGCTTGTTTCAGGTGTTGATCTCTGACTTGAGAAAGAAAGATGGTTCCCTGGCTTGTTATAGGTGTTGATCTTCAATCTCTTCATGTGGATGATTCCTGGCTTGTTACAGGGGTTGATCCACAATCAGACACTCACAGATATGCCCTGGCTAGATACAGGAATCGAATCTACAATCAATCACTCACAGATATGCCCTGGCTAGATACAAGAATCGAATCTGGAATTGTGATAGTTGATCTGTTGGTGGTTGTAATTTCCAGCAGGTGACGAAGGAATTGTTGAACACTTTTGACATTTGAATGCCCCAAGTGATGGTGAGGGAGACTTGCCCCAAGTTAATCTGTAATTGAGAGATTTTGTTGAAATCTTGACTGGACTCCCCCAGGTTAACTGAACTTTGAAAGATTTGTTGAAACCTTGACTGGACTGCCCCAGGCGTGCTGGATGGTGACATGTCAATGCCCCCTTGTTGATAGGAGATTCGTCGTTGGAAGTGTCATCCTTTTGAAGTGATTTTAACTCACTGAGAGAGTTTTCGTTCCTCCGGACATTCGCTGTATGGATTTCTTCGCTGTCAAACAAATAGCCAAATGCAAACAGTGATATTCGAGCAATGCAAAGTTTATGTTTGTCTCGAAGTTTTGAAAAATGCGTTTTTTAGCAGAAAACTTTTTATAAGACAAATCAACACAAGATTGAGAGCAAAGCCTTACAGGAGTCAGGATACCCTTTGTAACAGTATGCTTTCGAGCTAACCCATGCTTCAGTTAGGACTTTTGAAGGGTTGTAACGTGGCTTGGTTCGCGGTTTGAGAAACAAAGGATAAAGGCTCAAAGTGTATTTGTACCCACCCGCTCTTCGTGATGTTCTTCAACCCTAAGCTCAGTTAATTATGCGTCGCACTCTATTCGAGTTTGGAGCGACTTTTTGGGTGATGGTTCACCAGTTGAATTGGGGGACAGTCATCATCTCCTTTTTTCTTTGCAACATTTTTCATGTTGTTGAGGATTTGTAATGACCTCTCTATTTTGATTTTGATTTGTTATCCCTAACTTTTTCCTGACTGTTCCCGTTTTCGAGATTACAGTCAGCGGGATGCCCCAGCTTTCCTAAGCCTCCTTTGCAGGTTTTGGCTCGGTGGGCTTTTTCTTTTTGAGAGATTGACTGCCTATATGATAGGGAACCATCACTGTCTTTTGATTCCAAGGGAATGCTTTTCTTTTTTGACGTCGTTCGTTGTGTTACGAACTAAGAGTTTACGACTTCAACGCGCAT
This sequence comes from Vicia faba, assembly GCA_948472305.1. Taxonomy (NCBI): domain Eukaryota; kingdom Viridiplantae; phylum Streptophyta; class Magnoliopsida; order Fabales; family Fabaceae; genus Vicia; species Vicia faba. The sequence continues at coordinate 333,787,635 of OX451739.1, read as the reverse complement.
TTTCTTGAATTAACTGAGAGACTACCCTGCCCCAGGTTTATATCAAAGGTTTTGATTGTTTAGAACAGAAAACTCCTACTTCTTTGGCTCGAAGGGGTTGACTAGGGATTATCTTCCTTATAACTTCAGTGTTTGGGAATTGAAAGAAATGCATGTACATCATCAGCAAGGTCTGTTCAAAAGCATACTGTATGAGATTATGGTATTGTTTCGTCATCATCCCTCTAAAGGCTTGCAGCTTTTTATCAAGAGTTAAATATCATAAAGAAAACATAAGAGTAGTGAAAACGAATGGATGAATTCAAGACAAACATATGCAATGCATTAATGAAACAGAGTTTAACATCAACAGTTAATTTGTTTGAGAACAAAAGAAATTACAACTTTGAAAATTCAAATGAAGCAAAAGTCTTTCAGCTTTGAGCTTTGTCACTTCAGGTGGAGAACTCCTTAACGGAAGATTTTCATCTCGCCGTCTGGCATGAACCTCAGCACTCCAATGTCAATCAGATCTTGAATCTTGTTCTTCAAGGCCCAACAGTCGTCGGTGTCATGTCCCGGGCTGTAGGAGTGGTAAACACAAAATGCATCGGGATGATAGTTAGGAGCGGAGGTATTGGGCTTCCGGATAGGATCCCTCAGAGCAGTCAGATTGACCTCCAACAAGCGCTCTAGTATCAGAGATAACGGTATGTCAGTCTCCGTGAACTGTCTTCCTGACGTTTCTTGCTTACGCCGATTACCCCGTTGACGCTGGCGAGGTTGTTGGTGGGCTTGTGACCCTGAAGCAAGCAAGGGAGCCTTCCCTTTGTCTTCTTGAGTGGAGGGGGGTTGAGTGGTGACTTGCTCTTTAACCTCATATGTTTGCCCCAGTTGGTTGTTCCGAAGCAGTTGGTTGACGAGAACTCTGAGTTCCTCTTGTCTTTGAGACAAATCCTGGATGAGAGCCATCTGGCCCACTAGTTGCCCTATCATTTGGATCCTCAATGTTGCCAAATCAAACTGCAGTTCCGCCAGCTGATCACTCCTGGCATTGTTTGAAGTCTCCTGGACCAAGCCCTTTGTGAGGAGAGCTTTTATTTCTTCTTGCCCCAGAGACAGGTTCAAGAACATTTCCTGCAGTTGAGCAGTCTGGTCCTGGATATCCTTGACAGTCCTTTCTAGAGCCATCTCTTACTGAAATAAACAGTAGGAGAGTAAGGAAACCTGAAAAGGAAAAAGGTTATGATGCAATGCATGATATGTGAATGCATGCTTTCAAGGATCTCTTGGGGTAAACACAAGAGAATGTTAGAGGTTGAACTTCGATCTTTGATTGGAGAACTTTGCACTGGTGGATGTCTTTCCACAAGAATCAAGCTCACCATGTCAAATGGGTCATAGCCCCTGATTCAAGTTTTTGCACTTGATCTTTGATTGGAGAACTTTTCCCCGGTGGATGTCTTTCCACGAGAATCAAGCTCACCATGTCAAGTGGGTCATAGCCCCTGATTCAAGTTGTTGCACTTGATCTTTGATTGGAGAACTTTTCCCCGGTGGATGTCTTTCCACGAGAATCAAGCTCACCATGTCAAGTGGGTCATAGCCCCTGATTCAAGTTGTTGTACTTGATCTTTGATGGCATTTGTTTTAGAGGATAAAACCTCTTGCCCTTTGGTAGACGTCTGGTTCAATGTAACCCTGCATCAAAAGAACCCTCGAGATCCTTGAAATGGTTATTGAAAATGCTATGGTATGATGTTATGATGTTATGTACATGTATGCAAAAGCAAGTGAGTGTATATACAGGCAATCATATTCACACAAAGCAAACAAGTCCTTAGGTTTTAGGCTTGCATGGGGTTCGTAGGTAAGTACCCTCTTGAAGTTAGTTGGCTCATCCTGTCCTAAAATAGAAACTGGGTTCTAAGGAGCTCAATATCATTGGATTGTTTTCTGTGTTCATTGTTTCGGTTTAGCCACTTAACTGGCGACCAAAATATTCCAAGAAAACAACCCTCAATGAGTGTAGTATCGAGTATCTACCAACTTCGGACTGCACCAAAGTCGGTCATCTCACTACCCCTAAAAAGGCTAGGATGGTCAATTAAGGTTCTAAGAGTTCGTTAGTGCTTCACGACATCACTCAGCGGCCCCGTACTCTCCTTGATTGAACTCAAGGGTTACCGGTACTCACAAATATGTCACACTAACATAGCTTACTGCTTCAACCATGTCGGTATACCCCGCACAGTTCCCTCACAGTTTTATTGCTATTTACCTAAAAAGGTGCCCCAAATCCGGGTGTAGGATTTTCAACAAACCCAAACAAGGAACCAAAAAAAGGTAAAGCAATCAAAGGTAACCCCACTTTTAGATTCATCACCAGCAGAGTCGCCAGTTCTGTGATACGGTGGGAGAACTGACTTGAGGTTTTGCGTTTGTATTCGCACTTGTTCGGTTTAGCAAGAGTCACCACCGACTTTTTATTTTATCCTAAAGGAAAGGTTAAAAAGCACAGGAAAAACCTTTTGAGATGTTTCGTGGGTTCGGGGGGTAGATTATGAAAAGGGAAGGTATTAGCACCCTTTTCATCCATGGTTATCCATGGGCTCTTAGTTACTTGGTTTTTTAGATCACTTGCCTTGATTTTCGATTGCTTGAAATGGTGTGTGTGTTTGAAAATGTTTTGAAATAGACGCCTTTGTTTCGGCAACCATTGTAATGACTCGTGTTTGAGTATATACGAAGGTGTGTATCTTTTCGAAAAGATGTTTCAAATGTTTTTGAAAGTTTGTTTTGAAAGTGTTTGTGGAGTGTGGTTTGAAAAGTAGGCAAGTGTTTTTGCAAGTTGATCAAGTAACTAAGAGTTTTGTCTACCCCTAAATTTACTCAAAGGTTTTTCTCATGTTTTAAACCTTTTTAACAATTTTGTTCCACCATTGTATTTGGTGGACAATCTTGCGTTTAGGATGTTTATGGGACAGGGCGCGGGTCATCGTATGGACCATGAACGCAATGGTGCCAAGTGTCTTTGGCAATTTGCTTGAAGGTACTATGATCATTCCGTTTAGGCAACTTTCGAAAGCGTCATCGAGGGACTTATGATCATTTGAATTGTTTTGCCAAAGAAACTCGACGCGCAAGCATGGCCCATTTTGGAAGGCAACAAGCGGGATTACCCTAGGGGTGCAAGTGTGATTGTGTATTGATTTCATGTATTTGCCTTGTATTAGGTTATCTAGCGTTTAATTTTATGTACATACAAACCCTAGGTCTAACCATGGTATATTTGAAAGCGGTAAATTGCGGGAATTTAAAGTCTACGCTATTACAAATAAGTATCCGAGAGTGGGGATACAAATTTACAAATGGGGATGAGACTTTAAGGAGAGTAGTGTCCAAATAATTACAACCAAATCGAATTGCGCAAATGTAATATGTAAAGTAATGTATAAGAATAAAGCAAATGTATACGTGTCAATGTATTTGTGTATTGTAAATGTGTAAGTGTATGATTTATTTACAAGGTGGAAAATGTTAACTTGATGAGGAATTAAGTGTTTTGTTTATTTGTTTTTTTTTGTATAATATGTACAAAACAAAATATTTTAAGAAAAAAATGTTTTAAGTTTAAGAAAAAAGAAAATATTTTAAGTTTTATGTGTTAATGGATTATACACAAAGGTTTTAACAAAAATGAAAGTTTTAAGAAAATAATTAATTTTATGTATTTCTATTTAATATTCTTATATGAAAAACTAGTGTATCATTCAAAAAAGAGTTATGTTAAAAAGAAAATAAACAAAAGTTTTAGTTTGTATAAAGTAAAAAAATGAAGAGAAGAAATGAATGGGCTTGGGAGCGTGTTATGGTCCAAAACAGAATTGGCATGTTTAGGAATGAGGGCGGGGGGGGGGGGGGGGTGTCCGGGTTTGTGATTGGGCTTTAGGCTTCTAGAATGGGTTGTGGCCCAGGTTTAACTCAACAATGTTTTTAGGGTTGTTATTGTTTTGTTCATTTGGATGTTAGGGTTTGTTGAATACAGCGGCGCGCCGTTCACTTCGTTGCTTTCGTCCTCTTCATCTTCTCAAGCAAGCTTATCTGAATAAAACTTCCGCCAATGGCCGCCAGGTGCCTCAGTCAGCTCCTTCTTCTCCATGGTCACGTAGGCAACGGTTTACAAGGTATTGATTTTCGTTCTGTATGTTTTACGCCTTTGCATGTTTTTACTTACTTCTGATTCTTTTGTATTGCTCGATGTTTGTACGAGATATGGAAAAGAAAAGAAATGAGGGGTTATACCTTTGGAGAGGAGGTGAGGAGGACCGGAGGTACCTAGGGCGGCTAAGGGAGGAGGGAAATGTGACGCGTTGTGAGCTAGCTTGCTTTGCTGGAACTTGGTACTCTGTACTTTTCTTTTTTATGGTTTAATGATGCTGTCTGAAAACCTTGTATATCTCTCTTCCTTTTCTTTTCTGGTTGCCTCGCCTTTTGTTATTGATTTTTGGGTATTGTTGCCCTAACCCTGTGATGAGACAAATCTGAGGGTTTGGATGGTTTGAGTCTAAGTTGCCTTGTATGTTGATATGCTTGCTTATCCTGAGTTGTTGCTTTGCCTCTTCCACCTTGTGCCTCAGTTGCCTCGTATGCTTGACCCTATTGGCTTCTGTATGTTGCTTTGCTTATTGTTTTAACCAGAGATTATTTGATGATGATTGTTGTACCCCAAAATTTGCCCTCCCATATTCATCAAAGAATTGCCAAGCCAAGTCACAAAATTCCCCAAGGGTTATGCAGTTCAACAGTCTCTCATACAGTCAAAACTAGGGTTTGGGTTCTGATCAAGAATTGAAAGTTTTCAAAGGACCCAATCAAGTCTCATATGCCTACAAAGATGGCCAAGTATCCTCATAACAAGTTTCAAGGCATTCAGTTCAAAATTGCACAGTCAAAACCCTAGATTGCACTACAGTCAACTGTAGGGGCAAAATGGTCATTTGACAGTCAAAAGTTCAAATTTTTGGTCAACATATCATTTTGAAGCCACAAACATCATTTGATCAATGCTTGATCATGATTCTCAAAATTTGGCTCAGAAATCATCAAAGATGCAAAAGTTGCTATATTTGGACAGCTGAAAAAGTCAACTGAAATTGACCAGGGCATAACTTTCACATGGATTATCAGAAAAATCCCATCCAAATCTCATTTTGAAGAGAAAGACATTTCCTACAATTCATCTTCATGTTCCAAGTCCAAGAAATGCTCTCACAAAAAGTTATCAATTTCAACATTATAGGTCATTTTCAAAAGTCAACAAAAAGGGACTTTAAGTCAAAGGCCATAACTTGAGATTGGTAAATCAAAATGACATGGGACCAAAGGCATTGGTTAAAGGACTCAAAGACCTTTCCAAAATGTCCAAGAACATGTGAAAAGCTTAAAAATTGAGCAAGTTATGCCTTGTGGAAGTTGGGAAATTTTTGGGAATTTTGAAAAGTCAACATTGATGCAAATGATCCAAAAATGCTAATGGGCCCATTTTTCTTCCAAGTTTCTTCATGCCAAGCCTATGCACGACCATTAGGCCCAAAGGGAAGTATTTTCTCATTTTTTAATTATTTATTTGAATTTATATTAATATTAATTCATTTAAATTATTTAAATATATAGAAAATATCTAACTTGACCTAATGAATCTTTTTGTACACATTTTAGGCTCAATAATTCGTGCTTAAGCCAATTTGGAAAGATTTGGAGCATTGGGATATGATTTGTGCAAAAACAACATGAAAAAAGATGTGAAAAGATTCTTAACAAAATCAAATATCCAAACAATGAATGCCTTGGATTTTGTCAAGTTTTGTTGACCTAAAAGCCTCCATACATATTCAGAAGCACGACCCTAAGCCAAAAAGACTCTAAGCTGCGCTGAAAACTCCATTTGCACACTTGAAAAAATTGCCATAAAATTCAAATCTGAAAACGTTGTTAGAGGTGGTTTTAAGCTCTAATTCTTATACCAAAAGCTTGCTCGTGGACTCCTGATCCCATCCCAACTCCAAACATCCTTCAAAACTCCAGGAATTGTTGGCAGGTGTACGTGTTTGTGACCTTCATGGCCTGGGTTCAAGTCCCAGGTCTACGTTTATTCCTATATTATTTTGTAAATTGTGTTCCCATGCAGCATAAGCGTCCTAGTATACCATACGCTCACCATCTCAAGCGTACATGCGTCCGTCCAATTCAGATCAAAGGCCAAGAATCAAAGAGCGTGTTACACTTCAGTCAATGCGCTACATACATGCACAAAAGTCAATGGATTTCATGCTTAATGGGCCAGGCTTCTTGGACTCACACCTCACAAATTGGGACTACCCCCCCCCCCCCCCCTGGTTTGCTTTTCTTTTCATATTTTATATTTTTTAATTGTTATGTTATTTTTTATTTTTTTTAATTAATTAATTATTATTGCCATAAAATATAAAAACATCCCAAAAAATCAGAAAAAGGATAAAAACATAAAAAATATTTATTTTATTTATTTTCTTGTAAATAATTAACATGTAAATTATTTAGTTTAATTAGGTCATAATTTTAATCCTTTTAAACAAAAAATCAAAAAAATAGAATTAGGTTTAATTTTTTACTCTTCTTAATTTTCCTTTTTTTTTAATAATAATATTTATTTTATTTATTTTCTATAATTAAATTTTGCATGTAAATTAACTTAGATTTAAATTAGGACAAAACTTAATATTTTCACAATAAACTTAAAAAATATTAGAATTAGGGTTTGACGTTTCCTTTTTAATTAATTTCTCCTTAATCTTAAAGAATACAAAAAATACCAAAAACATTTAAATTTTAATTTTAATTCTCATTAATTTAATTATTCTTGCAAAAGGGTCCAACGCCCGTCGCTTTAATTATTTTATTTCGCGTATTTACTTTGTCGCTTATTATAATTATGTACATGTCCCAAGGCGTTGTAACTTTAATCTTTTCGCACTTTTATTCGCTTTATTTATTTTTCAGTCAAATCGGGTCCGGTTTAATTTTGGCGATGTGGACCCGCGCCTTTGTAATAGCCTTAGATTTATTTTTCGCAAACTTTATAACTGTTAAAAAGCATGCAAGAATGAATGTCCTAATTAAAATCAAGCGTAAATCACAATGAACATGACAAGACAAATAACTGAAACACGACACACAATTCGCACACACCACCCCTAGGGTACGCCTCAGTGTTGCCTTTCGAAAGGTGATCGTCGAGTAGAGGGCGTCTTAGTAAGTCCTCATGATCCGGGAACCTGGCATGAGGGTAGCTTCTAAGGTGTCTTCCCATTGCTCTGGTGATCACCACGTCCCTAAACTCGAATTGACCCGAACACCTCCAACGGTGGTGCTACCTACCTCTCAATGGTGGGATGGCACTACTTTAAAGGACTCTTACACAGACGAATTCCTTAGGGTAGGTAGGTTCTCAAGGATACTTGCTCTAATTTCAAACAAATCAAAACAACTTTTCACACCAACACATTTTCAAAAGCTTTCAAAGCAAACTTTTCAAACACTCTGACGTATGAGTCGAACTGAAATTTTTCAAAGAAACTTTTAAAACCCACATTGAAAAGCAAGCAAACAGTTTTGAAAACACATTGAGCAAGTATCTAAGAGCCCATGGATAACCATGGATAGAAAGGGTGCTAACACCTTCCCTTTCTATAACCTACCTCCCGAACCGAGAGCAATCTCTATAAGGAATTTTTCTGTGCTTTTGTCCTTTCCAATTGGAGAAAGTAAAAGACGGTGGCGACTCTTGCTTCCGCGACATTTCGCGAACCAGCGTTAAACAGTCAGTTCCAGATCCACCGATCACAGAACTGGCGACTCTGCTGGGGACCAAACTTAAAGTGAGGTGTACCTTAGGGCTAGCTTATAACTATGTTTTCAATTGTTTTACTTGTGTGCTTTAAATTGTGGGTTGCTTGGGAGTTCTATAGATCCTAAACCCGGATCTGGGGGATACCTTTCTTAGAAAGTAGCAACAAGGCTGTGAGGGAACTGTGCGGGGTATACCGACATGGTTGAAACAGTCTGCTACGTTGATGTGGCACTTTGGTGTGTACCGGTAACCCTTGAGTTCAGTCAAGGAGAGTACGGGGCCTCCGCGTGGTGTCGTGAAGCATCAACAGACCTTAGGAACCTTAATTGAACTATCTTGGCCTCTTTAGGGTAGTGAGATAACTGACTTTGGTGCAGTCCGAGGTTGGTTGATACTCGATACTACGCTCAATTGAGGGTTGCTTTCCTGGAATATTTCGGTCGCCAGTTCAGTGGCTAAATCGAAACGATGAACAATGAAAGCAGTCCCGTGATATTGGGAACCTTAGAACCCGGTTACTTCTAATAGGACAGGTTGAACCCACCAACTTCAAGAGGGTACTACCCAGACCCCATGCTGGCCTAAACCTAAGGGCTCTCTCTTGTGTGACTTGTGTGCCTTCGTACTTGACTATCTGCATACTGGTGACCTAACACTTGTTTCTTGCAGGTTTTGTTTCAGTCCTTAATTAGGACTCATGACAGGGTTACCTACATTACCCCATGCATCATGACATCATACCATTGCATACATCCTAACCTATTTCAAGGACCACAAGGGCTTGTGATGCAGGTCATGGTGAATCAACTGACCCAGCAAGGGGCAAAAAGGGATTGCTTTCCCTCTAGCCAAGGCTGTCAGGGGCTATGACCCACTGGATATGGTGAGCCTTTGACCCTTGAAGAAGGGTTCTCAACAACACGAAGTACCTTCAGTCAAGTTACCGGCTTGCAACTCTAACAAGTTTCTCTGTTTACCCCGCGAGGTCCTTGAAATCATTGCATGCATGTCATACATATCATTGCATAATAGGTACCCCTTCTCTGCAGGTTACTTACCTTCTTCGCTGTTTATTTCAGCCGATCGTCATGAATCCTGAATCATCAGCTGAGCAGTCTATCAAGGCCCTCCAGGCCCAGAATGCCCAATTCCAAGGGCTAATCATGAACCTGACCCAGGGACAGCAAGATCTGAAGGCTCTGCTCTTGAAGAAGGAAAAGAAGAAGAAGAGGACTGTCTTGTTCAGCCCTAGACGCAGATCTGGGAATACACCGCAGGTCGAAACTGAGAGGACAACTCCATCTGTGAGGGAAAGCAGTCACCATGAGAGAGAGGTGCCTAGTCCAGTGGTCTCCGACAACGAGACAGATTTCAACGACGAACAGTACCCTCCGACTGAGGACAAGTACAAGCAGTTGGAGGATAGGTTGAAGGCTATGGAGGTTCAACAGGTACCTGGGCTGGATTTCGGAGATCTGGGTTTGTCAACTGGTGTGGTTATTCCTCGGAAGTTCAAAGCACCATCCTTTACTAAGTATGACGGGGCGTCTTGCCCCAAGCTACATCTAAGGTCCTATGTTCGGAAGATTCAGCCATACTCAGCAGACAAAAACTTGTGGATCCACTTCTTCCAGGAAAGTCTTTCAGGGACTCACCTCGAATGGTTCTATCAGCTGGATGGGACCAAAATTCGTAACTGGGAGGAGTTGGCAACTGCTTTCTATAAGCAGTACCAGTACAATGCCGACCTTGCCCCCACACGTACCCAACTCCAGGGTATGTCGTTAGGTGCAAGCGAAGGTTTTAAGGAGTATGCTCAGAAGTGGAGGGATCTTGCTGGAAGGGTACAACCACCTCTGACTGATCGGGAGCTTGTCGATATGTTCTTGGGGACCCTATCTGGGCCATTTTTCAACCATCTCATCGGGAATTCTTCTGCTGGGTTCACAGATCTTATCTTGACTGGGGAGAGAATTGAAGCCGGCATCCGGTCTGGGAAAATTCAAGAGGCTGCACCTTCTGATAAAAAGCCTTACACGGGAAAGAAGGAATCTAATGCTGCATACAGTCAAAAGAGTCGCCGTGATCAACATGCAGGGGCAGTCATGATCTCTGGTGCTGCACCACGCCGCCAACCACAAAGGGGAAACCAGCAAAGGCCGGACGGGCCTAAAAGGCAGTTCACCAACATTAACATGCCATGGTCACAAGCACTGCAGCACATGTTGAAGATGAACCTGATTGCAGTGATCAACCCTCCTGCCAATCCTAAGACCTCCTCTCCTAACTACAATCCAGAAGCCAGATGCGCTTATCATTCCGATAGCCCGGGGCACGATACTGAGGACTGTTGGGCACTAAAGTACCAAATTCAGAACATGATCGATGCCAAAGAGATCGAGTTCGAGCCTGCTGAGACTCCCAACGTGATCAATGCTCCATTGCCAAAACATGGCTAGGATTGAGAATTTTTTTTTGTTCATTTGAATTCAAGTTGTATTTTTCCTTTCTTGTTCAGATAAACAATTAGTATGTTAAACTCTTTTATTTCATGAATGCATTACACATGTCTGTCTTGATTTAATTATGTTTACTATGCTTAAAACTGCTTTCATATTTTTGCAATGGTTAACTCTTAACTGAAAATTCTAAACCTCTTGAGGGAGGATGACGAAAACGATACCACAATTTACAGTATGCTTTTGAACAGACCCCGCTGATGAGGTACAGGCATTGTTTCAATTCCTAAACACTGGAGTTATAAGGATGATAATCCCTCGTCAACCCCCCCTGAGCCAAAGAAGTAGGAGTTTTTCTTTTCAAAAATTAAAACCCTTTGTCATAACCTGGGGCAGGGTAGTCTCTCAGTTGATCCAAGCGCATAACGAATGGCACCAAAGAGATCTTTACAAAACGAACAAAGACAGTGATGGTTCAGAACAATCAAAAGGGACAGGCAGTCATTATCAAAAAAAAAAATCATAAACGAAAAGCCCAAGAAGTCAAAACCTGTAAAAGGGACTTATGAAACTGGGGCATCCCGCTGACTGTAAGTCCAAAAAAGGAAACAGTTCAGGCAAAAAGAAAGGGATAACAAAAATCAAGAAAGAGGTCTCACAAACCCTCAACCAAAGCAAAAAAATGACTGCCTATTCAAAACAAGTTACCAACATCTGAAACATCACTAAAAAATCAGAGCAAGGACTCAAACAAGGTCTAACGTATGATCAACTGAGTTTAGGTTTGGAGAACATCACGAAGAGCGGGTGGGTACAAATAATTTGAGCCTTTATCCTTTGTTTCTTAAACCGTGAACCAAGCCACGTTACAACCCTTAAAAGTCCTAGCTGAAGCATGGGTTGGTTCGAAAGCATACTGTTACGAAGGTATCCCGACTCCTGAAGGTTTGTTGTAAAATCTTGAGTTGACACCGCACTGTATTACAAAAAATGCATTTTCAAAATTCAAGACAGACATAGACTTTTGCATTCTTAAAATAACCTTGTTTGCATATGACTGTTTGTTTGAACAGCAGGGAAATTCGCACGATGAACACTTTGTGAACAGAAATACTTCCAACAGGGGCAACTCCCTACATCCTGAGAGCGTGGACATAGTCGAAAAATACTACGCGTAATCAAAGACCCGCTAGGCTGACATGCCTAGGCAAAATAAGGGCTTCCCGGCGAACCAAAAGGGTTCGGGCAAAATGAAAGGATGAAATAAAAAAACATGTACACCCGGCAAGTCGAAAACCTGAAAAGGCGGCTTGGGCAAAAATGGGTATCCCGGTGGACTGAAAACCCGAAAGGGCGGTTCAGGCAAAAGTTAGGGATCAAAGCGTACGACTATGTTCCGGTATCTCGTCACTTGCCTACCCGAAGATTTGTCAATCACCCACACAGGTATCCTCTTCCCTCACCTCCGAAGCAGGGGCAATAATGAGTTATCCAGGCGATCCAATTGCTTCGTCAACCAAAGTACAAGGGAAAGATCAACATAAGGATGATTACCATCTACCCCTACAAATTCCAGATCGTGGGTTAACGTCCGAGACCAAACAGGACAATCATCCACTTAATCAAAATCATGCGACCCAATACCGGTTTCCTCTCAACCTTCAGACAAAGTCATATACAGACTCCTCCTCCACAAGATGACCTAACCCCGGTTCATCAAGAAGTTTTTACACAAACTTATCCAAGTAACCTAACCCCGGTTCCTCCTGAAGTCTTACATGGACCTATCTTAAGATGACCTAACCCCGGTTCATCAAAGTTTTTACACAAACTTATCCAAGTAACCTAACCCCGGTTCCTCCTGAAGTCTTACATGGACCTATCTCAAGATGACCTAACCCCGGTTCATCAAAGTTTTTACACAAACTTATCCAAGTAACCTAACCCCGGTTCCTCCTGAAGTCTTACATGGACCTATCTCAAGATGACCTAACCCCGGTTCATCAAAGTTTTTACACAAACTTATCCAAGTAACCTAACCCCGGTTCCTCCTGAAGTCTTACATGGACCTATCTCAAGATGACCTAACCCCGGTTCATCAAAGTTCTACACAAACTTATCCCGAAGCAACCTTACCCGGTTCATCAAGAAATCTCACACGGATCTATCTCAAGGTAACCTAACCCCGGTTCCCCCAGAAGTCTCACAGGGACTCGTCTCCAGTAACCTTACCCCGGTTCGTCAAGAAATCTCACGTGGATTTACCCCAAGGTAACCTAACCCCGGTTCCTCTAGAAGTCTTACATGGATTTAGTTCAAGATAACCTCACCCCGATTCATCAAAAAGTTTTACATGAACTTACCTCACCAAGCAACCCTACACCGGTTCCCCCTATTCAAGATGCAGTTTTACATGGACTCGTCACCCAGAAACCCTACACAGGTTCTCCCTTTCCAAAAACGAAGTTTTACACGAACTCATCATCAAAGTAACCCTACCCAGGCTTTTTCTCCATTTCAGATGCGGTTTTACACGAGCTCATCAGCAGGCAACCCTACATATGTTCCCTCTTTCAACTTACAAAATTACAGTTCAAAACTTCCCCAAAGAGTCCAGTCCAATCCAGTTCCCCCAGGAAAGTTGGAATTCATATCTCCCCAAGCAGTAAGCTTACCCCCAGTGTATTCTGAAGCTTAGCCTTCGCAGAGCACGAACGCGTCGTCCGACTTTATTTAAAGAGTTATTTCCTTAACAGGATATAACTGGGTTATCCTCAGCCAAAAGCCACAGAAAGAGCGTCGTCAACGAAGCCTTCTTAGCCCCAGCAAGTCATTCTCAACAATTCAGCAAAAGCATCTCCCCACAGAGTATTGCTTCCCAGCATAATCGCTAGAGTATCTTTTCTCCCCGCAGACTCTTCATTTGCCAAGTTTATTCCTCAACGGAGTTATCTTCTCCTACCGGTATTCTTGCAGTTATCATCCCCAGCGGAAGCAAAATCTATTCTTCAACGTCAGCCCAGGATACAATTTCCCGGCACCCGTCAAAGATTCACTTTCCTAGACGAAAAACATACATAAAACATCACATACATCATTATAGCATGCATAGACGCATCACATCATACGAATCTCATTTATGTTGAGAACATCATTGCTTGATCCATATCATGCATTGCATATGACCGACTTTTACCTTTCAGGAAAGATGCAGTTTAAATTCTCAATCACGTTTCAAGACTTTGTCCGGTTCAGTTAAATCGACCCTAAGATTTTCCTGATGCTTATCCAGTCAAAGGCCTTCTCTTGGTTCAGTCAGATCGACCCTAAGATCTCCCTGATGCTCACCCAGTTGAAGATATGCCAAGACCTTGACCGGTTCAGTTAAATCGACCCTAAGATTTTCCTGATGCTTATCCAGTCAAAGGCCTTCTCTTGGTTCAGTCAGATTGACCCTAAGATCTCCCTGATGCTTATCCAGTTGAAGATATTCCAAGACCTTGTCCGGTTCAGTTAAATCGATCCTAAGATTTTCCTGATTCTTACCCAGTCAAAGGCCTCTCTGGTTCAGTCAGATCGACCCTAAGATCTCCCTGATTCTTATTCCAGTAGAAGACACCCAAGATTTTTCTCAACAAGCGTTGTTGAAGTTAAAGACACCCAAGATTTTTCTCAACGAGCGTTGTTGAAGTTAAAGTCCTCCAAGGTTCTCTTACCATTCATGCTAAGGCAGTAACCATCCCTGGTTCATTCATCAGCGTTTGAAGCTCCAGATTCAGCTCCTGTAACCAGTCAGGACACATCCGTATCAAGCATCTAAAATCAGCTCCTGCAACGTGTCAGGTACTCATTTTTCTGTTTTGCAGGTATGCAGGTTCTCGCTAAGGAATCTCCTACGCGATCAACCTCCAGATGGCATCTATAAGCCCATCACCCTATCCAGCAATCACCAAATGGCATCTGTAAGCCCATTCCCATCACCACTGCTACTATGTGAGCGCAAATTTCTGGGCACTCTAGTGTCCAATCATCTTCTACCCTCGGATTACGAAAGGCACGTCAGCCAATCTGCATCCTCAAGTCTAAGAGGATTGAACAGGGGAAACTGTTGTACCCCAAAATTTTCCCTCCCATATTCATCAAAGAATTGCCAAGCCAAGTCACAAAATTCCCCAAGGGTTATGCAGTTCAACAGTCTCTCATACAGTCAAAACTAGGGTTTGGGTTCTGATCAAGAATTGAAAGTTTTCAAAGGACCCAATCAAGTCTCATATGCCTACAAAGATGGCCAAGTATCCTCATAACAAGTTTCAAGGCATTCAGTTCAAAATTGCACAGTCAAAACCCTAGATTGCACTACAGTCAACTGTAGGGGCAAAATGGTCATTTGACAGTCAAAAGTTCAAATTTTTGGTCAACATATCATTTTGAAGCCACAAACATCATTTGATCAATGCTTGATCATGATTCTCAAAATTTGGCTCAGAAATCATCAAAGATGCAAAAGTTGCTATATTTGGACAGCTGAAAAAGTCAACTGAAATTGACCAGGGCATAACTTTCACATGGATTATCAGAAAAATCCCATCCAAAGCTCATTTTGAAGAGAAAGACATTTCCTACAATTCATCTTCATGTTCCAAGTCCAAGAAATGCTCTCACAAAAAGTTATCAATTTCAACATTATAGGTCATTTTCAAAAGTCAACAAAAAGGGACTTTAAGTCAAAGGCCATAACTTGAGATTGGTAAATAAAAATGACATGGGACCAAAGGCATTGGTTAAAGGACTCAAAGACCTTTCCAAAATGTCCAAGAACATGTGAAAAGCTTAAAAATTGAGCAAGTTATGCCTTGTGGAAGTTGGGAAAGTTTTGGGAATTTTGAAAAGTCAACATTGATGCAAATGATCCAAAAATGCTAATGGGCCCATTTTTCTTCCAAGTTTCTTCATGCCAAGCCTATGCACGACCATTAGGCCCAAAGGGAAGTATTTTCTCATTTTTTAATTATTTATTTGAATTTATATTAATATTAATTCATTTAAATTATTTAAATATATAGAAAATATCTAACTTGACCTAATGAATCTTTTTGTACACATTTTAGGCTCAATAATTCGTGCTTAAGCCAATTTGGAAAGATTTGGAGCATTGGGATATGATTTGTGCAAAAACAACATGAAAAAAGATGTGAAAAGATTCTTAACAAAATCAAATATCCAAACAATGAATGCCTTGGATTTTGTCAAGTTTTGTTGACCTAAAAGCCTCCATACATATTCAGAAGCACGACCCTAAGCCAAAAAGACTCTAAGCTGCGCTGAAAACTCCATTTGCACACTTGAAAAAATTGCCATAAAATTCAAATCTGAAAACGTTGTTAGAGGTGGTTTTAAGCTCTAATTCTTATACCAAAAGCTTGCTCGTGGACTCCTGATCCCATCCCAACTCCAAACATCCTTCAAAACTCCAGGAATTGTTGGCAGGTGTACGTGTTTGTGACCTTCATGGCCTGGGTTCAAGTCCCAGGTCTACGTTTATTCCTATATTATTTTGTAAATTGTGTTCCCATGCAGCATAAGCGTCCTAGTATACCATACGCTCACCATCTCAAGCGTACATGCGTCCGTCCAATTCAGATCAAAGGCCAAGAATCAAAGAGCGTGTTACACTTCAGTCAATGCGCTACATACATGCACAAAAGTCAATGGATTTCATGCTTAATGGGCCAGGCTTCTTGGACTCACACCTCACAAATTGGGACTACCTCCCCTGGTTTGCTTTTCTTTTCATATTATATATTTTTTAATTGTTATGTTATTTTTTATTTTTTTTAATTAATTAATTATTATTGCCATAAAATATAAAAACATCCCAAAAAATCAGAAAAAGGATAAAAACATAAAAAAATATTTATTTTATTTATTTTCTTGTAAATAATTAACATGTAAATTATTTAGTTTAATTAGGTCATAATTTTAATCCTTTTAAACAAAAAATCAAAAAAATAGAATTAGGTTTAATTTTTTACTCTTCTTAATTTTCCTTTTTTTTTAATAATAATATTTATTTTATTTATTTTCTATAATTAAATTTTGCATGTAAATTAACTTAGATTTAAATTAGGACAAAACTTAATATTTTCACAATAAACTTAAAAAATATTAGAATTAGGGTTTGACGTTTCCTTTTTAATTAATTTCTCCTTAATCTTAAAGAATACAAAAAATACCAAAAACATTTAAATTTTAATTTTAATTCTCATTAATTTAATTATTCTTGCAAAAGGGTCCAACGCCCGTCGCTTTAATTATTTTATTTCGCGTATTTACTTTGTCGCTTATTATAATTATGTACATGTCCCAAGGCGTTGTAACTTTAATCTTTTCGCACTTTTATTCGCTTTATTTATTTTTCAGTCAAATCGGGTCCGGTTTAATTTTGGCGATGTGGACCCGCGCCTTTGTAATAGCCTTAGATTTATTTTTCGCAAACTTTATAACTGTTAAAAAGCATGCAAGAATGAATGTCCTAATTAAAATCAAGCGTAAATCACAATGAACATGACAAGACAAATAACTGAAACACGACACACAATTCGCACACACCACCCCTAGGGTACGCCTCACTGTTGCCTTTCGAAAGGTGATCGTCGAGTAGAGGGCGTCTTAGTAAGTCCTCATGATCCGGGAACCTGGCATGAGGGTAGCTTCTAAGGTGTCTTCCCATTGCTCTGGTGATCACCACGTCCCTAAACTCGAATTGACCCGAACACCTCCAACGGTGGTGCTACCTACCTCTCAATGGTGGGATGGCACTACTTTAAAGGACTCTTACACAGACGAATTCCTTAGGGTAGGTAGGTTCTCAAGGATACTTGCTCTAATTTCAAACAAATCAAAACAACTTTTCACACCAACACATTTTCAAAAGCTTTCAAAGCAAACTTTTCAAACACTCTGACGTATGAGTCGAACTGAAATTTTTCAAAGAAACTTTTAAAACCCACATTGAAAAGCAAGCAAACAGTTTTGAAAACACATTGAGCAAGTATCTAAGAGCCCATGGATAACCATGGATAGAAAGGGTGCTAACACCTTCCCTTTCTATAACCTACCTCCCGAACCGAGAGCAATCTCTATAAGGAATTTTTCTGTGCTTTTGTCCTTTCCAATTGGAGAAAGTAAAAGACGGTGGCGACTCTTGCTTCCGCGACATTTCGCGAACCAGCGTTAAACAGTCAGTTCCAGATCCACCGATCACAATGATATGCTTGAAATGCTTGACATCTGATATGTTTTCATCTGAGATGCTGAGTTGCCTTGATGATCTTGAATATTGCTTTTTTCCTTCTTCTTCTTGTGGGCTTCTGAGTTTCCTGTTGATGTTGGTTATACTGAGTATGCTTGTTGATGTTGGTTATACTGTATTATTGTCCCAATGATGAAACCTTTCTGAGGGTTTTGGTTGCTTCAGTTTGGGGCTTGACAGTTTGTATTGTTTGAGGACTTTTGGCTTTTAGGCTAGGAGCTTTGAATGGTTACAGGCCTTTGAATCAGGTAAGGCTTTGGTGAGGTTTGGATATGCTGTTTATGTTTTTGGCTTGGACAGGGTAGGTGTTTTGAATAGTGAGGCTTGGTGTTGTGAATTTGTGTTTGGTTGATGCCAGGTGTTGTACCCCAAAATTTGCCCTCCCATATTTCTCAAAATATTTCAAGAAAAATTCACAAGTCCAACCCGGCGCGTCATATTCAGGTATTCTTTCGCCAAGATATCTCTGATAACGTATTCTCAAATTCAGGTTCGGCTCAAGAGTCAATTCTTTAAAGAAGGTATCCGAATGTGTGAGTTTTCTCGAAGAAATATGGTGAAAAAGTGTGCTGAAAGTGCAGTTTTTACGCGCTAAAAAATTCATAACTTGAAGATAGTGGCTCGTTTTGAACCCGTTCTGGTGGCCAAAATTCTGTCTTGACATTATCTACGTTTTCATCTCTCACGGCTGGAAGCCAATTTCGATCAGAAGGTTTTCAAAAATGTGGATTTATCAAATATTTTCATACAGAAAATTTGTGACAGAAGTTTATTTGCGTCATGTTCAGAAAATCATAACTTGGTCGATTTTCATCGTATCGAGCTTGTTCCAGCGCCAAAATTTCACAAATTGAGTTGGCTACATTTTCACAGAAGGTATTGAGTTCAAACGGTATTCAAAAGGCCTTCGTTTTTTGCTCAGAGTGCATGACACGCTGAAAATCCTGAATGCTGAATATTATTTCATCTGGGCCAAAACTTCGAAAATTCATAACTCGGTCAATTTTTATCGGATTGGACTCATATTTTTACACAAGGTCACTGACTCATAGATCTACAACTTTGATTCAAAAGTCGAGACCAAATTATGCACCGATCAATACCAATTTTTTATTGAAGAACGTGTCAGAGTCGACACTGGAGCCCAAAATAAGTTTGTCTGAGCTGAAACTTCAAAAATTCATAACTAATTCACCGTTTATCCGATTGAGCCTATTTTCGGACAGGAGTTAGTTCTCGATGTAGGCTACATTTTGTTTTCACATTTCAACTTCAAAAATTGTACTTAAGTCCCTGCGATTTAGCCTGGAAAGTGACGAATTCAAGTGAATATTGGAGGCTCAATTGCACATTCAAAGCCCTTTTTTTTTACCCTAATTTCCATTATATAATCACCTTCTTTTCACACAAACCAGAGGAAAAAAAAGAGAGAAAAAACCTTGCCACAACACTGTTAGAATATCAAATTCTTTCAAGAACCCTAAAACCTTGAAATCCTTATTACAAATCCCTCTCTCACTACAAACAAGCCATCATAGTTACAAACCAACACCTCACTACTTCTTCAGTAAGGGTAAGGCTGGCTTGATCTCCATGATCAAAAGGGCATAAAAGCATTCAGGTCACTAATTTTCCAGTAAGGGTAAGATTGATTTGATCTCCATGATCAAAAGGGTATAATCATTCATACATGCCATATTGTGCCTAAACATTAAATTTCTTCATATATTGGCTTTATTTGCATTTTATGATTTTATTTAATGTGTTCATGAGATTAAACACTGCAGATTTAGACAGGATCCCATGCAGGTTCATTAAGGAACGTTGAGGCCAAAAGCCAAATGGCCAAAAGCCAAAAGCCAAAAGCCAAATGGCCAAAAGAACAACTTATGCATGACGAGACAGACATCCTGAGAAGATTAAGGAACGTTGAGGCCAGAACACAAATGGCCAACAGCCAGAACACAAATGGCCATGAAACCCAATCCAATGGCCAAAGAATGCAGACCGTTCAAAAAAACCTCCCCTTGGGCCTGAAATCCCCCTTGGTTTGCATCCTTTTTAATTTTATTTTCTTTTCTTTTCTAATTCTTTTTTAATTGTTTTAATTGTTTTTTTTACCATAAAATAATTTTCTATAATAAAAACAGAAAAATAAAAAATACAAATATCTTTAATTATTATTAATTTCATCACTAACCTATTTTTTGTAAATAAACTCTAACAATTAACTTAGTTTAATTTAGGTTTTTAAACTTTAATCTTTTTCTTAATAAGTAAAAAGTATCTAGAATTAGGTTTTTTTGACATTTTCATCTTTTTCTTAAATAAATTATTAATCATCATTATTTATCATTATTATTAATTATCATTAATTTTGTAAATAAACATGTAAATAAATTAATTAACTAGTAAATTAGGTTAACTTTAATATTTTCATTCATAATTAAAATAATCTAGATTTAGGGTTTCCTTTTAATTCTTTTTCTTTATTTTTCATAAATACAAAAAACACTAAAACACTTTCTTTTCTTTAATTAAATAATTAATTGGACTTTAATTTAATTTAATTTCATGCAAAGGGTCAAAACCCTCGGACGTCCTAATTTTAATTCTTTTCACGCATTATTTCTTTCGATCATTATGTAATTGTTTCTCAGATGTAATAGTAATTAGGTTTATCTTTCCGTCTTTACTTTCCGCATCTTTATCAAAAAACGGGTCTTTGTATTTTGGCGATGTATAGACCCGCGCCTTGTAATAGCGTAGGATTTTACTTTCCGCATTTAAATTTCCGCACTTTTAAATTATAATTGCATGAAAGAATGTATGGCCTAAATTGAAAACAAGCGTAGATCACCATGATACATGTACAAGATAAAATATAAACTGAAAACAACACACAAATTCACACACCACTCTTAGGGTACGCCTCACTGTTGCCTTACCTTCAAAACGTGGTCGTCGAGTATAGGACGTTTTAGTAAGTCCTTATGTCCGTTGATCCATATGCCTCAAAACAAGTTGCCTCGGAAAAGTTGCCTCGAATTAAAAAGGATCAATGGCATAAGGGTAGCTTCTAAGGTGTCCTATTGTTGCTCTGGTGACCACACTGTCCCTAACCCTCGAATTGACCCGAACACCTCCAACGGTGGTGCTACCTACCTCTCAATGGTGGGATGGCACTACCTTAAGGACATTTACACAGCCTAATTCCTTAGGGTAGGTAGATGACTCGTAGATACTTGCTCTAATTCAAAACAAATAAAAAAAACTCTTTTCACACCGACACTTTTCAAAAAGCTTTCAAAAACAATTTTTCAAACACTCTTGAGGACTGATACAAGAGTCGATCTGAAACTTTCAAAGAAACTTTTTTCAAACCCACGCACATTTTGAAAAGCAAACACTTTTGAAAACACAATGAGCAAGTATCTAAGAGCCCATGGATAACCATGGATAGAAAGGGTGCTAACACCTTCCCTTTCTATAAATCTACCTCCCGAACCGAGAAACTATCTCATAAGGAATTTTGCTGTGCTTTTGTCCTGTCCATGTTGGAGAAAATAAAAGACGGTGGCGACTCTTGCTTTCCGCGACATTTCGCGAATCAGCTTTAAACAGTCAGTTCCAGATCCACCGATCACACCAGGCTTCAAAGGTTTGATGTCTTGAATGTTTTGTATATTTGTTTGGATGAAAGGCTTCTCTTAGGCTTTGCAGTAACAGGTTTTAGCAGTTTAAGCTTGAAGGCATATGCAGGTTTTGGAGACAGCTCTATGTGTTCTTTTTGAGTTTGTTTTTTTTTTGTTATGTAACCTGCCCTCCTCTTACTGTGTTGATGATAGTTTTTGTTTTATATATCTTGTCCAGCCTAAGCCTGTAAGCCTCTTTCTTCCTTTCTCTTCTCTCTCTCTCTCTAGTACAGATTAAAGCATAAAATATTGTTTAAAATCTGTCCTTTTACTGAAAAAGCACTGCTGGAAAATGATGACTTTTGAAGAGTTTGCTTGCAATAGTTGTTTCACACTGCATACTTTTATCTCTTTTTCCATATTTTCTGCTTCTTTGTGACAGCATTTTGTACTTGTTTTGAATAGCCTTTTGATAGCTCTTTGGCAGCTTGTGGAAAGTTTGAAATTGGAACTCAGTTTGGACTTTGTTGGCCTAGTTCAGTTTGCCTTTTATCCTTGGTTTAGAACTTTTGGAATTATGCAGCTTTTGACAAACTTGAACCATGAACTATGCAGTTTGTTTGACCATTTTGAAATTGTGCAATTACAACTTTTGTGCATTTCATGTCTTTTTCTTTTGCAAGCATCTTTCATCCCTCTTTGTGAACCGGGAGAAATCTCGTGATTTGCAGAGAGGGCAATCTGATTCCGGACAGTTGCTTTTAATGATGAATTTATTTTTTATCTGTCTACCTTTAATTATTTTATCTGCTTTGACTTTCCTTTTGTTTCTTGTTTTTCTTGCAGATAAAAAATCAAATGGAGAGGAGTAGCAGTAGAAGCTGAAGATGAAGACTTAGGAATTTTAGGACATAGTTTTGTTTTCAATTTAAATTATTTTTAATAATATTAATGTAAATAACTGTAAATAAATTTACAGCATTTAAATAACATCTGTAACAAACAATTCAAAATGAATAAACATCCCTATTCTTTTGATCAGTTAATTCTTCTTCCAATTCAATGTTCAATTAATTATTTGAATTTCTTAAATTAAAATAACTGGAAGTATCCAATTATTCTGACTTAGAAAAATAATTAATAAACACTGTGGTCCTACCAATGAATCAATAATAAACCTGGCGCTCCAATTAAATAATGCACAGTTAATCAAACCAATATCCAGATATTTATCTTTTTACTGATCAAATCAAACACTGTAGATTCTCAATTTAAGTACCTCAGCTTTCATCTCATCTCAAATCAAATGCCTTAGCCTTTACTGATTAAACAAAATAACTGCAAGTTCTTAATTCAAATGTTTCAATCCAAATCTCAGAGTAAACTGAAAAGAACTGTAAAATTAATTCTTTCTGAGAAAGCGCGCACAAAACTCTGATTCTTGATTAAATGTCAAAGAAACGTCCGCCTGATCAAAAACTGAGCCAACTCAACCAAACCCTAGCCATCTGCCTGAACTGCTTAAAAATCAATGAAAACCCTAAATTTTGTCTGACTGACGAGAAAAGTCTGTTTGACCGATTCTTGAGCCAGTCTAAAAAATCTGGAAAAGCCCGAAGCTGTGATTTCTTGTGGAAAAAGAGGAGGGCAAATTTTGGGGTGCAACACCGTTCTTCCCTCACTTGCATCCAATACCTTTTCAGTGCCCCAATGTCAGTGGGCATGTAAGGGTGGAGGATGGTAGGAAGAACCCCCTCTTCATTAGCAACTTCAACAATGATAGGCTGGACGGCTTCATATGGCATACCCAGCTTCTGGGCACGGATACTGACCCATCTGAGATATGGCTCCATTGGAAGGGAAGTCTTTGGCCCAAGCTCATGTGGATCCGATCTGTGAACTCTATCCCAAGCCCTTATGAATCTGCGGCGTTGCTCGTCGCTATCCCCTTGAAAAGTTAAAGATAATACTAGGCATTAGCATCTTATCAGGTCCTTCTCTTCTGGCTCTCCAAAACTGACGTAAGGCTAAGCACGAATTGTAAGAAATGTCTCCATTGGTCCCTATTAGTGGAACATTGGGGTATTCCCCGCAACGATCAATAATAGCCACCTCGTCCATACCCTTAAGAGTCCAAATAATGTCATTATGCGAGAGAGACATAACCCTATAGGCCCAGCTCATGCCTTCTTTGTTCTTCAGCACTGATTTGGGGAGGTGTGAAATAAACCACCTCGCCAATAACGGATCACAACACATCAAGGTTCCCCACTTTCGGACAGTACGAGCATAAAGCTGATGAAGGATGTCACCCAAGAGAGTGGGTACAGGATTACGAGAGATGAAGATTTTCACCGCATTCACATCAACAAAAGAGTCGGAGTTCGGAAACAATACCAAGCCATTTATCAGAAGAGCCAGAATATCTTCGAATGCCTTGAAGTCTAGACTATCCCAGAAATAGTTAGCCTTACCAACCAAGAACTTAGTCAGAAACCTTTTTGCTCCACTTCTAGTCTCCCAATTGGCCATTACCTCATCCTTTGTCAAATGAAGGGCTACAACAATCTCTTCGGGCCTAAGAATCTTCTCCCAACCAGTAAACAGGGTCTGCTCTAGAATAGAGATACCGAGCAGCTCAGAGAACTCTTCTAAGATGGGAACCAACTGGTAGTCTTGAAAAGTAAAACAATGGTACAGTGGATCATAGAATTCGACCAGAACACTCATCATCTGCTCGTCCAATTTGGAGGTGACCAAACTGAGAAGATAACCATGTCTCCTAAGGAAGGAAGTAGTATCAGGAATCTTTATAATCAGATCTTTAAGCAAGGTGGGAACTTGGACAAAGTTGATCTGGATGGTATTCCTACGCATGGGCATCATGATGACCTACAAAACAGAACAAAGATGAATCCCTCTTGTCTTTGAAATAGGTTAGTCCAATGCAAGATGTATGCAATGTTATGATGTCATGATAGAAAGCACACCACAAGTATCCACAAACAGCAAACATGGCAAAGGCACACAAGTCACACAGAGAGCCCTTAGATTTCAGGCTGGCAAGGAGCTTAGGTACTACCCTCTTTCAGTTTAGTTAGTTTAAACCTGTCCTAAAAATAGTAACCGGGTTCTAGAGGATCTCAATATCACTGACTACCCTCAATCGGTCATAATTCCAGTTTAGCAAACTTTTCTTGCGGCCGGAATCATCGCGAGAATTTAGTCTCAATGAGTGTAGCATACTGCTATTGTTCTATGGCCAAGTTGGTCAATTTAAAGGTTCTAAGGTCAGTTGGTGCTTAATGACCCCTTAGATGACCCATATTCTCCTTGTTCCAACACAAGGGATATCGATACAATCTAAAGTGCCACACCAACGTAGCTACTGCTTCAACCGTATCAGTCTACGCCGTACAGTTCCCTCACAGTTTATTTCTACTTACCTAAAGGGTATCCCCAGATCCGAGTTAGGATCTATAGTAACTCCGATATAAGCCCACAAATATAAATCATACAAAGCAAGCAATTGAAAACACAATGATCTAATCCTAAGGTACACCTCACTTATTAGATGTCCCCAGCAGAGTCGCCAGTTCTGTGATACGGTGGGAGAGAACTGACTGTTTTTGGAATGCTGGTTCACGTTTTGCGTTTGTTTTTGCAAAATGTCGCGGTAAGCAAGAGTCACCACCGTCTTTTATTTTATCCAACAAGGAAAGGAAAAAAGCACAGAAAAATTCCTTTTTCGAGATGTTTCTTGGGTCCGGGGGGTAGATTATAGAAAGGGAAGGTGTTAGCACCCTTTCTATCCATGGTTATCCATAGGCTCTTAGGTACTTGCTCAAAGTGTTTTCAAAATTTGCTTTTCTTTGTGTTTGTAGGTTTGAAAGAAGTTTTTGTTTGAAAGGTGTAAGTGCGAAAAGTTTTGTTTTGTTTTAGAAAGAGCAAGTACTTAAGAACCATCTACCTACTCGAAAAAGGAATCAATCTGTGCTAATGTCCTTTAAACAATGTTATCCCACTATTGATGAGTAGGTAGCACCGTCGTTGGAGTTTTAAGGGTCAATTTGATTAAGGGACGTGTGGTCACTAAAGCAATGTTAGGACGCCTTAGCGGTAACCCTAATGTATTAGATCATTTTTCCGAGGCAACCGTTTCGAGGCAACTATGATCTTTGGACAAGAGGGCAACCTCTAAAACTTACTATACTCAATGACCACGTTCGAAGGCAACCAAGCGAGGTATACCCTAAGAGTGCGCATGTGCGAGAGTGTTGTTTCAGTTAATTTTATCTTTGTACATGTCAATGGTTATCTATGTTGATTTTAGGTTCATACATTTGATCTTGTCATGGATTCCCTATTACCAAACATCTAACAGTTTATAAGTTGCGGAAATTAAATTGCGGAAATTAATCTAACTATTACAAGGCGTCGGGTATTTACATCGCCAAAAGTAACCCTTGAATTTAAAATGCGGAAAATAAATAAAGCGATAAATAAATTAAAGGTTCTATTAAACTATTACATCCCGGGAAACAGATACATCAATATGGCAAAATAGATCGCGTGCGAAAAGTTAAATCGGATGCGAAATTTTTAGGGTTTTGACCCTTTTATTTGAAAGAAAGTATTTTTGTTATTTTTAAATTAATGGAAGCAATTAAATTAGGTTAACAATTAAATAAATAGATTAATTAATTAATTAAAATATTTTTGGATTTTTGAGTATTTAAAGGAATAAAAATAAATCAATCAATGTTAATAAAACCTATTTATCTAAATCAATTTTAATTATTGCAAAAATATTAAAAGTTATCCTCTAATTAAACTAAATTAATTAAGTTAGTATTTATTTACAAAAATAAAATGTTGAATTTAATTTTAATAAATAAAATATATTTTTGTGTTTTTGATTTTATTAAGAAAAAGATTAATTGGTTAATTAAACAATAAAAATAATTAATCAAATAAGTAAATAAAATAAAAGATAGAAATAACCAAAGGGGGGGTGTTGGGCCTAGATTGGAGGTGAGATTGGCAATCCAGAGGCCCATTTATGCAAGCCTCGTTTGACTTTGCTGATTCCCCACGCATGCCTGACTTGATCCCACCATAGCCCTTCATTCTGGGTCACCAGATCTGGCTTGGGGCCATCTGGCAAATGATCAGGTGATGATGTATGATGTGCTGCACCTTGGATGTTGCATGGAATAAACTGAAGAAAAATAATACAAATGCATTGGGGGACCTGGGATTCGAACCCATGTCCCATGAGTCACTGAACAACGCGCTTACCACCACACCACTGCCTTTCAATCGTTAGTGGATTAGATAGAAGTTATTATATGGGAAACAAATAAAATGCCAGAATTAAAAAATAAAAAGCGTGAAAGTTTGAATGGTGCAATATGATGGGGACACGTCTTCGTCCCTGTCCTCAGATTTAAACAGAGGTTACCTGCGGATTTAAATCCGCAGTAGAAGGCATAGGTCCAATCCAAAATCCATCTTTGGCCATAAAAATGGAAGGTGATACCATGGATGAACTCGTCTCGTTCCCCTGAGGAATATAATACCCTTCTCACAAGCCAATTGTCCCTGTAATGGAAAGCCCTAAAAAAACCCTAAAAAACCTTTCAATGGAGTTTTGGATTATAGGTCAGATAAATACAATCAAATAATATAGAAAGCATGTAAATTGTTTGGTGATTGCAAATATGCCATTAGTTTCTTGTAATAATGCGTAAATCTTGAAACACGAAAGCAAGTTCAGAGGGAAGTCGTATGTCACTTACAGTGCGTTTGAGGAGGTGAATAACCTTGCTTTTGATTGCTACAGACTCAGTGGATGTCCAGTAATTGATTCACGTTGAGTTTTGGTTCTGAATTGGCCTCTAGATGTGATTTCAGTTTCAAGCTTTTTTGATAATTTTCCAAGTTTTGTTCTTCTGATTTTGCAGCCTCTAGGTATCCAATTCGTGCCTCCTGCCTTGTATATGTATAATGCATTGTATTAGGTCAAGTTTTGGACTTTGAATCTTTGTAAATCAATGCTTGAAGATATGGCTTGATCCTCCATTAAAATCTTTCCAATTTTGTCCAAAAATCCAATATTTGTTCATGATATGATGAGATGCGAGTTTGATCATGTCCATGATGACAATTAAGACCTATATCAATAAAAAAAGATCCTAAGTTATCAATATTTAGATTTTATTGGATTTAAATTGATTTAAAATGCATTAATTCAATAAAAAATAAAATAAAATAGAAAAATTAATAAATGGGCATGAGGCTGAAGCTAGGACACGTGTGTAGTGTGACAAGACCAAATCAAGTGGAAAAGAATGGGCCCATTTGACAAAATTTGAAGTTTTGGGGATAGTTGACTTTTAGCAATTTTAGAAAAATGCCCAACTTCAACAATGCCCAACTTCTTCAATTTTGAACTTTTGGAAGTGTTCTAGGACTTTTTAGAAACCTTGAGATGTCCTCTAATCAACCTGTTTGGTCTCATATCATTTTTATATTCCATGCTAAAGTTATAAGCTTTGGAAAAAAAGGTGTTTTTGTTGACTTTCAAATATGACCTATAATGTCCAAATTTGTAACTTTTTGTGAGTGCATTTCTTGATCTTGGGGTGTGAAGATGGATTGTGTTGTACCCCAAAATTTGCCCTCCCATATTCTTCAAGATTGGCCAAGTCAAAGCTCCAAAATCTCCCCAAGGGTTGCACAGTTAAAGGGCCTCCTAACAGTCAAAAATTAGGGTTTTGGTTCTGACAAAGAAATTGAAGTTTCCAAGGGTCCAATCAAGTCCCTCATGCCTACAAACATGGTCAAGCATCCTCATACCAAGTTTCAAGACCTACAGCACAAAATTGCACAGTCAAAAACCCTAATTGCACTACAGTCAACTACAGGGGCAAAATGGTCATTTGACAGTCAAAAGTTCAAATTTTTGGTCAACATCTCATTTTGAAGCCACAAACATCATTTGATCAATGCTTGATCATGATTCTCAAAGCTTGGCTCAAAAAATCATCAAGATGCAAAAGTTTCCATATTTGGACAGTTGAAAAAGTCAACTGTAAATTGACCAGGGCATAACTTGCACATGGTTTATCAGAAAAATTCCATCCAAAGCTCATTTTGAAGAGAAAGAAATTTCCTACAACTCCTCTTCACACTTCAAGTCCAAGAAATGTTCTCACAAAAAGTTATCAATTTCAACATTATAGGTCATTTTCAAAAGTCAACAAAAAGGGACTTTAAGTCAAAGACCATAACTTGATATTGGTAAATCGAAATGACATGGGACCAAAGGCATTGGTTAGAGGACTCAAAGACCTTTCCAAAATGTCCAAGAACATGAGAAAAGCTTAAAAATTGAGCAAGTTATGCCTTGTGGAAGTTGGGAAATTTTTGGATATTTTGAAAAGTCAACATTGCTTCAAATGTCCTAAAATTGCTAATGGGCCTCTTTTTCTTCCACAATTCATCATCCAAGGCATATGCACGACCATGTGGCCCAAAGGGAAGTTTTTTTTATCATTTTTATTTATTTATTTGGATTTTTTATTATTAATAATTCATTTAATTAATTAAAATACATGAAAAATACCAAACCAATGCAATCAAATCTTTTTGTGCATGGAATAGGCTTAAAATTTCGTGCATGATCAGATATGGAAGGAATTGAAGTGATTGGCCATGATTTGTACCAAATAGGCATGAAGAAATATTGGAAAAGATTCTTGAAAATCAAATCTTGAAAATCACGAATGCAAAGGTTTTTGTTTGATTTCTTTGACCTAAAACCTTCACACATATATAGATAGTGCAACCCTAATGCCAACAACCTCCCAGCTGCGCCAGAAAAGCATAGAGAAACTTGAGTTTTTGCCAAAAAAATTGGAAACTGAAAACTAGGTTGCAGGTCGATTCAAGCAAAAAGACTTGTTCCATCACCTTCCTGAGGCTTCAAGGAAGGTTTTCAAATCAAAACCAACCATCCTAACACCAAGAAACGTGAGAATGATGGTGACCTGTACCGAAAATATTTTACATTCTTGCATCTCGATTCATGCATCTTTAGCAATTTCTAACATTTGATTTATGTTCATTGTCTAATTCTGAAGCTAACTGTATAATTCAATTGAGTTTTCATGTGCTATACGCGATTCCACCATTGATACAGGCTAGGGTTCCTTGAGTTCCAAATTGGGCGTTTCTAAAAGCTATAAAATTAGAACAGCATAATGCCATGAATGAATTCAGCGTGTTCGGACGAAAACAAATCAATCCTCGCGCCTAATTTATGTGCTACCATGGCTTAATCGCTATTATCAAAAGCTGCATATTTTGGGGGGGGGGGGGTTCAAAACCCCCGCTAACCCTTTTGTATTTTCAGGAAAAACGCATTAAGGAAGAAGACACTTAGGTGGCGAGGCATAAGTGGTTGATTTGAATTTCGCGCGAAAAAGGAGCACTAACATTTGTTTTGTTTTATTATATTTATTAGTTATATGATATACAAAGAACTCAAGCAGCGCGTTTGGCAGGCATAGGCATTGGTAATCATCAGGACCTGGGTTCGAGCCCCAGGTCCCCACCCCTTTCCATATTATTTTTCCTTTAAATATCATCCTATGCAGTTTCAATACAGGGAGTCTACCATGCAACTCACCATCCAGCTTGCCACGCACATGCTAAGATCAATCCAAGGGCCATAGTTGGAAGAATATCATGGACATGAGTCAAAGGTGTTACACGCTGGCATGAGAAGTCAACCAGGCCAAAGCTATTGGGCCTGGATTTCTAAGTTGTGACCTCCAACTAGGGACATAACCCCCCTAGGTTTGCAATGTTCCTTTCATTATTTTTTTATTTATTTCAATTACTGTTCTTTTTAATTAATTCTTTTAATTTAGTATTTTCATAAAAAATATCAAAATAACATAAAAATCAGAAAAGAGACAAAAATAAATATTTTTATTTAATGTTAATATTTTGTAAATAAACATCATTCATTAATTTTAGCTATTAAATTAGGTTTAATTCCAATATTTTTCTAATAAACTTAAAATTGGTAGAATTAGGGTTTTGATTAATTTTTATCCTTTTTCTTTTCTTTTCTCTAAAAAATTAAATATTTCCTATTATTTTTATAAATCAAAATTGCATGTAAATAATTAGGTTAATTTAGGTTTAACTTTAATACTTTCTTAATAAACTAAAAAACAATTAGAATTAGGGTTAACATTTTAATTTCAATTAATCTTTCTCATTAAAACCATAAATGCAAAAAATCTCAAAAAAATAATTTCTTTTTTCTTTTTAATTTAATTAATTTAACAATTTAATTTAATTTCGTTAAAAAGGGTCCAACGCCCTCGTTTCCAGTTTTAATTCAATTCACGTATTTATTTCTTTTTCTTTTAATATTTATGTACCTCTCCCAAAGCCGTGTAATTTTAATCTTTCGCACTTTACTTTAATTATTTACTTTCTGTCAAATCGGGTCCTGGAAATTTTGGCGATGTGGACCCGCGCCTTTGTAATAGTTTAGAACTTTTATCTTTCCGCATCTTTTTTAACTGTTAACTAAATGGCATGCAAGAATGAATGACGAAAATAAAAACAAACGCATAGATCACTTTGACATGACAAGATAAAATAACTGAATTTGACACACAAATCACACACCACCCCTAGGGTACGCCTCACTGTTGCCTTGCCTCGAAAGGTGATCGTCGAGTAGAGGATGTCTTAGTAAGTCCTCATGATCCGGGAACCTGGCATGAGGGTAGCTTCTAAGGTGTCTTCCCATTGCTCTGGTGATCACCATGTCCCGAACCTCGGATTGACCCGAACACCTCAAACGGTGGTGCTACCTACCTCTCAATGGTGGGATGGCACTACTTTAAAGGACATTTACACAGACGAATTCCTTAGGGTAGGTAGGTTCTCGTAGATGCTTGCTCTAATTTCAAAACAAATTCAAAAAATACTTTTCACACCAACACATTTTCAAAAAGCTTTCGAAAGCATTTTTTCAAACACTCTTGAGGACCGATACAAGAGTCGAACTGGAATTTTCAAAGAAACTTTTTAAAACCCACAGTTGAAATGCAAACAAACCATTTTTGAAAACACAATGAGCAAGTATCTAAGAGCCCATGGATAACCATGGATAGAAAGGGTGCTAACACCTTCCCTTTGTATAATCTACCTCCCGAACCGAGAGCAATCTCTTTAAGGAATTTTTCTGTGCTTTTGTCCTTTCCATTTGGAGAAAATAAAAGACGGTGGCGACTCTTGCTTCCGCGACATTTCGCGAACCAGCGTTAAACAGTCAGTTCCAGATCCACCGATCACAGAACTGGCGACTCTGCTGGGGACAATCTTATAAAGTGAGGTGTACCTTAGGGTTAGTTCATAACTGTGTTTTCAATTGTATTGACTTGTCTGCTTTAAATTTGTGGGTTGCATGGGAGTTACATAGATCCTAACCCGGATCTGGGGATACCCTGTTAGGTAGCATAAGCTGTGAGGGACCTGTCCGGCGTATATCGACATGGGTGAAGCAGTGGCTACGTTGGTGTGGCGCCTCGGTCTGTACCGATATCCCTCGTGTTGAAACGGGGAGAATATGGGTCTTCCAAGGAGTCATTAAGCACCAACAGACCTTAGAACCTTAAATGACCCAACTTGGCCATTAGAACAGTAGCAGTATGCTACGCCCATTGAGGCTAAACTCTCGTGATGGTTCTGGCCGCAAGAAAAGATTGTGATGCTGGAGTTATGACCGATTGAGGATAGTCAATGATATTGGGATCCTCTAAGAATCCGGTTACTTTGATAGGACAGGTATGAACCAACCAACTTCAAGAGGGTAATACCCTAGACCTCATGCTGGCCTAAACTCTAAGGGTTTCTCTTGTGTGACTTGTGTGCCTTCCAACTTGACTACTTGCATGCTTGTTATCGGACACATGAACTACTTGCAGGTTTTGTTGATAGTCCTTAATTGGGACTCATAACAGGGTTTACTAGGTCTCTTGCAGGTTTTGTTTATAGTCCTTAATTGGGACTCATAACAAAGTATACTGAATTTCTTGCAGGGTTTGTTTATAGTCCTTAATTGGGACTCATAACAGGGTTTACTTACATTACCCCATGCATAGCATGACATCATACCATTGCATACATCCTAACCCATTTCAAGGATCTCAAGGGCTTGTGATGCAGGTCATGATAAATCAAACATCTAGCAAGGGGCAAAGAGGATTTATTTTCCTCTAGCTAAGGTTGTCAGGGGCTATGACCCACTGGATATGGTGAGCTTTTGACCCTTGAAGAAGGACTCTCAACCATATGAAGTGCCTTCAATCAAGTCACCAGTTTCCAATACTAACAAGTTTCTTGTTTACCCGGCGAGGTCCTTGAAAACATTGCATGCATATCATACACATCATTGCAGGTACCCTTTTGACAGGTCTCTCACCTTCTTCGCTGTTTATTTCAGCCGATCGTCATGAATCCTGAATCATCAACTGAGCAGTCCATCAAGGCCCTCCAGGCTCAGAATGCCCAGTTCCAAGAGCTGATCATGAATTTGGCCCAGGGGCAACAAGATCTGAAGACCTTGCTCTTGAAAAAGAAGAAGAAGAGGATTGTGCTGTTCAACCCTAGGCGCAGATCTGGGAATACACTACAAAATTAAGCTGAGAGGACTACTCCATCTGTTGGGGAAGGAAGTCATCAAGAGGAAAGGGTTCCCAGCCCAGTGGTCTCCGACAACGAGACAAATCTCAATGATGAACAATACCCTCCTGCTGAAGACAAGTACAAGCAGTTGGAAGACCGTCTGAATGCAATGGAAATTCAACAAGTGCCTGGTTTGGATTTCGGAGACTTGGGTCTAACTTCTGGTGTGGTGATCCCACACAAATTCAAAGCACCCTCTTTTGCTAAGTACGATGGGGCATCCTGTCCCAGGTTGCATCTCAGGTCTTATGTGCGGAAGATTCAACCGTATACTATGGACAAGAACTTGTGGATCCACTTCTTCCAGGAGAGTCTTTCAGGGACTCATCTCGAATGGTTCTATCAGCTGGATGGAACCAAGGTTCGTAATTGGGAGGAGTTGGCTACTGCTTTTTACAAGCAGTATCAGTATAATGTCGACCTCGCTCCTACGCGTACCCAACTCCAGGGTATGTCGCTAGGATCGGGAGAAGGTTTTAAAGAGTATGCGCAGAAATGGAGAGACCTGGCCGGAAGGGTACAACCACCGCTGACTGACCGTGAGCTTGTGGACATGTTCTTGGGGA
The DNA here is from genome assembly GCA_948472305.1 of Vicia faba. Classification (NCBI taxonomy): domain Eukaryota; kingdom Viridiplantae; phylum Streptophyta; class Magnoliopsida; order Fabales; family Fabaceae; genus Vicia; species Vicia faba. The sequence continues at coordinate 333,754,015 of OX451739.1, read as the reverse complement.
CCCTGTCTGGTCCATTCTACAACCACCTGATTGGGAATTCATCTGCTGGATTCACAGATCTTATCTTGACTGGAGAGCGAATAGAAGCTGGCATCAGGTCTGGGAAGATTCAAGAGGCTGCACCTTCTGATAAAAAGCCTCATCATGGAAAGAAAGAGTCCAATGCGGTGCACGGTAAAAAGAGCCGTCATGAGGTAGGGGCAACCCAGATCTCCAATCCTGGACCTGCTCAACAAGGACAGGGGCAGCAGCGCAAGGAGAAACGACAGTTCACTAAGATCAACATGTCGCTGGATCAAGCACTACAACAAATGTTGAAGGCAGGGCTGATCACCTTAAGGGCTCCTCTTCGGAATCTGAATACTTCTGCTCCGAACTACCATCCCAACGATAGGTGTGCCTACCATTCTGATAGCCCGGGGCATACCACGGACAACTGCTGGCCTCTCAAAAACAAGATTCAAGACATGATCGACGCTGGAGAGATTCAATTTGAAGTACCTGAGACTCCGAATATAATTACTGCTCCGTTGCCCAATCATTGAAGACCTTTTGTTTATTTGAATTTCCGAGTTGTATTTTTCTCTGCTCATACAAACAATTAATGTCATAGCAAACTCTTTTATTCTATTAAAGCATCGCATGTGTCTGTTTTGGAATTAATACAATTGTTTTCATTATATTCAAAATTGCTTTCATTTTTCTGTGATGATCAACTCTCGGTTAATAATTTCTAAGCCTCTTGAGGGAGGATGACGAAAACGATACCATAATCTACAGTATGCTTTTGAACAGACCCCGCTGATGAGGTACAGGCATTGTTTCAATCCCTAAACACTAGAGTTATAAGGATGATAATCCCTCGTCAACCCCTCTGAGCCAAAGAAGTAGGAGTTTTTCTTTTCGAAATTTAAAACCCTTAATCATAACCTGGGGCAGGGTAGTCTCTCAGTTGATCCAAGTGCATAACGAATGGCACCAAAGAGGTCCTTACAAAACAAAGAAAGACAGTGATGGTTCCGAATAATCAATAAAAAAGGGCAGTCATTATCTCAAAAAATGAAAAGCCCAAAAAGTCAAAACCTATAAAGGGGACTTACGAAACTGGGGCATCCCGCTGGCTGTAATTCCAAAAAAGGGAAACAGTTCAGGAAAAAAAGGAAAGGGATAACAAAAATCAGACAAGAAAGAGGTCTTACAAACCCTCAACAAAAAAAAGGAATGACTGCCTATTCAAAATAAGTTATCAACATCCGAATCATCACCGGAAAATCAGAGCAAAGACTCAAACAAGGTCTAACGTATGATCAACTGAGTTTAGGTTTGGAGAACATCACGAAGAGCGGGTGGGTACAAATAATTTGAGCCTTTATCCTTTGCTTCTTAAACCGTGAACCAGGCCACGTTATAACCCTCAAAAGTCCTAGCTGAAGTATGGGTTAGTTCGAAAGCATACTGTTACGAAAGGTATCCTGACTCCTTAAGGCTTACGGTAAATACGGAGTTGACATCACGTTTTACAAACATTCACTTGTTTTATGAAAAAAAAGAATGCATTTTCAAAATCTTCAAGACAGACATAGGCTTTGCATTTTTAACATAATTTTGTTCATGAAATCATAAATCTTCATTCTTGTATCATTTGAATAAATTGCTTGCATATTTGAAATCCTCACAGCATTTCTAAGCTTTTTGCATTATTCAATTTGGTTTATAGGCGTTGTAACCCCAAAACACCATAGCTAGGGTTGCGTTTTTGTTTTTTAGGGATTCTTGTTTCAGGTGAAATTGGTCCCTATAATGGGCATGGTTGCACTCAGGAGAAGGAGACAAACCTAACCATGCCTTTGAAGGTCATTTTTATTGCCAGGAAACAATTTTTGGAATGAGCTGCGTTTTTAGCTGCGGATTCAAATCCGCAGGTAAAATTACAGTAGAAGAAGGACAATGATGAAAAGTTGGCGTTCATCCATTGGCCATTTAAAAATCACGCGCGCGTTTTGTTATTTTCTGGCATATAATTTGTTTTGTTTATATTATAATTATTTTGTATACTATTAACAAACGAAGCAAAACAGTGTAGTGGCAAGCATGCGTTCCAATCACCATCAGGACCTGGTTCGAATCCCGGGTCCCCTACTTTCTTTGTTAATTTTATTTTTCAGGTGATTGCATGTACATCCCAGCGCGCAGCCTACCATAGTCCATCAAGCATCCAATGGCCAGATGGCCAAAGGCCAAATCTGGTGGCCAAGAGCTGATGGTCCACCATAGACAAAGTCAACATGTGCATGCTGAATCAGGAAAAGTCAACAAGGCTAGATCCAAATGGGCCTCAGGATTGTTAATCACACCCAAAATTCAGGCCCAACTCCTCTTCTCTTATTTTATTTATTTTTAGTTAATTGTTTTATTATTTTTATTTAATTCACTAACCAATCAAATTTCTTTTTTTATATAAAATAAAACCACAAAAATATTTTTATGTTTGATCAAATTTTTATTTTTATTTTTATTAATAAATACTAATTAATAGATTTAGGTTTTAATTAGAATAACTTTAACATATTTTTGTAAATAATTAAAATTAAATTAGACTTAATTAGGTTTTTACTAATTCAATTAATTTTATTTCTTTCTTAAAATACCAAAAACCCAAAAATAACTTTTTTTCATTTAATTAATTTATTTAATTTAGTAATTAATTTAGGTTAATTTCTTTCATAAAATAAAAAACCAAAAAAAATGTTTCTTCAAAGGGTCAAAACCCTAATCTTGCGCCCGATTTAATTTCCCGCACACGATCTATTTATTCATTAATGTACTTGCCTCCGGTTTGTAATGGTTAATAGGAATTTTATTATTTTTTATCGCTTTATTTATTTTTAAAGGGTTTGTCTTTGGCGATGTAAATACCCAACACCTTGTAATTTAAATTCCGCACTTTTAATTCCGCAACTTATAATTGTTAGATGTTTTCTAATTGGATGGCATAACAAGACTGAATGTTTTAACCTAAAATCGACTTAGATCACCATTAACATGTATAAAGACAAAAATAAACTGAAAACGACACACTCGCACATGCGCACTCTTAGGGTACACCCTACTTGGTTGCCTTCGTACACGGTCATTGAGTATAGGTCACTTTAGAGGTCGCCCTCTTGTCTAAAAGATCATAGTCGCCTCGAAACGGTTGCCTCGGATATTGTTGCCTCAAACAAATGATCTAAGACATTAGGGTTATTGCTAAGGCGTCCTAACATTGCTTTAGTGACCGCACGTCCCTCATTCGAATTGACCCTCAAACTCCAACGATGGTGCTACCTACTCATCAATAGTAGGATAACATTGTTTAAAGGAAATTAGCATAGAATGATTCCTTTTTCGAGTAGGTAGATAGTTCTTAGATACTTGCTCTTTCAAAAACAAAAACTTTTCACACTTACACTTTTTGAACAAAGTTTTCAAAAACACTTCATACGCTCTTGAGGACAGAAGCAAGAGTTAAATCGAAGTTTCAAAATAAAAACTTTTTCAAACCCACAAGCACAAAGAAAGCAATTTTTTGAAAACAATATGAGCAAGTACCTAAGAGCCCGTAGATAACTACGGATAGAAAGGGTGCTAACACCTTCCCTTTCTATAATCTACCCCCCGAACCCGAGAAATATCTCGAAAAAGGAATTTTTCTGTGCTTTTTTCCTTTCCTTGTTGGATAAAATAAAAGACGGTGGCGACTCTTGCTTACCGCGACATTTTGCGAAAACAAAACGCAAAATGCAAACCAGCATTCCAAAAAACAGTCAGTTCTTCCCACCGTATCACAACCTCCAAGATAGATGAACAGATGATGAGTGTCCTAGTCCAGTTCTTTGATCCACTGTACCATTGCTTTACTTTTCCAGACTACCAGTTGGTCCCTACCTTAGAAGAGTTCTCTAATCTGCTTGGTATCTCTATTTTGGAGCAGACCCCGTTCACAGGTTGGGAGAAAGTTCTTAGACCAGAAGAGATTGCTTTAGCCCTCCATCTGACAAAGGTAATGTCTAATTGGGAGACTAGAAGTGGGACAAAGGGCTTCTTGACTAAATTCTTGGTTGGTAAGGCTAATCAGTTCTGGGAAAGCCTGGACTTTCAGGCGTTCGAGGACATTCTGGCTCTTCTCATATATGGTTTTGTATTGTTTCCTAACTCCGATTCCTTTGTTGACGTCAATGCGGTGAAGATCTTCATTTCCCGTAATCTGGTACCCACTCTCTTGGGTGACATTCTTCACTCTCTTTATGCCCGTACTGCTTGGAAGCGGGGAACCCTTATGTGCTGTGCACCATTGCTGGCGAGGTGGTTTATTTCTCACCTCCCCAAATCACTTTTGAAGAACAAGGAAGGCATGGGCTGGGCCTACAGGATTATATCTCTCTCTCATAATGACATCATTTGGACTATCAAGGGTATGAAAGATGTGGATATTATTGATCACTGTGGGGAATACCTCAATGTCCCACTTATAGGAACCGATGGAGGGATCACTTATAATCCGTGCTTGGCCTTACGTCAGTTTGGACGAGCTAGAAGGGAAGGACCTCATGAGTTGCTAATGCCTAGTATTGTCTTTGATTTCCAAGGGGATAGTGATGAGCAACGCCGTAGATTCATAAGAGCTTGGGATAGGGTACACAGGTCTGATCCACACGAGCTGGGTGCGAAGACTTCTCTATCAATGGAACCATATCTCCGATGGGTTCGAATTCGTGCCCAAAAGCTAGGAATGCCCTACGAAGCTGTATTGCCTATAATTGTTGAAGTTGCTGATGAAGAGGGGATTCCTCCTACCATCCTACACCCTTACATGCCTACTGACATTGGGGCATTGAAGAGGTCATGGATGCAGCTAAGGGAAGAGCGGGATACTTATAGAGAAAAGTATCACGAGCAAGAGCGGAAGATCCAGAAGTTGACAAGGCAGCTGGAGAACAAGCGGATCCTCAATGACTATGTCCGCACCGACAAGAAACGACCATGGGAGACTGATTGTCTTTCGATTATTTCTAGTTTTGATTTACTTTTCAGTTTTTCTTTCTTGTAACGCTTTAAAGGCATCTGTTGAACAATTGAATTTCAAGTTTATCTAATAAAAGTGTGTTTCATTTTTTGGTTTACAAATTTGAATCTCTCTAAAGTCTTTGAAATCATATCATACGCATATAATTCCTATGCACCTCATAACAGGTACCCTTTACAGGTCTTTTATCTTCTTCGCTGTTTATTTCAGCACTCATCATGTCTTCTGAACCATCAACTGAACAAGCAATCAAGGCTCTGCAAGCTCAAAACGCCCAGTTCCAGGAATTGTTCATGAGTTTGGCTAAGGGTCAGCAAGATCTGAAGGCCCTTATCTTGAAAGAGAAGAAGAAGAAGGAGAAGACGATCCTATTTAATATGGGTTGCAGATTCAGAAACGACTTGCGAGAAGAGGTTGATATGACCCACTCATCTGGAGGGGGGGATAATCAGGAAGAAAGGAGGGCTCCTAGCCTTATGGTTTCCGACAATGAGACTGACTTCGACAAAGACCAGTATCCTCCGGCTGAGGATAGATATAAGCAACTGGAAGACCGGTTGAGCGCGATGGAAGTTCATAAAGTGTCTGGCCTGGACTTTGGTGATTTGGGTATGTCATCTGGGGTGGTGATTCCCCACAAGTTCAAAGCACCAGCCTTTGCTAAATACGACGGGGTTTCTTGCCCAAAGTTGCACCTCCATTCGTATGTTAGGAAGATTCAGCCATACACCGCTGACAAGAATCTCTGGATCCACTTCTTTCAAGACAGTCTCTCAAGAACTCAGCTTGAATGGTTTTACCAGCTGGAAGGAGCTAGTATCCGCAATTAGAAGGACTTGGTTGCTGCTTTCTACAAGCAGTATCAATACAATGCCAGCCTTGCTCCCACGCGTACCCAACTCTAGGGTATGTCTATGGGTGCGGGTGAAGGTTTCAAAGATTACGCTCAGAAGTGGAGGGACCTTGCTGGTAGAGTGCAACCTTCCTTAGCTGATAGGGAACTAGTGGATATGTTTCTGGGGACCCTGTCTGGTCCATATTTCAACCATCTGATTAGAAGTTCATCGTTCGGGTTTACCGAGCTGATCATGATCGGGGAAAGGATTGAGGCTGGTATCAAATCCGGTAAAATACAGAAGGGTGCTTCATCAAGCACCAAGAAGAAGCCTTTTAAGAAAGAGTCGAGTGTTGTTTACGGTTCAAAAATCCATAATAGACCTGAGCGCCGCCAAGCTGTTAATGCGGTTGTTATATCAAGACCTGCTGGTGCTCCTCAGCGCAACAATCAGCCAAGGGCCGAGAGGCCGCAAAGACAATTCACTCAGCTCAACATGACTTTATCCCAAATTCTGCCGCATCTATTGAAAACCAACTTGGTGATTCTAAAGGAGGCCCCGAAGACCCCCAACACTGCATCACCCATGTACGACCCGAATGCCCGCTGTGCTTTTCACTCTAATAGCCCGGGGCATGATACAGATAACTGTTGGGTCTTGAAGAACAAGATACAGGACTTGATTGATGCGAAGGAGATTGAATTCGAAGCACCTGAAAGACCTAATGTTGTGACTGCTCCTATGCCCAAGCATGGAGTGAATGCCATAGATGAAGACTCGTTTGTGGTTTCTATGAAAGACATTGTTACTCCCTTGATGACTGTGAAGAAGAACCTTTTGTTAGTCGGTTTATTTCCGGGTTGTGATGAAGGTTGCCGTATGTGTTCTGTCCTACCTACCGGTTGCCATCTTTTGAAGTCAGGTGTCTAACACCTGATGGATAATAAAGAAATTTTGTTTGAGAAGACTCTTATTCCTTTGGTTCCTACTAAAGAAGTTGCTATAATCACCATTTTCGACAATTCTTCCAAGGCTTCCTCGAGAAAGCCGGTTAGAATTACATTTGTTCCAAGAATTGCACCATTGATCATCACTGTTCCTGGGCTTATCCCCTATACATCCAATAAAGTTGTCCCATGGCATTATGAGGATGGCGTATATTATCACGGAGTTAAGAAAGACTTGAATGCTGAAGATGCTGATACTGACGTCAGCAATATTGTTGGACCTGCCAAAGTCACCCGCAGCGGAAGACTTTTCTCCCCCGAGATCTCTCCACCAGTTGTTCGGAAACTTGTTGTCATTACGCCTGCCAGTGTACCTGATACTATTCTTGTTCAAGTTCCCGTTCTTACCCCTGTTGTCGAGTCATCTAATACTCAGGGCAAAGGGACCACTGATGAACCTGCCCGGATGGAGGCACCGAAGACGATTATTGTGGAAGCCTCTAGGCAAGAGATGGAGGAAATTTTGAAGATTATCAAAAAGAGCGACTATAATATAGTCGAGCAGCTGGGGAAAACCCCATCCAAAATCTCCATGTTGTCTCTGTTGCTATGCTCAGAAGCCCATGCCAAGGCTTTGATTGCTTTCTTGAAGACTGCACACGTACCGCAAGAAACATCAGCTGATCAGTTTAAAGATTATGTGGCTAGTCTGACTGCTGATAATGGGTTGGGTTTCTCTGACGCCGACTTGCCTGCTAAGGGGAGGAATCACAATGATGCCCTTCATGTCTCCATTGAATGCAGGGGCACTACTCTAGCCCATGTATTGGTGGATACTGGTTCCTCATTGAACGTTTTACCTAAGAAAGCTCTAGACCATTTGGACTGTGAAGGTTTAGAGTTTAAGCCAAGTAACATTGTTGTTAGGGCCTTTGATGGGTCAAAGAGAATGGTACATAGAGAAGTGGATATTCCAGTGAAGGTTGGTTCTCAGGTCTTGGCATCTAATTTTTATGTGATGGACATTCGGCCATCCTATTCTTGTTTGCTGGGTCGCCCATGGATCCACAAAGTTGGGGCAGTGACTTCTACGCTCCATCAGATGCTGAAATACCCATCAAAGGGAAAATTGTTACGGTACGAGGGGAAGAGGAGTACATGGTGAGCCACCTCAACTATTTCCTATATGTAGAGATGGATGGGGAGTTCATTGAGACCCCGTTTCAACATTTTGAAGAGGTTCCCCAGACACTGGCATCAACTGAAATTGTTACTGAAGACCCTCCCATGAAGATGACTTCCTTCAAGGATGCTCGGGCTGTTGTTGAGAAAGGTGGGTGTGCAAAGTGGGGCCAACTCCCTGGTTTTGCACATAAGACTAACAAATTTGGTTTGGGTTTCACTTTAGAAGCTCAAAGGGCTGTTTGGAGTGCACGGATCGGAAGACCTCCCTTGTTTATCAGCAATTCAGGAATAAATGCCATTGAAGACGATGTTGAAGAATCTGAGTTCGACAGTTGGATCTATCCTACTACTGATGGTGGACTAAGCAACTGGACAATGAAGGACTTCATCCCAATTTCTTTTGTTACCCAGTAATGAGACTTTTGTTTTGTATTTGTAACAGACAATGTTTTAAACTTTATGACCCGGTGTCTTACCCGGGACACCGTGGTTTTGTTTGTGAGGGCTTTATGTGTGTCATCTACATATATCATTAATAAAAGCATTGGACGTTTTTTGCATTTCAAATTTTGCGCTCCTTGTTTTTCTTTTATTACATATTGCAAAACAACTATTTTACACACACTCACATATACAGGTCTACATCCACTCTGGATCTCACTGGTAACGACTCTGCTACTGCCAATTATGACTTCGAAAGTCCGATCAACTTAGCCGAAGACGAAGGTGAAGATGATTGCGAAGTTTCTGGTGAACTTGCTAGACTGTTACTTCAGGAAGAGAGGGCTATACAGCCACATGAAGAGTCGGTGGAATCAGTGAATCTGGGTACAGAGGTAGACAAGAAAGAGGTTAAGATTGGTGCAAATTTGGAACCTAGTGTTAAGTAACGGCTGATTCAGATGCTGCGAGACTATGTTGAGATCTTTGCCTGGTCTTACAAAGATATGCTTGGTTTGGATACTGATATTGTGGTTCATCGCTTGCCTACCAAGGAAGACTGTCCTCCAGTGAAACAGAAAGTTCGCCGAATGCGCCCAGAGATGTCTGAGAAAATCAGGGTTGAAGTGATGAAACAGTTTGATGCCGATTTTCTAGCAGTTACTTCTTACCCGCAGTGGGTGGCCAATGTGGTCCTGGTGCCGAAGAAGGATGGTAAGGTGCGAATGTGTGTCGACTATAGGGATCTGAACAGGGTAAGTCCCAAGGATGATTTCCCTCTACCTCACATCGATGTTCTGGTTGACAACACTGCTCAGTATAAGGTATTCTCCTTTATGGATGGTTTCTCCGGTTATAATCAGATTAAAATGGCTCCCGAAGACATGGAGAAGACAACTTTTGTTACTCAATGGGGTACCTTTTGCTACAAGGTTATGCCTTTTGGATTGAAAAATGTTGGGGCAACGTATCAGCGTGCCATGGTCGCTTTGTTCCATGACATGATCCACCATGAGATTGAGGTATATGTCGACGACATGATTGTAAGATCCCGGACTGAGGAAGAACATCTTGACCACCTTCAGAAGTTATTTGACAGGTTGAAGTTGTACAAGCTGAGGTTAAACCCGAACAAGTGCACCTTCGGGGTGAGATCTGGTAAACTGTTGGGTTTCGTCGTAAGCGATAAAGGTATTCAGGTGGATCCTGCAAAAGTGAAGGCTATACAGGAGATGCCAGCTCCCTGAACAGAGAAAGAAGTCAGAGGCTTTCTGGGACGTTTGAACTACATTTCCCGATTCATCTCGCACCTGACCGTTACTTGTGAACCAATCTTCAAGTTACTGAAGAAAGATCAAATGGTAAGATGGAACGATGAATGTCAGGCCGCTTTCGAAAGGATCAAAGAATATCTACAAGAGCCACCCAGTCTGATGCCTCCAGTTGAAGGGAGACCTCTGATCTTATACTTGACAGTACTCGACAACTCAATGGGGTGTGTGTTGGGGCAGCATGACGAGTCTGGGCGAAAAGAGCATGCTATCTATTGATATCAAAGATGGATCCAATCATGTATATCTTCGAGAAGCCCGCCTTGTCTGGAAGAATAGAAAGATGGCAGATGATCTTGACTGAGTATGACATCCAGTACACGACCCAAAAGGAAATCAAGGGAAGTGTGTTAGCAGACCATTTGGCACATCAGGCAGTGGATGATTACCAGTCTATGAACTTTGAATTTCTGGATGAGAATATCATGTTGGTAACTGACTGTGTAGAACCTGGACTGGATGAAGGACCTGAGGAGGGATCCCGATGGTCTATGTACTTTGATGGAGCTTCAAACTCTTTGGGTAATGGCATTGGCACCGTGATCATATCTCCTAAAGGCTTTCATACTCCGTTCACCGCCCGACTATGTTTCAACTGCACCAACAACATGGCGGAGTATGAAGCGGGCATCATGGGTCTTCGAGCAGCAATTGACCTAAGGATTAAGTTCTTGAGTGTCTTCGGAGATTCCTCTCTCGTGATCATCCAGATCAAAGGCGAGTGGGATACGAAACACCCTAATCTTATTCCTTACAGGGAGTATGTGTTGACTTTGCTGCCTCACTTCAAAGAGATAACCTTTGAACACTTCCTTAGAGAGGAAAATCAGTTAGCGGACGCTCTAGCTACGATGTCTTCTATGTTCAAAGTCAATTGGGATAACGAAGCTCCCTAGATTATCATTGAAAGATTGGACGAACCTGCACATTGCTGTGATATTGAGACTGAAGAGGTAGCAGATAAACCCTGGTTTCGTGAGGTGATGAGATACCTTGAGGCTCAGGAATACCCCGAGGGTGCATCTGTTAATGACAAGAAGTTTCTGAGAAGGTTCGTGGCAAAGTTCTTCATCAGCAATGGTATCCTTTACAAGCGTAATCATGATTCAACCTTACTGCGATGTGTGGATAAGAACGAAGCAGAAAGGATCATGGCATATTTGCATGAAGGTACCTTCGGAACTCATTCCAGTGGATACACCATGGCAAAGAAGATCCTTCGGGCAGGATATTATTGGTCCACAATGGAAGCCAACTGTTATTAGCATTCTCGGACCTGTCACAAGTGCCAAGTCTATGCCGATAAGGTGCACATACCTCCAGTTCCTCTAAATGTCTTGATAGATCTGTGGCCTTTTGTAATGTGGGGCATTGATATGATCGGCGAGATCAGACCTACTGCGTCCAACGGTCATCGTTTCATCCTGGTAGCAATTGATTACTTTACGAAGTGTGTTGAAGCAGCTTCATTTTCTACAGTGACCAAGAACGTCGTGGCACGGTTCATTCGGAATAACCTGATCTGTCAATACGGTGTACCAGAGAGGATCATTACAGACAATGGTACCAATCTCAACAACAAGATGATCATTGAGCTCTCCAAGCAGTTCAAGATACAGCATCACAACTCTTCTCCTTACCGGCCGAAGATGAATGGGGCTGTAGAGGCGGCTAATAAGAACATTAAGAAGATTGTGCAGAAGATGACGGTGACATACAAAGATTGGCACGAGATGTTACCGTTTTCTCTTCATGGGTACCGTACCTCAGCGCAGACATCTACAGGGGCAACACCCTATTCCTTGGTATATGGCATGGAGGCCGTCTTGCCCATTGAAGTTCAGATACCCTCTCTTCGGATCATGAAGGATGCAGGTTTGGGCGAAGATGACTGGATTCAGACCCGACTTAACCAGCTGAACTTAATTGACGAAAAGAGACTCACTGCTATTTGTCATGGTCAGACGTACCAAAAACGGATGATCAAGGCATTTAACAAGAAAGTCATGCGACAAGAGTATCAAGTTGGGGATCTGGTGATCAATCACATCATACTACCTCAAGGTGATCCCAGGGGCAAATGGACCCCTACTTACGAAGGGCCATTTGTGGTTAAGAACATTTTCTCAGGAGGAGATATGATTCTAACTACCATGGATGGTGACGACCTTCCTCACCCCGTCAATGCAGACATAGTGAAAAGATACTACGCATAATCAAAGACCCACTAGGTTGACTGGCCTAGGCAAAAATAAGGGCTTCCCGGCGAACCAAAAGGGCTCGGGAAAAAAATAAGGGATGAAAATGAAAATCTGTACACCCGGTGTTGTACCCCAAAATTTGCCCTCCCATTTTCTCAACTTTTCTCATCACAAAGCCTTTGGAGATCAAGATCCAGTTAGGGTTTCATCTGCTCAAGACTGCTCCTTGCACTGTTGACCCAAATTAGGGTTTGAGTTTGCACAAAGATGTTTTGACCTAAAATGCCTAAGATGACTTTCTTTCTTCATATTGGACTCCCAAGTTTATCCATATCAAGTTTCAAGCCTTGATTCCAAGTTTTGCCCAGTCAATTGGACAGTTGACCTAGAAATCAACTGTATTGGGGAAAAAGTCAACTGTGGCCAATTGACAGTCAAATCTCATGAAAATTGACCCACATCAACATTATGAACTCACATGGACCATTTTATCAAGTTTGGATCACAATTCCACAAGAAATTTGATCAGATCACTAAAAGGGCAAAATGGTCATTTTTAGGGTTTTGACTGCACAAAGGCAATTTTTGATTGTTTGACCTAGCCAATGGCAAACCAAGCTCACATATGGATTCAAGGACCCCATAGAATTATCTTGACATGCTCAACAAGTTCAAAAGATCCCAAGTACACAAGATTGACAGATGAATTTCCCAGTCAATTGATCAATTTTGACTGTATACTGAAAAAGTCAAACTTTGACTTTTTGGTCAAAATCAAGAGTCAAGATTCATTTTTCATCAAAACATGCCAAATCATGAAACTTGTTCATCAATAAATCAAAAAAATGCAAATTAGGGTTAGAAATGAGAATTTTTCATAACTTAGAATTTTTCTAAGTTATGAAAAACCCTAATTTTTTCCCAACTTTGCCCCACCTTCTCACCGAGATTCATTTGGATTCAAGTAAAAGTCAAAACATGAAAGTTGTAGCTTGTTGCATAATCTACAACTTTGATTCACAAAGTTTTCCCAAAAGAGGCTTGTATCTCAAGTTACAATTTTTGGAATAAGGGTACTAGACCATTCTTAACTTAGTGAAATTTTAACCTATTTTGGCAAGGTTTTCTACCTAACTTCAAGACCATTTTCCATACACTTCCACTTGGAATTTCAATTTTCATTTCAAATATGGATTTTATTACACATTCCAAGCTTTCCAAAATGTCCAAGAACTCATCAAACAACCTCATAACTTGAGAGAATCGAATTTTGCAATATGGCAAAAACTCACTTTTGAATTGGTCATGTACATGTTCATAACTTATGCCATTTTCAAGTCAGCTTGGTTTGTGCTACATTACAGGCCTCTAAACCATCCAACACTCAATAATTTAATGCATGTTCATTGTGCTAAGGCCTTGTTTCATGAGTTTATGCATTACATGTTGAATTAAGCCATTTATGGAAAAAGTGAAATAGCCATTTTTGCAAAAGCAAGCTTTATGTCAAAGTTGCAAATCCACAAGTACAGATCAAATCACTTTGGCACAAGATTGTGAGCAAAACACACTGATCAAGACAAGGTTAGCAGCATGTTTAGGGGGCCTCTACCTGCCTAGAAACTCAAGTGGCCTTTGTTTGCTTAAGTGTTAAGAAACTTAGCATAACACAACAGAACTTTCATCTCAGCATTAGAAACCTTAAGCAAATATTTTATACACCTTCTAATCATCAAACACAAGCTAGAACACGAGCAAACAAGGTCCCAAACACTCCCATTCCCAGAATCACTCTCAAACTGCAAAAACAGGGCAGGGTCTGCAGATTGAATCCCATAACCCATCCCTTTCATGCTTTCTTGCTCAAAGCTCATCAAACACATTCCCTAGCATCATTTGAAGCTAACCAAAACACAAAACACGACCTGTAACTCCTCTAACCAGTTCCACCATCTTCATTTTCTTGTTTTGCAGTTGAAGATCCATAGCTCGATTCAAGGTGTTTCAAAGCAAAGTAAGCATTGGAATAGCATCACCACACTTCAGGCAAGCTATACAGATCATCATCTTGCCCTGAAAGCTCCCCCATTGCCAGATAGAACTTCAACTGAACAAGTATCTTTTTGAACTTCTAACTCTTAGTATAGGCATCATTAGCTCTAGGTTTGTGAATAAGAAGTGTTCTACTCATGCCCCTGAATCTGTACATGCTTTTACTTTTCATTTATTTTGCTTGAGCTGTGAGAATTTAAGGTTTGAATATGGAAGAAAAGTTAGGTCAGGATTTGGGAATGTCAAAATGCTCTCTCATTTTTGAGAGTTAGGATGAGTTCTTTATATATTTAGAATCGTGATTCAATGCTTAACATTTCTTGTGTTGAAAGTTTGTGCAAAAAGTCAAAGAATCCAGATGTTTGAACTTGAATACAGGCGCGCGTTTTTGACATCTTTTTGTCTGAAGGTTGAAGAAGAAGTTACATGGGCTGGGCTTTTTGTGTTATTTCTCTTCACACCATATTTTTGGTTTTGCACCCCCTCAGCCCATTTTATTTATTTGCTTGATTTTTTGACTTTTCTTTTTTTATTCTGATTTATTTATTTTTGCTAATAATATTAAAAACTTGAAAAATTATTTTTACACCATTTTTGCATTTTTTTAGGTATTTATTTGTTTATAGGGACATTTATGCATAAATATATATATATATATATATATATATATATATATATATATATATATATATATATATATATATATATATATATATATATATATATATATATATATATATATATATATATATATATATATATATATATATATATATATATATATATATATATATATATATATATATATATATATATATATATATATATATATATATATACACTATTATTTAAAAAAAAAATAGAAAAATAATGTAAATATATTTTATTTCTGATTTTTATTTCATTTTTCTTTTGAAAATATTTTATGCAAAATATACCTTTTTATAAATATTAAATATTATTATTTTTATATATAATATATATTTAGAAATTAATATATATATATATATATATATATATATATATATATATATATATATATATATATATATATATATATATATATATATATATATATATATATATATATATATATATATATATATATATATATATATATATATATATATATATATATATATATATATATATATATATATATATAATATATATATATATATATATATATATATATATATATATATATATATATATATATATTTAGGTAAAAAAATATATTTATTAGTATATTTAGGTAAAAAAATATCAAAATACATACATTTTTTATTTTATTAATATTTGACATGAAAAATACTTTTTATGAATATACTCCATTTTATTTTATTTTTGTATATAATTATTAAATATTATACATATTAAATGGTTAATATACTTATTTAATGAAATTAGGGTTTTTACCCTTAAAACACAAAAATTCCAAAAAATATTACCTTTTTATTTTTTATTCATTTGACATAAAAAAATATCCTTTTTCCATACATATGAAAACCCTTTTTGCATTTTGCATCTTTATTTTTATTTTCCATTTAATTTATGCAATTAATTGTCTTGTAAATATTCCAAAATTTGATGTAATAGCTAGGTTTAAATTCCTTGTCTAAATATCCCCCCATTTGAACATTTGTACCCCCCTTCCCATATTGTGTTGTAATAGTGTAGGAATTTTACTTTTCGCACTTTAACGCTTTCTAAATATACCATGCTAGAATTAGGGTTTGTATGCAAATAAAAAGAACAAAAATAGTTTGACCTAATTTCAAGATAATCAAGCATGAAAATGGACAACACATCTCACACTTGCACCCCTAGGGTATTCCACTTGTTGCCTTCAAATAAATGGGCCATATTGCATGTTAGGTTTCTTTGGGCAAAACAAATACAAAATCAATTGATCATAGTCCCTCGATGACGCTTTCGAAAAGTTGCCTAAAAATGATCAAGTCCCTTTAAAGGAAATATTTCCCAAAGATACTTGGCACTATTGCAACTATGGTCTAAACGATGACCCGCGCCCGTCCCTTTCACCTCCTAATACAAGATTGTCCACCAAATGCAATGGTGGAACAAAATTGTCAAAAGGGTTAAAACATAGCATAAATCTTTGAGAACTCTAGGGTAGATAGCTCTTAAGTACTTGTCAATTTGCAAAAGAAAACGCTTGCCTATTTTCAAACCACACTTCATAAACACCTTTCAAAACAAACTTTCAAAAAACCTTGAAACATCTTTTCAAAAAGACAAAACACCTTTTGTAAAACATTCGAGTAAAGAATTGTTACAAGGGTAGCCTATGCAAGGCATCTTTTTCAAAACCTTTTCAAAGCCACGCACAAAGCACCATTTCAAACATTGAAAACCAAGGCAAGTTGATCTAAGCAAGTACCTAAGAGCCCATGGATAACCATGGATAGAAAGGGTGCTAATACCTTCCCTTTCTATAATCTACTCCCCGAACCCAAGAAAAATCTCAAAGGTTTTTGCTGTGCTTTTTAAACCTTTCCTTAGGATAAAATAAAAAGTCGGTGGCGACTCTTGCTTAACCGAAACATTTGCGGAAAACAAACGCAAAACCATAGTCAGTTCTCCCACCGTATCACAGAACTGGCGACTCTGCTGGGGATAATTTTAAAAGTGGAGTAACCTTAGGGCTTAGATCACCTTCTTGCATGACTAATTGTTTGAATTGTTTGCTTTATATCTTGGCTCTATTGTTTGGGTTTGCAATCCTACACCCGGATTTTGGGAAACATTCATAGATAGCAATACATTGTGGAAACTGTGCGGGGTATACCGACACGGTCGAAGCAATAGCTAATTAGTGCGACATATTTGTGAGTACCGGTAACCCTTGAGTTCAATCAAGGAGAGTACGGGGCCGCTGAGTGATGTCACTAAGCACTAATGACCTAGAACCTTACTTGACCATCTTGGCCTTTTATTAGGGGTAGTGAGATGACCGGCTTTGGTGCAGTCCGAAGTTGGTAGATACTCGATACTACACTCATTGAGGGTTGTTTTCTTGGATTATTTTGGTCGCTAGTTAAGTGGCTAAACCAAAACAATGAACATTGAAAACAATCCAATGATATTGAGCTCCTTAGAACCCGGTTACTATTTATAGGACAGGTTTTTAAGCCAACTACACTCAAGAGGGTACTTACCTATGAAACCCCATGCAAGCCTGAAACTAGGGTTTGGTGTGATTTGCTTGTACATGTGTTTTGTGCATACATCATAAACATCATAAAACATCATATGCATTCACTAACCATTTCAAGGGTTTGGATCTTCATCTTTGTTCTTGTTTTGTAGGTCATGGAAATTCTCGCAGAAACACCATTCAAGTCAACCTGGTGAGAGTCTCTCCTCAACTCAAGGAGCTCTCCTCAAGAATTCCGGAAAACTCATCCTTCAGTGAAAGACATGGTAGACTGCTCAGCCTAGTCAACACCAACATTGAAGAAGACATGATGAAAGTGATATTCCAGTTCTTTGACCCTCTTCACCACTGTTTCACTTTCCCTGATTACCAGCTGGTGCCCCACTTTGGAGGAGTTTTCTCAACTCCTGAGAATTCCTATCCTTAATCAACTATCCTTCAACGGTACGGAAAAGGAACCAAAGCAGGAAGATGTTGCTCGAGCATTACATCTACAACCATCCGATATCAAGGGGCATTGGGAAACCCAGAAGCGGCGTCAAGGGATTCTTAGCAAAATTCTTGTTTGAGAAGGCACAAGAATGTTGGAATTCATTGGACCTACAAGCCTTTGAAGAGATTGTGGCACTCCTTATCTATGGGTTGGTCTTGTTCCCAAATCCTGACCAATTGGTAGATGTCAACACCGTCAAAATCTTCTTTTCAGAAATCCAATACCAACATTGCTTGGGGACATTCTTCACTCATTTTACACACGAACAATGAGAAAGAGGGGTGCTCTCATGTGTTGTACTCCTCTCCTTGCAAGGTGGTTTATTTCGCACCTTCCACAATCTGTCTTGAAGAATGACCAAGGCTCAAGGTGGTCCCAACGGTTGATGACTCTTACTCACTCTGATGTACATTGGTGTTCTCGGTCCAGAGAAAATGTCATCATCGTCGATCGTTATGGAGAATTTCCTAATGTTCCTTTACTTGGAATTAGAGGAGGTATCACCTACAACCCTTGCCTAGCTTTGAGGCAATTTGGATATGCACGGAGGGATGGCCCTCATGACATGTTGATTCCTGACCTAGTTTTTGACTTCGACAACGATGCGCAAGGACTTCGCCAAAGATTCATCAGAGCTTGGGGGAGACCCAACAAGGTTGATAGCAAGACTCTGGGACACAAGAACTCCATCCCTCTTGAGCCTTACCTCAAGTGGGTACGAGCCCGAGCCCAAAGTCTAATGATGCCTTATTCTCATGTACTCCCTGTGATTAAAGAGCCCGTCAAGGAAGGAGAGGTTCCCTACACCATCCTACATCCTGACATGCCTACATCGTGGGAGGAAATGCAGAAAAGTTGGATTCAGCTCAAGGAGGAACGGAACACTTTTGAAGCTAGCTTCTACGCCAGTGAGAAAAAGGTTCTAGAGCTTACCCGCCGACTCCATGAGCAAGAGGCCCTCAACACCTACATCGCACCAAAGAGGATGCACAATGTCTTTTTGCCTTGAGAAGTTGTTTTTGTAATATTTGGCCCATGGGCCATTTATGTACTAATAAATTTCTTCTTATTAATATGACATGCATTCTTCTTTGTCTGCAAACAATTTTGAACGTTCTAAATCCTTGAATGCATCGCATACATAAGCATACCATTCATCATGTGCATAAGCAGGTCTCACGCCAGGTTTCCTTATCTGTCTGCTGTTTATTTCAGTAGGATGGATCTCGAGCAAACAGTCAAAGACCTGCAAGCTCAGAATGCACAGTTTCAGCAACTCATGACAACCTTGGCTAAAGGTCAGGAGGATCTCAAGACCTTGCTGGGGAATAAAGACCCAGTGAAAAAGAAGAAAAAAAGACTCGGGGTGGCTACTTTAGGGAGAAGATTTGACGGAGAAGCTCGGAGAGTGCTTGAATTTCCTCCTACTTCTGATGAAGGAACCAGCAAAGGAGGTGGGGCTGCGGTACCTTCCGAGTCCGATGTGGAAGAAGAAGAGGTCGAAGAGGATGAAGATTATTCTGATCAGCAATACCCTCCAGCTGATGATAAATACAAAGGTTTAGAAGACAGGTTGGCCGCCATGGAGCTACAAAGAGTACCGGGTTTGGATTTTGAAGACTTAGGTTTGGTTGCCGGGATTGTGATTCCCCCAAAGTTCAAGGTGCCAGTGTTTGTGAGGTATGATGGGCTGTCCTGCCCAAAAATGCATCTCAGGTCCTACGTGAGAAAGATTCAACCCTATACGGCAGATAAAAACCTGTGGATTCATTTCTTTCAAGACAGCCTTTCTGGAGCTCAATTGGAGTGGTTTTATCAGCTAGAAGGAACCAGTGTCAGAAATTGGGAAGACTTAGCCACCGCCTTCTACAAACAATACCAGTATAATTCTGACCTTGCTTCTACTCGTACCCAACTTCAGGGTATGTCATTAGGAACAAGCGAAGGATTCAAAGAATATGCACAAAAATGGAGGGATTTGGCTGGCAGGGTGCAGCCTCCTTTAACCGACCGTGAACTTGTTGATATGTTTCTTGGGACCCTATCTGGGCCATTTTTCAATCATCTAATTGGTAACTCTTCCGTGGGGTTTACCGATTAGATCTTAACAGGCGAAAGAATAGAAGTTGGCATCAAGTCAGGAAAGATTCAGAAGGGTGTTGCTGCAAGTGTTGAGAAGAAACCTTTTAAGAAGGAAACCGCTGTGGTATATTCTCAGAGAAGAGCAGGAAAGACGGAGCTTCGGCCAACTGTGGGGGCCGTAATGATTCAAAACACTCCAAGTGAGCAGCCTCGCTATAACCAGTCCAGACCAAATCAACAACGAGTGGAACAGCCACAACGGCAGTTCACCCGTATTAATATGACTCCAGCGCAAGTGCTTCCCCATCTGTTAAAGTTGAATCTCGCCACCATCAAGGAGGCACCAAAGAATGTGAATACATCCTCTCCTCATTATCATCCTAATGCTAAATGCGCCTACCATTCTGACAGTGTTGGGCACGACACCAATGATTGTTGGGCACTCAAGCATAAAATCCAAGACCTGATAGAGGCAAAGGAAGTGGAGTTTGACGCTCCGGAGAAGCCTAATGTGATATCTGCTCCCATGCCGAAGCACGGCCGAAATGTCAATGCCATTGAAGAAGATTTGTATGTTGCTAATGTCAATGATCTGATAACTCCTTTGTTAACCATTAAGTTGAATCTGTTAAGGGCCGGGATCTTCCCGGGATGTAAAGAAGACTGCTATTGTTGTTACTCTCTGCCGTTTGATTGTCCGTTACTGAAGAAAGGCATCCAAGGCCTAATGGATAGTCGACAAATTTTGTTTGAAAAATTTTCTGCTGTTCCAACCCATACTGAAGATGTCTCAATCATAACTGTTGTACCCCAAAATTTGCCCTCCCATATTCTCCAAGATTGGTCAAGTCAAAGTCACAAATTCCCCAAGGGTTGTGCAGTGCAAAGGTCCCCTATGCAGTCAAAACTAGAGTTTGGGTTCTGGTCAAGTAAATGAACTTTTCAAAGGTCCAATCAAGTCTCACATGCTTAAAAATATGGTCAAGTGTCTTCATGTCAAGTTTCAAGGCATTCAGCTCAAAATTGCACAGTCAAAACCCTAGATTGCACTACAGTCAACTGTAGGGGCAAAATGGTCATTTGACAGTCAAAAGTTCAAATTTTTGGTCAAACATATCATTTTGAAGCCACAAACATCATTTGATCAATGCTTGATCATGATTCTCAAAGTTTGGCTCAGAAATCATCAAAGATGCAAAAGTTGCTATATTTGGACAGCTGAAAAAGTCAACTGAAATTGACCAGGGCATAACTTTCACATGGATTATCAGAAAAATTCCATCCAAAGCTCATTTTGAAGAGAAAGACATTTCCTACAATTCATCTTCATATTTCAAGTCCAAGAAATGCTCTCACAAAAAGTTATCAATTTCAACATTATAGGTCATTTTCAAAAGTCAACAAAAAGTGACTTTAAGTCAAAGGCCATAACTTGAGATTGGTAAATCAAAATGACATGGGACCAAAGACATTGGTTAAAGGACTCAAAGACCTTTCCAAAATGTCCAAGAACATGTGAAAAGCTTAAAAATTGACCAAGTTATGCCTTGTGGAAGTTGGGAAATTTTTAGGAATTTTGAAAAGTCAACATTGATGCAAAAGGCCTAAAAATGCAAATGGGCCCATGTTTCTTCCAAGTTTCTTCATGCCAAGCCTATGCACGACCATTAGGCCCAAAGGGAAGTATTTTCTCATTTTTTAATTATTTATTTGAATTTATATTAATATTAATTCATTTAAATTAATTAAATATATAGAAAATATCAAACTTAACCTAAAAAAAATCTTTTCATGCATGTTTATTCTCAATATCACGTGCATATCCCAATTAGGCAAATTTTGATAAGATTTGGGCATGATTGAACCAAAAACCATGAAAAAAGATTTGGAAAAGATATGAAGAAATCAAATATGTGAAATCATCAATGCAAGAGATTTTGTACAACTTTCTTAACCTAAATCGTTCCATACAAGTACTAGAACACAAACCTAATGCAAAGGAGACTGCAAGCTGCGCTCAGAAACCTCATACAAACTTGCAAAATTTCTCTAAAAAGTGAAAACTGAAATCAGCTCTAGGAGGCGTTTCAAAGCGCAAATCTGATTCCAATAGTTTCCTGAAGGCTTGCTGGACACATTCCAATCAATAACAACGACTAAAACCTCAAGAATTGGTAGTTAGAACTCAAACTGTACCAAGAATTTTTTGAAATCGTATAGCATTTTTTAAGCACTTTTACAGCATTCTATTCATTGCATCATGTTTGTTTTGAGTTTCTGAAACTAACCCTTATGCTTGATTGAAGTTTTACACGTTGTACGCGAATTCACCATGATCGAAATTTAGGTTTTCAGAGTTCTTGATTTGGGGTTTCTCACCCAAGGAACAATTGGGACTCAAGATCATTACCATTGCAATCAGCGTGCTCCAACGAACAAGAGACATACCTCGCGAACAATTTATGAAGCTCATGGAGCTATTCGCTATTTTCTGCTAGCCCCCCTAATGCAACGCTATAAAAACCGTCGCCTATTTGTTTTGTTTTACAGGGTGGGGAAGAAGACGACCTCGTGTCCAATGGTTATTGGCTCTTTTGAATTTCGCGCGAATTTCCAAAAGCACTAACGTGTTCTTGTTATATTATTTATTGTTTATTATATGTTAAATGACAAGCGCTTGGTTCAGTGGCAACACGTGATGCATATGACTCTCAAGACCTGGGTTCAAGTCCCAGGTCTGTGTAATTTCTCATATTATTTTTCAATACATCATTCCATGCAGCGCTCATAGTGATGTACACCATATTCCACCCTCATCCAAGCGTACACATGCCTAATGGTCCCAGATCAAGGGTTGACATTGAAGGTCCACTATAAGGCAAGTCAATGCGCTGGCACTCAAGCTGGAAAAGTCAACAAATCCCTGGTTTAATGGGCCAATGTTCTTGGGCCAACACCTCCATCTGGGGCCTGAACCCCCCCCCCCTGGTTTGCTTTTCTTTTCTTTTTATTATTTTTAATTATTGTGTTATTTATTTTTATTGCTTTAATTAATTAATTTTCTCTTTTTTTACAAAAATACAAAAACATTCAAAAATCAGGAAAAAGCCAAAAAATTAATAAATATTTATATTATAATTATTTTCATAAATAAATTAGAATGTAAATTATTTAGTTTGATTAGGTTTTAATTTTAATTCCTTTTTTATAAAAATCCAAAAAAATGTAGAATTAGGTTAATTGATAATTTTAATATCTTTTTAATTTTTATTCTTTTTCTCACAATACTATTTATTTATTATTTTATTTTTATAATAAAAAATTGTACATAAATAATTTAGGATTTAATGTAGATTATATTTTAATTCTTTCATAATAAGTAAAAATATTAGAATTAGGGTTTGCCGTTTAAATTTCAATTAACTCCTTTTTCTCATTAAATCTAAAAAACACAAAAATACCATTTTCATTTAATTTTAATTTTTAATTCTCATTAATCATTAATATTTGGCAAAAGGGTCCAACGCCCTAGTTTCGTTTCAATTCCTTTACTTCGCGCATTTATTTTACAATCGTTTAAATAATTATGTAATTGTCCCTAAGCCTTGTAACTTTACTTTTCGCACTTTATTTATTCGCTTTATTTATTTTCCGCTAAATCGGGTCCGGTTTAATTTTGGCGATGTGGACCCGCGCCATTTGTAATAGCCTTAGATTTATTTTCCCGCAAATATAAACTGTTAAAAAGCATGAAAGAATGTATGGACTTAAAATAAAATCAAGCGTAGAACACGACAAACATGACAAGACAAATAACTGAAACATGACACACAATGCGCACACACCACCCCTAGGGTACGCCTCACTGTTGCCTTTCGAAAGGTGGTCGTCAAGTAGAGGACGTCTTAGTAAGTCCTCATGATCCGGGAACCTGGCATGAGGGTAGCTTCTAAGGTGTCTTCCCATTGCTCTGGTGATCACCATGTCCCTAAACTCGAATTGACCCGAACACCTCCAACGGTGGTGCTACCTACCTCTCAATGGTGGGATGGCACTACTTTAAAGGACATTTACACAGACAAATTCCTTAGGGTAGGTAGGTTCTCAAGGATACTTGCTCTAATCTCAAAACAAAATTCAAAAAGACTTTTCACACCAACACTTTTCAAAAGCTTTCAAAGCAAATTTTTTCAAACACTCTGACGTACGAGTCGAACTGAAATTTTTCAAAGAAACTTTTTAAACCCACAATTGAAAAGCAAACAAACCATTTTGAAAACACAAGTGAGCAAGTATCTAAGAGCCCATGGATAACCATGGATAGGAAGGGTGCTAACACCTTCCCTTTCTATAACCTACCTCCCGAACCGAGAGCAATCTCTTTAAGGAATTTTTCTGTGCTTTTGTCCTTTCCATTTGGAGAAAATAAAAGACGGTGGCGACTCTTGCTTACCGCGACATTTCGCGAACCAGCGTTAAACAGTCAGTTCCAGATCCACCGATCACAGAACTGGCCCTGCAAATGGTGAGCCTTTGACCCTTGAAGAAGGACTCTCAACAACGTGAAGTACCTTCAATCAAGTTACCGGCTTCCAACTCTAACAAGTTTCTCTGTTTACCCCGCGAGGTCCTTGAAATCATTGCATGCATGTCATACATATCATTGCATAACAGGTACCCTTTCTCTGCAGGTTACTTACCTTCTTCGCTGTTTATTTCAGCCGATCGTCATGAATCCTGAATCATCAGCCGAGCAGACTATCAAGGCCCTCCAGGCTCAGAATGCCCAATTCCAAGGGCTAATCATGAACTTGACCCAGGGGCAGCAGGATCTGAAGGCTCTGCTCTTGAAGAAGGAAAAGAAGAAGAAGAGGACTGTCTTGTTCAGCCCTAGACGCAGATCTGGGAATACATCGCAAGTCGAAACTGAGAGGACTACCCCATCTGTGAGGGAAAGCAGTCACCATGAGAGAGAGGTTCCCAGTCCAGTGGTCTCCGACAACGAGACAGATTTTGATGAAGAGCAGTACCCTCCTGCTAATGACAGATATAAGCAACTGGAGGACAGAATGAAAGCTATGGAGGTTCAACAGGTACCTGGGCTGGATTTCGGAGATCTGGGTTTGTCAACCGGTGTGGTTATTCCTCGGAAGTTCAAAGCACCGTCCTTTACTAAGTATGATGGGGCGTCTTGCCCCAAGCTGCATCTAAGGTCCTATGTTCGGAAGATGCAGCCATATACGGTGGACAAGAATTTATGGATCCACTTCTTCCAGGAGAGTCTTTCAGGGACTCATCTCGAATGGTTCTATCAGCTGGATGGGACCAAGGTTCGTAACTGGGAGGAGTTGGCTACTGCTTTCTACAAGCAGTATCAGTATAATGCCGACCTTGCTCCTACGCGTACCCAACTCCAGGGCATGTCGTTAGGATCAAGTGAAGGTTTTAAAGAATATGCGCAGAAATGGAGGGATCTTGCTGGAAGGGTACAACCACCTCTGACTGACCGTGAACTTGTGGACATGTTCTTGGGGACCCTGTCTGGTCCATTCTTCAACCACCTCATTGGTAACTCATCTGCTGGATTTACCGACCTCATCCTGACCGGCGAAAGAATTGAAGCTGGTATCAAGAGCGGGAAAATTCAAGAGGCCACACCTTCTGACCCTCACAAAAAGCCTTACACGGGAAGGAAGGAATCTAATGCTGCATACGGTCAAAAGAGTCGCCGTGATCAACATGCAGGGGCAGTCATGATCTCTGGTTCTGCACCACGCCGCCAACCACAAAGGGGAAACCAGCAAAGGCCGGACGGGCCTAAAAGGCAGTTCACCAACATCAATATGCCATGGTCACAAGCCCTGCAACACATGTTGAAGATGAACCTGATTGCAGTGATCAACCCTCCTGCCAATCCTAAGACCTCCTCTCCTAGCTACAATCCAGAAGCCAGATGCGCTTATCATTCCGATAGCCCGGGGCACGATACTGAGGACTGTTGGGCACTAAAGTACAAAATTCAGAACATGATCGATGCCAAAGAGATCGAGTTCGAGCCTGCTGAGACTCCCAACGTGATCAATGCTCCATTGCCAAAACATGGCTAGGATTGAGAAATTTTTTGTTCATTTGAATTCAAGTTGTATTTTTCCTTTCTTGTTCAGATAAAACAATTATTATGTTAAACTCTTTTATTTCATGAATGCATTACACATGTCTGTCTTGATTTAATTATGTTTACTACGCTTAAAACTGCTTTCATATTTTTGCAATGGTCAACTCTTAATTGAAAATTCTAAACCTCTTGAGGGAGGATGACGAAAACGATACTACAATCTACAGTATGCTTTTGAACAAACCCCGCTGATGAGGTACAGGCATTGTTTCAATCCCTAAACACTGGAGTTATAAGGATGATAATCCCTCGTCAACCCCTCTGAGCCAAAGAAGTAGGAGTTTTTATTTTCGAAAATCAAAACCCTTAATCATAACCTGGGGCAGGGTAGTCTCTCAGTTGATCTAAGTGCATAACGAATGGCACCAAAGAAGTCCTTACAAAGAAAGGCAGTGATGGTCCAGAACAATCATAAGGACAGGCAGTCATTATCAAAAAAAAAATCATAAATGGCCAAAAGCCAAAAGCCAAATGGCCAGACTAGAAAAACTTATGCATGACACCAATACATGGCGAGGCAGACATTAAGCCAGAGATTAAGGGAACGTTGAAGCCAGAACACAAATGGCCAAAAGCCAAAAGCCAAAAGCCAATTGGCCAAAGTAGAACAACTTATGCATGAAACTCAATCCAATGGCCAAAGAATGCAGACCACGGTACTCAGGAGTCAATACTTCAAAAAACCTCCCCTTGGGCCAGACACCCCCTATGGTTTGCTCAATTTTTAATTTTATTTGTTTTTTCCTTTTTATTCTTTTAATTGTTTTTTAATTGTTTTCTTTTAATTCCATAAAATAATTTTCATAATAAATATAAAATACAGAAAAATCAAAAAAATGTTTATTTTATTAATATTAATTTTACTATTATTATTTTTGTAAATAAACTTTAAACAATTAATTAGATTAATTTAGGTTTCAAAACTTTAATATTTTTCTTAATAAATTAAATATGTAGAAATTAGGTTTTTTTAACTTTTTCATCATTTTTTTTAATAAATAATTCTCTCATCATTATTATTATTATTAATTACTAATTTATTTTGTAAATAAACATGTACATAAATTCTTTAGTAAATTAAGTTAAACTTTAACATTTTTCTCAAATAATTAAAAATAACTTAGAATTAGGCTTTCTTTTAATTTTAATTTTAATTTTCTTATTTCATAAATACAAAAAAAACCTAAAAAACACTTCTTTTATTTCAATAAATAATTAATTAATTTTTAATTTCATTTAATTTCTTTAAAGGGTCCAACGCCCTCGAACATTCTATTTTTATTTCTTTCGCACATTTATTTTCTTTCAAATATTATGTAATTGCTCAAGCCATGTAACTCGGACATTTTATATTTCCCGCATTTTATTTCTTTATTTTATGTCAAATCGGGTCCTGGTTTAATTTGGCGATGTGGACCCGCGCCTTTGTAATAGTTTAGGAATTTTATCTTTCCGCACTTTTTTAACTGTTAAATAAATGCATGCAAGAATGAATGACAAAAATAAAAACAAAACGTTAAATCACCTTGACATGAATAAGACAAAATAACTGAACATGACACACAAATCACACACCACCCCTAGGGTACGCCTCACTGTTGCCTTGCCTCGAAAGGTGATCGTCGAGTAGAGGATGTCTTAGTAAGTCCTCATGATCCGGGAACCTGGCATGAGGGTAGCTTCTAAGGTGTCTTCCCATTGCTCTGGTGATCACCATGCCCCGAACCTCGAATTGACCCGAACACCTCCAACGGTGGTGCTACCTACCTCTCAATGGTGGGATGGCACTACTTTAAGGACATTTACACAGACGAATTCCTTAGGGTAGGTAGACGACTCTAGATACTTGCTCTAAATTCAAAAACAAATCAAAAATACTTTTCACACCGACACCTTTTCAAAAAGCTTTCAAAAGCAATTTTTCAAACACTCTTGAGGACCGATACAAGAGTCGAACTGAAATTTTCAAAGAAACTTTTTTAAAACCCACAATTGAAAAGCGAACAAACCTTTTGAAAACACAATGAGCAAGTATCTAAGAGCCCATGGATAACCATGGATAGAAAGGGTGCTAACACCTTCCCTTTCTATAACCTACCTCCCGAACCGAGATCAATCTCTATAAGGAATTTTTCTGTGCTTTTGTCCTTTCCATTTGGAGAAAATAAAAGACGGTGGCGACTCTTGCTTCCGCGACATTTCGCGAACCAGCGTTAAACAGTCAGTTCCAGATCCACCGATCACAGAACTGGCGACTCTGCTGGGGAATAATTAACTCAAAGTGAGGTGTACCTTAGGGCTAGCTCATAACTGTGTTTTCAATTGTTTTCCTTGTGTGCTTTAAATTGTGGGTTGCTTGGGAGTTCTATAGATCCTAACCCGGATCTGGGGGATACCTTTCTTAGAAAGTAGCAACAAGGCTGTGAGGGAACTGTGCGGGGTATACCGACATGGTTGAAACAGTCTGCTACGTTGATGTGGCACTTTGGTGTGTACCGGTAACCCTTGAGTTCAGTCAAGGAGAGTACGGGGCCTCCGCGTGGTGTCGTGAAGCATCAACAGACCTTAGGAACCTTAATTGAACTATCTTGGCCTCTTTAGGGTAGTGAGATAACTGACTTTGGTGCAGTCCGAGGTTGGTTGATACTCGATACTACACTCAATTGAGGGTTGCTTTCCTGGAATATTTTGGTCGCCAGTTCAGTGGCTAAATCGAAACGATGAACAATGAAAGCAATCCCGTGATATTGGGAACCTTAGAACCCGGTTACTTTGATTAGGACAGGTTGAACCCACCAACTTCAAGAGGGTACTACCCAAACCTCAGGCTGGCCTTAAACCTTAAGGGCTTCTCTCGTGTGACTTGTGTGCCTTAGTACTTGACTATCTGCATGCTTGTGATCTAACACTTGTTTCTTGCAGGTTTTGTTTCAGTCCTTAATTAGGACTCATAACAGGGTTCACTCACATTACCCCATGCATAGCATAACATCATACCATTGCACGCATCCTGCATACATCCTAACCCATTTCAAGGATCTCAAGGGCTTGTGATGCAGGTCATGATAAATCAAACATCTAGCCAGGGGCAGAGAGGATTTATTTTCCTCTAGCCAAGGTTGTCAGGGGCTATGACCCACTGGATATGGTGAGCTTTGACCCTTGAAGAAGGACTCTCAATAACATGAAGTACCTTCAATCAAGTTACCGGCTTTCAACTCTAACAAGTTTCTCTGTTTACCCCGCGAGGTCCTTGAAATCATTGCATGCATGTCATACATATCATTGCATAACAGGTACCCTTTCTCTGCAGGTTACTTACCTTCTTCGCTGTTTATTTCAGCCGATCGTCATGAATCCTGAATCATCAGCCGAGCAGACTATCAAGGCCCTCCAGGCTCAGAATGCCCAATTCCAAGGGCTAATCATGAACTTGACCCAGGGGCAGCAAGATCTGAAGGCTCTGCTCTTGAAGAAGGAAAAGAAGAAGAAGAGGACTGTCTTGTTCAGCCCTAGACGCAGATCTGGGAATACACCGCAAGTCGAAACTGAGAGGACTACCCCATCTGTGAGGGAAAGCAGTCACCATGAGAGAGAGGTTCCCAGTCCAGTGGTCTCCGACAACGAGACAGATTTTGATGAAGAGCAGTACCCTCCTGCTAATGACAGATATAAGCAACTGGAGGACAGAATGAAAGCTATGGAGGTTCAACAGGTACCTGGGCTGGATTTCGGAGATCTGGGTTTGTCAACCGGTGTGGTTATTCCTCGGAAGTTCAAAGCACCGTCCTTTACTAAGTATGATGGGGCGTCTTGCCCCAAGCTGCATCTAAGGTCCTATGTTCGGAAGATGCAGCCATATACGGTGGACAAGAATTTATGGATCCACTTCTTCCAGGAGAGTCTTTCAGGGACTCATCTCGAATGGTTCTATCAGCTGGATGGGACCAAGGTTCGTAACTGGGAGGAGTTGGCTACTGCTTTCTACAAGCAGTATCAGTATAATGCCGACCTTGCTCCTACGCGTACCCAACTCCAGGGCATGTCGTTAGGATCAAGTGAAGGTTTTAAAGAATATGCGCAGAAATGGAGGGATCTTGCTGGAAGGGTACAACCACCTCTGACTGGCCGTGAACTTGTGGACATGTTCTTGGGGACCCTGTCTGGTCCATTCTTCAACCACCTCATTGGTAACTCATCTGCTGGATTTACCGACCTCATCCTGACCGGCGAAAGAATTGAAGCTGGTATCAAGAGCGGGAAAATTCAAGAGGCCACACCTTCTGACCCTCACAAAAAGCCTTACACGGGAAGGAAGGAATCTAATGCTGCATACGGTCAAAAGAGTCGCCGTGATCAACATGCAGGGGCAGTCATGATCTCTGGTTCTGCACCACGCCGCCAACCACAAAGGGGAAACCAGCAAAGGCCGGACGGGCCTAAAAGGCAGTTCACCAACATCAATATGCCATGGTCACAAGCCCTGCAACACATGTTGAAGATGAACCTGATTGCAGTGATCAACCCTCCTGCCAATCCTAAGACCTCCTCTCCTAGCTACAATCCAGAAGCCAGATGCGCTTATCATTCCGATAGCCCGGGGCACGATACTGAGGACTGTTGGGCACTAAAGTACAAAATTCAGAACATGATCGATGCCAAAGAGATCGAGTTCGAGCCTGCTGAGACTCCCAACGTGATCAATGCTCCATTGCCAAAACATGGCTAGGATTGAGAAATTTTTTGTTCATTTGAATTCAAGTTGTATTTTTCCTTTCTTGTTCAGATAAAACAATTATTATGTTAAACTCTTTTATTTCATGAATGCATTACACATGTCTGTCTTGATTTAATTATGTTTACTACGCTTAAAACTGCTTTCATATTTTTGCAATGGTCAACTCTTAATTGAAAATTCTAAACCTCTTGAGGGAGGATGACGAAAACGATACTACAATCTACAGTATGCTTTTGAACAAACCCCGCTGATGAGGTACAGGCATTGTTTCAATCCCTAAACACTGGAGTTATAAGGATGATAATCCCTCGTCAACCCCTCTGAGCCAAAGAAGTAGGAGTTTTTATTTTCGAAAATCAAAACCCTTAATCATAACCTGGGGCAGGGTAGTCTCTCAGTTGATCTAAGTGCATAACGAATGGCACCAAAGAAGTCCTTACAAAGAAAGGCAGTGATGGTCCAGAACAATCATAAGGACAGGCAGTCATTATCAAAAAAAAAAATCATAAATAAAAAGCCCAAAAAGTCAAAACCTATAAAGGGGACTTACCAAACTGGGGCATCCCGCTGACTGTAATCCAGAAAAGGAAACAGTTCAGGCAAAAAAAGGAAAGGGATAACAAAAATAAAGAGGTCTCACAAACCCTCAACAAAAACAAAAATGACTGCCTAGTCAGAATAAATCATCAATGTCCGAACCATCACCGGAAAATCAGAGCAAGACTCAAACAAGGTCTAACGTATGATCAACTGAGTTTAGGTTTGGAGAACATCACGAAGAGCGGGTGGGCACAAATGATTTGAGCCTTTATCCTTTGTTTCTTAAACCGTGAACCAGGCCACGATACAACCCTTAAAAGTCCTAGCTGAAGCATGGGTTAGTTCGAAAGCATACTGTTACGAAGGTATCCCGACTCCTGAAGGTTTGCTGTAAAATATTGAGTTGACATCACATTGTATTACAAAAAAATGCATTTTCAAAATTCAAGACAGACATAGACTTTTGCGTTCTTAAAATAACCTTGTTTGCGTATGACTATTTGTTTGAACAGCAGGGAAATTCGCACGATGAACACCTTGTGAACAGAAGTACCTCCAATCAAGGGGCACAGTAGGAGCATTGCCCATTACCTGGGGCATGGCAAAATACTTCCAACGGGGGCAACTCCCTACATTCGGAGAGCGTGGACATAGTCGAAAAATACTACGCACAATCAAAGACCCGCTAGGTTGACACACCTAGGCAAAAATAAGGGCTTCCCGGCGAACCAAAAGGGTTCGGGCAAAATGAAGGGATAAAATGAAAAAAACATGTACACCCGGCAAGTCGAAAACCTGAAAAGGCGGCTTGGGCAAAAATGGGTATCCCGGTGGACTGAAAACCCGAAAGGGCGGTCCAGGCAAAAGTTAGGGATCAAAGCGTACGACTATGTTCCGGTATCTCATCACTTGTCTACCCGAAGATTTGTCAATCACCCACACAGGTGTCCTCTTCCCTCATCTCCGAAGCAGGGGCAATAATGAGTTATCCAGGCGATCCAATTGCTCTGTCAACCAAATTACAAAGGACAGATCAACATGAAAATGATTACCATCTACCTTTACAAATTCCAGATCGTGGGTTAACATCCGAAACCAAACAGGACAATCATCCACTTAATCAAAACCATGCAACCCAACACCGGTTTCTTCTCAACTTTCAGACAAAGTCGTACACAGACTCCTCCTCCACAAGATGACCTAACCCCGGTTCATCAAAGTTTTTACACAAACTTATCCAAGTAACCTAACCCCGGTTCCTCCTGAAGTCTTACATGGACCTATCTTAAGATGACCTAACCCCGGTTCATCAAAGTTTTTACACAAACTTATCCAAGTAACCTAACCCCGGTTCCTCCTGAAGTCTTACATGGACCTATCTTAAGATGACCTAACCCCGGTTCATCAAAGTTTTTACACAAACTTATCCAAGTAACCTAACCCCGGTTCCTCCCGAAGTCTTACATGGACCTATCTTAAGATGACCTAACCCCGGTTCATCAAAGTTTTTACACAAACTTATCCAAGTAACCTAACCCCGGTTCCTCCTGAAGTCTTACATGGACCTATCTTAAGATGACCTAACCCCGGTTCATCAAAGTTTTTACACAAACTTATCCAAGTAACCTAACCCCGGTTCCTCTAGAAATCTTACATGGGTTTATCTCAAGCAACCTTACCCCGGTTCATCCAAAAGTTTTTACACAAACTTATCCCGAAGCAACCTTACCCTGGTTCATCAAGAAATCTCACACGGATTTATCTCAAGCAACCTTACCCCGGTTCATCCAAAAGTTTTTACACAAACTTATCCCGAAGCAACCTTACCCTGGTTCATCAAGAAATCTCACATGGATCTATCTCAAGGTAACCTAACCCCGGTTCCCCCAGAAGTCTCACAGGGACTCGTCTCCAGTAACCTTACCCCGGTTCGTCAAGAAATCTCACATGGATTTACCCCAAGGTAACCTAACCCCGGTTCCTCCAGAAGTATTACATGGATTTAGTTCAAGATAACCTCACCCCGGTTCATCAAGAAGTTTTTACCTCACCAAGCAACCCTACACCGGTTCCCCCTATTCAAGATGCAGTTTTACATGGACTCGTCACCCGGACACCCTACACAGGTTCTCCCTTTCCAAGAACGCAGTTTTACACGAACTCATCATCAAAATAACCCTACCCAGGTTCCTTCTCCATTTTCAGATGCGGTTTTACACGAGCTCGTCAACAGACAACCCTACATAGGTTCCCTCTTTCAACTTACAAAGTTACAGTTCAAAACTCCCCCAGGAGAATCCAATCCAGTTCTCCAAGGAAGTTGGAATTCATATCCCCAAGCAAGCTTATCCCCAGTAAATTCTGGAAGCTTATCCTTCGCAGAGTACGAACGCGTCGTCCGGCTTGATTTAAAGAGTTATTCCCTCAACAGGATATAACTGGGTTATCCTCAGCCAAAAGCCACAGAAAGAGCGTCGTCAACGAAGCCTTTTTACCCCAGCGAAGTCCATTAATACTTCCAACAACAAGACATCCTCAGCCAGTTGCTATCAACATTCAGCAAAGCATCTCTATCCCCACAGAGTATTGATTCCCAGCATGGTCGCTAGAATATCTTTTCTCCCCGCAGAATTGTTCATTTGCTAAGTTTATTCCTCAACGGAGTTATCTTCTCCTACCGGTATTCTTGCAACTATCATCCCCAACGAAAGCAAAATCTATCCTTCAAACGTCAGCCCAGGATACGACTTCCCGGCACCCGTCAAGGATTTACTTTCCTAGACGAAAACATACATAAAACTTCACATACATCATCATAGCATGCATAACGCACTGCATCATATCATATGAATCCTATTTATACTGAGAACATCATTGCTTGATCCATATCATGCATTGCATATGACTGACTTTTACCTTTCAGGAAAAATGCAGTTTAAATTCTCAATCACAGTTCAAGACCTAGACCGGTTCAGTTAAATCGACCCTAAGATTTTCCTGATGCTTATCCAGTCAAAAGCCTTCTCTGGTTCAGTCAGATCGACCCTAAGATCTCCCTGATGCTTATCCAGTTGAAGATGTTTCAAGACCTAGACCAGTTCAGTTAAATCGATCCTAAGATTTTCCTGATTCTTACCCAGTCCAAGGCCTTCTCTTGGTTCAGTCAGATCGACCCTAAGATCTCCCTGATGCTTATCCAGTTGAAGATGTTTCAAGACCTAGACCGGTTCAGTTAAATCGATCCTAAGATTTTCCTGATGCTTATCCAGTCCAAGGCCTTCTCTTGGTTCAGTCAGATCGACCCTAAGATCTCCCTGATACTTATCCAGTTGAAGATATTTCAAGACCTAGACCGGTTCAGTTAAATCGACCCTAAGATTTTCCTGATTCTTACCTAGTCCAAGGCCTTCTCTTGGTTCAGTCAGATCGACCCTAAGATCTCCCTGATGCTTATCCAGTTGAAGATATTGCAAGACCTAGACCGGTTCAGTTAAATCGACCCTAAGATTTTCCTGATTCTTACCCAGCCAAAGGCCTCTCTGGTTCAGTCAGATCGACCCTAAGATCTCCCTGATTCTTATTCCAGTAGAAGACACCCAAGATTTTTCTCAACGAGCGTTGTTGAAGTTAAAGTCGCCCAAGGTTCTCTTACCATTCATGCTAAGGTAGTAACCATCCCTGGTTCATTCATCAGCGTTTGAAGCTCCAGATTCAGCTCCTGTAACCAGTCAGGACACCTCTATACCAAGCATCTAAAATCAGCTCCTGCAACGTGTCAGGTACTCATTTTCTCTTTTGCAGGTATGCAGGTTCGCGCTAAGGAATCTCCTACGCGATCAATATCCAGATGGCATCTATAAGCCCATCATCCTATCCAACAATCACCAAATGGCATCTATAAGCCCATTCCCCCATCACTGCTACTATGTGAGCGCAAATTTCTGGGCACTTTAGTGTTCAATCATCTTCCACCCTCGGATTACGAAAGGCACGTCAGCCAATCTGCATCCTCAGGTCTAAGAAGATTGAACAGGGGCAACTGTTGTACCCCAAAATTTGCCCTCCCATATTCTCCAAGATTGGTCAAGTCAAAGTCACAAATTCCCCAAGGGTTGTGCAGTGCAAAGGTCCCCTATGCAGTCAAAACTAGAGTTTGGGTTCTGGTCAAGTAAATGAACTTTTCAAAGGTCCAATCAAGTCTCACATGCTTAAAAAGATGGTCAAGTGTCTTCATGTCAAGTTTCAAGGCATTCAGCTCAAAATTGCACAGTCAAAACCCTAGATTGCACTACAGTCAACTGTAGGGGCAAAATGGTCATTTGACAGTCAAAAGTTCAAATTTTTGGTCAAACATATCATTTTGAAGCCACAAACATCATTTGATCAATGCTTGATCATGATTCTCAAAGTTTGGCTCAGAAATCATCAAAGATGCAAAAGTTGCTATATTTGGACAGCTGAAAAAGTCAACTGAAATTGACCAGGGCATAACTTTCACATGAATTATCAGAAAAATTCCATCCAAAGCTCATTTTGAAGAGAAAGACATTTCCTACAATTCATCTTCATATTTAAAGTCCAAGAAATGCTCTCACAAAAAGTTATCAATTTCAACATTATAGGTCATTTTCAAAAGTCAACAAAAAGTGACTTTAAGTCAAAGGCCATAACTTGAGATTGGTAAATCAAAATGACATGGGACCAAAGACATTGGTTAAAGGACTCAAAGACCTTTCCAAAATGTCCAAGAACATGTGAAAAGCTTAAACATTGACCAAGTTATGCCTTGTGGAAGTTGGGAAATTTTTAGGAATTTTGAAAAGTCAACATTGATGCAAAAGGCCTAAAAATGCAAATGGGCCCATGTTTCTTCCAAGTTTCTTCATGCCAAGCCTATGCACGACCATTAGGCCCAAAGGGAAGTATTTTCTCATTTTTTAATTATTTATTTGAATTTATATTAATATTAATTCATTTAAATTAATTAAATATATAGAAAATATCAAACTTAACCTAAAAAAAATCTTTTCATGCATGTTTATTCTCAATATCACGTGCATATCCCAATTAGGCAAATTTTGATAAGATTTGGGCATGATTGAACCAAAAACCATGAAAAAAGATTTGGAAAAGATATGAAGAAATCAAATATGTGAAATCATCAATGCAAGAGATTTTGTACAACTTTCTTAACCTAAATCGTTCCATACAAGTACTAGAACACAAACCTAATGCAAAGGAGACTGCAAGCTGCGCTCAGAAACCTCATACAAACTTGCAAAATTTCTCTAAAAAGTGAAAACTGAAATCAGCTCTAGGAGGCGTTTCAAAGCGCAAATCTGATTCCAATAGTTTCCTGAAGGCTTGCTGGACACATTCCAATCAATAACAACGACTAAAACCTCAAGAATTGGTAGTTAGAACTCAAACTGTACCAAGAATTTTTTGAAATCGTATAGCATTTTTTAAGCACTTTTACAGCATTCTATTCATTGCATCATGTTTGTTTTGAGTTTCTGAAACTAACCCTTATGCTTGATTGAAGTTTTACACGTTGTACGCGAATTCACCATGATCGAAATTTAGGTTTTCAGAGTTCTTGATTTGGGGTTTCTCACCCAAGGAACAATTGGGACTCAAGATCATTACCATTGCAATCAGCGTGCTCTTATCCATTTGGAGAAAATAAAAGACGGTGGCGACTCTTGCTTACCGCGACATTTCGCGAACCAGCGTTAAACAGTCAGTTCCAGATCCACCGATCACAATAACCATTCACGCCAATCTTTCCAAGGCCGTCAAAAAGCCTGTTAAGATTACACCAACTACGAAATCTGTTCCTTTGAAGATAACGATGCCAGGGCCTGTCCCCTATGTCTCTGAGAAGTCGATACCATGGAACTATGGCGGGGACGTCTACTACCATGGTATTAAGCAAATCGAAATAACTGAAGAAAGTTCGGGTGATGAAGAAGCCAGCATTGGTAACATTGCAGGCACGAGCAAAATCACCAGGAGCGGGAGAATATTTTCTCCAGAGATTGCCCCTCCAAGAGCAATCTTTGGACCCTCATCTGCCGACAAGGTCGTCCCTGCACCAATAAAACTCTCTGCTAAAACCCCTTTGATTGAGGATGTTGTTGTTCCTAGTACTGTCTCTCCTACCGCTGCTGATAAAGGTAAGGGAATCCAAGATGAGCTCGTCAGGACGAGGGCTCAGCCCTTTGTCATCCCGGAAACCTCCAAGAAGGAAATGGATGAGATTTTGAGGATAATCAAAAGGAGTGACTACGATGTGGTAGAACAGTTAGGGCAAACCCCCTCAAAGATCTCCATGTTGGCACTGCTACTTTGCTCAGAAGCGCACGCTAAAGCCCTGATAAAATTCCTGAAGGCAGCCCATGTGCCCCAGGAAACCTCTGCGGATCAATTTCAAAATTGCGTGGCTAGCCTGACTGCGGACAATGGATTAGGGTTCTCTGACGCCGACCTAACTCCTAAAGGTAGAAACCACAACGATGCTTTGCACATTTCAGTCGAGTGTCGAGGAACCACTCTCGCACATGTCTTGGTCGACACTGGTTCATCGCTGAACGTATTGCCTAAGAAGGCCTTGGACCGACTAGATTGTGAAGGGTTGGAGTTGAAGCCGAGTGATATTGTTGTCAGAGCTTTCGATGGTTCAAAGAGAATGGTCCATGGGGAGGTTGAAATTCCCATCAAGATAGGCACTGAAGTGTTTAAATCTACTTTCTATGTGATGGACATCCGTCCGTCATACTCTTGCTTGCTGGGTAGGCCTTGGATACACCATGCTGGGGCAGTTACCTCCTCCTTACATCAGATGTTGAAGTATCCTGTCAAGGGAAAGATTATTACTGTCCATGGTGAAGAGGAGTACATGATTAGTCACTTGAATTCTTTCCGGTACGTGGAGGTAGAAGGGGAGTTCATTGAGACGCCTTTCCAGCATTTCGAAGAAGTCCTTCCTGAAATAACAGTAGCAAAGTTGGCAGCTGAGACACTGAGGCAGATGGCCAGGATGGCATCTTTGGAGGATGCGAGGGCCGCAATAAAGGAAGGGAAGAATTCAGCATGGGGGCAGTTACCTGATATTCCGCATAAGACAGATAAATTTGGATTAGGGTTCACTTCCGCAGGCCAGAAAGCTATGCGCCGTTCGAAGATTGAAAGAGCGCCAGTCAAAATTTCTCCCTACGGAATCAATGCTTTGGAGGACGAGGACAAAGAAAGCAACATCGAAGAATGGATTTACCCAACTGTCAAAGGAGGATTGAGCAACTGGGAGGAAAAAGACTTTGTCCCCGTCACTTTTATTCATCAGTAATTTATCTGTTAAACATTTCCTATTTGGTCTGTAATATTTACTTTCAAACAATCCGTACACTATCTTTTCACCTCATGCCTTGCCCGGGGCATGTAGGTCCATTTGTAAGGGTTTTGATTATTTTTCATATCCATATGCCATGTTTAATGATTCATTGGACGTTTTTCATTTGATAATCTGCTTGTGTTCATTTTCTTTCCTTTTGCATTTTTTGTTTAAGGATGGCTATCCCTTACACACACCCACACTCACAAATGCAGGTACCCATCCACTCCGGATTCCATGGGTGACTATTCTGCTATATCTTTCAATAACTCTGAAGATCTGGTCAATCAAGCTGAGTATGAAGATGATGAAGGTTGTGAAGTACCAGGGGAACTAGCCAGACTTCTACAGCAAGAGGAAAGGGCCATCTTGCCACACGAAGAGTCATTGGAAACTGTCAACTTAGGGACCGAGGAAGACCGGAAGGAGGTGCAAGTGGGTGTCAATCTGGAACCACGTGTCAAGGAACGCCTGATACAGTTGTTGAATGAGTATGTTGAAATCTTCGCTTGGTCTTATGAAGACATGTCGGGTTTAGACACAGACATCGTGGTTCACCGTCTCCCCACAAGAGAGGATTGTCCACCGATCAAGCAAAAAGTCCGCCGAATGAGGCCTGACATGTCTGAAAAGATCAAAGCAGAAGTGATGAAGCAATTCGACGCTGGCTTTCTGGTTGTTACGTCCTATCCTCAATGGGTCGCTAACATCGTACCAGTACCTAAGAAAGATGGAAAAGTCAGGATGTGTGTGGACTACCGGGATTTGAATAGGGCCAGCCCCAAAGATGATTTTCCACTTCCACACATTGACATTTTGATCGACAATACAGCTCCGCACAAAGTGTTTTCCTTCATGGATGGATTCTCAGGCTACAATCAAATCAAAATGGCCCCCGAGGACATGGAGAAAACAACTTTTGTCACGCAATGGGGCACTTTCTATTACAAGGTGATGTCGTTCGGGCTGAAGAACGCAGGGGCAACTTATCAACGCGCCATGGTAGCTTTGTTTCATGATATGATACATCATGAGATTGAAGTTTACATAGACGATATGATAGCTCGGTCACAAACAGAGGAGGAGCACCTTGAACACCTAGAAAAGCTGTTTGCCAGGTTGAAAGAATACAAGCTCAGGCTGAATCAAAGTAAATGCACTTTTGGAGTTAGGTCTGGTAAACTCCTGGGATTCATTGTAAGCAACAAAGGCATTAAAGTCGATCCAGCAAAAGTAAAAGCAATACAAGAGATGCCTGCTCCCCGTACTGAAAAGGAGGTTAGAGGATTCTTGGGGCGCTTGAACTATATTGCCTGATTCATCTCTCATCTGACTGCTACCTGTGAGCCAATTTTCAAACTCTTGAAGAAAGATCAGGTAGTTGAATGGAACGACGATTGCCAAGCTGCTTTCGATAAGATCAAGGAGTATTTGCTAGAACCTCCTATTCTGATGCCACCTGTCGAAGGAAGACCATTGATCATGTATCTGACCGTCTTGGATAACTCAATGGGGTGTGTTTTGGGCCAGCATGACGAGTCTGGTCGAAAAGAGCATGCTATTTATTACCTTAGCAAAAAGTTTACCGACTGTGAGACTCGCTACTCACTGCTCGAGAAAACTTGCTGCGCTTTGGTATGGGCTGCTCGCCGACTAAGGCAGTATATGTTGACTCATACTACCTTGTTGATTTCCAAAATGGATCCTATCAAGTATATTTTCGAAAAGCCTGCTTTATCTGGAAGGATAGCTAGATGGAAAATGATCCTAACAGAGTATGACATCCAGTACACCACCCAAAAAGCTATCAAGGGGAGTGTACTAGCTGACCATCTGGCTCATCAAGCTATCGAAGATTATCAACCCATGAGATTTGACTTCCCAGTAGAGGACATCATGAATTTGGACAACATTGAAGGTAACGGACCGTATGACGGACCCGAAAAGGGATCCCGATGGACCCTGTACTTTGATGGTGCTTCAAATGCACTTGGAAACGGCATCGGCGCAGTACTCATTTCTCCGGAAGGTTGTCATACACCTTTCACGGCCCGACTTTGCTTCAGCTGCACAAACAACATGGTTGAATACGAAGCTTGCATCTTTGGTCTCAAGGCTGCTATAGACTTGGGGATCAAATCTTTGATCGTATTTGGGGACTCGGCTTTGGTTATCAGTCAAATCAAAGGAGAGTAGGATACCAAGCATCCTAATCTTATCCCGTACAAAGAACATGTCCTGACATTATTGCCGCATTTCGAGCAAATTACCTTCGAGCATTTCCCGCGAGAAGAGAACCAGCTAGCAGATGCTCTAGCCACAATGTCCTCCATGTTTAAACTCAACTGGGATAACGAGGCTCCCCAAATCACCATCGAGCGAATGGATGAACCTGCACATTGTCACGAGATTAATACCGAAGAATTAGTGGAACAACCTTGGTTCCATGAGATCAAAAGGTATCTCGAGACTAGAGATTATCCCGAAGGAGCTTCCGTAAATGACAAGAAGTTCTTAAGGAAATTTGCTGCCAAATTCTTCCTGAGCAACGACATCCTTTACAAACGAAGCCATGATTGTGTGTTACTCCGATGCGTAGACAAGGCTGAAGCAGAGTTGATCACGACTGATGTACACAGCGGCACGTTTGGCACTCACTTGAGCGGGCATACGATGGCTAAGAAGATCCTAAGGGCAGGCTATTATTGGTCTACCATGGAAGCTGACTGCCATCAACATTCCCGTACTTGCCACAAATGTCAAGTCTATGCTGACAAAGTTCATATCCCTCCGGTTCCTCTCAACGTTCTGACTGCTCCTTGGCCGTTTGCAATGTGGGGCATTGACATGATTGGAGAGATCAAGCCCACGGCTTCCAACGGACATCGCTTCATCCTGGTGGCCATTGACTATTTCACCAAATGGGTCGAAGCAGCTTCCTTCGCCTCTGTTACTAAAAATGTGGTTGCCCGCTTTATCAAGCAAAATCTCATATGCCGGTATGGTGTTCTAGACAGGATCATCACAAACAACGGTACAAATCTGAATAACACAATGATCACCGCATTGTGCGAACAGTTCAAGATTTATCATCACAATTCATCTCCCTATCGGCCGAAGATGAACGGTGTTGTTGAAGCTGCGAACAAAAACATTAAGAAGATCATTCAGAAAATGACAGTCAATTACAAAGACTGGCATGAGATGTTACCGTTTGCTCTGCATGGTTACCGTACGATGGCACGTACTTCAACCGGGGCAACCCCATTTTCTTTGGTATATGGCATGGAAGTTGTCTTGCCGATGGAAGTCCAGATTCCTTCTCTAAGGATTATGAAGGATGCAGGTTTGAATGAAGATGATTGGATGCAGACCCGACTTGATCAACTCAATCTGATCGACGAAAAGCGACTCGCTGCTATATGCCATGGTCAGACGTATCAAAAACGGATAATCAAGGCCTTCAATAAGAAAGTCATACGTCAAGTGTATCAAGTCGGAGATCTCGTAATCAAGCGGATTATATTGCCGCAAAGTGATCCCAGGGGCAAATGGACTCCTACATATGAAGGACCATTTGTGATCAAGAGCATATTTTCTGGTGGTGCAATGATTCTAACCACCATGGACGGCGACGATTTGCCGCACCCTGCGAACGCAGACATAGTCAAAAGATACTACGCATAAAATAACCCGACAAGTCAAAAACCTGAAAGGACGGCTTGGGCAAAAATGGGCATCCCGGTGAACCGAAAACCCGAAAGGGCGGTTCAGGCAAAAGTTAGGGATAAAAATCAAAAAAATCTGTACACCCGGCAAGTCGAAAACCCGAAAGGGCGGCCTGGGCAAAAAGGGGTTTCCCGGTGGATCGAAAACCCGAAAGGGCGATTCGGGCTAAAGTTAGGGAATTAAAGCGTATGACTATGTCTCGTCGGATCACTTCAAAGACAATCTCTTCATCAACCAGTTCCAGGCTTCTGATCAATCCAGTCATCGGCAAACGAAGCATTGAATGGACAGATATTCAGAGTTATGAAGGCTATAGCGGAATGAAATCCCATGGAATTATTTCACATAGCCATCTTTATTTTGTTATAAGTCTTTCAAAAAATTTACGACAAAATCCTCTTACTAGGATGATTGTCTCCTTTGTACAAATATACTCAGAGGAAGTTAATACAAATACTTTTCCCAGAAATTTGTGTCATTTCCTTTTCTTTTTTCTTGCACTATGTGTTTTATTTTGAGAAACGTCCAATGTTTTGTTAAATAGGCATATGCATTTGAACATAATCATTTCGTTATGAATCAAGAAAGAGGATTACTGTTAGGTAGAAGATACGGTTGGATATCGTGATACCTTTCAAAGGAAACCCCCAGGAGATTTGGAATCCATATCCCCAGCAAACCCTGAAGCTTATCCCCAGTGGATTCTAGAGGCTTATCCCCTGCAGAGTACGAACGTCTCTCCCGAGTTTTATTCAAAGTTATTCCTCACAAGGGCTTATAACTGGGTTATCCTCATCTTATTGCCACGGAAGATCGCACTCGCCAAAATCCTTCCTACCTCCAGCGGAGTTCATCAGAGTTCCCCAGCATAACTTATCAATACAATCCCCCAGAGAAGCCTATCTTTGTTATCCCCAGCCAGAGAATCCTCCAAAACTCAGTTCCCCTCAGAGTTTAAGTTTCAGTATCCCCAGCCGAAGCTAAAACTTCAATTTATCAATCCCCGGAGGAGCCAGACTAGTGAACCTTCTCCCCACAGAGTTTTGGGAAAGCAAATCTTGAGTTCCCCAGTGAAGTCGCCAGAGATACTTCCCTCCAAGCTGAAGATTCTCAGTCTTACCTCCCCAACATGAGTCTATTAGATTGGAATTCCGCAGTAGAAGTCATCAGGAATTCCCCAGAAGATTGGTATACAACCCAAGCTCCTTATTCTCCAGCAACAACCAGGAATTATTCTTCCCGGCAGCAGTCAAGATACCTTTATCTTCAGCCATCTCGGATTCATCTATCCTTTGCAAGACAGCTCTCCAGCTTACATGCGCATCCATTTACATTCATATCATATAACATACATTATATCATGCATCATGACATTGCATATAACTAACTCTTTACCTTTTCAGGTAAGATCTGTCGAAAGACTAAAATCATTATCTTCCGAGATTCTTTCTAGGAATAGTTTAGATGTGACCCAGACACGGCAACATTCTAATGCTTATTCCAGATCTATCCAGATGCAGTTTTACACGAGCTCATCATCAGGGAACCCTACACCGGTTCTTCTTCCAACTTCAAGATTTCTGAAAACAGTTCACGGGTTCTCCAAGTAACGGATGTTAACCTATCGCTTGTTCAGTTTCTTCTCAAGACTTCTGAAAACAGTTTACGGATTCTTCCCATCAACGGATGTTAATCTATCGCTTGTTCAGACTCTTCTCAACTTCTGAAAATAGTTTACGGACGCTTCCCAACAATGAACGCTGCTTTATTGCTTATTCAACTTCAAGATTTCTGAAAACAGTTCACGGGTTCTCCAAGTAACGGATGTTAACCTATCGCTTGTTCAGATTCTTCTCCAGATTTCTGAAAACAGTTTACGGATTCTTCCCATCAACGGATGTTAATCTATCGCTTGTTCAGACTCTTCTCAACTTCTGAAAACAGTTTACGGACGCTTCCCAACAACGGATGTTGCTCTATTGTTTATTCAACTTCAAGATTTCTGAAAACAGTTCACGGGTTCTCCAAGTAACGGATGTTAACCTATCGCTTGTTCAGATTCTTCTCCAGACTTCTGAAAACAGTTTATGGATTCTCCCCAACAACGGATGTTAATCTATCAACTTGTTCAGATGCAATTTTTGAAAA
Source organism: Vicia faba (assembly GCA_948472305.1). NCBI lineage: Eukaryota > Viridiplantae > Streptophyta > Magnoliopsida > Fabales > Fabaceae > Vicia > Vicia faba. The sequence continues at coordinate 333,709,478 of OX451739.1, read as the reverse complement.
CAGTTTATGGATTTTTCCCAACAACGGATGTTAATCTATTAACTTGTTCATATGCAATTTTTGAAAACAGTTTATGGATTCCTCCCAACAACGGATGTCAATCTATTGCTTATTCAGACCCCCAGTTCAGAGATGGTCCCAAGCATGGACACCTTTCTGATACTCATTCCAGATGGCATCTTTAAGCCCATCCCCGACAAGTTTCTGTCATTCTTCCAGATGGCATCGCTAAGCCCATCTCCAAATGGCATCTCTAAGCCCATTCCCGCATCCATTGCTTTGACGAGTGCAAATTTCCGGGCACTCTAGTGTCCAATCTCCTTTTACCCTCGAGTCACGAAAGGCAAACTTGCCAATCTAACTCTTCGGATTCAAGAAGATTGAGCAGGGGCAACTGTTGTACCCCAAAATTTTCCCTCCCATTTTCTCAACTTTTCTCATCACAAAGCCTTTGGAGATCAAGATCCAGTTAGGGTTTCATCTGCTCAAGACTGTTCCTTGCACTGTTGACCCAAATTAGGGTTTGAGTTTGCACAAAGATGTTTTGACCTAAAATGCCTAAGATGACTTTCTTGCTTCATATTGGACTCCCAAGTTTATCCATATCAAGTTTCAAGCCTTGATTCCAAGTTTTGCCCAGTCAATTGGACAGTTGACCTAGAAATCAACTGTATTGGGGAAAAAGTCAACTGTGGCCAATTGACAGTCAAATCTCATGAAAATTGACCCACATCAACATTATGAACTCACATGGACCATTTTATCAAGTTTGGATCACAATTCCACAAGAAATTTGATCAGATCACTAAAAGGGCAAAATGGTCATTTTTAGGGTTTTGACTGCACAAAGGCAATTTTTGACTGTTTGACCTAGCCAATGGCAAACCAAGCTCACATATGGATTCAAAGACCCCATGGAATTATCTTGACATGCTCAACAAGTTCAAAAGATCCCAAGTACACAAGATTGACAGATGAATTTCCCAGTCAATTGATCAATTTTGACTGTATACTGAAAAGTCAAACTTTGACTTTTTGGTCAAAATCAAGAGTCAAGATTCATTTTTCATCAAAACATGCCAAATCATGAAACTTGTTCATCAAGAAATCAAAAAAATGCAAATTAGGGTTAGAAATGAGAATTTTTCATAACTTAGAATTTTTCTAAGTTATGAAAAACCCTAATTTTTTCCCAACTTTGCCCCACCTTCTCACCAAGATTCATTTGGATTCAAGAAAAAGTCAAAACATGAAAGTTGTAGCTTGTTGCATAATATACAACTTTGATTCACAAAGTTTTCCCAAAAGAGGCTTGTATCTCAAGTTACAATTTTTGGAATAAGGGTACTAGACCATTCTTAACTTAGTGAAATTTTAACCTATTTTGGCAAGGTTTTCTACCTAACTTCAAGACCATTTTCCATACACTTCCACTTGGAATTTCAATTTGCATTTCAAAGATAGATTGTAGTACACATTCCAAGCTTTCCAAAATGTGCAAGAACTCATCAAACAACCTCATAACTTGAGAGAATCGAATTTTGCAATATGACAAAAACTCACTTTTGAATTGGTCATGTACATGTTCATAACTTATGCCATTTTCAAGTAAGCTTGGTTTGTGCTACATTACAGGCCTCTAAACCATCCAACACTCAATAATTTAATGCATGTTCATTGTGCTAAGGCCTTGTTTCATGAGTTTATGCATTACATGTTGAATTAAGCCATTTATGGAAAAAGTGAAATAGCCATTTTTGCAAAAGCAAGCTTTATGTCAAAGTTGCAAATCCACAAGTACAGATCAAATCACTTTGGCACAAGATTATGAGCAAAACACACTGATCAAGACAAGGTTAGAAGCATGTTTAGGGGGCCTCTACCTGCCTAGAAACTCAAGTGGCCTTTGTTTGCTTAAGTGTTAAGAAACTTAGCATAACACAACAGAACTTTCATCTCAGCATTAGAAACCTTAAGCAAATATTTTATACACCTTCTAATCATCAAACACAAGCTAGAACACGAGCAAACAAGGTCCCAAACACTCCCATTCCCAGAATCACTCTCAAACTGCAAAAACAGGGCAGGGTCTGCAGATTGAATCCCACAACCCATCCCTTTCATGCTTTCTTGCTCAAAGCTCATCAAACACATTCCCTAGCATCATTTGAAGCTAACCAAAACACAAAACACGACCTGTAACTCCTCTAACCAGTTCCACCATCTTCATTTTCTTGTTTTGCAGTTGAAGATCCATAGCTCAATTCAAGGTGTTTCAAAGCAAAGTAAGCATTGGAATAGCATCACCACACTTCAGGCAAGCTATACAGATCATCATCTTGCCCTGAAAGCTCCCCCATTTCCAAATAGAACTTCAACTGAACAGGTATCTTTTTGAACTTCTAACTCTTAGTATAGGCATCATTAGCTCTAGGTTTGTGAATAAGAAGTGTTCTACTCATGCCCCTGAATCTGTACATGCTTTTACTTTTCATTTATTTTGCTTGAGCTGTGAGAATTTAAGGTTTGAATATGGAAGAAAAGTTAGGTCAGGATTTGGGAATGTCAAAATTCTCTCTCATTTCTGAGAGTTAGGATGAGTTCTTTATATATTTAGAATCGTGATTCAATGCTTAACATTTCTTGTGTTGAAAGTTTGTGCAAAAAGTCAAAGAATCCAGATGTTTGAACTTGAATACAGGCGCGCGTTTTTGACATCTTTTTGTCTGAAGGTTGAAGAAGAAGCTACATGGGCTGGGCTTTTTGTGTTATTTCTCTTCACACCATATTTTTGGTTTTGCACCCCCTGAGCCCATTTTATTTATTTGCTTGATTTTTTTACTTTTCTTTTTTTATTCTGATTTATTTATTTTTGCTAATAATATTAAAAACTTGAAAATTTATTTTTACACCATATTTGCATTTTTTAGGTATTTATTTGTTTATAGGGACATTTATGCATAAATATATATATATATATATATATATATATACACTATTATTTTAAAAAAAAACTAGAAAAATAATGTAAATATATTTTATTTCTGATTTTTATTTCATTTTTCGTTTGAAAATATTTTATGCAAAATATACCTTTTTATAAATATTAAATATTATTTTTTTTATATATATAATACATATTTAGAAATTAATACATATATATATATTTATTAGTATATTTAGGTTAAAAAATATCAAAATACATACATTTTTTATTTTATTAATATTTGACATGAAAAATACTTTTTATGAATATACTCCATTTTATTTTATTTTTGTATATAATTATTAAATATTATACATATTAAATGGTTAATATACTTATTTAATGAAATTAGGGTTTTTACCCTTAAAACACAAAAATTCCAAAAAATATTACCTTTTTATTTTTTATTCATTTGACATAAAAAAATATCCTTTTTCCATACATATGAAAACCCTTTTTGCATTTTGCATCTTTATTTTTATTTTCCATTTAATTTATGCAATTAATTGTCTTGTAAATATTCCAAAAATTGATGTAATAGCTAGGTTTAAATTCCTTGTCTAAATATCCCCCCATTTGAACATTTGTACCCCCTTCCCATATTGTGTTGTAATAGTGTAGGAATTTTACTTTTCGCACTTTAATGCTTTCTAAATATACCATGCTAGAATTAGGGTTTGTATGCAAATAAAAAGAACAAAAATAGTTTGACCTAATTTCAAGATAATCAAGCATGAAAATGGACAACACATCTCACACTTGCACCCCTAGGGTATTCCACTTGTTGCCTTCCAATAAATGGGCCATATTGCATGTTAGGTTTCTTTGGGCAAAACAAATACAAAATCAAATGATCATAGTCCCTCGATGACGCTTTCGAAAAGTTGCCTAAAAATGATCAAGTCCCTTTAAAGGAAAAATTGCCCAAAGATACTTGGCACTATTGCAACTATGGTCTAAACGATGACCCGCGCCCGTCCCTTTCACCTCCTAATACAATATTGTCCACCAAATGCAATGGTGGAACAAAATTGTCAAAAGGGTTAAAACATAGCATAAATCTTTGAGAACTCTAGGGTAGATAGCTCTTAAGTACTTGTCAATTTGCAAAAGAAAACGCTTGCCTATTTTCAAACCACACTTCACAAACACCTTTCAAAACAAACTTTCAAAAAACCTTGAAACATCTTTTCAAAAAGACAAAACACCTTTTGTAAAACATTCGAGTAAAGAATTGTTACAAGGGTAGCCTATGCAAGGCATCTTTTTCAAAACCTTTTCAAAGCCACGCACAAAGCACCATTTCAAACAATTGAAAACCAAGGCAAGTTGATCTAAGCAAGTACCTAAGAGCCCATGGATAACCATGGATAGAAAGGGTGCTAATACCTTCCCTTTCTATAATCTACTTCCCGAACCCAAGAAAAATCTCAAAGGTTTTTGCTGTGCTTTTTAAACCTTTCCTTAGGATAAAATAAAAAGTCGGTGGCGACTCTTACTCAACCGAAACATTTGCGAAAACAAACGCAAAACCATAGTCAGTTCTCCCACCGTATCACACCCGGTAAGCCGAAAACCTGAAAAGGCGGCTTGGGCAAAAAGGGGTATCCCAGTGGACTGAAAACCCGAAAGGGCGGTCTAGGAAAAAATCAGGGATCAAAGCGCAACACTATGTCTCATTGGATCACCTTGCATCCAGACTTCGGTATTGACTATCAAGCTCGGACGACACTAATCAATCTGATCTACCTCCAACCAAGTAGCAAAGTGATGAGATGCTCAAGGACATAAGGGCAATAACAGAGTTGGAACCCAGTAGGGATTATTCACATAGTTATTTTGTTTAGTTTTTCATAAAATGTATAAACTCTTTTTCGGCGGCGTTCTCTTACTAGGACGTCAGCCTCTTGTACAAAAACGCCTATTTACAGGTCAAACTTCAAATCAATACAATTCATCTTCAAAGAAATCTTAAACTATTTTTCCTTTATCTGTTTTGTTTTGCAAAGAACGTCCAATGTTCATTTTTAATATATGCACTTGACATTAATTGTTGCTCATAAGTATTTACATATGAAACGAAAGATGAATACTGGTAATATCAAAAACAGGGGCAATAAAATTGTCCAAACTGTACAGTTGCTCTGTCTACCAGGTACCAAGGTAGATTCAGTTGAAGAATATGGCCAAAGTGCATTCACTCCCCGTAGAGTAAGACAGTAATGTTAACTCTCCCCAGCTGAGACTTGCAGCTACGAATGAATCGGTAATATTCTCCCCAATCAGAGTTTATTTACCATCACCACCGAAAGGTCTTAATATTCCACAGCATAATACAAAATATTCCCAGTGGAGTCTGAAATTTTTCCCAGCGCAGTCTAAAAAAGCTTCCCCAGTGGAGTTTGGAGAATCATCCCCAGTAGACTTTGGAAGATTATCCCCAGCATAATTCAAAGGATCATCCCCATTAGAGTCTAAAAGGTTATCCCCAGTAAAGTCGCAATTGAAAGATCATCCCCCAACAAAGTTCTTTCCCTTCACAAACAGGAAGTCAATCCCCAACAGGATTCAGTATCACCAGCAACGGTAATTCATCCCCAGCGGAATTTATCGTTGGAATCCTCAGCAGAGCATCTCTTCTCCACAGAGTAATCTCCTCATCAGTTTATTCCCCAATGGAGCTATCCTCTCCTGCAGGTTTATTCTCACAGTCATCTTCGTTCGCCATCCCCAGCGGAAACGAAGAATACAACACTTCTCTCCAGCAACTATCCAGGATTTATTTTCCCCAGCTAAAAACATTACATTACCATACATCATGACACATGCATATACGCATCATACAACACAATCTCATTTATTTTGAGAACATCATTGCGTGATACATATCATGCATTGCATACAGCTAACCTTTACCTTTCAGGAAGGATGCAGTTAAGTTCTCAGCTATGAAGCGTTTACCCAAGTCGAAGTATTGACCGGTTCTTAAATCTCAACTGAATTATCCTCGGTTGAATTACAGATAAGGTTCTAAATCTCGACAATTTTCCTCCGTCAAAGTGTGGACGGGTTCTTAAATCTCAACAGAATTATCCTCGGTTGAATTACAGACAAGTCCTAGATCTCGATGAAGATGTTTCACCCAGTCGAAGTACTGACTGGTTCTTAAATCTCAAACTGAATTATCCTCGGTTGAATTACAGATAAGGTTCTAAATCTCGACAATTTTCCTCCGTCGAAGTGTGGACGAGTTCTTAAATCTCAACAGAATTATCCTCGATTGAATTACAGACAAGTCCTAGATCTCGATGAAGATGTTTCACCCAGCCGAAGTACTGACCGGTTCTTAAATCTCAACTGAATTAGTCTCGGTTGAATTACATATAAGGTTCTAAATCTCGACAATTTTCCTCCATTGAAGTATGATCGGTTCTTAAATCTCAACTGAATTATTCTCGGTTGAATTACAGATAAGGTTCTAAATCTCGGCAATTTTCCTCAGTCGAAGTACTAACTGATTCTTAAATCTCAACTGAATTAGTCTCGGTTGAATTACAGATAAGGTTCTAAATCTCGGCAATTCTCCTCAGTCGAAGTACTGACCAGTTCTTAAATCTCAACTGAATTATCCTCGGTTGAATTACAGATAAGGTTCTAAATCTCGACATAGTTCCCCCAGTTGAATTACGGACAAGTTCTTAAAACTCAACAGAGATGTTCTCTCAGTTGAATTACAGGCAAGTTCCTAAATCTCAACAAAGATCAGACTTCCCCAGCGGAATCTTCCACAACAACAGGTGTGCAAGTTCTCGCTAAGGAATCTCTTATGCGATCGACACTCCTGCAGATGGCATCTTTAAGCCCATCCTCCTGCCAGCAATCTCCAAATGGCATTTGTAATCCCATTCCCGACATCACAAGGCTGATACCACTTCATGCGAGTGCAAATTTCTGGGCACTCTAGTGTTCAATCATCTTCCGCCTTCGGATCACGAAAGGCACGAAGGCCAATCTACATCCTCAGGTTTAAGAAGATTGAACAGGGGCAGATGTTGTACCCCAAAATTTGCCCTCTCATATTCCTCAAGACATTGCAAGAAAAATCTCCAAGTGGCTCAAGGTTGCTCAAGAGTTGGACAGACAAGCTATCTCCTAAGACAGTCAACCCCAAATCAGGGTTTTGTGTTACATCAATATCCTTGAATCCAAATGACCTCAAGTTCTCCCCAATGTCCTAATATTCTCTCAAGATCATCCATGTCAAATTTCAAGCCTTGCAGAGAAAGTTTGCTCAGCCAATTGCTCAAAGGTCCAAAAATCGACTGTGCTAGGGCAAAAGTCAATTATGACCTATAAACAGTCAAACTTCAAGATTATTTTCCAACATTCTCATTTGGAAGGATATTTCATCATTTTATCAAGGGTTGATCATGATTCATCAAGGATTGCTCAAAATTTATCAAGACTCAAAAGTTGCTAAATTAGGGTTTTGTAGGAAAAGTCAACTCAACTTTGACCAAGCATAGCTTTCTCATACTTTATGAGAAATGACCCATCCAAATCTCATTTTGAAGAGGATGAAATTTCCTACAATCCATCTTCATACCCCAAGATAAAAAAATGCACTCACAAGAAGTTATAAATTTGGACATTATAGGTCATTTTTGAAAGTCAACAAAAACACCTTTTTTGACAAAGCTTATAACTTGAGCATGGAATATCAAAATTATATGAGACCAAAATAGTTGGTTAGAGGACATCTCAAGCTTTCTAAAAAATCCAAGAACACTTCCAAAAGTTCAAAATTGAAGAAGTTATACATTGTTGAAGTTGGACTTTTTTGCAAAATTGCCAAAAGTCAACTATCCCCAAAACTTCAAATTTTGTCAAATAGGCCCATTCTTTTCCACTTGATTTGAGCTTGCATCATTTCACACATGTCCTAGCTTCAGCCATGAGGTCATATTTCATTTTTATTATTTAATTTGATTTTTTATTGAATTTATTCATTTTAAATCAAATAAAATCATAGAAAATCCAAACAATTAAAAACTCTTGATTTATTGATTGTTTTAGGCTTTGTTTACAGCTAGCAACACCATGGAATTCGTATCAAAGCAAAACATGTAAAAAAAGATTACATCAAATCAAATTTGGAAAGGTTAATAATGGAGATCAAATCAAAATCATGTGCATTGATTTGGAAGGATTTCATCCATAATTTTTACCCTAATACACCACACAATACATAAGGAAGCAAAAGCAATTGAGACAAGGGTTGACAATTGCAGAGAGAGACAATACAAGATTGGAAAAATTCACTAAAAAGTTGGAGATTAAAATCATAGCTAGAGGCATTTTCAGAGGCCAAAACTTGTCCCAATCGATTCCTGGGCGTTCACTCAACCTATCTGAATCCAAAGCAAGCTTGTTCATACATCCAAACGTGTTGTAAGTGTCACGATAACCACCCCTGTTTTTGAAATCGAAACTCATCATTCTTGCATCTATAATGAAAACTATTGGCATATTTGTAATCCTCACAACATTTCCAAGCTATTAGCATCATTCAATTTTGTTTATATAACATGTACTGCAATGTGCCATAGCTAGGTTTTCTTGGATATTTTTGGGGGTTTTGTTTTCAGGAACAATTGGCAATCAAGAAGGGTATGGTTGTGACTGGGAGGGTGAGACGAACACAACCATACCCTTGGAATTCATTTTTTGTGGCCTGAGAGGAATTTTGAGATGAACAATGTTATAGCTACGGACTTCTATCCGTTGGTATAGGCCTGTGTACTTTTGGCCACATACGACAGGTTGAAGATGATGTGTGGCGCCCCATCATTGGCCCTTTCAAAACCACGCGCGCGTTTTATTTTTGTTCTGGCCATTGACTGATTTTATTATATAATATATTCTTTGCATATTATTAACAAATAGATCAAGGCAGCGTAGTGGCAAGGCAAGCGAGCAAATATCCATCAGGACCTGGGTTCGAATCCTAGGTCCCCCAATTCCTTATTAATTTTGCCTTTCAGGTATTCCCATGCACGTTTCAGCTTGCAAGTGCACCATACTCCCTCAAGCATCCAATGGCCAGATGGCCAAAGGCCAAATATGAGAGTCCTAGGTTGAGGGTCCACCATAGGAAAGGTCCACACACGGCCACCAGATCTCAAAAAGTCAATAAAGGCCAACGTTTTTGGGCCTTAGGATTGCTGTTCACACTCCCAATTTCAGGCCCATACTCCCTCTTTTTTTATTTATTTTTCTTATTTATCTTAATTGTTTTATTATTTTTATTTAACTTCTAACCAATCACAATTTTCTTTTCATAAAATAAAATCACAAAAAATATTTTTATTCAATCAAATTTTTAACTTTCATTTTTTTATAAATACTAATTAATTAATTTAGGTTTTAATTCTAGAATAATTTTGACTTATTTTGTAAATAAATAATTAATTAGATTTAATTAGGTACTAACCATTAATTTATTTAATTTAATTTAGTAATTAATTTAGGTTAATTTCTTTCTTAAAATTAAAAACAACAAAAAGATTTTTTTTCTTTAATCAAAAGGGTCAAAACCCTAATCTTGCGTCCGATTAAATTTTGCGCCGCGATTTATTTTCTTTTATCCAATAATGTACTTGCTCCTGGATTGTAATAGTAAATAGGGCTTTTATTTTTTTATCGCTTTATTTTATTTTTCAAAAGGGTTTGTCTTTGGCGATGTAAATACCCGACGCCTTGTAATTTAAATTCTACATTTTATTTCCGCAAATTATAACTGTTAGATGTTTGATAATAGGATGGCATGACAAGACTAAATGTTTTAACCTAAAATCAACTTAGATCACCCTTAACATGTACAAAGATAAAAAATAACTGAAAACGACACACTCACACATGCGCACTCTTAGGGCACACTCCACTTGGTTGCCTTTGTACACGGTCATTGAGTATAGGTCACTTTAGAGGTTGCCCTCTTGTCTAAAAGATCATAGTCGCCTCGAAACGGTTGCCTCAGATATTGTTGCCTCAAACAAATGATCTAAGACATTAGGGTTACCGCTAAGGCGTCCTAACATTGCTTTGGTGACCGTAAGTCCCTCATTCGAATTGACCCTTAAACTCCAACGACGGGGCTACCTACTTGTAAATAGTGGGATAACATTGTCTAAAGGAAATTAGCATAGAACGATTCCTTTTTTGAGTAGGTAGATGGTTCTTAGGTACTTGCTCTTTCAAAAAACAAAACTTTTCACACTTACACTCCTTTTCGAACAAAGTTTTCAAAACACTTCATTACACTCTTGCAGACAGAAGCAAGAGTTAAATCGAAGTTTTAAAACAAAAACTTTTTCAAACCCACAAGCACAAAGAAAGCAATTTTTGAAAACAATTGAGCAAGTACCTAAGAGCCCGTGGATAACCACAGATAGAAAGGGTGCTAACACATTCCCTTTCTATAATCTACCCCTCGTACTCAGAAATATCTCGAAAAAGGAATTTTTCTGTGCTTTTTTCCTTTCCTTGTTGGATAAAATAAAAGTCGGTGGCGACTCTTGCTTACCGTGACATTTTGCGAACACTAACGCAAAACGTAAACCAGCATTCCAAAAAAAAACAGTCAGTTCTTCCCACCGTATCACAATAACCATTATGGATCAAATCTTTCAACCCTAATAGCTACAATACATCATGAAACTATCACTCATTGGGCTTTTCTAGTCAACTGATCTTCCACATATGATTGATGATTTTTAGCTGACCACGTTCATGCATATATGGTTTAACAAGAGTGATTCAAACAAACACATACACATTTTTAAATGAATAGTTCCAACCAATTTTTACCTCTTCGTCCCAGATATGTTTGACAACATGGTCCGAGTAAAGAGGCAACAATGATAAGTCGGGCGAACCTCCTCCAAAACTATAAGATGCCGTAGGTTCAGCCTAATATGTCTGGGCATGGGACTGGGATGCCTCTCCTACCTCAGGTGCATCTTGGGACTGGGGTACCTGATGTGTGGCATGGGACTGAGATGTCTTTCCTGCCTCGGGTTCCGCCTAAGACTAGGTCTGGAGTACTTCATGTGTGACTTTGGATTGTGATTCCTCTCCTGCCCCAGGTACTTATATAGGCGAACTCATGCATCTATGTGAAGATGGGAGTATGGAGGCATGAGTAGGATAACCTCGCCTGCTGCGGGAGGATGAAGAAGAAGCCATAGAGACATGAACCCCAAAACCTGACGCTGCCTCCATAACAACTTGTTCAAAGGTAGAATGAGTCTGGGATGGTTGAATCTTTTCCCATCGAACCAAAGCATGTTGTACAATCCTACCGTGTCTCAACCTGGATTGTTTGTCAGCCATAACTCTTATAAAAGGACAAAACAAAAGTTATACAATTAGGTCAAGATTAAAACCCTTTCATTGAAAACCAAATAAAAAATTATTTCTTTTTCCATTTATATTCTTGCATTTCATTTTTAATTCTTTTATATTATTCAATATGTTTGTAATAGATAATTAGGTTTAATTTTCTTACAAATCCCAATTTGTAAACTTGTATACCCCCCTCCCCTAATGATGTAATAGCTTAGTAATTTTACTTTCCTCAATTTATCGCTTTATATAAATGCTAGTAAATTAGGGTTTGTATGGCAAGACTAAAACCAACAAATAGCAAACCCTAATTCAAGATAAATAATGTATGTAAATCAAACACACTTGCACACTTGCACCCTTAGGGTAATTCCACTTTGTTGTCTTACAAAAATGGCCATGTTATGCATGTGGGATATCTTAGCAAAAAAGCAATCAAAAATACAAGATCATAGCCCCTCAATGACGCTATCAATGTTGCCTTTCAAAATGATCTTAGTCTCTCAAAAGAGAAATGCTAAGATATCTCACAACATTGCTATCATGGATATACGATGACCCACGCCCGTCCCTTTACATCAAAAGATAAGGCTTCTTACCAATCAATGGTAAGATAGAAATATCAAAGGAAAGGAAGAAATGACAAAAGACTTTTGAGTAGGTAGATTGTTCCTGGTTGCTTGCTCATTTTCAAATCAAAGACTCTTGCTTATTTTCAAAAACAAACACCAACACTTTCAAAACATTTTCAAAACACTTTCAAAACATTTTCCAAACATGAAATATTTTCAAAAGCTCAACACTTTGTATACGTTCTTACGACCGAGAACTATTACAAAGTTTTCCTAAACGAGGGCGCCTTTTCAAAATACTTTCAAAAACCACACAAAGCATATTTTCAAACAAAAGCAAGTGATCTAGCAAACAAATAAGAGCCTATAGATAACTATGAATGAAAAGGGTACTAATACATTCCCTTTTAATAATCTACCCCCGAACTCAAGAAATAATCTCAAAGGTCTTTCTTGTTCTTTTCAGCCTTTCATTTTGGATAAAAGAAAAGTCGGTGGCAACTCTTGCTAACCGCAACATTTGCGATAAAATGCAAAACACCCAAGTCAGTTCTCCCACCGTCATAATACCATGTAAAGTTATCATCAAAACTCAAGGTCAGATGCATAATCAATCTTGTTCTTACACGTAATATACCGAATGGAATAAAAGACAATGATAAGAACATAATACAATAATTTCTCAATCAATTATTTTACTATGATCATGATTTTATTTCCAATGATATTATTGATAAACGAAATCTAGTAAATTATCGAACACTTGGTGTTGTACCCCAAAATTTTCCCTCCCATATTCCTCAAGATTTGTCAAGAATGATCTTCAAATTGCTCAAAAGGGCTCAAGGGTTGTACAGTCAAATCACTTCCCAAGACAATTCAAAATTAGGGTTTTGGTTCTTTCAAGGAATTTGGGGTTTTCAATGGTTCAATCAAGTCTCATAGGCCTATATACATTCTCAAGCACCTACATGCCAAGTTTCAAGACTCACAGTGCCAATTTGCACAGTCAAAAGCTCCATTTGATCTACAGTCGACTACAAGGGCAAAATGGTCATTTTACAGTCAAAAGTCAAGATTTTTTGTCAACATTCTCATTTTGAAGGATAATTCATCATTTGATCAAGGGTTGATCATGATTCATCAAGGATTGCTCAAAATTCATCAAGATTTAAAAGTTGCTAAATTAGGGTTTTGTAGGAAAAGTCAACTCAACTTTGACCAAGCATAACTTTCTCATACTTTATGAGAAATGACCCATCCAAAGCTAATTTTGAATAGGATGAAATTTCCTACAATCCATCTTCACACCCCAATATCAGAAAATGCACTCACAAGAAGTTACAAATTTGGACATTATAGGTCATTTTTGAAAGTCAACAAAAACACCTTTTTTTCCAAAGCTTATAACTTGAGAATGGAAGATCAAAATGAGATGAGACCAAAAGGGTTGATTAGAGGACATACCAAGGTTTCCACAATGTCCAAGAACATGGTCATAAGTTCAAAATTGAGCAAGTTGTGCATTGGAGAAGTTGGGAAATTTTCATGAATTTGCAAAAGTCAACTATCCTCAAAACTCCAATTTTTGACAAAAGGGCCCACTTTTTTCCATTTGATTTAGTCTTGTCATGCCACACACGTGTCCCATACTTAATTTCATGATCAAACATTTATTTTTCTATTTTATTTAATTTTTATTGATTTAATTCATTTTAAATCTATAATAATTCAAATAAAATCTAAAAAATCAATGGAATAGTATCTTTGTGATTTGTACAGCTTCCATATATCATGTGACAACTAGCCAATTCGTGCCAAGGCTTATTTGTGCACAAAATCTTAGATTTGGCCATATTTGGAAAGGTTAACAATGGTGATAATGTCAAAACCTAATTCTTGAATATACATGGATAAAAGCCCAAATTTTGACCTAGACTGATTGCCTTATATGCAAGCAAGCCTCCTAAACCTAATTCACGACCTAAGGATTGCTAAAACGGCCAAAGCAAATTGCAAAAATTCTTGAAAAAGTGTGAGATCAAGAACGGTGTTAGAGGCACTTTTAGACCAAAAAGAGAACGTAGCTCTCATTCAAATAATTTTATATATTTGAAGAATTATAGACACCGACTTATTTTATATATTGGACAATATTTGGCAGAATTATATTTATGAACGTTTGTACAATAAATTTTTTGGTTTACATTACTGTTTTGTTGTTGGATAATTATTTATATTTGTTTCATATTCTTTTGTTATTATCAATATATATCATTACTATCAATTATATACTATTTTTCTATCATGAATAGAAATGGTAATGAGTAAAGTACTTGTATTTTATTGAATTATGATAAATTTATAACTGTTGAACGATGATATACTTCAATTGTAACTATTTTTTTTCTCCATACATGACATCTTCTTAACTCAATGCGAGTGTTTATAATTATTGAACGATGGTAGACTTTAATTGTGATTATTTTTTTTCATACATAAACTCTTTTTAGTTCAATACGAGTGACATATCGTTACCCGTGCGAACGCACGAGTATCATACTAATTTTTAAATAAAAAGTTATTGTTTCAAAAGAAAAAAAAACAAAATTCTTAAAAAATTAGAGATATTGTTTCTTTAATTTAAAATGATGGCTTAAATGCATTTTTAATCTCTCTATTTTTACGTTTTTTAACTTTTAGCCTTCTCATTTTAAAATGGCTATTCTTATCCTTAAAGATTACATCATTTGGAATTTAGTTGGTACTCTTCACTTTTACATAGGTGACAACGTTGATTGAGATAAAAAAATTATTTTTAATTACGTGACATTTTAATTGGATTATTTTATCATTTAATATTTTATATTAATAATTGAGTTATCTTATTATTTAATGGTTTTTATTAATTAATAAATTAATTAATAATTTTAATTATGTTTTTATTAAAATTACTTAATAACTAATACTTAAAATAAGTATTATGGGCCTAACCCTTTTGGTCAGCCCAAATATTTACTTTTCAATTTATAATATGAGAAATTAGCAATGTTATCTCTAAAATTGAACATGTCATCTTTCAATTTTATTTATTCTAAAAATGTCTCTGAATAAATTTGGGGTGTCAAAGACTGAAATTTTTTATTTTTTTTCTTGGAAATTTCAATATACTAACATTTTCGGTAGTGTAAACAATTTTTTCTCACGAAAAATGCAGTAACAGATTTTTCGAAAATTTGATATTTTTTCGAAAAATCCGATACTTTTCCAAAAATTCCAAATTTTTCTTTAGGAAATTTCATAAAAACTGAAAATTTCTAGTACTCCCAAAATTTCAATAAAAATCATGTTTTCTGAAATTTAGTGGTTATTCTTGAGGATAAAATGGTAAAAGCATAGGTGATGGGGGAGATATATAAATGAGAAAGTGACATGTTAATTCTTTTTATTGTATAGATATAGCTTTATAAAAATTAAAATCTTATCTTAATAAAACGATGTGGGGCTAAAAGAAAGAGCAGAGAACGAGTATCTTTATAGGTGGGAATGTCATTGATTTTGTTTATTGTTCTAGCACTATAATCTCTTCTCTTCAATTAACTATGCAGTTCTGTATTATGTATTAAAATTCAAACACAAGAGGATGCATACATAAACATATTAGAGAGACATCATGATAGTTGATATCATTGCCTTTTACATACATGATCAGTGACAAAGAGTAAATTTTAGCATGCTAGTAGGAAGATATGTCAATTACTTCCTCAGTGTATTTTGTAGCTCTCTTCTAGTGTGATTTCATTCATATATCCTCTATTTTTTTTCTATTTTTAGCGAGATGTTAAGTATGCGATGAAGGGTCACTTAGTTTCATATCAGTTTGATGTGAGACATAACTATTATCTAAAGCAAAGGCTCTTACCTCTTAAGTCAGATTTTTAGGACCTCTCAACTACATCAGTAATTTTGATGATATTTTGAGAAATTGTAGTATGGTGAAAACATAGCATTAGGAAAAAAGTAAATACAATTTATAACATTTTTACTGGCTTTAGAAGTAGATATTGATTAATAAATGGAATATACTAAATGAAAGGAAGTGATTAGTAATAAGAGTTACAGAAGTACTTTGACATGGCTATTGAACTGTTACAAAAGTAATTAGTAATAAGAGTTTCGTCTTCTATACTCACTACGTCAAAATTGATTTTTGGTATCACCAAAAAGACAGCGTTTTAATGAGAAAACACTGTTGTAGGTCTTTTAAAAAATTCGCTAAAAAAAAGCGCTGCTACAGATAGTCTTTAGAAAGCGCTTTTAAAAAGCGCTGCTAAATACCCTACCTTAGAAAGCGCTTTAATGAGAAAACGCTACTGTAGGTCTTTTAAAAATTTCGCTAAAAAAAGCGCTGCTACAGACAGCATTTAGAAAGCGCTTTTAAAAAGCGCTGCTAAAGACCTTAAATTCGTCCCACTTAAGAAAGCGCTTTCTCGTGAAAGCGCTGATAGATCTTGTATGATAGAAAGCGCTTTTAAAAAGCGTTGGCTTAGGTCAAATTATAAAATTAAAATATAAAATTTCCCCACTTAAGAAAGCGCTTTCTCGTGAAAGCGCTGCTAAATCTTGTATGATAGAAAGCGCTTTTAAAAAACGCTGTCTTATGTCAAATTATAAAATTAAAATATAAAATTTTTAGAACCCTATTCATTCATTTCTAATCGTTGTCTTCTTCTTCGCGACCATTTCTTCTCCGATCGATTCTTCTCCGACCATTCCTAATCGTTTCTTCTCCGACGAAAACGAAAAAGTTGTAACATTGTTCTTGCTGACGAAAACGAAGAAGTTGTTGACCGCCGTAGTTCAGGTACGTCATTCTTGCTGTTGTAACATTGTTTTTGTTGTACATTGTTGTTGTTTTCTACATTGTTGTTGTTATTGTTCTTGTTTTCTATATTGTTCTTGTTGTTTTTCTTTTTCTGTTAAGAAGTTTGTTAAGAAGTTGAAGTTAACGTTTTTGTTTAGCTTAATTAGTATAAAACCATTTGAATGAACTGCTATGATGGATGAGCATTTCATTTTTTTAATTTCCTTAGTGGATTTTTATATTTTTCATTTCATTTTTATTTTTTTCTTTATTACAGGTCAATGGCTAGTAATCAAGAAAACTCACAAGATACAAATGCTCCAGATAAGACATCAGAGGGAGAAATTACACGAGGCATCACTATTATGAGAAAAATCATTCTTGATAGAGATAAAGGAGTAAAATATGGTGTACATTGGAATGATGATAACCAACTAATCGATCCTAATGGTGCAAAGTTGACAAGCTACATTGGTACACTTACTCGTATGCACGTTCCAATCACCTTAGATAAATGGACTAATAAAGATTTGGATTCCTACAAAGACAAAATTAGGACTGATATACATGTACCATATAATTTAGCTTTAAAGTATAATGTTTTTGTTATTTTAGTCCCTAACTAAGTAAGGCTTGGGAATTTCTTATATGTATGCTTAATATTTGTTCCCTTAATCAAGATCACATGGTAATGTCTTTAAATTACTTATACTAACACACTATAATGCGTATGTTTTTTCGTAGAGGTCTTTTAACATTGAAGATAACCGAAAAAATTATTGTCTTCAAGTGGCCGGAAAAAGACACAGAGGGTGGAGAACTTTTTTAACAAACAAATTTCTTAAGGATGAGCAAGGAAATCTTGTTAAAGCGGATCGTCCAATGAAGTATAGCAACTTCATTGGACCCGAAGAATGGGATGAATTTGTATCCAAACGAATAGAAAATGAGAAATTCAAGAAAGTGAGTGACACAAATTGCGAGAGAGCATCAACACCCACGTATCCATACAGAAAAGGGCGTTTGAGATATGCACGCTTACAACAAAAAATTGTAAGTATATATAAATGCTATGATATTATTAATTGTCTCAATGTGTTATAATTGATGATCTTATGATTTGTGTCAATGCGTAGTTAGAGGAGACGAAAAGTGACGAAACATCACTTCCGACACATGTTTTATGGAAGGAAGCTCGTGTGGGCAAGGATGGAGTTGTTAGGGAAGATGTTCAACATATTTATGATGAATGTGTAAGTATAACATTGTGTCTTTAAGTAAATCAAAAGTTTATTAGTATATACTTAATTTTTTATCTCCACTAATAATTTTCGATATATATGTAAATAAATTTCAGGAGACTCTATCTCAATCGGTAACCACAGATGAGGACCAAGATAACAGGAGCGTACTTAGTCGTGCACTAAATGTTGCTGAGTATCCAGGTCGGGTGAGGGGTAAAGGACATGGTGTGACTCCATCTTCCTTGTAAAAGCACCCAAGGAAAAGAAATCCTAACAATCAAGAAGTGATGCAAATATTGGAGGAATTAAAGGCGCAAATCCGTGAATTGCAACAGGATAGAGAGAGATGTATGGCGCAAAAGTGCAGTTCAGAGGCGAAAGAAACTAATGACAAAGCTAGTATCAATTGTCAAAATAAATTTTCTGAGGTAATTATATATGTTATTATGAAATTAAACTAGCACATTTATTTTAATTGACATATATACACATTAATAATAACATATTTATTATTGGTTTAGGGCATTTCATCTTGTCAGATATACTTATTGTCACCGACTTATCGCTTAGTTGGCAAGGGAAAAGTGAATAACACTTTGGGAGATTTATTTCACCATAGACCGCTCCCTGATGGACATCTGAAAGTATCAGTTGATGTTGCATTAGATCTGGATGCGTTGCTACCGGTACCTGACATTATTTCATAGACAACATTGCTACTAGATGCAATAGGATCATTTGTTGCATGACCGTCAGACCTCATTTTCATAGATGATGAGGTATGTTGAAAACCATTATGAATTTTTTAATATTCAAGTTTCAATTCTGAACCATTACGTGCATTTTTATTACATGTTAATTTCAGACTCCTACAAAACCCGCATCTAAGAATAAAGAGATTTTGTGGCACAACGAGTCAATTGCATCACAAAAAGAGGTACATTTAAAGTGTTAATTATATGATCCAAATTCAAAAATTGCATGATTTTATAATTACCTAAGTTATATGATTTTTAGGTACCTGCTCAACGATCACAACAAGTGAGCCAGAAATTTAGTAGCGTACCCAACAAGAAAAATGATCTTCCAAGAACCGGGGCAAGAAAACCTTTTGTACCTCGATTCCGGATGTGTCTTGAAACACTTGTGGGAACATCAAATTTGATGAATGGTGATATTCGTCAAATGGATATGGAGGAAGGTATATTTGGTTTTTCTTACTTCGAAACAATTACAAAAGAGGAAATGGAACAAATTTTCCAGCATACAGAATTAGACATCGGTGTTGTACACTCATACATCCGGTAATGCGATCAATCTATTATTTAATTAGTCGAACAATTTATTTACACATTTCAATAAAAATAGTCTAGTGTTTATTATGTTTTTATTTAAAGTTCTTGTATGAAAAATTAATGCGCGGGAATCAATTGTCAAACATATTCAATTTCGTGTCTGCCTCCCGTGGCAACGGAGCGTCAATTGTTCAGGATCCAGATTCAGTAAGAAATCACTTAGTTGAGAGATTCATGGCCAACAATACAAAAAGCTTGTATCTTTTACCGTATAATACGATTCCTGTGGGGTTAGTACTTCATTCTAAGTTTATTCTAATCTTTATATCTTTTGTGTTGAATATTTTCATCTAAACTTTTGTTTTAATTTATAAACATCATTGGTTGTTGGTTGCTATTGATCCTTTCAAAGAAGTGGTGTATTATCTGAATTCGGTAGATGGTGAATGGAAAAATTATCCAAATATGAAGTTAATGATTGATACGTAAGTGAGATTGTTCTAAATATTCGTGTGTATTTGTATATTTAATTATTTTTGTGAGATTATTCTAAATATATGTTTTTATTTTGTTAGATCAATACAAGTATTCCTCTCTCAAAGAGAAGCTCGAGTATCACAGTCTAGATCAAGCAGTATTACATGGATCAAAGTGGAGGTACATTAATTTTCACAATTTTGCTTATAATAGTGATGCTACTTGATAAAACAAGACATTTATACATTCTTATTTGTTTTTCTATGTAGTGTGCTCAACAGCGTAACAATATAGATTGCAGATACTTTGTTTTGAGGTTTATGAAAGAAATCCTTCTTTTGAATCGAATAGAGATTCCAATCACGGTATGGATTTATAACTTAGGATTTATTTTAATACTTATCGGATATTTCATATAATTTATTGCTTTTAACTAAATCATGCATATTATGTTTTGTTATGTAGTACTTTGATGAATGCAAGTGTGCTCATTACACGAAAAATCAATGGGAAGAAATCAAGGAGGAATTGTGTGAATACTTTATTCAGAAAAGAATCATATAAGGTATTGGAAGTTGAAAAGTGTTATGAAATTTTTTAATTGTGTTGGACCCAAGTTCGTTTAATTGACCGTGTTGTTCTGTTCATACCTTATTTGCAGGACCAAGACCGTCCGCTCGTCGGATTTTGGCGATTTCAGGCTGAAACGAATTTGGCACATATCATATATAAGTGGATTCGAATAGAATGTTTTGTTGTACTTGAGTACTATCATCTTTATACGAAATTCTTGGAGTTTGTTGTTTGAAATAGTCATAAATTTGTCCTTATTATAATGCATCCTCCTCCTACTTAGTAGCAAACATGTGAATTGAATTATAATGGTGTTTATATTTTGGTATTTAGTGGTATACAATGGTATTATAATGGTATATAATGTCTTTTTTTGTATGTAACGACTTCTTTGTTGAAACAAAGGGTCGTTGAAATGTTAGGTTTGAAGTACAAGTTTATGGGATTATTCCCAAAAATATGCCTTCTAAAAAAGAAAGGATACGCAACGTTTTTACATAAAAAATGCTTAAATTTACGTGAAGCAACGAAAGCGCTTTTTAGGAAAAAACGTTGCTAAACGCCTACCTTAGAAAGCGCTTTTCTAAAAGCGCTGCCTTAAAAAAATATATTAGACAGCGCTTTTGAAAGCGCTGTCTAAAGGGGATCAACAGAAAGCATTTTTTCAGGAAAAAACGCTGTTAGAGGCCTACCTTAGAAAGCGTTTTTTCAAGGAAAAGCGCTGCTAAAGAATACATATGGCAGCGCTTTTGCATAAAAAAAACGCTGTCTATACCTACGGCAACGCCACCATAAGCAGTGCTTTTAAGCGCTGCTAAAAGACAAAAAAACGCTTTCTTAAGTCTTTTTTAGCGTAGTGACTTTTGAAAAGTTCCTAAATATTGTCTCTTATATGTGATCACTAATTATATACATGATATACTTGTTTAGTCAGATTTAAGTATGCATTTGACTACAAACCATCCAATATCTACTGGTAATTTTGAAAGTTCATCTTACAATTTTTTTTATCTTTGAAGTGTTTTTGGTGAAAACACGTGCAAGTGTTGGTTTTGCTTCAAATTCAAATCCCACAACAATTTTGTGTTAAGTATGAATGGTGTTTATATATCTCAATAATAATATTCTCATTGCCAACATATATACTGAGCTAATGACTATATGATTTGGGCTAGTTAGGATTTGGCCCAATGCGGTTTATTTAATTATTTTAATTAATTAATTTATAAAAAAATATAATTAACACATTAATCCAGGCATAACATAATTAAAATTATTTGTTAATTTATTAGTTAATAATTAATATATTAATTCAATTACTAATGTCAAGTAATTAAAAATAATTTTTTTATTTTAATCATGATGTAAATTTCAGAAACCAGAATAACAGATTTTAAAATGAGAGGTTTAAAGATTAAAAAAATATAAAAGTAGGGTGATTAAAAATGCATTTAAGAAAATGATTTTAAGGAGGTTAGTGTAGTGTAATTTTCGCAAGTGGTTATTTTCATAACACAACAGTCTTCAATGGTGAAGTAATTTCGTCATTTCATTTTTCAACAACCGACACATTCTCCGTAGCTTCTACTCTACTCCGCACATCCATCAAATCCTGACTCGCTCACACTCCCACTCACCTTCTCCAACCGAGTCACCCCAACCGAGTCGTCACCAACTCAGTTACTTATTACATTGTTTCTCTACCTCCTCAACCACAACCGAGTCACTCACTCACTAACCTCCTCGCTCACTCAATTTCCACCGTGGCTCACAAACCGATACGAATGGATTCCTCTTCCGACGAAGATGACGACCACCACACCCTGATCCACCAGTACTCCACAAAACCCCGAACTCCTCCCTCCGCCACCGCCACCGCCACCGCTGCCGCGGCATTCCACGTCGAGGATCTCAACTCACGGTTCCAGCGACTCAATTGCAAGCTCCAGAAGAGGTACATTATCGCCGTTATCTTTCTCCTCATCTTATTTCTCCTCTTCTCAATTCCCAATCTCCGGCAACAATTCTCCGCCGCCACATTCATCTCCGATTCCGTTTCCGATCGAATGAAGGAAGCGGAATTACGCGCCATTTACCTCTTGCGCCAACAACAAC
The DNA here is from genome assembly GCA_948472305.1 of Vicia faba. Lineage (NCBI taxonomy): Eukaryota > Viridiplantae > Streptophyta > Magnoliopsida > Fabales > Fabaceae > Vicia > Vicia faba. Next base: position 333,686,946 of record OX451739.1, on the reverse strand, counting down.
TAACTCTCTCAACCGCTTTCAATCGCACATTCCAAACCAACTCTTCCGATCCGAACCGAAACCCGAACCTATTGGAAGATCTGAAATCTGCACTATTCAAACAAATTTCAATCAACAACGAGATTCAACAGATTCTATTGAATACGCATAAGACAGGAAAAAACGTGGTTGATCCTGAATTCAATTTCGGAAGTTTTGATGTTGGGAATTACGATAGATGTAGAACAGTTGATCAGAATTTATCTCAGAGAAAAACCATTGAATGGAACCCTAAAGAAGGGAGATTTTTGGTTGCTATTTGTGTTTCTGGTCAAATGTCAAACCATTTGATTTGTTTAGAAAAGCACATGTTTTTCGCTGCTCTTCTTAATAGGGTTTTGGTGATTCCGAGTTCGAAAGCTGATTTTCAATATGATAGAGTTGTTGACATTGATCACATAAACAAATGCTTAGGGAAAAAAGTTGTTATTTCCTTTGATGAATTTGCTAACGTTAAGAAGGGTCACTTGCACATTGATAAGTTTCTTTGTTATTTTGCTTTGCCTCAACCTTGTTATTTGGATGATGAAAAGTTGAAGAAGTTGAGTGGTTTGGGTTTGTCTATGAGTAAACCTAAGGCTGTTTGGGAGGATGAGGATACTCGGAAGCCAAAGAAGAAGACTGTTCAAGATATTATGGCTAAGTTTTCTTATGAAGATGATGTTATGGCGATTGGGGATGTGTTTTATGCTGATGTGGAGCATGAATGGGTTATGCAACCGGGTGGACCGATTGCTCACAAATGCAAGACGCTGATTGAACCTAGTCGGCTTATTATTCTTACTGCTCAGCGTTTTATTCAGACATTCTTGGGAAGGAACTTTGTTGCGTTGCATTTTCGGAGGCACGGTTTTTTGAAATTCTGGTGTGAACTTTATTCCTTTTCTCTTTTAATCTTTCATAAGATTATGGCCTGTATAATTGATATCCTGAATTTTATGTGTTAGAGCAAACTCTTACCTGCTTCTGCATTTATTTTGGAAAATGAATTGAATTCAAATTCCATGTAATCAGAGATTCCTTGCATTTATGTAGCCAGCAGCTCATAGTTGTTGGATTGAGATCAACTCTGATTTTAAGCTTAATGAATTAACTATAAAAGCAAACTTGAAATTGAAGTGGTCCACTCTTGATCCAACACTTTTGAGCTGCTGACTGCTTGAACTGTCAAATTTCTAACTGCAGGGATCCAAATTGAATGAATTCCTAACTGATATCTTATTACCTTACTTCTCCATTTTCATGTTTACAGTAATGCTAAAAAACCAGGTTGCTTTTACCCCATTCCTCAAGCAGCAAATTGCCTCGCAAGGGTGGTTGAGAGGGCCGATGCACCCATCATATATCTTTCTACTGATGCAGCTGCAAGTGAAACTGACCTACTTCAGTCACTGGTTGTGCTGAATGGCAAGCCTGTTCCACTTGTAATTCGGCCAGCTCGGAATATAGCAGAAAAATGGGATGCTTTGTTATACAGACATCACATTGAAGGAGATCCACAAGTAAGATGACAGCACTTTCTCAATTTTTTTTTTCATGTGGTTTATACTTAAATAGTGTAACCGACCTAAATTCACCATTGATATCTGATCAATTAAGATTACAATTTACAGATGAAAATTGGTAACTTGGTACTTTAAAGATAAAGCTTTTACCATATCTTAGAGTGGAGTCGGATTCATTGTAATGTGTAATCTCTCACCATTAAAATTTGTCTAAACTAATTTGATATATGTTGCTCTCGTTTTGAATGGTGGGAGAGAGAGATTACACATTACTCTCTCATGTGTAAATCAAATATGAGAGGATCCATTCCCGTGTCTATTCTAGGTAGTCTTATCTTGTATTTACAAAAGACTAATTTCTTGACTCAAGCTCCTGACGTTGTGCTTAGGCCCTTCTGTTACAATTTACAAAATATGTAAAAATAAATAAAACTGTCAAGAAAACTACTACACATATCCATTGATCATGCGTTTTCGATTGCATTTACTGTTGCAAGTTCTGGAAAGATTTGTGCCCCCATAATATATTGTTTGAAGTTTGAAGTGTAGTAAATGAAATCTTATCATTCTCGTCCTGTCATGGTGCTAAAAACATTTTACTTTCAGGAAAATGAAACTTTTAAGAACTGTAGGTCCTTAGGTATTCAACTCTGTTGCTTTTAGTTGTCTGAATTGTCTTGCAGTGTGAGATTGGCTTCAGTCTGGGAATAGGTTTAAGAATACTGCCAAATTTGAGTTGATTTGGCGTAGACACCAAAAAAATTTGCAGGCTGTAATGAACTAAAAACAGTTACGCACTTTTGTATGAACACATAATTGTCCTACTGTAATGAAAGAATAATTTTTTTTCCTGTCTCTCTTGCTTTTGCTCTTCTCATGTATTCATATATGATTGTTCTATTTTTAAAAAACAATGCTTAATTGTACGTGAGCAATTTAGCATAAAAAATGCACAAAAGTTAAGTGGCCAAATTGTAAATCACATCTACACATATATATCTTATTCTCTCTCCACAGTTTCACCCATATGTGATTTCTGTCAAACCACTAGTTGCTATTTTGTGCTAAACTATATGTGGGAAATATCAAAACCGCTCTCTTTCAATTTATTTTGGCTATGTTCATTATGAATACTTTCACATTGAAGGTGGAAGCTATGTTGGACAAGACTATTTGTGCCATGTCTAGCGTGTTCATCGGAGCACCTGGTTCTACTTTCACTGAAGACATCTTGCGGCTGAGAAAGGACTGGGGATCAGCATCACAGTGTGATGAGTACCTTTGCCAAGGTGAAGAGCCAAACTTTGTTGCGGAAAATGAATGAAGATTGAAGATAATGACAATTTCCTTGGTCTGTGGCTCAGGACTCAACACACTGTTCTACCATAGGTTTGAGTGTATTTGCTCATTTGAGCAGTCATGTATGATAATAGAATTTGCTCATTTGAGCAGTCATGTATGATAATAGAATTAGCAATTTTATTGATGAGTTTGCTTGTTATACATAATTCTTTTCTAACAGTGATTGTAATTTGTAAAATATATATACACACATTGATCCTGAATTCTTTTCACCTTACAGTATTGGCATTTCAACACCCCATTCTCATTTGAAATGGAACCTACCCATATAGCTTTCAACTGGTTTCTCAAAGATGGTGGTTGTGTAGGTGAATGTGGAGGTTTAAAGCATTCACATATGGTGTTGGAAAACAGAGGTTCAATCAGCAATTATAGTATTGTTGTGGTTAAAATGAGGATGATGATCATGACTTAGTTTCTCCAATAATAGTGACATAAGAATAAAAAATAATATATTCTACATATTTTTGTAAGATCAATTTTAATAAAAAATAGTGTTTATAGAAACTTTAACCAAAGAAAATATAAAAAGGCCAAATAAAAAATATTTATAAAGATTAAAGTCAAATAAAAATTCATCGAGACTAAAATTAAAAAGTGATATATTTACATAAACTAAAATAATTACATATTTAAATATAGGGTTAAATTTTTGTTCTTATAAATATTTCAATTTTATTTTTGGTCCTTACAAAAAAATGACATGTTTTTAATCCTATAAAAAATTTATGCATGCAGTGTTAATCATGTTATTTTTTTAAATTTTGAAAATTATTTAATTTTTAAGTTTTTGAATAATTTTTTTCATACGTTTACAATACTATACTAAATTTTTTTAATCAAATTTTATAATTTTTTAAAATAAGAAGAATTAAATATAAATTTTTAAAAATTTAAAAGATAATGATAAAAGTAATGAGAATCTCAACTTAGAAATCAAATTTCGAGTTCTTATTTTTCGAATAATTTTTTAAAATGTATTAAATATATTTACAAAATAATCATTCAAAAATACACATTAATTTAACAACAGAGATTAAAATTACGTGCATGATAATTTTGTAAGGATTTAAAATCTATTTTTTATAAAGATCAAAAATAAAATTTAATAATTTTATAGGAACTAAAAACATATTTAAACGTTAATAATATATATATTTTCATGATTATTTAATATTTAAACATTAATAATATATATTTTCATGAATACAGAGAATCACAACCACACTTAAACCATTATAAAGTTTTACGTAATTTCGAAAAAAATAAATTTTTGATAGGAGACATTACACTAGACCAAACTAAAAATATGCTAATAAAATAAATAAAGAAAAAGTAAGCTTAATGATAAACTTTAATTGTATTAACTATTAAATTTTATAAATTTTTATTTTTTATTATAAATCCAATTTTAAAATTAAAATAATCACGATAACATTAACCGAATCTTATTCTATTAAATGGAGTCGGTTACATAGATTAATTTTTGTCATTATATTTTATGATGTATCATATTTTTATCCAAATTATTAATCTTGAGATATTTCTTAACAATTTTTCTTATAGTTTTTTTAAAGTTTTTATCTTCTTCGATTTGTTTGTTTTCTCTCTATCTAGTATATTTTTCTTACTATATAATTTACAGATTTTATCTCTACATGCTCAAACCACCTAAATCTATTAATGTCCACTATCATCTCTACTATAGGTGTTATTCTGACACTCTATAATAATTTCATTTTTAATTTTATCCTCTCGAACTTTACCACACACCCTTGCAATATTCTCATCTCTGCTACACTTACTTTATTTTCTGTTGATTCTTAACCACCCAATATTCTATCCTGCACAAAATAACAAATCTTATCGCAGTCGTGTAAAACTTTTCCTTTAGCTTGAGTGATATTTTTGCATCACATAAAATACTTAATGTATTTCTCCATTTCAACCATCCAACTTTAATTCGATGGTATACATCCCCTTTTATTTTCACATCATTCTGTATTACGGACCAAAAATATTTAAACTGTACAACTTGAGGGATAATATGATCTCCAACATCCACCTCTAGGTTAGGAACACTTCTTCTTTTAAAGAATTTATATTCCATATACTCCGTCTTACCTCTGCTTAGACGAAAACCATGTGTTTCTAAAGCTTGTCTCCAAGTTTCTAACATTTCAATTAAATCTGCCTTTTACTCTAAGAAGGACTACATCATCTGCAAAAAATATGTATCTTGGTTCTAATTTTTGGATGTGTTACGTGAGTAGACCCAAAAGTAAGGTAAAAAGACAAGGGCTTAGAGTTGACCCTTGATGCAAACCAATTGTAATGGGAAATCGTATGTCTTTTCACCTTGTGTCTGAACACCAATCGATACCCCTTCATACATATCTTGGATATCTAGAATATATGCAATCCTAATCCTTTTCTTCTCTAGCTCTTTCCATAAAATCTCTCTAGGCACTCTATCACATGTCTTCTCCAAGTCAATAAAAATTAAGTGTGAGTCTTGTTGGTCAATCCAATACTGTTTCATCACATGGCGTAATAGATAAATCGCTTTCATGGTCGACCTTTCTGACATAAAATCAAATTGATTCTCAGTGACTTGAGTCTCTTTTCTTAATCTTCGTTCAACCACTCTTACCCATAATTTCATAGTATGAATCATACAATTAATCCCCTTATAATTTGCACAATTTTGTATCTCGCGTTGTTATTATATATTGAAACTAAAGTTCTTCTTCTCCATTCACGTGACATGCGTTGTGACCTCGTAATTTTATTAAAGAGTTCGGTGAGACACTCAATGCCTTTACCTCAAAAAAATTTCCACACTTCAATAGGTATGTTGTCTGGCCCAACCGCCTTACTACTACCCATTCTTTTCAACATTTCTTTTATCTCCTGTTTTTGAATCCGACTATAGTAATAATTATTCTGATCCTCTTCTCTAATATTGAGTCCGCTAGTGTCCGGTGAGATATCTTATCATTCATTAAATAAGTTGTAGAAATACGTCTTCACTTATCCTTTATATCTTTTTTCTTGAACTAAGACTTTTCCTTCTTCATCCTTAACACATTTCACTTGATCCAAATCTCTAGTCTTTCATTATCTTCCCTTAGCAAGTGTGTGTGTATATATATATATATATATATATATATATATATATATATATATATATATATATATATATATATATATATATATATATATTCTCTCGTTGGTTCCTAGAGATTGGTATAATCCGTCAAAATCTTGAGTTCTTGCTTCCCTCACCACCTTTTTGGTCTCATTATTGACTTTCTTGTCTTAATTCACCCAATATCTTTTTGCCACTTTTCTAATCTCGTGCCTCACTCAATAATGATTAAAAACTTTGTCAATAATTTACATAGATCAACTTCTGCCATAATGTTCTATCTAAGACTTTGATATTGTACTTGAGTCATACAGTTAGGGGGTGGCAAAACGGGTCCGACACATTAGGCATGTTCGTTTTTGCCGCACTTTAGGGTGGGGTGACCCAAGGGTTTAAATCTGCATCCTCTAATGTGATTGTCCTTCTTTTTTTTTGCGGCTACATGAATTTTTGTATTTTTAGACCTAAAAGAAGCTGTATTTGCTGGCCCGCCCCGCCTCACCCTCACTTTTAGTGCGAAACTTGTCATGATTGTAAACTCGCATTCTTAAGTATGGTTGGCCCGTTCTATATCATATTTTCCAAGTTGTTGTGTAGCGGGCCTAAACGAAACTGACAACCTCGTTTGTCTCCCCTACATATAACGCATTGCTTACCGACAACGATCTAACATTCATGTTATTTTGTAATTGATCCATATTATAAAGATTCAATAAAAAATTATGTTGATTATCAAACTCTAACACGATGCTTTTTTTATCCGAATTTAGAAGTGATTATGCAAAATAAAGCTAAAGAATTATTTTTTTTTTCAAAATGATTAATATATTTTTCATTAACTACTAGTAGATATGTTTATAACACTTTAGATTCTAGAACTAAAAAAACGGAAAATAGAAGAAACATTAGCAATTGAGAGAGCAAAGGCTTTTTAAGTAGACGAGTGTGTCATTCGCTGACCACAACCGCAAAGCTCGCGCCGCTTTTCACATTCGTTTCCTTTCAATTTCAACTTCTTTTTCTTCCTCACACTTTTCACTTCTTCCCTAAGATTTAGGGTTTATCACCATGAGAGCCAAATTGATTGTCTTCCCCATTCGCGCCAGAAACTGGTGCTTCTCCAGATCCATTGATCGTTCTCTCCCTCCTCCTTCTTCATCCGCTTCCTCTCAATCACCTTCCTCTTTCAAAGAATTGTGGAAGAATGTTAACGCAGCTGATAAATCCTTCAATGCCAAAGCTGAACTCTGTACCGATTACTTCGCTGATAAGGTCTCGTTCTTTCCATTTCTTTATCCATTTCTCTAACGTGTATCTCGTTTTCTTGACATTGTTGCGTGATATTGTTACAGATGAACAATGGCTGGGTTACTCTGGAAAAAGCACCTGATGGATCTTTGAAAAAGAAGATTCACGGGTGAGTATTCCTTTTTTTGCTTAATTTTCATGTTTTTTTTTTGTGGAATTACTGTTATTGATGTTGAAATGTGATTGAGTTTTTGTAGGTTGGGGTTGTGGCTTTTGTCGAGGGTTAAGCCGTCGGAGATTTTCTTGAAGACGATATCGAAGGAAGTTACTGGCGTCGAAATCGTTTACCCGTCCAGGTTGGTGTTTAATCATAATGTGTTATTCTGTTTGAGTTTTTTTCGTTTTGCTGTTAATAATTTTCCTCTCTCGTTAGGGTTTATAATGTCTTTATTTGTGGTTGATCAGTTCGAGTGATCGCAGTTTTACTCATTCAGTCAATCAGTTTTATCATGTTTTTCTGCTGTTGTTCAATTCTTTGATGTTGAACATGAACTGGAACTGTATGTATTTTCGTATTGCTGTAAATAATTTTCTTCTCCCATTAGGGTTTTTAGTGTCTTTATTTGTGGTTGATCAATCCGAGTGATCATACTTTTACTCGTTCAGTCATTGGGTTTTATCATGTTATTCTGTTCTTGTTCAATTCTTTGATGTTTAACATGAACTGGAACTGTATGTATTTTGAAATGAGAGATACATGATTGTGTCTGGTTTTCAATCTTTGAGGCTCTACTTGATTGTTTTTCCTTGGTTAAAATTCCATTTTAAATGTGGAAGCTATTTTCTTTTTCTGAGAATCAGCTTTATTTTTATGTACTTGTACATTTTGTTGAAATTGTAAAGTCAATGGGATAATTTCAATTCGAATGACACATATTGGAACATAATGCGGATGCAAAACTAAATTCGAATGGTAATTGTGTTTTTTTTTCCAGTGTGAATGCTCAACTTGTTCGTCGTAGACTAAGGCATATTGCTATGAGGTAATACTTCTCTTTTCCTCACATTGACGGCGTTGAAACCAATTTGTTTGGGCTAAGCTGAAATGTATTACTGCAGCTTGTGATATAAACTTAAATGCTAGTAAATGCTAATATTTCTTATGATATGAGCTATTATCTGTTCACAGGGGCACAATTGTACACAGGAAATTCTTTTATGGTTCTGTTTCATTGATTCCATTGTCCTCTGCACTTAGTGTAAGTATGTGTTCTGTGAATGTTAATTACTCATACATATTATGGCTTTTTCCGAAGATTATCAGGATTGTGTTTTTGCTCTTTAGTCTAATGCTTATTCATTCTTTGCTTCAGTAGATATTAATGCCTATTAATTTTACATTACAGATTTTACCTTTGCCTAATGTCGCATTCTTCTGGGTTTTATACCGATCGTACTCGCATTGGAGAGCCCTTCAGGTTTGTGCCATAGATAAGTTTACCTGGCACTTGCTCTTCATTATTTTCCCTCTCTCACTTGTGCTAGTCTGTTTTTGTGATCTCAACCATAGACTTTCCTTTTGCCTGTCTCAACTTTCTAATCTGTTGAAGAATGCAGGTTATTCCTTGAAATAAAGATGGATTCTTGCTATATATTGAAGCTTAGTGTTCTCTTAATCTTCACAAGATGTTTATTTGTAAATCCAGATAACTTACTTATATATGCCTTTAAATTTAGGGTGGTGGTACTGAAAATCAAAGAATTAAAACTGCTAAACAAACATAGTTAAAATTTGTCGAAATTAAATTATACTGTTCTTGGATTGTGTTATCAATTTGTTATGGAGAAAAGTTTGTTTGATGTTGGCCTTACATTAGGATGATGTCATTTTTTATATTAGGTTTTTCATATATTGTTTGGAGTCTTTTATCTTGAAATTGCATAAGAATCTGCTTGGTTTTAACTTCAATTCTCAGGGAAGTGAGAAACTGTTTCAACTAGTCTCAAATAGCTCCAAGTCTTCAATTACTTTCACTGATAAGAAGGGAACCAAGCATAATGTCTCCAAAAGTGAAAGCCTTAGCTCAGATGAACCACATTGCGTAAGTGTACATATTCTTCTCTATTATTAATTGAAATACAGTGAAAAAAGTGAATTCAAAGCTGTATTAATTTTTCTTTTACAAATATGCATTGATTATATTTTGGATTAGTGAATTTATAGTGCTCCACCTTCATTACTCAATTTGAATCATTTCATGCATAAGTTAAAAACATGTTTTTAAAGCATCTGGCCTATTCACTCATTGTTAATTTACAGATTTTTTTAATTTGCTGCAGACCAATTTAAAATTATGTAATTTGCAACATGTCACCATACTTGTTATTTGGGTGCATTAGGTGTGCAATCATCTCATCACCTTGTTCTTCTCAAAGCTTATAGGTGTTGGGCAATTTGGTCCTTGAAATCCCTTGATAACATCAGTCCCTTAAGAGTTTAGAATCTGAAAGGACTAATGTGATAAGATATTTTCAGTTTTAGAAATCATTTTGGAATTTGGTTAATTTTAAGGATCAAACTAGCAAGACAATACTAGTGATTGATTTGCTCTTTTTTGAAAGGGTGATCAAAAACCCTCTATGTCATCATCATCACCATCAAGTCTTAGAATGGGGATGCCAATTGAGCTACAAGTTTTTAACCATGTAAATGCATTTTCACACGCATGCACAAAGCTACAAATCCCCATATCTTATTATTTTGGTGAACAGACTATCTACAAGTTTATTGTCGAACTTGATTCTTGCTCATCCGGTGGGGTGATACACAACTGATAAGTAAGAATCAGATCTACAATTTTCTCTCCTTTATCTAACAATCCAATTCTCGATGAATATGATATTATCATTTCTCTTTTTCCCAAGAGTAACCAAAGTAGTTAGAATAATGCTATTTTATGTGCTGGAATTCATTCTCTACTTGCTAATATATTTTATTTTTATTTTTAAATGATGTATCAATTAGATATTGAGTCCATCTGAAGAGCTTGAGAAGCTTGTTCGTCAAGAAGATGGAAATGATGGCCTTAGTAGAGACACCATTGCAGAAATTTGCAAGCTATACGATTTGAACACCAAAGATGTGATTAAATATGAAAAGTCTATTTTTTGATTACTAGTTTTGTTACAAGTTTTTGCATAGACATTTTTTTACTCAATTCTAGGGAGACACCAACTTACTCAAATGTATCAATGAATTTCTTAGTCAATAATGAATCTGTGATAGTGAAAGTCGAACAGTATGAATTTGTACAAAAAATTCTTTTAATGTGATTGGTTTCTGGATAGTTGAGGTTTTATTAGTATCTTAATAGTGATATTTCTGGATAGTTGAGGTTTTTGCAATGCTGATTGTTAAATTAGACACATTTACAGGCTATTTGTATAATGCTATTTTGTTTTGCCTATAAATAATATGCTACATTGTTATATTTTAACCTATAATTTTTTTAAACCAAAAATAAGCTGTTTCTAAAGATTTATCAACTTAGCTTTCAATATAGGATATGTATCTGTGTGATCCCATTATAAGTTTTATAAATTTAGCTTTCAATATAAGATATGTATATATGTGATCCCATTATTTTTGGGTGGAACATAAGATCCCACTATATTAAGGTTTAGTGATAAGTTGAAGTTTAAAGAATTAGTCTAGTTGAAGTTTAGAGTCTAGGTAGGGACAAATATAATATGTCCCAACATGACCTTAATATGATCTTTATGTCTTGAAAGGTCGTTCTTTTATCCGAGAAGAGGGTATTTATAATAAACATTAACCACATAATAATAGATCAAATGATTGACAAATTAAATTATTAACAACCCCGTTCAAGTTCCGAAGAAGTATGGACCAACAAAAGAGAACAACTCAATCCCTTTAAGTCTGAACCAAATAGATATGAGACCTCCATTGTTACCATAACATGAGCAAAACTCTAGCCATTGAAAGAATTATTCCAAAAAAAATGAACTAAGGAGATAGAGACTTTAAGCTTAGTCTCTTCAAATTTTCATGAAACCATGAGAGTTTGAAGAAATAAAGTCACGCACTCTATTATTCTTCACCCCATCCCAACTTAGTAACATTAATTTAATGTACCTCTCGATCATTAGACACCGGAATTAACATGTCACTCACTTATGCATTTACTTATACATGTCATCTCCCATCATTTATGTTTTTACTATTATACCTTTGAGAATAATCACTAAATTTAAAATTAAAAAAACATAATTTTTATCAGAATTTTGGAAATATCGGAAATTTTAAGAAAATTCTGATTTTTTGAAATTTCCGGAAGAAAAAATCAGAATTTTTGGAAAAGTACCAGATTTTCTAAAAAATACAAAAATCCAGTACTACACTTTTCATGAGAAAAAACCTGGAAATTTTGTAGAAAAATTGAAAATTTCAAAAAACTTCTGGAAATTTCAGTCCTGGACACCTTTCAAATTTGTTCAGAAGCATTTTTAAAATAAATCAAATTAGGAGATGGTATGTTTAATTTTAGAAGTGTCATGTTAATTTCTGTATTTATAAACTCTTCAGCGACCTTATTGATCTTATTGGTGTCAGTACACAGCAATAATATGAAAGAAACGGGTCACTATAGAGCTTAACGTAATTGACAAAAATGGGTAACAAACATTTTTAACTATTTATAACTACGTTTTTCTTTTATTAGTCATTACAGTAAATCTGACTTCCTTATGGATTTCTTTTATATATTTTGTCTTACTATTTAAGTGGTCACCAATACGGAAGAAAAAAAATACAATGCACTCTATTTGGATCGTGTGTTGATGAGCTTAACGCCTTCATTGGTTAATGAGATATATATAAAATGTAGTGGTCTTGAATCAATTTGGAAAAGTTAAGACATTTCAAGGTTAGTTAAAAAAATACAATCACTTGTTATATTTGACATGTATATACAATTAATCGGTAGCTTATTTTGATGGGAAATTCAACAACAATTAACCGTAACAACTCTAATAGAGCAATACTCAACGGATATAATTTCCCCAACTTGTTGAATCTGTGAGGAGCAACAACAAATAATGCAGCAACTAAAAATCAACAACACAAAGAGACACCAAGATTTTTAACGTGGAAAAAACCTTCTCAAAGTGAGAAGTAAAACAACCACGGGCACAAGCCAGTAAACAAGCTCCACTATGATTAATGTATGGGTACAAGAGAGTCTCAAATGTAGCACAAATCGTGTTCAACAATCAGCCAAAACAACAAGGCAACAAAACATGAAATAGAGAACAAAGAAGAACCAGAAAACTCCAAAGGACTGCTATTGTGCGTGGCCAATATCTTCCACCTTAGACCTCTGATCACCGATCACACCATTCATATTGAAAAACCGGATGTCAGGAACCTGCAGTTCAAATTTCGGCCAAATCAGACGGTGAACGAAGGAGATATCGCGATTCTAGTGCAGCTGCTATGTGTATGTGCGAAAATCTGTTTCTCTTCTCTTCTCTCACTTTTCTCTTGCCTCTCTTGCCTAAATCAGACCTCTCTCCCTTACCCTAATTGACCCCTCTCCACTTAGATAAGTGAGACACATGGGCTTGCACATATTGGGCCTTTCTCCACATAGGATGGGAACCCAAAACCCAATATATCTCCCCTTCACAACTATGTGGAGGTGACCTCCAAACCGGCGATCTCATAACAAGTTTCAAACTTACTTCTCGGTAATGCCTTGGTCATCATATCAGCATCATTATCATCTGTATGAACCTTGGCCAATTCCAACAACCCAGCATCCAAAGCATCACGTATCCAATGATACCTAACATCAATGTGCTTGGACCTAGAATGAAAAGTTGAATTCTTATCAAGATGAATTGCACCTTGACTATCACAAAATAGCAAGTATTTGTCCTGCACAAAACCAAGCTCCTGCAAGAATTTCTTCAACCAAATCAACTCCTTGCATGCTTCTGTAATGGCAATAAACTCTGCCTCAGTAGTGGACAATGCAACACATCTTTGCAATCTGGATTGCCATGCCACAGCTCCCCCTGCAAACTTAATCAAGTAGCCGGAAGTAGACTTTCTGGAATCAATGTCTCCAGCCATATCAGAATCAGTATAGCCCACAAGAGTAGGTATATCACCTCCAAAACAAAGCCTCAAACTGGTAGTACCATGAAGATACCTCAAAATCCATTTCACAGCATTCCAATGCTCTCTACCTGGATTAGACAGAAATCTACTAACTGTACCAACAACATGTGCAATATCAGGTCTTGTACACACCATTGCATACATCAAACTCCCCACAGCAGATGCATAAGGAACCCGTTACATATCTAATTTTTCAACTTCATTGGAAGGAATCTGATTAACACTCAATTTGAAATGAGAAGCAAGAGAAGTACTTACAACCTTAGCATTTTCCATCTGGAACCTCTGAAGCACCCTTTTAACATAGTGTTCTTGTGACAACCAAAGTTTCTTCTTGTTCCTGTCATGCATGATTCTTATACCAAGAATCTGATTAGCAGCTCCCATGTCTTTCATGGCAAATGACTCGCCCAATTGCTTCTTCAACCTGTCAATCATGGAAATATTTTTCCCAACAATAAGCATGTCATCAACATACAATAACAGGATAATGAAATTATCATCAGCAAACTTTTTAACAAAGACACAGTGATTAGAAGTAGTCTTCTTGTAGCCTTGATCACACATAACAGACTCAAACTTCTTGTACCACTGACGCGGGGCTTGCTTCAAGCCATATAGGCTCTTTCTCAATCTGCACACATAGTCTTCCTTGCCTTTAACAAGAAAACCATCAGGTTACTTCATGTAAATCTCTTCCTCCAAATCACCATGAAGGAAAGCAGTTTTTACATCCATTTGCTCTACCTCTAGATCAAGAGTAGCAGCCAAACCCAACACGATTCTTATGGATGACATCTTCACCACAGGAGAAAAAATCTCATTGAAATCAACACCCTTTCTTTGTCTGAAACCTTTCACCACCAATCTGGCTTTATATCTTGGAGATGTAGAATTGCTTTCTTGCTTTATCCTGTAAATCCACCTATTTTCCAAATCCTTCTTGCCCTTAGGCAATTTCACCAAATCAAAAGTGTGATTATCATGAAAAGACTTCATTTCATCTTACATAGCATCCAACCACTTCTTCTTTTCATCACTCTCCATGGCCTCATTAAAACACTCAGGTTCTCCTTCATCTGTCAAGGTAACATAGTCATCAGAAGGATACCTAGTAAATGGTTTCCTCTGTCTATTAGACCTCCAAAGTTGAACTTGAGGTGGTTCAGGAGCATCACCAAGATCTTCATCTTGTGACATCTCATGTTCCTCTTCAGCATCATCAACAGGAATATCTACATCATCTCCAAGCTGCTGGTCACCAACATCATCATGTTGCTCATCATTCTGAACATTATTTTCAGCAGTATCCAGATCATGTACAGGCCTCCGAACTGGATCAACATCAGACAAACTATTATCAATCTCTGGTGTAGTCTTCTCCATCTTATCAATCTCTTCAATAGTTTGGTCTTCCATAAACTTCACATCACAGCTTCTAACAGCTTTCTTCCCAACTGGATCATATAGCTTGTAGCCAAATTCATTCTGACCATACCCGATAAAAATAAACTGCCTTGTCTTTGCATCCAACTTGGATCTCTCATCCTTTGGAACATGAACATATGCTTTGCAACCGAAGACACGCAAATGATCATATTTGACATTCTTGCCAAACCAAATTCTGTCTGGCACCTCTGCATTCAAAGCAACCGCAGGACTCAGATTAATAACATGCACTGCCGTGTACAATGCTTCACCCCAGAAATGTTTAGGCAACTTTGCTTCAGAAAGCATACACCTAACTCTTTCAATCAAAGTCCTATTCATCCTCTCCGCTAAACCATTCAGCTGAGGAGTTTTAGGAGGAGTCTTTTCATGTCTGATACCGTGCTGCTTGCAATAAACATCAAATGGTCCACAATACTCACCACCATTGTCAGTACGAATGCATTTCAGCTTCTTGCCTGACTGTCTCTCCACCATAACATGGAACTCTTTGAATTTCTCCAGAACTTGGTCTTTTGTCTTCAAAGCATAGACCCAAAGCTTCCTGGAACAATCATCAATAAAGGTAACAAAATAAAGTGCACCACTAAATGACTTTACCTTCAACGGGCCACAAACATCAGAATGCACCAATTCAAGCAACTCTGACTTCCTTAAGGGAGGATGCTTCTTGAAGGATACTCTAGTCTGCTTACCAGCCATGCAATGAGAACATTTCTCCAACTCTGCACTCTTCAATCCCGGAAGCACATCCTTTTTAGCTAAACAATTCAGCCCCTTTTCACTTATATGACTAAGCCTGCGGTGCCACAAAGAAGCCTCAATATCCATGACATTCACACTGTCTTTAGCAACCAATGCTTTAGTCCAATACAGTTTATTATCTTTCTCCCCTCTAGCCACAACCAAGTTACCTCTGGTGAGTTTCCATTTTCCAGAACCAAAGTGATTATCATAACCACCTTCATCAAGCATATGCACAGAAATCAAATTGAAGCGAACATCTGGAGCATGTTTGACTCCTCTCAGCAACAACTGCACTCCCATGTTGGTCTGCAAACAAATATCACCAATACCAACTACCTTGGACACACCATCATTACCCATCTTCAACACTCCAAAGTCACCAGCAGTGTAAGATGTGAAGAACTCCTTCCTTGGTGTAACATGTAGTGTAGCAGCACTATCAACAACCCACATGCTCTCATTTGATACAAGATTGACTGAATCATGGTCACAGAGAATAATCAGATCATCACAAGTAGCAGTAGTAACACGGTCATCATCATCATGATTCTTATCTCTCTGCTTACTATTATTGTTTTTGTTCTCCCTTTTCCATATGAAACAGTTTTTCTGTATGTGTCCCATTTTGTGACAATGATTGCACTCAACATTCTTGTATCTGGACTTGGACTTACTTATGTTGTTGTCTCTACTCGCACTCCTGCCATTCTGCCGGTTCCCTTTCGGTTCCTTTTTCTGACTCCTGCCTCTGTTCTCAGTGACAAGTACCTCAGAATGAGATGAAGTACCCTGTGCCTTCCTTCTCATCTCCTCATTCAGAACACTTCCCTTTACACTTTGCAAAGAGATAACACCATCAGAAGCTGAGTTTGTAATTGAAACCCGAAAAGTTTCCCAAGAATCTGGTAGAGTATTCAGTAGCCATAGTCCCAAAATTTCATCATCAAATTTGATACCCATACCTGACAATTGATCTAGGAGCCCTTGAAAATCATTCAAGTGACCAGAAATAGAAGTTCCCTCCTTGTACCTCAAATTCATCAAGGAATTCAACAAATATAACTTATTATTCCCTGATTTAGAAGCATACAAAGATTCAATCTTCTTCCACAAGGATTTAGCATGTTCCTCATTAGCAATGTGATTATAAACATTGTCTTCTACAAATTGCCGAATAAAACCACAAACCTGCTGATGTTCAAAATTCCACTCTTCATCAGTTTTAGATTCCGGCTTCTCACTAGCAAACACAGGAAGATGCATATTTTTCACAAATAACAGATCCTTCATTTTTCCCTTCCACAAATGATAATTAGTTTCATTCAAAGAAATCATTCTATTTGTATTTGCCTCCATCATTCAAACAAGTCAAACAGCCCCTTAACCAAAGAGCTCTGATGTAACTCTGGTGGGAATTTCAACAACAATTAACAGTAACAACTCTAATAGAGCAATACTCAGCGGACAATACTCAGCGGATATAATTTCCCCAACTTGTTGAATCTATGAGGAGCAACAACAAATAATGCAGCAACTAAAAATCAACAACACAAAGAGACACCAAGATTTTTAACGTGGAAAAAACCTTCTCAAAGTGAGAAGTAAAACAACCACGGGCACAAGCCAGTAAACAAGCTCCACTATGATCAATGTATGGGTACAAGAGAGTCTCAAATGTAGCACAAATCATGCTCAACAATCAGCCAAAACAACAAGGCAACAAAACATAAAATAGAGAACAAAGAAGAACCAGAAAACTCCAAAGGGCTGCTACTATGCGTGGCCAATATCTCCCACCTCAGACCTCTGATCGCTGATCACACCGTTCAGATTGAAGAACCGGATGTCAGGAACCTGCAGTTCAAATTTCGGCCAAATCAGACGGTGAACGAAGGAGATATCGCGATTCTAGTGCAGCTGCTATGTGTATGTGCGAAAATTTGTTTCTCTTCTCTTCTCTAACTTTTCTCTTGCCTCTTTTGCCTAAATTAGACCTCTCTCCCTTACCCTAATTGACCTCTCTCCACTTAGATAAGTGAGACACATGGGCTTGCACATATTGGGCCTTTCTCCATATAGGATGGGAGCCCAAAACCCAACATATTTTTCATCTATGATGTTGAAATTATTGACATGGTATTTGTTGACAAAATGCATATGCAAAATTGCATGGACTCATAGAAAACACTTTTGTCCAATCGGTTAGCTTAGCAAAAAATTTAAACCCAAGTTAGTAGGACAACACCTAAATTATGCACAATGATTATATATATTTTTCTTCCTTTTTAAATTTAGAATTAAGGGCGGGAATAGGTTAGATTGACATATAGGGGTTTATGGTCTAATTTATTTGAGGTCAGGTCGGGTCCGATTTATTTATTAAAAAGGTCAGATTTATATATATTTTTTAAATTTATTTAATTAAATAAGTCAGACTTAAGTTATTAAAAAAATATATGGAGTCTTATAAGTCGGCTTATATATATAGAAAAATTTTACAGCCTCATATTTATAATGGAAAGTATTTAAATATTAGAGTGTTGAATATGAGAGTGATGAATGATACTGTATTTAAAGTCTATAATAAATGAGATAAGTAGAGTATTGATACCATTTATAAGTGTTAATATAGTGAGAATATAATATGAAAATGTATAAAATAATTTCTTTCCATTATAATAGTGAGAAGAGTGAGAATATAGTGAGAATATAATATGAAAGTGTATAAAATAATTTATTAATAAGTGTTAATATAGTGAGAATATAATATGAAAATATATAAAACAATTTCTTTTCATTATAATAGTGAGAAGAGTGAGAATATAGTGAGAATATAATATGAAAGTGTATAAAATAATTTCTTTCCATTATAATAGTGATAATATAATATGAAAGTGTATAAAATAATGATATAAGAATATTTAACTACTAGAGTGTTGAATATGAGAGTGGTGGATGACATTGTATTTAAAGTCTATAATAAATGATGTAAGTAGATAAGTCATGTAGTATAATATTTAAATATATAGTAAGTAGATATAATAATACACAACAATAATAATAAATGGTATAAGTGTAATGAGTGTAATAATGAATGTATTAATAATATAGAAAGGATTTTTAAGCCCTTGATAAAATAGATAAGTCATCTTTTATGATAATAATCATGGTGTAAAACGTAGAGATTTGTTGAAGAGTTAAGTCTTTTTGAAATTTCAAGAAAGAAGAATATGTAGTCCTATTACTATTTTTAATAAGTGAATTAATGGATTCTAATTCTTTTTCTAAATATGAAATAATTATTCTATATTCTTTTAAATTTGTTCTTTCTTTGGATAAGTCCATATTATCAGAGTTATTCGCAAGAAAGTATTTATGGATAATATTTTTAATTTGTCTCATAACCATCATCATCGAAATTTATATCATTGTCTGAATTTGTTTGTGTATTTCCAAAGTTTCTAAAATTTATAATTCATCTATGATCAATTTTTTGATGATTTCTCATTCTATAATGAACCTGAGAATGATTTCCATAAAAATGTCATTCAAAACTATCTAGGTAATAAGAATTAGAGGTAAATGTATTTAATTCATTAATTAGGCACCTTAATTCATGTTCTTCCATATCTTTTTCTAATGTTGCGTGTAAATCTTCTAAAATTATTTTTTTTTGAAAATGAGAAAATTTTAATTTTTTTCAATATAATCTTAATTAAATCCGGATAAGGAAATCTTTGGAGTAAATAAGTTATCTTTGTATCAAAATTTTAGATAAAAATTAAATCTGATAATTTTTTGTCTGAATTAGGTTTTGAATAATCAATTCCAAAATAATTTGAAAAATACATTTGACTTGTGAAATTTGAATTTTCTTTGTTTGGTTTCATATTAAAATTATTTAAAAATATGTTTTGTGAAAAGATTTGATTTTAAATCTTATTCCTCCTTCCTATTGCTAGTTTCTTCGAGTATTATAATTTGTTAGTTTCTTTATCTTAATAATTTTATCTTATTTTTATGATTATTGAATGGTCCATGTTTAAGCTAGAACTTCACTTTTTCATCCCTCACTTACTATCACAGAGTTCTTCCAGAGACTTCTCTGTGTTTATGACCTAAGATCTAAGAATTTCCTCCTAGCGGTACTATTTTCCCCTCTTGGTACTTACTTCCCTGACAGATTCTTTCTTAGATTAATGATCACATTCAGTTCAAGCAGGATTTACGTCTTTTGATTGTCGGTTAAACATAGATTAATAATAATCATAAATATAAACATATATTATTAATATTAAGCTACTAAAAAATCATACCTCTTAGAAGCAATAAGGAAGTCAGAATAAGGAATTTAGTGTGAAAGTAGAAATTTATAGTAAGGTGTATTGAAAAACATTTTTATTGATTGCATATTTTTATTGCCTATCTACAAATTTGATGAGAACTTCCTTTTATAGGTGAAGGGAAAGTCTATAGAGATAATACATTATTGCCTTTATATTACGAAAGGATAAAGCACTATTTGCTATCCTTATCTAAAGCACTAAAAACAACAAACTTTACCTAACTTTTGCCTAACAATAATATATATGATAAAAAGTTGAAAGGGACAGCCCCCCTTTTATAGCCTTGTGTGTCAGGATTACCCTTTCATATCTTAGAAGGGTCAAGTAAATATTCCTTTAATGCTTGTAATTCTTGTCTTTTTCAATCTTTTTCTTGTCGGCAATAATTTCTTTAATTTTACGTCATTAGTGACGTATCTGTTTTGCAATTTACATAATTAATGGATTATCTTGTGAAGATTCTGATGATCCTCGTTTTTTTTTCCCAAGACATACTCTTCTCTTGTATGTCTCTACCAATTTTGATTTTGAATGTTTGACTTCAAAAGGAAAAAAGAAATTTTTTGTAATATCTGAGTTACAATAAATTTTCCATGTTTTATCTTCTCTTAGGAGATTTTTTTCATCCATTTTGTATTTGGACCAGCCAAAGTCTTTAGAAATTATTTTGGCTCTGACAATTTCTACTTGTTGTGGGAGATCTTCTAAGTGTAAGGTCTTTAGACCCGAATTTTGCACTTGGAATTCTTCAAATTCAATATCCATATTCTTGGAATATAACTAAATTAAATGATAACTTGGACAATTATTGTGAAAATCTGGATATAATGATGTTATTTCTAGTTTTACACTTTGTGGAAATTATGGAATTATGGTTTCTAATGTATCAGCTAAGAATGCTGGTAAGTATGGAGTGAAGTCATACAATGGTGGAACATTAATTATACTTATCGGTCTATGTTTAAGCAAATTGGTTAATATTAAATTTGAAGGGTTTAAAAGTTGGTAAGGAGATTTTTGCCTTCCTAATGGCAGAATTTAATTTACAATAGCATTCACTCTCCTGATTTTCAGGACAGTCTTCAAACATGTTTTGACATGGTTTATAGTTATTATGAACAAAATCTCATTCAGTGGAGATTCCATTGTGGATAATTTGGTTGTTACAAGTTTGGGTCAAGCCTTCTTGTAACAAAACAAATGTTTTTATTCCCATTTCTTCTACAAAAGTCTTGGGAGGTGTCTGAATTGATGGTTTTTCCATATTTACCAAACTTGTGATAATTTTTGTGTTTTTTGGAGAATTTAATGTTTCACTAAAAGTTTTTTGTTCTTTCTGTGGAGTTTGTGGTTCTTTTACTTTGCCTTTAGGAGTAATATTTTGAATTTCATATAAAAAATCTTGGACACCAAAGGTTTCCAAGTGTTTTAAATAATTTTGGTATTTAAGAACTCGTGGTGATATGATAATATCAGTTCCACAACTCTTAATTACCATGTCTATGGTTTCTTGTATATCATAGAATCCTTTATACAAGGGTTACCTTGGAAATAATTTAATTTCTTCAATTAATTGGGTCATTTCTTCCCAATCTAAATAAACTTCGACTTTTGGACCAGTGAATAATGTGTAGCAAATAAATGGTTTTTTGATCAAATGTCTTCCAGTAGCAAAATAAGATGCTAATGCATTTATTACTGCAACTTTCTTACTGTTATCTTGAGAGGTAGTGGATAAGTTTCAAATATTGTCTAAAAGACATATTTCTTCTTCTTTGAGCTGATTTCTCATAGGTGTTTTGAATTGTTTCTTTTCTGGAAATATCTTTAATTTTGTTGTATCAAAGTCAATGACTTTGCCTGCCATTTGTAATGTCTGAATTTCCTGTATTTTTCTAAAAAATCCAGGCACAATTATTAATTATGTAGCAATTTTCTGGATAATAAATATGGTATTTTATTATCCTTTCCTTTAATATGTTCCCATTTTATTTTAAATCCTCTATTTAAAACAAATTCTCTAAATTTAAGTCATCTATTAGAGGTTAATTTTCTTTCATTTTTTGTATCTGCAAATTTTATAATTACTTCACAATCAGTTCTAATAGTAATTTGTTTTTTAGATAAGATAAATAAAGCAAATTTTTCCAACACATAAATAATAGCTAAAATTTCATAATCAAGGGATGTTAAATATTCTTTTTCTTTGAAGGTTCCTGAAGTATATCTACAAAATTTTTCTAATGGCTTCAAAGAAAATTCATTGAATTTTTTTATTAAGATTCCTCCCCGTCCTAATCCACACCCATCAATTTCTATAATTAAATAATCTTATTCTAATGGTAAAGCCAATGATTCTAATGCTTTAATTTGTTTTTTTAATTGTTGAACTATTTTGATATCTTGATCATTGAATTTTCTAATTCCTCTTGTTGTGCCTTATTATATAAAGGAGAAGTTAATTTAGACAAATTTTTGAAATATGGCCTAACATAATTTACTAATCCTAGAAAAGACTCTAATTGTTTTAAGTCTTTCAATTTATCTGAAAATTCTAAAAAAATTCTATAAACATGAGGCTGTAATTTAATAGTTTCATTTCCTATTTCTTCCTCACTATATTATTATAAAATTATAATAATAATAATATTGAACGCAATAAAAATATGCAATCAATAAAATGTTTTCAATACATCTGACTATAAATTTCCACTTTCACACTAAATTCCTTATTCCGACTTCCTTATTGCTTCTAAGAGGTATGATTTTTTAGTAGCTTAATCTTAATAACCTATGTTTATATTTATGATTATTGTTAATCTATGTTTAACCCACAATCAAAAGACGTAAATTCTGCTTGAACTGAATGTGATCATTAATCTAAGAAAGAATTTGTTAGGGAAGTAAGTACCAAGAGGGGAAAATAGTACCGCTAGGAGGAGATTCTTAGATCTTAGGTCATAAACATAGAGAAGCCTCTAAAAGAACTCCATGATAGTAAGTGAGGGATGAAAATATGAGATTCTAGCTTAAACATGGACTATTTAATAATCATAAAAATAAGATAAAATTATTAAGATAAAGAAACTAACAAATCATAATACTCGAAGAAACTAGCAATAGGAAGGAGGAATAAGATTTAAAATCAAATTTTATCACAAAATATATTTTTAAATAATTTTAATATGGAAACAAACAAAGAAAATTTAAATTTCACAAGTTAGAGGTATTTTTCAAATTATTTTGGAATTGATTATTCAGAACCTAATTCAGACAAAAATGATCAGATTTAATTTTTATCCAAAATTTTTGATACAAAAATAACTTATTTACTCCAAAGATTTCCTTATCTGGATTTAATTAAGATTATATTGAAAAAATTAAAATTTTCTCATTTTCGAGAAAAAATAATTTTAGAAGATTTACAAGCAACATTAGAAAAAGATATGGAAGAACATGAATTAATGTGCCTAATTAATGAATTAAACATATTTACCTCTAATTCTTATTACCTAGATAGATTTGAAGGACATTTTTATGGAAATCATTCTCACGTTCATTATAGAATGAGAAATCACCAAAAAATTAACCATAGATGTATTATAAATTTTAGAAACTTTGGAAATACACGAACAAATTCAGACAATGATATAAATTTCGATAATGATGGTTATGAGATAAATTAAAAATAATTTTCATAAATACTTCCTTGCGAATAACTCTGACAATATGGACTTATCCAAAGAAAAAACAAATTTAAAAGAATATAAAAGAATTATTTCAGATTTAGAAAAAGAATTATAATCCATTAATTCACTTAATAAAAATAGTAATAGGACTACATATTCACTACAAGAAAAATGATAGATTGAGACGGTTATTTTGGCTGATTACGACGGTTAAAACCGTCGCAATTTACAATCTACGACGGTAGAAGTACCGTCGTAGAATCGTGCGTCCCCAGCCTATTTCGCGACGGTTGCAAAAACTGTCACACACAACAGATAGCGACGGTTATATACCGTCGTGAATTTGACTTTATTTTTTGTTTTTGTTGTTGTTTGCGACGGTTATTCTACCGCCGTAGGTTAGAAATTGCGGCGGTTTTAACCGTCGTAATCTGATTTATAAATTTCAAATAATATTTTTATTTAAATTATTATTTACTAAAATAATTTTAAATATAATATTATTTTACTATAATATTTTACTATTATATTTAAATTATTATTTACTTTAATATTTTTTTATTTATAGTATTTTTATTTTATTTTCTATCACTTTTCAACATAATAAAGTTAATTACAATAAAAACATTTAATATCAAATAATCATCAATAATATCAAAAAAATGTGATCAAAAGTAAAAAGAAGTGCAAATTTTACCAATAAACAAGAAAAATTCAAATATCATCAAAGGCCAAATTTCATTTTAATATTTACATTGGTTTGCTACAACTTGAGAGAATTACAAAAAATGTTACAATATTCTACAAAATTCATGAAAGTCCTTAGTGTTAAGTGATTTTGTGTTAAACTTTCATGCTAGGACCATGATCCTTCCTTGACTACCATTTGGTCCAAGCTACGCATACCTAGCAGCCTGCAAGATTCACACAAAACATAGGCAATATCTTAGGGCAAGTTTAAACAAACTTCTAACTTCTAGAAACTTTTCAACTGAGTTATGTATTCAGCTCCTTCTAGAAACAATTTATTAACCATCTCACAATTTGTTAACAACAGCAATAAATTCTAAAATCAGATGATACAACAACACATCTGAAAAAGAAAACAAATAAAAACAAAGAAATTAAAGAGACAGCTAAGTTTCAGCTTAAAAACTAACTATCATTTGAATCCAAATTCAGGAGACAACTAAATGTTCATTACAAATTGAATAGATTTTGCTTCTCTACTATTATGGTATAGTGGAAAAGTTAGGGAACATCACCTCTTCACACCTTCTGTTTTGTGATCCCTCTGAATCTTCTCCCAATGTACTCCTTTTTGAGACCATGGAAATGAAATATCAATTACGAACTAACCCTCATAGTAGCTTCGGCAATCTCCACTTCTCCTCGTCCTTGACATGTTTCCCCTACGATAAATTGAATAGAAACGAAAAACAATAACTGTAGAACTCCATCTCCTGGCATCATTCTCCCTCCTCTCCCTCACAATATTACTATTCCACCTCTTTATAACCCCAAGTCCTCTTAAAACATAAAACGAATAAATATGAAGAAATCTCGGCTTCCATCAAAAGAACAGCATCTTTGTGGCTTTCCATCACAGCAGCCGCGTGAAGAACAGTAGTTTACTAATAGTCCCATCTTCACCAAAATCTTTTTGAATTGAAATATCTAATGTAGAATGGTAACATTTTCTGGAGCATCATCTCGCGGCCCATCAAGAGATCGATACATGTACAGTATTCCAATATCTAAGATTCTGAGGGCGTGTGGAGGCGTTGCGAAGTGGCTCATCATCGATTTGAATAGGCGAAGAGAGAAAGATGGTTGAACTTTGACAGAGCGATGGTTGAACCTACAGCATTCATCTATTTTTCTTGAATATGTTCAGTAACATATCTAGAACTCTTTTGATCCAAAATAGAACTCTGCATCTTTAATATGTACACAGAGTGAAAGAGAACTCTGAATCTTTAGAATGATAGCAGACAGAATATTCTGTGACAGAGTCAGCATCCAGAACACCTATTTCTTTTACACAGCTTGTACCATAAACAAATATGAAACTGGGAGATATGTGAAGTTGTAAGTTTTTTCTTTGACATAAATTGAAACAGGCACAAACAAGAGGTAGGAAAAGGGGTGTATGAGAGAGACAGCTACGAGATAGGTGAACGCGGAACATCAACATCATAAATCACATTCCGATCTTGCAGACTAGTGGTAGTGACAATTAAGCCAGACAAGATCCACCTTAAAATATTTGAAGGAAGGGTATCTCTGAAAGAGCAAGAGGAAGTTACAACGTTCTCAATGGTTCAGGAAAAGAAAAGAATCATAAAATTGGTAATAGAATGTCTTAGAAAAGTCAATCACAATCTTATTAAATTTCACCAGAGTTCCCTCACATTTGATTCCATGCTGAATCTGTGCACTTTGGGTTATTTTAAGGATACTTACTATTCAGAATCAAATAAGATCTAAAATCTCCCAACCAATATGATAGCAACTCCAACTATATTGCTCTACTAGAATACAAATAGGTGATAAGAGTTTGTAGGTCCTAGTATCAAAATAAGAAAGGTACTCAAGTCATAGAGAATTATGGTAGTGAAACAAAAAAAGTTGCAGAGAGCAAGAACTCGGTTTGTTAGGGAGCAGGCAAAAAAACAAAACATATCAAGCAATTGGCAGCTCACCACAGTCACTGATAACAACCTTCTTTCGTGGACGATCACCACGATCTGTCTCTTGCGATTCAATCAATCTAACAATGTCCATGCCTTCCAAAACTTGGCCAAAAACAACATGTTTCTGATCAAGCCATTGCGTCTGTGCCAAATAAGTTGATAAGCAGATATGAATTGAAAGTAAGAGAGGTTGAAAATGGAAGTTATGAAGTTGATAAGCAGATATGAATTGAAAGTAAGAGAGGTTGAAAATGGAAGTTATGAAGTTGATAAGCAGATATGAATTGAAAGAAAGTTATGGAGTACCTTGACGGTGCATATGAAAAACTGACTCCCATTGGTGTTGGGACCTGCATTAGCCATACTAACAGTGCCGGGTCCAGTATGAGAGAGTTTAAAATTCTCATCTTTGAAAGTGCGACCATATATACTTTTGCCTCCAGTTCCATTTCCTTTGTCGAAATCTCCTCCTTGAACCATGAAGTCTCTGATGACACGATGGAAGGTGGAGTTCTTGTAGCCAAAACCCTTGTCACCAGTGCAAAGGGCCCGGAAGTTCTCGGTAGTTTGGGGGACATCGTCCCCAAAGAGTCCGATGACAATCTTACCCACTAGTTTTCCAACTGGATTACCGATACTGATGTCGAAGAATACTTTGTGGCTCGAAGCGAAGATGATAGACGGAATCGGAGGCATTAACAGAGAGATTCGAGAGAAGAGATCGGAGAAGCGTTTCTGTTGATTGTCGAAGGCAGACTGAAGCTGTGATGAACGGAGCAAGGTGACAGAGACAGCGCCGGAACAGAATAAGCAGTGGTGAGAGCGGCCGCGATTTTGAGAAGGAGAGGAAGTCGTGTTTTAAGAAGAAGATTAAACAACTTCTTAACCCTAGCTCTATTTCATCAAACGAAAAATTTGTTTTTTTCTTTTCTTTTTTATTTTATTATTTGTTTTATTAAATAAAAAAATATGAAATAAAAATAATGCTTAAATTTGAGAAAAGAAGTGAAATCGTAATAAAGAAGAAAAATATAAAGGAAATTGTAATTTAATAAATAAAATTATGAAAATCTTAAAATAATATTGATGGGTGTGAAAATTTATTTTGTTGGTAATTTATTTTATTATTATTATTATTATTATTATTATTATTATTATTATTATTATTATTATTATTATTATTATTATTATTATTATTATTATTAATAAAAGAGAAAAAGAAGGGGAAATGAAAGAAAAAAAGTGGGAAAGTAAAAGAATAAAAAAAAGTAGCGATTATGATTGGTTAATGTAGTTACGACAGTTCACCTAATTGTCGCGGATGTGAAAAGATGGCGGTTTTTTGGTAACTGTCGCAATTATGTTACTCATAATGCTTGAAAATCTACGACGGTTGAGCCTAACCGTCGTGACAACTGTCGCAATTCAGGAATAAGGACGGTTTTGTGGGAACTGTCGCAATTTATGTGTCGTAAATCTCTTTTTTTCTTGTAGTGATTCTTCTTTCTTGAAATTTCAAAAAGACTTAACTATTCAACAAATCTCTACATTTTACACTATGATTATTATCATAAAAGATGACTTATCTACTTTATCTAGGGCTTAAAAATTATTTCTATATTATTAACACATTCATTATTATACCCATTACACATATACCATTTATTATTATTGTTACTTATTATTATATCTACTTACACTATTACACTTACACTTACACACACACACACGCATATATATATATATATATATATATATATATATATATATATATATATATATATATATATATATATATATATATATATATATATATATATTATACTACATGACTTATCTACTTATATCATTTATTATAGACTTTAAATACAAGGTCATCCACCACTCTCATTCAACACTCTAGTATTTAAATATTTTCATATCATTATTTTATACACTCTCATATTATATTATCACTATTATAATGGAAAGAAATTATTTTATACACTTTCATATTATATTCTCACTAAATTGTGACTCTTCTCACTATTATAATGGAAAGAAATTGTTTTATATATTTTCATATTATATTCTCACTATATTAACACTTATTAATAAATTATTTTATACACTTTCATATTATATTCTCACTATATTCTCACTCTTCTCACTATTATAATGGAAAGAAATTGTTTTATACATTTTCATATTATATTCTCACTATATTAATACTTACTAATGGTATCAACATTCTACTTACCTCATTTATTATAGACTTTAAATACAATGTCATCCACCACTCTCATATCCAACACTCTAGTATTTAAATACTCTCATATTATTATTTTATACACTCTCATACTATATTATCACTATTATAATGGAAAGAAATTATTTTATACATTTTCATATTATATTCTCATTATATTAACACTTATTAATAAATTATTTTATACACTTTCATATTATATTCTCACTCTTCTCACTATTATAATGGAAATAAATTGTTTTATACATTTTCAAATTATATTCTCACTATATTAACACTTATTAATGGTATCAATTTCGATGATGATGGTTATGAGACAAATTAAAAATATTTTTCATAAATATTTTCTTGCGAATAACTATGACAATATGGACTTATCCAAAGAAAGAACAAATTTAAAAGAATATAGAAGAATTATTTCATATTTAGAAAAAAATTAGAATCCATTAATTCACTTATTAAAAATAGTAATAGGACTACATATTCTTTTTTCTTGAAATTTCAAAAAGACTTAACTCTTCAACAAATCTCTATATTTTATATCATGATTATTATCATAAAAGATGAATTATCTACTTTATCAAGGACTTAAAAACTCTTTCTATATTATTAACATATTCATTATTACACCCATTACACATATACCATTTACTATTATTGTTACCTATTGTTATATATACTTACACTATTACACTTACACATATATATTTAAATATTATACTACATGACTTATCTACTTACCTCATTTATTATAGAATTTAAATACAATATCATTCACCACTCTCATATTCAACACTCTAGTATTTAAATACTCTCATATCATTATTTTATACACTCTCATATTATATTATCACTATTATAATGGAAAGAAATTATTTTATACACTTTCATATTATATTCTCACTATATTCTCACTCTTCTCACTATTACAATGGAAAGAAATTGTTTTATATATTTTCATATTATATTCTCACTATATTAACACTTATTAGTAAATTATTTTATACACTTTCATATTATATTCTCACTCTTCTCACTATTATAATGGAAAAAAATTGTTTTATACATTTTCATATTATATTCTCAATATATTA
The DNA here is from genome assembly GCA_948472305.1 of Vicia faba. Lineage (NCBI taxonomy): Eukaryota > Viridiplantae > Streptophyta > Magnoliopsida > Fabales > Fabaceae > Vicia > Vicia faba. The sequence goes on along the minus strand of OX451739.1, from coordinate 333,657,164 downwards.
ACACTTATTAATGATATCAACACTCTACTTACCTCATTTATTATAGACTTTAAATACAATATCATCTACCACTCTCATATTCAACACTCTAGTATTTAAATACTCGCATATCATTATTTTATACACTCTCATATTATATTATCACTATTATAATGGAAAGAAATTGTTTTATACATTTTCATATTATATTCTCACTATATTAACAGTAATATATATATATATATATATATATATATTAGGAAAATGCTAAATAGGCTGGCCTATATATGCATATATAGGTTGATCTATAAGGCTTCTTAAGTAATATGGATTTATTGAAAATCTTAATGAGAAACAGACTTTTAAATAGGCTTTCAGGTCAAGCCAGACTTTTAAAAAGGTCAGGTCAGACCAAAAAATAAGCCTATAGTAGATCATAGGTCAGATTCAGGCCTTGTAAGTTTATCGTAGGTCAGACTCAGGCCTTATAAAGTCTAGCCTAGCCTAGCCTATTTCCACTCCTATTTAGAATCGATTATCTTTCAAGCTTATAATTTGTTGGAAACAAGTGTCAATCGATTAGATTGTCATAAAGTGCATTTATTTGAAATTCATTTTTAAGCCAACCTCTAGCCTATAAATAAAGGTCCTTTACCTCATTTCATTTCATCCAGAATCGTGTTTTGACACATTTCTCCCCCCATCTCCCTCTCTTCCCAAAATTTTATTTTCACTTTCTTTCACTAGTATTTTAGCCTAAGCATATTTATCAAAAAAAATATTTTGTGAGTGAGGTTATAAGTGTAATTTTGGATGGATAAAATTTTAATATTCACCAAGGGTTTATTTTATACCTTAGTTGAATAATATCCACTTAGGAATTTTTGTTTGGGTTAGAAGTTAAACCCGTAAAAGCTTTGTTTACTTTCCTTGAAATCTCGATAGGTTGTAACCCGAGAAGAAAAGCTTCATTGGATCTGGTCCTTTATAAAATCAAGAATATGCTGGCATATTGGAGTGGGAAGGTTGTATCCATATGTGGTAGAGTGACGTTACTTAACTCAGTTTTAGATTCAATTTCTCTTTACTTTTCCCTTTCTATAAAGCTCTAAAGGTGGTAATTCAGGAGATTAAAAAAATTTAGCAAGCTTTCTTGTGGAATGGTGATGTTAACCATATGAGAATTAATTGGGTGTTTTGGTCTTTAATATGGAAATCCAAGGTTGACAAGGACCTTGAAGTTAAGCATTGTCAAGCATTCAATCGTGCACTTTTAAGTAAATATGCTTAAAATATTCTAGGGGAGGTTGGTTCACAGTGGTATAAGATTTTTTCCTTTAGATATAGGGACACCAAGACTTTTATTTATGATCCTTCTATTTCTTCTATCAAGCATAAGCCTTCATTATGATGGAAGGATTTGGGTATTTCTTTGGACTCTTGTGGAGCTGCAGGTTCTTGGTTCGAAAATAATATTTTTGGCAAGGTGGGAAGCGGATCCCATATTGATTTCTGGAGGCACTCTTGGTGTATGAATGATCCTTTAATGTTTCAGTTTTCTTCATTATTTGAAAAATTACAAAAGCCTAAGAAGAAAATTGAAGAATTGGGTTCCTTTAGTAATGGCTTGTGGTTGCGGAATATTGCTTGTTGCTTTTCTTTAGTGTCTCCAACTTTGTAGGAGCTTGGCAACTTGATTGTCATCCTCTGTAAATTCGCGCCTAGGTAGAATATCCAAGACAAGTTTGAAGGTGAAAAAAACGCACAAGAATGAAGTGAGGGTTAGATTGTGTAAGGTGGAATCTTTTGCTTCTTTAAAAATAGCTTGTGAAAATGAATAAATTCATAGTCTAGGAAAGAGCATATAGCATCATAAATATGTAAAGTGAAGAAGCAATAAATGGTAGCACACATAGAAGTTATCCTGGTTCCCTTACAACCGAGAGTAGTTCAGCCTCATTGTCCCACAAGATATTTTCCACTATAATCAAAAGCTAATTTCAACCTGATTAAGCAAACCAACTTAAGACTTCCTTTGCTCAAGCAACCTAGCAAGATACTTCCATTAAACCTCTAAACAAACAATTTAGGTGATAAACAACAAGATGCACTTGATATACAATCAGAGGTTCACATAGAAAACACACAAACAAAGACTTTGACACTTCATATTTCTAAGATATACAAGAATAAGAAATCTCAAGATTATATGCAATACAATAAATACATACAAAAGCTTAATGATCAGACCAATTCTTGTTCTTTGTTGTAATATCTTGTGTTATCTTCCTTCAAATCTTTAGCTCCTTATATAGAGGCAACAAAATAGTCGTTGGAAGATGACTTGCACAAGTGTATTTGCTGAGAAGCAATTTCCAAGAGAGAGCCGTTGGAAGTTGGTATTGTGAAGATCTTCATATTCTGAGTAAAAGCTTTATCCACGATGTCTTTCTCAAGTACGGCGACCACAAGCATGTTAGGGCAGACTAAAGAGGTTGCGTCACAAGACCTTGAGCCTTGCACTAGTAAGCCCTAATTCACTTTCTCCATAATCTAGATTTTGACAAGATATAAATGCTTTCCATAGAGTACGTGCCAGAGGCGCTTGTACTTTGTTTTCCAGGTGTGATCGGTGGATCTGGAACTGACTGTTTTAGAGCTGGTTCGCGAAATGTCGCGGAAGCAAGAGTCGCCACCGTCTTTTATTTTCTCCAAATGGAAAGGACAAAAGCACAGAAAAATTCCTTAAAGAGATTGCTCTCGGTTCGGGAGGTAGGTTATAGAAAGGGAAGGTGTTAGCACCCTTTCTATCCATGGTTATCCATGGGCTCTTAGGTACTTGCTCAATGTGTTTTCAAAATGTGTGCTTGCTTTTCAATGTGGGTTTCAAAAATATTCTTTGAAAAGTTTCAGTTTAACTCATGCGTCAGAGTGTTTGAAAAGTTTGTTTCGGAAGTTTTTAAAAGTGTGTTGGTGTGAAAAGAGTTTTTGTTTTGTTTGAAATTAGAGCAAGTACCCTTGAGAACCTACCTACCCTAAGGAATTCGTCTGTGTAAATGTCCTTTAAAGTAGTGCCATCCCACCATTGAGGGGTAGGTAGCACCACCGTTGGAGGTGTTCGGGTCAATTCGAGTTTTAGGGACGTGGTGATCACCGGAGCAATGGGAAGACACCTTAGAAGCTACCCTCACGCCAGGTTCCCGGACCATGAGGACTTACTAAGACGTTTTCTACTCGACGACCACCTTTCGAAAGGCAACAGTGAGGCGTACCCTAGGGGTGGTGTGTGCGAATTGTGTGTCATTTTCAGTTTATTGTTTGTCTTGTCATGCAATGGTGATCTAACGATTTGATTTTATTTTTCGGGCATTCATTCTTTCATGCATATTTATTAACAGTTATATACTTTGCGAGGAATTTAAATCTAAACTATTACAACCGGCGCGGGTCCACATCGCCAAAAAAAACCGAACCCGATTTGACTGAAAGTAAAATAAAGCGAATAAATAAAAAGCCCGAGAGTTTTCAATTACATGGCTTTGGGGCATATACAGAGGTATTTAAACAATATAAGACAAATGCGCGAAATAAAAAGATTAAACAAAATTAGGGCGTTGGACCCCTTAACAAATAATTAAAAGTTAATCAAGGAAATTAAAAATTAAATGAAAAATAATGTTTTTTGTGTTTTTTAGGTCTAAAAGAAAAAAAGAAAAGTTAATTAAAATTAAAATCTTAGTTCTAATGTTTTTTAAGTTTATTATGAAAAAAAAGATTTAATTTCTAACCTAATTAAATTCTAAACTAATTATGTACAATTTTTGATTTATAGAAAATAAATAATAATTAATAATGTTGTGAGAAAAAGATTAAAGAATTAAAAAAGGAAATAAAAATTAATAATTCACCTAATTCTACATATTTTGGATTTTTATTGTGAAAAAAAGAATTAAAATTAACATTAAAACCTAATTAAACTAAATGAGTTACATTTTAATTTATTAAAAAAAGAATCAAAATTAATTATATTTTTTTTTGTCCTTTCTGTATTTTCAATGTTTTTATATTTTTTGATTAAAAATTAAATAAAACAAGTAATTAAAATAATACAACAATTGAAATAAATGATTAAAAGATAAAAAAAGAAAAAAAATCAAATGGGCAAACCAGGGGGGGTAGACCCCAGAATTGGAGGTATAGATTTGAAAGCCTGGCCCAATTATTGGTGAGAACTTGTTGACTTTTTGATCCAGTGAGATGCCTTTGACTGAAGCGCAGCATGCTTCCCAATCCTGGCCCTTGATGTGAGTGCTCTAGGACACGTGGATGGTGCATTTTGATGGAGCATGGTGAGTCCTCAATGTTATGCTGCATGGGAATTAGAAATGAAAAATAATATTGGAAATGTGTGAGACCTGGGGTTTGAACCCAGGTCATTGTAGTCAATAGCGTGTGTCCTAGCCAGCTGAGCCATTTGAATTCAATTAACATATAATAGTTAATAAATAATAAAAGGAATAATCAATGCATAGTGGCTAACACGCGCGCGAATTCAAACTGTCCAGTCTCCGTGTGACACGCCATCATCTCTTTCATTCTTTCTGAAACATGAGGACAAAGGCAACGTTTTTTTGATCGTGGTTTTAGAGGGCCTATGGAAAATAGCGACTAGCCCCTCGTCGCTCATAAATTGAGCGCGAGGGTGCCATCTTCTTCGTCTGGATGAGCTGAGCATGATGATGGTACTGGCATGGTTCAATTTTTCCCCTAGTGAGAATCCCCAATTTGAAGCAACCTGTAACCCTAAAAAATGCACATGGTAGATTCTTGTATACAGCAAAATAATGTAATTAAACGTTGTGGTTAGCTTAGAAATAGCAATATGAACATGAATCAACAAAGAAAAATGCCAAAGGATGATGGAATCATGCTGTACGATTTCAAAAGTTGCAAGGTTCAGTTTTGATTCTAACTACCAATTCTTGAGGTTTTAGTGGATGTTAATGATTGGCACGCGTTCAGAATGATCTCAGAATGCTAATGGTATAAAAATTTTGGCTTAAAAAGATCCCTAGCATTGATTTCAGATTTGCAATATATGTCCAAAATTTCAAATGTCCAAATGCCTTTTGAACGAGTTTCTTGCTATGTTCCAGTTAGGGTTTGACTCAATGATCATTATGGAATAGACTTGGCTTGCTATCTCTCCTTAATCCATGCTTGAGAAAGAATTGGCATTAGGGTTTGTTCATTAACCATTTTTTCCTAATTTCTAGCCAAAACCTAGACCTAGTGTGTAAATGAACCTTGGCCTGGTTTTTGAGTTGGTTCATGATGTATAGAACTTGTCCAAATTCATTTAACACCATTTCATTGATTTTTAAATTTTATTTGAATTTTCAATGAATTAAAATGAATTAAATCATCAAAAATTAAATAAAATAAAAAAGTCAACATTTGGTCTTGAAATCAACCATGGGCCACGTGTGTGGCATGACAAGGATGGACAAAGTGAGAAAAATGGGGGCCTTTTGTCAAAATTGGATTTTCAAGGATAGTTGACTTTTGCCATTTCACAAAAATTTCCCAACTTCTACAAGGCATAACTTGCTCAATTTTTAAGATTTTCACATGTTCTTGGACATTTTGGAAAGGTCTTTGAGTCCTTTAACCAATGCCTTTGGTCCCATGTCATTTTGATTTACCAATCTCAAGTTATGGCCTTTGACTTAAAGTCCCTTTTTGTTGACTTTTGAAAATGACCTGTAATGTTGAAATTGATAACTTTTTGTGAGAGCATTTCTTGGACTTGAAGTATGAAGATGAGTTGTAGGAAATGTCTTTCTCTTCAAAATGAGCTTTGGATGGAATTTTTCTGATAATCCATGTGAAAGTTATGCCCTGGTCAATTTCAGTTGACTTTTTCAGCTGTCCAAATATAGCAACTTTTGCATCTTTGATGATTTCTGAGCCAAACTTTGAGAATCATGATCAAGCATTGATCAAATGATGTTTGTGGCTTCAAAATGATATGTTGACCAAAAATTTGAACTTTTGACTGCCAAATGACCATTTTGCCCCTACAGTTGACTGTAGTGCAATTTAGGGTTTTGACTGTGCAATCTTGAGCTGAATGCCTTGAAACTTGATATGAGGATGCTTGACCATGTTTGTAAGCATATGAGACTTGATTGGGCCTTTGAAAACTTCCTTTTCTTGATCAGACTACAAACCCTAATTTTGACTGGAGGGGAGACTGTTGCACTGCACAACCCTTGGGGAATTTTCTAGCTTGGCTTGGCAATTTCTTGAGGAATATGGGAGGGCAAATTTTGGGGTATAACAGTTGCCCCTGTTCAATCTTCTTAGACCTGAGGATGCAGATTGGCCGACGTGCCTTTCGTAATCCGAGGGTAGAAGATGATTGGACACTAGAGTGCCCGGAAATTTGCGCTCACATGTTAGCAATGATGGGAATGGGCTTATAGATGCCATCTGGATGTTTTGATCGCGTAAGAGATTCCTTGGCGAGAACCTGTATACCTGCAAAACAGAAAATGAGTACCTGACACGTTGCAGGGATGATTACTTCCTTAGCATGAATGGTAAGAGAGCCTTGGGCGACTTTAACTTCAACAACGCTCGTTGAGAAAAATCTTGGGTGTCTTCTACTGGGATAAGACCCAGAGAAGGCCTTTAACTGGATAAGCAATCAGGAAAATCTTGGGACGATTTAACTGAACCGGTCTAGGTCTTGAAATGTCTTCCACTGGATAAGCAATCAGGAAAATCTTGGGACGATTTAACTGAACCAGAGGAGGCCTTTGACTGGATAAGCAATCAGGAAAATCCTGGGACGATTTAACTGAACCGGTCTAGGTCTTGAAATGTCTTCCACTGGATAAGCAATCAGGAAAATCTTGGGACGATTTAACTGAACCAGAGGAGGCCTTTGACTGAACCAGTCTAGGTCTTGAAATGTCTTCCACTGGATAAGCAATCAGGAAAATCTTGGGACGATTTAACTGAACCAGAGAAGGCCTTTGACTGAACCAGTCTAGGTCTTGAAATGTCTTCCACTGGATAAGCAATCAGGAAAATCTTGGGACGATTTAACTGAACCAGAGGAGGCCTTTGACTGGATAAGCAATCAGGAAAATCTTGGGACGATTTAACTGAACCAGAGAAGGCCTTTGACTGAACCAGTCTAGGTCTTGAAATGTAGCTTGAGAACTTAACTGAGTTTTTCCTGAAAGATAAAAGTCAGTCATGTGCAATGCATGATATGAATCAAGCAATGATGTTCTCAACATAAATGAGATTTGTATGATGCAGTGCGTTATGCATGCTATAATGCTGTATGTGATGTTTTATGTATGTTTTCGTCTAGGAAAATGAATCCTTGACGGGTGCCGGGAAGTCGTATCCTGGGCTGATGTCGAAGAATAAGCTTTTGCTTCCGCTGGGGATGATAATTGCAAGGATACCGGTAGGAGAAGATGACTCCGTTGCGGAATAAACTTGGCGAATGGGAGATTCTGCGGGGAGAAAAGATACTTTAGCGATCATGCTGGGAAGCAATACTCTGTGGGAAGAGTGATGCCTTGCTGAATGTTGATAGTAACTCTGTTGAGATACCGTTGCTGTATTGGAAGTGTGAATTGCCTTCGCTGGGGATAGGAAAGAACTACGTTGACGACGACCTTCCCTTGGCTTTTGGCTGAGGATAACCCAGTTATATCCTGTTAAGGAAATAACTCTTTAAATCAAGCCGGACGACGCGTTCGTGCTCTGCGACGGATAAGCCTCCAGAATTTGCTGGGGATAAGCTTACTGCTTGGGGATATGAATTCCACTTTTCCTGGGGAACTTGGATGGGACTCTCCTGGGGAAGTTTTGATATGCTGGGGAAGAATGCACTGACTTGCTGTCTCACTCTCTGGGGAATTTAAGATGTCTGGTTAGGTTTTTTAGCTGAACCTACTTTGGTACCTTGGATAGAACAATTAGACTGCTCAAACAACTCTTTATTGCCCCTGTTTCTAGCGTCACCTGCAATTAATTCTTTGTTTCATATGCAAATATTTATGAGCTAGCAAATTATTGTCAATGCATATATCACAAATTGAACCTTGGACGTTCTTCGCAAAACAAAACAGAAAAGAAAGAAAAACAGTTGACACGTTTAACTGAAAAGTATATTTGTATTGATTTTGAATAGCCTGTGAATAGGCGTTTTGTGTACAAGAGGCTGACGTCCTAGTAAGAGGTACGTCGCCGAACAAGAGAGTTTATTACAAGTTTTATACAAAAGAAAATAAAACAGCTGTGTGAAAGATGAATGATCCACTGGGTTTCAACTCCGCTATTGCCTTTATAACTCCGAGCGTCTCATCCCTTGATGACCTTGGTTGAAGGTGAAGCTGACTGATCGATGCCGTTTGATGTAGATACCAGATTCTGGATGCAAAGTGATCAATGAGACATGGTTTTACGCTTTATCCCTTATTTTTGCCTGGACTGCCTTTTCGGGTTTTCAGTCCACCGGGATACCCATTTTTGCCCAAGCCGCCTTTTCAGGTTTTCGACTTGCCGGGTGTACAGATTTTTTCATTTTCATCCCTTCATTTTGCCCGAACCCTTTTGGTTCGACGGGAAGCCCTAATTTTTGCCTAGACATGTCAGCCTAGCGGGTCTTTTTCATGCGTAGTATTTTTTAACTATGTCTGCATTGGCGGGGTGAGGAAGGTCGTCACCATCCATGTTGGTTAATATCATTGCTCCTCCTGAGAACACATGCTTAACCACAAATGGCCCTTCGTACGTAGGGGTCCATTTGCCCCTTGGATCACTCTGAGGAAGGATGATTCGCTTGATCACCAGATCCCCGACCTGATATTCCTGTGGTCTGACCTTTTTGTTAAATGCCCTGATCATTCGCTTCTGATACGTCTGACCATGGCAGATAGCAGCAAGTCTCTTTTCGTCAATAAGGTTGAGTTGATCAAGTCGTGTCTGGATCCAATCATCTTCGTTCAGATTTGCATCCTTCATTATCCGGAGAGAGGGAATTTGTACTTCGATCGGCAGGACTGCCTCCATGCCATAAACCAGAGAGAAAGGAGTTGCCCCAGTTGACGTCCTAGCTGAGGTACGATACCCATGCAGAGCGAATGGTAACATCTCGTGCCAATCTTTATACGTTACTGTCATCTTCTGCACGATCTTCTTGATGTTCTTATTTGCTGCTTCTACAGCCCCATTCATCTTCGGTCTGTAAGGAGAAGAATTGTGGTGCTGTATCTTGAACTGTTCGCAAAGCTCGGTGATCATCTTATTGTTCAGATTGGTACCGTTGTCTGTAATAATCCGCTCAGGGACGCCGTATCGACAGATCAGGTTATGCCGAATGAACCGTGCCACAACAGTCTTGGTTACCGTAGCATAGGATGCTGCCTCAACCCACTTCGTAAAATAATCAATCGCCACTAGGATGAAGCGATGTCCATTGGATGCCGTAGGTTTTATCTCACCGATCATGTCTATGCCCCACATTGCAAATGGCCAAGGCGCAGTCAGAACATTCAGGGGAACCGGAGGAACATGCACCTTGTCTGCGTAGATCTGGCATTTATGGCATGTCCTAGAATGTTGGTAGCAATCAGCTTCCATGGTAGACCAGTAATACCCTGCCCGTAGAATCTTCTTGGCCATGGTATGTCCACTGGAGTGTGTACCAAAGGTCCCATCATGTAGCTCTTCTATGATTCTTTCTGCTTCAGCTTTATTTACGCAACGCAGTAGGGTTGAATCCTGGTTTCGCTTGTACAAGATGCCGTTGCTAAGAAAGAACTTGGCTGCAAATCTCCTCAGGAATTTCCTATCATTGACAGATGCTCCCTCAGGGTATTCCTGTGCTTCCAAATATCTTTTTACTTCGTGGTACCAAGGCTTCTCAGTTACCAATTCAGTTTCGAGATCACAACAGTATGCCGGTTCGTCCAGTTTCCAGATGATGATCCGGGGAGCTTCATTATCCCATTTAACCTTGAACATTGAAGACATTGTAGCTAACGCGTCTGCCAACTGATTCTCTTCTCTTGGAAAGTGCTCAAATGTTATCTCTGTGAAGTGGGGGATCAGGGCCAACACACATTCTCTGTAAGGAATCAAGTTTGGGTGCTTCGTATCCCACTCTCCTTTGATCTGATTGATCACGAGAGCGGAATCTCCGAAGACACTTAGAAATTTGATCCTCAAGTCGATTGCAGCTTGAAGACCCATAATACACGCTTCATACTCCGCCATGTTGTTGGTACAGTTGAAACACAGCCGGGCGGTGAGTGGAGTATGAGTACCTTGTGGAGATACGATTATGGCGCCGATACCATTTCCCAAAGCATTGGAGGCTCCGTCAAAGTGCATAGACCATCGGGATCCTGGTTCAGGTCCTTCATCCGGTCCAGGTATTTCACAGTCAGTTACTATCATAATGCTTTCATCTGGAAACTCGAAGTTCATTGATTGGTAGTCATCCACAGCTTGATGTGCTAAGTGGTCTGCCAATACACTTCCCTTGATGGCTTTTTGGGTCGTGTACTGAATGTCGTATTCCGTCAAGATCATCTGCCATCTTGCAATTCTCCCAGACAGAGCAGGCTTTTCGAATATGTACTTTATAGGATCCATTTTTGAGATTAACAAGGTAGTGTGAGTCAGCATATACTGTCTCAGCCGGCGAGCAGCCCATACCAAAGCGCAGCAAGTTTTCTCAAGCAGTGAGTATCGAGTCTCATAGTCGGTAAACTTTTTGCTAAGGTAATAAATGGCATGCTCTTTTCGGCCAGACTCGTCATGCTGCCCCAGCACACACCCCATTGCGTTGTCAAGCACTGTCAGGTAAAGTATCAAAGGTCTCCCTTCAACTGGTGGCATAAGGATGGGGGGTTCTTGGAGATATTCTTTGATTCTGTCAAAAGCAGCCTGGCATTCATCATTCCAACGTACTACCTGATCTTTCTTCAGCAGCTTGAAGATTGGTTCACAGGTAGCAGTTAAATGTGAGATGAACCGAGCAATGTAATTCAGACGTCCTAGAAAGCCTCTGACTTCCTTCTCTGTCTTAGGAACTGGCATCTCTTGAATGGCTTTGACCTTAGCAGGGTCCACTTGAATTCCCTTGTCACTGACCACGAAGCCTAGCAACTTCCCAGATCTTACCCCGAAGGTGCACTTGTTCGGGTTCAATCTCAGCTTGTACAATTTCAACCGGTCAAACAGTTTCTGCAGATGATCAAGGTGTTCTTCCTCAGTCTGGGACCTAGCGATCATGTCGTCCACATATACTTCTATCTCATGATGGATCATGTCATGAAATAAGGTAACCATGGCACGTTGGTAGGTTGCCCCAGCATTCTTTAACCCAAACGGCATGACCTTGTAACAGAAGGTGCCCCACTGAGTAACAAAGGTAGTCTTTTCCATGTCTTCAGGTGCCATCTTGATTTGATTGTAGCCTGAAAAACCATCCATGAAAGAGAACACTTTATGCTGAGCTGTATTATCAACAAGGACATCAATGTGGGGTAGAGGAAAGTCATCCTTGGGGCTGGCCCTGTTCAGATCCCTGTAATCAACACACATCCTGACCTTGCCGTCCTTCTTAGGTACCGGCACCACATTAGCAACCCACTGAGGGTAAGAAGTTACTGCAAGAAACCCGGCATCAAACTGCTTCATAACCTCGGCTTTAATCTTCTCAGACATCTCTGGACGCATCCGACGAACCTTTTGCTTAACCGGAGGGAAATCTTCTTTAGTTGGTAAATGATGGACCACAATGTCGGTATCTAATCCGGGCATATCTTCGTAGGACCAGGCAAAGATTTCTTTATAATCCTGCAGCATCTGAGTCAACCGTTGCTTTACGCTGAGTTCTAGGTTGGCACCAATCTTCACCTCTTTCTTGTCTTCCTCCGTACCCAAGTTTATTATTTCCACTGGCTCTTCATGGGGTTGAATTGCCCTCTCTTCCTGTTGTAACAGTCTTGCAAGTTCACCAGGCACTTCGCAATCATCTTCACCTTCGTCGGCGGCTAAGTTGATCGGATTTTCGAAGTCATAACTGGCAGTAGCAGAGTCGTTACCAGTGAGATCCAGAGTGGATTGAAACCTGTACGAGTGAGTGTGTGTGTAAATACAGCTGTTTTGCAATATGTAAAGAAAGGAAAGAAAAGGAGCGCAAAATTTGACTTGTGAAAGACGTCCAATGCTTTTATTCATGATATATGATAGTGACAAACAAAAAGCCCTCATAAATAAAACCACGGTGCCCCGGGTAAGACACCGGGCCATATAGTCTCAAATTATTGTTTATTACAAATCAAAAAACAAAGAAATTCATTACTGGGGAACAAAAGTTATGGGAGTAAAATCTTTAGCAGTCCAATTGGTCAATCCACCGTTGGCCGTTGGGTAGATCCAGCTATCGAACTCTGACTCTCCCACTTCATCTTCCTCTCCAATAGCATTCACTCCATGCTGAGTGATGAGCAACTGAGGTCTTCCAATTCTTGCCTTGCGCACCGCTTTCTGAGCTTCCGTGGTGAAACCCAACCCAAACTTGTTAGTCTTAGGAGTAAGATCAGGGAGCTTGCCCCAATTTGCACATTCACCTTTTTCGATCACAGCCCGGGCGTCCTTTAAGGAGGCCATCTTCATAGGAGAAACCTCTTCATCTTCTGCTGTTGCCAAGGTTGGTGGTACCTCCTCAAAATGTTGAAAGGGGGTTTCAATGAACTCCCCATCCATTTCCACGTATCTGAAAGAGTTGAGGTGGCTGACCATGTATTCCTCCTCCCCTTGCACTGTTACGATCCTCCCCCTGACCGGGTACTTGAGCTTCTGATGCAATGTAGAAGTCACAGCTCCAGCTTTGTGGATCCATGGGCGACCCAGCAAACAAGAATAGGACGGATGGATATCCATCACATAGAACTTTGAATCGAATACCTGTGACCCAACCCTGATTGGGATGTCCACTTCACCATGCACTATTCTTTTGGACCCGTCAAAGGCCCGGACAACAATGCTACTTGGTTTGAGCTCTAGACCCTCACAATCCAGCCTATCCAGAGCCTTCTTGGGCAGCACATTTAATGAAGAACCTGTGTCAACCAGCACATGAGCAAGAGTAGTGCCCCTGCATTCAATGGAGACATGCAGGGCATCATTATGGTTCTTCCCCTTTGCTGTCAGATCGGCATCAGAGAAACCCAGGCCATTATCAGCAGTTAGGTTGGCCACACAATCGGTGAACTGGTCAGCAGTCGTATCTTGGGGTACATGGGCAGTCTTTAAGAAAGCAATCAGAGCCTTTGCATGGGCCTCTGAACACAGCAGCAGTGACAACATGGAGATTTTAGAGGGGGTGTGCCCCAGCTGTTCCACAACATTGAAATCACTTTTCTTTATTATCTTGAGAATTTCTTCCATTTCCTGCTTGGAAGCCTCAACAATGGTCTTTGGTGCCTCCGTCCTGGCAGGCACATCAGCAGCAGTTCCCTTGCCCCGAGTATCAGATGACTCAGCAGCAGGGGTGGATACTTGGTCAGAAGGAGAGACAGGCACTCTGGCAGGTGTGAAGATCAAAGGCCTATGAATTGCTGGAGGAGCAATGTCTGGCGAGAACAGTCTTCCACTACGAGTGACCTTAGCAGGCCCGGTGATGTTGGAGACACCAGTATCAATGTTGCACTCTTGTTTCACACCCAGAACATAAACATCCGCCCCATAGTGCCATGGGACAGCCTTATCAGATTTGTAGGGTATAGGCCCCGGAACAGTAATGGTGATGGGAACATTCTTGTGAGCTGACAAAACTTGTATAGGCTTCTTTGAAGGAGCCTCGGAATAGTTGTTGAAGATGGTAACGATTGACACTTCTTCAACAGGAGCAGCAGGAACAACAGTCTTTTCAAACAAAATCTCTCTATTATCTATCAGGTTTTGGATACCTGACTTCAACAGAGAACAACCAACAGGGGAAGCAACACATAGAGGGCAACTTTCGCTACATCCCGGAAATAAACTGGCTAGCAACAGATTCCTCTTAACCATCAGCAACGGAGTAGCAACATCATCCACCGAAGCTACATACAAATTTTCCTCAACAGCATTCACTCCATGCTGGGGCAAGGGAGCATTTACAACATTTGGCCCCTCGGGCGCCTCAAACTGTATCTCCTTTGCATCAATGAGATCTTGAACTTTGTTCCTTAGGGCCCAACAGTCATCTGTATTATGCCCCGGGCTATCAGAGTGATAAGCACAGCGAGCATTTGGATTGAACTTGGGAGATGCAGTGTTGGGAAACTTTGGAGCCTCCTTGACAGTCACTAAATTGGTGGATAGCAACTGGGGCAGAATCTGTGATAAGGTCATGCTTAACCGGGTAAACTCTCTCCGGGGTCTTTCAAACTTTTGTGGATTAGTTGGCCGAGGAGCGGCAGCAGGTTTGGCAATCATTACCGCACTGACAGATTGGCGGTGTTCAGGTCGCTCTGTTCTCCGGGAGTTATATACAGCACTAGCCTCCTTTTTGAAGGGCTTCTTCTCAGTACTGGAGGAGGCAACTTTCTGTATCTTCCCCGATTTTATACCGGCCTCAATCCTTTCACCAGTCAGGATTAGATCGGTAAACCCAGCAGAGGAATTACCAATGAGATGGTTGAAAAATGGACCAGATAGGGTCCCCAAGAACATATCTACCAGCTCCCGATCCGTCAATGGTGGCTGCACCCTGCCAGCCAAGTCTCTCCATTTCTGAGCATACTCCTTAAAACCTTCACCCGACCCTAGTGACATACCCTGGAGTTGGGTACGCGTAGGAGCGAGGTCGGCATTATACTGATACTGCTTGTAAAAAGCAGTGGCCAGATCCTCCCAGTTACGAATGCTGATTCCATCTAGCTGATAGAACCAATCGAGGTGAGTCCCTGAAAGACTCTCCTGGAAGAAGTGGATCCAAAGGTTCTTGTCTGCTGTGTAAGGCTGGATCTTCCTTACATAAGAACGGAGGTGCATCTTGGGACAGGAAGCCCCATCATACTTCACGAAGGCAGGTGTTTTGAACTTGTGTGGGATCACCACTCCAGTAGATAACCCCAAGTCTCCGAAATCCAATCCAGGTACCCGTTGAACCTCCACAGCCTTTAATCTGTCTTCCAGCTGTTTGTACCGGTCTTCAGCAGGAGGGTACTGGTCGTCATTGAAGTCTGTTTCAGTATCAGAGCCCACAGGAGTAGTGACCTCCCTTTCATGGTGACTACCTTCTGTCACAGATGGAGGAGTCCTTTCAGCTTCAATTTGCAAGGTGTTCCCGAGTCTGCGCCCAGTGCTAAATAGCACAGTCCTCCTCTTCTTCTTAGTCTTCTTCATCAACATGGTCTTTAACTCTTGTTGACCCTGAGACAAGCCCTTGATCAGCTCCTGAAATTGGGCGTTTTGCGCCTGAAACTGGACGTTCTGCGCCTGAAGAGCCTTGATAGCCGCATCGGTTGATGATTCAGGAGGGTTCATGATGCTGAAATAAACAGCGAAGAACGGTAAACAACCTGAAAAGAAGAGTATTTATGATGCACATGATGAATGATATGTGTTTATGCAATGCATTCAAGAGTTCGAAAATTCAAATTTGTTGTAGACCAAAAGGAACACACTTTATTATTAAGAAAATCATTGTTTTAATACATCAAAGCCTCATGGGCAAAAGTACAAAAAGATCAAGTCACATCCAAAATATGTTGCGCATCTTCTCTGGAGCTATGTAAGTGTTGAGATTCCTTTCCTCGTGCAACAGGCGAGTGAGCTCCAAAACCTTCTTTTCACTGGCATGCAAACTAGTCTCAAGAGAATTCCTCTCTTCTTTAAGCTGGATCCAACTCTTCTGCATCTCTTCCCAGGATGTGGGCATATCAGGGTGCTGAACAACATGAGACACCTCTCCTTCCAAGGCAGGCTCTTTGATTACTGGAAGCATGTGAGGATAAGGCATCACTAACTTCTGAGAACGGGCTCGTACCCACTTGAGGTAAGGCTCCAAAGGGATGGAGTTCCTGTGCCCCAGTGTCTTGCTGTCTATCCTACTAGGCATCCTCCAAGCTCTGATAAATCTCTGGCGAAGTCCTTGAGTATCGTTGTCGAAGTCAAAAACTATGTCAGGAATCAACATGTCATGAGGACCATCCCTCCGAGCATAACCAAATTGTCTCCAAGCCAGGCATGGACTATAAGTAATACCCCCTCTGATTCCAAGTAAAGGAACATTAGGATACTCCCCGCAACGATCAATGATAGTGACATCTTCTCTGGACCTAGGGCACCAATGTATATCTGCATGTGTAAGAGTCATCAACCGTTGTGACCATCTCAAACCCCGCTCGTTCTTCAGGACTGATTGTGGAAGGTGCGAAATAAACCACTTTCCCAGGAGAGGAGTGCAACACATTAGGACACCTCTTTTTCTCATGGTTCGAGTGTAACATGAGTGAAGGAGGTCCCCCAGCAACGTAGGTATAGGATTCCTGGACATAAAGATCTGGACAGCGCTGATATCAATGAGCTGGTCTGGGTTAGGGAACAACACCAAACCATAAACAAGGAGGGCCACAACCTCTTCAAAAGCTTGCAAATCCAGGGAGTTCCAACAATCATAGGCCTTTTCAAACAGAAACTTGGCTAAGAACCCTTTGATACCACTTCTAACTTCCCAATGTCCCTTGAGGTCAGATGATTGTAGGTGCAGGGCTTTAGCAATCTCTTCAAGCTTAGGTTCTTTTTCTGTACCGTTGAAGGGTAGCTGATCAAGGATAGGGATCTTCAGGAGTCGGGAGAACTCCTCCAATGTAGGTATCAACTGATAGTCCAAGAAGGTGAAACAGTGATGCAGAGGGTCAAAGAATTGGAACAGGACTTTTATCATATCTTCCTCAATGTTGGTGTTGACCAAGCTGATGAGGCTTCCATGCCTTTCACTGAATGAAGAGTTCTCAGGAATTCTGGATATAAGCTCCTTAAGCTGAGGAGGGATCCTTACAAGACTGATTGGGATTGTCTTTCTACGAACAGTTTCCATGTCCTACAAAACAAGAACAAAGATGAAAATTCGAACCCCTGAAATGGTTAGTCAATGCATATGATGCTGGATGATGTCATGATGCTATGATTAAACACAGATATTTACAAAGACAAACATGTAAGGCACACAAGGCACACAAGACAGGCCCTTAAGGTTTAAGGCCAGCATGGGGTCTGGGTAGTACCCTCTTGAAGTTGGTGGGTTCAACCTGTCCTATCAAAGTAACCGGGTTCTAAGGTTCCCAATATCACGGGATTGCTTTCATTGTTCATCGTTTCGATGTAGCCACTGAACTGGCGACCGAAATATTCCAGGAAAGCAACCCTCAATTGAGTGTAGTATCGAGTATCAACCAACCTCGGACTGCACCAAAGTCAGTTATCTCACTACCCTAAAGAGGCCAAGATTGTTCAATTAAGGTTCCTAAGGTCTGTTGATGCTTCATGACACCACATGGAGGCCCCGTACTCTCCTTGACTGACTCAAGGGTTACCGGTACACACCAAAATGCCACATCAACGTAGCAGACTGTTTCAACCATGTCGGTATACCCCGCACAGTTCCCTCACAGCCTTGTTGCTACTTTCTAAGAAGGTATCCCCCAGATCCGGGTTAGGATCTATAGAACTCCCAAGCAACCCACAATTTAAATCAAACAATTCAGACAATTGAAAACACAAGTGATCTTAGTCCTAAGGTACACCTCACTTTAAGTTTGTCCCCAGCAGAGTCGCCAGTTCTGTGATCGGTGGATCTGGAACTGACTGTTTTAGAGCTGGTTCGCGAAATGTCGCGGAAGCAAGAGTCGCCACCGTCTTTTATTTTCTCCAAATGGAAAGGACAAAAGCACAGAAAAATTCCTTAAAGAGATTGCTCTCGGTTCGGGAGGTAGGTTATAGAAAGGGAAGGTGTTAGCACCCTTTCTATCCATGGTTATCCATGGGCTCTTAGGTACTTGCTCAATGTGTTTTCAAAATGTGTGCTTGCTTTTCAATGTGGGTTTCAAAAATATTCTTTGAAAAGTTTCAGTTTAACTCATGCGTCAGAGTGTTTGAAAAGTTTGTTTCGGAAGTTTTTGAAAGTGTGTTGGTGTGAAAAGAGTTTTTGTTTTGTTTGAAATTAGAGCAAGTACCCTTGAGAACCTACCTACCCTAAGGAATTCGTCTGTGTAAATGTCCTTTAAAGTAGTGCCATCCCACCATTGAGGGGTAGGTAGCACCACCGTTGGAGGTGTTCGGGTCAATTCGAGTTTTAGGGACGTGGTGATCACCGGAGCAATGGGAAGACACCTTAGAAGCTACCCTCACGCCAGGTTCCCGGACCATGAGGACTTACTAAGACGTTTTCTACTCGACGACCACCTTTTGAAAGGCAACAGTGAGGCGTACCCTAGGGGTGGTGTGTGCGAATTGTGTGTCATTTTCAGTTTATTGTTTGTCTTGTCATGCAATGGTGATCTAACGATTTGATTTTATTTTTCGGGCATTCATTCTTTCATGCATATTTATTAACAGTTATATACTTTGCGAGGAATTTAAATCTAAACTATTACAACCGGCGCGGGTCCACATCGCCAAAAAAAACCGAACCCGATTTGACTGAAAGTAAAATAAAGCGAATAAATAAAAAGCCCGAGAGTTTTCAATTACATGGCTTTGGGGCATATACAGAGGTATTTAAACAATATAAGACAAATGCGCGAAATAAAAAGATTAAACAAAATTAGGGCGTTGGACCCCTTAACAAATAATTAAAAGTTAATCAAGGAAATTAAAAATTAAATGAAAAA
Source organism: Vicia faba (assembly GCA_948472305.1). NCBI lineage: Eukaryota > Viridiplantae > Streptophyta > Magnoliopsida > Fabales > Fabaceae > Vicia > Vicia faba. The sequence continues at coordinate 333,638,259 of OX451739.1, read as the reverse complement.
TAATGTTTTTTGTGTTTTTTAGGTCTAAAAGAAAAAAAGAAAAGTTAATTAAAATTAAAATCTTAGTTCTAATGTTTTTTAAGTTTATTATGAAAAAAAAGATTTAATTTCTAACCTAATTAAATTCTAAACTAATTATGTACAATTTTTGATTTATAGAAAATAAATAATAATTAATAATGTTGTGAGAAAAAGATTAAAGAATTAAAAAAGGAAATAAAAATTAATAATTCACCTAATTCTACATATTTTGGATTTTTATTGTGAAAAAAAGAATTAAAATTAACATTAAAACCTAATTAAACTAAATGAGTTACATTTTAATTTATTAAAAAAAGAATCAAAATTAATTATATTTTTTTTTGTCCTTTCTGTATTTTCAATGTTTTTATATTTTTTGATTAAAAATTAAATAAAACAAGTAATTAAAATAATACAACAATTGAAATAAATGATTAAAAGATAAAAAAAGAAAAAAAATCAAATGGGCAAACCAGGGGGGGTAGACCCCAGAATTGGAGGTATAGATTTGAAAGCCTGGCCCAATTATTGGTGAGAACTTGTTGACTTTTTGATCCAGTGAGATGCCTTTGACTGAAGCGCAGCATGCTTCCCAATCCTGGCCCTTGATGTGAGTGCTCTAGGACACGTGGATGGTGCATTTTGATGGAGCATGGTGAGTCCTCAATGTTATGCTGCATGGGAATTAGAAATGAAAAATAATATTGGAAATGTGTGAGACCTGGGGTTTGAACCCAGGTCATTGTAGTCAATAGCGTGTGTCCTAGCCAGCTGAGCCATTTGAATTCAATTAACATATAATAGTTAATAAATAATAAAAGGAATAATCAATGCATAGTGGCTAACACGCGCGCGAATTCAAACTGTCCAGTCTCCGTGTGACACGCCATCATCTCTTTCATTCTTTCTGAAACATGAGGACAAAGGCAACGTTTTTTTGATCGTGGTTTTAGAGGGCCTAATGGAAAATAGCGACTAGCCCCTCGTCGCTCATAAATTGAGCGCGAGGGTGCCATCTTCTTCGTCTGGATGAGCTGAGCATGATGATGGTACTGGCATGGTTCAATTTTTCCCCTAGTGAGAATCCCCAATTTGAAGCAACCTGTAACCCTAAAAAATGCACATGGTAGATTCTTGTATACAGCAAAATAATGTAATTAAACGTTGTGGTTAGCTTAGAAATAGCAATATGAACATGAATCAACAAAGAAAAATGCCAAAGGATGATGGAATCATGCTGTACGATTTCAAAAGTTGCAAGGTTCAGTTTTGATTCTAACTACCAATTCTTGAGGTTTTAGTGGATGTTAATGATTGGCACGCGTTCAGAATGATCTCAGAATGCTAATGGTATAAAAATTTTGGCTTAAAAAGATCCCTAGCATTGATTTCAGATTTGCAATATATGTCCAAAATTTCAAATGTCCAAATGCCTTTTGAACGAGTTTCTTGCTATGTTCCAGTTAGGGTTTGACTCAATGATCATTATGGAATAGACTTGGCTTGCTATCTCTCCTTAATCCATGCTTGAGAAAGAATTGGCATTAGGGTTTGTTCATTAACCATTTTTTCCTAATTTCTAGCCAAAACCTAGACCTAGTGTGTAAATGAACCTTGGCCTGGTTTTTGAGTTGGTTCATGATGTATAGAACTTGTCCAAATTCATTTAACACCATTTCATTGATTTTTAAATTTTATTTGAATTTTCAATGAATTAAAATGAATTAAATCATCAAAAATTAAATAAAATAAAAAAGTCAACATTTGGTCTTGAAATCAACCATGGGCCACGTGTGTGGCATGACAAGGATGGACAAAGTGAGAAAAATGGGGGCCTTTTGTCAAAATTGGATTTTCAAGGATAGTTGACTTTTGCTATTTCACAAAAATTTCCCAACTTCTACAAGGCATAACTTGCTCAATTTTTAAGATTTTCACATGTTCTTGGACATTTTGGAAAGGTCTTTGAGTCCTTTAACCAATGCCTTTGGTCCCATGTCATTTTGATTTACCAATCTCAAGTTATGGCCTTTGACTTAAAGTCCCTTTTTGTTGACTTTTGAAAATGACCTGTAATGTTGAAATTGATAACTTTTTGTGAGAGCATTTCTTGGACTTGAAGTATGAAGATGAGTTGTAGGAAATGTCTTTCTCTTCAAAATGAGCTTTGGATGGAATTTTTCTGATAATCCATGTGAAAGTTATGCCCTGGTCAATTTCAGTTGACTTTTTCAGCTGTCCAAATATAGCAACTTTTGCATCTTTGATGATTTCTGAGCCAAACTTTGAGAATCATGATCAAGCATTGATCAAATGATGTTTGTGGCTTCAAAATGATATGTTGACCAAAAATTTGAACTTTTGACTGCCAAATGACCATTTTGCCCCTACAGTTGACTGTAGTGCAATTTAGGGTTTTGACTGTGCAATCTTGAGCTGAATGCCTTGAAACTTGATATGAGGATGCTTGACCATGTTTGTAAGCATATGAGACTTGATTGGGCCTTTGAAAACTTCCTTTTCTTGATCAGACTACAAACCCTAATTTTGACTGGAGGGGAGACTGTTGCACTGCACAACCCTTGGGGAATTTTCTAGCTTGGCTCGGCAATTTCTTGAGGAATATGGGAGGGCAAATTTTGGGGTATAACACCAGGTCATCAAAATTTGAGCTGTCGTTAGAAGCTAAGATTCCAAGTGCTGAGACATCAGATTCTGATCCTTTAGAATTTGATTCGTTTGCTTCTTTTTCATAAGAAAATAAACAGGGTCAGAACCAAGTTAATTTGTAGCTTATTATGTTGCACACTTAAACAAATATTAGTATACTCAATTGTTCTTTAAATACTTTGTTGTCATTAAAATCTAAGGAGTATGAACAAATTTTGTTCCAACAATCTCCCTATTTTTTATGATAACAAACAAAAGTATTTAAGAACAATAGTTGGTCTGTTTAATTAAATTGACAACATCAGAGTCTGAGGTTTGTAAGCTCCCCCCTGAGTCTAATAGTCCTAAGGTTATGTTTTGTAAGTTCCCCCTAAGTCTTATCCAAGTTATTAAAATATATATTTTATTGTAAAATAATTAATCAATAGATTTCAGCACATGGACATAAGTTCTTTTTCATGAGTCCAAGTGCTAATGAAAACATCCAAAAATATTTTTATTATCCTCTTTAAATACTCCAATTTCTCCCCATTTTGTGATCAACAACAAAATTTGAAAAAATAGAAAGAGAAAAAGATATTGAACAAAAAGATAATTAAAGATACTGAACAATAATCCATTATCATTTCAGCTTCCAAGATACTGAAGAGACCAAAGGAAGAAAAAATAATTACTTCTCGAGGCAGCAAATCAATATCTTGTCAGTTTCTAAGAAATGGAAATAGAGAATTGAAAATATGTAATAATGAGAAGGTATAGCATGCGTTAATGGCTATTGGTGTTTAAACTTCCAAGAATTAAAGATAACAATACGCAACATCGTTAATCTTCCAACGAGCCACTATAAAAGCAAAACTCCTTAGTCAAAAATCACACAAATCTACATCCAACTTCTTCTAAATAAAGATGAGTAATTCTACCGAGAACTTCAGGACCTCCATTACTTAATAAGCTACCATGGTCAAGGAGACCAAAGTTGTGAATAAATGTGTAATACGGTGGGAGAACTTACTTGGGATGTTTTGCGTTTGATCGCAATTGTTGCGGTTAGCAAGAGTCGCCATTGACTTTTCTTTTATCCAAAAGGAAAGGTGGAAAAGAACAGGAAAGACCTTTGAGATTATTTCTTGAGTTCGGGGGTAGATTATGAAAAGGGAAGGTATTAGCACCCTTTTCATCCATAGTTATCTATGGGCTCTTAGTTGCTTGCTAGATCACTTGCTTTTGTTTGAAAATGTGCTTTGTGTGGGTTTTGAAAGTATTTTGAAAAGGCGCCTTCGTTTAGGAAAACTTTGTAATAATTCTCGTTCGTAAGAACATATACAAAGTGTTAGACTTTTGAAAATATTTTATGTTTGGAAAGTGTTTGTGTTTGTTTTGAAAATAAGCAAGGATGTTTGATTTGAAAGTGAGCAAGCAACTAGGAACAATCTACCAACTCAAAAGTCTTTGTTAATTTCTTCCTTTCCTTTGATATTGCTATCTGTGATACGGTGGAAGAACTGACTTGGAGTTTTGTGTTAGTTTTTGCAAATGTTACGGTTTATCAAGAGGCGCCACCGACTTTTCTTTTATCCAAAAGGAAAGGTGAAAAAGCACAGGAAAGACCTTTAGAGATATTTTCTTGAGTTCAGGGGGTAGATTATGAAAAGGGAATTGTTAGCACCCTTTTCATCCATGGTTTTCCATGGGCTCTTAGTTACTCGTTAGATCACTTGCTTTAATGTGCTTGTGGTGTGGGGTTTGAAAGTGTTTTGAAAATATCTTTGTAATGGTTCTCGTTTCTATAAGAACGCGTACAAAGTTTTGTTTCGAAAGATAATTCAAAGACGTGTTTGTCGGTTGTGTTTTGGAAAGTGGTTTTCGGAAAGATATTTTGCAATGGTTCTCGTCTCTATAAGAACGTATACAAAACGTTTTATATTTTTGAAAATGTTTTTGAGATAAAAGTGTTGGTGCGTAAAATGTTTTTGTTGTGAGCAAGTGAGTAACTAGGAGCGAATCTACCTACTTGAAAGGTCTTAAATGTTCTTTTATTCCCTCTTTAGATGTTGCTATATTACCATTGATTTGGTAAGAAGCTCCATTGTTGGATGTGAAGGGATGGACATGAGAAGTTTGTATAGTCATAGAAAGCAACCTATGAGACGTTTTAGTAATATCGTTTAGGGACTAGATCGTTTTACCGGAGGCAATATCGAGGGTCATCGAGGGACTACGATCTTTTTTATCGAAGGGTCTTTGCTAAAACGTCCCATATTCGAGGGACATGACTATTTTCCGAAAGGAAACAAAATGAGATTACCCTAGAGGTGCTATTATGCAAGTGTGGTAGTTTGCATGCATTTTGTCTTGTATTTGAAAGGTTATCTACTTGTTGATTTTATCTTGCCATACATCCTAATTACTAGCAATATATGAAAGCAAGTAAAATGCGGAAAATAAAATCCTAAGCTATTACATCACTTTAGGGGGATGGGGGTACAAATTAACAATGGGTATGAAGTGGAAACTGAAATGTTACAAACATATCGAATAATAATGAAAACAATCTGCCCAAACCTGCATCATAACAGCCCCAGAATTGCACCAAAACGGCAAAGGAAAATTGTGTGAAGAAAGTATCAAAACAGTAGGCAAAAACAATTCAAAATAACTTATTTGGTTTCCCCCCTAAACCTCAGTCAAGGGTCTACAAAAAGAGCAGTCTCATAAGACAAGGGGGAGATTTTTTTCGGAAGCAAAAGGATTGAGAGAGAGGATAGAGAGTTGTTGTTGAGCAGAAAAACAATATCCTTTGTAACCTTGACTCATTCATTTGCAAAACCAAGTCTGTTCTTGTTCAAAATAGAATCCTAACCCATTACTCCATCATACAAATTCTCCCACAAGCCAAACAACTCATCAAATATAAAGATGGTCCAAACATAAAAACAGTCCCTGTAGTGCTATCATCTTCACCCTCAAAACAGACCCTTGTTGTGATACTTTCGAAAGCGTCATCGAGGGACTATGATCATTAGAATTGTTTTGTTTTTGCCAAAGAAACTCAACATGCAACATGGCCCATTATTGAAGGCAACAAGTGGAATAACCCTAAGGGGTGCAAGTGTGATTGGTGTTTGTTCATTTTCATGCTCTTATGTTGAAATTAGGTCAAGCTATTGTTGATTGATTTTTGCATAAAAAACTCTAATTTTATCATGGCATATTTAGAAAGCTTTTAAATGTGGAATTTAAAGGTCCTAAATTATTACAACACGATTATGGGATGGGGGGTACAAATGTTCAAATGGGGATATTTTAGCAAGAAATTAAACCTAAACTATTACATCCAAATTGAATTTTTACAAGGTATTTAATTGCACAATAATTAAATAAAATATAATAAATATGCAAGATGCAAAAAATGATTTTTTTATATGTATGTAAAAAGGTATTTTTATGTGACAAATAAACAAAAATAAAAATGAATAATTTTGGATATTTTTACATGTTTAGGGGGAAACCCTAATTTTATAAATAAAAAGGTATTTATTATATAATATGTGCAATATTTATTAATTATGTACAAAAATAAATAAAAGGGAAGTATATTGAAAAAAAGTGATTTTTTAAGTTAAATATTAATAAAAATAAAATGTATTATTTTTATGTTTTTATCCTAAATATTATAATAAATATATAAGTATTTATATTATTTACTAAATATATTAAATATGTACAAAAATAAAATATTTAATATTTACAAAAAAGTATATTTTTTATAAAATGTTTTCAAAAGATAAAATAAAAATGAAAATTAGAAAATAAATGTATTTGTATTATTTTTTTAGTTATTTTAAATAAAAGGTATTATGTATTTACCTACATATAAAACTAAATGAAACCAAATAAATATCAAATAAAATGTAAAAAATGTGAGAAAAATATTTTTAATATTTTTTATATTTTAATAAAAAATAACAAATCAGAATCAAAAAGAAAAAGTTAAAAATGACAAATAAAACTCAAAATGGGCCAGAGGGTGCATGTGAAATACAGTGGTGCAAAAAGGAAAAATATCTCAGGCCCAGTGTTATACCCCAAAATTTGCCCTCCCATATTCCTCAAGAAATTGCCAAGCCAAGCTAGAAAATTCCCCAAGGGTTGTGCAGTGCAACAGTCTCCCCTCCAGTCAAAATTAGGGTTTGTAGTCTGATCAAGAAAAGGAAGTTTTCAAAGGCCCAATCAAGTCTCATATGCTTACAAACATGGTCAAGCATCCTCATATCAAGTTTCAAGGCATTCAGCTCAAGATTGCACAGTCAAAACCCTAAATTGCACTACAGTCAACTGTAGGGGCAAAATGGTCATTTGGCAGTCAAAAGTTCAAATTTTTGGTCAACATATCATTTTGAAGCCACAAACATCATTTGATCAATGCTTGATCATGATTCTCAAAGTTTGGCTCAGAAATCATCAAAGATGCAAAAGTTGCTATATTTGGACAGCTGAAAAAGTCAACTGAAATTGACCAGGGCATAACTTTCACATGGATTATCAGAAAAATTCCATCCAAAGCTCATTTTGAAGAGAAAGACATTTCCTACAACTCATCTTCATACTTCAAGTCCAAGAAATGCTCTCACAAAAAGTTATCAATTTCAACATTACAGGTCATTTTCAAAAGTCAACAAAAAGGGACTTTAAGTCAAAGGCCATAACTTGAGATTGGTAAATCAAAATGACATGGGACCAAAGGCATTGGTTAAAGGACTCAAAGACCTTTCCAAAATGTCCAAGAACATGTGAAAATCTTAAAAATTGAGCAAGTTATGCCTTGTAGAAGTTGGGAAATTTTTGTGAAATGGCAAAAGTCAACTATCCTTGAAAATCCAATTTTGACAAAAGGCCCCCATTTTTCTCACTTTGTCCATCCTTGTCATGCCACACACGTGGCCCATGGTTGATTTCAAGACCAAATGTTGACTTTTTTATTTTATTTAATTTTTGATGATTTAATTCATTTTAATTCATTGAAAATTCAAATAAAATTTAAAAATCAATGAAATGGTGTTAAATGAATTTGGACAAGTTCTATACATCATGAACCAACTCAAAAACCAGGCCAAGGTTCATTTACACACTAGGTCTAGGTTTTGGCTAGAAATTAGGAAAAAATGGTTAATGAACAAACCCTAATGCCAATTCTTTCTCAAGCATGGATTAAGGAGAGATAGCAAGCCAAGTCTATTCCATAATGATCATTGAGTCAAACCCTAACTGGAACATAGCAAGAAACTCGTTCAAAAGGCATTTGGACATTTGAAATTTTGGACATATATTGCAAATCTGAAATCAATGCTAGGGATCTTTTTAAGCCAAAATTTTTATACCATTAGCATTCTGAGATCATTCTGAACGCGTGCCAATCATTAACATCCACTAAAACCTCAAGAATTGGTAGTTAGAATCAAAACTGAACCTTGCAACTTTTGAAATCGTACAGCATGATTCCATCATCCTTTGGCATTTTTCTTTGTTGATTCATGTTCATATTGCTATTTCTAAGCTAACCACAACGTTTAATTACATTATTTTGCTGTATACAAGAATCTACCATGTGCATTTTTTAGGGTTACAGGTTGCTTCAAATTGGGGATTCTCACTAGGGGAAAAATTGAACCATGCCAGTACCATCATCATGCTCAGCTCATCCAGACGAAGAAGATGGCACCCTCGCGCTCAATTTATGAGCGACGAGGGGCTAGTCGCTATTTTCCATTAGGCCCTCTAAAACCACGATCAAAAAAACGTTGCCTTTGTCCTCATGTTTCAGAAAGAATGAAAGAGATGATGGCGTGTCACACGGAGACTGGACAGTTTGAATTCGCGCGCGTGTTAGCCACTATGCATTGATTATTCCTTTTATTATTTATTAACTATTATATGTTAATTGAATTCAAATGGCTCAGCTGGCTAGGACACACGCTATTGACTACAATGACCTGGGTTCAAACCCCAGGTCTCACACATTTCCAATATTATTTTTCATTTCTAATTCCCATGCAGCATAACATTGAGGACTCACCATGCTCCATCAAAATGCACCATCCACGTGTCCTAGAGCACTCACATCAAGGGCCAGGATTGGGAAGCATGCTGCGCTTCAGTCAAAGGCATCTCACTGGATCAAAAAGTCAACAAGTTCTCACCAATAATTGGGCCAGGCTTTCAAATCTATACCTCCAATTCTGGGGTCTACCCCCCCTGGTTTGCCCATTTGATTTTTTTTCTTTTTTTATCTTTTAATCATTTATTTCAATTGTTGTATTATTTTAATTACTTGTTTTATTTAATTTTTAATCAAAAAATATAAAAAACATTGAAAATACAGAAAGGACAAAAAAAAATATAATTAATTTTGATTCTTTTTTTAATAAATTAAAATGTAACTCATTTAGTTTAATTAGGTTTTAATGTTAATTTTAATTCTTTTTTTCACAATAAAAATCCAAAATATGTAGAATTAGGTGAATTATTAATTTTTATTTCCTTTTTTAATTCTTTAATCTTTTTCTCACAACATTATTAATTATTATTTATTTTCTATAAATCAAAAATTGTACATAATTAGTTTAGAATTTAATTAGGTTAGAAATTAAATCTTTTTTTTCATAATAAACTTAAAAAACATTAGAACTAAGATTTTAATTTTAATTAACTTTTCTTTTTTTCTTTTAGACCTAAAAAACACAAAAAACATTATTTTTCATTTAATTTTTAATTTCCTTGATTAACTTTTAATTATTTGTTAAGGGGTCCAACGCCCTAATTTTGTTTAATCTTTTTATTTCGCGCATTTGTCTTATATTGTTTAAATACCTCTGTATATGCCCCAAAGCCATGTAATTGAAAACTCTCGGGCTTTTTATTTATTCGCTTTATTTTACTTTCAGTCAAATCGGGTTCGGTTTTTTTTGGCGATGTGGACCCGCGCCGGTTGTAATAGTTTAGATTTAAATTCCTCGCAAAGTATATAACTGTTAATAAATATGCATGAAAGAATGAATGCCCGAAAAATAAAATCAAATCGTTAGATCACCATTGCATGACAAGACAAACAATAAACTGAAAATGACACACAATTCGCACACACCACCCCTAGGGTACGCCTCACTGTTGCCTTTCGAAAGGTGGTCGTCGAGTAGAAAACGTCTTAGTAAGTCCTCATGGTCCGGGAACCTGGCGTGAGGGTAGCTTCTAAGGTGTCTTCCCATTGCTCCGGTGATCACCACGTCCCTAAAACTCGAATTGACCCGAACACCTCCAACGGTGGTGCTACCTACCCCTCAATGGTGGGATGGCACTACTTTAAAGGACATTTACACAGACGAATTCCTTAGGGTAGGTAGGTTCTCAAGGGTACTTGCTCTAATTTCAAACAAAACAAAAACTCTTTTCACACCAACACACTTTCAAAAACTTCCGAAACAAACTTTTCAAACACTCTGACGCATGAGTTAAACTGAAACTTTTCAAAGAATATTTTTGAAACCCACATTGAAAAGCAAGCACACATTTTGAAAACACATTGAGCAAGTACCTAAGAGCCCATGGATAACCATGGATAGAAAGGGTGCTAACACCTTCCCTTTCTATAACCTACCTCCCGAACCGAGAGCAATCTCTTTAAGGAATTTTTCTGTGCTTTTGTCCTTTCCATTTGGAGAAAATAAAAGACGGTGGCGACTCTTGCTTCCGCGACATTTCGCGAACCAGCTCTAAAACAGTCAGTTCCAGATCCACCGATCACAGAACTGGCGACTCTGCTGGGGACAAACTTAAAGTGAGGTGTACCTTAGGACTAAGATCACTTGTGTTTTCAATTGTCTGAATTGTTTGATTTAAATTGTGGGTTGCTTGGGAGTTCTATAGATCCTAACCCGGATCTGGGGGATACCTTCTTAGAAAGTAGCAACAAGGCTGTGAGGGAACTGTGCGGGGTATACCGACATGGTTGAAACAGTCTGCTACGTTGATGTGGCATTTTGGTGTGTACCGGTAACCCTTGAGTCAGTCAAGGAGAGTACGGGGCCTCCATGTGGTGTCATGAAGCATCAACAGACCTTAGGAACCTTAATTGAACAATCTTGGCCTCTTTAGGGTAGTGAGATAACTGACTTTGGTGCAGTCCGAGGTTGGTTGATACTCGATACTACACTCAATTGAGGGTTGCTTTCCTGGAATATTTCGGTCGCCAGTTCAGTGGCTACATCGAAACGATGAACAATGAAAGCAATCCCGTGATATTGGGAACCTTAGAACCCGGTTACTTTGATAGGACAGGTTGAACCCACCAACTTCAAGAGGGTACTACCCAGACCCCATGCTGGCCTTAAACCTTAAGGGCCTGTCTTGTGTGCCTTGTGTGCCTTACATGTTTGTCTTTGTAAATATCTGTGTTTAATCATAGCATCATGACATCATCCAGCATCATATGCATTGACTAACCATTTCAGGGGTTCGAATTTTCATCTTTGTTCTTGTTTTGTAGGACATGGAAACTGTTCGTAGAAAGACAATCCCAATCAGTCTTGTAAGGATCCCTCCTCAGCTTAAGGAGCTTATATCCAGAATTCCTGAGAACTCTTCATTCAGTGAAAGGCATGGAAGCCTCATCAGCTTGGTCAACACCAACATTGAGGAAGATATGATAAAAGTCCTGTTCCAATTCTTTGACCCTCTGCATCACTGTTTCACCTTCTTGGACTATCAGTTGATACCTACATTGGAGGAGTTCTCCCGACTCCTGAAGATCCCTATCCTTGATCAGCTACCCTTCAACGGTACAGAAAAAGAACCTAAGCTTGAAGAGATTGCTAAAGCCCTGCACCTACAATCATCTGACCTCAAGGGACATTGGGAAGTTAGAAGTGGTATCAAAGGGTTCTTAGCCAAGTTTCTGTTTGAAAAGGCCTATGATTGTTGGAACTCCCTGGATTTGCAAGCTTTTGAAGAGGTTGTGGCCCTCCTTGTTTATGGTTTGGTGTTGTTCCCTAACCCAGACCAGCTCATTGATATCAGCGCTGTCCAGATCTTTATGTCCAGGAATCCTATACCTACGTTGCTGGGGGACCTCCTTCACTCATGTTACACTCGAACCATGAGAAAAAGAGGTGTCCTAATGTGTTGCACTCCTCTCCTGGGAAAGTGGTTTATTTCGCACCTTCCACAATCAGTCCTGAAGAACGAGCGGGGTTTGAGATGGTCACAACGGTTGATGACTCTTACACATGCAGATATACATTGGTGCCCTAGGTCCAGAGAAGATGTCACTATCATTGATCGTTGCGGGGAGTATCCTAATGTTCCTTTACTTGGAATCAGAGGGGGTATTACTTATAGTCCATGCCTGGCTTGGAGACAATTTGGTTATGCTCGGAGGGATGGTCCTCATGACATGTTGATTCCTGACATAGTTTTTGACTTCGACAACGATACTCAAGGACTTCGCCAGAGATTTATCAGAGCTTGGAGGATGCCTAGTAGGATAGACAGCAAGACACTGGGGCACAGGAACTCCATCCCTTTGGAGCCTTACCTCAAGTGGGTACGAGCCCGTTCTCAGAAGTTAGTGATGCCTTATCCTCACATGCTTCCAGTAATCAAAGAGCCTGCCTTGGAAGGAGAGGTGTCTCATGTTGTTCAGCACCCTGATATGCCCACATCCTGGGAAGAGATGCAGAAGAGTTGGATCCAGCTTAAAGAAGAGAGGAATTCTCTTGAGACTAGTTTGCATGCCAGTGAAAAGAAGGTTTTGGAGCTCACTCGCCTGTTGCACGAGGAAAGGAATCTCAACACTTACATAGCTCCAGAGAAGATGCGCAACATATTTTGGATGTGACTTGATCTTTTTGTACTTTTGCCCATGAGGCTTTGATGTATTAAAACAATGATTTTCTTAATAATAAAGTGTGTTCCTTTTGGTCTACAACAAATTTGAATTTTCGAACTCTTGAATGCATTGCATAAACACATATCATTCATCATGTGCATCATAAATACTCTTCTTTTCAGGTTGTTTACCGTTCTTCGCTGTTTATTTCAGCATCATGAACCCTCCTGAATCATCAACCGATGCGGCTATCAAGGCTCTTCAGGCGCAGAACGTCCAGTTTCAGGCGCAAAACGCCCAATTTCAGGAGCTGATCAAGGGCTTGTCTCAGGGTCAACAAGAGTTAAAGACCATGTTGATGAAGAAGACTAAGAAGAAGAGGAGGACTGTGCTATTTAGCACTGGGCGCAGACTCGGGAACACCTTGCAAATTGAAGCTGAAAGGACTCCTCCATCTGTGACAGAAGGTAGTCACCATGAAAGGGAGGTCACTACTCCTGTGGGCTCTGATACTGAAACAGACTTCAACGACGACCAGTATCCTCCTGCTGAAGACCGGTACAAACAGCTGGAAGACAGATTAAAGGCTGTGGAAGTTCAACGGGTACCTGGATTGGATTTCGGAGACTTGGGGTTATCTACTGGAGTGGTGATCCCGCACAAGTTCAAAACACCTGCCTTCGTGAAGTATGATGGGGCTTCCTGTCCCAAGATGCACCTCCGTTCTTATGTAAGGAAGATCCAGCCTTACACAGCAGACAAGAACCTTTGGATCCACTTCTTCCAGGAGAGTCTTTCAGGGACTCACCTCGATTGGTTCTATCAGCTAGATGGAATCAGCATTCGTAACTGGGAGGATCTGGCCACTGCTTTTTACAAGCAGTATCAGTATAATGCCGACCTCGCTCCTACGCGTACCCAACTCCAGGGTATGTCACTAGGGTCGGGTGAAGGTTTTAAGGAGTATGCTCAGAAATGGAGAGACTTGGCTGGCAGGGTGCAGCCACCATTGACGGATCGGGAGCTGGTAGATATGTTCTTGGGGACCCTATCTGGTCCATTTTTCAACCATCTCATTGGTAATTCCTCTGCTGGGTTTACCGATCTAATCCTGACTGGTGAAAGGATTGAGGCCGGTATAAAATCGGGGAAGATACAGAAAGTTGCCTCCTCCAGTACTGAGAAGAAGCCCTTCAAAAAGGAGGCTAGTGCTGTATATAACTCCCGGAGAACAGAGCGACCTGAACACCGCCAATCTGTCAGTGCGGTAATGATTGCCAAACCTGCTGCCGCTCCTCGGCCAACTAATCCACAAAAGTTTGAAAGACCCCGGAGAGAGTTTACCCGGTTAAGCATGACCTTATCACAGATTCTGCCCCAGTTGCTATCCACCAATTTAGTGACTGTCAAGGAGGCTCCAAAGTTTCCCAACACTGCATCTCCCAAGTTCAATCCAAATGCTCGCTGTGCTTATCACTCTGATAGCCCGGGGCATAATACAGATGACTGTTGGGCCCTAAGGAACAAAGTTCAAGATCTCATTGATGCAAAGGAGATACAGTTTGAGGCGCCCGAGGGGCCAAATGTTGTAAATGCTCCCTTGCCCCAGCATGGAGTGAATGCTGTTGAGGAAAATTTGTATGTAGCTTCGGTGGATGATGTTGCTACTCCGTTGCTGATGGTTAAGAGGAATCTGTTGCTAGCCGGTTTATTTCCGGGATGTAGCGAAAGTTGCCCTCTATGTGTTGCTTCCCCTGTTGGTTGTTCTCTGTTGAAGTCAGGTATCCAAAACCTGATAGATAATAGAGAGATTTTGTTTGAAAAGACTGTTGTTCCTGCTGCTCCTGTTGAAGAAGTGTCAATCGTTACCATCTTCAACAACTATTCCGAGGCTCCTTCAAAGAAGCCTATACAAGTTTTGTCAGCTCACAAGAATGTTCCCATCACCATTACTGTTCCGGGGCCTATACCCTACAAATCTGATAAGGCTGTCCCATGGCACTATGGGGCGGATGTTTATGTTCTGGGTGTGAAACAAGAGTGCAACATTGATACTGGTGTCTCCAACATCACCGGGCCTGCTAAGGTCACTCGTAGTGGAAGACTGTTCTCGCCAGACATTGCTCCTCCAGCAATTCATAGGCCTTTGATCTTCACACCTGCCAGAGTGCCCGTCTCTCCTTCTGACCAAGTATCCACCCCTGCTGCTGAGTCATCTGATACTCGGGGCAAGGGAACTGCTGCTGATGTGCCTGCCAGGACGGAGGCACCAAAGACCATTGTTGAGGCTTCCAAGCAGGAAATGGAAGAAATTCTCAAGATAATAAAGAAAAGTGATTTCAATGTTGTGGAACAGCTGGGGCACACCCCCTCTAAAATCTCCATGTTGTCACTGCTGCTGTGTTCAGAGGCCCATGCAAAGGCTCTGATTGCTTTCTTAAAGACTGCCCATGTACCCCAAGATACGACTGCTGACCAGTTCACCGATTGTGTGGCCAACCTAACTGCTGATAATGGCCTGGGTTTCTCTGATGCCGATCTGACAGCAAAGGGGAAGAACCATAATGATGCCCTGCATGTCTCCATTGAATGCAGGGGCACTACTCTTGCTCATGTGCTGGTTGACACAGGTTCTTCATTAAATGTGCTGCCCAAGAAGGCTCTGGATAGGCTGGATTGTGAGGGTCTAGAGCTCAAACCAAGTAGCATTGTTGTCCGGGCCTTTGACGGGTCCAAAAGAATAGTGCATGGTGAAGTGGACATCCCAATCAGGGTTGGGTCACAGGTATTCGATTCAAAGTTCTATGTGATGGATATCCATCCGTCCTATTCTTGTTTGTTGGGTCGCCCATGGATCCACAAAGCTGGAGCTGTGACTTCTACATTGCATCAGAAGCTCAAGTACCCGGTCAGGGGGAGGATCGTAACAGTGCAAGGGGAGGAGGAATACATGGTCAGCCACCTCAACTCTTTCAGATACGTGGAAATGGATGGGGAGTTCATTGAAACCCCCTTTCAACATTTTGAGGAGGTACCACCAACCTTGGCAACAGCAGAAGATGAAGAGGTTTCTCCTATGAAGATGGCCTCCTTAAAGGACGCCCGGGCTGTGATCGAAAAAGGTGAATGTGCAAATTGGGGCAAGCTCCCTGATCTTACTCCTAAGACTAACAAGTTTGGGTTGGGTTTCACCACGGAAGCTCAGAAAGCGGTGCGCAAGGCAAGAATTGGAAGACCTCAGTTGCTCATCACTCAGCATGGAGTGAATGCTATTGGAGAGGAAGATGAAGTGGGAGAGTCAGAGTTCGATAGCTGGATCTACCCAACGGCCAACGGTGGATTGACCAATTGGACTGCTAAAGATTTTACTCCCATAACTTTTGTTCCCCAGTAATGAATTTCTTTGTTTTTTGATTTGTAATAAACAATAATTTGAGACTATATGGCCCGGTGTCTTACCCGGGGCACCGTGGTTTTATTTATGAGGGCTTTTTGTTTGTCACTATCATATATCATGAATAAAAGCATTGGACGTCTTTCACAAGTCAAATTTTGCGCTCCTTTTCTTTCCTTTCTTTACATATTGCAAAACAGCTGTATTTACACACACACTCACTCGTACAGGTTTCAATCCACTCTGGATCTCACTGGTAACGACTCTGCTACTGCCAGTTATGACTTCGAAAATCCGATCAACTTAGCCGCCGACGAAGGTGAAGATGATTGCGAAGTGCCTGGTGAACTTGCAAGACTGTTACAACAGGAAGAGAGGGCAATTCAACCCCATGAAGAGCCAGTGGAAATAATAAACTTGGGTACGGAGGAAGACAAGAAAGAGGTGAAGATTGGTGCCAACCTAGAACTCAGCGTAAAGCAACGGTTGACTCAGATGCTGCAGGATTATAAAGAAATCTTTGCCTGGTCCTACGAAGATATGCCCGGATTAGATACCGACATTGTGGTCCATCATTTACCAACTAAAGAAGATTTCCCTCCGGTTAAGCAAAAGGTTCGTCGGATGCGTCCAGAGATGTCTGAGAAGATTAAAGCCGAGGTTATGAAGCAGTTTGATGCCGGGTTTCTTGCAGTAACTTCTTACCCTCAGTGGGTTGCTAATGTGGTGCCGGTACCTAAGAAGGACGGCAAGGTCAGGATGTGTGTTGATTACAGGGATCTGAACAGGGCCAGCCCCAAGGATGACTTTCATCTACCCCACATTGATGTCCTTGTTGATAATACAGCTCAGCATAAAGTGTTCTCTTTCATGGATGGTTTTTCAGGCTACAATCAAATCAAGATGGCACCTGAAGACATGGAAAAGACTACCTTTGTTACTCAGTGGGGCACCTTCTGTTACAAGGTCATGCCGTTTGGGTTAAAGAATGCTGGGGCAACCTACCAACGTGCCATGGTTACCTTATTTCATGACATGATCCATCATGAGATAGAAGTATATGTGGACGACATGATCGCTAGGTCCCAGACTGAGGAAGAACACCTTGATCATCTGCAGAAACTGTTTGACCGGTTGAAATTGTACAAGCTGAGATTGAACCCGAACAAGTGCACCTTCGGGGTAAGATCTGGGAAGTTGCTAGGCTTCGTGGTCAGTGACAAGGGAATTCAAGTGGACCCTGCTAAGGTCAAAGCCATTCAAGAGATGCCAGTTCCTAAGACAGAGAAGGAAGTCAGAGGCTTTCTAGGACGTCTGAATTACATTGCTCGGTTCATCTCACATTTAACTGCTACCTGTGAACCAATCTTCAAGCTGCTGAAGAAAGATCAGGTAGTACGTTGGAATGATGAATGCCAGGCTGCTTTTGACAGAATCAAAGAATATCTCCAAGAACCCCCCATCCTTATGCCACCAGTTGAAGGGAGACCTTTGATACTTTACCTGACAGTGCTTGACAACGCAATGGGGTGTGTGCTGGGGCAGCATGACGAGTCTGGCCGAAAAGAGCATGCCATTTATTACCTTAGCAAAAAGTTTACCGACTGTGAGACTCGATACTCACTGCTTGAGAAAACTTGCTGCGCTTTGGTATGGGCTGCTCGCCGGCTGAGACAGTATATGCTGACTCACACTACCTTGTTAATCTCAAAAATGGATCCTATAAAGTACATATTCGAAAAGCCTGCTCTGTCTGGGAGAATTGCAAGATGGCAGATGATCTTGACGGAATACGACATTCAGTACACGACCCAAAAAGCCATCAAGGGAAGTGTATTGGCAGACCACTTAGCACATCAAGCTGTGGATGACTACCAATCAATGAACTTCGAGTTTCCAGATGAAAGCATTATGATAGTAACTGACTGTGAAATACCTGGACCGGATGAAGGACCTGAACCAGGATCCCGATGGTCTATGCACTTTGACGGAGCCTCCAATGCTTTGGGAAATGGTATCGGCGCCATAATCGTATCTCCACAAGGTACTCATACTCCACTCACCGCCCGGCTGTGTTTCAACTGTACCAACAACATGGCGGAGTATGAAGCGTGTATTATGGGTCTTCAAGCTGCAATCGACTTGAGGATCAAATTTCTAAGTGTCTTCGGAGATTCCGCTCTCGTGATCAATCAGATCAAAGGAGAGTGGGATACGAAGCACCCAAACTTGATTCCTTACAGAGAATGTGTGTTGGCCCTGATCCCCCACTTCACAGAGATAACATTTGAGCACTTTCCAAGAGAAGAGAATCAGTTGGCAGACGCGTTAGCTACAATGTCTTCAATGTTCAAGGTTAAATGGGATAATGAAGCTCCCCGGATCATCATCTGGAAACTGGACGAACCGGCATACTGTTGTGATCTCGAAACTGAATTGGTAACTGAGAAGCCTTGGTACCACGAAGTAAAAAGATATTTGGAAGCACAGGAATACCCTGAGGGAGCATCTGTCAATGATAGGAAATTCCTGAGGAGATTTGCAGCCAAGTTCTTTCTTAGCAACGGCATCTTGTACAAGCGAAACCAGGATTCAACCCTACTGCGTTGCGTAAATAAAGCTGAAGCAGAAAGAATCATAGAAGAGCTACATGATGGGACCTTTGGTACACACTCCAGTGGACATACCATGGCCAAGAAGATTCTACGGGCAGGGTATTACTGGTCTACCATGGAAGCTGATTGCTACCAACATTCTAGGACATGCCATAAATGCCAGATCTACGCAGACAAGGTGCATGTTCCTCCGGTTCCCCTGAATGTTCTGACTGCGCCTTGGCCATTTGCAATGTGGGGCATAGACATGATCGGTGAGATAAAACCTACGGCATCCAATGGACATCGCTTCATCCTAGTGGCGATTGATTATTTTACGAAGTGGGTTGAGGCAGCATCCTATGCTACGGTAACCAAGACTGTTGTGGCACGGTTCATTCGGCATAACCTGATCTGTCGATACGGCGTCCCTGAGCGGATTATTACAGACAACGGTACCAATCTGAACAATAAGATGATCACCGAGCTTTGCGAACAGTTCAAGATACAGCACCACAATTCTTCTCCTTACAGACCGAAGATGAATGGGGCTGTAGAAGCAGCAAATAAGAACATCAAGAAGATCGTGCAGAAGATGACAGTAACGTATAAAGATTGGCACGAGATGTTACCATTCGCTCTGCATGGGTATCGTACCTCAGCTAGGACGTCAACTGGGGCAACTCCTTTCTCTCTGGTTTATGGCATGGAGGCAGTCCTGCCGATCGAAGTACAAATTCCCTCTCTCCGGATAATGAAGGATGCAAATCTGAACGAAGATGATTGGATCCAGACACGACTTGATCAACTCAACCTTATTGACGAAAAGAGACTTGCTGCTATCTGCCATGGTCAGACGTATCAGAAGCGAATGATCAGGGCATTTAACAAAAAGGTCAGACCACAGGAATATCAGGTCGGGGATCTGGTGATCAAGCGAATCATCCTTCCTCAGAGTGATCCAAGGGGCAAATGGACCCCTACGTACGAAGGGCCATTTGTGGTTAAGCATGTGTTCTCAGGAGGAGCAATGATATTAACCAACATGGATGGTGACGACCTTCCTCACCCCGCCAATGCAGACATAGTTAAAAAATACTACGCATGAAAAAGACCCGCTAGGCTGACATGTCTAGGCAAAAATTAGGGCTTCCCGTCGAACCAAAAGGGTTCGGGCAAAATGAAGGGATGAAAATGAAAAAATCTGTACACCCGGCAAGTCGAAAACCTGAAAAGGCGGCTTGGGCAAAAATGGGTATCCCGGTGGACTGAAAACCCGAAAAGGCAGTCCAGGCAAAAATAAGGGATAAAGCGTAAAACCATGTCTCATTGATCACTTTGCATCCAGAATCTGGTATCTACATCAAACGGCATCGATCAGTCAGCTTCACCTTCAACCAAGGTCATCAAGGGATGAGACGCTCGGAGTTATAAAGGCAATAGCGGAGTTGAAACCCAGTGGATCATTCATCTTTCACACAGCTGTTTTATTTTCTTTTGTATAAAACTTGTAATAAACTCTCTTGTTCGGCGACGTACCTCTTACTAGGACGTCAGCCTCTTGTACACAAAACGCCTATTCACAGGCTATTCAAAATCAATACAAATATACTTTTCAGTTAAACGTGTCAACTGTTTTTCTTTCTTTTCTGTTTTGTTTTGCGAAGAACGTCCAAGGTTCAATTTGTGATATATGCATTGACAATAATTTGCTAGCTCATAAATATTTGCATATGAAACAAAGAATTAATTGCAGGTGACACTAGAAACAGGGGCAATAAAGAGTTGTTTGAGCAGTCTAATTGTTCTATCCAAGGTACCAAAGTAGGTTCAGCTAAAAAACCTAACCAGACATCTTAAATTCCCCAGAGAGTGAGACAGCAAGTCAGTGCATTCTTCCCCAGCATATCAAAACTTCCCCAGGAGAGTCCCATCCAAGTTCCCCAGGAAAAGTGGAATTCATATCCCCAAGCAGTAAGCTTATCCCCAGCAAATTCTGGAGGCTTATCCGTCGCAGAGCACGAACGCGTCGTCCGGCTTGATTTAAAGAGTTATTTCCTTAACAGGATATAACTGGGTTATCCTCAGCCAAAAGCCAAGGGAAGGTCGTCGTCAACGTAGTTCTTTCCTATCCCCAGCGAAGGCAATTCACACTTCCAATACAGCAACGGTATCTCAACAGAGTTACTATCAACATTCAGCAAGGCATCACTCTTCCCACAGAGTATTGCTTCCCAGCATGATCGCTAAAGTATCTTTTCTCCCCGCAGAATCTCCCATTCGCCAAGTTTATTCCGCAACGGAGTCATCTTCTCCTACCGGTATCCTTGCAATTATCATCCCCAGCGGAAGCAAAAGCTTATTCTTCGACATCAGCCCAGGATACGACTTCCCGGCACCCGTCAAGGATTCATTTTCCTAGACGAAAACATACATAAAACATCACATACAGCATTATAGCATGCATAACGCACTGCATCATACAAATCTCATTTATGTTGAGAACATCATTGCTTGATTCATATCATGCATTGCACATGACTGACTTTTATCTTTCAGGAAAAACTCAGTTAAGTTCTCAAGCTACATTTCAAGACCTAGACTGGTTCAGTCAAAGGCCTTCTCTGGTTCAGTTAAATCGTCCCAAGATTTTCCTGATTGCTTATCCAGTCAAAGGCCTCCTCTGGTTCAGTTAAATCGTCCCAAGATTTTCCTGATTGCTTATCCAGTGGAAGACATTTCAAGACCTAGACTGGTTCAGTCAAAGGCCTTCTCTGGTTCAGTTAAATCGTCCCAAGATTTTCCTGATTGCTTATCCAGTGGAAGACATTTCAAGACCTAGACTGGTTCAGTCAAAGGCCTCCTCTGGTTCAGTTAAATCGTCCCAAGATTTTCCTGATTGCTTATCCAGTGGAAGACATTTCAAGACCTAGACCGGTTCAGTTAAATCGTCCCAGGATTTTCCTGATTGCTTATCCAGTCAAAGGCCTCCTCTGGTTCAGTTAAATCGTCCCAAGATTTTCCTGATTGCTTATCCAGTGGAAGACATTTCAAGACCTAGACCGGTTCAGTTAAATCGTCCCAAGATTTTCCTGATTGCTTATCCAGTTAAAGGCCTTCTCTGGGTCTTATCCCAGTAGAAGACACCCAAGATTTTTCTCAACGAGCGTTGTTGAAGTTAAAGTCGCCCAAGGCTCTCTTACCATTCATGCTAAGGAAGTAATCATCCCTGCAACGTGTCAGGTACTCATTTTCTGTTTTGCAGGTATACAGGTTCTCGCCAAGGAATCTCTTACGCGATCAAAACATCCAGATGGCATCTATAAGCCCATTCCCATCATTGCTAACATGTGAGCGCAAATTTCCGGGCACTCTAGTGTCCAATCATCTTCTACCCTCGGATTACGAAAGGCACGTCGGCCAATCTGCATCCTCAGGTCTAAGAAGATTGAACAGGGGCAACTGTTATACCCCAAAATTTGCCCTCCCATATTCCTCAAGAAATTGCCAAGCCAAGCTAGAAAATTCCCCAAGGGTTGTGCAGTGCAACAGTCTCCCCTCCAGTCAAAATTAGGGTTTGTAGTCTGATCAAGAAAAGGAAGTTTTCAAAGGCCCAATCAAGTCTCATATGCTTACAAACATGGTCAAGCATCCTCATATCAAGTTTCAAGGCATTCAGCTCAAGATTGCACAGTCAAAACCCTAAATTGCACTACAGTCAACTGTAGGGGCAAAATGGTCATTTGGCAGTCAAAAGTTCAAATTTTTGGTCAACATATCATTTTGAAGCCACAAACATCATTTGATCAATGCTTGATCATGATTCTCAAAGTTTGGCTCAGAAATCATCAAAGATGCAAAAGTTGCTATATTTGGACAGCTGAAAAAGTCAACTGAAATTGACCAGGGCATAACTTTCACATGGATTATCAGAAAAATTCCATCCAAAGCTCATTTTGAAGAGAAAGACATTTCCTACAACTCATCTTCATACTTCAAGTCCAAGAAATGCTCTCACAAAAAGTTATCAATTTCAACATTACAGGTCATTTTCAAAAGTCAACAAAAAGGGACTTTAAGTCAAAGGCCATAACTTGAGATTGGTAAATCAAAATGACATGGGACCAAAGGCATTGGTTAAAGGACTCAAAGACCTTTCCAAAATGTCCAAGAACATGTGAAAATCTTAAAAATTGAGCAAGTTATGCCTTGTAGAAGTTGGGAAATTTTTGTGAAATGGCAAAAGTCAACTATCCTTGAAAATCCAATTTTGACAAAAGGCCCCCATTTTTCTCACTTTGTCCATCCTTGTCATGCCACACACGTGGCCCATGGTTGATTTCAAGACCAAATGTTGACTTTTTTATTTTATTTAATTTTTGATGATTTAATTCATTTTAATTCATTGAAAATTCAAATAAAATTTAAAAATCAATGAAATGGTGTTAAATGAATTTGGACAAGTTCTATACATCATGAACCAACTCAAAAACCAGGCCAAGGTTCATTTACACACTAGGTCTAGGTTTTGGCTAGAAATTAGGAAAAAATGGTTAATGAACAAACCCTAATGCCAATTCTTTCTCAAGCATGGATTAAGGAGAGATAGCAAGCCAAGTCTATTCCATAATGATCATTGAGTCAAACCCTAACTGGAACATAGCAAGAAACTCGTTCAAAAGGCATTTGGACATTTGAAATTTTGGACATATATTGCAAATCTGAAATCAATGCTAGGGATCTTTTTAAGCCAAAATTTTTATACCATTAGCATTCTGAGATCATTCTGAACGCGTGCCAATCATTAACATCCACTAAAACCTCAAGAATTGGTAGTTAGAATCAAAACTGAACCTTGCAACTTTTGAAATCGTACAGCATGATTCCATCATCCTTTGGCATTTTTCTTTGTTGATTCATGTTCATATTGCTATTTCTAAGCTAACCACAACGTTTAATTACATTATTTTGCTGTATACAAGAATCTACCATGTGCATTTTTTAGGGTTACAGGTTGCTTCAAATTGGGGATTCTCACTAGGGGAAAAATTGAACCATGCCAGTACCATCATCATGCTCAGCTCATCCAGACGAAGAAGATGGCACCCTCGCGCTCAATTTATGAGCGACGAGGGGCTAGTCGCTATTTTCCATTAGGCCCTCTAAAACCACGATCAAAAAAACGTTGCCTTTGTCCTCATGTTTCAGAAAGAATGAAAGAGATGATGGCGTGTCACACGGAGACTGGACAGTTTGAATTCGCGCGCGTGTTAGCCACTATGCATTGATTATTCCTTTTATTATTTATTAACTATTATATGTTAATTGAATTCAAATGGCTCAGCTGGCTAGGACACACGCTATTGACTACAATGACCTGGGTTCAAACCCCAGGTCTCACACATTTCCAATATTATTTTTCATTTCTAATTCCCATGCAGCATAACATTGAGGACTCACCATGCTCCATCAAAATGCACCATCCACGTGTCCTAGAGCACTCACATCAAGGGCCAGGATTGGGAAGCATGCTGCGCTTCAGTCAAAGGCATCTCACTGGATCAAAAAGTCAACAAGTTCTCACCAATAATTGGGCCAGGCTTTCAAATCTATACCTCCAATTCTGGGGTCTACCCCCCCTGGTTTGCCCATTTGATTTTTTTTCTTTTTTTATCTTTTAATCATTTATTTCAATTGTTGTATTATTTTAATTACTTGTTTTATTTAATTTTTAATCAAAAAATATAAAAAACATTGAAAATACAGAAAGGACAAAAAAAAATATAATTAATTTTGATTCTTTTTTTAATAAATTAAAATGTAACTCATTTAGTTTAATTAGGTTTTAATGTTAATTTTAATTCTTTTTTTCACAATAAAAATCCAAAATATGTAGAATTAGGTGAATTATTAATTTTTATTTCCTTTTTTAATTCTTTAATCTTTTTCTCACAACATTATTAATTATTATTTATTTTCTATAAATCAAAAATTGTACATAATTAGTTTAGAATTTAATTAGGTTAGAAATTAAATCTTTTTTTTCATAATAAACTTAAAAAACATTAGAACTAAGATTTTAATTTTAATTAACTTTTCTTTTTTTCTTTTAGACCTAAAAAACACAAAAAACATTATTTTTCATTTAATTTTTAATTTCCTTGATTAACTTTTAATTATTTGTTAAGGGGTCCAACGCCCTAATTTTGTTTAATCTTTTTATTTCGCGCATTTGTCTTATATTGTTTAAATACCTCTGTATATGCCCCAAAGCCATGTAATTGAAAACTCTCGGGCTTTTTATTTATTCGCTTTATTTTACTTTCAGTCAAATCGGGTTCGGTTTTTTTTGGCGATGTGGACCCGCGCCGGTTGTAATAGTTTAGATTTAAATTCCTCGCAAAGTATATAACTGTTAATAAATATGCATGAAAGAATGAATGCCCGAAAAATAAAATCAAATCGTTAGATCACCATTGCATGACAAGACAAACAATAAACTGAAAATGACACACAATTCGCACACACCACCCCTAGGGTACGCCTCACTGTTGCCTTTCGAAAGGTGGTCGTCGAGTAGAAAACGTCTTAGTAAGTCCTCATGGTCCGGGAACCTGGCGTGAGGGTAGCTTCTAAGGTGTCTTCCCATTGCTCCGGTGATCACCACGTCCCTAAAACTCGAATTGACCCGAACACCTCCAACGGTGGTGCTACCTACCCCTCAATGGTGGGATGGCACTACTTTAAAGGACATTTACACAGACGAATTCCTTAGGGTAGGTAGGTTCTCAAGGGTACTTGCTCTAATTTCAAACAAAACAAAAACTCTTTTCACACCAACACACTTTCAAAAACTTCCGAAACAAACTTTTCAAACACTCTGACGCATGAGTTAAACTGAAACTTTTCAAAGAATATTTTTGAAACCCACATTGAAAAGCAAGCACACATTTTGAAAACACATTGAGCAAGTACCTAAGAGCCCATGGATAACCATGGATAGAAAGGGTGCTAACACCTTCCCTTTCTATAACCTACCTCCCGAACCGAGAGCAATCTCTTTAAGGAATTTTTCTGTGCTTTTGTCCTTTCCATTTGGAGAAAATAAAAGACGGTGGCGACTCTTGCTTCCGCGACATTTCGCGAACCAGCTCTAAAACAGTCAGTTCCAGATCCACCGATCACACCCAGCCCATAGAGGTTGTCTTCAACCTCCAGACAGTTCAAACAACCAAAAACGCGCGTTTTGCCTTGTCCCTGCTATCTCCTGATTCCTTGATTTTCAGCACAAACTCACAACATGAAAAATGTCAAGCATCAAACCACGAATCCATACATACCAAGAACTTGATCTAACTCTCAGAAATGAGAGAGAATATCTTCTCCCCCAATTCCTGACCTAGTTTTTTTCTAATATTCAGGTCTTAAATTCTCTCAGCATATGCAATATAAATGGAAAGTAATTATATGTGTAGCTTCAGGGCCATGAGTATGACACTTTTCATTCATAAACCTAGACCTAACTCTTCCTAGATTGAGAGATAGAAGTCCATGAACTTACCTGTTCAGCTTGGATCGTGTCTGGCAATGGAGGTACTTTCAGTGCAATGTGAGAACTTGTACAGCTTGCTTGAAGGTTAGGGATGCTTCTCCAACCTTTAGCTTGCTTTGAAACCAAATGAATCAAGCTATGGAAGTCAACCTACAAAACAGAAAAAGTGAAAATGGTGAAGTTGGTTAGAGGTGTTACATGTCGTGTCCAATGCTTGGGATAGTTTGTATAGGTGGTATGGAGTGTGTATGAACTGGTTTTGGCCAAGGCGCACGAATAGATTGAGTTATGGACCTCAAACTGCAGGGATGCCCTGTTTTTGTGCAGTACAATGGTGTTTTGAGGTTTAGGGAGGTATGGAAGGTAGTTAGCTCGTGCCTTAGCTCAGGTTTGATGTTTAGAATATGCACAACAAGTTTGTCTAAGCTTGTGGTTGCAGCAATGTGAGTTGTGTTAAGTTATGCAATGTTTCTTCTAACTTAAGCAAAAATTGGCAAGTTGGGTTCTAGGCTTGTGCAGGCCCCCTAAACATTTGCCTTAATCCCTCTTGATCAGTGTGTTATGTTCCTGAACTTGTGCCAAAAAGATTTGCATTGTACTTCTTGATTTGCAAACTTGACATAAAGCCATACTTTTCAAAAATGGATAAAGTGCTTTTTCTAATTAAGGCTTAATTCTTCATACAATGACCAAATGCACAAAATAATGCCTTGGCACAATGGATTGGCATTTAATTATTGAGTAAGAAAAGGATTAGAGGCCTGTAACTAGCTTGCTCATGCTGATTTGAAAAATTGCACAAGTTATGAACATGGAAATGGCTCATGAACAAAGTGACTTTTGCCCATATTGCCAAATTCGATTCTCCCTAACCACAAGGTTGTTTGATGAGTTCTTGGACATTTTGGAAAGCTTGGAATGTTTACTACAATCCATCTTTGTAATGCAAGTTAAGATTTCAAGTGGAAGTATGTGAAAAGTGGCCATGAAGTTAGGAAAAAATCCTGCTTAGAATAGGTCAAAAAATTTCTAAGTTAAGAATGTTTTGCACCCCTATTCCAAAAATTGTAACTTGAGCTACAAGCTTCTTTTAAGGAAACTTTGTGAATCAAAGTTGTAGATTTTGCAATGGGCTAAAACTTTCATGTTTTGAGTTTTCCTTGAATCCATTTGCATCTTGATAAGAAAGTGGGACAAAGTTAGGAAAAAATTAGGGATTTTCATAACTTAGAAAATTTCTAAGTTATGAAAATTCTTCATT
This sequence comes from Vicia faba, assembly GCA_948472305.1. Lineage (NCBI taxonomy): Eukaryota > Viridiplantae > Streptophyta > Magnoliopsida > Fabales > Fabaceae > Vicia > Vicia faba. The sequence continues at coordinate 333,610,887 of OX451739.1, read as the reverse complement.
TTAAACCCTAATTTGCAATTTTTGATTTCTTGATGAAAAAGTTTCATATTTTGACATTTTTTGATGAAAAATGAATCTTGACACTTGATTTTGACCAAAAAGTCAAAGTTTGACTTTTCAGTATACAGTCAAAAATTGATCAATTGACTGGAAAATTCATCTGTCAATCTTGTGCATTTGGGATCTTTTGAATTTTTTGAACATGTCAAGACCATTTCATTGGGTCCTTGAGTCCATATATGAGCTTGGTTTGCCATTGGCTAGGTCAAACAGTCAAAAATTGCCTTTGTGCAGTCAAAACCCTAAAAATGACCATTTTGCCCTTTTGATGATCTGATCAAATTTCTTGTGGAATTGTGATCCAAACTTGATCAAATGGTCCATATGAGTTCATAATGTTGATGTGGGTCAAAAATCATGAGGTTTGACTGTCAATTGACCACAGTTGACTTTTCCCCCAATACAGTTGATTTCTAGGTCAATTGTCCAATTGACTGGGCAAAGATTGGAATCAAGGCTTGAAACTTGATATGGATAAACTTGTGAGTCCAACATGAAGCATGAAAGTCACTTCAGGCATTTTAGGTCAAAACATCCTTGTGCAAACACAAACCCTAATTTGGGTCAACAGTGCAAGGAGGAGTCTGGAGCAGAGCAAACCCTAACTTGATCTTGAGCTCCAAGAGTCTTGTGGTGAGAAAATGTTGATGAAATGAGAGGGCAAATTTTGGGGTACAACAACTGCATAGAGCCGTTTTGGACTGTATAGGACAACATATGTATACTTGTGGTGCAACATAGCACAAGGTTTCTTGTAGGGCAGCATGGAGCAGATTTTAGGGTGTTGTGGAAATGTAGCATATCATACTTTGTTCAACTTGGACAATATAATTTGTAGCATGACACAAATTTGGTCTTGTGGAATATTTTATGCACATTATGTCAAGGGCAAAAATATTGTGGCAAGGTTTTTTGAGAGAACTCAATCGATACATAGTTTTAGAATTTGTAATTTTGCAAAAATGCCACTTTGTAATAACTTGAATTACTAGCATCATCTTGAATTATTTGGAATTGTAGTAAAAAATGTCATGAAGTAAATGAAATTAACCAAGTATAGAAAATACTTAGAAAAATTTCAAAGTCTTGCAAAGTTGGATTTTTTTTATTCTCTTGATTTTTGATGATCAAATTTCATTTTTTGGATGTCTTGATATAATGTGATTTTTGGGACTCAAATTTGGTCAAAAAAGTCAAAGTTTGACTTTTTAGCGTCCGGTTGACTTTTTCCAGCTGAAACTCTGATTTTGCTCATTTTGTCCCCTTTTGATAATTTGAATGATTCTTCTTAGAAAATGTGATATGAGGCTTGAAACTTGATTGAAGTAGTTCTAAGAGTCCTTGAGACATGAGAGGGCAAATTTTGGGGTACAACAGCTGCCCCTGTTTAATCTACTTAAACTTGAAAAGTTAGATTGGCGAACCTACCATTCGTGACTTGAAGGTGGAAGATGATTGAACACTAGAGTACCCAGAAATTTGCACTCGATGATGTGGTGGTTGATTGTGCAGGGAATGGGCTTAAAAGATGCCATTTGGAGAAATGATGGAGAATTGTCGGAGATGGGCTTGTAGATGCCATTCAGAAAAGATTGGTTGCATAAGGGATTCCTTGGCGAGAAATCTTATTCCTGTTGTCAAGGAGGATTTCGCTGGGGAATGTTGGTTTATGTCCTGGGAAGTAAAGTCTAGGAGCTTCGGTTATCCATTACTCGACTGGGGAATGAACTCCTGATTGAGGGAGTGAAAGTAGAATGTATACCTGGTTAGGGTCCAGGCTGTACAACAACTCGCTGGGGAAATGTGAAATCGACCGTATCTGGTCGGGTCCCTGATGTTGTACCCCAAAATTTGCCCTCGCATTTTTTCCCCAAGAAATCTCAGCTTCAGACATTTCCTGATTTTTCAAACTGGCTCAAGAATCGGACAAACGGACTTTTCTTGACAGTCAAGCAAAATTAGGGTTTTTACTGATTTTCAGAGCTCTGGATTGTTTCATACAGTTGGCTTAGGGTTTGGATGATTTTTGGTTCAATTTTGATCAGGCAAGCGTTATTTGGCATTTAATCAGGAGTTAGGGTTTTACGAGCATATTCTCAGAAAGGTTGAAATTCCACAGTACTTTGCGGTTTATTCCGAGATTCGGGTTGAATTTGCATTGTTCATAATTTAATCAGTGAAAGAAACAATGGTTGGAATTCATGTTGTTTTCTTTGAGCCAGTCAAATACAGTATGCAGTATTGGATTCACAGTGTTTATGGCAAGTCAGTGAAGAAGGAATGCGCTTGATCAGTTTATTTTGGTTGACTGCTTTGGATATCGGAAGAGACAGGTTTAATTGATCAATATTGATTTTATTTAAGTTATTTATTATTCTAAAATTGAATGATTGAAATTTATTTTTCAATTGTTTTAATTCAAAGAATTTTAAATAAATAAATAAACAATAAAGAAAATTAGAATTAATTGGATAATTTAGATTTTATTGATATTTGAATTATTTGTACAAATTGTTGTTTATAATTTAAATTACAAACAATAATATACATTAATTTAAATATTAAATAAAATAAAAAGCTATCCTATTTTCTAATATTCTTCATTCTTCATTCCGCTCCGGTGCTCCATTTTTTTATCGGCAAAAAGAACAAGAAAAGTCAGAAAGCAGTTAATTAAAGACAGTTAAAATTTGCTCATCATTAGAGGCCACTGACTGGGATCAGTTGACCCTCTCTGCAAATCACGGGATTTCTCCCGGTTCACAGAGAGGGAAGATTTTTATTCATGAATGCAAATGTCAAATGCATAAGTTACAAAATTCAAGCTGCATAGAATCTCAAATCCAAAGTTCAAACTATATAGTTCAAATCCAATTCCACTTTCCATCAAAAGCAAAAAGGCAATTTATTGTCAAAACAGAAAATCTATCCCAGGCTGCCAATAAGAAAGATTTTGGAAAAGATATCAATAAAAGCATACAAGCTGTCAAAGAAGGATTTGGAAAGGATATCAAAATACAAAGTCAAATCCCAAGATATCCAGGAAAAGAAAAAAAGCGCCATAAACTGTCAAAAGAGATAAAGATGCAGTCAAGTAGTGTGTTATGCAAGCTAAAATCTAAAATCATCATTTCCCACCAGTAGGGCCCCTTCAGAGAAAGCACAGTAATAATCATATAAAAATCTTAACTGTACTTTTGGAGAGAAAAAGAGAAATAAAGAAGCATAGGCAGGTTTTAGGCTGGAGGCAGTATAACAAGACAGAAAAGATACACAGGCCAGTACACACAGCTCAGAGAAAAGAGAAAAATATACAAAACTCAGAGCCTGCATCATCTTTGAAAGCACACAACCTCAAGCTTCAAACTGATAACCTGCTAGGCCATCAAACAAGTTTCAAAAAACTACCCAAAACCTGCTAATGCCTTAACCTGCCTGTCAACAAACTGAAGCAAATCAAACACATCTCAAACTTCACACCAACACCCTACCTTAACCTAAAAAGCCTAACCATCAAAACATGGTCTAGCTTTCAAACCTGATAAACAAAATCCAAATCCCTCAACCATACTGTCAAACTAAACCAGCATAGGCAAAATCTCATAAAACATGAACCTCAAACCTGCTGAGGCTTAACCTCAAGAACCTGTAAAACCTCACCATGCCTGTCAATAAACCATCAAACACACAGTTCAAAAGAAGAAAAAACCTGAAGCCTCAAACTGTCAAGCAAAGAATTCAAAAACAGAAAATATACCAAACCTCAACCATCCCTAAAACCATCCAACCTCTAAGCCTCAGAATTTCTTCATCATAGGCAATAAATATTCAGGACATCCAACTCAACAAAAGCGTCAAGGGCATCAATCTCAGGAAGCAATTCAAAGGTCTAAAGGCAAGCAAACGTACAGGAGAGGCAAGTTCATCTCAAAGCAACCATTCAACAAAAATTCAGGGCAACACGAGAGAAGAGGAGACAAATTTCGTTCAGGAGCAACAAACATGAAATCATGCTAGTTCCCAACCCCACAAATCCTTCAGAATCATAAATTCGTCATTAGGCAAAAAAGGAATTACAGAAGCAAATGTTTGAGGCAACATACAAATTCCCAAAGGCAACACATAGTAGAAAAAGAAAGATAAAGAAGTGAATTTTAAGAAGGATTTCTCAGTACAAATCTGTCATAATCGAATCCCTAAAGAAGAAGAAAGATAAAAGTACCAAACTTTCCCAAGCTAGCTTCCAGCTTCGCCACCGGGCCTCCGCCTCAACGCCTCCAGTTCCGATTCCTCTTTCTCCTTCCCCCAGGATTAAGGTAGCTTTTCGTTCTTCTTTTTCTCAAATCTCAAAAAAACAAACAATAATAAACGTGTGAAATTACAAGTCAAACTAAGCATGCAAAGAAGAGTGAAAATCCTAATGCATAAAAAAGGTGAGATCGTTACCCTGTCCGTTTAGGTTTGGTCCAACCACGGAGATGAGCGGAACCGGAGGTGGCGTTGGGTTGGCTCGGCATTCGGAATAGGCATCACATTCAGCATTCAGGGAGATGAAGAAGAACGGAGAAGACGAACTTATGAACGGCGTCGCTGCTAACCCTACGCTTTCGTCTCAATTGGATACAAAATCCCTAACCCTAAATTCGTTCAAGTCTAACATGGGCTTGACCCGTTTCTGCCTTCCTCTAAAGCCCAACAAAAATCATTAACATTTCTTTTACAACAAATACTTGATTTGCACTAATCTTTTTCTTCTTTACTAAACCATACATTTTTCTAACATTAGCATTTTGTCATATATTAAATTGAAAATACTTTTTTATTTTGTTTCCTCTTTTAATAAAATATATCTTGCACATACTAAAATAAATATGCATTTTCTTGTACAATTTAAATTTCTTAAAACATTTTGTACATATTATACATTTTTTATCATATGATTAAAATATCTTTTTTTAAATATATATTTGTATATAAAATAATAAAATACCTTTTATTATATAATTAAGTTTGAAAACATCTTCTTTTAATTAAAATACATTTTGCAAACTCTTTTTGTATAATTTGACTTCTTGAAATATTTTTGTATATAACAATATAAGAAATACACTCTTTTTATACAAAATCCAATTCTTGACATTTACATACTTTTTATACATAATGAAAACCTAGAAATAGTTTCTTTTCTTAAAAAACATCAATTTCACAATTCAATTTAATCAAAACTTGAACATACCATTTAAGTTAAAACATTGTTTCTTTTTATATTATTAAAAATATACAAATCAAAGCCATATAAATCAAAGATTCATTTAAAACGTTTTCCTAGGTCAAAAACCCTAATACGCTTCAATTTCACATATCGCGCTTGTAGATAGTTACACATACACAATATATATATATCTCATATACATCTCACACGTACACTTACACAATACATTGCCCCATACACATTTGTTTATATTATATCTGTATATTCGATATTTACATTTGATTGCGCATTCGATTTGGTTGTAACTTATTTGGGTACTATAAGTCTCATCCCCTTTGTACATTTATACCCCCATTCCCGGACACTATTTTGTAATAGCGTAGATTTTACATTCCGCAATTTACAGTTTTCCAATTATACCATGGTTAGACCTAGGGTTTGTATGTACATAAAATCAAGCGCTAGATAACCTAATACAAGACAAATACATGTAATCGATACACAATCACACTTGCACCCCCTAGGGTAATCCCACATGTTGCCTTCCAAAATGGGCCATGCTTGCACGTCGAGTATCTTTGGCAAAACAAATTCAAAATGATCATAAGTCCCTCAAAGTGTTGCCTAAACGGAATGATCATAGTCCCTTCAAAGCAAAATTGCCAAAGACACTTGGCATCATTGCATTCATGGTCCATACGATGACCCGCGCCCGTCCCGAATAAACTTCCTAAACGCAAGATTGTCCACCAATTTCAATGGTAGAACAAAATTGTTAAAAGGGGTTAAAACATGACAAAAACCTTTGAGTACAATAGGGTAGACAAAACTCTTAGTTACTTGAGATCAACTTGCAAAAACACTTGCCTTCTTTTCAAAAACCACAATCCACAACACTTTCAAACAAACTCTCAAAAACATTTGAAAACATCTTTTCGAAAAGATTCACACTTTTGTAAAACACTCAAACACGAGTCAAATACATTAGTTGCCTAAGACAAGGCATCTTTTTCCAAAACATTTTCAAAACCCACACACACACCATTTTCAAAGCAATCGAAAATCAAGGCAAGTGATCTAAAAAAAACCAAGTAACTAAGAGCCCATGGATAACCATGGATGAAAAGGGTGCTAATACCTTCCCTTTTCATAATCTACCCCCCGAACCCACGAAATATCTCAAAAGGTTTTTGCTGTGCTTTTTTAACCTTTCCTTTAGGATAAAATAAAAAGTCGGTGGCGACTCTTGCTCAACCGCACAAGTGCGAATACGAACGCAAAACACAAGTCAGTTCTCCCACCGTATCACACCTGCCTTACAGTGTTGTAACCTGTTGTCTGAAGATAAGGGAGAAGGAACCTGGATAGTAAGGCTACTTTTGAAATGAAAGCATGGGTAGTATGGCTTGTAAGAAGGAACCTGGATAGTAAGGTTACTTTGAAATGAAATCCTGGGTAGTAGGGCTTGTAGGAAGGAACATGGATAGTAAGGTTACTTTGAAATGAAAGCCTGGGTAGTAGGGCTTGTGGGAAGGAACCTGGATAGTAAGGTTACTTTGAAATGAAAGCCTGGGGTAGTAGGGCTTGTAGGAAGGAACCTGGGTAGTAAGGTTACTTTGAAGTGAAAGCCTGGGTAGTAGGGCTTTGAGAAGCAACCTGGATAGTAAGGTTACTTCATTTGATCATGTAGATTAGTTGACCCGTTTGGTTTTGGGAACTGATTTTCCCTTGGTGGCCCGCAGACATGACATGTATAACTGCTGGAATTGTTAGGGATAATTGTCTTTCCTGAAAAGATAACAGGGTTAGTTATATGTGATGCATGAAATGCATTGTGAGATGATGTTCTCAAAATAAACGAGATTACACTGTATGTGATATGTATGTGCATGTCATGATGTATGAGCATGAGATGTGACATATCCGAGTCTGTGAAAATAAATCCCTGACTGCTGCTGGAGAAAATAGAATTCCTGACTGTTGTAGAGAAATATGGCTCTTCTACTTCTGCTGGAGATGATGAATGGAAAACCAATGCATTTTTATCCCTATTGATTTCAATTTCTTAATTGGTTTATCAGCTCCGACAACCTTCGAGTAACCACTTCCAGTAGCCTGATTTGGTTGGGAACCAATCAGGTGTTCGTGATCCCTCAGAGAGAGAAGAAGTAACACTCTATATCACTGCGATAACCCATATCTGCATACACAACCAAAAAAATTTCATATGCAATTAGAAAGAAAACATTGAAAATATTGATAAGTGAAATCGGGAAAACAAAATAAAGTATCAGGAAGCTCCCATGGATCAAACTTATATGAATCAACTTCTTTAACAACGGGAACAAAAACTGATTAGCCAACACATATTCTATAGAAGTAATGATTCACCAATTCTTCATTGGTTGGATGAAATATGAGACCAAGCTCTCTACATTGCGTCCAAATAAGATACGGGAAAAGAACATTCCATTCAAACCTGCAATGAAAGATGTAAGAATACAAAAGGATGCAAGCTTCTACTAAAGTAAGTATATTTTCAATGCAATATGCAAATAAAAAAGACTTGGATCACTGCTAGATTAATTTGCATTTTGCCGCTTCCTCCAATGATTTAAGAAGACAATTAAATATTCATAACATTTACATAAATTAATGAAGCGTAAATCTCGAAAATACAAAGACAAAAGAAAGTTTAACAAATAGATCCATGTTTCCTTTCAAACTGTTATGTACTCGATTCCATTTCTTTTACAAGGAATTTCTACATAGTCATACATTTCACGTAGAAAACATTCATAATAAACATGGTAGCTCTTCTAAAATACGGAGAAGAAATTTACAAGAATCACTGGAATGAAGTTGCTTCAAAGATTGATGTGTTATCCCACTATTAGTAGGACCAACATGCAGAATAACCCTACGACGTTTCCACCTGGCCTGTGGATACAATGTATAAAGGCATCTAAAACATACAGAAATCAATAATCAACATTCAGATCTCGTTTTATTTCTATAACATAGTTAAAAACTCTTATAATATCTCTGACTCTGTAAAACCATTTAGCGGTAAAAATAGATCTTTGTCTTCAGACTTAAAGAACTCGACAATTCTTGCAATATAATCAATCAGGTTTATCATCTTCAGCCTAAAACAACACAGTTCAGAAAATCAACACCGTAAAAAAATCCCAATCAACAAAACATATAAACCATAAAACCCTAAATCTTCAACATTGAACATGCCTTGAGGTAAATAGCGACGTTGTGGCGAAATATGAACGGTGGAACCGAACCAGTGGTCAACAGCTGAAATAGAACAGAAACGAATAAAATTTTATGCACAAAAGAGAGTTGGTTGCAAGATGAAGGGTGAAACAGATGAAGTAAAACTTGAGAGATGATGGGAAACCAAGATGTTTTTCGAAACTAATATTTGAAATCGATACATTGCATTTGAGCTTAGGAAAGGAAATTGTTTACCTTGAAAACAAATGAAACAATTAATAGTCGTACGGAAAAATGATTAGTAGGGTTAACATTTTTAGTACCCGTTTTACCCTAAAAAAGAGATAATTGGCCAATAAAAAAAGACATTTTTGTCTTAACCCGAACATATTACTTTCTTATATGTCAGATACATCTTTCAATAAGACTATATTTATTTATTGAAAATATATTTTAATAGTTTATGAAAAATCTACCATATAAGAAAGTTATATGTTGTGGAAAGCTCTTTTTTGTCCTTTTGTCCAACTGGAAAAATTTTAGATTTTGCAGGGTCAATTCTGTCTTCATATAATTGGCTCAAAATATTAATTGAGTTCCATAACAAACTGATCTGATTGGATGATTTTTAAAGGTTGTGTACACGCTTTCATAAAGACAATTGATTCATTTGAGAACAATCTCTTCTCCTCCTCTGCCTTGGTAATCACTGAAATGGTTTGTTTAAAATCCAAACATTCTTTAGTTGCTTTTCATCTTCCACACCACTTGTCTTCTTCCTTCCCCTATAAATGGAGAAGCGCACAACCCGTGTTAGCATCGTTTTCCTCTCTGTAAGTCGATTTCTTTGAATATTTATCTAGAAAAAATCCCGTCTTCAATATAAATCGAATATGTTACAAACCTGTTAACATTCCTTCTGTTGTTCTGTTTTTGAAGATAATTTGTATGTTATTTATTTGTTCATTCTATGGCCAAGCAGTCTCATATCTGATTCGCGTTCAACTCTTCTAACGTGTTCGTCTCAAATTCCTCATTTCTCTGGTTCACAATTTGTTGGATTGTTAAATTCTTGCTAATATATTTGTTTTTATAGCATATTTGAGATTACATTTAGATTTACTATTTTATTATCTCTAATTATCTTTACAATTTTGATTTAGATGTGAATTTGTGCATCGTGTTTACTCATTTTCTCAACAAAAAAAATTCTGACTTGCTTCCCGTTTATGAATTTCAAATCAAAGGTCAGACCCTGTTCTCTTCACTTTTGTTTTCTTTATTATTTTTGTAATTTTAGATTCTACAATGTATACAATCATTATTATGATTGAAAAGAGAGTCTTGTAATTGTTAGTACTCATTTCTTTGTGGATTTAAAGAAAAACTTTTCTCTTTTGTGTTTACATTGCTCTCATATTTACTTGCTCTCATATTTACTTAATAGTACGGTAACTCTCATCTTTACAGGTTTTTATTTTTCCCCTTTTGTGTTTACATTGATACTCTTCAAGGTAACTCGGTTCTATAGTGGTTTTTTTTTTCTCTTTTAGAAATCGAATCGACAACATATTGGTGTATTTTTTTTATATTTTTAATTTTTTAGAATCCATTCTTTCAAGAGTTTCCATTCTTTGGTTTTATTACTATTTTAAAATGAAGTATGTTGTTTTAGGATTTTGAAATATTTGCCACCGAAAAAATTAACAGGCTGAGTCGCGGACTAGGTCGCTCTCTTTAAGACGTTTCACGACACTGCTCAAAATTATGCAAAGCAGTCAAACTATCGCGCCGCCTCCAGGATAAAACAACCCAATTCTATATTGTACGATTACTATTTGCATGATAGATAATCGGTCTAGAAATACACCCTCTAATGGTATAAGACCATTCAAATATGGTATTAACACCACTCGTAGTATCTGGTACAAAGACCAGTCATAATAATTTCTCAAACAAAAAGAAACTCAAATAATTCTCCAAAGAGAAATTAATAATGGTCATTTGACCACTCATAATAATTTCTCCAACAAAGAGAAATTCAAATAATTCTTCAAAGAGAATCCAAAAGATTAAACTTGAAAATTTCTCAACTCAAATGAGGAGAAATTAACATAATTCTCTAAAGAGAATTCAAGAAAATACTCGGAAAATTCAATGAGTATGAAGAAAGGGGAAGAAGATGGCGCTTCGACAATTCGAGAGACGCAGAGTTATGAGAGTGAGGAAGGAAAAACTAATAGAATAGTTTTTGGTGTGATTTGGAATGAAACATATGCACTCCTTATATAGTGAAGTAGGATAGTTAATATTTCTCACATGAGCAATGTGGGACTAAATGGTTTTTTCAACCAAAATGATATTCTAACAATGTGGGACTTGAGAAATTTTTAAATTCAACATATTGGAACATGGACATGTTCCAACAATCCCCCACTTGAATTTAAAAAATTGATTTTATAAGTAACGTTAAACATTTCTAAGATTGTGCATAAACAAAGGTGTCTACGACTTGAACCTTTGCATAGCAAGTAGGATTCCAATTCAACAAGAGTGACACAAATGTCTTGAACTCTATCTCAGACATCAAACCCGCACACAACCTTTTCTTAAGGTGTATTCTAATAGCCCGTGCTTTAATGTCCCTGCACGTGTGTGATACGGTGGGAGAACTGACTTGAGGTTTGCGTTTGTATTCGCACTTGTTCGGTTGAGCAAGAGTCGCCACCGACTTTTTATTTTATCCTAAAGGAAAGGTTAAAAAGCACAGCAAAAACCTTTTGAGATATTTCGTGGGTTCGGGGGGTAGATTATGAAAAGGGAAGGTATTAGCACCCTTTTCATCCATGGTTATCCATGGGCTCTTAGTTACTTGGTTTTTAGATCACTTGCCTTGATTTTCGATTGCTTGAAAATGTGGTGTGTGGTGTGTGTTTTGAAAATGTTTTTTGAATAAGATGCCTTGTTTTAGGCAACCAATGTAATGACTCGTGTTTGAGTATATACGAAGGTGTGTATCTTTTCGAAAAGATGTTTCAAATGTTTTTGAGGGTTTGTTTTGAAAGTGTTTGTGAAGTGTGGTTTTTGAAAAGAAGGCAAGTGTTTTTGCAAGTTGATCTCAAGTAACTAAGAGTTTTGTCTACCCCTATTGTACTCAAAGGTTTTCTCTATGTTTTCAACCCTTTTTTAACAATTTTGTTCCACCATTGAATTTGGTGGACAATCTTGCGTTTAGGATGTTTAATGGGACGGACGCGGGTCATCGTATGGACCATGAATGCAATGATGCCAAGTGTCTTTGGCAATTTTTCTTTGAAGGGACTATGATCATTCCATTTAGGCAACTTTCGAAAGCGTCATCGAGGGACTTATGATCATTTGAATTTGTTTTGCCAAAGATACTCAACGTGCAAGCATGGCCCATTTTGGAAGGCAACATGTGGGATTACCCTAGGGGGTGCAAGTGTGATTGTGTATTGATTTCATGCATTTGTTTTTGTATTAGGTTATCTAGCGTTCAATTTTATGTACATACAAACCCTAGGTCTAACCATGGTATAATTCGAAAGCGGTAAATTGCGGGAATTTTAAAGTCTACGCTATTACAAATGGTATCCGGGAGTGGGGGTACAAATTCACAAATTGGGATGGGACTTAAATAATTACAACCAAATCGAATCGCAATCAAATATAATCAAGGTATAGCAAAGTATAACAAATGTATAATGCATCAAAAATGTAAAATGTATTGTGTAAGTGTACATGTATTTTATTTAACAAGTTGAGAAAATGTGAACTTAGTGTATAATTAAGTATGTATTTGTTTTTGTATTATGTACACAAAGTATTTTAATAAAAAAGAAAGAAAAATGTTTTAAAATTAAATTCTATTATGTATTATTTATGTATTTTATGTATTAATGATATTTTTAAGAAAAGAGAAATATTTAATTCAAAAATTGTTTTTATGTATTACTAAATACAAAAACCTTATTTAAAAAGAAAAATTCAAACTACATCCTATTTTTTATGCGTCTTCTATAAATATTTTTAAGTTAAATTTCATGTTAAAAATAAAAAAATAAATAAAGAAAGAGTCTTAATGAAAGCAAAGAAAAAAAGATTTTAAGTTTTAATTTATTAATGTAAGAAAAAAGGCTATGTACAAAGGGAGATGGGCTAAGGAGTTTTGGGCCTAAGTGAAAGAAAACAACAGCCAATGGGGGGGTGTTAATTGGGATTCGTTTGGGGCTTAGGCTGAAAAAGGGGTTAGGCCCAATTTATGCTCACAACAATTGTAAGGGTTTGTCAATGTTTGTTTCATTTGGGATCAGCTAGGGTTCAAGATACAGCGCCGTTTGTTCATCGTTTTTCCTTTCACCTACGCCTCTGAGTTCTCTTTGCCCCTGGCCGCCGGCGCCACCATCCTTTCTCTTCCCCTCAATGATCAATCAGCGACGTTCACACAGGTAATAACTTTGTTCTTTTTTTTGTGTTTGACGGTCTTTTATGTTTTTCCAATTTTTATTGGTTTCTAATCTTTGCATGTTCCGATTTCTTGTGATTTGTGAGGTACCTTAAAGAAAAGGAAGTGTTTTTATACCTTTAGAGGAGACGGAGGAGAAAGGAATCTGGAGGTGCTCTAGGCGGCTTTGACGGCGAGGAGAACGTGATGTGAGCTTGCTTTTTGGTAACCCTGGTACTTTTGTATTGCTTTCTGTTGCCTAGCTTGATATGAACTTTTGCCCAATGATGAAACGTTCTGAGGGCTTTGAGTACTGATACGCTTCTTTCTCTCTTCTCTCTTTGTGCCTTGATACCTTGGTTAGTGCCTCTCCTTGTGTGCTTCTGTTTGCTTCTTGCTTTTGAGTTGCCTGTTGATTTGCCTATGAGGAAACCTTTCTGAGGCTTTGTGTTGCCTTAGATAATGTTGGTGTTGAAATTCCTTTCTCTCCTTCTTGTTGGCTCATATGTATGCTTCAGTTTTTGGCATGGCTCAGGGGCTTAGACAACAGGTTGTATGCTTTCTTTTAGTGCAGGTTTATGGCTTTTGGTCTGTTTATACGTTTGAGGTTTTGTTGAGGCCTTTGAAAGGTTCACAGGTTTTAGCTTTGGGCTTCTGGTTAACTGGTTGTTAAGTTTGACAGGGTGAAGGCTTGAATGGTTATTGAGGCTTGAACGGGTATTGTTTGACAGGTTGATGGTTTGTTGTGTTGAACTGGTTTTAGGCTTGGTGCTGTTTGGTCATGGCTTTCAGCAGGTTTGACAGGGTATACTGGTTTTTGGCTTAAGGCTTCAGCCAGGACAGTGGTCTTGGCTTTGGCTTTTTTGATCGTTTTTCTGTTGAGTGTGCTAGCAGGTTAAAGGCTTTGCAGGTTTGTGGTGGTGAACTGGTTTGGAGGTTATATTTCAGTTTTGTTTTGGCTTGTGATATCTATCTTGAACACAGGTTTTTGCTTTTGGTTTTAGACTTGTCCTTAGCTCCTCTTGGACTGTGTTCTTTTCATATATCCTTAGGCTTTTTGTTTTGGCGCCCATGATGTCTTTGAACTATGCAATCTTTGATATCTTTTCCCTTGGTCAAGCTTAATGGGCAGGTTTGCAGGGTTTTAAAATGGAAAGATAGTTCTGTTACACTTTGTGGACAGTTTTTGTTTGCATGCTAATTCCTTCATACTGCTGCCTTCTGCTTCACTGTTTTATTGCAGTTTCTGTGTTTATATTTTTTATGCCTAAAGCCAAACCAGTAAGCCTACACTTCTCCTCTCTTTTTCTCTCTCTTCAATACTTAAGCATATTATATTGCTTAACATGTATTAGTTCTGAAAAAGCACATTGGCCTGGAAATGATGAATTGAATTTGCTTGCAATAGTAGCCTAACTCTGCATATTTTGTCTTCTTCTTTCCATACTTTGTGCCTCTTGACAGCATTGATGATACTTTTGTGTTTTGGCATCCTTTGGACAGTTTTGGCATTGGAACTGAGCTTTGAATTTTAAGCATGCTTTAGGACATTTGGACTTGGTTATTTGCATATGCTGTCCTTGAACTATGCAGTTTTGACAAACTTTGAATTGTGCAATTTTTAACTTGTGCATTCATTTTTAATTTGCAAATATTTTTCATCCCTCTTTGTGAACCGGGAGAAATCCCGTGATTTGCAGAGAGGGTTAACTGATCCCGGCCATTTGCTTTTAATGATGAACCCAAAACTTTAATTGTCTGCTTTTAATTATTTATCTGCTTCTAACTTTTCTTCTTTTCTTTTGCAGATACAAAATTGAATGGAGAGGATTTAGCAACAGATGAAGAATGAAGAACTGAAGAATTAGAAAAAATTAGGATATTCTTATTTTAAATTTAATTTTTGTAACTATTATTATTATAAATACCGTGTAAATGAATACTTGTATTTACATAATAATTTGTGACAAATATTTAAAGATGAAATAAAAATTCTTTTTTATCCAATTAATTCTTTTTATCTTTTCAACTATTTATTTTATTATTTATAATTCTAAAATTATAATAAATGGAAATAAATTCCAATTATTTAAACTCAGAATAATAAACAATTAAATAAACAATGTTTCAGCATCGATCAACTAATGAACTTGGCACTTCCAACATCCAAAGCAAGGCAACAGTCAATCACATCAATTGTCCACATTGTAAATCCAATTCAAATGCCTCTTTTCACTGATTTAGTCAAACCCTGCAAATTCAATCCAAAGGTACCCTTTCACTGATTCAATCACGCAATGCGAACTCAATCCAAATGTTTCAATCCACATCCCAGCATAACTTGAAAAGCACTGTAGAATTAAATCTTTCTGAGGAACCACGCCTAAAAACCCTAATTCCTGACCAAATATCAAAGAAACGTTCGCCTGATCAAAGTTGAGCCAAAATCAACCAAAACCCTAAGCAAACTGTAAGAACTGTTCTGAAGCCATGAAAATTAATGAACACCCTAATTTTTATTTGACTGACGAGAGAAGTCTGTTTGACCGATTCTCGATCTAGTTTGAAAAAAATCAGGAAATGCCTGAAGCCGTGATTTCTTGAGGAAGAATGCGAGGGCAAATTTTGGGGTACAACAGTTGCCCCTGTTCAATCTTCTTGGACCTGAAGAGTTAGAATGGCAAGTTTGCCTTTCGCGACTCGAGGGTAAAAGAAGATTGGACACTAGAGTGCCCGGAAATTTGCACTCGCATGCAGGAGTATCAGCAATGTGATGGTGGAAATGGGCTTATAGATGCCATTTGGAGATAGGATGGATAGGAGGATGGGCTTATAGATGCCATCCGGAAGTGTGACAGAACCTTGTCGGGAATGGGCTTATAGATGCCATTTGGAAGTGTTGACCGCGTAAGAGATTCCTTAGCGAGAACTTGCATACTTTGAGAGAGGAAGATGTTTCCTGGCTTGTTACAGGTGTTGATCTTCAGTCCCTTCATACAGATATGCCCTGGCTGGATACAGGTATCGAATCTGGAGAATGCCGTCGACAGATGTGCCCTGGCTGGATACAGGAATCGAATCTGGAATTGTTGTCTTCAGATGTGCCCTGGCTGGATACAGGAATCGAATCTGGAAAGTATTGTCTTCAGATGTGCCCTGGCTGGATACAGGAATCGAATCTGGAAAATGTTGTCTTCAAATGTGCCCTGGCTGGATACAGGAATCGGATATGGAATTATTGTCTTCAGATGTGCCCTGGCTGGATACAGGAATCGAATCTGGAAAGTATTGTCTTCAGATATGCCCTGGCTGGATACAGGAATCGAATCTGGAAAATGTTGTCTTCAGATGTGCCCTGGCTGGATACAGGAATCGGATCTGGAATTGTTGTCTTCAGATGTGCCCTGGCTGGATACAGGAATCGAATCTGGAATTGTAAAAGGTTGATGGAGATGGCTTTCCTGGCTGGATACAGGGGTAAACCTCTGACCTGAGGATGAAAGATAATTTCCTGGCTTGTTACAGGGGTTGACTTTTATACTCTTTATGTAGATATGCCCTGGCTAGATACAGGTATCGAATCTACAATCAATCACTCACAGATGTGCCCTGGCTAGATACAGGAATCGAATCTGAATTCGTGATATTTGATAGTAATCATCTTTTAGATTGATCTTTTTCCTGAAAAGGCAAAACATCAGTTGTATGCAATGTCATGATGCATGATGTCATGATGTTCTCAAGAATAAATGAGATTGTGTGTTTATGATGCGTATATGCATGCGTCATGGTGTGATGCTTATGAATGTATTTTCGTCTAGGAAAATAAATCCTTGACGTGTGCCGGGAGCTTGTTAGATCCTGGGCTGCTGTTTGAAGAGTAGAGTTCTTCATTTCCGCTGGGGATGATGGTTGCGAGATAAACCGATAGGAAAAGATGACTCCGTTGGGGCACACACTTGTTGGGGAAATCACTCTGAGGGGAAGTACTCTGTGGGAAGAGATAGTTCGCTGAGGCTTTGATGAGAGCTCCGTTGGGGATTCTGCTGATAAATTATGTCGGAGAATTTGATGAACTCCGATGGGGATTGTTGAGGTAGCCTGGTCATGTTCTTCAGTTGAACCTACCTTGGTACCTTGGCGGACAAAGCAACTAGACCGCTTGGTCATTTCAAAATTGCCCCATGTTTCTGATGTCACCTGTCATTAACCCTTTGTCTCGTATGCAATTATTTATGAGTTAGCAATTTAATGTCAAATGCATATATCAAAAATGAACATTGGACGTTCTTTGCAAAACAAAACAAAAAGGAAAAGCGATGGATAATTTGTCTGAAAAATCGAACTTGTATTGACTTTGAAATTTGCCTGTAAATAGGCGTTTATGTACAGGAGGCTGACGTCCTAGTAAGAGAACGTCGCCGAACAACATAGAGTTTATACAATTTTGAAAAGGAAACAAAAACAGCTATGTGAACAACTAATCCCACTAGGTAACGACTCTGCTATCGCCTTTATGTCTTCAAGCGTCTCATCATTGTGCCGTTTAGTTGAAGGTGAAACTGATTGATCGATGCCAAAGTCTGAGCCCTGATAGTTGATGCCGAATTCTGGATGCAAGGTGATCTAATGAGACATAGTATTACGCTTCATCCCTAACTTTTGCCTTGACTGCCCTCTCGGGTTTTCAGTCCACAGGGATACCCATTTTTGCCCAAGCCGCCTTTTCAGGTTTTCGACTTGCCGGGTGTACAGATTTTTCATTTTATCCCTTATTTTTGCCCGAACCCTTTTGGTTCGCCGGGAAGCCCTTATTTTTGCCTAGGTGTGTCAACCTAACGGGTCCTTAGTTCACGCGTAGTATCTTTTTACTATATCTGCGTTAGCGGGGTGAGGAAGATCGTCACCATCCATGGTGGTTAGAATCATGGCTCCTCCTGAGAATACATGTTTAACCACAAATGTCCCTTCGTACGTAGGGGTCCATTTTCCCCTGGGATCACTTTGAGGAAGAATGATGCGCTTGATTACTAGGTCTCCGACTTGATACTCTTGTGGTCTGACTTTCTTGTTAAATGCCCTGATCATCCGTTTCTGATATGTTTGACCATGACAGATGGCAGTAAGTCTCTTTTTGTCAATCAGGTTTAATTGATCAAGTCGAGTCTGGATCCAGTCATCTTCGCTCAAGCCTGCATCCTTCATTATCCGGAGAGAGGGTATCTGGACTTCAATCGGCAAGACTGCCTCCATGCCATAGACCAAGGAGAAGGGAGTTGCCCCGGTTGACGTTCTTGCTGAGGTACGGTATCCATGAAGAGCAAACGGTAACATCTCGTGCCAATCTTTATAGGTCACTGTCATCTTCTGCACAATCTTCTTGATATTCTTATTTGGTGCTTCTACAGCCCCATTCATCTTCGGTCGGTAAGGTGAAGAGTTGTGGTGCTGTATCTTGAATTGCTCGCAGAGCTCAGTGATCATTTTGTTGTTAAGATTGGTACCATTGTTCGTAATGATCCTTTCAGGTACACCGTATCGACAGATCAGGTTGTGTCGAATGAATCGTGCTACGACGCTCTTGGTTACAGTGGCGTAGGAAGCTGCTTCAACCCACTTTGTGAAGTAATCAATCGCTACCAAGATGAAGCGGTGCCCATTGGATGCCGTAGGTCGGATCTCGCCGATCATATCGATGCCCCACATTGCAAAAGGCCAAGGTGTTGTCAAGACGTTCAGAGGTACCGGAGGAATGTGCACTTTATCTGCATAGATCTGGCACTTATGACAAGTTCGCGAATGCTGATAACAGTCGGCTTCCATTGTGGACCAGAAATACCCCGCCCGAAGGATTTTCTTTGCCATGGTATGTCCACTGGAATGTGTTCCGAATGTACCTTCATGTAATTCTTCCATAATCTTTTCTGCTTCAGTCTTGTCCACACAATGCAATAAAGTTGAATCATGGTTTCGCTTGTAGAGAACGCCATTGCTGAGGAAGAACTTTGCCGCGAACCTTCTTAGAAACTTCTTGTCATTGACAGATGCACCCTCGGGGTATTCTTGAGCTTCCAAGTACCTCTTTACTTCATGATACCAGGGTTTCTCTGTTACCTCTTCGGCCTCAAGATCACAGCAATACGCAGGTTTGTCCAATTTCCAGATAATGATCCGGGGAGCTTCGTTGTCCCACTTGACTTTGAACATAGAAGACATTGTAGCCAACGCGTCCGCCAACTGATTCTCTTCTCTTGGGAAGTGTTCAAAAGTTATCTCCTCAAAGTGGGGAAGCAATGCTAGCACATACTCCTTGTAAGGAATAAGATTTGGGTGTTTCGTATCCCACTCACCTTTGACCTGATTGATCACGAGAGCGGAATCTCCGAATACACTCAGAAACTTGATCCTTAAGTCAATTGCAGCTTGAAGACCCATGATACATGCCTCATACTCTGCCATGTTGTTGGTGCAGTTAAAACATAATTGGGCGGTGAGTGGAGTATGAGTGCCTTTAGGGGATATGATCACGGCGCCAATACCATTACCCAAAGCGTTTGAGGCTCCGTCAAAGTGCATAGACCATCGGGATCCTTCCTCAGGTCCTTCATCCGGTCCAGGCACTTCACAATCAGTTACCACCATGATATCTTCGTCCGGAAATTCAAAGTTCAATGACTGGTAATCGTCCACAGGTTGGTGTGCCAAATGGTCTGCCAATAAACTTCCTTTGATTGCTTTTTGAGTTGTGTACTGGATGTCGTATTCCGTCAAGATCATTTGCCATCTTGCTATTCTTCCGGACAGAGCAGGCTTTTCGAATATGTACTTGATTGGATCCATTTTTGAAATCAACAGAGTAGTGTGAGTCAACATATACTGTCTCAGCCGGCGAGCAACCCATACCAGAGCGCAACAAGTTTTCTCGAGCAGTGAGTACCGAGTCTCACAGTCGGTAAACTTTTTGCTCAGGTAATAAATAGCGTGCTCTTTTCGGCCAGACTCGTCATGCTGCCCCAGCACACACCCCATTGAGTTGTCAAGCACTGTCAAGTATAGGATTAGAGGTCTCCCTTCCACTGGTGGCATGAGGATGGGTGGTTCTTGGAGATACTCTTTTATCTTTTCAAAAGCGGTCTGACATTCATCGTTCCAACGTACTACCTGATCTTTCTTCAGCAGCTTGAAGATTGGTTCACAAGTAGCAGTTAGGTGCGAGATGAATCGGGCGATGTAATTCAGACGTCCTAGAAAGCCTCTGACTTCTTTCTCTGTCTTGGGAGTCGGCATCTCTTGAATGGCTTTAACCTTGGCAGGGTCCACTTGTATACCTTTGTCGCTTACAATGAAGCCTAGCAATTTTCCAGACCTCACCCCAAAGGTGCACTTGTTTGGGTTCAACCTCAGCTTGTACAACTTCAGACGGTCAAACAATTTCTGCAGATGGTCAAGGTGTTCCTCCTCAGTTTGAGACCTTGCAATCATATCGTCGACGTACACTTCTATCTCGTGATGGATCATGTCATGAAATAAAGCGACCATGGCACGTTGGTAGGTTGCCCCAGCATTTTTCAACCCAAAAGGCATGACTTTGTAACAGAAGGCCCCCCACTGAGTAACGAAAGTGGTCTTCTCCATGTCTTCAGGAGCCATCTTGATCTGATTATAACCTGAGAACCCATCCATGAAGGAGAACACCTTGTGCTGAGCAGTATTGTCAACAAGAACGTCAATGTGAGGTAAGGGGAAGTCATCTTTGGGGCTGGCCCTGTTCAAATCTCTGTAATCAACACACATTCGGACTTTACCATCCTTCTTTGGTACTGGCACCACATTGGCAACCCACTGAGGGTAAGAAGTCACTGCAAGAAAACCGGCGTCAAATTGTTTCATAACCTCGGCTTTGATTTTCTCGGACATCTCTGGACGCATGCGGCGGACCTTCTGTTTTACTGGAGGGCAATCTTCCTTGGTAGGCAGGTGATGAACCACGATGTCGGCATCCAAACCAGGAATGTCTTTGTAAGACCAAGCAAATATTTCCATGTAGTCATGCAACATCTGAATCAGTCGTTGTTTCACACTGAGCTCCAGATTGGCACCAATCTTGACTTCCTTTTTATCTGTCTCAGTACCCAGATTTACCGTTTCCACCGGCTCTTCATGCGGCTGAATGGCCCTCTCTTCCTGGAGTAGCAGTCTTGCAAGTTCACCAGGCACTTCGCAATCATCTTCACCTTCGTCTTCGGCTAAGTTGATCGGATTTTCAAAGTCATAACTGGCAGTAGCAGAGTCGTTACCAGTGAGATCCAGAGTGGATTGGAACCTGTATAAGTGAGTGTGTGTAAATATAGCTGTTTCGCAATATATGATAAAGAAAGAAAAAGAGCACAAGATTTGAAATGCAACAAACGTCCAATGTTTTGATTAATGATATATGAAATGTCATACAAAAACCCTCACAAATGGAGCCACGGTGCCCCGGGTAGGACACCGCGCTATAAAAGTTTCAACATAATGTTTGTTACAAATAGAAGACAAAAAAGTTCATTACTGAGTGACAAAAGTAATAGGTGTCAAATCTTTTGCCGTCCAGTTGCTTGGTCCATTGTCGGTCGTCGGGTAGATCCAGCTGTCGAATTCCGCTTCCTCTACATCGTCCTCAATAGCATTCACTCCTGGGTTGGTGATGAATACCGGAGGTTTTCCGATCCTTGCTTTGCAAACAGTCCTTTGAGCCTCTGCAGTGAAGCCTAGCCCAAACTTGTCGGTCTTTGGAGTGAAGTCAGGAAGCTGACCCCAGTTTGCACATTCGCCTTTCTCAATCACAGCCCGGGAATCCTTCAAGGAAGCCATCTTCAAAGGAAAGTCCTCTTCAATCACTGCCTCAGCTGACGCCAATGTTGGGGGTACCTCTTCGAAATGTTGAAAGGGAGTTTCAATGAACTCCCCGTCCATCTCAATATACCGGAAGGAATTCAGATGACTAACCATGTATTCTTCCTCCCCCTGTACAGTAACAATCTTCCCTCTGACGGGGTATTTGAGCTTCTGGTGTAGAGTGGAGGTCACAGCCCCCGCTTTGTGAATCCAAGGTCGTCCCAGCAAACAGGAGTAAGATGGACGAATATCCATCACATAGAACGTTGAGTCAAAGACTTGGGAACCCACACGAATAGGAATGTCTACCTCACCATGCACCATCCTCTTAGAACCGTCGAAGGCTCTAACAATGATGTTACTAGGCTTCAATTCCAGGCCCTCACAATCCAACCGGTCTAAGGCTTTCTTGGGCAATACATTCAGGGAAGAACCGGTGTCCACCAATACGTGTGCGAGAGTAGTGCCCCTGCATTCTATGGAGACGTGCAGGGCATCATTGTGGTTCTTTCCCTTGGCGGTAAGATCAGTATCCGAGAAACCCAAACCGTTGTCAGCTGTCAAATTGGCCACACAGTCAGTGAATTGATCTGCAGATGTCTCTTGCGGCACATGGGCCGTCTTCAGAAATGAAATCAGGGCCTTGGCATGGGCCTCTGAGCATAGCAGCAATGATAGCATAGAGATCTTGGAGGGGGTATGCCCCAGCTGTTCAACGACGTTAAAGTCACTTTTCTTGATTATCTTAAGAATTTCCTCCATCTCTTGCTGGGAGGCTTCAATGTTCACAATCTTTGGTGCCTCCATCTGGGCAGGCTCATCGGTAGCAACTCCTTTGCCCCGAGCATCAGAGGACTCGGCGGCGGGAGTAGACACAGGAACTTGATTTAGAAGGGAAACATGCACACTTGCGGGTGTGATGATAAGAGGTTTTCGGATAACTGGTGGTGCAATGTCAGGCGAGAAGAGCCTGCCACTGCGAGTTACTTTAGCTGGACCAGTGATGTTACTGATACTGGTGCCGGTGTTGAATTCCTGCTTTACTCCAAGTACATACACATCTGCCCCATAATGCCATGGGACAGCCTTGTCAGACTTGTAGGGGATTGGCCCCGGAACAGTAATAGTTATAGGTGCAACAGACATAATTTTGACTGGCTTCCTCGGGGGAGCCTTGGTAGGATTATTGAAAATTGTGACGACAGATACTTCTTCAGCGGGAACAAAAGGAACAGCGGTCTTCTTGAACAGAATTTCTTTGCTATCCATCAGGCTTTGGATACTTGACTTCAGCAGCGGACAACCGGTAGGGGTAACAGCACACAGGAGGCAACCCTTGCTACAACCCGGAAATAAACCGGCCAACAACAGGTTCCTCTTAACAGTCAACAGAGGGGTAGCAACATCATTCACAGAAACTGCATACAAGTCTTCATCAACAGCATTTACTCCATGCTGGGGCATAGGAGCAGTCACAATGTTTGGCCTCTCGGGTGCCTCGAATTGTATTTCCTTGGCATCGATAAGGTCTTGAACCTTATTTCTCAGGGCCCAGCAATCATCTGTAGAATGCCCCGGGCTATCGGAGTGATAAGCACAGCGGGCATTTGGATTATACTTAGGAGATGCAGTATTCACGACCTTCGGAGCCTCTATGATAGTCACCAAGTTGGTCGATAGCAGTTGCGGCAAGATTTGTGACAAGGTCATACTCAGCCGAGTGTACTGCCTTTTGGGCCTCTCACCCCTTGGTTGATTGTACTGCTGAGGAGCAGCAACATGCTTTGAAATGACCAATGCATTGACGGCTTGGCGACGTTCCGGCTTAACTTGTCTTCTAGGACCATAAACCGCACTAGCTTCCTTCTTGAAAGGCTTCTTCTCAGTACTCGCGGAGGCACCTTTATGTATCTTTCCTGACTTGATGCCAGCTTCTATCCTTTCACCGGTCAAGATCAAATCTGTAAACCCAGCTGTTGTATCCCAAAATTTGCCCTCCCATATTTCTCAAAATATTTCAAGAAAAATTCACAAGTCCAACCCGGCGCGTCATATTCAGGTATTCTTTCGCCAAGATATCTCTGATAATGTATTCTCAAATTCAGGTTCGACTCAAGAGTCAATTCTTTAAAGAAGGTATCCGAATGTGTGAGTTTTCTCGAAGAAATATGGTGAAAAAGTGTGCTGAAAGTGCAGTTTTTACGCGCTAAAAAATTCATAACTTGAAGATCGTGGCTCATTTTGAACCCGTTCAGGTGGAAAAAATTCCGTCTTGATATTATCTACATTTTCATCTCTCACGGCTGGAAGCCAATTTCGATCAGAAGGTCTTCAAAAATGTGGATTTATCAAGTATTTTCATACAGAAAATTTGTGACAGAAGTTTATTTGCGTCATGTTCAGAAAATCATAACTTGGTCGATTTTCATCGTATCGAGCTGGTTCTGGTGCCAAAATTTCACAAATTGAGTTGGCTACATTTTCACAGAAGGTATTGAGTTCAAACGGTATTCAAAAGGCCTTCGTTTTTTACTCAGAGTGCGTGACGCGCCGAAAATCCTGAATGCTGAATATTATTTCATCTGGGCCGAAACTTCGAAAATTCATAACTCGGTCAATTTTTATCGGATTGGGCTCATATTTTTACACAAGGTCACTGACTCATAGATCTACAACTTTTCTTCAAAAGTCGAGACTGGATTATGCTCCGATCAATACCAGTTTTTTATTGAAGAACGTGTCAGAGTCGACACTGGAGCCCAAAATAAGTTTGTCTGAGCTGAAACTTCAAAAATTCATAACTAATTCACCATTTATCCGATTGAGCCGATTTTCGGACAGGAGTTAGTTCTCGATGTAGGCTACATTTTGTTTTCACATTTCAACTTCAAAAATTGCACTTAAGTCCCTGCGATTTAGCCTGGAAAGTGACGAACTCAAGTGAACATGGAGGCCCAATTGCACATTCAAAGCCCATTTTCTTTACCCTAATTTCCATTATATAATCACCTTCTTTTCACACAAACCAGGGAGGGGGAAGAGAGAGAAAAAAACCTTGCCACAACACTGTTAGAATATCAAATTCTTTCAAGAACCCTAAATCCTTGAAATCCTTATTACAAATCCCTCTCTCACTACAAACAAGCCATCACAATTACAAACCAACACCTCACTACTTCTTCAGTAAGGGTAAGGCTGGCTTGATCTCCATGATCAAAAGGGTATAATCATTCATACATGCCATATTGTGCCTAAACATTAAATTTCTTCATATATTGGCTTTATTTGCATTTTATGATTTTATTTAATGTGTTCATGAGATTCAACACTGCAGATTTAGACAGGATCACATGCAGGTTCATTAAGGAACGTTGAGGCCAAAAGCCAAATGGCCAAAAGTCAAAAGCCAAATGGCCAAAAGCCAAATGGCCAAAAAAAGAACAGCTTATGCATGACACCAATACATGGCGAGACAGACATCCTGAGAAGATTAAGGAACGTTGAGGCCAGAATACAAATGGCCAAAAGCCAACAGCCAGAACACAAATGGCCATGAAACTCAATCCAATGGCCAAAGAATGCAGACCACGGTACTCAGGAGTCAATGAACACGTACGTGATGCTAGAAAGTCAAACAAGGCTTTTTGTCTAATGGGCCAAATTGCTTCCAAAAAACCTCCCTTTGGGTCTGAATACCCCCCATGGTTTGCATTGTTTTTTATTTCTATTTGATTTTCTTTTAATTCCTTTAATGTTTTAATTATTTATTTTAATTCCATCAAATAATTTTCATAATAAAAATAAAATACAGAAAAATCAAAAAAAATATTTATTGTTATTAATATTAATTTCACCATTATTATTGTAAATAAACTTTAATAATTAATTTAGTTAATTTAGGTTTCAATTTCAACATTTTTTCTTAATAAACTAAAATAGGTAGAATTAGGGTTTTGATATTTTTTTTTCACCTTTTCTTTTTATAAATAACCTTCTCTCATTATTATTGTTATTAATTATCATTTATTTTTTGTAAATAAACATGTACATTAAATATTTAGTAAATTAGGTAAAACTTTAATATTTTTTCATTAATAATTAAAAACAACTTAGAATTAGGGTTTCTCTTCAATTTTAATTTTTTTATTTCGTAAATACAAAAAACCTAAAAAAACATTTCTTTTATTTTCTAATAAAATAATTAATCAACTTTTAATTCAATTTAATTTCAAAAGGGTCCAACGCCCTCGAACGTGCAACTTTAATTCATTCGCGCATTTATTCTTATTTTTTCTTTGTGAATATTATGTAACTGCTCAAGCCGTGTAATAGTAATTAGGAATTTATTTATTTTCCGCATTTTTTTATTAAAACGGATCTTTGTTAATTTGGCGATGTATAGACCCGCGCCTTGTAATAGCGTAGGATTTATCTTTCCGCATTTAAATTTCCGCACTTTTAAATTATAATTGCATGAAAGAATGTATGGCCTAAATTAAAAACAAGCGTAGATCACCATGATACATGTACAAGATAAAACATAACATGAAAATGACACACAAATTCACACACCACTCTTAGGGTACGCCTCAATGTTGCCTTGCCCTCGAAACGTGGTCGTCGAGTATAGGACGTTTTAGTAAGTCCTTATGTCCATGACATGATCCAGTTGTCTCGAAACGGTTGCCTCAGAATTAAAAAAGGAGCAATGGCATAAGGGTAGCTTCTAAGGTGTCCTACTGTTGCTCTGGTGACCACAATGTCCCTACAAACGAATTGACCCGAAAACCTCCAACGGTGGTGCTACCTACCTCTCAATGGTGGGATGGCACTACCTTAAGGACATTTACACAGCCTAATTCCTTAGGGTAGGTAGATGACTCATAGATACTTGCTCTATTCAAAAACGAACAAAACTCTTTTCACACCGACACTTTCAAAAAAGCTTTCAAAACAATTTTTCACACTCTTGAGGACTGAGACAAGAGTCGATCTGAAATCTTTAAACAAAATTTTTTCAAACTCACTCACAATTGAAAAGCAAACATTTTGAAAACACAATGAGCAAGTATCTAAGAGCCCATGGATAACCATGGATAGAAAGGGTGCTAACACCTTCCCTTTCTATAAATCTACCTCCCGAACCGAGAAACTATCTCATAAGGAATTTTGCTGTGCTTTTGTCCTATCCATGTTGGAGAAAATAAAAGACGGTGGCGACTCTTGCTTACCGCGACATTTCGCGAAACCAGCTTTAAACAGTCAGTTCTAAATCCACCGAATCGACAACATATTAGTGTATTTTTTTTTATATTTTTAATTTTTTAGAATCCATTCTTTCAAGAGTTTCCATTCTTTGGTTTTATTACTATTTTAAAATGAAGTATGTTGTTTTAGGATTTTGAAATATTTGCCACCGAAAAAATTACCAGGCTGAGTCGCGGACTAGGTCGCTCTCTTTAAGACGTTTCACGACACTGCTCAAAATTATGCAAAACAGTCAAACTATCGCGCCGCCTCCAGGATAAAACAGCCCAATTCTATATTGTACGATTACTATTTGCATGATAGATAATCGGTCTAGAAATACACCCTCTAATGGTATAAGACCATTCAAATATGGTATTAACACCACTCGTAGTATCTGGTACAAAGACCAGTCATAATAATTTCTCAAACAAAAAGAAACTCAAATAATTTTCCAAAGAGAAATTAATAATGGTCATTTGACCACTCATAATAATTTCTCCAACAAAGAGAAATTCAAATAATTCTTCAAAGAGAATCCAAAAGATTAAACTTGAAAATTTCTCAACTCAAATGAGGAGAAATTAACATAATTCTCTAAAGAGAATTCAAGAAAATACTCGGAAAATTCAATGAGTATGAAGAAAGGGGAAGAAGATGGCGCTTCGACAATTCGAGAGACGCAGAGTTATGAGAGTGAGGAAGGAAAAACTAATAGAATAGTTTTTGGTGTGATTTGGAATGAAACATATGCACTCCTTATATAGTGAAGTAGGATAGTTAATATTTCTCACATGAGCAATGTGGGACTAAATGGTTTTTTCAACCAAAATGATATTCTAACAATGTGGGACTTGAGAAATTTTTAAATTCAACATATTGGAACATGGACATGTTCCAACAATCCTCCACTTGAATTTAAAAAATTGATTTTATAAGTAACGTTAAACGTTTCTAAGATTGTGCATAAACAAAGGTGTCTACGACTTGAACCTTTGTATAGCAAGTAGGATTCCAATTCAACAAGAGTGACACAAATGTCTTGAACTCTATCTCAGACATCAAACCCGCACACAACCTTTTCTTAAGGTGTATTCTAATAGCCCGTGCTTTAATGTCCCTGCACGTGTGTGATACGGTGGGAGAACTGACTTGAGGTTTGCGTTTGTATTCGCATTTGTTCGGTTGAGCAAGAGTCGCCACCGACTTTTTATTTTATCCTAAAGGAAAGGTTAAAAAGCACAGCAAAAACCTTTTGAGATATTTCGTGGGTTCGGGGGGTAGATTATGAAAAGGGAAGGTATTAGCACCCTTTTCATCCATGGTTATCCATGGGCTCTTAGTTACTTGGTTTTTAGATCACTTGCCTTGATTTTCGATTGCTTGAAAATGTGGTGTGTGGTGTGTGTTTTGAAAATGTTTTTTGAAGAAGATGCCTTGTTTTAGGCAACCAATGTAATGACTCGTGTTTGAGTATATACGAAGGTGTGTATCTTTTCGAAAAGATGTTTCAAATGTTTTTGAGGGTTTGTTTTGAAAGTGTTTATGAAGTGTGGTTTTTGAAAAGAAGGCAAGTGTTTTTGCAAGTTGATCTCAAGTAACTAAGATTTTTGTCTACCCCTATTGTACTCAAAGGTTTTCTCTATGTTTTCAACCCTTTTTTAACAATTTTGTTCCACCATTGAATTTGGTGGACAATCTTGCGTTTAGGATGTTTAACGGGACGGGCACGGGTCATCGTATGGACCATGAATGCAATGATGCCAAGTGTCTTTGGCAATTTTGCTTTGAAGGGACTATGATCATTCCATTTAGGCAACTTTCGAAAGCGTCATCGAGGGACTTATGATCATTTGAATTTGTTTTGCCAAAGATACTCAACGTGCAAGCATGGCCCATTTTGGAAGGCAACATGTGGGATTACCCTAGGGGGTGCAAGTGTGATTGTGTATTGATTTCATGCATTTGTTTTTGTATTAGGTTATCTAGCGTTCGATTTTATGTACATACAAACCCTAGTTCTAACCATGGTATAATTCGAAAGCGGTAAATTGCGGGAATTTTAAAGTCTACGCTATTACAAATGGTATCCGGGAGTGGGGGTACAAATTCACAAATGGGGATGGGACTTAAATAATTACAACCAAATCGAATCGCAATCAAATATAATCAAGGTATAGCAAAGTATAGCAAATGTATAATGCATCAAAAATGTAAAATGTATTGTGTAAGTGTACATGTATTTTATTTAACAAGTTGAGAAAATGTGAACTTAGTGTATAATTAAGTATGTATTTGTTTTTGTATTATGTACACAAAGTATTTTAATAAAAAAGAAAGAAAAATGTTTTAAAATTAAATTCTATTATGTATTATTTATGTATTTTATGTATTAATGATATTTTTAAGAAAAGAGAAATATTTAATTCAAAAATTGTTTTTATGTATTACTAAATACAAAAACCTTATTTAAAAAGAAAAATTCAAACTACATCCTATTTTTTATGCGTCTTCTATAAATATTTTTAAGTTAAATTTCATGTTAAAAATAAAAAAATAAATAAAGAAAGAGTCTTAATGAAAGCAAAGAAAAAAATATTTTAAGTTTTAATTTATTAATGTAAGAAAAAAGGCT
This sequence comes from Vicia faba, assembly GCA_948472305.1. Classification (NCBI taxonomy): domain Eukaryota; kingdom Viridiplantae; phylum Streptophyta; class Magnoliopsida; order Fabales; family Fabaceae; genus Vicia; species Vicia faba. Next base: position 333,581,163 of record OX451739.1, on the reverse strand, counting down.
ATGTACAAAGGGAGATGGGCTAAGGGGTTTTGGGCCTAAGTGAAAGAAAACAACAGCCAATGGGGGGGGTGTTAATTGGGATTCGTTTGGGGCTTAGGCTGAAAAAGGGGTTAGGCCCAATTTATGCTCACAACAATTGTAAGGGTTTGTCAATGTTTGTTTCATTTGGGATCAGCTAGGGTTCGAGATACAGCGCCGTTTGTTCATCGTTTTTCCTTTCACCTCCGCCTCCGAGTTCTCTTCGCCCCTGGCCGCCGGCGCCACCATCCTTTCTCTTCCCCTCAATGATCAATCAGCGACATTCACACAGGTAATAACTTTGTTCATTTTTTTGTGTTTGACGATCTTTTATGTTTTTCCAATTTTTATTGGTTTCTAATCTTTGCATGTTCCGATTTCTTGTGATTTGTGAGGTACCTTAAAGAAAAGGAAGTGTTTTTATACCTTTAGAGGAGACGGAGGAGAAAGGAATCCAGAGGTGCTCTAGGCGGCTTTGACGACGAGGAGAACATGATGTGAGCTTGCTTTTTGGTAACCCTGGTACTTTTGTATTGCTTTCTGTTGCCTAGCTTGATATGAACTTTTGCCCAATGATGAAATGTTCTGAGGGCTTTGAGTACTGATACGCTTCTTTCTCTTTTCTCTCTTTGTGCCTTGATACCTTGGTTAGTGCCTCGCCTTGTGTGCTTCTGTTTGCTTCTTGCTTTTGAGTTTCCTGTTGATTTGCCTATGAGGAAACCTTTCTGAGGCTTTGTGTTGCCTTAGATAATGTTGGTGTTGAAATTCCTTTCTCTCCTTCTTGTTGGCTCATATGTATGCTTCAGTTTTTGGCATGGCTCATGGGCTTAGACAACAGGTTGTATGCTTTCTTTTAGTGCAGGTTTATGGCTTTTGGTCAGTTTATGCGTTTAAGGTTTTGTTGAGGCCTTTGAAAGGTTCATAGGTTTTAGCTTTGGGCTTCTGGTTAACTGGTTGTTAAGTTTGACAGGGTGAAGGCTTGAATGATTATTGAGGCTTGAACGGGTATTGTTTGACAGGTTGATGGTTTGTTGTGTTGAACTGGTTTTAGGCTTGGTGCTGTTTGATCATGGCTTTCAGCAGGTTTGACAGGGTATACTGGTTTTTGGCTTAAGGCTTCAGCCAGGACAGTGGTCTTGGCTTTGGCTTTTTTGATCGTTTTTCTGTTGAGTGTGCTAGCAGGTTAAAAGCTTTGCAGGTTTGTGGAGGTGAACTGGTTTGGAGGTTATATTTCAGTTTTGTTTTGGCTTGTGATATCTATCTTGAACACAGGTTTTTGCTTTTGGTTTTAGACTTGTCCTTAGCTCCTCTTGGATTGTGTTCTTTTCATATATCCTTAGGCTTTTTGTTTTGGCGCCCATGATGTCTTTGAACTATGCAGTCTTTGATATCTTTTCCCTTGGTCAAGCTTAATGGGCAGGTTTGCAGGGTTTTAAAATGGAAAGATAGTTCTGTTACACTTTGTGGACAGTTTTTGTTTGCATGCTAATTCCTTCATACTGCTGCCTTCTGCTTCACTGTTTTATTGCAGTTTCTGTGTTTATATTTTTTATGCCTAAAGCCAAACCAGTAAGCCTACACTTCTCCTCTCTTTTTCTCTCTCTTCAATACTTAAGCATATTATATTGCTTAACATGTATTAGTTCTGAAAAAGCACATTGGCGTGGAAATGATGAATTGAATTTGCTTGCAATAGTAGCCTAACTCTGCATATTTTGTCTTCTTCTTTCCATACTTTGTGCCTCTTGACAGCATTGATGATACTTTTGTGTTTTGGCATCCTTTGGACAGTTTTGGCATTGGAACTGAGCTTTGAATTTTAAGCATGCTTTAGGACATTTGGACTTGGTTATTTGCATATGCTGTCCTTGAACTATGCAGTTTTGACAAACTTTTAATTGTGCAATTTTTAACTTGTGCATTCATTTTTAATTTGCAAATATTTTTCATCCCTCTTTGTGAACCGGGAGAAATCCCGTGATTTGCAGAGAGGGTTAACTGATCCCGACCATTTGCTTTTAATGATGAACCCAAAACTTTAATTGTCTGCTTTTAATTATTTATCTGCTTCTAACTTTTCTTCTTTTCTTTTGCAGATACAAAATTGAATGGAGAGGATTTAGCAACAGATGAAGAATGAAGAACTGAAGAATTAGAAAAAATTAGGATATTCTTATTTTAAATTTAATTTTTGTAACTATTATTATTATAAATACCGTGTAAATGAATACTTGTATTTACATAATAATTTGTGACAAATATTTAAAGATGAAATAAAAATTCTTTTTATCCAATTAATTCTTTTTATCTTTTCAACTATTTATTTTATTATTTATAATTCTAAAATTATAATAAATGGAAATAAATTCCAATTATTTAAACTCAGAATAATAAACAATTAAATAAACAATGTTTCAGCATCGATCAACTAATGAACTTGGCACTTCCAACATCCAAAGCAAGGCAACAGTCAATCACAGCAATTGTCCACATTGCAAATCCAATTCAAATGCCTCTTTTCACTGATTTAGTCAAACCCTGCAAATTCAATCCAAAGGTACCCTTTCACTGATTCGATCACGCAATGCGAACTCAATCCAAATGTTTCAATCCACATCCCAGCATAACTTGAAAAGCACTGTAGAATTAAATCTTTCTGAGGAACCACGCCTAAAAACCCTAATTCCTGACCAAATATCAAAGAAACGTTCGCCTGATCAAAGTTTAGCCAAAATCAACCAAAACCCTAAGCAAACGTAAGAACTGTTCTGAAGCCATGAAAATTAATAAACACCCTAATTTTTGTCTGACTGACGAGAGAAGTCTGTTTGACCGATTCTCGATCTAGTTTGAAAAAAATCAGGAAACGCCTGAAGCCGTGATTTCTTGAGGAAGAATGCGAGGACAAATTTTGGGGTACAATGACGTGTATCCCAGTTTAATGAAGGCTTTAGGAATTCTGCCTCGAAATTCCATAGGAACCGACCTAAGTTCCACAATCACACAGGTGAGTCTATCAAGAGTACTCGTATAGTCTAGGTACTCCCTCATACAGAGTATAGATCTCATTAAGAGTTTCCATTATCTCATCCTCTTATTACTTCAAGATTCATGCTTTACTTGCATGATCATCTCATATTACTCACAACTTTTTATTACCCATTGAACCTATTTCTTGGGATCTCCAGTCATTTAGGTCGGGTTACCATCATGAGCAACTCATTTTCCTATAGGCATTAGTCCCATCTTATATGATGTATTATAGACTTTCTCTCTAGCTAATCATTTCGTCAAAGGATCTGCTAAATTTTCATCAGTGCATACATGATCCACTCTTACATCTCCTTTAGAGATACAATCTCTAACAGTACTGTGCTTGCTTCTTATTTGACGTCTTTTACCATTATAATAACGGTTCTCAATTTTTGCAATAGCCGCGGTACTATCGCAGTGGATCAACACAACTGACATATGTTTTTCCCATAAGGGAATCTCAGTTAGCAAGCATCTTAACCAACTTGTTTCTTCACTAGCAGTCGCTAATGCTATATTCTCAGGATAGTATGTTTCTTTGATTTCCAAGATACAAATCCTCTAGCTATGTTGAATACATAGCCACTAGTTACTTTGGAATCATTTGATAAGGTATTCCAATCTGCATCATTGTATCCTTCAGGTACAATAGGAAATCTCTGTTAATGTAAACCGAGATTCATGGTCCTTTTAAGGTACCGTATGACTCGCTCAATAGCTTACCAATGTTCATTACTCGATCTACTAGTAAACCCGCACAACAATCCCACGACATATGCAATGTAAAATTTAGTACAATCAATGGAATACCTAAGACTTCCAATGATGCTCGCATGTTCTGTTTGTCTAACACTTTCATCAGTGTTCTTAAACAGCTTCACGCTTGGATCATTTGGTGTGCTCACATATTTACTGTCAAAGTAATTATATTTCTTTAAGATCTTTTTCACATATTGTGATTGATCCAAAGAAATTCCTTTCTCAGATTTTGTGATCTTGATACCAAGAATCACACTCACTTCTCCGAGGTCTTTCATATCAAAGTTATTGCACAATAATGATTTCATATTATTATTGGCCTGAATGTTTGATCCAAATATGAGTAGATCGTCTACATATAGACACATGATACTGCAAATACAATTCTCAAATTTGTAATAAACGTATTTGTCACTTTCATTCACTTTGTACACATTCGATATCATTAAGTTATCAAACTTTACATGCCATTGCTTTGGAGCTTGATTTAGCCCACACAAAGACTTATCTAACTTACAAACCTTGTTTTCTTGTCCATAGATCACAAACCCTTCCGGTTGTTCCTATAGATTTCTTCTTCTAAGTCACCATTTAAAAAAAACTATTTTAACATCCATTTGATGTACTATTAAGTTATAAATATCAGTAATTAAAATAAGTACCCTAATGGATGTAATTCTAGTGATAGGAGAAAAGGTGTCGAAAAAATCTATATTTTCTCTTTGTCTAAAATCCTTGGCAACAAGGCGAACCTTGTATTTATCAATAGTTCCATCAGGTTTTAATTTCTTTTTCAAAACCCATTTACAACAGATTGGTTTGCAACCAGGAGGCAAGTCTACTAAGTGTCAGGTCTTGTTAGATTCTAGAGATTCTATCTCATCATTGATAGCTTCTTGCCATAAATAAACATCCAGATATGACAAGGCTTCTTGAAGATTCATTGGATATTCTTCTACATTATAAGCCGCATAATCAGGCCTATAGTCTTTAGCAACTCTTACTCGTTTACTTCATCGAAGTTCTGTTTCTACATTGTCGTTTCTTTCTATGCTTCTTATCACAAGAATGTGACTCGATTGTGTGCCCCCACTATTTCTCAATTTGAAAGGAAATTTGTCTTCACAGAATTCAACATCATTTGATTGTATGATCACTTTTGCCTTTAGGTCATAAAACATATATGCTTTACTGTTTGCTGCATATTGAATGAAAACACATTCATATGCTCTACTAGCGAGTTTAACTCGTTTCAGATCCGGAATTCTGACATAAGTCAGACAACCCCAAGTTCTCAAATAAGACAAGTTTGATTGTCTTTTCTTTAATATCTCATAAGGAGAGATCTTATATTTTGACTTGGAAACTCTATTCATGACATAGAAAACAGTCAATAAAATTTCCCCCCACCAGTGAGGTGCAGCACCAGAATTCATCATAATTGCAACAACAAGTTCAGTAAGAGTTCTATTCTTTCTTTCTGTTTTACCATTCATTGCAAGATAGTATGGTGCAGTCATTTCATGTACAATTCCATGTATAAAATTCATTAATAAACTAGAATCATACAATTTATCTATCACTACAAATTCTTATTATATCATTTTCAAATTCTTTACAAAAATTTTAAACATATAAACTTCATTCTTCGTAATGGCGTATAAATCTACCCCAATAGACTGACTAAACCCTATCTTATTTAAAAGAAAATCAGAAACAATATTCTTTCTAATCTTAGGAACATGCATAACGTTACTTAAGATTAAAGTATTTTTGAAGGTGAAATTTAGCTCCATGTCTACAATTCCAGCAACATTCATGGTCTGGCCATCTCCCAACAACACTTTCTTATCTTTAGTATTCGTGTATGTTTAAACATAACACGATCATAACAGACACAACGAGAGACACATGTGTCTATCCACCAACCAACATATCCATCAACCATGTTGATTTCAATGACCATAACAATAAATTGCCCATTAGTCAGGTTGACCCATGCATTAGGGACAACACCAAGAAGTTCAAGCTTACTTCTACATTTCTTAGTCATATGACTTGATTTTCCATAGTTAAAACAAAGGGAAACCAACGTCATTTATTTTAGGTGGTGGTTGTTGCCTAGTTAGAGCTATTGGGGTCATAGAAGGATTCTCATTCTTAATTTGGTTCACAATATTGCGGTTCTGATTCTTTAATCATTTGCCAAATGGCTTCAGAACTACACTGAATTTCTTTTTGTTGTTTAAAACAACCAAGACTTTTTCTTTTTGATGTTGTCTCTAAGATCCCCCCTTTTTTTTAACATTCAAACTATGGGGTAGTTTGTCAACAATAAAACCAATTTGAAATTGTTCATTTAAACACATACCTTTTGTGATGATCTTTTAAGCAATCTTTTGAAGTTCGTAACATTGAGCCTCCATCGACCTTACATCTTCACATTTGATACTTGAAGTAGCGGCTAACAACATACTTCTTTGCTCCAGCTTCTACATCATACTTCTTTTTCCGAGTCTCTCAATCTTGTTTTGCAGTATCACATCAACTATAATTATCATACAGATCATCTGCGAGTCTATTCAAAATATGATTTTGTAGAGATTTTCATTCTCTTTCTATAAGGTGATTTCTTTACTATGTTATAAATCATTCGCTTTAATCTGTGCAGCAAATTCAATTTCAACACTATTAAGTGTTCCTTCTAAATCTCCAGATTTAGTACCGTTAGTTTGTTCGATTGATCCAGAAGGAGCAACAGAATGTCATCGATCAAAACGTTAGCAACTTTTTTCAACTTTAAGAACTTCATCTTTTGTTGCCAACGTTTGAAGTGACTTCTCTCAAACATGAACAATTTCTCAATGAATATATCCGCAAAATAACCAATAACTTCTTCGGTAGCCGTGGCAGTTTGAAACGTCTTAAAATTGTTGTTTTCGGATTTTGAAATATTTTCCACCGAAGAAATTACCAAGTTGAGTCGCGGACTAGGTCGCTCTCTTTAAGACGTTTCGCGACACTGCTCAAAATTATGCAAAGCAGTCAAACTATCGCGCCGCCTCCAGGATAAAACAATCAAATTCTATACTGTACGATTACTATTTGCATGATAGATAATCGGTCTAGAAATACACCCTCTGATGGAACAAGACCATTCAAATATGGTATCAACACCACTCGTAGTATCTGGTACAAAGACCAGTCATAATAATTTCTCAAACAAAAAGAAACTCAAATAATTCTCCAAAGAGAAATTAATAATGGTCATTTGACCACTCGTAATAATTTCTCCAACAAAGAGAAATTCAAATAATTCTTCAAAATGAATCCAAAAGATTAAACTTGAAAATTTCTCAACTCAAATGAGGAGAAATTAACATAATTCTCTAAAGAGAATTCAAGAAAATACTCGAAAAATTCAACAAGTATGAAGAAAGGGGAAGAAGATGGCGCTTCGACAATTCGAGAGACGCAAAGTTACGAGAGTGAGGAAGGAAAAACTAATAAAATAGTTTTTAGTGTGATTTGGAATGAAACATATGCACTCCTTATATAATGAAGTAGGATAGTTAATATTTCTCACATGAGCAATGTAAGACTAAATCGATTTTTCAACCAAAATGATATTCCTTGAATTTTTTTTAAATTCAACATATTAGAACATGGACATGTTCCAACGAAGAATGAATCATTTATTTCCATTCTCATGATTTGTTGTAGTGGTTATTTTTTATTTATTTTGATTAGTGCATTGCTATTCTTTTCAAATCTAAATCATAAAGAATAGCTATTTTTACAGATATGCAGTAAAGTTGCTCATATCAGTTAAATCAGGATGTTGCAAATTCTCTTTAAAATAGCATATTATAATATGATATTTAAATTGTTTTTATATTTTGTAGAGTAATTAAGTTTGATATTTATAGTAACAAAACATTAAGAAGAGATTTGAAATTTATCTAATGTATATAGTATTCCAATTCTATGTATTTATAAGTAATAATTTTTCTTGTATCAAGGCATTGGCAGTCCAGCTACATGGAAGATAAATACGGAAGAGGTGAGTTGGAGATAATGGAAGTTCCTCATAGTTGTTATGTTGAAAATTAGATATAAACTCAATCATTTATATGCAAATATACTGTTATATATGTCACTTTCTTTTTCTTATATTTGGAAATCAAATAATATTCAAGAGGAGAGTTGAAAACATTTTTGGAGAGCAATCGAAGGGAATGATTATCAAAATAGCAAAAATAAAATATGTACTTGACTGGAAGTCTCTTTGAAGTTGCATCTTCTAAATAAAAGAGATGTAAAATAAATAAAATGACCATAATGAATAGTTATTAGTTTCATAATCTCTTTTAGTATGATATATTTTCAAATTATATAATTCATAAATCAATTAAAGGAAGTTGAAAAATATTACAATTAAATCAGAATCAATAAATACTATAATCTATTAAAACATAATTAATGATATTAAAATTTAAATTTAAATTAAATTAAAGAAGTTATTTTAAACTATTTATTTATGAAAGTTTTAATTAGTATGTTATCTCATTTATAGATTTTTAAATAAATAAATTTATTTATTTATGATTATAATTACAATTTATTGTTAATAAAGTTAGAATCTTTATTATGATAATTATATTCACATATTAAATAATTATATTTTCTAATACTATAATGTAGGAAATTATCTCTATGTTTGCCGCTTAATAATAACAATGAATGAGTTATTTAAATTGAATAATAAATTTTATAAAAAATAGAAATCAACCTCAATTAATTTTAATACATTAATAAAATATCTTTGTATAAATTTATATTTTACTCTTATATTTTTTTTGTGTATATGCCAACAATCTTTATGTAGTTTTATATTTGTTAATATATTTTTCTTTTTCAAAATATGTGAGTTTTATTTTGAAAAACTTTAAATGATTTTTTTTAAAATCTTTTACTATTAATTTTAATCTTAAATTTTTTTATAAAGCTTTATGTTGCATATTCTTAATGAATTTATTTTTATATAATAGCATTAATGAAAATTTATTATATGTTTATTTTATAATTTTATAAGTTTAGGTTGATTAAAAATAATTTTTTTAATATTTTAGAGAGATTGAAAACATATTTATAGATAAGGTGATTTGAGAATAACAAAAAAAAAATTTAATTCATTAATAAGATAAATTTTATAAAAAGTAGAGATTGAAATTGATAACAAGTAGATATTAAATCGAAAGATGCGAGATGAAATTTAATAAAAAGTACAAATGTAAAAGATGATATATTTAGAGAAAATTCAATAAAATAAATCACAATATTATTTTTTGTTTTCAAAAAAAGTTATTGTTAGAATATTTATCTTTCCAAATTTGTTATAATGAGAAATTAATGTTACTTACTAATCATTTTTTAGGGAGAGTTTTATGAAATTCATAATTTCTAAATATCTACTTTTAAATTGATTTAATTAAATAAATTTTTAGAAATTATGAAAATTTACAAAACTAATATTATTTTATTCGAAATTTATTGAGAAGATTGAATTTTACTTCTTCGAAAAGCTGAATTCATAAAGATTATATTGTATTTTCTAAAATCATTCATAAAGATTGTATTTTCAAAAATCATTCATAAATATTGTATTTTCTAAAATCATTTATAAAGATTGTATTTTCTAAGTACCCATGCTAAAGTAATAATTATTATTTTTTTTTTTTTTAAATCATTCGTAAAGATTGTATTGTATTTTAATTAGTAATATTTATAATTAATGACTGGAAAAAGATTATTTAGATTTTTGTTGTTTGAATATGATTTTTAAATTTGGTAGTTTTATTGATGTAAAATAATTTAGGTAAAATAATTTTGTTTTTCTTTTAAAAATATGTCTTTTTTTTTTAAATAATAAGTTTTTTTTTTGATAAAATAATTTTATTTTTCTTATTTACATTTTTATTACATTTTGAAAACAAAAACAAGCGTACCACTATAATATTCATACGAGTAAAACATTAATATTGTGTGAACGCACGAGAAACCATATCAAAATATGTTCAAACGCACTGATTATTACATTTTTTATACAATTAAAGAAAATAAAAGTAAAAATAATGTTGTTCTTGATTGGCCCGACAGCTTGACTGAGCCCAGTCCAAGACATCTCCCTTGGTACGACTCGTACGGCCGTGACCCAGTTTGCCCGCTACATATCGAGCATGTCGGTTGTTCGCCCTCCCGAACCAGCACTGGCCCAGGACGACTGACGAGCATCCTCTCAGCCTGCCCAACATCATGTCGTGCAGGCCACTAGGAACCGATCAGAGAGATGCCCGTAACTAACCCCCTCCTCGAGACCAACGGCTAGTTACAAACACATTTGTCTGATTTGACCAAGTCCTGACAGTTACCTGATTTCACAGATCCACATATCTAGGCGCAAAATCAGGAACCAATGGCCACGCGCCAGGGGCATTATATAAATCATCACACCTGTGAGGGCCAGGTATCCAATATTCACCACTCACTACTTAATATTTTGTTTGTAACTTCTTGTTCCTGCTCTTACTTAATCATCGAAATGCCTTGCAGGTACAACCCCCTTTTTCTCCCTGACTTCATAGCCCGACTACAAATTATCTTCCGACCACTTCTCAAGCTGTGATCAACCGATAAAATCAAGTGTATTAACCCAAACATGAGAAAAATGTGTTGTTTTTTTATTTATTTATGTATCTAATATATGGAAAATTGAATATATATTACTGATGTAATGATAAAATAATTTTGTTTTTATTTTAAAAATATATCTTTTTTTTATATATCATGACATCGCATACAACTAACTCTTTACCTTTCAGGAAAGACCAATCCACAAACATCATCAACTACTTATATGACCTAGCAGTCTTCTCAAAAGCTACATCTGACAAAGGGCTATTTCAGCAATTCTCTCAAAAGGTCATTCTCAAAGAAACATCTGTTGGTTCAGTTTAAATCGATCAATGATTTATCCTGATTCTTTTCCAGTAGACACTTTTTATGGTTCAGTTTAAATCGCCCAAAGATTTATTTTGATTCTTATCCAGTTAAAGACAATTTAAGACCTTTGCTGGTTCAGTTTAAATCGACCAATGATTTATCCTGATTTGTTTCCGGTAGATACTTTCTCTAGTTCAGTTAAATCGACCCTAAGATTTCTCTGATTTTTATCCAGTTAAAGACAATTCAAGACATCTATTGGTTCAATTTAAATCGACCAATGATTTATCCTGATTCTTTTTCAATAAACACTTTCTCTGGTTCAGTTAAATCGATCCTAAGATTTCTATGATTCTTATCCAGTTAAAGACAATTCAATACCTCTGCTGGTTCAGTTTAAATCGACCAATGATTTATCCTGATTCATTTCCGATAGATACTTTCTCTGGTTCAATTAAATCGACCCTAAGATTTCTCTGATTCTTATCTAGTTAAAGACAATTCAAAACCTCTGCTGGTTCAATTTAAATCGACCAATGATTTATCCTGATTCTTTGTTCGGTAGACGCCTTTCTCTGGTTCAGTTAAATCGATCCTAAGATCTTTCTGATTCTTATTCAGTTAAAGACAATTCAAGACCTCTGCTGGTTCAGTTTAAATTTACCAAAGATTTATTTTGATTCTTCTTCCAGTCGAAATCAATAATTACTTTGGATGACATCTATAAGCCCATCTCCGACGACTCTCTGTCACCTATTATAAGCCCATTTCCGATATAATCAACCAAAAATGTCACTTCTTGCACAAGCGAGTGCAAATTTTTGGGCACTTAAGTGTTCAATCATCTTCTACCTTCAAGTCACGAATGAAGAACATGTCAATCTAACTCTTCAGGTTTAAGAAGATTGAACAGGGGAAGCTGTTGTACCCTAAAATTTGCCCTCCCATTTTCTTCAAGACATTCTTTCAAGACTTCTCAAATACTCAAGATACTCAAGGGTTGACTAGTCAAGATGCTCCTCCTAAGCCAAAAGCCTACAACTAGGGTTTGGAGTTACTCAAGAAAATTTGGATTGCAAAAGTCTCAAGTGGATTCCATGGTTCTTCATAGGTCCTCAACAATGTCCATGTCAAGTTTCAAACCCTACGTCAAAAGTTTTCTCAGTCAATGACTCAAATGATTGAAAGTCAACTGTATTGATCAAAAAGTCAATTATGGTCAACATACAGTCAAACTTCAAATTTTTTGATCATCATCAACATTTTGAAGTGATATTCATCATTTGATCAAAGGTTGATCATGATTCCCCAAGGAAAACCCTCAAATTATTAAAAGTCCAAAATTGTCAAATTATGGTTTCCTTAGGAGAAGTTAACTGAACTTTGACCAGGAATAACTTTCACATACGTCATCAACTTTTCCCTAAGCAAAGCTGATTTTGAAGAAAATTCAATTCTCTATAACTTTTCTTTTATTCTCAAGTCCAAAAAATTCTTCATTTGAAAGATATGAGCTCATACGTTATAGGTCATTTTCAAAAGTCAATAAAAGATACTTTTTTCAAGGCAGCTTACATCAAGATAATGTTTTCAAAAGCAAGGACATCTTGGGCTTTCCAAAAAGTCCAAGATCATCTTCAAAAGATAAAAATTGAGCAATTTATGAGTTGTACAAGTTGGGGAATTTTAAAGAAATTCATGAAGTATAAATTGAGCAAAAATGCAATTTTGAACCAATGGGCCTACTTTTTGGACTTCAAACATGTCCATAGCATCTTAGAGGACCTCTAAGTCCATTTATACATTTATTTTATTTTTATTCATATTTATATTGATTTTATTTAATTTAAAATCAAATAAATTGAATAAAATCACAAAAAATCATGGGCTAATGCATATGGGCTTGGTTTGATTAGCTTTGAGGCCCAATATTTCGTGCAACCCAGCCACAACCTGCCTAGGTTCATTGCATATCCAAAAGGGCGAGAATCACTCATTTTTGGCAACTTCTTAATGTGTTTTGTTCTTGTCTCAAAGGCCATCATAGATTGATTTTCCATCCATATTTATCTACTTCTTACTCACTACTCTATAAATACACAACAAGTCAGAAGCAATTGACACAAAAAAATCATTGCATAACAAAATTCTCTCAAATTCTTTAAAAAAATCCAAAAGTTGCAAAACTCATAAACATGAGTTTCAGCTTCTCCCTTTCAAAACCAGCGACTCCTTCATCCTTCTGAGATCTCCAGGAGGCGATTCATATCATTACCCAACCCCACGCGTCTCAAATCATCCTCACAACCGTCCCACAATGTTTTGGTAAAATTTTGATTCCAAACTCTCTTATCATGTAACTTAAACCATTTTTATGCATTCATTCTTGTTATTATTGATGTTATGAGTAAATATGATGTTTTACATGTAAGCATGAAGGCAGAAATAACATGATGCCATGGTTAGGGTGTGGAATGTAGGAAGCTTCAGATTTCGTAATTCAGGAGTTCTTAACCCAAACCAGTGGCACCACTGAGATCGTAGGGTTCAATATAATGGATCTAGAATTTTGTTTTTTTTTTGTTTGATTGATTTTGCAGGTTTTGAAGAAAAACCCCCATCGGAGATGATGGTGTTTTCCATCCTCTATGGTGGTTTGAAAAATGCAGAGGAGGTCAACACAGGCGTGGCATAATGAAATTGTCACGATTGGCCCATTCCTTTATTTATTTATTTATTTATTTAACTTTCTTTAATCTTTTATTTTATAATCAGAAAATTAAAAAATTAGAAAATCAGAAAACCACAAAAACATTAGATTTAATTTTTTTAATTAAATTAATTTTTGTTAATTTTAATTAATTTAATTAATTTAATTTCACCCTTCTAAGTTTATTTTATTAATTTAAAATTAAGTAGAATTAGGACTTCGTAATTCATTTTTCATTTTTTAAACAATAAAAATACCAAAAAGAAAGACTTTTTCTTATACTTAGAAAATTTTAAGATTTTAGATATTTCCTCCTTTTCCATCCTCCGCGCGTTCATTTATTTTTATTCGCATTATTTTCATAAAATTATGTAATTGCATATGGGATGTAATAGTTAAACTAGGGCCTTTTACTTTTTATTCCCCATTTTTTGTTTGTAATTTCCCCCATCCTGAAGCGATGTAATAGCGTAAATTCAATTTTCTACACTTTATTTTGTGTACTCGTATATATTTAACTGCTAGATGTATGTTAATAGACTTGTATGGAAAGACTTAAAAACAAACGTTAGCAAACCTAACATCCAAGATAAATAACTGAAACACAACACACTCGCGCATACGCACCTTTAAGGTACCTCCATTTGTTGCCTTTGGAAAAATAATACAGTCATGTTCCTCGAACGTGGGACACTTTAGCAAAGCGCATCGATACAAAGATCATAGTCTCTCTATTACCTTCGATGTTGCCTTTCAGTAGATGATCTAGTCCCTTACGATAAATTGTTGAAGCGTCCTACAAGTTGCCTTTATGACTGTACGATGACCCGCGCCTGTCCCTCAAAACATCCAACGACAAGGCTACCTACTAACTAATAGTAGGATAACACTGTCTAAAGGAAAAGAGAAAAAAAACAAAGACCATTCGAGTAGGTAGACCGTTCATAGTTGCTTGCTCACAAAAATAAACAAAACAATTTTTTTCACACATACACAAACTCTTCTCTAAAATATTTTCAAAGACAAAACACTTTGTATACGTTCTCAATGATACGAGAAACATTACAAAGTTCGCCGCACTAAGACATCTTTTCAAACATATTTTCAAACACACAACACAAAGCATTTTCAAAGTGAGTTGACAACCAAGAGTCAGTAGATAACTATAGATGAAAAGGATTCTAACACCTTCCCTTTTCATAATCTACCTCCCGAACTCAAAATCTTTAAAACAGTCTTTACTATTCTTTTCATCATTTCCTTTGTTGGATAAAAGAAAAATCTGTGGCGACTCTTGCTAACCGCAACATTGCGATAAAATGCAAAACCAGTAAAGTCAGTTCTCCCACCGTATTACACGTTCGCACCACATCAGTATCCGTGCAAACGCACGAGTAACACAACAATACCGTGTGAATCTACATGTAACTATACTAAAGTCCGTACGAAAGCATGAGTAACTCTATTAAAATCTGTGCGAGCGCACAAGTTATTACTTTTTTTTATATAATTAAAGAAAGTAATATTGAAAATAATGTATTAATCTAAATACGAAAGCATGTATTGTTTTTAAATTATTTATATATTTAATATTTTTATATTAAAATTATTTTTAATTTTAGATACAATATTTTTTAAGATAATATATGAAAATAATTGTTGTAAAAGATTTTTTTTGTAAAATAATTTGATTTTTATTTTAAAAATATATATTTCTTTTAAAAATAATAAAATATTTTGATAAAACAATTTTGTTTTTTTATTTATATTTTTATTATATTTAAAAAAAACAATTAAACATTTAAAACAATATTTTAATTTTTTTAAGTAGAAAAATATATAGAGTAGTTTAATTTCATTTTCTTGTTCAAGTTGCTAACCTCATTAGCATTGACATGAATAAAAAGGCTACAAAAACCAAATCTCAAGTTTAACACCGATACTTTCTTCTCGACTAACGCATTCAACACACACATCACAAAAATCGTAAACAAAATAATCATCAATGGCGATCGAACATGAAGACGAACTCAAGGACGAGAAGAACCCTCGCCCCCTCGACGAGGATGATATCGCTCTCCTCAAAACCTACGTAATCGTCTTTCTCTCACTTAAACCCTAATTTTTCAATTTCTGTTTTAGGTTTACCAGATCTTCTATTTTTGTAACAATCGTTTAATGTTTTACCCGTGTTTGTCTAATTCATATGTTATATCAATTGAATTAGTTCTCAATTTATAACTATCGCTTATTGTTTTTTGAGGGAATTTTCTGATTCTGGATCTAGGGTTAGTTTAAATATGCATATAATCGGAAGAAAAAAAGAAATTTGTTTCCTTTTGTTTGACCCTCTTTTCAGATTTTGATTGGGACTGTAGTTGTCAAGAGTTGAGGTTGTGGGGTTTGTGTAAATTGGTGCTTGTGGTAATTGATAAAGCTTTTCATATAAGTGCAGCTTGTGTGGTTATGGGATGTAAACTTGTAAATATTAATATGTTGAATTGAGAGTTACTGATGTGCTAATAGTATGTGTAGAATTGTTGTATATAGGGCTGATGATGTGGAATCTGTTTACTCTTTAATATAGAAAGCAAGTGATATTTATAGAGATGTTTTGCGCATATATTGATTCCTGACTTTCCCAGCTAGGCTTTTCTCAGTTTGCCGTATGTGTTTCCGGCATTTTGAATTTGGGTTGTCTTTTAAGTATATTTTGTTGGTCTGTTCCACTTTCCGCAGGGTTTGGGACCTTATTCCACAAGCATTAAAAAAGTGGAGAAGGAAATTAAAGATATGGCAAAGAAAGTGAATGACTTATGTGGTATGTGATATTTAAGTTTGTTTCTGCTTTTCTTGATTGCTTTTTAGATGGTTGCCAGTGTTTAAACTAAAGAAAATACTATGTTTTTCCTTTCTTTCTTGGTGTTGTGGTGTATACGGTACCCCTTTGCTCTCTTTCATTTTGATGGTAATTAATGAACTGTTAATTGGGTTTATTTTTATCTCTAAGTTTATTACAAACTGAAGGAAGGACTTAAATGGTTAATATTGTATAGGTGTTTTATTTCGTGGCATTCATAGTGGTTTGTTTTTATTGCTTGAATTGGATGCTGTCAACACTGTACACTTCCTTAGATGTTAGCTTTCTGTTGTAATAATAGGCATCAAGGAGTCTGATACTGGTTTAGCGGCACCTAGCCAGTGGGATCTTGTTTCTGACAAGCAAATGATGCAGGAGGAGCAGCCTCTTCAGGTGATTTTTCTCTCTCTCATTTTGTAGAAATTGTACAAAGTGCTTTTATTATTTGTAGGAATGGCTAACTATGATAATTTCTTGGACAGGTTGCGAGATGCACAAAAATTATAAACCCAAACTCTGAAGATGCCAAATATGTCATCAATGTGAAGCAGATTGCAAAGGTGCCTCTACTTAGTGGCAAATTTTCCATTTTCCCTTTATACATTGGATAGATATTTGTTTGTCAATGTCAGGAATCACTTGTTTAAGAGGACACCACTTGACTGATCAATTATTCTATATGCTGTTGAATATGCCAAGTATTTGCATTTCTTTTTGAAGTTTGTTCTAATATACCTTTTGCTTTGGTGATAATAGTTTGTTGTTGGACTAGGAGACAAGGTTTCCCCCACAGACATAGAGGAAGGAATGCGTGTTGGGTATGTATCTGATCAATGCCTCTCATGATAAAGTATCACCCATGGGAAGAAGAGTAACATCATTATTACATTGTCTTCATGTTTGGTTGACCTTTATTTAATCATTGCAGTGTTGATAGAAACAAATATCAGATTCAGATTCCTTTGCCTCCAAAAATTGATCCAAGTGTTACCATGATGACAGTTGAAGAGAAACCAGATGTGACATATAATGATGTTGGTGGCTGTAAGGAGCAGATTGAAAAGATGCGTGAAGTAAGGTTTTTTTTTTTTTTAAAATTTCCATATTCACATTACAATGGAAATAAGTCAGGTGTAACTAAATTTTTAATTTCCCTGCTAGGTTGTTGAACTTCCCATGCTTCATCCTGAGAAATTTGTCAAGCTCGGAATTGATCCTCCAAAGGGTGTGCTTTGTTATGGTCCACCAGGAACTGGCAAAACTCTATTAGCCAGGGCTGTTGCCAATAGGACTGATGCTTGTTTTATTAGAGTCATTGGAAGTGAGCTTGTTCAGAAATATGTCGGTGAGGGGGCTCGGATGGTTCGTGAACTATTTCAGGTAAACGTTTCGTGTCTTCTAGCTTTTCTTTGATCATTGTTTCCATAATCTGGTATCATTTTGATTGAATTTGTTACCTCGTGTAGATGGCCCGTTCAAAGAAGGCATGCATTGTGTTTTTTGATGAAGTTGATGCAATTGGAGGTGCGCGATTTGATGATGGAGTTGGTGGTGATAACGAGGTTCAGCGTACTATGCTTGAAATTGTGAATCAGCTTGATGGGTTTGATGCCCGAGGAAACATCAAAGTTTTGATGGCAACAAACAGGTCGGTTGATTTTACTATTATTTGGTTTCCCTTTGTTCTCTATTTTACTCTAGATGTTTTGAAAGTGTTTCTCAGGATACAGTCTTTTAACCCATAATAAATAATGTTGCACTCCAAATGCTATTTTTCTCCTTTAATGTCACATGATGTCTGTCCGAGAAAAACTTGCATGATACGAACATAAATCCTTATTGTTACAAACAACCAATACGAATAAAGAAAATATTTAATTTATTTAAAATTTAATTTCTTTTTAAATTAGTATCATGGGGTGGTTATGATTATGAAGGAGAGAGAATATTTTATTTTTTAATTAATAAAAAAATGTGATTGGTTGTTTGTAAAATCAAGTGTTATGTTTGTGTCCACCTAAGTTTTTTCCTGTCTGTCCATCCTCTTGTGATAAAGACGGATAAAATCAAAGGTTGCATTGCTAGTTTGCAACTTCATTTTTTTGGCGTTTCATTGCACCATGTGTGCTTTTCTTCAATTTGAAAGTTTTACCTCTGCGATGCTGGCCTTAATTGCCTGCTAATGGGTTTTGTCCATCATTTCTAGGCCCGACACTTTGGATCCAGCACTATTGCGGCCTGGGCGATTGGATCGTAAAGTTGAATTTG
Organism: Vicia faba; assembly: GCA_948472305.1. NCBI lineage: Eukaryota > Viridiplantae > Streptophyta > Magnoliopsida > Fabales > Fabaceae > Vicia > Vicia faba. The sequence continues at coordinate 333,562,513 of OX451739.1, read as the reverse complement.
GCCTTCCTGATTTAGAGAGCAGGACACAAATATTCAAGATACACACAAGAACCATGAACTGTGAAAGAGATATCCGTTTTGAACTTCTAGCCCGGCTTTGCCCAAACTCCACTGGTAAGAACATCTTAACAACTGGACAATTGTTAATTTAGCTTATATCATCTGACCTGATGTCTTTTAAGTACTTCAGTACTCTAGCTTATATCCTTCCAATTAAAAACTTGTTCTGGTTTTGAGTGCCACTCGCTTTATTATGAAAGATTGGCTTTCTTTTCTGACCAAGACACTTTTGGTTCTCTCCAGGAGCTGATATCAGGAGTGTGTGCACTGAAGCTGGTATGTATGCTATCCGTGCCCGAAGGAAGACAGTAACAGAGAAGGACTTCCTTGATGCAGTGAATAAAGTCATCAAAGGGTACCAGAAGTTCAGTGCTACTCCCAAATATATGGTCTACAATTGAGTTATTTTTTCATCTACCTTCTCGGAGACCATAATTTGCTCGTACAATATTTATTTTCATCAGTGAAAATTATTCAAGGGCACATGGTTCCTCAATGAGCAGCAGTTTTAGAAACTAGTCTGTTTAAATGCATATTTCATGGTTGACTCTTAAAAGGTCTCTGTCTGTAGCAAACGTTTTCCTAATGATACATCCAAAATTGTTTGAGATTTTTTTGCTATTTTTAACTTTTTGTTATTGTCCCTTTTATTGCATCGGTTTTGCCAAATAACTAGAATATGTTTTGAAATACATTCAAGTGTTTGTTTGAAACTGCGATGGGACTCAATTTCCACGTTCCAAGGAAATTATCAGAGGTTATAGTGAGTACAATAGCTGCAAATTGTGTCTTCATTGGAGACCGGTATAACATATTTTGGTTGGGTTAAAAAAGAAACAAACCCTCTCTGTTGGTTAAGTAGTATAAAAAATTGGAAATTTCATTAGAATTTTGATATTGTCTCAAAATATAAGCCTGCTTTAGTTAGTGTTCTGGACTGGGTCGGGCTGGTTCAAAAGCAAGGATGAAGATCCAACCCAAACGGCCTTGCAGGGGGTCGCACTGGCCGAGAAACCACAGCCGTGCCCGACACTACCCGCTAGTACGACATCCTCGACTTCATGCAGTCCAGTGCGACTTCAGCTCGAGTGCCCCTCGTAGGGCAGACTATGACCATTACACCACCACTTGGATTCCGAAAAGACTGCGTCCTCGTCCGTCCGTACTTCTCGCAGAACACCCAAGAAGGAGATCACGTGCGGGTCTCCACTACACACGTAGAACCTGGCAGTTCCTTCATTGGGCCAAACCTGCCCGGCCCAATGAAGGGACCTTGGTCCAGCGCTGGGGGCTATAAATACCCTCTGTTTCCAGAGGGTCAGGTATTCATTCTCTTACCCATACTCATACTTTTTGCCTGCTCGTACTCTCTCTCACTTTAGCATCGGAGTGCCTTGCAGGTACCCCCATCTCGTTCAACTTCAGCTCGAAGCCAGTCGTGACGGTCCAAGTCTGATCCGGTAAGATCAATGGCGCCGTCTGTGGGAAATTAGCTTCTCCGTCTTGCAACAACTCAAAGATCAAAGCTCAACTCAACTACCACCGTCATGGCTGACCAAGTTCGTGATGAGCAAAACATCCGCGCCGTCGACACCAACCACGACCTCGCGAATAAAAACGGACACCTGGATAACGCCGGTAACCCCGGTCACAACACCACCCTGTGTCAACTGCCCCAGGGCCTTCAATCCACCGCGACGGAGCTACCGTGTCATCTTCCTCGGTCCCTCCGCCACTCGAAGAGGACGATGCAGCTCTCGCGAACTACCGGGCTGCCCAGTTTCAGGAAGTCTCCGTCCCCGCCGGTGCGGATGCCACAATCCGAGCGCTGTTCGCAGCGATCAATCAGACAAATTACCTCATCTTCGCCCAAGGGAAAAGATTGAGGGCACTTGAAGACGATCGAAGACCCCCGAGGAGGCATCGGAGGCCCCTGACTCCACCTCCTCGAGTGACTGAAGTTCATCTCCCGTCTCCCCCGCGGAGACATTACAGAGATATCTCTCGAAGCCCGTCACCCCGCCCATCGGGGAAACGACCCCCTTTGGAGAGGCAACCCATCATCGAAGCCGGAGGACGCGGCCGCGCCCCCGCAAGACAGGAGAGAAGACACTCCGGAGACGGGCGTGGAAGGACCAATCAGCGAGCACCACGCTCGAGAGATACCCAACACGACCAGGACCGTCGTGCCTGACAGTATTACAGGTCTCCATCTCTGTCCCCAGAGCAGAGCGACGAGGACGACCCCCGCGGTCCCCTGTCGCAAGCTATCATGGAGGCGCCCATCCCCCCGGGCATGGAGAAGCCTCCACACTTGAAGGAATACGATGGAGTCGCGGACCCGGTCGACCACATAGACGGGTTCGAGGCTATGCTGCACTACCACAATGTTGGGGGCCCCATCAAATGCCGCCTCTTCCCCACGACCCTCAGGAAGGCAGCAATGGACTGGTACAAAGGACTCGCCCCGGGGTCAATCACCTCGTGGCGAAACCTGAAGAACCAGTTCATTAGTTAATTCACGGCATCTCGATGACACCCGAAGACCGAGACGACTCTCGAGGCCATCATCCAGAGACATGATGAAACCTTGAGAGAGTTCATCAATTGCTTCAACCGCGAAGTCATACAGGTCCCCTGCGCGGACCATATGAAGAGATATCTGCTGGAGAGGGGGCTCCTCCCCGGCACAGAATTCAGAAAGGCCGTGGGCATCGAGCCACCCAGAATATTTGATGCCCTCCTCGAAAAGGCCCGGGCATACATGGACTCCGAGGAGAGAGAAGCGGCCAATAGAGCCCGAGACCCTAGGACTCGCGGGTCCAACAACAACTCGCGCCAGAAAGCTCCTCCTCCTCGACGAACCGGGGAGAAAAGAAAAGAAGACAGACCCCGGGAAGTCCGGGAGCAACGGGGACCCTCGGGGCGTTTTACCGAGTACACTCCGCTCACAGCTTCCCGTGAGCGCATCTTGGCGGAGTGTGCCAGTACGGACTTCAAGGACGACGACGTCAAACGTCCCCGACCCGCTCCCGCCAAGCCCGGAGCGGACAAGAACAAATATTGTCAGTACCATAGGAGCCATGGTCATCTGACTGAAGATTGCGTCCACCTCAAGGACGCCATCGAAACCCTCATCAAGGGAGGAAGGCTTGCATAATACCGGCGAAACGACCCTCCTCGCCGTGACGCCCGGGAGACAGGAGAGCCGGAGGAAGACGCCCAACCATCTGACGAGTCGGTCCCCATCCAGACCGCCTTCTCCGTGACAAGACTCGAGGACTTCGACGTCCCCGAACACCTGCAGGAGCCGCTCACAACACACATCAGGTGGGAATATTTCCCCTCCGCCATGGTCATCAACAGCGGAGGATTCAACGACTTGACCATTAACTCGGCAAAGAGAAAGTTGGATGAGCTGGTCGACGCGACACCCCCGCAAACAGTGACATTTGAAAAGGTGAAGGGCAGGTCAGAACCCATCACCTTCTATCTAGAAGAGCTCCTCGGGGGAGCCCCCAAAGCGGTCATCCCCTTACTGATAAGGGCAAGAATGGCCAACTTCGATGTGCATCGCATCCTCGTCGACGAAGGAAGTTCCGTCGACGTAATGTACAGCCAATTGTTCTGAACTCTACAGCTAGACGACTCACATCTCTCGTCATATGTATGGTCGGACTTATAGGGTTTCAACGGCTCGACCTCCAAACCTTGGGGATATGTCGAGCTCCTGGTCACATTCGGCGAGGGAACAGCGACAAGACAGGTCAAAGTACGCTTTCTCGTCATCGACTGCCCGTCCCTCTACAACTGCATCCTGGGAACAACACTGGAAGAACTGACAGCGGTGCCCTCTACCGTCCACCTGAAGATGAAATTCTACACCAAAAGGTCACGAGTAGCTACTATCCAAGGAGACCTAGTCGCTGTTCGGAGGTGTTTCAACGCTGTATCTAAGGGACGCGACACTGTCGACGTAGGGACAAGGCCCGCCAAAAGGACGCGACAAGAGCCCGACAAGCAAGAGTCCGCCAAGGAAGAAGTCCAGAAAGCTCCACCAAAGGTCGACTCTATAGCTCTGGACGCTCGTTTCGACCAGGACGAACCTCCTAACGGCGAGCAAGTTCCACTCCGATCGATATCGGACGGGGATTTTGAGCTCGTTCCCCTCGGCACAGACCCGAGCAAAGGAGTGAAGATTGGCAAGGATCTCCCCGACCTAGCAAAGAAGCAAATCAAGGCCTGCTTGCGCGAGAATGCCGACCTGTTCGCCTGGAGCGCCGCGGAGATGCCCGGACTCGACCCTGAGGTCGCCTGTCACCACCTCGCCATAGATTCTGCCGCTAGGGCTGTAGTACAACGTAGGCGTAGGCAGTCTCCAGAGAAAACAGAGGCTGCTGAAAAAGCTGTAAAAGACCTCCTAGAGGCAAATGTTATTTCTGAAGCCCGGTATTCCACCTGGCTGTCAAACATTGTACTTGTTAAAAAGAATAATGGAAAATGGAGGATATGTGTTGACTATACCAATCTCAACCGGGCCTGCCCGAAAGATGCTTTCCCTTTACCGAACATAGACATGCTGGTCGACAACTCGACCGGCTACAGAACATTGTCGTTCATGGATGCTTACTCGGGCTATAACCAAATCCCGATGGCCGTGGGCGACAAACACTGCACGTCTTTCATGACCAGCTCGGGCAACTATTACTACAACGTAATGCCCTTTGGACTGAAAAACGCCGGGGCAACCTACCAATGCATGATGAACAAGGTTTTCCACAAGCAGATTGGGGACATGCTCGAGGTTTACATGGACGACATGATCGTCAAATCCCGAGCAGATACCGACCATGCAGCACACCTCAAGGCAGTCTTTGCCCAAGTAAGACAAAGCAAAATGAGATTCAACCCCGAGAAATGCACGTTCGGGGTCAAGGCAGGAAAATTCCTCAGATTCTACCTAACAGAACGAGGAATCGAAGCCAACCCCGACAAGTGTCGAGCGTTCTCCGACCTCCCGACACCGACATCAAAGAAGTCGATACAAGTCATGAACGGAATGCTTACATCATTGTCCCGTTTCGTCGCGAGGTCCGTTCAGCACGCCATCCCCTTCTTCAAACTCCTTCGTAAAGAAGCAGCCTTCGAATGGAACGAGGAGTGTGAACGGGCGCTGCGCCACCTAAAGCAAAGTTTATCTCAACCACCCGTATTATCTCGACCAGCCGACGGGAAGCCACTGTTCCTATACTTGGCCGTCTCGAACGAAGCCGTCAGCGCGACTCTCATCCGCGAGACCACCGACGGACAGAAACCTGTCTACTTCACGAGCAAAGCCCTACAAGGACCCAAAAGCAGGTACCAACAGATAGAAAAGGTAGCCCTAGCCCTCGTCAACGCGACGAGGAGACTCAGACACTATTTTATGGCCCACATAATCATCGTACGAACCGACCAACCAGTGAGGCAACTCCTGGGTCGGCCCGACATGGCGGGCAGGATGTTGAAATGGTCCTTGGAGCTCTCCGAATTCGACATTCAGTACGAGAGCAGGAAAGCCCTAAAAGCACAAGCCCTGGCCGACTTTGTCGCGGAGATGACCGCTCATGACCCGCCCGTCGGGAAGGAACACAAATGGACCATCTTCGTCGACGAGGCCTCCAGCTCGTCCGGAAGTGGCGCGGGAATCCTCCTGGAGAACGAAGAAGGCGTAGTGGTCGAACACTCGTTAGCTCTCTCCTTCCCAACGTCGAACAATCAAGCAGAGTACGAAGCCCTGCTCGCAGGACTGAGGCTAGCCGAGGACCTGGGAGCCCGCGAAGTACAAATCTACACAGACTCCCAACTCGTCGCCTCCCAAGTCCAGGGGAGTTACCAAGCCAAGAACGACAGCCTCGTCGAATACTTAAACTTAGTCAAAAAATACATGACAAAGTTTGAACGAGCGGAGATCTCGCATGTCCCCCGCGAGCAAAACACAAGGGCAAACATATTGTCCAAACTCGCGAGCACGAGAAAGAAGGGCGGAAACAAATCCGTCATACAAGAATCCTTAGCACGCCCGAGCATCGAAAGATCCTCGACACTAGTCGAAGTCCACGCCATAGGAGATGCCTCGTCCTGGATGACCCCGGTGTACAATTTCCTGACGAAAGGCGAACTACCCTCGAACCAGACTAATGCAACCACCACAAAGCGACGAGCATGCTCGTACGTGGTGCTCGAGCAAAAACTATACAGCCTAGGATTCTCCATCCCCCTCCTGAAGTGCATCGATGAATCCACAGTTCCCGAGGTAATGCGGGAGATACATGAGGGGATCAACGCCCAACACATAGGCGGTAAATCCCTGGCGAGGAAAGCCCTTCGAGCGGGGTATTATTGGCCGACGATGCAGCAAGACGCCAAGGAACACGTCAAGAGGTGTGACAAATGCCAGAGGCACGAGGACATGCACCTCGCCCCCCCTCACGAACTGAGTATACTATCATCCCTGTGGTCGTTCGCATGGTGGGGTATGGATATCCTCGGTCCTTTCGTGCAAGGGACTTATCAAAATAAATTCCTCATCGTGGCCGTGGATTACTTCACGAAATGGATAGAGGCCGAGGCTCTCGCGAAGATCACCTCGCATAACATCCTCCGTTTCTACAAGAGAAACATCCTCGCCAGATTTGGAATCCCGAGGGCACTGGAGACCAACAACGGCACCCAATTCACCGATCATGGGTTCCAGGATTTCGTCACCAAACTAGGAACAAAACAACACTTCACCTCGATCGAACACCCTCAAACCAACGGGCAAGCCGAAGCCGCGAACAGAGTCATTCTCCGAGGACTCAAACGCCGACTCGGCGAAGCAAAGAGGGGTTGGGTCGAGGAACTGCACAGCGTCTTGTGGGCATACCGCACCACGCCCCACTCAATGACGTGCGAGACCCCCTTTCGACTAACGTACGACACCGAGGTCGTCATCCCGATGGAAATCAGGGGACCCTCTAGATGGACAGAGAATCCCCTCGACGAAGAAATGAACGACGAGGCACTCAGGGACGAACTCGACTTAGTCGAGGAAATCCGATCGGGGGCGGCCCTACGCGAAGCCACCCTAAAACAACGAGTGGCTCTGCGCCACAACGACAAGGTCATCAAACGCGAGTTCGAAATTGGCAGCCTGGTGTTACGAAGGAACCAGAAAGACGCCCGCGAAGGCAAATTGGCCGCGAACTGGGAAGGGCCTTACCGCGTCCACGGCACCACTGGTACCAGGGCATATTACCTCGAGCAACTGGACGGAGAACCACTACCACGACCCTGGAACGCTGCTAAACTAAAGTAGTACTATAGTTAAAAACCCTTAACACCGAGGACCCTCGCCGTCGACACCCACGTCCGGCCAACGAGGAAAAACATCCGACCCCGTAGAAAGGCCAAGGTACAGGCCCGACCTACGCCCAAACGGCATAACGTCGTTCAAAAGAGTATGAACGATAGTGCCCGACGTGGACACCTCAACCGAGCTCCACCGTCGAAGTACCTGTAGGGCAGAACACCCAGCTCGTGATGGGCAGTTCACGCCGCGGATGAACAACCCCGATCCGGGTCATGTACCCGAACAAGCGGCTTCGCTCCGCACGCCCGACGAATCTCGAAGAACGTCGGGCCATCCAAAAGGGTCGAAAAAGAAATCTCTTCTCGAGGTCGTTACTTAGGCGAATTTGGCCACCGAATAGAAAGCCGAGCACGGGCACGACCCGAGCAAAAGACTTAGGCAAATTTGCCAACAAAGTCACAACCACACGCGGGCAAGACTCGGGGCCATAACTTAGGCCAGTTTTGGCATAAAAATATTAAAACATAAACACGGGCAAACAATCAAAAGTCGAAACAAGCATTCATTCGAAAAGCCCGTGGGCAACAAAACAAATAGAGGTAAACCGACCAAGAAGGCCGACGATGTTCAAGAATTACAAAGAACGGGCACGCAGACCCAAAAAGTAAAATACGAACGGGCACGCAGGCCCCAAAACAAACATCAATAAAGGCGCGCAGGCCCTACTAGAATCTCACAGCTAGACTTCCCCAGAGCTATCACCACCGACTACAGGAGACTCGGGCGGGGGCACGACCTGGCCGTCGATGATCTGAGACATGTAACCCGCTTCTTCAGTATTCAGATCGAGATTCAACAGGGCAAGCTGGCTAACCGCGGCTTCAAAGCCATCCGCCAAAGCACCGACGCAATCCACCTCGAGGAGTTGAATGCGAGCAACCAGTTCCGACCGACTCCACAAAGGAGTTGTCTCCTCCGACTCATCCTCGGCAGGGAGCATGACGGCCTTTAGTTCCCCGACCTCTTTGGCGAGGCGCCCGTTGTCAGCCTCCAAGCGTTCCCTGTCCTCACGGAAGTACTCCCGCTCCTCGGCAATCTTCCCCGAGTTCTCTTTCTCCGCCGCCAGCAGCTCGACTTGCTCGCGGAACATCTCCTCGGAGCGCTCCAGGGCAGCCTTCAACTTTCGTGAGCTCGCAGTAAGGGCAGCTTTCTCCTGTTCCAGCTCCTTGATGCGATCAGAATTTGCCCCCTCCTCGGCCAGCACAACGACCATCTCGGCCATTTTGACCATCCCGGCCATGTTAGCAGCCAAATGCTTTCTCCGATTCTCCTTGCTCAGCCTCCGAATGGTATCCGCTTCATCAGCACCTACAGACAAGGGAAATCCCTCGAAGAAACCCTCCTCCTTAAAACAGGGGGGCAACCCGAAGGACCTCACCGCACTAGAATCTCGCCGACCTCCGGTTGGCTCTCCACCCGATTCCTCTTCCTTGGTATCAGGTCGGTATGGGGCTCGACATCCTGAGCGTCCGGGGACCCTCCAGAAGCACCGCCCGGGCTAGTTGGCGGGCCCATCCTCGTCGCCTGAGGAGCTCGCACCACTCTCTTATTGACTTTCTTATCCTGTGTCAGCTTCAGGAGCCTCTCCTTTCGTCCAGCCATGAGACCTGCATAAAATGACCCCGGGTTAGTGACGAGCAAATAAACAAGCGAAGAAAATCAAACAAAACGAAAAAAAAAAAGTAAAAGACCTAGCAGGTTCTTGGCCTGCCCGAAGGACTGACATTCCACGAGCGCCTTCGTATCGATAGGTCGGGCCTCAAAGGTCGGATAACCATCTTCGTCAAGAATATCCTTCCCCTCCCTCGTGGCCCACCGGGCGGGGAAGAAACTATCGACATATCGGCAAAGGGTACCATAAACCTCCTCGTCTTCGGTGCTCATACCACCCGCGGGCGTATGGTAGTGCCCGGTGCCGTGCTCGTAGTGACGCGAGGTCCAATGCAAAGGAAATTTGGCCACACGCCCTAACACCGGGCGTCCCTCGTCGTCCAGCAGAGCCTCCCCGTGATCGTCGGTCACAACCGTTTCTTCCTCGTATACAGACTCCAAACCCGTTTTGGTAACCGGGCGCACGATGTACCACTTGTCCTTGAAGCCCCGGACAGAATCCATGTACATCCTGAACAGTCTCTTCGACTGTTTCAGGGAAACCCAACTGTGCCTACCTCCCCGGGACTGGCGCTGTAAATGGAAGACGCGGAAGAAGAGAGGTATGGTCGCCCCAATCTTTAAAAAGCGACACGTCAGTTCGAACGCCCGGAGGAAAGCGATCGAGTTGGGGTGAAGCTGCGACGGGGCCAGTTCCAAATGACTAAAAACCCCGACCTGAAAATCGCTAAAAGGGAGCTGTAGTCCAAGGTCCTTGAAAGCAATCTCATACATGGGGAACCCGTACTCGGGGAACTCCGAGCAAATCCGCGCGGTAAGAGTCGGTCTGGTGACCACGAAGTTCTTCTGAAAACCGGGCTGACTATCGCCCTAATCGATGATGGTATACGCACTTCGACTGCGTCGACTATAGGCAGAAGCGATCCCTCTGGGCTCGGCGCCCACCCATTCCAACAGAGGATCGTCGATGGTATCAACCAAATTCACATTCTCCTCGGCACTTTGGTCCTCCGCCTCAGTGCGCCCCGAGGAACAAGGTTCGTCCGCTATTGTTACCTACAAAGCACAGGAAACCGGTCAATTGGGGAGCAAATCCACACGCTCGCCGTAACGGACGGGAAGAAGGGCACGACAAACCGAGTCACTCCATGCACGACTACAAAAGTTGGGGTTTCGAACAAAAAGGGTAGAGTCACCTCCCTGACTCCCAGATACCACGACAAAGTCTTCCTACAGATCGCCTAAATGGGCCAACATCTCGGCCACTCACGAATATGTCGACCTAGGCTATGAACATGGCGAGCAATATCATAAATCCCAAAACTAGAGCTATGAGTTTACCGAGCACTACCACGAATTAGGCGCCCTGAATCATGAAGATCTCGGGCAGCACTGCGAGTCAAATACCTAAACTATGCATTTACTGGGCGTAAACATGCGTTTGTCGGGCATAAACATAGATTTGTCGAGCCAAATACAAATCTACCGGGGCTAATCCCAGGCGTACAGTCTCTAACGTCTAAAACAATGAAAAATATCATACATCACAGAGGAAAAGCAAAGGGGACAAGACGCTTACTTGAAATCAGGAAAGAGGTGCGACGGCGGAAAAGGGAATCGGCGACGGAGAACACGGCGGTCCTATGAATATCTGGAAAGAACAGTAGTAGCAGAGGCAGAGGAAGGAGAAGAAGCGCGAAGAGGAAAAACATGTTCTAGGGCCCAAGGACCCTATTTATAGTGATGACGTGGAATACAAAACGTCACCCCGGGGAACCACAAACTTCCCTCCTCGACGCATAGCTCCCCTAGGCAATGACGACCCTATCTTCAATAGGGTGGCAGCACAGTTCCCAAGAGATGCCTCGTGTGCTCAACAAACACAGCCCGTCGAGAGTCCCCCGAGCACTCCTCGAAAGGAATTATCTCACAGGCACGACACAGGGGAAACTCCTCGAGTAACCACGGGGAACTACATCCCTTGTCCGGGCACGGGACCCTGCGACGGAGGCGACCTAAGATCAAGTCATGGCTCCTACTCCAGGAACCACGACTTAGGGGGCTCCTGTTCTGGACTGGGCCGGGCTGGCCCAAAAGCAAGGATGAAGGCCCAATCCAAACGGCCTTGCAGGGGGTCGTGCCATCCAAGAAGCCACAACTGTGCTCGACACTACCCGCTAGTACGACATCCTCGACTTCATGCAGTCCAGCGCGACCTCAGCTCGAGCGCCCCTCGTAGGGCAGACTATGACCATTACACCACCACTTGGATTCCGAAAAGACCGCGTCCTCGTCCGTCCGTACTTCTCGTAGAACACCTAGGAAGGAGACCACGTGCGGATCCCCACTACACACGTAGAACCTGACAGTTCCTTCATTGGGCCAAACCTGCCCGGCCCAATGAAGGGACCTTGGCCCAACGCTGGGGGCTATAAATACCCTCTGTTCCCAGAGGGTCAGGTATTCATTCTCTTACCCATACTCATACTTTTTGCCTGCTCGTACTCTCTCTCACTTTAGCATCGGAGTGCCTTGCAGGTACCCTCCCATCTCGTTCAACTTCAGCTCGGAGCCAGTCGTGACGGTCCAAGTCTGATCCGGAAAGATCAGTTAGCAACATGGTTAGTTTTTGCGCCGGAAAGAGAAGCTATGAATCATTATTTTATATACTGTTCATGAAAATAAAGAGAAAAATTAGAGTTGGAGAAGAAAATGTTCTTAATTATATATTAGAATTAGACTTTGACTTAATATATCTCTAAAATTGGTGAGTAAAAGTAATAAATGTCATTCTAAACTTTTTTCAACTAACTAGTTATGTTTTCTTGTTTATAAAAAATATTAGTAATTTATTTTCGTTTATAAAAATAATTTTATCAATAATATGGATTTTTACACTTATAAAAATATTTGTAATTTATTCTTGTTTATAAATATAATTGTATTAACAATAGATTTTTTTTCATTCATAAAAATAATTGTAACTTATTTTCATTTATAAATATAATTATATCAATAATAGATTTTTTCTGTTTATAAAAATATTTGTAACTTATTTCTATTTATAAAATTAATTGTATCAACAATAACTTTTTTCTCGTTTATAAAAATATTTGTAACTTATTTTCGTCTATAAAAATAATCGTATTAACAATAGATTTTTTCTCGTCTACAAAAATATTTCTAACTTATTTTCATTTTTAAAAATAATTGAATAACAATTGACTTTTTTCCATTTACAAAAATATTTGTAACTTATTTTCGTTTATAAAAATAATTGTATCAATAGTAGATTTTTTTCATTTATAAAAATATTTTAACTTATTTCCGCTATAAATATAATTGTATCAACTATAATTTTTTTCTCATTTATAACAATATTTGTAATTTATTTCCGCTTATAAATATAATTGTATCAACAAATGACTTTTCCTGTTTATAAAAATATTTTAACTTATTCTCGTTTATAAATATAATTGTATCAACATTATACTTTATTTTATTTATAAAAATATTTATAATTTATTCCCGTTTATAAAAATAATTGTATAAACAATACATTTTTCTCGTTTATAAAAATATTTATAACTTACTTTCGTTTATAAATATAATTGTATCAATAGTAGACTTTTTCTCATTTATAAATATATTTGTAAATCATTCTCATTTATAAAAATATTTATAATTCATTCTATTTAATACAATTATTACTTGTATTAAAATTATAACAATTATTGTTGTTCATTATTATCCGAAGAGGCCTCGTGAAGAATGAATTGGGCCCATGAACATTAAAAAGTCCAAAGAGCGCATAACTAACAAAGCAAAATGTTATAAATGGAGAACGTGGGTTGAATAGGAAGAATGAAGAACATGAGATCATTAAGAGAAGTTACCAGAGACACGTGGCGTACAAGGAAGTGAAGCTCGTCAGAAAGTAATTAGTTTTCATGTATTATAAATAAAGCACTTAGTGCATATTGTAAAAGGTTCAAACTTTCACATTCCTATACGCTAGTCACTCAGAGTATCCAAGCGAACGAGCGAAATGAGTCAAGCTAAGGCAATGTACGTTTGAATCATCCTATTTTTAACTGTTTTGATGTTATGTCATTTATATTTACAGTTTAAAACATCTTTTGTTTTATTTTACAAGTCTTGCTTTATTACTTATAAACTCGTTTGACACTAATCGAACAAATCTTTTTTAACATACTTTGTGAAAATACTCGAAAACTGAAGCACGATACTGAGATTCCCTGGTCGATCTCACCAGTAAACTTTTTGTTAAGAGACCAGCGTTGTTTACCAAAATCAAAGGTGAACAGTCACATAATACCAGAAATTTTGAAATGTCTGGTATTTCAATTTTTTTTTGAAAAATTATCAAAAATTTAGAAATTTCCGGTATTTTATATTTTTCTGATATTTTCTTATTTTACAGTGAGGATTAGAGACAAAGATGGTTCTATTGTTGGACGAACCACTGATAGAGCTGGTGCTGAAGCTAGTGTTGACGAGGCACAAACTTCAAAGCTACGGGTTGGACGTCATCCTCTGACCGGATCTCACCGGAAACACATGACTGAGCAGAATGTGCAGTTTCGCGCATCCGGCCGCCGGGATCATAGAGTATCCACTAGTAGGAGTGGCAAAGCAGGCGATCCGCCTCATTTAGACCCGTCCCGTTTAAGCCCGTTCAAAAGTGGGGCAGGACAGGACGAGCCAATATAGGAGTCCGAGCTCAAAAGTCAAGTCCACCCCGTTTACTAACGAATTGGCGGGCCGGTCCGCCAATTTTTTATATTTTTAATTTTACAATTTGATTTAATACATAATTTAGAAAAATTTTAATTATTACCAAAAAGGTCGATAAACAAATTTTTTTAACAACGCATAATAGAACTTCAAGATGTCTCAAGTCCAAAGAATTCAAAAAATTTAATGAATAAAGACCAATTACAACAAAAAACAAAATAAACTCAAGCACAATAAAAAATATCAAAATAAATAAACAATACATATAATCCTAATCTTATTTAAAAACTAACTCCTAAAAGAATCTAATTTAGAATTTACACAAAACCAACAATGATAACAATAACATTGCATAAAACATCACAGTGCATAAAATAATAATGTGTAAAATATCAACATCGAACTTTCTCACTGTTTACATTATAAAGACTCTTATATTGACCGATTCTTTAATAGTTAAATCCTAAATTTGTCACACGTATACACTAATCAAATTCTTCCTTTTCATAAAATCAACATTTATTTCTAAAGAAAACATATGAGCTAATATATTGAAAACTTAATAATTATGCATGTCATACATTTGTTCTTTTATTTCAATCATTTTCAATCAACGCATGTATTATAAAGTTATAGAAAGAATGTTACAATTATAATCCAATTTGTTTGTATAATAATTTATAATACAATCCTAAGAGATAAATGTTGTTTTTATAATTAAAATTGTTCTAATTCTTAATAAAAAGAGTAAAATTTAACAAAAAGTCCGCGGGGAAAACTCGCTCCGCCCCGCCTCGGTCCGCTTTTTAAAGCGGGTTAGGCGGGACATACCAACTTAAGGTACCGAGTCGAAAACCTCAGTCCATCCGGCCAAAAATGGCGGGTCAAACGGGCCAACCCGGTATGCCCAACCCGTTTTGCCACCCCTATCTACTAGGGAGATGCAAGCTCCTGCTGAGAAGGTACATGTTCCTTCTCCTATTATAGAGTCGATAGCCGAGGAGGTACAGACTCCTGCTCCTATTGTGGAGTTTGTGGTGCAGGAGCCTGAGCAGGAGGTTGTTGTTGAGCGAATTAATGAGGTGTCCATTGTTGATACAGACACCACGACTCATGCGTCTACAGAGCCATCAATACACACTAATGGAGGATTTATCGGAGGACCTTCAGACAGGTCCATGCTGACAGGATTTACGGATCATGTCGTGTATAATATGGCAAGGCGAGGTATATATTTTTGGTTTTGTTTAATTGCATAATTTTTATTTTTGCTTACAAGATTTGATGTAGAATAATTTGTTTTTGCTTCTTACAGGAGAGTCCGGTGTTGAAAGTCGCTTCTCATGATTCGAAGTTGAAGAATTTCCCTGAGAGTCCCATGCCTAAGGAGGTAAAGAGGATCATCAGCGAGTTCCATCTCCTGGAGTTTGTTGGTTGTTCCTTGACCATGCTGGACGCCTCCTTTTTATCAGCTTTTGTTGAGAGGTGGAACCCAGAGATATCAACCCTCCGTATTCCATTTGGGGAGATGAAGACGACTTTAGATGATATGGATGCCCTCTTTCATATTCTGATTGCTGGTACATTTTTTATACCAGTTTATAGGGATCAGGCGACAACCGTGCACATGGTTATGGAGGATTTGGAGTGTTCTGAGGCAGAGGTGCTGAAGGAGTTTGGTGAGACTCAGGGATTTCACCTTCAGATGTCTTGGCTGAGGAGTTTGTATAAAGAGCCAGTGGAGGCACAAAGGTACGAGACTACCGCTAGGGCGTACATGCTACATCTGGTGGCATGTACTCTCTTTGCGGACAAGTCTGAAGTTTATATTGATGTTCGATATTTGTCTCTCTTCAACGCACTTGACACCCCATGTTTGGCTTGGGGAGTGGAGACCTTGACCATGTTGTACTCGGCACTTGACGTTGCTTCTCATCTTGAGATCAGACAACTTGCTGGTTACCTAAGCTTGTTACAAATATACTATAATTTATTTGATGATTTTTATTAATTATTTGAGTGTATTTATATGATGATTTTTATGTATGCACTGCTGGATATACGAGCACTTTCCTCACATATGTGTGTGGAAGATCCATCGTGTCACGACACCTGAGCCATGTGCGAGGAGATGGAAGGCCAAGCAGGCCGTTCTAGGAGATTTGATGGAGTATCGGAGGAGGCTTGACGCTTTGACCTTGGATGATGTTGTATGGACACCCTATACATCTCATTGCTCTCATCGTCCATTTGAGGCATCTAATTTATATTCAGGACATATTAGATGAGAGAGCCATGTATAAGGCATCCCTCATTCAGTTACAGAGTTTCCATCTGGTGGGATTGATAGATGGTTTCAGAGTCACATCCTCACCTCCCCCCGTGAGATCATGGATACAACCGTCGAGGTTCAGCAGTCTGGGCAGTGTGAGGATGGATACATGAAGTGGTTTCACAGTGTGTCACAGCGTCGGGTCATACCACTGACTGCAGTAGCTGATGTTTTGACAACCGACTCTAGTTTATTGTCGTTCATGTTGACATTCTCATGGATTTGGTAAATCCATATGGTGAGATCTACAGAGGTTTAGCTAGGTTGACTGACGTAGCCCGTGGAGGACCTATGTAGATCTATTTTATTTTGGTTGTATAATATGTATATTTTGTGACAAACATCTTATTTATTGCATAATTTTTTGGTGAAAACCTAGAACAGTACAACAAACATAAAATAGTACAACAAACATAAACAAAAAACAACTATACAAGAAAACCTAGGCACTTTCGAATGATTCTGGACGTTTCATACACTTTATTATATCGTCGACGAATCTTCGGATTTGCGCATCCAACTCGATCGGACCTTTAGTTATCCTACGGTGAAATGATTTCCACATAGCCTTCACATCTTCATCATTCTTCAACTCGATTAAGTTGTATTTCACCCTTCCATTTGTATCAATCTAATCCTCCTAAAACTCAACATTTGTCACCCTTATGTTATCGGAATCAGGCAGCAAATTGTCCAACGTTTCTTTCAAGGTGGCAAAAGATTCGGAGCCATTTGAAAGCCTGAATTCAACAAGAGGGTTGTTGTCGTTGTAATACACTTCTGCCTTAATCAGAAAGTGAAGAAGAGACATTTTTTTGAGATGTATTTTCTCTATAATAAATGTCCCAATTTATACAAATAGTGATGCATTCTAGACCACACAAATATGTCAGTGCAATCAGAACCATCCAAATATGTCAGAAAAATCTCATCCGTTCAAAAAACCATATTTTTAATACTACCGAAAATTTCAATTTAATTGAAATTTCCGATATACCAGAAATTGTAAATACACTACCGGAAATTTACGGTATTGAAAATTTGTAGGAATGTATCGGAAATTTCATCTGAAAATTGTGTTCAACTCATCCAAAAATAAAAGTGGAATAAAAGAAATTGAGAGGTATGACATGTTAAATTCTCAATCCTTTTGTCCCTCCACCCTCTTTTTAACCCTTAAAAAAAGTGCTTCAAGTTTGCAAATTAAATTATTGAGATTTATACAATCAATAAAATAAATAGTCGTGTAAAGTACATGAATAATTTGTCTAGCCTCAACGATCAATGGTACAAATCAATCTCACTCAAAAGAAACTGGTTAAAAAGAAATAGTGAAAATGATATGCAAATCATATATATCCCCTTTAAACCATTCTATCAACACAAGGATTTTGTTTCCATTTACATGTCTAGGATTTCTTGATCATCACGGTTGGGCCCTCCTTGATCAGTTCCAAATGTCCGTTTGCTCATGTTCGTTCGCTGCACTAACCGAACCAATGCTTGAACCACTTCTGACATAGGTGGTCGGAATTCAGGTTCCGGCTGCACCAAAACAAAACAAAAATGCGTCAACATTAATCGTTCAAATGGATCTAGATTCCATGTAGTCGAGACATCTTGCATTCACACAATCACACGACCTCAGTCGCCTGATCTTAATAAGACAGTTCACATTTTGACTTTATAATGTAAACCATGATTGGGACATTACCTGAACACAAAGTGCAATGACATCGGCGAATCGAGAAAGAGACTTGACAGGGTAGAGTCCTTCTAGTGCAGGATCAACCATTTTAGCCAATGCATCAATATCATGGAGTTGAGGTGTCGCCCATCGAACTAACGACTGTTCAAACCTCGACCTTGAGCTGCAGAGAGAATAATTCAACAATCAGAAAATGAAAAGTCAGAACATTATATCAATGCATAGTTTCAATAACAGTTAGAAATGGTTTGGAAGCATCTCAGTGTAAAAGCTGTTACTTAAGCCTAAAGGTATTCCAATGTTTCACCTATCAAATGGTTTGCGTCCGCTTAAAAGCTCCAACATGATGACTCCAAAGCTGTAGACATCACTCTTAAGAGTATACTGACCAGACAATCCGACTTCTGGAGCATCGTTTCCGGATCCAGCATTATTGTTCAATACCTAAACATGAGACAAATGTTAGAACTTCTTATAACTACAGTGTTTGAATTCAATGTCACTAGACAAAAGGACTAAAATCGTGAATCAGCTAAGACCAGAACTGTATTTAAGCCAAAAGTATAAAATCACCTGGTTTGCATTTGGAATATAGCTGGCCAATCCACTGTCTGATAGATGCGGATTAAGATCAGCATCAAGCAATATGTTGGCTGCCTTTATATTCTTATGAACAACTGACGGTGAACAAACTTCGTGTAGGTACCTAAGAGATAAGTTAGTAGAGAGAGGTCATTATTTATTCGGGAATTTTTTCAAATTGAGATCTTCCATTAACACTAGCAAACAACTTACTCTAAAGCGCGTGCAATTCCCAAAGCAATTTTGACACGTGAATTCCATATCAATGGTTTAACATAATCGTCAGGGAGGTGAAGGAAGTCGTGCAGGGATCCATTTTTGTGAAACTCATAGACTAAGAGATGTTGTCCATGCTCAGAACAATAACCTTCAAGCTCTGTCACATTAGGATGATGCAAACGGGAGAGTTTTGAAACTATTTCCATGAAATCATCAGACATATCATTGGGAAGGACTGATGAATCTATCTTCTTCACGGCAAGAATCTACAATATTTTTAGAAAATCAATAAAAGAATCAAAACCAATAACATGCAAGACATGGACAACTATAGGGAAGCTCTCATAAGATAAAAGCTAATCCTAACTGGATTATAGAAATAGATATGAAATACCTTTCCATCATCAAATTGAGCACGGTATACACGCCCAAAAGACCCCTCGCCAAGAAGATGATCCACGCTGAAGCTTCCAGTAGCAATCTGGAGGTCAGCTATTGAATATGATTTCAAATTTGCAGGAGGTGCTACGGTCTTCTTGACTACAGTGAGCTTCTTTGGAAACTCGTCTTCATCAAACGATTTAGGAGGTGGTTTAAGGCTTATTGAAGCCGCAGAAGTATCAAATGTCTTCAAGTCAATTACAGAAGAAGTTTGCATTGAGTTCATTCCTACATTATGAAAGATGGTAATACGTCAATTTGACTGATAAAACTAAGATTCTACGAAATCATATATTCAAGATTCTGACCATGAACTTCATTTGAAGGAGCCAAGGGCTGATTGTCTAGCTTTTCCACATCGGGGTACGACTTCTTCTTCTTCGATCTTTTCTTCAACAGAAAGAATGCTAGTATTGCCCCAACGACTATGATAGAGATCACTATTCCGGCAATGGCACCAGCTCCTATACCTGATTTTTTGCTTCCTTCACTTGAACCAGAATTTGACGGGCTGTTATGTCCACCAGAATTGTGATGACTACCTTTGTCTTTTGGTAATGGAGGTGTACCAGGAGGAGGTGGGGGTGCAGGTCCAGAGCTCCATGAATTACCACTCTTTCTGCGTCATTAAATTCAACATTTTAAAGTTCATAAAACGTAGCTGAAAAAACATATTCTTATAGAATTAACCGATAACGACAATGCTTACTGTAGGTTTATGTTTTTTAACTGCTCTGGTATCCATCCTGTAAAATGATTGTTTTCCACATTCCTGAGAAACATTTTAGAATAGAAAAAAAATTAAATACAACAGATAACGTAATTACGTCGAAATATATGAAAGGATATTCCAGAGTTGTTATATGAAAATGAAACAACCAAAAAATACGTACAAATTATCAAGAGGCAGATCAGCAAGGACATCAATGGTTCCCGAAAATTGATTATTTTGTAGATACCTGCACACACGTAAACGAGTCAACTTAGAGTGCAATCAAAACAACGTAATTACTAACAATGAAAAAACAAATAGGATTGGAGATTTACATGGTGTTTATGCTTGAAAGGGAGTTCATCGTCTGAGGAAGGTTTCCAGTCAAAGAATTGAAAGAAACATCCCTGAAACCGATAAAAAATATTATAGTCGAGTGGCCGTAACTTGTCACATAAACTTGATATACATCTACTACACTACTTTAACATGGTTGAAGTGTTAGGAAGAAATCTCACAATGTAGAAAGGGAAGTAAGCTTTAGAAAGTTCACACTTAGTTCTTGTTGGAATTGATTGTGACCGAGATTCCTACATTATTGAGAATAATTTTAAAAACGAATCCCGATAACTTGTAAAAGGTTTATACAACGAGAAGTAGAAGAAATTAAGATAATTACACACAGGGTTATAAGAGAAGCAAAATCGGAAAAAGAATAAGGTATCCCGCCGTTGAAATTATTATTAGCAAGATTTCTGCAATAGAGTAACAAGAATGTTAGAATTTCAAAATCAGAACAAAAAAAATAATATTGAAGTAGAGTAACAGTGTATATATATATAGAAACATACAAGTGCTGCAAATTTTGAGGAAACTGGTACGGTAATGTGCCACCGAGATTGTTGTTACTCATGTCTCTGAAAAAGTTGAAAGGTCTCAATCATAGCAACTAAATATGGAAACCCGGATATATGATGAATGGTACTATTAACTTACAGGTTTGTAAGAGCTGAAAAGCTTTGTATCTGGTAAGCCAAAGTTCCGGTTAGTCCATGACCAGGTAACTTACTGATGAGAAAGTAAACAAAAATCATCAGACATTAATAGAATCAAAACCAATAACAATGAATTCATATAACGTGACAGAAAAGCGACGGTACATTTCTGTGATTCGGTTGCCTGAGCAAGTGATGCCTGTCCATGACTGTCCACAAGGATCGTTGTTGTTGTTGCCATTAACCGGCCAATTTAGCTGCGGCGGTGAGTTCATACTTTGATATAAACCCATTAAAGAAGAGGCTGTATTGAACATTCACAGTTCAAAAAAAGATAGTAGGTAAATCACAAATATGTACAATGAAAATTCCTATCCTAATATCCTTTGTATCACTGACACGTCGACACTGATAATAATTTAAGAAAATGAAATAACTGAAAATCAACGATGAACAAAAAAGTCTCATTTTATTAAAATTGAAATTAATAGCAAATGAATAAACCATATGGAAGAACTCCATCAAATCAATTTGAATAAAATAGGAATGAAAAGTTTATGCAGAAATAGATGGCAATCCGGAAACCGGCAACAAGGTACGCCGCTACTCCAAATAACAGATCAGTTGAAAAACTTCACATTAATCCAACAAGACAAGAACCAATAAAAAAACAAAAACAAAAAGTAAACCTTAGCCAAATCAAATTAATCTCCTAAGAAAAAGACAAAGAGATTAACTAGTACTAACAACTATCACTAGCAAACAATGCAAGCATCACTTGTAAGCAAGATCAAAGAAAAGACACTTTACCATCATTTGGATCTGTGTCACCATTGACAACAAGTGTACAGATACTGATGAAAACCAGCATCAGCATCAACCATGGATCCGCCGACATCTGAGTCAATCTTTACTTCCAAAAAAATCTGCCTACCCAGAAAGCAAAATCAATGTGCAACCAATCAATTTTGAATTTTTCTTAATAATTTACAAATGGGTTTCATTCCATTTGCTTATATATGTTGCCTCCATAACCGAGTAAGAGTAAAGCTGGCAAGCACGATTTAGCTACAAGAATCCAAGACACGTATGTTTTTTTTTTTTTTTTAATCTTACCTTATCACTGTCGAAGTTTTGTGTGAACTAATGTTGTTGTTATGTTCTTTTTTCCTTTTAAAATAAATGAATTATATGTTTTATTAGGAAATAAATAAAAAATTAGACTAGTTAGGTTTGAAAATTTTAGCATATGCTGGTTTAGAGAAAACTTCAAAGGTAGAGAAAAGTTTTTAGACTATAACCCTAAAATAAGTAATCATATATTAATCATATCACCAAATTTGTTATAAATTTAGAAAAGAAAGATTTTTAATTTTTATTTTAGGAAATAATGTTTATAAATTTTTATTTAAAAATAGAAGAATATATTTCTTTTTTTTTTATATAAATGAGATAATTTATTTTAATATATAGTAATATAAATATTTATTAAAATTTTAAATATGGTCAAAAGCATATTATTTTCTAAAAAGATATATTTTAAAAATAATTTTATAAAAAATATGCAAAATAATTTTAAATTTAAGTGATTTTTTAAATTTTAATATCTAAACAATTATAAAAAAATAATATAATACTTAAAATAAAAAATAATAATATTATATGAAACATTATTTAAATCAAACTTTGATTTTATTTTTTTTTAGGTAGGTAGTTTTCAAAAACCAACTTTTGAAAGAAGTAGACTAAATCACTAAACTCTATTTTAGGTAGGTAGTTTTCAAAATGAAAAATATTAATTTAATATTTATATTAATTTAATTATTTTTATCAAATGACAGAGTTAAAATAAAATATTTTGATGAATACCATGCTTTCTTTATGGTAAAACTTATGAAAATATGAAACAAGTTAAAACTTTGAAGATTTTAACATGTCAAAGGTATTTATAATAAAGAAAAATCAATTATATTTTTTAAAGTAAATAAAAGTTGTATTAATGAAAGAAAAAAAAAATCAAAAGCCTAACTCATCAACAAAAATTAATAAAATGAAAATTATCAAATTAAGTATATTCTATACGAAAACATTTCTCCGTACAAATTTAGATGAAGTTTCACCAAATCTTTTCTTAAATATAAAAATATGTATTGATTTACTATTACAAGAAATTTATGCTATTTTGGGCGCGAATGAGATTTTATCTCAGTTACACAATTGCAATAACAAATAGCGACATAAAAATTTGTCAATTTATCTTTTGATTTTTGAAAAATCGAGAAATTGATAGGATAATTGAAATAGTCATTGGTTTGATTCCCAAAAATAGCATTTTTTTCATTTTCAAAACTATGTAGTGTGCGCTACATATCTCTCGATTTTTGTTAATAATCGAGAGAAAAAGTTCAGTATTTATGTCGGTTTGATATAATAACTTAGTGGATATAGCCTATTTTTTTGTCATTTATAATTTGCCTTAAATCTCATTTTGACTGGACAATATCATTTTTTACACATAAACTATAAATTATATGACACAATTAGATCATTTTATTTTTGTTGACATTAAATATAATATTAGATATAATCCAAGTTGTGTAATCCAAACCCAAGTCCAAGCCTAATTATGATTAGTTAACTTACTTAGTATACAAGTTATGTGTATAGAGATAGACATAGTTTGCAATAATAGAATTCTAATTCTCTCTCTCTCTCTCTCTCTCTCTCTCTCTCTCTCTCTCTCTCTCTCTCTCTCTCTCTCTCTCTCTCTCTCTCTCTCTCTCTCTCTCTCTCTCTCTCTCTCTCTCTCTCTCTCTCTCTCTCTATCTCTCTCTCTCTCCAAATATGTAAACAAATTAATCTAACTCTCAAAGATGAACACGAATTTTATTGGTACCAAATTTTGACCTAAATATTTTTTAGAAAGTTCAAAACTAAAATTCATACTACTCAGACAATATAAATAAATTCTAAGGACATGGTCAGTTTCAGGACTATGATATCTACATTTTATCTTCACAAATCAGAATCAAATGATGCTTGTATGAAGAGTTGGAAGTTCACAAAACTCACATTGCAAATGGAGATCGTGTTTTAAGTTAGAGCTCACTTCAAGGTGCTGCAATGATCTAGTTAACTTCCTTGAACCTCTAGGAAGCTAATGCAATGCTTAGCTTAATTTGAGAGTGCTTGGAATATTCTGGAGAAGTCAAGTTGCATAGGTGTAAAGTGAGGTTTGGACAATGGTGATGGAGGTGTTACAAATGTAAAACAGGGAGGGAGATGAGTTATATTTGATGTAAGGAAGCTTTAGGATTGATTTGGAGAAGAAACGCACGAGTGGTTTGTGAGATGGAAATTCTTGGGCAGAAATGACAAGTTATGGTGTTTTTAGAGCAATTTCTTGTTTGAGGGAGTTTTCAGGCTTGCTAAATCGTGTCCTTAGTTGCAAAATAGTGTCTCAATTTATAGGAGAAGGTTTGGAAGCTTGGAGGGGTCAGAAGCAAGAGTTCACATGTTATGGCCATTTGACTTGTCTTTGAAGCAAGCTTGACAAGCATTGTTCCATGGCAAGGTAAAAGGCTATCTAAATTGGTTAGGCACTTTAAACATGCTTATCTGATTGTGTAGAGGATGCTTGTGCAGAAAGAACAAGTGCAATGCTCAAGACAAGTTGACTTTGTGATTAAAGCCACTTTACTAGAATGGTAATGTTACTTTGTGCCATTAATGGAAATGAAACTTGGATAATGATTGAAATACTTGGACAATGGATATATCAGTTCTATAATCAATTAATTGCAGAGTGAAACACAATTTAGAAGCCTGCAAAGTGAAGTTATGCAACATATAGGGTTTTGCTCAAGTGTTCATCACAAAAATGCATTGTATTTCAAGAATGGATGCCCAACTTCTTCTCTTCGATTATCTTAGCTAAAAAATGATCTCTTCAAGTTCTTTGATATTTTGGAAATCTTAAAATATCCTATACAACTTTCATGTTTTCCATTTTTACTAAATCAAATTGGAGCTATGTGAAAAATAGCCAAGAAGTTGGGACAAAAAATCTGCCTAAACTAGGTCAAAATTTCACTAAATGTTTAAGAAAAAGTACATGACTTCATGGGCCTATAACTTAAAATCTAAGCATTTTTTTGGATATGAGCCCTCTGATACAAAGTTGTAGATTTCATCAACATATACAACTTTCATGTTGAAGGTTTTCATTGAATCATCTTGGATCTTGGTGAAAAGATGGCACGAAGTAGTGAAATTATCATGTACAAAAACACTTAGAAAAATTTCTAAGTCTTGAAAAGTTTGAATTTTCAAATTGACTTTTGACTTTATTGATTTCTTGATGATCAAGTTTCATATTTTTGAATTTCTTGATGAATCTTGGCTTTTGAAACTCAATTTTGATCAAAAAGTCAAAGTTTGATTTTTGATGTATCAGTTGATTTTTCATCAATTGACCAAATTTCATCTATCAATTGTTTGATCTTGAGAGGTGAATTAAGTCATTCAATTAGGTCAAAATGATGTACTTGAATCCTTGAGATCATGTTTCAAACCAATAAGTCATGTATTAGTTCAAAAGTAAAAAATCAGTCATTCTAGTCAAAAACCCTAGTTTTGACCATTTTGCCTTTTTGATGATCTGAAAATTTTTCTCAGGGAATTATTATCCAAACTTGATAAAATAATAAATATGACTTCAAAATATTTATATTGGTAAAAAATCTTGAAGTTTGACTGTAGGTTGACCACAATTGACTTTTTACCCAATGTAGCTGATTTTCAGTCATCTGGTCAATTGACTTAGTAAAATTGTGATTCAAGACTTGAAACTTGACATGAGTTTTCTTAGAGGTCAATAATGATCCATGAAGGTCATTTGAGACATTAGAAATCTAATTGTCCTTGTGAAAATCAAAACCCTAATTTGAGACATCAGTGTTTAGGTGGTTTGACCTAGTCAACACTTGTGCAAATCCGAGTCATTGGAGATATTGTGAGAAATGTCTTGAGAAAAGAGAAGGAAAATTTTGGGGTACAACAGAAGGCATCAGCCCAACATAATCGGATGTCCTCTATATCCTCTTGTGAGAATGGTGCTTTGTTGCTAAACGCCTATAATTTGAGCAAAATTTAAATTATGATAAGCTAACAACAATAACATTAACTGAACAAATATAAATAAATTACATGTATATGAATAGAGTTAATATCTTAAGTCATGAATTGGTAATGCCTCCGGAGACAATATTTAACTTATGTCTCATAACATAGTATCCACAAGAACAAATGTCACGTTGTTTTTGTGATTACAAATAATTTTCATAAAGTTACCAATTAATACACACAAAACATAAGTAATATAAATAAATAATGTAAAAAATCATAAATAATACTTACTTTTGTAAAAATGAACCTTGGATTTTTACCAAGTCGATTACGTTTCACGAAATTGTATCCCTCTGTAACTCTACATGTCAGTAAAAATTAAACATGAATAAAAACTATTTAAAATAAAAGGTAAATTGAGTATTACAAATAATACAACTTACCTTCTCAAAATTTTATGCATATCTTTATTAATTTTATAGTGTAACGAACATAAAATAAACTACAATATTTTGCTTCAGACATATAATAACTAGTTGCCAATGTGAACAACATAAATATTCAGAATAATTAATAATATGTATAAAATTGATTTATAAATGAATTTTTTTTTACTATATACTTATTCATGGTAAAAAGGTCCCATGTAACATTCTTTATTCTCATTGGATCCATATCTTGACAATGTTTGCTACCATATCTTGAAAGTTAATGCTCATTGGATCCAAGAAGCAATAATTTCTTAATTTTCTTTCAACACATGTATCATGCATGAACCTAATTAAAAGTTAATTCAAAATTCAAATATTTATGTTAAAGTATGACAACAATGAATATAAATTGAAATCACCATAAAAACTATACTTACGAGTACCACAATTATAGTACGATTATGTCCAACCAATCAGCTGACTGTAAAAATTCTATAATACAACTCTTAGGAAGTATATAAGCTTGTCTTGGTTCATGTTTTAATGTAATAAACTCGCAGATGTCTAGAATCTCATATATCATCCTTGATAGTCTATGTGTGTTATCTAGTTGAGGTTGTCTGATTTCAATATTGTGCTGTAGGGCAGAACAACTATCTTTTGTGCTTGCACCACCCATAACAACTTTCTCAACTACTTTCTCAGGTATGTCCAACTGATATGAAATTGGATGGTTGAATACACCCATTGATTTCAATTGTTTCATCATAAAAACAATTGAAATACAATACAAAAATACACATACAATAACAACAACATACACCATAAATTTTTTAACTTATAGTTATACCTCAATCACATTGCGAGTACATTTCTCTCGCACTTCCTCAGACAACTTCTCTCGCTCATCCTAAACCAAACTCTCTCGCTCCTCCTGGACCCTCTCTCGCACCTATTGCAATATCCTCTACTGCTTCTCCAGATGCACCCTTCCATGTTCCTCCCGAGTCCACTTCTCTCGCTCTTGTTATAGTACCTCCCATCATTTTCCAGCAACTATCTCTTTTATTTCTCTCTTACATTTTACTTCATTAATTGATTAAGATGATCCAAAATATAACTTCAATCCAACACCTCTTCAAAGGTCACAGACACACCCAACATACTCATCGGTTCCAATCGCTTCTACCAAGATGTCATGACTATCTTGTGGAACAAAGATAACAACTTTGAATTTTTCAACCAGTACATCCTACAACATATATAAAAGTTCACCTTTATCAAATTGAATTAATTAAAGTAAGTAATGTTGAAACAAGTATTTACTTCCAATATTTTTAGCCACTTCACGTGTAGGCTCTAATGTGAACTCGCCACCTGGTCTTTGACGTGTCCTCTTCTATTTCTCATGGTGTGGTGATGGATATGGATTGCGATCAAGACATCTAGAAGGATCTCACAACTCTAGTTCCCATTGTTTTCTTTTTTCATTAATCATTTTTGTTCAAGTTTATCATATCCCCCACGAGACAATCTATGTGGATATATATTTCTATCTCTATTATCCCATCCTTTTCGGCTATTAGCCAAGAAATCAAGAGTGGTGTGAGACTTTACAAAATACTCCCAAACTTTCTTATCAATAAATGAATACTTCACGTATGGAGACTCTGAGTTATCACTTGGATATTTAATATAATCATGTGTGAGATGTGTCTTAAAACCCATGAAACACTCACCTAACATATCTAATTCATTTCTTCTTCAGCATATCATTATTTGGAACAATAAACACAACCTACGTTTACATAATAGATATGATATTAGTATTAAACAAAAAAATAAAAATGGTCATCTATACTTGTAAAATAAATCATAAAATTCATAATAAATACCGTAATATTGGTTTATAATTTATCTTTCCAATCACCGTCAATGTCGTGTCAATTATCTATCAAAACATTGACTTTTCTTCTACCTAGTAATGTTATATAACCCCTAAAAAATTTCATCATAAGTCTTACTAGTTATTAGATCAAAATAAATCGGAAAGAGAACACCGCTTTTGTTGGCTTTTGTCACCTTCGTCAATATTGTGACACCTCTAGTTTTTCTTTTACTTTTAGTATTAATAGAGGTTTGTGTGTAGGCTTTAATGTGAAGTCGCCATTGGTCTTTGACGTGTCCTCTTCCATTTCTCATGGTGTGATGGTGGGGATAAATTATGATCAAGACTCTAGAAGAATCTCCCAGCTCTAGTTCCCTTTGTTTTCTTTTTTCATTAATCATTTTTTGTTCAAGTTTATCATATCCTACACGAGACAATCTATGTGGATAAATATTTCTAGCTCTATTCTTTTATCACTTTTGGCTATTAGCCAATAAATCAAGAGTGGTACGAGACTTTACAAAATACTCCCAAACTTTCTTATCAATAAATGAATACTTCATGTATGGAGGCTCAGAGTTATCACTTGGATATTTAATATAATCATGTGTGAGATGTGTCTTAAAACCCATGCAACACTCACCAACATATCCGATTCATTTCTTTTTCAGCATATCATTATTTGGAACAATAAACACAACCTACATTTACATAATAGATATGATATTAGTATTAAACAAAAAAAACAAAAATGGTCATCTATACTTGTAAAAGAAATCATAAAATTCTTAATAAATACCGTAATATCGCTTCATAATTTATCTTTCCAATCACCGTCGATGTCATGTCAATTCTCTATCAAAATATTGACTTTGCTTCTACCTAGTAATGTTATATAACCCCTAAAATCATCAATATTTTGATCATTAGTCTTACTAGTTATTAGATCAAAATTAATCAGAAAGAGAACACCATTTTCGTGGGCTTTTGTCACCTTCGCCAACATCATGGCACCTCTAGTTTTTATTTTACTGTTAGTATTAATAGAGGTTGTATAAGAGGTTGTATGAGAGGTGCTTATCGAATCGTCCATATATGTGTAAATAAAGAATTATATGACTCAAATCAGCAAATAGCTGATAAGACTCCTAATGCATATGAAATATATTTTACTCAAACTACATTTTAATGAGTCCAAAAATAGAAAAATATAACAGAGACACCAATATGAACTTCAAATCCATATCATACAACATTTTTTCCAAAATGATTCAGACCATAAAAACATATTAACTACAAATGAGAGTCATTTGTTCATACTAACAAAACAACACATTAAACTCAAATTGGAGTCCTTTGTTCACACTAAAAAACATATTATCCATAGTTCTTACAAAATAAAAATGGACATCCAAAATGAATCATCAATGGGTAATATAGTTCTTACTAACCATAGTTATACTCAGGCCATATGAATATAGTTCTTACTAAACAAAACAATTTCAAATGGATAACACTATTTCTAGTTAGTATATAACACCGTTTTTGTTAACATTTACTAAAACTGACACAACATCTCAATGGTGAGTTACATTTCTCAAACGTGATGAGGAAGCTTCAATGAATATAGTTGGAAGAGTTGATGTTGGAAGAGTTGATATTGTAAAGAGATGATGGAATATGAATTTTGATGAAAATCACTTACGATTTTTTGTTAAGAGAATGACCATGGAACAAAGAGTGTTAATATGTAAATGAAAAGTTAGATTCTAGTTATGTGAAGTATTCATGCAAAAGAGCATACACGTCGATTTTTAGGCAAAATCAAGGGAATATATTGATTAAAAAAAAATATATATATAAAACATCATATTCTGTGAATTCATGTAAAAGAACTATCATGTCAATTTTTAGACAAAACCGAGGGAGTAGATTAAAAAATAAAAATAAAAATAAAAATAAATAAAAAAGGCATCTAAAAATATTAATTTGAAAGTATTGATGCAAATGATATTACCCTTTGGTTGGGCCACGTAACTAAGGGATAATACAAATTAAAAATAAAATTAAAATTAGTAGAAGAAAAGGCATTTGAAATTATTAACTTTGTAACTCAGAATAAATAAATAAAAGGAAAGATGGAAAGGAGTCAAGTGAAAAATAGTGACCCTAAACCAATAAAATAAAATAAAAAATATATAAAATACAGTATGTGAGATTCAAAGCAAGGTCCATGATAGTTATATTCTCTCATTTTATGCATAAACAAGGGTATAGATTGTATATATATATTTTTTAAATTAAACATGGCACTAGCAAGACATATACTTAAATTTTGGATTGACCAAGGTGAAAATTTTGTCATAAAATATATAATTTGTAGTAGTTGTTTTAATCATCAACATAATTATTGTCTTCAAGGTAAATATGTGAGACATCTCAAAAGAATTTAATGGTATAGAGATATTTTTTCCATTTTGATAGAAGCTTCCAAGGGACAACGACAATATTGTTAGAAGTAGTGAAAAGAGAAATAGACTAGGGTTTCCATTAGAATAACAAAAAGTGTCAAATACATGGTTTACCAAATTAATATATAGTAAAATATAAATAAACAATAATACTCTTAACCCAATTATAATAAAAGCCCATTGCATATTATCTAACATCTCCCTTCAAACTAACGATGCATGAAGCATTGAGAATTTGTCAATCAAGAACCGAAAACATTTGATGGAATGAAATTTTGCGAATAAATCAGCAATCTATGAAGCGGAAGAAACAAGCGGCAATGTAATGGTGCCTTACTGAAAGTGATGACGGGTGAGATGACAATCAATCTCGATGTGTTTTGTACATTCATGAAAGACTGAGTTGTGAGTAATTTGAATGGAAGTCTTATTATCACAACACGTATGAGTTGGTCCAGAAAGGGAAACACCCACGTCAGAGAGTAACCAACACAACCAAACTATTTTAGCGGTGGTGGAAGCCATTGCATGATACTCTACTTTTGTAGATGAGCAAGAGACAATATCCTACTTTTTACTCTCCTGGGAGATGAGAGAGTCTTCAAGAAAGATACGAAACCTTGTAGTAGACTTAGGATCAGTAAGATCACCAGCCCAATTAGCATCAGAATAAGCATATAATGTTAAGCTAGAGGTTGATGAGAACAAGAAACTTTGAAATTGTGTTCCTCGGAGATAACAGAGAATACGAAGAATAACTTCCTAATATACTACAATAGGAGAAACAACAAACTGAATCACAACATGAACATCATAAGCAATATCAAGTCTAGTAATAGTAAGATACACCAAACTTCCTACCAAAGTACGATACAAGGTGAGATATGGTAGAATAACTCCATCAGAAGAAGCATATTTCACATTTAGCTCAAGAGGGATATCTGCTGCTCGAGTATCAGATAAGCAAGCTTGCTCAAGAATGTTAGAAATATACTTATATTGAGAAAGAAGATAGCCTCTAGGAGAGTAGACAACTTCAATCCCTAAAAAATAACGAAGAGTGCCTAAATACTTCATCTCAAACTGCTTAGATAACTGTAACTTCAACTTATTAATACCAACAACGTCATCACCTATAATAATTATATCATCAACATACAAGGAGAGTATCATACGACCATGAGAAAAAGACCTGACAAATAAAGCAGAGTCATGATCACAAGGGTTGAACCCAAGAGATGTAATCACAGTAGAAAACTTCTCAAACCAAGCTCGTGGAGGCTGTTTCAAATCATATAGGGCTTTCTTCAACTTACACATTCCCCCTTGATTATGAGAAACACCTTGAGGAGGAATCATATAAACTTCCTCAAGAAGATTACCATTCAAAAAAACATTTTTCACATCCATTTGAGAAATATGCCACTGAAAAATAGATGCAACAACAATAAGTGTGTGAATAGTGGTTATCTTGGCCACATGAGCAAAAGTTTCTTCATAATCCATACCATATTGTTGAGAAAATCCCTTAGCAACAAGATGAGATTTATATCGCTCAACTGATCCATCAGATTTAGTTCTGATCTTGTATACCCAACGAGACTCAATAGCATATTTTCTGGGTTGCACTAATTCCCAAGTATATGTCTTGTGCAAAGCAACAAGTTCCTCTACCATAGCCTATTGCCAAAGAGGATCAAGTATAGCTTCCTTATAGGAAGACGACTCAGACAAATTATGAATAGAGGTAAGAAATGGTGCAAAAGAATTAGAACATGTGGAATAAACATAATTGGGAAATTTAGTAGACTTACAATCACATGAAGGATAACGACAAGGAGGGGGGAGGTGTTGTTGTTGTATATGGAGTAGGATCAACAATCACAAGAGGTTGTTGGGAAGCTGTGGAGACAAGAGATACATCTGCATCTAGAGTAGCATTAGTATCAACCCTGCAGTTATCAACAATACAATCATGAGAAATATCATCATCAAAGGAAAAAGGATCAATATGAATAAGCTCATACCTAGTATGAGTATGCAAATCAGAAGAAATGGAGTAAAATGATATATGTTCAAGAAAAAAAACATGACGGGAAGCATACATTTTATTTTTTGTCAAATCATAACAACAATAACCTTTTTGACCATCCCCATAACCAAGAAAAACACATCTTACAGAACGAGGATACAATTTGCTATGTTCTACTTGTGAAAGGAGAACAAAACAAGTAGAACCAAAGAATTTTAAGTAATAATAATCAGAAGTACAACCATATAAAGTTTCAAATGGAGACAAACCTGAGGTGATAGATGATGGAATTCTATTAATGACATAGACAGTAGTACGAATCGCTTCACCTCAAAATTCACTTGGAACCGAAGTAGACAACAAAAGAGAACGAGCAGTTTCAATAATATGACAATGATTTCTTTCAGCAACACCATTTTATAGAGTATCAGTACAAGAACTTTTATGAATAGTACCATTACTAGCAAATAACTCAGAATTTATTAGAGGTATATTCACCACCTAAATCACAACGAAAGCACTTTATAACAACATTATGTTGAGTTTTAATCATAGCTCGAAAAATACGATAGATATAAAAAAATCAGAATAATTTTTCATAAGATAAACCCAACAATAATGAATATAATCATTAATAAATGAGACATAATATCTAGATCCACCTTTGGTAGGAACCGACGACAGGCCCCACACATCAGAATGAATTAGATCAAAAGGTGCATTTGAAACATAAATACTTTTATTAAATGGCAAAGCAAAAAAATTAGAATGTTTACAACCACAACAATAAGAAATATCACTAGTTTTCAAATTTCCTAAAGCTCAAGTAGAAGCCAAATATTCTAATGTAGATGCGGAAACATGTCCAAGTTGAGAATGCCATAAATAAAAACTAGTAGAGGACAAATTTAAACGAATTGATGATAAATCAACAATGGATGTTGAGGCTGAAGTATCTGGAACTTTAAGCTCATCCAAAACATATAGTCCCCGCTGTCTACGACCTGTCCCAATCTTCCTCTCGGATTATGAATCATGCACATAACAAGATGTAGAAGAAAACACAACTTAATAACCAGAATCACACAATTGACTAACAGAAACAAAAATCAAAGTGAGGTTAGGAATATAATAAACATCAAATATAGATGAATTAGTTATGGAGACAAATCCTACACCTTCTAATGGCATAAGAGTACCATTAACAGTCAAGACATACGTGGATGATGTAAGATTTAAAGATGCAAAAGACTTATGATCATATAACATATGATGCGACAAGCTAGAATAAAAAATCTTGACGGAAGAATATATACTTGACAAGTCAGAAGAGGTCAAACCTTTAACAAATAAGGTAGATATAACATGTGGTTGAGTGGTAAGAAACTTTTGAAACTGCTTAGCAAGATCATACACCTGTGAAGTGGTCTCGGATGGGTATACATGACCAATACCATGACCAGAAGAGCAACTATAGAAGGATCATCAACAACAACATAAGACGATGGAGTCTTAAAATTCTTTCTCCCCTACTTCAATAATTTTAGACATTGCGCTTTCCAATGCCCATTTTATTTGCAAAAAGAACACCCGTCAATACCAACTCTTCCTTGTGGGTTTCCTTTGTTAAAAGGGGCAACAAAGAAAGATGGAGAAGGCAAGAAATTTCCTCTTTCATGATGTGAATGAGAGTAAGACCTGAGTCTTATTTCTACTGCCAATAACTCATTAACTATTGAATCAACATTAGGAAGAGGAATACAATGTAAGATAGTCCCACGAAGTCCTTCAAAATCATCTCGAAGATCCATAAAAAATTGAACCAATCGTTGCTCTTCTCTATGATCAATGTATGCTTTGAAAGCTCGTAACTCATCAAATTCAGTGAGTGCAAATTAATCCCACAAATTTGACATGGCCGAATAAAATTATTGAATATTCATATTGTTCCAGATCTTTCCGGTGTATCAGAACCTGAAGTGGGCCGATATATGACGTCTGCTAGGCTGAAATCAGTGAGGAGGATGGGGTGTACTGATTAGTTGTTTTTACACATATATTTAGTAGTTATTTTAGTTATCATTTCTTTTACTTATCGAGTTTTTATTTCGTTTTATCGCATATTATGCTTTGGTTTTGTGTTTTAGTATTTTCAGGTTCAAAAGAATAAAACATGACAAATCGGGGCAGAAAAGTGCATAATTCAAATTTTCAGAGGAAATGCTACAGGAACCCTGGCACGGGTGGTCGTGTCACCTGACACGGGCCGTGTCAGGAGGAAGACGTAGAAAGCATGGAAAACAGGGGCTGACACGGGCGGTCGTGTTGCCTGACACGAGCCATGTCAGTATGCCTGGAGCAGAAAAATTAATTGATGGCCAACACGGGCGGGCGTGTCGCCTGACAGAGCCGTGTTGGCCAGTGACGCTGATTTTAAGTGTTTTTATAATTTTTCACTATTTGGGATTCAAATGGGCGTTTTGGGAATTTCCGACCGAGACAAATGAATTGTTCACTATTTAGTCAAGTTTGAAAGAGGAATCAGGGGACTTTTTGCCGCACGAAGAATTGAGGATTGGAGAGAGCAACATATGAGATTCTTCGAGGACAAAGATTTTTTATAAGTCGCAGCGATTAAAGATCAAAGTTCATCATTTACCTGTAATGTTTAATCTTTATATCATTGAAATTATTTAAACAATATGAGTAGCTAAACCCCCTAATGCTAGGGAGTGTCCCTGATTTGAATATGTAATGATTATGAATTCCTGAGTTCTTTAATAAAGTCTTCTCTATTCGATTTAATTGTACAATATTTTTATGCCTTCTTGATCGGACAAATTAGGATTGATTTACGGTTAACAACCAGCTGGATCGCGATTGTTAAGGTTTTTGTATAATTAGACTATAATAGATATCATCTAAGACTAGGGATACCCTATAGTTATCAAATTTAACCCTTGATGGCTTAACTTCATCATATATCTTTAAGTACTTAGGATTTAGGATAAATGGTTAAAGGTTTTCCCACTAAGAACTTAGGGGAATATAATCTAAAGGGCTGGTAATTGAAGGATATGACCTGTTGAAGAGATCAGGATTCAAGATAGTTACAGGGAAAATTTTACACCTTACCCTAACATGCTCCTCATATATGTGAAAAAGACATTTTATATTTATGCTTTTTGTTAAGTGACAACATCAAAACAAAAACCCCAAATTAAGTTTTTGTTTAATTAAACTACGAATTTAACTCAATAATTGTAAGCATTCCTTGAGATAGATATCTTAGAAATTTCCCATTATTACTGCAAGGCAAAAATAGTACATTTGCTATTTTTTCTATCATGTACTTGCAAGGCACTCTGATGCTCAAGTAAGAAAGAGTGCAAAGAGATACATGAAAGATGTTAGGATTTTTAGAATGAATATTGGATATCTGGCCCTCACAAGTGTGAGGGTTTATACAATGCCCTCGGAGCTTGGCCATTGGTTCCTATTTTTGGGCCTAGATATTAGGTTCCTCAAAAATAGGTAACTGCTAGGAATTGGTCAAGACGGGAAGAGATGCTCGGAACTAGTCATTATGACGAGCAGAGAGGTGCTAATGGGAAAAGATGATTTTGACCATTCCTGGGTGGTTGTCCTCGTGTGACCGATAGGTCGAAGACCAACCTATCTAAGTGGGAATAAGCGACTGCATAGACCCTGGTGTTTAAATATCATTATTCTCTCTCTTGTGAAATTGAAATGTTCAATCATACAAAAAAACTTGATGTGGGGGGATAAAGAATAATAACAACTAAAATAAATTTCCTTTAGCAAAAATAACTCTCTATGCAATTAGACATGTACTTAACTTGGTAGAAGAAGATAAAAGACAAAAAAAATGCAATGTTTATCCATTTAAATCTCTGAGGGAAAATGGAAGCTCTCTGATTCAATATATTTTCAAGAGTTGTTACAAAAGATTACAAATGAGTTACAATAAAATAGTCACTCAAATTCCTAAAAACAACCCCTATTTTATACTCAAGTGTTTCTCAATCTCTCTAACTCTTTGTATATGAATCACGTAAGTTCAATGTGTTTAGAAATGTTTCCTAATACTCGTTAGATATCTCAAAGGGTTTGTCAAACTCCATGAACACTTTCTTAAGAACTTACACTTACCTCTAAGATTACCACTAAGATTCCTAAACCCTTATGTATGCATTTAGCTTTAAAGCTCTATAGACAATAAAAACAAGAATGATGGAAATACATATTTATAACTACTGAAACATAATAGATACTAAACGGACCAAAAACACGTCAAGTAACAAACTAGTCCACAAACCAAAGCAACCAAGCCCAATACACGAAAACTACTTGGACTTGATCTGATACCCAACATACTGAATCGTCTGCCAAAACTGACCTAACAACTGTTGTTGCCGACTCGCTGGCAACCAGACCCACTACTGGCCTCCGTGGACTTTCAGGTTGACCTCTAATTTTTGCAATCTCAAAACAAGTTTCCTTTATCTTCATCATTTATAGTTTTAAGACATTCTTCAACACACTCGAGACACCCATACATATTACATTTAGCTCAATAAAATTAAGAACATTTCAAATTGATTTGCTTAATGCTTATTGCTGAAGAGTCGAAATTTGATGCTAGAGTAAAGAAAAAAGAAAAAACAATTAAATAAAACAATTAAAAGTGTTTCCAGTATGAATGAAGGGTACACATCCTTTCCTTTATGTAATGTGTTTTATAACGATTTCTCAAAAGTGATTTTAAGGGTTTCCTCCACAAATGCAAATGTATATCCAATATGTTTATGTTATAAAGAATTTATGTTTCTCTTATCAATTTTTTTATAAAAAATGTTTGATAAAAATAGCGGTTGGTTGATAAGATATCTAATATTATAAATTATAGTTTATAATTGATGATTGATAACTTATAATTTATAACTGGTTGAAACTGATTGCTAATAAGTTAATTGAAATATTTGATTAAATTAGCAAATCAACTAACTTATAAATGTAAAATAACATAAAATATATTTAATACATAATTATTTAACTTTAAATTAAAATAAATTATAAAGAATAAAAATAGTTTTTTTGTTTGTTAAAATAATAAGATTAAAAGTAAGAAAAAATGATAAGCTATAAACTATATACTAAAACACTATTTGAAATAGAATCTGAAAAATAAGCTATAAGTTAACAAAATAAATTATAAGCTCGTGATAAAAAAATCGTCATCAAACAAATCTAAATTATCATATGAGCTTATAAACTATAAGCTATAAATTATAAGTTCAAAATTGTATCTTACTAAATAGAGCTGTAATATATCTCGTATTTCGTTGTTTTATATTTGACTGCTCTCTATTTGGTTAATGAGAATTCCACTTGATCGTACCTGATCATAATGGATCCTCAGTGGCCGGCAGTACTTGGACTTATGTGTTTGTTGAAGTGAATGGAGGAGTACTTGCAAGACACTTTGATGCCAAAGTAAAGTTCAGAACAAAGTGCAAGTAGGAAAGAGTGTAGAGAATAATGTTACATGACCCTCTAGTAAAATAGGGTATTTATAGCCCCCAATGTTGGACCAAGGTCCCCATTTGGGCCGGATGCCCAACCCAAAATAGAGACTGTCAGGATCCTACGTGGATAGAGGAGACCAGTTCATGATCTCTATCCTAATTCAACGACTTCGTAATTCTCGGAGAGGGAAGACCCGTTCTTTTCGGGAGCAGGATGACTCCGTGATATTCAGAATAACGCTGGCCACGTACCGTTGTCGAGCATGTCGAAGAAGTGTCCTCGACATGCACGTGTTGAGGAGCAGGTCCTCGACAGGCACACATAGGAGACGCTCTCGACATGCACGTGCCGAGGAGCATGTCCTAGACGGATATACGCATGAGAGGTTTCTAACATGCACGTGCTGAGGAGCATGTCTTCAACGGACACGCGTAGGAGACGTTTCCAAACGATGTTAGTAGCGTGGGCCACAATAATAAACATTATTCGTAATAAAGTTGGACTGAACTTCGATCGGTGGTAGACTAAAGACGGGTCCAATCCAAAACACCACTACTATGTTAAAAAATTAATTGTGTTTGATTTTCTAATAAAAATCTGTTTGTAAATATAAGAAAATAATAATATAATCTAACCAAAAATATTATAATATATAATTACCTTGTGTAAATATTATTTATACACTCAACTTTAAATTATAATATTACAATCAACTTCAACTTATAACTTTCTTTGACATTTTGGTCCCAAAAAAACGTTTCTTTGACACAATTATTAGGTAGATAGGTAATGTATAGTTTTCATTCCATTATAAACAATTATTTGTCTTCAAAACATTCTTATTTTTCTAATCTCACAAATAGATCAACTTCAACACTCCAAAGTTTACGACACACATTTTGTATACCAATTTGTAATGATGTTCATATCAATGAGATATTTGTAGGAAAAATTGAAAAGCAAAGCAAAGTTTAATTTCTTTGTATTGAGCAAAAAGCAATGTTAATTTGTGATTGGAGCGTGATAGTTAATTAAGGTTTTATTATAGTAGTAGAAAGAAAGACATTTTAACCAACATCATCACTTTTGTTCCTTCTCTTATAATACAATGAGAATGAGGAATCAATAATTAATTTTAGTATTGGAATGATTATAATGGAAAACATGATGTATATAATATATATAGTATAATCTATAAATAAAATATGTATATAGTGGTGGTGAGTAATAAGATATGAATGCAATGTTTTTAATAAAAAAAGGTCAGCATTGCGCGTAATGAGCTGGATTCATGCAATCAACATCACGGATTTGTGATAAGGAAATTGGTTTCAATTTCACAAGATTATTTACCTTTTTTCTCTCCTTTTATTTATGATTCTCTTCTTTTATATACTTTTTTATAGTTTTTTATTATTTTATTTATTTGAGGTAGCATATTCGATGTTGACTACAATCTATGATTAAGATTTCGAATATTGGTTCGTTGCATTATGATAATATTTTGTATTTTGTTAGAGTCATTTAATAATATTAAAAGTAATTAGCTTAAATTCTGTCAAATATGTATGAGGAGGAATGTACCATGTAATTTTAGAATTTACTTTGAGGCAAATATTTGGGAGACAATAAGTTGGGTCTATTTTAATTGGGTCAATTAGAGCGAAAGCCTCGCTTGTTTGACAATTTTTTTTAAATAATAACTATGTTTTAAAAAAATAGATAAATAAATGTTTCAGATAAACTTACGTAAATAATCATGTTTTAGAAAATGTTATAATATAGTAGTTATTTCAGATGACGCATTCATTGATTTTTTTAAAGAAGGCGCCAAGTGAGATGACGTCTAAATACATGTCATTTACCCTAAGCCATCTCAGATGACGCCTAGGTACAAAGTTCTTTTTTTTTTGTTAAAGAAATAAAAAATAATGTCGTTGCAAATGAAAGTTGATTTTCAATAATAATTAAAGGATTACACGATGAGAATAAAAATAACACATTATTTAGTTGTCTCCAGAGACTCGATAACGATCTATGGTTCCACACTCGCGTTCTCGCCTAACTCGTGGTGCATTTTGACGTATTTCTTGTTGTGGTTGAGTTGAGGACCTTGCAAAGTCAACGCGTTCAGGATCCATGAAAGTCATCAGATTATCATATTCAGAAGTTAAAATAGTCGGTTACCCATTGTGATACGGTGGGAGAACTGACTTGAGGTGTTTTACGTTTTGTGTTCGCAAATGTTGCGGTTTAGCAAGAATCACCACCGACTTTTCTTTTATCCAATAAGGAAAGGTGAAAAAGCACAGGAAAGACCTTTCGAGATGTTTTCTTGAGTTCGGGGGGTAGATTATGAAAAGAGAAGGTATTAGCACCCTTTTCATCCATGGTTTTCCATGGGCTCTTAGTTACTTGCTATATCACTTACTTTTGTTTGAAAAATGTGCTTTGTGTGGTTTTTGAAAGTATTTTGAAAAGACGTCATCATTTAGGCAAACTTTTGTAATGATCCTCGTTCGTAAGAATGCATACAAAAGTGTTGAGCTTTTGAAAATATTTCACGTTTGGAAAGTGTTTTGAAAGTGTATGTGATTGTTTTTGAAAATAGCAAGGATGCACTACGCTAAAAATAAGTTTTAGCAGCACATAAAAGAAAGCTGTTGTACCCCAAAATTTGCCCTCCCATATTCTCCAAGGAATTGCCAAGCCAAGTCACAAAATTCCCCAAGGGTTGCACAGCTCAACAGTCTCCCATACAGTCAAAACTAGGGTTTGAGTCCTGATCAAGAAAATGAAGTTTTCAAGAACCCAATCAAGTCTCATATGCTTGCAAAGATGGTCAAGTATCCTCATATCAAGTTTCAAGGCATTCAGCTCAAAATTGCACAGTCAAAACCCTAAATTGCACTACAGTCAACTGTAGGGGCAAAATGGTCATTTGACAGTCAAAAGTTCAAATTTTTGGTCAACATATCATTTTGAAGCCACAAACATCATTTGATCAATGCTTGATCATGATTCTCAAAATTTGGCTCAGAAAATCATCAAGATGCAAAAGTTACTATATTTGGACAGTTGAAAAAGTCAACTGAAATTGACCAGGGCATAACTTTCACATGAATTATCAGAAAAATTCCATCCAAAGCTCATTTTGAAGAGGAAGACATTTCCTATAACTCATCTTCATATTCCAAGTCCAAGAAATGCTCTCACAAAAAGTTATCAATTTCAACATTATAGGTCATTTTCAAAAGTCAACAAAAGGGACTTTAAGTCAAAGGCCATAACTTGAGATTGGTAAATCAAAATTACATGGGACCAAAGGCATTGGTTAAAGGACTCAAAGACCTTTCCAAAATGTCCAAGAACATGTGAAAAGCTTAAAAATTGAGCAAGTTATGCCTTGTGGAAGTTGGGAAATTTTTGGAAATTTTGAAAAGTCAACTTTGATCCAAATGACCTAAAAATGCAAATGGGCCCATTTTTCTTCCATGATTCATCATTCTAAGCCTATGCACGACCACTTGGCCCAAAGGGAAGTATTTTCTCATTTTTTAGTTATTTATTTGAATTTATATTAATATTAATTCATTTAAATTATTTAAATATGTAGAAAATATAAACTTGACCTAAAAAAATCTTTTTGTACACATTTTAGGCTCAATAATTCGTGCCTAAGCCAATTTGGAAAGATTTGGAGCATTGGGATATGATTTGTGCAAAAATAACATGAAAAAAAGATATGAAAAGATTCTTAACAAATCAAATATCCAAACCATGATTACAAGGGATTTTATTCAAGTTTGTTGACCTAATTGCTTCCATACAAGTACCTGATCACAACCCTAATGGCATAAGACTACAAGCTGCGCCCCAAAAGCCATTGCAACATTGAAATTTTCTCTAAAAACTCAAGAACTGAAAAGCATTCTAAAGGTCGATTCAAGCCTTGATTTCGATCCCAAAAGCTTCCTTGGCAATTCCTGGACACATTCCAATCATAAACAACAACTCAAACACAAAGAATTGGTAAAGCGGATTCCAACTGAACCAAGAAAAATCCATGATCGTACTTTGATTTCTAGGCATCCTCACTGCATTTTAATCATACATTCATGTTCCTTGTCAAGTTTTGAAACTAACCATGTGATCCAATTGCGTTTTTGTGCTATATATGAGATTATACCATACTTGATTTCTAGGGTTTTCAGGATGACAAATTAGGGCTTTTCTGACCAAGTAAAATTAGCCCTCAAGACTATGATGGTCATACTCAGCAAGCCTGGACGAAAAGGAAGCACTATTCGCGATGAATTTATGACCACCATAGCCCTATTCGCTATTTTCCCATAGCATGCCTAAAGCAACGCGTTAAAACCGTTGCTATTGTGTTTTATTTTTCAGGTACGCGAGGAAGACGAAGACATGGCACACTGTGATTCGTTGGTTTGAATTCTCGCGCG
The DNA here is from genome assembly GCA_948472305.1 of Vicia faba. Taxonomy (NCBI): domain Eukaryota; kingdom Viridiplantae; phylum Streptophyta; class Magnoliopsida; order Fabales; family Fabaceae; genus Vicia; species Vicia faba. The sequence continues at coordinate 333,519,737 of OX451739.1, read as the reverse complement.
CTAATCCACTAACTATTTGCTTTTCTTTTATAATATTTCTTGTTTATTTATTAATCACGCGCGTTGAGTTGGTCTAGTGGCAGGCAAGGATACTGGTAACACACGTGACCTGGGTTCGAACCCCAGGTCTTGACGTTCTTCATATTATTTTGCATTCAGTAATCCCATGTAGCACTTACGTTAAAACGTACCATGCTCCATCATCATCCAGACAGCCACACGTCCAAGGGATGCAAATCAAGGGCTCAGGATTGAAACGCACCGTGGGCATAAGTCAACCTTGTGACACATAAATTAGGAAAGTCAACGGGCTACTGCATATTGGGCCAGAACCTTTGGATCAACACCTCCAATTTGGGGCTACCCCCCCTGGTTTGCTTATTTTATTTTATTTTTTTTAAATTGTTATTTTGTTTTCTAATTTAATTAATTATCTTTTTTACAAAAATATTAAAAAAAAACTTCACAAAAATTCAGAAAAGACAAAAATTTAATAGTTATTTTATTTTAATTATTTTTTCTAAATAAATTAACATGTAAATTACTTAGTTTAATTAGGTTACGATTTTAGTTTCTTTTAATAACAAAAAAATGCAAAATATAGAATTTAGGTTTAATTGTTAATTTTATTCCTTTTAATTTCTTTTCTTTTTTACAATAATAATGTTTGTTTTATTTATTTTCTATAATTAAATTTTGTATGTAAATTAACTTAGATTTAAATTAGGTTAAAACTTCATATTTTTACAATAACTAAAAAAAAAAACGTTAGAATTAGGGTTTGACGCTTCATTTTAATTTTAATTAATTATTTTTTCCATTAAATCTTAAAAAATACAAAAATACCAAAAACATTCTTTTTTCTTTAATTTTAATTCCTCATTAATTCTAACTAATTAATTCATTAACTTTAAATATTTTTGCAAAAGGGTCCAACGCCCATTGTTTTAATTATTTAATTTCGCGCATTTATTTTCTGTCGTTTATTATAATTATGTAATTCTCCCAAAGCGTTGTAACGATTTTACTTCTCGCACTTTTATTCTTTTGCTTTATTTATCTTCCGTCAAATCGGGTCCGGTTTAATTTTGGCGATGTGGACCCGCGCCATTTGTAATAGTTTAGATTTATTTTCCCGCAAATTTTAACTGTTAAAAGCATGCAAGAATGAATGACTTAATTAAAATCAAGCGTAGATCACAACAAACATGACAAGACAAATATCAATGAAACTGACACACAATCCGCACACACCACCCCTAGGGTACGCCTCACTGTTGCCTTGCCTTTCGAAAGGTGGTCGTCGAGTAGAGGACGTCTTAGTAAGTCCTCATGATCCGGGAACCTGGCATGAGGGTAGCTTCTAAGGTGTCTTCCCATTGCTCTGGTGATCACCATGTCCCTAAAACTCGAATTGACCCGAACACCTCCAACGGTGGTGCTACCTACCTCTCAATGGTGGGATGGCACTACTTTTAAGGACATCTACACAGACGAATTCCTTAGGGTAGGTAGGTTCTCAAGGATACTTGCTCTAATCTCAAAACAAACTCAAAAAGACTTTTCACACCAACACTTTTCAAAAGCTTTCAAAAGCAAATTTTTCAAACACTCTGACGTACGAGTCGAACTGAAATTTTTCAAAGAAACTTTTTAAACCCACATTGAAAAGCAAACAAACCTTTTTGAAAACACAATGAGCAAGTATCTAAGAGCCCATGGATAACCATGGATAGAAAGGGTGCTAACACCTTCCCTTTCTATAATCTACCTCCCGAACCGAGAGCAATCTCTTTAAGGAATTTTTCTGTGCTTTTGTCCTTTCCATTTGGAGAAAATAAAAGACGGTGGCGACTCTTGCTTCCGCGACATTTCGCGAACCAGCTTTAAAACAGTCAGTTCCAGATCCACCGATCACAAAAGCGCTTTTGGAAAAAAGCGCTGCTGTAGGTTTTAAAAAAAATTCGCTTAAAAAAGCGCTTTCAAAGGGTGCCTTAAGAAAGCGCTTTTCAAAAGCGCTTCTAAAGGTCACCCTTAGAAAGCACTTTTTGGAAAGCGCTGCTAAAGCTGGCCTTTCAGAGAGTACCTTAAGAAAGCGCTTTTCAAAAGCGCTGCTAAAGGTCAGCCTTAGAAAGCGTTTTTCTAAAGCGCTGCTAAAGCTGGCCTTTAGAAAGCGCTTTTAAAAGCGCTGCTATAGGATATGCTACGAAAGCGCTTTTTGATGTAAAAGCGCTGTTATAGATGACCTTTAGAAAGCGCTTTTAAAAGCGCTTTCGTAGGTAGTTTTATAATAAATATCAAAACACAATTCGTATCACTTTTCTAAGCCCATTAGTTAAGCCCATACCTGAATTATTATTATAAGTTATTCAACAAAAACCCTTGTTGGAAACCATTTGCAGTATAGCCGCTCATCTTCGTTTCTCACAGCATCCCGTGAAGCCGCTCCAAAATGGTTCGTTCGTTTTCACAGCTTGTTGAATTTTAAACTGTTATTCTAATTTCATTCTTATGTGATTATTGTTTGTGATTTTGGTTACAGACTAAGAAAACCAAGAAGGCCGGTATTATTGGCAAATACGGTACGTTCTATCAATTTTCTTACTTTTTAACATTTTGTCTTGTTTGTTGTGCTTTTCGGTTTCAGATTTGTTTGTTTTGTAGATATTTATTTCATTTCAATTCACTATAAATGTGTTTGTTCTAACCCTAAAAACTTTGCGGGTTTTTTAATTTCAATTAGGTTTAGCTTAGATTTATTTGCTTCTAATTTAAATGAAATTCTCAGCTAAGATGAGTTTATGGTTTTTGTGTCGTAAATGGTGATAACTGATAGGTTTGTGTTCTAATTTCAGGCACCCGATATGGTGCTAGTTTGAGGAAGCAAATTAAGAAGATGGAAGTCAGTCAGCACAGTAAATTCTTCTGCGAGTTTTGTGGAAAGGTAGTTTTTTTTAAGGTGTTTTGTGACGAGTTTTTCCGATCTGCATTGGTTGATTATGTTCTCAATTTGTTGTATGTAGTATGCTGTTAAGAGAAAGACTGTTGGTATTTGGGGCTGCAAAGATTGTGGGAAGGTCAAGGCTGGTGGTGCTTACACTTTGAAGTAAGAATCTTGCTCAAAAAACATGTTTTCTCAATTGATTAATTGCTTGTACATAGTTGCTAACCTTGTGATTTTCTTTGTGCTTATTATTTTGACGGTACTGCCAGTGCTGTGACTGTTTGGAGTACCATCCGAAGGTTGAGGGAGCAGACTGAGAGTTAGAAAGGAAGCAGTATTACAATTTTGTTATTTTTTGTTTTCAAAGTTATTGCAGAAACTCTTGTACGTCCTTAATTATTGTTATATTTGATTTGGATATTTGAGGAAGGTTTTGTAAGTGTATCAATTATCTTTAGATTATTGAGTACTATTTAGTTTGAGCCACATCTTCTTTTTGAGTTACAATACTGATAACAATGGTTTTTATATATTTTAAGGTACAAAAATGGTGTATATATATTTTGGATTACAATAGTATACAATGCATTACCGCGGTTTATGAATTACAGGTTATGGCAACTGGTTTATATAAATAATATGCTGCAAACAATGCAGGTATATGAATTATATAAATTATACCTCTAAAAAAACACCCTATGAAAGCGCTTTTTCAAGAAAAACGCTGCCTTAGGTAACCTATGAAAGTGCTTTTTCACAAAAAGTGCTGTCTAAGGTAAACATATGACAGCGCTTTTCCAGGTAAAAGCGCTGCTAAAAGACCACCTATGAAAGCGCTTTTCCAGAAAAAAGCGTTGCTAAAAGCCTACCTAAGACAACGTTTTTCCAGAAAAAAGCGCTGCTAAAAGAAAACTTATGAGAGCGCTTTTCATTAAACAAAAAGCGCTGCTAAAACCTATAGCAGCGCCACCTACGAAAGCGCTTTTAAGCGCTTTTAAAGGCCAAAAAAAGCGCTTTCGTAAGTCTTTTTTGGCGTAGTGATGTTTATTTTGAAATTGAGCAAGCAACTAAAAGTAATCTACCTACTCAAAAGGTCTTAGGTGTTCTTTTTCCTCCTCCTTTAGACGTTTCTATCTTACCATTGTTTTAGTAAGAAGCCCCATCGTTAGATGTGAAGTGACAGGCGTTGGGTCATCGTATGATCATGATAGCAATGTTGTGAGATGACTTAGCACTTTTCTTTAGGGACTAAGATCATTTTGAAAGGCAACTTTGATAGCGTCATCGAGGGACTATGATCTTGTATTTCGATTGTTTTTGCTAAGACACCCCACATGCATAACATGGCCATTTTTAGGCAACAAGTGAAGTTAACCTTAAGGGTGCATGTGTGAATAGTGTTTGATTTGCATGCATTTGTCTTTGATTTTTAGTGGTCTACTTGTTGGTTTTATCTTGCCATACACGCCTAATTACTAGCATTTACATTTAAAAGCGATAAATTGCAGAAATGTAAAGTCCTACGCCATTACAATATTTAGGGGATGGGGGTACAAATTTATAAATGGGGGTTGCAAGTAAAAGTAAGTCCTAAGTTACTATTACAACCATATTGAAATGTACAATATAAGAAAGAAATAGACTTGTTTAAAAAATGTTTTTGTCTTAAGGAAATAAATTAAAAGGAAAATATTTTTATGTTTTTTATATTAATATAAAAAAAGAGTTAATATTAAAAATGATGAAAAAGAAAATAAATGAAAGATAGAAACAGTGCTGCTGCAAGCAAAAATAACAAGGATCAGAAGTTCTGAAGTCAGCCCCGTGGTGACTCAGAAGGAAGCGTCAGAATCAGAAGTTCTGGATTGGTACAGTCTGAGGTCCTGCAAGAAATGTTAGAGGACATACACAGAAGTTCTGGATTGTATTCAAACCGTGGGCCACAAGTCAGAAGTTCTGTATTACACTAAAACAGTGAGCAAACGTCAACAGTTCAGTGCGTTATCAGCATGTAAAAATCAGAAACTCTGAGTGTGTAAAAACAGCGAATGGAAACATCAGAAATTCAGTGCATTATCAGCATGTAAGTATCAGAAGTTCAGTGTGTGTTAAAATAGTGAATGAATAATCAAAAGTTCTGTTTTATGTTGAGCCAGTGAGTGAACATTAGCAGTTCAGTGCGTTATCAGCATGTAAAGATCAAAAGTTCAATGTGTATTAACAGTGAGAAAAATCATAGAAGTTCTGTATGTTAAAACTATGAATGAACATCAGAAGTTTTATGCCATATTGCAACTCTCAACCAGCACATCAATAATCTATTCAGTTTTCAACAAACAATAAATCAGAAGGATAACAACACAACAACTTATAGAAGTTCTAATCCTAATCCTGAGCCTAGCATTATTCTAGAAGTTCTGATCCATAGTTTTTCTACTCATGCCATTATATATACAACATTAATACTATGATATTTACATGTTAATGCTGTTCAAAATGAAAAATAAGCAAAGTCAGAAAGACTTACCTTGAACATGAAGCGTGCTTGGAGCTTTGAGTGGCTGCCTTTGGATGTTCTGAGTCAGCAAGAGAAATGGAAGAATGGTTGTGTTCTTTGGTTCCAAGGGAAGAACCAAGGTTTGTTTTTGTGTATGAGGAATCTGGATTTTTATGAAGGTTTCGCAACTTCCTTTTCTCTCTTTTGGCCAATCTCCCTCTTCAAAATCCAGCCTCTTGAACGTGTGATGGAGCCAAGTATTTATAGATGAATTTGCTGTGATTTTGGGGGGAAAACAAGTGGGATTTGAACCTGTTTTGGCATCTTGTTCCTTTGCTTTTTCATCACAGTTTTCGTATGCTAGTTTGGTGCAATCATGGGATGCAGGCGTAGGCTGAACCATCTGTTAGTCATTGTAACACCCCAATTCTACCCCAAGCAATTATGCAAAATAAATCAGAGTTATAAAATTTCAATCATACAAATGAATCGGGACGTCACAAATTCTTCTAACAAATTCATTGCATTCATCGTGGATATATAACACTTTTTCAAACATCGGATGAACCACCAACATAACATCTTTAATCAAATAAATCAACATCTACGCAACGAAATTCTTAATAACATCTCTAACAACAAAACAACAACTTCGAAACATCACATATGTAGTAATAATCAAATTAGAGTTCAACAAATGAAAATAATCAATCAAAAACAGCAAGCGTTCGTCCCCCCGAGTGTTACATATCAGAGCAATGACACCGACTCGAACTATTGAAGGTATACAACCTTCACTCTCGATTACCTACATGTTACCAACATAGGGGAAACATTCAAACAGAAGGGGTGAGATATCTAACAATATAATAAAGTGCATGATAATTAATATATTAAATTAGATCAACAACATCACCATTTCTCATCTCATAATCAACGACAATCTCAACAATAATATACATTCATCAACATCAAAATACACTTCTTTATGAAATCATATAATGCGACTCAATACTATGCAAATGGATGTGGTACCATTGGAGTAGAACTCCCATCTCAAAAATTTGCCAATTAATACAGGCATTAACAAGGCATAGCCTTCATCTCAAAATTTGCCAATCCAGGCCATCTCAACGAGCATAAGCTCCATCTCAAAAATGCAATGTATGCGACACAACCATGAATGTAATGATAACACCCAAGTTAACAACATCTAAAATCATCTCAAAACATCTCAATTTAACATCTCAAAACATATCAATTTATCATCTCAAAACATCTTAATTTATCATCTCAAAACATCTTAATTTATCATCTCAAAAATCTCAATTTATCATCTCAAAACATCTCAAATAATCAAAATAATTCATCAAACATCATTTATGTATTAATAACTTCTCATTAATAACACAACAGTATTTTAATTCCCACAGTAAGTCAACACTGTCATTCGATAACTCTAAAGTCAAGACCGTCACTATCCTACTGTTATAGCTCAAACAACAGCTTCTAAGCATCTAACGTTCATCGCTCTGTACAAAACAATGCAAAGGCCATCCAACTCCTGACCATGCAACCTCTAACCAACGATATTTCTAAATACACAACTTATAATGACGCAACCTCTGGGCGACACAATCTTCTGACTACTATAACTTCTGACTAATGCAGCCTCTGATCAGATGCAACTTCTAATCATCACAACTTCTGGCTAACCCCATCTTCGGACTAATACAACTTCTGACCATCACATCTTCCGACTAAGGCCATCTTCTGACCAGATACAACTTCTGATCATCATATCTTCTGACTAATGCCATCTTCTGACTAATGCAAATTTTGACTAGTGCGACTTCTAACCTCAGAACTTCTACCTTTCACTATGCCACGCATCTTCTAGCAACTTACGTCTAACTTTAGAACTTCTATCTTGCACTAATCTAACACAACTCTAGTTAACATACTCCTAATGTAAGAACTGCTACTTTTTATTTCATTCTACTATTTTGACTATTTTCCTGTTATCAACCTAATTAAGAACAGTACGCCTAACGCCATCCCTAATTGATTCATTGTTCTAGACAACAACTTCTGATATCCTCCACGTACGGTTTTGCATTTTCCACTACTGTAACATTCTGTGTTTTCATCATTGCAGTATTCTATGTTTTCTATCACCGCATCTCACTATGTTTCCATAACTAAAGCCATAAAACTTATTATAATCACGTCAATTCATCACCCATAATTACCCTAAAATCTTACAGCATTTTAACAGCATCAAGACATCAAAATTCATCAAAATTCATCAATCCTCATCATACATCAATCATATATTCTCAATTCAATAACAAAACAACAATCACCACCAACCCCACATACCAATCATCATAAACCCAATTATAGGGTCAGAACCCCACCCTTACCTTGGATTGAAGGTCGCTCTACAATTTCCGGTTGGATTCACGTTCTTGCCGTTTTCCACTTTCTCTAGCAGCTTGCACGTTCTCTTCCAAATCCTTATTCTTCTAATGCCTCCTTCTTTCTATTCTCTTCTAACAACAAATAATAAAATAACCCTATTATTCTAGTATTCCTTATTGGGCTTAAAACCAACACACCCCCTTATTATTTCTATTCCTTCAAAATAAGCCCACATTAAATAATATTATTTCACCATATAATATTATATCTCTAATATTATTTCTCCACTTAATAAAATAAATCCAATTAATTAAAACACATCTTCATAAATATTCCAAAAATAATTTAACTAAATAATTAATTAAATTACGGGCGTTACAACTCTCCCTCACTTAGAATATTTTCGTCCTCGAAAATTTACCTCAATCAAACAATTCAGGATAGGAGTCTCGCATCTTGCTCTCCAACTCCCAAGTCATGATTTCACCAGAAACTCCTAGCCAAACCACTTTAACCAAGGCAATCTTTTTGCCCCTCAGAGTCTTCATTTCACGATCCGTGATCCGTACAAGCATCATCTCCACCGTAAGATTATCCCGTACTTGCACATCGTCCATATAAATCACATGAGATGGATCTGAAATACACTTCCGAAGTTGCGACACGAGAAACACATCATGCAAATTCGAAAGATTAAGCGGTAAAGCCACTCTATAAGCAACATTCCCCACTCTCTCTGAAATTTGATACGGTCCAATAAAACAACAAGTGAGCTTCTTAGACTTCAATGCTTGCCCAACACCAGTCACAGGTGTAACTCTCAAAAACACATGATCACCAACTTGAAATTCTAAATCCTTCCTTCGATTGTCATGATAACTCTTCTGTCTACTTTGTGAAGCTTTCATCTTTTCTCGAATCAGCTTCACCTTCTCAGTAGTCTCACGAACAAGTTCAGGTCCAAGTACTACACTCTCACCAGATTCATGCCAACATAACGGAGTTCTACATCTTCGACCATACAACGCTTCAAAAGGTGTCATCCCAATACTAGAATGGTAACTGTTATTATACGTGAACTCTATCAACGGAAGATAAGTATCCTACGAACCTCCCTGCTCAAGAACACATTCCCTCAGCAAATCTTCCAACGATTGAATCGTCCGTTCAGTCTGACCATCTGTCTGAGGATGATACACTGAACTCAATCTCAACTTAGAACCCAACGCTTCTTGCAAACTCTTCCAAAAATCAAAAGTAAATCTCGGATCTCTATCTGACACAATGCACAAAGGAACACCATGCAGCTTCACAATCACACTGATATAAATCTCAGCCAACTTCGACACTGGAAAACTGATGTTAATAGGAATAAAATGAGCTGACTCCGTAAGCCTATCAACAATCACACAAATCGAATCATGTCCTCTTAAAGTATTAGGCAATCCCGTCACAAAGTCCATTGAAATTCTATCCCATTTCCATTCTGGAACTTCCAACGGTTGCATCAATCCTGCAGGCTTCTGATGTTCAACTTTCGACTTCTGACAAGTCAAACATGCATACACAAACCGAGCCACGTCACTCTTCATCCCAGGCCACCAAAACAAACCTTTCAAATCTTGATACATCTTTGTAGCTCCTGGATGAATACTCAACTTACTTCTATGGCTCTCTTCAAGTATCACTTTCTTCAACTCAGCATCATCAGGAATACAAATCCGGTTACGAAATTTCAACACACCTTGCGCATCTAGCTTAAAATCATTATTCTCAGACTGGTCAATCCCAACCATCAAATCTACCAGTTTCACGTCTAACTTCTGAGCTTCTATGATATTGTCTAAAAATTCATTATTAATCTTCAACATACCTAGTATAACACTCTGCAGAGTAACCTCGCAAACTAAGCTCATATCTCTAAACTGCTCAATCAATTCCAACTCTTTAATCATCATTGCTGACATATGTAAAGTCTTTCGACTCAACGCATTAGCTACCACATTTGCTTTTCCTGGATGATAATTCAAACCAAAATCATAATCCTTTAACAATTCCAACCATCTTCGTTGCCTCATATTCAGCTCTTTCTGATCAAATAAATACTTTAAGCTCTTATGGTCACTAAACACTTCAAATTTAGAACCATAAAGATAATGCCTTCAAATCTTCAACACAAAGACTACAACAGCAAGCTCTAAATCATGCGTAGGATAGTTCTTCTCATGAGTCCTTAATTGCCTTGATGCATAAGCAACTACCTTACCATTCTGCATAAGCACACCTCCTAAACCCATCTTAGAAGCATCACAATACACCACAAAAGGCTCTCATGGATTAGGCAACGTCAAAATCGGAGCCGACGTCAACCTCTTATTCAATTCCATAAAACTTTCTTCGCACTGAACATCCCAAACAAAAGCTCTACCTTTACAAGTCAACTTAGTCAATGGAAGTGACAACTTAGAAAATCCTTCGATAAACCTTCTATAATAACCAGCTAATCCCAAGAAGCTTTTAATCTTAGTAGCTGACTTCGGAGTTTCCCATTGTAACACAGAATCAACCTTCGATGGATCTACAGCAATGCCACTACCTGAAATCACATGACCAAGAAAACTAACCTCTCTCAGCCAAAATTCACACTTAGACAATTTTGCATACAACTTCTTCTCTTTCAAAATATGCAATACTACACTCAAGTGTTCAGCATGCTCTTCTTCTGACTTAGAGTAAATCAAAATATCATCAATGAACACCACTACGAACCGATCCAAATAAGTGTGAAAGATACGATTCATATATTCCATGAATACTCCCGCCGCATTAGTAACACCGAAAGGCATCACTGAATACTCGTAATGTCCATAACGCATTCTGAAAGCCGTCTTCTGAATATATTCATCCTTCACTTTAATATGATGGTAACCTGACCTCAAATCAATCTTACTAAACACACGAGAATCCACTAATTGGTCCATCAAGTCATCTATTCTTGGAAGCAGATACTTGTTCTTAATCGTCACCTTATTCAGCTATCTATAATCAACACAAAGCCTCATACTTCCATCTTTCTTCTTTACTAACAACACTGGAGCTCCCCACGGAGATACACTTGGTCTTACAAACTTATTCTCAAGTAACTCTTCCAGTTTCTTTTTCAACTCCGACAACTCAGATGCAGACATCCGTTATGGTGCCATAGACACAGGTCTGGTACCAGGTACAAGATCAATTGCAAACTCAACTTCTCTCTCTGGCGGTACATCAGAAATCTCGTCAGGGAAAACTTCAGGAAATTCACACACCACCTGCAATTCCTCAATTATAGCTTGAGTCTCTACAGATAGCGACGCCATCAACAAAAACATCTGTGCTTCCTCTTGCATCAACTTTCTCAACTGTCTAGCAGACAACAAACCATCTTCCTCTTCTTCAGGAGTAGAAAACTTCACAGACTTGTCATAACACTTAATATGAACACAGTTATGATATAACCAGTTCATACCCAAAATTACATCCAAACCTCTTAAAGACAAACAAACCAAATCAACAACAAATTTTATGTCGAAGATCGACAAGGGACACTTATCACACACAAAAGAAGTAGTCACCGACCCCTTGGCTGGAGTATCGACGACCATTTCTCCATTCAAAGAAGACAACACAAGACCCAATCTTTCAACACAATCAGCAGCAATAAAACAATGCGTAGCACCAGTATCAATAATAGTAATTAAAGGAGTACTATTAATGAAACATGTACCTCTAATAAGTCCATCTTTAGCAGTTGTCTGATCCTCAACCAAAGCAAACACTTTTCTGCTTGACTGAGACCTCTTCGGTTTTGGACGTTGGCTACCAATGTTCCCTTCTCCTTTACAGTTGAAACAAACCACACTCTTGTGCTCACACTCAGATACGACATGTCCGTTCTTGTCACAATGGAAACACCTCTTCACTTCAGTAGTGCACACATTACTCTTGTGTCCAGGTTTCCCACACTTAAAACAAACCACACCAGTAAGAGCATCTCCCCCACTAGTCCTCTAACCATGAGCAACTCTCTGTTTATCCTTACCAGCTGGGGCATCATAAGGCTTACCATGATTCTGTGGGTGCTTACCCCTCTTCTCACTGATAATCTTGTAATGAGCATTATTGTCGTCCTCATAAATCCTGCAGCTATCAACCAAATCAGCAAAGACACGGATTTTTTGATATCCATCTGCTTTCTTAATCTCCGGGTGCAACCCGTTCTCAAACTTAATACACTTTGAAAATTCATCATTTTCCTCAGCGTAATGCGGATAAAACTTAGCCAACTCAGCAAACTTGGCAGCATACTCAACAACTGACAGATTTCCTTGCTTCAGCTCAAGGAACTCAATTTCCTTCTTACCACAGACATCTTCAGGAAAATACTTTCTCAAAAACTCCCTGCGGAACACAGCCCAAGTGACATTCTCACCCGCAACTTTTAACTTCCGACAAGTCTCTAGCCACCAGTCATCAGCCTCGACTGCTAGCATATGAGTCCCATAACGAACCTTCTGCGCTGGAGTGCAATGCATCACACGGAAGATTCTCTCAATCTCTTTCAACCATTCCAATGCTCCGTTAGGATCATACTTTCCCTTGAACGTAGGTGGATTATCTCTCTAAAAGGTCGCCAAGCTACGAGATCCAGCATTCCCGTCAGCATTCGGCTGATTTTCCATCGCACGAGCCATTGCTTCTAAAGCAGCAACTAAAGCAGCATCATTCCTTCCAGCCATCTCAACTTCTCATTATAACATAAACAACGATTAGAACTCAAATAACAATACTCAATTGTTATACAACTACGACTTGACGACAAGGTCGGACCAACCTTTTACTCTGATACCAACTTTGTAACACCCCAATTCTACCCCAAGCAATTATGCAAAGTAAATCAGAGTTATAAAATTTCAATCATACAAATAAATCGGGACGTCACAAATTCTTCTAACAAATTCATTGCATTCATCGTGGATATATAACACTTTTTTAAACATTGGATGGACCACCGACATAACATCTTTAATCAAATAAATCAACATCTACGCAGCGGAATTCTTAATAACATCTCTAACAACAAAACAACAACTTCGAAACATCACATATTTAGTAATAATCAAATTAGAGTTCAACAACTGAAAATCATCAATCAAAAACAGCAAGCGTTCATCCCCCCGAGTGTTACATATCAGAGCAATGACACCGACTCGAACTATTGAAGGTATACAATCTTCACTCTCGATTACCTGCACGTTACCAACATAGGGGAAACATTCAAACAGAAGGGGTGAGATATCTAAAAATATAATAAAGTGCATGATAATTAATATATTAAATTAGATCAACAACATCACCATTTCTCATCTCATAATCAACGACAATCTCAACAATAATATACATTCATCAACATCAAAATACACTTCTTTATGAAATCATATAATGTGACTCAATACTATGCAAATGCATGTGGTACCATTGGAGTAGAACTTCCATCTCAAAAATTTGCCAATTAATAGAGGCATTAACAAGGCATGGCCTTCATCTCAAAATTTGCCAATCCAGGCCATCTCAACGAGCATAAGCTCCATCTCAAAAATGCAATGTATGCGACACAACCATGTATGTAATGATAACACCCAAGTTAACAACATCTCAAATCATATCAAAACATCTCAAAACATCTCAATTTATCATCTCAAAACATCTCAAAACATCTCAATTTATCATCTAAAAACATCTCAATTTATCATCTCAAAACATCTCAAAAACATCTCAATTTATCATCTCAAAACATCTCAAATAATAAAAATAATTCATCAAACATCATTTATTTATTAATAACTTCTCAATAATAACACAACAGTATTCTAATTCCCACAGTAAGTTAACACTGTCATTCAGTAACTCTAAAGTCAAGACCGTCACTATCCTACTGTTATAGCTCAAACAACAGCTTCTAAGCATCTAACGTTCATCGCTCTGTACAAAACAACACAAAGGCCATCCAACTCCTAACCATGCAACCTCTAACCAACGCTATTTCTAAATACACAACTTCTAATGACGTAACCTCTGGGTGACACAATCTTCTGACTACTATAACTTCTTACTAATGCAGCCTCTGATCAGATGCAACTTCTGATCATCACAGCTTCTGGCTAACCCCATCTTTTGACTAATACAACTTCTGACCATCACATCTTCCAACTAAGGCCATCTTCTGACCAGATACAACTTCTGATCATCACATCTTCTGACTAATGCCATCTTCTGACATATGAAAATTCTAACTAGTGCAACTTCTAACCTCAGAACTTCTACCTTTCACTATGCCACGCATCTTCTAGCAACTTACGTCTAACTTCAGAACTTCTATCTTGCACTAATCTAACACAACTCTAGCCAACATACTCATAATGTCAGAACTGGTACTTTTTATTTCATTCTACTATTTTGATTCATTGCCTGTTATCAACCTAATTAAGAACAATATGCCTAACGCTATCCCTAATTGATTCATTGTTCTAGACAGCAACTTCTGATATCCTCCACGTACGGTTCTGCGTTTTCCACTACTGTAACATTCTGCATTTTCATCACTGCAGTATTCTATGTTTTCCATCACCGTATCTCACTATGGTTCCATAACTAAAGCCCTAAAACTTATTATAATCACGTCAATTCATCACCCATAATTACCCTAAAATCTTACAACATTTTAACAGCATCAAGACATCAATATTCATCAAAATTCATCAATCCTCATCATACATCAATCATATATTCTCAATTCAATAACAAAACAACAATCACCACCAACCCCATATACCAATCATCATAAACCCAATTATAGGGTCAAAACCCCACCCTTACCTTGGATTGAAGGTCGCTCTACAATTTCCGGTTGGATTCACGTTCTTGCTGTTTTCCACTTTCTCTAGCAGCTTGCACGTTCTCTTCCAAATCCTTATTCTTCTAATGCCTTCTTCTTTCTATTCTCTTCTAACAACAAATAATAAAATAACCCTATTATTCTATTATTCCTTATTGGGCTTAAAACCAACACACCCCCTTATTACTTATATTCCTTCAAAATAAGCCCATATTAAATAATATTATTTCACCACATAATATTATATCTCTAATATTATTTCTCCACTTAATAAAATAAATCCAATTAATTAAAACACATCTTCATAAATATTCCAAAAATAATTTAACTAAATAATTAATTAAATTATGGGCGTTACAGTCATAGGTCTGCAGCAGGTTGTATAAACAAGGTTTTGGGATTTGGTCAAGTTCTGACCAAAGCGTTGAATATAGCCTTCATGTGCTGTAGTGCTGCCTTGTTTTTGAAGCAAGCATGGTGGTTGTCAGCAGGAATTAAGGAAAAGCAAAAGCAAAGCATGTGCTCAGTAGCAAAGTTTCTATCCCAAGACAGTAGAGGTACACGTGGTGAAAATCCTTTGAATATAGACTCAGAAGGTGGTTGTGAGCATTAAATGATAATGAGACTTATCACAACCATAAGTCCTGCAACGTGAAACTCTACACCAAGGCTTAGTTCTGGATAAAAAGTTCTGCTTCAGCGTAGCATCCCATCTTCTGATCCTCTCATCTTCTGGCTCCAACATGTTCTGAAGGAGCTTTCAGACTTTCTAGAAAGCTTGCAGCATTCTCCTTAACCTTCTTTGAATTACCCTGGCAAACTCTGAATGAGATTTTGTGAAAACTTTCCCAGAAGTTCTGACCAAACTCTGTCTTGAGAATATCCAGAATTTGCTGAGCGTTATGGTGATAATCTGGTCAGAAGTTCTGAGCTTGTCATATTTTCTTAAATACTTAGAAATTTTTTTAAGTATTTAGAATTTTGACTTCTTCAAAGTAGTTTTGACTTTTGAAATTCTTGATGAAACAAACTTCATATTCCAACATGTCTTGATGAAATATGATATTTTTTTAGATTTGATTTTGATCCAAAAGTCAAAGTTAGACTTCTCAGTATGCAAATGACTATTTTTCCCTTGTGAATGGTTTGCTTGGAAAAATTGATAATTCAAGGTTTGGAATTGGATGAAAGCAAACTTGAGGATCTAGGGTGATTCCTTGAGAAATGAGAGGGCAAATTTTGGGGTGCAACAGCTACCCCTGTTCAATCTTCTTACACCTGAAGAGTTAGATTGGTAAATCTGCCATTCGTGACTTGAAGGTGGAAGATGATTGAACACTAGAGTGCCCAAAAAATTTGCACTCGAAGATGTGTTAGTTAGTTATGTAGGGAATGGGCTTAAAGATGCCATTTGAAGAGGTAATGGATAGTTGTTGGAGATGGGCTTAAAGATGCCATCCGAAGGTGATTGTATCTGGACTCAGCAGGATAATGAAGGAATCTTGGACGATTACTACCTCATCAGGATGATGAAGGAATCTTGGACGATTACTACCACAGAAGGATGATGAAGGAATCTTGGACAACTACTACCTCAGCAGGATGATGAAGGAATCTTGGACGATTACTACCTCAGCAGGATGATGAAGGAATCTTGGATGATTACTACCTCAACAGGATGATGAAGGAATCTTGGACGACTACTACCTCAACAGGATGATGAAGGAATCTTGGACGACTACTACCTCAACAGATGATGAAGGAATCTTGAGACGACTACTACCTCAGCAGATGATGAAGGAATTTTGAGACGACTACTACCTCAAATAAGACGATGAAGCAATCTTTGACGACTGCTACTCCAAAAGGTAATGAAGGAATCTTTGACGACTGCTACTCCAAAAGGTAATGAAGGAATCTTTGACGACTGTTACTCCAAAAGGTAATGAAGGAATCTTTGACGACTGCTACTCCAAAAGGTAATGAAGGAATCTTGATGACTGCTACTCCAAAAGGTAATGAAGGAATCTTTGACGAATGCTACTCCAAAAGGTAATGAAGGAATCTTGATGACTGCTACTCCAAAAGGTAATGAAGGAATCTTGATGACTGCTACTCCAAAAGGTAATGACCTTTATCTGTCGATCGATCTTTCCTGAAAAGGTAAAGAGTTAGTTGTATGCAATGTCATGATGTATGCGTTGTGTAATGATGTTCTAAAAATAAATGAGATTCATGTTATATGTATTTTGAATTCATATGCTATGAATGTTGTTGAAATGTAATTCTGTTTGGAAGAATAAATCCTTGACAAGTTTTGGGGAGTTATTAAATCCTGGACTGCCGTTGAAGAGTAGGTACGTCTTCAAACTTTGCTTAGAATATTTCCACCGGGGATCCCTATTTTGTTGAGGAGAACTCCGTTGGGGAAAGTTGAAAACTCTGTGAAGAGTGTTAATTCCTGCTTGGGGGAAAAAGTTCAGGAGTCTCGGTTATCCGTTGCTCTACTGGGGAGTCGAAGTTGAACTGATATCTGGTCGGGTCCAGGTTTCACAGTAACTTGTTGGGGATTGTAGAGTAGTCTATTGGGGAAATGGAGTTGTGGTCCTTTGATTTGTAGTAGTTGGAGAGGAAATCTCAAACTGGGGAATTTGTAGTTTGTTGGGGAAATAAACCCTGTTGCCGGTCTGCTAGAGAGGTGAAGACTTCGTTGGGGAAAGTCCTTGAGGACTCTTGAGGTTGTTTCAGCTGGGGAAAGGTTTTCAGAGATTAAACTCTTGCTGGGGAATTATCCTATGAGAAGGATTTTGGGAAGATTTATCACTGCCCATAGTAACGAGTGTTTGTGGCACTGCTTGGAAATGTTTGACTGTACGTAACCCTTTGCTGAGATTGACGTTCAATTCCCCAAGTGACAGAGATGGAGGCTTGCCCCTGGTTACTCTGCAATTTTTGAGAGATTTCTTGGAATCTTGACTGGACTGCCCCAGGTGTACTGGATAGTGACATGTCATGTCCCTCTATTGATAAGAGATTTGTCAATGGAAGTGTCATCCTTGTTGAATTGATTTTGTTCACTGAGAGAGCTTTCATTCACTGGATATTCATTGTGTGAATTTCTCCGTTGTCAAACAAATAGCCATATGCAAACAGTGATATTCAAGTAAATGCAAATTTTATGTTTGTCTTGAAGTTTTGAAAATGAATTTTAACAAGTAAAGAAATTTTGTTAAGAAAATTCAAACTCAGGATTTAGAGCAAATCCTTACAGGAGTCAGGATACCTTTTGTAATAGTATGCTTTCGAACTAACCCATGCTTCAATTAGGACTTTTGAAGGGTTGTAACGTGGCTTGGTTCACGGTTTAAGAAACAAAGGATAAAGGTTCGAAGTATATTTGTACCCACCCGCTCTTTGTGATGTTCTTCAATCCTAAACTCAGTTAATTATGCATTTGAACTCCAATTGAGTCTGGAATGACGTTTTGGTGATGGTTTAGACAAGTTAAGTTTATCGGACATCAGTCATTTCTTGCAACATTTTTCGTGTTTGTTGAGGATTTGTAGTGACCTCTTTTTGATTTGTTATCCCTGATTTTTTCCTGACTGTTCTTGTTTTGAGTTTACAGTCAGCGAGATGCCCCAGTTTTTCTTAAGTCTCTTTTGTAGGTTTTGACTTAGTGGGCTTTTCTCTTTGAGAGATAATGACTGCCTATGCGATAGGGAACCATCACTGTCTTTTGATTCCAGAGGAATATTTTTGACGTTATTCATTGTATTACGAGATGAGAGTTTACGACTTAACGCGCGTTTGAATTAACTGAGAGACTACCCTGCCCCAGGTTTTGATTAAAGGTTTCAATTTGTGTTAAAGAAAAACTTCTACTTCTTTGGCTCGAAGGGGTTGACTAGGGATTATCTTTCTTATAACTCCAGTGTTTAGGATTTGAAAGAATGCCTGTACATCGTCAGCAAGGTCTATCCAAAAGCATACTGTATGAGATTATGGCATTGTTTTCGTCATCCTCCCTCTAAAGGCTTGTAACTTTTAACAAGAGTTAAATGTCATAAAGAATGAGTAAAAAGCATAGTTTAAATGTAACGAAAATGAGTGGATCAAATTAAGACAAACATATGCAATGCATTAATGAAACAAAATTTGACATTAATAGATAATTGTTTGAACAACAAAAGAAATTACAACTTGAAAAATCAAATGAACAAAAGCTTTCAATGATTCGTCATAGGAGCAGTGATCATGTTTGGAGTCTCCGGAGGGTCAAACTCGATCTCCTTGGCATCAATCATGTCTTGGACCTTGTTCTTCAGAGCCCAACAGTTGTTTGTGTGATGTCCTGGACTATCAGAGTGGTATGCACACCTTTCATTGGGATGATAGGTAGGAGAGGAAGTATTTGGGTTCCGGAGAGGAGCCTTTAACGTAATCAGCTATGCCTTCAACATATGTTGTAGCGCTTGAGCCAGTGACATGTTGATCTCAGTGAATTGTCTTTTAGGCGCGACCTCCTTACGCTGATGCCCCTGTCTTTGTTGAGCAGGCGTAGGGTTAGAGATCAAGATTGCTCCTACGTGTTGGTCATGACGACACTTTTGACCATACACAACATTGGACTCTTTCTTCCCATTGTATGGCTTTTTCTAAGCATCAAAAGGTGTAGCTTCCATAATCTTTCCACTTTTGATGCCAGCTTCGACCCTTTTGCCGGTCAGTATTAGCTCGGTGAACCCGATTGAGGAGCTTCCGATCAAGTGTTTGAAGAAAGGCCCTGTCAAAGTTCCCATGAAGATGTCAATCAGCTACCTGTCAGTTAAAGGGGGTTGCACCTTACCAGCCAGATCTCTCCACTTTTGGGCATACCCTTTGAAGCTTTCGTTGGAACCCATGGTCATGTTCTGCAATTGCACACGAGTTGGTGCAAGATCAGCATTGTACTGATACTGCTTGTAGAAAGCAACAGCTAAATTCTCCCAGGTGTGGATGCGAGAACTCTCCAATTGATAGAACCATTCGAGTTGAGTCCCTACTAGGCTCTCTTGGAAGAAATGGATCCAAAGCTTCAGATCAGTTGTGTATGGTTGAATCTTGCATACATAAGACTTTAAGTGCATCTTAGGGCAAGAGACTCCATCGTACAGGGCAAAGGTAGGGACTTTGAACTTTGGCGGGATGACCACTCCAGAAACCAAACCCATGTCTCCTAAATCCAAGCCAGGTATCTGTTGAATCTCCATAGCACTGAGGCGATCCTCCAACTGTTTGTACTTATCATCAGCGGGAGGATATTGTTCCTCGGAGTAGTCAGCTTCAACTTCATCAATCTCCAAATTGTGGTCTTCTTCAAGACTATCCACCATGTTGGATGGAGTTGAAATATCTAGAGCTCTCTTGACTGGTCCTCCAGGTCTTCTTCCCAAGTTCAGGATGCCTATTGACTTCTTGGGCTTTTTCTTATTGTCTTTGAGAAGGAGAGCTTTCAGGTCATCTTTCCCCTTAGCCATAGCCAGAAACATTTGTTAGAATTGAGCGTTTTGAGCTTGGAGATCTTTCACCGTTTGTTCCATATCCATCTTACTGAAATAAACAGTAGGAATATAAGGAGACCTGTATGGGAGAAACCTGTCATGATATGCTGCATGATATGTGGATGCAATGTTTTCAAGGATCTCGCGGGGTAAACAAGAAACTATTATAATTTGATTGCAGCTTGATTGAAGAAACTTTGTGTCGTTGAGAGTCCTTCTTCAAGAGTCAAGCTAACCATATCAAGTGGGTCATAGCCCTTGACTCAAATTGTTGTACTTGATCTTTGACGGAGTTTGGTTAGAGGAAAATGAATCCTCTTACCCCTTGATAGACATCTGGTTCAATGTGACCCTGTATCAAAGACCCTTGAGATCCTTGAAATTCTATGGTTCGATGTTATTGAAAATGCTATGGTATGATGTCATGATGTTATGTACAAATATGCAAGGTAAGCAAGTTATATACAAATAATCATATTCACACAAGCAAACAAAATCCTTAGTTTTAGGCTTGCATGGAGTTTATAGGTAAGTACCCTCTTGAAGTTTAGTTGGCTCAACCTGTCCTAGTAATAGTGATCGGGTTCTAAAGGATCTCAATATCACCGACCTTTCTCTTAGGCATTGTCTCAGCACAATCAATCTTTTCTTGCGGCCGAGATATCCCAAGAGTCCGGTCTCAATGAGTGTAGCATCGAGTATCAACCAATTTTCAGCTATACTCCGAAATCGGTTATCTCACTACGTCCTAATGGCCAAGTTGGTCAAGTAAGGTTCTAAGGCCAGTTAGTGCTTCATGACGCCTCTCAGCGGCCCCGTATTCTCCTCGTTTCAACACAAGGGATACCGGTACCAACAATTGCATCACACTAACATAGCCATTGTTTCAACCATATCGGTCTACGCCGTATAATTTCCACAATCTATTGCTACTTACCTAAAAAGATGCCCCAGATCTGGGTAGAGGATCAAAACAAACCCAAACAAAGAACCAAAATGTAAAGCATACACATCAAACAATGTAAGCAACTAAATGTGATCCAACCCTAAGGTAACCCCACTTTTAAGTAATTCTCTAGCAGAGTCGCTAGTTTTGTGATACGGTGGGAGAACTGACTTGAGGTGTTTTGCGTTTTGTGTTTGCAAATGTTGCGGTTTAGCAAGAGTCGCCACCGACTTTTCTTTTATCCAATAAGGAAAGGTGAAAAATCACAGGAAATACCTTTCGAGATGTTTTCTTGAGTTCGGGGGGTAGATTATGAAAAGGGAAGGTATTAGCACCCTTTCATCCATGGTTTTCCATGGGCTCTTAGTTACTTTCTAGATCACTTGCTTTTGTTTGAAAAACATGCTTTGTGTGGTTTTTGAAATTATTTTGAAAAGGCGCCATCATTTAGGCAAACTTTTGTAATGATCCTCGTTCGTAAGAATGTATACAAAAGTGTTGAGCTTTTGAAAATATTTCACGTTTTGAAAGTGTATGTGATTGTTTTTGAAAATGGCAAGGATGTTTATTTTGAAATTGAGCAAGCAACTAAAAGTAATCTACCTACTCAAAAGGTCTTAGGTGTTCTTTTTCCTCCTCCTTTAGACGTTTCTATCTTACCATTGTTTTGGTAAGAAGCCCCATCATTAGATTTGAAGGGACGGGCGTTGGGTCATCGTATGATCATGATAGAAATGTTGTGAGATGACTTAGCACTTTTCTTTAGGGACTAAGATCATTTTGAAAGGCAACTTTGATAGCGTCATCGAGGGACTATGATCTTATATTTTGATTGTTTTTGCTAAGACACCCCACATGTATAACATGGCCATTTTTAGGCAACAAGTGGAGTTAACCTTAAGGGTGCATGTGTGAATAGTGTGTTTGATTTGCATGCATTTGTGTTTGATTTTTAGTGGTCTACTTGTTGGTTTTATCTTGCCATACACGCCTAATTACTAGCATTTACATTTGAAAGCGATAAATTGCAGAAATGTAAAGTCCTACGCCATTACAATATTTAGGGGATGGGGGTACAAATTTATAAATGGGGGTTGCAAGTAAAAGTAAGTCCTAAGTTACTATTACAACCATATTGAAATGTACAATATAAGAAAGAAATGGACTTGTTTAAAAAATGTTTTTGCCTTAAGGAAATAAATTAAAAGGAAAATATTTTTATGTTTTTTATATTAATATAAAAAAAGAGTTAATATTAAAAATTATGAAAAAGAAAATAAATGAAAGATAGAAAAAGTGCTGCTGTAAGAAAAAATAACAAGGATCATAAGTTATGAAGTCAGCCGCGTGGTGACTCAGAAAGAAGCGTCAAAATCAGAAGTTCTGGATTGGTACAGTCTGAGGTCCTGCAAGAAATGTTAGAGGACAAACACAGAAGTTTTGGATTGCATTTGGACCGTGGGCCACAAGTCAAAAGTTCTGTATTACACTAAAACAGTGAGCAAATGTCAGCAGTTCAGTGCGTTATCAGCATGTAAAAATCAGAAACTCTGAGTGTGTAAAAACAGCAAATGGAAACATCAGAAGTTCAGTGCGTTATCAGCATGTAAGCATCAGAAGTTTAGTGTGTGTTAAAACAGTGAATGAATCATCAGAAGTTCTGTATTATGCTGAGCCAGTGAGTGAACATTACAGTTCACTGCGTTATCAGCATGTAAAAATCAGAAGTTCAATGTGTATTAACAGTGAGAAAAATCATAGAAGTTCTATATGTTAAAACTATGAAAGAACATCAGAAGTTTTATGCCATATTTCAACTCTCAATCAGCACATCAATAATCTATTCAGTTTTCAACAAGCAGTAAATCAGAAGGATAACAGCACAACAACTTATAGAAGTTCTAATCCTATTCCTGAGCCTAGCATTATTATAGAAGTTTTGATCCATAGTTTTTCTATTCATGACATGATATATACACCATTAATACTATGATATTTACATGTTAATGATGTTCAGAATGCAAAATAAGCAAAGTCAGAAAGACTTACCTTGAACCTGGAGCATGCTTGGAGCTTTGAGTGGCTGCCTTTGGATGTTCTGAGTCAGCAAGAGAAATGGAAGAATGGTTGTGTTCTTTAGTTCCAAGGGAAGAACCAAGGTTTGTTTTTGTGTGTGAGGAATCTGGATTTTTATGAAGGTTTCGCAACTTCCTTTTCTCTCTTTTGGCCAATCTCCCTCTTCAAAAGCCAGCCTCTTGAACGTGTGATGGAGCCAAGTATTTATAGATGAATTTGCTGTGATTTTGGGGGGAATAACAAGTGGGATTTGAACCTATTTTGGAATCCTGTTCCTTTGCTTTTTCATCACAGTTTTCGTATGCTAGTTTGGTGCAATCATGGGATGCAGGCGTAGGCTGAACCAACTGTTGGTCATAGGTCTGCAGCAGGTTGTATAAACAAGGTTTTGGGATTTGGTCAAGTTCTGAACAAAGCGTTGAATATAGCCTTCATGTGCTGAAATGTTGCCTTGTTTTTGAAGCAAGCATGGTGGTTGTCAGCAGGAATTTAGGAAAAGCAAAAGCAAAGCATGTGCTTAGTAGAAAAGTTGCTATCCCAAGACAGTAGAGGTACACATGGTGAAAATCCTTTGGATAAAAACTCAGAAGGTGGTTGTGAGCATTAAATGATGATGAGACTTATCACAACCAGAAATCCTGCAACATGAAACTCTACACCAAGGCTTAGTTCTGGATCAGAAGTTCTGCTTCAGCGTAGCATCCCATCTTCTGATCCTCTTATCTTCTGGCTCCAACATGTTCTGAAGGAGCTTTCAGACTTTCTAGAAAGCTTGCAGCACGCTCCTTAACCTTCTTTGAATTACCCTGGAAAACTCTGACTGAGCTTTTGTGAAAACTTGCCCAGAAGTTCTGACCAAACTCTGTCTTGATAATATCCAGAATTTGCTGAGCGTTATGGCGATAATCTGGTCAGAAGTTCTGAGCTTGTCATATTTTCTTAAATACTTAGAAATTTTTTTAAGTATTTAGAATTTTGACTTCTTCAAAGTAGTTTTGACTTTTGAAATTCTTGATGAAACAAACTTCATATTCCAACATGTCTTGATGAAATATGATTTTTTTTTAGATTTGATTTTGATCCAAAAGTCAAAGTTAGACTTCTTAGTGTGCAAATGACCATTTTGTCCTTGTGAATGGTTTGCTTGGAAAAATTGATAATTCAAGGTTTGGAATTGGATGAAAGCAAACTTGAGGATCCAGGGTGATTCCTTGAGAAATGAGAGGGCAAATTTTAGGGTGCAACACCCATGCCCTCAAAGTTTGGTCGTATTGGTTGGGGGTGAGGTTCCATGAGGAGTCGATAGCACTAGTCGTTTGAATAATGGGGGGAGGGGGAGTAAAAAGGAAATGAATCTTATGGGATTTGGTACTTTGTGTAAGTGTTTGTTGGCATCAATTTTGGTAAAATAATGTGCTGTTAATATTTTGCTAAATGTCTTGACATTTGTAGCAAATTGTTTTTAATGATGTCAAAGCAGATGTCTTGACATGTGCCTCCCGAACTAAACTCATCCAACATCAGTTTATGTTTTCTGTTTCCTGATTTCCTACGCACCATAATTCAGGATTTGTGACTCGTAGACTGCGAAAAATATGGAGGAATATTTTTCAAATTGCATGGATTTTATCTTGGCCTATTTTTATGTAAATATTCTAAAAAAATGAATATTTGGTTTTAAGCCCAAGCCCACAGTTGCGCATATATAAGGACTTGCTTCCTTATTCAAACGACTACAACTTTTGAAGAAGAATACTTTCTTTCTGTTTTAGAAGTCTAAATCTTTTAATTGTCAAACACTCTAGTATTGAATTAATACTTGTGTTATTATTTGGGTTGTTAATTGTGTATCATTCATAAGCTTTTAAGCATTGAATGATTGAAGTTTTTAAACTTATTATTTTTTTTTGTTTCTTCACTGTAAGTGATTGAAGGGATTTGAGGAGGGACTCATACCTAGGTGAGTCTTAGGTAGAAGTATAGCACGAGTAGTGATTAAGTTATTAGATCGTAAACTGGTTGTTTACTGAGAGTCTATGAATTGATACTATTTAGTGGACTTGTCCCTGGCTTGGTAGCCCCTAGAGTAGGTGTTGTTGTACACTGAACTGGGTGAAAAATCTCTTGTGTTTTTACTGCTTTTGTTATTACTTCTCTTTACTTGTAAACATATATTTGTGTCGTGACATCTTATTCGACATCATATATCTGATACCAGAGTTTCAATTGGTATCAGAGCAGGCATCCTGCTCTTTATCTGGGTTAGATCCAGAGAAGATATTTTCTGGTACTATGGACAAGGAAGGAGGATTTGTGAATAGACCACCCATTCTGGATGGAAGTAATTATGACTACTAAAAACTACATACAATTGCCTTTTTAAAGTCTTTGGACAACAGGGCTTGAAAAGCTGTTTTAAAAGGATGGAAATAATCTGTCAAATTGGGATAAAATGGAGAACCTACTTCTGAGTTAAAACCAGAAGACGATTGGTCTAAAGAAGAATATGAAATTGCTCTTGGAAATTCTAAAGCCTTGAATGCTATATTCAATGGAATTGACAAGAACATTTTCAAATTAGTGAACACATGTGAAGTAGCTAAGGATGCATGGGGAATTCTTCAATCTACTCATGAAGGCACATCCAAAGTTAAGATGTCAAGACTTCAGTTGCTCATTGTTATACCCCAAAATTTGCCCTCTCTTTTCTCAAGACATTTCTCACAAAGAATTTCAAAAGCTCAAGTTTGCACAAGTATTGACTAGGTCAAGCCACCTCCTCAACACTAATACCTCAGGATTAGGGTTTGATTTTGCACAAGTATAATTGGATTTTTAATGCCACATAATAGTTTCCATTGGGCTTTCAAGCATTACGTCAAAGAGGAAACTGTCAAAAGGGCAAAGCAGATAAAAAAGGTGTGAAGATGCAGATAACTATGTTGAATTCAAAATCTGGTTCAGGCTGTTCGAACCACATGACTGACCGAAAGGGTTGGTTGTCATATTTTTGACAAATCGAAAAAGAGCAAGCTTGCTTTGATCCCCAAGCTTCGACTGGGCAATGGCTTCCTTCGAAGCAACCTGCTTCGATCTACCTCTAAACCCTTCGACACACATAGTTTCAACACTATGGATTACAAGTCTATTTTCATGCTTGCTTCAATCTCTAAGCTTCAACTGGGTAATGGCTTCCTTCAAAGAAACCTGCTTCGATCCACCTCTAAACTCTTCGACACACATAGTTTCGACACTATGGATTACAAGTCTATTTTCATGCTTGCTTCGATCCACAAGCTTCGACTGGGCAATGGATTCTTCGAGCAACTTGCTTCAATCCACAAGGATAGTTGGTTGTGGCATTTGAAGTTTGGACATTTGAACTTTCGACCACTTAATCAGCTGATTACTCAAGATATGGTTACTGGTATTCCAAGTCTTGAGATTCCTGAAAAAACTTTGTGAAGTTTGTCTGGTAGGAAAGCAATCCATAAATTATTTCGTTTTGACTATGCCAATGAGATCATCTTGCATACTCAAAGTGGTAAATTCAGATGAATGTGGTCCATTCGAAGGACATACAATTGGTGGAAACAAATATTGTTTTGTCTGTTGTTGATTTTGGTCGAAGGTTCAGATGAATATGGTCCATTTGAAGAACATACAATTGGTGGAAACAAATATTGTTTTGTCTGTTGTTGAGTTTGGTCAAAGGTTCAAATGAATGTGGTTCATTCGAAGAACATATAATTAGTGGAAACAAATATTGTTTTGTCTGTTGATGAGTTTTATCAAAGGTTATGTGGTCCATTCGTAGAATATACAATTGTTGGAAACAATATTGTTTTGTCTGTTGATGAGTTTGGTCGAAGGTTGTGTGGTCCATTCGAAGAACATACAATTGGTGGAAACAATATTGTTTTGTCTATTGATGAGTTTGGTCGAAGGTTTGTAGATCTATGTGATCAAAACGAAAGGGTGAAGTATTCAAGATGCTTGCTGAACAAAGTCCTACATGCTTCCAAGCCCAAGCTTGCTGTACTGTCCACATAACAACCTAAAATCATGTCAAGAAATAGTTTGTTGTACTGCTATGAAACAGCCCTGCACCAAGCTGCCACAACACTCCAAAACTACTGCAAAACAGTCATGCTATACTGCTCATAAACTAGTCCAAGCCTGCACTATCTCAGCCTCATATTTGCACAAAATTAGCACATAAGAGCTGCATAAAAAAAGCAATGAAAGAGCATACCCAAACAATTCAAATTTTATTTGTTTTTCCCCACAAAACCCCAACAAGACTCTTTTATAAATAAGTTGTTTCACAATACACAAAGGGGGGCTTTTGGAAAGGAAAAATGGGAAGAAAAAAAAGAGAGAGAGGAGAGAACACGAAGGCTGAAGCCTTAAAACATTCTTAAACCCGGAACCAAAAAAAACACAACACCTCTATTCTTTTCTTTCGAACCCAGAACCAAAAAACATAGCACCTCTGTTCTTTCTTTCGAACCCAAGAACATTCAAGGCATCAACTCAAGTTCGAAGCACAAATTCTAGCTTCAAGAACTAACCTGTACAGATATAAAAACAATGTTGGAGTGAAAGAATTACAGCATGATTCGACACAAAGCCTTAGGCTTCGACGCATACTATTTTACAGGCCCAAACAGAAGGGAAAAATGGTGTGTGGTTCGACACATAACATTATGCTTCGATTTGGAATTACAGGGTTGAAAGAAGGATACTTTCGACGCATATAAGCATGCTTCGAAACATGCTTGGACACATGATGTCAAAATATTTGTTTTTTTCTTTCTTTTGCACTGTTTTTTATTTTATATTTTCATATTTATTTTAATTAACCAAAAGCCTTCTATAAAAAAAGCCTAAAAACGATTTCTTGATTAATTTGATTTCCTTTTAACTTAGGATTAATTTTCCTATTTTTATTAATCATATCCCTTTAGATTAATTAGGTCAAAATAATTTTCCTAACAAAAAACCCAAAGCAAAATCCATTTCTTTTTATATTCCTTGTACATTATATTCATGTCATTTCTTGTACATTTATTCAATATGGTTATAATAGATAATTAGGTTTAATTTCTTGCAATCCCCATTTGTACATTTGTATCCCCCATCCCCTAATGGTGTAATAGCTTAGGATTTTAATTTCCGCAACTTACCGCTTTAATATAAATTATTAGTAATTAGGGTGTGTATGGCAAGATAAAATCAACCGTTAGAACATCATAATTTCAAAGACAAAAATGCATGCAATCAAACACACTATTCACACACGTACACCTCTAGGGTAACCTCGCTTGTTACCTCAGAAAATAGTCATGTCCCTCGAATATGGGCATTTTAGAAAAGACCCTTGATAAAAAGATCGTAGTCCCTCGATGTCCCTCGATGTTGCCTCCGGTAAATGATCTAGTCCCTTATGAAAATTGCTAAAACGTCTCATAAGTTGCCTTCTATGACTATACGATTGATCCACGCCTGTCCCTTCACATCCAATGATGGGGCTTCTTACCAAATCAATGGTAAGATAGAAACATCTAAAGGAGGAGGAAAAGAACAAAGACCTTTTGAGTAGGTAGGACGCTCTTAGTTGCTTGATCACAAACTAAAATCATTTCCACACTTACACTTTCAAAACATCTTCAAAAACAAACAACTCTTTGAATTATTTTCAAAACCAACACTTTGTATACATTCTTATAGAGAAGAGAATCATTACAAAGTTTGCCGAGACAAAGACATTTTCAAAATATTTTCAAACTTACACTCATCACAAAACACATTTTCAAACAAAGCATTTTCAAATGATCTAGCAAGCAACTAAGAGTCCATAGATAACTACGGATGAAAAGGGTTGTGATACGGTGGGAGAACTGACTTAATTATTTTGCATTTGTGTTCACAAATGTTGCGGTTTAGCAAGAGTCGCCACCGACTTTTCTTTTATCCAGTAAGGAAAGGTGAAAAAGCACAGAAAAGACCTTTAGAGATGTTTTCTTGAGTTCGGGGGGTAGATTATGAAAAGGAAAGGTATTAGAACCCTTTTCATCCATGGTTTTCCATGGGCTCTTAGTTACTCGCTAGATCACTTGCTTTTGTTTGAAATTGTGCTTTTTGTGGTTTTTGAAAATATTTTGAAAATATGACTTTGTAATGATTCTCGTTTCTATAAGAATGCGTACAAAGTTTTGTTTTGAAAATAGTTCAAAGAGGTGTTTGTGGGATGTGTTTTTGAAAGTTATTTTGAAAAGGGTTTTCTTTGTAATGGCTCTCGTTTCTATAAGAACGCGTACAAAGTGTTATCTTTTGAAAATGTTTCAAATGGAAGTGTGAGTGTATAAAATGTTTTTATTGTGAGCAAGCGAGTAACTAGGAGCGAATCTACCTACTCAAAAGGTCTTAAATATGCTTTTCCTCCTCCTTTAGATGTTGCTATCTTACCATTGATTTAGTAAGAAACCCCATCGTTGAATGTGAAGGTGCAGGCATTGGGACGTTTATATAGTCATAGAAGGAAACCCATGGAACGTTTTAGCAATGTCATTTTAGGGAATAGATCGTTTACCGAAGGCAACATTGAGGGTCATCGAGAGACTACGATCTTTCATCGAGGGTCTTTGCTAAAACGCCCATGTTCGAGGGACATGTCTATTTTTCCGATAAGCAACAAGTGAGATTACCCTAGGGGTGCTCGTGTGCAAGTGTGTTTGATTACATGCATTTAGTCTTGATTAGGGTGATCTATTTGTTGGTTATAGTCTTGCCATACACACCTTAATTACTAACAATATATGAAAGCAATAAAAGTGCAAAAATATAAAGTTCTACGCTATTACAATATTTGGGGATGGGGTATACAAATTTACAAATGGGGATTGCAAGGAATTTAAGTCCTAATTATCTATTACAACCATATTGAAATGCAT
Organism: Vicia faba; assembly: GCA_948472305.1. NCBI lineage: Eukaryota > Viridiplantae > Streptophyta > Magnoliopsida > Fabales > Fabaceae > Vicia > Vicia faba. The sequence goes on along the minus strand of OX451739.1, from coordinate 333,489,417 downwards.
AATATAAGAAATAAATGGACTTATTTAGAAAATGTTTTTGTCTTAAGGAAATAAATTAAAAGGAAAATATTTTTATGTTTTTTATGTTAATAATAAAAATGATGAAAAGGAAAATAAGTGAAAGACAGAAAAAGCGTGCTACTGCAAGCAAAACAAATAAGTATCAGAAGTTCTGAAGCCAGGTGCGTGACTCAAAGGATCGTCTGTGGAATCAGAAGTTCTAGATTGATACACTCTAAGGCCCTGCAAGAAACATCAGAGGGAAAGGGAACAAAGGTTCTGGATTTGTACATTCTGAAGTCTTACAAAAAATGTTAGAGGGAAAACACAGAGGTTCTGGGTGGTGTTCAGCCAGTGAACCAAAAGTCAGAAGTTCTATGTTACGCTAAAACAGTGAGTAAACATCAGCAGTTTAATGCGTTATCAGCATGTACGAATTAGAAGTTCAGTTTGTGTTAACAACACATGAAAATCAGAAGTTCTAAGTGTTAAAATAGTGAGTGAACAATCAGCAGTTCAGTGTGCATTAAGAGTGAGGAGAACTCAGAAGTTCTGTGTTGTACTAAAGATGTGAGTGAACATTAGAAGTTCTATGCCATATTTCAATCTTAATCAGCACATCAAAAATTTATTCAGTTCGTAATAAACAACAAATCAGAAGGATAATAGCACAACAATTTATAGAAGTTCTAATCCTAAATCTGAGTCTAGTCCTAGTCAAGAAGTTCTGATCCACAGTTTTTTCTACTTAAGCAATGATATGTATAACATTAATACTATGATATTCACATATTATTGATGTTCTGAATGAAGAAAAATGCAAAGTCAGAAAGACTTACCTTGAATCTGGAGTGTAGGTTTGAAGCTTTGAGTTGCTGCCTTTGGATGTTCTGGAATCAGCAAGAGTAACGGAAGAGAAAATGCCAAGTTCTTTGATTCAAAAGGAAGAACAAAGGTTTGGTTTTCTGTTTGGGATTTCTGAGTTTTTATGAAGGTTTCACAGATTCCTTTTCTCTCTTTTGGCCAATCTCTCTCCAAAAGCCAGCCCCTTGAACGTGTGATGGAGCAAAGTATTTATACGTGAATTTGTTGTGATTTTGGGGGGAAAGACAAATGGGATTTTAAATCAATTTGTCATCCTGCTCCCTTGCTTTTTCATCACTGTTTTTGTATGCTAGTTTGGTGCAATTATGGGATGCAGGCGTAGGCTGACCTAGCTGTTGGTTATAGGTCTGCAGCAGGTTGTATAAACAAGGTTTTGGGATTTGGTCATGTTCTGACCAAAGCGTTGAATATAACCTTCATATGCTGAAGCGCTGCCTTGTTCTTGAAGTAAGCATGGTGGTTGTCAATAGAAATTAAGGAAAAGCAAAAAGCAAAGTATGGGCTTAGTACCAATGTTGCTATCCCAATACAGTAGAGGTACACGTGGTGAAAACCCTTTGGATAAAGACTCAGAAAGTGGTTATGAGCATTAAATAATGATGAGACTTATCACAACCAGAAACCCTGCAATGTGAGATTCTACACCATGGCTTAGTTCTGGATCAGAAGTTCTGCTTCAGAGTAGCATCCAACCTCTGATCTTTGTATCTTCTGGCTCCAGCATCTTCTGAAGGAGAACATTGCTTCCACATGTTTTGATTAAAGCTTCATGTTCTGAACTGGAGAACATTGCTTCCATATATTCTGATTGAAGCATCATGTTTTGAACCATGTTTGCAACCTCTGACAGAAGCTTTTTTGTGAAAACTTGCCCAGAAGTTCTGACCAAACTATTCCTTGAGAGTGTCCAGAATTTGCTGAGCGTTATGGTGATAACCTGGTCAGAAGTTCTGAAATTGTCATAATTCTTAAACACTTAGAAAAATTCCAAGTATTTAGAAATTTGACTTTTCCAAAGTAAAATTTGACTTTTGAATTTCTTGACGAAACAAACTTCATATTCCAACATGTGTTCATGAAATATGATTTTTTGAGATTTGATTTTGATTCAAAAGTCAAAGTTTGACTTTTCAGTGTGCAAATGACCATTTTGCCCTTGTGAGTGATTTTCTTGGAAAATTTATAGTTCAAGGCTTGGAATTGAATGAAAGTAAACTTGAGGATCCAGGGTGATTCCTTGAGAAATGAGAGGGAAAATTTTGGGGTACAACAGCTGCCCCTATTCAATCTTCTTACACATGAAGAGTTAGATTGGTAAATCTGCCATTCGCGGCTTGAAGGTGGAATATGATTGAACACTAGAGTGCCCAGAAAATTTGCACTCGAAGATGTGTTAGTTGATTATGTTGAGAATGGGCTTAAAGATGCCATTTGGAGAGATAATGGATAGTTGTTGGAGATGGGCATAAAGATGCCATCCAGAAATGATTGTTGGACTGTATCTGTAAGCTAGAACTAAATGATTATCAGCATGACGTCCGTGTCTGGAGCGCATCTAGACTATATCGGAAGGTTGGGTTGTTTGAGCTGATCGAGTAGATAGTTGTCCTGTCTGGCTTCAGGTATTAATCTTTGACCTGAGAAAGAAAGATAGTTTTCCTGGATTATTACAGGTGTTAATCTTCAATCTCTTCATGTAGATAGTTTTCTTGGCTTATTACAGGTATTAATCTACAATCAGTCATCCACAAATAGTTTTCCTGGCTTGTTACATGTATTAATCTAGAACTTGAAAAGATTGGTCGATGAGATAGTTTTCCTGTCTGGTTTCAGGTATTAATCTCTGACCAGAGAAAGATAGTTTTCCTGGCTTGTTACAGGTGTTAATCTTCAATCTCTTCATATAGATAGTTTTCCTGGCTTGTTACATGTATTAATCTACAATCAGTCATCCACAAATAGTTTTCCTGGCTTGTTACAGGTATTAATCTGGAACTTGAAAAGGTTGGTCGATGAGATAGTTGTCCTGTCTAGTTTCAGGTATTAATCTATGACCTGATAAAGAAAGATAGTTTTCCTAGCTTGTTACAGGTATTAATCTTCAATCTCTTCATGTAGATAGTTTTCCTGGCTTGTTACAGGTATTAATCTATAATCATTCATCCACAAATAGTTTTCTTGGCTTGTTACAGGTATTAACTTGAAAAGGTTGGTCAATGAGATAGTTGTCCTGTCTGGTTTCAGGTATTAATCTCTGACTTGAGAAAGAAAGATAGTTTTCCTGGCTTGTTACAGGTGTTAATCTTCAATCTCTTCATATAGATAGTTTCCTGGCTTGTTACAGGTATTAATCTACAATCAGTCATCCACAGATAGTTTTCCTGACTTGCTACAGGTATTAATCTGGAACTTGAAAAGGTTGGTCGATGAGATAGTTGTCCTATCTGGTTTCAGGTATTAATCTCTGACCTGAGAAAGAAAGATGGTTTTCCTAGCTTGTTATAGGTGTTAATCTTCAATCTCTTCATGTAGATAGTTTTCCTGGCTTGTTACAAGTATTAATCTAAAATCAGTCGTCCACAAATAGTTTTCCTGGCTTGCTACAGGTATTAATCTGGAACTTGAAAAGGTTGGTCGATAAGATAGTTGTCCTGTCTGGTTTTAGGTATTAATCTCTGACCTGAGAAAGATAGTTTTCCTGGCTTGTTACAGGTGTTAATCTTCAATCTCTTCATGTAGATAGTTTTCCTGGTTTATTACAGGTATTAATCTACAATCAGTCGTCCACAGATAGTTTTCCTGGCTTGTTACAAGTATTAATCTGGAACTTGAAAAGGTTGGCCGATGAGATAGTTGTCCTGTCTGGTTTCAGGTATTAATCTCTGACCTGAGAAAGAAAGATAGTTTTCCTGGCTTGTTACATGTGTTAATCTTCAATCTCTTCATGTAGATAGTTTTCCTGGCTTGTTACAGGTATTAATCTACAATCAGTCGTCAACATATAGTTTTCCTGGCTTGTTACAGGTATTAATCTGGAACTTGAAAAGGTTGGTCGATGAGATAGTTGTCCTGTCTGGTTTCAGGTATTAATCTCTAACCTGAGAAAGAAAGATAGTTTTCCTGGCTTGTTACAGGTGTTAATCTTCAATCTCTTCATGTAGATAGTTTTCCTGGCTTGTTGCAGGTATTAATCTACAATCAGTCGTCCACAAATAGTTTTCCTGGCTTGCTACAGGTACTAATCTGGAACTTGAAAAGGTTGGTCGATAAGATAGTTGTCCTGTCTGGTTTCAGGTATTAATCTCTGACCTGAGAAAGAAAGATAGTTTTCCTGGCTTGTCACATGTGTTAATCTTCAATCTCTTCATGTAGATAGTTTTCCTGGCTTATTACAGGTATTAATCTACAATCAGTCGTCCACAAATAGTTTTCCTGGCTTGTTATAGGTATTAATCTAGAACTTGAAAAGGTTGGTCGATGACATAGTTGTCCTGTCTGGTTTCAGGTATTAATCTATGACCTGAGAAAGAAAGATAGTTTTCCTGGCTTGTTACAGGTGTTAATCTTTAATCTCTTCATGTAGATAGTTTTCCTGGCTTGTTACAGGTATTAATCTACAATCAATCGTCCACAAATAGTTTTCCTGGCTTTTACAGGTATTAATCTGGAACTTGAAAAGGTTAGTCGATGAGATAGTTGTCCTGTCTGGTTTCAGGTATTAATCTCTGACATGAGAAAGAAATATAGTTTTCCTGGCTTGTTACAGGTGTTAATCTTCAATCTCTTAATGTAGATAGTTTTCTTGGCTTTTATAGATATTAATCTACAATTAGTCGTCCATAAATAGTTTTCATGGCTTGTTTCAGGTATTAATCTGGAACTTGAAAAGGTTGATGGTAGCCATCTGTTGATTGACCTTTTCCTGAAAAAGGTAAAACGTTAACTGTATGCAATGTCATGATGTATGAAATGCATGATGTCATGATGTTCTAAAAAATAAATGAGATTGTGTTGTATGCACTTATCATGTATGTAAATAGGATGTATGAAATGTGAAATTTTAATGAATGTATTTTTGTCTGGGAAAACAAATCCTTGACAAATGCTAGGGAGTCATTAAATCCTGGACTGCTGTTGAAGAGTTGATGTGTCCTCAAACTTTGTTTAGAATGTTTCCACCAGGGACTCCTGTTTTGTTGTTTGAGGAGAACTCTGTTGGGGAAATTTGAAAACTCTGTGGGGAGTGTTGATTCTTGTTTGGGAAAAAGAGTTCAGGAGTCTCGGTTGTCCGTTGCTCTACTGGGGTTGAAGTTTGAACTGATATCTGGTTGGGTCCAGGTTTCACAGTAACTTGCTGGGGATTGTAGAGTAGTCTACTGGGGAAAGGGATTTGTGGTCCTTTGATTTGTAGTAGTTGGAAAGGCAAACTCAAACTGGGGAATCTGTAGTTTGTTGGGGAAATAAACCTTGTTGTCAGTCTGCTAGAGAGGTGACGGCTTCGATGGGGAAAGTCCTCGAGGACTCTTGAGGTTGTCTCAGCTGGGGAAAGGTTTTTAGAGATTAAACTCTTGTTGGGGAATCATTCTATGAGAAGAATTTTGTCATTGCCCCTAGCAACAAATGTTTGTGGTATTTCCAGAAAATGTTTGGTTGTACGTAACCCTTCGCTGAGATTGACGTTCAAAGCCCCAAGTGACGGAGATGGAGACTTGCCCCTGGTTACTCTACAATTCTTGAGAGATTTCATGGAATCTTTACTGGACTACCCTAGGTGTGTTGGATAGTGATATGTCATGTCCCCTTGTTGATAGGAGATTTCTCAATGGAAGTGTCATCCCACTTGAAGTGATTTTGTTCACTAAGAGAGCTTTCGTTCACTGGATATTCGTTGTGTGAATTTCTCCGCTGTCAAACAAATAGTCGTATGTAAACAATGATATTCAAGTAATGCAAAGTTTATGTTTGTATTGAAGTTTTGAAAAATGTATTTTTAGCAAGTAAAGAAGTTTGTAATTTAACTCTGGATTTTGAGTAAAGCCTTACAGGAGTCAGGATACCTTTTGTAGCAGTATGCTTTCGAACTAACCCATGCTTCAATTAGGAATTTTGAAGGGTTGTAACGTGGCTTGGTTCACGGTTTAAGAAACAAAGGATAAATGCTCAAATGTATTTGTAACCCGTTCTTCGTGATGTTCTTCAGTCCTAAGCTCAGTTAATTGTACGTTTGAACTCCAATTGAGTCTGGAATAACGTTTTGGTGATGGGGCAGACAGATTAAGTATGTCGGAAAGCAGTCATTTCTTGCAACATTTTTTTCTTCATGTTGTTGAGGATTTGTAGTGACCTCTTTTTACTTGATTTGTTATCCCTAATTTTTGCCCGCCTGTTCTTGTTTTGAGATTACAGTCAGCGGGATGCCCCAGTTTTCTTTAAGTCTCCTTCGTAGGTTTTGACTTAGTGGGATTTTCTTTTTTTGAGAGATAATGACTGCCTATGTGATAGGGAACCATCATCGTCTTTTGATTCCAGAGGAATGTTTCTTGACGTCATTCGTTGTATTACGAGATGAGAGTTTGCAGCTTAACACACATTTAAATTAACTGAGAGACTACCCTGCCCCAGGTTTTGATTAAAGGTTTCAATTTGTGTTAAAATAGAAAACTTCTACTTCTTTGGCTCGAAGGGGTTAACTAGAGATTATCTTACTTATAACTCCAGTGTTTAGGATTTGAAAGAATGCCTGTACATCGTCAGCAAGGTCTGTCCAAAAGCATACTGTATGAGATTATGGAATTGTTTTCGTTATCCTCCCTCTAAAGGCTTGTAACTTTTAGCAAGAGTTGGATGTTGTGATACGGTGGGAGAACTGACTTGAGGTTTTGCATTTGTGTTTGCAAATGTTTCAGTTTAGCAAGAGTCGCCACCGAATTTTTATTTTATCCAAAGGAAAGGTCAAAAAGCATAGGAAAGACCTTTGAGATGTTTTCTTGGCTTCGGGGGGTAGATTATGAAAAGGGAAGGTGCAAGCACCATTTTCATCCATGGTTATCCATGGGCTCTTAGTTACTTGTTCAGATCACTTGCTTTTGCTTTTCAATTGTTTGAAATGGTGGTTTGTGTGTGGTTTTGAAAATGTTTTGAAAAGAGGCCATCGTTGTGGCAACCTTTGTAATGATTCTTGTTTGAATGTATACAAAGGTGTATTGTCTTTTGAAAAATGTTTCAATGTTTGAAAGTTTGTTTTTGGGAAATATTTTGAAATTGTGTTGTGATGTGTTTTTGAAAATAGCAAGGATGTTTGCAAGTTTGATCAAGTAACTAAGAGCATCTACCCTATCTACTCAAAGATCTTTCCTACACATTTTTAACCCTTTTACATTGTTGTTTTACCATTGTATTTGGTAAACAACCTTGTATTTGGATGTTAAACGAGACATGCGCAGGTCATCGTATTGACCATGATAGTAATTGTGCTAAGTATCTTTAGAAAGTTTTTTTGTTTGAGGGACTAGATCATTTTGTTTAGGCAACCAAGATAGCGTCATCGATGGACTATGATCTTTTGTTTTGTTTTTATTTTGCCAAGATACTCAACATGCATACCATGGCCATTTTAAAGGCAACAAGTGGATGAAACCCTAGGGGTGCATGTGTGCATTGTGTTGTCAATTTACATGCTTTCATGTCTTGTATTAGGTCTAGCTATTTGTTTTGGTTTTGGATATTGCATACAAACCCTAATCTCTATCATGGTATATTTGAAAGCTATAAATGCGTAAAGGTAAATCTACAACTATTACAACATTCATATGGGGAGGGGGATACAATTTTGAATAGGGAATTATTTGCAAGAAATTAAAACCCTAAGATTATTACAACCAAATTGAATTCTTTGCTCAAATAATAAATTGACAATATTTAAATTGGCAATTAGATAAATATGCAATATATTACAAATATGCAAAAAATGTTTTTGTATTATTTTTATGTATGTAAAAATAAAATATTTAATGCATTAAACATAAGAAAATAAAAGGTTATTTTTATTAAGGGTGGAAACCCTAATTTGTTTTAAGAAAGTATATATATTAATTATATTATTTATGTACAATAAAATAAGAAAAATAAAATATATACAAATGTCAAAAAATAAAAATATGTTAGAAAAAATATTATTTAAGTATATAAATAATAAAAATAAAAATATAATATTTTTATGTATTATTTTCAAGTTTTTATTAAAGAAAATGAAAGTATGTTATTTAATAATTATTTCTATGTCCAAAAAAATAATAAAAATAATGAAATAAAATGTGAAAATTAAATAAAATATTTTTGGTAATTTTTAAAGTTTAGAAAAATAAAATAAAGTCAGAAATTAAAAAAGAAATGAAAAATATGAAAATAAATTAAATGGGCCAATGGGGTGTGAGAAGCAAGTCAGGGGGTGTCAAAAGCAAGGAAATGCCAAGGCCTAGCCCAGATCCAGCTTCATCTTCAACCTTTGAACAAAAAAAAAACGCGCGTTGTGTACAAATCTGGAAATCCTGCATACGTGCTCTAAAGCAAAAACCCATAACACAAAAGTTATAACATTTTTCAACACGATTCCAACCATGTAAAGAACTTAATCTAACTCTCAAAGACCAGAGAGAATTTCTCTGGCCCTAATTTCTAACCTAACTTTTTCAGAAAGTTCATCAATCAAATTCTCTCAACACAGTTAACTTAAATGAAATCTATGCATATGTACAGCTTAAGGGCAATGAGTACTACATTTTTTATTCACAAACCTAAGACTAATGATTCCTAAATAGAGAGATAGAAAGTTGGAAAATAATTGCTTCAGTTGAACTCTAGTATGGCAATGTGGAGGTTTTCAATGAGACCTGAGATGCTTGGGAGCTTGCTTGAACTTCCTTTGACCTTCCTCAATGCTTAGTTTGCTTTGAGTTTGCTTGAATAAGCCTGTAGAAGTCAACCTGCACAAGCAGAATTAAGAAATGGTGAAGGGTGCAAATGGAGTTACAGTCACTGGCCAATGGTTGGGAGAGCTTAGGTGAGTTGTATGGAGTGTGTTGGAAGAGGTTTGGGGCAAAACACACGAGTGGTTTGTGAGATGGAGGTGCAACTGCAGAAGCTTCCCTGTTTTGCAATAAGATGGTATTTTGGTGTTTTGAAAGGCTTTAGAAGTGGATAGCTCGTGTTTCTGGCTCAATGTGATATGCAAAAGTTATTTGGAATGTTTACAAGAGTTAGTTTTATCAGATTGCCAAGTTCCCTTTGTTTTTGCAAGTTGACTTGGCTTTTAAGAAAAGTGTGAAATGACAATGCAAAGGGATGTACCATCTAGCTTAGGGTCTGCCAAGAGTTGGTATATTTTTCCCTATCTTTGTGGACTTTGTTTGCTGTGAAAGAAAGGTCCAATGCTCAAGAGAAACAAAAATGCATAAAGTTGTGCTTTATGAAAATATTATAGTTGCCTTTTTGCCAAAAATGGATTAAACCCTTGTGTAATCCTCTAAAGCTCAGAACAATGCCTCTAACCAAAGTTTTTGCATTCAATTTTTGAGTGTGGAAGGGTTTAGAGACCTGTATTCAAGTACAAGCAAAGTTGGACAGATTTTGCAACTTGTGTCAACATGAAAATGCCATGGATCAAAGTGATAATTTCCCAAATTCAAACCTTCGATTCTCCTTAACCACAAATGATTTTGGAGAGTTCTTGGACATTTTGGAAATCTTGTAACATGATCTACAATCCATATTTTAAATGCATTTTGAAATTCCAAAGGGAACTAGGTGAAAAATGGCCATGAAGATAGGTCAAAATCCTGCCTAAACTAGGGCAAAATTTCACTAAGTTAGAAAGTTTTTGGACCCTTATTCCAAAAATCATAACTTGAGATCCAAGCATATTTTTGGAAAAATTTGTGAATAAAAGTTGTAGATTTTGTGGAGGAATACAACTTTCATGTTGGAAGTTTTTTTTGAATCCAATTGCATCATGGTGAAAATGTTGGGCAAAGTTGGGAAAAAATAAGAAAATTTCATAACTTAGAAAAATTCTAAGTTATGAAAATTTTCAATCTTAAACCCTAATTTGCAAAGTTAGGTTTCTTGATGAACAAGTTTCATGTTTTGACACATCTTGATGAAAAATGACCCTTGGCACTTGATTTTGACCAAAAAGTCAAAGTTTGACTTTTCAGTGTATAGTTGATTTTTGATCAGTTGACTGAAAAATTCATCTGTCAATCCAATGCTTTTGAGATATTTTGAACCTTGTGATTAGGTCAAGATGATTCCATTGAGTCCTTGAAACTATGCTTGAACCCAATTTTCCATTGACTAGGTTAAAAATCAGAAATTGCCCTTCTACAGTCAAAACCCTAATTTTGACCATTTTGCCCTTTTGATGATCTGATCAAATTTCTTGAGGAGTTGTGGTCCAAACTTGATCAAATGGTTCATATGAGCCTATAATGTTGATGTGGATAAAAAATTGTGAGGTTTGACTGTAAATTAGCCACATTTGACTTTTCCCCCAATACAACTGATTTTTACGTCAACTGTCCAATTGACTGGGCAAAAATTTGATTCAAGGCTTGAAACTTGGTAGAGGAAATATTATAAGTCCAACATGAATTATGAAAGTCACTTTGAGTATTGGAAGTCCAAAAATCCCTGTGCAAACTCAAACCCTAATTTCAGGTCAACAGTGCAAGGAGATGTCTTGAGCAGAGCAAACCCTAATTCTGTCTGGAGTCTAAAGAGTCTTGTGAGGGGAAATTTTGATAAAATAAGAGGGCAAATTTTGGGGTACAACAGCTGCCCATGTTCAATCTTCTTGAACCTGAAGAGTTAGATTGGCGAGTTTGCCTTTCGTGACTCAAAGGTAAAAGAGGATTGGACACTAGAGTGCCCGTAAATTTGCACTCGTCAAGACGTGGTTGAAGGAATGGGCTTAAAGATGCCATTTGGTGATGATAGAATATTGCTGGAGATGGGCTTAAATATGCCATCCAAGAAGTGTCAATCGCATAAGAGATTCCTTTGCGAGAACTCGTATACCTGTTGTTGAGGAGGATCATGCCGGGGAATGCTGGTCTCTGTCGTGGTGGAAATAGAATTTTAGGAGCTTCAATCATCCGTTATTCTACTGGGGAATCATATCTTGGTTTGAAGAGGTGAAAATGCACTGCCATCTGGTCGTGCTCCAGGCTCTTCAGTGACTTACTGGGGGGATGAGATTAGACTTGCTATCTGGTCGTTCTCTAGGCTTCACAATTTCTCAATTCTTATCTGGTCGTGCTCCAGGCTTTAGAAGGAATTAAGCTGTTATCCGGTCACCTCCGGGCTTCAACTTGAATTTAAGGCATACTAATATCTAATCGACTCCAAACTTCTTAGTAATTAGCCAAGTAAACGGCTATTTGGTCAAAATCCAAGCTTTACAATGCACCTCACTGTTATCTGGTCAAAATCCAGGCTTCACAGTCTTGTATTGCTATCTGGTCAAAATCCAGGCTTCACGATACCTTACTTCCTATCTGGTCAACATCCAGGCTTCAGAAGGAAATCAAATGGTTATCTGGTCGCCTCCGGGCTTCCCTTTGATTTTGGGGCCTACTAATATCTGGTTGAATCCGGGTTTCAAAGCAATTGGCCGAGTAAACTGTTATTTGGTCAAAACCCAAGCTTCATAGTGTACCTTACTGTTATCTGGTCAAAATCTAGGCTTCACAGTCTTGTATTTCTATCTGGTCAAAATCCAGGCTTCACAAAAACTCGCTGGGGATTCAACTATTTTCCGGTCGATCTCCGGGCTTCAGTATGATCAAGATATTATCCGGTCGAATCCGGGCTTCATAATTTTGAACTGGAACATGAATCTGAGCATTGATTTGAATAAGCAACAGAATAGCATCCGTATCTGGGGCATCTCTAAGATGTATTTGAGCTTTGAATATTTGTTAAAGATAGATGGTAATCTCATCCTGAAAAGGGTAGAATGTTAGCTGAAACACAAAGTTATGTTGCATGAAATGTATGATGCAATATATGTGTTTTTATCAATGTTCATGATTTATGAATGTAATGTATATGCATGTAAGCTGATTAGCTGTCTTGCTGAGGAAAATAAATCCTTGATAACTGGAGATAATAAAATCTTTGAATGTTGTCGGGGAAGATAAATCCTTGACTGCTGCTGTGGATAGAAAATCCTTGGCAACTCGCGGGGATTATCAAAACTTTGACAACTTCTGTGGGAATGTGAGAATCCTTCACGACTTTCCTGGGGATATAGGGATCCTTCAAGTCCTTTGAAGTTGGAACATGATAGACATTCCGTTGTAAGAATAATGTCGAGTGCTGCTTGAGAAACCTGCTTGGGGAGTCCCGAGAAACTTGATAACTGTGGCTGGGGATTGAGAATCTTCAATCCGTTGGGAAATAACTTTGTGGGGAGAAAGTTTATTCTGTTGGAGAGTTTTCAAGAGCTTGGGTTGTATGCCAATCTATTGAGGAATTATCCGAAACTGTTGTCTGGTTAGCTGTCAGGTTCTAAGATAACTTGCAGGGGAATTTTCTGGTTTTAAGACAACTCTCTGGGGAATTGGAGGAAACTGGATGGTCTTCCACCGGAGTTTAAGGGTTGAAGTTTTGGACTTCGTTGGGGATCCCGATGATGTACTGCAGGGGATTTCACTTGGAATAGCCTAAAGACGTTTTCCTATCCTTTCAACCTATCAGTAATTATTTGTTCACATTTCGCTTTATTTGTAAACAGTGATTATATTCAAATGCATATGCTTATTTAATAAATCATTGGACGTTTTCAAAAAAAAACACAAGTGTAAAAAAGAAAGAAAAGGCAAATAATTTTCTGCACTTTGAAGTATCTTTGTATTAACTTTGTGTAAGTATTTTGTACAAAGGAGACAAACATCCTAGTAAGAGAATGTTGTCATAAAAATGTGAAAATTTTATACAAAGAAAGGTGGCTATGTGTAAAAATTCCATGGGGTTGCCATTCTGCTATAGCCTTCGTAACTCTGGACATCTTGTCCATTCGTTGCTTTGTCCGACGATGATTGAGTTGATCAGAAGCCTGGAGCCTGTTTGGTGAAGAGATTGTCCTTAAAGTGTTCCGACGAGACATAGTCATACGCTTTAATTCCCTAATTTTTGCCTGGACCGCCCTTTCGAGTTTTCAGCCCACCGGGAAACCCTTTTTTGCCCAAGTCGCCCTTTCAGGTTTTCAACTTGCCGGGTATACAATTTTTTTTTATTTATTCCTAATTTTTGCCTGAACCGCCCTTTCGGGTTTTCAATTCACCGGGATGCCCATTTTTTCCCAAGTCGCCCTTTCCGGTTTTCAACTTGTCGGATCATTTATGCGTAGTATCTTTTAACTATGTTTGCGTTCGCAGGGTGCGGTAGGTCGTCGCCGTCCATGGTGGTCAGGATCATTGCCCCACCTGAAAAGATGTTTTTGATCACAAATGGTCCTTCGTAAGTAGGAGTCCATTTGCCCCTGGGATCACTTTGCGGAAAGATGATCCGCTTGATTACAAGGTCCCCGACTTGATATACTTAGTGCCTGACTTTCTTGCTGAAGGCCTTGATCATACGTTTCTGATACACCTGACCATGGCAAACAACAGTAAGTCGCTTTTCGTCAATCAAGTTAAGTTGATCAAGTCAGGTCTGAATCTAATCGTCTTCACTCAAACCAGCATCTTTCATGATTCTCAAGGAGGGAATCTGAACCTCGATAGGTAAAACAACCTCCATGCCATATACCAAAGAATAGGGTGTTGCCCCAGTTGATATACGTGCCGTGGTACGGTACCCGTGTAGAGCAAACAGTAACATCTCATGCCAGTCCTTGTAGGTTATTGTCATCTTTTGAATGATCTTCTTGATATTTTTGTTTGCAGCTTCGACAACACCGTTCATCTTAGGCCGATAAGGAGATGAATTGTGATGTTGAATCTGGAACTGCTCGCACAGAGTGGTGATCATAGTGTTGTTCAGGTTTGTACCGTTGTTAGTGATAATTCTGTCAGGGATACCATACCGGTAAATGAGGTTCTGCTTGATGAAGTGGGCAACCACATTCTTTGTAACAGAGGCGAAGGAAGCTGCTTCGACCCACTTGGTAAAGTAATCAATGGCCACCAGGATGAAGCGGTGTCCATTGGAAGATGTAGGTTTGATCTCTCCAATCATGTCGATTCCCCACATAGAGAATGGCCAAGAAGCTGTTAGGACATTGAGAGGAACTGGAGGAATATGTACCTTGTCAGCATAGATTTGACATTTGTGACAAGTACGGGAATGTCGATGACAATCAACTCCCATGGTAGACCAGTAGTAGCCTGCCCGTAGAATCTTCTTAGCCATCGTATGTCCGCTTAAGTGGGTGCCGAAGGTACCATTGTGCAGTTCATCCATGATCTGCTCAGCTTCAACCTTGTCCATACAACGGAGCAGAATGCAATCATGATTGCGCTTGTATAGGATACCATTGCTTAGGAAGAACTTGGCCGAGAACCTCCTTAAGAACTTTTTATCATTGACTGAAGCTCCTTCAGGGTATTCTTGTTCTTCGAGATACCTTTTGACGTCATGAAACCAAGGTCGGTCCACTACTTCTTCGGTATTAATCTCGTGATAATGTGAGGGTTCATCCATCCTTTCAATGGTGATCTGGGGAGCCTCATTATCCCAGTTAAGTTTAAACATGGATGACATTGTAGCTAGAGCATCTGCTAGCTGATTTTCTTCTCACGGGAAGTGCTCGAAGGTGATCTGCTCGAAATGTGGTAACAATGTCAGGACATGTTCTTTGTAAGGGATGAGGTTCAGATGTTTAGTATACCACTCTCCTTTGATTTGACTGATAACTAAAGCTGAGTCCCCAAATACAAACAAAGATTTAATTCCTAAGTCAATAGCAGCCTTGAGACCAAAGATACAAGCTTCATACTCGGCCATGTTGTTGGTGCAGCTGAAGTAGAGTCTAGCGGTGAAAGGTGTATGGCAACCTTCTAGAGAGATAAGTACCACACTGATTCCGTTTCCAAGTGCGTTGGAGGCACCATCAAAGTACAGGGTCCATCGGGATCCTTGTTCAGGTCCGTCATACGGTCTGTTTTCTTCAATGTTGCTCAAAGTCATGATATCCTCATCGGGGAAGTCGAACTTCATGGATTGGTAATCTTCGACAGCTTGATGGGCCAGATGATCGGCTAGCACACTCCCCTTTATGGCTTTTTGGGTCGTGTACTGTATATCATACTCGGTGAGGATCATTTGCCATCTAGCGATTCTTCCGGATAGAGCAGGTTTCTCGAAGATGTACTTGATCAGATCCATCTTAGAGATCAGTAAAGTGGTATGTGTCAACATATACTGCCTTAGCCGGCGAGCAGCCCATACCAAAGTGCAGCAAGTTTTCTCGAGCAGTGAGTAGCGAGTCTCACAGGCGGTAAACTTTTTGCTAAGGTAATAAATGGCATGCTCTTTTCGGCCAGACTCGTCATGTTGGCCCAGTACGTACCCCATTGAATTCTCCAGGACAGTCAGCTCTACCTTTAACATGTGTTGTAGCACTTGAGCCAGTGACATGTTGATCTTAGTGAATTGTCTTTTAGGCGTGACCTCCTTATGCTGATGCCCCTGTCTTTGTTGAGCAGGCGTAGGATTAGAGATAAAGATTACTCCTACGTGTTGGTTATGACGACTCTTTTGACCATACACAACGTTGGACTCTTTCTTCCCATTGTATGGCTTTTTCTGATCATCAGAAGGTGTAGCTCCTTGGATCTTTCCACTTTTGATGCCAGCTTCGACTCTTTCGCCAGTCAGTATTAGCTCGGCGAACCCGACTGAGGAACTTCCGATCAGGTGTTTGAAGAAAGGTCCTGTCAAAGTTCCCATGAAGATGTTAATTAGCTCCCTGTCAGTTAAAGAGGGTTGCACCATACCATCCAGATCTCTCCACTTTTGGGCATACCCTTTGAAGCTCTCGTTGGAACCCATGGTCATGTTCTGCAATTGCACACGAGTTGGTGCAAGATCAGCGTTTACTGATACTGCTTATAGAAAGCAGCAGCTAAATCCTCCCAGGTGTGGATGTGAGAACTCTCCAATTGATAGAACCATTCGAGTTGAGTCCCTACTAGGCTCTCTTGGAAGAAATGGATCCAAAGCTTTGGATCAGTTGTGTATGGTTGAATCTTGCGAACATAAGAATTTAAGTGCATCTTAGGGCAAGAGACTCCATCGTACAGGGCAAAGGTAGGGATTTTGAACTTTGAAGGGATGAACACTCCAGAAACCAAACCCATGTCTCCTAAATCCAAGCTGGGTATTTGTTGAATCTCCATAGCACTGAGGCGATCCTTCAACTGTTTGTACTTGTCATCAGTGGGAGGATATTGTTCCTCGGAGTAGTCTGCTTCAACTTCATCAATCTCCAAATTATGGTCTTCTTCGAGACTATCCCCAATTTTGGACGGAGTTGAAAGATCTAGAGCTCTCTTGACTGGTCCTCCAAGTCTTCTTCTCGAGTTCAGGACACCTACTGACTTCTTGGATTTCTTCCTCTTGTCTTTGAGAAGGAGAGTTTTCAGGTCTTCTTGCCCCTTAGCCATAGCCAGGAACATTTGTTGGAATTGAGCATTTTGAGCTTGGAGATCTTTCACCGTTTGTTCCATATCCATCTTACTGAAATAAACAGTAGGAAGATAAGGGTACCTATATAGGAGAAACCTGTCATGATATGATACATGATATGTGGATGCATGTTTTCAAGGATCTCACGGGGTAAACAAGAAACTGTTAGAATTTGATTGCAGCTTGATTGAAGAAACTTTGTGTCATTGAGAGTCCTTCTTCAAGAGTCAAGCTCACCATATCGAGTGCGTCATAGCCCCTGACTCAAGTTATCATGTTTTGATCTTTTGAAGGCATTAGCTAGAGGAAAATAAATCCCTTTTCCTCTTGCTAGACGTTTGGTTCATCATAACCTGCACCAGAGGCCCTTGAGATCCTTGAAATGGTTAAGGAAATGCTATGGTATGATGTTATGATGTGTATGCTACGCGTTTAAGCAAAGGTGCGAAGTGATGTAAGCAAGTAAACCCTGCAAGAAATCCAAGTTATTAGATAATGACTGTAAACAAAACCTGCAAGGAACTCATGTCGTCAGATAATAAAACCCTGCAAGTAGTTCAAGTTGAAAGCACACAAGTCACATAAACAGCCTTAGGTTTAGGCTTGCATGAGTTTTAAGGTAGTACCCTCTTGAAGTTGGATTGGTTCAACCTGTCCTAGTAATAGTGATCAGGTTCTAAAGGATCTCAATATCACCGATCTTTCTCCTAGGCATTGTCTCAGCACAATTAATCTTTTCTTGCGGCCGAGATATCCCAAAAGTCCAGCCTCAATGAGTGTAGTATCGAGTATCAACCAATTTTCAGCTCTACACTGAAACCAGTTATCTCACTACGTCCTAATGGCCAAGTTGGTCAAGTAAGGTTCTAAGGTCAGTTAGTGCTTCATGACACCGCTCAGCGGCCCCGTATTCTCCTCGTTTCAACACAAGGGATACCGGTACTAACAAATGCGTCACACTAACGTAGCCATTGTTTCAACCATATCGGTTTACGCCGTACATTTTCCACAATCTATTACTACTTACCTAAAAGGTGTCCCCAAATCTGGGTGTAGGATTTAAAACAAATCCAAACAAGGAACCAAAATGTAAAGCATACAAATCAAACAAAGAAAGCAAGTAAATGTGATCTAACCCTAAGGTAACCCCACTTTTAGACTTTCCCCAGCAGAGTCATCAATTCTGTGATACGGTGAGAGAATTGACTTGATTGTTTTGCGTTTGTGTTTGTAAATGTTGCGGTTTAGCAAAAGTCGTCACTGACTTTTCTTTATCCAATAAGGAAAGGTGAAAAAGCACAGGAAAGACCTTTAGAGATCTTTTCTTGAGTTCGGGGGGTAGATTATGAAAAGGAAAGGTATTAACACCCTTTTCATCCATGGTTTTCCATGGGCTCTTAGTTACTCGCTAGATCACTTGCTTTTGTTTGAAATTGTGCTTTGTGTGGTTTTTGAAAATATTTTGAAAATGTGACTTTGTAATGATTCTCGTTTCTATAAGAATGCATGCAGAGTTTTGTTTTGAAAATAGTTCAAAGAGGTGTTTGTGGGATGTGCTTTGAAAGTGATTTTGAAAAGGGTTTTCTTTGTAATGGCTCTCGTTTCTATAAGAACGCGTACAAAGTGTTATCTTTTGAAAATGTTTCAAATGGAAGTGTGAGTGTATAAAATGTTTTTGTTGTGAGCAAGCGAGTAACTAGGAGCGAATCTACCTAGTCAAAAGGTCTTAAATGTGCTTTTCCTCCTCCTTTAGATGTTGCTATCTTACCATTTATTTGGTAAGAAGCCCCATCGTTGGATGTGAAGGGACGAGTATTGGGACATTTGTATAGTCATAGAAGGCAACCCATGGAACGTTTTAGCAGTGTCGTTTTAGGGACTAGATCATTTTCCGAAGGAAACATCGAGGGTCATCGAGGGACTAAGATCTTTCATCGAGGGTCTTTGCTAAAACTCCCATGTTCGAGGGACATGACTATTTTTCTGATAGGCAACAAGTGAGATTACCCTAGGGGTGCTCGTGTGCAAGTGTGTTTGATTACATGCATTTATTCTTGATTAGGGTGATTTATTTGTTGGTTTTAGTCTTGCCATACACACCCTAATTACTAATAATATATGAAAGTAATAAAAGTGCAAAAATGTAAAGTCCTATGCTATTACAATATTTGGGGATGGGGTATACAAATTTACAAATGGGGATTTCAAGCAATTTAAGTCCTAATTATCTATTACAACCATATTGAAATGCATAATATAGGAAAGAAATGGACTTGTTTAGAAAAAATTTTTGTCTTAAGGAAAATATTTTTATGTTTTTTTATGTTAATATTAAAAATGATGAAAAGGGAAATAAATGCAAGACAAAAAAAGCGTGCTACTGCAAGCAAAACAAACAAGGATCAGAAGTTCTGAAGCCAGACGTGTCACTCAGAAAGGATCGTCTGTGGAATCAGAAGTTCTAGATTGATACGCTCTAAGGCCCTGCAAGAAACGTCAGAGGGAAAGGGAACAAAGGTTTTGGATTGGTACATTCTGAAGTCCTGCAAAAAACGTTAGAGGGAAAATAGAGGTTCTGGGTGGTGTTCAGCCAGTGAACCAAAAGTCAGAAGTTGTGTTACTAAAATAGTGAGTAAACATCAGCAGTTCAATGCGTTATCAGCATGTAAGAATCAGAAGTTCAGTTTATGTTAACAACGCATGAAAATTAGAAGTTTTAATTGTTAAAACAGCGAGTGAATAATCAGCAGTTCAATGTGCATTAACAGTAAGGAGAACTCAAAAGTTCTGTGTTGTACTAAAGCTGTGAGTGAACATCAGAAGTTCTATGCCATATTTCAATCTTAATCAGCACATCAACAATTTATTCAGTTCTTAATAAACAACAAATCATAAGGATAATAGCACAACAATTTATATAAGTTCTAATCCTAAATCTGAGTCTAGTCCGAGTCAAGAAGTTCTGATCCACAGTTTTTTCTACTTAAGCAATGATATGTACAACATTAATACTATGATATTCACATATTAATGATATTCTGAATGAAGAAAAATGCAAAGTCAGAAAGACTTACCTTGAATCTGGAGTGTGGGTTTGAAGCATTGAGTTGCTGCCTTTGGATGTTCTGGAATCAGCAAGAGTAACGGAAGAGAAAATGCCAAGTTCTTTGATTCAAAAGGAAGAACAAAGGTTTGGTTTTATGTTTGGGATTTCTGGGTTTTTATGAAGGTTTCATAGATTCCTTTTCTCTCTTTTGGCCAATCTCTCTCCAAAAGCCAGCCCCTTGAACGTGTGATGGAGCAAAGTATTTATAGGTGAATTTGTTGTGATTTTGGGGGGAAAGACAAATGGGATTTTAAATTAATTTGGCATCCTGCTCCCTTGCTTTTTCATCACTGTTTTCGTATGCTAGTTTGGTGCAATTATGGGATGCAGGCGTAGGCTGACCTAGCTATTGGTTATAGGTCTGCAGCGGGTTGTATAAACAAGGTTTTGGGATTTGGTCATATTCTGACCAAAGCGTTGAATATTACCTTCATATGCTGAAGCGTTGCCTTGTTCTTGAAGCAAGCATGGTGGTTGTCAGCAAGAATTAAGGAAAAGCGAAAAGCAAAGTATGGGCTTAGTACCAAAGTTGTTATGCCAAGACAGTAGAGGTACACGTGGTGAAAACCCTTTGGATAAAGACTCAGAAAGTGGTTGTGAGCATTAAATGATGATGAGACTTATCACAACCAGAAATCCTGCAACGTGAGATTCTACACCATGGCTTAGTTCTGGATCAGAAGTTCTGCTTCAGCGTAGTATCCAACCTCTAATCTTTGTATCTTTTGGCTCAAGCATGTTCTGAAGGAGAACATTGCTTCCACATGTTCTGATTAAAGCGTCGTGTTCTGAACCGGAGAACATTGCTTCCATATATTCTGATTGAAGCATCATGTTCTGAACCATGTTTGCAACCTCTTACTGAAGTTTATTTGTGAAAACTTGCCCAGAAGTTCTGACCAAACTCTTCCTTGAGAGTGTCCAGAATTTGCTGAGCATTATGGTGATAACCTGGTCAGAAGTTCTGAAATTTTCATAATTCTTAAACACTTAGAAAAATTCCAAGTATTTAGAAATTTGACTTTTCCAAAGTAAAATTTGACTTTTGAATTTCTTGACGAAACAAACTTCATATTCCAACATGTCTTGATGAAATATGATTTTTTGAGATTTGATTTTGATTCAAAAGTCTAAGTTTGACTTTTCAGTATGCAAATGACCATTTTGCCCTTGTGAGTGATTTTCTTGGAAAATTTGTAGTTCAAGGTTTGGAATTGGATGGAAGCAAACTTGAGGATCCAGGGTGATTCCTTGAGAAATGAGAGGGAAAATTTTGGGGTACAACAAGGGTGCTAACACCTTCCCTTTTCATAACCTACCCCCCGAACTCAAGAAAATATCTCAAAGGTCTTTCTTGTTATTTTCACCCCTTCTTTTATTGGATAAAAGAAAAGTCGGTGGCGACTCTTGCTATCCGCAACAATTGCGATAAAACGCAAAACACCCAAGTCAGTTCTCCCACTGTATTACACTCACCACAAAATTTGAGAAATTGAGAATGAAGGATGATGGAAGTATTAATGACTTCCATATGAACATTCTTGAAATTGCTAATGCATCCAGTGCTTTAGGAGAGAAAATACCTGAAGACAAATTGGTGAGAAAGATGCCCAGGCCTCTTCCCAATAGATTTGATATGAAAGTGATTGCTATAGAAGAAGCTCAAGACATTGACAAAATTAAAGTGGATGAACTTGTGGGATCCCTTCTGACATTTGAATTAAGCATAAATGAAATATCTGAAAAGAAGAACAAAAGCATAGCCTTTGTATCCAATACTGAAGATGAAGAGGAAGACTGTGATCTGGATATAGATGGAGGAATATCAAATGCCTTAGCTATGCTTGGAAGACAGTTTAACAAAGTGATAAAAAGAATGGATAGGAACAAAAGATCAAATGTCAATAACATCTCATCTGACATTTATAAGTCAAATGAGTTTGGAAGAAAAAGAGCTGAATAAAAATCCACTCAAGGGAAGGGAGTACAATGTCATGAATGTGAATGGCCACATTAGAGCTGAATGCCCTACATATCTTAAGAAACAGAAGAAGAATTTATCTGTTACTTGGTCTGAAGAGGACTCAAAGAGTGATCTTGAAGAATCTTCCAAATATGTTAAAGCATTGACATACAAATATGTATTTGATGAAGAGTCTAGTGATGGGGAACTAACCTTTGATTAGTTAGTTGCTTCATACAAAGAATTATGTCTCAGAAGTGCAGAAGTGTGCCTTGAAGGGGAGAAACAGAAAGTCATCATAACTCAGCTGAAGGCAGAAAGGGAAGAACATTTAAAAACTATTTCTAATCTGGAAAGTGAAGTGACTTCCTTGAATTCAAACCTTGATAGAATGGTCAAATCTCTCAAGATGCTAAATAATGGATCTGACAAGCTAGATGAAATTCTTCAAGTGGGGAGAGTGACCGGAGACAAGAGTGGTCTAGGACTTAATGAGAAAGAGAAACCTAACTCAGAAGAACCTTCATCATATTCCACTCAGGCCAAATCTAAACCTAAGATGTCGGATCAAATGTATAAACATCATAGCAAGAAAGAACATCATGGCAAACATCAGGGTAAGAAGAAGTTTAAACACATCAGGGAGAACCCTTAACCCTAGAGATATCATCATTATGGAAGGCTTGGTCATATAAGTCCCTTCTGTTTCAAATTGTATGGGTATCCTAAGACTACTCCTCCCAAGACTGATAAGATGCCACAAAATAGCAAAAAGAAGAAACAATGGATTCCCAAGTCTAACGTTGCTAGTTTCATAGCTCACACCTCCCTCAGAGTATCAACCAAAGATGACTGGTATTTTGATAGCGGTTGTTCTAGACACATGACAGGTGTCAAGAATCTGTTGGTGAATGTCAAATCTCATTCCACCAGTTATGTGACTTTTGGTGATGGAGCAACAGATGAAATCAAAGGTTTTGGAAAGATTGATTGTTTAGGAGTCCCTAAGCTTGATGATGTGTTACTTGTTAAGGGATTATCAACTAACCTGATAAGTATAAGCCAATTGTGTGATCAAGGATTCAAAGTTAACTTCACCAAGGAAGAATGTCGTGTCTGCAATGAAAAGAATGAAGTTATTATGAAAGGAATCAGATCTAAAGACAACTGTTATTTATGGGTTCCTCAAGAGTTGAACTTCTCCTCAACATGTGTTTTAGCCAAAGAAAATTAAGTTAAAGTATGGCATCAAAAATTGGGACACTTGCATCTGAAAGGTATGAAAAGAATTATATCTGAAGAAGCAGTGAGAGGGATTCCTAAGCTCAAGATAGAAGAAGGTAGACTATATGGTGACTCCCAGATTGGAAAGCAAACTAAGATGTCATATCAGAAGATCCAACATCTCACTACATCAAAAGTTTTGGAACTTCTTCACATGGACTTGATGGGACCTGTAACGCGGTGGGAGAACTGACTTGGTTATTTTGCGTTTGTATTCGCAAATGTTGCGGTTAGCAAGAGTCGCCACCGACTTTTCTTTTATCCAAAAGGAAAGGCTGAAAAGAACAGGAAAGACCTTTAAAGATGTTTTCTTGAGTTCGGGGGGTAGATTATGAAAAGGGAAGGTGTTAACACCCTTTTCATCCATGGTTTTCCATGGGATCTTAGTTACTTGCTAGATCACTTGCTTTTGTTTGAAAATGTGCTTTGTGTGGTTTTTTTTGAAAGTATTTTATAAAGATGCCATCGTTTAGGCAAAATTTGTAATGATTCTCGTTCGTAAGAATGTATACAAAGTTTTGATCTTTTGAAAATGTTTTCAAATTTGAAAGATATTTTGAAAGTGTTGGTGTTTGTTTTGAAAATAGCAAGGATGTTTTTGTTTTGAAATTGAGCAAGAAACTAGGAATATTCTACCTACTCAAAAGTCTTTCATGTTTATTTCCTCTTTCCTTTGACATTTTTATCTTACCATTGATTTGGTAAGTAACCCTATCTTTGGATGTAAAAGGACAAGCGCGGGTCAATCGTACAGTCATAGAAGGCAGCTTGTGAGACGCTTTAGCAAGTTTTCGCAAGGGACTAGATCGTTTTATCGAAGGTAACATTGAGGGACATCGAGGGACTACGATATTTTTATCGAAGGGTCTTTGCTAAAGCGTCCCATATTCGAGGGACGTGACTATTTTCCGAAAGACAAACAAAGTGAGATTACCCTAGAGGTGCTAGTGTGCAAGTGTGTTTGTTTGCATGCATTTTGTCTTGCATTTAAAAGTTATCTATTTGTTGATTTTATCTTTCCATACATCTTAGTTACTATCAATATATGAAAGCAAAATAAAATATGGAAAATAAAATCCAAAGCTATTACATCATTAGGGGGATGGGGGTTCAATTTGCAAATATGGATGAAATAAATGTCTAATTATTACAAACATATTGAACAAATGGGCAACAATGAAAAATATATGTATAAACAGTGTAGAAAATGGGAGAAACTACCTTTTGAACCATTATGTGTCGACACATGCTGTTATGCATCGACGCATAACTTTTCCTTGCTCATGTAAAGAAAAATCAGCTCAGTACGAGTCAACACATAATGGGATGTGTCGACTCATACACCTTCTTTGTGTCGACACATACACATTTTGTGTCGACTCATGGACTTTTCAACCTTCTATTTTGGGACCTGGAATCAGTATGAGTCGATGCATGGGCTTTATGTGTTGACTCATACCCTGTTTTTTTACTAGGATGAGTCGACACATGTGTATATGTGTTGATACATACTGCATTTTTCTGCCTTAAACATTGTTTTATGGTCCATACATGTCAGTTTACAGCATATGATTGATAAACATAAACAACAAGCAAACAATTAGCTAAAATGGGTAATGATTACTACATCTTATCTTCAAAACTAAATCATTAATGATGTATGAAAAATACCAAGTCAAGAAGACTTACCTTGAAACTACACTTGGTGTTTGAAGTCTGAATACTTTCCGAGATGCTGTGATGGCTCCAATGAATCTCTGGGAAGCTTTTCCATAGCTGTTGAAACCCAGTCAAGTTGGACAATATTGTTTTTATGTTTGGAGGGTGAGGATAATGGCACTAACAGAAATTGTTTTAGTGTTTTTACAATCTCTATGTGCTAAGGTGTTTGGTTTATGGGAGAGTTTGTAAGATGGAATAATGGATTGAAGTTCTATTTTGAATGAGATTATGTGATCGGTGGGAATGAGAACTGACTGTTTTTGGAATGCTGGTTCGCGTTTTGCGTTTGTTTTCGCAAAATGTCGTGGTAATCAAGAGTCGCCACCGTCTTTTATTTTATCCCACAAGGAAAGGACAAAAGCACAGAAAAATTCCTTTTCGAGATTGTTTCTCGGGTTCGGGAGGTAGATTATAGAAAGGGAAGGTATTAGCACCCTTTCTATCCGTGGTTATCCACGGGCTCTTAGGTACTTGCTCACTATGTTTTCAAAAGTTTGCTTTTCTTTGTGTTTGTGGGTTTTGAAAAGATTTTTTGTTTGAAACTTCGATTTAACTCTTGCTTCTATCCTCAAGAGTGTAATGAAATGTTTTGAAAACTTTTTTCGAAAAGTGTAAGTGTGAAAAGTTTTGTTTTGTTTTTAAAAGGAGCAAGTACTTAAGAACCTCTACCTACTCAAAAAGGAATTAAACTGTACAAATGTCCTTTAGACAGTGCTATCCCACTATTGAGGAGTAGGTAGCACCGTCGTTGGAGTTTTCGGGTCAATTCAGTTTAAGGGACGTGTGGTCACTAAAGCAATGTTAGGATGCTTTAGCGGTAACCCTAATGTCTTAGATCATTTTTATCGAGGCAACCATTTCGAGGCAACTTTGATCTTTGGACAGAAGGGCGACCTCTAAGACTTCCTATACTCCATGACCACGTTTGAGGCAACAAAGTGAGGCGTACCCTAAGAGTGGCATGTGCGAGTGTGTCAATTTTCAGTTATATTATCTTTACATGTTATGGTGAGCTACTGTTGTTTTTAAGTTAAGAGTTAATCTTGTCATGCATAGCCTAGTTAGCATACATCTAAAAAGTTAATATATGTACAGGAATTTAAAGTGCGGGAATTGTAAATCCTACACTATTACAAGGTTTCGGGGAGGGGGATTATTTACATGTCCAAAATTGGGGGAATAAAGCAGTAAAGTGTAAAAGTCTTAGCTAAGTTATTACAAACCAGTAGGCAGTTACAACAAAATAAACGCGCGCGAATCTGAAAATAAACTCTAAAAAAAAATCCTAAGAATAAAATCTTTTTGTTGTTTTATTTTATTTTGGGAAAATGATCTAAATCTAATTAATTTTAGTTTTTTTGAGAAAATGTTAAGATAATTAAAAGGTTAATTAACAAAGTTAATTTTAAAAAAAACTAGCCTAATGTTTTTGTGGTTTTCTTATTTTAATGTTAATTAAAAAGATAAAAAGATGTCAATGAAAACAAAAATAAAATACAAGGGGGATCCTTCGATCCAAGGAAAAAAAAGGTGTTTCGACCCAGGGAGGGAATGGAAGCTTCGATCCAGAGAGGGTCATGGTCCTTTCGATTGGGCCAGACAGTAAGGCGTGAGTAGCCTTCGATCCAGGGAAGAGGATTGTCTTTTGATCATGGAGGTCATGGCTTTCGATCCAGGAATGAGATGCCTCCTTCGATCCAGCATACTAATGGGTTCGATCCAGAGAAGGTGTCTCCTTCGATCTGGGATGTTATACCTGCAAAAGTATGTTATCGAAATAAAATGCAGGGCCTGGGTATCGAACCCCAGGCCCTTCGATCCTGCACTTGTTGGGTCTCTTCAGGCTAAATCTGCAGCAAATGTTAGCAAACGAAGAACATGACCTGGGTGCCAAACCCAGGCCTCTTGATCCTGTCTAGGATAGAAAATCGAAGGTAACAACCATTAAGGATATACTATACAAATATGAGGTTGGATAGTTTACCCTTTCTTACCAGCAAATTGGACTTTTAATTTGGGCGCTTCCTGGATGTAGGCACCTTCGATCTGGGCACTTCCTGGATGTAGGCACTTTTGATTTGGGGCTTATGGGCGTTGTGATCTTTTGTTGAAGGGTTGCTTTGGCCTGGATCACTTCTGAAAATGTTGACAACCTGTGGTGGGCAGCGTATCTCCAATGTTTTTTCTCTCTATTTTTTCTGTATATTTTCGTGCAGAGTTTTTTTGGGTTTTTTCGTGTGTTTTTTCCGTGTCCTGGATATGTATGCTGGCCTCTGTATTTATAGGGGTGTGAGGATGCAGTAACGGCAAGAGACAACCATTAAACAGGTCATTAAAGCCGTGAGACAAGAATCAGACACATTAAATAATTTCTTTTTTTGAAATATTCATGTCTCTTGAATGAACCTGGACACTTTTGAATTTCGAATGCCTTCAGGCCCTGCTCTTCGATTGGTCTTGATTTTCCTCCTTCGAATGGACTTCTTCTGTACCCTTTGAATGGGCCTTTTGAATGCTTCTTTGAATGGTCTTGAGATGCATAGAATTACTCTGGTCGAATCAGCTTTTTAGGAACAGAAAAGGCAAGAATCCAGCCTTTAACTCAGGAATTAAATCCACAATCAACATTTAATTATTTCTATATTTGCAAGGGAAACATGCCATTTTCTCATGTTCAGTGTACCTGGACATGTTTTTTTTGAGTGCCCTCTTGATGGCTTTGTTAACAGGCCAGTCGAAAGGCTTTGTTAACAGGTCAATCGAAAGGTGCTGTTCATGCTAATCGAAGGATCCCTTGGTTAACATGCCTGTCGAAGCTGTCTTGACACAATGCTAAATCGAAGGATCCCTTGGCATGCCAATCGAAGGACTTGACATAATGCCAATCGAAGTGCTCGTCCAGAATGCCAATCGAAGTGCTTGTCCATGCCAGTCGAAATGCTCCTTCAGAATGCCAATCGAAGGGTCTTTTGAGAATGCCAATCGAAAGGTACTTAAAGCACCACTCAAAAATTTTCTTTTTCCTTAGGCAAGGGTTTGTGATCAACCATGTAGGGGGAAGACTTTGGAAAACATGAGAGGGCAAATTTTGGGGTACAACAGTTGCCCCTATTCAATTTTCTTAAACCTGAGGATATAGATTGGCTTTCGAGCCTTTCATGATCCGAAGGTGGAAGATAATTGAACACTAGAGTGCCCAGAAATTTGCACTCGCATGGTGAAGTATCAGCATTGTGACGTTGGGAATGGGCTTACAGATGCCGTTTGGAGATTATTGGTAGGAGGATGGGCTTATAGATGCCATATGGAGATTGTTGGTAGGAGGATGGGCTTATAGATGCCATCTGCAGGAGTGTCGATCGCATAAGAGATTCCTTAGCGAGAACTTGCATACCTGTTGTTGTAGAAGATTTCGCTGGGGAAGTCTAACCTTGTTGAGATTTAGGAACCTGCCTGTACTTCAACTGAGAGAATGCTTCAGCTGAGTTTTAAGAACCTCTCCATAATTCAGTTGGGGGGAACATCTTCATCAAGATCTAGGAACTGTCTCGTGCCCACCGGGAGTATACCGCTGAGGTTATAGAATTTGTCCACACTATGATGGAGGAGAATATCAAGATCTAGGAACTGACTCGTGCTCAATGGAGTATATCGTTGAGGTTATAGTACTTGTCCACACTATGACGTAAGGAGGTGTGATGTTTTAGCTGGGAAAATAAATCCCGGAGCTGCTGGAGAATAGAGTTGAGTCTGGATGATTGTCAGAATTGCGTCTGCATCTGGAGCATATCTGAAATGTATTTGAATGAGTGACAGAATGACATCCGAATCTGGACCGTATCTGGAATGTATTTTGAATGAGTGACAGAATGACATCCGAATCTGGATCGTATCTGGACGGTAATTTGGATGAGTGACAGAATGACATCCGAATCTGGATCGTATCTGGACTGTATTTAGAAGGAATCTGGTATAAGTATCAGAATGTCAGCCATATCTGGATCGCATCTGAACTGTCTCTAGAAGGGGTCTGGAATAAGTATCAGAATGTCATCCATATCTGGATCGCATCTGAACTGTCTCTAGAAGGGGTTTGGAATAAGTATCAGAATGTCAGCCATATCTGGATCGCATCTGAACTGTCTCTAGAAGGAATCTGGAATAAGTATCAGAATGTCAGCCATATCTGGGTCGCATCTGAACTATCTCTAGAAGGGATCTGGAATAAGTATCAGAATGTCAGCCATATCTGGGTCGCATCTGAACTGTCTCTAGAAGGAATCTGGAATAAGTATCAGAATGTCAGCCATATCTGGGTCGCATCTGAACTATCTCTAGAAGGGATCTGGAATAATATCAGAATGTCAGCCATATCTGGGTCGCATCTGAACTATCTCTAGAAGGAATCTGGAATAAGTATCAGAATTTCAGCCATATCGGGGTCGCATCTGAACTGTCTCTAGAAGGAATCTGGAATAAGTATCAGAATGTCAGCCATATCTGGATCGCATCTGAATTGTCTCTAGAAGGGATCTGGAATAAGTATCAGAATGTCAGCCATATCTGGATCGCATCTGAACTGTCTCAGAAGATGATGATCTTTGCCTGTTGATTGATCTTTCCTGAAAAGGTAAAGAGTTAGTTGTATGCAATGTCATGATGTATGCATTGTCATGATGTATGCATTGTGTAATGATGTTCTCAAAATAAAATGAGATTTGTGTCATATGTATTTTGTATGCATATGTTATGAATGTTGGAGTGTAATTTTGTCTTGGACTTTGCTCAAAATGTTTCCACCGGGGATCCCTGCTTTGTTGTTTTAGGAGAACTCCACTTGGGGATATTGAAAACCCTGTGGGGAGTACGTTTATTTCTGCTTGGGAAAAGAGTTTAGGAGTCTTAGTCATCCGTTGCTCTACTGGGGAGTCAAAGTTGAACTGATATCTGGTCGGGTCTAGGTTTCGCAGTAACTTGCTGGGGATTGTAGAGTAGTCTACTGGGGAAGAGGAGTTATGGTCCTTTGATTTGTAGTAGTCGGAGAGGCAAACCCAAGCTGGGGAATCCTGGCGTTGTTGGGGAAATAAACCCTGTCGTCAGTCTGCTAGAGAGGTGACATCTTTGTTGGGGGAAGTCCTCGAGGATTCTTGAGGTTGATTCAGCTGGGGAAAGGTTTTCAGAGATTAAACCCTTGCTGGGATGTCATCCTATGAGAAGGATTTTGTGGAGATTTGTCATTGCCCCTAGTAGAAAGTGTTTGTGACATTGCCGGAAAATGTTTAGCTGTACGTAACCCTTCACTGAGATTGATGTTTAACGCCCCAAGCGACGGAGATGGAGACTTGCCCCTGGTTACTCTGCACTTCTTCAGAGATTACTTGAAATCTTGACTGGACTGCCCCAGGTGTGCTGGATAGTGACATGTCAAGTCCCCTTGTTGATAGGAGATCTGTCAATGGAAGTGTCATCCTTTTTGAAGTGATTTTGTTCACTGAGAGGGCTTTCGTTCATCGGATATTCGTTGTGTGAATTTCTCCGCTGTCAAACAAATAGCCAAATGCAAACTGTGATATTCAAATAATGCAAAGTTTATGCTTGTCTCGAAGTTTTGAAAAATGCGTTTTTTAGCAGAAAACTTTTATAAGACAAACTCAACACAAGATTTAGGGCAAAGCCTTACAGGAGTCAGGATACCTTTTGTAACAGTATGCTTTCGAACTAACCCATGCTTCAGTTAGGACTTTTGAAGGGTTGTAACGTGGCTTGGTTCACGGTTTAAGAAACAAAGGATAAAGGCTCAAAGCATATTTGTACCCACCCGCTCTTCGTGATGTTCTTCAATCCTAAACTCAGTTAATTGTGCGTCAAACTCTATTCGAATTCGGAACGATGTTTTGGTGATGGTTCACACAAGTTGAATTTGTTGGAAGGCAGTCATTTTTGCAACATTTTTTATGTTGTTGAGGATTTTTAGCGACCTCGTTCTTTTGATTTGTTATCCCTAACTTTTGCCTGACTGTTCCTGTTTTCGAGATTACAGTCAGCGGGATGCCCCAGCTTTCTTAAGCCTCCTTTATAGGTTTTGGCTCAGTGGGCTTTTCTCTTTTGAGAAATTGACTGCCTATGAGATAAGGAACCACCACTGTCTTTTGATTCTAGAGGAACGCTTTTGATGTCGTTCGTTGTATTATGAACTGAGAGTTTTGCGACTTCAATGTGCATCTTTTGAATTAACTGAGAGACTACCCTGCCCCAGGTTTAAATTAAAGGTTTCAATTTGTGTTTAAAACAGAAAACTCCTACTTCTTTGGCTCTAAGGGGTTGACTAGGGATTATCTTCCTTATAACTCCAGTATTTAGGATTTGAAAGAAACGCCTGTACATCGTCAGCAAGGTCTGTCCAAAAGCATACTGTATGAGATTATGGCATTGTTTCGTCATCCTCCCTCTAAAGGCTTGTAACTTTTAGCAAGAGTTGAATGTCATAAAGTGAGTAAAAAGCATAGTTTAAATTAAAATGATTGGATCAAATCAAGACAAACATATGCAATGCATTAATGAAACAAAGTTTAGCATTAATAGATAATTGTTTGAATAACAAAGAGATTACAACTTGAAAATTTAAATGAACAAAAGCTTTCAATGATTCGTCATAGGAGCAGTGATTATGTTTGGAGTCTCCGGATGGTCAAACTTGATCTCCTTGGCATCAATCATGTCTTGGATCTTGTTCTTCAGAGCCCAACAATTGTTTGTGTCATGTCCTGGACTATCAGAGTGGTATGCACACCTTTCATTGGGATGATAGGTAGGAGCGGAAGTATTTGGGTTCCAGAGAGGAGCCTTTAATGTAATCAGCTCTTCCTCCAACAGGCGTTGTAGCGCTTGACCCAGTGACATGTTGATCTTAGTGAATTATCTTTTAGGCGCGACCTCCTTACGCTGATGCCCCTGTCTTTGTTGAGCAGGTGTAGGATTAGAGATCAAGATTTCTCCTACGTATTGGTCATGACGACCCTTTTGACCATACACAGCGTTGGACTCTTTCTTCCCATTGTAGGGCTTTTTCTGAGCATTAGAAGGTGTAGCTTCTTGAATCTTCCCATTTTTGATGCCAACTTCGACCCTTTCGCCGGTAAGTATTAGCTCGGTGAATCTGGCTGAAGAGCTTCCGATCAAGTGTTTGAAATAGGGACCAGACAAAGTCCCAAGAAACATGTCCACCAACTCCCTATCAGACAGAGGGGGTTGGACTCTTCCAGCAAGATCTCTCCACTTCTGAGCGTAGTCCTTAAAGCCTTCGCCTGTACCCATAGACATACCCTGAAGCTGAGTACGTGTGGGAGCAAGGTCGGCATTATACTGGTATTGCTTGTAAAAAGCAACAACAAGGTCCTCCTAGTTGCGGATGTTAGCTCCTTCCAGTTGACAGAACCATTCAAGTTGAGTCCCTGACAGACTATCTTGAAATAAATGAACCCAGAGATTCTTATCAGCAGTGTAAGGCTGGATCTTCCTCACATATGACCGGAGGTGCAGCTTTGGACAGGAAGCTCCGTCGTACTTGGCAAAGGCAGGTGCCTTGAATTTATGGGGAATCACCACCCCAGAGGATAGACCTAGATCTCCGAAGTCCAGACCGGGCACCTTCTGTATTTCCATGGCGTTCAAACGGTCTTCCAGTTGTTTGTACTTATCCTCAGCAGGAGGATACTGTTCTTCATCATAGTCCGTCTCGTTGTCTTTCTCTCCAGATGGGGTGGTCAGATCAACTTCACTCTGCAGCCTGTTTCTAAACCTGCGTCCAGTATTGAACAGGATGGTCCTCTTTTTCTTCTTCTTCCTCTCTTTCAGAATCAGGGTCTTCAGGTCTTGCTGACCCTTAGCTAGGCTCAAGACCAACTCTTGAAATTGGGCATTCTGGGCCTGGAGGGCCTTGATAGCTTGCTCAGTGGAAGGTTCAGTAGACATGATGATTGCTGAAATAAACAACGAAGAAGATAAGAGACTTGTACTGGGAGACCTGTTATGCAATGATATGTATGATATATGTATGCAATGTTTTCAAGGATCTCGCAGGGTAAACAAGAAACTGTTAGAATCTGAATCTGGTAGCTTGATTGAAGGAACTTCATGTTGCTGAGAATCCTTCTTCAAGAGTCAAGCTCACCATATCGAGTGGGTCATAGCCCCTGACTCAAGTTATCATGCTTGGATTTCTAGACAACCTTGGCTAGAGGAAAATAAATCCCCTTTGCCCCTTACTAGCCATTTGATTTACCATAACCTGCATCACAGACCCTTGAGATCCTTGAAATGGTTAAGGAAATGTTAAGGCATGATGTTATGATGTGTATGCTATGCGTTTAAGCACAAGTGTGAGGTGATGTAAGTAAGCCCTGTAATAAGTCTAAATTATTGGATAAGGACTGTAAACAAAACCTGCAAGGAACTCATGCTGTCAGATAACAAGTATGTGCAAGTAGTTCAAGTTTGAAGGCACACAAGTCACACAAAAAGAGCTCTTAGATTTCAGGCTTGCATGAGGTTTCATAGGTAAGTACCCTCTTGAGTGTAGTTGGCTCAAAACCTGTCCTATAAATAGTAACCGGGTTCTAAGGAGCTCAATATCATTGGATTGTTTTCTATGTTCATCGTTTTGGTTTAGCCACTTACTGGCGACCAAAATATTCCAAGAAAACAATCCTCAATGAGTGTAGTATCGAGTATCTACCAACTTCGGACTGTACCAAAGTCGGTCATCTCACTACCCCTAAAAAGGCCAAGATGGTCAAGTAAGGTTCTAGGTCATTAGTGCTTAGTGACATCACTCAGCGGCCCCGTATTCTCTTTGATTGACTCAAAGGCTACCGGTACTCACAAATATGTCGCACTAATATAGCTATTGCTTCAACTGTGTCGGTATACCCCGCACAGTTTCCACAACGTATTGCTATCTATGAATGTTTCCCAAATCCGGGTGGAGGATTTATAGAACTCCGATACAAGCCCACAAAATTAAAAGTATACAAAGCAATACAATTGAAAACACAAGTGATCTAATCCTAAGGTACACATCACTTAAAGATACTCCCTAGCAGAGCCGCCAGTTCTGTGATCGGTGGGAATGAGAACTGACTGTTTTTGGAATGCTGGTTCGCGTTTTGCGTTTGTTTTCGCAAAATGTCGCGGTAAGCAAGAGTCGCCACCGTATTTTATTTTATCCAACAAGGAAAGGACAAAATCAAAGAAAAATTCCTTTTCGAGATTGTTTCTCGGGTTCGGGAGGTAGATTATAGAAAGGGAAGGTATTAACACCCTTTCTATCCGTGGTTATCCACGAGCTCTTAGGTACTTGCTCACTATGTTTTCAAAAGTTTGCTTTTCTTTGTGTTTGTGGGTTTTGAAAAGAGTTTTTGTTTGAAACTTCGATTTAACTCTTGCTTCTGTCCTCAAGAGTGTAATGAAATGTTTTGAAAACTTTGTTCGAAAAGTGTAAGTGTGAAAAGTTTTGTTTTTTTTTTAAAAGGACCAAGTACTTAAGAACCTCTACCTACTCAAAAAGGAATTAAATTGTGAAAATGTCCTTTAGACAGTGCTATCCCACTATTGAGGAGTAGGTAGCACCGTCGTTGGAGTTTTCGGGTCAATTCGGTTTAAGGGACGTGTGGTCACTAAAGCAATGTTAGGATGCTTTAGCGGTAACCCTAATGTCTTAGATCATTTTTATCGAGGAAACCTGTGATCGGTGGAAATAAAACTGACTGTTTTTTAGCTGGTTTCACGAAATGTCGCGGTAAGCAAGAGTCGCCACCGTCTTTTATGTTCTCCAACATGGAAAGGACAAAAGCACAGCAAAATTCCTTCTTTGAGAATGTTTCTCGGTTCGGGAGGTAGATTTATAGAAAGGGAATGTGTTAGCACCCTTTCTATCCATGGTTATCCATGGGCTCTTAGGTACTTGCTCTTATATTTTCAAAATTTGCTTGCATTTCGAGTGTGTGTGGGTTTTGAAAAAGTTCGTTTGAAAACTTCTAGGTAACTCTTGTATCAGTCCTCAAGAGTGTATGAAGTATTGTTTGAAAACTTTTTGAAAGTGTAAGGTGTGAAAAGTATTTTGTTTGTTTCGAAAATAGCAAGTACCCATGAGTCATCTACCTACCCTAAGGAATTAAGCAGTGTAAGAGTCCTTTAGATAGTGCTATCCCACCATTGAGAGGTAGGTAGCACCATCGTTGGAGGTGTTCGGGTCAATTCGATGATTAGGGACAGTGTGGTCACCGAAGCAATGGTAGGACACCTTAGATGTAACCCTAATGTCCTAGATCCTTTGTATCCGAGGCAACCGTTTCGAGGCAACTGGATCTTTTGGACAGAAGGGCGACCTCTAAGACGTCCTATACTTGATGACCACGTTTCGAGGCAACCAGTGAGGCGTACCCTAGAAGTGGCATGTGCGTTGTGTTTTGTTTTTCAGTTAATTGTCTTTGTACATGTTATTTGTGAGCTACGGATTAATTTTATTTACATACATTCTTTCATGCATTGTTAACAGTTAGGGATGCGGAAAATTTAAAGTGCAGGAATGTAAAGCTACGCTATTACAAGGCGTGGGTCTATACATCGCCAAAAAACAAAGACCCGTTTTGATAAAGTGCGGAAAGTAAAGAAAGCAATAAACCTAATTACTATTACATTCTTGAAGCA
Organism: Vicia faba; assembly: GCA_948472305.1. Lineage (NCBI taxonomy): Eukaryota > Viridiplantae > Streptophyta > Magnoliopsida > Fabales > Fabaceae > Vicia > Vicia faba. The sequence continues at coordinate 333,454,060 of OX451739.1, read as the reverse complement.
GTTACATAATAATCAAAATAAAATAAATGCGCGCGAATAAAAATTAATCGGGAATGCCTTAAGGGTTTTGACCCTTTTAAGAAAAGAAATGAATTTTTTGTCCTTTTTGTGATTAAATGAAATTAAAACTAATGATTAAACTGATTAATTAATTAATTAAAAGAAAAATGTTTTTTTGCATTTTTATGTTTTTAATGAAAATAAAATAAAAGAATTAAAGTTCTAAGTTAACCTAATTCTAAACTATTTTTATTGATTGTAAAGAAAAAGAAATTAAAGTTGACCTAATTAAACTATTTTATTTGTTAATATTTTATTTACAAAATAATTACTTAAATGAAATTAATAAAGTATTTTTTGGTTTTATTGTGAAAAATATTAATTGGTTAATTTTGGTGATAATAACAATAATTAAAAAGGTTAATAATTAAATTAGAAAATATAAAAAAGGAAGAGAAAAGAATAAACCAAGGGAGGGGGGTATGGGCCAGAATGGGGTGTTCTGAATTGAATTGTGAGGCCCATTTGCACAAAGCTTGTTGACTTTCTGGATTGTGTGGGGCGCTGGTTGACAAGGAGTATGGTGTGCTCCCTTTCTTGACCTTTGGATCTGCTTCTATGGACACATGGCGCGCTGATCTGTGAGGGCACATGGTACTCACCATTTGGAAACCTGCACAAGAATGTATTGAAAAAAATAACATGGAATTATGGGGGGACCTGGGAATGGAACCCAGGTCCCAAAGATTACCAAACACGTTGCCAGCCACTGCATCACTCATGCGCGTTTGTTAGAATAATGAGAACTAAATATTATATAAAAAGAATGCATTATATGCTGGAAAATAAAAAAAGAGCGCGCGTGATTTGAATGAACCACCCACGCATGGAAACCTCATCATCGTCTTCATCTTATCTGCAAAATAGAAACAAGATAGCGGGGGTTTTTAACCCCCACAATGCAAAACTGTGGAAAATAGCGATTAGCTATATGGTGAACATAAAAAGGGCGCGAGGTGTGTTTTGTGTTTGTCTCATCAAGCCGGTCTCAACCATGGGTGTTTGGAGTTCTGATTTTACAGTATGGGAAAAGCCCCAAATCACAAGCTTTAAAAACCTAGCATCCGTCCATGGTGGTTTTCATTTTAAGGCACCATAATCAAATTAACTCATGTCAAAAGCTTCATCACAATGTTAGAAATACAAAACAATATTCAAAATGTGTTAATGATGCGTGAAAAGTGAATTTAGATTATGAAAAAAATGATGAACCATGTGACTGTATTGAGGCGATTCCTGAAGGTCTAAGGCTTGTTCTTGATGGCAAAAGGTTCCTGGGACAATTGGGAACGTGTTTGAATCAAAAGAAATGCTTGAATTGCACTGGAAAGTTGAAAACAGTTTTCACTTTTTTGCTTGGATTTTTGAATTTGGTTCTTTTGTTTCAGAGGTTTCTAGGTCGTGTAAATGGTATGAGAGGCTTGCATATATGTCTTTGAATGAGAATCAAGCAATAATGTGAGCCTTTAACCCTTGCAATGAAGTCTTGAGATTTCCTCTTTATCACCATTAAAGCATTTGCCATTTTTGTCCAAATTTGAATTTCATGCTTGAAATGGACTGTACACGAATTTGGTATGTGACTTATGATGCATCAAGGTTATTCAAACCACAAGATATCCCTTAATTAATTTTTTTGAATTTTATTTGAATTTTATGGATTTAAAATGAATTAAATCAATAAAATTAAATAAAAATAGAAAAAATAAATGTTTAATCTTGAATTTAATCATGGGACACGTGGGTGGTATGACAAGGATGAGTCAAGTGGAAAAAAGTGGGCCCTTTTGTCAAAAATTGAAGTTTCAAGGATAGTTGACTTTTGCCATTTCACAAAAATTTCCCAACTTCTCCAATGCATATCTTGCTCAATTTTGATCATATGAACATGTTCTTGGACACTTTGGAAAGGTCTTTAAGTCCTCTAACCAATGCCCTTGGTCCCATGTCATTTTGATTTACCAATATCAAGTTATGGTCTTTGACTTAAAGTGCCTTTTTGTTGACTTTTGAAAATGACCTATAATGTTGAAATTAATAACTTTTTGTGAGAGCATTTCTTGGACTTGGAATGTGAAGATGAGTTGTAGGAAATGTCATCCCCTTCAAAATGAGCATTGGATGGGATTTTTCTGATGAACCATGAAAAAGTTATGCCTTGGTCAAGTTACAGTTGACTTTTCAGCTGTCCAAAAATAGAAACTTTTGACACCTTGATGATTTTTGAGCCATTCTTGTGGAATCATGATCAAGACTTGATCAAATGATGATTGTGGCCTCAAAATAAGATGTTTACCAAAAAGTTTGACTTTTGACTGCCAAATGACCATTTTGCCCCTACAGTTGACTGTGAAGCAATTAGGGTTTTTGACTGTGCAACTTGACCTTGTGAGCCTTGAAACTTGACATGTAGGTGCTTGACAATGTATATGAGCATTTGGAACATGATTGAGACCTTGAAAACTTCAACCTCCTTGCAAGAGCCAAAACCCTAATTTGACTGGCTTAGGAGGGTGTTTGAACTGTGCAACCCTTGAGTAGACTTGAGCAAATTGAGATGATGCTTGTCAAAACTTTGAAGAATATGGGAGGGCAAATTTTGGGGTACAACAGTTGCCCCTGTTCAATCTTCTTAGACCTGAGGATGTAGATTGGCGTGCGTGCCTTTCGTGATCCGAAGGTGGAAGATGATTGAACACTAGAGTGCCCAGAAATTTGCACTCACATAGTAGAGTATCAGCAGTGTGATAGCGGGAATGGGCTTACAAATGCCATTTGGAGAGATGGTGGATAGGAGGATGGGCTTAAATATGCCATCTGGAAGTGTGACAGAACCTTGTCGGGAATGGGCTTATAGATGCCATTTGGAAAGATGGTAGATAGTTGAATCTGAATAAGAAATAGAATAACTTCCGTGTCTGGAGCATATCTAGTCTGTGTCTGATTGCTAACGTCTGAATAAATGGTAGAATGACCGCTGTGTCTGGGGTATATCCATACTGCATGAGTAACAGAATGTCATCTGAATCTGGATTGTATCTGGATTGAACAATAGAATAGCATCCGGGATGGAGCATCTCTAAGTTGTCTTTAGAAGTTTGAATCTGAATAAGCAATAGAATAGCGTCTGGATATGGAGCATCTCTAGGCTATATCTGAAAGGAAATCTGAATAAGTATCAGAATATCGCCATGTTTGGGTTGCATCTGAACTATCTCTGGACGGAATCTGGAATAAGTATCAGAATGTCGCCATGCCTGGGTTGCATCTGAACTATCTCTAGAAGGAAATCTGAATAAGCAATAGAATAGCATCCGGATCTGGAGCATCTCTAGGCCATCTCTGAAAGGAATCTATGAATAAGCAATAGAATAACATCCGGGTCCGGAGCATCTCTAAGCTATTACTGGAGAGAAAATCTGAATAAGCAAAAGAATAGCATCCGGGATGGAGCATTTCACAGCTATCTCTAGAAGAGAGTCTGGAATAAGTATCAGAACGTAGCCATGTCTGGATCGCATCTGAACCATCTCTAGAAAGAATCTCTGAATAAACAATAGAATAGCATCCGTGGTTGGAGCATTTCTAAGTTATCTTTGAAAAGAAGCCTTGAATAAGAAACAGAATAGCGTCCGGTTCTGGAGCATATTTGAACTATTTCTGAACAAGCAACTCTGAATAAGCAACAGAATAGCGTCCATCTCTGGAGCATTTCCCAGCTATATCTGAAAGGAAACTCTTGAATAAGCAAAAGAATAACCTCCATCTCTGGAGCATTTCTAAGCTATCTCTGAAGAGAAAATCTGAATAAGCAAAAGAACAACATCCATATCTGGAGCATTTCTCGGCTATCTCTTCAATCTCTTTAATGTAGATATGCCCTGGCTGGATACAGGAATCAAATCTGGAATTTATCGTCTACAGATATGCCCTGGCTGAATACATGTATCGAATCTCTAAACTCTTCATGCAGATATGCCCTGGCTAGATACAGGTATCGAATCCACAATCAGTCGCTCACAGATATGCCCTGGCTAGATACAGGTGTCGAATCTGGAACTGCGACAGTTGACAGTAATCATCTCGTTATTGACCTTTTTCCTGAAAAGGCAAAACATCAGTTGTATGCAATGTCATGGTGCGTGAACTGCATGATTTTAAGATGTTCTCAAAAATAAATGAGATTTGTGTTGTATAATGTATGAAGATGTGATGTTTATGAATGTATTTTCGTCTAGGAAAATAAATCCTTGACGAATGCCGGGAATTTGTTGAATCCTGGGCTGATGTTTGAAGAGTAGAGCTCTTCATTTCCGCTGGGGACGACGGTTGTAAGAATAACCGGTAGGAGAAGATGACTCCGTTGATGAATAAACTTGCTGGAGAGATTACTCTGCGGGGAATTACTCCGTGGGAAGAGATACACTTCGCTGAGGTTTCGATGAGAACTCCGCTGGGGATTCCGTTGATAAGTTTTGTTAGAGGATTTGATGAACTCCGCTGGGGGATAGGAAGAACTTCGCTGAGGACGATCTTTCCGTGGCAATTAGCTGAGGATAACCCAGTTATAATCTCTGGTGAGGAATAACCTTAGAATAATGCCGGGGGGACGCGTTCGTGCTCTTCAGGGGATAAGCTTCCAGAATCTACTGGGGATAAGCGTCCAGAATCTATTGGGGAGATTGATTCAACTCTCCTGGGGAAACTTTTGGACTGCACTGAGGGAAGTGGCTCCACTGGGGTGTTCGTATTCCGCCGGGGAACAATCTTATAGTAAGAATGTCGGGGATGTTTGCATAGGAACATCTGTATACTCCACTGGGGGATATTGAGATTTTCTGGGGATACCCAACTTCCTTAAGGCTGACAGTAGATTAACTCTGCTTGGGGAGAGTGTTGTTGACTTGCTGGATATACTGTGCCTTTTCAGGGCTGATGAGAGACCAACTCTGCTTGAGGGAGAGTATTGCTGATATGTCTTACTCCGCGGGGAGTGAAGATATCTTGGTTACGTTCTTCAGCCGAATACATGCCTTGGTACCTGGAGGACAGAGCAGCTTGACCATTTTGGGCAACTCTTATTGCCCCAGCTTCTGTGGGAGAAGGTACCTGTAGAGGTGTTTGACAACTGCCGTTTGACAAATCTTCTTCTGGTAGGCAAGTGACGAGATGACGGAACATAGTCGTACGCTTTTGATCCCTAACTTTTGCCTGGACCGCCCTTTCGGGTTTTTAGTCCACCGGGATACCCATTTTTGCCCAAGCCGCCTTTTCAGGTTTTCGACTTGCCGGGTGTACAGATTTTTTCATTTCATCCCTTATTTTTGCCCGAACCCTTTTGGTTCGCCGGGAAGCCCTTACTTTTGCCTAGGTGTGTCAACCTAGTGGGTCTTTGATTATGCGTAGTATTTTTTCGACTATATCCACGCTCTCAGAATGTAGGGAGATGCCCCTGTTGTTGTGTTGCCATGCGACTAGAAGATGTTTGATCAGGCAAGATTGTAGCTGGAAATTATGTCCAAGGCCCCAGGTGACTCAAGCGGAGATTTGCCCCAGGCTATTAGGCATTTGAGAGATTCTCTGAATCTTGACTGGACTGCCCCAGATGATGGACAATGATCATGCCCTGCCCCTTGATTGGAGGTGCTTTTGTTCATTAGACATTCGTCGTGCGAACTTCTATGCTGTTCAAACAAATAGTCACATGCAAGCAATGTTATATTAAAAATGCAAAGCTTATGTCTGTCTTGAAATTTTTGAAAATGCATTTTCAGTAAAATAAGCAAATTTTGTAAAATGTGATGTCAACTCAGTATTTTACAGCAAGCCTTAAGGAGTCAGGATACCTTTCGTAACAGTATGCCTTCGAACTAACCCATGCTTCAGCTAGGACTTTTTAAGGGTTATAACATGGCCTGGTTCACGGTTTAAGAAACAAAGGATAAAGGCTCAAAATTTATTTGTACCCACCCGCTCTTCGTGATGTTCTTCAATCCTAAACTCAGCCGATCGTGCATTAGACTTTGTTTGAGTCTTTGCTATGATGTTCCGGTGATGGTTCGAATGTTGATAATTTATTTTGAATAGGCAGCCATTTCTTTTTGTTGAGGGTTTGTGTGACCTCTTTCTTTTTGATTTTATTATCCCTATTTTTGCCTGAACTGTTTCTTTCATGATCACAGTCAGTGGGATGCCCCAGTTTTGTAAGTCTCCTTCATAGGTTTTGACTTAATGGGCTTTTATTTTTGGGAGATAATGACTGCCTGTCTTTATGATTATTCGGAACCATCACTGTCTTTGATTTTAACAGGACTCCTTTGGTTCCATTCGTTGTGCACTTGGATCAACTGAGAGAACTACCCTGCCCCAGGTTATGATTAAGGGTTTTAATTTTCGAAAAGAAAAACTCCTATTTCTTTGGCTCAGAGGGGTTGACGAGGGATTATCTTCCTTATAACTCCAGTATTTAGGAATTGAAACGATGCCTGTACCTCATCAACGGGGTTTGTTCAAAAGCATACTGTAAATTGTGGTATCGTTTTCGTCATCCTCCCTCAAGAGGCTTAGAATTATTAATCGAGAGATGAACATCAAGAAAAAAAATAAAAGCAATTTTGAATATAGTAAACATAATTACTTCAAAACAGACACGTGTAATGCATTAATGAAATAATAGAGTTTGACATGATAATTGTTTGATTAAGCATAGAAAAATACAATATCAGAATTTAAATGAAACAAGAGTCTCTCAATCCTAGCCATGTTTTGGCAAGGGAGCAGTGATCACGTTGGGAGTCTCGGCAGGCTCAAACTCGATCTCCTTAGCATCAATCATGTTCTGAATCTTGTATTTCAGCGCCCAACAATCCTCAGTATCGTGCCCCAGGCTACCGGAATGATAATCACACCTCGCATCTGGGTTGTAATTTGGAGAAGAGGTCTTGGGATTTGCAGGAGGGTTGATTACCGCGATCAGATTCATCTTCAACATGTGCTACAATGCTTGTGACAATGGCATGTTGATGTTGGTGAACTGTCTTTTAGGCTCGTCTGGCCTTCGCTGATTTCCCTTTTGCGGTTGTCGGCGTGACGCAGAACCTGAGATCATGACTGCCCCTACGTGTTGGTCACGATGATCCTCTGACTGTACGCAACATTGGACTCTTTCTTGAATGGTTTCTTCTTAGCGTTCGAGGAGTCACCCTTTTGTATCTTCCCGAACTTGATACCAGCTTCTATTCTTTCCCCAGTCAAGATAAGATCTGTGAACCCAGCAGAAGAATTCCCAATCAAATGGTTGAAGAATGGACCAGACAGGGTCCCCAAGAACATGTCAACGAGCTCATGGTCAGTCAACGGTGGTTGCACCCTGCCAGCCAGGTCCCTCCACTTTTGCGCGTACTCCTTAAAACCTTCACCCGTCCCCAGTGACATACCCTGGAGTTAGGTACGCGTAGGAGCGAGGTCGGCATTATACTGATACTGCTTATAAAAAGCAGTTGCCAAGTCCTCCCAGTTACGAATACTGGTTCTATCCAGCTGATAGAACCATTCGAGCTGAGTCCCTAAAAGACTTTCCTGGAAGAAATGGATCCATAGATTCTTGTCTGCCGTGTAGGGCTGGATCTTCCTTGCGTATGAACGGAGGTGCAACTTAGGACAGGAAGCCCCGTCGTACTTTACAAAGGCAGGTGCCTTGAACTTGTGAGGGATCACCACCCCAGAAGATAAACCTAGGTCCCCAAAGTCCAACCCAGGCACACGTTGAATTTCCATAGCATTTAACCGGACCTCCAGCTGTTTGTACCTGTCCTCAGCAGGAGGGTACTGTTCATCATTGAAATCTGTCTCGGTGTCAGAGACTACGGGACTAGGAACCCTTCCCTCTTGGTGACTGCCTTCCCCAACAGATGGAGTAGTCTGCTCAGCTTCATTCTGCAGTGTATTCCCAGATCTGCGTCTAGGGTTGAACAAAACAGTCCTCTTCTTCTTTTTCTTCAAAAGCAGAGTCTTCAATTCCTGTTGTCCTTGGGCTAAGCTCATGACCAGCTCCTGGAACTGGGCGTTCTGGGCCTGGAGGGCCTTGATAGCTTGTTCATTGGATGATTCATGATTCACAATGATGGCTGAGATAAACAGCGAAGAAGATTAAGCAACCTGTGGAAAAGAGTACCTGTAATGCAATGATATGTATGTATGCATGCGATGTTTTCAAGGATCTCGCGGGGTAAACAGAGAAACTTGTCAGAATTTGAATTTGGGTAGCTTGATTGAAGGAACTTCATGTTGCTGAGAGTCCTTCTTCAAGAGTCAAGGCTCACCATATCGAGTGGGTCATAGCCCCTGACTCAAGTTATCAACCTTGGCTAGAGGAAAATAAATCCTCTTTGCCCCTTGCTAGACAGTTGGTCCATCATGACCTGCATCACAAGCCCTTGAGATCCTTGAAATGGATTAGTCCTTATGCAGGATGTATGCAATGGTATGATGTTATGCTATGCATGGAGTAATGTAGGTAAACCCTGTTATGAGTCCAGATTAAGGACTGTAAATAAGACCTGCAAGAAACTCAAGTGTCAGATAACAAGCATGCAAGTAGTCAAGTTTGAAGGCACACAAGTCACACCATAGCCCTTAGAGTTTAGGCCATCATGAAGTTCAGGGTACTACCCTCTTTCAGTTTCGTTGGTTAAGACCTGTCCTATCAAAAGTAACCGGGTTCTAGAGGATCCCAATATCACTGACTACCCTCAATCAGTCATAACTCCAGCGTCGCAATCTTTTCTTGCAGCCAGAACCATCGCGAGAGTTTAGCCTCAATGGGTGTAGCATACTGCTACTGTTCTATGGCCAAGTTGGGTCACATTAGGGTTCTAAGGTCAGTTGGTGCTTAATGACTCCTCAGAAGACCCATATTCTCCTCGTTACAACACAAGGGATATCGGTACAGACCAAGGTGCCACACCAACGTAGCCACTGCTTCACCCGTGTCGGTCTACGCCGGACAGGTCCCTCACAGCTTATGCTACCTAAAAAGGTTTTCCCAGATCCGGGTTAGAATATATGAAACTCCGATGCAAAGCCCACAAATATAAAGCAATCAAAGCAAAGCAATTTAAAACGTAAGTATGATCTAATCCTAAGGTACACCTCACTATTATTGTCCCCAGCAGAGTCGCTAGTTTTGTGATCGGTGGAAATAGAACTGACTGTTTTTTAGCTGGTTTCGCGAAATGTCACGGTAAGCAAGAGTCGCCACCGTCTTTTATGTTCTCCAACATGGAAAGGACAAAAGCACAGCAAAATTCCTTCTTTGAGAATGTTTCTCGGTTCGGGAGGTAGATTTATAGAAAGGGAAGGTGTTAGCACCCTTTTTATCCATGGTTATCCATGGGCTCTTAGGTACTTGCTCTTATATTTTCAAAAATTGCTTGCTTTTCGAGTGTGTGTGGGTTTTGAAAAAGTTCGTTTGAAAACTTCTAGGTAACTCTTGTATCAGTCCTCAAGAGTGTATGAAGTATTGTTTGAAAACTTTTTGAAAGTGTAAGGTGTGAAAAATATTTTGTTTGTTTCGAAAAGAGCAAGTACCCATGAGTCATCTACCTACCCTAAGGAATTAAGCTGTGTAAGAGTCCTTTAGATAGTGCTATCCCACCATTGAGAGGTAGGTAGCACCATCGTTGGAGGTGTTCGGGTCAATTCGATGATTAGGGACAGTATGGTAACCGAAGCAATGGTAGGACACCTTAGAAGTAACCCTAATGTCCTAGATCCTTTGTATCCGAGGCAACCGTTTCGAGGCAACTGGATCTTTTGGACAGAAGGGCGACCTCTAAGACGTCCTATACTTGATGACCACGTTTCGAGGCAACCAGTGAGGCGTACCCTAGAAGTGGCATGTGCGTTGTGTGTTGTTTTTCAGTTAATTGTCTTTGTACATGTTATTTGTGAGCTACGGATTAATTTTATTTACATACATTCTTTCATGCATTGTTAACAGTTAGGGATGCGGAAAATTTAAAGTGCGGGAATGTAAAGCTACGCTATTACAAGGCGTGGGTCTATACATCGCCAAAAAACAAAGACCCGTTTTGATAAAGTGCGGAAAGTAAAGAAAGCAATAAACCTAATTACTATTACATTCTTGAAGCAGTTACATAATAATCAAAATAAAATAAATGCGCGCGAATAAAAATTAATCGGGAATGCCTTAAGGGTTTTGACCCTTTTAAGAAAAGAAATGAATTTTTTGTCCTTTTTGTGATTAAATGAAATTAAAACTAATGATTAAACTAATTAATTAATTTATTAAAAGAAAAATGTTTTTTGCATTTTTATGTTTTTAATGAAAATTAAATAAAAGAATTAAAGTTCTAAGTTAACCTAATTCTAAATTATTTTTATTGATTGTAAAGAAAAAGAAATTAACGTTGACCTAATTAAACTATTTTATTTGTTAATATTTTATTTACAAAATAATTACTTAAATGAAATTAATAAAGTATTTTTTGGTTTTATTGTGAAAAATATTAATTGGTTAATTTTGGTGATAATAACAATAATTAAAAAGGTTAATAATTAAATTAGAAAATATAAAAAAGGAAGAGAAAAGAATAAACCAAGGGAGGGGGGTATGGGCCAGAATGGGGTGTTCTGAATTGAATTGTGAGGCCCATTTGCACAAAGCTTGTTGACTTTCTGGATTGAGTGGGGCGTTGGTTGACCAGGAGTATGGTGTGCTCCCTTTCTTGACCTTTGGATCTGCTTCTATGGACACATGGTGCGCTGATCTGTGAGGGCACATGGTACTCACCATTTGGAAACCTGCACAAGAATGTATTGAAAAAAATAACATGGAATTATGGGGGGACCTGGGAATCGAACCCAGGTCCCAAAGATTAGCAAACACGTTGCCAGCCACTGCATCACTCATGCGCATTTGTTAGAATAATGAGAACTAATTATTTTATAAAAAGAATGCATTATATGCTGGAAAATAAAAAAAGAGCGCGCGTGATTTGAATGAACCACCCACGCATGGACACCTCATCATCGTCTTCATCTTATCTGCAAAATAGAAACAAGATAGCAGGGGTTTTTAACCCCCACAATGCAAAACTGTGGAAAATAGCGATTAGCTATATGGTGAACATAAAAAGGGCGCGAGGTGTGTTTTGTGTTTGTCTCATCAAGCCGGTCTCAACCATGGGTGTTTGGAGTTCTGATTTTACAGTATGGGAAAAGCCCCAAATCACAAGCTTTGAAAACCTAGCATCTGTCCATGGTGGTTTTCATTTTAAGGCACCATAATCAAATTAACTCATGTCAAAAGCTTCATCACAATGTTAGAAATACAAAGCAATATTCAAAATGTGTTAATGATGCGTGAAAAGTGAATTTAGATTATGAAAAAAATGATGAACCGTGTGACTGTATTGAGGCGATTCCTGAAGGTCTAAGGCTTGTTCTTGATGGCAAAAGGTTCCTGGGACAATTGGGAACGTGTTTGAATCAAAAGAAATGCTTGAATTGCACTGGAAAGTTGAAAACAGTTTTCACTTTTTTGCTTAGATTTTTGAATTTGGTTCTTTTGTTTCAGAGGTTTCTAGGTCGTGTAAATGGTATGAGAGGCTTGCATATATGTCTTTGAATGAGAATCAAGCAATAATGTGAAGCCTTTAACCCTTGTATCTCAAGTTACAATTTTTGGAATAAGGGTACTAAACCATTTTTAACTTAGTGAAAATTTGACCTATTTTGGCAAGGTTTTTACCTAACTTCAAGACCATTTTTCACATACTTCCCCTTGGAATTTCAATTTGCATTTCAAAGATGGATTGTAGTACACATTCCAAGCTTTCCAAAATGACCAAGAAATCATAAAACAACCTCATAACTTGAGAGAATCGAATTTTGCAATATGGCAAAAAGTCACTTTGATTCATGGCCATGTACATGTTCATAACTTGTGCAATTTTTCAAATCAGCATGCTTCCCTTGATTACAGGCCTCTAAACCATCCAACACTCATAAATTTAATGCCAATACTTTGTGCCAAAGTGTTGTTCTATGAGTTCAAACATTACATGCAAGTTTAATCCATTTATGGAAAAAGTGAAATAGTCATTTTTGAAAAGTTAAGCTTTATGTCAAAATGAAAATCCAAGAAGTACAGATCAAATCCCCTTGGCACAAGTTTAGGGACTAATCACACTGATCAATGCCAAGGTTTGCAGCATGTTATGGGGGCCTCTACCTGTCTAAACACCAACTTGGCTTTTGGTTGCTTAAAGTGTAAGAAATATGGCATAACTGACCACAACTTTCATCTCAGCATTAGAACCCTTAAGCAAATATTTTGTACACATTCAAGACATCCTAACTGAGCTAGCACACGACTCCAACACCTCCATTGCCCTCTAGAATACAGAACCACCCTCAAACTTCCCAAACAGAGCTCCTACTGCAGTTTGAGTGCTAACTCTCATCCCTTTCATGCATTCTTGCTAAAAGCTCATCAAACAAATTCCCTAGCATCACTTGAAGCTAATCCAAACATAAAACACGACATGTAACTCCTCTAATCAGTTCCACCATTTTCACTTTCTTGTTTTGCAGTTGAAGGTCCATAGCTCGATTCAAGGTGTTTCAAAGCAAAGTAAGCATTGGAATAGCATCACTACACTTCAGGCAAGCTGTACAGATCATCATCTTGCCCTGAAAGCTCCCCCATTGCCAGATACAACTTCAACTGAACATGTATCTTCTTGAACTTCTAACTCTTAGTGTAGGCATCATTAGCTCTAAGTTTGTGAATAAGAAGTGTTCTACTCATGCCCCTGAATCTGTACATACTTTTACTTTTCATTTATTTTGCCTGAGCTATGAGAATTTAAGGTCTGAATGTTGATAAAAACTTAGGTTAGGATTTGGGAATGATGAAATTCTCTCTCATTTCTGAGAGTTAGGATGAGTTCTTTACATATTTAGAATCGTGATTCAATGCTTAACATTTCTTATGTTGTAAGTTTGTGCAAAAGATCAAGGAATCCAGATGTTTGAATTGATGTTCAGGCGCGCGTTTTTTGAACATTTTTCTGTCCAGAGGTTGAAGAAGAAGCCACATGGGCTGGGCCTGCTTTGATATTTCTTTTCACACCATGTTTTTGGTTTTACACCCCCTGAGCCCATTTTGTTTATTTTATTGATTTTTTGACTTTTCTTTTTTCATTCTGGTTTATTTATTTTTCCTCATGATATTAAAAATATAAAAATAATTTTTTACACCATTTTTGAATTTATAGGCATTTATTTGTTTAGATTAGTTGTTTGTACATAAATAAATACATAAACTTACTTTTATTTAAAAATACCAAAAATAATGTAAACACCATTTTATTTTCATTTTTATTTTGTTTTATCTTCTTAAAATATTTTATATAAAATATACCTTTTTTATAAATATTAAATATTATTATTTTTGTATATATAATACTATTTTAGTAAATAATAAAGATATTTATATATATTAGTATATTTAGGTAAATAATACAAAAAATATATACATTTTTTTATTTTATTAATATTTGACATAAAAAATACTTTTTTATGAATATACTTCATTTTTATTTTATTTTGTATATATTTATTAATTATTGTACACATTAAATAAATAATACCCTTTATTTAAGAAATTAGGGTTTTACCCTTAAAACACAAAAACTCCAAAAATTTTACTTTTTTATTTTATTCATTTTATTCATTTGACATATAAAAAACACCCTTTTTTCCATACATATAAAAACCCTTTTTGCATTTTGCATCTTTATTTTATTTTCCATTTAATTTATGCAATTAATTATCTTGTAAATATTCCAAAATTGATGTAATAGCTAGGTTTAAATTCCTTGTCTAAATATCCCCCCATTTGAACATTTGTACCCCCTTCCCATATTGTGTTGTAATAGTGTAGGAATTTTACTTTTCGCACTTTAACGCTTTCTAAATATACCATGCTAGAATTAGGGTTTGTATGCAAATAAAACGAACAAAAATAGTTTGACCTAATTTCAAGATAAACAAGCATGAATATGGACAACACATATCACACTTGCACCCCTACGGTATTCCACTTGTTGCCTTCAATAAATGGGCCATATTGCATGTTAGGTCTCTTTGGGCAAAACAAAAACAAACAATCAAATGATCATAGTCCCTCGATGACGCTTTCGAAAAGTTGCCTAAAATGATCAAGTCCCTTTCAAGGAAAAATTGCCCAAAGATACTTGGCACCATTGCAATTATGGTCTAAACGATGACCCGCGCCCGTCCCTTTCACATCTTAACACAAGATTGTCCACCAAATGCAATGGTGGAACAAAATTGTTAAAAGGGTTAAAACATAACAAAAATCTTTGAGAACTTTAGGGTAGATAACTCTTAAGTACTTGTCAACCTGCAAAAATGAAAACACTTGCCTATTTTTCAAACCACACTTCACAAACACTTTTAAAACAAACTTTCAAAGAAACCTTGAAACATCTTTTCAAAAAGACAAACACCTTTTGTAAAACATTCGAGTAAAGAATTGTTACAAGGTTAGCCTAGACAAGGCATCTTTTTCAAAACATTTTTCAAAACCATACACAAAGCACCATTTCAAACAATTGAAAACCAAGGCAAGTTGATCTAAGCAAGTACCTAAGAGCCCATGGATAACCATGGATAGAAAGGGTGCTAATACCTTCCCTTTCTATAATCTACTCCCCGAACCCAAGAAAAAAATCTCAAAGGTTTTTGCTGTGCTTTTTAAACCTTTCCTTAGGATAAAAGAAAAAGCCGGTGGCGACTCTTGCTCAACCGAAACATTTGCGAAAACAAACGCAAAACCATAGTCAGTTCTCCCACCGTATCACAGAACTGGCGACTCTGCTGGGGAGAAATTTAAAAGTGGAGTAACCTTAGGGCTTAGATCACCCACTTGCATGACTAATTGTTAGAATTGATTGCTTTATATCTTGGCTCTATTGTTTGGGTTTGCAATCCTACACCCGGATTTTGGGAAACATTCATAGATAGCAATACGTTGTGGAAACTGTGCGGGGTATACCGACACGGTCGAAGCAATAGCTATATTAGTGCGACATATTTGTGAGTACCGGTAACCCTTGAGTTCAATCAAGGAGAGTACGGGGCCGCTGAGTGATGTCACTAAGCACTAATGACCTAGAACCTTACTTGACCATCTTGGCCTTTTATTAGGGGTAGTGAGATGACCGGCTTTGGTGCAGTCCGAAGTTGGTAGATACTCGATACTACACTCATTGAGGGTTGTTTCCTTGGAATATTTTGGTCGCTAGTTAAGTGGCTAAACCAAAACAATGAACAATGAAAACAATCCCGTGATATTGAGCTCCTTAGAACCCGGTTACTATTTATAGGATAGGTTTTTAAGCCAACTACACTCAAGATGGTACTTACCTATGAAACCCCATGCAAGCCTGAAACTAGGGTTTGGTGTGAATTGCTTGTACATATATTTTGTGCATACATCATAAACATCATAAAACATCATATGCATTCACTAACCATTTCAAGGGTTTGGATCTTCATCTTTGTTCTTGTTTTGTAGGTCATGGAAATTCCTCGCAGAAACACCATCCAAGTCAACCTTGTGAGAATTTCTCCTCAACTCAAGGAGCTCACCTCAAGAATTCCGGAAAACTCATCCTTCAGTGGAAGACATGGTAGACTGCTCAGCTTAGTCAACACCAACATTGAAGAAGACATGATGAAAGTGCTATTCCAGTTCTTTGACCCTCTTCACCACTGTTTCACTTTCCCTGATTACCAGTTGGTGCCCACTTTGGAGGAGTTTTCTCAACTCCTGAGAATTCCTATCCTTAATCAACTACCCTTCAACGGTATGGAAAAGGAACCAAAGCCGGAAGATGTTGCTCGAGCATTAAATCTACAACAATCCGACATCAAGGGGCATTGGGAAACTAGAAGCAGCATCAAGGGATTCTTAGCAAAATTCTTGTTTGAGAAGGCACAAGAATGTTGGAACTCATTGGACCTACAAGCCTTTGAAGAGATTGTGGAACTCCTTATCTATGGGTTGGTCTTGTTCCCAAATGCTGACCAATTGATAGATGTCAACGCCGTCAAAATCTTCTTGTCCAGAAATCCAATACCAACATTGCTTGGGGACATCCTTCACTCATTTTACACACGGACAATGAGACAGAGGGGTGTTCTCATGTGCTGTACTCCTCTCCTTGCAAGGTGGTTTATTTCGCACCTTCCACAATCTGTCCTAAAGAATGACCAAGGCTCGAGGTGGTCCCAACGGTTGATGACTCTTACTCACTCTGATGTACATTGGTGTTCTCGGTCCAGAGAAAATGTCATCATCGTCGATCGTTGTGGAGAGCTTCCTAATGTTCCTTTACTTGGAATCAGAGGAGGTATCACCTAAAACCCTTGCCTAGCTTTGAGGCAATTTGGATATGCACGGAGGGATGGCCCTCATGACATGTTGATTCCTGACCTAGTTTTTGACTTCGACAACGATGCGCAAGGACTTCGCCAAAGATTCATCAGAGCTTGGGGGAGGCCCAACAAGGTTGATAGCAAGACTCTGGGACACAAGAACTCCATCCCTCTTGAGCCTTATCTCAAGTGGGTACGAGCCCGAGCCCAAAGTCTAATGATGCCTTATCCTCATGTACTCCCGGTGATTAAAGAGCCCGTCAAGGAAGGAGAGGTTCCCTACACCATCCTACATCCTGACATGCCTACATCGTGGGAGGAAATGCAGAAAAGTTGGATTCAGCTCAAGGAGGAACGGAACACTTTCGAAGCCAGCTTCTATGCTAGTGAGAAGAAGGTTCTAGAGCTTACCCGCCGACTCTATGAGCAAGAGGCCCTCAACACCTACATCGCACCAAAGAGGATGCGCAATGTCTTTTTGCCTTGAGAAGTTATTTTATAATATTTAGCCCATGGGGCATTTATGTACTAACAAATTTCTTCTTATTAATATGACGTGCGTTCTTCTTTGTCTGCAACAATTTTGAATGTTCTAAATCCTTGAATGCATTGCATACATAAGCATACCATTCATCATGTGCATAAGCAGGTCTCACGCCAGGTTTCCTTATCTGTTTGCTGTTTATTTCAGTAGGATGGATCTCGAGCAAACAGTCAAAGACCTACAAGCTCAAAATGCACAGTTTCAGCAACTCCTGACAACCTTGGCTAAAGGTCAGGAGGATCTCAAAACCTTGCTGGGGAATAAAGACCCAGTGAAGAAGAAGAAAAAGAGACTCGGAGTGGCTACTTTGGGGAGAAGACTTGACGGAGAAGCTCAGAGAGTGCTTGAATTTCCTCCTACTTCTGATGAAGGAACCAGTAAAGGAGGTGGGGCTGCGGTACCTTCCGAGTCCGATGTGGAAGAAGAAGAGGTCGAAGAGGATGAAGATTATTCTGATCAACAATACCCTCCAGCTGATGATAAATACAAAGGTCTAGAAGACAGGTTGGCCGCCATGGAACTACAAAGAGTACCGGGTTTGGATTTTGAAGACTTGGGTTTGGTTACCGGGATTGTGATTCCCCCAAAGTTCAAAGTGCCAGTGTTTGTGAGGTATGATGGGCTGTCCTGTCCAAAAATGCATCTCAGGTCCTACGTGAGAAAGATCCAACCCTATACGGCAGATAAAAACCTTTGGATCCATTTCTTTCAAGACAGCCTTTCTGGGGCTCAACTGGAGTGGTTTTATCAGCTAGAGGGAACCAGCGTCCGAAATTGGGAAGATTTGGCCACCGCTTTTTACAAACAATATCAGTACAATTCTGACCTTGCTCCTACTCGTACCCAACTTCAGGGTATGTCATTAGGAACAGGCGAAGGATTCAAAGAATATGCACAAAAATGGAGGGATTTGGCTGGCAGGGTGCAGCCTCCTTTAACCGACCGTGAGCTTGTTGATATGTTTCTAGGGACCCTGTTTGGGCCATTTTTCAATCATCTGATTGGTAACTCTTCCGCGGGGTTTACCGATTTGATCTTAACGGGCGAAAGAATAGAAGCTGGCATCAAGTCAGGAAAGATTCAGAAGGGTGTTGTTGCAAGTGTGGAGAAGAAGCCTTTTAAGAAGGAAACGGCTGTGGTATATTCTCAGAGAAGAGAAGGGAAGACTGAGCGCCGGCCGACCGTGGGGGCCGTAATGATTCAAAATCCTTCAAGTGAGCAGCCTCGCTATAACCAATCCAGACCAAATCAACAACGGGTGGAACGGCCACAACGGCAGTTCACCCGCATTAATATGACTCCAGCGCAAGTGCTTACCCATCTGTTAAAGTTGAATCTCGCCACTATCAAGGAGGCACCAAAGAATGTGAATACGTCCTCTCCGCATTATCATCTTAATGCTAAATGCGCCTACCATTCTGACAGTGTCGGGCACGACACCAATGATTGTTGGGCACTCAAGCATAAAATCCAAGACCTGATAGAGGCGAAGGAAGTGGAGTTTGACGCTCCGGAGAAGCCTAATGTGATATCTGCTCCCATGCCGAAGCACGGCCGAAATGTCAATGCCATTGAAGAAGATTTGTATGTTGCTGATGTCAATGATCTGATAACCCCATTGTTAACCATCAAGTTGAATCTGTTAAGGGCCGGGATCTTCTCGGGATGTAAAGAAGACTGCTATTGTTGTTACTCTCTGCCGTTTGATTGTCTGTTACTGAAGAAAGGCATCCAAGGCCTTATGGATAGTCGACAAATTTTGTTTGAAAAAGTTTCTGCTGTTCCAACCCATATTGAAGATGTCTCAATCATAACCATTCACGCCAATCTTTCCAAGGCCGTCAAAAAGCCTGTTAAGATTACACCAGCTACGAAATCTGTTCCTTTGAAGATAACAATGCCAGGGCCTGTCCCCTATGTTTCTGAGAAGTCAATACCATGGAACTTTGGCGGTGACGTCTACTACCATGGTATCAAATAAATCGAAATAACTGAAGAAAGTTCGGATGATGAAGAAGCCAGCATTAGTAACATTGCAGGCACGAGCAAAATCACCAGGAGCGGGAGAATATTTTCTCCAGAGATTGCCCCTCAAAGAGCAATCTTTGGACCCTCATCTTCCGACAAGGTCATCCCTGCACCAATAAAACTCTCTGCTAGAACCCCTTTGATTGAAGACGTTGTTGTTCCTAGTACTGTCCCTCCTACCACTGTTGACAAAGGTAAGGGAATCCAAGATGAGCTCGTCAGGACGAGGGCTCAACCCTTGGTCATCCCGGAAACCTCCAAGAAGGAAATGGATGAGATTTTGAGGATAATCAAAAGGAGTGATTACGATGTGGTAGAACAACTGGGGAAAACCCCCTCAAAGATCTCCATGCTGGCACTACTACTTTGCTCGGAAGCGCACGCTAAAGCTCTGATAAAATTCCTGAAGGCAGCCCATGTGCCCCAGGAAACCTCTGCGGATCAATTTCAAAATTGCGTGGCTAGCCTTACTGCGGATAATGGATTAGGTTTCTCTGATGCCGACCTAACTCCTAAAGGTAGAAACCACAATGATGCTTTGCACATTTCAGTCGAGTGCCGGGGAACTACTCTCACACATGTCTTAGTCGACACTGGTTCGTCGCTGAATGTATTGCCTAAGAAGGCCTTGGACCGACTAGATTGTGAAGGGTTGGAGTTGAAGCCGAGTGATATTGTTGTCAGAGCTTTCGATGGTTCGAAGAGAATGGTCCATGGGGAGGTTGAAATTCCCATCAAGATAGGCACTGAGGTGTTTAAGTCTACTTTCTATGTGATGGACATCCGTCCTTCATACTCTTGCTTGTTGGGTAGGCCTTGGATACACCATGCTGGGGCAGTCACCTCCTCCTTACATCATATGTTGAAGTATCCTGTCAAGGGAAAGATCATTACTGTCCATGGCGAAGAGGAGTACATGATTAGCCACTTGAACTCTTTCTGATATGTGGAGGTTGAAGGGGAGTTCATTGAGACGCCTTTTCAGTATTTCGAAGAAGTCCTTCCTGAGATAACAGTAGCAAAGTTGGCAGCTGAGACACCGATGCAGATGGCCAGGATGGCATCTCTGGAGGACGCAAGGGCCGCAATAAAGGAAGGGAAGAATTCAGCATGGGGGCAGTTACCTGACATTCCACATAAAACCGACAAATTTGGATTAGGGTTCACTACCGCAGGCCAGAAAGCTATGCGCCGTTCGAAGATTGAAAGAGCGCCAGTCAAAATTTCTCCCTATGGAATCAACGCTTTGGAGGACGAAGACAAAGAGAGCAACATCGAAGAATGGATTTACCCAACTGTCAAAGGAGGATTGTGCAACTGGGAGGCAAAAGACTTTGTCCCCATCACTTTTATTCATCAGTAATTTATCTGTTAAACATTTCCTATTTGGTCTATAATATTTATTTTCAAACAACCCGTACACTATCTTTTCACCTCATGCCTTGCCCGGGGCATGTAGGTCCATTTGTAAGGGTTTTGATTATTTTTCATATCCATATGCCATGTTTAATGATTCATTGGACGTTTTTCATTTGATAAACTGCTTGTGTTCATTTTCTTTCCTTTTGCATTTTTTGTTTAAGGATGGCTATCCCTTACACACACCCACACTCACCAATGCAGGTACCCATCCACTCCGGATTCCATGGGTGACTATTCTGCTATATCCTTCAATAACTCTGAAGATCTGGTCAATCAAGCCGAGTATGAAGATGACGAAGGTTGTGAAGTACCAGGGGAACTAGCCAGACTTCTACAGCAAGAGGAAAGGGCCATCTTACCGCACGAAGAGTCATTGGAAACTGTCAACTTAGGGACCGAGGAAGACCGAAAGGAGGTGCAAGTGGGTGCCAATCTGGAACCAAGAGTCAAGGAGCGCCTGATACAGTTGTTGAATGAGTATGTTGAAATCTTCGCTTGGTCTTATGAAGACATGCCGGGTTTAGACACAGACATCGTGGTTCACCGTCTCCCCACAAGAGAGGATTGTCCACCGATCAAGCAAAAAGTCTGCCAAATGAGGCCTGACATGTCTGAAAAGATCAAAGCAGAAGTGATGAAGCAATTCGACGCTGGCTTTCTGGCTGTTACGTCCTATCCTCAATGGGTCGCTAACATCGTGCTAGTACCTAAGAAAGATGGCAAAGTCAGGATGTGTGTGGACTACCGGGATTTGAATAGGGCCAGCCCCAAAGATGATTTTCCACTTCCACACATTGACATTTTGATCGACAATACAGCTCAGCATAAAGTGTTTTCCTTCATGGATGGATTCCCGGGCTACAATCAAATCAAAATGCCCCCCAAGGATATGGAGAAAACAACTTTTGTCACACAATGGGGCACTTTCTGTTACAAGGTGATGCCGTTCGGGCTGAAGAACGCAGGGGCAACTTATCAACGCGCCATGGTAGCTTTGTTTCATGATATGATACATCATGAGATTGAAGTTTACATAGACGATATGATAGCTCGGTCACAAACAGAGGAAGAGCACCTTGAACATCTAGAAAAGCTGTTTTCCAGGTTGAAAGAATACAAACTCAGGCTGAATCCAAGTAAGTGCACTTTTGGAGTTAGGTCTGGTAAACTTCTGGGATTCATTGTAAGCAACAAAGGCATTGAAGTCGATCCAGCAAAAGTAAAAGCAATACAAGAGATGCCTGCTCCCCGTACAGAAAAGGAGGTTAGAGGGTTCTTGGGGCGCTTGAACTATATTGCCAGATTCATCTCTCATATGACTTCTACCTGTGAGCCAATTTTCAAACTCTTGAAGAAAGATCAGGTAGTTGAATGGAACGAAGATTGCCAAGCTGCTTTTGATAAAATCAAGGAGTATTTGCTAGAACCTCCTATTCTGATGCCACCCGTCGAAGGAAGACCATTGATCATGTATTTGACCGTCTTGGATAACTCAATGGGGTGTGTTTTGGGCCAGCATGACGAGTCTGGTCGAAAAGAGCATGCTATTTATTACCTTAGCAAAAAGTTTACCGACTGTGAGACTCGTTACTCACTGCTCGAGAAAACTTGCTGCGCTTTGGTATGGGCTGCTCGCCGACTAAGACAGTATATGTTGACTCATACTACCTTGTTGATTTCCAAAATGGATCCTATCAAGTATATCTTCGAAAATCCCGCTTTATCTGGAAGGATAGCTAGATGGCAAATGATCCTTACTGAGTATGACATCCAGTACACCACCCAAAAAGCTATAAAAGGGATTGTACTAGCTGACCATCTGGCTCATCAAGCTATCGAAGATTATCAACCCATGAGATTTGACTTCCCAGACGAGGACATCATGAATTTGGACAACTTTGAAAGTAACGGACCGTATGACGGACCCGAAAAGGGATCCCGATGGACCCTGTACTTTGATGGTGCTTTAAATGCACTTGGAAACGGTATCGGCGCAGTACTCATTTCTCTGAAAGGTTGTCACACACCTTTCACGGCCCGACTTTGCTTCAGCTGCACAAACCACATGGCTGAGTATGAAGCTTGCATTTTTGGTCTCAAGGCTGTTATAGACTTGGGGATCAAATCTTTGATCGTATTTGGGGACTCGGCTTTGGTTATCAGTCAAATCAAAGGAGAGTGGGATACCAAGCATCCTAATCTTATCCCATACAAAGAACATGTCCTGACATTGCTGCCTCATTTCGAGCAAAATACCTTCGAGCATTTCCCGCGAGAAGAGAATCAGCTAGCAGATGCTCTAGCCACAATGTCCTCCATGTTTAAACTCAACTGGGATAACGAGGCTCCCCAAATCACCATCGAGCGAATGGATGAACCTGCGCATTGTCATGAGATTAATACCGAAGAAGTAGTGGAACAACCCTGGTTCCATGAAATCAAAAGGTATCTCGAGACTAGAGATTATCCCGAAGGAGCTTCCGTAAATGACAAGAAGTTCTTAAGGAAATTTGCTGCCAAATTCTTCCTGAGCAACGACATCCTTTACAAACGAAGCCATGATTGTGTATTACTCCGATGTGTAGACAAAGCTGAAGCAGAGTTGATCATGACTGATATACACAGCGGCACATTTGGCACTCACTTGAGCGGGTATACAATGGCTAAGAAGATCCTAAGGGAAGGCTATTACTGGTCTACCATGGAAGCTGACTGCCATCAACATTCCCGTACTTTCCACAAATGCCAAGTCTACGCTGACAAAGTTCATATCCCTCCGGTTCCTCTCAACGTTCTGACTGCTCCTTGGCCATTTGCAATGTGGGGCATTGACATGATTGGAGAGATCAAGCCCACAGCTTCCAACAGACATCGCTTCATCCTGGTTGCCATTGACTATTTCACCAAATGGGTCGAAGCAGCTTCCTTCGCCTCTGTTACTAAAAATGTGGTTGCCCGCTTCATCAAGCAAAATCTCATATGTCGGTATGGTGTTCCAGACCGGATCATCACAGACAACGGTACAAATCTGAATAACACAATGATCACCACATTGTACGAACAGTTCAAGATTTATCATCACAATTCATCTCCCTATCGGCCGAAGATGAACGGTGCTGTTGAAGCTGCGAACAAAAACATTAAAAAGATCATTCAGAAAATGACAGTCACTTACAAAGACTGGCATGAGATGTTACCGTTTGCTCTACATGGATACCGTACGACGGCACGTACTTCAACAGGGGCAACCCCATTTTCTTTGGTGTATGGCATGGAAGCTGTCCTGCCTATGGAGGTTCAGATTCCTTCTCTAAGGATTATGAAGGACACGGGTTTGAATGAAGATGATTGGATGCAGACCCGACTTGATCAACTCAATCTGATCGACGAGAAGCGACTCGTTGCTATATGCCATGGTCAGACGTATCAAAAACGGATGATCAAGGCCTTCAATAAGAAAGTCAGACGTCAAGTGTATCAAGTCGGAGATGTCGTAATCAAGCGGATTATCTTGCCGCAAAGTGATCCCAGGGGAAAATGGACTCCTACATATGAAGGACCATTTGTGATCAAGAGCATATTTTCTGGGGGTGCAATGATTCTGACCACCATGGACGGCGACGATTTGCCGCACCCTGCGAACGCAGACATAGTCAAAAGATACTACGCATAAAATAACCCGACAAGTCGAAAACCTGAAAGGGAGGCTTGGGTAAAAATGGGCATCCCGGTGAACCGAAAACCCGAAAGGGAGGTTCAGGCAAAAATTAGGGATAAAAAACAAAAAAATATGTACACCCGACAAGTTGAAAACCCGAAAGGGCGGCTTGGGCAAAAAGAGGTTTCCCGGTGGATCGAAAACCCGAAAGGGCGATTCAGGCAAAAGTTAGGGAATTAAAGCGTATGACTATGTCTCGTCGGATCACTTCAAAGACAATCTCTTCATCAACCAGTTCCAGGCTTCTGATCAATCCAGTCATCGGCAGACGAAGCATTGAATGGACATATATTCAGAGTTGTGAAGGCTATAGCATAATGGAATCCCATGGAATTATTTCACATAGCCATCTTTATTTTGTATAAATCTTTCAATATTTACGACAAAATCCTCTTACTAGGATGGCTGTTTCCTTTGTACAAATATACTCATAGAAAGTCAATACAAATACTTTTCCCAGAAATTTGTGTCATTTCCTTTTCTTTTCTCTTGCACTATTTGTTATTTTGAGAAACGTCCAATGTTTTGTTAAATAGGCATATGCATTTGAACATAATCATTTCCTTACGAATTAAGAAAGAGGATTACTGATAGGTCAAAGGTGCAGTTGGATATCTTGATACCCTTCAAAGGAAACCCCCAGGAGATTTGGATTCCATATCCCCCAGCAAGTCTTGAGGCTTATCCCTAGTAGATTCTGGAAGCTTATCCCCTGCAGAGTACAGACGTCTCTCCCGGGCTTTATTCAAAGTTATTCCTCACAAGGGCTTATAAATGGGTTATCCTCAGCTTATTGCCACGGAAGATCGCACTCGCCAAATTTATTCCTATCCCCAGCGGAGTTCATCAAAGTTCCCCAACATAGCTTATCAATACAATCCCCAGCCAGAGAATCCTCCGGAATTCAATTCCCTCAGAGTTTAAGTTTCAGTATCCCCAGCCGAGCTAAAACTTCAAATTATCAATCCCCAGCGAAGCCAGACTAATGAACCTTCTCCCCACAGAGTTTTGGGAGGGAAAATCTTGAGTTCCCCAGTGAAGTCGCCAGAGATACTTCCCACCAAACTGAAGATTCTCAGTCTTACATCCCCAGCATGAGTCTATTAGATTGGAACTCCCCAGTAGAAGTCATCAGGAATTCCCCAGAAGATTGGTATGCAACCCAAGCTCTTTATTCTCCAGCAACAACCAGGAATTATTCTTCCCAGCAGCAATCAAGATACTTTTATCTTCAGCCATCCCGGATTCATCTATCCTCTGTGTGATCGGTGGATCTGGAACTGACTGTTTAAAGCTGGTTCGCGAAATGTCGCGGAAGCAATAGTCGCCACCGTCTTTTATTTTCTCCAAATGGAAAGGACAAAAGCACAGAAAAATTCCTTAAAGAGATTGCTCTCGGTTCGGGAGGTAGATTATAGAAAGGGAAGGTGTTATCACCCTTTCTATCCATGGTTATCCATGGGCTCTTAGATACTTGCTCATTTGTGTTTTCAAAAATGGTTTGTTTACTTTTTGACTGTGGGTTTAAAAAGTTTCTTTGAAAATTTCAGTTCGACTCTTGTATCAGTCCTCAAGAGTGTTTGAAAAGTTGCTTTCGAAAGCTTTTTGAAAAGGTGTCGGTGTGAAAAGAGTTTGATTTGTTTTTGAATAGAGCAAGTATCTACGAGTCATCTACCTACCTTAAGGAATTAGGTTGTGTAAATGTCCTTAAGGTAGTGCCATCCCACCATTGAGAGGTAGGTAGCACCACCGTTGAAGGTGTTCGGGTCAATTCGAGGTTCGGGACATGGTGATCACCAGAGCAATGGGAAGACACCTTAGAAGCTACCCTCATGCCAGGTTCCCGGATCATGAGGACTTACTAAGACACCCTCTACTCGACGATCACCTTTCGAGGCAAGGCAACAGTGAGGCGTACCCTAAGGGTGGTGTGTGAATTTGTGTGTCGTTTTCATTTATTTTGTCTTGTCATGTAATTGGTGATCTACGCGTTTGTTTTTATTTTAGTCATTCTTTCTTGCATGCATTTATTAACAGTTAAAAAGTTGCGAAAATTAAAAGTTCTAGACTATTACAAAGGCGCGGGTCCACATCGCCAAAATTTCCAGGACCCGATTTGACAGAAAAATAAATAACTAAAGTGCGAAAGATAAATATTACACGGCTTTGGGAGAATTACATAGATACTTAAAAGAAGGAAATAAATAAAATGCGCGAATTGAAATTAAAATCGGAAACGAGGGCGTTGGACCCTTTTTAATGAAATTAAATTAAATTATTAGATTAATTAAATTAAAATGAAAAAGAAATTATTTTTTTTGAGATTTTTGTATTCATGATTTTAATGAGAATTAAATGAAATTTAAACCTAATTCTAGCTATTTTTTATTTATTAAGAAAACATGTTAAAATTTAAACCTAAAATTAAATTAATTATTTACATGCAATTTGATTTATAAAAATAAATAATTAATTATTAGTGAAAAGAGAAGAAAAAGGGTAAAAAATTGATACAAACCCTAATTCTACAAATTTTAAGTTTATTAGAAAAATATTAAGATTTAAACCTAAATTAAAAACTAAAATCAATTAATGATATTTATTTACAAAATATAATATTAAATAAAAATACTTATTTTTTGTCTTTTTCTGATTTTTAGATTGTTTTTATGTTTTTTTATGAAAATATTAAATTAAAGGAATTAATAAAAAAAAACAATAATTGAAATAAATAAAATAAAGAAAAGAATGAAAATTCAAACCATGGGGGGTCTGTCCCCATTTGGAGGTTTTGTTAGCATTGCTGGCCCAAGATTTTTAAGGCCTTATTTGACTTTTCCACGTTCCCATATGCATGGTTGACTAAGGCACATGATGTTCTTCAAGTTATGCCCCTTGGATTGATCTCAGCCAGCACGTGGAAGGCCTGGATGTGGAGAATATGGTGGAACCCAGGGTTGAATCTGTAGGGGATTAGATTGATAGAAAAAATATTGAAAGAGAATGGGGACCTGGGGTTCGAACCCAGGTCCCAGGGATTACCAGTATTACGCCTTACCAACTGCTCCAAACGCGCGTCTTGTTTATATAATATCAAACAAATAATATAAGAGAAACGAGGGTTAGTGGAACCTCCGCGTGCGAAAATTCAAACATTCCAACCAGATAGTGCCACCTATCCTTCTTCTTCGTTTTGCCTTTTTTTCCTGAAACATGAAGAGGTTAGCGGGGGTTTTAAACCCCCCCAAAATATGCTTGATTTCAAAATAACGATTAGGCCATGGTAGCACATAAATTAGGCGCGAGGGTTGTTTTGTTTTCGTCCAAGCACGCTGAGTTCATTCATGGTATTATGGTGTTCCAATTTTTCCAGAATAGAGAAGCCCTAAATTAGAACCTCTGCAACCCTAAAATATAACAATGGCGTTTTTGCATATAGTGTATAAAAACTCAATCAAAATATGTGGTTAGCTTCAGAATACATCACTTAGTATGAATCCATAAACAAAATGCCATGAGAATGCTTGAAAATCAAAACACGAATATGCATTTTATATGAAAAATTTTGATTTCTGTATACCGATTCAAGGCGTTAGAGTTGATGTTCTTGATTGGAATAGTCTCCTGGTCACCTTGGCAAGCTAATGGAGTGGTTATTTGATCTTGAAAAGCCCTGTAACCTAGTTTTCAGTTTTGAGTTTTTTCAAAAAATGCAAAAGTGTTGATGAGGTTCCTGCGCAGCTGGGAGCTTCTTTTGAATAGGGTTTGCATCAGTACTTATGTGTGAAGGTTTTAGGTCAAAGAAACCAAATCAAAACCTTTGCATTCATGATTTTCAAGATTTGATTCTTAAGGATCTTTTTCAATATTTCTTCATGAAGAATCATGTCAATTTGCTCCAATTCTTTCCTTTCTTGGTATGCACGAAATCCTTAGTGAATCATGAGTGATTGTCTTGCACAAAAAGATTTAAAACATTAGGTTTAGTATTTTTCACCTATTTATTTTAATTAAATGAATTATTAATAATTAAAAATCCAAATAAATAAATAAAAATGATAAAAAACTTCCCTTTGGGCCAAATGGTCGTGCACATGCCTTGGATGATGAATTGTGGAAGAAAAAGAGGCCCATTAGCATTTTTAAGACATTTGAAGCAATGTTGACTTTTCAAAATATCCAAACATTTCCCAACTTCCACAAGGCATAACTTGCTCAATTTTTAAGCTTTGCTCATGTTCTTGGACATTTTGGAAAGGTCTTTGAGTCCTCTAACCCATGTCTTTGGTCCCATGTCATTTTGTTTTACCAATCTCAAGTTATGGCCTTTGACTTAAAGTCCCTTTTTGTTGACTTTTGAAAATGACCTATAATGTTGAAATTGATAACTTTTTGTGAGAGCATCTCTTGGACTTGAAGTATGAAGAGGAGTTGTAGGAAATGTCTTTCTCTTCAAAATGAGCTTTGGATGGAATTTTTCTGATAATCCATGTGAAAGTTATGCCTTGGTCAAGTTACAGTTGACTTTTCAACTGTCCAAATATGGAAACTTTTGCATCTTGATGTTTTTTGAGCCAAGCTTTGAGAATCATGATCAAGCATTGATCAAATGATGTTTGTGGCTTCAAAATGAGATGTTGACCAAAAATTTGAACTTTTGACTGTCAAATGACCATTTTGCCCCTACAGTTGACTGTAGTGCAATTAGGGTTTTTGACTGTGCAATTTGGTGCTGTAAGTCTTGAAACTTGGTAGGAGGATGCTTGACCATGTTTATAAGCATGTGGGACTTGATTGGACCCTTGGAAACTTCATTTTCTTTGTCAGAACCAAGACCCTAATTTTGACTGTTAGGAGGTCTTTGAACTGTGCAACCCTTGGAGAGATTTTGAAGCTTTGACTTTGGCAAATCTTGAAGAATATGGGAGGGCAAATTTTGGGGTACAATAGTTGCCCCTGTTCAATCTTCTTAGACCTGAGGATGCAGATTGGCTGACGTGCCTTTCGTAATCCGAAGGTGGAAGACGATTGAACACTAGAGTGCCCAGAAATTTGCGCTCACATAGTAGTGTGATGATGGGGAATGGGCTTATAGATGCCATTTGGAGATTGATGGATAGGATGATGGGCTTATAGATGCCATGCTAAGATATGATGGATAGGTGGATGGGCTTATAGATGCCATCTGGATGTCCATCGCATAAGAGATTCCTTAGCAAGAACTTGCGTACCTGCAAAAGAAAATGATTACCTGACCTGTTACAGGAGCTGGTCTTCAAACTCTTTGTATGGATGTGTCCTGACTGGTTACAGGAGCTGGATCTGGATCTTGAAACGGTGATGAATGAACCAGGGATGGTTACTACCTCAACAGGAACGGTGAGAGAACCTTGGATGATTACTACCTCAACAGGAATGCTGAGAGAATCTTGAACGACTTCAACCTCAACAGTAACGCTGAGCGAATCTTGGGATGATTACTACCTCCGCAGTATCGGGGAGAGAACCATAGGCGACTACAACCTCAATAGCAATCATTGAGAGAATCTTGGATAACTTCAACCTCAACAGCAATCGTTGAGAGAATCTTGGGATGATTACTACCTCCGCAGTATCGGGGAGAGAACCATAGGCGACTACAACCTCAATAGCAATCATTGAGAGAATCTTGGATAACTTCAACCTCAACAGCAATCGTTGAGAGAATCTTGGGATGATTACTACCTCCGCAGTATCGGGGAGAGAACCATAGGCGACTACAACCTCAATAGCAATCATTGAGAGAATCTTGGATAACTTCAACCTCAACAGCAATCGTTGAGAGAATCTTGGGATGATTACTACCTCCGCAGTATCGGGGAGAGAACCATAGGCGACTACAACCTCAATAGCAATCATTGAGAGAATCTTGGATAACTTCAACCTCAACAGCAATCGTTGAGAGAATCTTGGGCGACTTCAACCTCAACAGTAATCATTGAGAGAATCTTGGATATCTTCTACTGAGTCTTTATCAGGAAAATCTGTTAGGGGTCGATTTAGCTGGACTAGAGAAGGCCTTGGACTGGATAAGTAACAGGAAAATATTAGGGTCGATTTAACTGAACCGGTCTAGGTCTTGAAATCTTCAACTGGATAAGAAACAGGGAGATCTTAGGGTCGATCTGACTGAACCAGAGAAGGCCTTTGACTGGATAAGAAACAGAATCTGGAATAGTCTTTCGAATGAATCTGGACTAGACAATAGAATAGTCTCCGGGTCTGGAGCATATCTGAGCCATCTTTGAGAAGAAACTTGAACAAGCCGAAGAACAACATCCATATCTGGAGCATTTCCAATCTATATCTGAATGACTTTGGAATAAGTATCAGAAGGTAGCCATATCCGGGTCACATCTGAACCATCTCTAGAAAGGTGATCTCTGAATAAACAATAGAACAGCTTCCGTGTCCGGAACATCTCTAAGTTATCTGAGGGGGATCTGGAATAAGCGTCAGAACGTCGCCATGCCTGGGTCACATCCGAACCATATCTGGAAGGAAATCTGGAAGAAGTATCAAAACGTCGCCATATCTGGTTCACATCTGAACTATATCTAGAAAAAGTCTGGAAGAAGTATCAGAACGTCGCCATGCCTGGGTCACATCTGAACCATATCTAGAAAGAAATCTGGAAGAAGTATCAGAACATCGCCATATCTGGTTCACATCTGAACTATATCTAGAAAAAGTCTGGAAGAAGTATCAGAACGTCGCCATGCCTGGGTCACATCTGAACCATATCTAGAAAGAAATCTGGAAGAAGTATCAGAACGTCGCCATATCTGGTTCACATCTGAACTATATCTAGAAAAAGTCTGGAAGAAGTATCAGAACGTCGCCATGCCTGGGTCACATCTGAACTATATCTAGAAAGAGTTGCGATAGTTGATAGTAATCATCTTTGTATTGACCTTTCCTGAAAAGGTAAAGCATCGGTTGTATGCAAGATTATGATGCATGAACTGCATGATTTCAGGATGTCCTCAAAATTGATGAGATTCATGTAGTATGATGCATATGCATGCTATAATGTATAAAGATGTGATGTTTATGAATGCATTTTCGTTTTGGGAAAATAAATCCTTGACGAATGCCAGGAGCTTATCCTGGGCTGATGTTGGAGAACAATTCTTTGTTGTTTCCGCTGGGGATGATAGTTGCAAGAATACCGGCAGGAGAAGATGACTCCATTGGGGAACAAACTTGGCGAATAGATTACTCTGCGGGGAATACTCTGTGGGGAGAGGAATACTTCGCTGAGGTTGATGATAACTCCGCTGGGGATACCATTGTTATGTTGGAAGTGCTAATAGACTCCGCTGGGGGGTAAGAAGACTTTGCCGAGGACGATCTTCTCATGGCTATTGGCTGAGGATAACCCAGTTATATCTTGGTAGGGAAATAACTCTTTGAATAAAGGCCGGGGGACGCGTTCGTGCTCCGCGGGGATAAGCTTCCAGAATCTACTGGGGATAAGCTTACTGCTTGGGGAGATGGATTCCAACTTTATTGGGGAAACTGGATTGAACTCTCCTGGGGAAGTATTGAACTGTATTGGTTATGTTCTTCAACGGAACCTACCTCGATACCTTGGAGGACAGAACAATCAGATTGCTTAGACAACTCTTTATTGCCCCTGTTTCTGATGTGGGAGAGGAAGATACCTGTGGAGGACTTGGTAGTTGTTGATGGACCAACCTTCTTCTGGTAGGCAGGTGACAAGATGACGGGACATAGTCGTACGCTTTGATCCCTAACTTTTGCTTGGACCGCCCTTTCGGGTTTTCAGTCCACCGGGATACCCATTTTTGCCCAAGCCGCCTTTTCAAGTTTTCGACTTGCCAGGCGTACAGATTTTTCATTTCATCCCTTATTTTTGCCCGAACCCTTTTGGTTCGCCGAGAAGCCCTTATTTTTGCCTAGGTGTGTCAACCTAGCGGGTCTTTGATTACGCGCAGTATTTTTCGACTATGTCCACACTCTTAGAATGCAGGGAGGTTCCCCTGGCTGCTGGTGTTGCCATGTTACCAGAAGATGTCTGATCGTGCAAGGTTTGTTGCTGGAATTCCTGTCCAATGCCCCAAGTGTCTCAGATGGAGAGTTGCCCCTTGCTGCTTGGCATCGTTTGAGAGATTCTCTGGATCTTGACTTAACTGCCCCGGATGATGGACCATGATCATGTCATGCCCCTTGATTGGAAGTGCCTTTGTTCAGTAGGTATTCGTCGTGCGAATTTCCCTGCTGTTCAAACAAATAGTCATATGCAGCCAATGTTATATCAAAAATGCAAAGCTTATGTCTGTCTTGAATTTTAAAAATACATATTTTGTAAAACAAATGAAACCTTTTTTGTAAACTGTGATGTCAACTCAAGATTTCACCGCGAGCCTTAAGGAGTCAGGATACCTTTCGTAACTATATGCTTTCGAACTAACCCATGCTTCAGCTAGGACTTTTGAGGGTTATAATGTGGCCTGGTTCACGGTTTAAGAAACAAAGGATAAAGGCTCAAATTATTTGTACCCACCCGCTCTTCGTGATGTTCTTCAAACCTAAACTCAGTTGATCGTGCGTTAGATCTTGTTTGAGTCTTTGCTTTGATACACCAGTGATGGTTCGGATATTGACAGTTTATTTGAATAGGCAGTCATTTTCTTTTGTCATTGAGGGTTTGTAGGACCTCTTCCCTTTTTTTGATTTCGTTATCCCTATTTTTTGCCTGAACTGTTTCTTTTTGAATTTACAGTCAGCGGGATGCCCCAGTTTTGTAAGTCTCCTTCATGGGTTTTGACTTATTGGGTTTTGATTTTTGAGATATAATGACTGCCTTTCTCCATTGATTATTCGGAACCATCACTGTCTTCTTTTTTTTATAAGGACCTCTTTGGTGCCATTCGTTATGCACTTGGATCAACTGAGAGAACTACCCTGCCCCAGGTTATGATAAAGGGTTTTAATTTTTTTGAAAAGAAAAACTCCTACTTCTTTGGCTCAGAGGGGTTGACGAGGGATTATCTTCCTTATAACTCCAGTGTTTAGGGATTGAAACAATGCCTGTACCTCATCAGTGGGGTCTGTTCAAAAGCATACTATAGATTATGGTATCATTTTCGTCATCCTCCCTCAAGAGGCTTAGAATTATTAATCGAGAGTTGATCATCACAGAAAAATGAAAACAATTTTGAATATAATGAAAACAATTGTATTAATTCCCAAAACAGACATATGCGATGCTTTAATAGAATAAAAGAGTTTGCAATGACATTAATTGTTTGTATGAGCAAAGAAAAATACAACTCGGAAATTCAAATAAACAAAAGGTCTTCAATGATTGGGCAATGGAGCAGTGATTATGTTCAGAGTCTCAGGTACTTCAAATTGAATCTCTCCAGCGTCGATCATGTCTTGAATCTTGTTCTTGAGAGGCCAGCAGTTGTCCGTAGTATGCCCCGGGCTATCAGAGTGGTAGGCACACCTCTCATTAGGATGGTAGTTCGGAGCAGAAGTGTTCGGATTCCGAAGAGGAGCTCTTAAGGTGATCAGCCCTGCCTTCAACATTTGTTGTTGTGCTTGATCCAGCGACATGTTGATCTTGGTGAACTGTCGTTTGGGTGCGCTCTCCTTGCGCTGCTGCCCCTGTCCTTGTTGAGCAGGTCTAGGATTGGAGATCTGGGTTGCCCCTACCTCATGACAGCTCTTTTTACCGTGCACAGCATTGGACTCTTTCTTTCCATGATGAGGCTTTTTATCAGAAGGTGCAGCCTCTTGAATCTTCCCAGACCTGATGCCAGCTTCTATTCGCTCTCCAGTCAAGATAAGATCTGTGAATCCAGCAGACGAATTCCCAGTCAGGTGGTTATAGAATGGACCAGACAGGGTCCCCAGGAACATGTCCACAAGTTCACGGTCAGTCAGCGGTGGTTGTACCCTACCAGCCAGGTCTCTCCATTTCTGCGCATATTCTTTAAAACCTTCTCCCGGTCCTAACGACATACCCTGGAGTTGGGTACGCGTAGGAGCGAGGTCGGCATTATACTGATACTGCTTGTAAAAAGCAGTAGCCAACTCCTCCCAGTTACGAACCTTGGTTCCATCCAACTGATAGAACCATTCGAGATGAGTCCCTGAAAGACTTTCTTGGAAGAAGTGGATCCACAAGTTCTTGTCCACTGAGTACGGTTGAATCTTCCGCACATAAGACCTGAGATGTAGCTTGGGACAAGACGCCCCGTCATATTTTGTAAAGGATGGTGCTTTGAACTTATGAGGAATGATCACACCAGTTGACAAACCCAAGTCTCCGAAATCCAGCCCAGGCACTTGTTGGATCTCCATTGCATTCAGACGGTCTTCCAACTTCTTGTACTTGTCTTCAGCAGGAGGGTATTGTTCGTCGTTGAAATCTGTCTCGTTGTCGGAGACCACTGGACTGGGAACCCTTTCCTCCTGATGTCTGCCTTCCCTCACAGATGGAGTGGTTCTCTCAGCTTCATTCTGTAGTGTGTTCCCAGATCTGCGTCTAGGGTTGAAGAAAACAGTCCTTTTCTTCTTCTTCTGCTGAATCAAAGTCTTCAATTCCTTTTGACCTTGGGCTAGGTTCACAATCAACTCCTGGAACTGGGCATTCTGGGTCTGGAGGGCCTTGATGGATTGCTCAGTAGACGATTCAGGATTCATGACGATCGGCTGAAATAAACAGCGAAGAAGGTAAGCAACCTGTCAAAAGGGATACCTGTAATGCAATGATATGTATGCATGTAATGTTTTCAAGGATCTCGCGGGATAAACAAGAAAATTTGTTAGCATTTGGGACCCAGCAGCTTGATTGAAAGAACTTCATATTTGTTAAGAGTCCTTCTTCAAGAGTCAAAGGCTCACCATATCAAGTGGGTCATAGCCCCTGACAACCTTGGCTTGGGGAACTTTCTTCAAGTGTCAAAGCTCACCATATCAAGTGGGTCATAGCCCCTGACAACTTTGGCTAGAGGAAAATAAATCCTCTTTGCCCCTTGCTATACAATTTGATTCATCATGACCTGCATCACAAGCCCTTGAGATCCTTGAAATGGGTTAGGATGTATGCAATGGTATGATGTCATGATGCATGGGGTAGTATGGATAAACCCTGTTATGAGCCCTTATTAAGGACTATAAACAAAACCTGCAAGCAAACTCAGTAAACCTGCCATGAGTCCTAATTAAGGACTATGGACAAAACCTGCAAAAAAAACTTAGCAAACCCTGCTATGAGTCCCAATTAAGGACTATAAGCAAACCCTGCAAGTAGTTCCTGTGTTAGATAACAAGCATGCAAATAGTCAAGTACGAAGGCACACAAGTCACACAAGAGAAGCCCTTAGAGTTTAAGGCCAGCATGAGGTCTGGGTATTACCCTCTTGAAGTTGGTGGGTTCAACCTGTCCTATTAGAAGTAACTGGGTTCTAAGGGTCCCAATATCACGGAATTGCTTTCATTGTTCATCGTTTCGATTTAGCCACTGAACTGGCGACCGAAATATTCCAAGAAAACAACCCTCAATTGAGTGTAGTATCGAGTATCAACCAACCTCGGACTGCACCAAAGTCAGTTATCTCACTACCCTAAAGAGGCCAAGATAGTTCAATTAAGGTTCCTAAGGTCTGTTGATGCTTCACGACACCACGCGGCGGCCCCGTACTCTCCTTGACTGAACTCAAGGGTTACCGGTACACACCAAAGTGCCACATCAACGTAGCAGACTGCTTCAACCATGTCGGTATACCCCGCACAGTTCCCTCACAGTCTTGTTGCTACTTTCTAAGAAGGTATCCCCCAGATCCGGGTTAGGATCTATAGAACTCCCAAGACATTACCCACGATAATAAAGCAAACAATTCAGACAATTGAAAACACAAATGATCTTAGTCCTAAGGTACACCTCACTTTAAGTTTCCCCAGCAGAGTCGCCAGTTCTGTGATCGGTGGATCTGGAACTGACTGTTTAAAGCTGGTTCACGAAATGTCGCGGAAGCAAGAGTCGCCACCGTCTTTTATTTTCTCCAAATGGAAAGGACAAAAGCACAGAAAAATTCCTTAAAGAGATTGCTCTCGGTTCGGGAGGTAGATTATAGAAAGGGAAGGTGTTAGCACCCTTTCTATCCATGGTTATCCATGGGCTCTTAGATACTTGCTCATTTGTGTTTTCAAAAATGGTTTGTTTGCTTTTCGACTGTGGGTTTAAAAAGTTTCTTTGAAAATTTCAGTTCGACTCTTGTATCAGTCCTCAAGAGTGTTTGAAAAGTTGCTTTCGAAAGCTTTTTGAAAAGGTGTCGGTGTGAAAAGAGTTTGATTTGTTTTTGAATAGAGCAAGTATCTACGAGTCATCTACCTACCCTAAGGAATTAGGTTGTGTAAATGTCCTTAAGGTAGTGCCATCCCACCATTGAGAGGTAGGTAGCACCACCGTTGGAGGTGTTCGGGTCAATTCGAGGTTCGGGACATGGTGATCACCAGAGCAATGGGAAGACACCTTAGAAGCTACCCTCATGCCAGGTTCCCGGATCATGAGGACTTACTAAGACATCCTCTACTCGACGATCACCTTTCGAGGCAAGGCAACAGTGAGGCGTACCCTAAGGGTGGTGTGTGAATTTGTGTGTCGTTTTCATTTATTTTGTCTTGTCATGTAATTGGTGATCTACGCGTTTGTTTTTATTTTAGTCATTCTTTCTTGCATGCATTTATTAACAGTTAAAAAGTTACGAAAATTAAAAGTTCTAGACTATTACAAAGGCGCGGGTCCACATCGCCAAAATTTCCAGGACCCGATTTGACAGAAAAATAAAGAACTAAAGTGCGAAAGATAAATATTACACGGCTTTGGGAGAATTACATAGATACTTAAAAGAAGGAAATAAATAAAATGCGCGAATTGAAATTAAAATCGGAAACGAGGGCGTTGGACCCTTTTTAATGAAATTAAATTAAATTATTAGATTAATTAAAATGAAAAAGAAATTTTTTTTTTTGAGATTTTTGTATTCATGATTTTAATGAGAATTAAATGAAATTTAAACCTAATTCTAGCTATTTTTTATTTATTAAGAAAACATGTTAAAATTTAAAACTAAAATTAAATTAATTATTTACATGCAATTTGATTTATAAAAATAAATAATTAATTATTAGTGAAAAGAGAAGAAAAAGGGTAAAAAATTGATACAAACCCTAATTCTACAAATTTTAAGTTTATTAGAAAAATATTAAGATTTAAACCTAAATTAAAAACTAAAATCAATTAATGATATTTATTTACAAAATATAATATTAAATAAAAATACTTATTTTTTGTCTTTTTCTGATTTTTAGATTGTTTTTATGTTTTTTTATGAAAATATTAAATTAAAGGAATTAATAAAAAAAAAACAATAATTGAAATAAATAAAATAAAGAAAAGAATGAAAATTCAAACCATGGGGGGTCTGTCCCCATTTGGAGGTTTTGTTAGCATTGCTGGCCCAAGATTTTTAAGGCCTTATTTGACTTTTCCACGTTCCCATATGCATGGTTGACTAAGGCACATGATGTTCTTCAAGTTATGCCCCTTGGATTGATCTCAGCCAGCACGTGGAAGGCCTGGATGTGGAGAATATGGTGGAACCCAGGGTTGAATCTGCAGGGGATTAGATTGATAGAAAAAATATTGAAAGAGAATGGGGACCTGGGGTTCGAACCCAGGTCCCAGGGATTACCAGTATTACGCCTTACCAACTGCTCCAAACGCGCGTCTTGTTTATATAATATCAAACAAATAATATAAGAGAAACAAGGGTTAGTGGAACCTCCGCGCGCGAAAATTCAAATGTTCCAACCAGATAGTGCCACCTATCCTTCTTCTTCGTTTTGCCTTTTTTTCCTGAAACATGAAGAGGTTAGCGGGGGTTTTAAACCCCCCCAAAATATGCTTGATTTCAAAATAACGATTAGGCCATGGTAGCACATAAATTAGGCGCGAGGGTTGTTTTGTTTTCGTCCAAGCACGCTGAGTTCATTCATGGTATTATGGTGTTCCAATTTTTCCAGAATAGAGAAGCCCTAAATTAGAACCTCTGCAACCCTAAAATATAACAATGGCGTTTTTGCATATAGTGTATAAAAACTCAATCAAAATATGTGGTTAGCTTCAGAATACATCACTTAGTATGAATCCATAAACAAAATGCCATGAGAATGCTTGAAAATCAAAACACGAATATGCATTTTATATGAAAAATTTTGATTTCTGTATACCGATTCAAGGCGTTAGAGTTGATGTTCTTGATTGGAATAGTCTCCTGGTCACCTTGGCAAGCTAATGGAGTGGTTATTTGATCTTGAAAAGCCCTGTAACCTAGTTTTCAGTTTTGAGTTTTTTCAAAAAATGCAAAAGTGTTGATGAGGTTCCTGCGCAGCTGGGAGCTTCTTTTGAATAGGGTTTGCATCAGTACTTATGTGTGAAGGTTTTAGGTCAAAGAAACCAAATCAAAACCTTTGCATTCATGATTTTCAAGATTTGATTCTTAAGGATCTTTTTCAATATTTCTTCATGAAGAATCATGTCAATTTGCTCCAATTCTTTCCTTTCTTGGTATGCACGAAATCCTTAGTGAATCGTGAGTGATTGTCTTGCACAAAAAGATTTAAAACATTAGGTTTAGTATTTTTCACCTATTTATTTTAATTAAATGAATTATTAATAATTAAAAATCCAAATAAATAAATAAAAATGATAAAAAACTTCCCTTTGGGCCAAATGGTCGTGCACATGCCTTGGATGATGAATTGTGGAAGAAAAAGAGGCCCATTAGCATTTTTAAGACATTTGAAGCAATGTTGACTTTTCAAAATATCCAAACATTTCCCAACTTCCACAAGGCATAACTTGCTCAATTTTTAAGCTTTGCTCATGTTCTTGGACATTTTGGAAAGGTCTTTGAGTCCTCTAACCCATGTCTTTGGTCCCATGTCATTTTGATTTACAAATCTCAAGTTATGGCCTTTGACTTAAAGTCCCTTTTTGTTGACTTTTGAAAATGACCTATAATGTTGAAATTGATAACTTTTTTTGAGAGCATCTCTTGGACTTGAAGTATGAAGAGGAGTTGTAGGAAATGTCTTTCTCTTCAAAATGAGCTTTGGATGGAATTTTTCTGATAATCCATGTGAAAGTTATGCCTTGGTCAAGTTACAGTTGACTTTTCAACTGTCCAAATATGGAAACTTTTGCATCTTGATGTTTTTTGAGCCAAGCTTTGAGAATCATGATCAAGCATTGATCAAATGATGTTTGTGGCTTCAAAATGAGATGTTGACCAAAAATTTGAACTTTTGACTGTCAAATGACCATTTTGCCCCTACAGTTGACTGTAGTGCAATTAGGGTTTTTGACTGTGCAATTTGGTGCTGTAAGTCTTGAAACTTGGTAGGAGGATGCTTGACCATGTTTATAAGCATGTGGGACTTGATTGGACCCTTGGAAACTTCATTTTCTTTGTCAGAACCAAGACCCTAATTTTGACTGTTAGGAGGTCTTTGAACTGTGCAACCCTTGGAGAGATTTTGAAGCTTTGACTTTGGAAAATCTTGAAGAATATGGGAGGGCAAATTTTGGGGTACAACACTCTGCAAGACAGCTCTCCAGCTTACATGCGCATTCATTTACATTCATATCACATAACATACATTGTATCACGCATCATGACATTGCATATAACTAACTCTTTACCTTTCAGGTAAGATCAGTCGAAAGACTAAAATCATTATCTTCCGAGATTTCTTTCCAGGAATAGTTCGGGTGTGACCCAGACATGGCAACATTCTAATGCTTATTCCAGATTTATCCAGATGCAGTTTTACACGAGCTCATCATCAGGGAACCCTACGCCGGTTCTTTCTCCAAATTCAAGATTTCTGAAAACAGTTTACGGATTCTTCCCAACAACGGATGTTAATCTATCGCTTGTTCAGACTCTTCTCAATTTTTGAAAATAGTTTACAGACGCTTCCCAACAACGGATGCTGCTTTATTGCTTATTCAACTTCAAGATTTCTGAAAACAGTTCACGGGCTCTCCAAGTAACGGATGTTAACCTATCGCTTGTTCAGATTCTTCTCCAGACTTCTGAAAACAGTTTATGGATTCTTCCCAACAACGGATGTTAATCTATCAACTTGTTCGGATGCAAATTTTGAAAACAGTTTACGGACGCTTCCCAACAACGGATGCTGCTCTATTGCTTATTCAACTTCAAGATTTCTGAAAACAGTTCACGGGTTCTCCAAGTAACGGATGTTAACCTATCGCTTGTTCAGATTCTTCTCCAGACTTCTGAAAACAGTTTATGGATTCTTCCCAACAACGGATGTTAATCTATCAACTTGTTCAGAGGCATTTTTTGAAAATAGTTTACGGATTCCTCCCAACAACGGATGCCAATCTATTGCTTATTCAGACCCCCAGTTCAGAGATGGTCCAAAGCATGGACACCTTTCTGATACTCATTCCAGATGGCATCTTTAAGCCCATCCCCGACAAGTTTCTGTCATTCCTCCCGATGGCATCGTTAAGCCCATCTCCAAATGGCATCTCTAAGCCCATTCCCGCATCCATTGCTTTGACGAGTGCAAATTTAAGGGCACTTTAGTGTCCAATCTCCTTTTACCCTCGAGTCACGAAAGGCAAACTTGCCAATCTAACTCTTCGGATTCAAGAAGATTGAACAGGGGCAACTGTTGTACCCCAAAATTTGCCCTCCCATTTCTCATTGATTTCTCATCACAAAGCCCTTGGAGATCAAGATCCAGTTAGGGTTTCATCTGCTCAAGACTTCTCCTTGCACTGTTGACCCAAATTAGGGTTTGTGTTTGCACAAAGATGTTTTGACATAAATGACCTAAGATGACTTTCATGCTTCATATTGGACTCCCAAGTTTATCCATACCAAGTTTCAAGTCTTGATTCCAAGTTTTGCCTAGTCAATTGGACAGTTGACCTAGAAATCAGCTGTATTGGGGAAAAAGTCAACTGTGGCCAATTGACAGTCAAACCTCATGAAAATTGACCCACATCAACATTATGAACTCACATGAACCATTTGATCAAGTTTGGATCACAATTCCACAAGAAATTTGATCAGATCACCAAAAGGGCAAAATGGTCATTTTTAGGGTTTTGACTGCACAAAGGCAATTTTTGACTGTTTGACCTAGCCAATGGCAAACCAAGCTCACATATGGACTCAAGGACCCCATGGAATTATCTTGACATGCTCAACAAGTTCAAAAGATCCCAAGTACACAAGATTGACAGTTGAATTTCCCAGTCAATTGATCAATTTTGACTGTATACTGAAAAGTCAAACTTTGACTTTTTGGTCAAAATCAAGTGTCAAGATTCATTTTTTATCAAAACATGCCAAATCATGAAACTTGTTCATCAAGAAATCCAAAATTGTAAATTAGGGTTTGAAATGAGAATTTTTCATAACTTAGAATTTTTCTAAGTTATGAAAAACCCTAATTTTTTCCTAACTTTGCACCACCTTCTCACCAAGATTTATTTGGATTCAAGCAAAAGTCAAAACATGAAAGTTGTATCCTATTGCATCATCTACAACTTTGATTCACAAAGTTTTCCCAAAAGAGGCTTGTATCTCAAGTTACAATTTTTGGAATAAGGGTACTAAACCATTTTTAACTTAGTGAAAATTTGACCTATTTTGGCAAGGATTTTACCTAACTTCAAGACCATTTTTCACATACTTCCCCTTAGAATTTCAATTTGCATTTCAAAGATGGATTGTAGTACACATTCCAAGCTTTCCAAAATGACCAAGAACTCATCAAACAACCTCATAACTTGAGAGAATTGAATTTTGCAATATGGCAAAAAGTCACTTTGATTCATGGCCATGTACATGTTCATAACTTGTGCAATTTTTCAAATCAGCATGCTTCCCTTGATTACAGGCCTCTAAACCATCCAAAACTCATAAATTTAATGCCAAACCTTTGTACCAAAGTGTTGTTCTATGAGTTCAAACATTACATGCAAGTTTAATCCATTTATGGAAAAAGTGAAATAACCATTTTTGAAAAGTTAAGCTTTATGTCAAAATGAAAATCCAAGAAGTACAGATCAAATCCCCTTGGCACAAGTTTAGGGACTAATCACACTGATCAATGCCAAGGTTTGCAGCATGTTATGGGGGCCTCTACCTGTCTAAACACCAACTTGGCTTTTGGTTGCTTAAAGTGTAAGAAATATGGCATAACTGACCACAACTTTCATCTCAGCATTAGAACCCTTAAGCAAATATTTTGTACACATTCAAGACATCCTAACTGAGCTAGCACACGACTCCAACACCTCCATTTCCCTCTAGAATACAGAACCACCCTCAAACTGCCCAAATAGAGCTCCTACTGCAGTTTGAGTGCTAACTCTCATCCCTTTCATGCATTCTTGCTAAAAGCTCATCAAACACATTCCCTAGCATCACTTGAAGCTAATCCAAACATAAAACACGACCTGTAACTCCTCTAATCAGTTCCACCATTTTCACTTTCTTGTTTTGCAGTTGAAGGTCCATAGCTCGATTCAAGGTGTTTCAAAGCAAAGTAAGCATTGGAATAGCATCACTACACTTCAGGCAAGCTGTACAGATCATCATCTTGCCCTGAAAGCTCCCCCATTGCCAGATACAACTTCAACTGAACAAGTATCTTCTTGAACTTCTAACTCTTAGTGTAGGCATCATTAGCTCTAAGTTTGTGAATAAGAAGTGTTCTACTCATGCCCCTGAATCTGTACATACTTTTACTTTTCATTTATTTTGCCTGAGCTATGAGAATTTAAGGTCTGAATGTTGATAAAAACTTAGGTTAGGATTTGGGAATGATGAAATTCTCTCTCATTTCTGAGAGTTAGGATGAGTTCTTTACATATTTAGAATCGTGATTCAATGCTTAA
Organism: Vicia faba; assembly: GCA_948472305.1. Classification (NCBI taxonomy): domain Eukaryota; kingdom Viridiplantae; phylum Streptophyta; class Magnoliopsida; order Fabales; family Fabaceae; genus Vicia; species Vicia faba. The sequence goes on along the minus strand of OX451739.1, from coordinate 333,410,764 downwards.
CATTTCTTATGTTGTAAGTTTGTGCAAAAGATCAAGGAATCCAGATGTTTGAATTGATGTTCAGGCGCGCGTTTTTTGAACATTTTTCTGTCCAGAGGTTGAAGAAGAAGCCACATGGGCTGGGCCTGCTTTGATATTTCTTTTCACACCATGTTTTTGGTTTTATACCCCCTGAGCCCATTTTGTTTATTTTATTGATTTTTTGACTTTTCTTTTTTCATTCTGGTTTATTTATTTTTCCTCATGATATTAAAAATATAAAAATAATTTTTTACACCATTTTTGAATTTATAGGCATTTATTTGTTTAGATTAGTTGTTTGTACATAAATAAATACATAAACTTACTTTTATTTAAAAATACCAAAAATAATGTAAACACCATTTTATTTTCATTTTTATTTTGTTTTATCTTCTTAAAATATTTTATATAAAATATAACTTTTTTATAAATATTAAATATTATTATTTTTGTATATATAATACTATTTTAGTAAATAATAAAGATATTTATATATATTAGTATATTTAGGTAAATAATACAAAAAATATATACATTTTTTTATTTTATTAATATTTGACATAAAAAATACTTTTTTATGAATATACTTCATTTTTATTTTATTTTGTATATATTTATTAATTATTGTACACATTAAATAAATAATACCCTTTATTTAAGAAATTAGGGTTTTACCCTTAAAACACAAAAACTCCAAAAATTTTACTTTTTTATTTTATTCATTTTATTCATTTGACATATAAAAAACACCCTTTTTTCCATACATATAAAAACCCTTTTTGCATTTTGCATCTTTATTTTATTTTCCATTTAATTTATGCAATTAATTATCTTGTAAATATTCCAAAATTGATGTAATAGCTAGGTTTAAATTCCTTGTCTAAATATCCCCCCATTTGAACATTTGTACCCCCATTCCCATATTGTGTTGTAATAGTGTAGGAATTTTACTTTTCGCACTTTAACGCTTTCTAAATATACCATGCTAGAATTAGGGTTTGTATGCAAATAAAACGAACAAAAATAGTTTGACCTAATTTCAAGATAAACAAGCATGAATATGGACAACACATATCACACTTGCACCCCTAGGGTATTCCACTTGTTGCCTTCAATAAATGGGCCATATTGCATGTTAGGTCTCTTTGGGCAAAACAAAAACAAACAATCAAATGATCATAGTCCCTCGATGACGCTTTCGAAAAGTTGCCTAAAATGATCAAGTCCCTTTCAAGGAAAAATTACCCAAAGATACTTGGCACCATTGCAATTATGGTCTAAACGATGACCCGCGCCCGTACCTTTCACATCCTAACACAAGATTGTCCACAAAATGCAACGGTGGAACAAAATTGTTAAAAGGGTTAAAACATAACAAAAATCTTTGAGAACTTTAGGGTAGATAGCTCTTAAGTACTTGTCAACCTGCAAAAATGAAAACACTTGCCTATTTTTCAAACCACACTTCACAAACACTTTCAAAACAAACTTTCAAAGAAACCTTGAAACATCTTTTCAAAAAGACAAACACCTTTTGTAAAACATTCGAGTAAAGAATTGTTACAAGGTTAGCCTAGACAAGGCATCTTTTTAAAAACATTTTTCAAAACCATACACAAAGCACCATTTCAAACAATTGAAAACCAAGGCAAGTTGATCTAAGCAAGTACCTAAGAGCCCATGGATAACCATGGATAGAAAGGGTGCTAATACCTTCCCTTTCTATAATCTACTCCCCGAACCCAAGAAAAAATCTCAAAGGTTTTTGCTGTGCTTTTTAAACCTTTCCTTAGGATAAAATAAAAAGCCGGTGGCGACTCTTGCTCAACCGAAACATTTTCGAAAACAAACGCAAAACCATAGTCAATTCTCCCACCGTATCACAGACTGGCTTAGGAGGGTGTTTGAACTGTGCAACCCTTGAGTAGACTTGAGTAAATTGAGATGATGCTTGTCAAAATTTTGAAGAATATGGGAGGGAAAATTTTGGGGTACAACAGTTGCCCCTGTTCAATCTTCTTAGACCTGAGGATGTAGATTGGCGTGCGTGCCTTTCGTGATGCGAAGGTGGAAGATGATTGAACACTAGAGTGCCCAGAAATTTGCACTCACATAGTAGAGTATCAGCAGTGTGATAGCGGGAATGGGCTTACAGATGCCATTTGGAGAGATGGTGGATAGGAGGATGGGCTTAAAGATGCCATCTGGAAGTGTGACAGAACCTTTTCGGGAATGGGCTTATAGATGCCATTTGGAAAGATGGTAGATAGTTGAATCTGAATAAGAAATAGAATAACTTCCGTGTCTGGAGCATATCTAGTCTGTGTCTGATTGCTGACGTCTGAATAAATGGTAGAATGACCGCCGTGTCTGGGGTATATCCATACTGCATGAGTAACAGAATGTCATCCGAATCTGGATCGTATCTGGACTGAACAATAGAATAGCATCCGGGATGGAGCATCTCTAAGTTGTCTTTAGAAGTTTGAATCTGAATAAGCAATAGAATAGCATCCGGATCTGGAGCATCTCTAGGCTATATCTGAAAGGAAATCTGAATAAGTATCAGAATGTCGCCATGTCTGGGTTGCATCTGAACTATCTCTGGACGGAATCTGGAATAAGTATCAGAATGTCGCCATGCCTGGGTTGCATCTGAACTATCTCTAGAAGGAAATATGAATAAGCAATAGAATAGCATCCGGATCTGGAGCATCTCTAGGCCATCTCTGAAAGGAATCTCTGAATAAGCAATAGAATAACATCCAGGTCCGGAGCATCTCTGAGCTATTACTGGAGAGAAAATCTGAATAAGCAAAAGAATAGCATCCGGGATGGAGCATTTCTAAGCTATCTCTAGAAGAGAGTCTGGAATAAGTATCAGAATGTAGCCATGTCTGGATCGCATCTGAACCATCTCTAGAAAGAATCTCTGAATAAACAATAGAATAGCATCCGTGGTTGGAGCATTTCTAAGTTATCTTTGAAAAGAAGCCTTGAATAAGCAACAAAATAGCGTCCGGTTCTGGAGCATATCTGAACTATTTTTGAACAAGCAACTCTAAATAAGCAACAAAATAGCGTCCATCTCTGGAGCATTTCCCAGCTATATCTGAAAGGAAACTCTTGAATAAGCAAAAGAATAACCTCCATCTCTGGAGCATTTCTAAGCTATCTCTGAAGAGAAAATCTGAATAAGCAAAAGAACAACATCCATATCTGGAGCATTTCTCGGCTATCTCTTCAATCTCTTTAATGTAGATATGCCCTGGATGGATACAAGAATCGAATCTAGAATTTATCGTCTACAGATATGCCCTGGCTGAATACAGGTATCGAATCTCTAAACTCTTCATGCAGATATGCCCTGGCTAGATACAAGTATCGAATCCATAATCAGTCGCTCACAGATATGCCTTGGCTAGATACATGTGTCGAATCTGGAACTGCGACAGTTGACAGTAATCATCTCGTTATTGACCTTTTTCCTGAAAAGGCAAAACATCAGTTGTATGCAATGTCATGGTGCGTGAACTGCATGATTTTAAGATGTTCTCAAAAATAAATGAGATTTGCGTTGTATAATGTATGAAGATGTGATGTTTATGAATGTATTTTCGTCTAGGAAAATAAATCCTTGACGAATGCCGGGAATTTGTTGAATCCTGGGCTGATGTTTGAAGAGTAGAGCTCTTCATTTCCGCTGGGGACGACGGTTGTAAGAATAACCGGTAGGAGAAGATGACTCCGTTGAGGAATAAACTTGCTGGAGAGATTACTCTGCGGGGAATTACTCTGTGGGAAGAGATACACTTTGCTGAGGTTTTGATGAGAACTCCGCTGGGGATTCCTTTGATAAGTTTTGTTAGAGGATTTGATGAACTCCGCTGGGGGATAGGAAGAACTTCGCTGAGGACGATCTTTCCATGGCAATTAGCTGAGGATAACCCAGTTATAATCTCTGGTGAGGAATAACCTTAGAATAATGTCGGGGGACGCATTCGTGCTCTGTAGGGGATAAGCTTCCAGAATCTACTGGGGATAAGCGTCCAGAATCTACTGGGGAGATTGATTCAACTCTCCTGGGGAAAATTTTGGACTACACTGAGGGAAGTGGCTCCACGGGGGTGTTCGTATTCCGCCGAGGAACAATCTTATAGTAAGAATGCCGGGGATGTTTGCATAGGAACATCTGTATACTCCACTGGGGGATATTGAGATTTTCTGGGGATACCCAACTTCCTTAAGGCTGACAGTAGATTAACTCTGCTTGAGGAGAGTGTTGTTGACTTGCTGGATATACTGTGCCTTTTCAGGGCTGATGAGAGACCAACTCTGCTTGAGGGAGAGTATTGCTGATATGTCTTACTCCGCAGGGAGTGAAGGTATCTTGGTTACGTTCTTCAGCCGAATACATGCCTTGGTACCTGGAGGACATAGCAGCTTGACCATTTTGGGCAACTCTTATTGCCCCAGCTTCTGTGGGAGAGACAGTAAGCCGTGAGTAGCCTTCGATCCAGGGAAGAGGATTGTCTTTTGATCATGGAGGTCATGGCTTTCGATCCAGGAATGAGATGCCTCCTTCGATCCAGCATACTAATGGGTTCGATCCAGAGAAGGTGTCTCCTTCGATCTTGGATGTTATTCCTGCAAAAGTATGTTATCGAAATAAAATGCAGGGCCTGGGTATCGAACCCCAGGCCCTTCGATCCTGCACTTGTTGGGTCTCTTCAGGCTAAATCTGCAGCAAATGTTAGCAAACGAAGAACATGACCTGGGTGCCAAACCCAGGCCTCTTGATCCAGTCTAGGATAGAAAATCGAAGGTAACAACCAGTATGGATATACTATGCAAATATGAGGTTGGATAGTTTACCCTTTCTTACCAGCAGATTGGACTTTTAATTTGGGCGCTTCCTGGATGTAGGCACCTTCGATCTGGGCACTTCCTGGATGTAGGCACTTTTGATTTGGGGCTTATGGGCTTTGTGATCTTTTGTTGAAGGGTTTCTTTGGCCTGGATCACTTCTGAAAATGTTGACAACCTGTGGTGGGCAGCGTATCTCCAATGTTTTTTTTCTCTATTTTTTCTGTATATTTTCGTGCAGAGTTTTTTTGGGTTTTTTCGTGTGTTTTTTCCGTGTCCTGGATATGTATGATGGCCTCTATATTTATAGGGGTGTGAGTGTGCAGTAACAGCAAGAGACAACCATTAAACAGGCCATTAAAGCCATGAGACAAGAATCAGACCCATTAAATAATTTCCTTTTTTGAAAGATTCATGTCTCTTGAATGAACCTGGACACTTTTGAATTTCGAATGCCTTCAGGCCCTGCTCTTCGATTGGTCTTGATTTTCATCCTTCGAATGGACTTCTTCTGTACCCTTCGAATGGGCCTTCTGAATGCTTCTTCGAATGGTCTTGAGTTGCATTGAATTACTCTGGTCGAATCAGCTCTTTATGAACAGAAAAGGCAAGAATCTGGCCTTTAACTCAGGAATTAAATCCACAATCAACATTTAATTATTTCTATATTTGCAAGGGAAACATGCCATTTTCTCATGTTCAGTGTACCTGGACATGTTTTTTTTGAGTGCCCTCTTGATGGCTTTGTTAATAGGCCAGTCGAAAGGCTTTGTTAACAGGCCAATCGAAAGGTGATGTTCATGCTAATCGAAGGATCCCTTGGTTAACATGCATGTCGAAGCTGTCTTGACACAATGTTAAATCGAAGGATCCCTTGGCATGCCAATCGAAGGACTTGACATAATGCCAATCGAAGTGCTCGTCCAGAATGCCAATCGAAGTGCTTGTCCATGCCAGTCGAAATGCTCCTTCAGAATGCCAATCGAAGGGTCTTTTGAGAATGCCAATCGAAATGTACTTAAAGCACCACTCAAAAATTTTCTTTTTCCTTAGGCAAGGGTTTGTGATCAACCATGTAGGGGGAAGACTTTAAAAAACATGAGAGGGCAAATTTTGGGGTACAACAGATTAGAGATGGTTTTTTTGAATGAGCCAAAATTACAAAGAATACTGTTTTTTTCTGTTCAAAAACCCTCTATTCTCTCCAAAAATCCCAACCCTTATGTCTTATGAAACAATCCCTTTTGTAGACCCTTGACTGAGGTTTAGGGGGGAAACAAAATTAGTCATATCAATATGTTTTTGCCTATTGTTTTGATACTTTATTCACACAATTTTCTTTTGCCATTTTGGGGCAATTTTGGGGCTGTTATGATGCAGGTTGGAGCAGACTACATAGAGCAATTTTGGACAGTATAGGACTACATATGCAGATTTGTGGTGCAGCATAGCACAAGGTTTTTTGAAGGACAACAATGGAGCAGGTTTTTAGGGTGTTGTGTCAATGCAGCATATCATACTTTGTTTAACTTGGACAGCAAAATTTGTAACATGAAACAAATTTGGTCTTGTGGAGTATTTTATGCACATTGTATCAAGGACAAAACACTGTGGCAAGGTTTTGGGTTAAATAGAAAAAAAATCTATACAAGACATAGTTTTAGAATTTGTAAATTTTCAAAAATGTCACTTGGTAATAACTTGAATTATTTGCCTCATTTTAAATTATTTGGAATTGTAGTAAAAAATGTCATGAAGCAAATGAAATTAACAAGTATAGAAAATACTTAGAAAAATTTCGAAGTCTTGCAAAAGTTGGATTTTTGATTCTCTTGATTTTTGATGATGAAATTTCACCTTTTGGATGTCTTGACGCAATGTGATTTTTGGGACTCAAATTTGGTCAAAAAGTCAAAGTTTGATTTTTTTAGCGTCCGGTTGACTTTTTCTAGCTGAAACTTCAATTTTGCTCATTTCCCCATTTTGATAATTTGAATGATTTTCTTAGAAAATTGTGATACGAGGCTTGAAACTTGACTGAAGTAATTCTAAGGTTCCATGAAGATCAGTGAAAGTCATTTGAAGCATTAGAAATTTGAATACCTCTGTACAGATTCAAAACCTAATTTGAGGTATTAGCGTTGAGGAGATTGTTTGACCTAGTCGATACTTGCACAAACTCGAGGCATTGAAGATCTTTGTAGGAAATATCTTGAGAAATGAGAGGGCAAATTTTGGGGTACAGCAGCTGCCCCTGTTCAATCTTCTTAAACTTAAAAAGTGAGATCGACATGTTTGTCATTCGTAGCTTGAAAGTGGAAGATGATTGAACACTAGTGTGCCCAGGAATTTGCACTCGCATGAAGTAATACTGATTGATAATATTGGGAATAGGCTTACAGATGCCATTTGAAAGGCGATGGAAAAAAGTCAGAGATGGGCTTAAAGATGCCATCCAGAAGAAGATATTAGTCGCATAAGCGATTCCTTTGCGAGAATTCCTACACCTGCTATTGGAGGATTTTGTCGGGGAATGTTGATTTATGTCATGAGAGGTAGAGTCTAGGAGCTTCGGTTATCCATTACTCTACTGGGAAATTAACTCTTGATCGAGGGGCAGAGATGAACTGCATATTTTGTCCACTTACCTTTCTCGCTGTCTATTTCAGCAATGGCTTCCCAACAATACAACCAGGACTCCCATGCTCAAGAGACCTGGTTCGGGGAAATCCTCCTGAATCTATCCAAGGGGCAGGAGGAGTTGAGGACACTTCTCACGGGGACTTTGGTCAGGAACAATGCTAAGGACGACAAGGACGAACGGCTGAAACGTCTACAAGCTGAGGTAGACACATTGAAAACCCAGATGCTGGGGAAAAGGGCTCTCATCCAAAGTTTAGCTCAGGAGCAAGGAGAGCTGAGGGCCATGATCAGTCAGCTTCATCAAGACATGAAGCAACCCGCCCAAGTCAGGGACCCGGTCATTAATCAACTTCCAAGAAGTCAAAGGTTTGGGCCTCTCCAAGCTGCTACTACTTCACAGGTCCAACAACGACCTCGCCCAGAACAACGGACTGATCAGAGCAAGCCAGACAAGCCTAAAAGGCAGTTCACCAAGCTCAATGTGTCTCCGTCTCAAGATTTACAACAATTGTTGAGGTTGAATTTGGTGACGTTAAGGGACCCTCCTAAGAATCTCAACACAGCCTCCCCAAAATATAATTCTAAGGAAAGATGTGCATACCACTCTGGCAGTCCAGGCCATGACACCGACGACTGATGGGCTCTGAAGAATAAGATCCAGGACCTGATTGATGAAGGAGCATTGGAGTTCACACAAGATGGTCAGGCTGAGTTTTTCTACCATCCCTCCAAGGCTCACCATTTGAAGTAACAAGCCCTGAAATGAAAAGACTTTTGTTCATTAGGATTTTCAAGTTGTAATTTTCTTTTGTTCAAACATTTACTCATGTTAAACGTTGTTATTTCATTAATGCATCGCATATGTCTGTTTTAAAGCAATATATTCGTATTCACTATACGCAAATTATTTTCATATTTTTTTCTGATGATCAACGCTCGGTTAATAATTCTAAGCCTCTTGAGGGAGGATGACGAAAACGATACCACGACATGTACAATATGCTTTTGAACAGACCCCGCTGATGAGGTACATGCATTGTTTCAATCCCAAAACACTGGAGTTATAAGGAAGATAATCCCTCGTCAACCCCTTTGAGCCAAAGAAGTAGGAGTTTTTCTTTTCGAAATTTAAAACCCTTAATCATAACCTGGGGCAGGGTAGTTCTCTCAGTTGATCCAAGTGCATAACAAATGGCACCAAAGAGGTCCTCACAAAACAAAACAAAGAAAGACAGTGATGGTTCCGAATAATCAATAAAGAAAGGCAGTCATTATCTTTCAAAATAAAAACCCAATAAGTCAAAACCTATGAAGGAGACTTACAAAACTGGGGCATCCCGCTGACTGTAATTCCAAAAAGGAACAGTTCAGGCAAAAAACAGGGATAACAAAATAAAAAAAAAAGAGGTCTTGCAAATCCTCAACAAAAGAGGAAATGACTGCCTGATCAAAATAAACCGTCAGTATCCGAACCATCACTGGTATATCAAAGCAAAGACGCAACAAAGTCTAACGCACGATCAACTGAGCTTAGGTTTGAAGAATATCACGAAGAGCGGGTGGGTACAAATAATTTGAGCCTTTATCCTTTGTTCCTTAAACCGTGAACCAGGCCACGTTATAACCCCTAAAAGTCCTAGCTGAAGCATGGGTTAGTTCGAAAGCATACTGTACGAAAGGTATCCTGACTCCTTAAGGCTTACGGTAAAATACGGAGTTGACATCACGTTTTACAAACAATCACTTGTTTTATGAAGAGAATGCATTTTCAAAATCTTCAAGACAGACATAAGCCTTGCATTTTTGATATAACATTGTTTGCATATGACTATTTGTTTGAACAGCAGGGAAATTTGCACGATGAAAGCCTAGTGAACAAAGGCACTTCCAACCAAGGGGCATGGCATGAGCAGGGTTCATCATCTGGGGCAATCCAATCAAGATTCAGAGAATCTCTCAAAGGCCAAATAGCCTGGGGCAAATCTCCGTCTGAGTCACTTGGGGCATTCCAACAACGAATCTTGCCTGATCAAACACTTTCTGGTGGCATGACAAAACACTTATAACAAGGGGCAACTCCCTACATTCTGAAAGCACGGACATAGTCGAAAAAATACGCATAATCAAAGACCCGCTAGGTTGACGTACCTAGGCAAAAATTAGGGCTTCCCGGCGAACCAAAAGGGTTCGGGCAAAATGAAGGGATGAAATAAAAAAATCTGTACACCCGGCAAGTCGAAAACCTGAAAAGGCAGCTTGGGCAAAAAATGGGTATCCCAGTGGACTAAAAACCCGAAAGGGCGGTCCAGGCAAAAGTTAGGGATCAAAGCGTACGACTATGTCTTGTCATCACTTGCCTACCAGAAGAAGGTTTGTCCATCAACAACTATCAGCACCTCACAGGTCTTCCTCTCCCACCTCAGAAACAGGGGCAATAATGAGTCGTCCAGGCGATCCAGTTGCTCTACCAACCAAAGTACCAAGGAAAGGTTAATACAAAGATGATTACCATCTACCTTTACAAATTCTAGATCATGGGTTAATATCCGAGACCAAACAGGACAATCATCCATTTAATCACCATCAGGCAACCCTACACCGGTTCCTTTTTTTTCCAGAAAAAGTCTTATACGGACTTATCATCAAAGTAACCTTACACCGGTTCTTTCTCAATTTTCAGACGAAGTCTTACACAGACTCACCCTCCACAAGAAACCTTACCCCGGTTCCTCCAGAAGTATTACACGGACTTACCTCAAAGATAACCTTACCCCGGTTCATCCAGAAGTTTTACACGAACTTATCCTGCAGTAACCTCACCCCGGTTCCTCCAGAAGTCTTACACGGACTTATCTCAAGATGACCTTACCCCGGTTTATCAAGAAGTTTTACACGAACTTACCCTGCAGTAACCTCACCCCGGTTCCTCCAGAAGTCTTACACGGACTTATCTCAAAGAAACCCTACACAGGTTCTCTCTCCCCAAAGATGCAGTTTTACACGGACTCGTCATCGGTAAACCCTACCCAGGTTTCCTTCTCAAAACTCTAGATGTAGTTTTACACGGACTCGTCACCTAGAAACCCTACACAGGTCCTCTATTTCCAAAAATGTAGTCTTATACGGACTCATTGTCAGTAAACCCTACACCGGTTTCCTTCAACCCCAAATGCAGCTCCACACGAGCCCAACCTCAAGGTAACCCTACACAGGTGTCCTTCTTTCCAAGATGCGGTTTTACACGAGCTCATCATCGGGAAAACCTACATAGGTTCCCTCTTTCAACTTACAAAAATTACACCTCAAGAATTTCCCCAGGAGAGTCCAGTCCAGAGGTTTCCCCAGGAAAGTTCAATCCATCTCCCCAGCAGTAAGCTTATCCCTAGTAGGTTCGGGAAGCTTATCCCTCGCAGAGCACGAACGCGTCTCCTGGCTTTATTCAAAGAGTTATTTCCTTACCAGGATATAACTGGGTTATCCTCAGCCAAAAGACATGGAAAGATCGCCCTCGGCAAAGTCTTCCTATCCCCAGCGGAGTCTGTTAAAACTTCCAACACAACAATGGTATCCCCAGCGAAGTTACTATCAACATTTCAACAAAGTATCTCTCTCCCCACAGAGTATTGCTTCCCAGCAAGATCGTTAGAGTACTTTTCTCCCCGCAGAGTAATCCATTCACCAAGTTCATTCCCCAACGGAGTCATCTTCTCCTACCGGTATTCCTGCAACTATCATCCCCAGCGGAGGCAAAAATCTATTCTTCAACATCAGCCCAGGAGTGACTTCCCGGCACCTGTCAAGGATTTATTTTCCTAAGACAAAAACATACATTCATAAACATCGCACTTCCATACATCATAGCATGCATATATGCATCATATCTTACAAATCTCATTTATGTTGAGAACATCATTGCTTGATACATATCACGCATTGCATATGACTGACCTTTACCTTTCAGGAAAGATCCAGTTAAGTTCTCAGCTATATTTCAAGACCTAGACCGGTTCAGTTAAATCGACCCTAAGATTTTTCTGTTTCTTATCCAGTCAAAGGCCTTCTCTGGTTCAGTCAGATCGACCCTAAGATCTCCCTGTTTCTTATCCATTTGAAGATTCCAAGACCTAGACCGGTTCAGTTAAATCGACCCTAAGATTCTCCTGTTTCTTATCCAGTCAAAGGCCTTCTCTAGTCCAGCTAAATCGACCCCTAACCGATTTTCCTGATAAAGACTCAGTAGAAGATATCCAAGATTCTCTCAGCGTTACTGTTGAGGTAGAAGTCGCCCAAGATTCTCTCAATGATACTGTTGAGGTTGAAGTCGCCTATGGTTCTCTCCCCGTTACTGCGGAGGTAGTAATCGTCCCCAGATTCTCTCAGCGTTACTGTTGAGGTTGAAGTCGTCCAAGATTCTCTCAATGATACTGTTGAGGTTGAAGTCGCCTATGGTTCTCTCCCCGTTACTGCGGAGGTAGTAATCGTCCCCAGATTCTCTCAGCGTTACTGTTGAGGTTGAAGTCGTCCAAGATTCTCTCAATGATACTGTTGAGGTTGAAGTCGCCTATGGTTCTCTCCCCGTTACTGCGGAGGTAGTAATCGTCCCCAGATTCTCTCAGCGTTACTGTTGAGGTTGAAGTCGTCCAAGATTCTCTCAATGATACTGTTGAGGTTGAAGTCGCCTATGGTTCTCTCCCCGTTACTGCAGAGGTAGTAATCGTCCCCAGATTCTCTCAGCGTTACTGTTGAGGTTGAAGTCGTCCAAGATTCTCTCAATGATACTGTTGAGGTTGAAGTCGCCTATGGTTCTCTCCCCGTTACTGCGGAGGTAGTAATCGTCCCCAGATTCTCTCAGCGTTACTGTTGAGGTTGAAGTCGTCCAAGATTCTCTCAATGATACTGTTGAGGTTGAAGTCGCCTATGGTTCTCTCCCCGTTACTGCGGAGGTAGTAATCATCCCTAGATTCTCTCAGCGTTCCTACGGAGGTAGTAATCATCCAAGGTTCTCTCACCGTTTCTGTTGAGGTAGTAACCATCCCTGGTTCATTCATCACCGTTTGAAGCTCCAGATTCAGCTCCTGTAACCAGTCAGGGTACATCCTACACAAAGAGTTTGAAGACCACTCCTGTAACAGGTCAGGTAATCACTTTTCTTTTGCAGGTACACAAGTTCTCGCTAAGGAATCTCTTACGCGATCAACACCCAGATGGCATCTATAAGCCCATCCACCTTCCATCATCTCTTAGCATGGCATCTATAAGCCCATCATCCTATCCGTCAATCTCCAAATGGCATCTATAAGCCCATTCCACCATCATACTACTATGTGAGCGCAAATTTCTGGGCACTCTAGTGTTCAATCATCTTCCACCTTCGGATTACGAAAGGCACGTCAGCCAATCTGCATCCTCAGGTCTAAGAAGATTGAACAGGGGAAACTTTTGTACCCCAAAATTTGCCCTCCCATATTCTTCAAGAATTGCAAAGAGCATGCTTCAAATCTCCCCAAGGGTTGCACAGTTCAAGGGCCTCCTAACAGTCAAAAATTAGGGTTTTGGTTCTGACAAAGAAAATGAAGTTTCCAAGGGTCCAATCAAGTCCCACATGCTTATAAACATTGTCAAGTATCCTCATGTCAAGTTTCAAGACTCCCAGCACAAAATTGCACAGTCAAAAACCCTAATTGCTCAACAGTCAACTATAGGGGCAAAATGGTCATTTGACAATCAAAAGTTCAAATTTTTGGTCAACATCTCATTTTGAAGCCACAAACATCATTTGATCAATCCTTGATCATGATTTTCAAAGCATGGCTCAAAAAGTCTCAAGATGCAAAAGTTTCCATATTTGGACAGTTGAAAAAGTCAACTATAACTTGACCAAGGCATAACTTCCACATGGATTATAAGAAAAATTCCACCCAAAGCTCATTTTGAAGATAAAGACATTTCCTACAACTCCTCTTCACACTTCAAGTCCAAGAAATGCTCTCAGAAAAAGTTATCAATTTCAACATTATAGGTCATTTTCAAAAGTCAACAAAAAGGGACTTTAAGTCAAAAGCCATAACTTGAGATTGGTAAATCAAAATGACATGGGACCAAAGACATTGGTTAGAGGACTTCAATACCTTTCCAAAATGTCCAAGAACATGATCAAAGCTTAAAAATTGAGCAAGATATGCCTTGTGTAAGTTGGGAAATTTTTGGATATTTTGAAAAGTCAACTTTGCTTCAAATGTCTTAAAATTGCTAATGGGCCACATTTTCTTCCAAGATTCATCATCCAAAGCATGTGCACGACCATTTGGCCCAAAGGGAAGTTATTCATCATTTTTATTTATTTATTTGAATTTTTAATTGCTAATAATTCATTTAATTAAAATAAATATGTGGAAAATACCAAAACAAACTTTTTAAATCTTTTTATGCATGGAATAACCTCAAGATTTCGTGCATGATCAGATAGGGAAAGAATCAAGTTGATTGGACATGATTGGTATCAAATATGCATGGAAAAGATTGAAAAATATATGCATGAAAAATCAAATATCTTTCCATCAATGCAAAGGTTTTTTGGATCCAATTTTCAACCCTAATCATTCCATACATAAGCAGGAAGCAAACCCTAGTGCTTAAGACCTCGAAGCTGCGCAGAAACACCATAAACAACTTTGCAATTTTATCAAGAAATTCCAAAACTGAAATCACGATTCTAAGGCTTTTCAAGATCAAATAATCATTCCATTGCCTTCCTGAGACTTCAAGGAAGGTTTTCAGATCAAAACCATCCATTCTAACGCAAAGAAACGGTAGAACGATCGTGTCCTGTACAGGATTTTTTTCATATGCTTGCATCATGATTCATGCGTTTTTTGTAGTTTTTAATATTTGATTTATGTTCATTGGACCATTCTAAAGCTAACTGTAGGTTTTAATTGAGTTTTCACGCATCATATGAAGAATCACCATGGAAGATGGTTAGGGTTACAAAACTGTGAAATTGGGCATTTTTGTATACTGTAAAATTAGGACTTCTCAGTGCCATGATCAAACTCAGGAAACTTGGACGAACACAACACACTAATCGCGCCCAATTTATGTAGCAAGATGAGCTATTCGTTATTTTTAAAAAAGGTTACATTTTGGGGGGGTTTAAAACCCCCACTAATTCTTTTTATGTTTCAGGAAAAAGCAAGCCAACGAAGAAGAAGACTATGTGGCATCATCTGATTGAGCAATTGAATTAACGCGCGTTTTTTATTGTTTCTAGGCCACTGACCATTTTTCTCTTATATTATTTATTGGCTATTCTAGGTACAACGCGTATTAGCAGCTCCACTGGTCAGGCGTGGGATTGGTAACCTCTAGGACCTGGGTTCGAATCCCAGGCCCCCCTCCCTTTCTCATATTATTTTCCATTCTATCTTCCTATGCAGCGCGTGTTCAGGGGCTCACCATACACCCACAATTCCAGCGTGCCACATGGCCACCAAGATCAAACCAAAAGCCAGTATTCAAGGTATATGGAATGGCTTAGTCAAACATGCCATATGCTTCCTGAAAAAGTCAGAAGGGCCAGGGTTTCAATGGGCCCAAATGGCTGAATCATACCTCCCAATTGGGGACAGAACCCCCCAAGGTTTTTGCAATTCTTTTCTTTTTTTTATTATTTTATTTGTTTCAATTATTTCTTTTTTTAATTATTTAAATCAATTTGTTTTCATAAAACATAAAAATAATAAAAAATCAGAAAGTCATAAAAAATAGAAAAAATATTTTACTTAAATATTATTTTTTGTAAATAAATCTTATTAAATAATTTAGTCCTAATTTAGGGTTTAAGTCTTAATGTTTTTTAATAAACTTAAAATTTGTAGAATTAGGGTTTTAATCAATTTTTATCTTTTTCTTTTCTTTTATTATCATTAATTATTAATTATTATATTTTTGTAAATAAAACTTCTCATTAATTAATTTAGCTTTTTAAATTTAGGTTTAACTTTAACATGTTTTTTTAATAAATTAAAAATAGCTAGAACTAGGTTTTAATTCATTTAATTCTCTTATTGAAAATTCATAAATACAAAAACTCAAAAATCTTTTCTTTTTACTTTAATTTAATTAATTTGTTAAATCGTAATTTAATTTCATAAAAAAAGGGTCCAACGCCCTCGCATTCGCTAATAATTCCAATTCGCGCATTTATTTTCTTTCTCATAATTTTTATGTAATTCTCCCAAAGCCATGTAAATTAAACATTTATATTTTTCGCACTTTACTTTATTTTATGTCAAATCGGGTCCTGGATTTAATTTGGCGATGTGGACCTGCGCCTTTGTAATAGTTTAGGAACTTTATATTTCTCGCAACTTTTTAACTGCTAATAAACTGCATGCAAGAATGAATGATAAAATAAAAACAAAAGCGTAGATCACCCACGACATGAACAAGATAAAATATCTGAAAACGACACACAAATCACATACCACCCCTAGGGTACGCCTCACTGTTGCCTTGCCTCTCGAAAGGTGATCGTCGAGTAGAGGATGTTTTAGTAAGTCCTCATGATCCGGGAACCTGGCATGAGGGTAGCTTCTAAGGTATCTTCCTATTGCTCCGGTGATCACCATGTCCCGAACCTCGAATTGACCCGAACACCTCCAACGGTGGTGCTACCTACCTCTCAATGGTGGGATAGCACTACTTTAAAGGACATTTACACAGACGAATTCCTTAGGGTAGGTAGACGACTCTAAATACTTGCTCTAATTTCAAAACAAATCAAAAATACTTTTCACACCGACACCTTTTCAAAAGCTTTCGAAAGCAATTTTTCAAACACTCTTGAGGACCGATACAAGAGTCGAACTGGAATTTTCAAAGAAACTTTTTAAAACCCACAATTGAAAAGCAAACAAACCATTTTTGAAAACACAATGAGCAAGTATCTAAGAGCCCATGGATAACCATGGATAGAAAGGGTGCTAACACCTTCCCTTTCTATAACCTACCTCCTGAACCGAGAGCAATCTCTATAAGGAATTTTTCTGTGCTTTTGTCCTTTCCATTTGGAGAAAATAAAAGACGGTGGCGACTCTTGCTTCCGCGACATTTCGCGAACCAGCGCTAAACAGTCAGTTCCAGATCCACCGATCACAGTAGGGCTAGGAGAAGGAACTTGGGTCATAGGGTTACCTCAAGATGAAAGCCTGGATAGTATGGCTATGAGAAGGAACCTGGATAGTAGGGTTACTTTAAAATGAAATCCTGGATAGTAGGTGTGATCGGTGGGAAAGAGAACTGACTGTTTTGGAATGCTGGTTCGCATTTTGCGTTTGTTTTCGCAAAATGTCGCGGTAAGTAAGAGTCGCCACCGTCTTTTATTTTATCCAACAAGGAAAGGAAAAAAGCACAGAAAAATTCCTTTTTCAAGATGTTTCTCGGGTTCGGGAGGTAGATTATAGAAAGGGAAGATGTTAGCACCCTTTCTATCCATGGTTATCCATGGGCTCTTAGGTACTTGCTCAAAGTGTTTTCAAAAATTGCTTTTCTTTGTGTTTGTGGGTTTGAAAAGAGTTTTTGTTTGAAAGAGTGTAAGTGCGAAAAGTTTTGTTTTGTTTTAAAAGGAGCAAGTACTTAAGAACCATCTACCTACTCGAAAAAAGAATTAAACTGTGCAAATGTCCTTTAGACAATGCTATCCCACTATTGATGAGTAGGTAGCATCGTCGTTGGAGTTTAAGGGTCAATTCGATTAAGGGATATGTGGTCACTAAAGCAACGTTAGGACGCCTTAGCGGTAACCCTAATGTCTTAGATCATTTTATCTGAGGCAACCGTTGCGAGGCAACTTATGATCTTTGGACAGGAGGACGACCTCTAAAACATCCTATACTTAATGACCACGTTCGAGGCAACCAAGTGAGGCGTACCCTAGGAGTGGCATGTGCAAGTGTGTCAATTTTCAGTTTATATTATCTTTGCATGTCAGGGTGAGCTACTTGTTGAGTTTAAGTTAAGATAGATCTTGTAATGCATAGCCTATTATTCATACATCTAGCAGTTAATGGTTGCGGAAAATAAATTGCGGAAAATAAAGCTAAGCTATTACAAGGCGTCGGGTATTTACATCGCCAAAAACAAACCCTTAAAATTAAATGCAAAAAAGTAAATAAAAGCGATAAATAAAAAGTCCTAAGTTAAAACTATTACACCCTCAGAGCAATTACAATATATGGATCAAAATAATATGCGCGAGAAAAGTTGAATCAGATTGTCCTTTAGGGTTTTGACCCTTTTATTGAATAAAGCATATTTTGGTTCTTTTTTTGAATTAAAAATTGTCTAAATTAATAATGGAATTAATTAATAAAAAAATAAAATGTTTTTTGAGTTTTTTTATTTAAATCAAGGAAATAAAATCAGAAATATAAAAACCTAATTCTAAGTCAATTTTAATTTATTGCAAAAAATGTTAAGATTAAAACTAATTAAAAAACTAAATTAATTGGTTAATGGTTTATTTACAAAAATAATGAAATTAATGATGAAAATAATATTTTTGGTTTCTGGTTTTTTTATAAAAAAAAAGGTTAGTTTGTTAATTAATTAGTTAGTTTTTAATAATAATAATAAAAAGCAAAAGAAACATGAAAAGAAAATAAAAACATAAGCAAACTTTGGGGGGCGTTGGGCCTGAAGAAGGGAGATTGATTCAGCAATTCCAGGCCCATATTCGAACGGCCTCGTTTGACTTTCAGATCGCCTGGGCATTTGTTGACCAAGGTTCATGGTGAACCTCATCCTGGACCACTGGATCTGGATCTGGAACCACCTGGCACGTTGAGATTTGAGGACGCATGGTAGTCCACGCTTGGGATGCTGCGCCTGAATACCTGAAGGAAAAATACAACAAAGTTTTGGGGGACCTGGGATTCGAATCCAGGTACCAGTGGATAATTCGACCAACGTGCTACCAACTGAGCCATGAAGTTAACCTGTTAGTGGATTGTTAATCAGATATTATAAAACAAACCAACAATTATTCCCTGAAAGTAAAAAAAGTGTGGCGCACGTTTTAAATGGGCCAGTGGGAAGAAGACACCTCTTCATCTTCCCCACAACCCCCTGGTTCATTTACTGCGGATTTACATCCGTAGCAAAATCTCTAACTGCCTTCCAAAACTATCTATAGGCCCTGAAAACGAGTTTTAAGGACACCCTTACACTCGTCTCCTTCCCTTGAATTCATCCATGGCCATTATTGGCCTTAATTTAATCTGCACAAGGAACGCCCAAAAACAAGAACAAGAAACCTAGGTTCTGAATATGGGGTTAGAAACCACAAAAATCAAATCAAATAATGCAGAATCAATGTAAATTACATGGTCGGTATAAATATGCAAACCGTTTGGCAAAAATATGCAAGAAAAGTGGTTCACGATTTCTTGTGTAGAGGCGATTTCAAGAACACTTACAGCGAGCTTTAGGCTGCCTTAGGGCTTGGTTTTGATTAGTGTAGCTCCACTGGGTGTCAAGGAAGAGAACTGCATTTTGCTTTTGGTCTGAATTCACCTATAAACCAAAATCCGATCACCACTTTCTCAAGGTTTTTTTTGCAAAACTGTTCTGGCCGTTTCCACAGAGTTTCTGTGCATTTTTCTTTGTCTGCAGAGTTTCGTGTCTTTCCCGTGTGTTTGCAGGGTTTCGTGTGTGTTTTTTGTTTGTGAGCAGAGGTTTATATAGCCAAGGAAATTAGGTCAACATTTGTGTATCAAATCTTGGTCCATTATGATGAAGAGATTTGATTTGATTTCTTCATAAAGACTTGCTATATTTGATTCAATCAGGTTCCAATCTATATTCATGCGTTACTGCCAGCCTGTTATGAGCTGTTTGGGCCTCCAACATGATGAAAATCAAAAGCTGACTTGCCCCTTCGAATTTGCTCTCTTCGATTGCTTCAAAGTCCCAATTCGAACTACTCCAGTCACATCCCCTTCGATTGAGACTCCCCATGCTTCGATTGCATATTTGTAAGGGAAACATGCCATTGTGAACTTTGGGTATTCTGGACAGGTTAGGATATGTGTTTTTGCCTAGTCATGCCAGCCTACTTCATTCCTTCGAATCTGCCTTCTTTGCCAGCTTCAAAGACCAATTCGAATCTATTTAGAACATTCCCTATTAGACAACTTCGACCAGCCCTTGGCCTTGTGATGAGTCTAAGTTCTGATTCAAAGTGTCCAGAACTTCCTTCATCAGAGCATCTTAGATTAAGAGAAACTCTGCACTGAAATGCCATTCGAAGGTCATTTCGTTCTGATGTTCTGATTGAGGTAAAGTATGAAGTTCTAGTCGAAGGACCCTCTGAAGTACTAGTCGAAGCATTGTGACATTGACTTGATCGAAGGGGTCCAACGCTCAATCGAAGACTTGCACACAAAGGCTTGATCGAAGGAGGTCTAGCGCTCAATCGAAGACTTGCAGACCAAAGCTTGATCGAAGGAGGTCCAGCGCTCAATCGAAGACTTGCAGACCAAAGCTTGATCGAAGGAGGTCCAGCGCTCAATCGAAGACTTGTAGAACAAAGCTTGCTCGAAGGGTTCCAAACACCTAATCGAAGCTTACTAATCAAAGCCTGATCGAAGAGTGCCAAATGCCCAATCGAAGACTGGTGAGTCAAGCCTATATCGAAGGATTTTGGATACCCAATCGAAGACTTTTCCCAGATGCCAATCGAAAGACACTTTGTTCATCTTCAAAAAAACTTTATTTTTCTTAGGCAAGGGTTTGTGACCCACCATGTAAGGGAAGACCTTTGAAATTATGAGAGGGCAAATTTTGGGGTACAACAGTAGGGCTGTGGGAAGGAACCTGAATAGTAGGGTAAACTCAAGATAAAAGCCTGGATAGTAGGGCTTATGGGAAGGAACCTGGGTCGTAGGGTTACCTTAAGATGAAAGCCTGGATAATAGCGCTTATGGGAAGGAACCTGGGTCATAGGGTTACTTCAATTGATCATGTAGATTAGTTGACCCGTTTGGTTTCGGGAACTGATTTTTCATTAGCTGTCTGCAAATATGACATGTATAACTGCTGGAATCGTTGGTGATAATTGTCTTTCCTGAAAAGATAACAGCGTTAATTATATGCGATGCATGAAATGCGTTGTGGGATGATGTTCTCAAAATAAATTAGACTATGTTGTATGTGATATGTATGCGTATGTCATGATGCATGAACATGAACTGCTATTATGAGATGTCTGAGTCTGGGAAAATAAATCCCTGGCTGCTGCTGGAGAATATAGCATCCCTGACTGTTATAGAGGACTGTGGTTCTTCTACTTTCGCTGGGTATGGTGACCAGAAATGACTATGCTATAGGTTTACTCCTTGTTGTTTGTGAATATTCTGCCAGGGGGAGGCTCTGTTTGAGAACAACTCTACGGAGGAATAACTCTATTGGAAGGTGAACTTTCGTAGCTGAAGTAATAAGCTCTGTTAGGGTTTAAACTTCTGTATTCAGGGAAATAGACTTTGCTTAGGAGACAAATTTTATGACCCGTTCGCGATCATGAGATTCAGCTGGGGTATATAGATGTCAGATTCTTGAAAGACCCTTACTGGGGAGATTACTTCCTGTTTTGAGAAAGCCGATGTCAATGCTTTGATTGCTTTCACTTTGTGGGAAGTTTAGATGTCACGAGGTCGTGGGTACTGATGATTATGTTTCAAAGCTGTCTATGCCTCGGTACCTGCTGGGTAGAGTAACTGTCGGGTTTTGACATTTCTTGTTTTTGCCCCTATTTCTTAAGCTCCGAGCAATTGTCTTTTCGTTTTTTATGCAAACATTTGTGAGTAGCAATCATATTAAAATGCATATGTCAAGAATAAACCATTGGACGTTCTTGCAAAAAAAAAAACAGAAAAGGAAAAACACATAGTTTTTTTTGTAAAAATGATTTGTATTGATTTTCGAAGTTGGCCTATAATAGGCGTTTTTGTACAAGGAGGCTGACGCTCTAGTAAGAGAACGCCGCCATAAGAATAGAAGTTATACAATATTGTGTAAAAAGAAAAAAATTATGTACAACAATCCCATTGGGTTCCCATTCTGCTATTGCCGCTATGTCTTCGAGTGTCTCATCACTTTGCTGCTTGTCCGAAGATGACTAGATTGATTGGTACCGTTCGAGCTTGACAGTTGATATTATGGTCTGATCGCAAGGTGATCTAATGGGACATAGTGATATGCTTTACATCCCTAACTTTTTCCTGGACCACCCTTTCGGGTTTTCAGTCCACCGGGATACCCTTTTTTTCCCAAGCCGCCTTTTCAGGTTTTCGACTTGTCGGGTGTACATATTTTTCATTTTCATCCCTTATTTTTTCCTGGACTCTTTTGGTTCGCTGGGAAGCCCTTATTTTTTCCTAGGCCAGTCAACCTAGCGGGTCTTTTATCACGCGTAGTATCTTTTTACTATGTCTATATTGACAGGATGAGGAAGGTCGTCACCGTCCATGGTGGTTAGAATCATGGCTCCATCCGAGAAAATGTTCTTAATTACAAATGGCCATTCGTAGGTGGGAGTCCATTTTCCCCTGGGATCACCTTGCGGCAGTATGATGCGCTTGATTACTATATCCCTGACTTGATACTCTTGACATCTGGATTTTTTGTTGAAAGCCTTAATCATCCGCTTTTGATACGTCTGACCATGACAGACAACAGTAAGTCTCTTCTCGTTGATCAGATTTAGTTGATCAAGTCGAGTCTGGATCTAGTCGTCTTTGTTCAAACCCGCATCTTTCAAAATCCTTAAAGAAGGAATCTGGACCTCAATGGGTAGGACTGCCTCCATGCCATATACTAGAGAGTAAGGTGTTGCCCTTGTCGATGTCAGTGCTAAGGTACGGTACCCATGAAGAGCTAATGGTAGCATCTCATGCCAGTCTTTGTATGTCACCATCATCTTTTGTATAATCTTCTTGATGTTCTTGTTAGCCGCTTCAACAACGCCATTCATCTTCGACCGGTAGGGAGAAGCGTTATGATGCTGTATCTTGAATTACTTACAGAGTTCGGTGATCATCGTATTATTGAGATTCATACCATTGTCTGTGATAATTCTCTCTGGTACACCGTACTGACAGATCAGGCTATGCCTGATAAACCATGCCACCATGTTCTTGGTCAGAGTAGCAAAAGAGGCAGCTTCAACCCACTTTGTGAAGTAATTGATAGCTACCAGGATGAAGCGATGCCCATTGGAAGCGGTAGGCTTGATTTCTCTGATCATATCAATGCCCCACATTGCAAAGGGCCATAGAGCTGTCATGACATTGAAAGGAACCTGAGGCACATGCACCTTATCAGCATAGATTTGGTACTTATGACAGGTTCGGGAGTGCTGATAACAATTTGCTTCCATAGTGGACCAGTAGTATCCTGCCCGTAGGATCTTCTTAGCCATGGTATGTCCACTGGAATGGGTTCCGAAGGTACCTTCATGTAGATCTGTCATAATCCTCTCTGATTCGCTTTTGTCTACACACTGCAGTAAGGTAGAGTCATGGTTGCACTTGTAGAGGATTCCATTACTGAGAAAGAACTTTGCAACGAACCTTCTCAGAAACTTCTTATCGTTGACAGATGTCCCTTCGGGATACTCTTGAGTCTCGAGGTACATCTTCACTTCATGAAACCAGGGTTTATCTGCTACCTCTTTAGTATCAACCTCGCAGCAGTGCGCTGGTTCATCCAACCTCTCAATGGTGATTCAGGGAGCTTCGTTGTCCCACCTGACTTTGAACATAGAAGACATGGTAGCTAGCGCGTCCGCTAACTGATTCTCCTCTCACGGGAAATGTTCAAAGGTTACTTCCTCAAAGTGTGGGAGCAATGTCAGTACGTGCTCTCTGTATGGGATGAGATTCAGATGTTTCGTATCCCATTCTCCTTTGATCAGACTTATCACTAAAGCTGAATCCCCGAAGACATTTAAGAACTTGATCCTGAGGTCGATAGCGGCTTTGAGACCCATGATGCAAGCTTCATACTCCTCCATATTGTTAGTGCAGTTGAAACATAGTCGGGCAGTGAAAGGAGTATGACAGCCCTCAGGAGATATGATTACAGCGCCAATGCCATTACCGAGTACGTTCGAAGCCTTGTCAAAAACCATAGTCCATCGGGATCCCTCCTCGGGTCCTTCATCCGGTCCAGGTTCTCTGTAATCAATCACTAGCATGATATTCTCGTCCGGGAACTCAAAATTCATGGACTGGTAGTCATCCACGGCCTGATGAGCCAAATGATCAGCCAATACACTTCCCTTGATTGCTTTCTGGGTTGTATATTGTATATCGTATTCAGTTAAGATCATCTGCCATCTCGCTATTCTTCTAGAGAGAGCGGGCTTCTCGAAGATGTATTTGATTGGATCCATCTTAGATATCAACAAAGTAGTGTGGGTCAGCATATTCTGTCTTAGTCGGCAAGCAGCCCATGCCAAAGCGCAGCAAGTTTTCTTGAGCAATGAGTATCTTGCCTCACAGTTGGTAAACTTTTTGCTAAGTTAGTATATTGCATACTCTTTTCAACCAGACTCGTCATGCTGCCCTAACACACACCCCATTGAATTGTCGAGCACTTTTAAGTACAATATCAAAGGTCTTCCTTCAACCGGAGGCATCAGAATTGGTGGTTCCTGAAGATATTCCTTGATTCTTTCGAAAGCAGTATGGCATTCGTCATTCCACTTTACCACTTGATCTTTCTTCAGAAGCTTGAAGATGGGCTCACAAGTAGCAGTTAGATGTGAAATGAACCTGGAAATATAATTTAGGCGTCCCAAGAAACCTCTAACCTCCTTCTCTGTGCGGGGAGCCGACATCTCTTATATGGCCTTTACCTTTGTGGGGTCTACCTGAATACCCTTGTCACTGACGAGGAACCTCATAAGTTTACCAGACCTTACCCCGAAGGTGCACTTATTCAGATTTAGCCTCAGCTTGTATGTCTTTAACCTGTCAAACAACTTTTGTAGATGGTCGAGGTTCTCTTCTTTGGTTTGAGACCTGGCTATCATGTCATCAACATAAGCCTCGATCTTACGGTGAATCATATCGTGGAACAAAGCGACCATGGCTCGCTGATAAGTTGCCCCAACATTCTTTAACCCAAAAGGCATCACCTTGTAACAGAAGGTGCCCCACTGTGTGACAAAGGTTGTCTTCTCCATGTCTTCAAGAGCCATCTTGAACTGGTTATAGCCAGAGAAACCATCCATGAAGGAGAAAATTTTATGTTGTGCGGTGTTGTTAACCAGAACATCAATGTGAGGAAGCGGGAAGTCATCCTTGGGGCTTGCCCTATTCAGGTCTCTGTAGTCTACACACTTCCGTACCTTACCGTCCTTTTTAGGTACCAGAACGACGTTGGCAACCCACTGCGGATAGGAGGTGACGGCCAAGAACCCAGCGTTGAACTGTTTCATAACCTCTGCTTTGATCTTCTCTTACATTTCAGGGTGCATATGGCGGACCGTCTATTTAACCGGAGGACAATCCTCTTTAGTCGGCAGACGGTGTACCATGATGTCAGTTTCTAAACTAGGCATGTCTTCATATGACCAGGCGAAGATCTCAACGTAGTCGTGCAACATCTGCATCAACCGCTGTTTAATCTTAGCTTCCAGATTTGCGCCGATCTTGACTTCTTTTTTGTCCATCTCCGTGCCCAAGTTTATTGTCTCAACTGGCTCTTCATGAGGCTATATAACCCTCTCTTCCTATTGTAACAGTCTAGCCAGTTCTCCAGGCACCTCACAATCGTCCTCACCTTCGTTCTTGGCTTGGTTGATTGGATTTTCGAAATCATAACTGACAGTAGAAAAATTGTTATCAATGGGATCCAGAGTGGATATGGATCTGCAGTTTCATACGTGAGTGTGTGTAAGAGCATAGCTGTATTGATAAAGTAAAAACAGAAAAGAAAAATAGAGAGCACAAAATTTGTATGCAAGGAACGTCCAATGCTTTATTGATGACATGTGAAATGACATGTAATAACCCTCACAGATAGAACCATTGTGCCTCGGGTAAGACACAATGCTAAAAAGTTAAAAATTGTTTATTACAAATTTAGAACACAAGTAAGACAATTACTGCGAAATAAAAGAAACTGGTATGAAATCTCTAGCCGTCTAGTTACTCGGTCCACCGTTGGTAGTCGGGTAGATCCAACTGTCAATGTCAGAGTCTTCCTCACTTTCTTCAATAGTGTTGTCCCCATGATTGTTGATGCGTAGGGGAGGTCCTCCAGCCCGAGCGCGTCGAACAGCCCTTTGAGCCCCTGAAGTAAATCCCAAACCAAATTTGTCAGTTTTGTGACTAAAATCAGGGATCTGTCCCCAATTGGTACACCCACCTTCTTCGACCACTACTTTGGCGTCCTTGAGAGAAGCCATCTTCAGAGGAGGTTTGGTGCTGGTGGTAGTCTCGGTTGATGCCAAAATCTGGGGAACCTATTCAAAGTTTTGACAAGGAGTCTCTATGAATTCCCCGTCCATCTCCACATACCTGAAGGAGTTCAGGTGGCTCACCATATACTCCTCTTCGCCAGGCACATTGATAATCTTCCCCTTCACCGGATATTTCAGCATTTGGTGCAGTGTAGAAGTAACGGCCCTAACTTCATGGATCCAAGGACGACCCAACAAACAAGAGTATGATAGCTTGATGTCCATCACGTAAAAGGTGGACCTAAAGGTCTGAGAGCCTACCTTGACAGGGATGTCCACCTCCCCATGCACCATTCTCTTCGACCCGTTAAAAGCCATTACCATAATGTTACTGGGCTTTAGGGTCAAGCCTTCACAATCCAGCCGATCAAGAGCCTTCATAGTCAAAACATTTAGTGAAGACCCAATATCCACCAGCACATGAGCCATAGTAGTACCCATGCATTCGACTGAGACATGCAGAGCATCATTGTGCTTTCTCCCTTTCAGAATTAAGTCAGCATCTGAAAAACCTAGCCCATTGTCAACAGTCAAGCTGGCCACACAGTCTTTGAATTGATCGACTGAGGTTTCTTGTGGAACATGCACCGTCTTGAGGAATGCAATCAAAGCCTTTGCATGGGCCTCATAACATAACAACAAAGACAACATCGATATCTTCGAGGGGGTATGCCCCAACTGCTCGACCACATTGTAGTCACTCCTTTTGATTATTTTTAAGATTTCCTCTATCTCTTGCTTAGATGATTCCATAACAACTTTTCTAGGTGCCTATGTCCGGGAAGGCTCACCTACAACATCTTTACCTTGAGTCCCAGATGACTCATCGGCAGGGGTAACAACTGGAGTAAGAACGGGAGTAGTAGTTGAAGTACTAGCAGGAATAGAAGATGGAATAACAAGAGGTTTATTGACAGTCTTCAGGGAAATCACGGGAGAGAAAACCCTTCCACTTTTGGTAATCTTGCTGGTCCCGACAATGTTATTGACATCAGGATCAACCTCTTCATTCTTCAAATCATGTTTAACACCATGATAGTAAACATCAACACCATAATGCTAAGGGACAGCTTTGTCCGAGGCATATGGTGTGATCGGTGGATCTGGAACTGACTGTTTAACGCTGGTTCGCGAAATGTCGCGGTAAGCAAGAGTCGCCACCGTCTTTTATTTTCTCCAAATGGAAAGGACAAAAGCACAGAAAAATTCCTTATTGAGATTGCTCTCGGTTCGGGAGGTAGATTTAATGGCTAGGCATGGAGGGGGTGTTGTTAATATGATTGATGATAACATTGAAATGTTGAATTTAATCATGGATGTGGAACAAGTAACTACTCTGTTGAGCTTTGTTAAGAGGTATTTGCTCAACAATTTTATTTTCCCAGGTTGTACTTCAGAATGTGCCAAGTTTAGAGGGCAACCGAAGGGCTGTGATGATTTGAAAGCCGACATCCAGTTGTTGATGAAAGAGGGTTCCCTGCAGTTCGATAGAAAACCGAGCTACCATAAGGTTACCGGAGAAGATATTGCTGTGATATCTATTCCTTACACCCCTGCACGCATTCCTGCCCCATCTGATGATTACAGTACCCAGACCTATGATGTATACCAGTGACAAGGTTGTCTCGTGGCATTATGATGCTGATGTTTATTACCACGGGGTAAAGCAGGAGGTTAATGCTCGTTTGTCTGAGGAAGAACGTGCTAAAGATGATGAAGAGGAAGTCCATAACTTTTCTGGTGTGGGTCGAATGACTAGAAGTGGGAGAGTATTTGGTCCTTCCAATGTGCAAGATGCGGCAGATGCTTCTGCGAGAGAAAAAGGAAAACAACAGGTAATGATTGGTAATCCAAGGGTTACGCCAACCAATGTGACTAAACCAATTCCGGTACCAAAAACTTCTTTAGTTCCCGATGAGGTTGAAGAGTTAATGCGAATTATCAGAAAGAGTGATTATAGCATAATTGACCATTTGAGTCATACTCCTTCTAAGATGTCTATCCTGTCTCTGTTGATCTATTCAGAACCTGACATAAATGCTTTGATGAAGTTGTTAAAAAATGTGTTCATACCACATGAAATAACAGTCAATCAGTTCGAATATGTTTGTGCTAATATATCTGCCGGGAACGGTCTGGGCTTCACAGATTTTGATCTTCCTCCAGAGGGACCATACCATAACAAAGTGTTGCATATTTCAATGGAGTGCAGGGGCACTACTTTATACCGGGTCTTGGTGGACACAGGATCATATTTAAATGTATTGCCCAAGTCAGCATTGATGAAGATTGATTATTCTGGACTAGAGTTGCGCCCTAGTGATTTGATGGTGAAGGCGTTTGATGGGTCTCGAAGGTCAGTATTTGGGGAGGTGGAGCTACCAATCAAGGTTGGTCCTCGCACCTTCACAGCTACATTTTTTGTGATGGATATAACCAGCGTACTGTTTCTTGTTAGGGAGGCCATGGATTCATAGAGCAGGGGCAGTCACTTCTACTCTTCATCAGAAACTCAAGTATCCTGTAGAGGGAAAGTTGATAACTGTGTGCGGTGAGGAAGAGTACATCGTGAGTCATTTGACATCATTTCGTTATGTTGAAGTTGAAGGATAAATACATGAAACTTTGTTTCAAGCATTTGAGACAGTTCATGCTGTCAACTTTCCTCCTCTAGAGCAGAAAAGGAAATCGGAAACTGTTATGTCTTCTCTCAAAGATGCAAAAGCTGTAGTGGAAGGTGGTAACCCTGAAGGTTGGGGTCAGGTACTGGACGTTACTCCGAAGTTTGATAAATTTGGTCTTGGTTTTAGCCTAAGTCAGCAGAGTGCAGCTCCCAGAGCATCCAGTTTATCTACTACTGTGAAGTTTTCCTGCCCTTGTGCTACTCAAGAAGAGCACGTCAATGCAGTTAGGGATGATAGGGATGATGGCTACAATATTGAGGATTGGATCCGTCCGAGTATTCCAGGCCAGACACTCAACAATTGGAATTATGTGGATGTTATCCAAGTTTTAAGCGCGGAGGAGTAATTTTCTTTTTTCTTTTATTATCATATCATAATTCCTACGCTCTGCTCAAGGCGTAGTGGATCATTTGTGTAGGGCCACCATGTTTATTTTTCAAATTTATCATGAAATAAAGGACGTTTTTGCATTCAAAATTTTGCTTCTTTTCTTTTTCTTTTTTATTCTTTTTAAATGGCAATGTTTCTCTTTCCACACACTGTCACTAAAAAACGCCAAAATGTCATTCATGCATATTCACTTCCACCCACGATTCTATCAATAACGACTCTGCTATGGCTCATTATGACTTTGATACCCCTATCTATCAAGCTGAAGAAGAAGCATATGAGGAGTGCGATCTTCCTGGGGAATTAGCAAGACTGTTGAAACAAGAGGAGAAGGTTATCCATCCGAATCAGGATTCGATTGAGGTGGTGAATATTGGTACAGAAGAGGTAAGAAGAGAAGTCAAGATAGGGTCCGATCTCGAAGAAAGTGTAAAAGCCAGATTGATTGAGCTACTCCGTGAGTATTTTGATATCTTCGCCTGGTCTTATGAGGATATGCATGGGTTAGATACAGATATAGTGGTGCATCGACTACTGCTCAAAGAAGGTTGTTCTCCTGTCAAGCAAAAGCTCTGAAGAACTCATCATGAGATGTCCAAGAAGATCAAGGAGGAGGTCCAGAAGCAGCTAGACGCAAATTTCTTAAAGGTTGTCAATTATTCGCCATGGATTGCAAATATTGTGCCTGTGCCCAAGAAAGATGGTAAGGTCAGGATGTGCGTGGATTATAGGGATTTGAACAGGGCCAGCCCTAAAGACGATTTTCCTCTTCCGCATATTGATGTGTTGGTTGATAATACTGCTCATTCCAAGGTGTTCTCGTTCATGGATGGCTTTTCGGGTTACAATCAAATTAAGATGGCTCCGGAGGATATGGAGAAGACAACATTCATCATACCTTGGGGAACCTTATGTTATAAAGTGATGCTGTTCGGTTTGAAAAAATACCGGGGCAACATATCAGCGCGCCATGATCACTCTCTTTCATGACTTGATTCACAAAGAGATTGAAGTTTATGTAGACGATATGATTGCTAAGTCTGACACGGAAGGGGAACACCTTGTTCATCTGGAAAAATTGTTCGGGAGACTGAGGCAGTTCTTGCTAAGGTTGAATCTTAATAAGTGCACCTTCGGGGTGAGATCCGGTAAGCTATTGGGCTTTATTGTAAGTGAGAAAGGTATCGAAGTGGACCCGGATAAGGTTAAAGCGATACAGAAAATGCCTGAGCCAAGGACAGAGAAGGAAATACGTGGCTTCTTAGGAAGGTTAAACTATATTTCCAGATTTATTTCTCATCTCACAGCCACCTGTGAACCTATGTTTAAATTGTTAAAGAAAAGTCAGACAGTAAAATGGAATGAGGATTGTCAGAAGGCCTTTGACAAAATAAAGGAGTATTTGCAAGAACCTCTGATACTCATGCCGCCAGTGGAAGGAAGGCCACTAATCATGTACTTAACTGTGTTGGAGACCTCAATGGGTTGCTTCCTCGGTCAGCACGAAGAGACGGGAAGGAAAGAGCAGGCTATTTACTACTTGAGTAAGAAGTTTATGGAATGCGAGTCAAGGTACTCATTGCTGGAAAAGACTTGTTATGCGCTTGCCTGGGCCGCCAAACGTTTGAGGCAGTACATGTTAACTCACACCACCTACTTGATATCCAAAATGGATCCAATCAAGTACATTTTTGAGAAGCCAGCTCTTACAGGTAGGGTAGCCCGTTGGCAGATGATACTCACTGAATATGATATCCGATACACTACTCAAAAAGCAATTAAGGGTAGTGTACTGGCCGACCATCTTGCTCATCAGCCCATGAACGATTATGAACCGATGAAGTTTAATTTTCCATATGAGGAAATTGTGTATATTCGGGATTGTAATATGCCAGGCCCAGACGAAAGACCCGAGTCGGGATCACGTTGGACGCTTGTTTTTGATGGTGCATCTAATGCCATGGGTAACGACATTGGAGCTATTATCACTTCTCCTGAGGGATACCACATTCCTTTCACGGCTCGTATCTGTTTTGATGGCACTAACAACATGGCAGAATATGAGGCTTGCATTTATGGTATTGAGGCGGCAATCGACCTGCACATCAAAATTTTGAAAGTCTACGGGGATTCCAATCTTGTTATCAGCCAGATTAATGGAGATTGGGAGACTCGCCATCAGAACCTAATTCTGTATCGTGAGCATGTTATGAAGCTGATTCCGTACTTTGAAGTGATCACGTTTGAGCATATTCCCAGAGAAGAAAAAAATCTAGCTGATACACTGGCAACTTTGTCCTCCATGTTCAAGGTTAAGTGGGCTAATGAGGCACCTTCCATTACTATCAGAAGTCCGAGTGAGCCAGCTTTCTGTTTTGAGGCCAGTTTGGAACCCGATGGTAATCCTTGGTTTTATGACGTTAAGCCGTATCTATAAACACAAGAGTACCCTGAGGGGGCATCCATCACAGATAAGAAGTTCTTGAGAAGATTTTCAGCCTAGTTCTTTCTCAGTGGTGGTGTGTTGTACAGAAGGCATCATGACGGTTTACTGCTCATATGTGTTGACAATAAAGAAGCAGATAGAATCATTGAAGAGATACATGAAGGTGATTTCGGGACCCATTCCAATGGGCATACCATGGCTAAAAAGATCTTGTGAGCAGGTTATTATTGGTCCACCATGGAGACTGAATGTTACAATCATGCACGGGTTTGCCACAAATGTTAAGTCTATGCTGATAAAGTGCATGTGCCGCCCGTACCTTTGAACGTCTTGACTTCCCCTTGGCCGTTTGCGATGTGGGGAATTGATATGATCAGCAAGATTGAACCGACTGCGTCCAACGGGCACCGTTTCATTCTGGTTGCCATCGATTATTTTACGAAATGGATCGAAGCTGCATCCTATGCCAATGTCACCAAGCAAGTGGTAACTCAGTTCATTAAGCACAACATTATTTGTCGCTACAGAGTGCCTGAGAAGATTATTACTGATAATGGGTCTAATCTGAACAACAAAATGATGAAGGAGCTTTGTGAGTCCTTCAAAATCAAGCATCATAATTCTTCCCCATATAGACCAAAGATGAACGGTGTTGTCGAAGCGGCCAATAAAAATATCAAAAAAATCATGCAGAAGATGGTGGTAACCTATAAAGATTGGCATGAGATGCTGCCTTTCGCTTTGCATGGTTATCGCACCATGGTGCGTACCTCGACTGGGGCAACCCCATTTTCATTGGTTTACGACATGGAAGCAGTACTTCCAGTTGAAGTCGAGGTTCCTTCTCTTAGGGTCATGAGAGATGTTGAGCTGAATGAAAGTGAATGGGTACAAAATCGGCTGGATCAACTGGAACTTATTGATGAAAAGAGATTGACGACCGTATGTCATGGTCAGGTATATCAACAAAGGATGAGAAAAGCTTTTGATAAGAGGGTACGAGCTCAGTGTTACAAACCAGGCGACCTTGTGCTCAAGAGGATAATTCTTTCCCAGGGAGATCCCAGGGGCAAGTGGGTTCCGACTTATGAAGGTCCTTCTGTGGTTAGAAAAGTTTTCTCTGGAGGAGCGATGATGCTCACTGTGATCGGTGGAAATAGAACTGACTATTTTGGAATGCTGGTTCGCGTTTGCGTTTGTTTTAGCAAAATGTCGCGGTAAGCAAGAGTCGCCACTGTCTTTTATTTTCTCCAACAAGGAAAGGACAAAAGCACAGCAAAATTCCTTTTCGAGATGTTTCTCGGGTTCGGGAGGTAGATTATAGAAAGGGAAGGTGTTAGCACCCTTTCTATCCGTGGTTATCCACGGGCTCTTAGGTACTTGCTCACTATGTTTTCAAAAATGTTTTTCTTTTCTTGTGTTTGTGGGTTTTTGAAAAGAGTTTTGTTTGAAAACTTCGATTTAACTCTTGTATCTATCCTCAAGAGTGTATGAAGTGTTTGTTTGAAAACTTTTGTCAGAAAAGTGTAGGTGCGAAAAGTATTTTTTGTTTTGAAAGAGCAAGTACCTGAGAACCTCTACCTACTCAAAAGAAATTAAGCTGTGTAAATTTCCTTTAGACAGTACTATCCCACTATTGAGAAGTAGGTAGCACCGTCGTTGGAGTTATTCGGGTCAATTCGATTATAGGGACATGTGGTCACTAAAGCAATGGTAGGACGCCTTAGCGGTAACCCTAATGTCTTAGATCGTTTTATCCGAGGCAACTTGGATCTTTAGACAGGAGGGCGACCTCGAAAACACCCTATACTCAATGACCACGTTCGAGGCAACCAAGTGAGGCGTACCCTAGGAGTGGCATGTGCGAGTGTGTCAGGATTCAGTTAAGTTATCTTTGCACGTGTTATGGTGAGCTACGGGTTGATTTTAATTTCAGAGATAAGTCTTGTCATGCATAGCCTAGTTAACATACATCTAGCAGTTAATAATTGCGGAAAGTAAAGCTAAACTATTACAAGGCGTTGGGTATTTACATCGCCAAAAACAAACCCTTGAAAAGTAAATTGCGGGAAATTAAATAAAAGCGATAAAAAGTCCTAATTAAAGCTATTACATCCTCGGAGCAAATACATAATTGGAATAAATATGAATAAAATAAACGTACGCGCGAGCCAAAATTGAATCGGAGAAGTCCTTAGGGTTTTGACCCTTTTTTGAGAAAAAAAGAAGTTTTTGATTATTTTGCATTTAATTAAATTAAACCTAAAACTAATTAATTAATAAAAAGAAATATTTTTTGGTTTTTTAATGTCTCAAGGAAATAAGTAAAAGATGGTCAAAATTGTCAAGAAACCCTAATTCTACATGGATTTTATTTATTATAAAAATATTAAAATTAACCTAATTAAAGAACTAAATTAATTGTGTTAGTATTTATTTACGAAAATAACTAATTAAGGGTGAAATTAATTTAAATAAATAATAATAAGAAAAAATATTATTTTTTTAGTTTTCTGATTTTATTATGAAAAAAATTAATTGAGTTAATGAAGTAATAATAATAATAATAATTAATAGTAAAATAATTAAATAAAGAAGAAAAAAGAATAACCCAGGGGGGTGATGGCCCAAGTCAGGAGGTGTCTTTGCAATTTTCAGGCCCATTATGCTCAAGCCTGTTGACTTTTTTGGATCATCCACACGTACATTGACCAGGGAGTATGGTAGTCTTTCATTTATGGCCACCGGATCTATGCCTGAAGCCACATGGCGCGCTGGGATTTGAAGCACATGGTAGAACACCTTTTGAAACCTGCATGTGATTATATGAAGAAAAATAGGATAAACGTTTTGGGGGGGACCTAGGATTCGAACCCAGGTCCCAAGGGATAATGCCTTAATGCCTTTGCGAACTGGACTGGAACGCGCGCTTGTTAAGTGGATGGAGAGAGAATATTATATACAAAGAATAAACAATATGCTGTAAACACAAAAAAACGCGCGTGTTTTCAAATCAGCCAACCATGTATCAACACCTCATCATCTTCTTCGTTGTACCTGTAAAAACAATATCAGATAGCTGGGGTTTTTAACCCCCACTAACTAGCTGCACGAATAATAGCGATTAGCACCACATGGCATATAAATATTTCGCGAAGGGTGATTTGTGTTCGTCTTGGCCACACGAGTTCAACCATATGTATCACTAGTCCTAATTTTTCCTGGGTTGCAAAGCCCCAATTCAAAGCTCACGAACCCTAAAAATTCAACTATGGCATCTTTTGATTCAGGACATTATAATTCAATTAAATGATACCATTAGCTTCGTATGGTTCCTAGCAATGCAAAACAATCATGAAAACGTGTTAAATGCACATGAATCAAGCAATATAATTTTGAATAAGAATGACAAACCGTGGTTCTGTGTGCAACGATTCCTTGAGTTTCAACGCCTGAATTTGATTGTAAAACGTCCCTGGGAACTCCTGTAAGGTATTTGAATGGTTAAAATGCCTTGAATTAACCTAGGTTACAAGAACAAGTTTTCAATTTTCTTGAAAATTCTTGAAATCGTATGGGGTGTTTTTGCAGCTTTTTTCACGTCCCCTTGATCAGGTTAGCTTGCATACATATAAGGGAAACAAATTAGGTCAAAAACTTGGGTCCAATCCATGTGCATTCAAGTTTAAATCTTTGATTGGAAATCAAATCTTTTTGATTTTTCATGATTGGAAAATGTTGCCAAATTTGGAGATTTTTGTATCTTTGACTTGTGCACGAATTTGCCAGCATTATTAGGTCCTATTTGCTTCACAAAAAGATTGAAAAACCAAATCTTGTATTTTCCTACAATTTAAATTGATTAAATGAATTAATATCAATTAAAAATCCAATTAATCAATAAAAATAAGAAAATAAATTCAATTAAGCTTGATGGGTCGTGCATAGGTCATGGGTGAAGTTTCAAGAAAAGATTTGAGGCCCATTAGCAAAAATAAGGTGTTTTGAGCAAAGTTGACTTTTGCAAATTCATGAAAATTTCGCAACTTCTCCAATGCACAACTTGCTCAATTGTGATCATATGACCATGTTCTTGGACATTTTGGAAATATCTTGAAGCCCTATAACCAATGCATTTGGTCCCATGTCATTTGGATTTACCAATCTCAAGTTATGGCCTTTGACTCAAAGTGCACTTTTGTTGACTTTTGAAATTGACCTATAATGTAGAAATTGATAACTTTTTGTGAGAGCATTTCTTGGACTTGGAATGTGAAGATGGATTGTAAGAAATGTCATCCCCTTCAAAATGGGAATTGGATGGGATTTTTATGACAAAACATGAAAAAGTTATGCCCTGGTCAAGATACAGTTGACTTTTCTACTATCCAAAAATAGTAACTTTTTGCATCTTGATGATTTTTGAGCTATTCTTGTGGAATCATGATCAAGACTTGATCAAATGATGATTGTGGACTCAAAATAAGATGTTGACCAAAAATTCTGACTTTTGACTGCAAAATGACCATTTTGCCCTTGCAGTTGACTGTGGATCAAATGAGGCTTTTGACTGTGCAAATTGACAATGTGAGTCTTGAAACTTGGCATGTAGGTGCTTGAGAATGTATATGTACCTATGAGACTTGATTGAACCATTTAAAACCTAAAATCCTTGAAAGAACCAAAACCCTAATTTCAGCTGGCTTGGGAGGTGGTCTGACTGTCTAATCCTTAAGCAATCTTGAACAATCTGAAGATCATCCTTGACATATCTTGAGGAATATGGGAGGGCAAATTTTGGGGTACAACACTCACGACTATGGATGGAGAGTACTTCCCTCTCCCTGTAAATGTTGACGTAGTTAAAAAATACTTTGCATAAAAAAAATAAAAACCCGCTAAACTGAAAAATCGAAAGGGCGGTTTAGGCAAAAAGAGGGTGTCCTAGTGAATCGAAAACCAGAAAGGGTGATTCAGGAAAAAGTTAGGGACTTAAAGCAAATGACTGCGCTCATCATGGGATCCTTTGTTTCTTTCTTTCATTCTGTCACCTGGCATAAGCTCGGAGCTAATCCAAGAATGATTTGTCTGAAAGCAGGAAGATAAGAGTCATCAGAGTCATAGCAGAGTCGGGACTTGGTGGATATTCATATTCACATTGCCATTTGTAAACACTTGTTTGTTTTAATTTTGTAATTTCTTGCTTCCAAATGTAAATGCCTTTTTCACAGGTTGATTTTTTCCAAATCAATAGAATATCTTCTTTCAAGTATACGGATGCTTTTCCTTTCTCTCTTTTTACTATTTTGTTTGCAAAAACGTCCAATATTTTTCATAAGCATGAGCATATAAACTTCGTAGCCCTTACATAGATATGGTAATCTAAGTCATGGTTGGTCGATCGCTTGAAATGCGGGTAACAAACACCACTACTACTGTGCAAGGGGCATGTTTGCTTCTCTGTTTGGTGGACTTCTCTTTCGCTCTTTTTGGCATTTTTGCCTTGCGGTTTTGTTTCACGACTCTGGGTCGTTGTTAACAATCATGGGTCAGGATAATATCAAGGTTACGGCAAGTCAACAGGACCGGTGAACCTGGTTGGAGACATTGCTTCCCCATAATGGCTTTTATTACGTTTCTTTGTCGTGCTCTCATATGTCATCTTGATTGATTGTTTTAAGCATTGTCTGCATATAGAATTTTGTTTATAGCTGAATGTCAGTCTTGATGCGCTGAATGTTTTTGCCTAAAAATATTTTTTCATACAAAATCACTCTTTAATTATTCTCTGGGCATTTTGATACCAACTGTGTCAATTCTTTTGCATGACCAAGAATTTGGAGGACGGAGTTTGGCTGAAAAACGATGACTGTAGTGGTATGCTTTCGAGTAGAACCCTGTTGACGATGTACAAGCATTGTTTCAATCCCCAAACACTGGAGATATAAGGAAGTTAGACCCTCGTTAACCCCTCTGAGCCTTCGAAGTAGGAGTTTTTCTTTCTGTTCGAAAAAGAGAAAATAAACCTTTTTTAACTAGGGGCAGGGTAGATGTTCAGTTGATTTTCCCAAGCATTCAAATTTCAAAAGGAATGTCCCTTATGAGGATCACTACATTTTATTTTTTCGCATCATGAGATCAGGAAAAACGTCTAAGTCATGATTTTCAGGTCCTCACAAAATCCCGAGGTCGAGATCGAATCGATACAATAATGGCTATCCCTCGCTGACCAAGGAATGAGGCATTTGTTTTCTTTAAAAAAAAAGAGAAAGAAAGAAAAAGTTCAAAGACCTAAAGTCACATGGACTTGTTCGAAGTGGGAAACATGAATAAGAAAGAAACAAAAAGCCCCGCTATGTCAAAACTTGAAAACAAGTCGCTTAGGCAAAAGTTAGGGCATCCCACTGGACTCCCAAAATGGAAATTCAAAAGATTTTGTCCAGGAAAAAAAATTAGGGAAGGAAAAATATTCAATAAGATTTTCATCAAAGAAAGAATAATTATGTCCAAAAAAAAACCAAAGCAGCAAAAGTTAAGCGACAATCATGTTGGAGGATTTGTCGTGATCACTCAGTCATTATAAATCCTTTTGAAAGATGAACGCTTGTGAAAAGTCAACTGAATTTAGGACAGGAGAATATCACGAAGGGGGTGGGCACCAAATAATTTGAGCCTTGAATTTTTTTTTCAAAAGAACCTTGAACCAGGCCACGTTACAACATTTAAAAGTCCTAACTGAAACAAGGGTTTAACTCGAAAGCATACTACAACAGGATAACATTTCCTAAACTCCCCAAATATGTGTTTCATAGCCGTGTTGGTATCTTATCACCCGCATTTTAACTCGTTTTTCAAAAAGGGGAAAGAAAAGTTTTAAAACCTTTTTGCACTCTAGCCAGTGATTCGTTCACAACAGAGATGTGACATTTTGTTAAAGTTTTCAACTTAAAGGCTTAATAATTATTGCATCAGGTTTATCATTCTCAATAAACATTTTTCTGTATGCAAAACAGTTGTTTGACATCAAAGAGTTTACACGTTGAATACCTGTAAAGAGTTTAATGATGGTCAAAAAGGGAATGTCCGACTTTCTTCTTTTGCTTATCCCATGTGAAGTTTCGTTTCCCCAGTGAAGTTTCCTTTCCCCGATGAAGTTTCATTTCAGCAGCAAAGTTTTGTTACTCCAGGGATTTTCTTCC
Organism: Vicia faba; assembly: GCA_948472305.1. NCBI lineage: Eukaryota > Viridiplantae > Streptophyta > Magnoliopsida > Fabales > Fabaceae > Vicia > Vicia faba. Next base: position 333,371,986 of record OX451739.1, on the reverse strand, counting down.
AAAAAGCCTCGTTCCAAGATTACAAGTTTGGATATGTCGCCTATCCCCAACGGAGTCTTTAAGCAGGAACCCACATTCTGAAGAAGTTTTAACTTCCCAATGGAATTCCCAATAGAGATCCCTCATTTTGACCGCTCACTTCCTAGCCGATCTTTGACCAGGGCATCCTTTGTTAAGGATCTCCTCTTGTTCCCCAGTAAGGTCGTTACTGTGTGACTATCTGCAGGATTCGTCCTTTGGTTGCATTCCAAGAGAATATATCTCCAGCAAGAAATCTTCAACAGAGTTCTATCTCTCCAGTGAAGTCCCACCTCTTCAGCAGGGTTTTGTTCCCCCATCAAAAGGTTTTCGTCCTTTTCCGGAAGTTACAGTATCGACCTGATATTCCCCGGGAATTCGCAATTTATTTTTGCAGCTCCTATCTTTGTTTGTAGCCCGTTTCTGCTGGTTGCTCGTTTGTTTCTCCGTGAAGCTCCATCTCTTCGAGGTTCCCTCTCTAGCGGTTCTCCATATTTTCTCCTCTCCTTTGGATTTTGCAATTTATTTTTGCAAAGTCATGTCAGATTCGGACTTCTTGGGTATTGGCTTCTCATTTGGTCGTTCCCTAGTGGGACTTTTTTAAACATGCATCATTACATTGCATCTACCAAAATGCGTAGCATTCCCATTATATGGAGCATTGCGCTATATAAAAAGAATTCAAACATACATCGGAACATAAGCCTTTATTATTTCCGTCGTCCCCAATTTTGTTTGCTAATACTTCGGATTAAATCCCCAGCGAGGTCTTTGTCCTTATTATCTCAATTTCCTCCCCATACCAATATCCTTTTGACGTCAATAATTTGTTTGTTTGAGTGTTTACTCTTGATTGTGGTTACGTTTCTCCCTGGTGCGGTCCTCTCGGGTTTAGTCTTTACTACCCTCACTGGCTCATTCCAGTGTCTATTGATACACCTTTCTAATACCAGTTTCGTCCTGATATTCGCTTTTAGCAGGTTTTAGGTGTACGCCCTAATCTCCTCGCTTTGGGTCGGGTTTCGCCTCGTCGCCTGTGCATGAAATCCAGTGTCGTCTTGGAACTCATCTAGTTTAGTATCGCCTAACTGGTTATTAAGTCGAGTTTTGTCTCGTTTTTCTTTCCTACCTTGGACTCTTTGACGGTGTTCGTTCACCAAGTACAGTGTTCGTGCTGCGTCCCTGGTTTAAAATCAGTCTCCTTTGTTCCTTGGATTCTCCTACCAGTTTTCGTCACTGTTTATACATTGATCTGAGACCAGCAGGTGCTCTGAGAAACATGCACTCTCATCATTTTGCTTTGGGTCGAGTTTCGCCTCGTTACCCGTGCGTGAAATCCAGTTTCATCCTAGTACTCATCTAGTCTAGTTTCATCTGACTAGTCGTTGAGTCGAGTTTCGTCTCGCTTTTTATTCCTCTTTTCTGAGATTATTTCAGTTCCTTCATACTGTCTATCTTAGTTGAGATTAGCGAGTGTTCCTAGAATCACGCACTCTAGCCACCTTGCTTTGGGTCGAGCTCAGAGTTTCGTCTCCTCACCCACGTACGTTTTCTGTTACAGAGCTTAGTTTCATCTATACTCTGTTGGTTGAGTTTTATCTCACCCCTTTCTTTTGAAGCCCAGTTTTGCCCTGGAACGTTTGTCCGGAAGTTTAGTTGCGTCTACTCTTCTTTGTTTTTGCTCTGTTTCAACCTGCATTATGGCTTCATTCTGACGCATGTCTTGGAAGTTTTGTCTCCGTTTCTTTCAAGAGTGTAAATTTTTGGGTTCTTTCGTATTCAAACATCGTCAACCCTGAACGCTCGAAAGTTATCACTTTTCTCACTTATCATGTTGAAGATATTTGAATAGGGGCAGCTGTTGCACCCCAAAATTTACCCTCTTGATTTAGGCTTATGTTTCATCATGAATATCATATTGCATTGCATTCATACATCGTGATAGGATCAAAGTACTTTGGTTATCAAGTCTTCCTCAAGCTTTGAAGGTTGATTTCATTGACAAATTTCTCAAGAAGAATCTTATCATCCAAACCTCTGAATATTTCAAGCTCAAAAGTTTTTTCATATCTCAAGATGCTTTATTTATCTCTTTGGACTCCCAGAAGATTGGAGTTTGTGTTTGATCACAAGAGGAATCACTCTTTGGATTCACCAGTCAAGTTAGGGTTTTATTGAGCAAGGATATTAGCCAATATACAAGACTTGATTTAGGGAGCTACAACATTTCTTTGATATTTGAAAGGTCTTTGTACAAGAAATTGATCAAGATGCACAGAGGATTTGAAGTTTTGAAGATGATTCATCAGTCTCCTAATGTGTTGACCAAAATTAGGGTTTGGGATTTCATCAAGATTTCTTGAGAATTTTGAATTGAAAATTTTCACATGACCTTTATATGTTTGGGAGATCATATGTTTGAAGTTTTAATCATCAATTTTGAAGGGAAGTGGATCAATTGATTCAAAGGGGCAAAATGGTCATTTTGGTCAAAATCACTCAAAGTCAAGGTTGACCAAGTAAATTTTTGGCCAACCATCAATCCAAGGATGTACCTTTCATATTTCAAGTCCATTTTGGTCATTAGATAAAAGAGATTGAAGTTTGGGTTGAAACTTATTCTTGAAGAAACCTTAAAAGTTACTAATTTTGAAAAATAAGGACTTAATTTCAAAAAATCACATTTTATTCATCATTGATCAAGAAGATGCAAATGAAATATGCTTGGAAATCTAAGAGAATAATCTTTCACCTCCTTTTGGTCTCATGACCAAATTGGCAAGGAATTAAAAGTTATGGTCTCTTGAAGTCACAAAATTATAGGTCATTTTTCAAATTTAGTGAATTTCAATCCAAATTTTGAGGACCTTAATGGATTCAATTGCAAAAACTCTAAACTAAGGTATTGTAGATATTTTCAAGAACTTTTCAAATTGTGCTCATTTGTATCAAAACTCAAAAGTACGAGCAAGTTGTGAGTTTTGGAATTTTAGGGCATTTTATTGAAATTTGGCAAATATGCAAAATGGCCATTTCTTGCAAACTCAAGTTTTAGCCATTCTCCTTGCTTCTAATCAAGCCCATTGGTAATTTGTGACATGCTGAGGCCCATCATGCCAAAGTTTGAGCTGCACATGGGCATATGAACAAGGAATTCGTGGTTTTGCAAAAACTTGCTCAAAAGTGCCTAATCACCAACACAAGCTTAATGCAAGGATTTAAGTCCTAATCTTGTTGCTAATCTCTTCCTGAGGATGAATGGATTAAAATGCACTCAAAAAGAAAGCCAACGCACGAGGGATTTCAAGGCTGCATGTGCATACTTGATTTTGGCCAAAAGAAAATTTCTTTGATTCCAAGAGCTTTCAGCGCGAAAAACCGATCCTACCCTCCTCCTAATGCTCTATATATTGAGAAGCAAGATTCAGTTTGAAGGGTCCGTGCCTCATTTCATCAATCAAAGTCATAAACTCCATAGCTTGTAGCTCTGCATTTTTCTTCGATTCTTCCATCTCCCTCGCGCGTTTTGGCAAATTCTTCTTGCATTCTCTTCTCCAAGTGATAAGGATTGTAGATCGAAGCTTGGATTGCAATTGGAGTGAAGGAGACAGTAGATCCATTTCTTCTCAAAGGTTTGAATTCTAAACTTTGAATTCTGATTTCTAGCCATGCTTCATGTGATTTAAGTTCATAATCATGTTGTTTGAAGTCTATGGAATGATTCTGAAGCTTTATAGCGTTTAATTTGATGAATTATGCATTTTTGAATGTTCTGAAACTCGCGATGCAGAATGTTTTTGTTCATGTTCATAGCTTGATTGTGGACAATTTGATTTATGATTTGATTTGAATTGTTATGGATTCCTTGCCATGCTAGCTTTGATTTGCCTTTGATTTCATAAAAAATGATGCAAAATTGAGCATGTTATGTTAATCTGAAAGTGAGCCCTAATCCTGAGAAGATGCGCGCGTTTTTTGAACATCAGGAGGTTGAAGATGATGTGGTGGCACATCATGATTGGTCCGTTTGAAATTTTTGGATTATTTGAATTTTTGTTTTATAAATTGATTTCCATGATTTTATTTCTTACTCAAAAAAGATTGGAAAATTCTGAAAAAATTATCATAAATTTAAAATAATATTTCTGAATTTGTGTATTTTTTTGATTTTTTTTTTGAAAATATTTTGATTGGTTCAAAAGTTGTTAGGTTTAATTAATTAATTGATCAAAGATAATTTTTATTTTAATAGTTCCTTTGACCTAAAAAATCCACAAATTTTTTTTGAGACTCCCAAAATAATGTGAAAATTGATTCTGACTTTGGTTAATCATTTTTCTTAATTTTGATTAAAAATTTAATTTCAAAGGTTATTTTTAATATTTGTTTGTTTTATTTTTATTTTTAATACCTCTATTAATTCAAAAATTCCAAAAAAAAATCATGTAATCTTGTTTTTTATCATAGAACCTGATCATATTTTTGTTTTGCCTTTTTTGTGATTTTTGGTTATGTTTTGCATTTTCTTGCCCTTATATAATAATTTCATTGCTAATTGTTTTTTTTAAAATATTTTCCTTTTATCCAAAAATTCACAAAAAATTCAGGGATGTATGTTTTTAGCCCTAATATTTGAATATAATTTTCGTTGGCCATTCTTCTGACTTTTTGATTTAAATATTATTTTGATATGTGAATATTTGTTAATTACATAATTGTTTGAATATTAATTTCTTTCTTGTCTTTTCCTAATTCAAAAAAATATGAAAAATATATTTTCTGACATTTAGGATTTCTTGATATTTTGCATGACCTTGGTTTGATTTGTTTGGGTTTTGATCCTATTTAATTAATATTTAGGATTAAAATTCAAAATCTAGGGTTTTGTTGCTTATGGTGCAAGTTTCATGTTTAAAACCCTTGTGCCTTGGACTTTTATTAGATTTCAGGTCTTGATCATGGTTGATGAATGTGTTGGGGATTTGAAAACCATTTTTCTTGAATTATTTGACTTGGTTTGACATTTTTCCACAAATAATTTTGAAAACTTGTCTAGTTTGGTGGTTTTGCCAACTAGTCTTAAACTTTGCACTTCATTTGACCTCCTCCCCAATCATTCATGAACTTAGGGCTTGTATTCTGACTTTTATACCTTTCAAAGATGTTAAGTTTTTTTTGGGTTTGAATTATGGATCTTTATTTCTATTTTTGATGTAATTTTGAAGTGAGGGTACCCAATTATGTTTGCATGTCTTGTTGCAATTTGTTTGATGGCTAATGAACTTGAGTGAGGCCTATAATTAGGAACCTAATGATCATGTTGGTTCTGACTTGTCCATGTTAACTCAATCCATTCCACTTAGAAGCCTCATGTTTGAATATTTTGAACCATCTAATGCATTATGTAGGTTTCATTTTCTATTGTGTTCATGAAGTTGTGATTGAATTAGCTATGCATGATTAAAATATGTTTGCTACTGACCTCCATGGTTCTTGTTCATATTATTCTCAAGCTCTTATGATCCTTGATTGATACTCAATTATCAATTCAACATGGTGATAGGAAAGAGCAACATTCCTCTGATTCTTTTGACCTAATATGTGCATATGCTTGTTTCTTCTTGTTTATCATGTCTAAAAGCCATCATGTTTGTTCTCACTTTTTCACCTTATGGGATACTAACTTGGTTGTTGAATGTGCGAGGTACTCTGAACAAGTTGCCACTTTTGGCTTGAGGCTTTTATGTGTTTCACTTTATTTGTGAAGCACAATCTATTATACTGGCATTTTTTTTTGTGCTTGGCATGTTTGATGGTTTATGCAGGATATACATACATATGATTGTGAGTGCCATACATTGCCCTTGGGACTTGTTCATATCTGATAGATTCCTGACTCAATTTGTTTACTGATGCCAGCTTGCTTGAAGTTTTTATGGGTTTCTTTTATTCTTGCTTGATTGCTACAGATAATTATCTATTTGGTATTGTACTACCTCCTTTCTCCCATTTTCATTTTGCATAATTCTCTGATTGCATGATGGGACCTCTGTTGCGTATATATGTCAGGAGGCCCTCTGGTTTTTTATTTGATGCATGTATTGTGTGGTTGATCGATGAGTCACTCAATTTAGAAATTGAGATCACGACTTTGCTCTCATTGCATTTTCCCTATAGGATGTTTATTTCTTTTCTTCTTTAATTGTTGATCGATGAGTCACTCAATTTAGAAATTGAGATCACGACTTCGCTCTCATTGCATGCTCCCTATAGGATGTTTATTTCTTTTCCTCTTTGATTATTGATCGATGAGTCACTCAATTTAGATATTGAGATCACGACTTCGCTCTCATTGCATGTTCCCTATAGGATAGTTTGGTGGAGTTCCCTTTGGCATGTTGATTAAGATAGGAATCCATGTATGCTAACACAGGATAGGATTTTCCTTTATCCTCAACCTTAGGGTCAACCATTGTATGATAACACTAGGGATAGTGCTAGGCCAGTTTCCCTTAGTTGTTTTTCTTTCTTTGCATTTTTGCATCTTAAAACAAAAACTGTTTTCTTGGCAAATCATAAGAACACCTCTAATGAATTCAAACTCCTCTTCAGAATAAAAGATACAAACCAATCTTACTTTGTCTGTGTTGTTTGAAGCCCGTGTTTCGCCATCGCACATGTTTGTTATCCTACTTTGATTCTCAATATCATTGTTAGGTCTGATACTTTGCTATCTGTTTTATTTATGTTTCGCCATCTTTTCCATGTTATCTCTTAGACGATGTTTCGCCATCGCACATTTGTTTGAAGCCGGTGTTTCGCCATCGCACATGTTTGTTATCCTGCTTTGATTCTCAATATCATTGTTAGGTGTGATGTTTTTCCATCCGTCTTATTGATGTTTTGCCGTCTCTACCATGATATCTTTGTTATCTTTTTACCGATGTTTCACCATCGCACATATGTTTGAAGCCGATGTTTTGCCATCGCACATGTTTGTTATCCTACTTTGATTCTCAATATCATTGTTAGGTGTGATATTTTGCTATATTTTTTATTGATGTTTCACCATCTTGGCCATGTTATCTCTTGGTCGATGTTTTCGCCATCACACATTTGTTTGAAGCCGATGTTTCGCCATCACATCTATTATTATCCTGCTTTGATTCTCAATATCATTGCTAGGTGTGATGTTTTGTCATCCGTTTTATCATTTGATATCTTGCCATCTTTGACATGTTACTTTGTTATTACTTAGTCGATGTTTGATCACCTCATTTGTTTGATTGTTTTACTTGATGTTTTGCCATCTTGACTATCTTTGTTTGTCTTAATTAAAAAACACCAACCAACCAAAACACATAAGCCGGACTACGGTTGCTCTGATTCCTTAAAAGGGATACGTAGGCATTGGGGTAGGGCCCAACCGAGCACAACTTTTATTTTCCCTACATTATTTTCTTTTCCTTTCGCATGCATTCCCTTTACAGTTTTAAGCCATAGACATAGGATTTGACCACATCCGTTAGATTAGACAACAATAGTGGATACCGTAGAGTACTACGGGCGTGTAGGGTGCTAATACCTTCCCCTCGCGTAATTGACTCCCTTACCCGATCTCTCGGTCGAAAGACCGTAATTTCTCCCTTTCCAGGTTTTCTCGATGTTTACCTTTCCCTCTCGGCGAGATAAAAGACGTTCGGTGGAGACTTCATTGATGTTTCATTAACATCCAGATGACAGGTTTCGGCCGCGTGGTTTCATAATGGTACCTGCTTATGCAATGTTATAGATGATATGTATATGCAATGATTTCAAGGAAATTAGAGATTCAAATTTGCTTTAGACAAAAAGGGAACACAAGTTATATTAATAAATAAAAGCTTGAGTTCATCATGTCTCTTTGGGCTTACAAAGAAATACAAAAACTCTAAGATAAAAAGGTTGTACGCATCCTCTTTGGTGCGATGTAGGCGTTTAGAGTCTGCTCCTCATGAAGTTGTTTGGTGAGCTCCATATTCTTCTTCTCGCTGGCGTAGAATTGGGCCTCGAAAGTGTCTCGTTCCCCCTTAAGTTGTATCTAATCCCTTTGTAAGTCTTCAAGAGAGGCGGGCATGTTAAGATGTAGGATAGTGTATGGAACATCTCCTTTCACAACATGCTCTATGATCACCGGGAGAATTGAGGGGTAAGGCATCATAAGACTTTAAGCACGAGCTCGTACCCATTTGAGGTAAGGCTCAATAGGGATGGAATTCTTGTTCCCCAATGTCTTACTATCTACCTTGTTCAACATCCTCCAGGCTCGGATAAACCTCTAGTGATGACCTTGATTGTCACTCTCGTAGTCAAATACTAACCCTTGAATCAACATCTCATGTGGACCATCCCTTCGGGCATAACCAAACTGTCTTAAAGCTAAGAAGGGATTATAGGTGATACCTCCCCTAATTCCAAGTAAGGGGACATTAGGGAATTCTCCACAACGGTCTATGATAATAACATTCTCTATAGATCGAGAACACCAATGGATGTCTGAATGTTTGAGCGTCATCGACCTTTGTGACCACCTTGAACCTTGCTCGTTCTTCAATAAAGATTGGGGAAGATGAGAAATAAACCATCTTGCCAAGAGAGGAGTGCAACACATAAGGATACCTATTTTCCTCATGGTGCGAGTGTGAAAGGAATGTAGGATGTCTCCAAGCAAAGTAGGCATCGGGTTACGAGACATGAAGATTTTGACGGCGTTCACATCTATGAGTTGGTCAGGATTTGGAAACAAAACCATACCATAGACGAGGAGAGACACAATTTCCTCAAAAGCTTGAAAATCCAAAGAGTTCCAACAGTTTTGGGCTTTCTCAAACAAGAACTTTGCTAGGAAACCCTTGACACCACTCCTTGTCTCCCAATTAGTTGTGATATCAGATGGTTGCAAGTTTAGAGCTTGAGCAATCTCTTCGGGCTTTGGATATCTTTCCGTATCATTGAAAGGTAGTTGATTGAGAATGAGAATCCTCAAGAGTTGGGAGAATTCTTCCAAAGTTGGCACAAGTTGATAATCGGGAAATGTGAAGCAATGGTGTAGAGGATCAAAGAATTGGAAGAGCACCTTCATTATATCTTCATCAATTTTGGAGGTAACCAAGTTTAGGAGGCGACCATGTCTTTCGGTAAATGGAGAATTCTCAGGAATCCTTGATGCTAACTCTTTGAGTTGAGGAGGAATCCTTACGAGATTGACTTGAATGGTTTTTCTGCGAATAGAATCCATGTCCTACAAAACAGAAACAAAGATAAATCCCAAAAATCCTTGAAATGGTTAGTGAGTATGAGTATGATGTTATGACGTTCATGATGTTCATGATGTTATGTACAAGTAAATATAAACAAAACAAACAAGTCCTTAGGTTTAGGCTTGCATGGGGTCTCATAGGTAAGTACCCTCTTGAAGTTTAGTTGGCTTAAAACTGTCCTAGCAATAGTAACCGGGTTCTAAGGAGCTCAATATCACTGATTTGTTTCTTTGGTTACTGTTTCAGCGCAAGCCTCTTTAATGGCGACCGAAATATCCCAAAAAAACCAAACCTCAACGAGTGTAGTATCGAGTATATACCAACTTCGGACTGCACAAAATTCGGTCATCTCACTACGTCCTAATGGCCAAGTTGGTCAAGTAAAGGTTCTAAAAGTCAATTAGTGCTTCATAACATCACTCAGCGGCCACGTATTCTCCTTGACTACTCAAGGGCTACCGGTACCCACAAATATGTTGCACTAACGTAGCTATTGCTTAGACCATGTCGGTATACCCCGTACAATTTCCACAATGTATTGCTACTTACCTATAAGGTATCCCAAATCTGGGTAGAGGATTCAAACCCAAACAAAGAAACAAAATATAAAGCATACAAGTAAAACAAATGAAAGCAAACATATGTGATCTAGCCCTAAGGTAACCCCACTTTTTAAAATTTCACCAACAGAGTCGCCAGTTCTGTAACACGGTGGGAGAACTGACTTGGTTGTTTTGCGTTTGTATTTGCAAATGTTGCGGTTAGCAAGAGTCGCCACCGACTTTTCTTTTATCCAAAAGGAAAGGCTGAAAAGAACAGGAAAGACCTTTAGATATGTTTTCTTGAGTTCGTGGGTAGATTATGAAAAGGGAAGGTGTTTGCACCCTTTTCATCCATGGTTTTCCATGGTCTCTTAGTTACTTGCTAGATCACTTGCTTTTGTTTAAAAATGTGCTTTGTGTGATTTTTTTTGAAAGTATTTTGTAAAGATGCCATTGTTTAGGAAAACTTTGTAATGATTCTCGTTCGTAAGAATGTATACAAAGTTTTGATCTTTTGAAAATGTTTTCAAATTTGAAAGATGTTTTGAAAGTGTTGGTGTTTGTTATGAAAATAACAAGGATGTTTTTATTTTGAAATTGAGCAAGCAACTAGGAATATTCTACCTACTCAAAAGTATTTCATGTTTATTTCTTCTTTCCTTTGAAATTGTTATCTTACCATTGATTTGGTAAGTAACCCTATCTTTGGATGTAAAGGGACAGGTGCGGGTCAATCGTACAGTCATAGAAGGCAGCTTGTGAGACGCTTTAGCAATTTTTCGTAAGGGACTAGATCGTTTTATCGAAGTAAACATCGAGGGACATCGAGGGACTACAATCTTTTTATCGAAGGGTCTTTGCTAAAGCGTCCCATATTCGAGGGACGTGACTGTTTTCCAAAAGGCAAACAAAGTGAGATTACCCTAGAGGTGCTAGTGTGCAAGTGTGTTTGTTTGCATGCATTTTGTATTGCATTTAAAAGTTATCTATTTGTAGATTTTATCTTGCCATACATCCTAATTACTAGCAATATATGAAAGCAAAATAAAATATGGAAAATAAAATCCTAAGCTATTACATCATTAGGGGGATGGGGGTACAATTTGCAAATAGGGATGAAATAAATGTCTAATTATTACAAACACATCGAAAAAACGGGCAACAATGAAAAATATATGTATAAACAATGTAGAAAATGGGAGAAACTTCCTTTTGAACCATTATGTGTCGACACATGCTGTTATGCATCAACACATAACTTTTCCTTGCTCCTGTAAAGAAAAATCAGCTTAGCATGAGTCGACACATAATGGGATGTGTCGACTCATACACCTTCTTTGTGTCGACACGTACGTATTTTGTGTCGACTCATGGACTTTTCAACCTTCTGTTTTGGGACCTGGAATCAGTATGATTCGATGCATGGGGTTTATGTGTCGACTCATACCCTGTTTTTTTTACTAGGATGAGTCGACGACACATGTGTATATGTGTCGATACATACTGCATTTTTCTGCCTTAAACATTGTTTTATTTTCCATACATATCAGTTTACAGCATATGATTGATAAACATAAACAACAAGCAAACGGTTAGCTAAAAGGGGCAATGATTACTACATCTTATCTTCAAAACTAAATCATTAATGATGTATGAAAAATACCAAGTCAAGAAGACTTACCTTGAAACTACACTTGGTGTTTGAAGTCTGAATACTTTCTGAGAAGCTGTGATGGCTCCAATGAATCTCCAGGAAGCTTGTCCCAAGCTGTTGAAACCCAATCAAGTTTTACTGTATTATTTTTATGTTTGGAGGGTGAGGATAATGGCACTAACAGAAACTGTTTTAGTGTTTTTACAATCTCTATGTGCTAAGGTGTTTCGTTTATGGGAGAGTTTGTAAGATGGAATAATGGATTGAAGTTCTGTTTTGAATGAGATTAGAGCTGGTTTTTTTGAATGAGCCAAAATTACAAAGAATACTGTTTTTTTTCTGTTCAAAAACCCTCTATTCTCTCCAAAAATCCCAACCCTTATGTCTTATGAAACAGTCCCTTGACTGAGGTTTAGGGGGGAAATAAAATAAGTCATTTCAAACTGTTTTTGCATACTATTTTGATACTTTATTCACACAATTTTCTTTTGCCATTTTGGTGCAATTTTGGGGTTGTTATGATGCAGGTTGGGTCAGACTGCATAGAGCAGTTTTGGACTGTATAGGACAGCATATGCAGATTTGTGGTGCAACATAACACAAGGTTTTTTGTAGGACATCAATGGAGCAGGTTTTTGGGGTGTTGTGGCAATGCAGCATATTATACTTTGTTCAACTTGGACAGCAAAATTTGTAGCATGAAACAAATTTGGTCTTGTGGAGTATTTTATGCATATTGTATCAAGGACAAAACATTGTGGCAAGGTTTTGAGTTAAATAGAAAAAATCCAAACAAGACATAGTTTTAGAATTTGTAAATTTGCAAAAATGTCACTTGGTAATAACTTGAATTATTTGTCTCATTTTAAATTATTTGGAATTGTAGTAAAAAATGTCATGAAGCAAATGAAATTAACAAGTATAGAAAATACTTAGAAAAATTTCGAAGTCTTGCAAAAGTTGGATTTTTGATTCTCTTGATTTTTGATGATCAAATTTCACCTTTTGGATGTCTTGACGCAATGTGATTTTTGAGACTCAAATTTGGTCAAAAAGTCAAAGTTTGATTTTTTTAGCGTCCGGTTGACTTTTTCCAGCTGAAACTTCAATTTTGCTCATTTTCCCCCTTTTGATAATTTGAATGATTTTCTTAGAAAATTGTGATCTGAGGCTTGAAACTTGACCGAAGTAATTCTAAGGGTCCATGAATATCAGTGAAAGTCATTTGAAGCATTAGAAATTTGAATACCTCTGTACAGATTCAAAACCTAATTTGAGGTATTAGCGTTGAGGAGATTGTTTGACCTAGTCGATACTTGCACAAACTCGAGGCATTGGAGATCTTTGTAGGAAATATCTTGAGAAATGAGAGGGAAAATTTTGGGGTACAACAGGACCTATACAGGTTGAAAGTCTTGGTGGTCAGAAGTATGCCTATGTTATTTGTTGTACCCCAAAATTTTCCCTCCCATATTTCTCAAAACATGTCAAGAATAATCTCAAAGTTGCTCAAGATGGCTCAAGAATTGGACAGTCAAATCATCTCCTAAGGCAGTCAATTCAAAATTAGGGTTTTGTGTTGCATCAAGGTCCTTACATCCAAATGACCTCAAGTGCTTCCCAATGTCCTAATATGTTCTTAAGTTCATCCATGTCAAATTTCAAGCCTTGCAGAGGAAGTTTGGTCAGTCAATTGCTCAAGAGGTCCAAAAACCGACTGTGTTAGGGCAAAAGTCAATTGTGACCTACAAATAGTCAAACCTCAAGATTATTTGTCAACATTATCATTTTTAAGGATAATTCATCATTTTATAAAGGGTTGATCATTATTCATCAAGGATTGCTCAAGATTCATCAAGATTCAAAAGTTGCTAAATTAGGGTTTTGTAGGAAAAGTCAACTCAACTTTGACCAAGCATAACTTTCTCCTACTTTATGATAAATGACCCATACAAAGCTCATTTTGAAGAGAATGAAATTTCCTACAATCCATATTCACACCCCAAGATCAAGAAATGCTCTCACAAAAAGTTACAAATTTGGACATTATAGGTCATTTTTGAAGGTCAACAAAAACACCTTTTTTTTCCAAAGCTTATAACTTGAGCATGGAATATCAAAATGAGATGATACCAAAAGGGTTGGTTATAATACATCTCAAGGTTTCTAAAAAGTCTAAGAACACCTCCAAAAGTTCAAAATTGAAGAAGTTATGCATTGTTGAAGTTGGACATTTTTCCAAAAGTGCCAAAAGTCAACTATCCTCAAAACTCCAATTTTTGACAAAAGGGCCCTCTTTTTTCCACTTGATTTGGTCTTGTCACACCACACACGTATCCCATCTTCAGTTTCATGTCCATTTATTAATTTTTCTATTTTATTTAATTTTTATTGAATTAATTCATTTTAAATCAATATTAATTCAAATAAAATCCAAAAATTGATGGAATGATATATTTGTGATCATTACAACTTTCAATTAACATGATACACCGAATCAAATTCGTATCAAGCCTTATTGTGAACAAAATCTTGGATTTGGCATAATTTTGGAAGCTTTGTTAATGGGAATCAAATCATATCTCAATTCTTCAATGCACATGGATTCAAGCCCAAAGATTAAACCTAATTCACTCTATAACACTTGTACAAGCTAAAGGCATCAAGGACATGACCTAAGAGCTGCAAAAAAGGCCAGACAAAACTTTGAAAAAAGCTTGAAAACCTTGAAACTGAAATCATACTTAGAGCTCGATTCAATCCAAAATCTCAACATGGTGTTCTTGCTTGCAATCCCCTGAAGCTATAGCAATCAGAACCAAGCTCTCTCATCGCCTGAAACGCCCTGTAAGTCGTCCTGAACATAGCTCTGAACATGAAATCATGAATCCATGTTCTTGCATCTTTTTGCCTTTTTTTTGTACAATCATGCTTAACGTCTAATTTCCAACATGTCTACATTATTTGATTTTGTTTTCATGGCCTCTAACGTAATACCCGAACCTAGGGTTTACCTTCCTTGTTTTTAGGCATTTTTGATACAGGCAAAATCAAGACAAAAGACGACCATGACTGTGTTCAGGAAATTAAGACGAACACGATGATGGTCTTAGCTTGCGTTTACATGGCCTGGAAGTCGTTTTAGGATGATCCCACGAATCTTGCTGCGGATAAAAATCCGCAGGTAAGAAAACCAGGGTTTTGTTGGAGAAGACGACTAGGTGTCTTCCCCTGATTGGTCCATTTAAATTATTCGCGCTACTTTTATTTTTTCCAGGCATAATTGTTTGTTTGATATATAATGATTGATGTCTAATATAATAACAAACAAGCACAATGGTTGAGTTGGTAAGCGCACTATGTCAAAGGCTAATGGGACCTGGGTTCGAATCCCAGGCCCCCAAATTGCTTGTTATATTTTTTCCATAGGTATTCCCCTACTGCATCCAGAGCGTGGACCACCATATGCCTACAAGTATCAATGCGCCAGATGGCCTCCTGGCCAAATCTGAAGGCTAGGATTGAAGGACCATCATATGTCCAGGTCAACAGGCGCATATGGAATCAACAAAGTCAAAGCAGGCTGGAACGAAAATGGGCCTCTGAGATGCTGTTTCTACCTCCAGTTTGGGCCCATACCCCCCATTTGGTTTATTTCTATTTCTTTTCATATTTCTTTTTTTCATTTAATTGTTTTATTAATTATTATTATTATTTACACTAACCAATTTATTTTTCTTAATAAAATCATAAAACATAAAAAAATATTATTTTTATTTATTAAATTTAATTTCATCACGTTATTTTTGTAAATAAACATTAATCAATTAATTTAGTTTTAATTAGGTACAATTTTAATATTTTTTGCAATAAATTAAAATTAATGTAGAATTAGGTTTTTAATAATTTTAATCATTTTTATTTTTATTTCCTTAAATATAAAAAAACCCAAAAATATATTTTTTTTATTTAATTAATTAATTAACTTAGGTTTAATTTAATTTAATTCAAAAATAACAAAAAAACATGCTTTCTTTCAAAAAGGGGTCAAAACCCTAAAAAATGCGCCGTCTTAATTTTTCGCACGCGATCTATATTTCCAATATTGTAATTGCTTCCGGTATGTAATAGCTTTTAATTAGGACTTTAATTATTTATCGCTTTATTTTACTTTCCGCAATTTAAATTAAAGGGTTTGTTTTTGGCGATTTAAATACCCAACGCCTTGTAATAGTTTAGATTTAATTTCCGCAAATTTAAATACCGCAACTATATACTGTTAGATGTTTGATAATAGGGAATGCATGACAAGATCCAATGTATGAACGTAAAATCAACATAGCTCACCCATGACATGTACAGATAAAATTAACCGAATTGACACACTCGCACATGTCACTCTTAGGGTACACCTCACTTGGTTGCCTTGAACGTGGTCATTGAGTATAGGAAGTTCTAGAGGTTGCCCTCTTGTCCAAAGATCATAGTTGCCTCGAAACGGTTGCCTCGGAAAAATGATCTAAGACATTAGGGTTACCGCTAAGGCGTCCTAACATTGCTTTGGTGACCACACGTCCCTTTTCGCACTTACACCCCTTTCAAAATAAAAAACTCTTTCAAACCCACAAACACAAAGAAAATCAAACTTTTGAAAACACAATGAGCAAGTACCTAAGAGACCATGGATAACCACAGATAGAAAGGGTGCTAACACCTTCCCTTTCTATAATCTACCTCCCGAACCCGAGAAATATCTCAAAAAGGAATTTTTCTGTGCTTTTGTCCTTTCCTTGTTGGATAAAATAAAAGACGGTGGCGACTCTTGCTTACCGCGACATTTTGCAAAAACAAACGCAAAACGCGAACCAGCATTCCAAAACAGTCAGTTCTCATTCCCACCGATCACAGAACTGAAGACTCTGCTGGGGAGTTATCAATAAGTGAGGTGTACCATAGGATTAGATCATTGTGTTTTCAATTGTATGCTTTGTATGATTTACATTTGTGGGTTTGTATAGGAGTTCTATAGATCCTAACCCGGATCTGGGGATACCCTTTGGGTAAGAAGCAATAAACTGTGAGGGAGCTGTCCGACGTAGACCGACACGGTTGAAGCAGTAGCTACATTGGTGTGGCACTTTAGTCTGTACCGATATCCCTTGTGTTGGAACGAGGAGAATATGGGTCTTCTAAGGGGTCATTAAGCACCAACTGACCTTAGAACCTTAAATTGACCAACTTGGCCATAGAACAGTAGCAGTATGCTACACTCATTGAGACTAAACTCTCGTGATGATTCCGGCCGCAAGAAAAGGTTGCTAAACTGGAATTATGACCGATTGAGGGTAGTTAGTGGTATTGAGATCTTCTAGAACTCGGTTACTATTTCTAGGACAGGTTTAAACCAACTGAACTGAAAGAGGGTAGTACCTAAGCTCCTTGCCAACCTGAAATCTAAGGGATCTCTGTGTGACTTGTGTGCCTTTACCATGTTTGCCTTTTGTGGATACTTGTGGTGTGCTTACTATCATGACATCATGACATCATAACATTGCATACATCTTGCATAAGGCTAACCTATTTCAAAGACAGGAGGGATTCATCTTTGCTCTGTTTTGTAGGTCATCATGATGCCCATGCGTAAGAATACCATCCAGATCAACTTTGTCCAAGTTCCTACCTTGCTTAAAGAGTTGGTTGCCAAGATGCCTGACACTACTTATTTCATCAGGAGGCATGGTTCTCTTCTCAGTTTGGTCACCTCTAAACCTGACGAGCAGATGATGAGTGTCCTGGTCCAATTCTATGATCCGCTGTACCATTATTTTACTTTCCAGGACTACCAGCTGGTTCCCACCTTAGAAGAGTTCTCTGAGTTGCTTGGTATCTCTATTCTGGAGCAGACCCCGTTTACTGGTTGGGAAAAGACTCTTAGGCCCGAAGAGATTGCTGCAGCCCTTCATTTGACTAAAGATGAGGTAATGGGTAATTGGGAGACTAGGAGTGGAGTAAAAGGATTTCTGACTAAGTTCTTGGTTGGCAAGGCTAACTACTTCTGGGATAGCCTAGACTTTAAGGCGTTCGAGGATATTCTGGATCTTCTGATTTATGGCTTGGTATTATTTCCGAATCCTGACACTCTTGTTGATGTGAATGCGATAAAGATCTTCATCTCTCAGAACCCTGTACCCACTCTCTTGGGTGACATTCTTCATCAGCTCTATGCTCGTACGGCCCGAAAGCGGGGAACCTTAATGTGTTGTGCTCCATTATTGTCGAGGTGGTTTATTTCACACCTCCCTAAGTCAGTGCTGAAGAACAAAGAAGGAATGGACTGGGCTTATAGGGTGATGTCTCTTTCTCATAATGACATTATCTGAACTCTCAAAGGTATGGATGAGACGACTATCATTGATCGCTGTGGAGAGTATCCTAATGTTCCATTGATAGGAACCCATGGAGGAATTTCTTACAACCCATGCTTAGCTCTCCGTCAGTTTGGAAGAGCCAGAAGAGAAGGACCACATGAGATGCTAATGCCTCATATCATCTTTGACTTTCAAGGGGATAGCAACGAGCAGCATCGCAGATTCATAAGGGCTTGGGATAGAGTTCACCAATCTGATCCACATGAGCTGGGCCCAAAGACTTCTATGCCAATGGAGCCATATCTCAGATGGGTCAGCGTCCGTGCCCAGTGGCTAGGTATGCCATATGAAGTTGTCCGGCATGTCACTCTTGAAGTTTCTAATGAAGAAGGGGTTCTTCCAACCATCCTCCATCCTTATATGCCCAATGACATTGGGGCACTGAAGAGGTCTTGGATGCAGTTGAGGGATGAACGGGATTCTTACCGAGAGAAGTTCAACGAGCAAGAGCAAAAGATCCAAAAGCTGACTGAGCGGATTCTCAACGACTATGTCCGCACTGAGAAGAAGAGACCATGGGAGCATTGATAGGACTTTTATGATTTCCTTTCCAGTTTTATTTTTACTTTTCAGTATTTCCATTCTTGTAACGCCTTAAGGGCAATTTGTTGAACAAATTGAATTACAAAGTTATCTAATAAAGTGTGTTTCCTTTCTTGTTTACAAATTTGAATCTCAGTTGTCTTTGAAATCATAATCATACATATTTCATCCCATGCACTTCATAAGCAGGTACCCATTACAGGTCTCTTACTTTCTTCGCTATTTATTTCAGCATCATGTCTGCTGAACCTTCAACTGAGCAAGCTATCAAGGCCCTCCAGGCCCAGAATGCCCAATTTCAAGAGCTGTTCATGAGTCTAGCTAAGGGTCAGAAAGACCTGAAGACCCTGATTCTAAAAGAGAAGAAGAAGAAGAAGAGGACCATCCTGTTCAACACAGGGCACAGGTTTGGCCACAGGCTACAAGATGAAGTTGATCTGACCACCTCATCTGGAGGGAAAGATAGTCTACAAGAAAGGAGGGTTCCTATCCCTGTGGTCTCCGACAACGAGACAGACTACGATGAAGAATAATATCCTCCTGTCGAGGATAGATACAAGCAACTGAAAGACCGGTTGAGTGCTATGGAGGTTCAAAAGGTGCCTGGTCTGGACTTTGCTGATCTAGGTCTATCATCTGGGGTGGTGATTCCCCACAAATTCAAGGCACCAGCCTTTGCTAAGTATGACGGAGTTTCTTGTCCGAAGCTACACCTCCGGTCATATGTAAGGAAGATCCAGCCTTACACTGATAATAAGAACCTATGGATCCATTTCTTTCAAGACAGTCTCTCAGGGACTCAGCTTGAGTGGTTCTATCAGTTGGATGGAGCCAGTATCCGCAATTGGGAAGATTTGGCTACTGCATTCTACAGGCAGTATCAGTACAACTCTGACCTCGCTCCTACACGTACCCAACTTCAGGGTATGTCCATGGGAACGAGTAAAGGATTCAAAGATTATGCTCAAAAGTGGAGAGACCTCGCCGAAAGGGTACAACCGCCCTTAGCTGATCGGGAACTTGTTGACATGTTTTTGGGGACCCTGTCTGGTCCATTTTTCAACCACTTGATTGGAAGCTCTTCATATGGGTTTACAGATCTTATTTTGACTGGTGAGAGGATTGAGGCTGGTATTAAGGCTGGTAAGATACAGAAGGGTGCTTCATCAAGCACCAAGAAGAAGCCGTTAAAGAAAGAGTCCAATGCTGTCTACAGTGCAAGAAGACATAATAGACCTGAACACCGCCAAGCTGTTAATGCGGTTGTTATTTCAAAAACTGCTGGTGCTCCTCAGTACAACAATCAACAAAAGGACGAGAGACCTAAGAGGCAATTCACTCGTCTCAGCATGACCTTATCTCAGATTCTGCCACAGTTGCTGAAGACTAATCTGGTGACTCTAAGGGAAGCCCCAAAGAATTCAAATACAATGTCACCAAGGTATAACCCTAACGCCCGCTGTGCTTATCACTCCGATAGCCCGGGGCATAATACAGATGATTGTTGGAGTCTGAAAAATAAGATACAAGACTTAATTGATGCGAAGGAGATCGAGTTCGGAGCACCAGAGAAGCCTAAACAAGAGGCAGGGGTAAATGCTATCAGGGATGACGATGATGAAGAGTTTGATATCGACAGCTGGATCTACCCGACTACCAATTTTGGATTAAGCAACTGGACAACGAAGGATTCTATGCCCATTTCAGTTATCACCTAGTAATGAAACTTTTTGTTTTGAATATGTAACAAACAATGTTTTAAACTTTATGTCCCGGTGTCTTACCCGGGGCACTATGGCTTCATTTGTGAGGGCTTTTGTGTGTCATTTTCATATATCATTAATAAAAGCATTGGACGTTTTTTGAATTTCAAATCTTGCGCTCCTTGTCTTTCTTTATTATATATTGCAAAACAGCTATTTTACACACACTCACATATACAGGTCCACATCCACTCTGGATCCCACTGGTAACGACTCTGCTACTGCCATTTATGACTTCGAAAATCCGATCAACTTAGCCGAAGACGAAGGTGAAGATGATTGCGAAGTGCCTGGTGAACTTGCAAGACTGTTACTTCAAGAAGAGAGGGCCATTCAGCCACATGAAGAGCCGGTAGAATCAGTGAATCTGGGTACTGAGACAGATAAGAAAGAGGTCAAGATCGGTGCAAATCTGGAAGCTAGTGTGAAACAATGGTTAATTCAGATGCTGCGTAACTACATTGAGATCTTTGCCTGGTCTTACGAAGATATGCCTGGGTTGGATACTGATATTGTGGTTCATCGCCTGCCTACCAAGGAAGACTGTCCCCCAGTGAAATAGAAGGTTCGCTGTATGCGCCCAGAGATGTCTGAGAAAATCAAGGCTGAAGTTATGAAACAGTTTGACGCCGATTTTTTAGCAGTTACTTCTTACCCTCAGTGGGTGGCCAATGTGGTTCCAGTGCCGAAGAAAGACGGTAAGGTCCGAATATGTGTCGACTACATGGATTTGAACAGGGCGAGCCCTAAGGATGACTTCCCTCTACCTCACATCGATGTTCTGGTTGATAATACTGCTCAGCACAAGGTATTCTCCTTTATGGATGGTTTCTCTGGTTATAATCAGATCAAGATGGCTCCCGAAGACAGCCTTTGTTACTCAGTGGGGTACCTTTTGCTACAAGGTCATGCCTTTTGGACTGAAGAATGTTGGGGCAACATATCAGTGTGCCATGGTTGCTTTGTTTCATGACATGATCCATCATGAGATTGAAGTACAACACGACGATATGATTGCAAGATCCAAGAATGAGGAAGAACACCTTGACCATCTGCAGAAGCTGTTTGACAGGCTGAAGTTGTACAAGCTAAGGTTAAACCCGAGCAAGTGCACCTTTGGGGTGAGATCTGGTAAATTACTGGGTTTCGTCGTAAGTGATAAGGGTATTCAAGTGGATCCTGCCAAAGTGAAAGCTATACAGGAGATGCCAGCTCCCAGAACAGAGAAAGAAGTCAGAGGTTTTCTGGGACGTCTGAATTACATTGCCCGATTCATCTCACACCTGACTGCTACTCGCGAACCAATCTTCAAGCTGTTGAAGAAAGATCAAGTGGTACGTTGGAATGATGAATGCCAGGCCGCTTTCGAAAGGATTAAAGAGTATATCCAAGAGCCTCCTATTCTGATGCCACCAGTTGAAGGGAGACCTTTGATTTTTTACTTGACAGTGCTCGACAACTCAATGGGGTGTGTGCTGGGGCAGTATGACGAGTCTGGCCGAAAAGAGCATGCTATATATTACCTTAGCAAAAAGTTTACCGACTGTGAGACCCGATACTCACTGCTCGAGAAAACTTGATGCGCTTTGGCATGGGCTGCTCGCCAGCTGAGACAGTATATGCTGACTCACACTACTCTGTTGATATCAAAGATGGATCCAATCAAGTATGTCTTCGAGAAGCTCGCCTTGTCCGGAAGAATAGCAAGATGGAAGATGATCTTGACTGAGTATGACATCCAATACACGACTCAAAAGGCAATCAAGGGAAGTGTATTGGCAGACCATTTGGAACATCAGGCAGTGGATGATTACCAGTCTATGAACTTTGAATTTCCGGACGAGAATATCATGTTGGTAACTGATTGTGAGACACCTGGATCGGATGAAGGACCTGAGGAAGGATCCCGATGGTCTATGTACTTCGATGGAGCTTCAAACGCTTTGGGTAATGGCATTGGCGCCGTGATCATATCTCCTAAAGGCTCTCATACTCCGTTTACCGCCCGACTATGTTTTATTTGCACCAACAACATGGCGGAGTATGAAGCATGCATTATGGGTCTTCGAGCAGCAATTCACCTAAGGATTAAGTTTCTGAGTGTCTTCGGAGATTCCGCTCTCGTGATCAGTCAGATCAAAGGCGAGTGGGATACGAAACACCCAAATCTTATTCCTTACAAGGAGTATGTGTTGACGTTGCTTCCCCATTTCGAGGAGATCACCTTTGAACACTTCCCCAGAGAGGAGAATCAGTTAGCGGACGTGTTGGCTACAATGTCTTCTATGTTCAAAGTCAATTAGGACAACGAAGCTCCCCAGATCATTTTTGAAAGACTAGACGAACCGGCACATTGCTGTGATCTTAAGACTGAAGAAGTAACAGAAAAGCCCTGGTATCATGAGGTGAAGAGGTATCTTGAAGCTCAAGAATACCCCGAGGGTGCATCTGTTAATGACAAGAAGTTTCTGAGGAGGTTCGCGGAGAAGTTCTTCATCAGCAATGGCATTCTTTACAAGCGTAACCATGATTCTACCTTACTGCATTGTGTGGATAAGATTGAAGCAGAAAGGATCATGGCGGAGTTACATGAAGGTATTTTCGGGACTCATTCCAGTGGACATACCATGGCAAAGAAAATCCTTCGGGCAGGATATTATTGGTCCACAATGGAAGCTGACTGTTATCAGCATTCTCGGACATGTCACAAGTGCCAGGTCTATGCTGATAAGGTGCACATACCTCCAGTTCCTCTGAACGTCTTGACGACTCCTTGGCCTTTTGCAATGTGGGGCATTGATATGATTGGCGAAATCATACCTACAGCATCCAACGGGCATCGTTTCATCCTGGTAGCGATTGATTACTTTACAAAGTGGGTTGAAGCAGCTTCCTTTTCTACCGTAACCAAGAACGTCGTGGCACGGTTCATTCGGCATAATCTAATTTGTCGATACGGTGTACCAGAGAGGATCATTACAGACAACGGTACCAATCTTAATAACAAGAGGATCACTGAGCTCTGCGAGCAATTCAAGATACAACATCACAACTCTTCTCCCTACCGGCCGAAGATGAATGGGGCTGTCGAAGCAACAAATAAGAACATTAAGAAGATTGTGCAGAAGATGACAGTGACATACAAAGACTGGCACGAGATGTTACCATTTTCTCTTCACGGATACCGTACCTCAACACGGACGTCAACAAGGGCAACACCCTATTCCTTGGTTTATGGCATGGAGGAAGTCTTGCCTATTGAAGTTCAGTTACCCTCTCTTCGAATCATGAAGGATGCAGGTTTGAGCGAAGATGACTGGATTCAGACCCGACTTGATCAGCTAAACCTAATTGACGAAAAGAGACTCACTGCTATTTGTCATGGTCAGACGTACCAAAAACGGATGATCAAGGCATTTAACAAGAAAGTTAGACGACAAGAGTATCAAGTTGGGGACCTGGTAATCAAGCGCATTATTCTACCTCAAGGTGATCCCAGGGGCAAATGGACCCCTACTTACGAAGGGCCGTTTATGGTTAAGAACATTTTCTCAGGAGGATCTATGATTCTAACCACCATGGATGGTGACGACCTTCTTCACCCTGTCAATGCAGACATAGTGAAAAGATACTATGCATAATCAAAGACCCGCTAGGTTGACTGACCTAGGCAAAAATAAGGGCTTCCCGGCGAACCAAAAGGGTTCGGGAAAAAATAAGGGATGAAAATGAAAAATCTGTACACCCGGCAAGTCGAAAACCTGAAAAGGCGGCTTGGGCAAAAAAGGGTATCCCGGTGGACTGAAAACCCGAAAGGGCGGTCTAGGCAAAAATTAGGGATTAAAGTGTAATACTATGTCTCATTAGATCACCCTGCATTCAGACTTCGGTATCAACTATCAAGCTCAGACGACACTAATCAATCTTATTCATCTTCAACCGATAACAAAGTGATGAGATGCTCGAAGACATAAGGGCAATAGCGGAGTTGGAACCCAGTGGGATTATTCACATAGCTGTTTTGTTTTCTTTCCATAAATTGTATAAATTCTTTTTGTTCAGCAGCGTTCTCTTACTAGGACGTCATCCTCTTGTACAAAAACGCCTATTTACAGGTAAACTTCAAAATCAATACAAATTCATTTTCAAACAAATTTCAAATTGTTTTTCCTTTACCTGTTTTGTTTTGCAAAGAACGTCAAAAGTTTCATTTTTGATATATGCATTTGACATTAATTGCTGCTCATAAATATTTACATGTGAAACAAAGGATGAATTACTGGTAATATCAGAAATAGGGGCATAAGAAATGTCCAAGCTGTGTAGTTGCTTCGTCCACCAGGTACAAGGTAGATCCAGCTGAAGAATATGGCTATGATACCTTCACTCCCCACAGAGCAATACAGTGATGGTATCTCTCCCAGCTGAGACTTGCAGTTAGGTACAAATCAGCAATACTCTCCCCCAAGCAGAGTTAGCCTACCATCAGCCCTAAAAAGGTTAGGTATCCCCAAAAGGTCTTAATCTTCCCTAGCGGAGTTTAAAGATATTCCCCAGCAAGTATAAGAGCATCCCCAGCAGTCTTAATATTCCTCAACGGAGTATAAGAATGTTCCCCGGTGGAATACAAGATACCCCCAGTGGAGCCATTTCCCCAGCGCAATCTAAAAAAGCTTTCCCAATAGAGTTGAATCATTTCCCCCAGTAGACTATGGAAGTTTATCCCCGGCGGAGTACAATAAACCTCCCCAGCCAGGTTCAAAGGAGCATTCCTAGCAGAACTTGGAGGTTTATCCCCATAAGAGTCTAACAGGATTATCCCCAGCAAGTTGCAATTGAAAGATCATCCCCCAGCAAAGTTCTTTCTTTCCCCCCAACATGAATTTAATCCTCAACAGATTCAATATCACCAGCAATGGTAACCCATCCCCAGCGGAGTTTATCAGCGGAATTCCCAATGGAGTTTATTGTTAAAATCCTCAGCAGAGCATCTCTCCCCACAGAGTAATTCCCCACAGAGTAATCTCTTCATCATTTTATTCCCTAACGGAGTCATCCTCTCCTGCAGGTTTATCCTTGCAATCATCTTCGTTCATCATCCCCAGCGGAAACGAAGAATCCAACTCTATTCTCCAGCAGCTCCGGGATTTATTTTCCCCAGCTAAAGCATTACATTTCCATACATCATAATACATGCATATACGCATCATACAATACAATCTTATTTATGTTGAGGACATCATTGCTTGATCCATATCATGCATTGCATATGACTGACCTTTACCTTTCAGGAAAGATGCAGTTAAGTTCTCAACTATGTCAAAGGAGACAAAATCAGTTAGATCGATTCCTAAAGATTTTTCTGAGGCGAAACCCGTCAATAGAGACAACCCGTCAATGGAGACAACCCGTTAATAGAGACAAGCCGTCAATGGAGACAACCCGTCAATGGAGACAACCCGTCAATGGAGACAACCCGTCAATGGAGACAACCCGTCAATGGAGACAACCCGTCAATGGAGACAACCCGTCAATAGAGACAACCCGTCAATGGAGACAACCCGTCAATGGAGACAACCCTTCAATGGAGACAACCCGTTAATGGAGACAACCCGTCAATGGAGACAACCCTTAAATGGAGACAACCCGTCAATGGAGACAACCCGTTAATGGAGACAACCCGTCAATAGAGACAACCCGTCAATGGAGATAACCCGTCAATGGAGACAACCCGTTAACGGAGACAACCTGTCAATGGAGACAACCCGTCAATGGAGACAACCCGTCAATAGAGACAACCCGTTAATAGAGACAACCCGTCAATGGAGACAACCCGTCAATGGAGACAACCCGTGAATAGAGACAACCCGTCAATGGAGACAACCCGTCAAAAGAGACAACCCGTCAAAAGAGACAACCCGTCAACAAAGACAAAACCACCTACCAACAATCTCCAAATGGCATCTGTAAGCCTATTCCCGACATCACAATGCTGATACCACTTCATGCGAGTGCAAATTTCTGGGCACTCTAGTGTTCAATCATCTCCCACCTTCGGATCACGAAAGGCCCAAACGCCAATCTATATCCTCAGGTTTAAGAAGATTGAACAGGGGAAAATTTTTTACCCCAAAATTTTCCCTCCCATATTTCTCAAAACATGTCAAGAATAATCTAAAAGTTGCTCAAGATGGCTTAAGAATTGGACAGTCAAATCATCTCCTAAGGCATTCAATTCAAAATTAGGGTTTTGTGTTGCATCAAGGTCCTTACATCCAAATGACCTCAAGTTCTTCCCAATGTCCTAATATGTTCTTAAGTTCGTCCATGTCAAATTTCAAGCCTTGCAGAGGAAGTTTGGTCAGTCAATTGCTCAAGAGGTCCAAAAATCGACTGTGCTAGGGCAAAAGTCAACCGTGACCTACAAATAGTCAAACCTCAAGATTTTTTTCAAAATTATCATTTTGAAGGATAATTCATCATTTGATCAAGGTTTGATCATGATTCATCAAGGATTTCTCAAGATTCATCAAGATTCAAAATTTGCTAAATTAGGGTTTTGTAGGAAAAGTCAACTCAACTTTGACCAAGCATAACTTTATCATACTTTATGATAAATGACCCATCCAAAGCTCATTTTGAAGATAATGAAATTTCCTACAATCCATCTTCACACCACAAGATCAAGAAATGCTCTCACAAAAATTTACAAATTTGGACATTATAGGTCATTTTTGAAGGTCAACAAAAACAACTTTTTTTCCAAAGCTTATAAGTTGAGCATGGAATATCAAAATGAGATAATACCAAAAGGGTTGGTTAGAACACATCTCACGGTTTCTAAAAAGTCCAAGAACACCTCCAAAAGTTCAAAATTGAAGAAGTTATGCATTGTTGAAGTTGGGCATTTTTCCAAAAGTGACAAAAGTCAACTATCCTCAAAACTCCAATTTTTGACAAAAGGGCCCACTTTTTTCCACTTGATTTGGTCTTGTCACACCACACACGTGTCCCATCTTCAGTTTCATGTCCATTTATTAATTTTTATATTTTATTTAATTTTTATTGAATTAATTCATTTTAAATCAATATTAATTCAAATAAAATCCAAAAATTGATGGAATGATATATTTGTGATCATTACAGCTTTCAATTAACATGATACACCCAATCAAATTTGTATCAAGCCTTATTGTGAACAAAATCTTGGATTTGGCATAATTTTTGAAGCTTTGTTAATGGGAATCAAATCATATCTCAATTCTTCAATGCACATGGATTCAAGCCCAAAGATTAAACCTAATTCACTCTATAACACTTGTACAAGCTAAAGGCATCAAGGACACGACCTAAGAGCTGCAAAAACCACCAGACAAAACTTTGAAAAAACTTGAAAACCTTGAAACTGAAATCATACTTAGAGCTCGATTCAATCCAAAATCTCAACGTGGTGTTCTTGCTTGCAATCCCCTGAAGCTATAGCAATCAGAACCAAGCCCTCTCATTGCCTGAAACGCCCTGTAAGTCGTCCTGAACATAGCTCTGAACATGAAATCATGAATCCATGTTCTTGCATCTTTTTGCCATTTTTTTTGTACAATCATGCTTAACGTCCAATTGCCAACATGTCTACATTATTTGATTTTGTTTTCATGGCCTCTAACGTAATACCCGAACCTAGGGTTTACCTTCCTTGTTTTTAGGCATTTTTGATACAGGAAAAATCAAGACAAAAGACGACCATGGTTGTGTTCAGGAAATCAAGACGAACACAATGATGGTCTTAGCTTGCGTTTTCATGGCCTGGAAGTCGTTTTAGGATGATCCCACGAATCTTGCTGCGGATAAAAATCCGCAGGTAAGAAAACCAGGGTTTTGTTGGAGAAGACGACTAGGTGTCTTCCCCTGATTGGTCCATTTAAATTATTCGTGCTATTTTTATTTTTTCCAGGCATAATTGTTTGTTTGATATATAATGATTAATGTCTAATATAATAACAAACAAGCACAATGGTTGAGTTGGTAAGTGCACTATGTAAAAGGCTAATGGGACCTGGGTTCGAATCCCAGGTCCCCCAAATTGCTTGTTATATTTTTTCCATAGGTATTCCCCTACTGCATCCAGAGCATGGACCACCATATGCCTACAAGTATCAACGCGCCAGATGGCCTCCTGGCCAAATCTGAAGGCTAGGATTGAAGGACCATCATATGTCCAGGTCAACAGGCGCATATGGAATCAACAAAGTCAAAGCAGGCTGGAACGAAAATGGGTCTCTGAGATGCTGATTCTACCTCCAGTTTGGGCCCATACCACCCATTTGGTTTATTTCTATTTCTTTTCATATTTCTTTTTTTCATTTAATTATTTTATTAATTATTATTATTATTTACACTAACTAATTTATTTTTCTTAATAAAATCAGAAAACATAAAAAAATATTTTTTTTATTTATTAAATTTAATTTCATCACTTTATTTTTGTAAATAAACATTAATCAATTAATTTAGTTTTAATTAGGTACAATTTTAATATTTTTTGCAATAAATTAAAATTAATGTAGAATTAGGTTTTTAATAATTTTAATCATTTTTATTTTTATTTCCTTAAATATAAAAAACCCAAAAATATATTTTTTTATTTAATTAATTAATTAACTTAGGTTTAATTTAATTTAATTAAAAAAAAAACAAAAAAAACATGCTTTCTTTCAAAAGGGGTCAAAACCCTAAAAAATGCGCCGTCTTAATTTTTTGCACGCGATCTATATTTCCAATATTGTAATTGCTTCCGGTATGTAATAGCTTTTAATTAGGACTTTAATTATTTATCACTTTATTTTACTTTCCGCAATTTAAATTAAAGGGTTTGTTTTTGGCGATGTAAATACCCGACGCCTTGTAATAGTTTAGATTTAATTTCCGCAAATTTAAATACCGCAACTATATACTGTTAGATGTTTGATAATAGGGAATGCATGACAAGATCCAATGTATGAACTTAAAATCAACATAGCTCACCCATGACATGTGCAGATAAAATTAACCGAATTGACACACTCGCACATGCCACTCTTAGGGTACACCTCACTTGGTTGCCTCGAACGTGGTCATTGAGTATAAGAAGTTTTAGAGGTCGCCCTCTTGTCCAAAGATCATAGTTGCCTCTAAACGGTTGCCTCGGAAAAATGATCTAAGACATTAGGGTTACCGTTAAGGCGTCCTAACATTGCTTTAGTGACCACACGTCCCTTAATCGAATTGACCCGAAAACTCCAACGACGATGCTACCTACTCCTCAATAGTGGGATAGCATTGTCTGAAGGACATTAGCACAGTTTAATTCCTTTTTCGAGTAGGTAGATGGTTCTTAAGTACTTGCTCCCTTTAAAACAAAACAAAACTTTTTGCACTTACACCCCTTTCAAAACAAAAAACTCTTTCAAACCCACAAACACAAAGAAAAGCAAACTTTTGAAAACACAATGAGCAAGTACCTAAGAGCCCGTGGATAACCACTGATAGAAAGGGTGCTAACACCTTCCCTTTCTATAATCTACCTCCCGAACCCGAGAAATATCTCAAAAAGGAATTTTTCTGTGCTTTTGTCCTTTCCTTGTTAGATAAAATAAAAGACGGTGGCGACTCTTGCTTACCGCGACATTTTGCGAAAACAAACGCAAAACGCGAACCAGCATTCCAAAACAGTCAGTTCTCATTCGCACCGATCACATTATTGTAGATGATTTTTCTAGATACACATGGATAATCTTTATTAAAGAAAAATCAAAAACTTTTGAAGTGTTTAAAGATCTCTGTCAAAAAATTCAAAGGGAAAAGGAAAGTCATGTCATAAGAATAAGAAGTGATCATGGAAAGGAATTTGAGAAAAATAAATTTGCTGATTTTTGCTCCTCTGAAGAAATCAACCATGAATTCTATTCTCCGATTACTCCTTAACAGAATGGGATTGTGGAACGCAAGAATAGAACTCTCCAAGAATCTACTAGAGCCATGATTCGTGCTAAGAAGTTACCCTACCATTTTTTGGCTGAAGCTATGAATACTGCATGGTATATCCATAACATAGTCACTCTAAGGAAAGGCACTTCAACCACCTTGTATGAAATATGGAAGGGAAGAAAACCAACTGTTAAATACTTTCATGTTTTTGGAAGTAAATGTTACATCTTAGCTGATCATGAACAAAGGAGGAAGATGGATCCCAAGAGTGATGAAGGAATATTCCTGGGTTACTCTACAAATAGCAGAGCTTACAGAGTTTTTAACTCCAGAACCAAAGTTATGATGGAGTCAATAGATGTTATTATTGATGATAGTGGATGGAGTGCTGAAGAAGATGTCTCAGAAGATGTTGGAACATCAGTGTCTGATATTCCAACAGAATCAAATGACAAAAGTATTGATTCTAATCCACCTCAAGAAGATCCTGAGCCTAGTCATCTCAATAAAGGACCTTCAATTAGAACCCATAGAGATCATCCTAAGGAGCTTATCATAGGAGATCTAAATAAAGGAGTTACTACCAAATCAAGAGATGGGATATCAAAATCTTACTTTGTGTCAAAAATTGAGTCTAAGAATATCAAAGAGGCCCTAACTGATGAGATCTGGATTACTACTATACAGGAAGAGCTAGAACAATTCAGTAGAAATAAAGTTTGGGATCTTGTTCCAAGACCTGAAGGAACAAATATGATTGGCACAAAATGGGTGTACAAGAATAAATCTGATGAAACAGGGGTGGTCACTAGAAACAAGGCAAGGTTAGTTGCACAAAGGTATACTCAAATTGAAGGAGTTGACTTTGATGAAACTTTTATCCCTGTGGCCAGACTTGAATCAATCAGGCTACTCTTGGGAGTTGCATGCATACTAAAATTTAAACTGTTTCAAATGGATGTAAAAAGTGCCTTCTTAAATGGCTATCTGAATGAAGAAGTTTATATGGAACAACCAAAGGGATTTTTTGATCCAAGTTTTCCTAAACATGTCTACAAACTAAAGAAAGCTCTGTATGGATTAAAGCAAGCTCCAAGAGCTCGGTATGAGAGTCTGACATAATTTCTTGTTGAGAATGGATACAGGAAAGGTGGCATAGACAAAACTATTTTTTTCAAGGAAGAAGAAGGGAATATCATGATTGCACAGATTTATGTTGATGATGTTGTGTTTGGTGGGATGTCAAATGAGATGGTTCAACATTTTATCAAGCAAATGCAGTCATAATTTGAGATGAGTCTTGTTGGTGAATTAACCTATTTTATTGGTCTGCTAGTTAAACAAATGGAAGATTTCATATTTTTATCTCAGAGCAAGTATGCCAAGAATGTAGTAAAGAAATTTGGGATGGAAAAGGCCAGCCACAAAAGAACTCCTGCTCCCACACATCTGAAGTTGTCTATAGATGAAAAAGGAGTAAGTGTGGATCAAAGTCTCTACAAAAGTATAATAGGCAGTCTTCTATATCTCACAGCTAGTAGACCTGACATTTCCTTTGCAGTAGGAGTGTGTGTGTTGTACCCTTAAATCCGCCCTCTCATTTCTCAAAACATTTCCTTACAAGGATTTTCAAAAGTTCAAATTTACACAAGTACAATTGGACTTTCAAGCATCAAATCGAAGAAGAGCATGCCTGCTTCAATTTCACATCCTTCGATTGGGCTTTTGGCTTCTTTCAATGCAAGCTTGGATTACATCCTTTGATTGAGCATTGGCCCCTGACATGCTTGCTTTGATTCACAAAGCAATGGTTATCCGCATGCAACCTTCGATTGAGAAATTACCTCTTTCCTGCATGCTTCGATTCGCAAAGCAAGAAGCTCCCACCATGCTAGCATACACAAGGCAAAAGCTTCCCTATGACTAGCATTCATATTAGCATCCACAAGGAATTGGCTATCTTCATGCTAGCTCTGACTGGGAAAAGTCTCCCTTTGAAACAACTTGCTTTCGATTCACAAGGGCAATGCCTTCTTTATATAAGCATCGTTTGGGAATTTAGGCCTCATACATGCGAGTTTCGATTACACCCATGACCCCTTACAAGCTGGATTTTGGTGCACATGGCAATGGCCTCCTACAACTTTCCTTCGATTCAGAAGGAGTTGGCTTCCTACTGGCGCCCTTCGATTCAGAAGACAAGTGCTTCTCTAGGCTTGCTTTCAATTCACAAGGCAGGAACTTCCTTCATGCCAGCAGGCACAAGGCAATAGACTCCTGTAGCTTTCTTTCAATTCAGAAACCAATAGTCCTCTGAAATATTTCCTTCAATTCACAAGGCAGGGACCTCCTGCATGCAAGCTTCGATTCCACCCTTGAAAAAACTTTAACACACATAGTTTCTACACTATGACATACCTGGGTGTCCCATTCTAAGGATATGCATTGACATACCTGGGTGCCCCTTTCAAAATATACACAACTGGCATTCGAAGGACAAGATAATGGTCCATTCGAAAGACATACATTTCCCCATTCGAAGGACATGTATTGATGGATTTAAAGGGGCATACGTGGGTGTTCCATTCGAAGGATATACCTTGTTGGCCCATTCGAAGAAATTGCAAGTGATGGACACAAGTGATGCATGTGGTCCCTTCAAGAGAACACACACATTGTTTCAAAACAAAGGATACACAAAGGGCCCATTCGAAGGACACTTTGATGGGAAACAAATATTGCTGTCTGAAGAGGAGTCTGGTTGAAGGTTGGACCTAGGTGGTAAAAAAAAGGTTGAAATATCCAAAGATGCTTGCTGACCAGAGTCCTATGTACTGCCAAGTATAAGACTGCTGCACTGGTCACAACACTCCAAAACTGCTACAAAGCAGTCCTGCTACACTGCTCCTATATTTTCACCAATCAGGCATACAAAAATGCACCTCAAAGGCTACAAAAACAACATACCCAATTTTTTCAAATCTCATTTATTTTCCCTCCCAAACCTCAGCCTATTTCATCTATAAATAAGATGTTCCACAACACATCTTAGGGGATTTTTTGGGGGGAGCGAAAGAAACTCTTGTTGTGAGAAAATTATCAAATTCTCAAAACTCTTAAAACTCTCAAACACTCTCAAACACTCTCAAACATTCTCAAATATTATCAAACATTCAAACTCTAAAGCTCTCTGATCCCTTCATGCATTAGTGAATCCTTCGATTCACTCCCTAACTGCCAGATAACCAACCTTCGATTCATTACCTAACTGCAACATAATAGTCTTTTGATTCACTCCCTAGTATGTTATATAATAACCTTCGATTCACTCACCACTATCACACACCCTCCTTCGATTCAGTGACTGCCCAAACAAAGCAACAATTGAACTAGCTTCAAGAAGGTTCCAACAAAGCTCCACCCACCACCAAGGAAGTCACATATAGCTCCTTCGATTAGCATCTCAAGAGGTAAGTTTCCTTTAAACTTGGAACTTTCCATTTAAATATCATTTGTACATATAAATAGAAGAAAAATGTAGATATCCCATCTAAGAAGTTGACCATGCCTTAACTTTCGATTCTCACTGCCTATATGTTGAGAATCTTAACTATGACTAGATAGCCTTTGGATTTTGGTGCCCAATAAACTTGTGTTAACCCCTGGCCAGTAGATTTCGAAAGTTACACTTGTTAGGTTCATTTTCAAATTTTAGACAAGTTTTCTGTATCCTTCGATTGGCTGGAGATCGAAGCCTTTCGAATCTCAACATAGGAGTCTTAAATTCCTGCAATCGAAGGAAGCAAAAAAGGCAGAATCGAAGAGTGCATCTCACACTAACTTCCAGGCCCAAATCGAAAGAGGCAAGAAAGGACAGAATCGAAGGGTACATACTTCTTGGATCTAAGAACTTATTTCCTTTCCTTTATTTTGTTTTGTTTTACATTTTCTTGCTGTTCAATATGGTTGTAATATCGTAGGACCTTATTTTCGCATTTTTATCGCTTTATATATAATAATAGTAATTAGGGTGTGTATGGAAAGATAAAAACAATACTTAGACCACCTAAATTCAAGACAAAAATGCATGCAATCAAACACACCATTCACACACATGCACCTCTAGGGTAATCTCACTTCTTGCCTCAGAAAATAGTCATGTCCCTCGAATACGGGCGTTTTAGCAAACACCCTCGATAAAAGATCGTAGTCCCTCGATGTCCCTTGATGTTGCCTTCGGTAAGCGATCTAGTCCCTATACAAAATTGCTAAAACGTCTCATAACTTACCTTCTATGACTATACAAATGACCCACGCCCGTCCCTTCACATCCAACGATGAGGCTTCTTATCAATCAATTGTAAGATATCAACATCTAAAGGAGGAGGAAAAGAACAAAGACCTTTGAGTAGGTAGGATGCTTATAGTTACTTTCTTTCTCACAACAAAAGAAATCCATTTTCACACCAACAATTTCAATTGAAATTTTTTCTAAAGTTAAATACTTTGTACGCATTCTTATAGAGACGAGAGTCATTACATGACACTTTTCAAAATCACTTTCAAAAACCACACCACAAAGCACATTTTCAAACAAAGAAAGTGGTCTAGCAAGCAACTAAGAGCCCATAGATAACTGTGGATGAAAAGGGTACTAACATCTTCCATTTTCATAACCTACCCCCGGAACTCAAGAAAACATCTCTAAAGGTCTTTCATGTTCTTTTCACCCTTTCCTTATTGGATAAAAGAAAAGCCAACGACGACTCTTAGTATTCGCACAATTGCGATCAAATGCAAAAACACCCAGGTTAGTTCTTCCACTGTTTTATAGTGTGCAATATATCAAGATGATCCTAAAGTTAGCCATGCCAACCACGTGAATAGGATTCTTAAATATGTGAATAGGACAAGTGACTATGGTATGCTATACTCTCATGGATCTAATATCTTGGTTCACATTCACATATGGTATGCCAGGAGGTTCACATTCCCATAATATCTTGATGATAGAAAAAGTACACCAGAAGGATGCTTCTTTCTGGGAAATAATCTCATATCTTGGTTTAGTAAGAAGTAAAATTATGTTTCTCTGTCCACTGTAGAGGCTGAGTATATTGCTGCAGGAAGCAATTGTTCTCAATTGGTTTTGATGAAACAAATGTTAATAGAATACAATGTCAAACAAGATGTCATGACATTATTCTGTGACAATGTAAGTTCCATTAACTTATCAAAGAATCCCATTCAAGACAGCAGGACCAAACATATTGATATCCGTCATCACTTCATAAAAGAGCTTGTTGAAGAAAAGATTATTATCTTAGAACATGTAGCCGCTAAATTGCAATTGGCTGACATTTTCACTAAGGCTTTGGATGCTAATCAGTTTGAGAACTTAAGAGGAAAATTAGGGATTTTCCTATATGAGGGTTTGTAGCAATTCAGGGCGTGTGGGAATATCATTAAAGTGATATTATATTATTTGTGTTTCCAACAAATAAAATTTTGAAAGAAATCATTATAGGAATGCCTCAAAGTGTTTCCCACATGCTACGAAATAACATCCTTATACTTTTACAAACTTTTCATTCTCCTCTACAGAAAAAGAACCCTAGTCATTCTTCATCCTTTTGCTCAAAAATATTCAAAGATGTCTCAACATCATACATCGTCTTCTTCAAAATATGCCAATGAGAATCTCTCCCTTGACAGAGTACTTGATGCTACTTGTTGCACCCTAAAATTTTCCCTCTCATTTATCAAATATTTTCTCACAAGATCTCCTTTGGGTTCAAGACTGTACAAGGATTGATCAGCTCAAGACACCTCCTTAAGCACTGATGACTAGAATTAGGGTTTGGGATTGCACAAGGGTATTTGAACTTTTAATGCCTCATTTTACTTTCATGGACCACTATGGACCCTCAAGATTTCTCATGTCAAGTTTCAAGTGTTGGATCACATTGTTGCTCAGTCAATTGATTAATTAACCTAAAAATCAACTGTATTGGGGAAAAAGTCAACTATGGCCAATTTACAGTCAAACTTCATAATTTTTTATCCATATAAACATTGTGAAATCCTATATGTCATTTGCTCAAGTTTGGACCACAATTCCTCAAGAAATTTGACCAGATCATCAAAAGGGCAAAATGGTCAAAATTAGGGTTTTGACTGAGAAAGGGCAATTTTTGATTTTTGACCTAGAAAATGGTTAATTGGTTTGAGACATGATCTCAAGAGTTCAATTGCATCATTTTTATCTAATTACATGACTCAAAACATTGCTCAAGATCATTTGATTGATAGTTGATTTTCAGTCAACTGATCAAAAGTCAATTGTACACTAAAAAGTCAAACTTTGACTTTTTGGTCAAAATCAAGTGTCAAAGATCACAATTCATCAAAACATGTAAAAATATGAAACTTGTTCATCAAGAAATCAAAAAATGTCAATATTTCATTTTGAAAAGTCAAAGTTTCCAAACTTAGAAATTTTTCTAAGTGTTGAAAACTTCATGTTTTTTCACAATTTTGAGCCATTTTTTTCACCATGATGCAAGATGATTCAAAGGAAACTTTCAACATGAAAGTTGTAGATATCAATGAGATCTAAAACATTTATTTACAAAACTTCTCCTATAAATGCATGGATTTTAAGTTATCATTTTATGAATACATGTTCAGGAAACTAAACACTTAGTGAAAATTCTGCCCTAGTTTAGGCAGGATTTTGACCTAACTTCATGGCAATTTTTCACATAGTTCCAAGGGAGATTTTCAAAAGTGATTCAAATAGTGGTTGTAGAGCACATTAAAAGCTTTCTAAAATATCCAAGAACTCCTTGAGATCATGTGTTAGCAAGGAGAATCGAAGGCATGCAGTTGGCATTTCATTCTTGAATTATAGGTCAATTTCACGATGAGCAAGAATTCAAATCCATGTTTAGACTGCACAATATTTGCTTTGCAGGCCTCAAACTTGTTTGGCACTCCATAATTAATGTTTTGCACAGCTGTTAGAGGGTCCAACTCAAGCATTCAATGCATCTCCCATGCTTATTTCCATTTTAGGAAGAAAGTGCACATTGCCATTTTGGAAAAGTAGCTTTATGCACAAAACCTGTTCTTGAGCTTTGCACTTGTTCTCTTCTGATCATACACGACCTATAACCCAAAAGAAATTTGTCTCAAGCCTCTAGCAAGTCAGCCCATTCTTGTACTTCACCTTGAAACCATGTTTTCACTTTTCTTCAAAATCAAGTAACATAGCAATCAGTCTATATCTTGTACTTCTGACCCTCTCAAGCACTCAAACCTTCTCCTTACTTATGTACAAGACATTTTCATCAAAACAGACGCATACACAAGCCCTCAAACTCCCTAGAACTCAGAACTGTATCACAAATCACCATTGTTGCACATTCTGGCCAAAAACTTGAAACTCACATTTCCTTCGTGCGTTTTCAAGCCTTTTGGTTCCTAAAGCTTCTAAACATCAAATACAACTCATCCCTGACCCTATTTCATAACTGTAACTCCATTTTCATCAACCTCCATAACCAAAAATAGAGCTCTGCAAGTTGACTTCTCCAGAACTCCTCAACCACTTTTAGCTCAATCCAAGCATCACATTAGCTTCCTGGGAACTTGAGGAAGCTCACCCAATCACTGGAACTCATCAAAAGCTGCTCAAACTCAAAACACGATACCCTCTTGCAAGATGAGTTTTCTGACTTTTGAACTCTTCATATAGACATCATTAATGTTTAATTTGTGAATGAAAAATGTAGATATCATTACTCTAAAGCTAACCATGTCCATAGTTTTCATTTCTGTTGCTTGAGCTTAGAGAATTTTAAGATTGAAGTTTCTGGAAAAGTTAGGGTTCAGATTAGGGCCAATAAAATTCATGTTTGTCTTTGATCTATAGTTTTACTGCTTTACATTTCTGAAATCGTGAGGAAATTTTCCACAAGATTCATGTTTACACTTTTGCAAATGGATGAGAAATGAACAAGATGCAAGTGGTCTGGCTAGGCGCGAGGTTGAAGATGAAGTTGTCTTCAGAAAGCATATTCTAATATATATTTATGCTTTTATTATATGAACGGATGAAACAGGCCACCCCAGTGGTACAAGAAGCGCGCACGTATTAGAATGTCCTGGGTTCGAGCCCCAGCGAGATCTTTTGCAATTTTCATAATTTTTTTTATTTTCCTTTTTTTTTGTTGAATCAGGCGCTTGAGCCAGCAGAACATTGGGCCTTTGTTTCTTTTTGCTAACTTTCTAACCCCTTTAACCATTTCCAAACCCCCCATGACTTTTATATTTTATTATATTCTATTTTTATTTATTATTTTTTTATTACTATTATTATTATTATTATTAATAAAAAATCCAAAAATATTTTATTTTTACACTTATTTAATTTATTTTGTTTTTTTATAAAATCAAAAGAACAAAAACATTTCTTAATAAATTAATTTCTTTCTTAATAATTAATATTTTAGGTTTAATTATTATATTATATTATTTTCTTATAAATTAAAATCAATTTAAAATTTAGTACTTTTATTTAATTAATTTTATTTACTAATTTAATTAAATTCACAAAAACCCTAAAAAACTTGTTTTCTTTAATAAATAAATTTCTTTTATTAACTTAATTTTAATTTTCTTATTCTAGTCAATTATCTTATTTTAATTTATTTAGGTCAAGACATTTAATATATAAAAAATCCATTCCTTACCTATTCATACTTGTACATTATATCCATTTCATTTCTTGTACATCTATTCAAGTTCAATATGGTTGTAATAGATAATTAGGGTTTTAATTTCTTGCAATTCCCCATTTTTAATTTGTATATCCCCTCCCCTAATGATGTAATAACTTAGAATTTTTATTTTCCGCAATTTAATACTTTATATACAAATGCTAGTAATTATGGTTGGTATGGAAATATTAAAACCAACAAATAGCAAACCATAATCAAGACAAATCAAGCATGAAAAAGACACACTTGCGCACTAGCACCCTTAGGGTAAATCCACTTTGTTGCCTTATAAAATGGCCATATTATGCATTTGGGGTATCTTAGCAAAAACAAACAAAATACAAGATCATAGTCCCTGGATGACGCTATCAAAGTTGCCTTTCGAAAATGATCTTAGTGCCTTAAAGAAAATGCTAAGATATCTTACAACATTGCTAATCATGGCTATACGATGACCCTTGCCCGTCCCTTTTACATCCAAAGATAGGGCTACTTACCAAATCAATGGTAAGATAACAATGTCAAAAGAAAGAGGAAATAAACATGAAACAATTTTGAGTAGGTAGAATGTTCCTTGTTGCTTGCTTATTTTCACACCAAAATGTCCTTGCTATTTTCAAAACAAACACCAACACTTTTAAAACACCTTTCAAACTTGAAAACATTTTCAAAGGATCAACACTTTTGTATACATTCTTACGAACGAGAATCATTATAAAGTTTTCCTAAACGATGACGCCTTTTCAAAATACTTTCAAAAACCACACAAAGAAAACTTTCAAACAAAAGCAAGTGATCTAGCAAGCAACTAAGAGCCCATGGAAAACCATGGATGAAAAGGGTGCTAATACCTTCCCTTTTCATAATCTACCCCCCGAACTCAAGAAAATATCTCAAAGGTCTTTCCTGTTCTTTTCAGCCTTTCCTTTTGGATAAAAGAAAAGTCGGTGGTGACTCTTTTTAACCGCAACAATTGCGATCAAACGCAAAACGACCAAGTCATTTCTCCCACCGCGTTACAGAACTGGCGACTCTGTTGGGGACTATTTTAAAAGCGGGGTTACCTTAGGGCTAAATCATATTTACTTGCTTTCTTTGTTTGACTTGCATGCTTTACATTATAGTTCCTTGTTTGGGTTTGCTTTGGTCCTACACCCGGATTTGGGACACCTTTTTAGGTAAGTAACTGTGAGGGAACTGTGCGGGGTATACCGACGCAGTTGAAACAGTAGCTACATTGATGCGATACTTTGGTGTGTACCGGTAGCCCTTGAGTAATCAAGGAGAATACAGGGCCGCTTCATGGTGTCATAAAGCGTCAACTGACCTTATTACCTTAATTGACCAACCTGGCTTTTAGGACATAGTGAGATAGCCGTCTTTGGTGTAAACCCAAAGTCGGTTGATACTCGATGCTACACTCATTGAGGTTTGACCATCGAGTTTTGTTTGGTGTCAAGTCAATTGTCTATCGGAACAAGATTTAGGGGAAAGACTAGTGATATTGAGATCCATTAGAACCCGGTTACTATATTGTGATACGGTGGCAGAACCGACTGTTTTTACTGGTTTGTGTTTTGTGTTTTTTGTTCTCAAATTGTCGCGGTAAGCAAGAGTCGCCACCGACTTTTATTTCATCCAATCATGGAAAAGGAAAAAGAACAGAAAAAACCTTTTTTTGAGATTTCCGAGTACGGGGGGTAGATTATAGAAATGGGAGGTGTTAGCACCCTTTCTATCTGTGGTTTTCCACGGGCTCTTAAGTACTTTCTCATTTTTCAAATTGCTTGTGTGTGTTTGTCTTGAAAATGTTTTACTTCATGATAACCCTTGTATCAGTCCTCAAGGATGTGACGAAGTTAGTTTTGAAAATTTGTTTTGAAAGGTGTTTGTGTGAAAAGTTTTTATTGAGCAAGTACTTAAGATTCTACCTACTCGAAAAAAGATTATTTATTCTTGTTTCCTTTAGACAGCGCTATCCTACTATTAAGGAGTAGGTAGTCCCGTTGTTAGAGTTGTAAGGGACATTCGAAAGGGACAAGTATAATCACTAAAACAATAGTTAAAAAACTTTAGTAGTAACCCTAGAGTCTTAAGATCTTTCTGAGGCAACATTTCTGAGGCAACATTCGAACGGGATATTTTGATCTCTTAGACAAGAGGGCGACCACTAAAATCTCCTATGTTTAATGATTGTTTTACCGAAGGCAACCGAAGTGAGGTAAACCCTAAGAGTGAATATGTGCACGTGAATCGTTTCAGTTATTTAATTTTTGCACATTAGGTGATCTACCATTTTAATTTCAAGTAATCTTCCCATACAATTCTGTTAACATACATCTAGACAGTTAAATATTTGCAGGAATTTAAAAATGCGAAAAATAAACCTATCTATTACAAGGCTTCGGGAGATGGGGATTAATTAAATAACCAAAGAATCGGGGATTAAAGCAGTAAATAAAACCCTAATTAAAACTATTACAAACTCGAAACAGGTACAATAATAATAAAACAAATTAAAATGCACGCGGCAAAATAAATGCGAGGCGAAATTGAAAACCCTAAAAATTAGACTAGAAAATAATTAAGTTATTTTTTGAGGAAAGAATTAATTAAATTATGTACAATAAAACCCTAATTCTAATTATTTTTAATTACAAAAAAAAGAAGTTGAAATTAACCTAATCTAGCTAAATTAAATAATTTCAAGAAAATAAAATATTTTGTACAAAAAGATTTGGTGTATTTTTTGGTTTTTTATTTGAGAAAAGAAATGTAATTGCACATTAATTAAAACCATAATTTCTAATTGCTTTTAATTATTAAAAAAAGAAACTAAATTAACCTATATTTCTAATTAAATTAAAATAAATATTTTATTTAAAAAAATGCTTTTTTGGTGTTTTGTGATTTATTGATTTTATGATTAAAGAAAAAAGGTAATTAATTTGGTGAAAAATAATTAAACAAAATAATTAAAATAAAAGAAATAAATAAAGAAAAGAAAATGGGCCTGTGTTGAATAGCAACTCTGGGGGTGCTAATCTGAGTTTTTTAAGGCCCAAAATGCTCCAAGCCCAATCAGCCTTTGGATGCCTTGCAGCGTTGACTTAAGGGCGCACCATAGGCCCTCACTGTTGGAGCGTTGGATCTGATAGCATGCTTGATCAAATGGTTGGACGCAAGGGTGCATGGTGGTCACCAGGAAGAATAATGCATTGGATCTGTTGAAAGAAAATGAAATAAAGAAAATTTATTAGGACCTGGGCTCGAACCCAGGTCCTTGTACTCCCCACTAGTGTGCCTCCCCATCTGAGCTACCTTGCTTGTTTGTTAGTATAACAAAAACAAATAATATTATATAAAATCAAATGGATTAATGAATAAAAGACAAAAAATGCGCACCAGTTTCAAATAGTCCAGTGATGACTGGACACATTGTCTTCTTCTTCCTCATCCATCGTTTTAGGCACATAACTTTTACCTACATTCATATGTTCGTAGCCATAGCCCCTGCAAATTTCCAAAATGCACAACACACACGATAAATGATTTCTAACTATACAGATCCATTCGTTTTGATCTCGTGAACAACATGGTACCCTTTTTGCTGGCCAATTTAACCTGTGTAAGAAAGCCATAAACTGCACACGTAAACCCTAACAATGGCAAAGGCACATATAGACTTCAAAAATGCAATTAAATCATTCAGTCAGCTTACAAACACGATGAGGATCACACATATATAACTTAAACATGCTAATGATGCAAGAAATACAGTAATCGATTTTGAAAATATGAGCAAACCGTGAGAGTGATTATGCGTGTTTCTAGGTGATTCAAGCCTTGCAAATGATCCAATTGGCTTCTGGGAAGGTCCAAGAAACGATTAGAAGCGTTGGAATGGCTTGAATTGATTTGTGGAGTGAAAATCGATTCACACTTTTCTTTGAATTTTTTGAATTTGCTCTGCCTCTTTCACGATTGCTAACCCTTCTTTTTTGCTTTGTTCTTGTCCAATATATACCTAGGGATGAATTAGGGTTACAAACTTGGATTGAATCTTGCAGTTTGATGAGATTTGATTTGATTCTTTAACCATATGCAAACTTGCTATTTTGAGCCAAATCTTCCCTTTCTTGTACCAATTATGCTTGATTCGTTTTGGCCTTGATAATTCAGCATATTTTGATTGCCAACCTGTTCAAAAATCAAACCATATCATATCTTTGCTATTATTCATCAATTATTTGATTTAATTTAATTTTTAATTAATAAAAAATCAAAATAAATTGAAAAATGAAGCAAGTAATGTGTGGGTGAGTATTTGAGTTGTGGACCACATTATAAGTGAGGTGCAAGCATAAAAAGTTAGGCCCATTTAGCAAAAAATGCATTTTTGAGCACATTTGACTTTTGGCAATTTTGCAAAA
Source organism: Vicia faba (assembly GCA_948472305.1). Lineage (NCBI taxonomy): Eukaryota > Viridiplantae > Streptophyta > Magnoliopsida > Fabales > Fabaceae > Vicia > Vicia faba. Next base: position 333,328,560 of record OX451739.1, on the reverse strand, counting down.
TAGGTCAACTTTGACAAGGCATATCTCTTCCAATTTTAACCCTAGATAGGTGTTATTGGGAATTTTTAGAAAGCTTAGGATGTACCCTAAGCAACCCTTTTGGTCTCATCTCAATTGAGTCTTCCATGTTCGTGTAAGGAGCTTTGACCCAAAAGGTGTTTTTGTTGACTTTTTAAAAGGACCCATAATGTAGAAATTTGTATCTTATTATGAGTGCATATTTTGAACTTGTGAGATGAATATGAATTGTAGGGAATTGAATCATCTTCAAAATGAGCTTTGGATGGAAAATTTATGATAAATCATGTGGAAGTTATGCTTGGTCAAAGTTTGGTTGACTTTTACTGAGAAACCCTAATTTAGCAACTTTTGGGTTTTGATGAATTTGGAGCATTCCTTGAGGAATCATGCTCAACCCTTGATCAAATGATGAAATCAACTTCAAAATGTTAATGTTGACCAAAAATCTTGAAGTTTGATTGTATGTGGGTCACAGTTGACTTTTGACCTAATACAGTCGATTCTCAAGCATCTGAGCAGTTGACTGAGCAAACTTCTTGTGCAAGGCATGAAACTTGACATGTAGGGTCTTGAGAACATATTAAGACAATGGGGAGCATATGAGGCCTTTGTGGTTCACCCCTCTTGATGAAAATGGAAACCCTAATTTGAGGTACACTACCTTAGGAGATAGTTTGTCTGGTCCACTCTTGGGCAACCTTGAGCAAATTGAGGATCTCTAGGAGTATGTATTGAGTAAAATGAGAGGGAAAATTTTGGGGTACAACAGCTGCCCCTGTTCAATTTTATTAAACCTGAGGATGTAGATTGGCTCGTCTGCCTTTCGTAATCTGAAGGTGGAAGATGATTGAACACTAGAGTGCCTAGAAATTTGCACTCGCATGAAGTGGAACTTGATTTGTGATATCGGGAATGGGCTTACAGATTCCATTTGGAGGTCGATAATAGAAGATTGTCGGAGATGGGCTTGAAGATTCCATCCTGGGTGTGGCGGAATACCGTCGGATATGGGCTTAAAGATGCCGTCTAGAGGATGTTGATTTCCTGAGACATTCCTTTGATGAGAGTTCCTATTACTGTTGTTGATGAGGAATCTACTGAGGAACGTTGGTATCTAGCTTGGGTGAAATATAATTTTAGGAGCTTCAGTTGTCTGTTACTCTACCGGGGAAATAACTCCGGCTTGAGGAAGCCGAAGTGAACTGCATATTTAGTCATGGTATATGCTGCACTGTGACTTACTGGGGAACTGCGAAACTAATCGTGTTTGATTGGGTCCTGGTCTTACAGTGTTGTGGACTGCTGTCTGGAGATAAGAGATAAGGAACCTGAATAGTAAGGTTATGATAAGGAACCTGGATAGTAGGGTTACTTCGATATGCAAGCCTAAAATGTAGGGTTGTGAGAAGGAACCTGGATAATAGGGTTACTTCGATATGAAATCCTGGATTGTAGGGTTGTGAGAAGGAACCTGGATAGTAGGGTTACTTAGATATGAAATCCTAGATAGTAGGGCTGTGAGAAGGAACCTGGATAGTAGGGTTACTTCGATATGAAAGCCTGGATTGTAGAGCTGTGAGAAGGAACCTGGATAGTAGGGTTACTTTGATATGAAATCCTGGATAGTAGGGCTGTGAGAAGGAACCTGGATAGTAGGGTTACTTCGATGTGAAAGCCTGGATAATAGGGCTGTGAGAATGAACCTGAGTCGTAGGGTTAATTTGATATGAAAGCCTGGATAGTAGGGCTGTGAGAAGGAACTTGGATAATAGGGTTACTTCGATATGAAAGCCTGGATAGTAGGGCTGTGAGAAGGAACCTGGATAGTAGGGTTACTTCGATGTTAAAGCCTGGATAGTAGGGTTGTGAGAAGGAACCTGGGTCGTAGGGTTACTTTGAAATGAAAGCATGGACAGTAGGGTTGTGAGAAGGAACCTGGATAGTAGGGTTACTTCGATATGAAAGCCTGGATAGTAGGGCTATGAGAAGGAACCTGGATAGTAGGGTTACTTCGATATGAAAGCCTGGATAGTACGACTGTGAGAAGGAACCTGGATAGTAGGATTACTTCGATATGAAAGCTTGGATAGTAGGGTTGTGAGAAGGAACCTGGATAGTAGGGTTACTTCAATATGAAAGCCTGGATAGTAGGGTTGTGCGAAGGAACCTGGGTCGTAGGGTTACTTTGATATGAAAGCCCGGATAGTAGGGTTGTGAGAAGGAACCTGGATAGTAGGGTTACTCCAAAGTGATAATGTAGATTAGTTGACCCATTTAGTTTCGGGAACTGAGTTTCCGTTAGTCGTTTGTAGATGTGATCTGTATAACTGCTGAATTTGTTGAAGCTAATCCTCTTTTCCTGAAAAGATATCAGGGTTAGTTATATGCGATGCATGAAATGCAGAGTTAAATGATGTTCTCAAAATAAATGAGATTATGTTGTATATGATATGCATGCGTATGTCATGATGTATGTTCATGAAATGTTATTGGGGTTTGCCCGCGTCTGGGAAAATAAATCCCTAACGATTGCTGGAGATTTGTAAATATTCTGTCGGGAAGAGATGTTGGAGAATAAACTCTGCAGGGACCAGACTTAGGGGGAAGAGATTCTCTGTTGGTAGACCTGCTGATCTAGAGGAATAAAATCAGTTGGGGAAGGAGTTCCCCTGCTGGAGATGACGAACTCTATTGGAGAAATAAACTCCGCTTGGGGGATGAAATTTACCAACTCGTCCGTGATTATGAACCTCGATTGGGGATAATTATGTCCTGTTTCAATGCCTTCGGATACTCTTACTTTGTGGGGAGTGTATATACCAATAATTGTGTTCCCAAGCTGGCTCTACCCTGGTACCTGCTGGGTAGAGTAACCGTAGGGTTTGGCACCTCTTATTTTTCCTATTTCTGGAATTACGGGTAATTGTCTTTTGTTTCTTATGTAAATATTTATGAGCAACAATCATTTTCAAATTCACATATAAAAAATAAATCATTGGACGTTCTTGCAAAACAAAAGAGAAAAAGAAAAAACAAATTGAAGTTTTGTAAAAATGACTTGTATTGATTTTGAGGTTGGCCTGTAATAGGCGTTTTGTACAAAGAGGCTGACGTTCTAGTAAGAGAACGCCGCCGAAATATAGAAATTATACAATTTATGTAAAATAAAGAAAAACAACTATTTAAAACAACCCCATTGGGTTCCAACTCTGTTATTGCCTTTATCTCTTCAAGCATCTCATCACTTTGCTACTTGGCCGAAGGTTAATCAGATTGGTTGGCGCCGTTCGAGCTTGATAGTCGATACCGAAGTCTGGTCGCAAGATGATCCAATGAGACATAGTGATACGCTTCAATCCCTAACTTTTTCCTGGATTTCCCTGTCGGGTTTTCAATCCACCGGGATAGCCTTTTTTGCCCAAGCCTCCCTTTCGGGTTTCGACTTACCGAGTGTACAGATTTTTTCGTTTTCATCCCTTACTTTTGCCCGAACCCTTTTGGTTCGCCGGGAAGCCCTTATTTTTGCCTAGGCCAGTCGACCTAGCGGGTCTTTGATTAGGCGTAGTATCTTTTCACTATGTCTGCATTGACGGGGTGAGGAAGGTCGTCATCATCCATGGTGGTTAGAATCATAGCTCCACCCAAAAAAATGTTCTTAACCACAAATGACCCTTCGTACGTAGGGGTCCATTTTCCCATGGGATTACCTTGCGGCAGTATGATGCGTTTGATCACTAGATCCCCGACTTGATACTCTTGTCATTTGACTTTCTTATTAACAGCCTTGATCATTCACTTTTGATACATCTGACCATGCCAGATAGTAGTAAGTCTCTTTTCATCGATTAGATTCAGCTGATCAAGTCGGGTTTGGATCTAGTCGTCCTCGTTCAAACCCGCATCCTTCATAATCCTGAAAGAAGGTATCTGGAATTCGATGGGTAGGTCTGCCTCCATGCCATATACCAGAGAGTAGGATGTTGCCCCTGTCGATGTCCATGCTGAGGTACGGTACTGTGATACGGTGGGAGAACTGACTTGAGGTTTTGCGTTTGTGTTTGCAAATGTTTCGGTTTAGCAAGAGTCGCCACTGACTTTTTATTTTATCCAAAGGAAAGGTCAAAAAGCACAATAAATACCTTTGAGATGTTTTCTTGGGTTCGGGGTGTAGATTATGAAAAGGGAAGGTGCAAGCAACCTTTTCATCCATGGTTATCCATGGGCTCTTAGTTACTTGTTTAGATCACTTGCTTTTGCTTTTCAATTGTTTGAAATGGTGCTTTGTGTGGTTTTGAAATGTTTTGAAAAGAGGCCATCATTGTGGAAACCTTTGTAATGATTCTTGTTTGAATATATACAAAGGTGTATTGTCTTTTGAAAAGATGTTTCAATGTTTGAATGTTTGAAAGTTTGTTTTGGGAAATGTTTTGAAACTGTGTTGTGAGGTGTGTTTGAAAATAGCAAGGATGTTTTTGCAAGTTTTGATCAAGTAACTAAGAGTTGTCTACCCTATCTACTCAAAGATATTTCCTACAAATTTTTAACCCTTTTACATTGTTGTTTTACCATTGCATTTGGTAAACAACCTTGTATTTGGATGTTAAACGGGACAGGCGTGGGTCATCGTATTGACCATGATAGCAATAGTGCTAAGTATCTTTAGCAATTTTTTGAGGGACTAGATCATTTTGTATAGGCAACCAAGATAGCGTCATCGAGGGACTATGATCTTTTTGTTTTATTTTTTTGTTTTGCCAAGATACTCAACATGCATACCATGGCCATTTTAAAGGCAACAAGTGGATGAAACCCTAGGGGTGCATGTGTGCATTGTGTTGTCAATTTGCATGCTTTTATGTCTTGTATTAGGTCTAACTATTTATTTTGATTTTGGATATTGCATACAAACCTTAATCTCTATCATGGCATATTTGAAAGCATAAGTGTGTAAAAGTAATCTAAGCTATTACAACATTGATATGGGGAGGGGGATACCATTTTGGATAGGGGATTATTTTGCAAGAAATTAAAACCCTAAGTTATTACAACCAAATTGAATTTCTTTGCTCAAATGATAAATAAAGCAATTAAATAAATATACAATATATTATAAATATGCAAAAAATGTTTTTGTTTATTTTTATGTATGTAAAGATAAAATATTTAATGTATTAAAAAAAGAATAATAAAAAAAAGTTATTTTTGTTAAGGGTAAAAACCCTAATTTTGGTTTAAGAATATGTAAGAAAATTATAATATTATTTATTTATGTATAATAAAAATAAAAATATATACAAGTTTTCCAAAAATAAAAATATATTAGAAAAAATATTATTTTTAATAAGAGTGGAAACCCTAGTTTTTTTGTTTTAAGATAATATATATTATATTATTTATTTTATGTACAAGAAAATAAATATAAATATATACAAAGATATTAAGAAATAAAACATGTGAAAAACATATTATTTTATATGTATAAATAATAAAAATAAAAATATATAATATTTTTATAATATCTATAAGTTTTCATTAAAGAAAATAAAGGTATATACTATTTAATAATTATTTTTAAGTCTAAAAAAATAAAAAAAATAAAAAAATAAAATGTGAAAATTTATGAAAATGTTTTTGATATTTTTTTATGCTTAGAAAATATAAAATAAAATCAGAAATGAAAAATAAATACAAAAATACAAAAATATAATGAAATGGGCCAGGGGGTGCAAGAAGCAGATCAAGGGGTGCAAAAAGTCATGCCAAGCCAAGCCCAGCCCAACACTTCATCTTCAACCTTCGTTCAAACACAAAAACGCGCGTTCTGATTTTCAACTCGTATCTCCTGCATTTGTGCTTAAAAACGAAAACTTGCAACAAGAAAGTTATAGAGCATGATCATACGATTCTAATCATATAATAAACTTAATCTAACTCTCAAAGACCAGAGAGAATTTCTCTGGCCCTAATTTCTAACCTAACTTTTTCAGGAAGTTCATCAATCAAATTCTCTTAGCACACTTAACTTAAATGAAATCTATGCATATGTACAACTTAAGGGCTATGAGTACTACATTTTTTATTCATAAACCTAAGCCTAATGATTCCTAAATAGAGAGATAGAAAGTTGACAAATACTTGTTTCAGTTGAACTCATGTATGACAATGTGGAGGTTTTCAATGAGGCCTGATATGTTTATGAGGTTGCCTGAACTTCCTCTGACCTTCCCCAATGCTTTGTTTGCCTTGAGCTTGCTTGAATGAACCTGTAGAAGTCAACCTGCACAAGCTGAAATCAGAAATGGTGAAGCTTGCAAATGGAGTTATAGTCAATGGCCAATGGTTGGGATAGTTCAAATAGGTTGTATGGAAGGTATTGGAACTGGTTTGGGACAAAACGCACGAGTGGTTTTTGTTTTGGAACTCAAAGTGCAGAAGCTGCCCTATTTTGCAAGAGGAATGTGTTTTGATGTTCAAGAGTGTTTAAGGGATGAATGGCTCGTGTTTTTGGCTCAAGGCAATGTCAAAAACTTGTTTGGAATGCTTACAAACTTTGGTTATATCAGATACTCAAGATATGTCCTTTTGGCAAGTTGACTTGTTTTGAAAGAAAAGTGTAAAATGATACAAGATAGGCCTGTACAGGCTACCTCCAAGCATGCAAAAGATTTATGTACTTTTGCCTAAGTTTATGGAACTTGTTTGCTGCAAAGAGAGAGGTCCAAGGCTCAAGGGAAGCAATGTTGACATAAAGTTGCCTTTATGAAAATGGAAATGCTACCTTTTTGCCATTTTAAGATTAATTCAATGTGTAAACCTCTATTGATCATAATAACACCTTAAACCAATGAGTTTGCATTCAATTTTTGAGTGTGGAAGGGTTTAGAGACCTGTAATCAAGTACAAAGCAAGTTTGGACATATTTTGCAACTTGTGTCAACATGAAAATGCCATGGATCAAAGTGAGTTTTTGCCAAATTCAAATCTTAGATTCTCTCTAACCATAAGTGATTTTGGAGAGTTCTTGGACATTTTGGAAAGCTTGTAACATTCTCTACAATCCATCTTTGAAATGAATTTTTAGATTCCAAGTGGAACTATATGAAAAATGGTCATGAAGATAGGTCAAAATCCTGCCTAAACTAGGGCAAAATTTCACTAAGTTAAAAGTTTCATGGACCCTTGTTCCAAAAATCATAACTTGAGATCCAAGCTTATTTTGGGAAAACTTTGTGAATAAAAGTTGTAGATTTTGTGGAGGAATACAACTTTCATGTTGGAAGTTTTGTTTGAATCCAATTGCATCATGGTGAAAATGATGGGAAAAGTTGGGAAAAAATAAGAAAATTTCATAACTTAGAAAAATTCTAAGTTATGGAATTTTTCAATCTTAAACCCTAATTTGAAAAATTAGGTTTCTTGACGAACAAGTTTCATGTTTTGACTCATTTTGATGAAAAATGACCCTTGGCACTTGATTTTGACCAAAAAGTCAAAGTTTGACTTTTCAGTGTACAGTCAAATTTTGATCAGTTGACTGAAAAATTCATTTGTCAATCCAATGCATTTGAGATCTTTTGAACCTTGTGAATGGGTCAAGATGATTCAATTGAGTCCTTGAATCCATGGTTGATCCAAATTTTCCATTGGCTAGGTTAAAAATCAGAAATTGCCCTTTCTGCAGTCAAAACCCTAAAAATGACCATTTTGCCCTTTTGATGATCTGATCAAATTTCTTGAGGAGTTGTGGTCCAAACTTGATCAAATGGTTCATATGAGTCTATAATGTTAATGTTGATAAAAAATTATGAGGTTTGACTGTAAATTGGCCATAGTTGACTTTTTCCTCAATACAACTGATTTCTAGGTCAACTGTCCAATTGACTGGGCAAAAATTTGATCCAAAGCTTGAAACTTTGTAGAGGCAATCTTATAAGTCCAACATGAAGTATGAAAGTAACTTTGAGCATTGAAAGTCCAAAAATCCCTATACAAACTCAAATCCTAATTTAGGTCATCAGTGCAAGGAGATGTCTTGAGCAGAGCAAACCCTAATCCTGTCTGGAGTTCAAAGAGTCTTGTGAGGGGAAATCTTGATAAAATGAGAGGGAAAATTTTGGGGTACAACAGCTGGCCCTATTCAATCTTCTTGAACCTGAAGAGTTAGATTGGCGAGTTTGCCTTTTGTGACTTGAAGGTAAAAGATGATTGGACACTAGAGTGCCCGTAAATTTGCACTCGTCAACATGTAAATGAGGGAATGGGCTTAAAGATGCCATTTGGAGAGGGTAGAATCTTGCCGGAGATAGGCTTAAAGATGCCATCCAAGACTGTTTGTTGAAAATCAGGAGAATGAACACCAAAATGGTATCCGTATTTGGAACGTATCTGAGTTGTATCTGGAGATTGGATTTGTATGAGCAAAAGAATGACGTCCGTGCCTGGAGCATATCCGAGCTGTAACTGTATTTGATTCTTGAATGAATATCAGAATGACTGCCGTGTCTGGAGTGTATCTGTATTGTATCTGAATTCTGAATGGGTGACAGAGAAACAACTGTGTATGGAGCATCTCTGGGCTGGGGATAAATTCCGAATGAGTGACAAAATGGAAACCGTGTCTAGAGCGTATCTGCACTGTATCTGAAGTTGAGATCTGTATGAGTAGTAGAATGACTTCCGTGTCTGGAGTGTATCTGTACTGTAACTGGGATCTGAATAAGTGACAGAATGACTTCCGTGTCTGGAGTGTATATGGACTTGAATTTGATAGTTGAATCTGAATGAGAAATAGAATGGCTTCTGTGTCTGGAGCATATCTAGTCTGTATCTGATTGATGAAGTCTGAATGAGTAGTAGAATGACCTCCGCGTCTGGGGTGTATCTATACTGTATCTAAATAAGAGATCCAAATGAGTAGCAGAATGACTTCCATGTCCTGGAGTGTATCTGTACTGTATCTGAAATCTTTGAATAGTTGTTAATGATAGCTTTTAATCTCATCCTGAAAAGGGTAAAATGTTAGCTGAAACACAAAGTTATGTTGCATGACATGTATGATGCAATAAAATGTGTTCTATCAAAGTTTATGATATATGAATGTAATGGATGCGCATGTAAGTTGATTAGCTGTCTTGCTTAGGAAAATAAATCCTTAATAGCCGGAGATAATGAAATCTTTGACTGCTGCCGGGGAAAATAAATCCTTGACCGCTGTTGGAGATTCAAAATCTTCGATTGTTGAGAATGAGAAATCCTTGGAGCACTGGCGGGGATAGAAAATCCTTGGCAACTTGTGGGGATTAGCAAGAACTTTGACAACCTGTGGGGATGTGAGAATACTTCATGACTTTCCTGGGGATATAGGGATCCTTCAAGTCTGCTTGGGAAACCTACTTGAGGAATCCAGAGAATTTTGATGACTATGGCTGGGAAATAAGGAAAACTCTGACGATCTCTACTGGGGAATTGAAACCTGGGAGGCTTCAACTGGAGAAATGAGAATGAGAATCCTCGATCTGCTGGGAAATAACTCTGTGGGGAGAATGTTTATTCTGTTGAAGAGTTCTCACGGGCTTGGGTTGTATGCCAATTGTGATCGGTGGATCTGGAATTGACTGTTTAACGCTGGTTCGCGAAATGTCGCAGAAGCAAGAGTCGCCACCGTCTTTTATTTTCTCCAAATGGAAAGGACAAAAGCACAGAAAAATTCCTTATAGAGATTGCTCTCGGTTCGGGAGGTAGATTTATAGAAAGGGAAGGTGTTAGCACCCTCTCTATCCATGGTTATCCATGGGCTCTTAGATACTTGCTCATTGTGTTTTCAAAAGTGTTTGTTTGCTTTTCAATGTGGGTTTTAAAAAAGTTTCTTTGAAAATTCCAGTTCGACTCTTGTATCGGTCCTCAAGAGTGTTTGAAAAATTGCTTTCGAAAGCTTTTTGAAAAAATGTCGGTGTGAAAAGTATTTTTTGATTTGTTTTCGAAATTAGAGCAAGTATCTAGAGTTGTCTACCTACCCTAAGGAATTCGTCTGTGTAAATGTCCTTTAAAGTAGTGCCATCCCACCATTGAGAGGTAGGTAGCACCACCGTTAGAGGTGTTCGGGTCAATTCGAGGTTCGGGACATGGTGATCACCGGAGCAATAGGAAGATACCTTAGAAGCTACCCTCATGCCAGGTTCCCGGATCATGAGGACTTACTAAGACATCCTCTACTCGACGATCACCTTTCGAAGGCAAGGCAACAGTGAGGCGTACCCTAGGGGTGGTGTGTGATTTGTGTGTCATGTTCATTGATTTTTGTCTTTTGTCATGTATGGGTGATCTACACGTTTGTTTTTATTTTTGTCATTCATTCTTGCATGCCATTATTAACAGTTAAAAAGTTGCGAGAAATGTAAAGTTCCTAGACTATTACAAAGGCGCGGGTCCACATCGCCAAATTAAAATCCAGGACCCGATTTGACATAAATAAAGAAATAAAGTACGAGAAATATAAAATGTCCGATTTACATGGCTTTGGGAGAATTACATCAATATAAAATAAAATGCGCGAATTGAATTAAAATTGAAAGCGAGGGCGTTGGACCCTTTTTAATGAAATCAAGTTATATTATTAAATTAATGAAATTAAAATGAAAAAAAAGAAATTATTTTTGAGGTTTTTTGTATTTATGGTTTTTTGTGAGAGAATTAAATGAAATCTAACCCTAATTCTACAATTTTTATTTATTAAGAAAATATTAAACTTTAACCTAAAATTAAACCTAATTAATTAATTGCAAGTATTTACAAAAATAACTAATTAAGAATTAATAATTAACATGGTGAAAAAAGGAAGAAAGATAAAAAATGCTTGAAACCCTAATTCTACCAATTTTTAAGTTTATTGAAAAATATTAAGTTTAATCCTAGAATTTACAACTAAGTTAATTAATGAGTTTTATTTACAAAAATATTAGTTAAATAAAATATATTTAATTTTTTGTCTTTTCTGATTTTTCTATTGTTTTTATATCTTTTATGAAAATAATTAATTTAAGGAATATATAAAAAAAGGAATAATTGAAATAGATAAAAATAAGAAAGAAAAGAATTGTAAAACCCAGGGGGGGTTCTGTCCCCAATTGGAGGTTAAATCAGCATTTTAGGCCCACTTGTCTATGGCCTCGTTTGACTTTTATGTTGGCATGCATGTGTGTTGACTGGTGCACATCATGGTCTCTGAATCCTGGCCCTTGGTTGAGTGCAATGGGACGTGTGGCGCGTTTGATTGAGGAGCGTATGGTAGACGCTTTGGACTGAAGCTGTACAAGAATACCATTAGAAGAAAAATATAAGGAAAGGGAGGGGGACCTGGAATCGAACCCAGGTCCTAGAGGTTACCAATGCATATGCCTGCCAACCGCGCTGCTGTGTTCCTTTGTATATTATATAATCAATAAACATTATAATACAAAATAAGCGTTAGTGGGAATTTTAGCGCGAAATTCAAATAACCCAACCACGCCTTGACACTTCATCATCTTCTTCATCGTTTTGCTTTTCCTGAAATATACAAAGGGTTAGCGGGGGTTTTGAACCCCCCCAAAACAGGCAGTTTTCTAAAATAGCGAATAGGCCATGGTATCACATAAATTAGGCGCGAGGGGTGTGTTGTATTCGTCCAAGCTCCCTGATTTCATCCATGGTATTGTGATGTTCTAATTTTACCAAATGCATAAACGCCCAATTTCAAATTTGAAGAACCCTAACTGGCTTTAATGGTGATTCTTCATACAACGCATAAAAACACAATCAAACTATAGGGTTAGCTTCAGAATCAATCAATTAGTGTAAATCAGTAAAGAAACCACATGAAAAATGCATAAAATTCATGATTCGATTATGGAAATTTTCGTGAAAAGCTTGACTCTGATATACCACCTCCTTGAGTATGGGACAAAGTTCTTGATTGGAATCGTCTCCTGGTAACCTTGGCAAGCTAATGAAGTGGTTATTTGATCTTGAAAAGCCCTGCAAATGTGTTTTCAGTTCTTGAATTTTTTGACAAAAGTGCAAGTTTGATTATGCTTTTCTGGCGCAGCTTTGTGGTTATTGGCATTAGGGTTTGCATTAGGCTTATGTATAGAATGATTAGGGTAAAAAATCTGAGCCAAAGGATCAAAGCATTGATGGAATGGATATTGGATTTTCATGGCAAATATTTTCAATCTTTTTCATGCTATTTTGGTTCCAATCATGTCCAATCACATGGATTCTTTCTAAATCAGATCATGCACGAAATATTGAGTGTATCCCATGCCTAAAAAGATTTAAAAAGTTTGTTTTAGTATTTTCCACATATTTATTTTAATTAAATGAATTATTAGCATTTAAAAATTCAAATAAATAAATAAAAATGATGAATAACTTCCCTTTGGGCCAAATGGTCGTGCACATGCCTTGGATAATGATTCTTGGAAGAAAAAGAGGCCATTAGCATTTTTAAGACATTTGAAGCAATGTTGACTTTTCAAAATATCCAAAAATTTCCCAACTTCCACAAGGCATAACTTGCTCAATTTTTAAGCTTTGCTCATGTTCTTGGACATTTTGGAAAGGTATTTGAGTCCTCTAACCAATGGCTTTGGTCACATGTCAGTTTGATTTACCAAGCTCAAGTTATGGCCTTTGACTTAAAGTCCCTTTTTGTTGACTTTTGAAAATGACCTATAATGTTGAAATTGATAACTTTTTGTGAGAGAATTTCTTGGACTTGAAGTGTGAAGAGGAGTTGTAGGAAATGTCTTTATCTTCAAAATGAGATTTGGATGGAATTTTTCTGATAATCCATGTGGAAGTTATGCCTTGGTCAAGTTACAGTTAACTTTTTCAACTGTCCAAATATGGAAACTTTTGCATCTTGAGACTTTTTGAGCCAAACTTTGAGAATCATGATCAAGCATTGATCAAATGATGTTTGTGGCTTCAAAATGATATATTGACCAAAAATTTGAACTTTTGACTGTCAAATGACCATTTTGCCCCTACAGTTGACTGTAGGGCAATTAGGGTTTTTGACTGTGCAATTTTGTGCTGTAAGTCTTGAAACTTGGTATGAGGATGCTTGACCATGTTTATAGGCATGTGGGACTTGATTGGACCCTTGGAAACTTCATTTACTTTGTCAGAACCAAAACCCTAGTTTTTGACTATTAGGAGGCCCTTGAACTGTGCAACCCTTGGGGAGATTTTGAAGCATTGTCTTGGCAAATTTTGAAGAATATGGGAGGGCAAATTTTGGGGTACAACAGTTGCCCCTGTTCAATCTTCTTAAACCTGAGGGTGTAGATTGGCTGACGTGCCTTTCGTAATCCGAAGGTGGAAGATGATTGAACACTAAAGTGCCCAGAAATTTGCGCTCACATAGTGGTGTGATGATGGGAATGGGCTTATAGATGCCATTTGGAGATTGATGGATAGGATGATGGGCTTATAGATGCCATGCTAAGAGGTGATGGATAGGTGGATGGGCTTATAGATGCCATCTGGATGCTGATCGCGTAAGAGATTCCTTAGCGAGAACTTGCGTACCTGCAAAAGAAAAGGATTACCTGACCCGTTACAGGAGTTGGTCTTCAGATTCTTGGTATAGATGTGTCCTGACTGGTTACAGGAGCTGGATCTGGAGCTTCAAAAGGTGATGAATGAACCAGGGATGGTTACTACCTCAACAGGAACGGTGAGAGAACCTTGGATGATTGCTACCTCAACAGTAACGCTGAGAGAATCTGGGGACGATTACTACCTCCGCAGTAACGGGGAGAGAACCATAGGCGACTTCAACCTCAACAGTAATCATTGAGAGAATCTTGGGCGACTTCAACCTCAACAGTAGTCATTGAGAGAATCTTGGATATCTTCTACTGAGTCTTCATCAGGAAAATCTGTTAGGGGTCAATTTAGCTGGACTAGAGAAGGCTTTTGACTGGATGCAGGAATCGAGTCTGGAATAGTCTTTCGAATGAATCTGGACTAAACAATAGAATAGTCTCCAGGTCTGGAGCATCTCTAAGTTGTTTGAGAAGAAACTGTGAATAAGTGATAGACTAGCATCCGGTTCCGGAGTATATCTGAACTATATCTGAATGAATCTGGGACAAGTATCAGAAGGTAGCCATATCCGGGTCACATCTGAACCATATCTGGAAGGAAATCTGGAAGAAGTATCAGAACGTCGCCATATCTGGTTCACATCTGAACTATATCTGGAAGAAGTATCAGAACATTGCCATATCCGGTTCACATCTGAACTATATCTAGAAGGAAATCTGGAAGAAGTATCAGAACGTTGCCATATCTGGTTCACATCTGAACTATATCTAGAAGGAAATCTGGAAGCAGTATCAGAATGTCGCCATATCTGGTTCACATCTGAACTATATCTAGAAGGAAATCTGGAAGCAGTATCAGAACGTCGCCATATCTGGTTCACATCTGAACTATATCTAGAAGGAAATCTGGAAGCAGTATCAGAACGTCGCCATATCTGGTTCACATCTGAACTATATCTAGAAGGAAATCTGGAAGGAGTATCAGAACGTCGCCATATCTGGTTCACATCTGAACTATATCTAGAAGGAAATCTGGAAGAAGTATCAGAACGTCGCCATATCTGGTTCACATCTGAACTATATCTAGAAGGAAATCTGGAAGAAGTATCAGAACGTCGCCATATCTGGTTCACATCTGAACTATATCTAGAAGGAAATATGGAAGAAGTATCAGAACGTCGCCATATCTGGGTCACATCTGAACTATATCTAGAAGGAGTCGCGATAGTTGATAGTAATCATCTTTGTATTGACCTTTTTCCTGAAAAGGTAAAGCATCAGTTGTATGCAAGATCATGATGCATGAACTGCATGATTTCAGGATGTCCTCAAAATTGGTGAGATTCATGTAGTATGATGCATATGCATGCTATAATGTATGAAGATGTAATGTTCATGAATGTATTTTTGTCTAAGAAAATAAATCCTTGACGGGTGCCAGGCAGTTAACTCCTGGGCTGGTGTTGAAGAGAGAATCCTTCGCTTTGCAAGAATGAACCGATAGGAGAAGATGACTCTGTTGGGGAATATGTTTGGAGATTACTCTGCGGGGGAGATTACTATAGCGATCTTGCTGGGAAGCAATACTCTGTGGGGAGAGGGATACTTTGCTGAAATGTTGATGGTAACTTCACTGGGGATACCATTGTTGTGTTGGAGGTACTAATAGACTCCGCTGGGGGTAAGAAGACTTTGCCGAGGAAGATCTTCTCATGGCTATTGGCTGAGGATAACCCAATTATATCCTGGTAGGGAAATAACTCTTTGAATAAAGGCCGGGGGACGCGTTCGTGCTCCGCGGGGATAAGTTTCCAGAATCTACTAGGGATAAGCTTACTGCTTGGGGAGATGGATTCCAACTTTCTTGGGGAAACTGGATTGGACTCTCCTGGGGAAGTATTGAACTGTATTGGTTATGTTCTTCAACGGAACCTACTTTGATACCTTGGAGGACAGAACAATCAGATTTCTTAGACAACTCTTTATTGCCCCTGTTTCTATGGGAGAAGAAGACCTGTGAGGTGCTGATAGTTGTTGATGGACAAACCTTCTTCTGGTAGGCAGGTGACAAGATGACAGGACATAGTCGTACGCTTTGATCCCTAACTTTTGCCTGGACCGCCCTTTCGGGTTTTCAGTCCACCGGGATACCCATTTTTGCCCAAGCCGCCTTTTCAGGTTTTCGACTTGCCGGGTGTACATATTTTTTTTATTTCATCCCTTCATTTTGCCCGAACCCTTTTGGTTCGCCGGGAAGCCCTTATTTCTGCCTAGGTGTGTCAACCTAGCGGGTCTTTGATTTTGCGCAGTATTTTTCGACTATGCCCATGCTCTCAGGGTGTAGGGAGGTGCCCCTGTTAGAAGTGTTTTGCCATTCCATCAGAAGATCTTCGTTTGATCGTCCAATGCCCCACGTGATCCAGATGGAGATTTGCCCCAAGCTGGTTGTCCTTTTTGAGAGATTCTCCGAATCTTGACTTAACCGCCCCAGATGATGGACAATAATCATGCCATGCCCCCTTGATTGGAGATACTCTTGTTCATTAGACTTTCGTCGTGCGAACTTCTATGCTGTTCAAACAAAAAGTCATATGCAAACAATGTTATATCAAAAATGCAAAGCTTATGTCTGTCTTGAATTTTTAAAAATACATTTTTTGTAAAACAAATGAAACCTTTTTTGTAAACTGTGATGTCAACTCAAGATTTCACCGCGAGCCTTAAGGAGTCAGGATACCTTTCGTACAGTATGCTTCCGAACTAACCCATGCTTCAGCTAGGACTTTTAAGGGTTATAACATGGCCTGGTTCATGGTTTAAGAAACAAAAGATAAAGGCTCAAATTATTTGTACCCACCCGCTCTTCGTGATGTTCTCCAAACCTAAACTCAGTTGCTCGTGCATTCGACCTTGATTGACTCTTTGTCCTGATGCTCCAATGATGATTCAGATATTGATGATTTATTCTGAATAGGCAGTCATTTTTTGGTTTTTGTTGAGGGTTCGTATGACCTCTTTCTTTTTGATTTCTTTATCCCTAAATTTTGCCTGAACTGTTTCTTTTGTGATTACAGTCAGCGGGATGCCCCGGTTTTGTAAGTCTCCTTCATAGGTTTTGACTTATTGGGCTTTTATTTTTGAGATATAATGACTGCCTATCCTTATGATTATTCGGAATCATCACTGTCTTCCTTTATTTTGTAAGGATCTCTTTTGGTGCCATTCGTTATGCACTTGGATCAACTGAGAGCCTACCCTGCCCCAGGTTATGATTAAGGGTTTTAAATTTCGAAAAGAAAAACTCCTACTTCCTTGGCTCAGAGGGGTTGACGAGGGATTATCATCCTTATAACTCCATTGTTTAGGGATTGAAACAATGCCTGTACCTCATCAACAGGGTCCATTCAAAAGCATACTGTAGATTGTGGTATCGTTTTCGTCATCCTCCCTCAAGAGGCTTAGAATTAATGAGAGTTGATCATCAGAAAAAATATGAAAATAATTTGTATTTAGTGAATACGAATATATTGTTTCAGAACAGACATATGCGATGCATTAATGAAATAACAACGTTTAATCATGAGTAAATGTTTGAACAGAAGAAAAATCACAACTTAAAAATCCTAATGCACAGAAGTCTTTTCATCTCAGGGTTTGTTATTTCAAATGGTGAGCCTTGGAGGGATGGTAGAAAAACTCAGCCTGACCATCTTGTGTGAACTCCAGTGCCCCTTCATCAATCAGGTCCTAGATCTTATTCTTCAGAGCCCAACACTCATTTGTATCATGTCCTGGACAGGCAGAGTGGTAAGCACACCTTTTATTGGGATCATAAGTAGGATGTGTTGTGTTGGGATTCTGGGGATGAGCCCTTAATGTGATCAGATTCAGTCTCAACAGGCGTTGTAAAGCTTGAAACAGCGACATGTTGAGCGGGGTGAATTGCCTCCTGGACTTGTCTGGCTGAAGCCGGTGCGGTTGATGCTGAATTTGTGACACTGGAGCCATTTGAGGAGCTCTCCCCTTATCTCCTTGTCTCAAAGGTGGTTGAACGATGACTGGCTTTTTTCCCTTAGACGTTTGCCCCAGTTGGTTACCCCGAAGCAGTTGGTTGATGAGAATTTCGAGCTCTTCTTGTCTTTGGGCTAACCCTTGAATGGCAGTCACCTGCCCCAGCATCTGGACCTTCAATGCATCCACCTCAGCCTGTAGGTGTTTCAGCCTTTCATCCTTAGCACTGTTCCTGACAAAGGTCCCCATGAGAAGTGTCCTTAGCTCCTCCTGCCCCTTGGATAGATTCAGGAGGATTTCACCGAACCGAGTCTCTTGAGCAAGAAGGTCTTGGTTATCTTGTTGGGAAGCCATTGCTGAAATAAACAGCGGGAAAGGTAAGTGACCTGCAACAAAGATACCTGTTATGCAATGACGTGTATGACATGCATGTAATGTTTTCAAGGACCTCGCAGGATAAACAAGAAGATTTGTTAGAACTTGGGTCAGGTAGCTTGATTGAAGGAACTCCATATTTGTTGAGAGTCTTTCTTCAAAGGGTCAAAGGCTCACCATATCCAGTGGGTCATAGCCCCTGACTTTAGTCATCATGTCTGGTTTTGATTTCCAAACAACCTTGGTTAGGGGAACCTTCTTCAAGAGTCAGAGCTCACCATATCAAGTGGGTCATAGCCCCTGACAGCTTTGGCTAGAGGGAAATAAATCCTCTTTGCCCCTTGCTAGATGTTTGATTTATCATGACCTGCATCACAAGCCTTTGAGATCCTTGAAATAGGTTAGGATGTATGCGATGGTATGATGTTATGTTATGCATGGGGTAATGTAAGTAGCCCTGTTATGAGTCCCAATTAAGGGCTGCAAACCAAAACCTGCAAGAAACTCCAGTAAAACCTGTCATGAGTCCCAATTAAGGACTATCAACAAAACCTGCAAGAGACTTATCACACCCTGTTATGGGTCCCAATTAAGGACTAAAACAAAACCTGCAAGAGACTTAGTAAACCCCGTTATGAGTCCCAATTAAGGACTATAAACAAAACCTGCAAGTAGTTCATGTGTCAGATAACAAGCATGCAAGTAGTCAAGTACGAAGGCACACAAGTCACACAAGAGAAACCCTTAGAGTTTAGGCCAGCATGGGGTCTGGGTATTACCCTCTTGAAGTTGGTGGGCTCAACCTGTCCTATTAGAAGTAATCGGGTTCTAAGGGTCCCAACATCACGGGATTGCTTTCATTGTTCATCGTTTCGATTTAGCCACTGAACTGGCGACCGAAATATTCCAGGAAAGCAACCCTCAATTGAGTGTAGTATCGAGTATCAACCAACCTCAAACTGCACCAAAGTCAGTTATCTCACTATCCTAAAGAGGCCAAGATAGTTCAATTAAGGTTCCTAAGGTCTGTTGATGCTTCACGACACCACGCGGAGGCCCCGTACTCTCCTTGACTGAACTCAAGGATTACCGGTACACACCAAAGTGCCACATCAACGTAGCAGACTATTTCAACCATGTCGGTATACCCCGCACAGTTCCCTCACAGTCTTGTTGCTACTTTCTAAGAAGGTATCCCCAAGATCCGGGTTAGGATCTATAGAACTCCCAAGACAGTCCCACAATAATAAAGCAAGCAAGTCAATACAATTGAAAACACAGTTATGAACTAACCCTAAGGTACACCTCACTTTAAGACGTCCCCAGCAGAGTCGCCAGTTCTGTGATCGGTGGATCTGGAACTGACTGTTTAACGCTGGTTCGCGAAATGTCGCGGAAGCAAGAGTCGCCACCATCTTTTATTTTCTCCAAATGGAAAGGACAAAAGCACAGAAAAATTCCTTATAGAGATTGCTCTCAGTTCGGGAGGTAGATTTATAGAAAGGGAAGGTGTTAGCACCCTCTCTATCCATGGGTATCCATGGGCTCTTAGATACTTGCTCATTGTGTTTTCAAAAGTGTTTGTTTGCTTTTCAATGTGGGTTTTAAAAAAGTTTCTTTGAAAATTCCAGTTCGACTCTTGTATCGGTCCTCAAGAGTGTTTGAAAATTTGCTTTCGAAAGCTTTTTGAAAAAGTGTCGGTGTGAAAAGTATTTTTTGATTTGTTTTCGAAATTAGAGCAAGTATCTAGAGTTGTCTACCTACCCTAAGGAATTCTTCTGTGTAAATGTCCTTTAAAGTAGTGCCATCCCACCATTGAGAGGTAGGTAGCACCACCGTTAGAGGTGTTCGGGTCAATTCGAGGTTCGGGACATGGTGATCACCGGAGCAATAGGAAGATACCTTAGAAGCTACCCTCATGCCAGGTTCCCGGATCATGAGGACTTACTAAGACATCCTCTACTCGACGATCACCTTTCGAAGGCAAGGCAACAGTGAGGCGTACCCTAGGGGTGGTGTGTGATTTGTGTGTCATGTTCATTGATTTTTGTCTTTTGTCATGTATGGGTGATCTACACGTTTGTTTTTATTTTTGTCATTCATTCTTGCATGCCATTATTAACAGTTAAAAAGTTGCGAGAAATGTAAAGTTCCTAGACTATTACAAAGGCGCGGGTCCACATCGCCAAATTAAAATCCAGGACCCGATTTGACATAAATAAAGAAATAAAGTACGAGAAATATAAAATGTCCGATTTACATGGCTTTGGGAGAATTACATCAATATAAAATAAAATGCGCGAATTGAATTAAAATTGAAAGCGAGGGCGTTGGACCCTTTTTAATGAAATCAAGTTATATTATTAAATTAATGAAATTAAAATGAAAAAAAAGAAATTATTTTTGAGGTTTTTTGTATTTATGGTTTTTTGTGAGAGAATTAAATGAAATCTAACCCTAATTCTACAATTTTTATTTATTAAGAAAATATTAAACTTTAACCTAAAATTAAACCTAATTAATTAATTGCAAGTATTTACAAAAATAACTAATTAAGAATTAATAATTAACATGGTGAAAAAAGGAAGAAAGATAAAAAATGCTTGAAACCCTAATTCTACCAATTTTTAGGTTTATTGAAAAATATTAAGTTTAATCCTAGAATTTACAACTAAGTTAATTAATGAGTTTTATTTACAAAAATATTAGTTAAATAAAATATATTTAATTTTTTGTCTTTTCTGATTTTTCTATTGTTTTTATATCTTTTATGAAAATAATTAATTTAAGGAATATATAAAAAAAGGAATAATTGAAATAGATAAAAATAAGAAAGAAAAGAATTGTAAAACCTAGGGGAGGTTCTGTCCCCAATTGGAGGTTAAATCATCATTTTAGGCCCACTTGTCTATGGCCTCGTTTGACTTTTATGTTGGCATGCATGTGTGTTGACTGGTGCACATCATGGTCTCTGAATCCTGGCCCTTGGTTGAGTGCAGTGGGACGTGTGGCGCGTTTGATTGAGGAGCGTATGGTAGACGCTTTGGACTGAAGCTGTACAAGAATACCATTAGAAGAAAAATATAAGGAAAGGGAGGGGGACCTGGGATCGAACCCAGGTCCTAGAGGTTACCAATGCATATGCCTGCCAACCGCGCTGCTGTGTTCCTTTGTATATTATATAATCAATAAACATTATAATACAAAATAAGCGTTAGTGGGAATTTTAGCGCGAAATTCAAATAACCCAACCACGCCTTGACACTTCATCATCTTCTTCATCGTTTTGCTTTTCCTGAAATATACAAAGGATTAGCGGGGGTTTTGAACCCCCCCAAGACAGGCAGTTTTCTAAAATAGCGAATAGGCCATGGTATCACATAAATTAGGCGCGAGGGGTGTGTTGTATTCGTCCAAGCTCCCTGATTTCATCCATGGTATTGTGATGTTCTAATTTTACCAAATGCATAAACGCCCAATTTCAAATTTGAAGAACCCTAACTGGCTTTAATGGTGATTCTTCATACAACGCATAAAAACACAATCAAACTATAGGGTTAGCTTCAGAATCAATCAATTAGTGTAAATCAGTAAAGAAACCACATGAAAAATGCATAAAATTCATGATTCGATTATGGAAATTTTCGTGAAAAGCTTGACTCTGATATACCACCTCCTTGAGTATGGGACAAAGTTCTTGATTGGAATCGTCTCCTGGTAACCTTGGCAAGCTAATGGAGTGGTTATTTGATCTTGAAAAGCCCTGCAAATGTGTTTTCAGTTCTTGAATTTTTTGACAAAAGTGCAAGTTTGATTATGCTTTTCTAGCGCAGCTTTGTGGTTATTGGCATTAGGGTTTGCATTAGGCTTATGTATAGAATGATTAGGGTACAAAATCTGAGCCAAAGGATCAAAGCATTGATGGAATGGATATTGGATTTTCATGGCAAATATTTTCAATCTTTTTCATGCTATTTTGGTTCCAATCATGTCCAATCACATGGATTCTTTCTAAATCAGATCATGCACGAAATATTGAGTGTATCCCATGCCTAAAAAGATTTAAAAAGTTTGTTTTAGTATTTTCCACATATTTATTTTAATTAAGTGAATTATTAGCATTTAAAAATTCAAATAAATAAATAAAAATGATGAATAACTTCCCTTTGGGCCAAATGGTCGTGCACATGCCTTGGATAATGATTCTTGGAAGAAAAAGAGGCCCATTAGCATTTTTAAGACATTTGAAGCAATGTTGACTTTTCAAAATATCCAAAAATTTCCCAACTTCCACAAGGCATAACTTGCTCAATTTTTAAGCTTTGCTCATGTTCTTTGACATTTTGGAAAGGTCTTTGAGTCCTCTAACCAATGTATTTCGTCCCATGTCATTTTGATCTACCAATCTCAAGTTATGGCCTTTGACTTAAAGTCGCTTTTTGTTGACTTTTGAAAATGACCTATAATGTTGAAATTGATAACTTTTTGTGAGAGCATTTCTTGGACTTGAAGTGTGAAGAGGAGTTGTAGGAAATGTCTTTATCTTCAAAATGAGCTTTGGATGGAATTTTTATGATAATCCATGTGGAGGTTATGCCTTGGTCAAGTTACAGTTGACTTTTTCAACTGTCCAAATATGGAAACTTTTGCATCTTGAGACTTTTTGAGCCAAACTTTGAGAATCATGATCAAGCATTGATCAAATGATGTTTGTGTCTTCAAAATGATATATTGACCAAAAATTTGAACTTTTGACTGTCAAATGACCATTTTGCCCCTGTAGTTGACTGTAGGGCAATTAGGGTTTTTGACTGTGCAATTTTGTGCTGTAAGTCTTGAAACTTGGTATGAGGATGCTTGACCATGTTTATAGGCATGTGGGACTTGATTGGACCCTTGGAAACTTCATTTACTTTGTCAGAACCAAAACCCTAGTTTTTGACTATTAGGAGGCCCTTGAACTGTGCAACCCTTGGGGAGATTTTGAAGCATTGTCTTGGCAAATTTTGAAGAATATGGGAGGGAAAATTTTGGGGTACAACACCAATCTACTGAGGAATTATCCGAAGCTGTCGTCTGGTTAGTTGTCAGGCTCTAAGATAACTTGCAGAAGAATCTTATGGTTTTTTAAGACAACTCTCTGGGGAATTGGAGGAAGCTAGATGGTCTTCCACCGGGGTTTGAGGGTTGAAGTTTTGGACTTCGTTGGGGAAGAAAGTTCCATCTTCACTGAAGGTCTGCAGTTCAAAGTTTTGCTCCGCTGAGGATTGGGAGTTTGGAAACTTAGTTCTGATGGGGATTTTGAAACTTAACTCCGCCAGGGATATGTATTTCAAGGCTTTAGCTCTACTGAGGATTTCTCCTGGAATGGCCTAAAGTCGTTTTCCCATACTTTCAATCTGTCAGTAATTATTTTTTCCTTATTTCATTTTATTTGTAAGCAGTGATTATATCCAAATGCATATGCTCATTTAATAAATCATTGGACGTTTTCAAATAAAACACAAGTGTAAAGAAAAATAAACGGTAAATAGTTTTTAGCACTTTGAAGTATCTTTGTATTAACTTTGTGTAAGTATTTTGTACAAAGGAGACAAACATCCTAGTAAGAGAATGTTGTCATAAAATTGAGAAAAATTTATACAAAGAAAGATGGCTATGTGTAACAACTCCATGGGGTTCCCATTCTGCTATAGCCTTCGTAACTCTGGGTATCTTGTCCATTCGTTGCTTCGTCCGCAGATGATTGGATTGATCAGAAGCTTGGAGCTTGTCCGTGAAGAGATTGTCCTTAAAGTGATCCGACGAGACATAGTCATACGCTTTAATTCCCTAACTTTTGCCTGGATCGCCCTTTCGGGTTTTCGATCCACCGGGAAACCCTTTTTTGCCCAAGTCGCCCTTTCGGGTTTTCAACTTGCCGGGTGTACAGATTTTTTTGTTTTATCCCGGGTTTCGATTCACCGGGATTCCCATTTTTGCCCAAGTCGCCCTTTCGGGTTTTCGACTTGTCGGGTTGTTTATGCGTAGTATCTTTTGACTATGTCTGCATTCGCAGGGTGCGGCAGGTCATCGCCGTCCATGGTGGTCAGGATCATTTCCCCACCAGAAAAGATGTTTTTGATCACAAATGGTCCTTCGTAAGTAGGAGTTCATTTCCCCCTGGGATCACTTTGCGGAAAGATGATCCGCTTGATTATGAAGTCTCCGACTTGATATACTTGCCTCTTGACTTTCTTGTTGAAGGCCTTGATCATACGTTTCTGATACGCCTGACCATGGCAAACAGCAGTAAGTCGCTTTTTGTCAATCAAGTTAAGTTGATCAAGCCGGGTCTGAATCCAATCGTCTTCACTCAAACCAACATCTTTCATGATTCTCAAGGAGGGAATCTGAACCTCGATAGGAAAAACAACTTCCATGCCGTATACCAAAGAATAAGGTGTTGCCCCAGTTGAAGTGCGTGCCGTGGTACGGTACCCGTGCAGAGCAAACAGTAACATCTCATGCCAGTCTTTGTAGGTGACTGTCATTTTTTGAATGATCTTCTTGATATTTTTGTTCGCAGCTTCGATAGCACCGTTCATCTTTGGCTGATAGGGAGATGAATTGTGATGTTGATTCTTGAACTGCTCGCACAGAGCAGTGATCATAGTATTGTTCAAATTTGTACCGTTGTCAGTGATGATCCTGTCGGGGATACCATACCGGCATATGAGGTTCTTCTTGATGAAGCGGGCAACCACATTCTTTGTAACGGAGGCGAAGGAAGCTGCCTTGACCCACTTGGTAAAGTAATCAATGGCCACCAGGATGAAACGGTGTCCATTGGATGCTGTAGGCTTGATCTCTCTAATCATGTCGATTCCCCACATCGCGAATGGCCAAGGAGCTGTTAAGACATTGAGAGGAACAGGAGGAATATGTACCTTGTCAGCATAGATTTGGAATTTGTGACAAGTACGGGAGTGTTGATGACAATCAGCTTCCATGGTAGACTAGTAGTAGCCTGCCCGTAGAATATTTTTAGCCATCGTATGACCGCTTGAGTGGGTGCCAAAGGTGCCATTATGTAGTTCAGCCATGATCTGCTCAGCTTCAACCTTGTCCACACAACGGAGTAGGACACAGTCAAGATTGGGCTTGTATAGGATACCATTGCTCAGAAAGAACTTGGCCGCGAACCTCCTTAAGAACTTTTTGTCATTGACGGAAGCTCCTTCAGGGTATTCTTGTGCTTCGAGATACCTTTTAACATCATGAAACCACAGCCGTTCCACTACTTCTTCGGTATTAATCTCGTGACAATGTGCAGGTTCATCCATCCGTTCAATGGTGATTTGGGGAGCCT
The DNA here is from genome assembly GCA_948472305.1 of Vicia faba. Lineage (NCBI taxonomy): Eukaryota > Viridiplantae > Streptophyta > Magnoliopsida > Fabales > Fabaceae > Vicia > Vicia faba. Next base: position 333,303,210 of record OX451739.1, on the reverse strand, counting down.
CGTTATCCCAGTTAAGTTTAAACATGGAGGACATTGTAGCTAGCGCATCTACTAGCTGATTCTCTTCTCGCGGGAAGTGCTCGAAGGTAATCTGCTCGAAATGTGGTAACAATGTCAAGACATGTTCTTTGTAAGGGATGGGGTTTGGATGTTTAGTATCCCACTCTCCTTTGATTTGACTGATAACCAAAGCTGAGTCCCCAAATACAATCAAAGATTTGATTCCCAAGTCAATAGCATCCTTGAGACCAAAGATACAAGCTTCATACTCGGCCATGTTATTGGTGCAGCTGAAGCAGAGTCTGGAGGTGAAAGTTGTATGGAAACCTTCTGGAGAGATAAGTACCACGCCGATACTATTCCCAAATGCATTTGAAGCACCATCAAAGTACAGGGTCCATCGGGATCCTTGTTCAGGTCCATCATACAGTCTGTTTTCTTCAATATTGCTCAAAGTCATGATATCCTCGTCAGGAAAGTTGAACCTCATGGATTGGTAATCTTCGACAGCTTGATGAGCTAGATGATCAGCTAGTACACTCCCCTTTATAGCTTTTTGGGTTGTGTACTGGATATCATACTCAGTCAGGATCATTTGCCATCTAGCGATTCTTCCAGATAAAGCAGGCTTTTCGAAGATATACTTGATCGAATCCATTTTAGAAATCAACAGAGTGGTATGTGTCAACATATACTGCCTTAGCCGGCGAGCAACCCATACCAAAGCGCAACAAGTTTTCTTGAGCAGTGAGTAGCGAGTCTCACAGTCGGTAAACTTTTTGCTAAGGTAATAAATGGCATGCTCTTTTCGGCCAGACTCGTCATGTTGGCCCAGTACGCACCCCATTGAATTCTCCAGGACAGTTAGATACATGATTAAAGGTCTTCCTTCGATGGAAGGCATCAAGATAGGAGGTTCCAGCAAATACTCCTTGATTTTATCGAAAGCAACTTGACAGTCATCATTCCATTTAACCACCTGATCTTTCTTCAACAACTTGAAGATTGGTTCACAGGTAGATGTTAGATGAGAGATGAACCTTGCAATGTAGTTTAGGCGTCCCAAGAAACCTCTGACCTCCTTTTCAGTGCGAGGGGCAGGAATTTCTTGTATAGCTTTGACTTTGGCAGGATCAACCTCAATGCCTTTGTTACTGATGATGAATCCCAAAAGTTTACCGGACCTGACTCCGAAAGTGCACTTGTTAGGGTTCAGTCTGAGCTTGTACTCTTTCAATCTGACAAACAGCTTTTGCAGATGGTCGAGGTGTTCTTCTTCAGTTTGTGAACGTGCTATCATGTCGTCTACGTAGACTTCTATCTCATGATGTATCATATCATGAAACAAAGCCACCATGGCGCATTGATAAGTTTCCCTGGCATTCTTCAGCCCGAATGGCATCACTTTATAGCAGAACGTACCCCACTGTGTAACAAAAGTAGTTTTCTCCATGTCTTCCGGGGCCATTTTGATCTGGTTGTACCATGAAAATCCATCCATGAAAGAAAATACCTTGTGTTGAGCTGTATTGTCAACCAAGATGTCAATGTGCGGTAGTGGAAAGTCATCTTTAGGGCTAGCCCTGTTTAAGTCTCTGTAATCCACACACATTCTAACTTTGCCGTCCTTCTTAGGCACGGGCACAATGTTATCCACCCATTGCGGATAAGAAGTAACAACAAGGAACCCAACATGTAACTATTTCATCACTTCAGCTTTGATCTTTTCGGACATGTCGGGCCTCATTCGGCGAACTTTCTGTTTGATTGGTGGACAATCATCTCTTGTATGGAGACGGTGAACCACAATATTTGTATCCAGTCCCGACATGTCTTCATAGGACCAGGCGAAGATCTCAACATATTCGTTCAAAAGCTGAACTAAACTCTCTTTGACACTTGGCTCTAGGTTGGCACCCACTTTAACCTCTTTGCTGTCTTCCTTTGTTCCCAAGTTGATAGTCTCTAACAACTCCTCGTGAGGTAGAATAGCCCTTTCTTCCTGTTGCAAAAGTCTAGCCAATTCTCCAGGCACTTCACAGTCTTCATCACCTTCGTATTCGACATGATTGACCAGATCTTCAGAGTCACTGAAGGCCATAACAGAATTGTTACCTATGGAATCCGGAGTGGATGGGTACCTGCATTTTGTGAGCGTGAGTGTGTGTAAGGGATAGCCACCTTTAAACAAATAAAAAAAAAGAAAGAAAATGAACACAAAAGTTTATATATGAAAACGTCCATGATTCATTAAAAATGGCATATGAAGATGAAAAATCAAACCCTTACAAATGGACCTATATGCCCCGGGTAAGGCATAAGGCGAAAAGTGTACGAATTGTATAAAAATTATTACAGACCAACAAAAAATGTTCAAAAGATAAATTACTGATTGATGAAAGTAATGGGAACAAAGTCTTTCGCCTCCCAGTTGTTCAGTCCTCCTTCAATAGTTGGAAAGATCCAGTCTTCAAAACTGCTTTCTTCTTCATCATCCTCTAAAGCATGAACTCCATGATGAGTGATTTTCAATGGCGGTCCTCCAACCCTGGAGCGACGCACAGCCTTCTAACTAGCAGAAGTGAAACCCAAGCCGAACTTATCTGTCTTGTAAGGAAAATCTGGTAGTTGACCCCATACCGTGCTTCCTCCTTCCTCGATCACAACCTTCACATCTTTAAGGGATGACATCCGGGACACAGGTTTGGTAATGATGGGTATAGAAGTCATTGTCTTGGCTATCGCAACTTCAGGAGAAACCTCTTCAAAGTGCTGAAAGGGGGTCTCGATGAATTCACCATCTAATTCAACATAGCAGAATGAATTCAAATGGCTTATCATATACTCCTCCTCGCCACGAACTGTCACAATTTTCCCCTGGACATGGTACGTAAGCTTTTGATGCAGAGTGGACGTAACAACCCCAGCATGATGAATCCAGGGTCTTCCTAACAAGCAAGAGTAGGAGGGACGGATATCCATGACATAAAATGTGGAGTGGAAAGTTTCAGTACCCACTTTAATTGGGATGTCCACCTCCCCGTGGACCATCCGCTTAGAACCATCAAAGGCTCTTACAATGATATTGCTGGGCTTTAAGGTCAAACCTTCACAGTCCAATATGTCCAATGCTTTCTTAGGAAAGACATTTAAAGATGACCAGGTATCAACCAGAACGTGAGCAAGAGTAGTCCCTCTGCATTCCACCGAGACATGCAGCGCATCGTTATGCCTTCTCCCCTTAGATGTTAGATCGATATCGGAGAAGCCAAGACCATTGTCGGCGGTTAAGCTGGCTACACACTCCTGGAACTGGTCCGCGGAGGTTTCTTGAGGCACATGGGCCGTCTTCAGGAATTTGATCAAGGCTTTAGCATGAGCTTTGGAACAGAGCAATAGGGCCAGCATAGAGATTTTTGAAGGGGTTTACCCCAGTTGTTCTACGACATCATAGTCGCTTTTCTTAATTATTTTTAAAATCTCATCCATTTCCTTTTGAGTGGTCTCGGGGATGACCAAAGGCTGAGCCCTCTTCCTGACAGGCGCTTCTTGGATCCCCTTACCTTTATCAGCAGTAACAGTAGAGGATACAGCTTCGGGAGTTATGATTTCTTCAATCACTAGAGTTCGTACTGATGTGTAGACTGGCACTGGAGTAACCTTAGGAGCATTTGAGGGTCCGGAGATTGCCCTTGGAGGAGCAATCTCCAGAGAGAAGATTCTTCTGCTGCGGGTGATCTTACTTGTCCCCGAAATATTTCCTACGTTAGGAGTCTCTTCATTGGAACTTTCTTCAACCGATTCGATCTGTTTAACACCGTGGTAGAAGATCTCTCCTCCATAATTCCACGGTATTGTCTTGTTGGACTTGTATGGGATAGGCCTCGGCATTGTTATCTTCAGAGGTACAAAATTTGGATCGGGTGTAATCTTAACAGGCCTTTTGGAGACCTTGGAAAGATTGTCGGAAATGGTGATTATAGCAACATCGTTGATTGGAGTAACAAGAGTAACATGAGTTTTCTTAAAGAGGATTTCTTGATTTTCCATTAGGCGTTGGATGCCTAACTTGAATAGCGGATAATTGGATTGCAAGGTCGAACAAAGGTAACAATCTTTTTCACAGCCCGGGAAAATCCCGGCTTTCAACAGATTCATCTTGATCATTGGCAATAGAGACATTAAGTCATCAACAGCAGTAACATAAAGATCTTCTACAACAACATGGACATTATGACCATGTTTTGGCATTGGAGCGGATATCACATTAGGTTTTTTAGGTGCGTCAAACTCCACCTCCTTGGCATCTATTAAATCCTGGATCATATTTTTGAGGGCCCAACAATTGTTGGTGTCGTGCCCCACACTGTCCGAATGATAGGCACACTTTGCGTTTGAATGGTAGTAGGGAGAAGAGGTATTTGGGTTCTTCGGCGCCTCTTTCAAGTTTGTAAGGTTTAACTTCAACAGATGAGGGAGAACCTGAGCAGGTGCCATATTGATCCGGGTGAATTACCGTGCAGGCCTTTCCACCCTTGCCTGATTGGTTCTGGGTTGACTGCTTCGAGGTTGATTGGCTACGGAATTCTGAATCATCACATCCCCCACCGCTGGCCGGCGCTCGACTCTTCCTTGACTTCTCTGGGTGTAAACAGTTGATACTTCTTTCCTGGCCGAAAAAGTTTTCTTGATAGCAGCGGAAGCAGATGCATCCTTTTGAATTTTACCGCTCTTAATGCCAGCTTCGACTCTTTCACCAGTCAGAATTAACTCGGTGAACCCTGCAGATGAGCTCCCGATCAAGTGATTAAATAATGGACCTGATAGGGTCCCAAAAAACATATCCACAAGCTCTCTCTCAGACAATGGTGGCTGCACCCTTCCAGCCAAGTCCCTCCACTTCTAGGCATACTCCTTAAAGCCTTCATTAGAGACCATACCCATGCTCTGTAATTGAGTACGAGTAGGTCCTGAATCTGCATTATATTGATATTGTTTGTAGAAGGCAGCAACCAAATCCTCCCAGTTGTGTACATCAGATCTCTCAAGCTGATAGAACCAATCCAATTGCGTCCCCAAAAGACTATCTTGAAAAAAGTGGACCCACAGATACTTATCAGAAGAATGAGGTTGGATCTTTCTGACGTAAGACCGCAGATGCATCTTCGGACAAGACAAACCATCGTATTTAGCAAATGTAGGCACCTTGAATTTAGGGGGAATCACAATCCCAGCAACCAACCCTAGTTCTTCGAAATCCATCCCAGGCACTCTTTGTACCTCCATGGCTGCCAAACGCTCTTCCAGATTCTTATACTTGTCGTCTGCAGGAGGATACTGCTACTCAGAGTAATCTTCATACTCTTCTTCTTCTTCTTCAGCCTCAGACTCGGAGGGTACTTCAGCTCCCTTTCCTTTGCCAACCCCTTCATCGGATGTTGAGGGGAAATCCAGGACCCTTCTAGCTTTATTCTCAAATCTTCTTCCCATAGTAGCTACACCAACTCTTTTCTTTTTCTTTTTCTCTTTTTCTTTTTCCAGTAGACCTTTGAGCTCCTCCTGACCCTTTGCCAAGGTCATGAGTAGCTGTTGGAACTGTGAATTCTGCGCCTGTAGGTCTTTGATCATCTGCTCTATATCCATCTTGCTGAAATAAACAGCAGAGAGATAAGGAAACCTGGTGTGAAGACCTGCTTATGCATATGATGAATGATATGTGTTCATGTAATGCATTCAAGGATTCAGAAATTCAAATTTGTTGCAAACAAAAAAGAACGCACGTCATATTAATAAGATAGAATTTGTTAGTACATAAGTGCCCCATGGGCAAAATAATACAAAATTCTAATGTAAAAAGACATTGCGCATCCTTTTCGGTGCTATGTAGGTGTTGAGAGTCTGATCTTCATGGAGTTGACGAGTAAGTTCTAAAACCTTCTTCTCATTGGCGTAGAAGCTGGCTTCAAAAGTGTTTCGTTCTTCCTTAAGCTGTATCCAACTCTTTTTCAAATCTTCCAATGATGTTGGCATGTCAGGATGTAGGAGGGTGTATGGAACCTCTCCCTCCATAACAGGCTCTTTGATCATGGGCAGACTGTAGGGGTATGGCATCATAAGACTCTGGGCGCGGGTTCGTACCCACTTGAGGTAAGGCTTAAAGGGGATGGAATTCTTGTGCCCCAATGTCTTACTGTCCACTTTGTTGGGCATCCTCCAAGCTCGGATAAACCTTTGTCGAAGTCCCTGAGCATCGTTGTCGAAGTCAAAAACCAAGTCTGGAATCAGCATGTCATGAGGGCCATCCCTTCGGGCATACCCAAATTGTCTCAGAGCCAAACAGGGTTTGTAGGTAATGCCTCCCCTAATGCCAAGTAGTGGGACATTATGGAATTCCCCACAACGATCAATGATGATGACATTTTCTCTGGACCGAGAACACCAATGAACATTCGAATGTGTAAGAGTCATCAATTGTTGTGACCACCTCAAGCCTTGCTCATTCTTCAAGACTGATTGGGGAAGGTGAGAAATAAACCACCTTGCTAGAAGAGGAGTACAACACATGAGAACACCTCTTTTCCTCATTGTTCGTGTGTGAAATGAGTGGAGGATATCCCCAAGCAATGTAGGCATAGGATTCTGAGATATGAAAATTTTGACAGCATTCACATCTATAAGCTGATCAGGGTTTGGGAACAAGACCAACCTATAGATGAGAAGTGCTACAATCTCTTCAAAAGCTTGCAGATCTAGAGAATTACAGCAGTCTTGTGCCTTCTCGAACATAAATTTTGCCAAGAAACCCTTGACACCACTTCTGGTTTCCCAATGAACTTTGATATCAGATGGTTGCAAGTGTAGGGCTTGAGCAACATCTTCAGGCTTTGGTTCTCTTTCCGTACCATTGTAGGGTAGTTGATGGAGAATAGGAATCCTCAGGAGTTGAGAAAATTCCTCCAAAGTAGGCACTAGTTGGTAATCAGGAAATGTAAAGCAATGGTGTAGGGGGTCAAAGAACTGGAAGAGAACTTTCACCATGTCTTCTTCAATGTTAGAGTTGACCAAGTTGAGAAGTCTACCATGTCTTTCACTGAAGGGAGAATTCTCTGGAATCTTGGAAGCAAGTTCCTTGAGTTGAGGAGGAATTCTCACAAGATTGACCTGGATTGTTTTCATGCGAAGAGATTCTATTACCTACAAAACAAGAACAAAGATGAAGATCCAAACCCTTGAAATGGTTAGTGGATGCATATGATGTTTTATGATGTTCATTATGTATGCACAAGTATATGTACAAGCAAATCACACAAGATCCTAGTTTCAGGATTGCATGGGGTTTCATAGGTAAGTACCCTCTTGAAGTTATTTGGGTCAACCTGTCCTATAAATAGTAACCGGGTTCTAAGGAGCTCAATATCACTGGATTATTTTCTGTGTTCATTGTTTCATTTTAGCCACTTAACTGGCGACCGAAATATTCCAAGAAAACAACCCTTAATGAGTGTAGTATCGAGTATCTACCAACTTCGGACTGTACCAAAGTCGGTCATCTCACTACCCCTAAAAAGGCCAAGATGGTCAAGTAAAGGTTTTAAACATTCATTAGTGCTTCATGACATCACTCGGCGGCCCCGTATTCTCTTTGATTGACTCAAAGGCTACCGGTACTCACAAATATGTTGCACTAACATAGTTATTGCTTCAACCATGTCGGTATACCCTGCACAGTTTCCACAATGTATTGCTATTTACCTATGAATGTTTCCCAAATCCGGGTAGAGGATTTCAAACCCAAACAATAGAACCAAATGTAAAGAAATAAAAGCAAACAAAGTAAGCATGTAAAGGTGATCTAAACCCTAAGGTAACCCCACTTTTAGATATTCCCCAGCAGAGTCGCCATTTCTGTGATGCGGTGGGAGAACTGACTTGAGGTTTTGCGTTTGTGTTCGCAAATGTTTCGGTTTAGCAAGAGTCGCCACCGACTTTTTATTTTATCCAAATGAAAGGTCAAAAAGCACAGGAAAGACCTTTGAGTTGTTTTCTTAGGTTCGGGGGTAGATTATGAAAAGGGAAGGTGCAAGCACCCTTTTCATCCATGGTTATCCATGGACTCTTAGTTACTTGTTTAGATTAATTACTTTTGCTTTTCAATTGTTTGAAATGGTGCTTTGTATGGTTTTGAAAATGTTTTTAAAAGAGGCCATCGTTATGGCAACCTTTGTAATGATTCTTGTTTGAATGTATACAAAGGTGTATTGTCTTTTGAAAAGATGTTTGAATGTTTGAATGTTTGAAAGTTTGTTTTGGGAAATGTTTTGAAATTGTGTTGTGAGGTGTGTTTGAAAATAGCAAGGATGTTTTTGCAAGTTTTGATCAAGTAACTAAGAGTTGTCTACCCTATCTACTCAAAGATCTTTCCTACACATTTTAACACTTTTACATTGTTGTTTTACCATTGCATTTGGTAAATAACCTTGTATTTGGATGTTAAACGGGACATGCGCGGGTCATCGTATTGACCATGATAGCAATAATGCTAAGTATCTTTAGCAATTTTTTGAGGGACTAGATCATTTTGTATAGGCAACCAAGATAGCGTCATCGAGGGACTATGATCTTTTTGTTTTATTTTTTTGTTTTGCCAAGATATTCAACATGCATACCATGGCCATTTTAAAGGCAACAAGTGGATGAAACCCTAGGGGTGCATGTGTGCATTGTGTTGTCAATTTGCATGCTTTTATGTCTTGTATTAGGTCTAACTATTTGTTTTAATTTTAGATATTGCATACAAACCCTAATCTCTATCATGGCATATTTGAAAGCATACGTGCGTAAAAGTAATCTAAGCTATTACAACATTGATATGGGGAGGGGGATACAATTTTGGATAGGGGATTATTTTGCAAGAAATTAAAACCCTAAGTTATTACAACCAAATTGAATTTCTTTGCTCAAATGATAAATAAACAATATTTAAATAAGCAATTAAATAAATATACAATATATTATAAATATGCAAAAAATGTTTTTGTTTATTTTTATGTATGTAAAGATAAAATATTTAATGTATTAAAAAAATAATAATAAAAAAAGTTATTTTTGTTAAGGGTAAAAACCCTAATTTTGGTTTAAGAATATGTATGAAAATTATAATATTATTTATTCATGTATAATAAAAATAAAAATATATACAAGTGTTCCAAAAATAAAAATATATTAGAAAAAATATTATTTTTAATAAGGGTGAAAACCCTAGTTTTTTGTTTTAAGATAATATATATTATATTATTTATTTTATGTACAAGAAAATAAATATAAATATATACAAAGATATTAAGAAATAAAACATGTGAAAAAAATATTATTTTATATGTATAAATAATAAAAATAAAAATATATAATATTTCTATAATATTTATAAGTTTTCATTAAAGAAAATAAAGGTATATACTATTTAATAATTATTTTTAAGTCTAAAAAATAATAAAAAAAATAAAAAAATAAAATGTGAAAATTTATGAAAATGTTTTTGATGTTTTTTTATGTTTAGAAAATATAAAATAAAATCATAAATGAAAAATAAATAGAAAAATACAAAAATATAATGAAATGGGCCAGGGGGTGCAAGAAGCAGATCAGGGGGTGCAAAAAGTCATGCCAAGCCAAGCCAAGCCCAACACTTCATCTTCAACTTTCGTTCAAACACAAAAACGCGCGTTCTAATGTACAACTCGTATCTCCTGCATTTGTGCTTAAAAACGAAAACTTGCAACATGAAAGTTATAGAGCATGATCATACGATTCTAACCATATAAAAAACTTAATCTAACTCTCAAAGACCAGAGAGAATTTCTCTGGCCCTAATTTCTAACCTAACTTTTTGAGGAAGTTCATCAATCAAATTCTCTTAGCACACTTAACTTAAATGAAATCTATGCATATGTACAGCTTAAGGGCTATGAGTACTACATTTTTTATTCACAAACCTAAGCCTAATGATTCCTAAATAGAGAGATAGAAAGTTGACAAATACTTGTTTCAGTTGAACTCATGTATGGCAATGTGGAGGTTTTCAATGAGGCCTGAGATGTTTGTGAGCTTGCCTGAACTTCCTCTGACCTTCCCCAATGCTTTGTTTGCCTTGAGCTTGCTTAAATGAGCATGTAGAAGTCAACCTGCACAAGCTGAAATCAAAAATGGTGAAGATTGCAAATGGAGTTACAGTCAATGGCCAATGGTTGGGATAGTTCAGATAGGTTGTATGGAATGTATTGGAACTAGTTTGGGACAAAACGCACGAGTGGTTTTTGTTTTGGAACTCAAAGTGTAGAAGCTTCCCTGTTTTGCAAGAGGAATGTGTTTTGATGTTCAAGAGTGTTTGAGGGATGAACGGATCGTGTTTCCGGCTCAAGGAAATGTCAAAAACTTGTTTGGAATGCTTACAAACTTTGGTTATATCAGATACTCAAGATATGTCCTTTTGGCAAGTTGACTTGTTTTGAAAGAAAAGTGTGAAATGATACAAGATAGGCCTGTACAGGCTACCTCCCAGCATGCACAAGATTGCTATACTTTTCCCTAAGTTTATGGAACTTGTTTGCTGCAAAGAGAGAGGTCCAAGGCTCAAGGGAAGCAATGTTGACATAAAGTTGCCTTTATGAAAATGGAAATGCTACCTTTTTGCCATTTTAAGATTAATTCAATGTGTAAACCTCTATTGATCAGAATAACACCTTAAACAAATGAGTTTGCATTCAATTTTTGAGTGTGGAAGGGTTTATAGACCCGTAATCAAGTAGAAAGCAAGTTTGGACAGATTTTGCAACTTGTGTCAACATGAAATTGCCATGGATCAAAGTGAGTTTTTGCCAAATTCAAATCTTCGATTCTCCCTAACCATAAATGATTTTGGAGAGTTCTTGGACATTTTGGAAATCTTGTAACATGATCTACAATCCATCTTTGAAATGAATTTTTATATTCCAAGTGGAACTATATGAAAAATGGTCATGAAGATAGGTCAAAATCCTGCCTAAACTAGGGCAAAATTTCACTAAGTTAAAAGTTTCATGGACCCTTGTTCCAAAAATTATAACTTGAGATACAAGCTTATTTTGGGAAAACTTTGTGAATCAAAGTTGTATACTTTGTGAAGGAATACAACTTTCATGTTGGAAGTTTTGTTTGAATCCAATTGCATCATGGTGAAAATGTTGGGCAAAGTTGGGAAAAAATAAGAAAATTTCATAACTTAGAAAAATTCTAAGTTATGAAATTTTTCAATCTTAAACCCTAATTTGAAAAATTAGGTTTCTTGATGAACAAGTTTCATGTTTTGACTCATTTTGATGAAAAGTGACCCTTGGCACTTGATTTTGACCAAAAAGTCAAAGTTTGACTTTTCAGTGTACAGTCAAATTTTGATCAGTTGACTAAAAAATTCATCTGTCAATCCAATGCATTTGAGAACTTTTGAACCTTGTGAATGGGTCAAGATGATGCCATTGATTCCTTTAATCCATGCTTGAACCCAATTTGCCATTGTCTAGGTTAAAAATAAAAAATTGCCCTTTCTGCAGTCAAAACCCTAAAAATGACCATTTTGCCCTTTTGATGATCTGATCAAATTTCTTGAGGAGTTGTGGTCCAAACTTGATAAAATGGTTCATATGAGTCTATAATGTTTATGTGGATACAAAATTATGAGGTTTGACTGTAAATTGGCCACATTTGACTTTTTCCCCAATACAGCTGATTTCTAGGTTAACTGTCCAATTGACTGGGCAAAAATTTGATCCAAAGCTTGAAACTTGGTAGAGGCAATCTTATAAGTCCAACATGAAGTATGAAAGTCACTTTGAACATTGAAAGTCCAAAAATCCCTGTTCAAACTCAAACCCTAATTTAGGTCATCAGTGCAAGGAGATGTCTTGAGCAGAGCAAACCCTAATCCTGTCTGGAGTTCAAAGAGTCTTGTGATGGGAAATCTTGATAAAATGAGAGGGAAAATTTTGGGGTACAACAGGTACCCATGAAGAGCGAATGGTAACATCTCATGCCAGTCTTTATATGTCATCGTCATCTTCTGCACAATCTTCTTGATATTCTTGTTAGCTGCTTCAACAATGCCATTCATCTTTGGTCGGTAGGGAGAAGAATTATGATGCTGTATCTTGAACTGTTTGTAGAGATCGGTGATCATTGTGTTATTGAGATTCGTACCATTGTCAGTAATAATCCTCTCTGGCACACCATATCGACAGATCAGGTTGTGTCGGATAAACCGCGCCACGACGTTCTTGGTTACTGTAGCAAACAAAGTTGCCTCAACCCACTTCGTGAAGTAATCAATGGCTACCAGGATGAAACAATTCCCGTTAGACGCAGTAGGTATGATCTCGCCGATCATGTCGATGCCCCATATCTCAAAGGGCCAAGGAGCTGTCATGACATTTAAGGGGGCCGGAGGCACATGCACCTTATCAGTGTAGATTTGACACTTATGACAAGTTCGAGAGTGTTGATAACAATCGGCTTCCATAGTGGACCAGTAGTATCCTACCCGTAGGATCTTCTTATCCATGGTATGTCCACTAGAATGGGTTCCTAAAACGTCTTCATGTAGATTTGTCATGATCCTCTCAGCTTTGCTCTTGTCTACACACCGTAATAGTGTGGAGTCATGGTTGCGTTTATAGAGGATTCCATTACTGAGGAAGAAATTTATAGCGAACCTTCTCAGAAACTTCTTATCATTGACAGATGCCCCTTCGGGAGACTCTTGAGCCTCGAGATACCTTTTGACTTCGTGAAACCAGGGTTTGTCTGCCACTTCTTTGGTGTCGATCTCGCAGTAGTGTGCTGGTTCATCCAACCTCTCAATGGCCATTTGGGGAGCTTCATTGTCCCACTTAACCTTGAACATAGAAGACATGGTAGCTAGTGCATCCGCTAACTGGTTCTCCTCTCGTGGGAAATGTTCGAAGGTTACCTCCTCAAAGTGTGGGAGCAATGTCAGTACGTACTCTTTGTATGGAATGAGATTCGAGTGCTTCGTATCCCACTCGCCTTTAATCTGACTTATCACCAGGGAGGAATCCCCGAATACACTCAAGAACTTGATCCTTAGGTCAATAGCAGCCCTAATACTCATAATACATGCCTCATACTCCGTCATGTTGTTGGTGCAGTTGAAACATAATTGGGCGGTGAACGGAGTATGACAACCCTCGAGGGATATAATCACAGCGCCAATGCCGTTACCCAGTGCGTTCGAGGCTCCATTAAAATACATAGACCATCGGGATCCCTCCTCAGGTCCTTCATCCGGTCCAAGTTCTTCGTAGTCAGTCGCCAACATGATATTCTCATCCGGGAACTCAAAATTCATGGACTGGTAATCATCCACGACCTGATGAGCCAAATGATCAGCTAATACACTCCCCTTTATTGCTTTTTGGGTTATGTATTGTATGTCGTACTCAGTTAAGATCATCTGCTACCTTGCTATCCTTCCGGAGAGAGCGGGCTTCTCGAAAATATACTTGATTGGATCCATCTTTGATATCAACAAGGTAGTGTGAGTCAGCATATACTGTCTCAGTCGGCGAGCAGCCCATGCCAAAGCGCAACAAGTTTTCTAGAGCAATGAGTATCGTGTCTCACAGTCGGTAAACTTTTTGCTAAGGTAGTATATGGCGTTCTCTTTTCGACCAGACTCGTTATGCTGCCCAACACACACCCCATTGAATTGTCTAGCACAGTCAAGTATAATATCAAAGGTCTTCCTTCAACTGGAGGCATCAGAATTGGCGGTTCTTGAAGGTATTCTTTGATTCTTTTGAAAGCAGTCTGACATTCATCATTCCACTTTACTACTTGATCTTTCTTCAGAAGCTTGAAGATTGGCTCACAAGTAGAAGTCAAATGTGAAATGAACCTAACGATGTAATTCAGGCGTCCCAAGAAACCTCTAACCTCTTTCTCTGTGCGGGGAACTGGCATCTCTTGTATAGCCATTACCTTCGCAGAGTCTACCTGAATACCCTTGTCACTGACAATAAAGCACAGAAGCTTACCAGACCTTACCCTGAAGGTACACTTGTTTGAATTCAACCTCAACTTGTATGTCTTCAACCTCTCAAACAATTTCCGGAGATGATCAAGGTTCTCTTCCTCAGTCTGAGACCTGGCTATCATATCATTAACATAAACTTCAATTTCATGGTGAATCATATCGTGGAACAACGCGACCATGGTGCGCTGATAAGTTGCCCCAACATTCTTCAACCCAAAAGGCATCACCTTGTAGCAGAAGGTGCCCCACTGTGTAACGAAGGTCGTCTTCTCCATGTCTTCAGGAGCCATCTTGATCTGGTTGTAGCCAGAGAAACCATCCATGAAGGAGAAGATTTCTTGTTGCGTGGTGTTTTCGACCAGAACTTCAATGTGAGGAAGAGGGAAGTCATCCTTGGGGCTTGCCCTATTCAGATCTCTATAATCCACATACATCTGTACCTTACCGTAGTTTTTAGGCACCGGTACAACATTAGCAACCCACTGTGGATAAGAAGTGACAACTAAGAATCCTGCGTCGAACTGTTTCATAACCTCTGCCTTGATCTTCTCTAACATTTCAGGGCACATACGGTGGACCTTCTGCTTAACCGGAGGACAGTCTTCTTTAGTCGGCAGGCGATGTACCATAATATCAGTGTCGAAACTAGGCATATCTTCATAGGACAAGGCGAAGATCTCAACATAGTCGTGCAACATCTGTATCAACCTCTATTTGACACTAAGCTCCAGATTTGCACCTATTTTAACTTCTTTTCTATCTTCCTTAGTGTGATACGGTGGGAGAACTGACTTGAGGTTTTGCGTTTGTGTTCGCAATTGTTCGGTTTAGTAAGAGTCGCCACCGACTTTTTATTTTATCCTAAGGAAAGGTCAAAAAGCACAGGAAAGACCTTTGAGATTTTTTTCTTGGGTTCGGGGGGTAGATTATGAAAAGGGAAGGTGCAAGCACCCTTTTCATCCATGGTTTTCCATGGGCTCTTAGTTACTTGTTTAGATCACTTGCTTTTGCTTTTAAATTGTTTGAAATGGTGCTTTGTGTGTGTGATTTTGAAAAATGCTTTGAAAAAGAGGCCTTGTCTAGGCAACCTTTGTAACAATTCTTGTTTGAATGTTTTACAAACGTGTTTGTCTTTTGAAAAGATATTTCAATGATTTTTTGTTTTGGGAATTTATGTTGTGATGTGTGTTTGAAAGTAGCAAGGATGTTTTGCAAGCTTTTGATCAAGTAACTAAGAGTTGTCTACCCTATTTTACTCAAAGATCTTTCTTATGTTTTTAACCCTTTTGACAGTGTTATTTCACCATTGCATTTGGTGAACAACCTTGTGTTAGGATGTTAAACGGGACAGGCGCAGGTCATCGCATACAATCATTGAAAGCAACTTGTGAGACGCTCTAGAAATTTTGTAAGGGACAAGATCGTTTAATCGAAGGCAACGTCGAGGGTCATCGAGGGACTACGATCTTTGTTTATTGAAGGGGCATTTTCTAGAGTTTCTCATATTCGAGGGACATGATTGTATTTTCCGAGGCAACAAGTGAGGTTACCCTAGAGGTGCACGTGTGAATTGTTTTTGTCATTTTCATGCATTCAAGTCTTGTATTAGGTCATCTAGCGATTGATTTTAGATTTTCGCATACAAACCCTAATCTCTAGTCATGGCATATTTGAAAGCGTAAAGTGCGAGAATTAAAATTCTAAGCTATTACAAAAGTATCCGGGGATGGGGGTACAATTATTTACAAATGGGGATGAATCTCAAGAATAATAAAGTCCAAATATCAAGTGTTACAACCAAATCGAATCGTCGCAATTCAAATATAAAGCTATAACAAAACATAAAAATAAAGAGAATCAATAAATTATGAAATGCATGTATTTATTAACTCAAAAAATAAATAAATAAAATCTATTCTAAAAAAAAGAAGATTAAGTATTATATTATTATTTTTGTATTTTTGTATTTTTATCAATTATGAAAAGAAAAAGTTTTAAAGAAAGAAAATTTACCTTAAACTAAATATCTATTATTTACGTATTTTTATTAATCAATAAAAATGGTTAAAGAAAACAAAAATTATTTAACTCAAATTAAAAGCCTTTTTTTGATATTTTTATTATGTGATAATAAAAAGGAAATGATTTAAAACAATTAAGAAAAATCCAATTATTAGTATTATTAATAGTGTTATTATTAAAAATAAAACAAATTAACAAAAATGAATTAATTAATTAAAAAAAAGAATTTGTTTTAAACAAAAGAAAAGAAAAAAAATAAAAATAAAAGGGCAGAATGGGCTTTGGATTTTTGGGTGGCCCAAATGAACATGAAGAAGAACATAAAAACAAGTCAGAAAGGAGAAAAGAGGGGGGGGGGGGGGGGTGCGCTGGTAAAACAGACGGGCTTGGCGCATTTGTTTGGGGCAAAGGCCCACTATCCAGTTTGTTTCAATTTGTTAGGGTTTATTCATTTTTAGGGTTTGTGCGTTTGGTACACAGCGGCGCCCCTTTTGCTCTCTTCTTCGTCTTTTCCTCTTCATCTCCCTCAGACAAAGCATACTGATTCTCTTCCGAACCCTAGCTACCGGAGCACCGCCCCCTCTCACTCTCTATCCTCTTCACGATGATCCAAGGTTTTGTTCGAATGGTATGGTTTGTCATCTTTGTGTTTTAACAGTTTCATTGTTTGTTTGATTCTTCATGTTTTGCTTTACAGTTTAGTCTTTTAACCTTTGGATGTTTACATGCTTGATATGTAGTAAGGGTTTGAGGAGATCATACCTTGGGGGACTTTTTCTGGAAAATGGGGGGAGAGGAAAAGGTGAGACAGAGGTGCGTCCTTGGTGGTCAGAGGTACGAGGAAGAGAGTGATGAAGAGCTTCGCTTCTGGTATCTCTTTTTGTTGTTCTTGATTGTTAATGATGACACCATTCTGAAACTTTGTGGTTCTTGATTTGCTTCTGAATCTCTCTTCTTTTTTATGAATGTTGATGTTTGATGATGATAAACTTCTGAAAACTTGGTTGTTTGTTATTGATTGTTGATGATGAATATGTTTCTGAAACTATTGTTCTTGATTTGCTTCTGAACCTCTCTTCATTTTTCTGAATGTTGATGATGAATTATGTTCTGAAACTGTGTTTTTGTTGATAGTTGTTGATGATGGATACGATTCTGAAATTGTGTTTGCTTTGCTTCTGAATCTCTCTTCTTTTCTCTGAATGTTAAAGGTTAATGATGAAATCTGAAACTGCTTGTTTTTTTGTTGTTGGTGAATGATTTCTGGAACTTTTGATTGATTGTTTATGATGACATGTTTCTGAAACTTTTGGGTTGGTTTGTGGATTTTGTTGAAAACTGAGTTTGGTGGTTTAGGTTTCAAAGGTTTATTTTGTGATTGTTTGAAACTGTTTGGCTGTTTGGTTTGTTTTGATAACAGGTTTGGTTATTGGTTTGTAGTTGGTTAACAGGTTATGGAAGTTTTGACTAGGCTTTGGCAAGCTGCAGCTTATACAGTTTGTACTGTTTTGTGTAGTTTGGTTGTTTGTTTGGTTATGGTTTGTTGCAGGTTTGCAAGTTTGGTTTAGTTTATGGAACTGTTACAGGGTTAGGAACCTTGTAGTTTTACAGGTTTGGAGCTTGTTTGGTTTGAGCAAGGCTTGTGGTTTGAGCAAGCTTGGCTTTTTGAATTTGTTTTGGGCAAGCGGGTTTGCAGTTTCAGACTTGGCTTTTGTTCAGGTTATGTGATTTGCTGCAGGTTTGAGGGTTTACAGTTTGTTAACAGGTTGGGTGATTTGAGCAAGCTTGGCTTGTTGAGTTTGTAATTTGTGGTGTTTTTTAGCTTGACAGGCTTGGAGCTTGTTTGTGGTTCTGTTTGGGCTTTGTTTTGTTATGCAAGTTTATGGTTGGGAGAGTTTTGTGGCCTTTTTTACAAAGTGTTTTTTCTCTTCCTTTCTGCTATGCAGTTTTTTTTTTATATCCTCTTGCTATTTGACTTGTGACAGCCTTCTCTTTTAGCCAAACTATCAAACCTCACCCAAGGTGATATCTTTTTCTCTTTCTCTCTCCATGAAAACAAGCATTTTTGCTTTGTTTATTATTATTTCTGAAAAATTGCCTCTGGAAAATGATGACAGCTTTTGACAAGCTTTGACTTGTCAAGTGGGTTACCTCCTGCTGTTTTACTTTGCCTGCTGTATTTTTTCTGCTTTCATGCTGCTTGCCATATTTGCACAGTTTGCATCCCATTTGTTTTATAACTCAGTTTGGGCAATTTGTTTTGTAGCTCCATTTGGGATGTTGCTTGCTACATTGTATATTTGTTTATGCTTTGACAGTTTGGCGCCTGTTTTCCCTTTGGAATTTTGTAACTCAGTTTGGTTTGCTGCCATGTTTAGTTTGCTTAGTATGATAGTTTGGTTTGCAATTTGTACAATGGGCGCCTATCATGTTTGAATTTTGGCGCCTTGGTTTGCCTTGTATGCTAGCTTTGTAACTCAGTATGCTTGCATTTTTTTCAATTTGTATTTTTAATCTTCTCTTTGTGAACCAAGAAGAGTAATCTTCTTGTGATTTGTAGAGAGAAAAATAAAGCGTGATGAAAAATAAGCATTCTGATTCCAGATGGCCAATTTTAATGATGACTTTTTTCTTTCTTTTTTCATTTGAAAATTATTTTCAATTATCTGTATTAATTTTCTTTTCCTTTGTCTTTTGCAGGTGAGCACCAATTGGATGGTAGAGGAAGCAGTAGAAGCTGGAGACCTTGAGCATGGGAGCACCGGAGCTTAGGAGACTTAGGCTTAGATTAGATAGACTTTTTTTCATTTATTGTAAACATTTATTTCTTTTTTAAAATACTATAAGTTGTAAAAACATACAATATTCAAAAATAATAAATTATTTTTTTGTAACAATATTTGAAAATGAATAAAAAGAGTCTTTATCCAAAAGAAACATTTCTACTGTCAAATATCTTGCCCTTCTTCCTTGCATGTTCACTTAATTATTTAAGATTCTCAAATCAAAATAATTGAAACTGCGTTTCAACAATTCTAATCCAGATAACTTAAATTCCAAATAATCAAAAACTTTGCAGTCTCGTAACCTTGCATCAGTATTCCAATCACAATACGCATTGTATAATAAACAAACAAGCATTCCATTAACCGGCAAACCTTTCACTCCATTAACAAGCAGATGCCTTAATATTCCAAATAAAAGTCTCAGCTCTTATCCCAGATAATTAGGCTTTGAGAACAATCAGTTAACCTTTCAGCAAACTTTGAAAAAGTGTGAAAACAATGTAACAGTAAGCTGAATTTCGGTGGATTCAATTTCTTCTGAGAAATGCGAGAGAAAACCTAATTCTTGATTTACTGCCAAAGAAAAGTCTGTTTGATCGATTCCTGAGCCAATCTTAAAAATCAGAGAAAACCCTAGGGTTGTGATTTCTTGTGAAAAAGGGAGGGCAAATTTTGGAGTACAACAGCTGCCCCTGTTCAATCTTCTTGAACCTAAAGAGTTAGATTGGCAATTTTGCCGTTCGTGACTCGAAGGTAAAAGATGATTGGACACTAGAGTGCCCATAAATTTGCACTCGTCAAAGCATAGTTGAGGGAATGGGCTTAAAGATGCCATTTGGAGATGTGAAAAAATCTTGTCGGAGATGGGCTTAAAGATGCCATCCAAGAATATTTGTTGAACTGTATGTTGTAGGTGAAAGAATGAGTATCAGAAAGGTATCCATGTTTGGAACATCTCTAAGCTGAGGGTCTGAATAAGCAATAGATTAACAACCTTGTTTGGAGATTCCGTAAACTGTTTTCATGAGTTGAATCTGAACAAGCGATAGATTGGCATCCATGTTGGGACGCATCCGTAAACTATTTTCATGATTCTGGGGTTGAACAAGCAATAGATTAACATCCATGTTGGGAAGCATCCGTAAACTATTTTCAAAAGTTGAATCTGAACAAGCGATAGATTGACATCCATGTTAGGAAGCATCCGTAAACTGTTTTCATGATTCTGGAGTTGAACAAGCAATAGATTAACATCCATGTTGGGAAGCATCTGTAAACTGTTTTCAAAAGTTGAATCTGAACAAGCGATAGATTGACATCCATGTTGGGAAGCATCCGTAAATTGTTTTCATGATTCTGGAGTTGAATAAGCAATAGATTAACATCCGTGTTTGGAGTATCCGTAAAGTGTTTTCAAAAGTCTTGAAGTTGAATAAGCAATAGATTAGCATCCATGTTTGGTGCATCCGTAAACTGTCTTCAAAAGTTAAATCTGAACAAGCGATAGATTGACATCCATGTTGGGAAGCATCCGTAAACTGTTTTCACGATTCTGGAGTTGAAGTTTGCTAATCTTATCCTTGAAAAGGGTAAAATATTACAAAGTTATGTTGCATGAAATGTATGATGCAATATTTGTGTTATATCAATGTTTATGATATATAAATGCAATGTATGCGCATGTAAGCTGATAAGCTGTCTTGCTGAGGAAGATAAATCCTGGATAGCTGGAGATAATAAAATCTTTGACTGCTGTCGGGGAAAATAAATCCTGGGCCGTTGTTGAAGAGTTTGTGTGTCTTCAAGCTATTTGACAACCTCTGCGGGGAGAAGTTATACTGCTGGGGAAATTAGGAGTTTGGGTTGTATGCCAATCTGCTGGGGATTTCCATTTTGTTGTTTGAGGAGAACTCCGTTGGGGAATATCTGAAAACTCCATGGGGAACCGAGAATGAGAATCTTCATCCTGCTAGGGGAATTGGTGCTGAGGAGTCAAGAACGAGAATCTTCGATCTGCTGGGGATTAAAAATCTGAAAAATTTATGCTGAGAGTAAAGAAGGCTCTGGCAACTTTACTGGAGAATCAAAGATGAGAGTCTTGATTTTGTTGGGGAGTAAAAACTCTGTGGGAAATAACTTATACTGCTGGAGAATAAGCTCAGGACTCTGGGAAAAGCTTATTCCTGCTTAGGTTGTATGCAACTTTGAGAATTCTCATTCTGTCGGGAATATCAGGAGCTTGGGTGTATGCCAATCTACTGGGGAAGCAAGAATGGGAAACTCCGTTCTGTTGAGGATATCAGGGGCAAACTGAATGGTTTCCATTGGGGATTAGTAGCTCAAAGTTTCCTCTCTGTTGGGGGTCTTAGTGACGTGCTGATTTGATTGGCGACTTCACTGGGAAAAAGTTTAAAAATAACTTTCTGATGAATTATCTGGTTTTAAAAGAAGCTCTCCGAGAGAAGGGAGGAAACTGGATGGTCTTCACTGGTGTTCACAGGTTGAAGGTTTGACTCTGCTTGGGGAAGAAAGTTTCATTCACACTGAGGGTTTGTAGTTCAAAGTTTTGCTCCACTGTTGGTTGGGAATTCGAATACTTAACTCTGATGGGGATCCTTGAAACTTAACTCCGCTGGGGATATGTATTTCAAAGCTTTAGTTTTGCCTAGGATCTGGATGAATGTATTGCTGTGGACTTCTCTTGGAATAGCCTAAAGACACTTTCCTACACTTCCATCCTATCAGTAATTATTTTTTTCTCATTTCGTTTTATTTGTAAGCAGTGATTATATTCAAATGCATATGCTCATTTAATGAATCGCTAGACGTTTTCAAATACAACACAAGTGTAAAAAAGAAAGAAAAGGCAAACTTTTTTTTTTGTACTTTGAAGTATCTTTGTATTAACTTTGTGTAAGTATTTGTACAAAGGAGACAGACATTCCAGTAAGAGAATATTGTCATAAAGTTGAGAAAAAATTTATACAAAGAAAGATGGCTATGTGTAACAACTCCATGGGGTTCCCATTCTGCTATAGCCTTCACAACTCTGAGTATCTTGTCCATTCTTCACTTCGTCCGCAGATGATTGGATTGATCAGAAGCTTGGAGCTTGTCCGTGAAGAGATTGTCCTTAAAGTGATCCGACGAGACATAGTCATACGCTTCAATTCCCTAACTTTTGCCTGGATCGCCCTTTCAGGTTTTCGATCCACCGGGAAGCCCTTTTTTCCCAAGTCGCCCTTTCGAGTTTTCAACTTGCCGGGTATACAGATTTTTTGTTTATCCCTAATTTTTGCCTGAACCACCCTTTCGGGTTTTCGATTCGCCGGGATGCCCATTTTTGCCCAAGTCGCCCTTTCGGGTTTTCAACTTGTCGGGTCGTTTATGCGTAGTATCTTTTGACTGTGCCTGCGTTTGCAGGGTGCGGCAGGTCATCACCGTCCATGGTGGTCAACATCATTGCCCCACCAGAAAAGATGTTTTTGATCACAAATGGTCCTTCGTAAGTAGGAGTCCACTTGCCCCTGGGATCACTTTGCGGTAAGATAATCCGCTTGATTACAAGATCCCCAACTTGATATACTTGTCTCTTGACTTTCTTGTTGAAGGCCTTGATCATACGTTTTTGATACGTCTGGCCATGACAAACAGCAGTAAGTCGCTTCTCGTCAATCAAGTTAAGTTGATCAAGCTGGGTCTGAATCCAATCGTCTTCACTCAAACCAGTGTCCTTCATGATTCTCAGGGAAGGAATCTGAACTTCTATAGGTAAAACAGCTCCCATGCCGTATACCAAAGAAAAGGGTGTTGCCCCAGTTGATGTTTGCGCCATGGTACGGTACCCGTGTAGAGCAAACAGTAATATCTCATGCCAGTCCTTGTAGGTGACTGTCATCTTTTGAATGATCTTCTTGATATTTTTGTTCGCATCTTCGACAACACCATTCATCTTTGGCCTATAGGGAGATGAATTGTGATGTTGAATCTTGAACTGTTCACACAGGGCGGTGATTATAGTGTTGTTCAGGTTTGTACCGTTGTCCGTATTGATTCGGTCAGGAATACCGTACTGGCAAATGAGGTTCTGCTTGAGGAAGCGAGAAACCACGTTCTTTGTAACAGAGGCGAAGGGAGTTGCTTCGACCCATTTGGTAAAGTAATCAATAGCCACCAGGATGAAGCGATGTCCATTGGATGCCGTCGGCTTGATTTCTCCAATCATGTCGATACCCCACATTGCGAATGGCCAAGGAGCTGTTAGGACGTTGAGAGGAACCGGAGGAATATGCACCTTATCTTCATAGACTTGGCATTTGTGGCAAGTGCGGGCGTATTGATGACAGTCAGCTTCCATGGTAGACCAATAGTATCCTTCCCTTAGGATCTTCTTAGCCATCGTATGTTCGCTCAAATGGGTGTCGAAGGTGCCACTATGCACTTCAGTCATTATCTGCTCAGCTTCAACCTTGTCCACACAACGAAGCAGAACACAATCATGATTGCGTTTGTATAGGATGCCATTGCTCAGGAAGAACTTGGCAGCAAATCTCCTTAAGAACTTTCTGTCATTAACTGAAGCTCCTTCAGGGTATTCTAGAGTCTCGAGATACCTTTTGATTTCGTGAAACCAGGGTTGTTCCTCTACTTCTTCGGTATTAATCTCATGACAATGTGCAGGTTCATCCATTCGCTCGATGGTGATTTGGGGAGCCTCATTATCCCAGTTAAGTTTAAATATGGAAGACATTGTGGCTAGAGCATCCGCTAGCTGATTTTCTTCTCGCAGGAAGTGCTCGAAGGTAATCTGCTCGAAATGAGGTAACAATTTCAGGACATGTTCTTTGTATGGGATGAGGTTAGGATGTTTAGTGTCCCACTCTCCTTTGATTTGACTGATAACCAAAGCTGAGTCTCCAAATACAACCAAAGATTTGATTCCTAAGTCAATCGCAGCCTTAAGACCAAAGATACAAGCTTCATACTCGGCCATGTTGTTGGTGCAACTGAAGCAGAGTCTTGCAGTGAAAGGTGTATGGAAACCTTCTGGAGAGATAAGTACCGCACCGATACCGTTGCCGAGTGCATTTGAAGCACCATCAAAGTACAGGGTCCATCGGGATCCTTGTTCAGGTACGTCATACAGTCCATTACCTTCAATGTTGTCTAATGTCATAATGTCCTCGTCGGGAAAGTCGAATTTCATGGATTGGTAATCTTCGACAGCTTGATGAGCTAGATGGTCAGCTAGTACACTCCCCTTTATAGCTTTTTGGGTTGTGTACTGGATATCATACTCAGTCAGGATCATTTGCCATCTAGCGATTCTTCCAGATAAAGCAGGCTTTTCGAAGATATACTTGATCATATCCATTTTAGAAATCAGCAGAGTGGTATGTGTCAACATATACTGCCTTAGTCGGCGAGCAACCCACACCAAAGCGCAACAAGTTTTCTCGAGCAGTGAGTAACGAGTCTCACAGTCGGTAAACTTTTTGCTAAGGTAATAAATGGCATGCTCTTTTCGACCAGACTCGTCATGTTGGCCCAGTACGCACCCCATTGAATTATCCAAAACAGTCAGATACATGATTAACAACCTTCCTTCGACGGGTGGCATCAAGATAGGAGGTTCTAGCAAATACTCCTTGATTTTATCAAAAGCAGCTTGACAGTCATCATTCCATTCAACTAACTGATCTTTCTTCAACAACTTGAAGATTGGTTCACAGGTAGACGTTAGGTGATAAATTAACCTTGCAATGTAGTTTAGGCGTCCTAAGAAACCTCTGGCGTCCTTTTCAGTGCGGGGGGCAGGCATTTCTCGTATAGCTTCGACTTTAGCAGGATCAACCTCAATGCCTTTGTTGCTGACGATGAATCCCAAGAGTTTACCAGACCTGACTCCGAAAGTGCACTTGCTAGGGTTCAGTCTGAGCTTATACTCCCTCAATCTGACAAACAGCTTTTGCAGATGGTCGAGGTGTTCTTCTTCTGTTTGTGAACGGGCTATCATGTCATCTACTTAGACTTCAATCTCATGATGTATCATGTCATGAAACAAAGCTACCATGGCGCGCTGATAGGTTGCCCCGACATTCTTCAGTCTGAATGGCATCACTTTATAGCAGAAGGTCCCCTACTGCGTAACAAAAGTAGTCTTCTCCATGTCTTTGGGGGCCATTTTGATCTGGTTGTACCCTGAAAATCCATCCATGAAAGAAAATACCTTATGTTGAGCTGTGTTGTCAACCAAAATGTCAATGTGCGACAGTGGAAAGTCATCTTTAGGGCTAGCCCTGTTTAAATCTCGGTAATCCATGCACATTCTTACTTTTCCATCTTTCTTTGGCACGGGCACAATGTTAGCGACCCATTGAGGATAGGAAGTAACAACAAGAAACCCGACATTGAATTGCTTCATCACTTAGGCTTTGATCTTTTCAGATATATCGAGCCTCATTCGACAGACTTTCTGTTTTATTGGTGGACAGTCTTCTCTTGTAGGGAGACGGTGAACCACAATATATGTGTCGAGTCCCGGCATGTCTTCGTAGGACCAGGCAAATACCTCAACATATTCATTCAACAACTGAACTAAGCGCTCTTTGACATTTGGCTTTAGGTTGGCACCCATTTTAACCTCTTTTTTGTCTTCGGTAGTACCCAAGTTGATAGTCTCTAACAGCTCTTCATGGGGAATAATGGCCCTCTCTTCCTGTTGTAGAAGTCTAGCCAACTCTCCAGGCACTTCACAGTCTTCATCACCTTCGTATTCGGCATGATTGACCAGATCTTCAGAGTCATTGAAGGCCATAGCAGAATTGTTACCCATGGAATCTGGAGTGGATGGGTACCTGTATTTTGTGAGTGTGTGTGTGTGTAAGGGATAGCCACCTTTAAACAAAATAAAATGTAAAAAGAAAGAAAATGAACACAAATGTTTATAGATGAAAACGTCCATGATTCATTAAAAATTGCATATGATAATGAAGAAATCAAGCCCTTACAAATGGACCTATATGCCCCGGGTAAGGCACAAGGCAAAAAGAGTGTACGACTTGTTTAATTATTACAGACCAAACAGGAAATGTTCAAAGATAAATTACTGATTGATGAAAGTAATGGGAACGAAGTCCTTCGCCTCCCAATTGTTTAATCCTCCTTCAACGGTTGGAAAGATCCAATCTTCAAAGTTTCCTTCTTCATCATCATCTTCTAAGGCATGAACTCCATGGTGAGTGATTTTTAAGGGTGGTCCTCTAGCCCGGGAGCGACGCACAGCTTTCTGGCCAGCAGCAGTGAAACCCAATCCGAACTTGTCCGTCTTGTGAGGAAAATCTGGCATGACAAAACACTTCTAACAGGGGCAACTCCCTACACTCTGAAAGCACGGACATAGTCGAAAAAATACTACGCAAAATCAAAGACCCGCTAGGTTGACACACCTAGGCAAAAATAAGGGCTTCCCGACGAACCAAAAGGGTTCGGGCAAAATAAGGGATGAAAATGAAAAAAAATCTGTACACCCGGCAAGTCAAAAACCTGAAAAGGCGGCTTGGGCAAAAATGGGTATCCCGGTGGACTGAAAACCTGAAAGGGCGGTCCAGGCAAAAATTAGGGATCAGAGTGTACGACTATGTCCTGTCATCTCGTCACTTGCCTACCAGAAGAAGATTTGTCAAATCGGCAGTCATCAAGCACCTCCACAGGTATCTTCCTCTCCCACATCAGAAACAGGGGCAATAAAGAGTTGTCTAAGCGGCCTAGTTGCTCAATCCATCAAGGTACCAAGGTAGGTTCAGCTGAAGAACATAACCAGTACGTCTTAATTCCCCAGAGAGTGAGCCAGCAAGTCAATACACTCTCCCCAAGCAGAGCTATACATTCAGCCTTAAGGAAGTTGGTTATCCCCCGCAGATCTCAACATTTCCCAGCACAATGTACGAACATTCCTAACAAGCATCCCCGGCAGTCTTGGCCTAAAGATTGTTCCCCGGCGGCATACCAGACATTCAGTGGAATCACTTCCCCGATACAGTTCAAAACTTCCCCAGGAGAGTCCAATCCAGTTTCCCCAGGAAAGTTGGAACCCATCTCCCCAAGCAGTAAGCTTATCCCCAATAGATTCTGGAAGCTTATCCCTCGCAGAGCACGAACGCATCCCCCGGCTTTGTTCAAAGGTTATTTCCCTACCAGGATATAACTGGGTTATCCTCAGCCAAAAGCCACAGAAAGATCGTCGTCGACAAAGTCTTCTTATCCCCAGCGGAGTCTATTAGCACTTCCAACAACAATGGTATCCCCAGCGAAGTTACCATCAACATTTCAGCAAAGTACCTCTCTCCCCACAGAGTATTGTTTCCCAGCAAGATCGTTAGAGTAATTTTCTCCCCGCAGAGTAATCCATTCGCCAAGTTTATTCCCCAACGGAGTTATCTTCTCCTACCGGTATTCTTGCAACTATCATCCCCAGCGGAAACAACAAAGCTTTGTTCTTCAACATTAGCCCAGGAGTGACTTCCCGGCACCCGTCAAGGATTTATTTTCCTAGGACGAAGATACATTCATAAACATCACATTGTTATACATCATGATACATGCATATACGCATCATATCTTACAAATCTCATTTATGTTGAGAGCATCATTGCTTGATCCATATCATGCATTGCATATGACTGACCTTTACCTTTTAGGAAAGATCCAGTTAAATTCTCAGCTATATTTCAAGACCTTGACCGGTTCAGTCAAATCGACCCTAAGATTTTTCTGTTTCTTATCCAGTCAAAGGCCTTCTCTGGTTCAGTCAGATCGACCCTAAGATCTCCCTGTTTCTTATCCAGTTGAAGACATTCAAGACCTAGACCGGTTCAGTTAAATCGACCCTAAGATTTTTCTGTTTCTTATCTAGTCAAAGGCCTTCTCTGGTTCAGTCAGATCGACCCTAAGATCTCCCTGTTTCTTATCCAGTTGAAGACATTCAAGACCTTGACCGGTTCATTCAAATCGACCCTAAGATTTTTCTGTTTCTTATCCAGTCAAAGGCCTTCTCTGGTTCAGTCAGATCGACCCTAAGATCTCCCTGTTTCTTATCCAGTTGAAGACATTCAAGACCTAGACCGGTTCAGTTAAATCGACCCTAAGATTTTTCTATTTACTATCCAGTCAAAGGCCTTCTCTAGTTCAGTCAGATCGACCCTAAGATCTCCCTGTTTCTTATCCAGTTGAATACATTCAAGACCTAGACCGGTTCAGTTAAATCGACCCTAAGATTTTTCTGTTTCTTATCCAGTCAAAGGCCTTCTCTGGTTCAGTCAGATCGACCCTAAGATCTCCCTGTTTCTTATCCAGTTGAAGATTTCAAGACCTAGACCGGTTCAGTTAAATCGACCCTAAGATTTTCTGTTTCTTATCCAGTCAAAGGCCTTCTCTAGTCCGGTTAAATCGACCCCTAACAGATTTTCCTGATAAAGACTCAGTAGAAGATATCCAAGACTCTCTCAATGATACTGTTGAGGTTGTAGTCGCCTATGGTTCTCTCCCCGATACTGCGGAGGTAGTAATCATCCCCAGATTCGCTCAGCGTTACTGTTGAAGTTGAAGTCGTCCAAGATTCTCTCAATGATACTGTTGAGGTTGTAGTCGCCTATGGTTCTCTCCCCGATACTGCGGAGGTAGTAATCATCCCCAGATTCGCTCAGCGTTACTGTTGAAGTTGAAGTCATCCAAGATTCTCTCAATGATTGCTGTTGAGGTTGAAGTCGCCTATGGTTCTCTCCCCGATACTGCGGAGGTAGTAATCGTCCCCAGATTCTCTCAGCGCCACTGTTGAGGTTGAAGTCGTTCAAGATTCTCTCAGCGTTCCTGTTGAGGTAGTAATCATCCAAGGTTCTCTCACCGTTCCTGTTGAAGTAGTAACCATCCCTGGTTCATTCATCACCGTTTGAAGCTCCAGATTCAGCTCCTGTAACCAGTCAGGACACATCTATACGAAGAGTTTGAAGACCAGCTCCTGTAACAGGCCAGGTACTCATTTTTCTTTTTTGCAGGTACGAAAGTTCTCGCTAAGGAATCTCTTACGCGATCAATATCCAGATGGCATCTATAAGCCCATCCACCTATCCATCACCTCTTAGCATGGCATCTATAAGCCCATCATCCTATCCATCAATCTCCAAATGGCATCTATAAGCCCATTCCGCCATCACACTGCTACTATGTGAGCGCAAATTTCTGGGCACTCTAGTGTTCAATCATCTTCCACCTGCGGATTACGAAAGGCACGTCAGCCAATCTGCACCCTCAGGTTTAAGAAGATTGAACAGGGGCAACTGTTGTACCCCAAAATTTTCCCTCCCATATTCTTCAAGATTTGCAAAGAACAAGCTTCAAAATCTCCCCAAGGGTTGTACAGTTCAAGAGCCTCCTAACAGTCAAAAATTAGGGTTTTGGTTCTGACAAAGAAATTGAAGTTTCCAAGGGTCCAATCAAGTCCCACATGCCTATAAACATGGTCAAGCACCCTCATGCCAAGTTTCAAGACTTACAGCACAAAATTGCACAGTCAAAAACCCTAATTGCACTACAGTCAACTGTAGGGGCAAAATGGTCATTTGACAGTCAAAAGTTCAAATTTTTGGTCAACATCTCATTTTTAAGCCACACACATCATTTGATCAATGCTTGATCATGATTCTCAAAGCTTGGCTCAAAAAGTCTCAAGATGCAAAAGTTGCCATATTTGGACAGTTGAAAAAGTCAACTGTAACTTGACCAAGGCATAACTTCCACATGGTTTATTAGAAAAATTCCATCCAAAGCTCATTTTGAAGAGAATGACATTTCCTACAACTCCTCTTCACACTTCAAGTCCAAGAAATGCTCTCACAAAAAGTTATCAATTTCAACATTATGGGTCATTTTCAAAAGTCAACAAAAAGGGACTTTAAGTCAAAGGTCATAACTTGAGATTGGTGAATTAAAATGACATGGTACCAAAGGAATTGGTTATAGGACTTCAAGACCTTTCCAAAATGTCCAAGAACATGATCAAATCTTAAAAATTGAGCAAGATATGCCTTGTGGAAGTTGGGAAATTTTTGGATATTTTGAAAAGTCAACTTTGCTTCAAATGTCTTAAAATTGCTAATGGGCCTCTTTTTCTTCCAAGATTCATCATCCAAAGCATGTGCACGACCATTTGGCCCAAAGGGAAGTTTTTCATCATTTTTATTTATTTATTTGAATTTTTAATTGCTAATAATTCATTTAATTAATTAAAAAATATGAAAAATACCAAACCTAAGTTTTTAAATCTTTTTATGCATGGAATACACTCAATATTTCGTGCATGATCAGATTTGGAAAGAATCAAGGTAATTGAACATGATTTGTATCAAATTTGCATGAAAAAAGATTTGAAAATATTATGCAAAATCATAAAATCAAAAGCATTGATTCCATGGATATTTGGCTTATTTTGTTGACCTAAAACACTCACACATATATATACATACAAACCCTAGTGCTCAGAACCTCTAAGCTGCGCCATACATCAATAATAAAATTTGAGTTTTTGACAAAAAATTCCAAAACTGAAAACTATCTTCCAGTGCGATTCAAGCCAAAATAATTGTCCCATTGCCTTCCTGAGACATCAAGAAACGTGTCTGAATAGTTTTCCACATCCCTAACGCCCAGAATTGGTGAATGGAACTCAAACTTTTTCACATTATATGCATATTCGTATTTCAATATTCAAGCATTCTCATTGCATTTTTCTTATAGATTCATACTAATTAATTGATTCTGAAGCTAAACTTATAGTTTGATTGAGTTTTTGTGCATAGTACATGATTTCACCATTGAAACAGGCTAGGGTTCTTCAAGCTTCGAATTGGGTATTTTTGAATACTGTAAAATTAGAACACCTTAATACCATGATCAAAATCCGGAAGCTTGGACGATTCTAATGCAATAGTCGCACCCAATTTATATAGCATCACAGCCTAATTGCTATTCTTGAAAAGAGCATATTTTGGGGGGGTTTAAAACCCCCGCAACCTTTTTTATATTTCAGGAAAAAGCAAAACAATGAGGAAGAAGACCCTGTGGCAAGCTGCGATTGGTTGATTTGAAATTCGCGCGCGGAAGTTCCACTAACTCTCGTTTTATCTTATATTAATTGTTAGTTATATAATATTCAAAGCGCGCTAAGAGCTCCAGTGGCAGGCATGTGTATTGGTAATCCCTGGGACCTGGGTTCGATTCCCAGGTCCCCCTCCCTCTCAATAATATTTTTCCTAACATCATCATGTGCAGCTTGCCCCCCTGATGACCATCCTACGCCCATAATCTCAATATGCCACTTGTCCCACAATCTCCATCCAATGGCCAAGATCTGAGGTCTATGGAACGCTGCAGTTAACGCACACACACGCTAGCCAAAAAGTCAGACAAGGCCTTGCAACAAGTGGGCCTAATTGCTAGGAATATACCTCCAATATTGGGGACAGAACCCCCCTTGGTATTGTATTTCTTTCTATTTTCTTTGTTTTATTTTTATTATTTGTTTTAATTCCATTATTTTCTTTTAATTTAATAAAAATTAATTTCACATAAAAATAATATAAAAAATCAGAAAAGACAAAAATTAAAATATGTTTTATTTAAATATTATCTTTTTGTAAATAAATCTCACTAATTAATTAGATTTAAATTTAGGGTTTGTATCAATTTTTATCCTTTTTCCTTTCTTTTCACTAATAATTAATTATTTATTTTTATAAATCAAATTGCATTAATTAATTAGGTTTAATTTTAGATAATTTTCATATTTTCTTAATAAATTAAAAAATAGCTAGAATTAGGTTTTAATTTCATTTAATTCTCATAAAAAACCATAAAGACAAAAAACCTCAAAAACAATTTCTTTTCATTTTAATTTAATTAATTTGTTAGTAATAATTTAATTTCATTAAAAAGGGTCCAACGCCCTCGCTTTCAATTTCAATTCAATTCGCGCATTTTATTTTATTCCTTATAATTTCTTATGTAATTCTCCCAAAGCCGTGTAAACATTTATATTTTTCGCACTTTACTTCATTTTATGTCAAATCGGGTCCTGGATTAAATTTGGCGATGTGGACCCGCGCCTTTGTAAAAGTTTAGGAACTTTACATTTTACGCAACTTTTTAACTGTTAATAATGGCATGCAAGAATGAATGACCAAATAAAAACAAACGCGTAGATCACCATAACATGACAAGACAAAATAAATGAATCTGACACACAAATCACACACCACCCCTAGGGTACACCTCACTGTTGCCTTGCCTCGAAAGGTGATCGTCGAGTAGAGGATGTCTTAGTAAGTCCTCATGATCCGGGAACCTGGCATGAGGGTAGCTTCTAAGGTGTCTTCCCATTGCTCTGGTGATCACCATGTCCCGAACCCTCGAATTGACCCGAACACCTCCAACGGTGGTGCTGCCTACCTCTCAATGGTGGGATGGCACTACCTAAAGGAAATTTACACAGACGAATTCCTTAGGGTAGGTAGACGACTCTAGATACTTGCTCTAAATCTCAAAAAAAATCAAAAAATACTTTTCACACCGACACCTTTTCAAAAGCTTTCGAAAGCAAAATTTTCAAACACTCTTGAGGACCGATACAAGAGTCGAACTGGAATTTTCAAAGAAACTTTTTAAAACCCACAATTGAAAAGCAAACAAACCATTTTTGAAAACACAATGAGCAAGTATCTAAGAGCCCATGGATAACCATGGATAGAAATGGTGCTAACACCTTCCCTTTCTATAACCTACCTCCCGAACCGAGAGCAATCTCTTTAAGGAATTTTTCTTTGCTTTTGTCCTTTCCATTTGGAGAAAATAAAAGACGGTGGCGACTCTTGCTTCCGCGACATTTCGCGAATCAACGTTAAACAGTCAGTTCCAGATCCACCGATCACAGAACTGGCGACTCTGCTGGGGACATCTTTATAAAGTGAGGTGTACCTTAGGGATAATGCATAACTGTGTTTTCAATTGCTTTCTTTGCTTGCTTTAAATTGTGGGACTGTCTCGGGAGTTCTATAGATCCTAACCCAGATCTGGGGATACCTTCTTAGAAAGTAGCAACAAGACTGTGAGGGAACTGTGCGGGGTATACCGACATGGTTGAAACAGTCTGCTATGTTGATGTGGCACTTTAGTGTGTACCGGTAACCCTTGAGTTCAGTCAAGGAGAGTACAGGGCCTCCGCGTGGTGTCGTGAAGCATCAACTGACCTTAGGAACCTTAATTGAACCATCTTGGCCTCTTTAGGGTAGTGAGATAACTGACTTTGGTGCAGTCCGAGGTTGGTTGATACTCGATACTACACTCAATTGAGGGTTGTTTTCTTGGAATATTTCGGTCGCCAGTTCAGTGGCTAAATCGAAACGATGAACAATGAAAACAATCCCGTGATATTGGGATCCTTAGAACCCTGGTTACTTCTAATAGGACAGGTTGAGCCCACCAACTTCAAGAGGGTAATACCCAGACCCCATGCTGGCCTAAACTCTAAGGGATTCTCTTGTGTGACTTGTGTGCCTTCCAACTTGACTACTTGCGTGCTTGTTATCTGACACATGAACTACTTGCAGGTCTGGTTTATAGTCCTTAATTGGGACTCATAACAGGGTTTACTAAGTCTCTTGCAGGTTTTGTTTATAGTCCTTAATTGGGACTTCTAACAGAGTGTACTGAGTTTCTTGCAGGTTTTGGTTTGCAGTCCTTAATTGAGACTCATAACAGGGTTTACCTACATTACCCCATGCATAGCATGACATCATACCATTGCATACATCCTGCACAAAAAACTAACCCATTTCAAGGATCTCAAGGGCTTGTGATGCAGGTCATGGTGAATCAACTATCCCAGCAAGGGGCAAAGAGGATTTATTTTCCTCTAGCCAAGGTTATCAGGGGCTATGACCCACTTGATATGGTGAGCTTTGACTCCTGGAGAAGGTTCCCCTAACCAAGGTTGTTTGGAAACCAAAACTAGACATGATAACTAAAGTCAGGGGCTATGACCCACTTGATATGGTGAGCTTTGACCTTTGAAGAAGGATTCTCAGCAACATGGGGTTCCTTCAATCAAGCTACCGGACCCAAATTCTAACAAATTTTCTTGTTTACGCCGCGAGGTCCTTGAAAACATAGCATGCATACATACACATCATAACAGGTATCCTTGTTGCAGGTCACTTACCTTTCTCGCTGGTTATTTCAGCAATGGCTTCCCAACAAGATAACCAGGACCTTCACACTCAAGAGACTCAGTTCAAGGAGATCTTCCTAAGCCTATCCAAGGGGCAGAAAGAGTTGAGGACACTCCTCATGGGGAATCTGATCAGAAAGAGTCCTGAAGATGACAAGGACGAACAGCTGAAACGTCTACAAGCTGAGGTAGACACATTGAAAACCCAGATGCTGGGGCAAAGGGCCCTCATTCAAGGTTTAGCTCAGGAGCAAGGAGAGCTGAGGGCCATGATCAGCCAGCTTCATCAAGACATGAAACAACCAGCCCAAGTCAGGGACCCGGTCATTAATCAACTTCCAAGAAGTCAAAGGTTTGGACCTCTCCAAGCTGCTACTACTTCACAGGTCCAACAACGACCTCGCCCAGAACAACGGACTGATCAGAGCAAACCAGACAAGCCTAAAAGGCAGTTCACCAAGATCAACATGTCGCTAGATCAAGCACTACAACAAATGTTGAAGGAAGGGCTAATCACCTTAAGGGCTCCTCTCCGGAATCCAAACACTTCTGCTCCTAACTATCATCCCAACGATAGATGCGCATACCATTCTGATAGCCCGGGGCATACTACGGACAACTTCTGGCCTCTCAAAAACAAGATTCAAGACATGATCGACGCTGAAGAGATTCAGTTTGAAGTACCCGAGACTCCCAACGTGATCACTGCTCCCTTGCCAAAACATGGCTAGGATTGAGAAATTTTTGTTCATTCGAATGTTCAAGTTGCAATTCTCTTTTGTTCAAACATTTACTCATGTTAAACATTGTTATTTCATTAATGTATCGCATATGTCTGTTCTGAAACAATATATTCGTATTCACTAAATGCAAATTATTTTCATATTTTTTCTGATGATCAACTCTCAATTAATAATTCTAAGCCTCTTGAGGGAGGATGACGAAAACGATATCACGATCTACAGTATGCTTTTGAACAGACCCCGCTGATGAGGTACAAGCATTGTTTCAATCCCTAAACACTGGAGTTATAAGGAAGATAATCCCTCGTCAACCCCTTTGAGCCAAATAAGTAGGAGTTTTTCTTTTCGAAATTTAAAACCCTTAATCATAACCTGGGGCAGGGTAGTTCTCTCAGTTGACCCAAGTGCATAACGAATGGCACCAAAAAGGTCCTTACAAAACAAAAGACAGTGATAGTTTAGAACAATCATAAGGATAGGCAGTCATTATCAAAAATCATGAATGAAAAGCCCAAAAAGTCAAAACCTATAAAGGGGACTTACGAAACTGGGGCATCCCGCTGACTGTAATCACAAAAGAAACAGTTCAGGCAAAATTTAGGGATAGCAAAATCAAAAAGAAAGAGGTCCTACGAACCCTTAACAACAAAAACAGAAAATGACTGCCTATTCAGAATAAATCATCAATGTCCGAACCATCACTTGAATATCAAAGCGAAGATTCAAACAAGGTCTAACGTATGATCAACTGAGTTTAGGTTGGGAGAACATCACGAAGAGCGGGTGGGTACAAATAATTTGAGCCTTTATCCTTTGTTTCTTGAATCGTGAACCAGGCCACGTTATAACCCCTAAAAGTCCTAGCTGAAGCATGGGTTAGTTCGAAAGCATACTGTACGAAAGGTATCCTGACTCCTTAAGGCTTACGGTAAAATACGGAGTTGACATCACGTTTTACAAACATTCACTTGTTTTATGAAAAAGAATGCATTTTTTAAAATCTTCAAGACAGACATAAGCTGTGCATTTTGATATAACATTGTTTGCATATGACTATTTGTTTGAACAGCAGGGAAATTCGCACGACGAATGCCTAATGAACAGAAGCACTTCCAAGCAAGGGGCATGATATAATCATGGTCTATTATCTGGGGCAATCCAATCAAGATTCGGAGAATCTCTCAAAGGCCAAATAGCCTGGGGCAAACCTCCGCCTGAGTCACTTGGGGAATTTCAACAACGAATCTTGCCTGATCAAACACCTTCTGGTTGCATGACAAAACACTTCTAACAGGGGCAACTCCCTACACTCTGAAAGCACGGACATAGTCGAAAAAATACTATGAAAAATCAAAGACCCGCTAGGTTGACACACCTAGGCAAAAATAAGGGCTTCCCGACGAACCAAAAGGGTTCGGGCAAAATAAGGGATGAAAATGAAAAAAAATCTGTACACCCGGCAAGTCAAAAACCTGAAAAGGCGGCTTGGGCAAAAATGGGTATCCCGGTGGACTGAAAACCTGAAAGGGCGGTCCAGGCAAAAATTAGGGATCAGAGCGTACGACTATGTCCTGTCATCTCGTCACTTGCCTACCAGAAGAAGATTTGTCAAATCGGCAGTCATCAAGCACCTCCACAGGTATCTTCCTCTACCACATCAGAAACAGGGGCAATAAAGAGTTGTCTAAGCGACCTAGTTGCTCAATCCATCAAGGTACCAAGGTAGGTTCAGCTGAAGAACATAACCAGTACGTCTTAATTCCCCAGAGAGTGAGCCAGCAAGTCAATACACTCTCCCCAAGCAGAGCTATACAATCAGCCTTAAGGAAGTTGGTTATCCCCCGCAGATCTCAACATTTCCCAGCACAATGTACGAACATTCCTAACAAGCATCCCCGGAAGTCTTGGCCTAAAGATTGTTCCCCGGCGGCATACCAGACATTCAGTGGAATCACTTCCCCGATACAGTTCAAAACATCCCCAGGAGAGTCCAATCCAGTTTCCCCAGGAAAGTTGGAACCCATCTCCCCAAGCAGTAAGCTTATCCCCAATAGATTCTGGAAGCTTATCCCTCGCAGAGCACGAACGCATCCCCCGGCTTTGTTCAAAGGTTATTTCCCTACCAGGATATAACTGGGTTATCCTCAGCCAAAAGCCACGGAAAGATCGTCGTCGACAAAGTCTTCTTATCCCCAGCGGAGTCTATTAGCACTTCCAACAACAATGGTATCCCCAGCGAAGTTACCATCAACATTTCAGCAAAGTACCTCTCTCCCCACAGAGTATTGTTTCCCAGCAAGATCGTTAGAGTACTTTTCTCCCCGCAGAGTAATCCATTCGCCAAGTTTATTCCCCAACGGAGTTATCTTCTCCTACCGGTATTCTTGCAACTATCATCCCCAGCGGAAACAACAAAGCTTTGTTCTTCAACATTAGCCTAGGAGTGACTTCCCGGCACCCGTCAAGGATTTATTTTCCTAGGACGAAGATACATTCATAAACATCACATTGTTATACATCATGATACATGCATATACGCATCATATCTTACAAATCTCATTTATGTTGAGAGCATCATTGCTTGATCCATATCATGCATTGCATATGACTGACCTTTACCTTTTAGGAAAGATCCAGTTAAATTCTCAGCTATATTTCAAGACCTTGACCGGTTCAGTCAAATCGACCCTAAGATTTTTCTGTTTCTTATCCAGTCAAAGGCCTTCTCTGGTTCAGTCAGATCGACCCTAAGATCTCCCTGTTTCTTATCCAGTTGAAGACATTCAAGACCTAGACCGGTTCAGTTAAATCGACCCTAAGATTTTTCTGTTTCTTATCCAGTCAAAGGCCTTCTCTGGTTCAGTCAGATCGACCCTAAGATCTCCCTGTTTCTTATCCAGTTGAAGACATTCAAGACCTTGACCGGTTCATTCAAATCGACCCTAAGATTTTTCTGTTTCTTATCCAGTCAAAGGCCTTCTCTGGTTCAGTCAGATCGACCCTAAGATCTCCCTGTTTCTTATCCAGTTGAAGACATTCAAGACCTTGACCGGTTCATTCAAATCGACCCTAAGATTTTTCTGTTTCTTATCCAGTCAAAGGCCTTCTCTGGTTCAGTCAGATCGACCCTAAGATCTCCCTGTTTCTTATCCAGTTGAAGACATTCAAGACCTAGACCGGTTCAGTTAAATCGACCCTAAGATTTTTCTGTTTCTTATCCAGTCAAAGGCCTTCTCTGGTTCAGTCAGATCGACCCTAAGATCTCCCTGTTTCTTATCCAGTTGAAGACATTCAAGACCTAGACCGGTTCAGTTAAATCGACCCTAAGATTTTTCTGTTTCTTATCCAGTCAAAGGCCTTCTCTGGTTCAGTCAGATCGACCCTAAGATCTCCCTGTTTCTTATCCAGTTGAAGATTTCAAGACCTAGACCGGTTCAGTTAAATCGACCCTAAGATTTTCTGTTTCTTATCCAGTCAAAGGCCTTCTCTAGTCCGGTTAAATCGACCCCTAACAGATTTTCCTGATAAAGACTCAGTAGAAGATATCCAAGACTCTCTCAATGATACTGTTGAGGTTGTAGTCGCCTATGGTTCTCTCCCCGATACTGCGGAGGTAGTAATCACCCCCAGATTCGCTCAGCGTTACTGTTGAAGTTGAAGTCGTCCAAGATTCTCTCAATGATACTGTTGAGGTTGTAGTCGCCTATGGTTCTCTCCCCAATACTGCGGAGGTAGTAATCATCCCCAGATTCGCTCAGCGTTACTGTTGAAGTTGAAGTCATCCAAGATTCTCTCAATGATTGCTGTTGAGGTTGAAGTCGCCTATGGTTCTCTCCCCGATACTGCGGAGGTAGTAATCGTCCCCAGATTCTCTCAGCGCCACTGTTGAGGTTGAAGTCGTTCAAGATTCTCTCAGCGTTCCTGTTGAGGTAGTAATCATCCAAGGTTCTCTCACCGTTCCTGTTGAAGTAGTAACCATCCCTGGTTCATTCATCACCGTTTGAAGCTCCAGATTCAGCTCCTGTAACCAGTCAGGACACATCTATACGAAGAGTTTGAAGACCAGCTCCTGTAACAGGCCAGGTACTCATTTTTCTTTTTTGCAGGTACGAAAGTTCTCGCTAAGGAATCTCTTACGCGATCAATATCCAGATGGCATCTATAAGCCCATCCACCTATCCATCACCTCTTAGCATGGCATCTATAAGCCCATCATCCTATCCATCAATCTCCAAATGGCATCTATAAGCCCATTCCGCCATCACACTGCTACTATGTGAGCGCAAATTTCTGGGCACTCTAGTGTTCAATCATCTTCCACCTGCGGATTACGAAAGGCACGTCAGCCAATCTGCACCCTCAGGTTTAAGAAGATTGAACAGGGGCAACTGTTGTACCCCAAAATTTTCCCTCCCATATTCTTCAAGATTTGCAAAGAACAAGCTTCAAAATCTCCCCAAGGGTTGTACAGTTCAAGAGCCTCCTAACAGTCAAAAATTAGGGTTTTGGTTCTGACAAAGAAATTGAAGTTTCCAAGGGTCCAATCAAGTCCCACATGCCTATAAACATGGTCAAGCACCCTCATGCCAAGTTTCAAGACTTACAGCACAAAATTGCACAGTCAAAAACCCTAATTGCACTACAGTCAACTGTAGGGGCAAAATGGTCATTTGACAGTCAAAAGTTCAAATTTTTGGTCAACATCTCATTTTTAAGCCACACACATCATTTGATCAATGCTTGATCATGATTCTCAAAGCTTGGCTCAAAAAGTCTCAAGATGCAAAAGTTGCCATATTTGGACAGTTGAAAAAGTCAACTGTAACTTGACCAAGGCATAACTTCCACATGGTTTATTAGAAAAATTCCATCCAAAGCTCATTTTGAAGAGAATGACATTTCCTACAACTCCTCTTCACACTTCAAGTCCAAGAAATGCTCTCACAAAAAGTTATCAATTTCAACATTATGGGTCATTTTCAAAAGTCAACAAAAAGGGACTTTAAGTCAAAGGTCATAACTTGAGATTGGTGAATTAAAATGACATGGTACCAAAGGAATTGGTTATAGGACTTCAAGACCTTTCCAAAATGTCCAAGAACATGATCAAATCTTAAAAATTGAGCAAGATATGCCTTGTGGAAGTTGGGAAATTTTTGGATATTTTGAAAAGTCAACTTTGCTTCAAATGTCTTAAAATTGCTAATGGGCCTCTTTTTCTTCCAAGATTCATCATCCAAAGCATGTGCACGACCATTTGGCCCAAAGGGAAGTTTTTCATCATTTTTATTTATTTATTTGAATTTTTAATTGCTAATAATTCATTTAATTAATTAAAAAATATGAAAAATACCAAACCTAAGTTTTTAAATCTTTTTATGCATGGAATACACTCAATATTTCGTGCATGATCAGATTTGGAAAGAATCAAGGTAATTGAACATGATTTGTATCAAATTTGCATGAAAAAAGATTTGAAAATATTATGCAAAATCATAAAATCAAAAGCATTGATTCCATGGATATTTGGCTTATTTTGTTGACCTAAAACACTCACACATATATATACATACAAACCCTAGTGCTCAGAACCTCTAAGCTGCGCCATACATCAATAATAAAATTTGAGTTTTTGACAAAAAATTCCAAAACTGAAAACTATCTTCCAGTGCGATTCAAGCCAAAATAATTGTCCCATTGCCTTCCTGAGACATCAAGAAACGTGTCTGAATAGTTTTCCACATCCCTAACGCCCAGAATTGGTGAATGGAACTCAAACTTTTTCACATTATATGCATATTCGTATTTCAATATTCAAGCATTCTCATTGCATTTTTCTTATAGATTCATACTAATTAATTGATTCTGAAGCTAAACTTATAGTTTGATTGAGTTTTTGTGCATAGTACATGATTTCACCATTGAAACAGGCTAGGGTTCTTCAAGCTTCGAATTGGGTATTTTTGAATACTGTAAAATTAGAACACCTTAATACCATGATCAAAATCCGGAAGCTTGGACGATTCTAATGCAATAGTCGCACCCAATTTATATAGCATCACAGCCTAATCGCTATTCTTGAAAAGAGCATATTTTGGGGGGGTTTAAAACCCCCGCAACCTTTTTTATATTTCAGGAAAAAGCAAAACAATGAGGAAGAAGACCCTGTGGCAAGCTGCGATTGGTTGATTTGAAATTCGCGCGCGGAAGTTCCACTAACTCTCGTTTTATCTTATATTAATTGTTAGTTATATAATATTCAAAGCGCGCTAAGAGCTCCAGTGGCAGGCATGTGTATTGGTAATCCCTGGGACCTGGGTTCGATTCCCAGGTCCCCCTCCCTCTCAATAATATTTTTCCTAACATCATCATGTGCAGCTTGCCCCCCTGATGACCATCCTACGCCCATAATCTCAATATGCCACTTGTCCCACAATCTCCATCCAATGGCCAAGATCTGAGGTCTATGGAACGCTGCAGTTAACGCACACACACGCTAGCCAAAAAGTCAGACAAGGCCTTGCAACAAGTGGGCCTAATTGCTAGGAATATACCTCCAATATTGGGGACAGAACCCCCCTTGGTATTGTATTTCTTTCTATTTTCTTTGTTTTATTTTTATTATTTGTTTTAATTCCATTATTTTCTTTTAATTTAATAAAAATTAATTTCACATAAAAATAATATAAAAAATCAGAAAAGACAAAAATTAAAATATGTTTTATTTAAATATTATCTTTTTGTAAATAAATCTCACTAATTAATTAGATTTAAATTTAGGGTTTGTATCAATTTTTATCCTTTTTCCTTTCTTTTCACTAATAATTAATTATTTATTTTTATAAATCAAATTGCATTAATTAATTAGGTTTAATTTTAGATAATTTTCATATTTTCTTAATAAATTAAAAAATAGCTAGAATTAGGTTTTAATTTCATTTAATTCTCATAAAAAACCATAAAGACAAAAAACCTCAAAAACAATTTCTTTTCATTTTAATTTAATTAATTTGTTAGTAATAATTTAATTTCATTAAAAAGGGTCCAACGCCCTCGCTTTCAATTTCAATTCAATTCGCGTATTTTACTTTATTCCTTATAATTTCTTATGTAATTCTCCCAAAGTCGTGTAAACATTTATATTTTTCGCACTTTACTTCATTTTATGTCAAATCGGGTCCTGGATTAAATTTGGCTTTGTAATAGTTTAGGAACTTTACATTTTCCGCAACTTTTTAACTGTTAATAATGGCATGCAAGAATGAATGACCAAATAAAAACAAACGCGTAGATCACCATAACATGACAAGACAAAATAAATGAATCTGACACACAAATCACACACCACCCCTAGGGTACGCCTCACTGTTGCCTTGCCTCGAAAGGTGATCATCGAGTAGAGGATGTCTTAGTAAGTCCTCATGATCCGGGAACCTGGCATGAGGGTAGCTTCTAAGGTGTCTTCCCATTGCTCTGGTGATCACCATGTCCCGAACCCTCGAATTGACCCGAACACCTCCAACGGTGGTGCTGCCTACCTCTCAATGGTGGGATGACACTACCTAAAGGACATTTACACAGACGAATTCCTTAGGGTAGGTAGACGACTCTAGATACTTGCTCTAAATCTCAAAACAAATCAAAAAATACTTTTCACACCGACACCTTTTCAAAAGCTTTCGAAAGCAAATTTTTCAAACACTCTTGAGGACCGATACACGAGTCGAACTGGAATTTTCAAAGAAACTTTTTAAAACCCACAATTGAAAAGCAAACAAACCATTTTTGAAAACACAATGAGCAAGTATCTAAGAGCCCATGGATAACCATGGATAGAAAGGGTGCTAACACCTTCCCTTTCTATAACCTACCTCCCGAACCGAGAGCAATCTCTTTAAGGAATTTTTCTGTGCTTTTGTCCTTTCCATTTGGAGAAAATAAAAGACGGTTGCGACTCTTGCTTCCGCGACATTTCGCGAATCAGCATTAAACAGTCAGTTCCAGATCCACCGATCACAGCTGTCTTTAAAAATTTGATCAAGGCTTTGGCATGAGCCTCGGAGCAGAGTAAGAGAGCCAGCATGGAGATTTTTGAAGGGGTTTGCCCTATATGCTCTACGACATCATAGTCTCTCTTCTTGATTATCTTTAAGATTTCTTCCATCTCTTTTTGGGTGGTCTCGGGGATGACCAAAGTCTGAGCCTTCGTCCTGACAGGCGCTTCTTGGATCCCCTTATCCTTATCAGTGGTAATAGCAGAAGGTACAACCTCAGGAGTAACAATTTCTTCAATTATTAGACCTTGTGTAGATATCTTGATTGGCACACGAGCGCTTGAGGGTCCGAAGACTTCCCTTGGAGGAGCAATCTCCAGAGAGAAGATTCTTCCACTACGAGTTATCTTGCT
Organism: Vicia faba; assembly: GCA_948472305.1. Lineage (NCBI taxonomy): Eukaryota > Viridiplantae > Streptophyta > Magnoliopsida > Fabales > Fabaceae > Vicia > Vicia faba. The sequence continues at coordinate 333,259,892 of OX451739.1, read as the reverse complement.
TGTTCCTGCAATATTCCCTATATCAGGGGTTTCTTCATCGAAATTCTCTTTGGCTGATTCAATCTGCTTGACACCATGGTAGAAGATCTCTCCTCCGTAATTCCATGGTATCGTCTTATTAGATTTATACGGGATAGGCCCCGACATGGTAATTTTCAGCGGTACAAACTTAGGATCAGGCGTAATCTTAACATCCTTTTGCAGGTCTTGGAAAGATTGTCGGAGGTGGTGATTATAGTGATGTCATTGATTGGAGTAAAAAAGGTAACAGGAGTAACATGAGTGATAGTAGCAACATGAGTTTTCTGAAAGAGAATCTCTTGGGTATCCATCAGGCGTTGGATGCCTGATTTCAACAGTGGGCAGTCAGTTTGCAAGGTTGAAAAGAAGTAACAGTCTTTTTCACATCCCGAGAAAATCCAGGCTTTCAACAGATTCATTTTAATTATTTGCAACGGAGTCCTTAATTCATCAACAACAGCAACATACAAATCCTCTTCAATAGCATGGACATTGTGACCGTGCTTGGGCATTGGGGTAGAAATCACATTCGGCTTTTTGGGCGCATCGAATTCTACCTCCTTGGAATCTATCAAGTCTTGGATCTTGTTTTTGAGGGCCCAACAGTTGTTGGTGTCATGCCCTACACTGTCTGAATGGTATGCACATTTTGCATTGGGGTGATAATGTAGAGAAGTGGTATTTTTATTCTTCGGTGCCTCTCTCAAATTAGCAAGGTTTAATTTCAGGAGATATGGAAGGATCTGAGCGAGTGTCATATTTATCGGGGTATATTGCCGTTGTGGCCTTTCTACCCTTTGCTGATAGGTTCTGGGCTGATCATTCCTCGGTTGACTGTTTCTAGGCTGATCTGATGTGGACTTCTGAATTAACACGGCCCCCACTGTTGGTCGGCGTTCCTCTCTTTCCCGATTTCTCTGGGTGTAAACAGCAGAACTTTCCTTCTTGGCTGGGAAGGTCTTCTTTATAGCGGCTGAAGCAGATGTATCCTTTTGAATTTTACCACTCTTAATACCAGCTTCGACCCTTTCACCTGTCAGAATTAATTCAGTGAACCCTGCAGATGAGCTCCCTATTAGGTGATTGAAGAATGGACCAGACAGGGTCCCCAAAAACATATCAACAAGTTCCCTTTCAGACAATGGTGGATGCACCCTTCCAGCCAAATCCCGCCACTTCAGGGCATACTCTTTAAAGCCCTCATTAGAGACCATGCTCATACTCTGTAGTTGAGTACGAGTAGGCGCTAAATCTGCGTTGTATTGATATTGTCGGCAGAAAGAAGCAACCAAGTCCTCCCAGTTATGTACATCAGCCCTCTCAAGCTGGTAGAACCAGTCCAATTGTGTATCCGACAAACTATCTTGAAAAAAGTGGACCCACAGATCCTTATCAGAAGAGTGAGGTTAGATCTTTCTGACATAAGAATGTAGATGCATCTTTGGACAAGACAAACCATTGTATTTAGCGAACGTAGGCACTTTGAATTTAGGGGGGATGACGATCCCAGCAACCAATCCCAGCTCTTCAAAATCCAGTCCAGGTACCCTTTGCACTTCTATAGCTGCCAACCGTTCTTCCAGATTTTTATACCTATCGTCCACAGGAGGGTACTGCTGCTCGGAGTAATCTTCATCCATTTCAGCTTCTTCCTCTTCAGCCTCAGACTCGGAAGGTACTGCATCTCCTTTTCCTTTGTCGGTCCCTTCATTAGACGCCAAGGGGAACTCCAGGACTCTTCTAGCTTCGTTCTCAAATCTTCTTCCCAGAGTAGCTACTCCGACTCTTTTCTTTTTCTTTTTTCCTTTTTCCTTTTCTTTCTTCTCTAACAGTGCTTTAAGGTCCTCTTGACTCTTTGCCAAGGTCATGAGGAGTTGTTGGAATTGCGAATTCTGTGCTTGCAGATCTTTGACCGTCTGCTCTATATCCATCTTGCTGAAATAAACAGCAGAAAGATAAGGAAACCTGGTGTGAAGACCTGTTTATGCATATGATGAATGATATGTTTATTCATGTAATGCATCCAAGGATTCAGAAATTCAAAGTTGTTGCACACAAAAAGAACACACGTCATATTAATAAGAAGAAATTTGTCAGTACATAAATGCCCCATGGGCAAAATATTACAAAGCTTCTTAATGTAAAAAGACGTTGTGCATCCTTTTTGGCGCGATGTAAGTGTTGAGAGTTTCCTCCTCGTGAAGTCGGCGGGTAAGTTCCAAAACCTTCTTCTCACTGGCATAGAAGCTGGCTTCAAAAGTGTTCCGCTCTTCCTTGAGTTGTATCCAACTCTTTTGAAATTCTTCCAATGATGTTGGCATGTCTGGATGTAGGAGGGTGCATGGAACCTCTCCTTCCATAACAGGCTCTTTAATCACGAGGAGAATGTGGGGGTAAGGCATCATAAGACTCTGGGTGCGTGTTCGTACCCACTTGAGGTAAGGCTCAAGGGGGATGGAATTCTTGTGCCCTAGTGTCTTACTATCCACTTTGTTGGGCATCCTCCATGCTCGGATAAACCTTTGTCAAAGTTCTTGAGCGTCGTTGTCAAAGTCAAAGACCAAGTCAAGAATTAGCATATCATGAGGGCCATCCCTTCGGGCATACCCAAATTGCCTCAGAGCTAAACAGGGGTTGTAGGTAATTCCTTCCCTAATGCCAAGTAGTGGGACATTAGGGAATTCCCCACAACGATCAATGATGATGACATTTTCTATGGACCGAGAACACCAATGAACATCAGAGTGTGTAAGAGTCATCAATCGTTGCGACCACCTCAAGCCTTGTTCATTCTTCAAGACTGACTGGGGAAGGTGAGAAATAAACCACCTTGCTAGAAGAGGAGTACAACACATGAGAACACCTCTTTTCCTCATTGTTCGTGTGTAAAATGAGTGTAGGATGTCCCCAAGCAATGTAGGCATAGGATTCCGAGATATGGAAATCTTGACAGCATTCACATCTATAAGTTGATCAGGGTTTAGGAACAAGACCAACCCATAGATGAGAAGTGCTACAATCTCCTCAAAAGCTTGTAGATCTAGAGAACTCCAGCAGTCTTGTGCCTTCTCAAACAGAAACTTTGCCAAGAAACCCTTGACACCACTTCTGGTTTCCCAATGACCTTTGATATCAGATGGTTGCAAGTGTAATGCTTGAGCAACATCTTCAGGCTTTGGTTCTCTTTCCGTACCGTTGTAGGGTAGTTGATGGAGAATAGGAATCCTCAGGAGTTGAGAAAATTCCTCCAAAGTAGGTACTAGTTGGTAATCAGGTAATGTGAAACAGTGGTGAAGGGGGTCAAAGAACTGGAAGAGGACTTTCACCATGTCTTCTTCAATGTTGGAGTTGACCAAGTTGAGAAGTCTACCATGTCTTTACTGAAGGGAGAATTCTCTGGAATTTTGGAAGTAAGCTCCTTGAGTTTAGGAGGGATCCTCTCAAGGTTGACTTGAATTGTTTTCCTGCGAAGAGATTCCATGACCTACAAAACAGGAACAAAGATGAAGATCCAAACCCTTGAAATGGTTAGTGGATGCAAATGATGTTTCATGATGTTTATGATGTATGTACAAGTATATGCACAAGCAAATCACACAAGATCCTAGTTTCAGGCTTGCATGGGGTTTCATAGGTAAGTACCCTCTTGAAGTTTGTTGGCTTAACCTGTCCTATAAATAGTAACCGGGTTCTAAGGAGCTCAATATCACCAGATTATTTTTTGTGTTCATTGTTTCGATTTAGCCACTTTACTGGCAACCGAAATATTCGAAGAAAACAACCCTCAATGAGTGTAGTATCGAGTATCTACCAACTTGGGACTGCACCAAAGCCGGTCATCTCACTACCCCTAAAAAGGCCAAGTTGGTCAAGTAAAGGTTCTAAAAGTCCATTAGTGCTTCATGACATCACTCAGCGGTCCTGTATTCTCTTTGATTAACTCAAAGGCTACCGGTACCCACAAATATGTCGCACTAATATAGCTATTGCTTCAACCATGTCGATATATCCCGCACAGTTTCCACAATGTATTGCTATTTACCTATGAATGTTTCCCAAATCCGGGTAGAGGATTTCAAACCCAAACAATAGAACCAAATGTAAAGCAATCAAGTCAAACAAGATAAGCATGCAGGGTGATCTAAAACCCTAAGGTAACCCCACTTTTAGGATATTCCCCAGCAGAGTCACCAGTTCTGTGATACGATGGGAGAACTGACTTGAGGTTTTGCGTTTGTGTTCGTAATTGTTCGGTTTAGCAAGAGTAGCCACCAACTTTTTATTTTATCCTAAGGAAAGGTCAAAAAGCACAGGAAAGACCTTTGAGATTTTTTTCTTAGGTTCGCGGGGTAGATTATGAAAAGGGAAGGTGCAAGCACCCTTTTCATCCATGGTTTTCCATGGGCTCTTAGTTACTTGTTTAGATCACTTGCTTTTTATTTTCAATTGTTTGAAATGGTGCTTTGTGTGTGTGATTTTGAAAAATGCTTTGAAAAAAAGGCCTTGTCTAGGCAACCTTTGTAACAATTCTTGTTTGAATGTTTTACAAAGGTGTTTGTCTTTTGAAAAGATATTTCAATGTTTTTTTGTTTTGGGAATTTGTGTTGTGATGTGTGTTTGAAAGTAGCAAGGATGTTTTACAAGCTTTTGATCAAGTAACTAAGAGTTGTCTACCCTATTTTACTCAAAGATCTTTCTTATGTTTTTAACCCTTTTGACAGTGTTATTTCACCATTTCATTTGGTGAACAACCTTGTGTTAGGATGTTAAACAGGACAGGCGCGGGTCATCGCATACAATCATTGAAAGCAACTTGTGAGACGCTATAGCAATTTTGTAAGGGACGAGATCATTTTATCAAAGGCAACGTTGAGGGTCATCGAGGGACTACGATCTTTGTTTATTGAAGGGGCATTTGTTAGAGTGTCTCATATTCGAGGGACATGATTGCATTTTCCGAGGCAACAAGCGAGGTTACCCTAGAGGTGCACGTGTGAATTGTGTTTGTCATTTTCATGCATTCAAGTCTTGTATTAGGTCATCTAGCGATTGATTTTAGATTTTCGCATACAAACCCTAATCTCTAGTCATGGCATATTTGAAAGCGTAAAGTGCGAGAATTAAAATTCTAAGCTATTACAAAAGTATCCGAGGATGGGGGTACAATTATTTACAAATGGGGATGAATCTCAAGAATAATAAAGTCCAAATATCAAGTGTTACAACCAAATCGAATCGTCGCAATTCAAATATAAAGCTATAACAAAACATAAAAATAAAGAGAATCAATAAATTATGAAATGCATGTATTTATTAACTCAAAAAATAAATAAATAAAATCTATTCTAAAAAAAAAGAAAGATTAAGTATTATATTATTATTTTTGTATTTTTATCAATTATGAAAAGAAAAAGTTTTAAAGAAAGAAAATTTACCTTAAACTAAATCTCTATTATTTACATATTTTTATTAATCAATAAAAAGGGTTAAAGAAAACAAAAATTATTTAACTCAAATTAAAAGCCTTTTTTTGATATTTTTATTATGTGATAATAAAAAGGAAATGATTTAAAACAATTAAGAAAAATCCAATTATTAGTATTATTAATAGTGTTATTATTAAAAAGAAAACAAATTAACAAAAATGAATTAATTAATTAAAAAAAAGATTTTGGTTTTAAACAAAAGAAAAGAAAAAAATAAAAATAAAAGGGCAGAATGGGCTTGGGATTTTTGGGTGGCCCAAATGAACATGAAGAAGAACAAAAAAACAAGTCAGAAAGGAGAAAAGAGGGGGGGGGGGGGTGCGCTGGTAAAACAGATGGGCTTGGCACATTTGTTTGGGGCGAAGGCCCACTGTCCAGTTTGTTTCAATTTGTTAGGGTTTATTCATTTTTAGGGTTTGTGCGTTTGGTACACAGCGGCACCCCTTTTGCTCTCTTCTTCGTCTTTTCCTCTTCATCTCCCTCAGACGAAGCACACTGATTCTCTTCCTAACCCTAGCTACCGGAGCTCCGCCCCCTCTCTCTCTATCCTCTTCACAATGATCCAAGGTTTTGTTCGAATGGTATGGTTTATCATCTTTGTGTTTTAACAGTTTCATTGTTTGTTTGATTCTTCATGTTTTGCTTTACAGTTTAGTCTTTTAACCTTTGGATGTTTACATGCTTGATATGTAGTAAGGGTTTGAGGAGATCATACCTTGGGGGACTTTTTATGGAAAATGGATGGAGAGGAAAAGGTGAGACAAAGGCGCGTCCTTGGTGGCCGGTGGTACGAGGAAGAGAGTGATGACGAGCTTCGCTTCTGGTATCTCTTTTTGTTGTTCTTGATTGTTAATGATGACACCATTCTGAAACTTTTTGGTTTTTGATTTGCTTCTGAATCTCTCTTCTTTTTTCTGAATGTTGATGTTTGATGATGATAAACTTCTGAAAACTTGGTTGTTTGTTATTGATTGTTGATGATGAATATGTTTCTGAAATTGTTGTTCTTGATTTGCTTCTGAACCTCTCTTCCTTTTTCTGAATGTTGATGATGAATTATGTTCTAAAACTATGTTTTTGTTGATAGTTGTTGATGATGGATACGATTCTGAAACTGTGTTTGCTTTGCTTCTGAATCTCTCTTCTTTTCTCTGAATGTTAAAGGTTAATGATGAAATCTGAAACTGCTTGTTTTTTTGTTGTTGGTGAATGATTTCTGGAACTTTTGATTGGTTGTTTATGATGACATGTTTCTGAAACTTTTGGGTTGGTTTGTGGATTTTGTTGAAAATTGAGTTTGGTGGTTTAGGTTTCAAAGGGTTTTTTGTGATTGTTTGAAACTGTTTGGCTGTTTGGTTTGTTTTGATAACAGGTTTGGTTGTTGGTTTGTAGTTGGTTAACAAGTTATGGAAGTTTTAACTAGGCTTTGGCAAGCTGCAGCTTATACATTTTGTACTGTTTTGTGTAGCTTGGTTGTTTTTTTGGTTATGGTTTGTTGCAGGTTTACAAGTTTGGTTTAGTTTGTGGAACTGTTACAGGGTTAGGAACCTTGTAGTTTTACAGGTTTTGAGCTTGTTTGGTTTGAGCAAGGCTTGTGGTTTGAGCAAGCTTGGCTTGTTGAATTTGTTTTGTGCAAGCTGGTTTGCAGTTTCAGACTTGGCTTTTGTTCAGGTTATGTGATTTGCTGCAGGTTTGAGGGTTTACAGTTTGTTAACAGGTTGGGTGATTTGAGCAAGCTTGGCTTGTTGAGTTTGTAGTTTATGGTGTTTTTTAGCTTGATAGGCTTGGAGCTTGTTTGTGCTTCTGTTTGGGCTTTGTTTTGTTATGCAGGTTTATGGTTGGGAGAGTTTTGTGGCCTTTTTTACAAAGTGTTTTTTCTCTTCCTTTCTGCTATGCAGTTTGTTTTGTTTTATATCCTCTTGCTATTTGACTTGTGACAGCCTGCTCTTTTAGCCAAACTGTCAAACCTCACCCAAGGTGATATCTTTTTCTCTTTCTCTCTCCACGAAAACAAGCATTTTTGCTTTGTTTATTATTATTTCTGAAAAATTGCCTCTGGAAAATGATGACAGCTTTTGACAAGCTTTGACTTGTCAAGTGAGTTGCCTCCTGCTGTTTTACTTTTGCCTGCTGTATTTTTTATGCTTTCATACTGCTTTCCATATTTGCACAGTTTGCATCCCATTTGTTTTATAACTCAGTTTGGGCAATTTGTTTTGTAGCTCCATTTGGGACTTTGCTTGCTGCATTGTATATTTGTTTATGCTTTGACAGTTTGGCGCCTGTTTTCCCTTTGGAATTTTCTAACTCAGTTTGGTTTGTTGCCATGTTTAGTTTGCTTAGTTTGACAGTTTGGTTTGCAATTTGTACAATGGGCGCCTATCATGTTTGAATTTTGGCGCCTTGGTTTGCCTTGTATGCTAGCTTTGTAACTCAGTATGCTTGCATTTTTTCAATTTATATTTTTAATCTTCTCTTTGTGAACCAAGAAGAGCAATCTTCTTGTGATTTGCAGAGAGAAAAATAAAGCGTGATGAAAAATAAGCATTCTGATTCCAGACGGCCAATTTTAATGATGACTTTTTTCTTTCTTTTTTCATTTGAAAATTATTTTCAATTATCTGTACTAATTTTCTTTTCCTTTGTCTTTTGCAGGTGAGCACCAATTGGATGGTAGAGGAAGCAGTAGAAGCCGGAGACCTTGAGCATGAGAGCACCGCAGCTTAGGAGACTTAGGCTTAGATTAGATAGACTTTTTTTCATTTATTGTAAACATTTATTTCTTTTTTAAAATACTATAAGTTGTAAAAACTTACAATATTCAAAAATAATAAATTATTTTTTTGTAACAATATTTGAAAATGAATAAAAAGAGTCTTTATCCAAAAGAAACATTTCTACTGTCAAATATCTTGCCCTTCTTCCTTGCATGTTCACTTAATTATTTAAGATTCTCAAATCAAAATAATTGAAATTGTGTTTCAATAATTCTAATCCAGATAACTTAAATTCCAAATAATCAAAAACTTTGCAGTCTTGTAACCTTGCATCAGTATTCCAATCACAATACGCATTGTATAATAAACAAACAAGCATTTCATTTACCGGCAAACCTTTCACTCCATTAACAAGCAGATACCTTAATATTCCAAATAAAAGTCTCATCTCTTATCCCAGATAATCAGGCTTTGAGAACAATCAGTTAACCTTTCAGCAAACTTTGAAAAAGTGTGAAAACAATGTAACAGTAAGCTGAATTTCTGTGGATTCAATTTCTTCTGAGAAATGCGAGAGAAAACCCGATTCTTGATTTACTACCAAAGAAAAGTCTGTTTGATCGATTCCTGAGCCAATCTTAAAAATCAGAGAAAACCCTAGGGTTGTGATTTCTTGTGAAAAAGGGAGGGCAAATTTTGGGGTACAACACTTAGTACCCAAATTCACTGTCTCAACCGGTTCTTCATGGGGTTGTATGGCCCATTCTTCCTGCTGTAACAGTCTAGCAAGTTCTTGAGGCACCTCACAATGATCCTCACCTTCGTCCTTGGCTTGGTTGATCGTATTTTTGAATTCATAACTGGAAATGGCAGAGCTGTTATCAATGGGATCCAGAGTGGATATAGATCTGCATTATGATACGTGAGTGTGTGTAAGAGAATAGTTGTTTTGATAAAGAGAACAACAGAAAAGAAAAACAGAGAGCGCAAAATTTGTATACAAGAAACGTCCAATGCTTTATTAATGATATATGAAATGACAAATAATAGCCCTCACAAGCAAAGCCAATGTGCCTCGGGCAAGGCACATGGCCGTAAAGTTTCAAATTTTTTATTACAAATCTCAAAACAAGTAAGTCAATTACTGCGGAATAAACGAAATAGGTATAAAGTACCTAGCCGTCCAATTACTCAGTCCACCATTGGTAGTTTGGTAGATCCAGCTGTCGATGTATGAATCCTCTTTGTTGTCTTCAATGGCATTAACCCCACGATTGCTGATGCGTAGGGGAGGTCCTCCAGTCCGAGCGTGTCTCACAGCCCTTTGAGCCCTTGTAGTAAAGCCCAAACCAAATTTGTCTGTTTTCTGAGTGAAATCAGAAGCTGGCCCCAATTGGTACACCCACCTTCTTCAACTATGGCCCTGGCATCCTTTAGAGAAGCCATCTTCAAAGGAGGTTTGCTGTTAGTAGTTTCAGCCGATGCTAAGATCTGAGGGACCTCTTCAAAATTCTGACAAGGAGTTTCTATGAATTCCTCGTCCATCTCTACGTAGCGGAAGGAATTAAGGTGACTCACCATATACTCTTCTTCACCCCGCACTGTGACAATATTTCCTTTCACCGGATACTTCAGCATTTGGTGGAGTATGGAAGTAACTGCCCCAGCCTCGTGGATCCAAGGATGACCCAACAAATAAGAATACGATGGCCTGATATCCATCACATAGAAGATGGACCCAAAAGTATGAGAACCCACTTTGACAGGGATGTCCACCTCCCCATGCACCATTCTCTTCGATCCGTCAAAATCCCTTACCACAATGTTACTAGGCTTTAGAGTCAAACCCTCACAATCTAAACGGTCCAACGCCTTCTTCGGCAGAACATTCAGTGAAGACCCGGTATCTACCAGCACATGAGCCATATTGGTGCCCTTGTATTCAATCGAGACATGCAGAGCATCATTATGCTTCCTTCCTTTTGGTGTCAAATCTGCATCTGAAAAACCCATCCCATTATCAGCAGTCAGGCTGGCCACACAATCTTTGAACTGATCAGTTGAAGTCTCTTGTGGCACATGTGCGGTTTTGAGGAATGCAATCAAAGCCTTCGCATGGGCCTTAGAGCACAATAGCAAAGACAACATGGATATCTTCGATGGGGTCTGCCCCAGCTGCTCGACCATATTGTAGTCGCTCTTCTTAATGATTTTCAGTATTTCCTCCATTTCTTGCTTAGAGGCTTCCACAACAATTTTCTTAGGTGCCCCCGTACGGGCATGCTCACCTATAATTTCCTTGCCGTTGGTATAAGACGATTCGCCGATAGGGGTAATAACTGGAGTAAGAACAGGAACAGTAGTTGATGTACTAGCAGAAACAACAGATGGAATGACAATAGGCTTGTTGACAGTCTTCGGGGAAATCTCGGGAGAGAAGACCCTTCCACTTCGGGTAACTTTGTTGGTTCTGACAATGTTACCAATATCAGGATCCGCTTCTTCATCTTTCAGATATTGTTTGATGCCATGATAGTACACATCAGCACCATAATGCCATGGGACAGCTTTTTCCGAGACATATGGGACAGGCCCGGGAACAGTGATTATCAACGGAGCAATTCTTGGAGTAGATGTAATCCTAATAGGTCTTCTTGAGGAAAACTTGGAAGGATTGGCAAAAATGGTTATAATAGCAACATCTTCAGATGGAATAGCGGGAACCAAAGTTTTCTCAAACAAAACTTATTTTCTATCTATTAGGCGTTGAATACCTGACTTCAGCAAACAACAACCAGAAGGTAGAAACGAACACATGTGGCAACCTTCACCATAACCCAAAAATGAACCGGCCAACAACAAATTCTTCTTGACAGTCATGAGAGGAGTGGAAACTTCGTCAACAGAGGTAACAAATAAATCAGTGTCAACATCATTAACTCCACGACCGTGTTTAGGAAAGGGAGAAGTTATGACGTTGGGCTTCTCCGGAGCATTTAAATCTATTTCCTTGGCTTCAATCAAGTCTTGTATTTTGTTCCTCAGAGCCCAGCAGTCATTTGTATCGTGGCCAGGACTCTCAGAATGATAAGCACACCGGGCATTCGGATTATATCTGGGAGATGTGGTATTTGGATTCTTGGGAGCCTCTTTCAAGGTTGCCAAGTTGGTTCTCAGCAGATGAGGTAGAACTTCAGCCAATGTCATGTTGATTCGGGTAAACTATCGTTGTGGTCTTTCCACCCTTTGTTGATTGCTGCATTGTGGAGAAACTACGGGTCTAGGTATCATCACGACACTTACTGTTTGACGATGTTCAGCCCTATTTTGGCCCATCGGGCTATAGATGGCATTGGCTTCCTTCTTACCAGCAAAAGGCTTCTTTACCGAACTTGAAGAGGCATCCTTCTGTATTTTTCTACTCTGAATCCCAGCTTCTACTCTTTATGCAGTTAGGATCAGCTCGGTGAAACCAGCTGATGAGCTGCCGATCAAATGATTGAAAAATGGACCAGATAGCGTACCCAAAAACATATCCACCAACTCCCTATCAGACAACGGGGGTTGAACTCTCCCAGCCAAGTCTCTCCATTTCTATGCATAGTCTTTAAAGCCTTCACTTCCACCCATGGACATACTCTGGAGTTGAGTACGAGTGGGAGCAAGGTCGGCATTATACTGATATTGCTTTTAGAAAGCATCAACCAGATCTTCCCAGTTTCGAATATTTGCTCCCTCCAGCTGGTAGAACCATTCAAGTTGAGTCCCTGACAGACTATCTTGAAAGAAACGAACCCACCGATTTATATCAGCGGTGTGGGGCTGGATTTTTCTGACATAAGAACGGAGATGGAGTTTTGGGCAGGACACCCCATCATACTTAGCAAAAATTGGAGCTTTGAACTTCTGCGGGATGACTACTCCCGACACCAATCCCAATTCTTTGAAATCTAGTCCAGGTACCCTCTGAACTTCCATGGCACTCAGATAGTCTTCTAACTGCTTGTATCTATCCTCAGCAAGAGGATATTGCTCATCATTATAATCAGTATCATTGTCAGAGACTGCGGGACTAGGGTCCTTCTCTTCTTCCTGATTCTCCCCTTCCTTAGATGAAGAGGTCAGATCAGCTTGTCGCTTCAAACGCTCTCCAAACCTTCTACCGAAATTCAGAATACCGATAACCTTCTTCTTTTTCTTCTTCTCTTTTAGAATGAGGGCTTTCAGATCCTCCTTCCCTTTTTCCAGACTTATAAACATTTGTTGGAACTGGGCATTCTGTGCCTAAAGGTCCTTGATGGTTTGCTCGGAAGACATTTCTGCTGAAATAAACAATGAAGAAGATGAGAAACCTGTAATGGTACCTGTAATGATGTGTATGATAATGGGATGTTCATGCAATAATTTCAAAGACTTCGGGAAATTTAAATTTGTGAACCAAAATAAACAAAACTTTATTATCCGAATTTGAAGTTCAAATGCCTTTTAGGCGTTACAATTAAAAATAAATTTGAAACTATAAAAGCCATAAAAAATCCCATGTATGCTTCCTCTTTGTGCCGAGATAGTCATTGAGTCCTCTTTCTTCATACAGTTTCTTTGTGAGCTCTAAAACCTTCCTCTCCTGAGCATGGAACTGATCCCTGTAAGTATCTCGCTCCTTCGTCAACTGAATCCAAGACCTTTGTAATTCCCCGAGATCCGTGGGCATATAAGGATAGAGAACCGTGTATGGAATACCTTCTTCTGTAGTGGGTTCTACAATCACTGGTAAAACGGCCACATAGGGCATCATACGCTTCTGGGCACGAGCTCGTACCCATTGGAGGTAAGGCTCCATAGGAATGGAAGTTTTTGGCCCCAAAGCCTTGGCGCCAGATCTGTTTACCATGCCCCAAGCTCGTATGAACCTCCGGTGATACTCGTTAACATCATCCTTATAGCTGAATACAATGCCCTCGATAAGCAACTCATGAGGAACATCCCTTCGAGCGTAACCAAATTGTCGCAGAGCTAAACAAGGATTGTAGGTTATACCCCCTATAATACCAAGTAATGGGACATTAGGGTACTCCCCACAGCGATCAATAATGGCAGTATTTTCCATAGCTCGAGAACACCAAAGAATATCCGTATGAGCGAGTGACATTATCCTTTGAGACCAACCCAAACCTTCTTCATTCTTCAGTACGGACTTAGGGAGGTGAGAAATAAACCACCTCGACAGCAATTGCATGCAGCATATAATAATCCCTCTTCTTTTCATGGTACGAGTATGGAGAGTGTGCAAAATATCTCCGAGCAAGGTAGGCACAAGGTTGCGAGAGAGGAAAATCTTGATAGCATGACATCTATGAATGAGTCCAGATTAGGGAATAGGACTAACACATAGATTAGAAGATCCAAGACCTCCTCAAAATCCTAAAAATCCATATCATCCCAAAACAGCTGGGCCTTGTCTATCAGAAACTTAGTTAGAAAATCCTTGACTCCGCTTCTAGTTTCCCAATTGGATACCACATTGGCTCTGGTCAGATGCAAAGATGAGGCAATGACTTCTGGCTTAGGAACTTCTTCTAGACCTGTGAAGGGCAACTGTTTAAGAATGGGTATATCCAACAGTTGAGAGAACTCTTCCAAGGTAGGCACCAACTGATAGTCTGGAAAGGTGAAGCAGTGGTGCTTGGGATCAAAGAACTGAAAGAGTACACTCATCATCTTTTCATCAAAGTTTGAAGTAACCAGGTTGAGAATTTGAACATGTCTCTTAGTGAATGCAGAAGTTTTAGAAACCCTTGATAGCTCTTTGAATTGGGAAGGTATCTTCACAAAGCTGATTCAGATAGTGTTTCTACGAACAGAAGCCATGATCTGCAAAACAGAACAAAGATAAATTCCCTTGGTCTTTGAAATGGTTAGTGCAATAAGAATGGATTCCATGTTATGATGCATGATGTTATGATAAACCAGAAGTATAGCAAACACAGGTATAACAAACACAGTCATATCACACCGAGTCCTTAGGTTTAAGGCTTGCATGAGGTTAAAGGTAATATCCTCTTGAAGTTTAGTTGGTTTCAAACTTGTCTTAAAAAGTAACCGAGTTCTAGAGGATCTCAATATCACTGACCATCCTTTATCGGGCATTGTTTCAGCTAAATCAATCTTTTCTTGTGGCCTAAATATCCCGAAAGTCTGATCTCAATGAGTGTAGCATCAAGTATCAACCAATCCTCAGTTCTACATCGAGGCCGGCTATCTCACTACTTTCTAATGGCCAAGTTTGTTCAAATAAGGTTCTAAGGTCCTTTGGTGCTTCACGACACCACGCGGCGGCCCCGTATTCTCCTCGTTTCCCCACGAAGGATACCAGTACCAACCAAAGTGCTACACCAACACAATCATCGCTTAAACCATATCAGTCTATGTTGTACAGTCTCCACAATCTATTGTTGTTTACCTAATAAGTGCCCCTAGATCCGGGTGTAGGATCTACAGTAACCTCAAACAAAACCTCAAAAGTAAAGCAATCAAGACAATCAAGAGAAGAAATTTAATGACCTAGATCTTAAGGTATACCCCACTTATATATCCCCAGCAGAGTCGCCAGTTCTGTGATATGGTGGCAGAACCGACTGTTTTTACTGGTTTACTTTTTGCATTTTTTGTTTGCAAAATGTCGCAGTAAGTAAGAGTCGCCACCGTCTTTTATTTCATCCAATCATGGAAAAGGAAAAAGAACAGAAAAAACCTTTTTTTCGAGATTTCCGAGTACGGGGGGTAGATTATAGAAAGGGAAGGTGTTAGCACCCTTTCTATCTGTGGTTTTCCACGGGCTCTTAGATACTTGCTCATTTTTCAAATTGCTTGTGCGTGTTTGTCTTGAAAATGTTTTACTTCGTGATAACCCTTGTATCAGTCCTCAAGGATGTGACGAAGTTTGTTTTGAAAATTTGTTTTGAAAGGTGTTTGTGTGAAAAGTTTTTATTGAGCAAGTACTTAAGATTCTACCTACTCGAAAAAAGATTGTTTATTCTTGTTTCCTTTAGACAATGTTGTCCTACTATTAAGGAGTAGGTAGCCCCGTCGTTGGAGTTGTAAGGGACATTCGAAAGGGACAAGTATAATCACTAAAGCAATAGTTAGAAAACTTTAGTAGTAACCCTAGAGTCTTAAGATCTTTCCGAGGCAACATTCGAACGGGACATTTTGATCTCTTAGACAGGAGGGCGACCACTAAAATCTCCTATGCTTAATGATTGTTTTACCGAAGGCAACCGAAGTGAGGTAAACCCTAGGAGTGAATATGTGCATGTGAATCGTTTCAGTTATTTAATCTTTGCACATTAGGTGATCTACCGTTTTAATTTCAAGTAATCTTCCCATACAATTCTATTAACATACATCTAGACAGTTAAATATTTGCAGGAATTTAAAAATGCGAAAAACAAACCTAACTATTACAAGGCTTCAGGGGATGGGGATTAATTACATAACCAAAGAATCGGGGATTAAAGCAGTAAATAAAACCCTAATCAAAACTATTACAAACTCGAAACAGGTACAATAATAATAAAACAAATTAAAATGCGCGCGGCAAATTAAATGTGAGGCGAAATTGAAAACCCCAAAAATTTGACTAGAAAATAATTAAGTTATTTTTTGAGGAAAGAGTTAATTAAATTATGTACAATAAAACCCTAATTCTAATTATTTTTGATTACAAAAATAAGAAGTTGAAATTAACCTAATCTAGCTAAATTAAATAATTTCAAGAAAATAAAATATTTTGTACAAAAAGATTTGGTGTATTTTTTGGTTTTTTATTTGAGAAAAGAAATGTAATTGCACATTAATTAAAACCCTAATTTCTAATTGCTTTTAATTATGAAAAAAAGAAACTAAATTAACCTATATTTCTAATTAAATTAAAATAAATATTTTATTAAAAAAATGCTATTTTGGTGTTTTGTGATTTATTGATTTTATGATTAAAGAAAAAAGGTAATTAATTTGGTGAAAAATAATTAAACAAAATAATTAAAATAAAACAAATAAATAAAGAAAAGAAAATGGGCCTGTGTTGAATAACAACTATGGGGGTGCTAATCTGAGTTTTTTAAGGCCTAAAACGCTCCAAGCCCAGTCAGCCTTTGGATGCCTTACATCGTTGACTTGAGGGTGCACCATAGGCCCTCACTGTTGGAGCATTGGATCTGATAGCATGCTTGATCAAATGGTTGGACGCAAGGGTGCATGGTTGTCACCAGGAAGAATAATGCGCTGGATTTGTTGAAAGAAAATGAAATAAAGAAAATTTGTTGGGACCTGGGCTCGAACCCAAGTCCTTGTACTCCCCACTAGCGTGCCTCCCCATCTGAGCTACCTTGCTTGTTTCTTAGTATAACAAAAACAAATAATATTATATAAAATCAAATGGATTAATGAATAAAAGACAAAAAATGCGCGCCTGTTTCAAATAGTCCAGTGATGACTGGACACATTGTCTTCTTCTTCTTCCTCATCCGTCGTTTTAGGCACATAACTTTTACCTACAGTTATATGTTCGTAGGCATAGCCCCTGCAAATTTCCAAAATGCACAAGACACACGATAAATGATTTCTAACTATATAGATCCATTCATTTTGATCTCGTGAACATCATGGTACCCTTTTTACTGGCCAATTTAACTTGTGTAAGAAAGCCTTAAACTGAACACGCAAACCCTAACAATGGCAAAGGCACATATAGGCTTCAAAAATGCAATTAATCATCCAGTCAGCTTGCAAACACGATGAGGATCACACATATATAACTTAAACATGCTAATGATGCAAGAAATACAACAATCGATTTTGAAAATATGAGCAAACTGTGAGAGTGATTGTGCGTGTTTCTGGGTGTTTCAAGCCTTGCAAATGATCCAATTGGCTTCTGGGAAGGTCCAAGAAACGATTAGAAGAGTTGGAATGGCTTGAATTGGTCTGTGGAGTGAAAACCGACTCACATTTTTCTTTGAATTTGTTGAATTTGCTCTGCCTCTTTCATGATTGCTAACCCTTCTGTTTTGCTTTGTTCTTGTCCAATATATATCTAGGGATGAATTAGGGTTACAAACTTGGATTGAATCTTGAAGTTTGATGAGATTTGATTTGATTCTTTAGCCATATGCAAACTTGCTATTTTGAGCCAAATTTTCCCTTTCTTGTACCAATTATGCTTGATTCATTTCGGCCTTGATAATTCAACATATTTTGATTGCCAACCTGTCCAAAAACCAAATCAAATCATATCTTTGCTATTATTCATCAATTATTTGATTTAATTCAATTTTTAATTAATAAGAAATCAAAATAAATTGGAAAATGAAGAAAGTAATGTGTGGGTGAGTATTTGAATTGTGGACCACATTATAAGTGAGGTGCAAGCATAAAAAGTTAGGCCCATTTAGCAAAAAAATCATTTTTGAGCACATTTGACTTTTGGCAATTTTGCAAAAAAGGTCAACTTTGACAACACATATCTCTTCCAATTTTAACTCTAGAGAGGTGTTCTTTGACTTTATAGAAAGCTTAAGATTCCCCCTAAGAAACCCTTTTAGTCATCTCAATTGAGTCTTCCATGTTCATGTAAGGAGCTTTGACCCAAAAGGTGTTTTTGTTGACTTTTCAAAAGGACCCATAATATAGAAATTCATATATTTTTATGAGTGGATATTTTGAACTTATGATCTGAAGATGAACTGTAGGGAATTGCATCCTATTCAAAATGAGCTTTGGGTGGAAAATTTCTGATAAATCATGTGGAAGTTGTGCTTGGTCAAAGTTTGGTTGACTTTTACTAAGAAACCCTAATTTAGCAACTTTTGGGTTTTGATGAATTTGGAGCATTCCTTGAGGAATCATGATCAAACCTTGATAAAATGATGAAATTAACTTCAAAATGTTAATGTTGACCAAAAATATTGAAGTTTGATTGTATGTGGGTCGCAGTTGACTTTTGACCTAATACAGTCGATTCTCAAGCATCTGAGTAGTTGACTGAGCAAACTTATTGTGCAAGGCATGAAACTTGACATGTAGGGTCTTGAGAACATATTAAGACCATGGGGAGAATATGAGGCCTTTTTGGTTCACCCATCTTGATGAAAATTGAAACCCTAATTTGAGGTACACTGCCTTAGGAGAGAATTTGTCTGGTCCACTCTTGGGAAACCTTGAGCAAATTGAGGATCTCTAGGAGTATGTATTGAGTAAAATGAGAGGGAAAATTTTGGGGTACAACAGCTGCCCCTGTTCAATTTTCTTAAACCTGGGGATGTAGATTGGCTCGTCTGCCTTTCGTAATCTGACGGTGGAAGATGATTGAACACTAGAGTGCCCAGAAATTTGCACTTGCATGAAGTGGAACTTGATTTGTGATATCGGGAATGGGCTTACAGATGCCATTTGGAGGTAGATAATAGAAGATTGTCGGAGATGGGCTTAAAGATGCCATCCTGGGTGTGGCGGAATACCGTCGGAGATGGGCTTAAAGATGCCGTCTAGAGGATGTTGATTTCCTGAGACATTCCTTCGATGAGAGTTCCTGTTACTGTTGTTGATGAGGAATCTGCTGAGGAACGTTGGTATCTATCTTGGGTTAAATAGAATTTTAGGAGCTTCAGTTGTCCGTTACTCTACTGGGGAAATAACTCCGGCTTGAGGAAGCGGAAGTGAACTGCATATCTAGTCAGGGTATATGCTGCACTGTGACTTACTGGGGAACTGCGAAACTAATTGTGTTTGATTGGGTCCTGGTCTTACAGTGTTGTGGACTGCTGTCTGGAGATAAGAGAGAAGGAACCTGGATAGTAAGGTTACGAGAAGGAACCTGGATAGTAGGGTTACTTCGATATGCAAGCCTGTATAGTATTGTTGTGAGAAGGAACCTGGATAGTAGGGTTACTTCGATATGAAAGCCTGGATTATAGGGCTGTGAGAAGGAACCTGGATAGTAGGGTTACTTTGATATGAAAGCTTGGATAGTAGGGTTGTGATAAGGAACCTGGATAGTAGGGTTACTTCAATATGAAAGCCTGGGTAGTAGGGCTGTGAGAAGGAACCTGGATAGTAGGGTTACTTCGATATGAAAGCCTGGATAGTAGGGCTGTGAGAAGGAACCTGGATAGTAGGGTTACTTCAATGTGAAAGCCTGGATAGTAGGGCTGTGAGAAGGAACCTGGGTCATAGGGTTACATTGATATGAAATCCTGGATAGTAGAGCTTTGAGAAGGAACCTGGATAGTATGGTTACTTCGATATAACGTGTGTTCCTTTTTGTCTAAGGAAAATTTAAATCTCTAATTTCCTTGAAATCATTGAATATGCATCTTCATTCATCATAACATAAGCATGTTTCTTACCACATGTCTCCTTGTCTTTCTACTGTTTATTTCAGTAAGATGGACATGGAACAGACGGTAAAAGATATTCAGGCGCAGAATTCTCAGTTTCAACAAATGTTATTGACTTTAGAAAAAGGACAAGAGGATTTGAAAACTTTGCTGATCGAAGAAAAGAAGAAGAAAGCAAAGAAATCAACCGGTGTTTTGAATCTAGGAAGAAGGTTCCCAGGGCCAGCCAGAAGGACCCTAGACTTCGCAACATCATCAGGTGAAAAGGATAATCAAGAAGGGAAAAACAAAAGAAGTGATTGACCATCCAGAATCTAAAGAGGAAGAAGAAAATGATTACTCTTAAGAGCAGTATCCTTGGACTGATGACAAGTACAAACATCTGGAAGAGCGTCTAAGTGCAATGGAGATTCAGAAAGTGCCCGGGTTGGACTTTGAAGAGCTGGGTTTGGTGTCTGGGATTGTTATTCCATTAAAGTTCAAGGCACCAGTGTTTGCTAAGTATGACGGGGTTTCGTGTCGCAAGATGCATCTTCGATCTTATGTGAGGAAGATACAACCTCACATTGCTGATAGAGATTTGTGGGTCCACTTCTTTTAGGATAGTCTATCCGGGACTCAACTAGATTGGTTCTATCAACTGGAGAGGGCCAATATCCATAATTGGGAAGACCTTGCCGCTACTTTTTATAAGCAGTATCAATACAACACATACCTTTCTCCCACTCATACTTAACTCTAAAGTCTGACTATGGGTTTGAACGAGGGCTTCAAAGACTACGCTAAGAAATGGAGGGACTTAGCAGGAAGAGTCCAGCCTCCCCTATCCGATAGGGAGCTAGTAGACATTTTTTTGGGTACCCTGTCCGGTCCTTTATTTAATCATCTAATTGGAAGCTCCTCAGCCGGCTTCACTGAATTAATCTTGACCGGGGAAAGAGTGGAAGCTAGGATTAAGAGTGGGAAGATCCAAAAAGACATGTACTCCAGTGCCTTGAGAAAACCATTCATTGGGAAGAAAGAGCAGTCCATGATACCAAAAACTCCTGGGCTTTGAAAAACAAGGTGCAAGACCTTCTCGAGGCAAAATAAAATTGAATTTGATGCTCCTGAGATCCCAAATGTTATCGCTGCTCCTATGCCAAAGCATGGCCGTGATGTTAACATTGTTGAAGACGATGTGTTTGTTACTGTTGTTAATGAACTTGTTACTCCTCTCCTGACCGTAAAGAGGAACCCGTTGAAGGCCATTTTATTTCCGGGCTGTGGCGAAGTATGCCACTTATGTTTATCCCTATCAACTGGTTGTCATTTATTGAAAGCAGGTGTCCAGCGCCTAATGGATGAGAAAGAGATTTTGTTTGAGAAGACTCCCATTCTAACCATTTCTTACAAGGATGTTACAATAGTAACCATTTCCGCCAATCCTTCCAGGGTCTCCACCAAAAGACCCGTTAGGATTACATATGTTCCTAAGGTGACTCCACTGATAAATACTGTGCCAGGGCCGATCCCATACTCCTCAGATAAAACTGTCCCCTAGAACTATGGGGGTGACGTCTACTATCACGACGTCAAGCATGATTGGCTGGCTGATGAAGACTCGATTTTTGAGAGGGCTGACCCCGACATCGGCAACATTGCGGGAACCAGCAAAATAACCCAAAGTGGAAGAGTATTCTCCCCTGAGATTGCTCCTCCAAAAACTGTTACCGGTCCTGTGATCATCCCTACTTTTGTTCCTGTTGACACTACTACTACAGTCCCTATGGTTACCCCTACTGACACCCCTACCACCGAGTCGACCGAGACTCGGGGCAAAGGCATTTTGGTTGAGCCTGTCCGGATGAAGGCGCAATCAGTATCTATCCCAGAAGCCTCCAAGAAAGAGATGGAAGAAATTTTTAAATTATAAAGAGAAGTGACTACAACGTAGTCGAACAGCTAGGGCAGACTCCGTCAAAGATTTCTATGCTAGCTTTACTGTTGTGCTCCAAGGCTCATGCGAAGGCCTTGGTGAAATTTCTTAAAACTGCCCATGTGCCACAAGAAACCTCTACTGACCAATTCCAAGACTGTGTGGCCAGTTTGACCGCTGACAATGATTTAGGCTTTTCTGATGCTGACCTGACACCTAGAGGGAGGAAACACAACGAGGCATTGCATGTCTCTGTCAAATGCAGGGGCACTAATTTGGCCCATGTCCTTGTTGATACTGGTTCATCTTTGAATGTACTACCTAAGAAGGCTCTTGATAGACTTGACTGTGAAGATCTGACCTTAAAACCCAGCAACATAGTGGTAAGGGCCTTCGACGGTTCGAAGAGAATGGTGCATGGGGAGGTGGACATCCCCATTAAAGTTGGAACTTAAACCTTTGATTCAACTTTCTACGTGATGGACATTCGCCCTTCATATTCCTATTTATTAGGCCAACCTTGGATTCATAACGCTGGTGTCGTCACCTCTACATTACATCAGATGCTGAAATACCCAACCAAGGGAAAAATCACCACTGTCCATGGAGAAGAGGAATATATGGTCAGTCACTTGAACTCCTTCAGATACGTAGAAATAGATGGTGAATTCATCGAAACTCCGTGTCAGCATTTCGAGGAAGTACCATAAACAGTGGCAGCAACCAAGACTGTTTCCCAAGTCCCAAAGATTACAAGACCTCCACTAAAGGTGTCTTCTCTAAAAGATGCCAAGGCAGTGGTCAAAGAAGGTGGGTGTACTATTTGGGGCCAACTCCTAGATATCCCTTACAAATCTGACAAATTTGGTTTGGGTTTCACTTCAGGAGCCCAGAAAGTTGTTCGTCGTACTCGTGCCGGGGGAACATCTTTGCGGATCAGCAACCACGAAGTCAACACAATGGAGAATAGTGATGACAACTGTGACCTGGAAGAATGGATTTTCCCAACTATCAACGGAGGACTCAGCAACTGGGAAGCCAAAGATTTTGTCCCAATTACTTTTATCCAACAGTAATTGTCTTTAAATTTTTGTCGGGCTTGTAATAATTAAACAATTGAGACTTTTAAAACCTTGTGTCTTACCCGAGGCACAATGGTCCATTTGTAAGGGTTGTTACTTCATTTTCATATGTCATCAATGAATCATGGACGTTTTTGCATGCAAACTTTACGCTCTTTTTCTTTTTCTACATGTTTATTTTTTCAATGATAGCTATGCTCTTACACACACTCACATATCAAAATGCAGATCTACATCCACTCAGGATCCCATGGGTAACGATTCTTCTATGGCCTATTGTGTCTCTGAAAATTAATCTACCAAGCCGAAGATGAAGGTGAGGAAGATTGTGAAGTGCCAAGGGAACTAGCCAGGTTACTACAACAGGAAGAAAGGACCATACAGCCCCATGAAGAACCAGTGGACACAGTTAACTTAGGTATCGAAGAAGACAAGAAATAAGTCAAGGTAGGAGCCAATCTAAAATCTAGTGTCAATAAGCGCTTAATTCAGTTACTACATGACTATGTTGAGGTCTTTTCCTGGTCATACGAAGACATGCTAGGACTCAACGCTGATATCGTGGTCCATCGTCTACCGATAAAAGAAGACTGCCCTCCGATAAAACAGAAAGTCCGTTGCATACGGCCAGACATGTCAGAGAAGATCAAGACTGAAGTCATGAAACAATTCAACCCCGGGTTCTTGGCCTTCACCTCCTATCCACAATGGGTCACCAATGTTGTTCCAGTTCCTAAAAAGGACGGTAAGGTACGTATGTGTGTGGACTACAGAGATTTGAATAGGGCAAGCCCTAAGGATGATTTCCCACTTCCCCATATCGATATTCTGGTTGAAAACACTGCATAACATAAAGTATTTTCCTTCATGGATGGTTTCTATGGCTATAATCAAAATCAAAATGGCACCTTAGGACATGGAGAAAACGACCTTCATCATACAGTGGGGCACATTCTGTTACAAGGTTATGTCATTCGGGTTGAAGAATGCAGGGGCAACTTATCAGTGCGCTATGGTAGCTCTATTTCATGACATGATCCATCATGAAATAGAGGTCTATATGGACGACATGATAGCCAGATCTCAAACTGAAGAAAAACATCTTGACCATTTGCAGAAACTGTTTGAAAGACTGGAGAAATACAAGCTAAGGTTGAATCCGAATAAATGCACATTTGGGGTGAGATCCAGTAAACTCCTAGGCTTTATCGTTAGCGGTAAAGGTATCAAAGTGTACCCTTCCAAGGTAAAAGCAATACAAGAGATGCGTGCTCCTTGCACCGAGAAGGAAGTCAGAGGATTCTTAGGACGGCTAAACTACATTGCCAGATTCATTTCTCACTTAACCGCTACTTGTGAACCAATCTTCAAATTACTGAAGAAAGATCAAGTAGTCAGATGGAATGATGAATGCCAAGCTGCCTTCGACAAGATCAAAGAGTACCTACAAGAGCCTCCTGTTTTGATGTTGCCAGTCGAGGGAAGACTTTTGATCATGTATCTAACTGTCTTGGACAATTCAATGGGGTGTGTGTTGGGGAAACATGACGAGTCTGGCCGAAAAGAGCATGCTATTTATTACCTGAGCAAAAAGTTTACCGACTGTGAAACAAGATATTCACTGCTCGAGAAAAATTGTTGCGCTCTGGCATGGGCCGCTCGCCGGCTAAGACAGTATATGCTGACCCATACTACCTTATTAATATCCAAGATGGATCTAATTAAATACATATTCGAGAAGCCTTCCCTCTCTAGGAGAATAGAAAGATGGCATATGATCTTGACTGAATACGATATTCAGTACACTACCCAAAAGGCAATAAAGGGCAGTGTGCTAGCTGATCACCTTGCTCATCAAGCTGTGGATGACTATCAGTCCATGAAATTTGAGTTCCCGGATGAAGATATCATGATGGTAAACAATTGTGAAGAACTCAGACCATATGGCGGACCTGAACGAGGATCCCGTTAGATCTTGGTTTTTGACGAAGCCTATAACACACTCGACAATGGCATAGGTGCCGTAATCATATCCCCTGAAGGATGTCATACTCCCTTCACTGCAAGACTTTGTTTCAACTGTACCAATAACATGGCAAAATACGAAGCGTGTATTTTTGGTCTCAAAGCTGCCATAGATTTGGGAATCAAATCCTTAAGTGTATTTGGAGATTCAGCCTTAGTCATCAGTCAGATCAAAGGATAATGGGACATGAAGCACCCTAACCTCATCCCCTACAAAGAACATGTGTTGACATTAATCCCACATTTCGAGGAAATTACCTTTGAGCATTTTCCATGAGAGGAAAATCAACTAGCGGACGCGCTAGCCACTATGTCATCCATGTTTAAACTCAAGTGAGGTAACGAGGCTCCCCATATTACCATTGAACGGATGGATGAACCAGCTTACTGTCACGTGATCGATACTAAAGAAGTAGTGGACAAGCCTTGGTTCCATGAAGTTAAGAGGTATCTCGAAGCCCAGGAGTATCCAGAGGGAGCTTCAGTCAATGATAAGAAGTTCTTAAGAAGATTCTCTGCTAAGTTCTTCCTCAACAATGGCATTCTCTACAAGTGCAACCATGACTCTGTTTTGCTTCGTTGCATAGATAAGGTTAGGGCAGAAAAGATCATGGCTGATCTACATGAAGGCACTTTTGGCACCCATTCTAATGGGCACATGATGGCTAAAAAGATCCTAGGGGCAGGGTATTACTGGTCTACCATGGAAGCAGATTGCTATCACATTCACGAACCTGCCACAAGTGTCATATCTATGCTGACAAAGTGCATGTGCCTCCAATTCCTTTAAACGTCCTGACTGCTCCCTGACCATTCGCGATGTGGGGCATCGTTTCATCTTGGTGGCCATTGACTACTTCACGAAATGGGTTGAGGCGACTTCTTTCGCTTTTGTTACCAAGAATGTTGTGGCCCGATTCATCAAACAAAATCTCATATGTCGGTACAGTATCCCAGAGAGAATCATCAGAGACAATGGTACGAATCTCAACAATACTATGATCACCGCACTATGCGTGCAATTCAAGATCCAGCACCATAATTCTTCTCCTTACCAGCCAAAGATGAATGGTGATGTCGAAGCCACAAATAAATCATCAAGAAGATCATACAAAAAATGACAATAACCTACAAGGACTGGCATGAGATACTACCATTGGATCTCCATGGTTACCGTACCACAGCGCGCACGTCAACAGGGGCAACTCCTTTCTCCTTGGTATACGACATGGAAGCTGTTTTACCAATTGAAGTATAAATACCTTCTTTGAGAATCATAAAAGATGCAGGGCTGAATGAAGATGAATGGATTCAAAATCGGCTTGACCAGTTGAACATGATTGATGAGAAGAGGCTTACCACTGTCTGTCATGGCCAGATGTACCAAAAATGTATGATCAAAGCTTTTAACAAAAAGGTCAGACGTCAGGTATATTAGGTTGGTGATTTGGTAATCAAGCATATCATATTACCACAAGGTGATCCCAGGGGAAAATGGAATCCTACATACGAGGGACCATTTGTGATCAAAAGCATATTCTCTGGTGGCGCAATGATCTTAACCACTATGGATGGCGACGACCTTCTGCACCCTGTGAACGCGGGCATAGTCAAAAGATACTACGCATAAAGACCCAGTAGGTTGACACACCTAGGAAAAACAAGGGTATCCCGGCGAACCACAAAGGTTCAGGCAAAAATTAGGGATAAAATACAAAAAATTTGTACACCCGGCAAGCTGAAAACCCAAAAGGGCGGCTTGGGCAAAAAAGGGTATCCCGGTGGACTGAAAACCCTAAAAAGGGCGGTCCAGGAAAAAGTTAGGGAATTAAAGCGTATGACCATGTCTCATTGGATCACCTTACAAACAACCTTTAGCATCGACTGACAAGCTCAAACAGGCCTAATCAATCCAATCAACTTTGGACAAGGCAGCAAGTGGATAAGACGCTCAGAGACATGAAGGCTATAGCAGAATGGGAACCCCATGGGATTATTTCACATAGCTATCTTTTCTTTATATCAATTTTCATTTTCTACAACGATATTCTCATACTGGAATGTTCGTCTTATTATACAAAAATACTTATTCAAGTTAATAAGATATTCCTTTGAAAGTGCAAAACTATTTGTTTTTCTTTATTTCTATGTTTTGTTTACAAAAACGTCCAATGATTTATTTTTGAACATATGCATTTGAACATAACTACTGTTTACAAATGAACAAAAAAGAGGAACATAAAATAGAAAGACAATCACTAATGGCTTTAAGAAATAAGATAACATCTTTAGACTATTCCATACAATCCCCCACAGGTACTTTTTCCAGCAAGAGCGGAAGACGGGACATCCCACTACAAGATCGCTAACATATCTCCAGTATGCAGCTTAATGATATCAAGCTCTTTCACATCCCATACAGAATAAAACTTACAGTTACCGCTCCCAAGATTCCCCAGTGAAAGTCACCAATTTCTCAGGATTCCCCAACAGGATTTCACGAGGTCTACAAGCAATACACGGTGTTTCCCCTTCACAACAGAGCATATTTCTCTAACAAATGGAAGCTCATCAACACTTCAACTTCAAAAGATGAAGACTTACACTCCTTATACCCAGCAGTACTCGAGGATTTATTTTCCCCGACTCCAGCAACACTGCGGCATAATAATTAACGTGTACATACATTGCATCCATACGTCATAGCATTGACAGCCCAAATACATACGACACAATCTCATTTATTTTGAGAACATCATTGCACCATGCATTTCATACACCATGACATTGCATGCAACTAACTTTTCATCTTTTTCAGGAAAGATCAATCAACAAATAATTATCGTCAAATTTTCAACAAGTCAATTACATATCAATTCCCAAGAAAGGACTGGTCAACCATCTACATAACAGATGTTTCTTTCAGACCCCTGTCGGTTCAGTTTAAATCTCTCAACAGTTTATTCTTATTCTTTCCCACAGAAGTCTTCTCTGGTTCAGATAAATCTCTCAATGATTTGTTCTGATTCTTCTCCAGATTCCTATCGGTTCAATTTAAATCTCTCAACGGTTTATTCTGATTCTTTCCCACAGATGTTTTCTCTAGTTCAGATAAATCTCTCGATGATTTGTTCTGATTCTTCCCCAGATCCCTGCTGGTTCAGTTTAAATCTCTCAACGGTTTATTCTGATTCTTTCCTGCGAACATTTTCTCTGGTTCAGATAAATATCTCAATGATTTGTTCTGATTCTTCTCCAGATCCCTTCCGGTTTAGTTTAAATCTCTCAACAGTTTATTCTGATTCTTTCCCGCATACGTTTTCTCTGGTTCAATCTTTCAATGATTTGTTCTGATTCTTCTCCAGATCCCTGCTGGTTCAGTTTAAATCTCTCAACGGTGGTTCTGTCCCGCAGACGTTTTCTCTGGTTAAGATAAATCTCTCAATGATTTGTTCGGATTCTTCTCCAGATCCATTCCGGTTCAGTTTAAATCTCTTAACGGTTTATTCTTATTCTTTCCCGCAGACGTTTTCTCTGGTTCAGATAAATCTCTCAATGATTTATTCTGATTCTTCTCCAGATCCCTGTCGGTTTAGTTTAAATCTCTCAACATTTTATTCTGATTCTTTCCCGCAGACGTTTTCTCTGGTTCAGATAAATCTCTCAATGATTTGTTCTGATTCTTCTCTAGATCCCTGCCGGTTCAGTTTAAATCTCTCAACGATTTATTCTGATTCTTTCCCGCAGACGTTTTCTCTGGTTCAGATAAATCTCTTAATGATTTGTTCTGGTTCTTCTCTAGATCCCAGCCGGTTCAGTTTAAATCTCTCAACGGTTTATTCTGATTCTTTCCTGCAGACGCTTTCTCTGGTTCAGATAAATCGCTCAAAGATCTACTCTGATTCTCTCCAGTTAAAGAATATTCAAGACCTCTTTTGGTTCAATTTTAAATCTCTCAACAATTTATCCTGATACTTTCCGAATGAACATTTATGGTTCAGATAAATCGCTCAAAGATCAACTCTAATTCTCTCCAGTTAAAGAATATTCAAGACCTATTTTGGTTCAGTTTTAAATCTCTCAACTGTTTATCCTGATGCTTTCCAAATGAACATTTCTGGTTCAGATAAATCGCTCCAAAGATTTATTCTGATTCTTTTCCAGTTTAAATCAAGTTTAGACTTAGTCCATTTTCTATCAATAGTAACCCTTGGATGGCATCTACTAGCCCATCTCTCGTAAATCTCCACTATTCCTCCAAATGGCATCTATAAGCCCATTCACAATCCATCTTCGAGTGCAAATTTCTGGGCACTCTAGTTTCCAATCATCTCCCACCTTCAAGTCACGAATGGCGGATCCGCCAATCTAACTCTTCAGGTTTAAGAAGATTGAACAGGGGAAGCTATTGTACCCCAAAATTTTCCCTCTCATTTATCAAATATTTTCTCACAAGATCTCCTTTGGCTTCAAGACTGTACAAGGATTGATTAGCTCAAGACACCTCCTTAAGCATTGATGATTGGAATTAGGGTTTGAGATTGCACAAGGGTATTTGAACTTTTAATGGCTCATTTTACTTTCATGGATCACTATGGACCCTCAAGATTTCTCATGTCAAGTTTTAAGTCTTGGATCACATTGTTGCTCAGTCAATTGATAAGTTGACCTAAAAATCAGCTGTATTGAGGAAAAAGTTAACTATGGCCAATTTACAGTCAAACTTCATAATTTTTGATCCATATCAACATTGTGAACTCCTATATGTCATTTTATCAAGTTTGGACCATAATTCCTCAAGAAATTTGATCACATCATCAAAAGGGCAAAATGGTCAAAATTAGGGTTTTGACTGAGAAAGGGCAATTTCTGATTTTTGACCTAGCAAATGGTTAATTGGTTTGAGACATGATATCAAGAGTTAAATTGCATCATTTTGACCTAATGGCATTACTCAAAACATTGCTCAAGGTCATTTGATTGATAGTTGATTTTTAGTCAATTGATCAAAAGTCAACTGTACACTGAAAAGTCAAACTTTGACTTTTTGGTCAAAATCAAGTGTCAAAGATCACAATTCATCAAAACATGTCAAAATATGAAACTTGTTCATCAATAAATCAAAAAAAAGTCAAGATTTCATTTTGAAAAGTCAAAGTTTCCAAACAGAAATTTTTCTGTGTTGAAAACTTCATTTTTTTTCACAAGTTTAAGCCATTTTTCACCATGATGCAAGATGATTCAAAGGAAACTTTCGACATGAAAGTTGTAGATCTCAATGAGATATAAAATATTTCTTTACACAACTTCTCCTATAAATTCATGGATTTCAAGTTATGATTTTATGAATACATGTTCATGAAACTAAACACTTAGTGAAAATTTTGCCCTAGTTTAGGCAGGATTTTAACCTAACTTCATGACAATTTTTCACATAGTTCCAAGGGGAATTTTCAAAAGTGATTAAAATAGGTGTTGTAGAGCACATTACAAGATTTCTAAAATGTCCA
This sequence comes from Vicia faba, assembly GCA_948472305.1. Classification (NCBI taxonomy): domain Eukaryota; kingdom Viridiplantae; phylum Streptophyta; class Magnoliopsida; order Fabales; family Fabaceae; genus Vicia; species Vicia faba. The sequence goes on along the minus strand of OX451739.1, from coordinate 333,229,737 downwards.
AGAACTCCTTGAGATCATGTTTGATCAAGGAGAATCGAAGACATGAAGTTGGCATTTCATTCTTGAATTATAGGTCAATTTCATGATGAGCAAGAATTCAAATCCATGTTTAGACTGCACAATATTTGCTTTGCAGGCCTCAAACTTGTTTGGAACTCCATAATTAATGTTTTGCACAACTGTTAGAGGCTTCAACTTAAGCATTCAATGCATTTCCCATGCTTATTTCCATTTTAGGAAGAAAGTGCACATTGCCATTTTGGAAAAGTAGCTTTATGCACAAAACCTGTTCTTGAGCTTTGCACTTGTTCTCTTCTGATCATACACGACCTATAACCCAAAATAAATTTGTCTCAAGCTTCTAACAAGTCAGCCCATGCTTGTACTTCACCTTGAAACCATGTTTTCACTTTTATTCAAAACCAAGTAACATAACAATTAGTCTATATCTTGTACTTCTGACCCTCTCAAGCACTCAAACCTTCTCCTTACTTATGCACAAGCCATTTGCATCAAAACATACGCATACACAAGCCCTCAAACTCCCTAGAACTCAGAACTGTATCACAAATCACCATTGTTGCACATTCTGACCAAAAACTTGAAACTCACATTTCCCTCGTGCGTTTTCAAGCCTTTTGGTTCCTAAAGCTTCTAAACATCAATACAACTCATCCTTGACCCTGTTTCATAATTGTAACTCCACTTTCATCAACCTCCATAACCAAAAATAGAGATCTGCAAGTTGACTTCTCCAGAACTCCTCAGCCACTTTCAGCTCAAGCCAAGCATCATATTAGCTTCCTGGGAACTTGAGGAAGCTAACCCAATTACTGGAACTCATCAAAAGCTGCTCAAACTCAAAACATGATACCCTCTTGCAATGTGAGTTTTCTAACTTTTGAACTCTTCATATAGGCATCATTAATGTTTAATTTATGAATGAAGAATGTAGATATCATTGCTCTAAAGTTAACCATGTCCATAGTTTTCATTTCTGTTGCTTGAGCTTAGAGAATTTTAAGATTGAAGTTTCTGGAAAAGTTAGGGTTCAGATTAGGGCCAATAAAATTCATGTTTGTCTTTGATCTATAGTTTTACTGCTTTATATTTCTGAGATCGTGAGGAAATTTTCCACAAGATTCATGTTTACACTTTTGCAAATGGATGAGAAATGAACAAGATGCAGGTGGTCTGGCTAGGCGCGAGGTTGAAGATGAAGTTGACTTCAGAAAGCAATTTCTAATATATATTTATGCTTTTATTATATGAACGGATGAAACAGGCCACCCCAGTGGTACAAGAAGTGCGTGCGTATTAGAAGGTCCTGGGTTCGAGCCCCAACGAGACCTTTTGCAATTTTCACAATTTTTTTCATTTTCCTTTTTTTTGTTGAATCAGGCGCCTGGGCCAGCAGAACATTGGGCGTTTGTTTCTTTTTGCTAACTTTCTAACCCCTTTAACCATTTCCAAACCCCCTGACTTTTATATTTTATTGTATTCTATTTTTCTTTATTATTTTTTTATTACTATTATTATTATTATTGTTATTATTATCATTATTATTTTTCTTAATAAAAAATCCAAAAATATTTTATTTTTACACTTATTTAATTTATTGTTTTTTTTATAAAATCAAAAGAACAAAAACATTTCTTAATAAATTAATTTCTTTCTTAATAATTAATATTTTAGGTTTAATTATTATATTATATTATTTTTTTGTAAATTAAAATCAATTTAGAATTTAGGACTTTTATTTAATTAATTTTATTTACTAATTTAATTAAATTGACAAAAACCCTAAAAAACTTATTTTCTTTAATAAATTAATTTCTTTTATTAACTTAATTTTAATTTTCTTATTCTAGTCAATTATCTTATTTTAATTTATTTAGGTCAAGACTTTTAATATATAAAAAATCCATTCCTTACCTATTCATACTTGTACATTATATTCATTTCATTTCTTGTACATTTATTCAAGTTCAATATGATTGTAATAGATAATTAGGATTTTAATTTCTTGCAATTCCCCATTTGTAATTTGTATATCCCCTCCCCTAATGCGTCTGCCAACTGATTCTCTTCTCTTGGGATATGCTCAAAAGTAATCTCTTCGAAGTACGGAATCAAAGTAAGCACATGTTCTCGGTTAGGGATAAGATTCAGATGCTTTGTATCCCATTCTCCTCTGACTTGACTGATTACCAAGGCTGAATCCCCATATATGCTCATGAATTTTATTCACAAGTCAATAGCAGCTTTAATACCCATGATGCATGCTTCATATTCATCCATATTATTGGTGTAGTCAAAGCAAAGTCTGACAGTGAAGGGTGTATGGAAACCTTGAGGAGAGATAACTACAACACCAATTCCATTGCCAAGTACGTTGTAAGCTCCATCAAAAACCATAGTCCATTGGGGTCCTAGCTCAGGTCCTTCATACAGTCCATGTTCTTCACAATCTGTAATTAGCACGATGTTCTCATTCGGGAATTCGAAGTTCATAGATTAGTAGTCATCTACAGCTTGATGCGCCAAATGATCTTCCAGTACACTTCCTTTGATTGCCTTTTGAGTGGTGTACTGAATGTCGTATTCTTTTAAGATCATTTGTCATCAGGCTATTCTTCCGGAGAGAGCTAGCTTCTCGAATATGTACTTGATGGGATCTGTTTTAGAGATCAATAGAGTAGTATGAGTCAACATATACTGTCTTAGTCGGCGAGCAGCCCAAGCCAAAGCGCAATAAGTTTTCTTGATAGTGAATATCTTGTTTCACAGTTAGTAAAATTTTTGCTAAGGTAGTATATCGCATGCTCTTTTCGACCAGACTCGTCATGCTGCCCCACTACACACCTCATTGAGTTCTCTAACACAGTTAGGTACATAATTAGAGGTCTTCCTTCAACTGGTGGCATCAGAATCGAAGGTTCTTGTAAGTACTCCTTGATTTTGTCAAAGGATATTTGATAGTCTTCGTTCCATTTTACTACTTGATCTTTCTTCAACAGCTTGAAGATTGGCTCACAGGTAGCAGTCAAATGAGAAATAAATCGGGCAATGTAGTTTAGTCACCCTAAGAAACCTCTTACTTCCTTCTTGGTGTAGGGAGTCGACATTTCTTGAATAGCTTTAACTTTTACGGGATCCACTTCAATACCTTTACCACTGACGATGAAACCTAGGAGTTTTCTAGACCTCACCCCAAAGGTGCATTTGTTCGGATTTAGCGTTAGTTTGTACTTCTTCAGTCTTTCAAATAACTTATGCAGATGATCAAGATGTTCTTCTTCAGTTTGAGATCTTGCTATCATTTCGTCGACGTAGACTTCTATCTCGTGTTGAATCATGTAATGAAATAAAGCTACCATGGCACGTTGATAAGTTGACCCAACGTTATTCAACCCAAAAGGCATAACCTTGTAACAGAAAGTTCCCCACTGTGTGATGAAGGTAGTTTTTTCTATGTCTTCAGGCGCCATCTTGATCTGATTATAACCCGAGAAATTATCCATGAAGGAAAATACCTTGTGTTGAGCGGTGTTGTCAACCAAAACATCAATATGTGGAAGTTGGAAGTCATCTTTGGGGCTCTCCCTATTCAGATCCCTGTAATCTACACACATATGTACCTTGCCATCTTTCTTTGGTACCAAAACAAAATTAGCAACCCATTGAGGATATGAGGTCACTGCTAAGAACCCTGCATTGAATTGTTTCATGACCTCACCCTTAATTTTCTCTAACATCTCGGGACGCATGCAACAAACCTTTTTCTTAATCAAAGAACAACCCTCTTTCATTGGCAGGCGATGAACCACAATATCGGTATCGAGCCTTGGCATGTCTTCGTATGTCCAAAAAAATACCTCAACATAGTCATGCAACATTTGAATCAATCTGTTCTTGACACTTCCCTCTAAGTTGGCACCTATCTTGACCTCTTTTCTGTTTGTCTCAGAACCCAAGTTTACAACTTCGACTGGCTCTCGATGAATTCACCGTCCATTTCTATATACCGGAATGAACTCAGGTGACTAACCATGTATTTCTCCTCTCCATAGACAGTAACAATCTTCCCTTTTACATGTTATTTCAATTTCTGGTGCAAGGTGGAGGTAACAATGCCTGCCCCATGGATCCAGAGGTGTCCCAATAGACAAGAATAAGCTGGCCGGATGTCCATTACATAAAAGGTGGATTCAAATATTTGTGAACCTACTTTGATAGGGAGGTCCACTTCTCCATGTACCATTCTTTTTTATCTGTCAAAGGCCCGAACTATGATGTCGCTAGGTTTTAGCACGACCCCTTCACAATCAAACCTGTCAAGAGCGCCTTTCTACAGAACATTCAGAGAAGAGCCAGTGTCAACCAACACATGAGCCAATGTAGTCACCCTGCATTCAATGGAGACATAGATGGCCCTATTATGATTTCTTCCCTTTGGAGTCAGGTCAGCATCGGAGAAACCTAATCCATTGCCAGTCGTTAAGTTAGCAACATAACTTCTAGATTGATCGGCAGAAATATCTTGTGGTACATGAGCAGTCTTTAAGAATTTTATTAAAGCTTATGCATGAGCTTCGAAACACAGTAATAAAGATAGCATGTAGATTTTTGATGGGGTTTTCCCCATCTATTCAACAATTTTATATACGCTTCTACGAATGATCTTCAAAACCTCTTCCATTTCTTGTCCAGAGGTGTCCTTGACTGTAGCTTCTTTTGGTGCCTCTGTCCTGGCAGGCTCTATCATTGTCTCTTTACCTCGAGTTTCAACAGTTGTCTTAGTAATTGTGACTTGAATAAGTGGAGAGATTTCCGGGGAGAAAATCCTTCCACTTCTAGTAATTTTGCTAGTCCCCGCAATATTGTCAGCCTCTACATCAAAAAACTCTTGTTTAACACCATGGTAATAGACGTCAGATCCATAATTCCATGGAATAGCCTTCTCTAAGGAATATGGGATGGGCTCAATTTTTGTAATGATTAAGGGATCAGCTTTTGGATTGGCAGTAATCCTTACAGGACCCTTGGAAGTGATCTTGAAAGGAGTACTTGATATGACAGACAAATCTCGGCACAAATTTTCAGCATACAGAACTTTTTCAATCAAAATTACATGTTCATCCAACAAGCGTTGAATGCCTTCCTCCAGTAACCCACAACCATTGGGTTGAACTGCACAACAATAACATTCTTTAACGCAACCCGGAAATAAACCGACTTGTAGCAAATTCTTCTTGACTATTGAGAGAGGAGTAACCACGTCACTTACAGGGGTAACATACAAAACATCTTCAATAGCACTTATGCCTTTGTCATGCTTCATCATAGGAGCAATAATCACGATAGGAGTCTCAGGAGGGTCGAACTCGATTTCCTTGTTATCAATCATGTCTTGAATTTTGTTTTTCAAGGCCCAACAGGTGTTGGTGTCGTGTCCAGGACTGTTCGAATGATAGGCACATGTTGCATTTGGATTGTACTTCGAAGAGGATGTATTGGGATTAGGAGGAGGATCCCAGAGTGTTATGAGGTCGGACTTTAACAAATGTTGCAATGCTTGCACCAATGTAATATTAATCCTGGTAAACTACCTCCTCCGAGCGTCTGGCTTATGCTGATTTCCTTGTTGTTATTGTTGAACAGGCGCCAGATTGGAGATCAACACTGCTCCCACAGATTGATCGCGGTCATTTTTACCACGACTTTTCTAGCCATAGAAAGCATTAGTTTCTTTTTTACCAACGAAGGGCTTCTTCATAGCATTAGAAGATGTAGCCATCAAAATCTTCCCACTCTTGATACAACTTTCAACTCGTTCACCAGTCAAAATCAGCTCAGTAAACCCTGATGAAGAACTCCCAATCAACAAATTAAAGAATGGAACCGTCAAAGTGTCCATGAACATATCCATAAATTCTAGGTCAGTCAAAGGAGGTTGCACCCTTCCAGCAAGGTCCCTCCATTTTTGTGCATATTCCTTGAACCCTTCATTTGAGCCCATGGACATGTTTTGCAAGTGAACATGAGTCGACTATAGTTTAGCATTATATTGATGTTGTTTGTAGAAATCATCAGCCAAGTCTTCCCATGTGTGGATGTTGGTTCCCTCCTGCTGATAGAACCATTCCAATTGAGTGCTAGCTAAACTTTCTTGGAAGAAATGGACCCATAATTTCTGGTCAGTAGTATGAGGTTGGATTTTTTGAATATACGACCTCAGATGAAGTTTGGGAAAAGAGACCCTATCATATTTATCAAAGATAGGGACCTTGAATTTTTCAGGGATGACCACTCCCGAGATCAGACCTAGCTCTCCAAAATCTAATCCAGGCACTTTCTGGATTTCTACAGCTTTGAATCGATCTTCCAACTACTTGTACTTATCATCTGCAGGAGGATACTGTTCGTCGAAGTAGTCTTCATCTTCGAAACCCTGATTGTTTTTACCATCACCCTTGACACTTATATCATCCTCCTCTTGGTTGTCGTCTTCCTCAAAGGAAACATCTTGAACCAGTTGAGAAGGACCTTTGAATCTTCTTCCCATGTTAAGGATAACAACCCGCTTCTTAGTCTTCTTTTTCATGGTGAGGAGCGCCATCATCTGTTGTTGCCCTTTGGCCAGATTCAAAAGAGTCTCTTGAAATTGTGCGTGCTGAGTTTGGAGGTCCTTGACAGTTTGTTCGAGAGCCATCTTATACTGAAATAAACAGTAAATAGATGAGGAAACTTGTATTGGAAATCCTGCTTATGAAATGATGCATAATATTTAGATGAAATGTTTTTAAGGACCTTAGGAGATTTAAATTTTCTAGCCAAAAGGAAACAGAAACAAAGATTGCATTAATAAGTTCAAAAATTACAATTGCATCTTAGGTTTACAATGAAAAGCAAAAGGGTCTTAAGGAGACAGCAATATGAACTTCTAAAACCTAAGATTCAAGTCTCCCATGGACGCTTCCTCTTCATGTCGATGTATACATTAAGGCTTTGCTCCTCGCAAATTTGCTTTGTGAGCTCCAACACTTTCTTGTCACTTGCATAGAACTGAGCTTCAAAGGTGTCTCGTTCTTCCTTGAGTTGAATCCAGGACTTTTGCAATTCTTCAAGGTTAGTGGGCATTTGTGGATGGAGAATGGTGTAAGTAATATCACCCTCGGCAGTAGGCTCCACAAATATTGGTAAGATAGCGGAATATGGCATCATAAGGTTTTGAGCGCGAGCTCGTACCAATTTGAGATAAGGCTCCAAAGGGATAGAATTCTTTTGTCCTAGTTTTGCTATCAACCTTGTTTACCATTCCCAAAGCACGTATAAACCTTTAACGATAACCTTGGAAATCGCTCTCATAGTCAAACACAATACCCTGGATAAGTGCGTCGTGAGGACCATCTCTTCGAGCATAACCAAATTGTCGTAGAGCTAGAGAAGGGTTGTAAGTAATACCTCCCCTAATGCCAAAGAGTGGAACATTAGGGAATTCCCTGCAACGGTCAATGATAGCAACATCTTCCAGAGACCTGGAACACCAATAGATATCTGAATGAGAGAGAGACATCATCCTTTGAGACCACCTCATACCTCGTTCATTCTTCAATACTGATTGGGGAAGGTGCAAAATAACCAACTAGATAGCAGAGGTATGCAACACATAAGGGTTCCTCGTTTCCTCATAGTACGAGTGTGAAGAGAATGCATAATGTCTCCATGCAAAGTAGGTACAATGTTACGAGAAAGAATTTTTTTGATGGTGTTCACATCTATGAGTTGGTCGAGATTAGGGAATAGCACCAACCCATAGATCAACAAAGCCAAGATTTCTTCGAAAGCTTGGAAACTCATAGCATCCAAAAGCAGTCGAGCCTTCTCCAACAAAAATTTAGCTAGAAAACCCTTGACTCCCCTCCTTATTTCCCAATTTAATACAACATCATACAAATCTTGGAAACTCATTGTCCCACCTGACCTGTGAGCCTCATTGGCAGAAGAATTACTTTTGAGCACAACATTAGTAATGAGTCTTCTATGCTGATAAAGTTCATGTGCCTCTGGTACCTTTGAATGTCATGACTTCTCCTTGGCCATTCGCAATGTGGAGCTTTGATATGATTGAAGAAATCAAGCCTACTGCTTCTAACAGACATCGTTTCATCCTCGTTGCCATTGACTACTTCACAAAATGGGTTGAAGCAGCCTCGTTCACCTTTGTTACCCAAAATGTGGTGGATCGATTCATTAAGAATAACTTCATCTGTCAGTATGGTATCCCCGAGAGAATCATCACGGACAATGGTACCAACCTCAACAATGCTATGATCACTGAACTCTGCATGCAGTTCAAGATCATGCACCACAACTCTTCTCTGTATCGACCCAAGATGAATGGCACAATGGAAGCGGCCAACAAGAATATTAAGAAGATTGTGCAAAAGATGGTTGGGACCTACAAAGACTGGCACGAGATGTTACTGTTTGCTCTCCATGGTTGTCGCACTTCAATGTGAACATCAACTGGGGAAACCCCATTCTCTCTGGTCTACAATATGAAAGTTGTCCTACCTGTCAAAGTTCATATTCCTTCTATGAGGATTATGAAAGATGCAGACTTAGACGAAGACGAGTGGATTCAAACTAGGTTGGATCAGTTGAATTTGATTGACGAAAAGAGGCTTGCAGCTGTGTGTCATGGTCAGATGTATAAGAAGCGTGTGATCAAGGCATTCAACAAGAAAATAAAGCATCGGGTATATCAGGATGGTGACTTGGTAATAAAGCACAACATTCTACCTCAAAGTGATCCCAGGGGCAGATGGACTCCCACTTACGAAGGGCCATTTGTTGTCAAGAAAGTATTTTTGGGCGGTGCTATGATACTAACCACCATGGACGGTGAAGATTTCCCGCACCCTATGAACATGGATGGAATTCTTGTATCATATATGTGATGTCGAATGAGATGTCACGACACAAATATTTGTTTGCAAGTGTTGTACCCCAAAATTTTCCCTCTCATTTCATCAACATTTTCTCATCACAAGACTCTTGGAACTCAAGATCAAGCTAGGGTTTGCTCTGCTCAAGACACCTCCTTGCACTGTTGACCTAAATTAGGGTTTGAGTTTGCACAAGGATGTTTTGACCTACAATGCCCAAAGTGACTTTCATACTTCATGTTGGGTTCACAAGTTTTCCCATACCAAGTTTCAAGCTTTGATTCAAGTCTTTACCTAGTCAATTGGACAATTGACCTAAAAATCAGCTGCATTGGGGGAAAAAAGTCAATTGTGGCCAATTGACTGTCAAGCCTCATGAAATTTGACCCACATCAACATTATTAACTCATATGAACCATTTGATCAAGTTTGGATCACAATTCCACAAGAAATTTGATCAGATCACCAAAAGGGCAAAATGGTCATTTTTAGGGTTTTGACTGCACAAAGGCAATTTTTGACTGTTTAACCTAACCAATGGAAAACCAAGCTCACATATGGACTCAAGGACATAATGACTTTTTCTTGACCCACTCAACAAGTTCAAAAGATCTCAAATGCATAGGATTGACAGATGAATTTTTCAGTCAACTGATCAAAATTTGACTGTACACTGAAAAGTCAAACTTTGACTTTTTGGTCAAAATCAAGTGCCAAGAGTTATTTTTCATCAAAACATGTCAAATTATGAAACTTTTTCATCAAGAAACCCAAAATTGCAAATTAGGGTTTGAAATGAAAAAATTTCATAACTTAGAAATTTTCTAAGTTATGAAATTTTCTTATTTTTTCCTAACTTTGTCCCATTTTTTCACCAATATGCAAATGGATTCAAACAAAACTTGAAACATGAAAGTTGTATTCCACCACAAAGTCTACAACTTTTATTCACAAAGTTTTCTCAAAGGAAGCTTGTATCTCAAGTTATGATTTTTGGAACAAGGGTACCTAAAACTTTTAACTTAGAGAAAATTTGCCCTAATCTAGGCAGGATTTTGACCCATCTTCTTGGCCATTTTTCACATAGTTACACTTGGAGTTTCAATTTGTATTACAAAGATGGATTGTAGTACATGTTACAAGCTTTCCAAATTGTCCAAGAAATCCTCAAACACCCTTGTGGTTAGAGAGAATCGAATTCTTAAAGTTGGCAAAAACTCACTTTTATTCATGACCAATACATGTTCATAGCAAATTGCAATTTCAAGTCAGCATGCTTTGCACTAGATTACAGGCCTCAAAACCAACTTGCACTCCATAATTTAATGCCAATCCATCAGTCCAAGCCTTTGTTTTGTTCATTTGAGCATTATACACAAGTTTAAACCTTAAGTAGAAAAAGGAAAATTGCCATTTTTGCCTAAAGTCACTTTATGTCAAAAGCTAAATCTTTGAGACATGGGGCCAGATCTTTGAGGCAAGATCAAGTCCACTAATTCCAGTTACCAAGAACCAAAGTTGCAGCATGATAGGAAGGCTGGTACAGGTCTATAACATCATTTCCACTTTCTTGCTTCAAGTAGAAGAAAGCTTGCAAAACATACACCAACTCTCATATCTGTAAACAAGAGCCAAAACAAACATTGCACACAGTTTCCATACCTCCCAACAAACCTAAAGCACGACTCATTCATCACTCAAACCTCCACACACTCAGAACCACTGTTTTTCTGCAAAACAGGGCACTCCCTGCAGATTGAGTTCCACAACACAATTTGCTCGTGCATTTTGGCCCAAACTTGTTCAAACACCTTCCATACCATCCACCCGAACTATCCCAGACCTCCATTGCAAGCTGTAACACCTCTAACACACCTTGCCATTTTCATTTCAAAGCTTTGCAGGTGGAGTTCTACAGCATGATTCAAGGTGTTTCAAAGCAAGCCAAGCATTGGAGAAGCTTCCTTGGACCTCAGGCAAGCTCAACAGAAGCTCAAACACCATTAAAGGTTGTTGCATTGCTCTACTCGATTCAAACTGAAACAGGTATTTCATGGACTTATATCTCTCTATTTAGGAATGGTTAGGCTTAGGTTTGTGAATGAAATATGTTGTACTCATAGCCCTGAAGCCATACATATGCTTAGTTTTCATTTACATTAATCGTGCTGAGAGAATTTCATCCATGAACATGTGAAAAAAGTTAGGTCAGGTTTTAGGGCCAGAGAAACTCTCTCTGGTCTTTGAGAGTTAATCCAAGTTTTTTATATGGTTGAATTCGTTATTTGATGCTCTACAAGTTTCATGTTTTAAGTTTTGTCAAAAGATCAAAGAATCAAGAGATAACATTTGAACCAAGAAGCGCGCACGTTTGACAAATGCTGGAGGTTGAAGATGATGGCTTGGGCTGGGCCTGAGTCATTCTTGCTTCTAGCACCCCTTTGTTCAGTTTGCACCCCCTGGCCCATTTGATTGAATATTTGTCATTTTTATGTTTTTATTTTTTATTCTGACATTATATTTTTTGTTTAAACATAAAAAAATGCCAAAAATGATTTTCCATAGTTTTTCATATTTATTTGATATTTATTGCATTTTATTAAACATATATATGTAAATAATCTAGTTTCTTTTTATTCAAACCCTAAAAAATAATATAAAAAATATATTTATTTTTCAGTTATTATTTTTATTTACATTTTGAAAACATTTTCTTGAATATACATTTTTTTTTTGTAAATAATTAATTCTTTTATCTTTGTATATTTAAAATGATAAATATATATATATACTTGTATATTTTATTTTATTAGATAATTAGGACAAAAATATAGAAATAATACATTTTTATTTTTATTAATATTTGACACTAAAAATACTTTTTTTTAACAATATACTTTTATTTTTGCATAAATTAATATATATTGTATATAATTAATAAATATTGCTATTTATTTGAAAATTAGGGTTTTGCCCTAAATGACCAAAATAATTAAAATTTGACTTTTTTATTTTGTTTATATTTCACATTAAAAAAATACTCTTTTCACATACATAAAAAACCTTTTTTTGCATAATACATTTTTATTTGATATTTATTTAATTATGTTTATTTAAATGATAAATATTGACTTGTACATTCGATATGGTTGTAATAACTTAGAATTTATTTCCTTGTCAAATATCCCCAATTCAAATTTGTATCCCCCTCCCTATATCATGTTGTAATAGTGTAGCATTTAAATTCTCGCACATTTAAAAGCTTTCAATTATACCATGCTTAGACCTAGGGTTTGTATGCAAATAAAATCAAAAAGTAGCTTGACCTAATCCAAGATAAAAATGCATGAAAAACAAACACAATGCACACTCACACCCCCTAGGGTTTCATCCACTTGTTGCCTTCAAAAACGGGCCATGGTTGCATGTCAAGTGCTTTGGCAAAACAAAAACAAAACAAAAGATCATAGTCCCTCGATGACACTATCGGAGTTGCCTAAACAAAATGATCAAGTCCCTCAAGAAAATTGCCAAAGATACTTGACACTATTTCTATTATGGTCTCTACGATGACCCGCATTTGTCCCGTTAACATCCTAACACAAGGTTGTTCACCAAATACAATGGTGAAACAACACTGTTAAAAGGGTTAAAAACATAAGAAAGATCTTTGAGTAAAATAGGGTAGACAACTCTTAGTTACTTGATCAAGCTTGCAAAAACATCCTTGCTACTTTTCAAAAACACACTTCACAACACAATTTCAAAACCCCACTTTCAAACATTGAAAACTTTTCAAAAGACAAAAACACCTTTGTATATATTCAAACAAGAATCATTACAAAGGTTGCCACAACAATGGCCTCTTTTCAGAACATCTTTCAAAACCACACACAAAGCACCATTTCAAACAATTAAGCAAAAGCAAGTGATCTAAGCAAGTAACTAAGAGACCATGGATAACCATGGATAGAAAGGGTGCTAATACCTTCCCTTTCTATAATCTACTCCCCGAACCCAAGAAAACATCTCAAAGGTCTTTCCTGTGCTTTTTGACCTTTCCTTAGGATAAAATAAAAATTCGGTGGCGACTCTTGCTAAACCGAAACATTTGGGAACACAAACGCAAAATACCAAGTCAGTTCTCCCACCGTATCAAAGAACTGGCGACTCTGCTGGGGACAACTTTAAAAGTGGGGTAACCTTAGGGCTTAGATCACCCTTTTGCATGATTATTGTTTGCTTTGATTGCTTTACATTTTGGTTCTCTTGTTTGGGCTTGAAATCCTCCACCCGGATTTGGGAAACATTCATAGATAGCAATTCGTTGTGGAAACTGTGCGGGGTATACCGACATGGTTGAAGCAATAGCTATATTAGTGCGACATATTTGTGAGTACCGGTAGCCTTTGAGTCAATCAAAGAGAATACGGGGCCGCCGAGTGATGTCATTAAGCATTAATGAACTAGAACCTTACTTGACCATCTTGGCCTTTTATTAGGGGTAGTGAGATGACCGGCTTTGGTGCAGTCCGAAGTTGGTAGATACTCGATACTACACTCATTGAGGGTTGTTTTCTTGGAATATTTTGGTCGCTAGTTAAGTGGCTAAACCAAAACAATGAACATAGAAAACAATCCAATGATATTGAGCTCCTTAGAACCCGGTTACTATTTATAGGACAGGTTTTGAGCCAACTAAACTCAAGAGGGTACTTGCCTATGAAACCTCATGCAAGCCTGAAACTAGGGTTTTGTGTGACTTGCTTGTACATGTGTTTGTGCATACATCATGAACATCATAAAGCATCATATGCATCCACTAACCATTTCAAGGGTTTGGATCTTCATCTTTGTTCTTGTTTTGTAGGTCATGGAATCTCTTCGCAGGAAAACAATTCAAGTCAACCTTGTGAGAATTCCTCCTCAACTCAAGGAGCTTACTTCCAGGATTCCGGAGAATTCTCTCTTCAGTGAAAGACATGGTAGACTCCTCAACTTAGTCAACACCAGCATTGAAGAAGACATGGTGAAAGTTCTTTTCCAGTTCTTTGACCCCCTACACCACTGTTTCACATTCCCTGATTACCAATTGGTGCCTACTTTGGAGGAATTTTCTCAACTCCTGAGAATTCCTATTCTTAATCAACTACCCTAAAACGGTACGGAAAAAGAGCCAAAACCTGAAGATGTTGCTCAAACATTACACTTGCAACCATCTGACATCAAGGGGCATTGGGAAACCAGAAGTGGTGTCAAGGGCTTCTTGGCAAAGTTTTTGTTTGAGAAGGCACAAGAGTGTTGGAATTCCCTGGATCTATAAGCCTTTGAAGAAATTGTGGCACTCCTTATTTATGGGTTGGTCTTGTTCCCAAACCCTGACCAACTTATAGATGTGAATGCTGTCAAGATTTTCATGTCCAGGAATCCCATACCTACATTGCTTGGGGACATCCTACACTCATTTTACACACGAACAATGAGGAAAAGAGGTGTTCTCATGTGTTGTACTCCTCTCCTGGCAAGGTGGTTTATTTCTCACCTTCCACAATCAGTTTTGAAGAATGAGCAGGGTTTAAAGTGGTCACAACGGTTGATGACCCTCACACATTCTGATGTACATTGGTGTTCTCGGCCCAGAGAAAATGTCATCATCATTGATCGTTGCGGTGAATTCCCTAATGTCCCATTACTTGGCATTAGGGGAGGCATTACCTACAACCCCTGTCTAGCTTTGAGACAATTTGGATATGCTCGGAGGGATGGACCTCATGACATGCTGATTCCGGACCTAGTTTTTGACTTCGACAACGATGCGCAAGGACTTCGACAAAGGTTCATCAGAGCTTGGAGGATGCCTAACAAGGTGGATAGTAAGACACTGGGGCACAAGAATTCCATCCCCCTTGAGCCTTACCTCAAGTGGGTAGGAACCCGCTCCCAGAATCTTATGATGCCATATCCTCACATTCTCCCCTTGATTAAAGAGCCTGTTAAGGAAGGAGAGGTTCCATACACCATCCTACATCCTGACATGCCAACATCATGGGAAGAAATGCAAAAGAGTTGGATCCAACTCAAAGAAGAACGGGATACTTTTGAAGCCAGCTTCTATGCCAGTGAGAAGAAGGTTTTAGAACTCACCCTCCGACTTCACGAGGAGGAAACTATTAATACCTACATTGCACCAAAGAGGATGCGCAACGTCTTTTTACATTAAGAATTTTGTAATATTTCGCCCATGGGGCATTTATGTACTAACAATTTCTTCTTAATATGACATGCGTTCTTTTTGTTTACAACAAATTTGAATTTTTGAACCCTTGAATGCATTACATGAATAACATATCATTCATCATATGCACAAACAGGTCTTCAAGCTAGGTTTCCTTATCTTTTTGCTGTTTATTTCAGCAAGATGGATTTGGAGCAAACAGTGAAGGACCTACAGGCCCAAAATTCACAATTTCAGCAACTCCTCATGACCTTGGCAAAGGGTCAGGAGGATCTCAAAGTTCTTCTAGAGAAGAGTAAAGAGAATAAAAAGAAAAAGAGACTGGGGGTAGCTACTTTCGGAAGAAGATTTGAGGGCGATGCTAGAAGGACTCTTGAGTTTCCTTCAATGTCCGACGAAGGGATTGGCAAGGGGAAAGGAGTTACTGTACCTTCCGAATCTGAGGTAGAAGAGGAGGAAGAGGAAGCAGACAAAGACATTTCAGAACAACAGTATCCACCAGCGGATGACAAGTTTAAGAACCTTGAAGACAGATTGGCAGCTATGGAGTTATAGAGGGTGCCCGGATTGGATTTTGAGGAACTGGGGTTGGTAGTCGGGATTGTTATCCCTCCTAAGTTCAAGGTGCCGACATTCGCCAAGTACGACGGTATGTCTTGCCCTAAGATGCACTTAAGGTCGTATGTTAGAAAGATCCTACCACATTCATCCGATAAAGACCTCTGGGTGCACTTTTTCCAAGATAGCTTGTCTGGCACTCAGTTAGATTGGTTTTATCAGCTCGAGAGATCAGAGGTCCATAATTGGGAAGACTTAGAAGCCGCTTTCTATCGTCAGTATCAGTACAATGCTGATTTGGCGCCTACCCGTACTCAGCTACAGAGTATGGGGATGGCTTCAAATGAAGGGTTTAAGGAGTACGCCCAAAAGTGGCGCGACCTGGCTGGAAGGGTGCAGCCACCGCTATCAGATAGGGAATTAGTTGACATGTTTTTAGGAACCCTGTCTGGCCCCTTCTTCAACCATCTAATTGGAAGCTCTTCTGCGGGATTTACTGAGTTGATTTTGACCGGCGAGAGGGTGGAAGCCGGTATCAAAAGTGGAAAGATTCAAAAGGATGCTTCCACATCCACAGCTGTTAGAAAACCTTTCCCAGCCCAGAAAAAAGCATCTGCTGTATACACTCAGAAAAATCGGGAAAGAGAGGAACATCGGCCAACAGTGGGGGCCGTATTAATACAGAAGTCCGCATCAGACCAGCTTAGAGACAGCCAACCGAGGAATGATCAGCCCAGAACTTATCAGCAAAGGCCGCCACGGCAGTTTACCCCAGTAAATATGACACCTGCTCAAATCCTTCCACATCTCCTGAAGTTAAATCTTGCTAATTTAAAAGAGGCGCCAAAGAATGTAAATACCACCTCTCCATCCTACAACTCAAAAGCCAAGTGTGCTTACCATTTCGACAGTATTGGGCACGATACCAATAATTGATAGGAACTCAAGAACAAAATTCAGGATTTAATTGACGCCAAAGAGGTTGAATTTGACGCTCCTGAAAAACCCAATGTTATATCCGCGCCAATGCCCAAGCACGGCCATAATGTGCATGCTATTTTGGAAAATCTCCATGTTACTGATATTGTCGATCTGTTGACTCCATTGTTTGTGATTAAAGAAAATTTGTTGAAAGCCGGGATCTTTCCTGGTTGTGATCAAGACTGCTATTTTTGTTTGAACATTCAAGGTGATTGTCCAATGTTTAAGTCGGGTGTCCAACGCCTGATGGATACTCAAGAAATACTTTTCCAGAAAACCCCTGTTAACACTTTCAATCCAATTACTCCTGATACTTGTGATACCTCAACCAACGATATTGCCATCATAACCATTTCCGACAATCCTCCCAAGACTTGCAAAAGGCATGTCAGGATTACACCCAACTCTGAATGTGTACCTTTAAAGATCACAATGTCGGGACCTGTCCCATACCAATCAAGCAAAATGATACCGTGGAACTATGGGGGAGAAATCTTCTACCACGGCATCAAACAAATCGAAACAGTCCCAGAAATCTCTGAAGAAGACCCTGATATAGGGAACATCGCGGGTACAAGCAAGATCACCCGCAGTGGCCAGATCTTTTCTCCGGAGATTGCTCCTCCCCGAGCAGTCTTCGGACCCTTAAAAGCTTCTACACCTGTTGGACCCTCTGTGTAAGGCCCAGTGATCGAAGAGTTAAACACTCCTGAAGAAAGACCATCCGTTGATAACACCGACAAAGGTAAGGGGATACTGGAAATGCCTGTCAGGACGAAGGCTCATGCTGTGGTTATCCCCGAAACCACTCAGAAGGAGATGGATGAGATCCTAAAAATAATCAGAAAAAGTGACTATAATGTTGTGGAACAATTAGGGAAAATCCCTTCTAAGATTTCAATGTTAGCTCTTCTGCTCTGTTCATAGGCCCATGCTAAAGCTCTGATTAAATTCTTGAAGACGGCACATGTCCCCCAAGAGACCTCGACTGACCAATTTCAAAATTGTGTGGCCAGTCTTACTGCTGACAATGGCCTGGGCTTTTCCGATGTTGACTTAACTCCCAAAGAAAGGAAACATAATGATGCGTTACATGTTTCAGTTGAGTGTCGAGGCACCACCCTCGCCCATGTCTTGGTTGATACTGGTTCTTCCCTGAATGTGCTGCCAAAGAAGGCCTTAGACCGTTTGGATTGCGAAGGTTTGACCCTCAAACCTAGCAACATCGTCGTCAGAGCTTTCGATGGTTCTAAAAGAATGGTTCATGGAGAGGTTGATATTCCCATCAAGGTAGGAACCAAAGTGTTTAACTCCACCTTCTACGTGATGGACATCCGTCTGTCATACTCATGTTTGCTGGGAAGACCGTGGATCCATTATGCTGGGGAAGTTACGTCCTCTTTGCACCAGATGCTGAAGTATCCTGTTAAGGGTAAAATCATAACTGTGCATGGAGAGGAGGAGTACATGATTAGTCATCTCAATTCCTTTCGATATGTAGAATTAGACGGCGAGTTCATCGAAACACCTTTTCAACATTTCAAGGAAGTTTCTCCCGAGGTAGCAGTGGCGAAAACAGCGGTTGAGGTACCTATCATTCCCAAGCATGTGGCTAAGATGGCATCTCTCAAGGACGCAGAGGCTGTGATTAAGGAGGGGAAGAGCACAATATGGGGACAATTGCCTGAATTTCCCCATAAGACGGACAAGTTTGGTTTAGGGTTTACTGTTGCAGGACAAAAGGCTATGCGTCGCTCTAAGATTGGAAGATCACCTGTCAAGATTTCTCACCGTGGAATCAATGTTCTAGGGGATGAAGATGAGGAGAGCCACTTTGAAGACTGAATTTTTCCGACTGTTGAAGGGGGTTTGAGCAATTGGGAAGCAAAGGATTTCGTTCCTATCACCTTTATCAACCAGTAATTTTATCTTTGAACAATTTCCCATTTTTATGGTCTGTAATAACTAAAACAATTCGCACACTATTTCCACCTCATGCCTTGCCCGGGGCATGTAGGTCCATTTGTAAGGGTTTGATTTCCTTCATAATCATATGCCATGTTTTAATGAATCATTAGACGTTTTTCATCTATAAACTGTTCATTCTCTTTCCCTTTTGCATTTTTGTTTGTTTAAGGATGGCTATCCCTTACACAGACCCACACTCACAAATGCAGGTACCCATCCACTCCGGATTCCATGGGTGACTATTCTGTTTTAGCCTTCGATAACTCTGAAGATTTGGTCAATCACGCTGAGTACGAAGCTGCTGAAGATTGTGAAGTGCCGGGAGAGTTAGCCAGACTTCTACAACAAGAAGAGAGGGCTATTCTGCCTCATGAAGAGTTGTTAGAAACCATCAACTTAGGGACAGAGGAGGACATGAAAGAAGTAAAAGTGGGTGCCAACCTGGAATCGAGTGTGAAGGAATGCTTAATACAGTTGTTGAATGAATACGTTGAAATCTTCGCTTGGTCTTATGAAGACATGCCAGGGTTAGACTCAGATATCGTGGTTCACCGTCTCCCTACAAGAGAAGACTGTCATCGATCAAGCAAAAGGTTCGCCGAATGAGGCCTGACATGTCTGAGAAGATTAAGGCTGAAGTAATGAAGCAATTCAACGCCTGCTTTCTGGATGTTACAACCTATCCACAATGGGTTGCTAACATTGTGCCCATACCCAAAAAGGACGGCAAGGTCAGAATGTGCGTGGACTATCGGGATTTGAACAGGGCTAGCCCTAAAGATGATTTTCCGCTGCCACATATCGATATTTTGGTTGACAACACAGCTCAGCACAAAGTATTTTCTTTCATGGACGGATTCTCGGGCTACAACCAGATCAAAATGGCCCCCGAGGACATGGAGAAAACAACCTTTGTTACACAATGGGGTACCTTCTGCTACAAGGTGATGCCGTTCGGACTGAAGAACGCAGGGGCAACCTATCAACGCACCATGGTAGCTTTGTTTCATGATATGATACATCATGAGATTGAAGTTTACGTAGACGACATGATAGATCGATCACAAACAGAAGAAGAACACATTGAACACTTGCAGAAGCTTTTTTCCAGGTTGAAGGAATACAAACTCAGACTGAATCCAAGCAAGTGCACTTTTGGAGTTAGGTCTGGTAAACTTCTAGGATTTATTGTCAGCAACAAGGGCATTGAGGTCGATCCTGCTAAAGTAAAGGCTATACAAGAAATGCCTACCCCCCGCACTGAAAAGGAGGTTAGAGGATTCTTGGGACGCTTGAACTATATTGCGAGGTTCATCTCTCACCTGACATCTACCTGTGAGCCAATTTTCAAACTGTTGAAGAAAGATCAGGTAGTTGAATGGAACAATGATTGTCAAGTTGCTTTTGACAAAATCAAGGAATACTTACTAGAACCTCCTATCTTGATGCCACCCGTCGAAGGAAGGCCGTTGATCATGTATCTGACTGTTTTGGATAACTCAATGGGGTGCGAGCTGGGCCAATATGATGAGTCTGGTCGAAAAGAGCATGCCATTTATTACCTTAGCAAAAAGTTTACCGACTATGAGACTCGCTACTCACTGCTCGAGAAAACTTGATGCGCTTTGGTATGGGCTGCTCGCCGACTAAGGCAGTATATGTTGACTCATACCACTTTGCTGATTTCTAAGATGGATCCGATCAAATTTATCTTCGAGAAGCCTGCTTTATCTGGAAGAATCGCTAGATGGCAGATGATCCTGACTGAGTATGACATCCAGTATACTACTCAAAAAGCTATAAAAGGGAGTGTACTAGCTGACCATCTAGCTCATCAAGCTGTCGAAGATTATCAATCTATGAGATTCGACTTCCCTGACGAGGACATCATGACTTTGGACAACATCGAAGGTAACGAACCGTATGACGGACCTGAACAAGGATCTCGATGGACCCTGTACTTTGATGGTGCTTCAAATGCACTTGGCAACGGTATCGACGCAGTACTCATTTCTCCAAAAGGTTGCCATACACCTTTCACTGCCCGACTTTGTTTCAGTTGTACCAACAACATGGCCGAATATGAAGCTTGCATCTTTGGTCTCAAGGCTGCTATAGACTTGGGAATCAAATCTTTGGTCGTATTTGGGGACTCAGCTTTGGTTATCAGTAAAGTCAAAGGAGAGTGGGACACCAAACATCCTAATCTTATCCCATATAAAGAACATGTCCTGACTTTGTTGCCTCATTTTGAGTAGATTACTTTCGAGCATTTCCCGCGAGAAGAGAATCAGCTAGCAGATGCTCTGGCTACAATGTCTTCCATGTTTAAACTCAACTGGGATAACGAGGCTCCCCAAATTACCATCGAGCAAATGAACGAACCTGCGCACTATCATGAGATTAATACCGAAGAAGTAGTGGAACAACCCTGGTTTCATGAAATCAAAAGGTATCTCCAGACTAGAGAATATCCCAAAGGAGCTTCCGTCAATGACAAAAAGTTCTTAAGGAAGTTTGCTGCCAAGTTCTTCCTAAGCAATGGCATCCTTTATAAGCGCAGCCATGATTGTGTTCTACTTTGATGTGTGGACAAAGCTGAAGCAGAGTTGATCATGACTGAGATACACAGCGGCACATTTGGCACCCATTTGAGCGGACATACGATGGCAAAGAAGATTCTAAGGGCAGGCTATTACTGGTCTACCATGGAAGCTGATTGTCATCAACATTCCCGTACTTTCCATAAATGCCAAGTCTACGCCGACAAGGTACATATTCCTCTTGTTCCTCTCAACGTTCTGACAGCTCCTTGGCCATTCACAATGTGGGGCATTGACATGATTGGAGAGATCAAGCCCACAGCGTCCAATGGACATCGCTTCATCTTGGTCGCTATTGATTACTTCACCAAATGGGTCGAGGCAGCTTCCTATGCCTCAGTTACAAAGAATGTGGTTGCCTGCTTCATCAAGCAGAACCTCATATGCCGGTATGGTGTCCTTGACAGGATCATCACAGACAACGGTACAAATTTAAACAATACTATGATCACCGCTCTATGCGAACAGTTCAAGATTTATCATCACAATTCATCTCCCTATTGGCCGAAGATGAACAATGTTGTTAAAGCCGCAAACAAAAATATCAAGAAGATCATTCAAAAGATGACAGTTACCTACAAAGACTGGCATGAGATGTTACCGTTTGCTCTGCACGGATATCGTACCACGACACGTACTTCAACAGGGGCAACCCCATTCTCTTTGGTGTATGGCATGGAAGCTGTCCTACCGATGGAAGTTCAGATTCCTTCTTTAAGGATTATGAAAGACGCTGGTTTGAGTGAAGACGATTGGATTCAGACCCGGCTTGATCAACTTAATTTGATTGACGAAAAGCGACTTACTGTTGTTTGTCATGGTCATACGTACCAAAAACGGATGATCAAGGCTTTCAACAAGAAAGTCGGGCGTCAGGTATATCAAGTCGGAGATCTTGTAATCAAGCAGATCATCTTGCCGCAAAGTGATCCCAGAGGCAAATGGACTCCTACTTATGAAGGACCGTTTGTGATCAAGAGCATCTTTTCTGGCGGGGCAATGATTCTGACCACCATGGACGGTGATGACTTGCCACACCCTACGAATGCAGACATAGTCAAAAGATACTACGCATGAAATAACCCGACAAGTCGAAAACCCGAAAGGGAGGCTTGGGCAAAAATGGGCATCCTAGTGAACCGAAAACCCGAAAGGGCGGTTTAGGCAAAAATTAGGGATAAAACAAAAAAATCTATACACCCGGCAAGTTGAAAACCCGAAAGGGCGACTTGGGCAAAAAAGGGTTTCCCGGTGGATCGAAAACCCGAAAGGGCGATTCAGGCAAAAGTTAGGGAACTAAAGCGTATGATTGTGCCTCGTCGAATTACTTTAAAGAACAATCTCTTCATCAACAAGCTCCGAGCTTCTGATCAATCCAATCATCTACGGACGAAGCAACGAATATATGAGATATTCAGAGTTGTGAAGGCTATAGCAGAATGGGAATCCCATGGAACTGTTACACATAGCCATCTTTCTTTTGTATAAAAATTTTCATTTCTTACGACAACATTCTCTTACTGGGATGTCTGTCTCCTTTGTATAAAGATACTCATAAAAAGTTAATACAAATACACTTCCAAGTGCAAAAATTTGCTTTCCTTTCTTTTCTTTTTACACTTATGTTTATTTTGAAAACGTCCAATGTTTTGTTAAATAGGCATATGCATTTGAACATAATCATTGCTTACAAATAAAACGGAATTGAGAAAAGATGATTGATGATAGGTTGAAGGTATAGGAAGATATCTTTATGCCCTTTCAGAAGAAATCCTCTGCGATACAGCATTCAGATCCTCAACAAGGCTAAGTTTGGAGTATATTTCCCCAGCGGAGTTAAGCTTCAAGATCTTTAGCAGGGCCAGTGCATTCCAAAACTTAATTCCCCTCAGAGTCAAGTTTCAAGATCCCTAGTGGAGCCCAAAAACCCTGAAAATCCTATCCCCAGCGGAACCAGAATAGTGAACATTCTCCCCACAGAGATACTTCCCAGCAGATTGAAGATTCTCAGTCTCACTTCTCCAGCATAAGTCTCCCAGGTTTTAACTTCCCAGTAGAGATTTTCAAAGTTTTCCTTATTCCTCAAGCAGTCAGCAGTCAACAAGGATTTCTCATCTTCAGTAATCAAAGATTTTTGGAATCCCCAGCTTCGGTCATGGGTTTATTTTCCCGGGTAGCAGTCAAAGATTCCGTTATATCCAGCTACCAGGATTTATCTTCCACAGCAAGATGGCTACTCAGCTTACATGCGCATCCATTACATTCATATATCATAAACATTGATGAAACACCATTCATTGCATCATACATATCAAGCAACATAACTTTGTGTTTAGCTAACATTTTATCCTTTTTAGGATAAGATCAAAAGGCTATCATTAACAATTATTCAGATACAGTATGGATACACCCCAAACACGGCGGTCATTCTACTACTCATTCGGACTTCAGCAATCAGATACATACTAGATACGCTCCAGACACGGAAGCCATTCTATTTCTCATTCAGATTCAGCTATCAAACTTAAGTTCAGATACACTCCAGACACGGAAATCATTATGTCACTTGTCTAGATCCCAGATACAGTACAGATACACCCCAGACACGGTCACTCTACTACTCATTCAGACTTCAGCAATCTGATACAGACTAGATACGCTCCAGACACGGCGGCCATTTTATCTCTCATTCAGATTCAATTATCAACCTCAAGTTCAGATATGCATTCCAAACACGGATACCATTCTGACCCTTACATCAGCAGTTTAATTCCCTCAGTGCAGTCGCCACGGAAGTCATTCTGTCATTCACTCAGATCCCAGTTACAGTCAAGATACACTCCAGACACGGAAATCATTCTACTACTCATAGAGATCTCAACTTCAGATACAGTCCAGATACGCTCCAGACGCGGTTGCCATTTTGTCACTCATTCAGAGTTTATCCCCAGCACACAGTTGCTCCATACACAGATATTTCTCTGTCACCCGGATACAATACAGATACACTCCAGACACGACAGTCATTATGATATTCATTCAACATTCAAATACAGTTACAACTCAGATACGCCCCAGACACGGACGCTATTCTTTTGCTCATACAAATTCAGCCTCCAGATACAGTTCAAATGCATTCCAGACACGGATACCATTTTGATGCTCATTCTCCTGACCTACAACATTGCAGTTCAAAAAACACTCTTGGATGGCATCTTTAATCCCAACTCCAGCAATATTTTGCCACCTCCAAATGGAATCTTTAAGCCCACTCCCGCACCTATGTCTTGACGAGTGCAAATTTACGGGCACTCTAGTGTCCAATCCTCTTTTACCTTCGAGTCGCGAAAGGCAAGCCTGCCAATCTAACTCTTCAAGTTCAAGAAGATTGAATAGGGGCAAATGTTGTACCCCAAAATTTTCCCTCTCATTTCATCAACATTTTCTCATCACAAGACTCTTGGAACTCAAGATCAAGCTAGGGTTTTCTCTCCTCAAGACACCTCCTTGCACTGTTGACCTAAATTAGGGTTTGAGTTTGCACAAGGATGTTTTGACCTAAAATTCCCAAAGTGACTTTCATACTTCATGTTGGGTTCACAAGTTTGCCCATACGAAGTTTCAAGCCTTGATTCAAGTCTTTACCTAGTCAATTGGACAGTTGACCTAAAAATCAGCAGTATTGGGAAAAAAAGTCAATTGTGGCCAATTGACAGTCAAACCTCATGAAATTTGACCCACATCAACATTATGAACTCATATGAACCATTTGATCAAGTTTGGATCACAATTCCACAAGAAATTTGATCAGATCACCAAAAGGGCAAAATGGTCATTTTTATGGTTTTGACTGCACAAAGGCAATTTTTGACTGTTTGAGCTAACCAATGGCAAACCAAGCTCACATATGGACTCAAGGACTCAATGAATTTGTCTTGATCCATTCAACAAGTTCAAAATATCTCAAATGCATAGGATTGACAGATGAATTTTTCAGTCAACTGATCAAAATTTGACTCTACATTGAAAAGTCAAACTTTGACTTTTTGGTCAAAATCAAGTGCCAAGAGTTATTTTTCATCAAAACATGTCAAATTATGAAACTTGTTCATCAAGAAACCAAAAATTTCAAATTAGGGTTTGAAATGAAAAAATTTCATAACTTAGAAATTTTCTAAGTTATGAAATTTTCTTATTTTTTCCTAACTTTGTCCCATTTTTTCACCAAGATGCAAATGGATTCAAACAAAACTTGAAAGATTAAAGTTGTAGTCCACCACAAAGTCTACAACTTTGATTCACAAAGTTTTCTCAAAGGAAGCTTGTATCTCAAGTTATGATTTTTGGAACAAGGGTACCTAAAACTTTTAACTTAGAGAAAATTTGCCCTAATCTAGGCAGGATTTTGACCCATCTTCTTGGCCATTTTTCACATAGTTCCACTTGGAGTTTCAAGTTTAATTACAAAGATGGATTGTAGTACATGTTCCAAGATTTCCAAATTGTCCAAGAAATCCTCAAACACCCTTGTGGTTAGAGAGAATCGAATTCTTAAAGTTGGCAAAAACTCACTTTTGTTCATGACCAATACATGTTCATAGCAAATTGCAATTTCAAGTCAGCATGCTTTGCACTAGATTACAGGCCTCAAAACCAACTTGAACTCCATAATTTAATGCCAATCCATCAGTCCAAGCCTTTGTTTTGTTCATTTGAGCATTATACACAAGTTTAAACCTTAAGTAGAAAAAGGAAAATTGCCATTTTTGCCTAAAGTCACTTTATGTCAAAAGCTAAATCTTTGAGACATGGGGCCAGATCTTTGAGGAAAGATCAAGTCCACTAATTCCGGTTACCAAGAACCAAAGTTGCAGCATGATAGGAAGGCTGGTACAGGTCTATAACATCATTGCCACTTTCTTGCTTCAAGTAGAAGAAAGCTTGCAAAACATACACCAACTCTCATATCTGTAAACAAGAGCCAAAACAAACATTGCAAACAGTTTCCATACCTCCCAATAAACCTAAAGCACGACTCATTCATCACTCAAACCTCCACACACTTAGAACCACTGTTTATCTGCAAAACAGGGCACTCCCTGCAGATTGAGTTCCACAACACAATTTGCTCGTGCGTTTTGGCCCAAACTTGTTCAAACACCTTCCATACCATCCACCTGAACTATCCCAGACCTCCATTGCAAGTTGTAACACCTCTAACACACCTTGTCATTTTCATTTCAAAGCTTTGCAGGTGGAGTTCTACAGCACGATTCAAGGTGTTTCAAAGCAAGCCAAGCATTGGAGAAGCTTCCTTGGACCTCAGGCAAGCTCAACAGAAGCTCAAACACCATTGAAGGTTGCTGCATTGCTCTACTCGATTCAAACTGAAACAGGTATTTCATGGACTTCTATCTCTCTATTTAGGAATGGTTAGGCTTAGGTTTGTGAATGAAATATGTTGTACTCATAGCCCTGAAGCCATACATATGCTTAGTTTTCATTTACATTAATCGTGCTGAGAGAATTTCATCCATAAACATGTGAAAAAAGTTAGGTCAGGTTTTAGGGACAGAGAAATTCTCTCTGGTCTTTGAGAGTTAATCCAAGTTTTTTATATGGTTGAATTCGTTATTTGATGCTCTACAAGTTTCATGTTTTAAGTTTTGTCAAAAGATCAAAGAATCAGGAGATAGCATTTGAACCAAGAAGCGCGCGCGTTTGACAGATGCTGAAGGTTGAAGATGATGGCTTGGGCTGGGCCTGAGTCATTCTTGCTTCTAGCACCCCTTTGTTCAGTTTGCACCCTCCTGGCCCATTTGATTGAATATTTGTCATTTTTATGTTTTTATTTTTTATTCTGACTTTATATTTTTTGTTCAAACATAAAAAAATGCCAAAAATGATTTTCCATATTTTTTCATATTTATTTGATATTTATTGCATTTTATTAAACATATATATGTAAATAATCTAGTTTCTTTTTATTCAAACCCTATAAAATAATATAAAAATATATTTATTTTTCAGTTATTATTTTTATTTACATTTTGAAAACATTTTCTTGAATATACATTTTTTTTTTGTAAATAATTAATTCTTTTATCTTTGTATATTTAAAATGATAAATATATATATACTTGTATATTTTATTTTATTAGATAATTAGGACAAAAATATAGAAATAATACATTTCTATTTTTATTAATATTTGACACTAAAAATACTTTTTTTAACAATATACTTTTATTTTTGCATAAATTAATATATATTGTATATAATTAATAAATATTGCCATTTATTTGAAAATTAGGGTTTTGCCCTAAATGACCAAAATAGTTAAAATTTGACTTTTTATTTTGTTTATATTTCACATCAAAAAAATACCCTTTTCACATACATAAAAAACCTTTTTTTGCATAATACATTTTTATTTGATATTTATTTAATTATGTTTATTTAAATGATAAATATTGACTTGTACATTCGATATGGTTGTAATAACTTAGAATTTATTTCCTTGTCAAATATCCCCAATTCAAATTTGTATCCCCCTCCCTATATCATGTTGTAATAGTGTAGCATTTAAATTCTCGCACATTTAAAAGCTTTCAATTATACCATGCTTAGACCTAGGGTTTGTATGCAAATAAAATCAACAAGTAGCTTGACCTAATCCAAGATAAAAATGTATGAAAAACAAACACAATGCACACTCACACCCCCTAGGGTTTCATCCACTTGTTGCCTTCAAAAATGGGCCATGGTTGCATGTCAAGTGCTTTGGCAAAACAAAAACAAAACAAAAGATCATAGTCCCTCGATGACGCTATCGGAGTTGCCTAAACAAAATGATCAAGTCCCTCAAGAAAATTGCCAAAGATAATTGACACTATTGCTATCATGGTCTATACGATGACCCACGCCTGTCCCGTTAACATCTTAACACAAGGTTGTTCACCAAATACAATGGTGAAACAACACTGTTAAAAGGGTTAAAAACATAAGAAAGATCTTTGAGTAAAATAGGGTAGACAACTCTTAGTTACTTGATCAAGCTTGCAAAAACATCCTTGCTACTTTTCAAAAACACACTTCACAACACAATTTCAAAACCCCACTTTCAAACATTGAAAACTTTTCAAAAGACAAAAACACCTTTGTATATATTCAAACAAGAATCATTACAAAGGTTGCCACAACAATGGCCTCTTTTTAAAACATCTTTCAAAACCATACACAAAGCACCATTTCAAACAATTAAGTAAAAGCAAGTGATCTAAGCAAGTAACTAAGAGCCCATAGATAACCATGCATAGAAAGGGTGCTAATACCTTCCCTTTCTATAATCTACTCCCCGAACCCAAGAAAACATCTCAAAGGTCTTTCCTGTGCTTTTTGACCTTTCCTTAGGATAAAATAAAAAGTCGGTGGCGACTCTTGCTAAACTGAAACATTTGCGAACACAAACGCAAAATACCAAGTCAGTTCTCCCACCGTATCACAACAAGTAAGGTGCAGTAAAATCAAAAGCAGTAAAAACACAAGATATTTTTCACCCAGCTCAGTGTACAACAACACCTACGTTGGGGGCTACCAAGCCAGGGACAAGATCACTAAATAGTATCAATTCATAGACCCTCAATAAACAACCAGTTTATGATCTAATCACTTAATCACTACCCAAGCTAACCTTCTACCTAAGACTCACCTAGTATGAGGCCATCCTCAAATCCCTTCAATCACTTACAGTGAAGAACTTAACAAAATTAATAAGTTTGAAATACTTCAATCATTCAATGCTTAAAATCTTATGAATGATACACAATTAATAACCCAAATAACAACTCAAGTATTTAAACTAATCCTTAGAGTGTATTACAAATAAAAAGCCTAGACTTCTAATCAGAAAGAAAGTATTCTTCTTCAAAAGTTGCTTGTCTTTGAATAAGGAAGCAAGTCCTTATATATGCAAAGTTTTGGGGTTGGGATTTAAAATAAATATTCAAATCTTTTGAATATTTCCATAAAAACAGGCCAAGATAAAATTGTGCAATTTGAAAAATATTCCTCCATATTTTTTGCAGCCTGTAGATCACAAATCTTGAATTATAGAGTGTTGGAAAGCAGGAAACAAAAGACTTAACTGATTTTGGGCTGAGATCAGTTCAGTAGGTAGATGTCAAGACATCTGTTTGACATCATTCAAAACAGTTTTGCTCCAAATGATAAGACATTTATCAAAACATTAACAAGTCATTATTTTACCAAAATTGCTGCCAACAAACACTTACAAACTCCCCCTTTGGAAAATTTTGGCTAAAACATTATTAGAGCATATTATTAGAGCAGCAACACAATTATCAGAGCATTATCAGGGCAGCAGCAAAAGCAAAGCAATGAGACATTCAGTTAGCAGTTGGCTATTAGCAAAAGGAAGATGTCAAAACATCTTCTGAGACATGAGTATATTCTGAGACATGAGTCTCCCCCTCAAGTATTGAGCTCCCCCTCAATCAATGGTCAGTGGTTAGTCAGTCACTGGTTAGTCAGCCACTCACTCACTCACTTTCTCTCCCCCTTTTTAGACATAATATGCCAAACACACAGATGCATTTAAAGGAATATCAGACCATAAAATTAAAATGTCAAGCACATGCAAGTGCCAAAAAAAGAAACAAAGTGTTCAGAGAAACATCAAGTAGTATAACTGTCATCCTGACCAGTTGACTTGGTTGAACCAGAACTTCTTTCCTCACTGGAGTCTTCACCTTTAGAGCTCACTGCATCATCAAGGTTGCTATCCTTTTGCAGGTCCTTGATCATATTTTCAAAGACTACCTTCCTAGCTGAGCTCACTCTGATCACATCATCTAATTCCTTGCAGACTTCCTTTAGTTCATTGATCATTTCATCCTGAGTGGAGATCTTGTTTTTAGCAGTTGAAGATGTCAAAACAATGTTTGGGACATGTTTTCCTGAAAATAGCTTAAAGTGAAGTGTCAAGGAAGACTCCCTCTTGCACACTACATCATTACCATTTAGGATTCCAGGATGCTGATTTAGTATAATTCCAAAGAGGAGGGATGGAAAATCAATTGGCATCTTAATGGCACAAGTTCCCGCATGTATGATGGTCTGATCATAGATATAAGTCCCATAATAAAAAAAAAATTGGTTTCTAATAGCATAAATGAACTTTCCTAAACCAATGGAGATGGTTGAAGTGTGATTAGTGGGAACCCAATTTACAGCTCCAATCCTATGTAAAATTTCATATTTCACACTCATTTTTCTGACAGGAAGTTTGTTTTTCATTGGCCACTCACTTACTTGATTAGCAGTAATGGCTCTACACACTTGATTGTCTGTTACTTCTAGCTCACAACATACATCTTCAGACCTATCTAGAAAATTGTTTATAATGGCAGGAGAAAATTCTACACACTTTCCTCTAATAAAAACCTTTCTATATTCCTTACTCTTATGGTCAGCACAATCAACAGGAATATTAACAATAAACTCCTTAACAATAGTTTCATAGCAATTTGCAAACCTGGTAACTGTTTTCATCAGTCTAGCATAGGAGATCAACTCCATGATTTCCTTACATTCCAAGGCACAAACTCCTAGTTCTCTCTCCAGGGCAATCCTTCTTTGATACACATACTTCCACTTTTCAGCATTCCCAACAGAGTGAAAGGAGATGTTGTCAAGTGGGGCATCAGGAACCCTAACATACAATTTCTTATTTGAAAACTTTTTGATAGGAGATATGTCTTGGACATCTTGCTTAACATCATACTCAGAGTCAGTCTCTTCATTCAGAACATATTTCTTCTCACTCTTGGATCTTTTTACATCATCCTCATCATCATCAGTAGAGATAACAGGTCTAGCTTTTATTTTTCTAGATGGAGGGACCACTTTACTTCCTGCTTTTGGGGGTCCATACATAATTTTCTTCTTAACTGTTTTAGGAGGGGGTGTGACATTTGCATATTTCACTCTCCTGGACTTTAGTCTTCTAAAAATACCAGGTACAAAATTAGTGATGAGCTCATTTTCAGAGAGCTCTTCTACATTGACTATATTGTCAGCATTTTGATATTCTCCGTCCTCGGAGGCAGCAACATCTTTCTTGGATGATTCAGCAGCATCATTTTTAGGATTACTTCCTTTGTCAGCAGGAGGAGGCATGCGAGAAAGGGGATTAGAAATCCCAGGCACAACAAATCCTTCATTTAAAACTCTATCCACAAGCCTTCTAGTGCTTCTATTAACATTGACAATTTATTCTTCAGTTCTATTGTTAGTAGTAGAAGATGAGTTACCTTTATCATATTTAAATTTCTTAGTTGGTGATCATCTAGGTTTCTTGACCTTTTAATCAAGCGGAGGGATCGTTAATAGAGGAGTAACATCTAGTACTCTGTCAAGAGAAAGATTTTCATTTGTAGATTTTGAGGAAGATGATGTGTGACGTTGAGACATGTTAGAAATATTTCTAGCAAGGAGATGAGGATTGGAAAGGGTTCTTCTTCTGTTGAGGAGAATGAAGAGTTTGTGAAAGTAGAGAGAAGAAATGTGGTAGCGTGTGGGAAATAATTTTAGGCAGTCTTGTAATGATTGTTTTCTAAAATTTATTTGTTGTAAACACAAACAATATAATATCACTTTAATGATATTCCCACACACTTTTAATTGCTACAGACCCTCATATAGACATATCCCTAATTTTCCTCTTAAATTCTCAAATTGATTAGCATCTAAAGCCTTTGTGAAGATGTCAGCCAGTTGCAATTTAGTGGCTACATGTTCTAAGGCCACAATCTTTTCTTCAACAAGATCTCTTATAAAGTGATGACGGATATCAATATGCTTGGTCCTGCTATGTTGAATAGTATTCTTTGAAATGTTTATGGCGCTTAAATTGTCACAGAATAATGTCATGACATCTTGTTTGACATTGTATTCTGTTAACATTTGTTTCATCCAAACCAATTGAGAACAACTGCTTCCTACAGCAATGTACTCAGCCTCAGCAGTGGATAGAGACACACAATTTTTCTTCTTGCTGAAACAAGATATGAGTTTATCTCCTAGAAAGAAGCATCCTCCTTATGTACTCTTTCTATCATCAGCACTCCCTGCCTAATCAGCATCACAAAAGCCAGTTAAGGCAGAATTTGATCCATGAGAGTACAACATACCATAGTCACTTGTCCCATTCACATATTTGAGAATCCTCTTTACATGGTTTGCATAACTAACTTTGGGATCAGCTTGATATCTTGCACACACCCCTACAGCAAAGGAAATGTCTGGTCTGCTAGCTGTGAGATATAGAAGACTGCCTATCATACTTCTATAGAGACTTTGATATACACTTACTCCTTTTTCATCTTTAGTCAACTTCAGATGTGTGGGAGCAGGGGTTCTTTTGTGACTTGCAATCTCCATCCCAAAATTCTTTACTATATTCCTGGCATACTTACTCTGAGATAAAAATATGGAGTCTTCCATTTGTTTAACTTGTAGACCAATAAAATAGGTTAATTCACCAACAAGACTCATCTCAAATTCGGACTGCATCTGCTTGACAAAATGTTGAACCATCTTATTTGACATCCCACCAAATACAATATCATCAACATAGATTTGAGCAATCATAATCTTCCCTTCTTCTTCTTTGACAAAGAGAGTCTTGTCCATACCACCTTTATTATATCCATTCTCCCCAAGGAATATTGTCAGTCTCTCATACCAATCTCTTGGAGCTTGCTTCAATCCATACAGAGCTTTCTTCAGTTTATAGACATGTTTAGAAAAACTTGGATCAACAAATACTTTTGGTTGTTCAACAAAAACTTCTTCATTTAGGTATCCATTCAAGAAGACACTTTTTACATCCATTTGAAACAATTTAAATTTCAAAATGCATGCAACTCCTAACAGTAGTCTGATTGATTCAAGTCTAGCCACAAGAGAAAAGGTTTCATCAAAGTCCACTCCTTCAATTTGAGTGTATCCTTGAGCAACTAACTTTGCCTTATTTCTAGTGACCACCCCTTTTTCATCAGATTTATTCTTGTATACCCATTTAGTGCCAATCACATTTGTCCCTTCAGGTCTTGGGACCAGATCCCAAACTTCATTCCTACTGAATTATTCCAGCTCCTCTTGCTTAGCATTAATCCGGAACTCATTAGTTAGGGCTATTTGAAGTTCTTAGCCTCAATTTTTTATACAAAGAAAGAGTTTGAAATCCCTTCTCTTGATCTCGTAGTAACTCCCTTGTTTGGATCTCCTATGATGAGCTTCTTAGGATGATCTTTCTGAGTTCTGATTGAAGGTCCTTTATTGAGCCGACTAGGCTGGGGATCTTCTTGAGGAGGATTAGAATTAATACTTGTGTCATTTGATTTAGTTGGACTATCAGGAAAAGATGTTCCAACATATTCTGAGATATCTTCTTCAACATTCCATCCTCTATCATCAATAGTAACATTTATTGACTCCATCATTACTTTGGTTATGGAGTTAAACACCATGTATGCTCTGCTGTTTGTAGAGTATCCCAGGAATATTCCTTCATCACTCTTAGGATCCATCTTCCTCATTTGTTCACGATCAGCTAAGATGTAACATTTACTTCCAAAAACATGAAAGTATTTTACAATTGGTTTTCTTCCCTTCCATATTTCATATAAAGTGGCTGAAGTGCCTTTCCTTAGAGTGACTCTGTTATGAATATAGTATGCAGTATTCATAGCTTCAACCTAAACGTGGTAGGATAGCTTCTTAGCATGAATCATGGTTCTGACATATTCTTGGAGAGTTCTATTCTTGCGTTCTACAATCCCATTCTGTTGAGGAGTAATGGGAGAAGAGAATTCATGGTTGATTCCTTCAGAGGAGCAAAACTCAACAAATTTGTTGTTCTTAAATTCTTTTCCATGATCACTCCCGATTCTTATGACATGACTTTCCTTTTCCCTTTGAAGTCTTTGAACACTTCAAAAGTTTCTGATTTTTCTCTAATAAAGCTTATCCATGTGTATCTAGAAAAGTCATCTACAACAACATATGCATACTTATTAGCACCAAGACTTTCAACATGCATAGGTCCCATCAAGTCCATGTGAAGAAGTTTCAATACTTTTGATGTAGTAAGATGTTGAATCTTCTGATGTGACATCTTAGTCTGCTTTCCAATTTGACAGTCACCACATAACTTTCCTTCTTCTATCTTGAGCTTAGGAATCCCTCTCACTGCTTCTTCAGATATAGTTCTCTTCATACCTTTCAGATGCAAGTGCCCCAATTTTTGATGCCATAGTTTAACCTCATTCTCTTTGGCTGAAACACATGTTGAGGAGATGTTTAACTCTTGAGGAACCCATAGATAACAATTGCCTTTAGATCTGATTCCTTTCATTACAACTTCATTCTTTTCATTGCACATTGTTGTACCCCAAAATTTTCCCTCCCATATTTTTCAATACATTTCAAGTGAGGTCTTCAAATTGCTCAAGGAAGTCCAACAGTTGACCAGACAAACCCTCTCCTAAGGCAGTCTACCCCAAATTATGGTTTCATTTTGCATCAAGATGCTTGAGTCCAAAGGACCACAAATTCTCACCATTGTCCTAAAATGTTCTCAAGATCATCCATGTCAAGTTTCAAGCCTTGCAGAGAAAATCTGCTCAGTCAATTGCTCAAAGGCCTGAAAATTGAATGTGCTATGGCAAAAGTCAACTGTGTCCCACATACAGTCAAACTTCAATATTTTTGGTCAAATTTCTCATTTTGAAGTATTATTCATCATTTTATCAAAGATTGTTCATGATTCCTCAAGGATTGCTCACAATTCATCAAAATCCAAAAGTTGCTAAATTAGGGTTTTGTAGGAAAAGTCAACTCAACTTTGACCAAGCATAACTTTCTCATAATTTATAAAAAATGACCCATCTAAAGATCATTTTGAAGAGGATGTAATTCCATACAATTCATATTCAGCTCCCAAGTTCAAAATATGCACTCACAAGAAGATATGAATTTGGACATTATAGGTTATTTTGGAAAGTCAACAAAAACACATTTTGGGTCAAAGCTTCATACATGAACATGGAAGACTCAATTGAGATGAGACCAAAAGGGTTGCTTATAGGACCACTTAAGCTTTCTAAAAAGTCCAAGAACACATCTCTAGGGTTAAAATTGATGGAGTTGTGCATTGACCAAGTTGACCCTTTTTGCAAAATTGCCAAAAGTCAAATGTGTCCAAAATTGTAATTTTTGCTAAATGGGCCCAACTTTTTATGCTTGCACTGAGTTTTTAATGTGACCCACGACCCATGAGCGATTCCACGTGTCATTATTTTATTTTTGTTATTTATTTTGATTTTATTTCAATTAAATCTAATAAAATCAATATAGAATAATGAAAATATCAAAAGCTAATTAAATCTTGAGATTTTGTGCATGATTAGGTCCATTATACAGTTAGAGACAAGATAAAATCGTGCAAGGCTCCATATGGACACAAAAAGATTGAAATGGCTTGTTTTGGAAAGATTTAGTGCAAGGATTGAATCATGGATCAATATTTATAATTGGAAAAGATTTGATACAAATTGTAACCCTAATGCACTCTACTATACATAAGGAACAAAAGCAGATCAAAAGAAGGAGGCTAGAGGCGTGCAAAGGGAGAAAACAAATTTCAAAAATTGAAGAAAAAGTTGCAGACCAATTTCCACGTTACAGATCACCTCAAGGCATTCTAGTCATACCAATCAATTGCTGGACTCCCCAGGATCGTGATTCAATCTCTAGCAAGCTTCCTCACACTCAGAATCACGTTGTAAGGTTCATACGGTTTAGCTCTTTTCTTAAATTTGATTACATCGATGCTGGCACATTTAGCATGATTAATTGATATATTCATAATCCTTGATTTGTTTGCAAGCTATTGATTATATCCAATTGCGTTTTTACTGACTGAACATGAAAATGCCATGGCTAGGGTTCTTGCTTTGTTTTTAGGGGTTTCTTGTACAAGAACAATTAGGCATGGATAATGGTACCATGATGCTCGTGAGGTTGAAACGAGTTGATTGGTACAATTGGTTTTGGTTTATCATGCGCGTATGAGATTTTGGAAATGCACAGGGGCTATACCTACGCTTGGTGTTCGTAGGTAAAAGTCTATTATCTAAAACGACAGAGGCGACGAAGAAGACAGTGGCGTGGCAGGTTGTGAATGGACAATTTGAATTTCACGCGTTTTGGGAAGCGTGGCACATTGTTTATGTTATATTCTATTTATTGCATTATTGTTGCAACTAAACAAGCCAGTGCAGATGGTAAAGTTGTTGTCTTTGATGCACACGTCCTGGGTTCGACCCCAGGCGTGTGCATTTTATTATTTTCTCAATAGTTTCAGGTCAATCCAGTGGTTCCCAGCCTCAAGCGTATTCCGTGTACTCTCAACATCAGCCATATGATGAATTCCTGGCCAGATCCAAGGTTCATCCCTTGAAGGTCCACCATACGCCTGAGTCAAGCATGCCCATGGGATTGTTAAAGGTCAAACAGGCCAGGAGCTTATTGGGCTCAGATTTGCTAACCACACCCCCTTCTTGCTAACAGCAACCAGGCACATTCTTTCTATTTTCTATTTTTTTTCTTTTATTTAATTTAATTTGCTTAAATATTTTCTAACAAAATTAATTTCTTTTTCATAAAATCATAAAATCAAGTTTCACAAAATTTAGAATTAGGTTTTTTATTTTATCAAATTTAATTTAATATTAGTTTAAATTTAATTTAGGGTAATTCTAACTTTTTATATTTAATTAAAATCAATTAGAAAAATTAGGGTTAGCTTGTGATTTAATTTTTATTTCTTTCTCAAATAAAATAAAAATTCAAAATAGGTTAATTTAATTATATTTTTTCTTAATTAAAATTTAATTAGTAATTAGGTATTTTTGTTTACTCAATTAAACTTTATTTTCTCAAATAACACAAAAAACGACAAAAATGATTTTTCTTGTGAATTACAATTAGGTAGTTAGGGTCAAAATCCTAAATCTCTCATTTTTGATTCATCGCGCGCATTTGTTATTATTTTTGTAATATTAATGTAACTGCTCACGGTATGTAATAGTTTAAATTAGGATTTTCTTTATTTATCGCTTTTACGGGTTTTTTGGCTATGTAATTAATCCCTACCCCGAAGCCTTGTAATAACGTAGGTTTTTATTTCTCGCATTTTAATTCTCAGAAATATTAACTGTTTAGATGTATGTTAATAGGATTGTATGACAAGACTGCATGATGATTTAAAACGGCTAGAAAACCCTAATGTGCAAAGATAATAATTGAAATCAAATCACTTGCACATGCGCACTCCTAGGGTATATCCTCACTTCGGTTGCCTTCGGTAAACAATCATTAAGTATAGGGTGTCTTAGTGGTTGCCCTCCTGTCTAAACAAAGATCAAATGTCCCGCTCGGAAATGCTACCTTAGAAAGGTTGCCTCAGAAATGTTGCCTCGAATATGATCTTAAGACTCTAGGGTTATTACTAAGATGTCCTAAGATTGCTTTAAATGATCGTACGTCCCTTACAAATTGACCCTTCAAATTCCAACGACGGTGTTGTACCCCAAATTTTGACTTAAGATACCATCTCCCATCTGCATCATTACATTGCAAGGGTTTTGACCTATTTTTATCGACTTTCAAAGCAGATTTTAAATTCATAACTTTTTCAAGTCAAGAGCTGTTCATTTTTGAAACGCTAAATTTATTAATCGATCAATGCTAAAACAATGTTTATTTAATTATTTATTATTCTGAATTTAAATAATTGGAATTTTATTTTCAGTTATTATATAAATTAAAGAATTATAAATAGTAAAGTAAATATTTGAAAAGAAGTTTGTTAATTGATCAATGATGTTTATTTAATTATTTATTATTCTGAATTTAAATAATTGGAATTTATTTTCAGTTATTATATAATTAAAGAATTATAAATAGTAAAGTAAATATTTGAAAAGAAGTTTATTAATTGATCAACAATGTTTATTTAATTATTTATTATTCTAAGTTTAAATAGTTGAAATTTTATTTTCAGTTATTATAATTTAGAAGAATTATAAATAATGAAGTAAATGATTGAAGAGAAGTTAATTGATCAATGATGTTTATTTAATTATTTATCATTCTAAATTTAAATAATTGGAATTGATTTTCAGTTATTATATAATTTAAAGAATTATAAATGATAAAATAAATAATTGGAAAGAAGAAAAGAATTAACTGGTAAAATAATAGAATTTTATTCATCTTTATTCTAATTATTACAATTGTTGTTTAAATACTGTATTATGTACAAAGTATTTACAATGACAATTATATAAAATGTTTAAAGTAAAATAAAAACTATTTTTATTTTTCTAAGATTCTAAATCTTCATCTTCTATCCAATACTTCTTTAATGCTCATTTGATTTTACCTGCAAAGAATTAAAAGAAAAGTCAGAAATAAATATAATTAAAAGCAGATGATTAATTTAGCGTTCATCATTAAAAGCAAACGGCTGGAATCAGTTTTTTACCCTCTTTGCAAATCACGGGATTTCTCCCGGTTCACAAAAAGGGATGTTTATTTATTGATAAATATGAATGCACAAGTTAAAATATGCACAAATTCATTTTTGCCAAAATCCATTGCACATTTCAAAAGCCAACTGCATAGTTCAAATCAATTGCACATTTTCAAAAGCCAACTGCATATTTCAAATAAAATGCATAGTTCAACAGCATATGCAATTTTCAACACAAGTCCAACGTAAACTATCCAGCATGTGGGAAGAAGTCAAAATACAAAGGCTCCCTGCTGTACAATGCAGTTGACAAAGAGAAACATGTGCAGTTTAAAACCAAATATGCAAGCAAGTATTTTCTAATTCTCATCATTTTCCAGCTTTTACTTTTTCAGAACAAGTACATAACATCATATTTTAATGTCAAACTGTACTAAGGAGAGAGAAGAGAGAAAGAGTGTGGGTTTACAGGTTTTGGCCTTAGGCAGAAAAGGGATGGAAGACAAAACAGCAGTAACACAGTAAAGAAAAGGAAAGCATGGAAAAAGAATATGGACAAACTGAATGAAACAGTATAGAGTGCAGAGGTCAAAGGCAAAAAAATAGTAAAAGTATTCAGAACCTGAACCATGAGAGCCAAGCAACTGTTATAACAACAACAAACCCTTTAAAAAAAAGGTAGAGAGTTCAACCTGTTTTCAAACCTTAAAAACAAAATCTGTCAAGTTCAATACCAAGCCAATTCTCAAGGTCAAAAACAAAAAACCTCAAGGACCTGCTGTCTCAAGACCAAAGCCAATAACCATGGCCTGAAAAACCAGTAGAAACCTACATTAAACCCATTGAAGCCTCAAACATACAAAAACAACATCAAGCCTAATAACCTGCTTAAGACTTAAACCTGTAACATAGGCCTCCAGGCCAAACCTGAAACCATAACCATTTCAAAGCCTAACCAGTAAACTCATCAAAAGGCCAAACCTGTTGAAACAAAAACCAGGCCAAACCTGAGGCAGACCCAGCCAAAAACACCATCAAACCTTAAACCATGTCAAAACCATGACCAAAACCATAAACACATAGCATAAACCAGAAAAGCCTCACCAAAGCAACAACCAATATGGCCTAAACCATAAAACCTGTGAACCTTGTCAAAGCCAAAAACCAGAACAATACAAACTTATCTAACCAACGTCCAAACCCATCAGGCCTCAGAAATACATCATCATAGACCAACATACAAAGAAAGTAGCGGTAGCAAGGCAAGAAGAAGAAGAGGAAAAAGCATACAAACGAAGGCAGCAGTCAAGCATCAACATTGTCAAGCTAGTCAAAACAAATATTTCAACAGTAGCATATTCAAGCATACAGTAAGGCCTCAGAAGAACTTCATCATAGGCCAATAAAAAGCAACAGAAGCACAGCAAAGAAGAAGAGAGGAAAAGTATTCAAGCATCCAAGCATCAAGCCCACAAAAAGAAGAAGGAAAAGAAGCAAAGTAGCGTACATAGGCCAAGGCAGGGTCAACAGAAGAAGAAGTAAATATCACAGAGAGGTTTTCAACATCATCATCAAACCACAAATCAAAGAAGTAAGAAGCGAAATACCAGGGTCAAAGCAAGCTAGCGTGCCTCCGCCGTCTTCCCCGCCGTTTTGGCCGCCACAACACCCCCAACCTTTCTTCCTCCGTCTCCAAAGGTAACGACTTCTCCCTCTCTTTCTTTCAAATACCTTAAATAACCATTAATAGTTTGAAGTCAGAATCAAATGGATGAAAGATCATAACATGCAATAATGAAAACCTTAACGAAATAAAAATGAAAATTGTTACCGTGAATCGGTCGCCCTAACATTTCATTGGAGGGAAGAAGAAGTTTTGAGGACGCCGGTGGCCGTGGCAGGAAAACTCAGGCGAAGGTGGAAGAAGATGAATCAAGAACGAAGAAGAACGCGTGAACGAAGAGCAGCGGCGCTGTAACCTTAACCCCTTTGCTAACCCTAATTCAACTAAACCAAGACAATTTGTTTTAACCCTAAACAAATTATGAAAATTGGGCTCAACCCGTTTCCCTTAGCCAAAAGCCCAACGAATTTTATTAAGAGCACCCCATCCCATTTCTGTTATTTAACCCCCTTGAAAACCTTTTAGCCCATGCAATGTTTTGTTTATCTACCCCCTTTATTTCTTGGACACCTCCCCTTCTATTTTACTTTCTTTTAGCTTTTTTTAGAATTTTATTGATTTAGTTAATTAATGAGTTTAATCAAAAAGAAAAGATGTAATTTAATTAACAAATCTTAAATAATGTGACCAATTTTTATTAAGTTTAACTTTAGGATTAATTTAGTAATTTTAGTATTCTTTTTTTAATTAGATTTAAGTTAATAGCTTTTAAAGTTTAATTTAGTTTAGAATTATTTAATAAATCTCAAAATAATACTTTATATTAATACCAAAAATACATAAAAAATAGAAAATTAAAACATTTTCTTTTCTTTAATTAATATTAAACAAAAATACAAAAATGCATGTTCACACCATTTAGTCTGATATTTAATTGTTGTATATCACTTATCTATCTAATTTTCTGTTTAATTATTTCATCTTTACTTGTTTATTCTGTTTACGTCTAAATCCAAGAGAAAAAATGATTAAATTTGTTGACTTCATGTCCTCAAATCCAATCACGCGAATATTTTCATTTCATTAAAACTTAAGACAATTTTTCCCAAATATTCAATCTTTTCAAAAATTGACACCTTTTAAGCCAAAACTTCGACATTAGGTCGTCGTACCTTCAAAAACTCGTCCGTACCCCTTTGCAGCCAAAACAATTTATTTTTAATCAAACGAACAATTTTAATAAACAGATATTTCAAAAGGTTCCTATAGGATACTATAGATGCATTGGGTGCTAATACCTTCCCATTGTATAACCAACCCCCGAACCATAGATCTCTTTTCAAAAACACCTTGTATTTTCATTACTTTTAAAAGTATTATTTTACATTGCATACTTTAGGGTTTTATTTCGCTCTTTTCCCTTTCCCTTGGAAATAATAAAGCGCGGTGGCGACTCTTGCTTTTGTGAGACGAATTAATTAATAGTTTGATCTTCGATTTACCCCGCTACATTTTTTATCGCTACAGAATTGGCGACTCTGCTGGGGAAAGATTGACCTCTTGCTGGTCCATCCCTAAGTGGGTTAAGCCTAGTTTGTTTTATCTGTTTTATTATTATTTGATTTGTTTGATTATGTGTTTAAATTGGGGTTGTTTGGGTTTTTTTGCAAAGGACGAATCCTATACCCGGATTAAGTTACACTTAAGGAATAGGACGGGCGGTACAGTCATGTTAACTTTGAGGGAGTAATCCCGAAGAAGGAGGCATGAGATCCCCCACTCAATGGAAGGCCCTCTTGAACATAATATTTGTTTACCGAGTAATCGGGAAGACATTATTATTTTCGACCTGGGAGCCAGAGAAATTGAGAACCGTAGAACCCTGACCCATCTTGGCCTTTTTAGGTGTAGCGCGGAGACTATAACGGAGTAATTCAGAAGTAGTTGTTAC
Organism: Vicia faba; assembly: GCA_948472305.1. NCBI lineage: Eukaryota > Viridiplantae > Streptophyta > Magnoliopsida > Fabales > Fabaceae > Vicia > Vicia faba. The sequence continues at coordinate 333,187,240 of OX451739.1, read as the reverse complement.
GCGATGCTACGCTCGGATGAGTTTCTCTTGAGAATATTGCTAATTATTGAGTAATCAAGACGTTGGTAATATCCGAAGAAGGAATGTAGACTCTGGGAACTCTTAGAACCTTGTCTTACAGGTGTGATTGAACCGATAGTACATACCTTGGGGTGGGTTTTACCCTTGACTCCATGCTCGAAACGTTGAACCTTTGAACCCCATGTTTGTGAACTTGTGTGTAACTGTTGCATTATCATTCATTCATGCATTCATCAACATTTTTGTAAAAAAACTTGTTTTCAAGGGACTTAGGAATGATTTTTGCAGACATCTCAGGTACTATTATTATGGAATTTGGAAGGAGAAACACTCGAAGTTTTAGTTTTAAGGAGCCCGAGATTGAAGAACTGAAGAGTTTAATTCCTAAGATCAAGAACCCGACGGATTTTCAGAAAAAGTATGGGTCCATTATACCTCTCATGAAGCGCAAGATGAAAGAAGGCATCCTTAATACGTTGGTCCAATTCTACGATCCTTTGTACCGTTGCTTCACCTTTCCGGATTACCAGTTAATGCCCACCTTAGAAGAGTACTCCTACATACTTGGTTTACCGATCACCGACTGTGTTCCTTTTTCCGGATTAGAAGAGCAACCCAAATCTCACGAGATAGCGACCATCACCCACTTGAAGAAGTCAGAGATAGAGGAGAACATGACTACAAAAGGAGGAATCTGGGGCTTGTCTGTGCAGTTTTTGTTGAGGAAAGCTCGTTATTTCGCTGAGATAAAAGATACTTTTTCCTTTGAAGACGTCTTTGCTTTTCTCGCTTATGGTCTATTCTTTTTCCCTAACGTTGATAAGTTTGTGGATATCAACGCCATCAGAATCTTCTTGATTGGAAATCCGGTCCCTACGTTACTAGGAGATACCTACTACTCCATCCATCTTCGAAACTCTTATCAAGGAGGGATGATTATTTGTTGTGCACCGTTGCTGTATCAGTGGTATGTTTCTCATCTACCTAGGTCTGATGTTTTTTGGGATCTCGAGAAGGAGCCGCGATGGGCGCCAAAAATTATGGCTCTCACTCATTTCGACATTGATTGGTATAATCGAGTTTACTATGACGTGAAGATCATCGATAGCTGTGGTGCTTTTCCTAACGTGCCTCTTCTTGGTACGAAAGGTGGAATTAACTATAACCCTGTTCTCGCGCGCCGTCAGTTTGGATACCCGATGAGGGACAAGCCAAACAATATCCATGTGAGTGGTTTCTTTCTGCAAGAAGGACAAGATCACCAGGCAGCTAAGAGGGAGATCGAAGGAGCTTGGCGCCACATCCATAGGAAAGGGAGAGACATGTTAGGACATAGGGGTGCCGTTTCTTTGGAGCCTTACCTACAATGGGTCCGTGCTAGGGCTTGTGCTCTCAAGATGCCCTATAAACCTGAGAAACCTTTATACCCTACTGTTGCATCATCATCTGTTGATATCCCTATCGAGAATATGGGAGAATACCAAGGAAATCTGGCTAGGATGAAGTCCGAGAGAGATGCCTGGAAAGAAAAGTATAATATGTCTGAATATGAGAATCGGGTCCTGGCTCGACAGCTAAAGGAAAAGGAGGATTTGCTATTTATTCAAGACGGCTGGTTCATTGATCATGATGAGAAACTTCGTCAAAAGGATGCTTTACTGAAGAAGTATGTTAGTGAAAGGAAGAGAAAGAAGGAAGGTTCGGTAAGCGTTGCTCTTGTTCCTAATCCGCAAAAGGAAATCATTGATCGACTGGTAGCTGAGAAGAAAGAGATGGAAGACTTTTATGAAGAGAAGATCAGGAAGCTCCGGTTACAGTTGGCATTTGGTCCTTCATCTGATGATTCTGAGTGATCTTTAGCTTTTAGTTTTATTTTGCTGTTGTCATTTTGTAAAACTCTGTAAAAGGGCTTCATGTTCCAAAGTTGTAATTTACTGCTTTTATTATGGGCTTCATGTTCCAAAGTTGTAATTTACTGCTTTTATTATGGGCTTCATGTTCCAAAGTTGTAATTTACTTCTTTTATTATGGGCTTCATGTTCCAAAGTTGTAGTTTACTGCTTTATTATTGGGTTGTTATCCCAAAGATGTAATTTATTTTGTTGTTCCAAAGTTGTAAGTTGTAATTTACCGCTTTTTGATTAATGAAGTGAGTTTTTGTTGTTCCAAATTCTTTTACCATTGATGTGTGCAAAATTATTGAAGTTCCTTGAAAAACTATTAAAATGAATCATCATTTGCATCACATATCATGCATCATCCAACATTCCACTTCACATGTTTTCTAGAGTCTTATCCTTGTTTCTTTTTCCACTCCGATAGATTGTCAAGCTGTCTCACCGATACGATACTCGAGCCAATCGTCAGAGGAAGATGGAAGATCTGGAACAGGAAAACCACGAGCTTCGTGAGGAGGTCGCTACCCTTCGTGTCGGTATGGAAAAGTTAACTGCGTTAGTGGAAAGTTTGATGGCTGCTCAGAATCAGCCATCGACTACAGCTGCTGAGATTCAGACTTCAACTACTGTGGTTTCCGAGATTGTCACCGTTCCAACATCTGTGACTCAAATCAACTCTCCGCTTCAACATCAGATGCCAAAAGGTTTTCCGTGGGGAATGCCTTACAACTTTGTGCCAGAGGGGTATCAGCCTGTCGTACAACCTTTGTTTCAACCTACTTTGTCTCTTCCTCAACCAGAGACAACTGCCATGCCGCCGGTAATCCCGTCTGTAACACCTTTCCCGCAACCGGTGATGACAACTGTCGCTCCTGTGATTCACTCCGTGCCATACTTGAATGAACCTACTTATCCTGCCGAGCCTGCTGAAAGTTTGGGTCTTTTTGATAGAATGGAAGAATTTCAAGACAAATTCCAAGAAATGCAGAGGGAGCTCAGAGCGTTAAAGGGGAAGGATTTGTTTGGGAAGAACACGCATGACCTTTGTTTAGTTCCGAATGTCAAGATTCAAGCAAAATTCAAAGTGCCAGACTTTGAAAGATATAAGGGTGATTCGTGTCCTCGGAGTCACTTGACTATGTACGTGAGAAAGATGTCTACATATTCTGATGATCATGACTTGTTGATTCACTATTTTCAAGACAGTTTGACGAGTGCTGCTCTAAAGTGGTATATGGGTTTAGACAGCATTCAGATCCACAACTTCAACGATCTTGGTGAAGCCTTTGTTCACCAGTATAAGTACAACGTTGACATGGCGCCGGACAGGGATCAACTCCGGGCGATGTCCCAGAGAGACAGAGAATCCTTCAAGGAATACGCCCAGAGGTGGCGTGAAATTGCTGCTCAAATCTATCCTCCTCTTGAGGAGAAAGAGATGACGAAGATATTCTTGAAGACTTTAGGTTCCTTTTACTATGAAAGAATGATCGCCAGCGCACCCAGTGACTTCACCGAAATGGTAAGCATGGGCATGCGGTTGGAGGAAGGGATTCGTGAAGGGCGTTTGGTTAAAGAAGGAAGTCCGTCTAGCAGTACTAAGAAGTTTGGAAGTGTTTTCCCAAAAAGAAAAGAGCAGGATGTCAACGCAATCTTCCCATGGAGATCGAGGAGAGGTTACTCACACGTTGCGGCAGTCACTCCGGCTGTCCGCCCAGCTTTCATGACCCCAACTCATCAAACCCCACCAACTCAACAACGGCCATTTCAGCAGCAGCCTCGACAACAGGCTTATCCATTCAACAACCAGAACCGTTCACCAAGAAAACCGCAATTCGATGCCATTCCTATGACTTATACTGAATTGTTCCCTGCTCTTATCAGAAAGAACCTCATAACGACGAAGCCTCCTCCTGTCGCACCAAATAGTACTTCTCCGTGGTACAAGGCGGATCAGTTTTGTGAATATCATCAAGGGTCGCCGGGGCACAACCTTGAGAATTGTTTTGCTTTAAAGGCGGACGTGCAGAGGTTGATTAAGAATGGTATCTTGTCTTTCAAGGATGTTAAGCCAAATGTTAGAGATAATCCTTTGCCTCGACATGGGGCAGCATCAGTGAATATGGTGGAAGGTTGTCCAGGGAAGTTTCAAGTTTTTCAAGTTGAACACATAAGAGAGTCGTTGATCAGGTTACATCAGAGCTTAAGAAGACTTGCCTTTGTTAGGCATCAGCATGATTATGATGTTTGTGAATTTTGTTCAAGAGAGGTTGATTGCCCTATTGTGAAGGAGGATATTCAAATGTTGTTAGACCAGAGGGTTATCACTATTACATATGACAGAGATCCGGTGGATGAAGTGAATGTTATAATACCACAATTCAATTTGCCTGAATCAGTAGAGATCGTTTACGACAGTCAGACTTCACTTGTTGCTCCTTTGATCATTTATCCACCTGGTCCTGTGCCTTACAACTCAGACCAAGCTATACCGTATAAGTATAATGCCACAATGATTGAGAATGGGGTAGAAGTCCCTATACCAACAAGGCCATCTTTTGTTAACATCGCTGATGTGAGTAGAGTTACGAGAAGCGGACGTGTCTTTGCAGCAGTACCTTTGAAGAGACCAGAAGTTCAAGTCAGGAGGCCCGTACCGGCAGAAATTCCAGCAAGAAATGTTGAACCAAGGGTTGAGATAGGCCGATCCAATGAACCTATCCCACATCCTGAGGATGATGAGATTCTGAAGCTCATCAAGAGAAGTGAATATAAGATTGTGGACCAACTATTGCAAACTCCTTCCAAGATTTCTTTGCTTGCTTTACTGAGAGATTCTGGTGCCCATAGAGAAGCTTTGATGAAGGTCTTGGACCAGGCATTCGTGGATCATGATGTGACGGTTGACCAATTTGATGGAATTGTGGGAAATATTACTTCGTGTAACAATCTTGGTTTCAGTGATGAAGAGCTTCCGAAGGAGGGAAGGAACCATAATATGGCTTTGCATATCTCAATAAGTTGTGGAAATGATACTTTATCAAGTGTGTTGGTAGATACAGGCTCGTCGTTAAATGTAATGCCCAAAACTACATTATCTCGACTCTCATATCAAGGTGCTCCCATGAGACCTAGTGGGGTAATTGTTAAAGCGTTTGATGGTTCTAGGAAGACTGTCAATGGTGAAGTAGATCTGCCTATAGTAATTGGCCCTCATACTTTTCAGATCACTTTTCAAGTAATGGATATTCGTGCCGCCTACAGTTGTCTATTGGGTCGTCCATGGATCCATGATGCAGGGGCAGTCACTTCCACGCTCCATCAAAGATTGAAGTTTGTAAGGCATGGAAAGCTGGTAATGATTGGTGGAGAGCAGGCTATGGTGGTAAGCCATTTGTCATCTTTCTCTTTTATTGATGCTGATGAGGATGTTGGAACCCAATTCCAAGCTCTATATGTTGCTAATAATGAAGTGAAGAAGCAAGGGACATCTATTTCTTCTTTTGAGGATGCGCGACGAGTGGTTGAAAGTGGTTCGGCTGAAGGTTGGGGCCAGGTGTTGACTTTGCCCGAGAACAAGTCTGGAGAAGGTCTTGGTTTTCATCCCGTGTCTACAAGAGTCAAGCAGGAAGTAGTTACTCGTCCGATTCAAGAGGTTTTCCGAAGCGCAGGTTTTATCCATCCGACTCCTCCTGAAGTTGATGCTATAATAGGAGACGATTCTGAAGAGGATTTACCCGATTTTGTAACGCACAGAGTGGCTTGCCAGAACTGGATTGCTGTTGATGTTCCTGTTGTGATGCACATTTCTGAGTAATGTTTTGTTTTGTTTTTTGAAAAATTTCGCTCTGCCCAAGGCGAAAAATATTTGTGTCGGGCTATGTTGAAAATAAATCCTTTTGCTCTGCCCAAGGCAAAAGAGAAATGTCTGGGCTCTTTGTTTCAAGTATTTCCCTTCATGAATAAAAATGTTATTTTGTCCACGACTATTTTATTTTTCACCTTTTCTGGGAAATAGTAATGAAAATTAATTGGTAGTAATAGGAAAATATAATAATATTTTGTTTCATTTGTACAACATTCATGTTAATCGATTTCTAAAATAAAGCATAATCATATGTGCAGATTAATCCATGACTTAACCATTGAAAACAATGATCCTATGCCCTCTCCCAACTTTGAATTCCCTGTGTTCAGAGCCGAAGAAGAGGATAGTGAAGAGATTCCTGATGAAATTTCCCGTTTACTTGAGCATGATGAAAAGATTATTCAACCGTTTGAAGAACTTGTAGAGTTGATCAATTTGGGTGATGAAGAAGATAAAAAGGAAGTCAAGGTCGGAGCATTGCTTATCCCAGAGGTCAAAGAGAAAATGTTGGAGCTTCTCAAAGAGTATGTTGATGTGTTTGCTTGGTCCTACCAAGATATGCCAGGTTTGGACAACAATATTGTGGAGCATCGTTTACCGTTGATACCTGAATGTCCGCCGATTAAGCAGAAGTTGAGAAGGACTCGTCCCAATATGGCTGACAAGATCAAAGAAGAAGTTCAGAAACAGATTAATGCAGGTTTCCTTGTTACATCGGTCTATCCTCAATGGTTAGCCAATATAGTTCCTGTTGCTAAGAAGGATGGCAAAGTTCGAATGTGTGTAGACTATAGAGATTTGAATAGAGCTAGCCCAAAGGATGACTTCCCATTACCGCACATTGACGTATTGGTCGACAGTACCGCAAAGTTCAAAGTCTTTTCTTTCATGGATGGTTTCTCTGGTTACAATCAAATCAAGATGGCACCAGAAGACATGGAGAAGACAACTTTCATTACACCGTGGGGAACATTTTGTTATCGGGTTATGCCGTTTGGTTTGAGGAATGCTGGTGCAACATACCAAAGGGCCATGACTGCTTTGTTCCATGATATGATGCATAAAGAGATAGAGGTGTATGTAGATGACATGATTGCCAAATCACAAACTGAAGAAGATCATTTGGAACATTTATTGAAGCTATTCCAGCGTTTGAGAAAGTATAAACTTCGTCTGAATCCCAACAAATGCACTTTTGGTGTTCGTTCTGGAAGACTTCTGGGTTTCATTGTCAGTCATAAAGGTATTGAGGTAGATCCTGATAAAGTCAAAGCTATTCGGGAAATGCCCGCACCCAAGACGGAAAAACAAGTAAGAGGATTCCTTGGGAGACTGAATTATATTTCTAGATTTATATCTCATATGACTGCTACCTGTGGGCCGATTTTCAAGCTTCTCAGAAGGAACCAAGGATGTGTGTGGACAGAACATTGTCAGAGAGCTTTTGATAGCATCAAAGAATATTTGCTTGAACCTCCCATTTTGATTCCTCCGGTGGAAGGAAGACCTTTGATTATGTACCTGACTATATTGGAAGATTCCATGGGATGTGTGCTTGGTCAACAAGATGAGACTAGAAGAAAGGAACATGCCGTATATTATCTGAGTAAGAAATTCACAGACTGTGAGTCTCGATACTCATTGCTTGAGAAAACCTGTTGTGCTTTAGCTTGGGCTGCTCGCCGTCTGCGCTAGTATATGATTAACCATACCACTTGGTTGATCTCCAAAATGGATCCGATCAAGTATATCTTTGAGAAGCCCGCCTTATCTGGAAGAATAGCCCGTTGGCAGATGTTGTTATCCGAATATGACATTGAGTATCACACTCAGAAGGCAATCAAAGGGAGTATTTTAGCCGACCATTTGGCTCACCAACCAATTGACGATTATCAATCCATCAAGTTTGATTTCCCAGATGAAGATGTTATGTACTTGAAAGCTAAAGATTGTGAAGAGCCGTTACCTGAAGAAGGACCTGATCCTGAATCGCATTGGGGTTTGATATTTGACGGAGCTGTGAATTCTTATGGAAATGGAATTGGGGCAATCATCGTCACTCCTCGAGGTACTCATATCCCGTTCACGGCGAGATTGAAGTTTGACTGCACGAACAACATGGCTGAATATGAGGCATGTCTTATGGGTCTCGAAGAAGCAGTGGATCTAAGGATTAATATTCTTAATATTTACGGAGATTCGGCATTGGTAATTAATCAAATCAAAGGAGAATGGGAGACTCGTCATCCTGGTTTGATCCCTTACAGAGACTATGCTAGAAGATTGTTAACTTTCTTCAACAAAGTGGAGTTACATCATATCCCTAGAGATGAAAACCAAATGGATGATGCTTTAGCTACTTTGTCTTCAATGTTTCAAGTGAATGGTTGGAACGATGTGCCTACAATCCGGGTTATGCGCCTCGACAGACCTGCTCATGTGTTCTCAATAGAAGAGGTCACAGACGACAAACCGTGGTTCTATGACATTAAACGTGTTCTTCAAACTCAAGAGTACCCGCCTGGGGAATCCAATAAAGATAGGAAGACATTGAGAAGATTGGCAAGCAGTTTCTTCCTCAATGAAGAAGTATTATATAAGAGGAATTATAACATGGTCTTGCTCAGATGTGTAGACAGACGTGAAGCAGACATGCTGATGCAAGAAGTACATGAAGGATCCTTTGGCACACATGCCAATGGACATGCAATGGCTAAAAAGATGTTGAGAGCTGGTTACTATTGGATGACAATGGAATCTGATTGCTGCAAATATGTGAAGAAATGTCATAAATGCCAGATTTATGCGGACAAGATACATGTGCCACCGACCCTCCTTAATGTTATCTCTTCACCTTGGCCTTTTTCTATGTGGGGCATTGATATGATTGGAATGATTGAACCCAAAGCTTCAAATGGTCATCGTTTCATCTTGGTAGCGATCGATTATTTTACTAAATGGGTGGAAGCAGCATCTTATGCTAATGTAACCAGACAGGTGGTAGTCAGATTTATCAAGAATCAGATCATTTGTCGTTACGGCATCCCGAGCAAGATCATCACTGATAATGGTTCGAATTTGAATAACAAGATGATGAGAGAGATTTGTGAGGAGTTCAAGATCGAACATCATAATTCTTCTCCTTACAGACCGAAGATGAATGGGGCTGTTGAGGCTGCTAACAAGAACATCAAAAAGATTGTCCAGAAGATGGTGGTAACTTATAGAGATTGGCATGAAATGCTTCCGTTTGCTCTGCATGGATACCGTACTTCAGTTCGAACTTCAACGGGCGCAACCCCATTTTCCCTGGTTTATGGTATGGAAGCCGTACTCCCCGTGGAGGTTGAGATTCCGTCTATGAGAGTGTTGATGGAAGCTAAACTTTATGAAGCTGAATGGTGTCAAAGTAGATATGATCAGTTGAATTTAATTGAAGAAAAGAGATTGACAGCTTTGTGTCACGGTCAATTATATCAGCAGAGAATGAAGAAGGCTTTTGATGAGAAGGTTCGACCACGCGAGTTCAGAGAAGGTGACCTTGTGCTCAAAAAGATATTATCTTTCCAACCTGATTCTAGGGGCAAGTGGGCTCCGAATTATGAAGGACCGTATGTCGTTAAGAAAGTTTTCTCTGGAGGTGCCTTGATTCTCACCAATATGGACGGTGAAGAGCTCCCGCGCTCCATGAACGTCGATGCAGTCAAGAAGTATTTCGCTTAGATTTGATTTGACAGTTTGCTAGGTTGAAAACCCGAAGGGGCGGCTTACGCAAGCTTTTGGTCAGACCAGTCTTGGCATTTGAACACATTTCGGAATTCGAAGTTGTTAGGGAGAATAGTGATCATTGTTTTTTTGTGTAACCCTTTCTTTCATGTACTATTTCCCAAAATTTTGTAAACCGTTGGAGTCGCGTTGTTAGCGAACTACCATCTTATTAATGAAATTTGAGCATTTACCTTTTGTGGGCAAAATTTTAATTTTACGACAATATTTGAAACAAAGTATTTAAAGTATTCTTATTTTTAAAATGTGTCGTGAATAATGAAAGGAATATTAACAGTTGTTCTGAGGATGGTCAAGCCATGAAATGCAAAACAATACGGTAATTTATCCTTGCATGATGAACATGTTTTATTTCAAAATCGTCATGAGGTGCTGGTTGTGTTAAACTTGCGTTTCTCGTGGTACTAAGTTTGGTGACTCCCCAGTTGTTCCAAGTAAGCGTTGTTTTGGCTACCTTTATTTGGGCAATTTCTGAAGTGTGGTACGCTTTGTCTCATGCCAGTGGTCTATTGGTATTAGAAAATTGGATTTGAATACTTTTCTACTCAGAAGATTTGAGCCTTGTAGCGTGGTACGCTCCGACGTTGCCTTGTGGTTCCAGTTCCAGTTATTTTCCGTCTTTTTTTTAAGATTGGCCGAGTATCTATCTTTTCGTGACATCTTATCGTCTTCAGGATATTCCATCTGTTCGTTTTGTCAGCATAACATTCATTTATTCATTTACACTTACATCATTATGCATATTCACATTTGCCGTTGATTTTGGGTTGTACTTTGTTTATCCAAACAGCGTACATGTTTCTTTCCAAGTAGAAGGTTAGCTTAGGCAGAAAATGTGCTTCCTTTCTAAATGCCCCAACTGAGCTAATCCTCGTGGATGATTTTTTGATTTAGCCTACCTTGTCCATTTCCGGATAGGATGAATCCCCCGATCAAGTTACTTTCTCATTGGGTGGAGTCTTGTTCGACTGTTTTCTCTCTGGTTTATTCCTGGAGGGAGTTGTTGTCTCTTGCATAGGCTATCTCATGATTTTTCCCAGTGAAGTCGCAACCTAGACGAATGGTGCATTTATTTTGCACATTTAAGTATGTGATCTCCTCGGGAAGGATTGATTCATGATTCTCTTTGACGAAGATTTTATTCTCTGCCAGTGTCATCGCAATTTCCTTCTGAATTATTTTTTGGAAAACGACAAGCGGCGGTCTCTTCATGAGCAACTTGTGCGTTATTATCATCGTTGGAAAACGACAAGCGGCGGTCTCTTCATGAGCAACTTGTACGTTATAGACATCGGAAAACGACAAGCGGCGGTCTCTTCATGAGCAACTTGTACGTTATTATTTTTGGAAAACGACAAGCGGCGGTCTCTTCATGAGCAACTTGTACGTTATTATTTTCGGAAAACGACAAGCGGCAGTCTCTTCATGAGCAACTTGTACGTTATTATTTTCAGAAAACGACAAGCGGCGGTCTCTTCATGAGCAACTTGTACGTTATTATTTTTGGAAAACTACAAGCGGCGGTCTCTTCATGAGCAACTTGTACGTTATAGACATCGTTAGAAAACGGCAAGCGGCAGTCTCTTTATTTGAGCAACTTGTACGTTATTATTTTTCTGGGAAACAGCAAGTGGCGGCTTCTTTATTTGAGCAGCTTGTATGCTATTAACATCTTTGAACGACAGCAAGGGGCAGCTTCTTTATTTGAGCAGCTTGTATGTCATAGTATTTTTGGAGGACAGCAAGCGGCAGCTTCTTTATTTGAGCAGCTTGCATGTTATTGACATCCCTGGACGACAGCAAGTGGCAGCCTCTTTATTTGAGCAGCTTGTATGTCATAATATTTTTTGGAAGACGGCAAGTGGCAGCTTCTTTATTTGAGGCAACTTGTGTATCTACAATCTTATTATTATTTCAGCATTAATTAGTATATCTCCGGAAATCTCGCAGAGAAGTTTGTTATGGATCTTTACCTTCAGAAGTCGGTAATCTGTCGCCAGCAAATTTGATACTCTCTGTCTATCTTTGACCTTGAGTTGTGAGCTCACTGATATTTTTGGGTCAATAATCTGTTTTTGTGGCCTATGCAAGATGCTTTCTTTGTTAGAGTCAGAGTCCGTATTCGCTCAAATTTTTATTCGCCGTCAAGAGTCTATTACTTGAAGTCGGTGGTTTATTTCCCCAGTATTGTATAATCCTTGTCCCTGTGTTTTGTTGGTGTTTGATTTCTCCAGCATTGTCTTGTTTCATACAATATCTTTCTCTGTGAATTCAATCACTACATTCATATCAAACATAATGGCGGTATCTTAGGGCAAAAATTTGCGTATTATGTATTTAAGTACCTTCAATCTCGTCGAGACGAAGATTTTAATCTTCATATCTCCGGATAGAAGAAACTTAAATAGGGGCAGCTGTTGTACCCCAAATTTTGACCTAAGATACCATCTCCCATCTGCATCATTACATTGCAAGGGTTTTGACCTATTTTTATCGACTTTCAAAGCAGATTTTAAATTCATAACTTTTTCAAGTCAAGAGCTGTTTATTTTTGAAACGCTAAATTTATTAATCGATCAATGCTAAAACAATGTTTATTTAATTATTTATTATTCTGAATTTAAATAATTGGAATTTTATTTTCAGTTATTATATAAATTAAAGAATTATAAATAGTAAAGTAAATATTTGAAAAGAAGTTTGTTAATTGATCAATGATGTTTATTTAATTATTTATTATTCTGAATTTAAATAATTGGAATTTATTTTCAGTTATTATATAATTAAAGAATTATAAATAGTAAAGTAAATATTTGAAAAGAAGTTTATTAATTGATCAACAATGTTTATTTAATTATTTATTATTCTAAGTTTAAATAGTTGAAATTTTATTTTCAGTTATTATAATTTAGAAGAATTATAAATAATGAAGTAAATGATTGAAGAGAAGTTAATTGATCAATGATGTTTATTTAATTATTTATCATTCTAAATTTAAATAATTGGAATTGATTTTCAGTTATTATATAATTTAAAGAATTATAAATGATAAAATAAATAATTGGAAAGAAGAAAAGAATTAACTGGTAAAATAATAGAATTTTATTCATCTTTATTCTAATTATTACAATTGTTGTTTAAATACTGTATTATGTACAAAGTATTTACAATGACAATTATATAAAATGTTTAAAGTAAAATAAAAACTATTTTTATTTTTCTAAGATTCTAAATCTTCATCTTCTATCCAATACTTCTTTAATGCTCATTTGATTTTACCTGCAAAGAATTAAAAGAAAAGTCAGAAATAAATATAATTAAAAGCAGATGATTAATTTAGCGTTCATCATTAAAAGCAAACGGCTGGAATCAGTTTTTTACCCTCTTTGCAAATCACGGGATTTCTCCCGGTTCACAAAAAGGGATGTTTATTTATTGATAAATATGAATGCACAAGTTAAAATATGCACAAATTCATTTTTGCCAAAATCCATTGCACATTTCAAAAGCCAACTGCATAGTTCAAATCAATTGCACATTTTCAAAAGCCAACTGCATATTTCAAATAAAATGCATAGTTCAACAGCATATGCAATTTTCAACACAAGTCCAACGTAAACTATCCAGCATGTGGGAAGAAGTCAAAATACAAAGGCTCCCTGCTGTACAATGCAGTTGACAAAGAGAAACATGTGCAGTTTAAAACCAAATATGCAAGCAAGTATTTTCTAATTCTCATCATTTTCCAGCTTTTACTTTTTCAGAACAAGTACATAACATCATATTTTAATGTCAAACTGTACTAAGGAGAGAGAAGAGAGAAAGAGTGTGGGTTTACAGGTTTTGGCCTTAGGCAGAAAAAGGATGGAAGACAAAACAACAGTAACACAGTAAAGAAAAGGAAAACATGGAAAAAGAATATGGACAAACTGAATGAAACAGTATAGAGTGCAGAGGTCAAAGGCAAAAAAATAGTAAAAGTATTCAGAACCTGAACCATGAGAGCCAAGCAACTGTTATAACAACAACAAACCCTTCAAAAAAAAGTTAGAGAGTTCAACCTGTTTTCAAACCTTAAAAACAAAATCTGTCAAGTTCAATACCAAGCCAATTCTCAAGGTCAAAAACAAAAAACCTCAAGGACCTGCTGTCTCAAGACCAAAGCCAATAACCATGGCCTGAAAAACCAGTAGAAACCTACATTAAACCCATTGAAGCCTCAAACATACAAAAACAGCATCAAGCCTAATAACCTGCTTAAGCCTTAAACCTGTAACATAGGCCTCCAGGCCAAACCTGAAACCATAACCATTTCAAAGCCTAACCAGTAAACTCATCAAAAGGCCAAACCTGTTGAAACAAAAACCAGGCCAAACTTGAGGCAGACCCAGCCAAAAACACCATCAAACCTTAAACCATGTCAAAACCATGACCGAAACCATAAACACATAGCATAAACCAGAAAATCCTCACCAAAGCAACAACCAATATGGCCTAAACCATAAAACCTGTGAACCTTGTCAAAGCCAAAAACCAGAACAATACAAACTTATCTAACCAACGTCCAAACCCATCAGGCCTCAGAAATACATCATCATAGACCAACATACAAAGAAAGTAACGGTAGCAAGGCAAGAAGAAGAAGAGGAAAAAGCATACAAACGAAGGCAGCAGTCAAGCATCAACATTGTCAAGCTAGTCAAAACAAATATTTCAACAGTAGCATATTCAAGCATACAGTAAGGCCTCAGAAGAACTTCATCATAGGCCAATAAAAAGCAACAGAAGCACAGCAAAGAAGAAGAGAGGAAAAGTATTCAAGCATCCAAGCATCAAGCCCACAGAAAGAAGAAGGAAAAGAAGCAAAGTAGCGTACATAGGCTAAGGCAGGGTCAACAGATGAAGAAGGAAATATCACAGAGAGGTTTTCAACATCATCATCAAACCACAAATCAAAGAAGTAAGAAGCGAAATACCAGGGTCAAAGCAAGCTAGCGCGCCTCCGCCGTCTTCCCCGCCGTTTTGGCCGCCACAGCACCCCCAACCTTTCTTCCTCCGTCTCCAAAGGTAACGACTTCTCCCTCTCTTTCTTTCAAATACCTCAAATAACCATTAATAGTTTGAAGTCAGAATCAAATGGATGAAAGATCATAACATGCAATAATGAAAACCTTAACGAAATAAAAATGAAAATTGTTACCGTGAATCGGTTGCCCTAACATTTCATTGGAGGGAAGAAGAAGTTTTGAGGACGCCGGTGGCCGTGGCAGGAAAACTCAGGCGAAGGTGGAAGAAGATGAATCAAGAACGAAGAAGAACGCGTGAACGAAGAGCAGCGGCGCTGTAACCTTAACCCCTTTGCTAACCCTAATTCAACTAAACCAAGACAATTTATTTTAACCCTAAACAAATTATGAAAATTGGGCTCAACCCGTTTCCCTTAGCCAAAAGCCCAACGAATTTTATTAAGAGCACCCCATCCCATTTCTGTTATTTAACCCCCTTGAAAACCTTTTAGCCCATGCAATGTTTTGTTTATCTACCCCCTTTATTTCTTGGACACCTCCCCTTCTATTTTACTTTCTTTTAGCTTTTTTTAGAATTTTATTGATTTAGTTAATTAATGAGTTTAATCAAAAGGAAAAGATGTAATTTAATTAACAAATCTTAAATAATGTGACCAATTTTTATTAAGTTTAACTTTAGGATTAATTTAGTAATTTTAGTATTATTTTTTTAATTAGATTTAAGTTAATAGCTTTTAAAGTATAATTTAGTTTAGAATTATTTAATAAATCTCAAAATAATACTTTATATTAATACCAAAAATACATAAAAAATAGAAAATTAAAACATTTTCTTTTCTTTAATTAATATTAAACAAAAATACAAAAATGCATGTTCACATCATTTAGTCTGATATTTAATTGTTGTATATCACTTATCTATCTAATTTTCTGTTTAATTATTTCATCTTTACTTGTTTATTCTGTTTACGTCTAAATCCAAGAGAAAAAATGATTAAATTTGTTGACTTCATGTCCTCAAATCCAATCACGCGAATATTTTCATTTCATTAAAACTTAAGACAATTTTTCCCAAATATTCAATCTTTTCAAAAATTGACACCTTTTAAGCCAAAACTTCGACATTAGGTCGTCGTACCTTCAAAAACCCGTCCGTACCCCTTTGCGGCCAAAACAATTTATTTTTAATCAAACGAACAATTTTAATAAACAGATATTTCAAAAGGTTCCTATAGGATACTATAGATGCATTGGGTGCTAATACCTTCCCATTGTATAACCAACCCCCGAACCATAGATCTCTTTTCAAAAACGCCTTGTATTTTAATTACTTTTAAAAGTATTATTTTACATTGCATACTTTAGGGTTTTATTTCGCTCTTTTCCCTTTTCCCTTGGAAATAATAAAGCGCGGTGGCGACTCTTGCTTTTGTGAGACGAATTAATTAATAGTTCGATCTCCGATTTACCCCGCTACATTTTTTATCGCTACAGACGGTGCTACCTTTTTCTAAATAGTAGGATAGTGATGTCTAAAGGAAACGAGAATAGAAATAATCTTTCTTCGAGTAGGTAGATGCTAGTAGGTACTTGCTCAAATCAAACATTTTTTCACACCAAACACTTTTTCCAAACAAAGTTTTCAAAACAACTTCGTAACACTCTTGAGGACAAAAACAAGGGTTAAAACGAAGTAAAACAAAACTTTTTCAAAACAAGCACACACAAGCAATTTCAAAAAGATGAGTAAGTAACTAAGAGCCCATGGAAAACTATGGATAGAAAGGGTGCTAACACCTTCGCTTTCTATAATCTACCCGCCGTACACAAAATCTCGAAAAAGGAGTTTTTCTGTGCTTTTTCCCTTTCCGTTTGGATAAAAGAAAAGTCGGTGGCGACTCTTGCTTACCACGGTATTTTGCGAATACAAAACACAAAACGCAAACCAACATTTTCGAAAATATTCGGTTTTGCCACCGTATCACAGAACTGGCGACTCTGCTGGGGACTTAAAAGTGGGGTATACCTTAGGATCTAGTTCATCATATTTGCTTCTCTTGTTTGTTTTGGTTGCTTTACTTTTAAGGGTTTTATTTGGGAGTTACTATAGATCCTAACCCGGATCTAGGGACACCTTTTAGGTAAGTAGCAATAAAATGGGATGGAACTGTACGGTGTAGACCAATACGGTTGAAGCAGTAGCTATGTTGATGTGGCACATTGGTTGGTATTGGTATCCCTTGTGGAGAAACAAGGAGAATACATGGCCGCTACGTGTGTCGTTAAGCATCAACTGACCTTAGAACCTTCAATCGACCAACTTGGCCATTAGAAAGTAGTGAGATAGCCGGCCTCGGTGTAAAGTTGAGAACTGGTTGATACTCGATGCTACACTCATTGAGACCATACTCTCGAGATAGTTCCGGCCGCAAGAAAAGATTGCGTGAGCTGAAACCATGACCGATGGATGATGGTCAATGATATTGAGAACCTCTAGAACCCGGTTACTTTTTCTAGAATAGGTTGAAACCAACTGAACTTCAAGAGGGTAGTACCTAGACCCCATGCAAGCCTTAAACTTAAGGGCTTTTGTGTGACTTGTTTGCCTTTGCCATGCCTGTTATCTGCTATACCTGTGTTTCATTTATCATGACATCATGCATCATAACATGGCATTCATACTTCATTATACTAACCACTTCAAATACCAATGGGATTTATCTTTGTTTTGTTTTGCAGATTATGGCTTCCGTACGCAGAAATACCATCCGAGTTAACTTTGTGCAAATACCTACTCAACTTAAAGAGTTAGCTTCAAGAGTTTGAAACTTCTACGTTCATTAAGATACATGGTCAGCTTCTTAGCCTGGTCACCTCAAAGCTTGATGAGCAGATGATGAGTGTACTTTTCCAGTTCTTCGATCTTGTGCATCATTGCTTCACCTTTCCAGATTATCAGCTGGTTCCCACTTTGGAAGAGTTCTCTCACTTATTGGGCATATCCATCCTTGAGCAGGTACCCTTCACAGGTATGGAAGAGGTTCCTAGACTAGAAGACATTGCCTCAGCTCTACATCTGAAATGGGATGATGTAGTATCCAATTGGGAAACACGAAGCAGGGTCGAAGGTTTTCTAGCCAAATTTCTGATAGACCAGGCTCAACTATTCTGGGACAATTTGGATTTTCAGGCTTTTGAAGATGTCTTGGCTCTCCTTATCTATGGTTTGGTTCTCTTCCCGAATCCAGATTCCTTTATAGATATAAATGTTGTCAATATTTTCCTTTCTCGCAATCCTGTGCCTACTTTATTGGGTGATATCTTGCATGCCCTCTACACTCGTACGGTGCAAAGAAGAGGGACTCTTATGTGTTGCATGCCATTGCTATCGAGGTGGTTTATTTTGCACCTCCCTAAGTCTGTGCTGAAGAACGAAGAAGGTTTGGGTTGGTCGTACAGAATAATGTCACTTGTCCACGCAGATATTCTTTGGTGTTCTCGGGCTATGGAGGACACTGTTGTCATTGATTGTTATGGGGGATACCCTAATGTCCCATTGCTTGGAATTAGAGGAGGTATAACCTATAATTCTTGTCTAGCTTTGCGACAATTTGGTCGTGCTCGGAGAGACGGTCCCCATGAGCTACTTCTTAGGAATATTGTATTTGGCTACAAGGAAGATATTGACGAGCATCGTCAGAGGTTTATACGAGCTTGGGGCATGGTGAACAGATCTGACCCCCAAGAGCTAGGACCAAGGACTTCCCTTCCTATGCAGCCTTACCTTCAATGGGTCCGAGCTCGTGCCCAGAAGCTTGGGATGACTTATGAAGCCGTATTGCCAGTGATTGTAGAGCCCACTAATGAAGAAGGCATTCCTTACACAGTTCTTTATCCTTACATGCCCACTGATCCTGGGGAATTTCAGAGGTCTTGGATTCAGCTGAAAGAGGAGAGGGATACTTACCGGGAGAAGTACCATGAGCAGGAAAGGAAGATCTTGAAGCTCACCAGGCAGCTCGAGGAAGAAAGAGTGATCAATGACTACGTCAACACCAAGAGAAAGCGTCCATGGAACCTTTTACAAGTTAATCTAATAAAGTTTGTTTATTTTTGGTTTGCAAATTTAAATTTCCCAAAGTCTTTGAAATCATTACATATGCATCCCATTATCATGCACACCATTACAGGTACCATTGCAGGTTTCTCATCTCCTTCGCTGTTTATTTCAGTAGAAATGTCTTCTGATCAAGCCATCAAAGATCTTCAGGCACAGAACGCCCAATTCTAGCAGATGTTCCTAAGTCTGGCTAAAGGGCAAGAGGATTTGAAGACGCTGATTCTGAAAGAGAAGAAGAAGAAGAAGAAGGTTGGTATTCTGAACATGGGTAGAAGATTCGGAGAAAGGATAAGACAGTCAGCTGATCTGACCTCCTCATCCAAGGACGGGGAGAACCAAGAAAAGATAAAGGACCCTAGTCCAGCAGTTTCTGATAATGATACGGATTATGATGATGAGCAATATCTTCCTGCTGAGGATAGGTACAAGCAGCTAGAAGACCGTCTAAGTTTTATGGAGATTCAGAAGATCCATGGTCTGGATTTCGGAGAACTAGGACTGGTATAGGGAGTGGTGATCCCTCATAAGTTCAAACTCCGATTTTTGCCAAGTACGATGGATTATCCTGTCCAAAACTCCATCTCCGCTCGTACGTCAGAAAAATCCAACCTCACACTGCTGATAGAAATTTGTGGGTACACTTCTTTCAAGATAGTCTGTCAGGGACTCAACTTGAATGGTTTTATCAGTTCGAAGGAGCCAATGTTCGAAACTGGGAAGACCTTGCTGCTGCTTTTTACAGGAAGTATCATAACGTCGACCTTGCTCCCACTCGTACTCAGCTCTAGGGTATGTCTATGGGTGCAAGTGAAGGTTTTAAGGACTATGCTCAAAAGTGGAGAGACTTGGCTGGAAGATTCCAACCCTCTTTGTCTGATACAGAGTTGGTTGACATGTTTCTAGGGACGCTATCTGGTCCATTTTTCAATCATCTGATCGACAGTTTGTCATCTGGGTTTACTGAGTTGATCTTGACTGGAGAGAGAGTAGAAGTTGGCATTCAAAGTGGTAAAATACAGAAGGACACTTCATCAAGTGCAGTAAAGAAACCTTTCACCGGTAAGAAAGAAGCTAGTGCAGTATACGGCCCGAGGGGCCAAAGCAGACCTGAACACCGTCAAGCAGTAAATGCAGTAGTGATATCAAGACCCACGGTTGCTCCACAATGCAACAATCAACAAAGGGTGGAAAGACTACAAAGGCAGTTCACTCGGCTCAATATGACCCTGACTCAAATTCTACCACAATTATTGAAGACCAATCTGGTAACTCTAAGGGAGGCCCCGAAGAACCCCAACACCACATCTCCCCATTATAACCCGAATACCCGCTGCGCCTATCACTCCGAAAGTCCAGGTCATGACACAAACAACTGTTGGGCCTTGAAAAATAAGGTGCAGGACTTGATCGAAGCCAAAGAGATTGATTTTGACGCTCCGGAGAAACCCAACGTCATAACTGCTCCCATGCCCAAACATGGTCATGGAGTAAATGCTATAGACGATGATTTATTTCTGACCTCCATGGAAGAAATTTCTACTCCTTTGATGACAGTAAAGAAGAATTTTCTATTGGCCGGTTTATTTCCGGGTTGTGGTGAAGGTTGCCATGTTTGTTCAATTCTGCCTACTGGTTGCCACTTATTGAAATCAAATGTTCAGTGCTTGATGGATAATAAATAGATCATGTTCGAAAAGACTATGATTCTGTTAGTTCCAATTGAAGATGTTGCCATCATAACCATTTCCGCCAATCCTTCCAAGGTTTCCTCGAGAAATCCTGTTAGGATTACACCCGTCCCAAGATTTGCTCCGTTAATAATTACTGTCCCTAGTCCTATCCCACACACTTCGGATAAGGCTGTCCCTTGGCACTATGGTGCTGATGTGTATTACCATGGAGTTAAACAAGACTTAAAAAGTGAGGAAGTTGATGTTGATGTCAGCAATATTGTCGGGGCTAGCAAGGTCACCAGAAGCGGAAGACTCTTTTCTCCCGAGATTTCCCCTCCGATTGTCCACAAACCTGTTGTCATTCCATCTGCTAGTACATCAACTACTATCCCAGTTCATATTCCAGTAATCACCCCTGTCGCTGAGCCATCTGGGACTCGGGGCAAAGAAATCACAAGTGAGCCTGCCCGGACGGAGGTGCCTAAGAAGATCATTGTAGAAACCTCTAAACAGGAAATAGAGGAAATTTTGAAAATCATCAAGAAGAGCGACTACAACATAGTCGAGCAGTTGGGGCAGACCCCGTCAAAAATATCCATGTTCTCCTTGCTATTGTGTTCTGAAGCCCATGCAAAGGCTTTAATTGCATTCCTCAAAACTGCACATGTGCCGCAGGAAACTTCAGTCGATCAATTCAAAAATTGCGTAGCTAGCCTGACTGTCAACAATGGGCTGGGTTTCTCAGATACAGATCTGACTGCTAAAGGAAGAAACCATAATGACGCTCTGCACGTCTCGATCGAGTGCAGGGGCACTACTATGGCCCATGTACTGGTGGATACCGGGTCCTTATTGAATGTTTTGCCAAAGAAAGCATTATACCGTCTGGACTGTGAAGGTTTGATTCTAAAGCCGAGCAATATTGTGGTCAGGGCTTTCGACGGGTCAAAAAGGATGGTGCACGGGGAGGTGGACATCCCTGTTAAAGTTGGCTCTCAGACTTTTGCATCCACCTTTTATGTGATGGATATCAGGCCATCATATTCTTGCTTGCTGGGCCGTCCTTGGATTCATAAGGTTGGGGCAGTGACTTCCACGCTCCATCAAATGTTGAAATATCCGGTAAAAGGGAAGATTGTCACGGTACGAGGTGAAGAGGAGTATATGGTGAGTCATCTCAATTCCTTTCGCTACATGGAAATGGATGGGGAATTCATTGAAACCCCTTGTCATAACTTTGAAGAGGTCTCCCAGACCTTGGCATCAACCGAAGTTGCTACCGACAAACCTCCGATGAAGATGGTTTCTCTCAAGGATGCCAGGGCTATAATTAAAGAAGGTGAGTGTACAAATTGGGGTCAGCTCCCTGATTTCACGCACAAAACTGACAAATTTGGTTTGGGCTTTACTACAGGGGCTCAAAGGGCTGTTAGGCGCACGCGGATTGGAAGACCTCCTCTGCACATCAGCAATCAGGGAGTTAATGTGATTGAGGACAGTGAAGAAGATTCAGATATCGACAGCTGGATCTACCCAACAACTAATGGTGGATTAAACAACTGGACGGCGAAGGACTTCATACATGTTTCTTTTATTCCACGGTAATTGACTTTTGTTTTGAAAGTTGTAATAGACAGTTTGAAACTTTATGGCTCGATGCCTTGCCCGGGGCATCTTGGCTTTGCTTGTGAGGGCTTATTATTTGTCATTTTTCATATATCATTAATAAAACATTGGACGTTTCTTGCATTACAAATTTTGTGCTCTTTGTTTTTCTTTTTTCTGTCTCTCGCTTTATCAAAAACAGCTATTCTCTTACACACACTCACATATCATAATGCAGATCCATATCCACTCTGGATCCCATTGATAACGACTCTGCTACTGCCAGTTATGACTTCGAAAATCTGATCAACCAAGATGAGGACGAAGGTGAGGATGATTGTGAGGTTCCTGGAGAACTTGCTAGACTGTTACTGCAGGAAGAAAGGGCCATACAGCCTCACGAAGAGCCAGTTGAATCAGTAAATTTGGGTACAGAGGAAGACAGTAAAGAGGTTAAGATAGGTGCGAATCTGGAGCCTAGTGTCAAACAACGGTTGATGCAGATGCTACGCGGCCATGTTGAGATCTTCGCTTGGTCTTATGAAGATATTCCTGGTTTGGACACTGACATTGTGGTACACCTCCTGCCAACTAAAGAAGATTGTCCTCCGGTAAAGCAGAAGGTTCGCCATATGCGCCCTGAGATGTCTGAGAAAATCAAAGTTGAGGTCATGAAACAGTTCGACGCAGGATTTTTAGCTGTCACTTCTTATCCGCAGTGGGTTGCCAATGTTGTTCCGGTGCCTACGAAAGATGGTAAGGTACGAATGTGTGTGGACTATAGAGATCTGAATAGGGCAAGCCCCAAAGATGATTTCCCACTTCCTTACATCGGTGTTCTGGTCAACAACACCATGCAGCATAAGATCTTCTCCTTCATGGATGGTTTTTCTAGTTACAATCAGATCAAGATGGCTCCCGAGGACATGGAGAAGACAACCTTCGTTACACAGTGGGGCACCTTCTGTTACAAGGTAATGCCTTTTGGGTTGAAGAATGCTGGGGAAACTTATCAGCGCGTCATGGTCGCTTTGTTCCACGACATGATTCACCATGAGATTGAGGTTTATATTGATGACATGATAGCAAGGTCCCAGACTGAGGAAGAGCACCTTGACCATCTCCAGAAACTGTTCGACAGGTTGAAAACGTATAAGCTGAGGTTGAACCCAAACAAGTGCATCTTCGGGGTAAGGTTCGGTAAGCTGCTGGGTTTCATCGTCAGTGATAAGGGTATTCAGGTGGACCCTGCCAAGGTAAAAGCCATACAAGAGATGTCGGCTCCCCACACAGAAAAGGAAGTTAGAGGCTTTTTGGGACGTCTGAATTACATCGCCAGGTTCATTTCACACATGACTGCTACTTGTGAGCCAATCTTCAAGCTACTGAGGAAAGATCAAGTAGTAAAATGGAATGATGAATGTCAGATCATTTTCGAAAGAATCAAGGAATACCTCCAAGAGCCACCTATTCTAATGCCTCCAGTTGAAGGAAGACCTTTGAACTTATACTTGACAGT
This sequence comes from Vicia faba, assembly GCA_948472305.1. Lineage (NCBI taxonomy): Eukaryota > Viridiplantae > Streptophyta > Magnoliopsida > Fabales > Fabaceae > Vicia > Vicia faba. The sequence goes on along the minus strand of OX451739.1, from coordinate 333,163,723 downwards.
GCTTGATAATTCAATGGGGTGCGTGCTGGGCAGCATAACGAGTCTGGACAAAAAGAGCATGCTATTTACTACCTTAGCAAAAAGTTTACCGACTGTGAGACCCGATACTCATTGCTCGAGAAAACTTGTTGCGCATTGGCATGGGCTTCTCGCCGGCTGAGACAGTATATGCTGACTCACACCACTTTGTTGATATCAAAGATGGATCCAATCAAGTATATCTTCGAAAAGCCTGCCTTATCCAGAAGAATAGCAAGACGGCAGATGATCTTAACTGAGTATGACATCCAATACACAACCAAAAAAACAATCAAGGGGAGTGTATTGGTGGATCATTTGGTGCATCAGGCAGTGGATGACTACCAATCCATGAATTTCGAGTTCCTGGATGAGAACATCATGTTGGTAACTGACTGTGAAGAACCTGGACCGGATGAAGAACCTGAGGAAGGGTCCCGATGGTCTATGTATTTCGATGGAGCCTCGAACGCATTGGGTAATGGCATTGGCGCTGTGATCATATCTCTTGAGGGCTGTCATACTCCATTCATCGCCCGATTATGTTTTAACTGTACCAACAATATGGCGGAGTATGAAGCATGTATCCTGGGTCTTCGAGCTGCTATTGACCTGAGGATTAAGTTCTTGAGTGTATTCGGAGATTCTGCTCTGGTGATCACTCAGATCAAAGGCGAGTGGGATACGAAGCACCCAAATCTTATTCCTTACAAAGAATATGTACTGACATTACTCCCGCACTTTGAGGAGATAACCTTTGAACATTTCCCCAGAGTAGAGAACCAGTTAGCGGACACGCTAGCTACCATGTCTTCTATGTTCAAAGTCAGGTGGGACAATGAAGCTCCCCAGATTACCATTGAGAGGTTGGACAAATCCGCACATTGTTGTGACATTGAGATTGAAGAGGTAGCAGATAAACCCTGGTTCCACGAGGTAAAGAGGTATCTTGAGGCTCAAGAGTACCCCGAGGGTGCATCTGTTAATGATAAGAAGTTTCTGAGAAGGTTCAATGCGAAGTTCTTCATCAGTAATGGGATCCTCTATAAGCGTAACCATGATTCGACCTTACTGCGATGTGTTGTCAAGAGAGAGGCAGAAAGGATTATGGCAGAGTTACATGAAGGTACCTTCATAACTCATTCCAGTGGACATACCATGGCAAAGAAGATCCTACGGGCAGGATATTATTGGTTGTCTATGGAAGCCGATTGTTATCAACACTCTCAGACCTGTCATAAGTGCCAAGTTTATGCCGATAAGGTGTATGTACCTCCAGTTCCTCTTAATGTTTTGACAACTCCTTGGACTTTTGCAATATGGGGCATCGATATGATTGGCGAGATCAGACCCACTACGTCTAACGGGCATCGTTTCATTCTGGTAGAAATTGATTATTTCATGAAGTGGGTTGAGGCAGCTTCATTTGCTACAGTAACCAAGAACATCGTGGTGCGGTTTATCCGACACAACTTGATCTGTCGATATGGTGTACCAGAGAGAATTATTACAGACATTGGTACAAATCTCAACAATACGATGATCACCGAGCTCTACAAACAGTTCAAGATACAGCATCACAACTTTTCTCCTTACCGGCCGAAGATGAATGGGGTTGTTGAAGCGGCTAACAAGAACATCAAGAAGATTGTGCAGAAGATGATGGTGACCTACAAAGACTGGCATGAGATGTTACCATTTTCTCTTCATGGGTACCGTACCTCGGCGAGGACATCGACAGGGGAAACACCGTACTCTCTGGTGTATGGCATGGAGGCGGTCCTACCCATCGAAGTCCAGATACCCTCTCTCTGGATTATGAAGGATGCAGGTTTGAGCGAAGATGATTGGATCCAGACCCAACTTGACCAGCTGAATCTAATTGATGAAAAGAGGTTTACTGCTATTTGTCATGGTCAAACATATCAAAAGCGAATGATCAAGGCTTTTAACAAGAAATTCAGACGCCAAGAGTATCAAGTCGGGGATCTGGTGATCAAACGCATCATACTATTGCAAGGTGATCCTAGGGGCAAATGGACCCCTATGTACGAAGGGCCATTTGTGGTTAAGAACATTTTCTTGGGAGGAGCTATGATTCTAACCACCATGGATAGTGACAACCTTCCTCACCCCGTCAATGCAGACATAGTGAAAAAATACTACGCATAATCAAAGACCCGCTAGATTGATTGGCCTAGGAAAAAATAAGGGCTTCCCGGCAAACCAAAAGGGTTCGGGCAAAAATAAGGGATAAAAATGAAGAAAAAAACTGTACACCCGGCAAGTAAAAAACCTGAAAAGGCGACTTGGGAAAAAAAGGGTATCCCGGTGGACTGAAAACCTGAAAGGGCGGTCCAGGCAAAAATTAGGGATCAAAGGGTAACACTATGTCTCATTGGATCATCTTGCAACCAAACTTCGGTATTGACTATCAAGCTCGGACGACGCCAATCAATCTGATCTACCTTCGACCAAGTAGCAAAGTGATGAGACGCTCGAAGATATAAGGGCAATAACAGAGTTGGAACCCGATGGGATTGTTTCACATAGTTGGCTTTCTTTCTTTTTCACAAATTGTGTAATATCTATCCTTCGGCAGAATTCTCTTACTAGGACGTCAACCTCTTTGTACAAAACGCCTGTTACAGGCCAACTTCAAAAATCAATACAATTCATTTTCACAAGAAATTCCAAATTGTTTTTTCTTTTTCTGTTTTGTTTTGCAAGATAATCCAATGATTCGTTTTTGATATATGTATTTGAAAATGATTGCTGCTCATAAATATTTACACAAGAAACAAAAGACAATTACTCGTAATTCCAGGAACAGGGGAAAACAAGAAATGTACAAACCTTACAGTTGCTCTACCCACCAGGTATAGGGGTAGAGCCAGCTTGAGAATATAACTAAAGGTACATATACTCCCCGAAGAGTAGGAAGTATCCAAAGACAGTGGTGTTATCTCTACCCAGCCAAGGTTCATAATCACGAATGAGTCGGCAAAATTCTCCCCAAGCAGAGTTTATCTATCACCAGTAATAAAAGTTCACCACCAGCGGAGTTTATTTCTCCAGATTAGCAGATCGTCCAACAGAGTATATCTCTCCCCCACAAAGTCATTTTCCCACAGGATTATTCTCAAACAGAGTCTCTCCCGGTGGAATATTCTCGAGCAGAACGGACGCAAGTCTCTAGCAAATCATCTTCGGTCACTATCCCCAGCGAGAACGAAGAACTCACCTCCTTATACTCTCCAACAGCAGTCCTGGATTTATTCTCCCCAGCCGGAGAATATCACAAGAACATTGCATATCCATACATCGTGGCATGCGCATATGCATCACACAGCACAATCTCATTTATTTTGAGAACATCATTACTCAATAAATTTCATACATCATGACATTACATACGACTAACTCTTTACCTTTCAGGGAAAGATACAATCAAATTATCGCAAGTTTTCTCTGGTTCAGTCAAATTGATACTAAGATTTTTATTCCAGTTCAAGCTATGAAGCCCGGAAATCGACAGGATAATATCTTGATTTCTCCAAAATACTACGAAGCCTGGAATCGACCAGATAGTGTTATATCTTAAATACAAGCTATGAAGCCTGGAAATCGACCAGAAAATAGCTTAACCCTCAGAAAGTTTTTGTGAAGCCTGGGAATCGACCAGATAGTAATACAAGATACCATGAAGCCTGGAATCGACCAGATAATAGGTATAAGAAACTGTTAAGCCTGGCGCACGACCAGATAACGGTATAAGACACCGTGAAGACTAGAGCACGATCAGACAACGGTAAAGGATACTGAAGCCTGGGACATGACCAAATAACAGTATAAGGTACTGCAAAGCTTAGAATTCAAACAAATAGCAGTTTACTCGACCAATTACTATGAAACCCGGAGATCGACCGGATATTAGTATGCCTTAAATTCAAGTTGAAACCTGGACATGACCAGATAACCACCTAATTCCTTCTGAAGCCTGGAGCACGACCAGATAAGAATTGAGAAATTGCAAAGCCTGGAAGACGACCAGATAGCAAGCCTAATCTCATCTCCCCAGTAAGTCACTGTAAAACCTGGAGCACGACCAGATAGCAGTCGGTCTTATTTTCCTCAATAAATCACTGTAAAGCCTGGAGCCCGACCAGAGAGCAATTCATTTTCACCTCCTCGACTAAGAGATGATTCCCAAGTAGAGTAACGGACAACTGAAGCTCCTAAAACTCTATTTGCCTCAAGATAGAGAAAATCATTCCCCAGTGTAGTCCTCCTCAATAACAGGTGTACAGGCTCTCGCAAAGGAATCTCTTATGCGATTGACACTTCTTCGGATGGAATCTTTAAGCCCATCTTCCGTCATTGAATTCCAAATGGCATCTATAATCCCATTTCCGATGTCGCAAGACAAGTACCACTTCATGCGAGTGCAAATTTTTGGGCACTCTAGTGTTCAATCATCTTCAACCTTCAGATCACGAAAGGCAGACAAGCCACTCTATATCCTCAGGTTTAAAAAGATTGAACAGGGCCAGCTGTTGTACCCCAAAATTTTCCCTCCCATATTTGTCAATACATTTCAAGTGAGGTCTTTAAATTGCTCAAGGAAGTCCAAGAGTTGACCAGACAAACTCTCTCCTAAAGCAGTCTACCCCAAATTAGGGTTTCATTTTGCATCAAGATGCTTGAATCCAAAGGACCCAAAATGCTCACCATTGTCATAAAATGTCCTCAAGATCATCCATGTCAAGTTTCAAAGCTTACAGAGAAAATCTGCTCAGTCAATTGCTCAAAGGCCTGAAAATCGATTGTGTTAGGGCAAAAGTCAATTGTGGCCCACATACAGTCAAACTTCAAGATTTTTGGTCAACATTCTCATTTTTAAGTATTATTCATCATTTTATCAAATATTGATCATGATTCCTCAAGGATTGCTCGCAATTCATCAAAATCCAAAAGTTGCTAAATTAGGGTTTTGTAGGAAAAGTCAACTCAACTTTGACCAAGCATAACTTTCTCATACTTTATCAAAAATGACCCATCCAAAGCTCATTTGGAAGTGGATATAATTCCCTACAATTCATCTTCATCTCCAAAGTTCAAAATATGCACTCACAAGAAGATATGAATTTGGACATTATAGGTCATTTTGGAAAGTCAACAAAAACACCTTTTGGGTCAAAGCTTCATACATGAACATGAAAGAATCAATTGAGATGAGACAAAAAGGGTTGCTTAGACGACATCTTAAGATTTCTAAAAAGTCCAAGAACACATCTCTAGGGTTAAAATTGAGGGAGTTATGCATTGACCAAGTTGACCCTTTTTGCAAAATTGTCAAAAGTCAAATGTGTCCAAAATTGCAATTTTTGCTAAATGGGCCCAACTTTTTATGCTTGCACTGAGTTTGTAATGTGACCCACGACCCATGAGCCCTTCCACCTGTTATTCTTTTATTTTTGTTATTTATTTTGATTTTATTTAAATTAAATCTAATAAAATCAATATAAAATAATGAAAATATCAAAAGCTAATTAAATCTTAAGATTTTATGCATGATTAGGTCCATTATACAGCTGGAGACAAGATCAAATCGTGCAAGGCTCCATATGGACACAAAAGATTGAAATATCTTGTTTTGGAAAGATTTGGTGCAAGGATTGAATCATGGATCAATATTCATAATTGGAAAAGATTTGATACAAATTGTAACCCTAATGCACTCTACTATACATAAGGAACAAAAGCAGATCAAAAGAAGGAGGCTAGAGGCGTGCAAAGGGAGAAAACAAATTTCAAAAATTGAAGAAAAAGTTGCAGACCAATTTCCACGTTACAGATCACCTCAAGGCATTCTAGTCATACCAATCAATTGTTGGACTCCCCGGGATCGTGATTCAATCGCTAGCAAGCTTCCTTACACTCAGAATCACGTTGTAAGGTTCATACGGTTTGGCTCTTTTCTTGAATTCGATTACATCGATTCTGTCACATTTAGCATGATTAATTGATATATTCATAATCCTTGAGTTGTTTGCAAGCTATTGATTACATCCAAATGCATTTTTACTGACTGGACATGAAAATGCCATGGCTAAGGTTCTTGCTTTGTTTTTAGGGGTTTCTTGTACAGGAACAATTAGGCATGGATAATGGTACCATGATGTTCGTGAGGTTGAAACGAGTTGATTGGTACCATTGGTTTTGGTTTATCATGCGCGTATGAGATTTTGGAAATGCACAGGGGCTATACCTACGCTTGGTGTTCGTAGGTAAAAGTATGTTATCTAAAACGACAGAGGCGACGAAGAAGACAGTGGCGTGGCAGGTTGTGAATGGGCAGTTTGAATTTCACGCGTTTTGGGAAGTGTGGCACATTGTTTATGTTATATTCTATTTATTGCATTATTGTTACAACTAAACAAGCCAGCGCAGATGGTAAAGTTGTTGGTCTTTGATGCACACGTCCTGGGTTCGATCCCAGGCATGTGCATTTTATTATTTTCTCAATAGTTTCAGGTCAATCCAGTGCTTCCCAACCTCAAGCGTATTCCGTGTACTCTCAACATCAGCCATATGATGAATTCCTGGCCAGATCCAAGGTTCATCCCTTGAAGGTCCACCATACGCCTGAGTCAAGCATGCCCATGGGATTGTGAAAGGTCAAACAGGCCATGGGCTTATTGGGCTCAGATTTGCAAACCACACCCCCTTCTTGCTAACAGCAACCAGGCCCATTCTTTCTCTTTTCTATTTTTTTCTTTTATTTAATTTAATTTTCTTAAATATTTTCTAACAAAATTAATTTCATTTTCATAAAATCATAAAATCAAGTTTCAAAAAATTTAGAATTAGGTTTTTTATTTTATCAAATTTAATTTAATATTAGTTTAAATTTAATTTAGGGTAATTCTAACTTTTTATATATAATTAAAATCAATTAGAAAAATTAGGGTTAGCTTGTGATTTAATTTTTATTTCTTTCTCAAATAAAATAAAAATACAAAATAGGTTAATTTAATTATATTTTTTCTTAATTAAAATTTAATTAGTAATTAGGTATTTTTATTTACTCAATTAAACTTTATTTTCTCAAATAACACAAAAACGACAAAAAAATGATTTTTCTTGTGAATTACAATTAGGTAGTTAGGGTCAAAACCCTAAATCTCTCATTTTTTATTCATCGCGCGCGTTTGTTATTATTTTTGAAATATTAATGTAACTGCTCACGGTATGTAATAGTTTAAATTTGGATTTTCTTTATTTATCGTTTTTACGGGTTTTTTGGCTATGTAATTAATCCCTACCCCGAAGCCTTGTAATAGCGTAGGTTTTTATTTCTCGCATTTTAATTCTTGCAAATATTAACTGTTTAGATGTATGTTAATAGGATTGTATGACAAGACTGCATGATGATTTAAAACGGCTAGAAAATCCTAATATACAAAGATAATAATTGAAATCAAATCACTCGCACATGCGCACTCCTAGGGTATATCCTCACTTCGGTTGCCTTCAGTAAACGATCATTAAGTATAGGGTGTCTTAGTGGTTACCCTCCTGTCTAAACAAAGATCAAATGTCCCGCTCGAAAATGCTGCCTCGAAAAGGTTGCCTCGGAAGTGTTGCCTCGGATTATTACTAAGACGTCTTAACATTGCTTTAAATGATCGTGCGTCCCTTATAAATTGACCCTTACAATTCCAACATCGGTGCTACCTATTTCTCAATAGTAGGATAGCACTGTCTAAAGGAAACAAGAATAGAAATAATCTTTCTTCGAGTAGGTAGATGCTAGTAGGTACTTGCTCAAATGAAACCTTTTTTCACACCAAACACTTTTTCCAAACAAAGTTTTCAAAACAACTTCGTAACACTCTTGAGGACAGAAACAAGGGTTAAAACGAAGTAAAACAAAACTTTTTCAAAACAAGCACACACAAGCAATTTCAAAAAGATGAGCAAGTACCTAAGAGCCCATGGAAAACCATGGATAGAAAGGGTGCTAACACCTCCCCTTTCTATAATCTACCCCCCGTACTCAAAATCTCGAAAAAAGGAGTTTTCCTGTGCTTTTTTCCTTTCCGTTTGGATAAAAGAAAAGTCGGTGGCGACTCTTGCTTACCGCGACATTTTGCGAATACAAAACGCAAAATGCAAACCAGCATTTTTGAAAACAGTCGGTTCTGCCACCGTATCACACACACAAGACATTCTTCTGTGGAGAAGTTAACTTTGATTCCTTGATCACATAGTTGGCTTATTCTTATCAGGTTAATTGTTAACCCTTTTACAAGTAACACATTATCAAGCTTAGGAACTCTAAAACAGTCAAGCTTGCCAACACCTTTGATTTCTCCTTTTGCTTCATCACCAAAAGTTACATAACTGGTGGAATGAGATTTGACATCCACCAATAAATTCTTGACACCTGTCATGTGTCTAGAACAACCACTGTCAAAGTACCAGTCATCTTTGGTTGATACTCTGAGAGAGGTGTGAGCCATGATACTTTTAACATTGGACTTGGGAACCCACTGTTTCTTCTTTTTGCTGTTTTGGGTAATCTTATCATTTTTGGGAGGAGGATAATTTTTAGGATACCCATACAGCTTGAAACAAAAGGGCCTTATATGTCCAATCCTTCCACAGTGATGACATTTCCAGGGCTGGGGATTCTCTCTGGTGTGATTAAGCTTTTTTCTTCTCTTAATGTCCTTTCTTATCAAGATGTTTGCCCACATGTTGAGACACCTGATTCAACATCCTTGGTTTAGCCTTGGCATGTGTGGGAACAGATGCAGGCTGTTTTATATGATGTTCATTCTTTATATGATGTCTGCCAAGATGTCCTTTCTTACCAGGATGTTGAGACATTTGATTTGACATCTTTGATTTAGGCTTGGCATGAGTGGAAACAGATGAAGGCTCTTCTGAGTTAGGTTCCTTTTTCTCATTGAAACCTAAACCACTCTTATCTCCTGTCACTCTTCCTGCTTGGAGAATTTCATCTAATGTGTCAGACCCATTATTCAGTATCTTGAGATATTTGACCATTCTATCAAGATTTGAATTTAGAGAGGACACTTCACTCTCCAGATCAGAAATAGTTTTAAGATGCTCTTCCCTTTCCCCCTTCAGCTGAGTTATAAGGGCTTTCTATTTCTCCATTTCAAGACATACTTTTGCACTTCTGAGACATAATTCTTTGTATGAAGCAACTAACTCATCAAAGGTTAGTTCCCCATCACTAGACTCTTCATCAGATACATATTTTCTTGTCAATGCTTTCACATATTTGGCAGATTCTTCAAGATCACTCTCCGAGTCCTCTTCAGACCAAGTAACAGATAGATTCTTCTTCTGTTTCTTTAGATATGCATAACATTCAGCTCTAATGTGACCAAAGCCTTCACATTTATGACATTGTATTCCCTTCCCTTGAGAAGTTTTTTCTTCAGCCCATTTTCTTCCCATGTATGATGGGATGTTCTTGACATTTGACCTTTGGTTCCTGCCCATTCTTTTTATCACTTTATTAAATTGTCTTCCAAGCATAGCTAGGGAATTTGATATTCGTCCATCTATATCCAGATCACAGTCCTTTTTTTCATCTTCAGTATTAGATACAAAGGCTATGCTTTTGTTTTTCTTCTCAGATCTTTCATTTATGCTTAATTTAAATGTTAGAATGGATCCAACAAGTTCATCCACTTTCATTTTGTCAATGTCTTGGGCTTCTTCTATAGCAGTTACCTTCATATTAAATCTCTTGGGAAGAGACTTGAGCATCTTTTTCACCAATTTGTCTTCAGGTATTTTCTCTCCTAAAGCACTGGAGGCATTAACAATTTCAAGGATGTTCTTATGGAAGTCATTTATACTTTCATCACCTTTCATCCTTAAATTCTCAAATTTTGTGGTGAGTGCTGAAGTCTTGACATCTTAACTTTGGATGTGCCTTCATGAGTAGATTGAAGAATTCCCCATGCATCCTTAGAAACTTCACAAGTATTCACCAATCTGAAAATATTCTTGTCAATTCCATTGAATATAGCATTCAAGGCTTTAGAATTTCCAAGAGCAATTTCATCTTCTTCCTTAGACCAATCTTCTTCTGGTTTTAATTCAAAAGTAGGTTCTCCATTTTCTCCCAATTTGACAGGGTGTTTCCATCCTCTTAGAACAACTTTCCAAACTTTGTTGTCTAAGGACTTTAGAAAGGCAAGCATATGTGGTTTCCAGTAGTCATAATTGCTTCCATCCAGAATGGGTGGTTGTTGTACCCCAAAATTTGCCCTCTCATTTCTCAAGGAATCTCCTTGGATTCTCAAGTTTGCTTCCATCCAATTCCAAGCCTTGAACTGCAATTTTTTTCAAGGAAATCATCCATAAGGGCAAAATGGTCATTTGCACGCTGAAAGGTCTAACTTTGACTTTTGGATCAAAACCAAGTTTCCAGAATCATATTTCATCGAGACATGTTGAAATGTGAAATTTGTTTCATCTAAAAATTCAAAAGTCAAATTTTACTTTGGAAAAGTCAAATTCTAAATACTTAGAATTTTTTTGAAGTATTTAAGAAAAATGACACTTCAGAACTTTTGAGCCAGCCTCCAGGCAGGTGCAGTCAGAAGTTACAAACATGGTTCAGAACATAGCTTCCAGTCAGAACATGGCTCTTCAGCCTTTATGCAAGCTCAGTCAGAGTTTTCCAGAGTAATTCAAAGAAGGCTAAGGAGCGTGCTGCAAGCTTTCCAAAAAGTCTGAAAGCTCCTTCAAAACATGCTGGAGCCAGAAGATAAGAGGATCAGAAGATTGGATGCTACGCTGAAGCATAACTTCTGATCTAGAACTAAGCCTTGGTGTAGAGTTTCATGTTGCAGGATTTCTGGTTGTGATAAGTCTCATCATCATTTAATGCTCATTTAATGCTCACAACCACCTTCTGAGTCTTTATCCAAAGGATTTTCACCACGTGTACCTCTACTGTCTTGGGATAGCAACTTTGCTACTAAGCCCATGCTTTGCGTTTTGCTTTTCCTTAATTCCTGCTGACAACCACCATGCTTGCTTCAAAGACAAGGCAGCGCTTTAGCACATGAAGGCTATTTTCAAAGCTTTGGTCAGAACATGACCAAATCCCAAAACCTTGTATATACAACTTGTTGCAGACCTATAACCATTAGTTGGTTCAGCCTACGCCTGCATCCCATGATTACACCAAACTAGCATACGAAAACTGTGATGAAAAAGAAAAGGAACAGGATGCCAAAACAGGTTCAAATCCTATTTGTTTTTTCCCCCAAAGTCACAGCAAATTCATATATAAATACTTGGCTCTATCACACGTTCAAGGGGCTGGCTTTTGGAAAGAGAAAACTATCAAGAGAGAGAAGGAAGTGGTGAAACCTTCATAAAAATCCAGATTTCTCATACACAAAAACAAACCTTTGTTCTTCCCCTTTGAACCAAAGAACACAACCACTCTTTCGTCTCTCTTGCTGACTCAAAACATCCAAAGGCAGCCACTCAAAGCTCCAAGCACGCTCCAGGTAAGTCTTTCTGACTTTACTTGCTTTTCATTTTGAACATCATTAACATGTAAATATCATAGCATTAATGTTGTACATATCATTGCTTAAGTAGAAAAAACTACGGTCAGAACTTCTAGAATAATGTTAGGCTCGGACTTAGGATTGGAACTTCTATGATTTGTTGTGCTGTGATCATTCTGATTTGCTGAACTGAATAAATTGTTGATGTGCTGATTAAGAGTTGAAATATTGCATAGAACTTTTGATGTTCACTCACTGTTTTAACACTTAGAACTTCTGATGTTCACTCACTATTTTAACACTTAGGACTTCTGATGATTCACTCATTGTTCTAACACAACACAGAACTTCTAAGTTCTCCTCACGTATCAAATACACTGAACTTCTGATGTTTCTATCAGCTGTTTTCAAACATTCAGAGTTTATGATCCTCACATGCTAATAATACATTGAACTGTTGACGTTTGCTCACTGTTTTAGTGTAATACAGAACTTCTGACTTTTGGTTCACTGGCCGAACACCACCCAGAACCTTTATGTTTTCCCTCTGACGTTTTTATAGGACCTCAGAATGTACGAATCCATAACTTCTGATCCCACTAACGTTTCCTGCTGAGTCACTCACCTGGCTTCATAACTTTTGATCCTTGTTTCCTTGTTTGCAGCAACACGCTGTTTCTACCTTGCATTTTATTTTCCTTTTCATCTTTTTAAATATTAACATAAAAAACATAAAAATGTTTTCCTTTTAATTTATTTCCTTAAGACAAAAACATTTTCTAAACAAGTCTATTTCTTTCTTATATTATACATTTCAATATGGTTGTAATAGTAACTTAGGAATTATTTTTACTTGCAACCCCCATTCATAAATTTGTACCCCTATCCCCTAAATATTGTAATAACGTAGGACTTTACATTTCTGCAATTTATCGCTTTCAAATGTAAATGCTAGTAATTAGGCGTGTATGACAAGATAAAATCAACAAGTAGACCACCAAAAGTCAAAGATTAAATGCATGCAAATCAAACACACTATTCACACACACACACACCCTTAGGGTAATTCCACTTTGTTGCCTTACAAAAATGGCCATGTTATGCATGTGGGGTGTCTTAGCAAAAACAATCAAAATACAAGATCATAGCCCTTCGATGACGCTATTTAAGTTACCTTTCAAATGATCTTAGTCCCTAAAAGAGAATGCTAAGATACCTTGCAAACATTGCTAATCATGGTTATATGATGACCCATGCTTGTCCCGTTTACATCCAAAGATAGGGTTACTTACCAAATCAATGGTAAGATAACAATGTCAAAGGAAAAGGAAAATGAACAAGAAAGACTTTTGAGTTGGTAGAATGCTCCTAATTACTTGCTCAATTTCAAACAAACATCCTTGCTATTTTCAAAACAAACACCTACACTTTCAAACATCTTACAAACTTGAAAACATTTTCAAAAGATCAAACATCTTTGTATACATTCTTACAAACAAGAATCATTACAAAGATTGCCTAAACAATGGCCTCTTTACAAAATACTTTCAAAAACCACACAAAGCATAATTTCAAACAAAAGCAAGTGATCTAGCAAGTAACTAAGAGCCCATGGAAAACCATGGATGAAAAGGGTGCTAATACCTTCCCTTTTCATAATCTACTCCCCAAACTCAAAAACATCTCTAAAAGGTCTTTCCCGTGCTTTCTCACCTTTCCTTATTGGATAAAAGAAAAGTCGGTGGCGACTCTTGCTAAACCGCAACATTTGCAAACACAAACGCAAACCCTCAAGTCAGTTCTCCCACCGTATCACAGAACTGGCGACTCTGCTGGGGAAATTTACTTAAAAGTGGGGTTACCTTAGGGCTAGATCACCTTTACTTGCTTACATTGTTTGATTTGTTTGTTTTACATTTTGGTTCCTTGTTTGGGTTTATTTTAAATCCTACACCCGGATTTGGGGGCACCTATTAGGAAAGTAGCAATAAACTGTGAGAGAACTGTGTGGGGTATACTGACACGGTTGAAGCAGTAGCTACGTTGATGTTGCACTTTGGTTGGTACCGATAACCCTTGAGTCAGTCAAGGAGAGTACGAGGCCGTCGCGTGGTGTCGTGAAGCATCAACTGACCTTAGAACCTTACTTGACCAACTTGGCCATTAGGACGTAGTGAGATGACCGACTTTGGTGCAGTCCAAAGTTGGTAGATACTCGATGCTGCACTCATTGAGACTTGACCCTTGAGTTTTGTTCGGTTGCGAGTCAATTGCTTATTGAACGAAGCTTGTGGGAAAGGTCAGTGATATTGAGATCCCCTAGAACCCTGTTACTATTAACTAGGACAGGTTGAGCCAACTAAACTTCAAGAGGGTACTTACTTATAAACTCCATGCAAGCCTGAAACTAAGGACTTATCTGCTTTGTGTGTATATGATTATTTATATATAGACTTGCTTACCTCGCATATTTGTACATAACATCATGACATCATAACATCATACCATAAGCATTTTCAATAACCATTTCAAGGATCTCGAGGGTCTTTGATGCAGGTTATGATGAACCAAACGTCTAGCAAGGGGCAGAGGGTTTATTTTCCTCTGATCAAATGCCGTCAAAAATCAAGTACAACAAACTTGAGTCAAGGGCTATTACCCACTTGATATGGTGAGCTTAATCCTCGTGGAAGGACATCCACCGATACTAAGTTCTCCAATCAAAGATGTTGATCAAAATTCAACCTCTAACTTTTTCTTGTGTTTACCCCGCGAGATCCTTGAAAACATGCATCCACATATCATGCATCATATCATGGCAGGTTTCTCCCATACAGGTCTCCTTATCTTCCTACTATTTATTTTAGTAAGATGGATATGGAACAAACGGTGAAAGATCTCCAAGCTAAAAACGCTCAGTTCCAACAAATGTTCCTGGCTATGGCTAAGGGGCAAGAGGACCTGAAAGCTCTCCTTCTCAAAGACAAGAGGAAGAAGTCCAAGAAATCAATAGGTATCCTGAACTCGAGAAGAAGACCTGGAGGATCAGTCAAGAGAGCTCTAGATCTTTCAACTCCGTCCAACATGGGGGATAGTATTGAAGAAGACCACAGTATAGAGATTGGTGAAGCCAAAGCTGACTGTTCTGAGGAACAATATCCTCCCACTGATGACAAGTACAAGCAGTTGGAGGATCACCTCAGTGCTATGGAGATTCAACAGATATATGGCTTAGATTTAGGAGACATGGGTTTGGTTTCTGGAGTGGTCATCCCGCCAAAGTTCAAAGTTCCTACCTTTTCCCTATACGATGAAGTCTCTTTCCCTAAGATGCACTTAAAGTCTTATGTACGCAAGATTCAACCATACATAACTGATCCAAAGCTTTGGATCCATTTCTTCCAAGAAAGCCTGGTAGGGACTCAACTTAAATGGTTCTATCAATTAGAGAGTTCTCGCATCCACACATGGGAGGATTTAGTTGTTGCTTTCTACAAGCAGTATCAATACAATGCTGATCTTGCACCAACTCGTGTGCAATTACAGAACATGACCATGGGTTCCAACGAGAGCTTCAAAAGATACGCCCAAAAGTGGAGAGATCTGGCTGGTAGGGTACAACCCCCTTTAACTGACAGGGAGCTGATTGACATCTTCATGGGAACTTTGACAGGGTTGTTCTTCAAACACTTGATCGGAAGCTCCTCAGCCGGGTTCACCGAGCTAATACTGACCGGCGAAAGAGTCGAAGCTGGCATCAAAAGTGGAAAGATTCAAGGAGTTACACCTCCTGATGTTCAAAAACAGCCGTATAATGGGAAGAAAGAGTTCAATGCTATGTACAGTCAAAAGAGTCATTGTGACCAACACGTGGGGGCAGTCCTGATCTCTGGTTCTGCGTTACACCGACAACAGCAAAGGGGAAATCAACGAAGGTCGGACGAGCCCAAAAGATAGTTCACCAACATTAACATGCCATTGTCTCAAGCGCTGCAACACTTGTTGAGGATGAATCTGATTACATTGATAGGACCTCATCCAAACCCCAAGACTTCTTCTCCTAACTACAATCCTAATGCAATGTGTGCTTATCATTCTGACAGTCCCGGGCATGACACTAACGATTGCTGGGCATTGAAGTACAAGATTCAGAACTTGATTGATGCCAAGGAGATCGAGTTTGATCCTCCGGAGACTCCAAACATGATCACTGCTCCCATGCCAAATCATTGAGAGCGTCTTGTTCATTTGATTTTTCAAGTTGTAATTTCTTTTGTTGTTCAAACAATTATCTATTAATGTCAAATTTTGTTTCATTAATGCATTGCATATGTTTATCTTGATTTGATCCACTCATTTTCATTACATTTAAACTTTGCTTTTTACTCACTTTATGACATTTAACTCTTGCTAAAAGTTACAAGCCTTTAGAGGGAGGATGACGAAAATAATGCCATAATCTCATACAGTATTCTTTTGAATAGACCTTGCTGACGATGTACAGACATTCTTTAAAATCCTAAACACTGGAGTTATAAGGAAGATAATCCCTAGTCAACCCCTTCGAGCCAAAGAAGTAGAAGTTTTCTGTTTTAACACAAATTGAAACCTTTAATCAAAACCTGGGGCAGGGTAGTCTCTCAAGTAATTCAAACGCGCGTTAAAGTCGTAAACTCTCATCTCGTAATACAACGAATGACATCAAAAACATTCCCCTGAAATCAAAAGACGGTGATGGTTCCCTATCACATAGGCAGTCATTATCTCTCAAAAAGAAAATCCCACTAAGTCAAAACCTACATAGGAGACTTAAGAAAATCGGGGCATCCCGCTGACTATAATCTCAAAACAAGAACAGTCGGGGCAAAAATTAGGGATAACAAATCAAAAGAAAGAGGTCACTACAAATCCTCAACAACACGAAAAAAGTTGCAAAAAAATGACTGCCTTCCAACAAACTTAACTTGTTTGAACCATCACCAACGCGTCATTCCAGACTTAATTGGAGTTCAAACGCACAATTAACTGAGTTTAGGACTGAAGAACATCACGAAGAGCGGGTGGGTACAAATACACTTTGAGACTTTATCCTTTGTTTCTTGAATCGTTAACCAAGCCACGTTACAACCCTTCAAAAGTCCTAATTGAAGCATGGGTTAGTTCGAAAGCATACTGTTACAAAAGGTATCCTGACTCCTGTAAGGCTCTACTCAAAATCCAGAGTTGAATTTTTCTTGCAAAATTTCTTTACTTGCTAAAAACGCATTTTTCAAAACTTCATGACAAGCATAAACTTTGCATTACTTGAATATCATTTTTTGCATATGGCTATTTGTTTAACAACGGAGAAATTCACACAACGAATATCCAGTGAACGAAAGCTCTCAGTGAACAAAATCACTTCAAGTGGGATGACACTTCCATTGACAAATCTCCTATCGATAAGGGGACATGACATGTCACTATCGAGCAAACCCGGGGCAGTCCAGTCAAGATTCCAAGAAAATCTCTCAAGAATTGCAGAGTAACCAGGGGCAAGTCTCCATCTCCGTCACTTGGGGCATTGAACGTCAATCCCGACAAAGGGTTACATACAATCAAACATTTCCAGGCAATGCCACAAACACTCGCTACTAGGGGCAGTGACAAATCTCCCCAAAATCCTTCTCATAGGATGATTCCCCAGCTAGAGTTTAATCTCTGAAAACCTTTCACCAGCTGAAACAACCTCAAGATTCCTCGAAGACTCTCCCCAACGAAGTTATCACCTCTCTAGTTGACCGGAAACAAGGTTTATTTCCCCAACAAACTACAGATTCCCCAACTTAAGTTTGCCTCTCCGACTACTACAAATCAAAGGACCACAACTCCTCTTCCCCAGTAGACTACTCTACAATCCCCAACAAGCTACTGTGAAACCTGGACCCAACCAGATATCAGTTCAACTTCGACTCCCCAGTAGAGAAACGAACAACCGAGACTCCTGAACTCTTTTCCCAAGCAGGAATAAACATTCTCCCCACAGAGTTTTCAATATTCCCCATCGGAGTTCTCCTCAAACAACAAAACAGGAATCCCCGGTGGAAATATTCTAAGCAAAGTTTAAAGACCCACATACTCTTCAACAGCAGCCCAGGGTTTAACAAATTCCCCGAAATTTTGTCAAGGATTTATTTTCCCAGACAAAAATACATTCATAAACATTTCACATTTCATACCTCCTATTTACATACATGATAAGTGCATACGACATAATATCATTTATTTTGAGAACATTATGACATCATGTATTTCATACATCATGACATTGCATATAATTAACGTTTTACCTTTCCAGGAAAAGGTCAATTAACAGATGGCTACTGTTGTACCCCAAAATTTTCCCTCCCATATTCTTCAAAGTTTTGACAAGCATCACCTCAAATGGTTCAAAGTCTACTCAAAGGCTACACAGTCAAGCATCCTCCTAAGCCAGTCAAATTAGGGTTTTGGTTCTTGCAAGGAAGTTGAGGTTTTCAAGGGCTCAATCAAGTCCCATATGCTCATAAACATTTTCAAGCACCTACATGTCAAGTTTCAAGGCTCACAAGGTCACGTTGCACAGTCAAAAACCCTAATTGCTCCACAGTCAACTGCATGGGCAAAATGGTCATTTGGCAGTCAAAAGTCAAAAATTTTGGTCAACATCTTATTTTGAATCCACAATCATCATTTGGTCAAATCTTTACCATGATTTCACAAGAATGGCTCAAAAATCATCAAGGTGTCAAAAGTTTCTATTTTGGGACAGCTGAAAAGTCAACTGTAACTTGACCAAGGCATAACTTTTTCATGGTTCATCATAAAAATCCCATCAAATGCTCATTTTGAAGGGGATGACATTTCCTACAACTCATCTTCACATTCCAAGTCCAAGAAATGCTCTCACAAAAAGTTATCAATTTCAACATTATAGGTCATTTTCAAAAGTCAACAAAAAGGAACTTTAAGTCAAAGACCATAACTTGAGATTGGTAAATAAAAATGACATGGGACCAAAGGCATTGGTTAAAGGACTTCAATACCTTTCCAAAATGTCCAAGAACATGTCCATATGATCAAAATTGAGCAAGATATGCATTGGAGAAGTTGGGAAATTTTTGTGAAATGGCCAAAGTCAACTATCCTTGAAACTTCATTTTTTGACAAAAAGGGCCCACTTTTCCACTTGAGTCAGCTTTGCCATGCCTCCCACGTGTCCCATGATTTATTTCAAGATTAAAAATTAATTTTTCTATTTTTATTTAATTTTATTTGATTTAATTCATTTTAAATCTTTAAAATTCAAATAAAAATCAAAGAAATTAATTGAGGGATATCTTTGAGTTTGAATAGCCTTGATACATCATAATTCACATGCCAATTTCGTGTACAGCCTATTTCAAGCATAAAATTTAAATTTGGAGCAAATATGGCAAGTTGTTTCAATGGTGATTATGGAGAAAATCAAAACTTCATTGCAAGGCTTAAAAGCTCCTTAATGTGACTGATTCTCATCCAAGCCTATATATACAAGCCTTGCAAGCCTCATTCAAAACCTAGAACATTACACAAACGGCCAGAGCAAAATCCAAAAAGTGTCAAAAAAATGTGAGATCAAAAGGAGTTTTGCAAGCTTTTTCAGGCCAAAAGGAGAACGTGACTCTCTTCTTTGCCATACCCTGAAGCTAAAGCAACCCTTGCCACGTCCTAAGGTCCATTATCAAGCACTGTAAGTATTCCCAGGTCCCCCATAATTTCCATGCATTTTTTTCTTTATGTGCTTATGTGCAGGTTCACAAGAAAGGTGCACCATACACCTCACACCCAAACACGCCATGTGTCCTCAAGCATGCATCCAAAGGCCATGAACTGATCCCCATCATGTACCCTGGTCAACCTTGTGCATAGGCAAGCAAAGAAGTCAACGTGGCTTGAAGGAAAATGGGCCACAACAATGCTAAACAAACTCCCAATTCTGGCCCAAACCCCCCTTGGGTTTGCATTTTTATTTTTGTCATTTTATTTCATTTTATTTGCCTTATTTTATTTCTTACTCCTTTTTTATTAACTATTAACATAATTAATATTTTTCATAAAAAACCAAAAAAAAAACTAATATTATTATTATTTATTAATCTCATGTTATTTTTGTAAATAAAATTATGATTAATTAATTAGTTTAAATAGGCAACTTTAATCTTTTTCTTAATAACTAAAATAAATTTAGAACTAGGTTTTTTTTTCTTCTTTTAATCTTAATTCCTTTTGTTTCATTTTTCATAATAAAAAAACAAAAAAACAAAATATTTCATTTATTACTATTATTAAATTCACTCTTTTATTTTGTAAATAAATTCTAAATATCATTAATGTAGTTTAATTTAGGTTTAATTTTAATCTCTTCATAATAAATAAAATCAACTTAGACTTAGGCTTTTCTTTTAACATTTTATTTCTTTTTTACTTTATTTCATAAAAACATAAAAATACAAAAATATTTTCTTTTAATAAATTAATTAATTAGTTATTAATTTTAATTTCATTTAATCACAAAAAAGACCAAAAAAATTCAATTCTTTTCTAAAAAGGGTCAACACCCTTAGGACATTCTCGATTCTTTCTTTCGCGCGCATTTTAATTTTAATTCTTTATTTTGATTATTTTTGTAACTGCCTCCGGATGTAATAGTAATTAGGGTTTTACTGCTTTACTTTCCGTACTTATTTACTAAAAACGGGTCTTTGCATTTTTGGCGATGTATAGACCCGCGCCTTGTAATAGTTAGAATTTACATTTCTGCAATTTACTTTCCGCACCCCCTAACTGTTAAATGCATGAAAGAATGTATGTAAATAAAATTAATCCGTAGCTCACAAATAACATGTACAAGATAAACATAACATGAAAACAACACACATGCACATGCCACCCTAGGGTACGCCTCACTGGTTGCCTCGAACGTGGTCATCAAGTATAGGGTGTCTTAGAGGTCGCCCTTCTGTCCAAAAGATCCAGTTGCCTCGAAATGGTTGCCTCGGATACAAAGGATCTAGGACATTAGGGTTACTTCTAAGGTGTCCTACCATTGCTTCGGTGACCACACATGTCCCTATAATCGAATTGACTCGAATACCTCCAACGATGGTGCTGCCTACCTCTCAATGGTGGGATAGCACTATCTAAAGGACTCTTACACAGCCTAATTCCTTAGAGTAGGTAGATTCTCCTGGGTACTTGCTCTTTTCAAACAAACAAAACAACTTTTCGCACTCACACTTTCTAAAAGTTTTTAAACAAATTTTTCATACACTCTTGAGGACAGATACAAGAGTTACTTAGAAATTTTTCAAACGAAACTTTTTCAAAACCCACACACACTTGAAAAGCAAACAAATTTTGAAAACATAAGAGCAAGTACCTAAGAGCTCGTGGATAACCACGGATAGAAAGGGTGCTAACACCTTCCCTTTCTATAAATCTACCTCCCGAACCGAGAAACATTCTCGAATAAGGAATTTTGTTGTGCTTTTGTCCTTTCCATGTTAGAGAACATAAAAGACGGTGGCGACTCTTGCTTACCGCGACATTTCGCGAACCAGCTTAAAAAACAGTCAGTTCTATTTCCACCGATCACAGAACTGGCGACTCTGCTGGGGATCTTATAAAGTGAGGTGTACCTTAGGATTAGACCACTCTTATGTTTTCAATTGCTTGTTTTGTTTGCTTTAATATTGTGGGCTTGTTTTGGGAGATTCATAGATCCTAACCCGGATCTGGGGATACCTTTTAGAAAGTAGCAACAAAACTGTGAGGGAACTGTGCGGGGTATACCGACACGGTTGAAGCAGTTTGCTACGTTGATGTGGCACTTTGGTGAGTACCGGTAACCCTTGAGTCAAGTCAAGGAGAGTACGGGGCCGCCGCGTGGTGTCGTGAAGCATCAACTGACCTTAGGAACCTTACTTGACCATCCTGGCCTTTTTAGGGGTAGTGAGATGACTGACTTTGTTGCAGTCCGAAGTTGGTTGATACTCGATACTACACTCATTGAGGGTTGTTTTCTTGGAATATTTTGATCGCCAGTCCAGTGGCTAAATCAAAACAATGAACACAGAAAACAACCCAATGATATTGAGCTCCTTAGAACCCGGTTACTTTTGATAGGACAGGTTTTGAGCCCACCAACTTCAAGAGGGTAGTACCCCAAACTTCATGCTGGCCTAAACTCTAAGGGCTCTGTATGACTTGTGTACCTTCAAACTTGAATTACTTGCACACTTGTTATCTAACAACACGAGTTCCTTGCAGGTTTTGTTTACAGTCCTTAATTGGGACTCATTACAGGGCCTACTTACATCACTTCATGCATAGCATAACATCATACCATTGCATACATCCTACATAAGGACTAATCCATTTCAAGGATCTCAAGGGTTTGTGATGCAGGTCATGATGAATCAAATGTCTAGAAAGGGGTAAAAGGGGATTTATTTTCCCCTAGCCAAGGTTGATAACTTGAGTCAGGGGCTATGACCCACTCGATATGGTGAGCCTTGACTCTTGAAGAAGGACTCTCAACAACACGAAGTTCCTTCAATCAAGCTACAAAATTCAAGTTCTAACAATCTTTCTTGTTTATCCCGCGAGGTCCTTGAAAACATTGCATGCATATCATACATATGATTGCATTGCAGGTACCCTTGTTACAGGTCACTTACCTTCTTCGCTGTTTATTTCAGCAATGGCTTCCCAACAAGATAACCAGAGTCTTCATGCTCAAGAGACTCAGTTCAGGGAGATCTTTCTAAGCCTATCCAAGGGGCAGGAAGAGTTGAGGGCACTCCTCATGGGGAATTTGGCCAAGAAAAGTCCCGAAGATGATAAGGACGAACGGCTGAAACGTCTGCAAGCTGAGGTAGATACAACGAGAACCCAGATGCTGGGGCAAATGGATCTCATCCAAGGCTTAGCTAGGGAGCAAGAAGAGTTGAGGACCATGATCAGTCAGCTTCATCAAGACAGATACAACATGAAGCAACCAGTCCAAGTCAGGGACCAGATCATTGATCAACTTCCAAGAGGACAAGAGTCTGGTATGGTGAAGAATAGACCTCTCCAAATTGCTACCACTTCACAGGTCCAACCAAAACCTCGCCCAGAGCAACAGGTTGATCAGAGTAAGCCAGACAAGCCCAGGAGGCAATTCACCCAGCTCAACACGTCGCTGTCCCAAGCTTTGCAACACCTGTTGAAGTTGAATCTGGTGACGTTGATAGGACCTCACCCTAATCCTAAGACTTCTTCACCCAACTATAATCTTGGGGCCAGGTGCGCATACCATTCTAACAGCCCGGGGCATGATACTGACGACTGTTGGAAGTTGAGGTACAAGATCCAAAACCTGATCGATGAAGGAGCAGTGGAATTCACCCAAGATGGTCAGGTCGAGTTCTTCTACTATCCCTGCGAGATTCACCATTTGAAATGACAAGCCCTGAGACTAGAAGACTTTTGTTCTTTCAAATGTTCAAGTTGTATTTTTCTTTGATTGTTCAAACAATTATTGTCATAACAAACTTTATTACTTTATCAATGCATCGCATATGTCTGTTTTGAATCAATATATTCGCATTCGCTATATTCAAACTGCTTTCATTTTTGATGTCAACTCTCAATTGATAATTCTAAGCCTCTTGAGGGAGGATGACGAAAACGATACCACAATCTACAGTTTGCTTTTGAACAGACCCCGCTGATGAGGTACAGACATTGTTTCAAATTCCTAAACACTAGAGTTATAAGGAAGATAATCCCTTGTCAACCCCTTTTGAGCCAAAGAAGTAGGAGTTTTTCTTTTCAAAAAAAAATTTAAAACCCTTTAATCATAAACTGGGGCAGGGTAGTTCTCTCAGTTGATCCATGTGCATAACGAATGGCATCAAATGAGTCCTTACAAAACAAAAGATATGATGGTTCCGAATAATCATAAAAGACAGGCAGTCATTATATCTCAAAAATAAAAGCCCATTAAGTCAAAACCTATGAAGGAGACTTACAAAACTGGGGCATCCCGCTGACTGTAATCACAAAAGAAACAGTTCAGGCAAAAAATAGGGATAATAAAATAAAAAAAAGAGGTCACACAAACCCTCAACAAAAAGAAATGACTGCCTATTCAAAATAAATCGTCAACATTCGAACCATCACCGGAACATCATAGCAAAGACTCAAACAAGGTCTGACGCACGATCAACTGAGTTTAGGTTTGAAGAACATTACGAAGAGCGGGTGGGTACAGATAAATTTGAGCCTTTATCCTTTGTTTCTTGAACCGTGAACCAGGCCACGTTATAACCCTCAAAAGTCCTAGCTGAAGCATGGGTTAATTCGAAAGCATACTGTCACAAAGGTATCCTGACTCCTTAAGGCTCACTGTAAAATCTTGAGTTGACATCACATGTTACCAAATTTGCTTATTTTACTGAAAAAATGCATTTTCAAAAAACTTCAAAACAGACATAAGCTTTGCATTCCTGATACAACATTGCTTGCATATGACTATTTGTTTGAACAACATAGAAGTTCGCACGACGGATGTCTAATGAACAAAAGCACCTCCAAGCAAGGGGCATGGCATGGTCATTGTCCAACATCTGGGGCAGTTAGGTCAAGGTTCAGAGAATCTCTCAAAAGGCCAACCAGCTTGGGGCAAATCTCCGCCTTAGTCACCTGGGGCATTGGACATGAGTTCCAGCTACGCATCTTGCCTGATCAAACATCTTCTGGTCGCATGGCAACACAACAACAGGGGCATCTCCCTACATTCTGAGAGCATGGACATAGTCGAAAAAATACTGCGCATAATCAAAGACCCGCTAGGTTGACACACCTAGGCAAAAATAAGGGCTTCCCGGCGAACCAAAAGGGTTCGGGCAAAAATAAGGGATGAAATAGAAAGATCTGTACACCCGGCAAGTCGAAAAAGCGGCTTGAGCAAAAATGGGTATCCCGTTGGACTGAAAACCCGAAAGGGCGGTCCAGGCAAAAGTTAGGGATCAAAAGCGTACGACTATGTTCCATCATCTTGTCACTTGCCTACCAGAAGAAGATTTGTCAAACGGCAGTCATCAAGCACCTCCACAGGTATCTTCTCCCACAGAAACAGGGGCAATAAGAATTGTCTAAGCAATCTAGTTGCGCTATCCACCAAGGTACCAAGGTATGTCCAGCTGAAGAATGTAACCAAGATATCTCCACTCCCCGTAGAGAAAGACAAGATGCAACAATGCTCTCCTCAAGCAGAGTTGGTCTCCCATCAGCCCTGAAAAGGCACAGTATCTCCAGCAAGTCATCAACTCTCTCCCCAAGTAGAGTTAATCTACTGTCAGCCTTGAGGAAGTTGGGCATCCCCCAGAGGATCTCAACATTCCCCAACGGAGTATACAGATATCCCCAAGCAAGCATCCCCGGCAGTCTTGATCTAAGATTGTTCCCCGGCGGAATGCAGACACCCCAGTGGAGCCACTTCCCCAGTACAGTCCAAAAAGTCTCCGTAGGAGAGTTGAACCATCTCCCCAGTAGATTCTGGAAGCTTATCACCTACAGAGTACGAACGCGTCTCCCCGGATTTAGTCAAAGGTTATTCCCTACCAGGGTATAACTGGGTTATCCTCAGCTAATTGCCACGGAAAGATCGTCCTCAGCGAAGCTCTTCCTATCCCCAGCGGAGTTCATCAAATTCCTCAACAAAGCTTATCAACAGGAATCCCCAGCGGAGTTATCATCAAACCTAAGCGAAGTATCTCTTCCCACAGAGTATTCCCCGCAGAGTAATCTCTCCAACAAGTTTATTACCCTAACAGAGTCATCTTCTCCTACCGGTATTCTTGTAATCATCCGCCCCAGCGGAAACGAAGAATTCTACTCTTCAAACATCAAGCCCAGGATTCAATAAACTCCTGGCATCCATCAAGGATTTATTTTCCTAAACGAGAATACATTCATAAACATCGCACCGTCATGATACATGCATATACACATCATACAATCTCATTTTATGTTGAGAACATCATCGCTTGATCCATGTCATGCATTACATGTGACTGACCTTACCTTTCAGGAAGGATACAGTTAAATGATCAGCTATGTCAAAGAAGACAGATACAGTCGAAAGAGATCAATCCAGTCAAAGAAGACAGATTCAGTCAAAAACGACAAGTCCAGCTAAATCCCAAAGGTTTTTCTGATGCTCATCCAGTCAAAGAAGACAATTCCAGTTAAAATTAATTCCTAAAGTCGTTGTAGACACCCGTCGTTGTAGACACCCGTCAATATAGACACCCGTTAATATAGACACCCGTCAGTATAGACACCCGTCATTGAAGACAACCTCGTCATTGAAGACATCTCGTCATTGAAGACAACTCGTCATTGAAGACAACTCGTCATTGAAGACAACTCGTCACTGAAGACAACTCGTCATTGAAGACAACTCGTCATTTAAGACAACCTCGTCATTGAAGACATCTCGTCATTGAAGACAACTCGTCATTGAAGACAACCCGTCAGTATAGACAACTCGTCATTGAAGACAACTCGTCATTTTAGACAACCTCGTCATTGAAGACATCTCGTCATTGAAGACAACTCGTCATTGAAGACAACCCGTCAGTATAGACACCCGTCATTAAAGACAACCTCGTCATTGAAGACATCTCGTCATTGAAGATAACTCGTCATTGAAGACAACTCGTCATTGAAGACAACTCGTCATTGAAGACAACTTGTCATTTAAGACAACCTCGTCATTGAAGACATCTCGTCATTGAAGACAACTCGTCATTGAAGACAACCCGTCAGTATAGACACCCGTCATTAAAGACACCTCGTCGTTGAAGACAACTCGTCATTTAAGACAACCTCGTCATTGAAGATATCTCGTCATTGAAGACAACTCGTCATTGAAGACAACCCGTCAGTATAGACACCCGTCATTGAAGACACCTCGTCGTTGAAGACTACTCGTCATTGAAGACAACTCGTCATTGAAGACAACTCGTCATTGAAGATCACTCTTCGTTAAAGAAAATCCGTCCATGAAGATAACCCGTCCAAAGAGACACTCGTCAAGAAAGACAAAACCTCCTCTGGTTCGGTTAAATCCCAAAGATTTTTCTGAGATAACCTGTCAGTAGAGACAACCCATCAACCTTTTGAAATTCCAGATTCAATACATGTATCTAGCCAGGGCATGTCTGTGAGCGACTGAGTGAAGATCGACCCCTGTAACAGGCCAAGTAATTGTCTTTCTTTCTCAGGTACGCAAGTTCTCGGTAAGGAATCTCTTACGCGATCGACACCTAGATGGCATCTATAAGCCCATCCTCCCATTACAGTTCCAAATGGCATCTATAAGCCCATTCCCGACAAGGTTCTGTCACATTTCCAGATGGCATCTATAAGCCCATCCTCCTATCCATCATCTTTCCAAATGGCATCTGTAAGCCCATTCCTGCCATCACACTGCTGATACTCTACTATGTGAGTGCAAATTTCTGGGCACTCTAGTGTTCAATCATCTTCCACCCTCGGATCACGAAAGGCACACAAGCCGATCTACATCCTCAGGTCTAAGAAGATTGAATAGGGGAAACTGTTGTACCCCAAAATTTGCCCTCCCATATTCTTCAAAGTTTTGACAAGCATCGCCTCAAATGGTTCAAAGTCTACTCAAAGGCTACACAGTCAAGCATCCTCCTAAGCCAGTCAAATTAGGGTTTTGGTTCTTGCAAGGAAGTTGAGGTTTTCAAGGGATCAATCAAGTCCCATATGCTCATACACATTGTCAAGCACCTACATGTCAAGTTTCAAGGCTCACAAGGTCAAGTTGCACAGTCAAAAACCCTAATTGCTCCACAGTCAACTGCATGGGCAAAATGGTCATTTGGCAGTCAAAAGTCAAAAAATTTGGTCAACATCTTATTTTGAATCCACAATCATCATTTGGTCAAATCTTGACCATGATTTCACAAGAATGGCTCAAAAATCATCAAGGTGTCAAAAGTTTCTATTTTGGGACAGCTGAAAAGTAAACTGTAACTTGACCAAGGCATAACTTTTTCATGGTTCATCAGAAAAATCCCATCCAATGCTCATTTTTAAGGGGATGACATTTCCTACAACTCATATTCACATTCCAAGTCCAAGAAATGCTCTCACAAAAAGTTATCAATTTCAACATTATAGGTCATTTTCAAAAGTCAACAAAAAGGCACTTTAAGTCAAAGACCATAACTTGAGATTGGTAAATCAAAATGACATGGGACCAAAGGCATTGGTTAAAGGACTTCAAGACCTTTCCAAAATGTCCTAGAACATGTCCATATGATCAAAATTGAGCAAGATATGCATTGGAGAAGTTGGGAAATTTTTGTGAAATGGCCAAAGTCAACTATCCTTGAAACTTCATTTTTTGACAAAAAGGGCCCACTTTTTCCACTTGAGTCAGCTTTGCCATGCCTCCCACGTGTCCCATGATTTATTTCAAGATTAAAAATTAATTTATCTATTTTTATTTAATTTTATTTGATTTAATTCATTTTAAATCTTTAAAATTCAAATAAAAATCAAAGAAATTAATTGAGGGATATCTTTGAGTTTGAATAGCCTTGATACATCATAATTCACATGCCAATTTCGTGTACAGCCTATTTCAAGCATAAAATTCAAATTTGGAGCAAATATGGCAAGTTGTTTCAATGGTGATTATGGAGAAAATCAAAACTTCATTGCAAGGCTTAAAAGCTCCTTAATGTGACTGATTCTCATCCAAGCCTATATATACAAGCCTTGCAAGCCTCATTCACAACCTAGAACATTACACAAACGGCCAGAGCAAAATCCAAAAAGTGTCAAAAAAAAGTGTGAGATCAAAAGGAGTTTTGCAAGCATTTTCAGGCCAAAAGGAGAACGTGACTCTCTTCTTTGCCATACCCTGAAGCTAAAGCAACCCTTGCCACGTCCTAAGGTCCATTATCAAGCACTGTAAGTATTCCCAGGTCCCCCATAATTTCCATGCATTTTTTTTCTTTATGTGCTTATGTACAGGTTCACAAGAAAGGTGCATCATACACCTCACACCCAAACACGCCATGTGTCCTCAAGCATGCATCCAAAGGCCATGAACTGATCCCCACCATGTACCCTGGTCAACCTTGTGCATAGGCAAGCAAAGAAGTCAACGTGGCTTGAAGGCAAATGGGCCACAACAATGCTAAACAAACTCCCAATTCTGGCCCAAACCCCCCTTGGGTTTGCATTTTTATTTTTGTCATTTTATTTCATTTTATTTGCCTTATTTTATTTCTTACTCCTTTTTTATTAACTATTAACATAATTAATATTTTTCATAAAAAACCAAAAAAAAACTAATATTATTATTATTTATTAATCTCATGTTATTTTTGTAAATAAAATTATGATTAATTAATTAGTTTAAATAGGCAACTTTAATCTTTTTCTTAATAACTAAAATAAATTTAGAACTAGGTTTTTTTTTCTTCTTTTAATCTTAATTCCTTTTGTTTCATTTTTCATAATAAAAAAACAAAAACAAAATATTTCATTTATTACTATTATTAAATTCACTCTTTTATTTTGTAAATAAATTCTAAATATCATTAATGTAGTTTAATTTAGGTTTAATTTTAATCTCTTCATAATAAATAAAATCAACTTAGACTTAGGCTTTTCTTTTAACATTTAATTTCTTTTTTACTTTATTTCATAAAAACATAAAAATACAAAAATATTTTCTTTTAATAAATTAATTAATTAGTTATTAATTTTAATTTCATTTAATCACAAAAAAGACAAATAAAATTCAATTCTTTTTTAAAAAGGGTCAACACCCTTAGGACATTCCCGATTCTTTCTTTCGCGCGCATTTTAATTTTAATTCTTTATTTTGATTATTTTTGTAACTGCCTCCGGATGTAATAGTAATTAGGGTTTTACTGCTTTACTTTCCGTACTTATTTACTAAAAACGGGTCTTTGCATTTTTGGCGATGTATAGACCCGCGCCTTGTAATAGTTAGAATTTACATTTCTGCAATTTACTTTCCGCACCCCCTAACTGTTAAATGCATGAAAGAATGTATGTAAATAAAATTAATCCGTAGCTCACAAATAACATGTACAAGATAAACATAACATGAAAACAACACACATGCACATGCCACCCCTAGGGTACGCCTCACTGGTTGCCTCGAACGTGGTCATCAAGTATAGGGTGTCTTAGAGGTCGCCCTTCTGTCCAAAAGATCCAGTTACCTCGAAATGGTTGCCTCGGATACAAAGGATCTAGGACATTAGGGTTACTTCTAAGGTGTCCTACCATTGCTTCGGTGACCACACATGTCCCTATAATCGAATTGACTCGAATACCTCCAACGATGGTGCTGCCTACCTCTCAATGGTGGGATAGCACTATCTAAAGGACTCTTACACAGCCTAATTCCTTAGAGTAGGTAGATTCTCCTGGGTACTTGCTCTTTTCAAACAAACAAAACAACTTTTCGCACTCACACTTTCTAAAAGTTTTCAAACAAATTTTTCATACACTCTTGAGGACAGATACAAGAGTTACTTAGAAATTTTTCAAACGAAACTTTTTCTAAACCCACACACACTTGAAAAGCAAACAAATTTTGAAAACATAAGAGCAAGTACCTAAGAGCCCGTGGATAACCACGGATAGAAAGGGTGCTAACACCTTCCCTTTCTATAAATCTACCTCCCGAACCGAGAAACATTCTCGAATAAGGAATTTTGCTGTGCTTTTGTCCTTTCCATGTTGGAGAACATAAAAGACGGTGGCGACTCTTGCTTACCGCGACATTTCGCGAACCAGCTTAAAAAACAGTCAGTTCTATTTCCACCGATCACAGCTACCAACAACCTTTTCAAGTTCCAGATTAATACCTGTAACAAGCCAGAAAAACTATCTGTGGACGACTGATTGTATATTAATAGCTGTAACAAGCCAGGAAAACTATCTACATGAAGAGATTGAAGATTAACACCTCTAACAAGCCAGGAAAACTATCTTTCTTTCTCAGGTCAAAGATTAACACCTAAAATCAGACAAGACAACTATCTACTTGACCATCATGAGGCAACCCTACACAGGTTCCTTCTTTCAAGATGAAGTTTTACACGAACTCATCATTGAAACAACCCTACACAGGTTCCTTCTTAATTCAAGGTGAAGTTGTACACTGACTCGTCATTGAAGCAACCCTACACCAGTTCCTTCTCTTTCCAAGATGCAGTTTTACACGGACTCATCATCAGGAAACCCTACACCGGTTCCCTCCCTTTTCAAGATGAAGTTTTACACTGACTCATTATTGAAACAACCCTACACAGGTTCCTTCTCAATTCAAGGTGAAGTTTTACACGGACTCATCATTGAAGCAACCCTACACCGGTTCCTTCTCTTTTCAAGATGCAGTTTTACACGGACTCATCATTGAAGCAACCCTACACTGATTCCTTCTCTTTCCCGGATGCAGTTTTACACGGACTCATCATCAGGCAACCCTACACCGGTTCCCTCCCTTTTCAAGATGAAGTTTTACACTGACTCATCATCAGGAAACCCTACACCGGTTCCCTCTCTTTCCAAGATGCAGTTTTACACGGACTCGTCATTGAAGCAACCCTACACAGGTTCCTTCTCAATTCTAGATGCAGTTTTACACGGACTCATCGTCAGGCAACCCTACACAGGTTCCTCCTTTCCAAGATGCAGTTTTACACGGACTCATCATGAAGCAACCCTACACAGGTTCCTTCTCATGAAATTTCAGATGAAGTTTTACACGGACTTATCATCAAACAACCCAACTTTCCAATACAGTTCAGATGCGCTCCAGACACGGATGCCATGTTGGCAATCATCCAGTTCCAGCTTTTAGATACGGTCTAGCAATCGCCTCTAGATGGCATCTTTAAGCCCATCTCCAACAACTATCTCTTACCTCTCCAAATGGCATATTTAAGCCTATTCCCCACATAATCAACTAACACATCTTTGAGTGCAAATTTTTCTGGGCACTCTAGTGTTCAATCATCTTCCACCTTCAAATCACGAGTGGCAGAATTACCAATCTAATTCTTCAGGTGTAAGAAGATTGAACAGGGGTAGCTGTTGTACCCCAAAATTTTCCCTCTCATTTCTTAAGGAATCACCTTGGATTCTCAAGTTTGCTTCCATCCAATTCCAAGCCTTGAACTGCAATTTTTTCAAGAAAATCATCCATAAGGGCAAAATGGTCATTTGCATGCTGAAAGGTTTAACTTTGACTTTTGGATCCAAACCAAGTTTCAAGAATCATATTTCATAAGACATGTTGAAATGTGAAATTTGTTTCATCTAAAAATTCAAAAGTCAAATTTTACCTTAGAAAAGTCAAATCCTAAATACTTAGAATTTTTATAAGTATTTATGAAAAATGCAACTTCAGAACTTCTGAGCCAGCCTCAGGCAGGTGAAGTCAGAAGTTACAAACATGGTTTAGAACATAGCTTTCAGTCAGAACATGGCTCTTCATCCTTTACGCAAGCTCAGTTAGAGTTTTCCAGAGTAATTCAAAGAAGGCTAAAGAGCGTGCTACAAGCTTCCCAGAAAGTCTAAAAGCTCCTTTAGAACATGTTGGAGCCAGAAGATAAGAGGATCAGAAGATTGGATGCTACGCTGAAGCAGAACTTCTGATTCAGAACTAAGACTTGGTGTAGAGTTTCACGTTGCAGGATTTCTGGTTGTGATAAGTCTCATCATCATTTAATGCTCATTTAATGCTCACAACCACCTTCTGAGTCTTTATCCAAAGGATTTTCACCACGTGTACCTCTATTGTCTTGGGATAGCAACTTTTCTACTATGCTCATGCTTTGCTTTTTGCTTTTCCTTAATTTCTGCTGACAACCACCATGCTTGCTTCGAAGACAAGGCAGCGTTTCAGCACATGAAGGCTATTTTCAAAGCTTTGGTCAGAACATGACCAAATCTCAAAACCTTGTATATACAACTTACTACAGACCTATGACCAACAGCTGGTTCAGCCTACGCCTGCATCCCATGATTACACCAAACTAGCATACGAAAACTGTGATGAAAAAGCAAAGGAATAGGATGCCAAAACATGTTCAAATCCTATTTGTTTTTTCCCCCAAAGTCACAGCAAATTCATCTATAAATACTTGGCTCCATCACACGTTCAAGGGGTTGGCTTTTGGAAAGAGAAAACTATCAAGAGAGAGAAGGAAGTGGTGAAACCTTCATAAAAATCCAGATTTCTCATACACAAAAACAAACCTTTGTTCTTTCCCTTTAAACCAAAGAATACAACCACTCTTCTGTCTCTCTTGCTGACTCAGAACATCCAAAGGCAGACACTCAAAGCTCCAAGCACGCTCCAGGTAAGTCTTTCTGACTTTACTTGCTTTTTCATTTTGAACATCATTAACATGTAAATATCATAGCATTAATGTTGTACATATCATTGCTTAAGTAGAAAAAACTATGGTCAGAACTTCTAGAATAATGCTAGGCTCATACTTAGGATTGGAACTTCTATAATTTTTTGTGTTGTGATCATTCTGATTTGCTGAACTGAATAAATTGTTGATGTGCTGATTAAGAGTTGAAATATTGCATAGAACTTCTGATGTTCACTCACTGTTTTAACACTTAGAACTTCTGATGTTCACTCACTGTTTTAACACTTAGAACTTCTGATGATTCACTCACAGTTCTAACACAACACAGAACTTCTGAGTTCTCCTCACGTATCAAATACACTGAACTTCTGATGTTTCCATCAGCTGTTTTCAAACATTCAGAGTTTATGATTCTCACATGCTGACAATACACTGAACTGCTAACGTTTGCTCACTGCTTTAGTGTAATACAGAACTTCTGGATTTTGGTTCACTGGCCGAACACCACCCAGAACCTCTGTGTTTTCCCTCTGACGTTTTTGTAGGACCTTAGAGTGTATAAATCCAGAACTTCTGATCCCACTGACGTTGCCTGCTGAGTCACGCGCCTGGCTTCAGAACTTTTGATCCTTGTTTCCTTGTTTGCAGTAACACGCTGTTTCTACCTTGCATTTTATTTTCCTTTTCATCTTTTTAAATATTAACATAAAAAACATAAAAATGTTTTCCTTTTAATTTATTTCCTTAAGACAAAAACATTTTCTAAACAAGTCTATTTCTTTCTTATATTATACATTTCAATATGGTTGTAATAGTAACTTAGGACTTATTTTTACTTGCAACTCCCAT
Source organism: Vicia faba (assembly GCA_948472305.1). Lineage (NCBI taxonomy): Eukaryota > Viridiplantae > Streptophyta > Magnoliopsida > Fabales > Fabaceae > Vicia > Vicia faba. The sequence continues at coordinate 333,129,750 of OX451739.1, read as the reverse complement.
TCATAAATTTGTATCCCATCCCCTAAATATTGTAATAACGTAGGACTTTACATTTCTGCAATTTATCGCTTTCAAATGTAAATGCTAGTAATTAGGCATGTATGGCAAGATAAAATCAACAAGTAGACCACCAAAAATCAAAGATTAAATGAATGCAAATCAAACACACTATTCACACACACACCCTTAGGGTAATTCCACTTTGTTGCCTTACAAAAATGGTCATGTTATGCATGTGGGGTGTCTTAGCAAAAACAATCAAAATACAAGATCATAGCCCTTCGACGATGCTATTTAAGTTGCCTTTCAAATGATCTTAGTCCCTAAAAGAGCATTCTAAGATACCTTGAAAACATTGCTAATCATGGTTATACGATGACCCATGCCCGTCCCATTTACATCCAATGATAGGGTTACTTACCAAATCAATGGTAAGATAACAATGTCAAAGGAAAAGGAAAATGAACAAGAAAGACTTTTGAGTAGGTAGAATGATCTTAATTACTTGCTCAATTTCAAACAAACATCCTTGATATTTTCAAAACAAACACCTACACTTTCAAACATCTTACAAACTTGAAAACATTTTCAAAAGATCAAACATCTTTGTATACATTCTTACAAACAAGAATCATTACAAAGATTGCCTAAACAATGGCCTCTTTACAAAATACTTTCAAAAACCACACAAAGCACAATTTCAAACAAAAGCAAGTGATCTAGCAAGTAACTAAGAGCCCATGGAAAACCATGGATGAAAAGGGTGCTAATACCTTCCCTTTTCATAATCTACCCCCCGAACTCAAAAACATCTCTAAAAGGTCTTTCCTGTGCTTTTTCACCTTTCCTTATTGGATAAAATAAAAGTCGGTGGCGACTCTTGCTAAACCGTAACATTTGCGAACACAAATGCAAACCCTCAAGTCAGTTCTACCACCGTATTACAGTGGTCTATTCACAAATTCTCCTTCCTTGTCTATAGTACCAGAAAGTATCTTCCCTGGATCTTACCCAGATAAAGAGCAGGATGCATGCTCTGATACCAATTGAAATTCCGGTATCAGATATGTGATGTCGAATGAGATGTCACGACACAAACATATATTTTCAAGTAAGGTGCAGTAAAATCAAAAGCAGTAAAAACACAAGAGATTGTTCACCCAGTTCAGTGTACAACAACACATACTCTAGGGGCTACCAAGCCAAAGACAAGTTCACTAAATAATATCAATTCATAGACCCTCAGTAAACAACCAGTTTACAATCTAATCACTTAATCACTACCCAAGCTAACCTTCTATCTAAGACTCACTTAGGTATGAGACCATCCTGAAATCCCTTCAATCACTTACGGTGAAGAACTTAACAAAATTAGTAAGTTTGAAACACTTTAATCATTCAATGCTTAAAAGCTTATGAGTGATACACAATTAACAACCCAAATAACACTCAAGTATTTAAACTAATACTTACAATGTATTACAAATAAAAAGCCTAGACTTCTAATCAGAAAGAAAGTATTCTTCTTCAAAAGTTGCTTGTCTTTGAATAAGGAAGCAAGTCCTTATATATGCGAAGTTTTGGGCTTGGGCTTTAAAATAAATATTCAAATCTTTTGAATATTTCCATAAAAACAGGCCAAGATAAAATTATGCAATTTGAAAAATATTCCTCCATATTTTTCGCAGCCTGTAGATCACAAATCCTGAATTATAGATTGCTGGAAATCAGGAAATAAAAGACTTAACTGATTTTGGACTGAGATCAGTTCAGTAGGCAGATGTCAAGACATATGCTTTGACATCATTCAAAAAAGTTTTGCTCCAATCGTTAAGACATTTAACAAAACATTAACAAGTCATTATTTTACCAAAATTGCTGCCAACAAACACTTACAATGGACATAGTTAAAAGATACTACGCATGAAAACGACCCACTAGGTTGACTGGCCTAGGAAAAAATAAGGGCATCCCGGTGAACCAAAAAGGGTCTGGGAAAAAATTAGGGATATATATATAAAAGATTGTACACCCAGTAAGTCGAAAACCTGAAAAGGAAGCTTGGGAAAGCAAGGGTATCCTGGTGGACTGAAAACTCGAAAGAGCGGTCCAGGCAAAAGTTAAGGACTAAAGCGTACGACTATGTCCCATTGGATCACTTATTGCAAGCTTTATTACCAAAGTCAAAAGTTCAAATGGTACAGATCAGTTCAATCAACTTCTTCCGATAATAAAGGATGAGATGTTCAAAGACATAGGGGCAATAGCGGAGTTGGAACCCAACAAGATCATTTCCACATATCTATATGTTTTGTTTTCACTTTTTACTCTTTTTATTTCAAGACAATTTACTCTTACTAGGATTTATGTCTCTATTGTACAAAATCGCCTGTTTATAGGCATACTATCAATACAAATGCACCTAAGTTCAAACTTTTTATTTTTTTCTGTTTTGTTTGCAAAAACGTCCAATGACTAAAATTGAATGAACATATGCATATGAACACGATTAACTGTTAACAAATATATGCATAAGAACGAGAATAAGCATTTACTCAAGACTCTAGGAGTTGGGATGACATTCAAGCTGTCAACGAATCCTCACAGAGCCATTTCCATGATAATATCCCCACAGAATAATCTTCACAAATTCATCTTCAATAAAGACACATTCCCCGCAATTTCTCTGGAAGGTCGCTCTGGCAAATAAAGAATATGATCTTTTCCTGGTAATATCACCAACCCGTGGAGATATAAATAATACAGTTCATGGCAATTCTCTTCCCCAACTAAATTTATTCCTCCAAAACTGCAAAATTCCCTGCAGATTTCTTCTCTCTAGCAGAGATTGTTTCCTCAGTAGAATATATCTCCGCCAACAAGGTTTATTTCCCCAACATATTACAGCCTCCCCAATTTAATTCTATTCCTCAGATGATTATGAATCACCAGCAAAATTCCTCTCCCCGGTGAAGTTGCCACTATCCCCAGAGAGTTGCTACAAAACCTGTAATCGAACCAGATATCATTCAACTTTATCCTCCCCAAACGAGTCGAAAGGTTATCCATCTCTTTTATCCCCAGTCAGGGTATATAAGAATTATTCTCCCAGACGAGTCAGAAGGTTATCCATCTCTTTTATCCCTAGTCAAGGTATATAAGAATTATCCTCCCCAGATGATTCGGAAGGTTATCCATATCTTTTATCCCTAGTAAGGGTATATAAGAATTAAACTCCCCAGACGAGTCCAAAGTTTATCCATCTCTTTTATCCCTAGTCAGAGTATGTAAGAATTAAACACCCCAGTAGAGCGATGAACGACTAATATTCTTAAACCCTTCTCCCCAAAATAAAAGTCAACATTCCTCAGTGAAATTTCCTCAAGCAGCAAGCAGGAATCCCCAGCGGAAGCATTCTTGATGAGATTGAAGATTGCACATGTTCTTCATCCCCAACACCAATCAGAGATTCATTTTCCCCAGCAAGATGTCATACAAAACTGTTGATACACTTCCAACAACATTTCATATTCATACATAATTTACCAATATCATAGTATATGCATACGAATCGCATATAACACAATCTCATTTATTTTGAGAACATCATTACGCAATGCATACAACTAACTCTTTACCTTTTCAGGAAAGATCAATCAACAGACGAATATCATCAACAATTCTCAAATGGGTCCGAGATTAATTCTCGAAACAGGATCGGGAAACTATCTATACAACTGAGCAAAGATTAACTCCTGAAACAGGACGAGGAAACTATCTTTCTTTCTTTATGGTCAGATGAAGATCAATTCCCGAAACAGGACAGGGTGACTATCTTCATCACCAAGTGGTATGAACTCTCGAAACAGAATGAGTTTACCAACAAAAACAGATTGTAGATCAATTCCTGAAACAGGATGGAGCGACTATCTACATGACAAACACTTCCTTCAAAGGCTTTTTCTGGCTCAGATTAAATCGACCATAAGATTTATTCTTATACTTATCCAGTTAAAGATAGGCAAACACATCTTTTGGCTCAGATCAAATCGACCATAGATTTATTTTGATACTTCTTCCAATACACTTTTTCTGGATCAGATTAAATCAACCATAGATTTATTCTGATACTTCTCCCAGTTAAAGACAAACAAAGACATCTTCTGGCTCAGATTAAATCAACCATAGATTTATTCTGATACTTCTTCTAGTAGACTTTTTCCGACTCAGATTAAATCAACCATAAATTTATTTTGATACTTCTCCCAGTTAAAGACAGACAAAGACATCTTCTAGCTTAGATTAAATCAATCATAAATTTATTCTGATAATTCTTCCAGTAGATATTTTTTGGCTCAGATTAAATCGACCATAGATTTATTCTGATATTTCTACCAGATAAAGACGAACATAAACATCATCTGGCTTAGATTAAATCAAGCGTAGATTTATTCTGATATTTCTTCCAATAGACATTTTATGGCTCAGATTAAATCAACCATAGATTTATTCTGATACTTCTTCTAGTAGACCTCTTTTGGCTCAGAATAAATCGAGCATAGGTTTATTTTAATACTTCTTCCAATTGAAACCGGGCGTAGACGTAGACCAATCTCTATCAACAGTTACTTTGGATGGCATCTATAAGCCCATCTCCGACAATTCTCCATTACCTCTCCAAATGGAATCTTTAAGCCCATTCCTGGTATTACATCAACCAACAACATTACTTCAGGCACATGCGAGTGAAAATTTATGGCCACTTAAGTGTTCAATCATCTTCTACCTTTAAGTCACGAATGACAGATAGGCCAATCTAACTCTTCAGATTAAAGAAGATTGAACAGGGGCAGTTGTTGTACCCCAAAATTTATCGTCCCATTTTCTTCAAGACATTATTCTAAGATTCTCAAGTACTCAAGGATTCTCAAGAGTGGATCAAACAAACTCGCCTCCTAAGCAATGGGTCCACAATTTGGGTTTTATGCTTTACAAGGGAGATTTGGTTGAAAAGGTCTCAAATGACTTTCATGGTTCATCATAGGTCCTCAACAATGCTCATTTAAAGTTTCAAGCCTTGCATCACATGTTTGCTCAATCAATTTCTCATATGATTTAAAATCAACTTGTTGTACCCCAAAATTTTCCCTCTCATTTATCATGTATTTTCTCACAAGATCTCCTTAGGTTCAAGACTGCATAAAGTTTGATCAGCTCAAGACACCTCCTTAAGCACTGATGACTCAAATTAGGGTTTGAGATTACACAAGGATAATTGAACTTCCAATTCCTCATATGACTTTCATGGATCATTATGGACCCCCAAGATTACTCATGTCAAGTTTCAAGCCTTAAATCACATTTTTGCTCAGTCAATTGAGCATTGACCTAAAAATTAGTTGTATTGGGGAAAAAGTCAACTGTGGTCAATTTACAGTCAAACTTCATAATTTTTTATCCACATCAATATAATAAAATCATATATATCATTTGATTAAGTTTGGACCATAATTCCTCAAGAAATTTGATCAAATCATCAAAAGGGCAAAATGGTCAAAATTAGGGTTTTGATTGAGAATGGGCAATTTCTGATTTTTGAACTAGCAAATGGTTAATTGGTTTGAGGCATAATCTCAAGAGTTCAATTGCATCATTTTTACCTAATGACATGACTTAAAACATTGCTCAAAATCAATTGGATTGATCGTGAATTTTCAGTCAACTAATAAAAAGTGAATTGTACACTGAAAAGTCAAACTTTGACTTTTTGGTCAAAATCAAGTGTAAAATATCACAATTCATCAAAACATGTCAAAATATGAAACTTATTCATCAAGAAATCAAAAAGTCAAGATTTCATTTTGAAAAGTCAAAGTTTTCAAACTTAGAAATTTTTCTAAGTGTTGAAAACTTCATGTTTTTTCACAACTTTGAGCAAATTTTTCACCATGATGCAAGATGATTCAAAAGAAACTTTTAACATTAAAGTTGTAGATCTCTATGATATATACAACATTGCTTTACACAACTTCTTCTAAAAGTTCTTGGATCTCAAGTTATTGATTCCTGAAGTCATGGTCTTGAAATTAAACACTTAGTGAAATTTTGCCCTAGTTTAGGCAAGATTTTGACCTAACTTCATGACACTTTTTCATATAGTTCCAAGGGGAATTTTCAAACATGATTCGAATAGGGGTTTTATGTCACATTACAATCTTTCTAAAATGTCCAAGAACTCCTTGAGATCATTCTTGAGTAGGGAGAATCGAAGAGAGGAAGTTAGGGTTTCAAACTAAAATTATAGGTCATTTTGTGATGAACAAAGATTCAAATTTCAAACTTATGCTGCATAATCTATACTTTAAAGGCCTCAAACTTGTTAGGCACTCCATAATTAATTGCTTGCACAGTTGTTAGAGGTCTTAACTAAAGCATTCAATACAATTCCATGCTTTATATCCATTTTAGGAAGAAAGTGCACAATGCCATTTTGAAAAAGTAGCTTTATACACAAAACTTGTTCTTGAGCCTTGCAATTGTTTTCTTCTGATCATACATGTCCTATAACTCAAGAGAAGTTTGTCTCAAGCCTTACAATCACTCAGCCCATGCTTGTACTTCATCTTGGAACCATACATTCACTTTTCTTCAAACTCAAGCAACCTAGCCATAATGCTATAACTCAGAAATCCTTTGTGCAAAAACTCTCCAACCTTTTGCTTATACATACACAAGTCCTTAGAAAGAAAAGACACATATGCTTAAGCCCTAAAAATCCCAGGAACTCAGAACTGCATCACATACCTCCATTTTTGCATAACCTGACCAAAAGTTTGAAACTCACATCTCCCTCGTGCATTTTCAAGCCTTTTTGTTCCTAAAGCTTCTAAACATCATTTAGAACTCATCCCACACCTTGTTACAAGACTGTAACACCATTAACACCATCCTCCATTTTCAAAAACAGAGCTTTGCACTTAGACTTCTCCAGAACTCCTCAGGCACTTTCAGCTCAAGCTAAGCATCACATTAGCTTCCTGGGAACTTGAGGAAGCTAATCCAATCATTGGAACTCACTAAAAGTTTCTCAAACTCAAAACACGATCCCCTCTTGCAAGGTGAGTTTTTCTGACTTTTGAACTCTTCATACATGCATCATTAATAGTTAATTTGTGAATAAGAAATGTAGGTATCATTGTCCTGAAGCTAACCATGTCTTTAGATTTCATTTATATTGCTTAAGGAGTTAGAATTTTGAATCTGAACATCCTGGAAAAGTTAGGTCAGAATTTGGTACCATTCAAAATTCATGCTCATTTTTTAGAATTAGTTTAAGTTTTTTACATTTCTAGAATCATGGTGAAATTTTACACAACTTTCATGTTTATATTTTTGCAAATGGTTGAGAAATGAAGAATTTGCAGGACTTCTGGATGGAGGTTGAAGATGAAGTACATTCAGGGCAAGACTTAGATTATATATTTGTTGTTTTACATAAGTTAATGGATGTATCACCATCCCATTGGTTAAAGCGCGCATCTGTCACCATGAGGTCTTGGGTTCAAGCCCCAACGTGACCTTTTTTTCATTTTTTTTTTGACATTTTTCTGGATTTTTGCAGCGTTTGGGCCTTCCTCCATTGGGCTTGGGATTTTTGCTACACTTGCACACTCCTGATTATTTTTTAACTCCCCTGACTTTATTTTTATTTTTACTTTTTTTTATCTTTTACTTATTATTATTATTATTATTATTAATACTATTATTATTATTATTATTATTATTTTTACTATTTTCAATAATAAGAAAAATCCAAAAACATTTATTTTTTTATTTATATCAATTTAGTTTTTTTTTTCTTTTCAAAAATAAAAGAACAAAAACCTTTTCTTTAATTAATTTCTTTTTTTTTTACTTAGATAATTTAATTTTAATTATTATTATATTATATTATTTATTTTTCTTGTAAAATTAAAATCAAATTTAGAACTTAGGATTTTTATTTAATTATTTTTATTTGACTAGTTTAATTAAGTTCACAAAAAACCCTAAAAAACTTGTTTTCTTTAAATTAATTTAGTTTACTATTTTAATCTTAATTTCCTTATTTTTCTTAGCTAATTATTTTATTTAATTAGGTCAAAAAACCCTTTTCATAAAAAAACAAACAAAAATCATGTTTCTTTACATTTACATTCTTGCATTTTTATCTTTATTTTGTACATTTATTCAAAATTCAACATGGTTGTAATATTTATTTAGATTTAAATTCTTGCAATATTCCCCATTTGTAATTTGTACACCCCCTCCCCTAAGTATTGTAATAGCGTAGTAATTTTAAATTCCGCAATTTATCGCTTTATATGCAAATGCTAGTAATTAGGGTTTTGTATGGAAAGACTAAAACCAACAAATAGCAAACCCTAATCAAAGATAAATCAAGCATGAAAATCAATACACTTACACACAAACACCCCTAGGATAAACCCACTTTGTTGCCTTACCAAAATAGCCATATTATGCATGTGAGGTATCTTAGCAAAAACAAGCAAAATACAAGATCATAGTCCCTCGATGACGCTACCTATGTTGCCTTTCAAAATGATCTTAGTCCCTAAAGAAAAATGCTAAGATATCTTGCAAAATTGCTAATAATTGTTATACGATGAACCTTGCCCGTCCCTTTTATATCCAAAGATAAGGTTACTTACCAAATCAATGGTAAGATAACAATGTCAAAGGAAAAAGGAAATGAACATGAAATACTTTTGAGTAGGTAGAATGTTCCTAGTTACTTGCTCCATTTCAAAATAAAAAACATCCTTGCTATTTTCAAAACAAACACCAACACTTTCAAAACCTCCTTCAAAACATGAAAACATTTTCAAAAGATCAAACACTTTGTATATATTCTTACGAACGAGAATCATTACAAAGTTTGCCTAGACAAAGGCCTCTTTACAAAATACTTTCAAAAAACACACAAAGCACATTTTCAAACAAAAGCAAGTGATCTAGCAAGTAACTAAGAGCCCATGGAAAACCATGGATGAAAAGGGTGCTAATACCTTCCCTATTCATAATCTACCCCCCAAACTCAAGAAAACATATCAAAGGTATTTCTTGTGCTTTTTCACCTTTCCTTTTGGATAAAAGAAAAGTTAGTGGTGACTCTTGCTAACCGCAACATTTGCGATCAAACGCAAAACATCAAGTCAGTTCTCCCACCGTATCACACAACTGTATTAGGTAAAAACTCAATTGTGGTTAACATACAGTCAAACTTCAATATTTTTGGTCAACATCAATATTTTGAAGTGATATTCACTATTTTATCAAGGGTTTATCATGATTCCTCAAGAAAAACCCTCAAATCATCAGAGGTCAAAAAATTGCCAAATTAAGGTTTTGATTGAGAATGACTGATCATTGACTTTTGGCCTAGTGCATGACCTAATGGATTTAAGCATGATCTCAAGAGCTTGAATATAATATCTTGACCTAATTACATGTCTCAATACATTCTCAAAGATACAAGTGTTGATAGTAGAAAATTTGAATCAAGTGATGAAAAGTCAACAGTCAGACAAAAGTCAAACTTTGACTTTTTTGTCAACTTTGGAATTCAAAAGTCAAGAATCATCAAGATATTCAAAACTATCAAATTTGATCATCAAGAAATCAAAAAGTCAAGAAAAGTCAAATTTGGAAAATTTTCTAACACTTAGAAAAATTCTAAGTGTTTTTGTTCTTAACAAAAGTCGTAACTTCATAGCCATTTTCACTAAGATCCAAGTTGATTCAAAGAAAACTTTAAACATGAAAGTTGTATGGATTGATGAATTCTACAACTTTGTCAATGAGGGTTGATTTCTAAAAAGTTCTTAAATTAAGAGATATAAGTTCATGAAGTTAGGATGTTTTTTATCCAACACTTCGAAATTTTTTTAGAAGTTTTGATCAGTTTTTTGTCCTAACTTCTTGACCATTTTTCACCAAGTTCCCATTTGATTTAGCCAAAACTCACATAATTAAAGTTGTATAAAATGTTTCAAGCTTTCTAAAATGTCCAAGAACACAATTTTATCTTGCTTGAGCTAGGAGTTTCGAAGAGATGAAGTTGGGTATCTAAGGTTGCATTATAGATCATTTTTGTGACAAGTTCATAACAAAATCTTCAAGCCATGCTGCATAATCTCACTTTTCAGGTCCATTAGCTTGCAAATCTCCCCATAATTAAATGTTTACACAGTTGATTGAACCATTATCCAAGTGTTTGAGCCATTGTCCAAATGGTTTTTCCATTTATGGCACAAAGGCTCCATTGCCATTTACATAAAGTATGCTTTATGAAATTGTCAACTATCTTTGAGCCTCTCACTTGTTTCATCTGCACACACTCAATCTAAAAACTCAGAGGAACATGTTTAAAGTATCTAACAACTCTAGATGGCATGGTATTATGCATTGAAACTTGGATTTCACAAGAAATCACAAGTTACATCTGAACCAAGCCAAAACTTGATAACTTGTAAACCAAGTCCCCTCATCCTATGAACCGTTTCCCTATAAATATAAGGTCCATTTTCAAGCCAAGGCACGAGTGAACAAGCCCCATAACCCTCTCAAACTCTCCCAAGTTAGAATTGAACACAAAACCTACATTTTGAGCTTTGAAGTCCAAATCTTCGAATCTCTCAAACCATAAAAATTTTGTCCAAAACAATCATCCAAACACTTCATATACATCATATATAAATCTTCCATACCCCTGTTTCCTCACTGTAACATCATCTTTATCATCTACCATTTTCACTTTCCATCATTGCAACTTGACTTGGTTGGAGTGATTCAGCAACTTTCAGCATAAAGTAAGGTTTGGAATAACTTAATGGAGGTCCGAGGAAGCTTATTCAATCATCACATTACACCTGGAAGCCCCCATATGCATTCTGAGTTTTCACTTCAAGAGGTAAATTTTTTAAACTTTGAACTCCTTATTTAAGCTTCCTTTGTGCATACATTCTAAAGATAAAATGTAGATATCATGTTGTGATACAGTGGCCAGAACCGGGATGTGTTTCCCTATTTTTTAAGGAATTTGCTGGTTTGCGTTTTGCGTTTGTTTTCGCAAAATGTCGCGGTAAGCAAGGGTCGCCACCGACTTTTATTTTATCCAACAAGGAAAGGAAAAAAGCACAGAAAAATTCCTTTTTCGAGATATTTCTGAGTACGGGGGATAGATTATAGAAAGGGAAGGTATTAGCACCCTTTCTATCCGTAGTTATCTACGGGCTCTTAGGTATTTGCTCATCATTTTCAAAAAAAATTTCTTTGTGTTTGGGTGCTTTGAAAAGTTTTTGTTTTGACTTCGATTTAACTCTTGCTCTTGTCTTCAAGAGTGTAATGAAGTGTTTTTGAAAACTTTGTTTGAAAAGGAGTGTAAGTGTGAAAAAAAGTTTGTTTGGATTGAGCAAGTAGTTAAGAACTAATCTACCTACTCGAAAAAAGAATCATTTTGTATTCGTTTCCTTTAGACAATGCTATCCCACTATTAGTGAGTAGGTAGCACCATCGTTGGAGTTTGAGGGTCAATTCGAAAAGGGACGTACAATCACTAAAGCAGTGTTAGGACGTTTTAGTAGTAACCCTAAAGTCTTAGATCATTTATCCGAGGCAACCATTCTGAGGCAACTATAATCTTTGGACAAAAGGACGACCACTAAAGCATCCTATATTCAATGACCGTTTACCAAAGGCAACCAAGTGGGAGTGTACACTAGGAGTGCGAATGTGCGAATGATTCAATTTTAGTTTATTTATCTTTGCACATTTAGGGTGATCTAGCTGTTTTAAAATTAGTCATACATTCTTGTCATGCATCTTATTATCATACATCTAACAGTTAATAATTTGCAGAATTTAAAATGCGGAAATTAAACTAAGCTATTACAAGACTTCGTGTATTCACATAGCCAAAAACAAACTCTTGAAAAGTAAAGCGGTAAATAGAAATAAAAGTCCTAATTAAAACTATTACAAACTGTAGGCAGTTACATCAATATGATAAATAATAAAATAAAGCGCGCGAGAAGAAAATTGGATCGAGAAGAAATTAGGGTTTTGACCCTCCTAATCTAATTATAAGAAAAATGTTTTTTTTTTGTTTTTAATAAAAGAATAAGTTTTCTGAATTAAATATAAAAATTAATTAGGTAATTAAATTAATTAATAAAAATAATTACATGACCTATTTTTTTTGTTATTTTTAAGAAAAGAAAGAAAAATTAAATTTAGGATAAAAACCTAATTATTCTAATTAATTTTAATTATTTGCAAAAAGAATTATAATTGTCTAAAATTAATAACCTAATTAAATTAATAAATTTATTGATAAAAATAAACCTAAATCTAATTGGTGAAAAATACTATTTTTGGTGTTTTTTTTATAAAAGAAAATAATTTAATTTGTTAATAAATAAATTAAATAAATGAAATAAAAAAAGAGAAATAAATCTGGGCCTGAATAGCAGCTTGAGGGGGTGTAAATAGTCAGATCTTGGGCCCAAGAGATGGTGACCCACGCTGACTTTTTGTATCCAATGCAATGCTTTGACTAGGCCTCATGGTGGTCTTTCACATATTGGCCTTCAGATCTAATTTCCAGGAGGTCCAATGGCTGGATGATGAGGATGCATGGTGGTCTTTAGGCTTGCAAACACGCTGGATAACCTGAATGAAAATTAGAAAAATACCAATGTTGGAGGCAGGGGTCGAACCCCTGACCTCAAGCCTCCTAATGCCTTAAACGCTTGCCTGGCTACCACTGGGCCAATTGCTTCTGTTGTCATAATAATGCGAAATAATAAACAAATATTAAAAAGTCCTGTATGTCAAATCCACGCGCGAAAATTTAAACAAGCCAATGGAGGGACGCCACATAGGTCATCTTCTTCCTCTCTTCGTGGGTAAAAGTACCAAACTTTTACCTACGAACGTTTGTCCGTAGCTATAAGCAGTGCTCGTTCCAAAATCCTCCATGAGCCATATAAATGAAACCTAACGCCATGGTTGAATTCGTCTCATCATTCTGAACACAATGGTACCCTTCATCAAAGCTAATTTCACCTGTAGACAAAAACCCTAATTCGAAGCTACGAAACCTAGCCATGGTGAAATCTTGTATAGGCCATATAAATGCAATTAAACCATACAGCAAGCTTGCATATGTCTCATAGATCAAGAATATATGACTAATTCATTCTAATAATGCCTAAATCATGCTATTCGAATTCAAGAAATGTGAGATATCGTGGCTGACTTACAAAGCTTTTTAGGACTGGAAAGGCTTGGTTCTTGATTGCTTTAGCTTGCTGAGACTCCCAGGAATCGATTGGGATAGGCAAAGAGTCTTGTATTGGCCTCTAAGTGCAAATTTGATTCACAACTTTTTCTTGATTTTTTCAGTTTTTGTTCACCTTGCTGCGCCTGTTTCTAACCTCTGTTTTAGGTCTGCCTCGCTTCTATATGTATCAAGGAATGTATTAGGGTTGATAGCTGATCTCAATCTTCCCCCATCAATGATTTAGATTCTTGATTTGATTCACTTTGAAAACTTTCCAAAATTGGCCTATTTCAATCTTTTTGTTCCCACCATGCCTTGATACGAATTTGAATGTTTGCTAGCTGTATAATAAAACCTGAAACAAGCATAAAATCTTTTGTTTTCAATATTTTGGATTTTACATGATTTGTTTTGATTTAAATTGAATTAATTCAAATAAAAATCAAAATAAATAATAAAATCATGATAAGGACAAGTGGAAAAGGCTAGATCTCGTGGACTATGTTGCCAACTCAAAACAAGTGAAAAATATTGGGCCCATTTGGCAAAAATTGAAGTTTTAGGGATAGTTGACTTTTGGTAATTTTGCAAAAAGGTCAACTTCACCAATGCATAACTTCCTCAATTTTGACTCTTTGGAGGTGTTCTTAGACTTTTTAGAAAGCTTGAGATGTCCTCTAAGCAACCCTTTTGGTCTCATCTCAATTTGATATTCCATGCTCAAGTATGAAGCTTTTACAAAAAAGGTGTTTTTGTTGACTTTTCAAAATGACCTATAATGTCCAAATTCATAACTTATTGTGAGTGCATATTATGAACTTGGGAGATGAAGATGGAATGTAGGGAATTTTATCCTATTAAAAATGAACTTTGGATGGGTCATTTCTCATAAAGTATGAGAAAGTTATGCTTGGTCAAAGTTGAGTTGACTTTTCCTACAAAACCCTAATTTAGCAACTTTTGAGTCTTGATGAATTATGAGCAATCCTTGATGAATCATGATCAACCCTTGATCAAATGATGAAATATACTTAAAAATGAGGATGTTGACCAAAAATATTGAAGTTTGACTGTATGTAGGCCACAATTGACTTTTGCCCTAGCATAGTCGATTTTCAGGCCTTTGAGCAATTGACTGAGCAAACTTCCTCTGCAAGGCTTGAAACTTGATATGGATGATCTTGAGAACATATTAGGACATTGGTGAAAATTTGGGATCACTTGGACTTAAGTATATTGATGCAACATGAAACCCTAATTTGAGGTAGACTGCCTTAGGAGAGAGCTTGTCTGGTCAACCCTTAGACTACCTTGAGCAACTTGGGGATCTTTCTTGAAATGTTTTGAGAAATATGGGAGGGAAAATTTTGGGGTACAACACATGTCTATGAATCTAACCATGTCTTTAAATTGCATTTTAATTAACTATATGATGAGAATTTTGGAACTGAAGTTTCTAAAGTTTTAGAGTTTCAGTTTGGTACCAAACAAAATTCATCCTAACCATTGATCTATAGCTTTTAAAAGTTACATGGTTGGATTCATGGTTAAATTTCAAGCAAGTTTGATGTTCACATTTTTAAAAATGATTGAGAAATGAAGCTTTTACAGAATCAAGAAATGTTGTTATTTTGGTCTGAACCTGAAGCTTTTACGATGGTCTAAACCTATAGTGTTGAATATCATGAACACATTAAACAAATTAGTATACCATGAAATACAAAAAAATACAAAAATATGAAAATTTGTAATGTTAAAACCGATGTGGCATGTATGAATACTTCTACACCCTTTTGATCATGAAGATCGAACCAGCCTTACCCTACTGAGTTCCTGAAAGGGGATGAGATGGCTTGTTTGTAGTGACAATGGTTTGTGATAAGGGTTTGTAACAAGGATTTCAAGATTTCTAGGGTTCTTGAAAGAATTTGATATTTTGACAAGGTTGTGGCAAGGGTTTTATCGTGTCCCTGTTTGTATGAAAAGAATGAGATTATATAATAAAAATTAGGGCAAATATATGGGCTTTGGATGTGCAATTGGGCATCCAATAACCACAAGCAATAGTGCAGATTTTTATTCACTTAAGTTTGACACGTTGTAGGCAAATTCGCAGGGACCTCAGTGCGATTTTTTAAGATGAAATGTAAAAATAGAATGTAGTCGACATCGAAAACAAACTCCTGTCCGAAAATGGGCTCAATAGGATAAATGGTGAATTATTTATGAGTTTTTGAAGTTTCACCTCAGACAACTTAATTTCCAGCTTCAAAATTTTCAGTGAGTTGCACGCGATTTGGGTCAAAAATGAAAGCCTTCGGGGTACCGTTTGCTTTTGAAAATAAAAACCAAAATTTAACTAACTCAATTTTTGAGACAATGCCACTGGAACCAGCTTGATACGATAAAAATCGACCGAGTTATGATTTTTTGAATACGGAGCAGATAAAAACATTTCACAATTTTCCTGTGCGAAAACACTTAATAAATCCGTATTTTTGGAGAATTTCTGAATAAATTTGGCTTCGGGCGTGAGAGATGAAAACGTAGATGACATTAAGACGGAATTTTGGCCACCAAAACGGGTTCAAAATAAGCCACGGGCTTCAAGTTATAAACTTTTTAGTGCGTAAAAAATGCATTTTTAGCATACATTTTCACCATATTTCTTCGAGAAAACTCGCACATTCGAAGACCTTCTTTAAAGAATTGGATCTCAAGACAAACCTGAGTTTTAGAATACGTCACCTAGGATATCTTGGCGAAAGAACACCTGAATATGACCCGCCGGGTTAGACTTATGAATCTTTGAACCCCGAATCATTGCGAAACGACGAACTGATCTTCAACACGGAAAATACTCTGAGAACATCAATTGACGAAATAAATGTCACCTATAACCTGACGAGGCTTTCTAGAGATACCTTGATCCCATAACCATAGAACCAATGATATGCGTGTATGTAATGATGAAATATAGGCCAAAAAGGTCGAAATGAAGAGGGAAAATTTTGGGGTACAACAATTTGATCAATAAAAGGTAAAGGAAAGTGATCTTTTCGAGTGGCTTTGTTTAATTTCCTATAGTCAATGCATATTCTCCATCCGGTTTGAGTATGTTGTGCTACGGATTCGCCTTTTGCATTGCTGACGACTATAACACCTCCCTTCTTTGGTACAAGATGTACTGGGCTAACCCATTTACTATCGGATAATGGGTATATGATTCCTGCTTCTAATGAATTTTATACTTCTTTCTTGACTACATCACTCAGAACAGGGTTTATTCTTCTCTGATGTTCTCGAGAGATCTTGCAGTCTCCCTCAAGCATAATACGATGCATACGGATAAAGGGACTTATTCCTTTTAGATCTAAGATATTATAGCCTAAAGCGGTTGGGTATTTCCTTAGGACATGTAATAATTTTTTAGTTTTTATCTGTCCTAAATATGCATTAACTACGAAGGGTCGTTCAAGTTTTGTGTCTAGGAATTCATACCTTAGATCTTTGGGTAGTGTTTTAAGTTTTATAGCTGGTTTTTTTGAGCAAGGCATATGGTCAGAAGTTAGTGCGAGACACACTTAGATTGTCATCCTGGTATTCATTGCACCAATTATCATCTTCAAGAATATGAGGTGTAACGGTTTTCAAAACTTCGGAATATGTAGTTTGTTGTTTCTCCATTTCTTTAACACATTTATCAATGACATCTAAGAAACAGCATGAATCATCTATAACGGGTTCCTTAAAGAATTGAGAGAGAATAAATTTGACCTTTTCTTCACCAACCTCAAAAGTTAATTTTCCCTTTTTTACATCTACAATGGCTCCGGAGGTGACTAGGAATGGTCTGCCTAAAATGATAGGGATGTTGGAATCCTCCTTAATGTCCATAATTATGAAATCAGTAGGAATATAGAATTGTCCTATACATACTGGAACACTTTCTAGCATACCTAAAGGAAATTTCACTGAACGATCAGCTAGTTGCACGGACATTCTTGTTGGTCTCATTTCTCCCATGTTGAGCATTTTGCAAATGGATAAGGGCATTAGGCTAATACTGGCTCCTAAGTCGCATAGAGCTTTGTCTATGACAAACTTTCCATTACACATGGTATGGAAAAACTACCAGGGTATTTTAGCTTATGAGGTATGTTATTTTGGATTATAGCGCTACACTCTGCAGTAAGCATAACAATTTCATTGGGCTCAAGATTTTTCTTATTGTATAAGATTTCTTTAAGGAACTTAGCATAAGAGGGCATTTGTGTGATATCTTCGGTGAAAGGTATGGTGATATTCAACTGTTTCAGAAGTTCAACGAATTTCTTAAACTGCCCTACACTTTTAGACTTAGCTAATCATTGAAGATACAGTATAGGTGGTTTGTATGGTGGCGGAGGCACAAAAGTATTTTCTTTCTCTTCGGCCTATTTGCCATTATCTTCCTTCTCATTGTCTTAGGGTTCGTCTTCCTTTTCAGTCTCTTTTCCAGGATTCTGATACATGCCTGGATTTTTGATTCTTGGATCAGTTGATCCATCCAATTCCATCTCACTCCAAAGTATTATAGCATTAGCATGACCTTTTGGATTCGATTGTGTTTGTCCAGGAAAAGTGCCACCTGGAGCGGCGGTAGCTAGTTGCTGTTGGGCCACCTGAGATATTTGCATTTCTAGCATTTTTTTATGAGTGGCTAAGGCATCAACCTTGTTTGGTAGTTGCTTGAGTTGTTCGCTAGTTTGTATGTCCTGATTTAGAAAATCTTTGTTTTGTTGACCTAGAGTGGCTACAAAATTCTCTATCATAATTTCTATGTTAGATCTCCTAGGAACATTTGGAACAATTGGGGCGGTTTTCTGATATCCTGGCGGTGTAGTAGGAGCTTGGCCAGATGCATACAATGTGTTGTTGTTTTTATACGAAAAGTTTGGATGGTTCTTCCAGGAAAGGTTATAGGTATTACCATAAGGGTTCCCTTGAGCATAATTTACTTGATCAATTGGTACTCCTGTCAAAAGTGGACATTCGGGGGCAGAATGTGCGTGAAGTCCGCATAAATCGCATGTTAGAGCTATTGCAGCCACAGTGGCTACGGGAGTTTGGGTCAAGCTTTTTATCTTTTGGGTAAGGGCTTCTAACTTAGTGTTAACTTGGTCTAACCTACTAACTTCGTACATACCGCCTTTCGTTTAAGGTTTCTCCATAATGGTTATATCGCTTCCCCATTATTAATGATTTTGAGCCATACTTTCGATAAGTTGATAAGCATCATGGTAAGGTTTATCCATCAGTGCACTGCCAAATGCAGCGTCTATTGTCAATATTATGTTATACAAGAGACCATTGTAAAAGGTGTGGATGATCATCCATTCTTCTAGACCGTGATGTGGACAAAGTTGCAACATGTCTTTGTATATTTCCCATGCTTCGAAAAGAGATTCGTTTTCCTTTTGTTTAAAATCATTGATATTGGCTCTTAGCATATCTGTCTTACTCGGCGGAAAATATCGTGCTAGGAAAACTTTCTTCAACTCGTCCCATGTGGAAATAGAGTTGGATGGTAGAGACTGGAGCCAAGCTATAGCTCTATCTTTTAATGAGAAAGGGAAAAGACGTAGTCTTATTGCTTCAGGGTTGACACCATTTGCTTTCACTGTGTCTGCGTACTATACAAACAACAATAAATGTAGGTTCGGGTCATCTGTAGGACATCCTGAAAACTCATTCTGTTGGACAGCTTGTAGCAACAAAGGTTTCAACTCAAAATCATTTTGGTTGATAGCGGGGGAAATAATATTGTTGGGAGGTTCTTCCTAAGATGGGACAGCATAATCCTTGAGAGGATGATTTTGGGGTCCTTCATCCATTCTTGGTTCTGGTTTAGGAAGATAAAAATTAGGAGGATTGAATTTGGGAAGATTGTACTTAATTTGGTATTCTCTGATTCGGTGTCTTATACTAACAAAACGCTCGATCTCGTCGATTTGTTGCTCTAATTCTTCTCCTTGAGAGCGAGTGTTTGGCATACAATCTACATATTAAAGGTAAAATATTGTTGCCTTAGTCTACACTGCGTAACAACGGAATCACAATATTGACTAAATCATTCCCCGACAACAGCGCCAAAAACTTGATCGCGACTTTAAGAGCCTATCAGGTTTATTGACTGCAAGTGCACAATCTAATCGCGTAGTTTTAAAAAGATATTGAACCCACATGGACTGATAATCAAACTAATGTTATCTAATGTTACTATGTAAAGCTAAAGCTAATGATTAATTGATTAAGGGGAAACTAAGACTAAAATAAAGACTAAAATAATTGTAATACGGTGGCAGAACCGACTGTTATACTGGTTTTGCGTTTGTATTCGCAAATGTTGCGGTAAGCAAGAGTCGCCACCGACTTTTCTTTTATCCAACAAAGGAAAGGATGAAAAGAATAGCAAAAGACCTTTCGAGAGTTTCCTGAGTAAGGGGGTAGATTATGGAAAGGGAAGGTGTTATCACCCTTTCCATCTGTATTTATCTACGGGCTCTTAGATGCTTAGCTCATTTTAAAATACCTTGTGCTTTGTATTTTTTGAAAAGTATTTTTGAAAAGCCAATAGTAAGGCAGTTTGCTTTATGATAACTCTTGTATCATTCCTCAAGAGTGTTGATAAAGCATTTTGAAATGGTTTTTGAAAGTTGTTTTATGTAAGTGTAAAAGTTTTTTTTGAGCAAGCATCTAACAGCTATCTACTTTTACTCGAAATGGTCGTTCTTTTCCTCTTTTTCTTTAGACAGTGCTATCCTACTATTAGTGAGTAGGTAGCCCTATCGTTGGAGGTTTGAGGGAAATTTGAAGGTACGTTTTATATAGTCACTGTCATACCCCAAATTTTGACCTAAGATCCCATTTTTATCTTTGCATTTTTATACAAAAGTCACGGTCACTAAACACAGTTGGTTTTAACCTCTCACCTTCAAGCATTGATTATGCAGAAATTGTCAAGTGTTTTAAACATTATTAGCCTATGTATCACTAACTTCTAATCAAGCACGAATGTGTGTTTTTTTGTTTCTTTGATTTCATGTGCTGACAGGTCTCCTTCGATTCAGCCTGCTTCGATTGGACAAGTTTACTGCCTGCAAACATGCTTCGATTGGGAAACATTGCTTCCTTCGAACACGGGCTTTCGATTGGGCAATATGTTTGTTTCGATCCACATGCTTCGATTGGGCAACATTGCTTCCTTCGAACACGAGCTTTCAATTGGGCAATATATTTGTTTCGATCCAAGATTCATTTGGGCATGTGGCTCCCTTCGTGCAAGTCTTTGTTTGAGCATTGACCTTTTTGTGTGCTTGCTTGGAGTCACAAAGTTTAGACCTCCTCCATGCAGGCTTCGACTATGTTTGTACTAGCTTCGACTGGACAACATTTCTCTTTAGTATGCTGCATTTCCATCCTTGACAAACTTCAACACATGGTTGATGGCCCCCTCAAAAGACATATAGTGGTGGACTTGAGGGGCATACATATGAGTCCCTGTCGAAGGGTACGCCTTACTAGTCCATTCGAAGCACACATTTAGCCCCTTCAAATGATGCACAAAGATGATTCGTTCGAAGGACACTTGTTGGAGGAAAGTCAAACAATGTGTTGGAAGAAGAATCTGGTCGAAGGAGGGTCAAAATGAAAGGATAAAATATTCAAAGATGCTTTCTGCCAAGTTCAGACATGGTACACTGGCCAAAACTGCTACACAGCAGTCCTGAAACACTGCCTAATTCCTTGCACCAAAACAGCATACAACCACTGTCCCTCGAAGGCTGCAAAGAGCAGTTTACCCAAATTGTTCAAATTATTTTGTTTTCCCTCCAAAAACTTCAGCCAACTTTGCCTATAAATAAGAGGCTCCAACACATGTTTAAAAGAGGATCTTTGGACCAGAGGAACGAATCCCCCAAATTTTCTCAAACACAACAAAACTCTCAAGTTCATCAACACTTGAGAAATAAAAAAAACTCAAAATCACAAACACTCATCTCTTTCGATTCTGAAGAACACCCCACACATAGAAGTTTGTTCAAACTCAAAGACAACCTTCTGTGACAACCCTTCGAACCAAAAGCAAACCCCCTGTGACTATTCTTCGAATTCCAGAAACGTCCAGGTAGCAGTTCAAGTTCGAATCCCACATCCATTCAAGGCCTGAAGCAAGGTAAGTTATTCTTACCTTTGAACTTTTCGTTTCATGACATAACATGTAAATAATCTTTTCGTTCGTTTCAAACATGTACATACCATTGTTCCTTTCGTTTCCACCCTTTTAACATGTTATTTTTCAGAGCTAATCCTTTCGTTTTTTTGCTTTCTGTTTACCTGAACTTGCTTTAACTGTTAAACTGTTTACCAAACAAATACTAGCATGGCCTCAGGCCATGTTGCCATTTAATGCTTTAAATGAAAGAAACAGGAAACAGGAAATAGGAAACGAAGCTTCTGGCTTCTACCCTCTTTTTCCAGGTCAAACGAAAGAGACAACCAGGAGGCAGAACCAGAAGGCTTCGCCATACACTGACTTTCAGGCCCCAGTCGAAGGATACAACTTGCTGCTGCCTTTGCCCAATCGAAGGACAGGACCTCGCCCCTGCCAAGGCCCAATCAAAAGACGTAACTTTGCTGTTGCCAGCCCCAATCGAAGGAGGCCAGCAGAATGCAAATCGAAGGGTGCTACTGCCTGGGTCGAAAGACACTCATTTTTCTTACTTTTATCTTATTCTTTCCTTCATATTTTTTATGCCTTTCGATACGTTTGTAATAGCGTAGGATTTTATCTTTCTGCATTTTATTTACTTTGTACAAATGCTAGTAATTAGGCGTGTATGGCAAGATAAAATCAACAAGTAAACAAACCAAAAAAATCCAAAAACACTCAACAAATCAAAACTCCCCCCAAAGGCATGTTATCTCCGTTCTACCGCGATATCGGCCGTGCCTATTGCTAGAATGCGTGTGTTAATGTCGCCCACTAAAAAACACAAACAAATCAACTTTTTTCTAGAGGAACTACGGTGTTTTGATTCCTTCATTGGATACG
This sequence comes from Vicia faba, assembly GCA_948472305.1. Classification (NCBI taxonomy): domain Eukaryota; kingdom Viridiplantae; phylum Streptophyta; class Magnoliopsida; order Fabales; family Fabaceae; genus Vicia; species Vicia faba. Next base: position 333,107,308 of record OX451739.1, on the reverse strand, counting down.
TAGGCAAAGGGTCGCGAAACCCTCATGAACGCAATAATAAAAACTCATTTCTTTCCCCTTAAGCAAACATAGTTGTAGATAAATACACCCTTGTATATAACAAACAATTTTAACCAAAAACAGATATTCCAAAAGGTTCCTGTGGAGTACCGCAGATGCATTGGGTGCTAATACCTTCCCATTGTATAACCAACCCCCGAACTCTTGATCTCTTTCAAAAACGCATTGTATTTTCATTACTTTTAAGTATTATTTTACATTGCATGTTTTAGGGTTTTATTTCGCTCTTTTCCCTTTCTCCTTGGAAATAATAAAGCGCGATGGCGACTCTTGCTTTTATGAGTCGAGTTAATTAATAGCTCGATCTCCGATTTTCACCGCTACAGTCACAAAGGCAACTAGGAAAGAAACTTTAGTAACTACCCTAGGGTTTTAAGATCATTTTTTACCGAGGAACATATGATCTTTAAACTGGAGGGTAGACACTAAAATCTCTCACGTTTCAAGAGTTGTGACTGTTTTCTGAAGGCAACCAAAGTGGGATACCCTAGAGGTGCACATGTGTAATTGCGTTGTTTTCAATTATTATTGTATTGATGTTAGGTTTGCTAGCGTTTTGTTTTTTTAATTTCTTGCCATGCAATCCTATTACCATACATCTAAGCAGTTAATATATGTATAGAAATTAAAAAAGCAGGAATTGTAAATCCTAGCTATTACATGGCTTCGGGGAGGGGAATTATTACAAGTCCAAAACTTGGGGGGAAAAAATAAATAAAGAAGATAAGTAAAGAGTCCTAATTAATTCTATTACATTCCAGTAGGCAGTTACAGAAAATATGAAAACAAAAATGAGAAAGGTAAAAACGCGCGTGAATTGAAATGACGTCTAATCCTAAACTCAATCTAAGTTAAAAAGAGAACTCTTTTTGTTGTTTTTTTATTATGAAAAGAAAGAAATTTAAATGAATTAAATCCTATGTCTAATCAATTTTAATTAAGAAAAGAAGTTAAAATAATTAATAATTAATTTACAAAATTAATTCAATTAAAAAAACCTAAAAAAAACTATATTTTTGGGATTTTTATCTATTTTTGCTGATTAAACAAATTAAAACAATTTAAGAAAAGAAATAAAAAAAACAAAATCAAAATATAAATGGGCCGGAGTAGTAAAACGAAAAAATGGGGGGTGCAAGTTTAACAAAACACTGGGCCCAAGTCTAGGGAGCCCAAGTCTGCTTTGTGATTCAATAAGGGCAGCTTTGGAAGGCGCATGGTGGTCTTCGTGTTTGGATACATTGGATCTTAATCAGATGTGATCTATTGGCTTAGGTTGATGGTTCATGATGCACGCGTGGGACAAGCCAGCACTGGATCTACAAATAATATGTTAGAAAAATGAAAATTCATGACCTGGGACTCGAAACCAGGTCCTATCTCCAACTCACGCATCCCTTCACCACTGGGTCATCTGTTCATTCATTAAAACAAACAACTAGAAAACAATATATTCGAAACATCATAAAATACTGAGGTGTTAAAACCATGGCATTGATTTGGGCTGAAGGTGTTTGTACAGGGAGATACGACCAGAATGTCGCAGGCTACCCTAACAATGGTGTTTCTTGATTCCTGCCTTAAACCTTGCATGTGTTATGTCAAAACAAATCTAAACAATAATATGAATATGGACCTATGCATCAAATCTATTTAAATTGCATGAATGGAAAGATTAGAGCGTGGGAATTTTACCCTACTTGAGCAACGAAATCTGCTTGTTTTAGGATGCTTTAAGCATCGAGGAGGACTAGTATTCGTTTGGACTGGAAGTGCCTGCAAGGTGTGTTTCGATTTTGACAGCTTTAGTGTATTTTAAGAATTTGGTATGGTTTTCTGGGGCAGCTTCTTGTGTATAGGCAATGCGTCTGTGGAGGCAATGTTTTCATCTGGCCAATGCGTGTTTAGCTCTATATTTATAGGGGCGCAGTGGTGAAGAGAATCGAAAGATTCAGCCATTAACCATGGCTTTGAAAGCAGAATCAAAGGTCTTTAAAAAGTTGCCATTTTTGATGATTTCCTACCCCTTTGGGTTTTGAATGAACCTAGACAGGTTTCTCATCTTGACTCCTTCGAATGCCCTCAAGCCTTGTTCTTCAATGGCTTTGAGTGGCTCCCTTCGATGGCTCTGGGCTTCAATTCGATTTTCTCACGGTTTCATCCTCATGGCTCCTTCGATTGAGTCCATCTACATTTGTTGTTTGACCTGGAAAATTATCCTAGTCGAACTCCATTCTTATCTCTTTGATTTCATGTTCTTGGAGTTTCATTCTGTTCACCTCCTTCGAACATAGTTTTGACTCCAATCCTGCCTTTTGTTTTTTGTTTACAAAGCCATCCTTATTGACCCTTAGTTCACCTTCATTTGGTGAATACAACTTGTATTGCACCAATCGAAGGATAACCTATGAGCACCTTCGATCACCCAACTCCCTTGTACATTCAGGCACATGCCTGAGACATATTGATCCTAAAACTACAAGATGACTCATGTCTGGCTGACTCGTTTCTAGCTGTCCTTCGATCACGCCATATTTAAAGGTTGTATGTCCTTCGAATCATTAGCCTTCCACGTGTTTCTTTGGATAAAGTAAAAACTTTTTGATTCCAAAATATTCTTCTTTTCAAAGTGCCCATTCAAACAAACATGTCAATCGAAGGTCTTTTCTTGTAGTGCTTCGAATAGCTTATATTTCCATGATTCGAAAACAACACCCTTCGATGCCTTTACTAGCTCTTCCAATTGAAGACTTTAGAAAAAATCCTCCTCACGCGCTTTCTTTCGATCCAGCCTTCCTTGGATATTTCGAATAGCTTATATTTTAGTGGTTCAAAAATGAACCCTTCGAAGATCCTTATTAGCTCTTCTAATCGAAGACTTCTTAAAATCCTCCTCACATTTCCTTCGAATTAGCCTTCCTTCGATCTTTCAAATTAGCCTGCATATAGTTGTCGAAGCTGCTTCGAGCCAAAAGCTCTTAGGCATATTTTCAGCATTCAACCTACACTTTGTCATGCACACTTTTTCTTTCTTTCAGCTGTGCCATTATGCTAAGGCATATAGGGTGTCATGAAAATCATTTGAAGCCCTTGCGAACCAAAATTCTTTATGAGAGGTGAACTTTAGATGGAGACCCATTACTTAAGGGGAGAATTTGTTTGATCAAGTCCTGGTTAACCTTGAGCAAATAAGGACCTTAATGAGCATTCCTTGAATAAAATCGGAGGGAAAATTTTAGGGTGCAATAGCTTCCCCTGTTCAATCTTATTCAACCTGGAGATGTAGATTAGCTTTTCTGCCTTTCGTGATCTAAAGGTGGAAGATGATTGAACATTAGAGTGCCCAGAAATTTGCACTCGCATGAAGCAATACCGTTGGTTGATGATATCAGGAATGGGCTTATAGATTCCATTTGGAGAAGATGACTGAGAGTTGTCGAAGATGGGCTTAAAGATGCCATCCAGAGTAGATGCTGACTTCATAAGAGGTCTCTTTGTGGGGATTCATGTTCCTGTGGTCTGAGGAGGGCTCCATTGGGGGAATGTTGATTTTTGTTGTTCTCCCGCTTGAGGAAAACTCTGTGGGGAATAGAGTCTAGGAGCTTTAGTTGTCCATGGCTCTACTGGGGAGTTATCTCTGGACTGGAGAGATGAAAGTTAGTTATTTTCTGGTTGAAATCTAGGCTTCACAGTAACTTGCTGGGGAGAATGAAATTAGTTGTTATCTGGAAATGTATTAGAAGGAGCCCGTGTAGCACTGCTTCAGGAGGAATCCGTGTTAAGCTTCATCCAGAGATCATGAGAAGGAACCCGTGTAAGATTGCTTCATCTGGTCATGTAGATAGTCACCCCGTCTTGTTTCGGGAATTGATCCATAATCAGTTGTTCACAGATAGTTGTCCTATCTTGTTTCAGGTATTAATTTGGAAATTGCTTTTATTGGTCATTGAGATAGTTGCCCTGTCTGGTTCCAGGAATTAATCTCTGACCTAAGAGAAAGAAATATAGTATCCCCGTCTTGTTTCGGGAGTTAGTCTTCAATCTTCTCATGTAGATAGTTGTCTTGTCTGGTTTCATGTAATAATCTATGATCATTCGTTCACAGATAGTTGTCCTGTCTTGTTTCAGGTATTAATCTGGAACTTGTTATTGTTGGTCATTGAGATAGTTGCCCTGTCTGGTTTCAGGAATTAATCTCTGACCTATTTGTGAAAGAAAGATAGTTTCCCTGTCTTGTTTCGGGAGTTAATCTTCAATCTGCTCTTGTAGATAGTTGTCATGTATGGTTCTAGGTATTAATCTACAATCAGTCGTCCACAGATAGTTGTCCTGTCTTGTTTCAGGTATTAATCTAGAACTTGTTTTTGTTGGTTGTTGAGATAATTGCCCTATCTGGTTTCATGAATTAATCTCTGACCTGGTCTTGTAGATAGTCTCCATGTCTTGTTTCTGTAATTGATCTACACTCATTCGTTTACAGATAGTTGCCCTGTCTGGTTTCAGGAATTAATCTGGAACTGTTGAAAATTGGTGATGATGTTTGTCTTCTTGCTAAATTTCCTAAAAAGGTAAAGAGTCAGTTGTATGCAGTGTCATCATGCATGAGATGCATCGAGTAATGATATTCTCAAAATAAATGAGATTGTGATATATATGTATTTGTGCTGCATATGCTATGATGTTTGTAGAATGATGTATGAATGCAATGTATGAACGCATCAGTTGTTCTACTGCAGTGTTGTTGAACTAGGGAAAATAAATCCCTGATTGTTGTTGGGGATGAAGAGTTTAAGTCTTCAAATTTATTGAAGTTGAAATGCTGAGAGACGGATTTCCGTTGTTAGAGAAATAAACTCTGTTGAGGAAGGGAAATTCCGTGAACCGCTTGGGGATTTTTATGAAATCCTGCTGGGGAATTTGAAAAGCTTGTGAACCAGGCTAGGGAATTCTTTAAGATGCAAGGACAATAATTGGATATTCTTGCTCTGTCGGGGATATCAAAAACATTGACATCATTAGGCTGTAAACTGAGGATATGGCAGTGACTTTACAGTAGTATGTCTCTGCCTCTGTATCTGCTGGAGAAAGTATATGTGGGGATTTGCAGATGGCCTTTAGACATTGTCATGTTTCTTAAAGCCATTAGTAACTGTCTTTCTATTTTTTATGCGTGTATTTGTAAACGGTAATCACATTCAAATTCATATGTTCAAAAATAATCACTGGACGTTTTTTGAAAACAAATCAGAAACATAAAAACAAATAGTTTTGCACTTTCAAAGAGATAGTTTTGGTATTAATTTGAAGGAGTTTTGCCTGTAATAGGCATTTTTGTACAAGGAGACGGACATCCTAGTAAGAGAATTTTGTCTTAAGAATGAAAACTATACAAAATAGTATACAAAGAAAAACATATATGTGAAACAACCCCATTGATTTCCCATTCTTCTATTGCCTTTATGTCTTTGAGCGTCTCATCTCTTTGTTGCTTGTCCGAAGCTGACTGGATTGATTAGTACCATTTGAGCTTGATAGTTGATATTGAAGATTGGCTGTAAGGTGATCCAACGGGACATAGTTATACGCTTTAAATCCCTAACTTTTGCCTGGACCGATGTGATACGGTGGCAGAACCGACTGTTATACTGGTTTTGCATTTTGTATTTGCAAATGTCATGGTAAGCAAGAGTCGCCAGCGACTTTTATTTCATCCAACAAAGGAAAGGAAAAAAGAACAGAAAAAACATTTTTTCGAGAGTTTGAGTACGGGGGGTAGATTATAGAAAGGGAAGGTGTTAGAACCCTTTCTATCCTTGGTTTTCCACGGGCTCTTAGGTACTTGCTCATTTTGAAATGGCTTGTGTATGTTTTGAAAAGTTTTTGTTTAACTTCGTGATAACCCTTGTATCTGTCCTCAAGAGTGTGACGAAGTCGTTTTTGAAAACTGTTTTGAAAGGTGTTTGTGAAAAAAGTTTTGTTGTCTTGAGCAAGTACTTAAGATTTTCTACCTACTCGAAAAGAGACTGTTCATTCTCGTTTCCTTTAGACAGCGCTATCCTACTATTAAAAAGTAGGTAGCCCCATCGTTGGAGTTTTAAGGGACATTCGAAGGGACAAGTACGGTCACAAAAGCAATAGTTAGGAAACTTTAGTGATTACCCTAAAGTCCTAAAGATCTTTCCGAGGCAACATCCAAATGGGTCATTTTTTATCTTTTGGGACTAGAGGACGGCCACTAAAATTCCCTATGTTTCATGACCGTTTACCGAAGGCAACTGGAGTGGGGAAAACCCTAGGAGTGAGCATGTGCAAGTGTGCTTTTTTCAGTTAATTATCTTTGCACAATTAGGGTTATCTACCTTTTAATCGTTGATTTATCTTTTACATACGACCCTAATATCCATGCATCTAGGCAGTTTTATAGTTGCGGAAATAAAAAAGTGCGAGAAATTAAAGTCCTAACTATTACAAGGCTTTTGGGTAAGGGGTTACAGAACCAAAACTTGGGGAATGAACAGTAAATAAAAAGCGGTAAGATAAACCCTAATTAAAAACTATTACAAACCTAGAAGCAATCACAATAATTTGAATTACAAATAAATGAATGCGCGCGAGACGAATTAAATACGAGAACAAATTGGAAGCCTAAAAATCTAATTAAAAAATATTTTTGTGTATTTTTAATGAGAAAAACAATTTAATTACAAATTAAACCTAATTTCTAGTTAACTTTAATTAATATAAAAACTACCAGGTTAATCTAATTAAACTATTTTATTTTCAATAATAATTAATTTAAATAAAAAAAACCCTAATTCTATATTTTTTTGTTATTTTTTTATTTAATAAAAAAAGATTTTTGTTGTTTTGTAAAACGAAATAATTAACAAATAATTAAAAGAAAAAATAAATAAAGAAAAGAAAATGATTTTAGGCCTGGGGTGCTGTTAATAATCATGGGGGTGAGGAGTTGAATTTGTTAAGCCCATTTTGTTGGCCCATATCCTGCGCTAGATTCAATGTAGCTGGTCTTTGGAGGTTCACCATGTGACTACTTGCTTGAGGCGTCAGATCTGGCAGGAGATTGATCCAATGGTGTGGATCTTGGGCGCATGATAGACGCTTGGACTGCGAGGCTTACTGGATCTGCAATTGAACATTGAGAAAAACATAAAAGCACATGCCTGGGATCGAACCCAGGACATTAGCTTCACACACTCCTTCCTTAACCATCTGTGTTAGGCTGCTCATTCATACATATAATTAAACAATTAAAACAAAAGGGAAATAAGGTGTTAGTGCTGAAGCAGCCATGACACGCATGCATGGTAGAGGCCATGGTGACTCAAAGAGCCAATCAGATATGGAGAGAGGTATTCAATGTTTGGATCCATCCAATGGGATTATGAGGAATAGCCATGCATGCTTGGACCGTCGCCTGTAAAAGTCAAGCCACCGACCATGGTGGCTCCAGTCACCCTCTCTGGCGATACCCAAAAACGAAACCTATAAAACACGTGAGATCAAGGCATAAAAAAGACCCTACCCCCCTTAAAATTTCCCCAGGAATCCAATTGTGGTATCCATTAGATCTAAAAGTCCCTGTATCACTAAAACTGAAACTTCCTTCTCTCCAAACCCTAACAATGGTGATTTGCGACCCTGGCCTCGTTTCTTGCATGTAATACGTCAGAAACTTCACAAATAATCATAATAACATGAATGTGTATTCAAAAGGCATTGATATCAAGAATTAAGTGAGTTTGAAATCCAAATTCTTACCATAAGATGGAGGATCGGACTGGGGTGATGCAGCGTGCTTTGGCCTTTGCAAATGGACTAGTTCACCTCCTGGAATCCTCAGAAGGATGATGGAATGGCTGGAGATGATTGAAGGAGGCTGGATCGTGCCCTTTTGAAAATTTCACTTTCTTTGATATTTTGGAATATTTGTTTTCTTTTCTTGAGGGAGGTTGCACATTTTTTTCTTGTCCCTTAGGGTTGGAGAGCCTTTGCTTATGTATGAGAGTCAGATTAGGGTAACATTTGTGAAAGGAATCCAAAGAATAATGGAGTTTTAATTTTGCTTCAAATATTTACATTTTTACATATTTTCTTGCCCATTCCAAGCTTGCACGAATCTTTTGACATTATACAGCATATTTGGATTGTGATTCACTTCAAAATCAAATCAAAACAAATCTTCACTATTTTTATATCATTTATTTGATTTAATTTGGATTTTAAATGATTAAAAATCAAAATAGATCAAATAAATAAGAAAATTATGCATGGAGTGGTTCACGGGTCATGGACCGTGTTAGGAACAAGATACAAGCATAAAAAGTTGGGCGCATTTGAAGAAAAATGCATTTTGGGCATGGTTGACCTTGTGCAAATTTCCAAAAATGGCCAACTTTGACAATGCACATCTCTCTCAATTTTTACCCTAAGAGGGTGTTCTTAAACTTTTTAGAAATCTTAAGATGTCCTATAAGCAACCCTTTTGGTTTCACCTCAATTGGATCTTCCATGTTCATGTAAGAAGCTTTGACCCAGAAGGTGTTTTTGTTGACTTTTTTAAATGACCTATAATGTCTGAATTCATATCTTTTCATGAGTGTATTTCTTGAACTTTAGGGCTAAATATGAGTTGTAGGTAATTGAATCCTATTCAAAATGAGTATATTTGCCCAAGTCACCTTTTCAGGTTTTCGACTTGCCGGGTATACCATTTTTTCTTCATTTTCATCCCTTATTTTTGCCCGAACCCTTTTGGTTCGCCGGGAAGCCCTTATTTTTGCCTAGGCCAGTAAACCTAGAGGGTCTTTGATTATGCGTAGTATTTTTTTCACTATGTCTGCATTGACAGGGTGAGGAAGGTCGTCACCATCCATGGTGGTTAGAATCATAGCTCCTCCCGAGAAAATGTTCTTAACCACAAATGGCCCTTCGTACGTGGGGGTCCATTTGCCCCTAGGATCACCTTGTGGCAGTATGATGCGTTTGATCACTAGATCCCCGACTTGATATTCTTATCGTCTGACTTTCTTGTTAAAAACTTTGATCATCCGCTTTTGATACGTCTGACCATGATAAATAGCAGTAAGTCTCTTGTAATCAATTAAATTCAGCTGATCAAGTCGGGTCTGGATCTAGTCCTCTTCGCTCAAACCTGCATCCTTCATAATCCGGTGAGATGGTATCTGGACCTCAATGGGTAAGACTTCCTCCATGCCATACACCAGAGAGTAGGGTGTTACCCCTATCGACGTCCGTGCTAAGGTGCGATACCCATGAAGAGTGAATGGTAGCATCTCGTGCCAGTCTTTGTAGGTCACCGTCATCTTCTGCACAATCTTCTTGATGTTCTTATTAGCTGCTTCGACAACCCCATTCATCTTCAGCCGATAAGGAGAAGAGTCATGATGCTGAATCTTAAAGTGTTTGCAGAGCTCGGTGATCATCATATTGTTGAGATTTGTACCATTGTCAGTAATGATTCTCTCCGGTACACCATATCGACAGATCAAGTTGTGTCGGATAAACCGCGCCACGGTGTTCTTGGTTACTGTAGCAAAGGAAGCTTCCTCGACCCACTTTGTGAAATAATCAATAGCTACCAGAATGAAATGATGCCCGTTGGACGCAGTAGGTATGATCTCGCCAATCATATCGATGCCCCACATTGCGAAAGGCCAAGGAGCCATCAAGATGTTCAGAGGAACTGGAGGTACATGCACCTTATCAGCATAGGCTTGGCACTTATGACAGGTCCGAGAGTGCTGATAACAATCGGCTTCCATAGTGGACCAATAATATCCTGCTCGTAGGATCTTCTTCGCCATGGTATGTCCACTGGAGTGAGTTCCGAAGGTACCTTCATGTAACTCTGCCATGATCCTTTCTGCCTCGCTTTTGTCCACACATCGCAGTAAGGTAGAATCATGGTTACGCTTATAAAGAATCCCATTAATGATGAAGAAATTCGCAGTGAACCTCCTCAAGAACTTCTCATCATTAACAGACGCACCCTCAGGATACTCTTGAGCCTCAAGATACCTCTTTACTTCGTGGAACCAGGGTTTATCTACTACCTCTTCAGTCTCAATGTCACAGCAATGTGCGGGTTCGTCCAACCTCTCGATGGTAATTTGGGGTGCTTCATTGTCCCACCTGACCTTGAACATAGAAGACATGGTAGCTAGTGCGTCCGCTAATTGATTCTTCTCTCTTGGTAAGTGTTTAAAGGTTATCTCCTCAAAGTGTGGGAGCAACGTCAGTACATACTCTTTGTAAGGAATAAGATTTGGGTGCTTCGTATCCCACTCGCCTTTGATCTAACTGATCACCAGAGCAGAATCTCCGAATACAGTCAAGAACTTAATCCTTAGGTCAATAGCAGCTCGAAGACCCAGGATACACGCTTCATACTCCGCCATGTTGTTGGTGCAATTAAAACATAATCGAGCGGTGAACGGAGTATGAAAGCCCTCAGGAGATATGATCACAGCGCCAATGCCATTACCCAATGCTTTTGAGGCTCCGTCAAAATACATGGACCATCGGGATCCTTCCTCGGGTCCTTCATCCGGTCCAGGTTCTTCACAGTCGGTTACTAACATGATGTTCTCATCTGGGAACTCGAAATTCATGGATTGGTAGTCAGTCATCCACGGCCTGATGTGCCAAATGATCCGCCAATACACTTCCCTTGATTGCTTTTTGGGTTGTATATTGGATGTCATATTCAGTTAAGATCATCTGCCATCTTGCTATTCTTCCGGACAAGGCAGGCTTTTCGAAGATATACTTGATTGGATCCATCTTTAATATCAATAAGGTGGTGTGAGTTAGCATATACTGTCTCAGCCGACGAGCAGCCCATGCCAAAGCGCAACAAGTTTTCTCGAGCAACGAGTATCAGGTCTCGTAGTTGGTAAACTTTTTGCTAAGGTAGTAAATAGCATGCTCTTTTCGGCCAGACTCGTCATGCTGCCCCAGCACGCACCCCATTGAATTATCCAGTACTGTCAAGTATAATATCAAAGGCCTTCCTTCAACTAGAGGCATCATAATTAGCGGTTCTTGAAGATATTCTTTGATCCTTTCGAAGGCGGTCTGACATTCATCATTCCATTTTACTACTTGATCTTTCTTCAGTAGCTTTAAGATTGGCTCACAAGTAGCAGTCAGATGTGAAATGAATCTTGCAATGTAATTTAGACGTCCCAAAAAGCCTCTAACTTCCTTTTCTGTTTGGGGAGCCGGCATCTCCTGTATAGCCTTCACTTTTGCAGGATCTACCTGAATACCTTTATCACTAACGACGAAACCCAGCAACTTACCAGACCTTACCCCGAAGGTGCACTTGTTCGGGTTTAACCTCAACTTATACATCTTCAACCTGTCAAACAATTTCTGGAGATGGTCTAGATCCTCTTCCTCAGTCTGGGACCTTGCGATCATGTCATCAACATAAACCTCAATCTCATGGTGAATCATGTTGTGGAACAAAGAGACCATGGCGCGCTGATAAGTTGCTCCAGCATTCTTCAACCCGAAAGGAATTACCTTGTAACAGAAGGTGCCCCACTGTGTAACGAAGGTCGTCTTCTCCATGTCCTCGGGAGCCATCTTGATCTGATTGTAACCAGAAAAACCATCCATAAAGGAGAAGATCTTATGTTGCACGGTATTGTCAATCAAAACATCGATATGAGGAAGTGGGAAATTATCCTTGGGGCTTGCCCTGTTCAGATCTCTATAGTCCACACACATTCGTACCTTACCATCCTTCTTAGGAACCGGAACAACGTTGGCAACCAACTGCGGGTAAGAAGTAACAGCTAGAAATCCAGCGTAAAACTATTTCATGACCTCAACCTTGATTTTCTCAGACATCTCAGGGCGCATACGACGGACCTTCTGCTTTACCGGAGGACGGTCTTCTTTAGTTGGCAAGCGGTGTACCACAATATCAGTGTTTAAACCAGACATATCTTCATAAGACCAAGCAAATATCTCAACATAGTCGTGTAGCATCTGTATCAACCATTGCTTGACACTAGGTTCCAGATTCGCAGCTATCTTGACCTCTTTCATGTCTTTCTTTGTACCTAGGTTTACTGATTCAACTGGCTCTTCATAAGGCTGTATGGCCCTCTCTTCCTGCAGTAAGAGTCTAGCAAGTTCTCCAGGTACCTCACAATCATCCTCACCTTCGTCCTCGGCTTAGTTGACTGGATTTTCAAAGTCATAACTGGCAGTAGCAGAGTTGTTATCAATGGGATCCAGAGTGGATATGGATCTACATTATGATACATGAGTGTGTGTAAGACAATAGCTGTTTTGATAAAGTGCGAGATAGAAAGGAAAAACAAGGAGCGCAAAATTTGTAATGCAAGAAAACGTCCAATGCTTTATTGATGATATATGAAAATGACAAATAATAAGCCCTCACAAGAAAAGCCAAGGTGCCTTGGGAAAGGCACCGGGCCGTAAAGTTTCAAACTATCTGTTACAAATCTCAAAACAAAAGTCTATTACTGTGTAATAAAAGAAACGGGTATGAATTCTTTCGTCGTCCAGTTGTTCAATCCACCATTGGTTGTAGGGTAGATCCAGCTGTCGATATCTGAATCTTCTTCATCATCCTCAATTGCATTCACTCCCTGATTAATGATGTGCAGAGGAGGTCTTCCAATCCGTGCGCGCCTAACAGCCCTTTGAGCCCCTGTAGTAAAGCCCAAACAAAATTTGTCAGTTTTGTGTGTGAAATCAGGGAGCTGACCCCAATTTGCACACCCACCTTTTTCAATTACAGCCTTGACATCCTTGAGGGAATCCATCTTCATCAGAGGTTTGTCAATAGCAACTTCAGTCGATGCTAAAGTCTGGGGGACCTCTTCAAAGTTCTGACACGGGGTTTCGATGAACTCCCCATCCATCTCCACATCTCGAAAGGAATTAAGATGACTCACCATATACTCCTCTTCACCTTGTATCGTGACGATCTTCCCTTTTACTGGATATTTCAACATCTGATGGAGCGTAGAAGTCACTGCCCCAAACTTATGAATCCAAGGGCGACCCAGCAAGCAAGAATATGATGGTCTAATATCCATCACATAGAAAGTGGATGCAAAATTCTAAGAGCCAACTTTAACAGGGACGTCCACTTCCCCGTGCACCATCCTTTTTGACCGGTCGAAAGCCCTGACCACAATATTTCTCAGCTTTAGAATCAAACCTTCACAGTCCAGACGATCTAATGCTTTCTTGGGAAAAACATTCAATGAGGACCCGGTATCCACCAGTACATGGGCCATAGTAGTGCCCCTTCACTCGATCGAGATGTGCAAAGCATCATTGTGATTTCCTCCTTTAGCAGTCAGATCTACATCTGAGAAACCCAACCCGTTGTCGGCAGTCAAACTAGCTACGCAGTCTATGAATTGATCGGTAGAAGTTTCCTGCGACACATGCGCAGTTTATAGGAAAGCAATTAAAGCCTTTGCATGGGCTTCAAAACACAATAACAAGGACAACATGGAGATTTTTAATGGGGTCTGCCCCAATTGCTCGACTATGTTGTAGTCGCTCTTCTTGATAATCTTCAGAATTTCTTCTATCTCTTACTTAGAGGTTTCTACGATGATCTTCTTAGGTGCCTCCGTTTGGGCAAGCTCACCTGTGATTTCTTTGCCCCGAGTCCCAGATGGCTCGGCGACAGGGGTGATAACTGGAATAGGAACTGGGACAATATCTGATGTACTAGAAGATGGAATGACAACAGGTTTGTGAACAGTCGGAGGGGAAATCTCGGGAGAAAAGAGTCTTCCGCTTCTGGTGACCTTGCTAGCCCCGACAATATTGCTGATATCAGCATCAGCTTCTTCAATATTTAAGTCTTTCTTAACTCCATGGTAATACACATCGGCCCCATAGTGCCAAGGGACAACCTTATCCGAAATGTATGGGATAGGACCAGGGACAGTAATGATCAACGAAGCGATTCTTGGAACGGGTGTAATCCTAACAGGCTTTCTCGAGGAAGCCTTGGAAGGATTGGCGGAAATGGTTATGATGGCAACATCTTCAACTGGAACTAACAGAATAATAGTCTTCTCGAATAGGATCTCTTTGTTATCCATCAGGCGTTGAACACCTGATTTCAATAAGTGGCAACCAGCAGGCAGAATTGAACACGTGTGGCAACCTTCGCTATAACCCAGAAATAAATCGGCCAACAATAGATTCTTCTTAACTGTTATCAAAGGAGTAGAAATTTATTTCACGGAGTTCACAAATAATTCATCGTCCACAACATTCACTCCATGACCATGTTTGGGCATAGGAGCAGTTATGACATTGGGTTTCTCCGGAGCGTCAAACTCAATCTCTTTAGCTTCGATTAATTCTTGCACCTTATTCTTCAAGGCTCAACAGTTGTTTGTATCATGACCTGGGCCATCAGAGTGATAGGCGCAGCGGGAATTCGGGTTATATAACAGAGATGTGGTGTTGGGATTCTTCGGGGATTCCCTCAGAGTTACCAGGTTGGTGTTCAATAATTGTGGTAGAATTTGAGACAAGGTCATATTGAGCCGAGTGAACTGTCTTTGTGGTCTCTCCATCCTTTGTTGATTATTGCATTATGGAGCAACTGTGGGTCTTGATATCACTACTGCATTTACCGCTTGACGGTGTTCAGGTCTGCTTTGGCTCCTCGAGCCATAAACTGCACTAGCTTCTTTCTTACCGGTGAAAGGCTTTTTTACTGCACTTGATTAAGTATCTTTCTGTATCTTACCACTTCGGATACCAGCTTCTACTCTCTCCCCAGTCAAAATCAATTCAGTAAATCTAGACGACGAACTGCCTATCAGATGATTGAAAAATGGACCAGATAACGTCCTTAGAAATGTGTCAACCAACTCCCTGTCAGACAAATGGGGTTGGACTCTTCCAGCCAAGTCTCTCCACTTCTGAGAATAGTCTTTAAAACCTTCACTTGCACCCATAGACATACCCTGAAGCTGAGTACGAGTGGGAGCAAGGTCGGCGTTATACTGATACTGCCTGTAAAAAGCAGCAGCAAGGTCTTCCCAGTTTCAGACATTAGCTGCTTACAACTGATAAAACCATTCAAGCTGAGTCCCCGATAGACTATCTTGAAAGAAGTGCACCCACAAATTTCTATCAGCAGTGTGGGGTTGGATTTTCCGGATGTACGAGCAAAGATGGAGTTTTGGACAGGATACTCCATCGTACTTGGCAAAAACCAGAGCTTTGAACTTATGAGGGATCACCACTCCCGATACCAGTCCCAGCTCTCCAAAATCCAAACCACGGATCTTCTGAATCTCCATAGCACTCAGACGATCTTCAAGTTGCTTGTACCTATTCTCGGCAGGAGGATATTGCTCCTCATCATAATCCGTATCATTATCAGAAACTGCAGGACTGGGGCCCTTTTCTTCTTCTTGGTCCTCCCCTTCCTTGGATGAAAAGGACAGATCAACTAGTTGTTTCAACCTATCCCCAAACATTTTTCCCATACTCAGCAGAACGACCTTCTTCTTCTTCTTCTTCTCTTTCTCTTTCAGAATGAGAGCTTTCAAGTCCTCTTGCCCTTTAGCCAAGCTTAATAACATCTCTTGGAATTGGGTATTTTGTTCCTGAAGATCTTTGATAGCTTGATCGGAAGACATTTCTGCTGAAATAAACAAAGAAGAAGATGAGAAACCTGTAATGGTACCTGTAATGGTGTGCAGGATAATGGGATGCGTATGTAATTATTTCAAAGACTTTGGGAGATTTAAATTTGCAAACCAAAAAATAAACAAACTTTATTAGATTAAACTTGTAAAAAGGCTCAACAATGCCTTTGAGGCGTTACAAAGAAATAAATGAAAAACAAATCTAAACTAGAAAAAGCAGAATTAGAAATCCCATGGACGCTTCCCCTTGGTGCTTACATAGTCATTGATCGTTCTTTCATTCTCGATTTTCCTGGTGAACTTCAAGATCTCCCTTTCTTTCTCATGGTACTTTTCCTGGTAGGTATCCCTCTCTTCTTTCAGCTGAATCCAGGATCTCTTCAATGCCCCAAGATCAGTGGGCATGTAGGGATAAAGGACTGTATAAGGAATTCCCTCTTCATTGGTGGGCTCCACAATCACTGGAAACACTGCTTCATAAGGCATCCCAAACTTCTGGGCTCGAGCTCGGACCCACTGAAGATAAGGCTTCATAGGGAGAGAAGTCCTTGGTCCTAGTTCTTGAGGGTCAGATCTGTTCACCATGCCCCAAGCTCGTATAAACCTTCGGCGATGCTCGTCAATGTCCTCCTTGTAGTCAAATACAATATCTGTAAGAAGTAGCTCATGAGGACCATCTCTCCGAGCACGACCAAATCACCGCAAAGCTAAACAAGGACTGTAGGTTATACCCCCTCTGATTCCAAGCAACGGGACATTAGGGTATCCCCCACATCGATTAATGACAGCAGTGCTTTCCATAGCCTTGGAACTCCAAAGAATGTCTGTATGGGCAAGGGACATTATCCTGCAAGACCATCCTAAACCTTCTTTATTCTTCAACACAGATTTGGGGAGGTGCAAAATAAACCACCTCTCCAGCAGCGGCATGCAACACATGAGAGTCCCTATTCTTCGCACAGTACGAGTATAGAGGGCATGCAAGATATCACCCATAAGAGTAGGCACAGGATTGCGAGACAGGAAGATATTAGCCGTATTTACATCTATGAAGGAATTTGGATTCGGGAAAAGAACCAAACCATAGATAAGGAGAGCCAAGATGTCTTCAAAAGCCTGAAAGTCCAAACTGTCCCAGAATAGATGAGCTTGATTTATCCGAAACTTGGCTAGGAAACCTTCAACCCCGCTTCGTGTCTCCCAGTTGGACACTACATCAGCCCGTGTCAGATGCAGAGCTGAAGCAATGTCTTCTAGTCTAGGAGTTTCTTCCAAACCTGTCAAGGGCATTTTCTCAAGGATGGATATGCCCAATAAGTGAGAAAACTCTTCCATAGTGGGAACTAGCTGATAATCCGGGAAGGTGAAACAATGATGCACAGGATCGAAGAACTGGAAAAGCACACTCATCATCTGCTCATCAAACTTTGAGGTAACCAAGCTAAGAAGCTGACCATGTCTCTTAATGAAGGAAGAAGTCTCAGAAACTCTTGAGACTAACTCTTTGAGTTGAGCAGGTATTTGCACAAAGTTAACTCGGATGGTGTTTCTGCACATGGAAGCCATAATCTGCAAAACAGGACAAAGATAAATCCCCTCGGTCTTTGAAATGGTTAGTAAAATGAAGTATGCATGCTATGCTATGATGCATGATGTCATGGTAAAACAAACAACAGGTATAGCAGATAACAGACATGGTAAAGGCAAATAAGTTACACAAAATCCCTTAAGTTTAAGGCTTGCATGAGGTCTAGGTATTACCCTCTTGAAGTTCAGTTGGTTTCAATCTGTCCTAGTAATAGTAACCGGGTTCTAGAGGATCTCAATATCACTGACCATCCTCCATCGGTCATGGTTTCAGCTCACGCAATCTTTTCTTGCGGGCGGAACTATCTCGAGAGTATGGTCTCAATGAGTGTAGTATCGAGTATCAACCAGTTCCCAGCTTTACACCGAGGTCGGCTATCTCAATACTTCCTAATGTCCAAGTTGGTCGATTAAAGGTTCTAAGGTCAGTTGATGCTTAACGACATACATAGCGGCCCCGTATTCTCCTCGTTTCTCCATAAGGGATACCAGTACCAACCAATGTGCCACATCAATGTAGCTACTGCTTCAACCGTATCGGTCTACGCCGTATAGTTCCCTCACAGTTTATTACTACTTACCTAAAAGGTATCCCCAGATCCGGGTTAGGATCTATAGTAACCCCAAACAAAACCCTTAAAAGTAAAGCAACCAAAACAAACAAGAGAAGCAATTTATGATGAACTAATCCTAAGGTATACCCCACTCATTATACTCCCCAGCAGAGTCGCCAGTTCTATGATGCGGTGGCAGAACTGGACTGTTTTTAGGAAAATGTTGGTTTGCGTTTTGCGTTTGTGTTTGCAAAATGTCTCAATAAGCAAGAGTCGCCACCGAATTTTATTTTATCCAACTGGAAAGGACAAAAGCACAGAAAAATTCCTTTTTCGAGATTTTGAGTTCGGGGGGTAGATTATAGAAAGGGAAGGTATTAGCACCCTTTCTATCCGTGGTTTTCCACGGGCTCTTAGGTACTTGCTCATCATTTTTGAAAATTGCTTCCGTGTGTGTTTTGAAAAGTTTTTGTTTTACTTCGTTTTAACCCTTGTGTCAGTCCTCAAGAGTGTTATGAAGTGTTTTTGAAAACTTTATTTGAAAAGAGTGTAAGTGTGGAAAAGATTTATTTTGAGCAAGTACCTACTAGCATCTACCTACTCGAGAAAAGAATGTTTTTGTTCTTGTTTCATTTAGACAACGCTATCCCACTATTAATGAGTAGGTAGCACCGTCGTTGGAGTTGTAAGGGTCAATTCGAAAGGGACGTACGATCACTAAATCAATGTTAGGACGTCTTAGTAATAAACCTAGTGTCTTAAGATCATATTCGAGGCAACATTTCCGAGGCAAGCTTTCCGAGGTAACATTTCCGAACGGGACATTTGATCTTTGTTTAGACAAAAGGGCAACCACTAAGACACCCTATACTTAATGATCGTTTACCGAAGGCAACCGAAGTGATAGTATACCCTAGGAGTACGCATGTGCGACTGATTTTATTTCAGTTATTATCTTTGCACATTAGGGTTTTCTAGTCATTTTAAATTAACATACAGTCTTGTCATGCAACCCTATTAACATACATCTAACAGTTAATATTTGCGAGAATTAAAATGCGGAAAATAAAACTATGCTATTACAAGGCTTCAGTGAGGGGGATTAATTACATAGCCAAAAACCCGTAAAACGATAAAAGAAAATCCTAATTAAACTATTACATACCATGAGCAGTTACATTAATATCGCAAAAAATAGTAAACTCGCGCGATGAATCAAGAACGAGAAAAATTAGGGTTTTGACCCCGTCTAAACCTAATTGAAAGAAAAAAATCATTTTTATGGTTTTTTGTGTTATTTTGGGAAAATAAGATTTTGTTGGATAAATAAAGAAAACCTAATGACTAATTAATTTTATTTGAGAAAAATAATTAAATTAACTATATTTTTGTATTTTTGTTATTTTAAGAGAAAATAAAAATATAATCAAGAACCAACCTAATTTTCTAATTTGATTTTAATTATTTACAAAAGTTAGAATTACCCTAAAATTAAATTAAACTAATATTTAAATTTATTTTGACAAAATAAATAAAAACCTAAATTCTAAATTGATGAAATTGATTTTATGATTTTTTTGTAAAAAAAAAAAGAAATTATTTTGTGTTAGAAAGTAATTAAATAAAAGAAATTAAATAAAAAAAGAAAAATATAAAAAGAAAGAAATAGGAAGATGGGCCGGGTGTTTGAGCAAAAGGGGGGGGCTGAATTGCAAATTCAAGCCCAAATGCTTCTAGCCCATGTTGACTTTCCAGATCCCATGCTGCAAGCTTGACCGAGGTGTATTGTGGACCTCCATGTGATAGGCGCTAGATCTGGCATGCTGGAGATCTATTGGCTGACTACTGATGGTGTATGGTAGTCATATGAGAAACCTGCACACATGAACATACAAGGCAAAATAATATTGAACAAATAGGGGGACCTGGGGATCGAACCCAAGCCCTTTGGCTTTTCCCAACGCACGCTGACCATCTGAGCTGGCTTGTTCTTTTGTATATAGAATAACAAACAATTATTATAATGGAAAAACAAAATAACAATTATCAAAACGCGCAAATTTTTGAATGGGAGAATCACAGGATGCCACGCTATCATCTCCTTCCTCCCCACCGTTGCTAAAAGTTCTGCAACTTTTACCTACGGACATAGGGTGTAGGTATAACCCTGGGCTTTTGCAAAATCATGTACAAGCATGATAAATACACAACAATGGTACCAATCAACTCGTGGCAACCTTACGAGCATCATGGTACCCTTATCTATGGCCAATTGTACCTATAAAGAAAAACCCCAAAAATGAGCCAAGAACCCTAACTATGGTATCTTGCTCTACAGTTAATGAAAATGCAATTAAGTATTACCATTAGTTTGAAAATGTTTCAAGGATTCATAATATGCAAATCAATCATGCTAAAAGTGATAGAATGGTGATATTCGATTTCAAGAAAGCATGTATGTCGTGAGATGCTTACAACGTGTTTTTGGATGTTATGAGGCTTGCTAGTGATTGGAATAGGGTCCTTGGATGTCCAGCAAACGAATGGTGTGCCTGGAACGGCTTGAGGAAGCCTGGAACTAGGAAATCAGATTGCAACTTTTCTTTGAAATTTTGAGATTTGTTCTTCTCTTTTCACGCCTCCAATCCCCTTGTTTTTGATCTGCACTTGTTCTATATGTACCCTAGAACGAATTAGGGTTACAAACTTGTTTCAAATCTTCCTCAATTAAGGTCATTGATTCAAGATTTGATCCTTATGCAAATATTTCCAAATCAAGCCAAATCCAATCTTTTTGTCTCCAAATGAAGCTTTGCACGATTTGATTCTCTTTCCAGCTGTATGAGAGGCCTAAACATGCACAAAATCTCAAGCTTTGATTAGTTTTGATATTTTCATGATTTTATTTTGATTTTATTTGATTTAATAAAAATAAAAATAAAAATAAATTACAAAAATAAAATAAAGACAATTGGGAGAGATCATGGGTCGTGGGTCATGTTACAAACTCAATACAAGCATAAAAAATTGGGCCCATTTGACAAAAATTGCAATTTTGGCCACTTTTGGCAATTTTGCAAAAAGGGTCAACTTTGCAAATGCATAACTCCTTCAATTTTGATCCTAGATATGTGTTCTTGGACTTTTTAGAAAGCTTAAGATGTCCTCTAAGCAACCCTTTTGGTCTCATCTCAATTGAGTCTTCCATGTTCATGTATGAAGCTTTGACAAAAAAGGTGTTTTGTTGACTTTTCAAAATGACCTATAATGTCCAAATTTATATCTTCTTATGAGTGCATATTTTGAACTTGGGAGATGAATATTAATTGTAGGGAATTACATCCTCTTCAAAATGAGCTTTGGATGGGTCATTTTTTATAAAGTATGATAAAGTTATGCTTGGTCAAAGTTGAGTTGACTTTTCCTATAAAACCATAATTTAGCAACTTTTGGGTTTTGATGAATTGTGAGCAATCCTTGAGGAATCATGATCAACCCTTGAGAAAATGATTAATAATACTTCAAAATGAGGATGTTGACCAAAAATCTTGAAGTTTGACTGTATGTAGGACACAATTGACTTTTGCCCTAGCATAGTCGATTTTCAAGCCTTTGAGCAATTAACTGAGAAAATGTACTCTACAAGGCTTGAAACTTGACATGGATGATCTTGAGAACATATTAGTACAATGGTGAGCATTTGGGATCCTTTGGACTCAAGCATCTTGATGCAAACTGAAACCCTAATTTGAGGTAGACTGCCTTAGGAGAGAGTTTGTCTGGTCAACCCTTGGACTTCCTTGAGCAATTTGAGGACCTCACTTGAAATGTTTTGAGAAATATGGGAGGGAAAATTTTGGGGTACAACATATGCGATGCATGAAATGCATTGTGGGATGATTTTCTCAAAATAAATGAGATTATGTTGTATGTGATATGTATGCGCATGTCATGATGTATGAACATGAGATGCTATTGTGACATATCCGAGTCTGGGAAAATAAATTCCTGACTGCTGCTGGAGAGTATTGGAAATAGAATTCCTGACTGTTGTAGAAAATTGTGGTTCTTCTACTTCCCTTGGGGATAGTGAATGGAGATGACTATGCTGGAGATTTGCTCCTTGTTTACGGATATTCTGTCGGGGGAGATACTCTGCTTGAGAAAAAATCTGCGGGGAAATAAATCTATTGGGGATTGAGCTTCTGTACTTAGAGAAATAAACTCTGTTCGGGAGAAAGCTTTATGACCCGCTTGTGATTTTGAAATTCGGATGGGGAACATAGATGTCAGTTTTTTGAAGGAATTCGGCTGGGGAGAGTACTTCCTGTTTTGGGGAAGCTGATATCAATGCTTTGATTACCTTTACTCTATGGGGAGTGTAGATGTCATGGGATCGTCTGTACCGATGAATGTGTTTCAAAGTTGTCTCTGCCCTGGTGCCTGCTGGACAGAGTAACTGTCGGGTTTGACATTTTTTAGTTTTTTGCCCCTGTTTCTTAAGTTACGAGCAATTGTCTTTCTGTTTCTTATGTGAATATTTGTGAACAACAATCATATTCAAATTCATATGTCAAGAATAAACCATTGGACTTTTCTTGCAAAACAAAACAGAAAAGGAAAACAAATAGTTGTGTAAAAATGCCTTGTATTAATTTTCGAAGTTGGCCTATAACAGGCATTTTGGTACAAGGAAGCTGACGCTCTAGTAAGAGAACGTTGCTGTAAAAATGGAAGCTATACAATATTGTGTACAAAAAGAAAAACAACTATGCATAGCAATCCCATTGGGTTCCAAGTCTGCTATTGCCGCTATGTCTTCGAGCGTCTCATCACTTTGCTACTTGTTCGAAGCTGATTAGATTGATCGGTGTCGTTCGAGCTTGATAGTTGATACTGAGGTCTGATCGCAAGGTGATCCAATGGGACTTAGTGATACACTTTACATCCCTAAATTTTGCCTGAACTGCTCTTTCGGGTTTTCAGTCCACCGGGATACCCCTTTTTGCCCAAGCCGCCTTTTCAGGTTTTCGACTTGCCAGGTGTACAGATTTTTTCGTTTTCATCCCTTACTTTTGACCAAACCCTTTTGGTTCGCCGGGAAGCCCTTATTTTGCCTAGGCCTGTCAACCTAGCGGGTCTTTTATCATGCGTAGTATCTTTTCACTATGTCCGCATTGACAGGGTGAGGAAGGCCGTCATCGTCCATGGTGGTTAGAATCATGGCTCCACCCGAGAAAATGTTTTTAATCACAAATGGCCCTTTGTATGTGGGAGTCCATTTGCCCCTAGGATCACCTTGTGGCAGTATGATGCGCTTGATCACTAGATCCCCGACTTGATACTCTTGGCATCTGACTTTTTTGCTGAAAGCCTTGATCATTCGTTTTTGATATGTTTGACCATGACAGACAGCAGTAAGTCTCTTCTCATCGATCAGATTCAGTTGATCAAGTCGAGTCTGGATCCAGTCGTCTTTGTTCGAACTTGCATCCTTCATAATCCTTAGAGAAGGGATCTGGACCTCAATGGGTAAGACTGCCTCCATGCCATATGCCAAAGAGTAGGGTGTTGCCCCTGTTGATGTCCGTGTTGAGGTACGATACCCATGAAGAGCAAATGGTAACATCTTATGCCAATCTTTGTATGTCACCGTCATCTTCTGTATAATCTTTTTAATGTTCTTGTTACCTGCTTCAACAGCGCCATTCATCTTCGGCCGGTAGGGAGAAGAGTTATGATGTTGTATCCTGAACTGCTTACAGAGATTGGTGATCATCATGTTATTGAGATTCGTACCGCTGTCAGTGATGATTCTCTCTGGCACACCATACCGACAGATCAGGTTATGCCTGATAAATCGCGCCATAACGTTCTTGGTCACAGTAGAAAAAGAGGTCGCCTCAACCCATTTTATGAAGTAATCAATGGCCACCAGGATGAAGTGATACCCATTGGAAGCGGTAGGTCTGATTTCTACGATTATATTAATGCCCCACATTGCAAAGGGCCAAGGAGCCGTCAAGACATTCAAAGGAACCGGAGGCACATGCACCTTATCAGCATATATTTGGCATTTATGACAAGTTTGGGAGTGCTGATAACTATCTGCTTCCGTAGTGGACCAGTAGTATCCTTCCCGTAGGATCTTCTTAGCCATGGTATGTCCACTTGAATGAGTTCTGAAGGTACCTTCATGTAGATCTGTCATAATCCTCTCTGCTTCGCTCTTGTCTACACACCGCAATAAGGTAGAGTCATGATTGTGCTTGTAGAGGATTCCATTACTGAGGAATAATTTCGTAGCGAACCTTCTCAGAAACTTCTTATCATTGATAGATGCCCCTTCGGGATATTCTTGAGTCCCGAGATACCTTTTCACTTCGTGAAACCAAGGTTTATCTGTTACCTCTTCAGTATCAATATTGCAGCAGTGCGCTGGTTCATCAAACCTTTCAATGGTGATTCGGGGAGCTTCATTGTCCCACCTGACTTTGAACATAGAAGACATGGTAGCTAGCGCGTCCGCTAACTGATTCTCCTCTCGTGAGAAATGTTTAAAGGTTACCTCCTCAGAGTGCGGGAGCAATGTCAACACGTGTTCTTTGTATGGGGTGAGATTCAAATGCTTTGTATCCCACTCTCCTTTGATTTGGCTTATCACCAAGTCTGAATCCCCGAAGATATTTAAGAACTTGATCCTGAGGTCGATAGCGGCTTTGAGACCCATGATGCAGGCTTCATACTCCACCGTGTTGTTAGTGCAGTTGAAACATAGTCGGGCAGTGAAAGGAGTATGACAGCCCTCAGGAGATATGATTACGGCGCCAATGCCATTACCGAGTGCATTCGGAGCTCTGTCAAACACCATAGTCCATCGGGATCCTTCCTCAGGTCCTTCATCCGGTCCAGGTTCTTCGTAGTCAGTTACTAGCATAATATTCTCGTCCGGGAACTCAAAATTCATGGACTGATAGTCATCCACGGCCTGATGAGCCAAATGATCAGCCAATACACTTCCCTTGATTGCTTTCTGGGTTGTATATTATATATCGTATTCAGTTAAGATCATCTGGCATCTCTCTATTCTTCCGGAGAGTGCGGGCTTCTCGAAGATTTATTTGATTGGATCCATCTTAGATATCAACAGAGTAGTGTGGGTCAGCATATACTGTCTTAGTCGGCGAGCAGCCCATGCCAAAGCGCAACAAGTTTTCACGAGCAGTGAGTATCTTGTCTCATAGTCGGTAAACTTTTTACTAAGGTAGTATATTGCATGCTCTTTTCGACTAGACTCACCATGTTGCCCCAGCACACACCCTATTGAATAAGCGATAGAATAGCATCCGTGTTTGGAGCATTTCCAAGCTATCTCTAAAATCTCTTTAATGTAGATATGCCCTGGCTAGATACAGGTATCGAATCCACAATTAATCACTCACAGATATGCCCTGGCTAGATACAGGTATCGAATCTGGAATTGCGACAATTGATAGCAATCATCCTTGGATTGACCTTTTTCCTGAAAAGGCAAAACATCAGTTGTATGCAATGTCATGATGTATGAAATGCATGATGTCATGATGTTCTCAAAAATAGATGAGATAGTGTTGTATGCACTTTATCATGTATGTATGCAGGATGTATAAAATGTGAAATGTTTATGAATGTATTCTCGTCTAGGAAAATAAATCCTTGACGAATGTCGGGAGCTTGTTAAATCCTGAGCTGATGTTTGAAGAGTAGAGTTCTTCGCTTCCGCTGGGGATGATGATTGCAAGAATAAACTGGTAGGAGAAGATGACTCCGTTGGGAAACAAACTTGGTGAAGAGATTACTCTGTGGGGAATTACTCTGTGGGAAGAGATACTTCGCTGAGATTTGATGATAACTCCGCTGGGGATTCCGTTGATAAGTTATGTTGGAAGATTTGATGAACTCCGCTGGAGGATAGGAAGAACTTCGCCGAGGACGATCTTTCCATGGTAATTAGCTGAGGATAACCCAGTTATAAGCTCTGGTGGGGAATAACTTTTGAATATGGCTGGGGAGATGCACTTGACCTCTGCAGGGGATAAGCTTCCAGAATCTACTGGGGATAAGCTTCCAGAATCTACTGGGGAGGATGATTCAACTCTCCTGGGAAACTTTTTGAACTGTACTGGGGAAGTGGCTCCACTGGGGTGTCTGTATTCCGCCGGGGAACAATCTTATACCAAGACTGTCGGAGATGCTTGTTTAGGAACATTTGTATACTCCGCTGGGGAATATTGAGATCTTCTGGGGATACCCAACTTCCTTAAGGCTGACAGTAGACTAACTCTGCTTGGGGAGAGTATCACTGACTTGCTGGAGATACCGTGCCTTTTCGGGGCTGAGGAGAGACCAACTCTGCTCGGGGGAGAGTATTGCTGAAACCTGTCCTTACTCTGCGGGGAGTGGAGGTAACTTGGTCATGTTCTTCAGCTGAACTTACCTTGGTACCTTGGTGGACAGAGCAACTAGATCATTCAGACAATTCTTATTGCCCCTGTTTCTGTGGGAGAAGATACATGTGGAGGTGCTTGATGACTGCCGATTGACAAATCTTCTTCTGGTAGGCAAGTGACGAGATGACGGAACATAGTCGTATGCTTTTGATCCCTAACTTTTGCCTGGACCGCCCTTTCGGGTTTTCAGTCCACTGGGATACCCGTTTTTGCCCAAGCCGCCTTTTCAGGTTTTCGACTTGCCGGGTGTACAAATTTTTTCATTTTCATCCCTTATTTTTGCCAGAACCCTTTTGGTTCGCCGGGAAGCCCTTATTTTTTCCTAGGTGTGTCAACCTAGCGGGTCTTTGATTGTGCGCAGTATTTTTTCGACTATGTCCATGCTCTCAGAATGTAGGGAGTTGTCATTATCGGTAGTGTTGTGTTGCCATACTACCAGAAGATCTTCGTTCGATCATGCAAGATTCGTGGCCGGAATTCCTGTCCAATGCCCCAAGTGACTCAGGCGGAGATTTGCCCCTGGCTATAGGGCATCTTGAGAGATTCCCTGAATCTTGACTTAACTGCCCCAGATGATGGATGATGATCATGTCGTGCCCCTTGATTGGAAGTGCTTTTGTTCACTTAGATATTCGTCGTGCGAATTTCTCTGCTGTTCGAACAAATGATCATATGTAAACAATGTTATTTAAACATGCAAAGCTTATGTCTGTCTTGAAGTTTTTGAAAATGCATTTTTCAGTAAAACAAGAAAATTTTGTAAAATGTGATATCAACTCAAGATTTTACAGCGAACCTTAAGGAGTCAGGATACTTTCGGTAACAGTATGCTTTCGAACTAACCCATACTTCAGCTAGGACTTTTTGAGGGTTATAACGTGGCCTGGTTCACGGTTTAAGAAACAAAGGATAAAGACTCAAATTTTATTTGTACCCACCCTCTCTTCGTGATGTTCTTCAAACCTAAACTCAGCTGATCATGCATTAGACCTTGTTTGAGTTTTTGTCCTGATATTCTGGTGATGGTTCGGATATTGAAAGTTTATTTTGAATAGGCAGTCATCTTTTGTTGAGGGTTAGTAGGACCTCTTTCTTGTTGATTTTGTTATCCCTGTTTTTTGCCTGAACTGTTTCTTTTTGTATTTACAGTCAGCGGGATGCCCCAGTTTTTGTAAGTCTCCTTCATAGGTTTTGACTTATTGGGCTTTTATTTTGAGAAATAATGACTGCCTGTCTTTATGATTATTCGGAACCATCAATGTCTTTTGTTTTGTAAGGACTCCTTTGGTGCCATTCGTTGTGCACCTGGATCAATTGAGAGAACTACCCTGCCCCAGGTTATGATTAAGGGTTTTAATTTTTGAAAAGAAAAACTCCAACTTCTTTGGCTCAAAGGGGTTGACGAGGGATTATCTTCCTTATAACTCCAGTGTTTAGGAATTGAAACAATGCCTGTACCTCATCAGTGGGGTCTGTTCAAAAGCATACTGTAGATTGTGGCATCGTTTTCGTCATCCTCCCTCAAGAGGCTTAGAATTATTAATCGAGAGTTGACATCAAAAAATGAAAGCAGTTTGCATATAGCGAATGCGAATATATTGATTCAAAACAGACATATGCGATGCATTGATAAAGTAATGAAGTTTGCTATGACAATAATTGTTTGAACAATCAAAGAAAAGTACAACTTGAACATTCGAATGAACAAAAGTTTTTTTTTCAATCCTAGGACTTGTCACTTTAAATGGTGAATCTTGCAGGGATAGTAGAAGAACTCATCCTGGCCATCTTGGGTGAATTCCACTGCTCCTTCATCAATCAGATCCTGGATCTTGTTCTTCAAAGACCAGCAGTCGTTTGTGGCATGCCCCGGGCTGTCAGAATGATAAGCGCAGCGGGCGTTGGGGTTGTACCTTGAAGGTGTCTTGTTGGGATTCTTAGGAGGGTCCCTTAGTGTGATCAGATTCAATCTCAACAGGCATTGTAAGGCTTGAAACAGCGACATGTTGAGCTGGGTGAATTGCCTCTTAGGCTTGTCTGGCTTGCTCTGATCAGCCCGTTGTTCTTGGCGAGGTCGTTGTTGGACCTGTGGAGTAGTAGCAGCTTGGAGAGGTCTATTCATCAAACCAAACCTTTGACTTCTTGGGGGCTGATTACCAGTTTGGTCTCCAACCCTGACTGCTTGCTTCATACTGTCTTGCTGAAGCTGGTGAGGTTGATGCTGAATTTGTGACCCTGAAGCAAGTTGAGGAGCTTTTCCCTTGTCTTCTTGTCTCAAAGGGAATTTAATGATGACTGGCTCTTCAACCTTAGATGTTTGCCCAAGTTGGTTATCCCGAAGCAGTTGGTTGACGAGAACCCTGAGCTCTTCTTGTCTTTGAGCTAAGTCTTGAATGAGAGTCATCTGCCCCAACATCTGGGTTCTCATTGTATCTACCTCAGCTTGCAGATGTTTCAGCCGTTCATCCTTACTGCCTTCTGGACTGTTCCTGACCAAAGTCCCCGTGAGGAGTGTTCTCAGCTCTTCCTGCCCCTTGGATAGATTTAGGAGGATTTCCCCGAACTGAGTCTCTTGAGTATGGAACTCCTGGTTGTCTGGTTGGAAAGCCATTGCTGAAATAAACAGCGAAGAAGTTAAGTGACCTGTAACAAGGGTACCTGTAATGCAATGATGTGTATGTATACATGCAATGTTTTCAAGGATCTCGCGGGGTAAACAGAGAAACTGTTAGAATTTGAATTTTGTAGCTTGATGGAAGGAACTTCATGTTGTTGAGAGTCCTTCTTCAAGAGTCAAGGCTCACCATATCGAGTGGGTCATAGCCCCTGACTCAAGTTATCAACCTTGGCTAGAGGAAAATAAATCCCCTTTTGCCCCTTGCTAGACAGTTGGTTCATCATGACCTGCATCACAAGCCCTTGAGATCCTTGAAATGGGTTAGTCCTTATGCAGGATGTATGCAATGGTATGATGGTATGATGTTATGCTATGCATGGAGTGATGTAAGTAAACCCTGTTATGAGTCCAGATTAAGGACTGTAAACAAAACCTGCAAGAAACCCGTGTTGTCAGATAACAAGTACATGCAAGTAATTCAAGTTTGAAGGCACACAAGTCACACATGACAGCCCTTAGAGTTTAGGCCAGCATGAAGTTTAGGTACTGCCCTCTTTCAGTTTCGTTGGTTAAGACCTGTCCTAGAATATTATAATCGGGTTCTAGAGGATCTCAATATCATCGACTACCCTCAATCGGTCATAACTCCAGCGTTGCAATCTTTTCTTGCAGCCAGAACCATCGCGAGAGTTTAGCCTCAATGAGTGTAGCATACTGCTACTGTTCTATGGCCAAGTTGGGTCAATTTAGGGTTCTAAGGTCAGTTGGTGCTTAATGACTCCTCAGAAGACCCATATTCTCCTCGTTGCAACACAAGGGATATCGGTACAGACCAAGGTGTCACACCAACGTAGCCACTGCTTCACCCGTGTCGGTCTACGCCGGACAGGTCCCTCACAGCTTATGCTACCTAAAAGGTATTCCCCAGATCCGGGTTAGGATCTATGAAACTCCAAGACAAGCCCACAAATATTAAAGCAAACAGAGCAAGCAATTGAAAACAAGAGTGGTCTAATCCTAAGGCACACCTCACTTTTATCAATATCCCTAGCAGAGTCGCCAGTTCTGTGATCGGTGGAAATAGAACTGACTGTTTTAAAGCTGGTTTGCGAAATGTCGCGGTAAGCAAGAGTCGCCACCGTCTTTTATGTTCTCCAACATGGAAAGGACAAAAGCATAGCAAAATTCCTTCTTTGAGATGTCTCTCGGTTCGGGAGGTAGATTATAGAAAGGGAAGGTGTTAGCACCCTTTCTATCCATGTTTATCCATGGGCTCTTAGGTACTTGCTCTTATGTTTTCAAAATTGTTTGCTTTTCAAGTGTGTGTGGGTTTTGAAAAAGTTTCGTTTGAAAAATTTCTAAGTAACTCTTGTATCAGTCCTCAAGAGTGTATGAAAAATTTGTTTGAAAACCTTTTGAAATTATGGGTGCAAAAAGTTGTTTTGTTTGTTGGAAAGAGCAAGTACCCATGAGATCTACCTACTCTAAGGAATTAGGCTGTGTAAGAGTCCTTTAGACAGTGCTGTCCCACCATTGAGAGGTAGGTAGCACCGTCGTTGGAGGTATTCGGGTCAATTCGATTATTAGGGGCAGTGTGGTCACCGAAGCAATAGTAGGACACCTTAGAAGTAACCCTAATGTCCTAGATCCTTTTTATCCGAGGCAACTGTTTCGAGGCGACTGGATCTTAGACAGGAGGGCGACCTCTAAAACACCCTATACTTGACGACCATGTCGAGGCAACCAAGTGAGGCGTACTCTAGGAGTGGCATGTGCATGTGTGTTGTTTCAGTTTATATTATCTTTGAACATGCAACATTGTGAGCTACGAATTGATTTTATTTTTCATACAAGTCTTGCATGCATAACTAACAGTTAAATAATTTGCGGGAAATAAATTGTGGAAAGTGAATCTACGCTATTACAAGGCGTCGGGTATTTACATCGCCAAAAACAAACCCTTTAATTTAAATTGCGGAAAGTAAAATAAAGCGGTAAATAATTAAAGTCCTAATTAAAAGCTATTACATTCCGGGAAACAGATACAATAATATGATAAAATGGATCGCGTGCGAGAAATTAAATCGGATGCGAGTTTTTTGGGTTTTGACCCTTTTTTTGAAAGAAAGTGATTTTTTGGTTTTTTTGGATTAAAAGAAATTAAATTAAGTTAACAATTAAATTAATAAACTAATTAATTAATTAAAATATTTTTGGATTTTTGAGTTTTTAAAGAAATAAAATAAATTGAATTAATGCTAATAAAAACCTAATATTCTAAAGTGATTTTAAATATTGCAAAAAATATTAAAAGTTAAATCTAATTAAAGCTAAATTGATTAAATTAATTTATTTACAAAAATAAAAGTGATGAAGTTAATTTTAATAAATAAAATATTTTTTTGTGTTTTTGATTTTATTAGGAAAAAATGTTAATTGGTTAGTGATTAATAAAAATAATAACGATTAATTAATTAAAGGAACATAATACAAATAGAGAGAGTTTAGGAGTATACGAGCCTGATTGGAGGGGTGAAACAGTTATTGGCGTCATGTGTAAACTGTTTTGTTTTGGCCATTTGGCTTTTGCCTTTTGGCCATTTGTGTTCTGGCCTCAACGTTCCTTAATGAACCTGCATGAGATCCTGTCTAAAATCTGCAGTGTTGAATCTCATGAACACATTAAATAAAATCATAAAATGCAAATAAAGCCAATATATGAAGAAATTTAATGTTTAGGCACAATATGGCATGTATGAATGATTATACCTTTTTGATCATGGAGATCAAATCAATCTTACCCTTACTGGAAAAGTAGTGACATGAATGTTTTTATGCCCTTTTGATCATGGAGATCAAGTCAGCCTTACCCTTACTGAAGAAGTAGTGAGATGTTGGTTTGTAACTGAGATGGCTTGTTTGTAATGAGAGAGGGATTTGTAATAAGGATTTCAAGGTTTTAGGGTTCTTGAAAGAATTTGATATTCTGACAGTGTTGTGGCAAGGTTTTTTTTTCTTTTTTCTCCTCTCTTCTCTGGTTTGTGTGAAAAGAATGTGATTATATAATGGAAATTAGGGTAAAGAAAATGGGTTTTGAATGTGCAATTGGGCCTCCAATGTTCACTTGAGTTCGTCACTTTCCAGGCTAAATCGCAGAGACTTAAGTGCAATTTTTGAAGTTGAAATGTGAAAACAAAATGTAGCCGATATTGAGAACTAACTCCTGTCCGAAAATCGGCTCAATCGGATAAACGGTGAATTAGTTATGAATTTTTGAAGTTTCAGCTCAGACAAACTTATTTTGGGCTCCAGTGTCGACTCTGACACGTTCTTCAATAAAAAACTGGTACTGATCGGAGCATAATCTGGTCTCGACTTTTGAAGAAAAGTTGTAGATCTATGAGTCAGTGACCTTGTGTAAAAATATGAGCCCAATCCGATAAAAATTGACCGAGTTATGAATTTTCGAAGTTTCGGCCCAGATGAAATAATATTCAGCATTCAGGATTTTCAGCGTGTCACACACTCTAAGCAGAAAACGAAGGCCTTTTGAATACCGTTTGAACTTAATACCTTCTGTGAAAATGTAGCCAACTCAATTTGTGAAATTGTGGCGCCAGAACCAGCTCGATACGATGAAAATCAACCAAGTTATCATTTTCTGAACATGACGCAAATAAACTTCTGTCACAAATTTTCTGTATGAAAATACTTGATAAATCCACATTTTTGAAGACCTTATGATTGAAATTGGCTTCCAACCGTGAGAGATGAAAACGTAGATAATGTCAAGACGGAATTTTAGCCACCGGAACGGGTTCAAAACGAGCCACGATCTTCAAGTTATGAATTTTTTAGCGCGTAAAAACTGCACTTTCAGCACACTTCTTCACCATATTTCTTCGAGAAAACTCACACATTCGGATACCTTCTTTAAAGAATTGACTCTTGAGCCGAACCTGAATTTTAGAATACGTTATCAGAGATATTTTGGCGAAAGAACACCTGAATATGACGCGTCGGGTTGAACTTGTGAATTTTTCTTGAAATGTTTTGAGAAATATGGGAGGGCAAATTTTGGGGTACAACACTCACCTAATGCCTAAGAGAGGGACATTAGAGAATTCACCATAGAGATCGATGATGATAACATCTTATGAGGATCGTGAGCACCAATGAATATCTGAATGTGTAAGGGACATCAGCCTATGAGACCATTTCATAACCTGCTCATTCTTCAAGATAGACCTGGGTAGGTGCGAAATAAACCACCTAGATAATAGAGGGGTGCAACACAGGAGGGTCCCCCTTCTCTTTAGACTGCGAGCATGCAGAGAGTGTAGAATATCCCCCAGTAATGTAGGCACCAAATTGTGAGACAGAAAGACCTTAATCGTATTCACATCTATGAGTTAGTCCGCATTAGGGAATAGTACCATCCCGTAAATGAGGAGTTCCAATACCTCTTCAATAGCTTGTAAATCCAAGGTATCCCAAAAATAGTAAGCCTTCTCGAATAGAAATTTACACGGGATTCCTTGGACACTTCCCCTAGTTTCCCAATTTGTCACTACATCAGATCATTGTAAGAACAGAGCTCGGGAAATCTCTTCAGGCTTTGGATGTTTTTCCATACCGTTGAAAGGTAACTGATCATGAATAGGTACCCCTAACAACCGAGAAAATTCCTCCATAGTGGGCACTAGCTGGTAACCCGGGAAAGTGAAGCAGTGGTGCAAAGGATCAAAGAACTGAAATAACACTTTTAACAATTCTTCATCAGGTTTTGAAGTGGCCAAGTTGAGCAACCGACCATGTTTTTCAGTGAAGGGAGAGCTTTCAGGAATCCTTAATGCCAAGTCCTTTAGTTGAGGAGGTACTTTCACAAGGTTAATCTGGATGGTGTTCATGCGGGCGGATGCCATGTCCTACAAAACAAAGCAAAGATGAGCCCTAGAAAATCCTTGAAATGGTTATTATGGTATGTCATGCTTATGATGTCATGATTATGCTAAAAAACCACATGTATAGCCAGTAACAAACAAGTCATACCAAGTCCTTAGGTTTAAGGCATGCATGAGTTTTAAGGTCATACCCTCTTGAAGCTGGATTGGTTCAACCTATCTTATAAATAGTAATCGGGTTCTAAGGGATCTCAATATCACTGATCTTTCCCCCAAGATTCATTCGATAGGCGATTGACTCGCAACCAAACAAAATTCAGGAGTCAAACCTCAGTGAGTGTAGCATCGAGTATCTGTCGACCTTGGGAATACACCAAAGCTGACCATCTCGTTATGTCCTACTGGCCAAGTTGTGCAATTAAAGGTTCTAAGGTCAGTTGGTGTTTTATGATACCACGCAACATCCTCGTACTCTCCTTGATTGACTCAAGGGTTACCGGTACTAACCAAAGTGTCACATCAATGTAGCTACTGCTTCAACCGTGTCAGTATACCCCGCATAGTTCCCTCACAGTTTATTGCTACTTACCTAAAAGGTGTTCCCTGATCCGGGTGTGGGATCTACAAAACCCCAACAAAACCCTTGAATATAAAGCAGGAAAAGCAAAACAAGAAAGCAATTTTAGAAATGACCTAGATCCTAAGGTATACCCCACTTATTAAGTCCCCAGCAGAGTCGTTGTTTCGGTGATACGGTGGTAGAACCGACTGTTATATTGGTTTTACATTTTGTATTCACAAATGTCGCGGTAAGCAAGAGTCGCCATCGACTTTTATTTCATCAAATAAAGGAAAGTAAAAAAGAACAGAAAAAACCTTTTTTCGAGAGTTTCTGAGTACGGGGGTAGATTATAGAAAGGGAAGGTGTTAGCACCCTTTCTATCCGTGGTTTTCCACGGGCTCTTAGGTACTTGCTCATTTTGAAATTGCATGTGTATGTTTTGAAAAGTTTTTGTTTAACTTCGTGATAACCCTTGTATCTGTCCTCAAGAGTGTGACGAAGTCGTTTTTGAAAACTGTTTTGAAAGGTGTTTGTGAAAAAAGTTTTGTTGTTTTGAGCAAGTACTTATGATTTTCTACCTACTCGAAAAAAGATTGTTCATTCTCGTTTCCTTTAGACAGCACTATCCTACTATTAAGAAGTAGGTAGCCCCATCGTTGGAGTTTTAAGGGACATTCGAAGGGACAAGTACGGTCACAAAAGCAATAGTTAGGAAACTTTAGTGATTACCCTAAAGTCCTAAAGATCTTTCCGAGGCAACATCCGAATGGGTCATTTTTTATCTTTTGGGACTAGAGGACGATCACTAAAATTCCCTATGCTTCATGACCGTTTACCAAAGGCAACCAGAGTGGGGAAAATCCTAGGAGTGAGCATGTGCAAGTGTGCTTTTTTTTCCAGTTAATTATCTTTAGACAATTAGGGTTATCTACCTTTTAATCGTTGTTTTATCTTTTACATACGACCTTAATATCCATGCATCTAGGCAGTTTTATAGTTGCGGAAATTAAAAAGCGCGAGAAATTAAAGTCCTAACTATTATAAGGCTTTTGGGGAAGGGGTTACATAACCAAAACTTGGGGAATGGACAGTAAATAAAAAGCGGTAAGATAAACCCTAATTAAAAACTATTACAAACCTCGAAGTAGTTACAATAATTTGAATTACAAATAAATAAATGCGCGCGAGACGAATTAAATACGAGAACAAATTGGAAGCCTAAAAGTCTAATTAAAAAAATAATTTTGTGTATTTTTAATGAGAAAAACAATTTAATTGCAAATTAAACCTAATTTCTAGTTAATTTTAATTAATATAAAAACAACCAGGTTAATCTAATTAAACTAATTTATTTTCAATAATAATTAATTTAAATAAAAAACCATAATTCTATACTTTTTTGTTATTTTTTGATTTAATAAAAAAATATTTTTGTTGTTTTTGGGCCTGGGGTGTTGTTAATAATCAGGGGGGTGAGGAGTTGAATTTTTTAAGCCCATTTTGTTGGCCCAGATCCTGCGCCAGATTCAGTGTAGCTGGCCTTTGGAGGTTCACCATGTGACTACTTGCTTGAGGCGTCAGATCTGGCAGGAGATTGATCCAATGGTGTGGATCTTGGACGTGTGATGGACACTTGGACTGTGAGGCTTACTGGATCTGCAATTGAACATTGAGAAAAACATAAAAGCACATGCCTGGGATCGAACCCATGACGTTAGCTTCACACACTCCTTCCTTAACCATCCGTGATGGGCTGCTCATTCATACATATAATTAAACAATTAAAACAAAATGGAAACAAGGTGTTAATGCTGAAACAACCATGACACGCATGCATGGTGGGGGCCATGGTGACTCAAAGAGCCAATTAGATGTGGAGAGAGGTATTCAATATTTGGATCCAGCCAATGGGATTATGAGGAATAGCCATGCATGCTTGGACCGTCGCATGTAAAAGTCAAGCCACTGGCCAAGGTGGCTCCGGTCACCCTCTCCGGCGACACCTAAAAACGAAACCTGCAAAACACGCGAGATCAAGGCATAAAAAAGGCCCTACCCCCCTTAAATTTTCCCTAGGAATCCAATGGTGGTATCCATTTGATCTAAAAGTCCTTGTATCATTAAAATCGAAACTTCCTTCTCTCCAAACTCTAACAATGGTGATTTGCGGCCATGGCCTCGTTTCTTGCATGTAATACGCCATAAAATTCACAAATAATCATAATAACATGAATGTGTATTCAAAAGGGATTGGTATCAAGAATTAAGTGAGTTTGAAATCCAAATTCTTACCATAATATGGAGGATCGGATTGGGGTGATGCAGCGTGCTTCAGCCTTTGCAAATGGACTGGTTCACCTCCTGGAATCCTTAGAAGGATGATGGAATGGCTGGAGATGATTGAAGGAGGCTGGATCGTGCCCTTTTGAAAATTGCACTTTCTTTGATATTTTGGAATTTTTGTTTTCTTTTCTTGAGGGAGGCTGCACATTTTTTTCTTGTCCCTTAGGGTTGGAGAGCCTTTGCTTATGTATGAGAATCAGATTAGGGTAACATTTGTGGAAGGAATCCAAAGAATAATGGAGTTTTAATTTTGCTTCAAATCTTTCGATTTTTGCATATTTTCTTTCCAATTCCAAGCTTGCATGAATCTTTTGACATTATACAACATATTTGGATTGTGATTCACTTCAAAATTAAATCAAAACAAATCTTCACTATTTTTATATCATTTATTTAATTTAATTTAGATTTTAAATGATTAAAAATAAAAATAGATCAAATAAATAAGAAAATGATGCATGGAGTGGTTCATGGGTCGTGTTAGGAACAAGATACAAGCATTAAAAGTTGGGCCTATTTGAAGAAAAATGCATTTTGGGCATGGTTGACCTTGTGCAAATTTCCAAAAATGGTCAACTTTGACAATGCACATCTCTCTCAATTTTTACCCTAAGAGGGTGTTCTTGGACTTTTTAGAAAGATTAAGATGTCCTCTAAGAAAACCTTTTGGTTTCACCTTAATTTGATCTTCCATGTTCATGTAAGAAGCTTTGACCCAAAAGGTGTTTTTGTTGACTTTTTGAAATGACCTATAATGTCTGAATTCATATCTTTTCTTGTGTGTATTTCTTGAACTTGAGGGCTGAAGATGAGTTGTAGGGAATTGAATCCTCTTCAAAATAATCCTTGGATGGGAAATGTCTGATAAAGTATGATAAAGTTATGCCTGGTCAAAGTTTGGTTAACTTTTCCTATAGAAACCCTAATTTAGCAACTTTTGAGTTTTGATGAATTTGGGGCATTCCTTGATGAATCATGATCAACCCTTGATAAAATTATGGATATCACTTCAAAATGTTGATGTTGACCAAAAATCTTGAAGTTTGACTATATGTGGGTCACAGTTGACTTTTGACCTAACATAGTTGATTTTCAAGCATTTAAGCAGTTGACTGAGCAAACTTCTTGTGCAAGGCATGAAACTTGACATGGATGATCTTGAGAAAATATTAAGGAAATGGAAATAATTTGGGACCCTTGGAACCCAAACATCTTGATGAGGAGTGAAACCCTAATTTGAGGCTCATTGTCTTAGGAGGAGGATTTGTCTGGTCAATCCTTAGGCATCCTTGGGCAAGTTGAGGACCTCTAGGAGTATGTTTTGAGTAAAATGAGAGGGAAAATTTTGGGGTACAAGAACCTCCCTTTC
The DNA here is from genome assembly GCA_948472305.1 of Vicia faba. NCBI lineage: Eukaryota > Viridiplantae > Streptophyta > Magnoliopsida > Fabales > Fabaceae > Vicia > Vicia faba. The sequence continues at coordinate 333,069,098 of OX451739.1, read as the reverse complement.
GGGTGTTCAATCCACCGGGATACCCTTTTTTACCCAATCCGCCTTTTCAGGTTTTCGACTTGCCGGGTGTACATATTTTTTCATATGTATATCCCTAATTTTCCCGAACCATTTTGGTTCGTCGGGATGCCCTTATTTTTTCCTAGGACAGTCAACCTAGTGGGTCTTTGTTCATGTGTAGTATCTTTTAACTATGTCCGCGTTTACAGGGTGTGGAAGGTCGTCACCTTCCATAGTGGTTAAGATCATGGCTCCACCAGAAAATATGTTCTTGATCACAAGTGGCCCTTCATATGTAGGAGCCCATTTACCCCTGGGGTCACCTTGCGGCAATATGATGTGCTTGATTACTAGGTCACCAGCCTGAAATACCTGACATCTGGCCTTTTTGTTAAAAGCTTTAATCATTCATTTCTGGTACATCTAACCATGGCAGACAATCACGAGCCTCTTCTCATCAATCAGGTTCAATTGGTCAAGTCGAGTCTGAACCTATTCGTCTTCATTCAAACGTGTGTCCTTCATGATTCTAAAGGAAGGGATCTCGGCTTCAATGGGTATGACAAGTTCCATACCGTATACCAAAGAGAAAGGAGTTGCCTTTGTTGATGTGAACACTGTGGTACGGTAACCATGAATAGAAAATGGTAACATCTCGTGCCAGTCTTTGTATGTCACTGTCATCTTCTGTATGTTTTTTTGATGTTTTTATTAGCAGCTTCTACAACGCTGTGATACAGTGGGAAGAACTGAATGTTTTTTGGAATGTTGGTTTGCGTTTTGCGTTTGTGTTCGCAAAATGTCACCACCGACTTTTATTTTATCCAACAAGGAAAGGAAAAAAAGAACAGAAAAATTCCTTTTTCGAGATGTTTCTCGGGTTCGGGGGGTAGATTATAGAAAGGGAAGATATTAGCACCCTTTCTATCTGTAGTTATCTACAGGCTCTTAGGTACTTGCTCAATTGTTTTCAAAATTGTTTCTTTGTGCTTGTGGGTTTGAAAAAAGTTTTTGTTTTAACTTCGATTTAACTCTTGCTTCTGTCCTCAAGAGTGTAATGAAGTGTTTTTGAAAACTTGTTTGTAAAAGTGTAAGTGTGAAAGAGTTTTGTTTTGAAAGAGAAAGTATCTAAGAGCTAATCTACCTACTCGAAAAAGGAATTGTTCTATGCTATTTTCCTTTAGACAATGCTATCCCACTATTAATGAGTAGGTAGCACCGTCGTTGGAGTTTGAGGGTCAATTCGAAAGAGGGACATACAGTCACTAAAGCAATGTTAGGATGTTTTAGCGGTAACCCTAATGTCTTAGATCATTTATTCGAGGCAACAATATCTGAGGCAACCATTTTGAGGCAACTATGATCTTCTAGACAAGAGGACGACCTCTAAAACAACCTATACTCAATGATCGTTTACGAAGGCAACCAAGTGGGGTGTACCCTAGGAGTGCGCATGTGCGAGTGTGTTGATTTCAGTTATTTTTATATTTGCACATGTTTAGGGTGATCTAACCATTTTAAGATTAAACATACATTCTTGTCATGCATCCTAAATCATACATCTAACAGTTAATATTTTGCGGAAATTAAACTAAGCTATTACAAGGCTTCGGGTATTTACATAGCCAAAAACAAACCCTTCGAAATTAAAGCGATAAATGTAGAATAAACGTCCTAATTAAACTATTACATCCCATGAGCAGTTACATTAAATATCGTAAAAAAAATAAATAAAAGCGGTAAAGGTAAATAAACGTCCTAATTAAATTATTACAAAATGTGAGCAGATACAATAATTGGGCAAAATAATAATAAAGCGCATGATTAAAAATTAGATCGACGAGAAATTAGGGTTTTTACTCTTCTATCCTAATTAAAAAAATAAAATGTTTTTTTTAAGAAAAGAAATTAGATTTTTAAATTAAATGCAAAATTGATTGGTTATTAAATTAATTAATGAAAATAATTAAATGACATATTTTTGGGTTTTTTGTTATTTTAGGAAAGAAATAAAATAATTAAGTTAGTAATAAAACCTATTTATTCTAATTAATTTTAATTATGTAAAAAGAAATTAAAGTTGTCTAATAATTAATAACCTAATTTAATTAATTAATTTTTTTTAATAAAAATAAATATCTTGAATTTAATTGGATAGAAAAATGTTTTGTGATTTTTTTGATAAAAAAGAAAATAATTTGATGGGTTAGTGTTGTACCCCAAAATTTGCCCTCCCATTTTCTCAACATTTCTCATCACCAAGCCCTTGGAGATCAAGATCCAATTAGGGTTTCATCTGCTCAAGACTTCTCTTTGCACTGTTGACCCAAATTAGGGTTTGTGTTTGCCCAAAGATGTTTTGACCTAAAATGCCTAAGATGACTTTCTTGCTTCATATTGGACTCCCAAGTTTATCCATATCAAGTTTGAAGCCTTGATTCCAAGTTTTGCCCAGTCAATTGGGCAGTTGACCTAAAAATCAACTGTATTGGGGAAAAAGTCAACTGTGGCCAATTGACAGTCAAACCTCATGAAAATTGACCCACATCAACATCATGAACTCACATGGACCATTTGATCAAGTTTGGATCACAATTCCACAAGAAATTTGATCAGATCACCAAAAGGGCAAAATGGTCATTTCTAGGGTCTTGACTGCACAAAGGCAAATTTTGACTGTTTGACCTAGACAATGGCAAACCAAGCTCACATATGGACTCAAGGACCCCATGGAATTGTCTTGACATGCTCAACAAGCTCAAAAGATCCCAAGTACACAAGATTGACAGTTGAATGTCCCAGTCAATTGATCAATTTTGACTGTATACTGAAAAGTTAAACTTTGACTTTTTGGTCAAAATCAAGAGTCAAGATTCATTTTTCATCAAAACATGCCAAATCATGAAACTTGTTCACCAAGAAATCAAAAATTGCAAATTAGAGTTTGAAATGAGAATTTTTCATAACTTAGAATTTTTCTAAGTTATGAAAAACCCCAACTTTGCCCCACTTTCTCACCAAGATTTATTTGGATTCAAGCAAAAGTAAAAACATGAAAGTTGTAGCCTATTGCATAATCTATAACTTTGATTCACAAAGTTTTCCCAAAAGAAGCTTGTATCTCAAGTTACAATTTTTGGAATAAGGGTACTAAACCATTCTTAACTTAATGAAATTTTGACCTTTTTAGGCAAGGTTTTTACCTAACTTCAAGACCATTTTTCACATACTTCCACTTGGAATTTCAATTTGCATTTCAAATATGAATTGTAGTACACATTCCAAGATTTCCAAAATGTCCAAGAACTCATCAAACAACCTCATGACTTGAGAGAATCGAATTTTGCAATATGGCAAAAAGTCACTTTGATTCATGGCCATGTACATGTTCATAACTTGTGCAATTTTTCAAATCAGCATGCTTCCCTTGATTACAGGCCTCTAAACCATCCAACACTCATAAATTTAATGCCAATCCTTTGTGCCAAAGTATTGTTCTATGAGTTCAAACATTACATGCAAGTTTAATCCATTTATGGAAAAAGTGAAATAGCCATTTTTGAAAAGTTAAGCTTTATGTCAAAATGAAAATCCAAGAAGTACAGATCAAATCCCCTTGGCACAAGTTTAGGGACTAATCACACTGATCAATGCCAAGGTTTGCAGCATGTTATGGGGGCCTCTACCTGTCTAAACACCAACTTGGCTTTTAGTTGCTTAAAGTGTAAGAAACATAGCATATCACAACACAACTTACATCTCAGCAAGAGAACCCTTAAGCAAATATTTTGTACACATTCAAGACATCCTAACTGAGCTAGCACACGACCCCAACACCTCCAATACCTCCACAAACTCAAAATCACCATTGAACTGCACAAAAACAGGGCTTGCTGCAGTTTGAGTGCCAACTCTCATCCCTTTCATGCATTCTTGCTAAAAGCTCATCAAACACATTCCCTAGCATCATTTGAAGCTAACCCAAACATAAAACACGACCTGTAACTCCTCTAGTCAGTTCCACCATTTTCACTTTCTTGTTTTGCAGTTGAAGGTCCATAGCTCGATTCAAGGTGTTTCAAAGCAAAGTAAGCATTGGAATAGCATCACTACACTTCAGGCAAGTTGTACAGATCATCATCTTGCCCTGAAAGCTCCCCCATTGCCAGATAGAACTTCAACTGAACAGGTATCTTCTTGAACTTCTAACTCTTAGTGTAGGCATCATTAGCTCTAAGTTTGTGAATAAGAAGTGTTCTACTCATGCCCCTGAATCTGTACATGCTTTTACTTTTCATTTATTTTGCCTGAGCTATGAGAATTTAAGGTCTGAATATGGAAGAAAAGTTAGGTCAAGATTTGGGAATGTTAAAATTCTCTCTCATTTCTGAGAGTTAGGATGAGTTCTTTACATATTTAGAATCGTGATTCAATGCTTAACATTTCTTATGTTGTAAGTTTGTACAAAAGATCAAGGAATCCAGATGTTTGAATGGATGTTCAGGCGCACGTTTTTGAACATCTTTTTGTCCAGAGGTTGAAGAAGAAGCCACATGGGCTGGGCCTGCTTTGATATTTCTCTTCACACCCTATTTTTGCTTTCATACCCCCTGAGCCCATTTTGTTTGTTTTATTGATTTTTTTGACTTTTCTCTTTTTATTCTGATTTATTTATTTTTGCTAGTAATATTAAAAACATAAAAAATTATTTTTACACCATTTTTATATTTTTAAGCATTTATTTGTTTATATGAACTATTTGTACATAAATAATATATATATACTATTATTTAGAAAAACTAGAAAAATAATGCAAATATATTTTAGTTCTGATTTTTTATTTCATTTTCTCTTTTGAAAATATTTTATACAAAATATACTTTTTTTATAAATATTAAATATTATTATTTTGTATATATAATATTTATTTAGTAAATAATAAAGATATTTATATATATTAGTATATTTAGGTAAATAATACAAAAAATATATACATTTTTTATTTTATTAATATTTGACCTCAAAAAAATACTTTTTATAAATATACTTCATTTTATTTTATTTTTTGTATATAATAAATAAATACTTGTATAAATTAAATAATATATATATTTACTTAATAAAAATTAGGGTTTTACCCTTAAAACACAAAAACTCCAAAAATGTTACTTTTTTATTTTATTCATTTTTGTTTATTTGACATAAAAAATATCCTTTTTCCATACATATGAAAACCCTTTTTGCATTTTGCATCTTTATTTTATTTTCCATTTAATTTATGCAATTAATTATTTTGTAAATATTCCAAAATTGATGTAATAGCTAGGTTTAAATTCCTTGTCTAAATATCCCCCCATTTGAACATTTGTACCCCCCTTCCCATATTGTGTTGTAATAGTTTAGGAAATTTACTTTTCGCATTTTAACGCTTTCTAAATATACCATGCTAGAATTAGGGTTTGTATGCAAATAAAAAGAACAAAATAGTTTGACCTAATTTCAAGATAATCAAAGCATGAAAAATGGACAACACATATCACACTAGCACCCCTAGGGTATTCCACTTGTTGCCTTCAATAAATGGGCCATATTGCATGTTAGGTTTCTTTGGGAAAAACAAATACAAATCAATTGATCATAGTCCCTCGATGACGCTTTCGAAAAGTTGCCTAAAATGATCAAAGTCCCTTAAAGAAAAATTGCCCAAAGGTACTTAGCACCATTACAATTATGGTCTAAACGATGACCCGCGCCCGTCCCTTTCACCTCCTAACACAAGATTGTCCACCAAATGCAATGGTGGAACAAAATTGTTAAAAGGGTTAAAACATAACAAAAATCTTTGAGAACTTTAGGGTAGATAGCTCTTAGGTACTTGTCAACTTGCAAAAACAAAAACACTTGCCTATTTTTCAAACCACACTTCACAAACACTTTCAAAACAAACTTTCAAAAAACCTTGAAACATCTTTTCAAAAAGACAAACACCTTTTGTAAAACATTCGAGTAAAGAATTGTTACAAGGTTAGCCTAGACAAGGCATCTTTTTCAAAACATTTTCAAAACCATACACAAAGCACCATTTCAAACAATTGAAAACCAAGGCAAGTTGATCTAAGCAAGTACCTAAGAGCCCATGGATAACCATGGATAGAAAGGGTGCTAATACCTTCCCTTTCTATAATCTACTCCCCGAACCCAAGAAAAATCTCAAAGGTTTTTGCTGTGCTTTTTAAACCTTTCCTTAGGATAAAATAAAAAGTCGGTGGCGACTCTTGCTCAACCGAAACATTTGCGAAAACAAACGCAAAACTATAGTCAGTTCTCCCACCGTATCACAGTTAGTAAAATAAATAAATGAAATAATATATATAAAAGAATTAGAGAAAAGCAAACTGGGCCTGTAATGTGGGGGTGCAATCATCAGAAATCTCTAGGCCCGAATCTTCAAAAGCTTCATGCTCTAACTATGGTGTTTTTTTTATTCTTGCGTGGAAACTATGATTCAAACATCCATAACTGTTCTATATAAACTCAAGTAAACGTTAGCATACCATAAAATGTGATTAAAATTAGAGATTCGAAATTTAAAATTTTACCAAACCGTTGTTGTCAAATGGGGGCGTGTTAGGCGTGTGATGGATTGCTCTTGGGCCTTGTAAAACTCTTGAGGACTTCAAGAGGATGGTTTGAGGCTTGATGTCAATTGAGAGAGACCGGAACCTCGAGATATGACTTGCACCAATTCTTTGATTTATGGAGAGCTTTTTGAAGAGCTTTTTGAAGAGCTTTTTGAGAGCTTTTTAGAGAGGATTTTCTGTCCCTTTCAAGCTTGTATGGCTCTATATTTATAGAGGAGAATGAGGAGACAAGAAAGCATGGAAAGAATCTCCCTCATAATGTTGTGTTTTAAGACCATGATCAAGATTTGAAAAAAATGCCATATTTGATTATTTTATGTCATTTTCACATGTGAATGAACCTGGACATATTTGAAAAGTTATTGCACGAAATCAATTGACATAAACCAGCATAAAACTTTCCCAAAATGGATTCACATCAAAATTTAAATTATTTCTATTATTTATTTATTTAATTCTGAATTTTAATGAATAAAATATCAAAATAAATAGCATAAATAGTAGAAAAATGTATGGGTGGGCTTAGAGGTCGTGGACCATGTTAGGAATGAGTTTCAAACTTGAAAAGATAGGCCCATTTGGAAAAAAAATCCAAGTTTGGTCAATATTTGCTTAATGCATTTTTTTCAAAAATTGTCCAACTTTTACAATGCATAACTCCCTCAATTTTGACTATTTGGAGGTGTTCTTTGAATTTTTAGAAATCTTGAGATGTCCTCTAAGCAACCCCTTTGGTATCATCTCATTTTGATATTCCATGCTCAAGTTAGAAGCTTTGGCAAAAAAGGTCTTTTTGTTGACTTTCAAAAATGACCTATAATGTCCAAATTCATAACTTCTTGTGAGTGAATTGTTTGATCTTGGGATATGAAGATGGATTGTAGGAAATTGAATCCTCTTAAAAATTAGATTTGGATGGGTCATTTCTCATAAAGTATGAGAAAGTTATGCTTGGTCAAAGTTGAGTTGACTTTTCCTACAAAACCATAATTTAGCAACTTTTGAGTCTTGATGAATTTTGAGCAATCCTAGATGAATCATAATAAACCCTTGATAAAATGATGAAATATCCTTCAAAATGATAATGTTGACAAAAAATCTTGAGGTTTGACTGTTTGTAGGTCACAGTTGACTTTTGCCTTAACACAGTCGATTTTTGGACCTTTTGAGCAATTGACTGAGCAAACTTCCTCTGCAAGGCTTGAAATTTGACATGGATGATCTTGAGAACATATTAGGACATTGGGGATCATTTGAGGTCATTTGTACTCAAGGATCTTGATGCAACATAAAACCCTAATTTGGGGTAGACTGCCTTAGGAGATAGCTTGTTTGACCAACTCTTGAGCAACCTTGAGCTACTTGGAGATTTTTCTTGCAATGTCTTGAGAAATATGGGAGGGAAAATTTTGGGGTACAACAGCTGCCCCTGTTCAATCTTCTTAAACCTGAGGATGTAGATTGGCTTTCATGCCTTTCGTGATCCGAAGGTGGAAGATGATTGAACACTAGAGTGCCCAGAAATATGCACTCGCATGAAGTGGTATTAGCCTTGTGATGTCGGGAATGGGCTTACAGATGCCATTTGGAGATTGTTGACGAGGGGATGGGCTTAAAGATGCCATATGAAGAAGTGTCGATCGCATAAGATATTCCTTAGCGAGAGCTGGTATACCTGTTGTTGAGGAAGATTCCGCTGGGGAAGTCTAATTTTTTGTTGAGATTTAGAAACTTGCTTGTACTTCAAATGAGAGAACATCTCTGTTGAGTTTTAAGGACTTGTCTGTAATTCAACTGGGGGAGAAACATCTTCATCGAGATTTAAGAACTTGCCCGTAATTCAACTGAGAGAACTCTGCTGAGATTTAGGAACTGTCTGTAATTCAACGGAGGAATTTTGCCGAGATTTAGGACCTTGTCTGTAATTCAACTGAGGATAATTCGGTTGAGATTTAAGAACTGGTCAGTAATTCGACATTAGGGAAACATCTTCACCGAGATTTAAGAACCCGCCCGTAATTCAACTGAGAAACTCTGCTGAGATTTAGGAACTTGTCTGTAATTCGATGGAGGAACTTTATCGAGATTTAGGACCTTGTCTGTAATTCAACAGAGGATAATTCAGTTGAGATTTAAGAACTTGTCAGCAATTCGAATTGAGGGAAACATCTTCATCGAGATTTAAGAACTCGCTCGTAATTCAACTGAGAAAACTCTGCTGAGATTTAGGAACTCGTCTGTAATTTGACGGAGGAATTTTGTCGAGATTTAGAACCTTATCTGTAATTCAACTGAGGATAATTCGGTTGAGATTTAAGAACTGGTCAGTACTTCGACTTTGGGAAACATCTTCATCGAGATTTAAGAACTCGCCCGTAATTCAACTGAGAGAACTTCTCTACTGAGATTTAGGAACTCGTCTGTAATTCAACGGAGGAACTTTGTCGAGATTTAGGACCTTGTCTGTAATTCAACTGAGAAAATTTTTCTGCTGAGATTTAAGAACTTGTCAGTAATTCGACTTGGGGAAACATCTTTATCGAGATTTAAGAACTCACCCATAATTCAACTGAGAGAACTTCTTTGCTGAGATTAAGGAACTCGTCTGTAATTCGACGGAGGAACTTTGCTGAGATTTAGGACCTTGTCTGTAATTCAAATGAGAAAATTTCTCTGCTGAGATTTAAGAACTTGTCAGTAATTCGACTTGGGGAAACATCTTCATCGAGATTTAAGAACTCGCCCGTAATTCAATTGAGAGAACTTCTCTGCTGAGATTTAGGAACTCATCTGTAATTCGACGGAGGAACTTTGTCGAGATTTAGGACCTTGTATGTAATTCAACTGAGAAAAACTTTGTTGAGATTCAAGAACTTGTCAGTAATTCGACTTGGGGAAACATCTTCATCGAGATTTAAGAACTCGCCCGTAATTCAACTGAGAGAACTTCTCTGCTGAGATTTGGGAACTCGTCTGTAATTCAACGGAGGAACTTTGCCGAGATTTAGGACCTTGTCTGTAATTCAACTGAGAAAATTTCTCTGTTGAGATTTAAGAACTTGTCAGTAATTCGACTTGGGGAAACATCTTCATCGAGATTTAAGAACTTTCCCGTAATTCAACTGAGAAAACTTCTCTGCTGAGATTTAGGAACTTGTTTGTAATTCAACGGAGGAACACTTTTGTCGAGATTTAGGAACTCGCATGTACTTCAATTGAGAAAACATCTCTGCTGAGATTTAAGAACTTGCCCGTAATTCAACTGGGGAAACATCTTCGTCGAGATTTAAGAACTCGCTCGTAATTCAACTGAGAAAACTTCTCTGTTGAGATTTAGGAACTTGTCTGTAATTCAACGGAGGAACACTTTTGTCGAGATTTAGGAACTCGCCTGTACTTCAACTAAGAAAACATCTCTACTGAGATTTAAGAACTTGTCCGTAATTCAACATGGGAAACATCTTCGTCGAGATTTAAGAACTCGCCCATAATTCAACTGAGAAAACTTCTCTGCTGAGATTTAGGAACTCGTCTGTAATTTAACGGAGGAACACTTTTGTCGATATTTAGGAACTCGTCTATACTTCAACTGAGAAAACATCTCTGCTGAGATTTAAGAACTTGTCAGTAATTCAACTTGGAGGGAAACATCTTCATCGAGATTTAAGAACTCGCCCATAATTCAACTGAGAAAACTCTGCTAAGATTTAGGAACTTGTCTGTAATTCGACGGAGGAACTTTGTCGAGATTTAGGACCTTGTCTGTAATTCAACTGAGAAAAACTCTGTTGAGATTTAAGAACTTGTCAGTAATTCGACTTGGAGGGAAACATCTTCATCGAGATTTAAGAACTCGCCCGTAATTCATTTGAGAAAACTCTGCTGAGATTTAGGAACTTGTCTGTAATTCGACGGAGGAACTTTGTCGAGATTTAGGACCTTGTCTGTAATTGAACTAAGAAAAACTCTGTTGAGATTTAAGAACTTGTCAGTAATTCGACTTGGAGGGAAACATCTTCATCGAGATTTAAGAACTTGCCCGTAATTCAACTGAGAAAACTCTATTGAGATTTAGGAACTCGTCTGTAATTCGACGAAGGAACTTTGTCGAGATTTAGGACCTTGTCTGTAATTCAACTGAGAAAAACTGTTGAGATTTAAGAACTTGTCAGTAATTCGACTTGGGGGAAACATCTTCATCGAGATTTAAGAACTCGCTCGTAATTCAACTGAGAAAACTCTGCTGAGATTTAGGAACTCGTCTGTAATTCGACGGAGGAACTTTGTCGAGATTTAAGACCTTGTCTGTAATTCAACTGAGAAAAACTTTGTTGAGATTTAAGAACTTGTCAGTAATTCGACTTAGGTAAAAGCTTTAAAACTTTGAATTTTGCGAGAATTTAACCGCATCCTTCCTGAAAGGTAAATGTTAGTTGTATGTAATGCATGATATGTATCAGGCAGTGATGTTCTCAAAATAAATGAGGTTGTGTTGTATGATGCGTATATGCATATGTCATGATGTATGGAAATGTAATGTTTTTAGCTGGGGAAAATAAATCCCGGATAGCTGCTAGAAAAAAGAGCTGAATTCTTCATTTCTGTTGGGGATAGCGAATGAAGATGATCGTGAGAATAAACCTGCAGGAGAGGATAACTCCGTTGGGGGATAAACTGATGAGGAGACTACTTTGTGGGGAAGAGATGCTCTGTTGAGGATTTCGCTGATAAATTCCGCTGGGGATGAATTACCGTTGCTGGTGATATTGAATCCTATTGGGGATTAAATTATTGTTTGTGAAAGGAAAGAACTCCGCTAGGGATGATCTTCAGTTGCGACTTCACTGGGGGATAACCCTTTAGACTCTACTGGGGACAATCTTCCAGAGTCTACTGGGGATGATTCTCCAAACTCCACTGGGGAAGCTTTTTTAGACTGCCCTGGGAAAAAATTTCAAACTCCACTGGGGATATTTTATACTCTGCCGGGGATAATAAGACTTTTAGTGCTGATGGTAGATAAACTCTGCTTGGGGAGAATATTTCCGATTCACACAGTTATGAGTCTCAGCTGGAGAGAGTTAACATTACTGTCTTTTCTCTTACTCTGCAGGGAGAATATTGTCGATTCATTCACAGTTGTGAGTCTCAGCTGGGGAGAGTTAACATTACCGTCTTTTCTCTTACTCTGCGGGGAGTGAATGTTACTGGGACACGTGCTGAGGATATGACGATGGCTTTGCATCAAGACTTTTTTGCCCCTGTTTCTGCGGGAGAAGGTGCCTGCGGAGGCCTTGTGGATCGAGTATTATCCCAACCTATGAGGTGCTTGGTAATTGCCGATTGAAATGACAAATCTTCTTCTGGTAGGCTAGTGACAAGATGACGGGACATAGTCGTACACTTTGATCCCTAATTTTTGCCTGGACCGCCCTTTCGGGTTTTCAGTCCACCGGGATACACTTTTTTGCCCAAGCCGCCTTTTCAGGTTTTCGACTTGCCGGGTGTACGGACTTTTTTCATTTTCATCCCTTGTTTTTGTCCGAACCCTTTTGGTTTACCGGGAAGCCCTTATTTTTGCCTAGGCCAGTCGACCTAGCGGGTCTTTGATTATGCGTAGTACTTTTTTGACTATGTCCCCACTCTCAGGGTGTAGGGAGGTGTCATTGTCGGTAGTGTTGTGTTTCCATATTACCAGAAGATGTTCGTTTGATCATGCAAGATTCGTTGCTGGAATTTATGTCCAAGGCCCCAAGTGATTCAGATGGAAATTTGCTCCTGGCTATTTGGCATCTTTGAGAGATTCTCTGAATCTTGACTTGACTTCCCCAGATGATGGATAATGATCATGCCGTGCCCCTTGGTTGGAAGTGTTTTTTCACTTGAGGTGATCTTTTTTATTGAGAAGGTTTTTTGTTCACTAGATATTCGTTGTGCGAATTTCTCTACTGTTTGAACAAATAGTCATATGAAAACAATTTTATTTTAAGAATGCAAAGCTTTTGTCTGTCTTGAAGTTTTTGAAAATGCATTTTTCAGTAAGATAGGAAAATTTTGTAAAATGTGACGTCAACTCAGGATTTACAGCAAGCCCTACAGGAGTCAGGATACCTTTTGTAACAGTATGCTTTCAAACTAACCCATGCTTCAGCTAGGAATTTTAAGGGTTATAACATAGCCTGGTTCACGGTTCAAGAAACAAAGGATAAAGGCTCAAAATGTATTTGTACCCACCCATTCTTCGTGATGTTCTTCGATCCTAAACTCAGTTAATTGTGCATTTAGACCCCGTTTGAGTCTTTGCTCTGATATTCCAGTGATGGTTCGGATACTGACAGTTTATTTTGAACAGGCAGTCATTTTGTTGAGAGTTTGTAGGATCTCTTTCTTTTTTATTTTATTATCCCTGTCTTTTGCCTGAATTGTTTCTTTTTGTGATTACAGTCAGCGGGATGCCCCAGTTTTTTTCTTAAGTCTCCTTCACAGGTTTTGACTTAATGGGCTTTTATTTTTGAGAGATAATGATTGCCTGTCCTTACGATTATACGGAACCATCACCGTCTTTTGTTTCGGGAGGACTTCTTTGATGCCATTCATTGTGCACCTGGATTAAATGAGAAAACTACCCTGCCCCAGGTTATAATTAAGGGTTTTAATTTGTGAAAAGAAAAACTCCAACTTCTTTGGCTCAAAGGCGTTGACTAGGGATTATCTTCCTTATAACTCCACTGTTTAGGATTTGAAACAATGCATGTACATCGTTAGCAGGGTCTGTTCAAAAGCGTACTGTAGAGACTTTTGATATCATTTTCGTCATCCTCCTTCTAAAGGCTTAGAATTTTTTTAATCGAGAGTTGAACATCACAAAAATGAAAGCAATTTGAATATAGTGAATACGAATGGATTGATTCAAAACAGACATATGCAATGCATTGATGAAGTAACAAAGTTTGACATGAATAAATGTTTGAACAATCAAAAGAAAATTACAAATTGAAAATTCTAATGAACAAAAAGTCTTCTCGTCTCGGGACTTGTCACTTCAAATGGTGAGCCTTGGAGGGATGGTAGAAGAACTCAGCCTGACCATCTTGCGTGAATTCTAATGCTCCTTCATCAATTAGATTTTGAATTTTGTACTTCAACTTCCAACAATCGTCAGTGTCATGCCCCGGGCTGTTAGAATGTTATGCACACCTTGCATCAGGATTGTAGTTGGGTGAAGAAGTCTTAGGATTCAGATGAGGTCCTACCAACGTCACCAGATTCAATCTCAACAGGTGTTGCAAAGCTTGGGACAGCGGCATGTTGAGCTTGGTAAACTGCCTCTGATTAACCCGTTGTTTATGACAAGGTTGTTGTTGGACCTGTGAGGTAGTAGCAACTTGGAGAGGTCCATTCTTTACCAAACCAAACCCTTATCTTCTTGGAGGCTGATCAATGACTTGGTCCCTGGCCTTGACTGTTTGCTTCATGCTGTTGTATCTGTCTTGATGAAGCTGGCTGATAATGGTTCTCAGCTCTTCTTGTTCCCGGGCTAAGCTTTGGATAAATACCATCTGCCCCAGCATCTGGGTTCTCATTGCATCTACCTCAGCTTGCAATTGTTCCAGCCGTTCGTCCTTATTGTCTTCAGGACTTTTCTTGACCAAGTTCCCAAGGAGGAGTGTTTTCAACTCTTCCTGCCCCTTGGATAGGTTTAGGAAGATTTCCCTGAATTGAGTCTCTTGAGTATGAAGATCTTGGTTGTCTTGTTGGAGAGCCATTGCTGAAATAAACAGCGAGAACATGAGAGACCTGTACTGAGAGACCTGTTATGCAATGATATGTATGATATATGTATGCAATGTTTTCAAGGATCTCGCGGGGTAAACAAGAAACTGTTAGAATTTGTTTGAAGAAACTTCGTGTCGTTAAGAGTCCTTCTTCAAGAGTCAAGCTCACCATATCGAGTGGGTCATAGCCCCTGACTCAAGTCATCGTGTTTTGATTTATAGACGACATTGGCTAGAGGAAAATAAATCCTCTTTGCCCCTTGCTTGATGTCTGATTTACCATAACCTGCATCACAGACCCTTGAGATCCTTGAAATGGTTAAGGAAATGTTAAGGCATGATGTTATGATGTGTATGTTATACGTTTAAGCAAACGTGTAAGGTGCTGTAAGTAAATCCTGCAATAAATCCAAATTATTGGATAAGGACTGTAAACAAAACCTGCAAGGAACTCATGTTGTCAGATAACAAGAATGTGCAAGTAGTTCAAGTTTTGAAGGCACACAAGTCACACAATAGCCCTTAAATTTCAGGCTGGCATGGAGTTTAGGTATTACCCTCTTTCAATTTAGTTGGTTCAACCTGTCCTAGTAATAGTAACCGGGTTCTAGAGGATCTCAATATCACTGACCACCCTCGATCGGTCATAATTCCAGTTTAGCAACATTTTCTTGCGGCCGGAATCATCGTGAGAGTTTGGTCTCAATGAGTGTAGCATACTGCTACTTTTCTATGGCCAAGTTGGTCAATTATAGGTTCTAAGGTCAGTTGGTTCTTAATGACCCCTTAACAGACCCATATTCTCCTTGTTGCGCCACAAGGGATATCGGTACAAACTAAAGTGTCACACCAACGTAGCTACTGCTTCAACTATATCGGTCTATGTCGTACAGTTCCCTCACAGTCTATTGCTACTTACCTAAAAGGTATCCCCCAGATCCGGGTTAGGATCTATAGTAACTCCGATTCAAACCCACAAAGATAAAGCATACAAATCAAGTAATTGAAAACAATATGAAATAATCCTAAGGTACACCCCACTTATTAACTCCCCAGTAGAGTCGCCAGTTCTGTGATACGGTGGGAAGAACTGACTGTTTTTTGGAATGCTGGTTTGCATTTTGCGTTTGTGTTTGCAAAATGTCGCGGTAAGCAAGAGTCGCCACCGACTTTTATTTTATCCAACAAGGAAAGGAAAAAAGCACAAAAAATTCCTTTTTCGAGATGTTTCTCGGGTTCGGGGGGTAGATTATAGAAAGGGAAGGTATTAACACCCTTTCTATCCGTAGTTATCTACGGGCTCTTAGGTACTTGCTCAATTGTTTTCAAAATTGTTTTCTTTGTGCTTGTGGGTTTGAAAAAAGTTTTTGTTTTAACTTCGATTTAACTCTTGCTTCTGTCCTCAAGAGTGTAATGAAGTGTTTTTGAAAACTTGTTTGTAAAAGTGTAAGTGTGAAAGAGTTTTGTTTTGAAAGAGAAAGTATCTAAGAGCTAATCTACCTACTCGAAAAAGGAATTGTTCTATGCTATTTTCCTTTAGACAATGCTATCCCACTATTAATGAGTAGGTAGCACCGTCGTTGGAGTTTGAGGGTCAATTCGAAAGAGGGACATACAGTCACTAAAGCAATGTTAGGATGTTTTAGCGGTAACCCTAATGTCTTAGATCATTTATTCGAGGCAACAATATCTGAGGCAACCATTTTGAGGCAACTATGATCTTCTAGACAAGAGGACGACCTCTAAAACAACCTATACTCAATGATCGTTTACAAAGGCAACCAAGTGGGGTGTACCCTAGGAGTGCGCATGTGCGAGTGTGTTGATTTCATTTATTTTTATCTTTGCACATGTTTAGGGTGATCTAACCATTTTAAGATTAAACATACATTCTTGTCATGCATCCTAAATCATACATCTAACAGTTAATATTTTGCGGAAATTAAACTAAGCTATTACAAGGCTTCGGGTATTTACATAGCCAAAAACAAACCCTTCAAAATTAAAGCGATAAATGTAGAATAAACGTCCTAATTAAACTATTACATCCCATGAGTAGTTACATTAAATATCGTAAAAAAAATAAATAAAAGCGGTAAAGGTAAATAGACGTGCTAATTAAATTATTACAAAATGTGAGCAGATACAATAATTGGGCAAAATAATAATAAAGCGCATGATTAAAAATTAGATCGACGAGAAATTAGGGTTTTTACTCTTCTATCCTAATTAAAAAAATAAAATGTTTTTTTGTTGTTTTTAATATTTTTTTTAAGAAAAGAAATTAGATTTTTAAATTAAATGCAAAATCGATTGGTTATTAAATTAATTAATGAAAATAATTAAATGACATATTTTTGGGTTTTTTGTTATTTTAGGAAAGAAATAAAATAATTAAGTTAGTAATAAAACCTATTTATTCTAATTAATTTTAATTATGTAAAAAGAAATTAAAGTTGTCTAATAATTAATAACTTAATTTAATTAATTAATTTTTTTTAATAAAAATAAATATCTTGAATTTAATTGGATAGAAAAATGTTTTGTGATTTTTTTGATAAAAAAGAAAATAATTTGATGGGTTAGTAAAATAAATAAATGAAATAATATAAATATAAAAGAATTAGAGAAAAGTAAACTGGGTCTGCAATGTGGGGGTGCAATCATCAGAAATCTCTAGGCCCGAATCTTCGAAAGCTTCATGCTCTAACTATGATGTTTTTTTTATTCTTGCATGGAACCTATGATTCAAACATCCATAACTGTTCTATATAAACTCAAGCAAACGTTAGCATACCATAAAATATGATTAAAATTAGAGATTCGAAATTTAAAATTTTACCAAACCGGTGTTGTCAAATGGGGGCGTGCTAGGCGTGTGATGGATTGCTCTTGGGCCTTGTAAGACTCTTGAGGACTTCAAGAATATGGTTTGAGGCTTGATGTCAATTGAGAGAGACCGGAACCTCGAGATATGACTTGCACCAATTCTTTGATTTCTGGAGAGCTTTTTGAAGAGCTTTTAGAGAGCTTTTTGAAGAGCTTTTTGAGAGCTTTTTAGAGAGGATTTTTCGTTCCTTTCAAGCTTGTATGGCTCTATATTTATATAGGAGAATTAGGAGACAAGAAAGCATGGAAAGAATCTCCCTCATAATGTTGTGTTTTAAGACCATGATCAAGATTTGAAAAAAATTTCATATTTGATGATTTTATGCCATTTTCACATGTGAATGAACCTGGACTTATTTGAAAAGTTATTGCATGAAATCAATTGACATAAACCAGCATAAAACTTTCCCAAAATGGATTCACATCAAAATTTACATTATTTCTATTATTTATTTATTTAATTCTGAATTTTAATGAATAAAATATCAAAATAAATAGCATAAATAGTAGAAAAATGTATGGGTGGGCTTAGAGGTCGTGGACCATGTTAGGAATGAGTTTCAAACTTGAAAAGATAGGCTCATTTGGAAAAAATCCAAGTTTGGTCAATATTTGCTTAATGCATTTTTTCAAAAATTGTCCAACTTTGACAATGCATAACTCCCTCAATTTTGACTCTTTGGAGGTGTTCTTTTACTTTTTAGAAATCTTGAGATGTACTCTAACCAACCCCTTTGGTATCATCTCTTTTGATATTCCATGCTCAAGTTAGAAGCTTTGGAAAAAAAGGTGTTTTTGTTGACTTTCAAAAATGACCTATAATGTCCAAATTCATAACTTCTTGTGAGTGCATTTTTTGATCTTAGGATATGAAGATGGATTATAGGAAATTTCATCCTCTTCAAAATGAGCTTTGTATGGGTCATTTCTTATAAAGTATGAGAAAGTTATGCTTGGTCAAAGTTGAGTTGACTTTTCCTACAAAACCCTAATTTAGCAACTTTTAAGTCTTGATGAATTTTGAGCAATCCTAGATGAATCATGATCAAACCTTGATCAAATGATGAAATATACTTCAAAATGAGAATTTTGACAAAAAAGCTTGAGGTTTGACTATTTGTAGGTCACAGTTGACTTTTGCCCTAACACAATCGATTTTTGGACCTTTTGAGCAATTGACTGAGCAAACATCCTCTGCAATGCTTGAAATTTGACATGGATGATCTTGAGAACATATTAGGACATTGGGGAGCACTTGAGGTCATTTTTACTCAAGGATCTTGATGCAACACAAACCCTAATTTGGTGTAGACTGCCTTAGGAGATAGCTTGTTTGACCAACTTTTGAGCAACCTTGAGCTACTTGGAGATTTTTCCTGCAATGTATTGAGAAATATGGGAGGGAAAATTTTGGGGTACAACAAACTCCATTCATATTAGGCCGGTAAGGAGAAGAGTTATGATGCTGAATCTTGAACTATGTACAGAGCTCGGTGATCATAGTGTTATTGAGATTGGTACCATTATCCGTAATGATTCTTTCTAGAATACCGTACCGACAGATAAGGTTATGTTTGATGAATTGGGCCACAATGTTCTTGGTAACGGAAGCAAATGAGGCTACCTAGACCCACTTTTTGAAGTAATCAATAACGACGAGGATGAAGCGGTGCCCATTAGAAGCTGTAGGTCTAATCTTTCCAATCATATCGATTCCCCGCATTGTTAATGGCCAGGGAGAAGTCAAGACGTTCAAGGGAACTGGAGGCACACGTACTTTATCAACGTAGATCTGGAATTTGTGACAAGTTCGTGAATGCTGATAACAGTCTACTTCTATAGTGGACCATTAATATCATGCCCGTAGGATCTTCTTAGCCATTGTTTTCCCACTAGAATGGGTGCCAAAGGTACCTTCGTGCAAATCTGCCATAATCTTCTCAGCTTCACTTTTGTCTACACACCGAAGCAAATAGAATTGTGGTTGTGCTTATAAAGGATTCTGTTACTGAGGAAAAACTTGGCAGAGAAACTTCTTAGGAACTTCTTATCATTGACTGAAGCTCCTTCAGGATACTCTTGGGCTTCGAGATATCTTTTGATTTCATGGAACGAAGGTTTGTCCACTACTTCTTCAGTATCAATCTCATTACAGTATTCTGGTTCATCCATTCTCTCAATAGTGATACGAGGAGCTTCATTATCCCACCTGACCTTGAACATGGATGACATAGTAGCTAGCGCGTCCGCTAGTTGATTTTCCTCTCATTGAAAATGCTTAAAGGTAACTTCTTCAAAATGTCGAATCAATGTCAACACATGCTCTCTGTAAGGGATGGGATTAGGATGCTTCGTGTCCCATTCTCCTTTGATTTTCCTGATTACTAGGGCCGAGTCTCCAAATAGACTCAAGAATTTAATCCTCAAGTCGATAGCAGCCTTAAGACCCATAATGCATGCTTCATATTCAGCCATGTTATCGGTACAGTTGAAACATAGCCTTGCAGTGAAAGGAGTATGACATCCTTTGGGAGATATGATCACAGCACCGATGCCATTGCTGAGTGCGTTGAAAGCTCCGTCAAAAACCATAGTCCATCGGGATCCTTTTTCAGGTCCTTCATCCGGTCCAAGTTCTTCATAATCAGTCACTAACATGATGTTCTCATCCGAAAACTCAAAATTCATGGATTGGTAGTCGTCCACAGCCTGTTGAGCCAAATGATCAGCTGGTATACTTCCCTTAATTGCTTTCTGGGTTGAGTACTGAATATCATATTCGGTCAAGATCATTTTCCATCTTGCTATTCTTCTGGAGAGTGTGGGCTTCTCAAAGATGTATTTGATAGGATCCATTTTAGATATCAACAAGGTAGTGTGAGTCAACATATATTGTCTTAGTCGGCGAGCAGCCCATGCCAAAGCATAACAAGTTTTATCGAGCAGTGAGTATCTTATTTCACAGTCGGTAAACTTTTTTCTAAGGTAGTATATTGCATGCTCTTTTCGACCAGACTCATCATGTTTTCCCAGCACACGCCCCATTGAGTTCTCTAACACTGTTAAGTACATGATCGGAGGTCTCCCCTCAACCGCTGGCATCAAAATTGGAGGCTCTTGGAGATATTCCTTGATTTTGTCAAAAGCGGTCTGGATATCGACATTTCACTTCACTGCTTGATCTTTCTTCAGTAATTTGAATATTGGCTCACAAGTAGCGGTTAGATGGGAAATGAATCTGGAAATGTAGTTTAGACGTCCCAAGAATCCCCTGACCTCCTTCTCAGTGCGAGGAGTTGGCACTTCTTGTATGGCTTTAACCTTTGCAGGGTCTACTTCAATACCTTTGCCACTGACAACGAAGCCTAAGAGCTTACCAGATCTTACCCCAAAAGTGCACTTATTTGGGTTCAGCCTCAGTTTGTACTTTTTCAGTCTTTCAAACAGCTTCTGCAGATGATCAAGGTGCTCCTCTTCAGTCTGAGACCTGGCTATCATATCATTGACATAGACCTCTATCTCGTGATGGATCATATCATGAAACAAAGCTACCATGGAATGCTGATAGGTTTCCCCGGTGTTCTTTAACCCAAATGGCATAACATTGTAGCAAAAAGTGCCCCACTGCATAACGAAGGTTGTTTTCTCCATATATCCAGGTTCCATTTTGATCTGATTGTACCCATAGAAACCATCCATAAAGGAGAATACCTTATGTTGTGTTGTGTTGTCAACCAGAACATCAATATGGGGAAGCAGAAAATCATCCTTGGGGCTTTCCCTATTCAGATCTCTGTAACCCACACACATACGTACCTTACCGTCCTTCTTAGGTACCAGAACAACATTAGCAACCCATTGTGGATAAGAAGTAACAACTAAGAAACTGGTGTTGAACTATTTCATGACTTCGACTCTGATCTTTTCTAACATCTCTGGACGCATACGATGAACCTTCTATTTCACTTGAGGGCAGTCCTCTTTTGTCGGTAGGTGATGAACCACAATATCAATGTCAAGTCCCGGAATGTCTTCGTATAACCAGGAAAAGATCTCAAAGTAGTCATGTAACATCAGAATTAACCACTTTTTGACACTAAGCTCCAGATCGGCACCTATCTTTACTTCCTTCTTATCCTCTTCAGTACCCAAGTTCATTGTCTCAACCGGCTCTTCATGAGGTTGTATTACCCTTTCCTCCTGCTGTAATAGTCTGGCAAGCTCTCCTGGTACTTCGCAATCTTCCTCACCTTCGTCCTCAGTTTGGTAGATCGTATTTTCAAAGTCATAATTGGCAATAGCAGAACCATTATAAATGGGATCCAGAGTGGATGTGGATCTGCAGTTTGATACGTGGGTGTGTGTAAGAGAGCATAGCTATTTTTTGATAAAGTAAAAACAGAAAAGAAAGACAGAGAGCGTAATTTTTTTTATGCAAAATGTCCAATGATTTATTAATGACATATGAAGATGAAGTAATAACCCTCACAAAATAGACCATTGTGCCTCGGGTAAGATACGAGGCTTTAGAGTTTCAAATTGTTCAAATATTACATATCCCAAAAACAAAAAGACAATTACTCCTGGATAAAAGTAATAGGAACAAAGTCCTTGGCCTCCCAATTGTTGAGTCCACCGCTGATAGTTGGGAAGATCCATTTGTCCATGTCGCAGTCATTGTCACTGTCCTCCAAAGCATTGATTCCATGGTTGCCGATGCGTAATGGTGGTCCTCTAGTGCGAGCACGACAAACAGCTCTTTGGGCTCCTTCCTCGACTACTGCTTTGGCATCCTTCAGAGAAGCCATCTTTAACGAAAGTCTCGTAATCTTTGGAACACTAGTGGCAGTCTTGGTTGCAGTAACTATCTGTGGAACCTCCTCAAAGTTCTGACAGAGGGTTTCAATGAACTCGCCGTCCATCTCAACATACCTAGAAGAGTTCAGGTGGCTCACCATGTATTCTTCTTTGCCACAGAGTGATAATCTTTCCGTTAACTGGGTACTTCAACATTTGATGCAGAGTAGAAGTAACAACATCGACCCTATGGATCCAAGGGCGACCCAATAAGCAGGAGTAAGACAGGTGGATGTTCATCACGTAGGAAGTGGAGTCAAAAGTCTGAGTATCAACTTTGATAGGGATGTCCACCTCCTCGTGCACCATTCTCTTGGAACCATCGAAGGCCCTCACCACAATATTATTAGGCTTCAGTGTGAGTCCTTCACAATCTAATCTGTCCAAAGTATTCTTGGGTTAGACATTCAACGATGAACCTGTCTCCACTAGAACATGAGTTAGGGTAGTGCCCCTGCACTCAATGGAGACATGCAGAGCATCATTATGATTTCTTCCCTTAGATGTTAAATCGGCATCAGAGAAACCAAAGTCAATTGTAAGCTGTATAACTAGCAACGTAGTTCTCGAATTGATCGACAGAGGTCTCTTAAGGAACATGGGCAGACTTCAATAAACTTACCAAGGCTTTGGCATGGGCTTCGGAGCATAATAGTAAGGCCAGCATTGAGATTTTTGAAGGGGTCTGCCTCAACTGCTCCATAATGTTATGATCACTTTTCCTTATGATCTTCAATATCTCTTCCATTTCTTTTTTAGAAGCTTCAGGAACGGCTTCTTTGTGTGCCTTCGTTCGGACAGGCTCAACTAGTACCTCTTTGACTCAAGTCTCAACTGACTCAGTAGCGGGGATAACAACAGGGATGACAGTAGGAGTAGCAGCGGGAGTAATAACATGAGTAGTAGTAGGAGTGGCAGCAGGAATAAACAAAGGGGTAGAAACAGTCTTCGAAGAGATTTCAGGAGAGAAAACCCTTTCGCTTCTGGTAATTTTACTGGTCCCGACGATGTTGTCAACATCAGGATCAGTATCTTCAGCAACTTTATCTTTAACAGCCAATAGGTCTTGCTTGACGCCATGGTAGTAGACGTCAGCCCCATAGTTCCAAGGAATAGCTTTATTGGAGGAATATGGTATTGGCCAGGGAAGAGTGACAATCAAGGGAGAAAACTTAGGAACATATGTAATCCTGACGGGTCTTTTGGAGGAGACCTTGGGAGGATTGTCAGAAATGGTAATTATTGATATATCTTCACAAAAATTTCTTGCAGGGGGAACTTTCTCAAACAGAATGTCTTTGTTAATCATCAGGCGCTGGACACCTATCTTTAACAACGAGCAACCATTGGGCAGAGACATACACAGGTGGCAACCTTCACCACAACCCCAAAATAAATAGGCTCGCAACAGATTCTTTTTAACAATCGGAAGAGGAGTAACTAATTCATCAACAGAAGAAACAAACATGTCGTCATCAACAACATTGACACCCTGGCCATGTGCATGGGTGCAGTTATTACATTAGGGGTCTCCGAAGGGTCAAACTCAATCTCCTTTGCCTTGATAAGATCCTGCACCTTATTTTTCAGAGCCCAACAATCGTTTGTATCATGCCCCGAACTTTCCGAATGATAGGCATATCAAGCATTTGGGTTGTAGCAGGGAGATGCAGTATTGGGATTTTTAGGAGCCTCCTTTACAGTGACTAGATTAGACTTTAACAGGTGTGGAAAAACCTGAGATGAAGACATGTTAATATGGGTGAACTGTCTTCTGGGCGCATTCGGTCTGTGCTGATTGTTTCGTTGTTGGTTTTATGTAGGATTGGAGATCATAACAGCCCCTACCATTGGACGGAGTTCAGTCTTGCTTTGATTTCTCTGGCCATAAGCAGCACTAATCTCCTTCTTTCCAGTGAAGGTTTTCTTCATTGTACTTGAAGATGCATCCCT
The DNA here is from genome assembly GCA_948472305.1 of Vicia faba. Classification (NCBI taxonomy): domain Eukaryota; kingdom Viridiplantae; phylum Streptophyta; class Magnoliopsida; order Fabales; family Fabaceae; genus Vicia; species Vicia faba. The sequence goes on along the minus strand of OX451739.1, from coordinate 333,044,983 downwards.
CTGGATCTTACCGCTCTTGATACCAGCTTCTACTCGCTCACCAGTCAATATCAGCTCAGTAAACCCAGCTGAAGAGCTTCCAATCATATGGTTGAAAAATGGACCAGACAAAGTACCCAAGAACATGTCTACTAGCTCTCTATCAGACAGAGGCGGTTGGACTCTTCCCGCAAGATCTCTCCACTTCTGGGCATAATCTTTGAAACCCTCTCCAAAACCCATAGACATACTTTGAAGTTGTGTACGGGTTGGAGCAAGGTCAGCGTTGTATTGGTACTACCTGTAAAAAGCAGCAACCAGATCTTCCCAATTGCGAATGTTGGTTCCTTCCAGCTGATAGAACCATTCCAACTGCATCCTTGACAAAATTTCCTGTAAGAAATGTACCCACAGATTCCTATCAGCAGTGTGGCGTTGAATCTTCCTGACATATGATGTTAAGTGCATCTTAGGACAGGAGACACTGTCATACTTAACAAATGTAGGGACTTTGAACTTCTGCGGGATGACCACCCCTAAGATAAGTCATAACTCTTAAAAATCCAGACCTGGTACCCTCTAAATCTCCATCGCATTGAGATGATCCTCCAGCTGTTTGTATTTGTCATTAGCAGGAGGATACCGTTCCTCAGAGTAGTCAGCCTCTTCCTCATCAGTCTCGGGGTTGTTGTTTTCTTTTGTTGGCTTCTCTTCTTGATTGTCCCCCTCATTTGACAGGGTTTCAAAATCTAGAGCTTGCTTAGCCGGTCCTCTGAACCTTCTCCCCATATTCAATACACCAGCTGGTTTCTTTGCCTTCTTTGCCTTCTTTGTCTTCTCTTTGATGATGAGAGCTTTCATATCTTCTTGTCCCTTAGCCATAGCTAGAAATATTTGTTGGAATTGAGCGTTTTGAGCTTGAAGATCCTTAACTGTCTGTTCAAGAGCCATTTCTTTTTGCTGAAATAAACAGCGAAAAGATAAGAAACATGTCTTGAAATACCTGATTAATGTAATGATATGCATGATAATGTTTATGCAACGCTTTCAAGGTCTTTTAAGATTTAAATTTGCATAGACAAAGAGAGAACAAACATTAATTGCATTCATAAGTTTAAATGGTTACAACAATGCCTCTTGGGCTTATAACGGAAGAAACAAAGATAAAACAAAACTCCTAAATCAAACAGGACTCAGGCTTCCCATGAGCACATCCTCTTTGGTGTAATGTAGGCATTCAAACTCTGTTCTTCATGCAGTTGTCTTGTAAGCTCCAAAACCTTCTTCTCACTTGTGTAGAATTGGGTTTCAAAGGTGTCTCGTTCCTCTTTGAGTTGAATCCAAGATCTTTTCAACTCCTTAAGGGTAGTCAGAATGTTAGAATGGAGAATAGTATGAGGTACATTTGTCTCGGCAATAGGTTCCATGATGATAGGTAAGATGGCGGGGTAAGGCATCATGATATTTTGAGCGCGTACTCGCACCCATTTAAGATAAGGCTCCAAAGGGATGGAGTTCTTATGTCCCAATGTCTTGATATCCACTTTGTTCACCATGCCCCAAGCTCGAATGAACCTTTGACGGTACCCTTGGACATCGTTCTCATAGTCGAATGCAATTCCTTGAACCAGTGCATCATGAGGACCGTTCCTCCTAGCATACCCAAACTGTTGCAACACCAAACAAGGGTTATAAGTGATTCCTCCCCTAATTCCTAGGAGATGGACATTAGTGAATTCCACATAGAGAACAATTATGGTAACATCATCCAAAGATCGAGGGAACCAGTGAATATCTGAATGCGTGAGGGACATCAACCTATTAGACCACCTCATGCCTTGCTCATTCTTCAATACAGATCGAGGTAGGTGAGAAATAAACCACCTAGCCAACAGAGGAGTGCAACACATAAGGCTCCCTCTTCTCTTTACGGTGAGGGTGTGAAAAGAGTGCAAAATGTGTCCAAGTTAAGTAGGCATCGGGTTACGAGACATAAAAACTTTGACCATATTCACGTCTATGAGTTGGTCTGGATTAGGGAACAGTACCATCCCATAGATGAGAAGGGCCAACACCTCTTCAAAGGCTTGTAAGTCTAAAGTGTCCCAAAAATAGTGAGCTTTCTCAAACAAAAACTTGGCTAGAAACCCTTTGACACCGCTTCTTGTTTCCCAATTTGTCACAACGTTAGACCGTTGTAAATACAGGGCTTGAGCGATCTCCTCAGGCTTTGGGTCTCTTTCCATAATGTTGAAGGGTAATTGATTGAGAATAGGAACTCCCAATAACTGAGAAAACTCTTCCATGGTAGGCACCAACTGGTAATCGGGAAATGTAAAGCAATGATGTAAAGGGTCAAAGAACTGAAAGAGAACTTTCACCATGTCTTCATCCGGGCTTGAGGTGACCAAACAGAGGAGTCGACCATGTCTTTTGGTGAATGGAGAATTCTCAGGAACCCTTGATGCCAACTCTTTGAGTTGAGGAGGCACCCTTACGAGGTTGAATTGGATAGTATTTCTTCTAGTGGGAGCCATGTCCTACAAAACAAACACAAAGATAAGTCCTAAAAGTCCTTGAAATGGTTAGTGTGACATGCCATGTTATGATGTTATGATGTTATGTACAAACAAATATATACAAGCATACAAACAAATCCTTAGGCTTAGGCTTGCAAGGATTCCATAGGTAAGTACCCTCTTGAAGTATAGTTGGTTTAACATGTCCTAGAAAGTAACCAGGTTCTAGGGAATCTCAATATCACTGATCTTTATTCACCGGGCATTGTTTTAGTGCAAGCCTCTTTATTGGCGAGTGAAATATTCCAGAAGTCCGATCTCAATGAGCGTAGTATCGAGTATCAACTAACTTTGGACTGCACCAAAGCCGGCTATCTCACTACTTCCTAATGGCCAAGTTGTTCAATTAAAGGTTCTAAGGTCAGTTGGTGCTTTATGACACCACACAACGGCCTTGTATTCTCCTTGACTACTAAAGGGCTACCGGTACCAACAAATATGTCACACCAACGTAGTTATCGTTTCAACTGTGTCGGTATACCCTGCACAGTCCCCACGATCTATTGCTACTTACCTAAAAGGTGCCCCAGATACGGGTGTAGGATATTTACAAGTAAACCCAAACAAACCCTTAAAGTAAAGCAAGCAAAACATACAAGGAAAGAAAATTAAAATGAACTAAGCTCTAAGGTAACCCCACTTTTTAAAATTTCCCCAGCAGAGTCTCCAGTTCTGTAATACGGTGGAAGAACCAACTATTATACTGGTTTTGCATTTTTATTCGCTAATATTGCAGTAAGCAAGAATCGCCACCGACTTTTCTTTTATCCAACAAAGGAAAGGGTGAAAATAACAGAAAAAGAGCTTTCAAGAGTTTTCTGATTAAGGGGGGTAGATTATGGAAAGGGAAGGTGTTAGCACCCTTTCCATCTGTAGTTATCTACGGGCTCTTAAATGCTTATCTCATTTTGAAATACCTTGTGCTTTGCGTTTTTTGAAAAGTATTTTTGAAATGCCAATAGTAAGGCAGTTTGCTTTATGATAAATCTTGTATCAATCCTCAAGAGTGTTGATAAAAAGGTTTTTGAAAGTTATTTTATGTAAGTGTAAAAGTTTGTTTTTTAGAAAGAATCTAACAACTATCTACTTTTACTCGAAAGGGTCGTTCTTTTCCTCTTTTCCTCTTTTCCTTTAGATAGTGCTATCCTACTATTAGTGAGTAGGTAGCCCTACCTTGGATGTTTGAGGGACATTTGAAGGGACGTTTTATACAGTCACAAAGGCAACTGGGCAAGAAACTTTAGTAACTACCCTAGGGTTTTAAGATCATTTTTTATCGAGGCAACATTGAGAGGGTCATCAAGAGACATATGATCTTTAAACCGGAGGATATCCACTAAAATCTCTCACGTTTTGAGAGTTGTGACTATTTTCCGAAGGCAACCAAAGTGGGATACCCTAGAGGTGCGCATGTGCAATTGTGTTGTTTTCAATTAATTTTGTCTTGATGTTAGGTTTGATAGCATTTTGTTTTTTTAATTTCTTGCCATGCAATCCTATTACCATACATCTAAGCAGTTAATATATGTACAAAAATTAAAAGTGCAGGAATTGTAAATCCTAGCTATTACATGGCTTCGAGGAGGGGAATTATTACAAGTCCAAAACTTGGAGGAAAAAATAAAGAAAGCAGAGAAGTAAAGAGTCCTAATTAATTCTATTATATCCCAGTAGGCAGTTACAGAAAATATATAAACAAAAATGCGAAAGGTAAAAACGCGCGTGAACTGAAATGACGTCTAATCCTAAACTCAATCTAAGTTAAAAAGAGAACTCTTTTTGTTGTTTTTTTTATTATGAAAAGAAAGAAATTAAAATGAATTAAATCCTAGGTCTAATCAATTTTAATTAAGAAAAGAAGTTAAAATAATTAATAATTAATTTACAAAATTAATTCAATTAAAAAAACCTAAAAAAACTATATTTTTGTGATTTTTATCTAATTTTGCTGATTAAACAAATTAAAACAAATTAAGAAAAGAAATAAAAAAATAAAATCAAAATATAAATGGGCCTGAGTAGTAAAACAAAAAAATTGGGGGTGCAAGTTTAACAAAACGCTGGGCCCAAGTATGGGGAGCCCAGGTCTGCTTTGTGATTCAATGAGGGCAGCTTTGTTATTCAATGAGGGAAGCGTTGGAAGGCGCATGGTGGTATGTGCGTTTGGATACATTGGATCTGGACCAGTTGTGATCTGATGGCTTAGGTTGATGGTTCATGATGCACGCGTGGGACAAGCCAGCACTGGATCTACAAACAAAATGTTAGAAAAATGAAAATGCATGACCTGGGACTCGAACCCAGGTCCTCTCTCCAACGCACGCATACCTTCACCACTGGGTCATCGGTTCATTCATTAATACAAACAACCAGAAAATAATATATTTGAAACATCATAAAATACTGAGGTGTTAAAACCATGGCATTGATTTGGGCTAAAGGTGTTTGTACAGGGAGATACGACCAGAACGTCACAGGCTACCCTAACAATGGTGTTTCTTGATCCCTGCCTTAAACCTTGCATGTGCTATGTCAAAAAAAATCTAAATAACATTATGAATATGGACCTATACATCAAATCTATTTAAATTGCATGAACATAAAGATTAGAGCGTGAGAATTTTACCCTACTGGAGCAACGAAATCTGCTTGTTTTAGGATGCTTTAAGCATCAAGGAGGACTAGTATTCGTTTGGACTGGAAGAGCCTGCAAGGTGTGTTTCGATTTTTACAACTTTAATGTATTTTAAGAATTTGGTATGGTTTTCTGGGGCAGCTTCTTGTGTATAGGCAATGCGTCTGTGGAGGCAATGTTTTCGTCTGGCCAATGCGTGTTTAGCTCTGTATTTATAGGGGCGCAATGGTGAACGAGAATGGCAAGAATCATCCATTAACCATGTCTTTGAAAGCAGAATTGAATGCCCTCAATCCTTGTTCTTCAATGGCCCTGAGTGGCCCCCTTTGATGGCTCTGGGCTTCAATTCGATTTGCTCACGTTTCATCCTCATGGCTCCTTCGATTGAGTCCATCTACATTGGTTGTTTGACCTGGAAAATTCTCTTAGTCGAACTCCATTCTTATTCTCTTTGATTTCTTGTTCTTGTACTTTCATTCTGTTCACCTCCTTCAAACATATTTTTGACTCCAATCCTGCCTTTTGTTTTTTGTTTACAAAGCCATCCTTATTGACCCTTAGTTCACCTTAGATTGGTGAAATCAACTTGTATTGCACCAATCGAAGGATAACTTATGAGCACCTTCGATCAACCAATTCCCTTGTACGTTCAGGCACATGCCTGAGACATATTGATCCTAAAACTACAAGATGACTCATATCTGGCTGACTCGTTTCGAGCTGTCCTTCGATCACGCCATATTTGAAGGTTGCATGTCCTTCGAATCATTATCCTTCCACATGTTTCTTTGGATAAAGTAAAAACTTTTTGATTCCAGAATATTCTTATTTTCAAAGTGCCATTCAAACAAACGTGTCAATTGAACGTTCTTTTCTTGTAGTGCTTCGAATAACTTATATTTCCATGATTCAAAAACAACACCCTTCGATGCCTTTACTAGCTCTTCCAATTGAAGACTTTAGAAAAAGCCTCATCACGCGCTTTCTTTCGATCCAACCTTCCTTGGATATTTCGAATAGTTTATATTTCAATGGTTCAAAAATGAACCCTTCGAAGCTCCTTATTAGCTCTTCCAATCGAAGACTTCTTAAAAGCCTCCTTACATTTCCTTCGAATTAGCCTTCCTTCGATCTTTCAAATTAGCCTGCATATAGTTGTCGAAGCTGCTTCGACCCAAAAGCTCTTAGGCATATTTTCATCCTTCGACCTACACTTTGTCATGCACACTTTTTCTTTCTTTCAGCTGTGCCATTATGCTGAGGTGTTGTACCCCAAAATTTTCCCTCTCATTTTTCAAGGCATTTCTTAAAAGGATTTTCAAGGTTCAAGCTTGCACAAGTGCATTAGGATTTTCCAGTACCAAGTTAAAAAGAAAACTGTCAAAAAGGAAGAAAACAGATAAAATTGTTTTTTTGAAAAAATTAAAGAAATGGCAAGCTTGCTTCGATTGGGAGTATGCTGCCTGCAAGCCTGCTTCGATTGGGCACATGCTGCCTGCAAGCCTTCTTTGATTGGGCATATGCTTCCGGAAAGCCTGCTTCGATTGGGCATATGCTGCCTGCATGTTTGTTTCGTTTGGACAAGCTTCGATGGGACAAAGTAACCATATTTATGCATCCTTTGAATCTACTTGCACCAAGGGCCTCTTGCTGACTTTGCCTCTCACAAGCTTCGTTTGAGCCAAGAGATATCTTCATACAATATTTGACTAAGTTCTTGCTTCCCTGGAAAGAACACCCTTCGATTCAGAAGCCAGAAACTTCCCTCATGCTAAACATACACCAGGCAATGACTCCCTTTATGTTTGTTTTGATCCACGTGGTTCGATTGGGCAATATGCTTCCTTCGAACACGAGCTTTTGATTGGGCAATGTGTTTGCTTCGATCTAAGCTTCGATTGGGCATTAGCTTCCTTCGTGTAAGCTTGTTTCGACCACAAGCTTCGACTGAGTCAAAGGCTTCCTTCGAACAAGTGTGCTTAGATCTCATTCTTACATTCGGCTCAAGACCAAATCTCATTCGCCAGGCTATGTTGCTTCCAAATCTTCATATAACCAGAGGTTTACACAAGTTTGTGATACATTACGTAAGGGTTTGAAGGTCTATTCACTGGATAATACCATTCTTGGATGAATTGGCAAAAGACTGTGTACCCTTTCTTCAAAAAAGGTACTTTAGTCACAAAATTAGCTTTCAACCTGATTTTGGTTTGAGCACAAGCAAGGCCAGAAGCATAAGTCACACCTTCTACACCCCAACTGCCAAAAGGCCCCCACTTGTACTTTCACGTTACATATTTTTATTATTTCTTTGCAAAGCTGGCTACTACAACATGTCCACTTTTTCTCTATAAATAGAGGAATTTTTTGCAAAGGCCTAAAAGGATTTTTTGACTAGAGGAACGAAACCTCCAAAATATTATCAAACACAACAAAACTCTCAAGTCGCTTCAACACTTGTGAAATCAAAAACCCAGAATCACATTCATTTCCTTCGATTCTGAAGAATAACAACACTCCATTCTCTTTCGAATCCAGTGGAAAGAAGCATCACACTTGCTTTCTTTGCTCCTTCGAATCCAGCATCCCAGGCCTTGTTTCAGGCACCTCCCTTAAAATCTAGGAAACACTAAGGGTCTCCACTCAAGGTCCCACACCCACTCAAGGCTGAAGCAAGGTAAGTCACTCTTACCTTTGAATCCTTCGTTTCAAGCATATCATGTATATAATATTTTGCCTCCTTTTCATTTACACCCGTTGAATATGTTTTTATGGCTAATCTTTTGTTTCTTGTTGCTTGAGTTTATTAAACATACTTTAATAATTAGTTTAGACTTAAGACAATTTCTAGCATGGTATTATGCCATGTTGCCACTTTATGTCCTAAACGAAAGAGACAGAAGGAAATAAACATGAAACAAAGCCTTAGGCTTCCTTGCTGACTTCCAAGGCAGAAAGGCAGAATCAAAAGGCACGCTTGCACTAATTCCAGCCAGAATCGAAGGCCATGACTTGCTGCTTCCAGCCTCAATCGAAGAAGGCAACAAGGCAGAACCAGAAGGCACGCCTAGCTGCTGACAAGCCCAATCGAAGGCCATGCCAGCTGCTGCCAAGGCCCAATCGAAGGCCATGCCTTGCTGGTGCCAACTCCCAATCAAAGAACGCCAACAGAAGCAGAATTGAAGGCTGCTCCCCCCCCCCCCAATCGAAGGAGCTCTTTTGTTACTTTTTTTTGTTTTATTTTTTTCTCCTTTACATTTTTCTTGCCTTTCAATATGGTTGTAATAGTGTAGGATTTATTTTTTTGCACTTTTTATTATTTTGTACAAATGCTAGTAATTAGGTGTGTATGGCAAGATAAAACCAACAAGTACACAACCCAAAAATCAAAGATAAAATTCATTCAAATCAAACACACTTTGCACACATGCACCCTTAGGGTAATCTCACTTGTTGCCTCGGAAAAATAGTCATGTCTCTCGAACATGGGCATTTTAGCAAAGACCCTCGATAAAAGATCATAGTCCCTCGATGACCCTCGATGTTACCTTCGGTAAACGATCTAGTCCCTAAACGACATTGCTAAAATGTCCCATAGGTTTCCTTCTATGACTATACAAACGTCCCACGCCCGTCCCTTCACATCCAACGATGGGGCTTCTTACCAAACCAATGGTAAGATAGCAACATCTAGAGAAGAAGGAAAATAACATCTAAGACATTTTGAGTAGGTAGATTGCTCCTAGTTGCTCGCTTGCTCACAACAAAAACATTTTATACACCAACACTCTTATTTGAAACATTTTCAAAAGACAACGCTTTGTATGCGTTCTTATAGAGACAAGAACCATTACAAAGTTACCCTTTTCAAAATACTTTCAAAACTCACACCACAAGCATTTTTCAAACAAAAGCAAGTGATCTAGCAAGCAACTAAGAGCCCGTAGATAACTACGGATATAAAGGATGCTAATACCTTCCCTTTTCATAATCTACCCCCCGAACTCAGAAATAATCTCGAAAGGTCTTTCCTGTTATTTTAAGCCTTTCCTTTTGGATAAAAGAAAAGTCGGTGGCGACTCTTGCTAACCGCAACATTTGTGATAAAAAGAAAAACACCCAAGTCAGTTCTCCCACCGTATCACAGAACTGGCGACTCTGCTGGGAACATACTTAAAAGTTGGGTTACCTTAGGGCTAGATCACCTTTACGTTATTTCCTTTGTTTGATTTGTTTGCTTTACATTATGGTTCCTTGTTTGAGCTTGCCTTGATCCTCTACCCGGATCTGGGGCACCTTTTTAGGTAAGTAGCAATAGATTGTGGAAACTGTACAGCGTAGACCGACACAATTGATGCAATGGCAACGTTAGTGTGACACATTTGTTGGTACCTGTATCCCTTGTGTTGAATCGAGGAGAATACAGGGCCGCTGAGTGGCGTCATGAAGCACTAACTGACTTTAGAACCTTAATTGAACAAACTTGGCCATTATGACGTAGTAAGATAACCGGTTTTGGTGGAAAGCTGAAAATTGGTTGATACTCGATACTACACTCATTGAGACTAGACTTTTGGGATATCTCGGCCGCAAGAAAAGATTGATTCAGCTGAGATAATGCCTAAAAGAAAGGTAGTGATATTGAGATCCCTTAGAACCCGGTTACTATTAACTAGGACAGGTTGAGTTAACTAAACTTCAAGAGGGTACTTACCTACAAACCCCATGCAAGCCTAAACCTAAGGACTTGTCTGCTTTGTGTGTATATGATTATTTGTATATAAACTTGCTTACTTTGCATACTTGTACATAACATCATGACATCATACCATAGCATTTTCAATAACCATTTCAAGGATCTCAAGGGTCTATGATGCAGGGTCATGTTGAACCAGACATCTATCAAAGGGCAAGAGGATTTATTTTCCTCTTACCAAACGCCATCAAAGATCAAGTACAACAAACTTGAGTCGAGGGTTATGACCCACTTGATATGGTGAGCTTAATTCTCGTGGAAGGACATCCACTGATACAGAGTTCTCCAATCAAAGTTGTTGATCAAAGTTTAACTTCTAACATTTTCTTGTGTTTACCCTACGAGATCCTTGAAAATATGCATCCACATATCATGCAACGTATCATGACAGGTTTCTGCCATACATGTCTCCTTATCTTCCTACTGTTTATTTCAGTAGAGATGGCTCTAGAGCAGACTATCAAGGACATTCAGGCTCAAAATGCTCAACTTCAAGAAATGTTCTTGAACCTATCCAAGGGGCAAGAAGAAGTGAAAGCTCTCCTCACAAGGGGCATGGTCATGGGGAATTCGGAGGAATGCTAGAGTTCACACAAGATGGCCAGACTGGGTTCTTTTGTTGTCCCTCAAAGGCTCAACACCTAAAGTGACAAGGTCAGACAAAGAGGCTTCTGTTCATTTGAATTTTCAATTGTAATTTCTTTTGTTATTCAAACAATTATCTATTAATGTTAAACTTTGTTTCATTAATGCATTGCATATGTTTGTCTTGAATTCACCCATTTGTTTTCACTATATTTAATCTATGTTTTTTACTCCCTTTATGATATTCAACTCTTGTTTTAAAAGTTGCAAGCCTTTAGAGGGAGGATGACGAAAATAATGCCATAATCTCATACAGTATGCTTTTGAACATACCTTACTAATGATGTACAAGCGTTTCTTTCAAATCCTAAACACTGGAGTTATAAGGAGGATAATCCCTAGTCAACCCCTTCGAGCTAAAGAAGTAGAAGTTATCCTTTTTACATAAATTGAAACCTTTAATCAAAACCTGGGGCATGGTAGTCTCTCAGTTAATTTAAATACGCGCTCAAGTCGCAAACTTTCACTTTGTAATACAACGAATGACATCAAAAAATTCCTCTGGGATCAAAAGATGGTGGTGGATTCCCTACCAAATAGACGATCATTATATCTCGAGAGAAAAGCCCACTAAGTCAAAACCTACAAAGGAGACTTAAGAAAAATTGGGGCATCCCGCTGGCTGTAATCTCAACACAAGAACAAACAGGTAAAAACCAGGGATAATAAAAATAAAAGAGGTCACTACAAATCCTCAACAACATGAAAAATGTTGTAAAAAATGACTACCTTTAGAAAAACATAACTTGTCTGAACCATCATCAAAACATCATTCCAGACTCAATTGGAGTTCAAACGTACAATTAACTGAGTTTAGGACTGAGGAACATCACGAAGGACGGGCGGGTACAAATATACTTTGAGCCTTATCCTTTGTTTCTTAAACCGTGAACCAAGCCACATTACAACCCTTCAAAAGTCCTAATTGAAGCATGGGTTAGTTCGAAAGCATACAGTTACAAAAGGTATCCTGAATCCTGTAAGGCTTTACTCTAAATCCTGAGTTTGAATTTTCTTACAAAATTTCTTTACTTGCTAAAACTCATTTTTAAAATTTCAAGACAACCATAAACTTTGCATTTATTTGAATATCGTTGTTTGTATTTGGCTATTTATTTGACATCGGAGAAATTCACACAACAAATATCCAGTGAACGAAAGCTCTCTTAGTGAACAAAATCACTTCAAGTGGGATGACACTTCCAATGAAAAATCTCTTATCAACAAGGGGGCATGACATGTCACTATCCAGCACACCTGGGGAAGTCCATTCAAGATTCCAAGAAATCTCTCAAGAAATGCAGAATAACCAGGGGCAGGTCTCCATCTAAATCACTTGGGGCATTGAACGCAAATACCAACAAAGGGTTACGTACAGTCAATTAGTTCTTGGCAGTGCCACAAACACTTTCTACTAGGGGCAATGACAAATCTCCCGAAAATATTTCTCATAGGATGACTCCCAGCCAGAGTTTAATTTCTGAAAACTTTTTTCCCCAGTTGAGTCGACCTCAAGAATCCTCGAGGATTTTCCCCAGTGAATTCGCCACCTCTCCAACTGACCGGTAACAGGGTTTATTTCCCCAACAAACATCAGGATTCCCCAGCTTGAGTTTGCCTCTCCGACTACTACAAATCAGAGGACCACAACTCCCCTTCCCCGGTAGACTACTCTACAATCCCCAGCAAGTTACTGTGAAACCTGGACCCGACCAAACATCAGTTCAAATTTGACTCCCCAGTAGAGCAACGGATAACCAAGGCTCCTGAACTCTTTTCCCCAAACAGGAATCAATACCCTCCATAGAGTTTTCAACATTCCCCAACGGAATTCTCCTCAAATAACAAAACAGGAATCCCCGGAGGAAACACTCTAAGCAAAGTTTGAAGACACACCTACTCTTCAACAACAATCCAGGATTTAATAACTCCCTAGAATTTGTCAAGGAATTATTTCCCCAGACAAAGATACATTCAAATAACATTTGACCTTTCATGCATCATATTTACATACATAACAAATGCATATAGCATAATCTCATTTTAGAGAACATCATTACATGATGCATCTCATCCATCATGACGTTGCATACAACTTTGCCTTTACCTTTTTAGGAAAAGGTCAACAGATAAAGGTTATCATCTTTTTGGAGTAGCAATCTTCTTAGATTCCTTCATCGTCCTGTTGAGGAAGTAATCGTCCAAGATTCCTTCATCATCCTACTGAGGTAGTAATCGTCCAAGATTCCTTCATCATCTTTTGGGAGTAGCAATCATCCAAGATTCCTTCATCATCCCGCTGAGGTAGTAATCGTCTAAGACTCCTTCATCATATTTTTGGAGTAGCAATCGTCTCAGATTCCTTCATCATCCTGCTGAGGTAGTAATCATCCAAGATTCCTTCATCATCATGCTGAGGTAGTAATCGTCCAAGATTCCTTCATCATCTTTTTGGAGTAGCAATCATCTCAGATTCCTTCATTGTCCTGCTGAGGTAGTGATCGTCCAAGATTCCTTCATCATCCTACTGAGGTAGTAATCTTCAAAGATTCCTTCATCATCTTTATGGAGTAGCAATCATCCAAGATTCCTTCATCATCCTACTGAGGTAGTAATCGGCCAAGATCCCTTCATCATCTTTTTGGAGTAGCAATCGTCTTAGATTCCTTCATCGTCCTGCTGAGGTAGTAATCATCCAAGATTCCTTCATCATCTTGCTGAGGTAGTAATCGTCCAAGATTCTTTCATCATCTTTTTGGAGTAACAATCGTCCAAGATCCCTTCATCATCCTACTGAGGTAGTAATCGTCCAAGATTCCTTCATCAACTTTTTGGAGTAGCAATCATCTCAGATTCCTTCATCGTCCTACTGAGGTAGTAATCGTCCAAGATTCATTCATCATCCTGCTGAGGTAGTAATCGTCCAAGATTCATTCATCATCCTGCTGAGGTAGTAATCATCCAAGATTCTTTTATCATCTTTTTAGAGTAGCAATCGTCTCAGATTCCTTCGTCGTCCTGCTAAGGTAGTAATCGTCCAAGATTCCTTCATCATCCTGTTGCGGTAGTAATCATCCAAGATTCCTTCATCATCTTTTTGGATTAGCAATCGTCCAAGATTCCTTCATCATCCTGCTGAGGTAGTAATCGTCCAAGATTCCTTCATCATCTTTTTGGAGTAGCAATCGTCTCAGATTCCTTCATCGTCCTGCTGAGATAGTAATCATCCAAGATTCCTTCATCATTCTGCTGAGGTAGTAATCGTCCAAGATTTCTTCATCATCTTTTTGGAGTAGCAATCGTCTCAGATTCCTTCATCAACCTGCTGAGGTAGTAATCGTCCAAGATTCCTTCATCATCCTGTCGAGGTGGTAATTGTCCAAGATTCCTTCATCGTCTTTTTGGAGTAGCAATCGTCTCAGATTCCTTCGTCGTCCTGCTGAGGTAGTAATCGTCTAAGATTCCTTCATCATCCTGCTGAGGTAGTAATCATCCAAGATTCCTTCATCATCTTTTTGGAGTAGCAATCATCTAAGATTCCTTCGTTATCCTGCTGAGGTAGTAATCGTCCAAGATTCCTTCATCAACTTTTTAGAGTAGCAATCGTCTCAGATTCCTTCATCGTCCCGCTAAGGTAGTAATCGTCCAAGATTCATCCATCATATGTTGAGGTAGTAATCGTCTAAGATTCTTTCATCATCTTTTTGGATTAGCAATCGTCTTAGATTCCTTTATCATCCTGTTGAGGTAGTAATCGTCCAAGATTCCTTCATCATCCTGCTGCGGTAGTAATCGTCCAAGATTCCTTCATCATCTTTTTGGAGTAGCAATCGTCCAAGATTCCTTCATCATCCTGCTGAGGTAGTAATCGTCAAAGATTCCTTCATCATCTTTTTGGAGTAGCAATCGTCTCAGATTCCTTCATTGTCTTGCTGAGGTAGTAATCATCCAAGATTCCTTCATCATCGTGCTGAGGTAGTAATCGTCCAAGATTCCTTCATTATCTTTTTGGAGTAGCAATCATCTCAGATTCCTTCATCATCCTGCTGAGATAGTAATCGTCCAAGATTCCTTCATCGTCCTGCTGAGGTGGTAATCGTCCAAGATTCCTTCATCATCCTGCTGAGGTAGTAATCGTCCAAGATTCCTTCATCGTCCTTATGAGGTAGTAATCGTCCAAGATTCCTTCATCATCCTGCTGAGGTAGTAATCATCCAAGATTCCTTCATCTTCTTTTTGGAGTAGCAATCGTCCAAGATTCCTTCATCATCCTGATGTGGTATTAATCGTCCAAGATTCCTTCATCATCTTTTTGGAGTAGCAATCGTCTCAGATTCCTTCATCATTCTGCTGAGGTAGTAATCGTACAAGACTTCTTCATCATCCTACTGAGGTAGTAATCGTCCAAGATTCCTTCATCATCTTTTTGGAGTAGCAACCGTCCAAGATTCCTTCATCATCTTGCTAAGGTAGTAATCGTCCAAGATTCCTTCATCATCTTTTTGGAGTAGCAATCGTCTCAGATTCCTTCATCGTCCTGCTGAGGTAGTAATCGCCCAAGATTCCTTCATCATGCTGGCGAGGTAGTAATCGTCCATGATTCCTTCATCACCTTTTTGGAGAAGCAATCGTCTCAGATTCCTTCATCGTCCTGCTGAGGTAGTAATCATCCAAGATTCCTTCATCATCCTGCTGAGGTAGTAATTGTCCAAGATTCCTTTATCATCTTTTTGGAGTATCAATCGTCCAATACTCCTTCATCATCTTGCTGAGTTTGTAATCGTCCAAGATTCCTTCATCATCTTTTTGGAGTAACAATCATATTAGATTCCTTCATCGTACTACTGAGGTAGTAATCTTCCAAGATTCCTTCATCATCCTGCTGAGGTAGTAATCATCCAAGATTCCTTCATCATCTTTTTAGAGTAGTAATCGTCTCATATTCCTTCATCATCCTGTTGAGGTAGTAATCATCCAAGATTCCTTCATCATCCTGCTGAGATAGTAATCGTCCAAGATTCCTTCATCATCCTGCTGAGGTAGTAATCGTCCAAGATTCCTTCATCATCCTGCTGAGGTAGTAATCGTCCAAGATTCCTTCATCGTCTTGTTGAGGTAGCAATCGTCCAAGATTCCTTCATCATCTTTATGAGGTAGTAAGCATCCAAGATTCCTTCATCACATATCATTATCAAAAACAAGACATTCGTCTATGAGCAAATTGATTGTAGATCAATCCCCAAAACAGGGCAGGTTGCTTACCTACATGACAAATACTTCCTTCAAGACCTATGCTGGTTCAGTTTAAATCTCTCAATGGTTTATCCTAATTCTTTCTGGTAGACATTTCCTTTGGTTCAGATAAATCTCTCCAAAGATTTATTCTGATTTCTTCTCTAGTTGAAGTTAGAATTTAGACTTAGTCTAATTTCTGTCAACAATCACTCTGGATGGCATCTATAAGCCCATATCCAACAACTATCCTTCATTTCTCCAAATGGCATATTTAAGCCCATTCCTTACACAATCAACCACAACATCATCGAGTGCAAATTTTTGGGCACTCTAGTATTCAATCATCTTCCACCTTCATGTCACGAATGACAGATTTACTAATCTAACTCTTCAGGTGTAAGAAGATTGAACAGGGGCAGCTATTGTACCCAAAAATTTGCCCTCTCATTTTTCACGACATTTATTACAAGGACTTTCAAGGTTTAAGCTTGCACAAGTGCATTAGGATTTTCCAGTACCAAGTTAAAAAGAAAACTGTCAAAAAGGAAGAAAACAGATAAAATTGTTTTTTTGACAAAATTAAAGAAATGGCAAGCCTGCTTCGATTGGGCATATGCTGCCTGCAAGCCTGTTTCGATTGGGCATATGTTGCCTGCATGTTTGTTTCATTTGGACAAGCTTCGATGGGACAAAGTAACCATCTCTATGCATCCTTCGAATCCACTTGCACCAAGGGCCTCTTGCAGACTTTGCCTCTCACAAGCTTCGTTTGAGCCAAGAGATATCTTCATACAATATTTGACTAAGTTCTTGCTTCCCTTGAAAGAGCACCATTCGATTCAGAAGCCAGGAACTTCCATCATGCTAAACAGATACCAGGCAATGACTCCCTTTATGTTTGTTTCAATCCACATGCTTCGATTGGACAATATGCTTCCTTCGAACACGAGCTTTCGATTGGGCAATGTGTTTGCTTCAATCCAATCTTCAAATTGCTATTAGCTTCCTTCGAGTAAGTTTGTTTCAACCATAAGCTTTGACTGAGGCAAAGGCTTCCTTCGAACAAGTGTGCTTCAATCTCATTCTTACATTCGACTCAAGACCAAATCTCATTCGCCAGGCTATATTGCTTCCAAATCATCACATAACCAGAGGTTTACACAAGTTTTTGATACATTTCATAAGGGTTCAAAGGTTTATTCACTGGATAATACCATTCTTGGATGAATTGGCAAAACACTGTGTACCCTTTCTTCATAAAAGGTACTTTAGTCACAAAATCAGCTTTCAACCTGATTTTGGTCTGAGCACAAGCAAGGCCAGAAGCATATGTCACATCTTCTACACCCCAACTGCCAAAAGTCCCCCACTTGTACTTTCACGTTATATATTTTTATTATTTCTTTGCAAAGCTGGCTACTACAACATGTCCACTTTTTCTCTATAAATAGAGGAATTTTTTGCAAAGGTCGAAAAGGATATTTTTACTAGAGTGTTGTACCCCAAAATTTGCTCTCCCATTTCATCAATATTTTCTCACCACAAGACCCTTGGAGCTCAAGATCCAGTTAGGGTTTGCTCTGCTCAAGACTTCTCCTTGCACTGTTGACCCAAATTAGGGTTTGAGTTTTCACAAAGATGTTTTGACCTAAAATGCCCAAGATGACTTTCATACTTCATATTGGACTCACAAGTTTATCCATACCAAGTTTCAAGCCTTGATTCCAATCTTTGCCCAGTCAATTGGACAGTTGACCTAGAAATCAACTGTATTGGGGAAAAAGTCAACTATGGTCAATTGACAGTCAAACCTCATGATTTTTGACCCAAACCAACATTATGAACTCATATGGATCATTTGATCAAGTTTGGATCACAATTCCCCAAGAAATTTGATCAGATCACCAAAAGGGCAAAATGGTCATTTTTAGGGTTTTGACTGCACAAAGGCAATTTTTGACTGTTTGACCTAGCCAATGGTAAACCAAGCTCACATATGGACTCAAGGACTCAATGGCATGGTCTTGACATATTCAACAAGTTCAAAAGATCCCAAATGCACAAGATTGACAGATGAATTTTCCAGTCAACTGATCCAAATTTGACTGTATACTGAAAAGTCAAACTTTGACTTTTTGGTCAAAATCAAGTGCCAAGATTCATTTTTCATCAAGACATGTCAAATTATGAAACTTGTTCACCAAGAAACCAAGAATTACAAATTAGGGTTTGAAATGAAGAAATTTCATAACTTAGAAATTTTCTAAGTTATGAAATTTCCTAATTTTTCCCTAACTTTGTCCCATTTTTTCATCAAGATACATTTGGATTCAAGAAAAACTCAAAACATGAATGTTATAGTCCATTGCAAAATCTACAACTTTGATTCACAAAGTTTCCTCAAAAGAAGCTTGTAGCTCAAGTTATGATTTTTGGAACAAGGGTGCAAAACATTCTTAACTTAGAAATTTTTTGACCTATTCTAGGCAGGATTTTTGCCCAACTTCATGGCCACTTTTCACATGCTTCCACTTGGAATTTCAACTTTCATTACAAAGATGGATTGTAGTACACATTCCAAGCTTTCCAAATTGTCCAAGAACTTCTCAAACACCCTTGTGGTTAGGGAGAATCAAATTTGTGAATATGGGAAAAAGTCACTTTGTTCATGAGCCAATTTCATGTTCATACACTATGCATTTTTCAAGTCAGCTTGCACAAGCTAGGTTACAAGCCTCTAATCCCTTTATTACTCAATAATTCAATGCTAAACCATTGTTCCAAGATGTTATTTCATTCATTTGGGCAATACACACAAAATTAAGCCATATTTGGAAAAAGCAAGTTTGCCATTTTGGAAAAGCATGGCTTTATGTCAAAACACAAATCAAAGAGGTACAAGCCAGATCTTTTAGGCACAAGTTTATTAACTAATCCCACTGATCAAGGAGAGATTATGCAGCATGCTTGAGGGGCCTGTGGTAGCCTATATTGAAACTTGACAACTTTAGCTTAGATAAGAAGAAACTTTGCAAAACTGATCCCCTCTCTCATTCCTGTAACAACTAGCCAAAGCAAAGTTTGTAAACATTTTCCATACTCCCTAACAGACCTAAGGCACGACCTAACCACCTTCAATACCTCCCCAAACATCAAAACACCATTTTGCTGCACAAAACAGGGCATCCCTGCAGATTGAGTTGCACAACTCAGTTTGCTCGTGCGTTTTGGCCAAAGCTTGTTCAAACACACTCCATAATATCCATACAAGCTATCCCAAGACCTAGCTACAGACTGTAACACCTCTAACCAAGTTCACCATTTTCATTTTTTCAGTTGTGCAGGTTGAGTTACATAGCTCATTTCAGTTAGTTTCAAAGCAAGCTAGAGGTTGGAGAAGCATCCCTGAACTTCAAGCAAGCTGTACAAGTCCTCACACTGCATTGAAAGTGCCTCCATTGTTGCACACGATTCAAGCTGAACAGGTAAAAGTTTGAACTTCTATCTCTCTATCCAGGCATATCTAGGCTTAGGTTTGTGAAGAAGTCATGTCCTACTCATGGCCCTGAAGCTACCCATGTCATTACTTTTCATTTATGTTATATGTACTGAGAGAATTTTGAAACTGAATATCTGAAAAAAGCTAGGTCAGGAGTTGGGGGAGAAGAAATTCTCTCTCATTTCTGAGAGTTAGATCAACTTCTTTATATGTTTAGAATCGTGGCTTCAAGCTCTACAAGTTTCATGTTTTAAGTTTGTGCTAAAAATCAAAGAATCAGGATGTTTGAATCAAGCAAAGAAACGTGCGTTTTGTTGTTCAAGGATGCTGGAGGTTGAAGACAACTCCTCTTGGGCTGGGCCTGAGATTGCTTTTCTGTTTACACCCTCATTTTCCACATACACCCCCCTGGCCCATTATGTGATCTTTTAATCATTTTTTACTTTTTATTTTTGTTTCCGACTTGTTATTTTTTGTCAAAACATAAAAAATATTAAAAATATTTTTTCTACCTTTTTTTGCATTTTATTTGGATTTTTATTTGCTTCATTTAACTTATACATATAAATAAACATAATACCTTTTATTTAAAATACTAAAAAATAATACAAATACATTTTTATTTTCTGATTTTATTTTATTTTATCTTTTGAAAACATTTTCTAAAAAATATACTTTTTTTTGTAAATAATAAATATTTTTATTTTTGTGTATATTTAATATATTTAATATATAATATAAATACTTATATATTTATTTAGAATATTTAGGATAAAAATACAAAAATAATACATTTTTTTATTTTTATTAATATTTGACCTCAAAAATTACTTTTTTCATAATATACTTCTCTTTTATTTATTTTTGTATATAATTAATAAATATTGCATATAATAAATAATAAATACTTTTTATTTAGCAAATTAGGGTTTTTACCCTAAATCATGAAAATATCCAAAATTAATCCTTTTTATTTTTGTTTATATGTCACATGAAAAATACTTTTACATACATATAAAAATCATTTTTTGCATTTTGCATATTTATTGTATTTTATTTAATTATTGTACAATTAAATAACTTGTATATTCAATTTGGATTGTAATAGTTTAGATTTAAATTTCTTGCTAAATATCCCCCATTTGAACATTTGTACCCCCCATCACATAATTATGTTGTAATAATTTAGGATTTTATTTTCCGCACTTTAAAGCTTTCTAAATATGCCATGATAGACTTAGGGTTTTGTATGCAAAAATCAAATAACAAATAGCTTGACCTAATTCAAAGACAAAAAAAGCATGAAAATGGACAACACCAATCACACTTGCACCCTTAGGGTTACTCCACTTGTGGCCTTCAATAATGGGCCATGTTGTATGTTGGGTGTCTTTGGCAAAACAAAACAATTCAAATGATCATAGTCCCTCGATGACGCTTTCGAAAGTTGCCTAAAAATGATCAAGTCCCTTAAAGGAAAAATTGCCAAAGACACTTGGCACCATTGCAATCATGGTCTAAACGATGACCCGCGCCCGTCCCGTTAACATCCTAACACAAGATTGTCCACCAAATACAATGGTGGAACAAAATTGTTAAAAGGGTTAAAACATAGGAAAAACCTTTGAGTAAATTTAGGGGTAGACAAACTCTTAGTTACTTGATCAAAACTTGCAAAACACACTTGCCTACTTTTCAAAACCACACATCACAACACATTTTCAAAACAACTTTCAAAAACATTGAAAACTTTTCAAAAGATACACACCTTTGTATACATTCAAACATGGAACATTACAAAGGTTGCCACAACAAATGGCTTTCTTTTCAAAACATTTTCAAACACACACACAAAGCACCATTTTAAACAATTGAAAACACAAGGCAAGTGATCTAAGCAAGTAACTAAGAGCCCATGGATAACCATGGATAGAAAGGGTGCTAACACCTTCCCTTTCTATAATATACTCCCCGAACCCAAGAAAACATCTCAAAGGTTTTTGCTGTGCTTTTTAACCTTTCCTTAGGATAAAATAAAAAGTCGGTGGCGACTCTTGCTCAACCGAAACATTTGCGAAAACAAAAGCAAAACCCAAGTCAGTTCTCCCACCGTATCACATAGAGGAACAAAACCTCCAAAATCCTCTCAAACACAACAAAACTCTCAAGTCCCTTCAACACTTGTGAAATCAAAAACCCAAAATCACATTCATTTCCTTCGATTTCTGAAGAATAACCACCCTACAGTCTCTTTCGAATCCAGTGAAAGAGAAGCATCACACTTTCTTTCTTTCCTCCTTCGAATCCAACATCCCAGGCCTTGTTTCAGGCACCTCCCATTCGAATCCAGGAAACACTCAGGGTCTCCACTCAAGGTCCTACACCCACTCAAGGTTGAAGCAAGGTTAGTCGCTCTTACCTTTGAACGCTTCGTTTCAAGCATAGCATGTGTGATACGGTGGCAGAACCGACTGTTATACTGGTTTTCATTTTTGTTTGCAAAATATCGCGGTAAGCAAGAGTCGCCACCGACTTTTATTTCATCCAACTAAGGAAAAGGAAAAAGAACAGAAAAAACCTTTTTCGAGAATATTTCTGAGTACGGGGGGTATATTATAGAAAGGTAAGGTGTTAGCACCCTTTCTATCCGTGGTTTTCCACGGGCTCTTAGGTACTTGCTCATTTTTAAAATTGCTTGTGTGTGTGCTTGTTTTTGAAAAAGTTTACTTCGTGATAACTCTTGTATCATTCCTCAAGGATGCGACGAAGCTGTTTTGAAAATTGTTTTGAAAAAAGTGTTTATGTGAAAAGTTTATTTGTTTGAGAAAGTACTTAAGAGTTAATCTACCTACTCAAAAAAAGTTTGTTCATTTTCCTTTAGACAGCGCTATCCCATTATTAAGGAATAAGTAGCACCGTCGTTGGAGTTTTTAGGGACGTTTGAAGGGACAAATACGGTCACAAAAGCAATGTTAGGAGGTGTTAGTAATCATCCTAAAACCTTAAAGATCTTTTCCGAGGCAACATCTGAATGGGTCATTTTTAGATCTTTCGGGGCTAGATGATGACCACTAACAAACCCTATACTTCATGACTGCTTAACCGAAGGCAGCCGAAGTGGAGTAAACCCTAGGAGTGAGCATGTGCGAGTGTAATTTTTTAGTTAATTTGTCTTTGCACATTTAGGTTATCTACCGTTTTAATTTTCAAGTATTCTTTCTATACAATCCTATTAGCCATGCATCTAGACAGTTAAAATTTGCAGGAATTTAAAGTGCGGAAAGTTTAAAGTCCTAACTATTACAGGGCTTTTAGACATATACACAATTATTTAACTGAAAATAAAATGAGGAAATTTAAAACCCTAATTAATCTATTACAACATCGAAACAGTTACAATAATAGAAAAAATAAATTAAAGAAATGCGCGCGACAAATTTAAATGCGAGAATTAATTAAGAGACCTAAAAATCTAATTAAAAAATAATTTGGTTATTTTTTGAGAAAAAATTGAACTATGTACAAATTAACCCTAATTTCTAATTGATTTAAATTATGTAAAAAGGAATTAAATTGCCCTAAATTAAATTAATCTAATTAATTATGGAAATAAAATATTTTTAATGAAAAGAATATGATTTTCAATGTTTTTGTTTGTGATTTTGTGATTTAAAAAAATATGATTTTTGGTGTTATTTATAAAAAGGAAATAATTAATAAAATAATTAAAATAAAAGAATTAAGATAAAAAGAAAGGAAATTGGGCCTGTTTTGTAAGCTCAATGGGGGGGGGGGGGGGGGTGTTGTTGAATTATTCCAAGCCCATTATGATTGAGCCCAATCCTGCGCTAGATTCAGTGGTGACCATGCTTGGAGGGTGTACCATGGACCTTGTTGCATGGGACGTTGGATTGGTGGTGGAGATGATCCATTGGCTGGATGTTGTGGTGCATGTTGGATGCCTGGCAATTTGGAGTATGGAATTTGTAATCAAATATGAAGAAAATAATAAAATGCTTGGACCTGGGATCGAACCCAGGTCCTCCCATTTTCAAACACACGTCCTTTCCAGCTGCTTTACATTGCTTAGTTGTTAACATAATAACAACAATACATATTATATGTTAAAACGTGAATAAAATGGAGAGAAAAAAAATAAAAACACACATTTAATTCAAACGAGCCAGTGGTTATCAGCCACCTCATCACCTTCTTCCTCAGTCCGTCGTTTTAGGTACAATATTTTTACCTACGGACATCTTCCATAGCTACAAACCTGCAACCTTCCAAAATCAATAGCAAGCATGATAAATTAATTCTAAGCACATGGATCAACTCGTTTTGATCTCACGAGTATGATAGTACTCTTTTATTGGCCCAATTTCACCTGTACAAAGAAACCCTAAAACGGAACCTTAAACCCTATCAATGGTAATCATCAATATATGCACTGAAACATCAATTAAACCATTCAAATATGTTGCTAATATGTCAACAAACATAAATATATCATTAAAACATGTTTATGATGCAAGAATAATTGTAATCTGATTTTGAAAAAGAAGCAAACCGTGAGAGTATTATGTGATGATTTTGGGCGTGAAAGGACCTGCAATCGACTGGGTTAGCTTCTGGGAAGGTCCAGGAATTGCTTAGGCATGTTGGAAGGCCTTGAATCGTCCTCTAGGATAGAGATCAGATCACCACTTTTTGCCAAAATTTTAAGTTTGTTCTAGGGTTCTTCATGACTGCAACCTCTCATTTTTGTGCTTGGTTTTGTTCATTATATATCCCTAAGTGAATTAGGGTTACAAAAATAGCTAGTATCTTTGCAATTTTTGAAGATTTAATTTGGTTTTCATCATGTATGATATATTTCCAAATTAGGCCTAATAATTCCATTCTTGTGCCAATCAACCTTGATTAGATTTGATTCTTATATGCCAGCATAATTAGCTTGTGATCCTGTCCAAAAATCAGATCAATACAAATCTTTGCTATTATTTGTCATTTATTTGATTTAATTCAATTTTTAATTAATAAAAAATCAAAATAAAATAAATAATGAAGAAAATAACATGTGAGTGAGTATTTAGGTCTTTGAACATGTTATGAGTGAGGTGCAAGCATAAAAAGTTAGGCCCATTTTGCAAAAAATGCATTTTTGAGCACATTTGACTTTTGATAGTTTTGCAAAAAAGGTCAACTTTGACAAGGCATATCTCTTCCAATTTTAACCCTAGAGAGATGTTCTTGGACTTTTTAGAAAGCTTAGGATGTCCCCTAAACAACCCTTTTGATATCATCTCAATTGGGTCTTCCATGTTCATGTAAGAAGCTTTGACCCAAAAAGTGTTTTTGTTGACTTTTCAAAAGGACCTATAATATGGAAATTCATATCTTTTTGTGAGTGCATATTTTGAACTTGAGGTCTGAAGATGAATTGTAGGGAATTGCATCCTATTCATAATGAGCCTTGTATGGAAAATTTCTAATAAAGTATGAAGAAGTTATGCTTGGTCAAAGTTTGGTTGACTTTTCCTGAGAAACCCTAATTTAGCAACTTTTGGGTTTTGATGAATTTAGGGAATTCATTGAGGAATCATGATCAACCCTTGATAAAATGATGGATATAACTTCAAAATGTTTATGTTGACCAAAAATCTTGAAGTTTGACTGTATGTGGGCCAGAATTGACTTTTGACCTATTATAGTCGATTCTCAAGCATCTGGGCAGTTCACTGAGCAAACTTCTTGTGAAGGGCTTGAAATTTGTCATGGAGGGTCTTGAGAACATATTAGGACCATGGAGAGCATATTAAGTCTTTGTAGTTCACCCATCTTGATGAAAATGGAAACCCTAGTTTAAGATACATTGCCTTAGGAGAGAGTATCTTTGGTCAACTCTTGGGCAACCTTGAGAAAATTGAGGACCTCTAGGAGTATGTTTTGAGTAAAATGAGAGGGAAAATTTTGGGGTACAACAACTGCCCCTATTCAATCTTCTTAAACCTAAGGATGTAGATTGGCTGTCTGCCTTTCGTAATCTGAAGGTGGAAGATGATTGAACACTAGAGTGCCTAGAAATTTGCACTCGTATGAAGTGATACTTGATTTGGCGATATCGGGAATGGGCTTACAGATGCCATTTGGAAGTTGATGGAGAATCGTAGGGGATGGTCTTAAAGATGTTATCCAGGATGTTACGGAGAATCGTCGGAGATGGGCTTAAAGATGCCATCTAGAGGATGTTGATTTCCTGAGATATTCTTTTGATGAGAATTCCTATTTCTATCATTGAGGAGGAGTCTTCTAAGGAATGTTGGTATCTGTCTTGGGAAAAATAGAATTTTAGGAGCTTCAGTTGTCTGTTACTCTACTGGGGAAATAACTCATGCTTGGGGAAGCGGAAGTGAACTGCATATCTGGTCAGGGTACAGGCTGCACCGCGACTTATTGGGGAAATGTGAAATCGATCGTGTTTGATCAGGTCCAGGTCTTACAGTTTTGTGAACTATTGTCTGGAGATAGGAGAGAAGAAACCTGGATGGTAAGGTTATGAGAAGGAACCTGGGTCGTAGGGTTACTTCGAAATAAAAGCCTGGATAGTAGGGCTTTGAGAAGGAACTTGGATAGTAGGGTTACTTCGAAATAAAAGCTTGGATAATAGGGCTGTGAGAAGGAACCTGGATCGTAGGGTTACTTCGAAATGAAAGCCTGGATAGTAGGGCTGTGAGAAGGAACCTGGGTCGTAGGGTTACTTCGAAATGAAAGCCTAGATAGTAGGGTTATTTCAAAATAAAAGTCTGGATAGTAGGGTTGTGAGAAGGAACCTGGATAGTAGGGTTACTTAGAAATGAAAGCCTGGATAGTAGGGCTGTGAGAAGGAACCTGGGTCGTAGGGTTACTTCAAAATGAAAGCCTGGATAGTAGGGCTGTAAGAAGGAACCTGGGTCGTAGGGTTACTTCGAAATGAAAGCCTGGATAGTAGGGCTATGAGAAGGAACCTAGGTCGTAGGGTTACTTCGAAATGAAAGCATGGATAGTAGGGATGTGAGAAGGAACCTGGGTCGTAGGGTTACTTCGAAATGAAAGCCTGGATATTAGGGCTATGAGAAGGAACTTGGATAGTAGGGTTACTTCAAAATGAAAGCTTGGATAGTAGGGCTATAAGAAGGAACCTGGATAGTAGGGTTACTTCGAAATGAAAGCCTGGATAGTAGGGTTATGAGAAGGAACATGGGTCGTAGGGTTACTTCGAAATGAAAGCCTAGATAGTAGGGCTGTGAGAAGGAACTTGGGTCGTAGGGTTACTTCGAAATGAAAGCCTGGATAGTGGGGCTTGCGGGAAGAAACCTGGGTCGTAGGGTTACTTCGAAATGAAAGCCTGGATAGTAGGGCTGTGAGAAGGAACCTGGGTCGTAGGGTTACTTCGAAATGAAAGCCTGGATAGTAGGGCTTGCGGGTAGAAACCTGGATAGTAGGGTTACTTCAAAGCGATAATGTAGATTAGTTGACCCGTTTGGTTTAGGAAACTGAGTTTCCATTAATCGTCTGTAGATGTGACCTGCATAACTGCTGGATTTGTTGAAGCTAAACGTCTTTTCCTGAAAAGATATCAGGGTTAGTTACATGCGATGCATGAAATGCAGGGTGAGATGATGTTCTCAACATAAATGAGATTATGACGTATATGATATGTATGCACATGTCATGATATATGTACATGAAGTGCTATCGAAGTATGCCCGCGTCTGGGAAAATAAATCCCTGACGGTTGCTGGAGATTTATAAATGTTCTGTCGGGAAGAGATCCTGCTTTAGAATAAACTCTGCGGGGAACAAACTTAGGAAGTGAATTTTTGTAGCTGAAGTGATGAACTATGTTGGGGGTTGAGCCTCTGTATCTAGAGAAATAAACTCTGCTTGGGGGATGAAATTTAATGACTCTCCCGTGATTATGGAATTCAGCTGAGGTATATAACTGTCAGGTTTCAGAATGAACATGGCTGGAGAAGGTTACGTCCTGTTTTGGGGAAGTTGACATCAATGCTTTTGAATATATTTACCCTGTGGGGAGTGTATGTACTAATGATTGTACTCCAAAACTGACTCTATCCGGGTACCTGTTGGGCAGAGTAACTGTTGGGTTTAGCACTTCTTGTTTTTTGCCTCTATTTCTGGAATTACGAGTAACTGTCTTTTGTTTCTTATGTAAATATTTATGAGCAGCAATCATTTTCAAATGCATATATCAAAAATAAGTCATTGGACATTCTTGCAAAACAAAACAAGAAAGAAAAACAAACTCGAAGTTTCTCGTGAAAATAATTTTATATTGATTTCTGAAGTTGGCCTGTAATATGCATTTTTGTACAAGGAGGTTGACGCTCTAGTAAGAGAACGCCGTCGAAAGATAGAAACTATACAATTTGTGTAAAAGAAAAAAACCAAAACAGCTATGTGAAACAACCACATTGGGTTCCAACTCTGCTATTGCCTTTATATCTTCAAGCGTCTCATCAGTTTGCTTCTTGGCCGAAGGTTGATCAGATTGGTTGGCGTCGTCCAAGCTCGATAGTCGATACTGAAGTCTGGTCGCAAGATGATTGAGACATAGTGGTACGCTTTATATCCCTAAATTTTGCCTGGACCTCCCTTTCAGGTTTTCAGTCCATCAGGATACCCTTTTTTGCCCAAGCCGCCCTTTCGGGTTTTCGACTTGTCGGGTGTACAGATTTTTCATTTTCATCCCTTAATTTTTCCCGAACCCTTTTGGTTTGCCGGGGAGCCCTTATTTTTTCCTAGGCCAGTCAACCTAGCGGGTCTTTTGATTAGGCGCATTATTTTTTCACTATGTCTACATTGACAGGGTGAGGAAGGTCGTCACCACCCATGGTGGTTAGAATCATAGCTCCACCTGAAAAAATGTTCTTAACCACAAATGGCCCTTCGTACGTGGGGGTCCATTTTCCCCTGGGATCACCTTGCGACAGTATGATGCGTTTGATCACTAGATCCCCGACTTGATATTCTTGACGCCTGACTTTCTTGTTAAAAGCCTTGATCATTTGGTTTTGTTACATCTGACCATGGCAGATAGCAGTAAGTCTCTTTTCATCAATTAGATTTAACTAATCCAGTCGGGTTTGGATCCAGTCGTCTTCGTTAAAACCCTCATCCTTCATAATCTTGAGAGAAGGTATCTGGACTTCGATGGATAGGACTTCCTTCATTCCATATACCAAAGAATAGGGTGTTTTACCCTATCGACGTCTGTGTTGAGGTACGGTACCCATGAAGAGCAAATGGAAACATCTCATGCCAGTCTTTGTATGTCACTGTCATCTTCTGTACAATCTTCTTGATGTTCTTGTTAGTTGCTTCAACAACGTCATTCATCTTTGGCCGGTAGGGAGAATAATTATGGTGTTGTATCTTGAACTGTTTACAATGCTCGGTGATCATTGTGTTGTTGAGATTCATACCATTGTCAGTAATAATTCTCTCTGGCACCCTATATTGACATATCAGATTATGTCGGATAAACCGCGCCACGACATTCTTGGTTACTGTAGCAAAAGAGGCTGCCTCAACCCACTTCGTGAAGTAATCATTGGCTACTAGGATGAAGCGATGTCCATTGGAAGCGGTGGGCCTGATTTATCTGATCATGTCGATGCCCCACATTGCAAAGGGCCACAGAGCAATCAAGACGTTTAAGGGGACCGGAGGCACATGCACCTTATCAGCATAGATTTGGCACTTATGACAAGTTCAAGAGTGCTGATAACAATTAGCTTCAATAGTGGACCAGTAGTATCTTGCCTGTAGGATCTTCTTAGCCATGGTGTGTCCACTGGAATGGGTTCTGAAGGTGCCTTCATGTAGATCTGTCATGATCCTCTCTGCTTCACTCTTGTTTACACATCGTAGTAGTGTGGATTCATGGTTGCGTTTATAGAGGATTCCATTACTGAGGAAGAACTTTGCAGCGAACCTTCTCAGAAACTTCTTATCATTGACAGATGCCCCTTCGGGATACTCTTGAATCTCGAGATACCTTTTGACTTCATGAAACCAGGGTTTGTCTGCCACCTCTTCGGCATCGATTTCACAACAGTGTGCTGGTTCATCCAACCTCTCAATGGTGATTTGGGGAGCTTCATTGTCCCACCTAACCTTGAACATAGAAGACACGGTAGCTAGCGCATCCGCTAACTGGTTCTCCTCTCATGGAAATGTTCAAAGGTTACCTCCTCAAAGTGTGGGAGCAATGTCAGTACGTACTCTTTGTACGAGATGAGATTCGGGTGCTTCGTATCCCATTCGCCTTTGATCTGACTTATCACCAAAGCGGAATCCCCAAATACATTCAAGAACTTGATCCTTAGGTCAATAGCATCCCTAAGACCCATTGTTGCACCCCAAAATTTGCCCTCCCATATTCTCCAAGAAATTGCCAAGTCAAGTCATAAAATTCCTCAAGGGTTGCACAGTCCAACTGTCTCCTATACAGCCAAAACTAGGGTTTGTGTTCTGATCAAGAAAATGGAGTGTTCAAAGGTCCAATCAAGTCTCACATGCCTACAAATGTGGTCAAGCATTCTCATATCAAGTTTCAAGACATTTAGCTCAAAATTGCACAGTCAAAACCCTAGATTGCACTACAGTCAACTGTAGGGGCAAAATGGTCATTTGACAGTCAAAAGTTCAAATTTTTGGTCAACATATCATTTTGAAGCCACAAACATCATTTGATCAATGCTTGATCATGATTCTCAAAATTTGGCTCAGAAAATCATCAAGATGCAAAAGTTTCCTTATTTGGACAGCTGAAAAAGTCAACTGAAATTGACCAGGGCATAACTTTCACATGGATTATCAGAAAAATTCCATCCAAACCTCATTTTGAAGAGAAAGACATTTACTACAACCCATCTTCATACTTCAAGTCCAAGAAATGCTCTCACAAAAAGTTATCAATTTCAACATTATAGGTCATTTTCAAAAGTCAACAAAAAGGGACTTTAAGTCAAAGACCATAACTTGAGATTGGTAAATCAAAATGCCATGGGACCAAAGGCATTGGTTAGAGGACTCAAAGACCTTTCCAAAATGTCCAAGAACATGAGAAAATCTTAAAAATTGAGCAAGTTATGCCTTGTGGAAGTTGGGAAATATTTGGACATTTTGAAAAGTCAACTTTGATCCAAATGACCTAAAAATGCTAATAGGCCCATTTTTCTTCCATGATTCATCATTCCAAGCATGTGCACGACCACTTGGCCCAAAGGGAGGTATTTT
Source organism: Vicia faba (assembly GCA_948472305.1). Classification (NCBI taxonomy): domain Eukaryota; kingdom Viridiplantae; phylum Streptophyta; class Magnoliopsida; order Fabales; family Fabaceae; genus Vicia; species Vicia faba. The sequence continues at coordinate 333,014,348 of OX451739.1, read as the reverse complement.
CTCATTTTGTATTTATTTATTTGAATTTTTATTTATATTAATTCAATTAAATCAATTAAATATATGAAAAATGTTTAAATTAACCAAACCAATCTTTTTATACATGTTTTAAGGTCAAGATTTCGTGCACATCCCAACATGGAAAGAATTGGATTGATTTGAGCTTAATTGATACAAAATACACATGAAAAAGATATGGAAGATCCTTAAGAAAATCAAATATGCAAAACCATTAATTCATTGGATTTTATTGAGTTTTCTTAACCTAATTGCTTCACTACAAATGCCTGAAGAGAACCCTAATGCCCATAGACTCTAAGCTGCGCAGGAAATACATTTACAAACTTGGAATTTTTTGTCAAAAAAAGCAATTCTGAAAACCACTCTAAGGAGGCGATTGAAGGCACAAAACCTATTCCAAAAGCTTCCTTGGCAATCCCTGAACGTATTCCAATCAAAAACAACAACCAAAGCTCCAAGAATTGGTAGATTGAACGCAAACTGCATCAAGAAAATTGCTTAATCGTGTTTTAATTTTGAAGCATAATCATTGCATTTTTTTTATAGATTATTACTCATGGATGATTTCTGATGCTAACTGTATAATTCAATTTTGTTTTTGTGCTCCCAACGCGATTTCGCCATGTTAGTTTTCTAGGTTTTTCAGAGCTTGAATTTAGGGCTTTTGCAAAGAGGAAAAATCAAAGCTCCAGACCATGACCATTGGATTCAGCGCATTGAGACGAACATGGACCAAGCCTCGCGATTAATTTATGAACCACATAGCCCTATTCGCTATTTTCCTATAGCCTGCCTTCTGCAACGCGTAGAAAACCGTGGCCATACGTTCTTGTTTCAGAAAAAAGAAAGAAACACGCGAGGACGATGACCTCGTGTCACACAGTGGTTGGTCCGTTTAAAAAAGTGGCGCGCGGACCCACTAACGCTTTGTTTTTCTTTCATATTATTTCTTTGTTATTAATATATCAAAAGAACTTAATGGCTCAGCTGGCAAGGTGTGATTGTTACTAACCCCCATGACCTGGGTTCAAGTCCCAGGTCTTGCATATTTCAATCTTGTTTTTCCATGTAAATTCCCATGCAGGCACAACGTTGAAGCGCATCATGTTCCATCACCATCAGGCCAGCCACGCGTCTAGTATATCCAGATCAAAGGCTCAAGGTTGCTGAACACCATAAGCCTTAGTCAAAAGTCTCATACGTGGCCTGGAAAAGTCAAACAGATTTCAAGCTTATTGGGCCAGTTTCTTGAATCAACACCTCACAATTGGGGACTTCCACCCCCCTGGTTTGCCTTCTCCATACTTTTTTTATATTTTATCTTTATTATTTTATTTACTTTATTATTTTAATTTAGTTAATTAATTATTTTCACCCAAATTATAAAATACACAAAAAATCAGAAAAAGAGCAAAAATGTAATATTTATTGTTTTTATAAGTATTTTCACATGTAAATATTTAGTTTTAATTAGGTTACAACTTTAATTCTTTTTTTAAAAAAATCCAAAAAAATAGAATTAGGTTTAATAACTTTTTATTCCTTTTTGTTTTTTTCTTTTTTCTTTCTAATAATATTATTTATTTATTTTCATAATTAAATTGAACAAAAAAAATAATAATTAGAATTAGGGTTAGTTAATTTTAATTAATGCTTTTTTCTATTAAATCTTAAAAAACACAAATACAAAAATACCAAAAAAACATTCCTTTTTTAATTTTTAATTTTAATTCCTCCTTAATTCTAATTAATTAATTCTTGTAATTTAATATTTTGCAAAAGGGTCCAACGCTCATGTTCTTAATTTTATTTAATTTCGCGCATTTATTTTATTTCGCTTAATTAATCATGTATCTCTCCCAAAGCGTTGTAACTTAAACTTCTCGCACTTTTAGTTACTTTACTTTATTTATTTTTCTGTCAAATCGGGTCCGGTTTAATTTTGGCGATGTGGACCCGCGCCATTTGTAATAGCCTTAGGTTTACTTTCCCGCAAATATTTTTTTAACTGTTAACAAATAAACATGCAAGAATGAATGGCCATAATAAAATCAAGCGTAGATCACAATGAACATGACAAGACAAAATACCAATGAAAACGACACACAATTCGCACACACCACCCCTAGGGTACGCCTCACTGTTGCCTTGCCTCGAAAGGTGATCGTCGAGTAGAGGATGTCTTAGTAAGTCCTCATGATCCGGGAACCTGGCATGAGGGTAGCTTCTAAGGTGTCTTCCCATTGCTCTGGTGATCACCATGTCCCGAACCTCGAATTGACCCGAATACCTCCAACGGTGGTGCTACCTACCTCTCAATGGTGGGATGGCACTACTTTAAAGGACATTTACACAGACGAATTCCTTAGGGGAGGTAGGTTCTCAAGGATACTTGCTCTAATTTCAAACAAAAATACTTTTCACACCAACACTTTTCAAAAGCTTTCAAAGCAAATTTTTCAAACACTCTGACGTACGAGTCGAACTGAAATTTTTCAAAGAAACTTTTTAAAAAAACCCACATTGAAAAGCAAGCAAACATTTTGAAAACACATTGAGCAAGTATCTAAGAGCCCATGGATAACCATGGATAGAAAGGGTGCTAACACCTTCCCTTTCTATAACCTACCTCCCGAACCGAGAGCGATCTCTTTAAGGAATTTTTCTGTGCTTTTGTCCTTTCCATTTGGAGAAAATAAAAGACGGTGGCGACTCTTGCTTCCGCGACATTTCGCGAACCAGCGTTAAACAGTCAGTTCCAGATCCACCGATCATAGAACTGGAGACTCTGCTGGGGACCCTAAACTTAAAGTGAGGTGTACCTTAGGGATAGTTCATAACTGTGTTTTCAATTGTCTGACTTGCTTGCTTTACTATTGTGGGTTGCATGGGAGTTACATAGATCCTAACCCGGATCTGGGGATACCCTGTTTAGGTAGCATAAGTTGTGAGGGACCTGTCCGGCGTATACCGACATGGGTGAAGCAGTGGCTACGTTGGTGTGGCGCCTTGGTCTGTACCGATATCCCTCGTGTTGAAACGGGGAGAATATGGGTCTTCCAAGGAGTCATTAAGCACCAACAGACCTTAGAACCTTAATTGACACAACTTGGCCAATAGAACAGTAGCAGTATGCTACGCCCATTGAGGCTAAACTCTCGTGATGGTTCTGGCCGCAAGAAAAGATTGCGATGCTGGAGTTATGACCGATTGAGGGTAGTCAATGATATTGGGATCCTCTAAGAACCCGGTTACTTTTGATTAGGACAGGTATGAACCAACCAACTGAAAGAGGGTAATACCCAGACCTCATGCTGGCCTAAACTCTAAGGGCTTCTCTTGTGTGACTTGTGTGCCTTCGTACTTGACTATTTGCATGCTTGTTACCTAACATTTGATTCTTGCAGGTTTCGTTTATAGTCCTTAACTGGGACTCATGACAGGGTATCCTAAGTTTCTTGCAGGTTTTGGTTTGCAGTCCTTAAGTTGGACTCATAACAGGGTTACTCACATTACCCCATGCATATCATGACATCATACCATTGCATACATCCTAACCCATTTCAAGGATCTCAAGGGCTTGTGATGCAGGTCATGATGAATCAAACACCCAGCAAGGGGCAAAGGGGATTTATTTTCCTCTAGCCAAAGTTGTCATGGGCTATGACCCACTGGATATGGTGAGCCTTTGACCCTTGAAGAAGGACTCTCAACAATATGCAGTGCCTTCAGTCAAGCTACCGGTTTCAAATTTTAACAAATTTCTTGTTTACCCCGCGAGATCCTTGAAAACATTGCATGCATATCATACATATCATTGCATTACAGGTACCCCTTTTGCAGGTCACTTACCTTTCTCGCTGTTTATTTCAGCAATGGCCTTCCAACCAGATAACCAGGGTCTTCAGGCCCAAGAGACTCAGTTCAGGGAAATCTTCCTAGGTCTATCCAAGGGGCAAGAAGAGCTGAGGACCCTCCTCATGGGGAATCTGATCAGAAAAAGTCCCGAAGATGACAAGGACGAACAGATGAAACGTCTACAAGCTGAGGTAGACACATTGAAAACCCAGATGCTAGGGCAAAGGGCACTCATTCAAGGTTTAGCTCAGGAGCAAGGAGAGCTGAGGGCCATGATCAGTCAGCTTCATCAAGACATAAAGCAACCAGCCCAAGTCAGGGACCCAGTCATTAATCAACTTCCAAGAAGTCAAAGGGTTGGGCCTCTCCAAGCTGCTGTTACTTCACAGGTCCAACAACGACCTCGCCCAGAACAACGGGCTGATCAGAGCAAACCCGACAAACCTAAAAGGCAGTACACCAAAATCAACATGTCGCTGGATCAAGCCCTGCAACAAATGTTGAAGGCAGGGCTGATCACCTTAAGGGCTCCTCTTCGGAATCCAAACACTTCTGCTCCTAACTATCATCCCAACGATAGGTGTGCATACCATTCTGATAGCCCGTGGCATACTACGGACAACTGCTGGCCTCTCAAAAACAAGATTCAAGACATGATCGACGCTGGAGAGATTCAGTTCGAAGTACCTGAGACTCCGAACATAATCACTGCTCCCTTGCCAAATCATGGCTAGGATTGAGAAATTTTTGTTCATTCGAATGTTCAAGTTGCAATTTTCTTGTGTTTAAACATTTTATTCATGTTAAAACATTGTTATTCCATTAATGCATCGCTTATGTCTATTTTTGAATCAATATATTCGCATTCACTATATGCAAACTATTTTCATATTTTTTCTGATGTCAACTCTTGATCTAAAATTCTAAAGCCTCTTGAGGGAGGATGACGAAAACGATACCGCGATCATTACAATATGCTTTTGAACAGACCCCGCTGATGAGGTACAGGCATTGTTTTAAATCCTAAACACTGGAGTTATAAGGAAGATAATCCCTCGTCAACCCATCTGAGCCAAAGAAGTAGGAGTTTTATTTTCGAAAATTGAAACCCTTAATCATAACCTGGGGCAGGGTAGGCTTCTCAGTTGATCCAAGTGCACAATGAATGGCACCAAATGAGTCTTTCCAAAAACAAAAGACAGTGATGGTTCCGAACAATCGTAAAGACAGGCAGTCATTATAAAAAAATTCATAAATGAAAAACCCATTAAGTCAAAACCCATGAAGGAGACTTACAAAACTGGGGCATCCCACTGACTGTAATTCCAAAAAAAAAAAAGGAAACAGTTCAGGCAAAAAAGAAAGGGATAACAAAAATCAAAAAGAAAGAGGTCATACAAACCCTCAACAAAAACAAAGATGACTGCCTATTTGAAATAAATTGTCAACATTCGAACCATCACTGGTATACCAAGAGCAAAGACTCAACAAAGTCTAACGTATGATCAACTGAGTTTAGGTTTGGAGAACATCACAAAGAGCGGGTGGGTACAAATAATTTGAGCCTTTATCCTTTGTTTTTTAAACCGTGAACCAGGCCACGTTATAACCCTCAAAAGTCCTAGCTGAAGCATGGGTTAGCTCGAAAGCATACTGTCACGAAAGGTATCCTGACTCTTTAAGGCCTACGGTAAATACGGGTTGACATCACGTTTTACAAACATTCACTTGTTTTATGAAAAAGAATGCATTTTCAAAATCTTCAAGACAGACATAAGCTTTGCATTTTTGATATAACATTGTTTGCATATGACTATTTGTTTGAACAGCAGGGAAATTCGCACGATGAATACCTAGTGAACAAAAGCACTTCCAATCAAGGGGCGAGCATGATCAGGGTCTATTATCTGGGGCAATCCAATCAAGATTCGGAGAATCTCTCAAAGGCCAAAAAGCCTGGGGCAAATCTCCGCCTAAGTCACCTGGGGCACTCCAACAATGAATCTGACCGGATCAAACACCTTCTGGTGGCATGACAAAGCACTTATAACAGGGGCAACTCCCTACATTCTGAAAGCACGGACATAGTCGAAAAATACTACGCAAAATCAAAGGCCCGCTAGGTTGACACACCTAGGCAAAAATAAGGGCTTCCCGGCGAATCAAAAGGGTTCGGGCAAAAATAAGGGATGAAATGAAAAATCTGTATACCCGGCAAGTCGAAAACCTGAAAAGGCGACTTGGGTAAAAATGGGTATCCCGGTGGACTGAAAACCCGAAAGGGTGGTCCAGGCAAAAGTTAGGGATCAAAGCGTACGACTATGTCCCGTCATCTTATCATCTGTCTACCAGAAGAAGGTTTGCCCATCAACAACTATCAGCACCCCACAAGTGCCTCCCCCATAGAAACAGGGGCAATAAAGGGTGGTCTAAGCAATCTGATTGTTCTATCCTCCAAGATATCAGGATAGGTTCCGTTGAAGAGCATAACCAATACAGTTCAATACTTCCCCAGGAGAGTCCAATCCAGCTTCCCCAGGAAAGTCGGAATCCATCTCCCCCAAGCAGTAAGCTTATCCCCAGTAAATTCTGGAAGCTTATCCCCTCGCAGAGCACGAACGCGTCGTCCGGCTTTATTTAAAGAGTTATTTCTTTAACAGGATATAACTGGGTTACCCTCAGCCAAAAGCCACGGAAAGAGCGTCCTCGACAAAATTCTCTTATCCCCAGCGAAGTCCGTCAACACTTCCAACAACAAGGGTATCCTCAGCAAGTTATCAACAATTCAGCAAAGCATCTCTATCCCCACAGAGTATTGCTTCTCAGCATGGTCACTAGAGTATCTTTTCTCCCTGCAGAATCCTTCATTTGCCAAGTTCATCCCCCAACGGAGTCATCTTCTCCTACCGGTATTCTTGCAGTTATCATCCCCAGCGGAAACAAAATCTATTCTTCGGCATCAGCCCAGGATATGACTTCCCGGCACCCGTCAAGGATTTACTTTCCTAGACGAAAACATTCATAAAACATCACATACATCATTATAGTATGCATAGGCGCATCATATCATACAAACCTCATTCATGTCGAGAACATCATTGCTTGATCCATATCATGCATTGCATATGACTGACCTTTACCTTTCAGGAAAGACGCAGTTGAAATTCTCAAAACATATTTCAAGGCCTTCTCTAGTCCAGCTAAATCGACTCCCAACAGATTTTTCTGATAAAGACTCAGTAGAAGTTATCCCAGATGGTTCCCTCTCCAACGGTGTGTGAGGCGATCATTCCTTTTTCAGATGTTTCCCTCTCCGACGATGAGTGTGAGGTGATAATCTCCTATGGTCCCCTCTCCGGCAAGTGCGTGAGGTGGTAATTCCTTCTTCAGATGTTTCCCTCTCCGACGATGAGTGTGAGGTGATAGTCTCCTATGGTCCCCTCTCCGGCAAGTGCGTGAGGTGGTAATTCCTTCTTCAGATGTTTCCCTCTCCGACGATGAGTGTGAGGTGATAGTCTCCTATGGTCCCCTCTCCGGCAAGTGCGTGAGGTGGTAATTCTTTCTTCAGATGTTTCCCTCTCCGACGATGAGTGTGAGGTGATAGTCTCCTATGGTCCCCTCTCCGACAAGTGCGTGAGGTGGTAATTCCTTCTTCAGATGTTTCCCTCTCCGACGATGAGTGTGAGGTGATAGTCTCCTATGGTCCCCTCTCCGACAAGTGCGTGAGGTGGTAATTCCTTTTTCAGATGTTTCTCTCTTCGACGATGAGTGTGAGGTGATAGTCTCCTATGGTCCCCTCTCCGACAAGTGCGTGAGGTGGTAATTCCTTTTTCAGATGTTTCCCTCTCCGACGATGAGTGTGAGGTGATAGTCTCCTATGGTTCCCTCTCCGACGGTGTGTGAGTTGGTAATTCCTTTTTTCAAGATGTTTCCCTCTCCGACGGTGAGTGTGAGGTGATAGTCCCCTATGGTTCCCTCTCCGACGGTGTGTGAGGTGACAATTCCTTTTCCTATGATTCCCTCTCCGACGGCGAGTGAGGTGATTCCCTTTCAGATTATAATAGCCTATGGTTCTCGTTCCGATATTGCAAAGATGGTAATTCCCGCCAAGATTTTTCTCAACGAGCGTTGTTGAAGTTAAAATCACCCAAGGTTCTCTTACCATTCATGCTAAGGCAGTAACCATACCTGGTTCATTCATCATCTTTTGAAGCTCCAGACTCAGCTCCTGTAACCAGTCAGGACATATCTATGCCAAACATCTAAAATCAGCTCCTGCAACGTGTCAGGTACTCATTTTTCTTTTGCAGGTATGCAGGTTCTCGCTAAGGAATCTCCTACGCAATCAACATCCAGATGGCATCTATAAGCCCATCATCCTATCCAGCAATCTCCCAATGGCGTCTATAAGCCCATTCCATCATCACTGCTACTATGTGAGCGCAAATTTCTGGGCACTCTAGTGTCCAATCATCTTCTACCCTCGGATTACGAAAGGCACGTCAGCCAATCTGCATCCTCAGGTCTAAGAAGATTGAACAGGGGCAACTGTTGCACCCCAAAATTTTCCCTCCCATATTCTCCAAGAAATTGCCAAGTCAAGTCATAAAATTCCTCAAGGGTTGCACAGTCCAACTGTCTCCTATACAGCCAAAACTAGGGTTTGTGTTCTGATCAAGAAAATGGAGTGTTCAAAGGTCCAATCAAGTCTCACATGCCTACAAATGTGGTCAAGCATTCTCATATCAAGTTTCAAGACATTTAGCTCAAAATTGCACAGTCAAAACCCTAGATTGCACTACAGTCAACTGTAGGGGCAAAATGGTCATTTGACAGTCAAAAGTTCAAATTTTTGGTCAACATATCATTTTGAAGCCACAAACATCATTTGATCAATGCTTGATCATGATTCTCAAAATTTGGCTCAGAAAATCATCAAGATGCAAAAGTTTCCTTATTTGGACAGCTGAAAAAGTCAACTGAAATTGACCAGGGCATAACTTTCACATGGATTATCAGAAAAATTCCATCCAAAGCTCATTTTGAAGAGAAACACATTTCCTACAACCCATATTCATACTTCAAGTCCAAGAAATGCTCTCACAAAAAGTTATCAATTTCAACATTATAGGTCATTTTCAAAAGTCAACAAAAAGGGACTTTAAGTCAAAGACCATAACTTGAGATTGGTAAATCAAAATGACATGGGACCAAAGGCATTGGTTAGAGGACTCAAAGAACTTTCCAAAATGTCCAAGAACATGAGAAAAGCTTAAATATTGAGCAAGTTATGCCTTGTGGAAGTTGGGAAATTTTTGGACATTTTGAAAAGTCAACTTTGATCCAAATGACCTAAAAATGCTAATAGGCCCATTTTTCTTCCATGATTCATCATTCCAAGCATGTGCACGACCACTTGGCCCAAAGGGAAGTATTTTCTCATTTTTTATTTATTTATTTGAATTTTTATTTATATTAATTCAATTAAATCAATTAAATATATGAAAAATGTTTAAATTAACCAAACCAATCTTTTTATACATGTTTTAAGGTCAAGATTTCGTGCACATCCCAACATGGAAAGAATTGGATTGATTTGAGCTTAATTGATACAAAATACACATGAAAAAGATATGGAAGATCCTTAAGAAAATCAAATATGCAAAACCATTAATTCATTGGATTTTATTGAGTTTTCTTAACCTAATTGCTTCACTACAAATGCCTGAAGAGAACCCTAATGCCCATAGACTCTAAGCTGCGCAGGAAATACATTTACAAACTTGGAATTTTTTGTCAAAAAAAGCAATTCTGAAAACCACTCTAAGGAGGCGATTGAAGGCACAAAACCTATTCCAAAAGCTTCCTTGGCAATCCCTGAACGTATTCCAATCAAAAACAACAACCAAAGCTCCAAGAATTGGTAGATTGAACGCAAACTGCATCAAGAAAATTGCTTAATCGTGTTTTAATTTTGAAGCATAATCATTGCATTTTTTTTATAGATTATTACTCATGGATGATTTCTGATGCTAACTGTATAATTCAATTTTGTTTTTGTGCTCCCAACGCGATTTCGCCATGTTAGTTTTCTAGGTTTTTCAGAGCTTGAATTTAGGGCTTTTGCAAAGAGGAAAAATCAAAGCTCCAGACCATGACCATTGGATTCAGCGCATTGAGACGAACATGGACCAAGCCTCGCGATTAATTTATGAACCACATAGCCCTATTCGCTATTTTCCTATAGCCTGCCTTCTGCAACGCGTAGAAAACCGTGGCCATACGTTCTTGTTTCAGAAAAAAGAAAGAAACACGCGAGGACGATGACCTCGTGTCACACAGTGGTTGGTCCGTTTAAAAAAGTGGCGCGCGGACCCACTAACGCTTTGTTTTTCTTTCATATTATTTCTTTGTTATTAATATATCAAAAGAACTTAATGGCTCAGCTGGCAAGGTGTGATTGTTACTAACCCCCATGACCTGGGTTCAAGTCCCAGGTCTTGCATATTTCAATCTTGTTTTTCCATGTAAATTCCCATGCAGGCACAACGTTGAAGCGCATCATGTTCCATCACCATCAGGCCAGCCACGCGTCTAGTATATCCAGATCAAAGGCTCAAGGTTGCTGAACACCATAAGCCTTAGTCAAAAGTCTCATACGTGGCCTGGAAAAGTCAAACAGATTTCAAGCTTATTGGGCCAGTTTCTTGAATCAACACCTCACAATTGGGGACTTCCACCCCCCTGGTTTGCCTTCTCCATACTTTTTTTATATTTTATCTTTATTATTTTATTTACTTTATTATTTTAATTTAGTTAATTAATTATTTTCACCCAAATTATAAAATACACAAAAAATCAGAAAAAGAGCAAAAATGTAATATTTATTGTTTTTATAAGTATTTTCACATGTAAATATTTAGTTTTAATTAGGTTACAACTTTAATTCTTTTTTAAAAAAAATCCAAAAAAATAGAATTAGGTTTAATAACTTTTTATTCCTTTTTGTTTTTTTCTTTTTTCTTTCTAATAATATTATTTATTTATTTTCATAATTAAATTGAACAAAAAAAATAATAATTAGAATTAGGGTTAGTTAATTTTAATTAATGCTTTTTTCTATTAAATCTTAAAAAACACAAATACAAAAATACCAAAAAAACATTCCTTTTTTAATTTTTAATTTTAATTCCTCCTTAATTCTAATTAATTAATTCTTGTAATTTAATATTTTGCAAAAGGGTCCAACGCCCATGTTCTTAATTTTATTTAATTTCGCGCATTTATTTTATTTCGCTTAATTAATCATGTATCTCTCCCAAAGCGTTGTAACTTAAACTTCTCGCACTTTTAGTTACTTTGCTTTATTTATTTTTCTGTCAAATCGGGTCCGGTTTAATTTTGGCGATGTGGACCCGCGCCATTTGTAATAGCCTTAGATTTACTTTCCCGCAAATATTTTTTTAACTGTTAACAAATAAACATGCAAGAATGAATGGCCATAATAAAATCAAGCGTAGATCACAATGAACATGACAAGACAAAATACCAATGAAAACGACACACAATTCGCACACACCACCCCTAGGGTACGCCTCACTGTTGCCTTGCCTCGAAAGGTGATCGTCGAGTAGAGGATGTCTTAGTAAGTCCTCATGATCCGGGAACCTGGCACGAGGGTAGCTTCTATGGTGTCTTCCCATTGATCTGGTGATCACCATGTCCCGAACCTCGAATTGACCCGAATACCTCCAACGGTGGTGCTACCTACCTCTCAATGGTGGGATGGCACTACTTTAAAGGACATTTACACAGACGAATTCCTTAGGGTAGGTAGGTTCTCAAGGATACTTGCTCTAATTTCAAACAAAAATACTTTTCACACCAACACTTTTCAAAAGCTTTCAAAGCAAAATTTTCAAACACTCTGACGTACGAGTCGAACTGAAATTTTTCAAAGAAACTTTTTAAAAAAACCCACATTGAAAAGCAAGCAAACATTTTGAAAACACATTGAGCAAGTATCTAAGAGCCCATGGATAACCATGGATAGAAAGGGTGCTAACACCTTCCCTTTCTATAACCTACCTCCCGAACCGAGAGCGATCTCTTTAAGGAATTTTTCTGTGCTTTTGTCCTTTCCATTTGGAGAAAATAAAAGACGGTGGTGACTCTTGCTTCCGCGACATTTCGCGAACCAGCGTTAAACAGTCAGTTCCAGATCCACCGATCACACCCATGATGCATGCTTCATACTCCACCATGTTGTTGGTGTAGTTGAAACATAATCGGGCAGTGAACGGAGTATGACAGCCCTGGGGAGATATGATTACAGTGCCAATTCTGTTACCCAGTGCGTTTAAGGCTCCATCAAAATACATAGACCATCAAGATCCTTCCTCGGGCCCTTCATGTGGTCCAAGTTCTTTGTAGTTAGTTACCAACATGATATTCTCATCCGGGAACTTAAAATTCATGGACTGGTAGTCATCCACGGCCAGATGAGCCAAATGATCATCCAATACACTTCCCTTGATTGATTTTTGGGTTGTGTATTGGATGTCGTATTCAGTTAAGATCATCTGCCATCTCACTATTCTTCCGGAGAGTGCAGGCTTCTCAAAAATGTACTTGATCGGATCCATCTTCGATATCAACAAGGTAGTGTGAGTCAACATATATTGTCTTAGTCGGCGAGCAGCTCATGCCAAAGCGCAACAAGTTTTCTCGAGCAATGAGTATCGTGTCTCACAGTTGGTAAACTTTTTGCTAAGGTAGTATATTGCGTGCTCTTTTTGACCAGACTCGTCATGCTGCCCCAACACACACCCTATTGAATTGTCTAGCACTGTCAAGTACAATATCAAAGGTCTTTTTTCAACCGGAGGCATCATAATTGGTGGTTCTTGAAGGTATTCCTTGATTCTTTCGAAAGCGGTCTGGCATTCATCATTCCACTTTACCACTTGATCTTTCTTCAGAAGCTTGAAGATGGGCTCACAAGTAGCAGTCAGATGTGAAATGAACCTGGAGATATAATTCAGGCGTCCCAAGAAACCTCTAACTTCCTTCTCTGTACGGGGAGCTGGAATTTCTTGTATAGCCTTTACCTTTGCAGGATCTGCTTGGATGCCTTTGTCGCTGACAATGAAACCCAAAAGTTTACCAGACCTTACCCCGAAGATGCACTTGTTCGGATTCAACCTCAGCTTATATATCTTCAGCCTGTCAAACAGCTTTTGGAGATGATCAAGGTGCTCTTCCTCAGTATGAGACCTGGCTATCATGTCATCAATATAAACTTTGATCCCGTGGTGAATCATTTCATGGAACAAAGCGACCATGGCGCGCTGATAAGTTGCCCCAACATTCTTCAACCCAAAAGGCATCACCTTGTAGCAGAAGGTGCCTCACTGCGTGATGAAGGTTGTCTTCTGAATGTCTTCAGGAGCCATCTTGATCTGGTTGTATCCAAAGAAACCATCCATGAAGGAGAAGATTTTGTGTTATGCGGTGTTGTCGACCAGAACATCAATGTGAGGAAGTGGGAAGTCATCCTTTGGGATTGCCCTGTTCAGATCTCTGTAACCCACACACATTTGTACCTTACCGTCCTTCTTAGGTACCAGAATGACGTTTGCAACCCATTGTAGATAAGAAGTGACAGCTAAGAATCCTGCGTCAAACTGTTTCATGACCTCTGCCTTGATCTTCTCTGAAATTTTAGGGCGCATACGACGGACCTTCTGTTTAACCAGAGGACAAACTTCTTTAGTCGGCAGGCGATGTACCACAATATCAGTTTCCAAACCAGGCATGTCTTCATAGGACCAGGCGAAGATCTCAACATAGTCGTGCAACATCTGTATCAACCTCTGTTTGACGCTAAGCTCCAGATTTGTACCTATTTTAACCTCTTTTATGTCTTTCTCAGTACCCAAGTTCACTGTCTCAACCGGATCTTCATGAGGCTGTATGGCCCTTTCTTCCTGCTGTAGTAGTCTAGCAAGTTCTCCAGGCACCTCACAATCATCCTCACCTTCGTCCTCGACTTGGTTGATTGGATTTTCAAAGTCATAACTGGCAATAGCAGAGCTGTTATCAATGGGATCTAGAGTGGATATGGATCTGCAGTATGATACATGAGTGTGTGTAAGAGAATAGCTGTTTTGATAAAGTGACAACAAAAAAGAAAAAATAGAGAGCTCAAAAATTGTATGCAAGAAACGTCCAATGCTTTATTAATGATATATGAAATGACAAATAATAGCCCTCACAAGCAAAGCCCATGTGCCTCGGGCAAGGCACAAGGCCATAAAGTTTTAAATTGTTTATTACAAATCTCAAAACAAGTAAGACAATTACTGCGGAATAAAAGAAACCGGTATAAAGTCCCTAGCCGTCTAGTTACTCGGTCCACCGTTGGTAGTCGGGTAGATCCAATTTTTAATGTCTGAGTCTTTGTCACTGTCTTCAATGTCATTAATTCCCCGATTACTGATGTGTAGGATAGGTCTTCTAGCCCGAGCGCGTCGAACAACCCTTTGAGCCCCTGTAGTAAAGCCCAAACCAAATTTGTCAGTTTTGTGAGTGAAATCAGGGAGCTGACCCCAATTGGTACACCCACCTTCTTCAACCACGACCCTGGTGTCCTTGAGAGAAGCCATCTTCAGAGGAGGTTTGTTGTTGGTAGTAGTTTCAGTCGATGCCAAGATCTGAGGGACCTCTTCGAAGTTCTGACAAGGAGTTTCTATAAATTCCCCGTCCATCTCTACGTACCGGAAGGAATTGAGGTGGCTCACCATATACTCCTCTTCACCCCGCACAGTGACAATCTTCCATTTTACCGGATACTTCGGCATTTGGTGTAGTGTGGAAGTAACTGCCCCAGCCTCATGGATCCAAGGACGACCCAACAAACAAGAATACGACAGCCTGATGTCCATCACATAGAAGGTGGACCCAAAAGTCTGAGAACCCACTTTGATAGAGATATCCACCTCCCCGTGCACCATTCTTTTCGACCCATCAAAAGCCCTTACCACAATGTTACTAGGCTTTAAAGTCAACCCCTCGCAATCCAACCGGTCCAATGCCTTCTTTGGCAGAACATTCAGCGAAGACCCAGTATCTACCAACACATGAGCCATAGTGGTGCCCCTGAATTCAATCGAGACATGCAGAGCATCGTTATACTTCCTTCCCTTCAGTGTCAAGTCTGCATATGAAAAACCCAGCCCATTGTCAGCAGTCAGGCTGGCCATGCAATCTTTAAATTGATCAGCTGAAGTCTCTTGCGGCACATGCGCAGTTTTGAGGAATGCAATCAAAGCCTTCGCATGGGCTTCGGAACACAACAGCAGAAACAACATGGATATCTTTGAGGTGGTCTACCCCAGCTGCTCGACCATATTGTAGTCTCTCTTCTTAATTATTTTTAATATTTCCTCTATCTCTTGCTTAGAGGCTTCCACGACGATTTTTCTAGGTGCCTCCGTCCGGGCAGGCTCACCTATAACTTCTTTGCCGCAGGTACCAGACGATTCACTGACAGGGGTAATAACTGGAGTAAGAACAGGAGCCATAGTGGATGTACTAGCAGGAACAGCAGATGGAATGACAATAGGCTTGTTGACAGTCTCAGGGGAAATCTCGGGAGAGAAGAACCTTCCACTCCGGGTAACCTTGCTGGTGCCAACAATGTTATCAATATCAGGATCTGCCTTTTCATTTTTCAAATCTTGCTTGATGCCATGATAGTACACATCGGCACCATAATGCCAGGGGACCGCTTTGTCTGAGACATATGGGACAGGACCAGGAACAGTGATTATTAGCGGAGCGATTCTTGGAGCAGATGTAATCCTAACAGGTCTTCTCGAGGAGACCTTGGAAGGATTGGCAGAAATGGTTATAATGGCAATTTCTTCAGATGGAACAACGAGAACCAAAGTTTCCTTGAACAAAATTTCTTTGTTGTCCATCAGGCGTTGAACACCTGACTTCAGCAAATGTCAACCAGAAGGCAGAAATGAACACATGTGGCAACCTTCACCACAACCCAGAAATAAACTGGCCAACAACAAATTCTTCTTCACAGTCATGAGAGGAGTAGAAACTCCATCCACCAAGGTCACAAACAAGTCGGTATCAACAACATTAACTCCATGACCGTGCTTAGGCATGGGAGCAGTTATGACATTGAGCTTCTCCAGAGCATCGTACTCGATTTCCTTGGCTTCGATCAGATCTTGTACCTTATTTCTTAGAGCCCAGCAGTCATTGGTATCGTGGCCAGGACTCTCAGAATGATAGGCACACCGAGCATTTGGATTATATCGGGGAGATGTGGTATTTGGATTCTTGGGAGCCTCTTTCAAGGTTACCGAGTTGGATCTCAACAGATGAGGTAGAACTTCAGCCAACGTCATATTGATTCTAGTAAACTGTTGTTGTGGCCTTTCCACCCTTTGTTGATTGTTGCATTGTGGAGCGGCTGCAGGCCTAGGTATCATACCGCACTTATTGTCTGACGATGTTCAGCTCTGTTTTGGCCCCTCGGGTTGTAGATGGCACTGGCTTCCTTCTTACCAGCAAAAGCATTTTTTATCGAACTCGAAGAGGTATCCTTCTGTATCTTTCTGCTCTGAATCCCAACTTCTACTCTCTCTCCAGTCAGAATCAACTCGGTGAACCCAACTAACGAGCTACCGATCAAATGATTAAATAATGGACCAGATAGTGTCCCCAGAAACATATCAACCAACTCCCTATCAGATAACGGGGGTTGGACTCTTCCAGCCAAGTCTCTCCACTTCTGTGCATAGTCTTTAAAGCCTTCACTTGCACCCATGGACATACTCTGGAGTTGAGTACGAGTAGGAGAAAGGTCGGAGTTGTATTGATATTGCTTATAGAAAGCAACAGCCAGATCTTCCTGATTTCGGACATTGGCTCCCTCCAGTTGGTAGAACCACTCGAGCTGAGTCCCCGACAGACTATCTTGAAAAAAATGAACCCACAAATTTCTATTAGCGGCGTGGGGCTGGATCTTTCTGACATAAGAGCGGAGATGGAGTTTTGGGCAGGACACCCCACATACTTTTCAAAAATTGGAGCTTTGAACTTCTGTGGGATGACCACCCCCAATACCAATCCCAATTCTTTGAAATCCAACCCAGGTATCCTCTATACTTTTATGGCACTCAAAAAAATCTTCCAACTGTTTGTATCTATCCTCAGCAGGAGGATACTGCTCATCATTATAGTCGGTATCATTGTCAGAAACTTCAGGACTGAGATCCTTCTCCCTTGTCTCTTCTTCTTGATTCTCCCCTTCTTTGGATGAAGAGGTCAGATCGACTTGTCGCTTCAACCACCCTCCAAACCTTCTGCCCATATTCAGAATATCGACAGCCTTCTTCTTTTTCTTTTTCTCTTTCAGGATGAGGGCTTTCAGATCCTCCTGCCCTTTTGCCAGACTTATGAACATTTGTTGGAACTGGGCGTTATGTGCCTGAAGGTCCTTGAGGCTTTGTTCGGAAGACATTTCTGCTGAAATAAACAACGAAGAAGATGAGAAACCTGTAATGGTACCTGTACATGCAATGCTATGAATGGGATGCACATGCAATGATTTCAAAGACTTTGGGAAATTTAAATTTGCAAACCAAAATAAAACAAAGATTTCATTAGCTGAATTCAAAGTTCAAATGCATTTTAGGCATTACAAAAAACAAATCTAAAACTAGAAAAGTCAAAATTCCCATGGATGCTTCCTCTTCGTGTAGAGATAAGCATTGAGTCCTCTTTCCTCATGGAGCTGCTTTGTGAGCTCTAAAACCTTCCTCTCCTGGGCATAGAATTGATCCCTGTAAGTATCCCGCTCTTTCTTCAACTGGATCCAAGACTTCTGTAATTCTCCAAGATCAGTGGGCATATAAGGATAGAGAACCGTGTAACGAATACCCCCTTCAGTAGTGGGTTCCACAATCACCGGTAAAACGGCCATATAGGGCATCATAAGTTTCTGGGCGCGAGCTCATACCCATTGGAGGTAAGGTTCCATAGGAATGGAAGCCTTTGGCCCCAAAGCCCTGGCGCCAGATCGGTTTACCATACCCCAAGCTCGTATGAACCTCCAGTGATACTCTTGAACATCATCCTCATAGTTGAATACAATGCCCTCGATAAGTAACTCAGACCATTTCTTCGAGCGTAAACAAATTGTCACAGAGCTAAACAAGGATTGTAGGTTATACTCCCTCTGATTCCAAGTAACGGGACATTAGGGTACTCCCCACATCGGTCAATAATAGTAGTGTTTTCCATAGCTCGGGAATACCAGAGAACATCCATGTGGGCGAGTGACATTATCCTTTGCGACCAACTCAAACCTTCTTCATTCTTTAGTACGGACTTACGGAGGTGAGAAATAAACCACCTCGCCAGCAATGGCATGCAACACATAAGAACCCCTCTTCTCTTCATGGTACGAGTATGGAGAGTGTGCAAAATATCTCCGAGCAAGGTAGGCACAGGGTTGCGAGAGAGGAAGATCTTGATAACATTCACATCTATGAATTAGTCTGGATTAGGGAATAGGACTAAACCATAGATTAGAAGAGCCAAGACCTCCTCAAAAGCCTGAAAATCCATATCATCCCAAAACAGCTGGGCCTTGTCCATTAGAAACTTGGCTAGAAAACCCTTGACTCCGCTTCTTTTTTCCCAATTGGATACCACATCGGCCCATTTCAAATGCAAAGCTGAGGCAATGACTTCTGGCTTAGGAACTTCTTCCAGACGTGTGAAGGGCAACTGTTCAAGAATGGGTATATCCAACAGCTGAGAGAATTCTTCCATGGTAGGCACCAACTGATAGTCTGGAATGGTGAAGTAGTGGTGCTTGGGATCAAATAACTGAAAGAGTACACTCATCATCTTTTCATCAAAGTTTGAAGTAACCAGGTCGAGAAGTCGACCATGTCTCTTAGTGAACGCAGAAGTTTCAGAAACCTTTGATACTAGCTCTTTGAGTTAGGAAGGTATCTTCACAAAGCTGATTCGGATAGTGTTTCTACGAACGGAAGCCATGATTTGTAAAACAGAACAAGGAAAAATTCCCTTGGTCTTTGAAATGGTTAGTGCAATAAGAATGGATGCTATGTTATGATGCATGATGTCATGATAAACCACAGGTATAGCAAACACAGACAAATCACACCAAGTTCTTAGGTTTAAGGCTTGCACGAGGTTAAAGTTCATACCCTCTTGAAGTTTAGTTGGTTTCAAACCTATCTTAAAAAGTAACCGAGTTCTAAAGAATCTCAATATCACTGACCATCCTTTATCGGGCATTGTCTCAGCTCAAGCAATCTTTTCTTGCGGCCGAAATATCCCGAAAGTCTAATCTCAATGAGTGTAGAATCGAGTATCAACCAATCCTCAGCTCCATACTGAGGCCGGCTATCTCACTACTTTCTAATGGCTAAGTTTGTTCAACTAAGGTTCTAAGGTCCGTTAGTGCTTCAGGACACCACGTGGCGGCCCCGTATTCTCCTCGTTTCCCCACAAATGATACTGGTACCAATCAAAGTGCCACACCAACACAACCATCACTTAAACCATATCAGTCTATGTCGTATAGTCTCCATGATCTTTTGTTGTTTACCTAATAAGTGCCCCCAGATCCAGGTGTAGGATCTATAGTAACCCAAGCAAAACCCTTTAAGAATAAAGCAAACAAACAAGAAATCAATTTTGAAATGACCTAGATCATAAGGTATACCCCACTTTATATTTCCCCAACAGAGTCTCCAGTTCTATGATACAGTGGCAGAACCGACTGTTAATACTGGTTTGCATTTTTGTTCGTAAAATGTCGCGGTAAGCAAGAGTCGCCACCGACTTTTATTTCATCCAACTAAGGAAAAGGAAAAAGAACATAAAAACATTTTTCGAGAATATTTCTGAGTACGGGGGGTAGATTATAGAAAGGGAATGTGTTAGCACCCTTTCTATTTGTGGTTTTCCACGGGCTCTTAGGTACTTGCTCATTTTTAAAATTGCTTGTGTGTGTGCTTGTTTTTGAAAAAAGTTTACTTCGTGATAACCCTTGTATCAGTCCTCAAGGATGTGACGAAGTTTTTTTGAAAAGTGTTTTGAAAAAAGTGTTTATGTGAAAAGTTTATTTGTTTGAGCAAGTACTTAAGAGTTAATCTACCTACTCGAAAAAAGTTTGTTCATTTTCCTTTAGACAGCGCTATCCCATTATTAAGGAATATGTAGCACCGTCGTTGGAGTTTTTAGGGACGTTCGAAGGGACAGATACAGTCACAAAAGCAATGTTAGGAGGTGTTAGTAATCATCCTAAAACCCTAAAGATCTTTTCCGAGGCAACATTCGAATGAGTCATTTTTAGATCTTTTAGGGCTAGAGGTTGACCACTAACAAACCCTATACATCATGACCGCTTAACCGAAGGCAACCGAAGTGGAGTAAACCCTAAGAGTGAGCATGTGCGAGTGTAATTTTTCAGTTAATTTGTCTTTGCACATTTAGGTTATCTACCGTTTTAATTTTCAAGTATTCTTTCCATACAATCCTATTAGCGATGCATCTAGACAGTTAAAATTTGCAGGAATTTAAAGTGTGGAAAGTTTAAAGTCCTAACTATTACAGGGCTTTTGGACAGATACACAATTATTTAACTGAAAATAAAATGCGGAAATTTAAAGCCCTAATTAATCTATTATAACCTCGAAACAGTTACAATAATAGAAAAAATAAATTAAAGAAATGCGCGCGACAAATTTAAATGCGAGAATTAATTAAGAGACCTAAAAATCTAATTAAAAATTAATTTGGTTATTTTTTGAGAAAAAATTGAACTATGTACAAATTAGCCCTAATTCCTAATTGATTTTAATTATGTAAAAAGGAATTAAATTTCCCTAAATTAAATTAATTTAATTAATTATGGAAATAAATTATTTTTTATGAAACAAATATGATTTTCAATGTTTTTTTGTGATTTTTTGATTTAAAAAAATATGATTTTTGGTGTTATTTATAAAAAGGAAATAATTAATAAAATAATTAAAATAAAATAATTAAGATAAAAAGAAAGGAAATTGGGCCTGTTTTATAAGCTGAATGGGGGGGGGGGGGGGGGAGGGGTTGTTGAATTATTCCAAGCCCATTATGACTGAGCCCAATCATGCGCTACATTCAGTGGTGACCATGCTTGGAGGGTGTACCATGGACCTTACTGCATGGGACGTTGGATTGGTGATGGAGATGATCAATTGGCTAGATGTTGTGGTGCATGGTGGACGCCTGGCAATTTTGAGTATGGAATCTGTAATCAAATATGAAGAAAATAATAAAATGCTTGGACCTGGGATCGAACCCAGGTCCTCCCATTTTCAAACACATGTCCTTGCCAACTGCGTTGCGTTGCTTAGTTGTTAACATAATAACAACAATACATATTATATGTTAAAACGTGAATAAACTGGAAAAAAATTAAAACGCGCATTTAATTCAATCGAGCCAATGGTTATCATCCACCTCATCACCTTCTTCCCCAATCCGTCATTTTAGGTACAATATTTTTACCTACAGACATCTTTCATAGCTACAAACCTGCAACCTTCCAAAATCAATAGCAAGCATGATAAATTAATTCTAAGCACATGGATCAACTCGTTTTGATCTCACGAGTATGATAGTACTCTTTTCTTGGCCCAATTTCACCTGTACAAAGAAACCCTAAAACAGAACCTCAAACCCTAACAATGGTAATCATCAATATATGCACTGAAACATCAATTAAACCATTCAAATATGTTGCAAATATGTCAACAAACACAAATATATCATTAAAACATGTTTATGATGCAAGAATCATTCTAATCGGATTTTGAAAAAGAAGCAAACCGTGAGAGTATTATGTGATGATTCTGGGCGTGAAAGGACCTGCAATCAATTGGGTTATCCTCTGGGAAGGTCTGGGAATCGCTTAGGAATGTTGGAAGGCCTTGAATCGTCCTCTAGGATAGAGATCAGATCACCACTTTTTGCCAAAATTTTGAGATTGTTATAGGGTTCTTCACGACTGTAACCTCTCTTTTTTGTGCTTGGTTTTGTTCATCATATATCCCTAAGTTAATTAGGGTTACAAAAATAGCTAGTATCTTTGCAATTTTTGAAGATTTGATTTGGTTTTCATCATGTATGATATCTTTCCAAATTAGGCCTAATCATGTCTTTCTTGTGCCAATCAACCTTGATTCGGTTTGATTCTTATATGCCATCATAATTAGCTTGTGATCCTGTCCAAAAATTAGATCAAAACAAATATTTGCTATTATTTGTCATTTATTTGATTTAATTCAATTTTTAATTAAAAAAAATCAAAATAAAATAAATAATGAATCAAATAACATGTGAGTGAGTATTTGGGTCTTGGACCATGTTATGAGTGAGGTGCAAGCATAAAAAGTTAGGCCCATTTGGCAAAAAATGCATTTTTGAGCATATTTGACTTTTGGCAGTTTTGCAAAAATGGTCAACTTTGACAAGGCATATCTCTTCCAATTTTAACCCTAGAGAGGTGTTCTTGGACTTTTTAGAAATCTTAGGATGTCCCCTAAACAAACCTTTTGGTCTCATCTCAATTGGGTCTTCCATGTTCATGTAAGAAGCTTTGACCCAAAAAGTGTTTTTGTTGACTTTTCAAAAGGACCTATAATATGGAAATTCATATCTTTTTGTGAGTGCATATTTTGAACTTGAGTGCTGTGATCGGTGGAAATAGAACTGACTGTTTAAAGCTGGATCGCGAAATGTCGCGGTAAGCAAGAGTCGCCACCGTCTTTTATGTTCTCCAACATGGAAAGGACAAAAGCACAGCAAAATTCCTTCTTTGAGAATGTTTCTCGGTTCGGGAGGTAGATTTATAGAAAGGGAAGGTGTTAGCACCCTTTCTATCTGTGGTTATCCACGGGCTCTTAGGTACTTGCTCTTATGTTTTCAAAATGTTTGCTTTTCAAAATGTGATTGGGTTTGAAAAAAGTTTCATTGAAAAATTCCTAAGTAACTCTTGTATCTGTCCTCAAGAGTGTTTGAAAATTTTGTTTTGAAAGCTTTTGAAAGTGTCAGTGTGAAAAGATTGTTTTGTTTGTTTTTTTGAAGAGATCAAGTACCCATGAGTCATCCACCTACCCTAAGGAATTAGGCTGTGTAAGAGTCCTTAAGGTAGCGCCATCCCACCATTGAGAGATAGGTAGCACCACCGTTGGAGGTGTTCGGGTCAATTCGATTGTAGGGACAGTGTGGTCACCGAAGCAATAGTAGGACACCTTAGAGGTAACCCTAATTTCCTAGATCCTTTTTAATCCGAGGCAACCGTTTCGAGGCAGCTGGATCTTAGACATAAGGGCGACCGCTAAAACACCCTATACTTGACGACCACTTTCGAGGCAACGAGTGAAGCGTACCCTAGAAGTGGCATGTGCATTGTGTGTTGTTTTCATGTTAACATTTATCTTGGATCATGTAATTGTGAGCTACGAGTTTTTTTTAATTATCATACATTCTTTCATGCAATTTAGCCGTTAGGAGTGCGGAAAATAAAATACGGAAAGGTAAAAAGCTACGCTATTACAAGGCGCGGGTCTATACATCGCCAAAAAACAAAGACCCGTTTTGGATAAAGATGCGGAAAGTAGAAAAGCAATAAACCTAATTACTATTACATCCTTGGAAGCAGTTACATAATAATCAAAATATAAAAATAACGTGCGAAAGAATTAAAATCAAGACGTCCTAGGGTTTTTGACCCTTTTGAGAAATTATGAGTTTTTGTCCTTTGCTTGAAATTAAATTAAAATTAAACCTAATTATTAATTATATTAATTATTTACAAGAAAGATATTTTTGGGTTTTTTATATTTAATGAAAATAAAGAAATTAAAATTAGAAGAAAAACCCAGTTCTAAGTTTATTTTAATTATTAAGAAAATGTGAAAGTTAACCTAATTTAAGCTAATTAGTTAATTTATATTTATATGTACAAAAATAATAATAATTAATAATGATAATAATAAGAAAAGGAAAAAGGTCAAAACCTAATTCTATGCAATTTTTATTTATTAAGAAAAAAGATTAAAATTAAAACCTAAATTAAACTAAATTGGTTATTAGCATTTATTTACAAAAAATAAGTTAATGGTGAAATTAATAAATAATTAAAATATATTCACAATTTTGATTTTCTGATTTTTATTAGGAAAAATTAATTTTGTGGTGAATTAATAATAATAATTAAAACAATTAAAAGAATTTAAAAGAAAATAAAATAAAATTAAATATGCAAACCCAAGGGGGTGTGATGGCCCAAAGTGGAGGTAAAATTGAAGCAATTCTGGCCCAAGAAGACCAAGCCTTGTTGACTTTTCTTGATCATGTGCGTGCTGTTTAACTGGGGAGTACCATGCTCCATATCTCCTGGCCACTGGATTGGGCATCCTGGGCACTTGGCAAGCTTAGGCGTGAGGCTTATGGTGGACCATTGAATCATACGCTGCACTGGAATTGGTTAAGAAAAATATAAAGAATTATATGGGGGACCTGGGAATCGAACCCAGGTCCCAGTGTTTGCCAGCCACGTCTCCCACCATCTGAACTATGATGCGCATTTGTAAACATAATGGATGATGAATATTATATAAAAAACAAACATTATGACATGAAACCAAAAAATAACGCGCGCTGAGTTTGAATCACCCAGTCACACGTTGCCACGCCTTCTCCTTCTTCGTTTCACCTGTAAATATAAACAAGATAGCGGGGGTTTTAAACCCCCACAAACCAAAAGTGCCAAGAATAGCGATTAGAGCTATGGATCATATAAAAAGAGCGCGAGGGTCTCAAGGATTTCGTCTTGTTGCAACGAATCCAGTCATATGCATCACTAGTCCTAATTGTTCTGGGTTTAGAAAGCCCCAAATTTGAAACTGAAGAACCCTAGAACTTGTTCATGGTGATTTTGGATTCAGTGCGTGTTAGTTCAATTAAACTGTTTCATTAGCTTCAGAAGGTTCCTAACAACACAAACCAATCAAAAAAATGGATTAAAAGTGCATGAAATATGATATGCAGATTTGGAAATATATGCAAACCAAGTGACTTGTTGGCTTTGATTCTTTGCGTATTTGGACTTGTTCTTGATGGCAATGACTTCTTGGAGACTCAGGCAATATGTTTGAACCACTTTTAGGCTTTGAATCGTGCTGCAAATAAGAATTCAGTTTCACAATATTTCTTCAATTTTTGCAATATGGTTATGGAGTTTTAGCAGCAATTGTACGTTTTTTTTTCAATAGGGTTTCCTTCAGTCTCTTTATGTGAAGAGAATTAGGTTAAAACCTTGGCCCAAAAGTCCATGAAATAATGTTTTCAATCTTTGATTTTCAATCATATAATTTCCAATCTTTTTTCAATGAAAACCTTGCCAAATTGGGAGATCTTGTCCCCTTGAGTGATGTACGAGATCTTCAGCATGTGTGGAGTGTATTTGCTTCATAAAAAGATTTGACAACCATGTTTTGATATTTTCCTATAATTAAATCAATTAAATAGATTAATAATCAATTAAAAATCCAAATAATTAATAAAAATAAGAAAATAATTCCAATTAATCTTAATGGGTCGTGCATAAGCCTTGGGTAAAGATTCAAGAAGGAATTTGAGGCCCATTAGCAAAAATGAAGTGTTTTAGGCAAAGTTGACTTTTGAAAGTTCCCAAAAATTTCCCAACTTCTCCAATGCATATCTTGCTCAATTTTGAAGCTATGAACATGTTCTTGGACATTTTGGAAAGGCTTGAAGTCCTCTAACCAATGCCTTTAGTCCCATGTCATTTTGATTCACCAAGCTCAAGTTATGGTCTTTGACTTAAAGTGCCTTTTTGTTGACTTTTGAAAATGACCTATAATGTTGAAATTGATAACTTTTTGTGAGAGCATTCCTTGGACTTGAAGTGTGAAGATGAGTTGTAGGAAATGTCATCCCCTTCAAAATGAGCATTGGATGGGATTTTTATGATGAACCATGAAAAAGTTATGCCCTGGTCAATTTGCAGTTGACTTTTCAACTGTCCAAAAATAGAAACTTTTGACATCTTGATGATTTTTGAGCCATGCTTGTGGAATCATGATCAAGACTTGATCAAATGATGATTGTGGCTTCAAAATAAGATTTTGACCAAAATTTTTGACTTTTGACTACCAAATGACCATTTTACCCCTGCAGTTGACTGTGGAGCAATTAAGGCTTTTGACTGTGCAACTTGATGCTGTGAGTCTTGAAACTTGACATATGGATGATTGCCAATGTATATAGGCATATGGGACTTGATTGGACCCTTGGAAACCTCAACTTCTTTGTAAGAACCAAAACCCTAATTTTGACTGTGTTAGGAGGCAATTGGACTGTGCAACCCTTGAGAGATTTTGAACTATTTGGAGATTGATCTTGACAAATCTTGAAGAATATGGGGGGGCAAATTTTGGGGTACAACAGTTGCCCCTGTTCAATCTTCTTAGACCTGAGGATGTAGATTGGCTGGCATGCCTTTCGTGATCCGAAGGTGGAAGATGATTGAACACTAGAGTGCCCAGAAATTTGCACTCACATAGTAGAATGTTAGCAGTGTGATGGCGGGAATGGGATTACATACGCCATTTGGAGAGATGTTGGATAGGAGGATGGGCTTATAGATGCCATCTGGAGCTGTGACGGAGCCTTGTCGGGAATGGGCTTATAGATGCCATTTGGAGACTGTTGTTATGTGGATGAGCTTATAGATGCCATCTAGGTTTCGATCGCGTAAGAGATTCCTTAGCGAGAACTTGCGTACCTGAGAAAGAAAAATAGTTACCTGGCCTGTTACAGGGGTTGATCTTCAAACTCTTTATGTAGATATGCCCTGGCTGGATACAGGTATCGAATATCTAAACTCTTCATGTAGATATGCCCTGGATGGATACAGGAATCGAATCTACAATCAGTTACTCATATATGTGCCCTGGCTAGATACAGGTATCGAATCTGGAATCAGTCATCAACAGATATGCCCTGGCTGGATACATGAATTGAATCTTCAAACTCTTCAGACGTGCCCTGGCTGGATACAGGAATCGAGTCCGGAATTAGTCGTCAATAGATATGCCCTGGATGGTTACAGGAATCGAATCTGGAATTCAGAAAGGTTGGTGAGTTGTCTCTACTGACAGGTTATCTCAGAAAACCTTTAGGGATTGATTTAACTAAACCAAGGGGTATTGTCTTCTCTGACGAGTTGTCTCTTCAAGGACGGGTTATCTTCATGGACGGGTGGTCTTTAACGACGGGTGTCTATAACGACGAGTGTCTATAACGACGAGTGTCTATAACGACGAGTGTCTATGATGACGAGTGTCTATAACGACGAGTGTCTATAACGACGAGTGTCTATAACGACGAGTGTCTATAACGACGAGTGTCTATAACGACGAGTGTCTATGACGACGAGTGTCTATGACGACGAGTGTCTATGACGACGAGTGTCTATGACGACGAGTGTCTATAACGACGAGTGTCTATGACGACGAGTGTCTATGACGACGAGTGTCTATGACGACGAGTGTCTATGATGACGAGTGTCTATGACGACGAGTGTCTATGACGACGAGTGTCTATGACGACGAGTGTCTATGACGACGAGTGTCTATCACGACGAGTGTCTATCACGACGAGTGTCTATAACGACGAGTGTCTATAACGACGAGTGTCTATGACGACGAGTGTCTATGACGACGATTGTCTATGACGACGAGTGTCTATGACGACGAGTGTCTATAACGACGAGCTGTCTTCAATGACCTTAGGAATTAATTTTAACTGGACTTGTCTTCCTTGGCTGGATTTGTCTCTTCTGACATAGCTGATCATTTAACTGTATCCTTCCTGAAAGGTCAGTCCTATGCAATGCATGGTATGGATCAAGCGATGATATTCTCAGCATAAATGAGATTATATGATATGATGCGTATATGAATGTATCATGTTGTAATGTTATGTTTATGAATGTATCTTCGTCTGGGAAAGTAAATCCTTGACGCATGCCAGGAAGTGGAATCCTGGGCTGACGTTGAAGAGTAGAATTCTTCATTTCTGCTGGGGAGGATGATTGCAAGAATACCGGTAGGAGAAGATGACTCCGTTGGGGAATAAACTTGTTGGAGAGATTACTCTGCGGGGAAAATACTCTGTGGGAAGAGATATTTCGCTGAGGTTGATGATAACTCCGTGGGGGATAGGAAGAACTTCGCCGAGGACGATCTTTCCATGGTAAATAGCTGAGGATAACCCAGTTATAAGCTCTAGTGAGGAATAACCTTGAAATAAAGCCGGGGAGAGATATGTACTCTGCGGGGAGTGAAGGTATCTTGGTCGTGTTCTTCAGCTGAACTTACCTTGGTACCTCGGCGGACAGAGCAACCAGATTGCTTAGACAATTCTTATTGCCCCAGTTTCTGTGGGAGAAGGTACCTGTGGAGGTCTTGATAACTGTCGATTGACAAATCTTCTTCTGGTAGGCAAGTGACGAGATGACAGAACATAGTCGTACGCTTTTGATCCCTAACTTTTTCCTGGACCGCCCTTTCGGGTTTTCAGTCCACCGGGATACCTATTTTTGCCCAAGCCGCCTTTTCAGGTTTTCGACTTGCCGGGTGTACAAATTTTTTTCATTTCATCCCTTATTTTTGCCCGAACCCTTTTGGTTCGCCGGGAAGCCCTTATTTTTGCCTAGGTGTGTCAACCTAGCAGGTCTTTGATTACGCGTAGTATTTTTTCGACTATGTCCATGTTCTCGGGATGTAGGGAGGTGCCCCTGTCAGTAGTGCTGTGTTGCCATACTACCAGAAGATCTTCGTTTGATCGTCCAATGCCCCAAGGGATGGAGATTTGCCCCAAGCTGGTTGGCCTTTTGAGAGATTCTCTGAATCTTGACTTAACTGCCCCAGATGACGGACAATGATCACGTCTGCCCCTTGGTTGGAAGTGCTTTTGTTCACTAGATGTTCTTCGTGCGAATTTCTTTGCTGTTCGAACAAAAAAGTCATATGCAAACAGTGTTATATCAAGAATGCAAAGCTTATGTCTGTCTCAAAGTTTTTGAAAATGCAGTTTTTTCATAAAAACAAGTGAGTGTTTTGTAAACTGTGATATCAACTCATTATTTTACCGCAAGCCTTAAGGAGTCAGGATACCTTTCGTAACAGTATGCTTTCGAACTAACCCATACTTCAGCTAGGACTTTTAAGGGTTATAACGTGGCCTGGTTCATGGTTTAAGAAACAAGGGATAAAGGCTCAAGTTTATTTGTACCCACCCGTTCTTCTTGATGTTCTTTAATCCTGAACTCAGCTAATCGTGCATTAGACCTTGTTTGAGTCTTTACTCTGATATTCCGGTGATGGTTCAGATATTGACAATTTATTTTGAATAGGAAGTCATTCCCTTTTGTGTTGAGGGCTTGTAGGATCTCTTTTTTTTTATTTCGTTATCCCTGTTTTTTGCCTGAACTGTTTCTTTTGTGATTATAGTCAACGGGATGCCCCAGTTTTGTAAGTCTCCTTCATAGGTTTTGACTTAATGGGCTTTAGTTTGAGAGATAATGCCTTCCTGCTTTTATGATTATTTGGAACCATCACTGTCTTTTGCTTTGGAAGGACTTCTTTGGTGCCATTCATTGTGCACTTGGATCAGCTGAGAGAACTACCTTGCCCCAGGTTATGATTAAGGGTTTTAATTTTCGAAAAGAAAAACTCCGACTTCTTTGGCTCAAAGGGGTTAACGAGGGATTATCTTCCTTATAACTCCAGTGTTTAGGAATTGAAACAATGCTTGTACCTCATCAGCAGGGTTTGTCCAAAAGCATACTGTAAGGATCGTGGTATCGTTTTCGTCATCCTCCCTCAAGAGGCATAGAATTATTAATCGAGAGTTGATCATCACAAAAAATATGAAAACAGTTTGCATATAGTGAATACGAAATAATTACTTCAAAACAGACATGTGTAATGCATTAATGAAATAACAACGTTTGACATGAATAGTTTGAACAATCAAAGAAAAATACAACTTGAACATTCGAATGAACAAAAAATTTATAATCCTAGCCATGTTTTGGCAAGGGAGCAGTGATCACATTGGGCGCCTCTGGAGAGTCGAACTGGACTTCCTTTGCGTCGATCAGATCCTGAACCTTGTTTCTCAGAGTCCAACAATCATCCGTAGCATGCCCCGGGCTGTCAGAATGATAAGCGCAGCGGGCGTTGGGGTTATACCTTGAAGGTGTCCTGTTGGGATTCTTAGGAGGGTCCCTTAGAGTTACCAATTTGGTCTCCAGTAACTGTGGCAATATCTGGGACAAGGTCATGCTGAGGGGAGTGAACTGCCTTTTAGGTCTCTCCTCCCTTTGTTAGTTGCGATTCTGAGGAGCACTGGCCGGTTTTGAAATAACCACCACGTTGACAGCTTGGCGGTGTTCAGCACTGGATTCTTTCTTGAACGGCTTCTTTTCAGTGCTCGAGGAAGCATCCTTCTGTATCTTCCCAGACTTGATACCAGCTTCAATTCTTTCCCCAGTCAAGATCAGATCTGTAAAACCAGCAGAAGAATTTCCAATCAGATGGTTGAAGAACGGCCCAGACAGGGTCCCCAGGAACATATCAACAAGCTCACGGTCAGCTAGAGGTGGCTGTACCCTTCCAGCAAGGTCCCTCCATTTTTGAGCATATTCTTTAAAGCCTTCACCTGCACCCATATACATCCCCTGAAGCTGAGTGCGCGTGGGAGCAAGGTCGGCATTATACTGGTACTGCTTGTAGAATGCAGTAGCCAAGTCCTCCCAGTTACGAATACTGGCTCCATCCAGTTGATAGAACCACTCGAGTTGAGTCCCTGATAGACTATCCTGAAAGAAGTGAATCCACAAATTCTTGTCAGCCGTGTAGGGCTGGATCCTCCTTATGTATGATCTGAGATGCAGCTTAGGACAGGAAGCCCCGTCATATTTTGCAAAGGCAGGTGCCTTGAACTTGTGTGGGATCACCACCCCAGAAGACAAACCTAGATCTTCGAAGTCCAGGCCGGGCACTTTCTGTATCTCCATAGCACTTAACCGGTTTTCGAGCTGTTTGTATTTGTCCTCAGCTGGAGGGTATTGTTCATCATTGAACTCCGTCTCGTTGTCGGAGACCACTGGACTAGGAACCTCTCTCTCATGGGGACTGTCCTTTCCAACAGATGGGGTAGTCTGCTCAGCCTCATTTCGTGATCCATTCCCAGATTTGCGTCTAGGGTTGAACAACACCGTCCTCTTCTTCTTCTTCTTCAAGAGCAGAGTCTTCAAATCCTGTTGACCCTGAGCTAGACTCTTAACCAACTCATGGAACTGGGCATTCTGGGCCTGGAGGGCCTTGATAGCTTATTCGTTGGATGATTCAGGATTCATGACGATTGCTGAAATAAACAGCGAAGAAGGTAAGTGACCTGTAACAAGGGTGCCTGTAATGCAATGATATGTATGATATGCATGAAATGCTTTCAAGGACCTCGCGGGGTAAACAGAGAAATTGTTAGAATTTGAATTCGTAGCTTGATTGAAGGAACTTCAGGTTGTTGAGAGTCCTTATTCAAGAGTCAAGGCTCACCATATCGAGTGGGTCATAGCCCATGACTCAAGTCATTGTGTTTTGATCTCCAAACAACCTTGGCTAGAGGAACCTTCTTCAAGAGTCAAAGCTCACCATATCAAGTGGGTCATAGCCCCTGACTCAAGTCATCAACCTGGCTAGAGGAAAATAAATCCCCTTTGCCCCTTGCTAGACATTTTGGTTCATCATGACCTGCATCACAAACCCTTGAGATCCTTGAAATGGATTAGTCCTTATGTAGGATGTATGCAATGGTATGATGGTATGCTATCATGGAGTGATGTAAGTAGGCCCTGTAATGAGTTCCAATTAAGGACTGTAAACAAAACCTGCAAGGAACTCGTGTTGTTAGATAACAAGTATGCAAGTAGTTCAAGTATGAAGGCACACAAGTCACACAAAAGAGCCCTTAGATTTTAGGCCAGCATGAAGTTTAGGTACTACCCTCTTTCAGTTTCGTTGGTTAAGACCTGTCCTAGAATATAGTAACCGGGTTCTAAAGGATCCCAATATCACTGACTACCCTCAATCGGTTATAACTCCAGCGTCGCAATCTTTTCTTGCAGCCAGAACCATCGCGAGAGTTTAGCCTCAATGGGTGTATCATACTGCTACTGTTCTATGGCCAAGTTGGGTCAAATTAGGATTCTAAGGTCGGTTGGTGCTTAATGACTCCTCAGAAGACCCATATTCTCCTCGTTGCAACACAAGGGATATCGGTACAGACCAAGGTGCCACACCAATGTAGCCACGGCTTCACCCGTGTCGGTCTACGCCGGACAGGTCCCTCACAGCTTATGCTACCTAAAAGGGTATTCCCCAGATCCGGGTTAGGATATATGAAACTCCAAGACAATGCCCACAATAATAAAGCAAACAAAACATTCAATTGAAAACATAAGTATGATCTAATCTAAGGTACACCTCACTTTAAAGATTCCCCAGCAGAGTCGCCAGTTCTGTGATCGGTGGAAATAGAACTGACTGTTTAAAGCTGGATCGCAAAATGTCGCGGTAAGCAAGAGTCGCCACCTTCTTTTATGTTCTCCAACATGGAAAGGACAAAAGCACATCAAAATTCCTTCTTTGAGAATGTTTCTTGGTTCGGGAGGTAGATTTATAGAAAGGGAAGGTGTTAGCACCCTTTCTATCCGTGGTTATCCACGGGCTCTTAGGTACTTGCTCTTATGTTTTCAAAATGTTTGCTTTTCAAAATGTGAGTGGGTTTGAAAAAAGTTTCATTGGAAAATTCCTAAGTAACTCTTGTATCTGTCCTCAAGAGTGTTTGAAAAATTTGTTTTGAAAGCTTTTGAAAGTGTCAGTGTGAAAAGATTGTTTTGTTTGTTTTTTTGAAGAGATCAAGTACCCATGAGTCATCCACCTACCCTAAGGAATTAGGCTGTGTAAGAGTCCTTAAGGTAGCGCCATCCCACCATTGAGAGATAGGTAGCACCACCGTTGGAGGTGTTCGGGTCAATTCGATTGTAGGGACAGTGTGGTCACCGAAGCAATAGTAGGACACCTTAGAGGTAACCCTAATGTCCTAGATCCTTTTTAATCCGAGGCAACCGTTTCGAGGCAGCTGGATCTTAGACATAAGGGCGACCGCTAAAACACCCTATACTTGACGACCACTTTCGAGGCAACGAGTGAAGCGTACCCTAGAAGTGGCATGTGCATTGTGTGTTGTTTTCATGTTAACATTTATCTTGGATCATGCAATTGTGAGCTACGAGTTGTTTTTAATTATCATACATTCTTTCATGCAATTTAGCCGTTAGGAGTGCGGAAAATAAAATACGGAAAGGTAAAAAGCTACGCTATTACAAGGCGCGGGTCTATACATCGCCAAAAAACAAAGACCCGTTTTGGATAAAGATGCGGAAAGTAAAGAAAAGCAATAAACCTAATTACTATTACATCCTTGGAAGCAGTTACATAATAATCAAAATATAAAAATAACGTGCGAAAGAATTAAAATCAAGACGTCCTAGGGTTTTTGACCCTTTTGAGAAATTATGAGTTTTTGTCCTTTGCTTGAAATTAAATTAAAATTAAACCTAATTATTAATTATATTAATTATTTACAAGAAAGATATTTTTGTGTTTTTTGTATTTAATGAAAATAAAGAAATTAAAATTAGAAGAAAAACCTAGTTCTAAGTTTATTTTAATTATTAAGAAAATGTGAAAGTTAACCTAATTTAAGCTAATTAGTTAATTTACATTTATATGTACAAAAATAATAATAATTAATAATGATAATAATAAGAAAAGGAAAAAGGTCAAAACCTAATTCTATGCAATTTTTATTTATTAAGAAAAAGGATTAAAATTAAAACCTAAATTAAACTAAATTGGTTATTAGCATTTATTTACAAAAAATAAGTTAATGGTGAAATTAATAAATAATTAAAATATATTCACAATTTTGATTTTCTGATTTTTATTAGGAAAAATTAATTTTGTGGTGAATTAATAATAATAATTAAAACCATTAAAATAATTTAAAAGAAAAGAAAATAAAATTAAATATGCAAACCCAAGGGGGTGTGATGGCCCAAAGTGGAGGTAAAATTGAAGCAATTCTG
Source organism: Vicia faba (assembly GCA_948472305.1). NCBI lineage: Eukaryota > Viridiplantae > Streptophyta > Magnoliopsida > Fabales > Fabaceae > Vicia > Vicia faba. The sequence continues at coordinate 332,980,105 of OX451739.1, read as the reverse complement.
GCCCAAGAAGACCAAGCCTTGTTGACTTTTCTTGATCATGTGCGTGCTGTTTGACTGGGGAGTACCATGCTCCATATCTCCTGGCCACTGGATTGGGCATCCTGGGCACTTGGCAAGCTTAGGCGTGAGGCTTATGGTGGACCATTGAATCATACGCTGCACTGGAATTGGTTAAGAAAAATATGAAGAATTATATGGGGGACCTGGGAATCGAACCCAGGTCCCAGTGTTTGCCAGCCACGTCTCCCACCATCTGAACTATGATGCGCATTTGTAAACATAATGGATGATGAATATTATATAAAAAACAAACATTATGACATGAAACCAAAAAATAACGCGCGCTGAGTTTGAATCACCCAGTCACACATTGCCACGCCTTCTCCTTCTTCGTTTCACCTGTAAATATAAACAAGATAGCGGGGGTTTTAAACCCCCACAAACCAAAAGTGCCAAGAATAGCGATTAGAGCTATGGATCATATAAAAAGAGCGCGAGGGTATCAATGATTTCGTCTTGTTGCAACGAATCCAGTCATATGCATCACTAGTCCTAATTGTTCTGGGTTTAGAAAGCCCCAAATTTGAAACTGAAGAACCCTAGAACTTGTTCATGGTGATTTTGGATTCAGTGCGCGTTAGTTCAATTAAACTGTTTCATTAGCTTCAGAAGGTTCCTAACAACACAAACCAATCAAAAAAATGGATTAAAAGTGCATGAAATATGATATGCAGATTTGGAAATATATGCAAACCGAGTGACTTGTTGGCTTTGATTCTTTGCGTATTTGGACTTGTTCTTGATGGCAATGACTTCTTGGAGACTCATGCAATATGTTTGAACCACTTTTAGGCTTTGAATCGTGTTGCAAATAAGAATTCAGTTTCACAATATTTCTTCAATTTTTGCAATATGGTTATGGAGTTTTAGCAGCAATTGTACGTTTTTTTTTTCAATAGGGTTTCCTTCAGTCTCTTTATGTGAAGAGAATTAGGTTAAAACCTTGGCCCAAAAGTCCATGAAATAATGTTTTCAATATTTGATTTTCAATCATATAATTTCCAATCTTTTTTCAATGAAAACCTTGCCAAATTGGGAGATCTTGTCCCCTTGAGTGATGTACGAGATCTTCAGTATGTGTGGAGTGTATTTGCTTCATAAAAAGATTTGACAACCATGTTTTGATATTTTCCTATCATTAAATCAATTAAATAGATTAATAATCAATTAAAAATCCAAATAATTAATAAAAATAAGAAAATAATTCCAATTAATCTTAATGGGTCGTGCATAAGCCTTGGGTAAAGATTCAAGAAGGAATTTGAGGCCCATTAGCAAAAATGAAGTGTTTTAGGCAAAGTTGACTTTTGAAAGTTCCCAAACATTTCCCAACTTCTCCAATGCATATCTTGCTCAATTTTGAAGCTATGAACATGTTCTTGGACATTTTGGAAAGGTCTTGAAGTCCTCTAACCAATGACTTTGGTCCCATGTCATTTTGATTCACCAATCTCAAGTTATGGTCTTTGACTTAAAGTGCCTTTTTGTTGACTTTTGAAAATGACCTATAATGTTGAAATTGATAACTTTTTGTGAGAGCATTCCTTGGACTTGGAGTGTGAAGATGAGTTGTAGGAAATGTCATCCCCTTCAAAATGAGCATTGGATGGGATTTTTATGATGAACCATGAAAAAGTTATGCCCTGGTTATTTTGCAGTTGACTTTTCAGCTGTCCAAAAATAGAAACTTTTGACATCTTGATGATTTTTGAGCCATGCTTGTGGAATCATGATCAAGACTTGATCAAATGATGATTGTGACTTCAAAATAATATGTTGACCAAAATTTTTGACTTTTGACTACCAAATGACCATTTTACCCCTGCAGTTGACTATGGAGCAATTAGGGCTTTTGACTGTGCAACTTGATGCTGTGAGTCTTGAAACTTGACATATGGATGCTTGCCAATGTATATAGGCATATGGGACTTGATTGGACCCTTAGAAACCTCAACTTCTTTGTAAGAACCAAAACCCTAATTTTGACTGTGTTAGGAGGCAATTGGACTGTGCAACCCTTGAGAGATTTTGAACTATTTGGAGATTGATCTTGACAAATCTTGAAGAATATGAGAGGGAAAATTTTGGGGTACAACAAGTGCTGAAGATGAATTGTAGGGAATTTCATCCTATTCATAATGAGCCTTGTATGGAAAATGTCTGATAAAGTATGAAGAAGTTATGCTTGGTAAAAGTTTGGTTGACTTTTCCTAAGAAACCCTAATTTAGCAACTTTTGGGTTTTGATGAATTTAGGGCATTCCTTGAGGAATCATGATCAACCCTTGATCAAATTATGGATATAACTTCAAAAAGTTGATGTTAACCAAAAATCTTGAAGTTTGACTGTATGTGGGCCACAATTGACTTTTGACCTAGTATAGTCGATTCTCAAGCATCTGGGCAGTTGACTGAGCAAACTTCTTGTGCATGGCTTGAAATTTGACATGGAGGGTCTTGAGAACATATTTGAACCATGGAGAGCATATGAATTCTTTGGAGTTCACCCATCTTGATGAAAATGGAAACCCTAGTTTAAGATACATTGCCTTAGGAGAGAGTTTGTCTGGTTAACTCTTGGGCAACCTTGAGCAAATTGAGGACCTCTAGGAGTATTTTTTGATTAAAATGAGAGGTAAAATTTTAGGGTACAACAGCATGTATATAATATTTTGCCTCCTTTTTGTTTACACCCTTTGAATATGTTTTTATGGCTAATCTTTTGTTTCTTGTTGCTTGAGTTTATTAAACATACTTTAATAATTAGTTTGGCCTCAAGACAATGGCAAGCGTGGCCTTAGGCCATGTTGCCACTTTATGTCCTAAATGAAAGAGACAGGGGGAAAGAAACATGAAACGAGGCCTTGGGCTTCCTTTTTGACTTCCAAGGCATAAAGGCAGAATCAAAAGGCACACTTGCACTAAGTCCAGCCAGAATCAAAAGCCATGACTTGCTGCTGCCAGCCTCAATCGAAGAAGGCAACAAGGCAGAACCAGAAGGCACGCCCAACTGCTGACAAGCCCAATTGAAGGCCATGACCAGCTGCTTCTAAGGCCCAGTCAAAGGCCATGATTTGCTGGTTCCAACTCCCAATCGAAGAACGCCAACAGAACAGAATCAAAGGCTGCCCCCCCCCCCCCCCCCAATCGAAGGAGCTCTTTTGTTACTTCTTTTTGTTTTATTTTTTTTCTCCTTTACATTTTTCTTGCCTTTCAATATGGTTGTAATAGTGTAGGATTTATTTTTTTGCACTTTTTATTGTTTTGTACAAATGCTAGTAATTAGGTGTGTATGGCAAGATAAAACCAACAAGTAGACAACCAAAAAATCAAAGACAAAATGCATGCAAATCAAACACACTTTGCACACATGCACCCTTAGGGTAATCTCACTTGTTGCCTCGTAAAAATAGTCATGTCCCTCGAACATGGGCGTTTTAGCAAAGACCCTCGATAAAAGATCGTAGTCCCTCGATGACCCTCGATGTTGCCTTTGGTAAATGATCTAGTCCGTAAACGACATTGCTAAAACGTCCCATAGGTTGCCTTCTATGACTATACAAACGTCCCACGCCCGTCCCTTCACATCTAAAGGAGAAGGAAAAGAACATCTAAGAACTTTTGAGTAGGTAGATTGCTCCTAGTTGCTCGCTTGCTCACAACAAAAACATTTTATACACCAACACTCTCATTTGAAACATTTTCAAAAGACAACGCTTTGTATGCATTCTTATAGAGACAAAAACCATTACAAAGACACCCTTTTCAAAATACTTTCATAACTCACATCACAAGCATTTTTCAAACAAAAGCAATTGATCTAGAAAGCAACTAAGAGCTCGTAGATAACTACGGATGGAAAGGGTTCTAATACCTTCCCTTTTCATAATCTACCCCCCGAACTCAAATAATCTCGAAAGGTATTTCCATTTCTTTTCAGCCTTTCCTTTTGGATAAAAGAAAAGTCGGTGGCGACTCTTGCTAACCGCAACATTTGCGATAAAACGCAAAACACCCAAGTCAGTTCTCCCACCGTATCACTTGAGGCATATAGGGTGTCATGAAAATCTTTTGAAGCCCTTGCAAACCAAAATTCTTTGTGAGAGGTAAACTTTATATGGAGACTCGTTGCTTAAGGGGAGAATTTATTTGATCAAGTCCTGGTTAACCTTGAGCAAATAAGGACCTTAATGAGCATGCCCTGAATAAATGGGAGGTAAAATTTTAGGGTGCAACAACTGCCCCTGTTCAATCTTCTTAAACCTGAAGATGTAGATTGGCTTGTCTGCCTTTTGTGATCTAAAAGTGGAAGATGATTGAACATTAGAGTGCCCAAAAATTTTCACTCACATGAAGTAATGTCATTGGTTGATGATATCAGGAATGGGCTTATAGATGCCATTTGGAGAAGATGACTGAGAGTTGTCGGAGATGGGCTTAAAGATGCCATCCAGAGTAGATGTTGGCTTCATAAGAGGTTTCTTTGTGGGGATTCATGTTCATGTTGTCTGAGGAGGGCTCCACTGGGGAATGTTGATTTGTGTTGTTCTCCCACTTGAGGAAAACTCTGGGGAATAGAGTCTAGGAGCTTTAGTTGTCCATGGCTCTACTAGGGAGTTATCTCTAGACTGGAGAGATGAAAGTTAGTTGTTTTTTGGTTGAAATTCAGGCTTTACGGTAACTTGCTGGAGAAAATGAAATTAATTGTTATCTGGAAATATAAATATAAAACACCAGTAGTTAAATATAAGACTAAGCATGATTTCTAAGAACACGAATATTCAAGATTAAATTAAAACTTGGAATTAAATTGAAGGGAAAAAGCTGAATTGATAAACTGCAACTTTGAGTTAACAATCCTCCACAAATATCGGCAGTATTAGCTATTCCGAAATACAATCGAAGAACAAAGAAATTATCCTAAGACTAAAGTTGTGATAGTCCCCCGATGTGGAAGGCTATCACTTTTAATGGTGAGTTTTTCTTCTTAAAATCTAACAACAATAATGCTCTGAACGAAAGAAAAATGGTCGAACCCCCCAAACTATGAAGAACTGAAATTATTATAATCCTTCCCAATCAATTATTGTAACTTCCATCGTGACAATATAGGAACTAGTGGTTTCATGGAGAATATTCTGGGAGACTATGCTTGCGGAAAAAAATCAGGGACTGGGCTTCGTGAGTTGGAGAAGGCCACATTAAAACAAAATATGTAGCTGTATAAAAGAGGTGTGGTGAGGGAAACACAAAGCATGGCGAGGGCCTTAGCTCCCAAACATCCATGGCGATGTCCACATAAAGCGTGGCGAGGGCCACATGCCCAGAAATAGATTTTTCTTGTTCTTTTGCTCATTTCTTCTCTATTTCTTCCCAATTTCTTTCTTTATTCACATGGAGGTTTGTTAGCATATACCTGAAATGCAATAGAAATAGAGATGTAGTATGACATAAATAAATGAAAATGGTAAAAGAATTCATGCGAGTCGAATATACAGTGTAATTTTGCATTATCAGTGTGTTGGGCCAACAGGATGAAACCAGAAGAAAAGAACATGTGATTTACTACCTGGGTAAGAAACTCACAGATTGTGAGTCTCGTTACTCCGTGCTTGAGAAAAATTGATGTTCTTTGGCTTGGGCTGCTAAGTTTCTTCGTCAATACATGATTAATCACACTAATTGGTTGTGATACGGTGGCAGAACCGACTGTTTTTACTGGTTTGCGTTTTGCGTTTTTTGTTCGCAAAATGTCGTGGTAAGCAAGAGTCGTCACCGACTTTTATTTCATCCAATCATGGAAAAGGAAAAAGAACAGAAAAAACCTTTTTTCGAGATATTTTGAGTACGGGGAGGTAGATTATAGAAAGGGAAGGTGTTATCACCCTTTCTATCCATGGTTTTCCATGGGCTCTTAGGTACTTGCTCATTTTTAAATTGCTTGTGTGCTTGTTTTTGAAAATGTTTTACTTCGTGATAACCCTTGCATCAGTCCTCAAGAGTGTGACGAAGTTTGTTTTGAAAGGTGTTTGTGTGAAAAGTTTTTTTGAGCAAGTACTTAAGATTCTACCTACTCAAAAAAGATTGTTTGTTCTCGTTTCCTTTAGACAGCGCTATCCCACTATTAAGGAGTAGGTAGCACCATCGTTGGAGTTGTAAGGGACGTTCGAAAGGGACAAGTACAATCACTAAAGCAACAGTTAGAAAACTTTAGTAGTAACCCTAGAGTCTTAAGATCTTTCCGAGGCAACATTTCCGAGGCAACATTCGAATGGGACATTTTGATTTTTGACTGGAGGGCAACTACTAAAATCTCCTATGCTTAACGATTGTTTTACCAAAGGCAACCGAAGTGGGGTAAACCCTAGGAGTGAATATGTGCATGTGAACTGTTTCAGTTATATAGTCTTTGCACATTAGGTGATCTACCGTTTTAATTTCAAGTAATCTTCCCATACAATCCTATTAGCATACATCTAGACAGTTAAATATTTGCAGGAATTTAAAGTGCGAAGAATAAACCTAGCTATTAAAAGGCTTTGACAGTTACATAATTATCTTGACGAAAAATAAAAATGCGGAAGCTTAAAACCCTAATTAAAACTATTACAAACTCGGAACATTTACAATAATAATAAAACAAATTAAAATGTGCGCGGAAAATTAAATGCGAGAAAAATTGAGAACCCTAAAAATCTAATTGAAAAAATATTTAAACTATTTTTGGGAAAAGACTTAATTAGGTTATGTACAACTAAAATCCTAATTCTAATTATTTTTAATTATAAAAAGAAATTGAAATTAACCTAATTTAAACTAAATTAAATAATTCAAGAAAATAAAATATTTTGTAAAAGAGATCTTATGTGTTTTTGTGGTTTTTTATTTGAGAAAAGAAACAATTTAATTACAAAATTTAAAACATAATTTCTATTTAATTAAAACAAATAATCAAATAAACTAATTAACCTAATTTATTTCCAAAAATATTAATTTGAATAAATAATATTTAATTCTATATTTTTGTGATTTTTTTAGTTTTATAAAAAATAATAATTTTTCTGTTAATTAATTAAAATAATTAAAGAAATTAATTAAAGAAATTAAAAAAAAAGAAAGAAAAGCAAACTGGGCATGTATGTTATTAGCGAATGGGGGGTGCAAATCTGAAATTTCCAGGCCCAATAGCGCTTGAGCCCGGTCAGCGCATGATTTCCTGTGGTGTTGACCTGGGTGTATATCATAGTCTCTCGTTGCTTATGCGTTAGATCTGAGACCATGCTTGATCAAGTGGCTGGATGTTGGTGATGTATGGTGCACACCAGGATGAGAGCTGCACACAATCTGTAAGTGGAAAAATTGAAAATAAGCGTTGCTGGGACCTGGGATCGAACCCAGGTCCTTATGTTTACCAACAACACGCCTCTTCCAGCTGCGCTATTATGACTTGTTGTTAATACAGTGAAAACAAAATATAATATAAAGAAAACAAATGGCTAAATCCCACGCGCGCAAATTTCAAATGAACCAATAGGGTGATGCCAAATCATCTTCTTCTACCTCCAGCCCGTCGTCTTAGGTACAAAACTTATACCTACAGACAAATCGCCATAGCTATAAACCTGTGAGTTTCAAAAATCATCAAAACGCGTGATAAATTGAATGTAGCTACATGGATCGATTCGTCTTAATGTTACGAGCATCATGGTACCCTTTTTATTGGACAATTTAACCTGTGCAAGAAAACCCTAAAATGGCAAGCTGAACCCTAGAAATGGCACTCAAGCATACAGGCATCAAAACACAAAATTATGTAAACCAAAACATCCCAAATGATAATACAAACACAATGCTATGTTTAACGATGATTAATTATGCGTAGAATCATGAAAATCAAATTCAAGCTTAGAGGTGCAAACCGTGGGTCTGTAACTCGAGCTTATGGGCGTTAGAATTCCTGTAATTGGTTGGGACACGTTCTGGAGATGTCCAGGAGTGTGTTGGTAGTGTTAGAATGGCTTGAATCGCCCTCTAGTTCCAAGAATGATCTACCACTTTCTTGCAAATTTTGAAGTTTTGTTCTGCCTCTTTTCATGACTGCCACCTTTTTTCATGCCTTGTACATGTTCCCTATATATCTTAGATTGAATTAGGGTTATAAAATTGGCTTGAATCTTTACAATTATGGGAGATTTGATTTGATTTCCATGCCATATGTAAACTTGCTATTTTGAGCCAAATCATCCCTTTCTTGTACCAATTATGCTCGATTCGTTTTGGTCTTGATAACTCAGCATCTTTTAATTGCAAGCCTGTCAAAAAATCAAATCTAATCATATATTTGCTATTATTCACCAATTATTTGATTTAATTCAATTTTTAATTAATAAAAAATCAAAATAAATTGAAAATTGAAGCAAATAATGTGTGGGTGAATATTTGGGTCGTGGACCATGTTATAAGTGAGGTGCAAGCATAAAAAGTTAGGCCCATTTGGCAAAAAATGCATTTTTTAGCACATTTGACTTTTGGCAATTTTGCAAAAAAGGTTAACTTTGATAAAGCATATAGCCTCCAATTTTAACCCTAGAGAGGTGTTCTTGGACTTTTTAGAAAGCTTAGGATGTCCCCCCTAAGCAACCTTTTTGGTCTCATCTCAATTGAGTCTTCCATGTTTATGTAAGAAACTTTGACCCAAAAGGTGTTTTTGTTGACTTTTCAAAAGGACCCATAATGTAGGAATTCATATCTTTTTGTGGGTGCATATTTTGAACTCGTGGGCTGAAGATGAGTTGTAGGGAATTGAATCCTCTTCAAAATGAGCTTTAAATGGAAAATTTCTGATAAAGCATGTGGTAGTTATGCTTGGTCAAAGTTTGGTTGACTTTTCCTAAGAAACCCTAATTTAGCAACTTTTGGGTTTTGATGAATTTGGAGCATTCCTTGAGGAATCATGATCAAACCTTAATCAAATGATGAAAGTCACTTCAAAAATGTTAATGTTGACCAAAAATCTTGAAGTTTGATTGTATGTGGGTCACAGTTGACTTTTGACCTAATACAGTCGATTCTCAAGCATCTGAGCAGTTGACTGAGCAAACTTCTTGTGCAAGGCATAAAAATTGACATGTAGGGTCTTTAGAACATAGTAGGACCAAGGAGAGAAAATTAGGTCTTTGGAGTCCACCTATCTTGATGAAAATGGAAACCCTAACTTGAGACAACCTGCCTTAGGAGAGAGTTTGTCTGGTCAACTCTTGGGCAAACTTAAGCAAATTGAGGATCTCAAGGAGTATGTGTTGAGTAAAATGAGAGGGAAAATTTTGGGGTACAACAGTTTGATATCTAAAATGGATTTGATCAAGTACATCTTTGAGAAGCCAGCTTTAACTGGAAGAATTGATCGTTGACAAATGCATCTATCAGAATATGATATTGAGTATCACACTCAAAAGGCTAACAAAGAAAGTGTTCTAGTTGACCATTTGGCACACCAACCTATTGATGATTACCATTCTATCATATATGATTTCCCAGACAAAGATGTTATATACCTGAAGGTCAAAGACTGTGATGAACCTGAGTTCGAAGAAGGACCCAATCCTAAATCTCGATGAGGTTTAATTTTTAATGGAGATGTTAATGCCTATGGAAGTGGAGTTGGGATAATTATCATTACTTTTGAAGGTACCCATATTCCTTTCTCTGCAAGATTGATGTTTGACTGTACCAACAATATAGCAGAATACGAAGCTTGCATTACGGGTCTTGAAGAAGCAATTGATCTCAAAATCAAAGTCCTTGATATATACGGAGACTCAACTCTTGTGATAAACCATATAAAAGGAGAATGGGAGACTCTCCACCCTGGCTTGATCCCCTACAAAGATTATGCAAGGAGATTATTGACTTTCTTTAACAAAGTTGAGTTATACCATATTCCTTGTGATGAAAATAAAATGGCGGATGCTTTGGCCAATTTATCCTCCATGTATCAGGTGAATCATCGTAATGATAAGCCCACAATCAGAACCATGCGCCTGGAAAGGCCTGCTCATATGTTTGCAGCAGAGGAAGTTGCAGCTAACAAGCCATGATTCCATGACATTAAGTGTTTCCGGCAAACTCAAGAGTATGCACCTGGGGCATCCCGTAAAGATAAGAAGACTTTAAGAGGAATATTTGGAAATTTCTTCCTGAATGGTGATGTATTGTGCAAAAGAAATTTTAATATGGTTCTATTAAGATGTGTGGACGAACATGAAGCAGGTCTGCTAATGAAAGAAGTTCCCGAAGGGTCCTTTGGTACCCATGCCAACATGCGTGCAATGGCTAAGAAAATATTGATAGCAAGTTACTATTGGCTAAAGATGGAATCTAACTGTTGTAAATACATGAGGAAATTCCACAAGTTCCAAATCTATGCAGATAAGATTCATGTGCCTCCAACTCTTCTCAATGTTTTGTCTTCTCCGTGGCCTTTCTCCATGTGAGGTATTGATATGATCAATATAATTGAACCCACCACCTCAAACGGATATCATTTCATCCTGGTAACTATTGATTATTTCACCAAATGGGTCGAAGCAACATCATATGTGAATGTGACTCGCCAAGTAGTGGTCCAATTTATCAAAAATCAACTCATTTTCCGGTATGACATGCCAAGCAAGATTATCACTGACAATGGGTCGAACATAAACAATACAATGATGAAAGAAATCTACAATGATTTCAAGATAGAATATCACAACTCTTCCCCCTATAGACCAAAGATGAATGGTGTTGTTGAAGCTGATAACAAAAACATCAAGAAAATTATTCAGAAGATGGTTGTAACTTACAAGGATTAGCATGCGATGCTACCTTTTTCTTTGCATGGTTATCACACATCCGTCTGCACTTTGATAAGGGAAACTCCATTTTCTCAAGTATATGGAATGGAAGAAGTACTCCTCGTAGAGGTTGAGATCCCATCAATGAGAGTTCTGATGGAAGCTGAGTTATTTGAGGCTGAGAGGTGTCAAAGTAGATATGACTAACTGAATTTAATTGAAGAGAATAGGATGACAGCCTTGTGCCATGGCCAGTTATATCAAAAAATAATGAATTAGGCGTTCGATAAAAAGGTTAGATCTTGTGAGTTCGGAGAAGGCGGCCTTGTGCTTAAGAGGATCTTATATTTTCAACATGATTCTAGGGGCAAGTGGGATCCTAATTTTGAAGGTTCGTATGTGGTTAATACAACCTTCTTTGGCGGTGCAATGACTCTTATGACTATGGATGGTGGGGAGCTTTTGTGTCATGTGAATTTTGATGCAATCAAGAAATACTTTGTCTAAAAGAAATGAAAGAACAGCTCACTAAGTTGAAAACCTGAAAGGGCGACTTAGGCAAAAATGAGGGTCTCAGTGGACTGAAAACCCGAAAGGGCGTTCCAGGCAAAAATTAGAGATATAAATAGAAAAATAATAATCCTGGTAGATTGAAAACCTGAAAGGGAAATCTAGGCAAAAGTTATGGATCTTTATGACATGTAACTGCATTGGTCCAAGGTTTATCTTCTTCAAGTTGTTTATTTTACGAGGGCTCTTCATCATATCATCTCCAACGAAGTTTGAACATAGTTGGAGTTCAAAGTTGATAGAGAGAATATGATTGAGTATTTCAATATAGCCTTTCCCATATAATTACCATTTATCAAACTTTTAAACATCCATGGAGTTATGCCATTTGTGAACTATTATTCCATTAAATAAATTTGAGCCTTTGTCCATTTGTTTGCTACTCTTATCTTATTCCAGCTTTACGAAATTTCTTTTATTCTTGATGATGATTTTGAAACAACTTTTTAATGAAAAATAAAAATACATTTTAAAGAAAATGTATAACAACAAAAAGTGTTTTCTTATAACTTGTGAATTTAAGAGGGAATGTTACTGGTTACCCCTTAACTCAGTTAATTTCTGAAATGTGGAACTGAGAAGGCAGTGTGTTTTTCAAAGACTGCTAGATAATTAAGTTCCCTGCAATTAATCTTTCAAAGAGATTGTTACCCCTTCCTTTTAAAATATTGAAAAAATGAACTTCGAGATTCTCCCCATTAAAAGATATGCTCCCCTCCAAGAGGTAGTAACCTTACAACAAGTTATTACTCCATCGGTGGCTCTATATTTATCCCCAAGTGATATGGAGATTACCCGAGTGCCCGTTTATACTATCGCCTATCATCTCTAATTTATCTGTTAACATCTACATACGTGTGACATTCATTCATTCATACTTACATCACTTATGTGAATTCACATTTTGTCATTGTTCCTGAGTCCAATCGCTTTGGTTGTGTTTATCCCTAAAGTAGTTTATTTTCTTCCTCATTGATGTCTTTTCTCTCCCCAATAGAGTGTTGGCTAGGAAGAAAGGTGTACATCCCTTTTAATTTCCCACTGAGTTTATCCCTCATGGAATAATTTTTTTTTTTTGCTTTCCTTTCCATCTCTGGATAGGGTAAATTTCCAGTTGAGTTTATTCCTCATTGGGAAGAGTCTCGTTTGATTGTCTCTCTTCATTTTATCCCTGGCCTGAACCTTGTCTCTGACAAATACGTTTGTTTCGATCTATCTAGGCAGTGAACCCTAGATTGAGAGTGCATTTATTTTGCATATTTGAAGACTTTCTCTTTATTTGAAGAAATTTATTCCACAAGAGTGATTACTTGTACTTCTTTTGAAGATCCTGTAGAAGACTTTATCTCTTCAGCCGGAATCTATTTGCAGTTCCCTAGGAAGTTAAAATTATTTCCCAGCGGCATTATTACAACACTCTCATAATTATTACCAGACAACAAGTGGTGGTATTTTTATTTGAGAAGCTTATGTGTCTCCATATTTCTTTTTGGACATAAACTGACATTCTCTTTTGAATAGTGCGTCAATTCCCACAAATTGTTATCCCTAGATATCAATGTTATTTACTCCAATGGATGGTTAATCTCTTTGATATGATAAAGATAGTTCATTTTGTAGCCTTATCTACTCTAATGGATGGTTAATCTTGTCGATATGATAGAGATGATTCATTGTGAAGATGTTGCTTACTCCAATAGATGGTTAATCTCTTCGATATGATAGAGATAGTTCATTGTGAAGATGTTGTTTATTCCAATGGATGGTTAATCTCTTCGATATGATAAAGATAGTTCGTTGATTGTTATTTACTCCAATGGATGGTTAATCTCTTCAATATGATAGAGATAATTCGTTGTGAAGACCTTATACAGGTGGTTACCTTTTAAGGAGCTTATTTGTTGCCCTTTTTAAGTAGAAGACTTGATTAAAGAAGAAACTGAGACTCGTTCGTCGTGGGGAAGTTCATTGTTACCCTTTTCAAGTAAAATACATGATTAAAGAAGAAAGTGAGACTCGTTCGTCGTGAGGAAGTTTATTGTTATCATTTTCAATTAGAAGACTTGATTAAAGAAGAAACTGAGAGTTGCTCGTTGTGGGGAAGTTTACTATTACCCTTTTCAAGTGGAAGACTTGATTAAAGAAGAAACTGAGACCTGTTTATCATGGGGAAGTTTATTGTTACCCTTTTCAAGTGGAAGACTTAATTAAAGAAGAAGTTGATTCTACCTTCATCTGTTAAGTTGGTAGTTTGCCGCCATCCATGAACCAAGTGTTATCATTGAGATGGTGTTATCTTGTTTTCTTTTCCTCTTATATGGGTTTTCCCTCACTAGAGTTGAGTTCTCTTTTCTACCTATGAGTTGAGTTGATCCTTTCCCAGTTAGGCCTGGTTTTCACTGGGATTGTTTTTTCTTCTCCCCAATGAGGTTTTTAATATACCTTCGAGGATTCATTTTTATTTATTGTCTACATATATGCATGTTTTCTGTTATAGCATCTTAGGGCCAAAAATTGTGCATTATGTATTTAAGTACTTCCCATCGCGTCGAGATGAAGACTTCGATCTTCATATCTCCGGATAGAAGAAACTTAAATATGGGAATTTGTTGTACCCTAATTTTTGACCTAAGATCCAACCTCATATGCAACATTGCATCTCTAACAAAATACTAAAATAACTTATGTGTTTGCTCCTTGTGTCAAGCAGAGTTTTGAATCAAGAAATCTTCATCAATACAAGTCTTGATCATTAGGGTTTCGATTGAAGAAAGTGGATTATTGACTTTTGTCTTAGTGAATGGCCTAATGGATTGAATCATGATTCAAAGAACTCAAATGCAACATATTGACCTAATTGTAGGGCTCAAGACATTTCCAAAGATATAATTGATTGATATTGGATGAATTGGAATCAACTGATGAAAAGTCAATTGTCACACAAAAGTCAAATTTTAACTTTTTGGTCAACATTGAACTTCAAAGATCAAGAATCATCATAAAATCAAAACTATTCAAATTGATCATCCAAAATCAAGATAATCAAGAAAAGTGAACAAAAGTCAAAGTTGAAAGAATTTTAAACACTTAAAAATTTCAAGTGTTTTATGCCTAAAAAAGCCTCAACTTCATAGTCAATTTCATCCAAGATCCAAGCTAATTTAAGGAAAACTTTCAACATGAAAATTTTAGAGCATGATTCATACAACAACTTTGTCATTGATGGTTGATCTCCAAAAAATACTCAAATCAAGAGATATAAGCATATGAAATTTTGCCAACACTTGGAGATTTTTTCAAACAGTTTTGATCAGAAAAATATCTCAACTTCATGGCCATTTTTCACTAACAGTCCAATTGATTCAAAGGAAGTGTTCAATATGAAAGTTGTAGATAACGTTTCAAGCTTTCCAAAATTTCCAAGAGCATGAATTTTTCATACTTGAGCTAGAAGTTTCGAAGAGATGAAGATGGCATGTCAAACTTGAATTATAGGTCATTCTTTTGAAAACCTTATGGTAAAATCTCAAACCTAAGCTACAATATCCTTCTTTTCATACCTATTTTCCTCTAAATCTATTCATAATTGAGTAATTACACAAACCTTAAGTGTATTACACAAGGATTTGAAGCTTTATCCAAGTCTTGATACCATTTATGGATGAACTTGCAAAAATTCATATTGCTACTTTGATAAAAGCAAGCTTTATGTCAACAACTCTCTCCATTCAATCTTGTGACTTGTTCCAAAGATTACAAAAATTATTAGTGACCAGAAGCAATCTCATAGCAGCTAGTAAAGCATGACAAAGTCCCTTGATTCACTCATTTTCTTCATCATGAATCAACTTGCTTTTTTGTGCAATTTGAAACTAAATGGCCAAACTAGCCTTCCATATGAACTAAACCTTATTTATGCAAGTTACATAGACCAAATGAAACCTCTATAAATAGCCTTCAAGGCTCAGAACTCAAACACACCAAAATTTGCACAAAAACACCATTGTAGCAAGTTTTCCAAACCTTAAACTTCCATTTCTCATTCCACTTGTGCATTTTCTATCTAAATTATCCACAAAGTTTCTAAACCTCATTTAGAAGCTATACAAACTATAAAATCCAAATTTATATCGTGCCATTATCACCCTCTCACTCAAAAAATAGTCACTTACATATTGACTTGGTTGGATCGTTTCAGCAAGTTTCAAAGCAATGTAAGGATTGAAATAGTTTCAGGAAGGTACCAGTAAGCTCATAGGATCATCACATCACACCTGAAAGCCATATATAGCGGTATAAATGTTGAGACTAAGCCATTGAATTGACTTAACTCGCACAAATCAAATAAAAATTGCCACCGTGCTTTATTGTTTCCAAAGGAATGGGAAAAGAGAGAATAACCCAAAAAGAGGGGGAGAGAATCTAAGTTTGGGGGTTCGTTATGCAAAGGGAAGGTATTATCACCCTAAACATCTCTGGTACTCCGCAGGAACCTCTTTGAAAATCTGTGTATTTTGGCTATAAGAGTTGTATACAAAAAATAGATTTTGTGGATGAGAAAAGAAGTATTTTTTACAATTTTTGCACCCGCCACGGTTGCGAACCTTTAGTTCCTACGTACCACCTTTCGTGCAATAGGGGATCAGGGTACTCGTAGTTCACCTTTTAAAATTTTAAAACACAAGTGTGTTGGTTAATTTTAAGAGACGAGACATCATCGTCGTATCCGAGTAGAAAACCTACTTACGACCCACGATTATGAGAAAGGAGAATTTGCGTCATCTCAAAGTGGAGGATATGGCCTGGGTTTTAAAATCAACAAAGCCTCGCTCAACACCTAAGTGGAAATATCTCACTTCACTACATATCGTAGAAGTATAGTAGTTCGCATCACTACAAGGATTGACAAGAGTCTAATCTTTTGAGAAAATTTTAAAGTAAAAGAGCCAAAGTGTCAAAATGGTTTGAATGAGGTTGATTGACTTTTAGTCTTCTCACAAAAATGTAAAGGTATTATTAAGTTGATTAAAGTTTGATTAAGAAAATATTTTTTTTAAAATGCATGGACCTAAGTCCAAGTTTATTATGAAAGTGGTTCAAGTTTAAAAACAAGAAGAGTTTTCAAAAGGAGGGAGAAGATTTTTGAAATTAAAGAAGATGGGAGCAGATGAAGGGACTATCCTAAAGAAAAAAGGTAAAAGCTAGATAAAAGAACCATCTAACCAACAAGAAGCTAACACTTGACACAATGAGTCAATGTAGAATATCCATCCTTTGGATTGAAACCAGACAAGCAAATATAATAAAACCTCTTAAGAAAACCAAGCTTCAATTGCATTAAGTATTCACAAAAATTGGGCAGAGTAACGACTGTATACAGATGAATCCTCAATCATAGATGAAGCATATAATCAGAACAACCTGCACACAAAGAAAACAAACAACCCAATGTCTTAGGGTAAACCCCAAGAACTCATGACAAGATAACAATTGAAGTCACAAGGTCTCAAGGTAGGTCAAGGTCTCTATTCCTAAGTCCAAGAAGTCCATAACTCTAAAATGCCAAGGATAGTAACTGTAATACGGTGGGAGAACTCACTTGGGTGTTGTTGTACCCCAAAATTTTCCCTCTCATTTTACTCAATACATACTCCTAGAGATCCTCAATTTTCTCAAGTTTGCCCAAGAGTTGACCGGACAAACTCTCTCCTAAGGCAGTGTGTCTCAAATTAGGGTTTCCATTTTCATCAAGATAGGTGAACTCAAAAGACTTCATATTCTCTCCATGGTCCTAATATGTTCTCAAGACCCTCCATGTCAAATTTCAAGCACTGCACAAGAAGTTTGCTCAGTCAACTGCTCATATGCTTGAGAATCGACTGTATTATGTCAAAAGTCAACTGTGGCCCACATATAGTCAAACTTCAATATTTTTGGTCAACATCAACATTTTGAAGTTACATCCATCATTTTATCAAGGGTTGATCATGATTCTTCAAGGAATGCCCTAAATTCATCAAAACCCAAAAGTTGCTAAATTAGGGTTTCTCAAGAAAAGTCAACCAAATTTTGACCAAGCATAAATTCCACATACTTTATTAGAAATTTTACATCCAAGGCTCATTTTGAATAGGATGAAATTCCCTACAACTCATCTTCAGCCCACAAATTCAAAATATGCACTCATAAAAAGATATGAATTTCCACATTATAGGTCCTTTTGAAAAGTCAACAAAAACACTTTTTGGGTCAAAGCTTCTTGCATGAACATGGAAGACCCAATTTAAATTAGACCAAAAGGGTTGCTTAGGGGACATCCTAAGATTTCTAAAAAGTCCAAGAACACCTCTCTAGGGTTAAAATTGGAGGAGATATACCTTGTCAAAGTTGACCTTTTTTGCAAAATTGCCAAAAGTCAAATATGCTCAAAAGTGCATTTTTTTACCAAATGGGCTTAGCATTTCATGATTGCACCTCACTTGTAGCATGGTCCTCGACCCAAATGTTCACTCACATACTATTTGCTTCATTATTTATTTTATTTTTATTTTTTATTTATTAAAAATTGAATAAAATCAAATAATTGGTAAATAATATCAAAGATATGTTTTGATATGATTTTTGGACATGATATCAATCAAATTATGCTGAGATATCAAGACCAAATCGAATCAAGCATGATTGGTACAAAAATGGGATGATTTGGCTCAATATAGAAGGTTTGCATATGGATGAAAAATCGAATCAAATCTTCCAAAATTCCAAAGATATCATCTGTTTTTGCAACCCTAATTCGCTCTAGCATATATAATGAACAAGAACCAAGGATAAAACAAGGTTGGCAGGCGTAAAAAGGCAGAACAAAAATTCCAATTTTTCAAATAAAAATGCAGATCCAATCTTGCTCCACAGGCCAGTTCAAAGCGTTCTAAGGATCAAACGACATTCCTTGGGAGTTTCTAAAGCTATCCTAATCATTTGCAAGGTCTGAAGCATCAAGAAACGCAAGCTGTAACTCACACGATTTGCATTTTTTTTCAAAACCGATTACTGTAATTCCTGCATCATTAGCATGTTTAATTGGTATATTTGTGATGTTTGAGATGTTTGCAACATGACTGTATGATTCAATTGTATTTTTGATGCCTATATCTAGATCTGCCATTGCTAGGTTTTCTATGTGCGTTTTAGGGTTTTTGCATACAGGTAAAATCAGGCCATGAACAAGATACCATGATGATTGTGACATCAAGACCAATTGGATTCTAGTCTCCAATTTCATTTATCATTCATTTTATGATTTTTTAAAGGTGACAGGGCTATAGCTACAGATGCACGATTATAGGTAAAAGTTATATAGCTAAGACGATAGAGCCTTGGAGAAGAGAATAAGTGGCAGCCAATCAGTGGACAATTTGAAATCTCGCGCGCGTTTCCCACTAACTCATTTATTTTGTTATATTATATTTTATTTCAGTATAATGACAACTAAACAAATTAGCCCAGCCGAAGAGCACGCTAGTAGTAAGCATAAGGACCTGGGTTCGATCCCAGGTCCCAACAATTTACTTTGTATTATTTTTCCTTTGCAGATTCAGTGCATCACACGCTCGAGCGCCTATCATGTGCCGTCACTTCCAACCAACAGATCATATCCTCTTCAGATCTAATACTTCATGCCTAAAGAAGCATGGTGTACCTTCGGGAGAGCGCTACACAGGATCTCACGCAGGCAGGTGGGCCAACAGTCTTGGGCCCAACAAATTCAATTCCTCACACCCCAGATTTGCTATTCAACACAGGCCCATTTTCTTTTCTTTATTTATTTCTTTTATTTTAATTATTTTGTTTAATTATTTTTCACCAAATTAATTACTTTTTTTATTAATCATAAAATCAATAAATCACAAAACACCAAAAAAGCATTTTTTTAATAAAATATTTATTTTAATTTAATTAGAAATATAGGTTAATTTAATTTCTTTTTTTCAAAATTAAAAGCAATTAGAAATTAGGGTTTTAATTAATGTGAAGTTAAATTCTTTTCTCAAATAAAAATGTACAAAAAATATTTTTCTCTCAATTAGGGTTTTAGGTTTTTTTTAAGCGTTCTCGCATTTAATTCACCGCGCGTTTAATTAATTCTTTTCATATTTTTGTAACTGCCAATGGTTTGTAATAGTTAAACTAGGGTTTTCATTTATCACGTGCACATATTTCACTCCTGGGGTTTGCCTCACTTCGGTTGCCTTCGGTAAAATAGACATTTAAGCATAGGAGATTTTAGTGGTTGCCCTCCTGTCTAAAAGATCAAATGTCCCATTCGAACGTTGCCTCAGAAATGTTGCTTCGGAAAGATCTTAAGACTCTAGGGTTACTGTTGTACCCCAAAATTTTCCCTCCCATATTCTTCAAGATTTGTCAGGGTCAATCTCCAAATGTTTCAAAATCTCTCAAGGGTTGCACAGCCCAACTGCCTCCTAACCAGTCAAAATTAGGGTTTTGGTTATGGCAAAGAAATTGAGGTTCCCAAGGGTCCAATCAAGTCCCATATGTCTATATACATTGGCAAGCATCCATATGTCAAGTTTCAGGACTCACAGCATCAAATTGCACAGTCAAAAACCCTAAATGCTTCACAGTCAACTGTAGGGGCAAAATGGTCATTTGACAGTCAAAAGTCAAAATTTTTGGTCAACATCTTATTTTGAAGCCACAATCATCATTTGATCAATTCTTGATCATGATTCCACAAGCATGGCTCAAAAAGTCCTAAGATGCAAAAGTTTCTATTTTTGGACAGTTGAAAAGTCAACTGCAAATTGACCAAGGCATAACTTCTTCATGGTTCATCAGAAAAATCCCATCCAATATTCATTTTGAATAGGATGACATTTCCTACAACTCATCTTCACATTCCAAGTCCAAGAAATGCTCTCACAAAAAGTTATCAATTTCAACATTATAGGTCATTTTTAAAAGTCAACAAAAAGGCACTTTAAGTCAAAGACCATACCTTGAGATTGGTAAATCAAAATGACATGGGACCAAAGGCACTGGTTAGAGGACTTCAAGACCTTTCCAAAATGTCCAAGAACATGTTCATAGCTTCAAAATTGAGCAAGCTATGCATTGGAGAAGTTGGGAAATTTTTGGGAACTTCCAAAAGTCAACTTTGCCTAAAACTCTTCAAATTTGATAATGGGCCTCAAATTCTTTCTTGAATCATTACCCAAAGCCTATGCACGACCCATTGAGCTCAAAATAATTTATTTTCTTATTTTTAATTAATTAATTGAATTTATATTTATATTAATTCATTTAATTGGTTTTAATTATAGGAAAATTAAAAAAAGATATGTTTTGGATCTTTTGGTGGAGCAAATCTGATCAGGGCAAGCTGGCAAAGTCGTTTCTCAATCAAACAAGGAAAATCATTCATATTTGGCAAGGTTTTCATTGAAAAAGATTGGAAAATATATGATGGAAAATCAAGGATTGAAAACATTATTGCAATGGATTCATGGGCTTTATTCTAACCTAATTCACATCACATACATATGCTGAGTGAAACCCTAAGGCTGGACACACGTGAAAGCTGCTGCAACCACATAACCAATTTGCAAAATTTCAAGAAAAACTTGAAAACCGAAATCCTATTTGCAGTATAATTCAAGGCCTAAAATCGTTTCCAATACATTGCTGACATTGCCAGGAAGCCATTGCAATCAAGAACGAAGCTTAACACCATCAGAATCATCTCCACTAAGTCACACGATTTGCTTTATTTTCCAGAATTACATATCATCATTCATGCATTTTTAACCATTTTTCTTGATTGGTTTGTGTTGTTAGGAACATTCTGAAGCTAATGGAATAATCCAATTGAGTTATAACTTCCTAAATCCAAATCCACCATTGAAGAATATTAGGGTTTCAGAGCTTTCATATTGGGGTTTCTTATATGCTGTAAAATTAGACCTCAAGCCATATATGGACAAATTCGTTGCAACAAGATGAATCGAATGAGATACTCGCGCTCAATTTATATAATATGTGCGCGTAATCGCTATTTTTTGGACTTTTGTTTTGTGGGGGTTTAAAACCCCCGCTATCTTGTTTATATTTGCAGGAAAAAGATGAAGAAGACAATAGCTGTCCAAGCGCTACTGGAGCATTCAAACCTTAGCGCGCTTTTTTAATGTTTCAGCATAATTGGCACTTTTCATATATTATATTTCTTTATTATTATGTATACAAATGCGCTGCATGGTTCAGATGGTGGAGGAAGTGTCTTGCAAACACTGGGACCTGGGTTCGATTCCCAGGTCCCCCATATATTCTTCATATTTTTCTTAATGCTTTCAGGTACATCGCTTCTCAAACGCTCCACCATACGTACCCAAGTCTAGGCTTGCCAAGTGGCCTTGATGAATAATCTGAAGGCCACAGAATGAAGTCCATGGTATGCTCCACTCAATGAGCGTGCACACAATCTGAAAAGTCAACAAGGCCTTGTGTTCATGGGCCTGAATTGCTTCAATCTCACCTCCACTTTGGGCCTGATACCCCATTGGTTTGCATAATTTTATTTTCTTTTCTTTTCTAATTCTTTTAATTGCTTTAATTATTTTTATTAATTCGCCATAAAATAGTTTTTCCTAATAAAAATCAGAAACTCAAAATGTTTTATTTTTAATTATTTATTAAATTTACCATTAACCTATTTTTGTAAATAAATGTTAACAATTAACTTTAGTTTAATTTAGGTTTAAATTCTAATACTTTTCTTAATAAATAAAAATTACTTAGAATTAGGTTTTGACACTTTTATCTTTTTCTTAATTAATTATCATTATTATTAATTATCATTATTCATTATTATTATTATTAATTACTATTATTTTTGTAAGTAAACATATAAATTAATTAATTATTTTAAATTAGGTCAACTTCGACATTTTCATTAATAATTAAAATAAACATAGAACTAGGGTTTTCTTTAATTCTTTTTTCTTATTTTAATTAAATACAAAAAACATAAAAAACACTTTCTTGTAAATAATTGAATAATTAGATTTAGGTTTAATTTTAATTTCATACAAGAAGACACAAAAAAACTCATAATTGCTCAAAAGGGTCCAAAACCCTCGGACGTCCAGTTTAATTCTTTTCGCGCATTATTTTTCTTATTGATTATTATGTAACTGTTCAAGGATGTAATAGTAATTAGGTTTATTGCTTTTTTACTTTTCGCATCTTTATCAAAAACGGGTCTTTGTATTTTGGCGATGTATAGACCCGCGCCTTGTAATAGCGTAGCTTTTATCTTCCCGTCTTTTAATTTTCCGCACTCCTAACTGCTAAACTCGCATGAAAGAATGTATGGTAACTAAAAACAGCTCATAGCTCACAATACCATGATCAAAGATAAAACATAACATGAAAACAACACACAATGCACACACCACTTCTAGGGTACGCCTCACTCGTTGCCTTCGAAACGTGGTCATCAAGTATAGGACGTTTTAGCAGTCGCTCTTATGTCCAAGATCCAGTTGCCTCGAAATAGTTGCCTCGAAACGGTTGCCTCGGATAAAAAAAAGGGATCTAGGACATTAGGGTTACTTCTAAGGTGTCCTACTATTGCTTTGGTGACCACACTGTCCCTAAAATCGAATTGACCCGAACACCTCCAATGGTGGTGCTACCTACCTCTCAATGGTGGGATGGCACTACCTTAAGGACTTTTACACAGCCTAATTCCTTAGGGTAGGTAGATGACTCATGGGTACTTGCTCTCTAAAAAACAAACAAAAAAATCTTTTCACACTGACACTTTCAAAAGCTTTCAAAACAAATTTTTCAAACACTCTTGAGGACAGATACAAGAGTCATTCAGAAATCTTTCAATGAAACTTTTTCAAAACCCACGCACATTTGAAAAGCAAACATCTTTTGAAAACATAAGAGCAAGTATCTAAGAGCCCATGGATAACCATGGATAGAAAGGGTGTTAACACCTTCCCTTTCTATAAATCTACCTCCCGAACCGAGAGACATTCTCAATAAGGAATTTTGCTGTGCTTTTGTCCTTTCCATGTTGGAGAACATAAAATACGGTGGCGACTCTTGCTTACCGCGACATTTCGCGAACCAGCTTTAAACAGTCAGTTCTATTTCCACCGACCACAGAATTGGAGACTCTGCTGGGGATACTTAAAAGTGAGGTGTACCTTAGGACTAAGATCACTTGTGTTTTCAATTACCTGATTTGTTTTCTTTAATATTGTTGGGCCTGTCTTGGGAGTTTCATAGATCCTAACCCGGATCTGGGGGATACCTTCTTAGAAAGTAGCAACAAACTGTGAGGGAACTGTGCGGGGTATACCAACACGGTTGAAGCAGTTTGCTACATTGATATGGCACTTTGGTGAGTACCGGTAACCCTTGAGTCAAGTCAAGGAGAGTACGGGGCCGCCGCATGGTGTCGTGAAGCATCAACTGGCCTTAGGAACCTTACTTGAACATCCTGGCCTCTTTAGGGGTAGTGAGATGACTGACTTTGGTGCAGTCCGAAGTTGGTTGATACTCGATACTACACTCATTGAGGGTTGTTTTCTTGGAATATTTTGATCGCCAGTTCAGTGGCTAAATCAAAACAATGAACATAGAAAACAACCATATGATATTGAGCTCCTTAGAACCCGGTTACTTTTGATAGGACAGGTTTTGAGCCCACCAACTTCAAGAGGGTAGTATCCCAAACTTCATGCTGGCCTATACTCTAAGGGCTCTTTGTGTGACTTGTGTGCCTTCAAACTTGACTACTTGCATACTTGTTATCTGACACTTGAGTTTCTTGCAGGTTTTGTTTACAGTCCTTAATCTGGACTCATAACAGGGTTTACCTACATTACTCCACGCATAGCATAGAATTATAACATCATACCATTGCATGCATCCTACATAAGGACTAATCCATTTCAAGGACCTCAAGGGTTTTGTGATGCAGGTCATGATGAATCAAATGTCCAGCAAGGGGCAAAGGGGATTTATTTTCCTCTAGCCAAGGTTGATAACTTGAGTCAGGGGCTATGACCCACTCGATATGGTGAGCCTTGACTCTTGAAGAAGGACTCTCAACAATATGAAGTGCCTTCAATCAAGCTACCGGATTCCAATTCTAACAATCTTCTTGTTTACCCCGCGAGGTCCTTGAAAACATTGCATGCATATCATACATATCATTGCATTACAGGTACCCTTGTTGCAGGTCACTTACCTTTTTCGCTGTTTATTTCAACAATGGCTTCTCAACAAGATAACCAGGGTCTTCATGCTCAAGAGACTCAGTTCAGGGAGATCTTCCTAAGCCTATCCAAGGGGCAGGAAGAGTTGAGGACACTCCTCATGGGGAATTTGGCCAAGAAAAGTCCCGAAGATGACAAGGACGAACGACTGAAACGTCTGCAAGCTGAGGTAGATACAATGAGAACCCATATGCTGGGGCAAATGGCTCTCATCCAAGGCTTAGCTCGGGAGCAAGAAGAGTTGAGGACCATGATCAGTCAACTTCATCAAGACATATACAACATGAAGCAACCAGTCCAAGTCAGGGACCAGGTCATTGATCAGCTTCCAAGAGGACAAGAGTCTGGTATGGTGAAGAATAGACCTCTCCAAATTGCTACCACTTCACAGGTCTAACCACAACCTCGCCCAGAGCAACAGGTTGATCAGAGTAAGCCAAACAAGCCCAGGAGGAAATTCACCCAGCTCAATGTGTCGTTGTTTCAAGCTTTACAACACCTATTGAGTTTGAATCTGATTACACTAAGGGCTCCTCCCCGGAACCCCAACATCTCTGCTCCTAACTATCATCCCAACAAAAGATGTGCATACCACTCTGATAGTCCTGGACATGACATTGTCGACTGCTGGGCTCTGAAGAACAAAGTCCAGGACCTGATTAATGAAGGAGTAGTGGATTTCACCCAAGAGGTTCAGGCTGAGTTCTTCTACCATCCCTGCAGGATTCACCATTTGAAGTGACAAATCCTGAGACGAGAAGATTTTTGTCCATTAGAATTTTCAAGTTGTAATTTTCTTTTGATTGTTCAAACAATTATTGTCAAGGCAAACGTTATTACTTTATCAATGCATCGCATATGTCTGTTTTGAATCAATATATTCGCATTCGCTATATGTAAATTGTTTTCATATTTTTGTGATGATCAACTCTTGATTGAAAATTCTCAGCCTCTTGAGGGAGGATGACGAAAACGATACCACGATCTTTACAGTATGCTTTTGAACAGACCCTGCTGATGAGGTACAGGCATTGTTTCAAATCCTAAACACTGGAGTTATAAGGAAGATAATCCCTCGTCAACCCCTTTGAGCCAAAGAAGTTGGAGTTTTTCTTTTCGAAAATTAAAACCCTTAATCATAACCTGGGGCAGGGTAGTTTTCTCAGTTGATCTAGGTGCACAACGAATGGCACCAAAGAAGTCCTTACAAAACAAAAAGACAGTGATGGTTCTAAATAATCATAAAAACAGGCAGTCGTTACCTCTCAGAAATAAAAGCCCATTAAGTCAAAACCTACGAAGGAGACTTACAAAACTGGGGCATC
This sequence comes from Vicia faba, assembly GCA_948472305.1. Lineage (NCBI taxonomy): Eukaryota > Viridiplantae > Streptophyta > Magnoliopsida > Fabales > Fabaceae > Vicia > Vicia faba. Next base: position 332,954,003 of record OX451739.1, on the reverse strand, counting down.
CCGCTGACTGTAATCACAAAAGAAAAAGTTCAGGCAAAAAAAAAACAGGGATAATAATAATCAAAAATAAAGAGGTCCTACAAACCCTCAACACAAAAGGAAATGACTGCCTATTCAAAAATAAACCGTCAGTATCCGAACCATCACTGGTATATCAAAGCAAAGACTCAAACAAGGCCTAACGCACGATCAGCTGAGTTTAGGTTTGAAGAACATCACGAAGAGCGGGTGGGTACAAATACATTTTGAGCCTTTATCCTTTGTTTCTAAAAACCGTGAACCAGGCCATGTTATAACCCTTAAAAGTCCTAGCTGAAGCATGGGTTAGTTCGAAAGCATACTGTTACGAAAGGTATCCTGACTCCTTAAGGCTTGTGGTAAAATAACGAGTTGACATCACATTTTAAAAATTTTGTTTGTTTTACTAAAAAAATGCATTTTCAAAAATTTTGAAACAGACGTAAGCTTTGCATTTTAAATAACATTGTTTGCATATGATTATTGGTTTGAACAACAGAGAAATTCGCACGAAGAATATCTAGTGAACAAAAAAACACTTCCAATCAAGGGGCATGGCATGATCATTGTCCATCATCTGGGGGCAGTCCAGTCAAGATTCGGAGAATCTCTCAAAAGGCCAACCAGCTTGGGGCAGATCTCCAATCTGGATCACTTGGGGCATTGGACAGGAATTCCAGCAACGAATCTTGCACGATCAGACATCTTCCGGTAGTATGGCAACACAATGTTATTGACAGTAACAACTCCCTGCATCCTGAGAGCGTGGACATAGTCGAAAAAATACTACGCATAATTAAATACCCGCTAGGTCGACTGGCCTAGGCAAAAATAAGGGCTTCCCGGCGAACCAAAAGGGTTCGGGCAAAATAAGGGATGAAATGAAAAAATCTGTACACCCGGCAAGTCGAAAACCTGAAAAGGTGGCTTGGGTAAAAATGGGTATCCTGGTGGACTGAAAACCCGAAAGGGCGGTCCAGGAAAAAGTTAGGGATCAAAGCGTACGACTATGTTCCGTCATCTCGTCACTTGCCTACTAGAAGAAGATTTGTCAATCGGCAGTCATCAAGCACCTCCGCAGGTACCTTCTCCCGCAGAAGCTGGGCAATAAGAATTGTCTAAGCGATCTGGTTGCTCTGTCCACCGAGGTAACAAGGCAAGTTCAGCTGAAGAACATGACCAAGAGGCCTCCACTCCCCGGGAGTAAAACAGGTTTCAGCAATGCTCTCCCCAAGCAGAGTTGGTCTCTCATCAACCCCGGAGAGGCACGGTATCCCTAGCAAGTCAGCAACGCTCTCCCCAAGCAGAGTTAGGCTACTGTCAGCCCTAAGGAAGTTGGGTACCCCCAGAAAATCTCAACATTCCCCATCGGAGTATACAGATGTTCCTAAGCAAGCATCCCCGGCAGTCTTAATATAAGATTGTTCCCCGGCGGAATACAAACACTTCAGTGGAGCCACTCCCCAGTACAGTCTCAAAAGTTTCCCCAGGAGAGTTGAATCAATCTCCCCAGTAGATTCTGGAAGCTTATCCCCTGCAGAGTACAAACGCATCTCCCCGGCTTTATTCAAAGGATATTTCCCACCAGGGCTTATAACTGGGTTATCCTCAGCTAAAAACCACGGAAAGATCGTCCTCGGCGTAGTTCTTCCTACCCCATGCAGAGTTCATCAAATCTTCCAACAAAGCTCATCAACGGTATCCCCAACGGAGTTATCATCAAAACCTCAGCGAAGTATCTCTTCCCACAGAGTATTCCCCGCAGAGTAATCTCTTCATCAAGTTTATTCCCCAATGGAGTCATCTTCTCCTACCGGTTTATTCTTGCAACCATCATCCCCAGCGGAAACGAAGAACTATACTCTCCAACATCAGCCCAGGATTCAACTTCCCGGCATTCGTCAAGGATTTATTTTCCTAGACAAAAATACATCCATAAACATATCACATTTCATACATCCTACCTACATACACAATGCATGCACATACGCATCATGGACATACAATCCCATTTATTTTCATACATCATGACATTGCATACAACTAACGTTTTTCCTTTTCAGGAAAAAGGTCAATACAAAGATGATTACTATCAACTATCGCAGTTCCAGACTCGATTCATGTATCCTGCCAGGGCACGTCTGAAGAGTTTGAAGATCCGATTCCTGTATCCAGCCAGGGCGTATCTGTTGACGACTATTTCCGGACTCGATTCCTGTATCCTGCCAGGGCACGTCTGAAGAGTTTGAAGATCCGATTCCTGTATCCAGCTAGGGCGTATCTGTTGACGACTATTTCCGAACTCGATTCCTGTATCCTGCCAGGGCACGTCTGAAGAGTTTGAAGATCCGATTCCTGTATCCAGCCAGGGCGTATCTGTTGACGACTATTCCCGGACTCGATTCCTGTATCCTGCCAGGGCACGTCTGAAGAGTTTGAAGATCCGATTCCTGTATCCAGCTAGGGCGTATCTATTGACGACTATTTCCGGACTCGATTCCTGTATCCTGCCAGGGCACGTCTGAAGAGTTTGAAGATCTGATTCCTGTATCCAGCCAGGGCGTATCTGTTGACGACTATTTCCGGACTCGATTCCTGTATCCTGCCAGGGCACGTCTGAAGAGTTTGAAGATCCGATTCCTGTATCCAGCCAGGGCGTATCTGTTGACGACTATTTCCGGACTCGATTCCTGTATCCTGCCAGGGCACGTCTGAAGAGTTTGAAGATCTGATTCCTGTATCCAGCCAGGGCGTATCTGTTGACGACTATTTCCGGACTCGATTCCTGTATCCCGCCAGGGCACGTCTGAAGAGTTTGAAGATCTGATTCCTGTATCCAGCCAGGGCATATCTGTTGACGACTAATTCCAGATTCGATTCCTGTATCTAGCCAGGGCACATCTGTGAGTAACTGATTAAAGATTCGATACCTGTATCCAGCCAGGGCACATCCACATGAAGAGTTTGAAGATCAACCCCTGTAACAGGCCAGGTAATTATCTTTCTTTTTCAGGTACGCAAGTTCTTGCTAAGGAATCTCTTACGCGATCGACACCTAGATGGCATCTATAAGCCCATCTCCACAACTACCATTACAGTTCCAAATGGCATCTATAAGCCCATTCCCGACAAGGTTCTGTCACATCTGCAGATGGCATCTATAAGCCCATCCTCCTACCAACAATCTCAAAATGGCATCTGTAAGCCCATTCCCTCCATCACACTGCTGATACTCTACTATGCGAGTGCAAATTTCTGGGCACTTTAGTGTTCAATCATCTTCCACCTTCGGATTACGAAAGGCACGCCAGCCAATCTACATCCTCAGGTCTAAGAATATTGAACAGGGGCAACTGTTGTACCCCAAAATTTTCCCTCCCATATTCTTCAAGATTTGTCAGGGTCAATCTCCAAATGTTTCAAAATCTCTCAAGGGTTGCACAGCCCAACTGCCTCCTAACCAGTCAAAATTAGGGTTTTGGTTCTGGCAAAGAAATTGAGGTTCCCAAGGGTCCAATCAAGTCCCATATGTCTATATACATTGGCAAGCATCCATATGTCAAGTTTCAGGACTCACAACATCAAATTGCACAGTCAAAAACCCTAAATGCTTCACAGTCAACTGTAGGGGCAAAATGGTCATTTGACAGTCAAAAGTCAAAAATTTTGGTCAACATCTTATTTTGAAGCCACAATCATCATTTGATCAATTCTTGATCATGATTCCACAAGCATGGCTCAAAAAGTCCTAAGATGCAAAAGTTTCTATTTTTGGACAGCTGAAAAGTCAACTGCAAATTGACCAAGGCATAACTTCTTCATGGTTCATCAGAAAAATCCCTTTCAATGTTCATTTTGAAGAGGATGACATTTCCTACAACTCATCTTCACATTCCAAGTCCAAGAAATGCTCTCACAAAAAGTTATCAATTTCAACATTATAGGTTATTTTTAAAAGTCAACAAAAAGGCACTTTAAGTCAAAGACCATAACTAGAGGACTTCAAGACCTTTCCAAAATGTCCAAGAACATGTTCATAGCTTCAAAATTGAGCAATATATGCATTGGAGAAGTTGGGAAATTTTTGGGAACTTTCAAAAGTCAACTTTGTCTAAAACTCTTCAAATTTGCTAATGGGCCTCAAATTCTTTCTTGAATCATTACCCAAAGCCTATGCATGACCCATTGAGCTCAAAATAATTTATTTTCTTATTTTTAATTAATTAATTGAATTTATATTTATATTAATTCATTTAATTGGTTTTAATTATAGGAAAATTAAAAAAAGATATGTTTTGGATCTTTTGGTGGAGCAAATCTGATCAGGGCAAGCTGGCAAAGTCGTTTCTCAATCAAACAAGGAAAATCATCTATATTTGGCAAGGTTTTCATTGAAAAAGATTGGAAAATATATGATGGAAAATCAAGGATTGAAAACATTATTGCAATGGATTCATGGGCTTTATTCTAACCTAATTCACATCACATACATATGTTGAGTGAAACCCTAAGGCTGGACACACGTGAAAGCTGCTGCAACCACATAACCAATTTGCAAAATTTCAAGAAAAACTTGAAAACTGAAATCCTATTTGCAGTACAATTCAAGGCCTAAAATCGTTTCTAATACATTGCTGACATTGCCAGGAAGCCATTGCAATCAAGAACGAAGCTTAACACCATCAGAATCATCTCCACTAAGTCACACGGTTTGCTTTATTTTCCAGAATTACATATCATCATTCATGCATTTTTAACCATTTTTCTTGATTGGTTTGTGTTGTTAGGAACATTCTGAAGCTAATGGAATAATCCAATTGAGTTATAACTTCCTAAATCCAAATCCACCATTGAAGAATATTAGGGTTTCAGAGCTTTCATATTGGGGTTTCTTATATGCTGTAAAATTAGACCTCAAGCCATATATGGACAAATTCGTTGCAACAAGACGAATCGAATGAGATACTCGCGCTCAATTTATATAATTTGTGCGCGTAATCGCTATTTTTTGGACTTTTGTTTTGTGGGGGTTTAAAACCCCCGCTATCTTGTTTATATTTGCAGGAAAAAGATGAAGAAGACAATAGTTGTCCAAGCGCTACTGGAGCATTCAAACCTTAGCGCGCTTTTTTAATGTTTCAGCATAATTGGCACTTTTCATATATTATATTTCTTTATTATTATGTATACAAACGCGCTGCATGGTTCAGATGGTGGAGGACGTGTCTTGCAAACACTGGGACCTGGGTTCGATTCCCAGGTCCCCCATATATTCTTCATATTTTTCTTAATGCTTTCAGGTACATCGCTTCTCAAACGCTCCACCATACGTACCCAAGTCTAGGCTTGCCAAGTGGCCTTGATGAATAATCTGAAGGCCACAAAATGAAGTCCATGGTATGCTCCAATCAATGAGCGTGCACACAATCTGAAAAGTCAACAAGGCCTTGTGTTCATGGGCCTGAATTGCTTCAATCTCACCTCCACTTTGGGCCTGATACCCCCTTGGTTTGCATAATTTTATTTTCTTTTCTTTTCTAATTCTTTTAATTGCTTTAATTATTTTTATTAATTCGCCATAAAATAGTTTTTCCTAATAAAAATCAGAAACTCAAAATGTTTTATTTTTAATTATTTATTAAATTTACCATTAACCTATTTTTGTAAATAAATGTTAACAATTAACTTTAGTTTAATTTAGGTTTAAATTCTAATACTTTTCTTAATAAATAAAAATTACTTAGAATTAGGTTTTGACACTTTTATCTTTTTCTTAATTAATTATCATTATTATTAATTATCATTATTCATTATTATTATTAATTACTATTATTTTTGTAAGTAAACATATAAATTAATTAATTAGTTTAAATTAGGTCAACTTCGACATTTTCATTAATAATTAAAATAAACATAGAACTAGGGTTTTCTTTAATTCTTTTTTCTTATTTTCATTAAATACAAAAAACATAAAAAACACTTTCTTGTAAATAATTTAATAATTAGATTTAGGTTTAATTTTAATTTCATACAAAAAGACACAAAAAAACTCATAATTGCTCAAAAGGGTCCAAAACCCTCGAACGTTCAGTTTAATTCTTTTCGCGCATTATTTTTCTTATTGATTATTATGTAACTGTTCAAGGATGTAATAGTAATTAGGTTTATTGCTTTTTTACTTTTCGCATCTTTATCAAAAACGGGTCTTTGTATTTTGGCGATGTATAGACCCGCGCCTTGTAATAGCGTAGCTTTTATCTTCCCGTCTTTTAATTTTCCGCACTCCTAACTGCTAAACTCGCATGAAAGAATGTATGGTAACTAAAAACAGCTCGTAGCTCACAATACCATGATCAAAGATAAAACATAACATGAAAACAACACACAATGCACACACCACTTCTAGGGTACGCCTCACTCGTTGCCTTCGAAACGTGGTCGTCAAGTATAGGACGTTTTAGCAGTCGCTCTTATGTCCAAGATCCAGTTGCCTCGAAATAGTTGCCTCGAAACGGTTGCCTCGGATAAAAAAAAGGGATCTAGGACATTAGGGTTACTTCTAAGGTGTCCTACTATTGCTTTGGTGACCACACTGTCCCTAAAATCGAATTGACCCGAACACCTCCAATGGTGGTGCTACCTACCTCTCAATGGTGGGATGGCACTACCTTAAGGACTTTTACACAGCCTAATTCCTTAGGGTAGGTAGATGACTCATGGGTACTTGCTCTCTAAAAAACAAACAAAAAAATCTTTTCACACTGACACTTTCAAAAGCTTTCAAAACAAATTTTTCAAACACTCTTGAGGACAGATACAAGAGTCATTCAGAAATCTTTCAATGAAACTTTTTCAAAACCCACGCACATTTGAAAAGCAAACATCTTTTGAAAACATAAGAGCAAGTATCTAAGAGCCCATGGATAACCATGGATAGAAAGGGTGCTAACACCTTCCCTTTCTATAAATCTACCTCCCGAACCGAGAGACATTCTCAATAAGGAATTTTGCTGTGCTTTTGTCCTTTCCGTGTTGGAGAACATAAAAGACGGTGGCGACTCTTGCTTACTGCGACATTTCGCGAACCAGCTTTAAACAGTCAGTTCTATTTCCACCGACCACAGTTACTACTAAGGTTTCCTACCCATTGCTCTGGTGACTGTACTTGTCCCTTTCAAACGTCCCTTACAAACTCCAACGATGGGGCTACCTACTCCTTAATAGTAGGATAGCATTGTCTAAAGGAAATGAGAACAAACAACCTTTTTTCGAGTAGGTAGAATCTTGAGTACTTGCTCAACAAAACTTTTCACACAAACACCTTTCAAAACATATTTTCAAAACAAACTTCATCAGACCCTTGAGGAATGATACAAGGGTTATCACGAAGTAATTTTTTTTCTTCAAAACAAGCACACCGAAGCAATTTTAAAATGAGCAAGTACCTAAGAGCCCATGGAAAACCATGGGTAGAAAGGGTGTTAACACCTTCCCTTTCTATAATCTACCCCCCGTACTTAGAAATATTCTCGAAAAAGGTTTTTTCTGTTCTTTTTACTTTTCTGGATTAGATGAAATAAAAGTCGATGGCGACTCTTGCTTACCGCGAAATTTTGCGAACAAAAAATGCAAAATGCAAACTAGTAAAAACAGTCGGTTCTGCCACCGTATCATAGAACTGACGACTCTGCTGGGGAACATTTAATAAGTGGGGTATACCTTAGGATCTAGGTCATGTTAAAAAAATTATTTCTTGTTTTTTTTCTTTATTCTTAAAAGGGTTTTGCTTGAGTTATTATAGATCCTACACCCGGATCTGGGGGCACTCATTAGGTAAACAACAATAGATTGTGGAGACTGTACGATGTAGACCGATATGGTTTAAGCGATGGCTGTGTTGGTGTGGCATATTGGTTGGTACCGGTATCCTTCGTGGGGAAACGAGGAGAACACGGGGCCGTCACATGGTGTCATGAAGCACTAACGGACCTTAGAACCTTAGTTGAACAAACTTGGCCATTAGAAAGTAGTGAGATAGACAGCCTCGGTATAAAGTTGAGAATTGGTTGATACTCGATGCTACACTCATTAAGATTAGACTTTCGAGATATTTCAGCCGCAAGAAAAGATTGCTTGAGCTGAGACAATGCCCGATAAAGGATGGCCAGTGATATTGAGATCCCTTAGAACCCGGTTACTTTTTAAGACAGGTTTGAAACCAACTAAACTTCAAGAGGGTATGACCTTTAACCTCATGCAAGCCTTAAACCTAAGGACTTGGTATAATTTGACTGTGTTTGATATACCTGTGGTTTATCATGACATCATGCATCATAACATAGCATCCATGCTTATTGCACTAACCATTTCAAATACCAAGGGAATTTATCTTTGTTCTGTTTTGCAGATCATGGCTTCCGTTCATAGAAACACTATCCGAATTAGCTTTGTGAAGATACCTTCCCAACTCAAAGAGCTAGTATTAAGGGTTTCTGAAACTTTTGCATTCACTAAGAGACATGGTTGACTTCTCAATCTGGTCACTTCAAATTTCGATGAAAATATGTTGAGTGTACTCTTTCAGTTCTTTGATCCCAAGCACCACTGCTTCACCTTTCCAGACTATCAATTGGTGCCTACCATGGAAGAATTATCTCAGTTGTTGGATATACCCATTCTTGAACAGTTGCCTTTCACAGGTCTAGAAGAAGTTCCTAAGCCAGAAGTCATTGCCTCAGCCTTGCATCTGAAACGGGCCGAAGTGGTATCCAATTGGGAAACGAGAAGCGGAGTCAAGGGTTTTCTAGCCAAGTTTCTGATAGAAAAGGCCCAGTTGTTTTGGGATGATATGGATTTTCCGGATTTTGAGGAGGTCTTGGCTCTTATAATATATGGGTCAGTACTATTCCCTAATCCAAACTCATTCATAGATGTGAATGCTATCAAGATATTCCTCTCTCGCAACCCCGTGCCTACTTTGCTCGGAGATATTTTGCACACTTTCCATACTCGTACCATGAAGAGAAGAGGGGTTCTTATGTGTTGCATGCCATTTCTGTCAAGGTGGTTTATTTCTCACCTCCCTAAGTCCATACTGAAGAATGAAAAAGGTTTGGGTTGGTCACAAAGGATAATGTCACTCGCTCACATGGATATTCTCTGGTGTTCCCGAGCTATGGAAAACACTGCTATTATTGACCGCTGCGGGGAGTACCCTAATGTCCCGTTACTTGGTGTCAGAGGGGGCATAACCTACAATCCTTGTTTAGGTCTGCAAAAATTTGGTTACGCTCGAAGAGATGGCCCCCACGAGTTACTTATTGAGGGCATTGTATTAAACTATGAGGATGACGCTCACGAGTATCGCTGGAGGTTCATACGAGCTTGGGGCATGGTAAACCGATCTGGCGCCAGGGATTTGGGGCCAAAGGCTTCCATTCCTATGGAACCCTACCTCCAATGGGTACGATCTCGCACCCAGAAGCTTATGATTCCCTATGTGGCCGTTTTACCAATGATTGTGGAACCCACTACTGAAAGGGGTATTCCTTACACGGTTCTCTATCCTTATATACCCACTGATCTTGGAGAGTTACAGAGGTCTTGGATTCAGTTGAAGAAGGAGCGGGATACTTAAAGGGATCAGTTCTATGCTAAGGAGAGGAATGTTTTAGAGCTCACAAAGCAACTCCATAAGGAAAAAGGACTTAATGATTATCTCGGCACAAAAAGGAAGCATCCATGGGAATTTTGATTTCTTTCCTAGCTTTAGATTTATTTTAATTGTAACACCTAAAAGGCATTCGAACTTGGAATTCAGCTAATAAAATCTTTATTTTATTTTTGGTTTACAAATTTAAATTTCCCAAAGTCTTTGAAATCATTGCATGCGTATCCCGTTCATAGCATTACATGTACATGTACCCTTACATGTTTCTCATCTTCTTCGTTGTTTATTTCAGCAGAAATGTCTTCCGAACAAAGCATCAAGGACCTTCAGGCACAAAACGCCCAGTTCCAACAAATGTTCATAAGTCTGGCAAAAGGGCAGGAGGATCTGAAAGCCCTCATCCTGAAAGAGAAAAATAAAAAGAAGAAGGCTGTCGGTATTCTGAATATGGGCAGAAGGTTTGGAGAGCGGTTGAAGCGACAAGTCGATTTAACCTCTTCATCTAAGGAATGGGAGAATCAAGAAGAAGAGACAGGGGAGAAGGACCCCAGTCCTGCAGTTTCTGACAATGATACCGACTACAATGATGAGCAGTATCCTTCTGCTGAGGATAGATACTAGAAGTTGGAAGATCGTTTGAGTTCTGTGATCGGTGGAAATAGAACTGACTGTTTTTTAAGCTGGTTCGCGAAATGTCGCGGTAAGCAAGAGTCGCCACCGTCTTTTATGTTCTCCAACATGGAAAGGACAAAAGCACAGCAAAATTCCTTCTTTGAGAATGTTTCTCGGTTTGGGAGGTAGATTTATAGAAAGGGAAGGTGTTAGCACCCTTTCTATCCGTGGTTATCCACGGGCTCTTAGGTACTTGCTCTTATGTTTTCAAAATATGTTTGCTTTTCAAGTGTGTGTGGGTTTTGAAAAATTTTTGTTTGAAAAATTTCTAAGTAACTCTTGTATCTGTCCTCAAGAGTGTATGAAAAATTTGTTTGAAAACTTTTGAAAGTGTGAGTGCGAAAAGTTGTTTTTGTTTGTTTTGAAAAGAGAAAGTACCCATGAGATCTACCTACTCTAAGGAATTAGGTTGTGTAAGAGTCCTTCAGGCAGTACTATACCACCATTGGGAGGTAGGTAGCACCGTCGTTGGAGGTATTCGGGTCAATTCGATTATAGGGACAGTGTGGTCATCGAAGCAATAGTAGGACACCTTATAAGTAACCCTAATGTCCTAGATCCTTTTTTTATCCGAGGCAACCGTTTCGAGGCAACTGGATCTTTAGACAGGAGGGCGACCTCTAAGACACCCTATACTTGACGACCACGTTCGAGGCAACGAGTGAGGCGCACCCTAGGAGTGGCATGTGCATGTGTGTTGTTTCAGTTTATATTTATCTTGTACATGTCATTTGTGAGCTACGAGTTGTTTTTAATTGTCATACAGTCTTGCAGGCATAATTAACAATTAAGAGTGCGGAAAATAAAGTACGGAAATATGAATCTACGCTATTACAAGGCGCGGGTCTATACATCGCCAAAAACAAAAACCCGTTTTGAAATAAAGTGCGGAAAGTAAAGAAAGCGGTAAATCCTAATTACTATTACATCCTTTGAGCAGATACATAATAATCAAAAATAAGAATTAAAATGCGAAAGAAAATTAAATCGGGACGTCCTTAGGGTTTTGACCCTTTTTGAGAAAAGAAAGTGAAGTTGGTCCTTTTTTGTAATTAAATGAAATATTAAACCTAAAAACTAATTAATTATTTAATTAAAAGAAAAAAATGTTTTTTTGTGTTTTTTATGTAAAATAAAACAAAAGGAATTAAAATTAAAAGCAAGTAAAACCTAATTCTAAGTTTATTTGATTTATTGTAAAAAAATTAAAGTTAATCTAATTTAACTAATTTAATTAATTTACATTTTATTTACAAAAAATAATAATAAATAAATAAGAATAATGATAATAAGAAGACATGATTGAAAATTGTCAAACCCTAATTCTACATGATTTTTATTTATTTATGAAAAAGGATTAAAATTGACCTAATTTAAACTAAGTTAATTAATTAGAGTTTATTTACAAAAATAATAATAATTAGTAAAAATAATGAATAATAAAAATATTGTAAATATTATAAGTATTTAAGTTTCTGAATTTAATATGAAAAATAATTTGTTTATGAATTAATAATAATAATTATAATAATTAGTAAAAGGAATTAAAGGGAAAAAAGAAAATAAAAAAGAATAGTAAAACCAGGGGGGTGAAGGCCAAATTCTGGAGGTTAAGCCTAGAAATTTTAGGCCCAATAAGCCAAGCCTGTTGACTTCTAGAATTGACTAGGGCGTGCTTTAACTTGGAGCATGGTGTGGATCACCCTTTGGCCTTTGGATCTGTCTTTTGAGACACTTGGCAAGCTGAGCGCTGGAGTCCATGGTGGAATATTGTTGTGAAGCTGCATAGGAGCGCATTAGAAAAAATAATATTGAGATTTGGGTGGACCTGGGAATCGAACCCAGGTCCCAATGATGACAAACACCTGGCCAACCACTCAACCACTTTGCACGCTTTGTTAGTATTATACACAACAAATATATTATTAAAAACAAATCAACATGTTGCATCAAACAAAATCACGCGCGTAAGTTTGAACTACCCAACCATATACGTACAGCTCATCATCTTCCTCGTTTCCCTATAAAACAAAAACAAGATAGCGGGGGTTTTAAACCCCCACAAAGTGAAACTGCCAATAATAGCGAATAGAAATCCAAGCTATATAAATATGGCGCGAGGTGTCCATTGTATTCGTCACGTTCAGACGGTTTCAACCATGGGCATGGGAGGTTCCAATTTTGCCTGTGCTGTAAAGCCCTAATTCCAGACCTTAAGAATCCAAAAAATCTTCAATGGTGATTCACGATTCTGTACACGATAATGTAATTAACCAATACCAAAAGCTTTGTGAAGGTTCAACCAATGCAAATCAATGATTAGAATATGATAATTATGTATAAATCATGAGTTACGATTATGGAAAAGTTATTCAAACCGTGAAACTGTTATGGCGTGTTTCTTGAGCTTTATGGCTTGTTTTTTATTGCAACGCGTTCCTGAATGTCCCAACAAGGTATTGGAATCAAGAAAAGGGTTTGAATTGGCCTGGAAGGTTGAATTCAGTTTTCAAATTTTTCTTCAAGTTTTGGAATTTGCTTATGGCTTTTGACAGCAGTTTGCACGTTTAAGGCTTTAGGGTTTGCTTCAGTATTTGTATTGGAATGGAATTAGGGTACAAACTTGTCCAAGAATCCATGAAATTATGTTTTGCACCTTTCATTTCAATCAAATCTTTTTCAACTTTTTTGATTGATAAAACTTGCCAAAATTGGATGATTTTGTCTCTTTGATTGGCAAACGAAATCTTCAGCATGTGTTGGTCATATTTGCTCCACAAAAGATTTGAAAAACATATCTTGGCATTTTCCTACAATTAAATTAATTAAATGAATTATTAATCAACTAAAAATCCAAATAATTAATAAAAATAAGAAAATAATTCAAATTAATCTCAATGGGTCGTGCATAGGCCTTGGACAATGTTTCAAGAAAGAATTTGAGGCTCATTAGCAAAAATGAAGTGTTTTGAGCAAAGTTGACTTTTGCAAATTCCCAAACATTTCCCAACTTCTCCAATGCATATCTTGCTCAATTTTGATCCTATGAATATGTTCTTGGACATTTTGGAAATCTCTTGAAGTCCTCTAACCAATTCCTTTGGTCCCATGTCATTTTGATTTACCAATCTCAAGTTATGGTCTTTGACTTAAAATGCCTTTTTGTTGACTTTTGAAATTGACCTATAATGTAGAAATTGATAACTTTTTGTGAGAGCATTTCTTGGACTTGGAATGTGAAGATGAGTTGTAGGAAATGTCATTCCCTTCAAAATGAGCACTGGATGGGATTTTTCTGATGAACCATGAAAAAGTTATGCTCTGGTCAAGTTACAGTTGACTTTTCAACTGTCCAAAAATAGAAACTTTTGGCATCTTGATGATTTTTGAGACATGCTTGTGGAATCATGATCAAGACTTGATCAAATGATGATTGTGGCTTCAAAATAAGATGTTGACCAAAATTTCTGACTTTTGACTGCCAAATGACCATTTTACCCCTGCAGTTGACTGTGAACCAAATAGGGTTTTTGACTGTGCAACTTGATGCTGTGAGTCTTGAAACTTGGCATGTAGGTGCTTGACAATGTATATAGGCCTATGGGACTTGATTGGATCACTGAAAACCTCAACTTCCTTGCAAGAACCAAAACCCTAATTTTGACTGCCTTAGGAGGCAATTGGACTGTGCAATCCCTTGAGTAGTCTTGAAGCATTTGAAGATTGATCTTGACAAATCTTGAAGAATATGGGAGGGAAAATTTTGGGGTACAACAGTTGCCCCTGTTCAATCTTCTTAGACCTGAGGATGTAGATTGGTTTGCGTGCCTTTCGTGATCCGAAGGTGGAAGATGATTGAACACTAGAGTGCCCAGAAATTTGCACTCGCATAGTGGAGTATCAGCAATGTGATGTCGGGAATGGGCTTACAGATGCCATTTGGAGAGATGATGGATAGGAGGATGGGCTTATAGATGCCATCTGGAGATGTGACAGAACCTTGTCGGGAATGGGCTTATAGATGCCATTTGGAAGTGTAATAGATAGTTGAATTTGAATAAGAAATAGAATAGCTTCCATGTCTGGAGCATATCTAGTCTGTGTCTAATTGCTGACGTCTGAACGAGTAGTAGAATGACCGCCGTGTCTGGGGTATATCCATACTGCATCTGAATGAGTGACAGAATGTCATTCGAATCTGGATCGTATCTGGAATGTCTTTTGAAGGAATCTGGACTAAACAATAGAATAGCCTCCGGGTTTGGAGCATCTCTAAGTTGTCTTTAGAATTTTGAATCTAAATAAGCAGTAGAACAACATTCGTGTCTGGAGCATCTCTAAGCTATATCTGAAAGGAACTCTGGAATAAGTATCAGAATGTCGCCAAATCTGGGTTACAACTGAACTATTTCTAGGAGGAAGTCTGAATAAGCATTAGAATAGCATCCGGATCTGGAGCATCTCTAGGCTATCTCTGGAGAGAAATCTGGAATAATAGAATAGCATCCGTGGTTGGAGCATCTCTAAGCCATCTCTGAAAAGAACTCTGAATAAGCAAAAGAATAGCGTCCATATCTGGAGCATTTCCAAGCCATTTCTGGGAAGAAACTCTGAATAAGCTAGAGAATAGCATCCATGTCTGGAGCATTTCCAAGCTATTTCTGGGAAGAAACTCTGAATAAGCTAGAGAATAGCATCCATGTCTGGAGCATTTCCAAGCTATTTCTGGGAAGAAACTCTGAATAAGCGATAGAATAGCATTCGGGTCCGGAGCATCTCTAAGCTATCTGAGAGGGAATCTGAATAAGTATTAGAATGTAGCCATGTCTGGGTCGCATCTGAACCATCTCTAGAAGGGAATCTGGAATAAGTATCAGAATGTAGCCATGTCTGGATCGCATCTGAACCATCTCTAGAAGGACATCTGAATAAGCAATAGAATATCATCCGCGTCAGGAGCATTTCCAAGCTATCTTTGAGAAGAAAGTCTGAATAAGCAATAGAATAACATCTGCATCCAGAGCATCTCTAAGCTATCTCTGAGAAGAAAGTCTGAATAAGCAATAGAATAACATCCGCATCCGGAGCATCTCTAAGCTATCTCTGAAAAGAAACTCTTGAATGAGCAAAAGAACAACATCCATATCTGGAGCATCTCTAAGCTATATCTGAAAGGAAACTCTGAATAAGCAAAAGAATAGTATCCATATCTGGAGCATCTCTAAGCTATCTCTGAGAAGAAACGTTGAATAAGCAAAAGAATAACATCCATATCCGGAGCATCACTAAGCTATATCTGAAAGGAAACTCTGAATAAGCAAAAGAACAACATCCAGATCTGGAGCATTTCCCAGCTATCTCTGAAATCTCTTTAATGTAGATATGCCCTAGCCGGATACAGGTGTCGAATCCATAATCAATCGCTCACAGATATGCCCTGGCTAGATACAGGTATCGAATCTGGAACTGCGACAGTTGATAGTAATCATCTTTGGATTGACCTTTTTCCTGAAAAGGAAAAACATCAGTTGTATGCAATGTCATGATGTATGAAATGCATGATGTCATGATGTTCAAAAATGAGATAGTGTCGTATGCACTTTATCATGTATGTAAGCAGGATGTATAAAATGTGAAATGTTTATGAATGTATTTTCGTCTTGGAACATAAATCCTTGACGAAGGCTGGGAAGTTCGTTGAATCCTGGGCTGATGCTGAAGAGTGAAGTTCTTCATTTCCGCTGGGGATGATGATTGCGAGAATAAACCGGTAGGAGAAGATTACTCCATTGGGGAATAAACTTGTTGGAGAGATTACCATGCGGGGCGTTACTCTGTGGGGAAGAGATACTTCATTGAGGTTTTGATGATAACTCCGTTGGGGATTCCACTTATATGTTCTGTTGGGGAATTTGATGAACTCCGTTGAGGATAGGAAGAATTTCGCCGAGGACGATCTTTCCGTGGTAATTAGCTGAGGATAACCCAATTATAAGCTCCGGTGGGGGGATAACCTCTGAACATGTCGGGGAGAGGCTTTTGCACTCTGCGGGGGACAAGCTTCCAGAATCTACTAGGGATAAGCTTCCAGAATCTACTGGGGAGGATAATTCAACTCTCCTGGGGAAACTTTTAGACTGTACTGGGGAATGGCTCCACTGGATGTCTAGTATTCCGCCGAGGAACAATCTTATACCAAGACTGTCGGGGATGCTTGTTTAGGAATATTGAGATCTTTTGGGGATACCCAACTTCCTTAAGGCTGACAGTAGACTAACTCTGCTTGGGGAGAGTATCGCTGACTTGCTGGAGATACTGTGCCTTTTCAGGGTTGATGGGAGACCAACTCTGCTCAGAGCGAGTATTGTTGATTTGTCTTACTCTCGGGGAGTGAAGGTATCTTGGTCACGTTCTTCAGCCGAACTTACCTTGGTACCTTGGTGGACAGAGCAACTAGATCGCTTAGACAACTCATTAGTGCCCCTGTTTCTGTGGGAGAAGATACCTGTGGAGGTTCTTGATGACTGACGATTGACAAATCTTCTTCTGGTAGGCAAGTGACGAGATGACGGAACATAGTCGTACGCTTTTGATCCCTAACTTTTTCCTGGACCGCCCTTTCGGGTTTTCAGTCCACCGTGATACCCATTTTTGCCCAAGCCGCCTTTTCAGGTTTTCAACTTGCTGGGTGTACAGATTTTTTTCATTTTATCCCTTATTTTTGCCCGAACCCTTTTGGTTCGCCGGGAAGCCCTTATTTTTGCCTAGGTGCGTCAACCTAGCGGGTCTTTGATTTTGCGTAGTATTTTTTCGACTATGTCCGTGCTCAGGATGTAGGGAGGTTCCCCTGTCGGTAGTGTTGCGTCACCATACTACCAGAAGATCTCTGATCGTGCAATGTCCCAAGTAATCTAGATGGAGATTTACCCCAAGTTGGTTGGCCTTTTGAGAGATTCTCCGAATCTTGACTGGACTGCCCCAGATGACGGACCATGATCATGCCATGCCCCTTGATTGAAAGTGTTTCTTCCATTTGAGATGACCTTCTTGTTGAGAAGATTCTTGTTCACTGGATATTCATCGTGCGAATTTCTCTGCTGTTTGAACAAATAGTCATATGCAAACAATGTTATTTTAAAATGCAAAGCTTATGTCTGTCTTGACGTTTTTGAAAATTCATTTTTCGTAAAACAAGCAAAATTTTTTTTTGTAAAATGTGATGTCAACTCAAGATTTTACAGCAAGCCCTACAGGAGTCAGGATACCTTTCGTAACAGTATGCCTTCGAACTAACCCGTGCTTCAGCTAGGACTTTTAAGGGTTATAACGTGGCCTGGTTCACGGTTTAAGAAACAAAGGATAAAGGCTCAAATTTTTATTTGTACCCACCCGTTCTTCGTGATGTTCTTCGATCCTAAACTCAACTAATCGTGCATTAGATCTTGTTTGAGTCTTTGCTCTGATATTTCGGTGATGGTTCGGATACTGATAGTTTATTTTGAATAGGCAGTCATTTCTTTTTTGTTGAGGGTTTGTTGGACCTCTTTCTTTTTTGATTTTGTTATCCCTGTTTTTTTTGCCTGAACTGTTTCTTTTGTGATTACAGTCAGTGGGATGCCCCCGTTTTTGTAAGTCTCCTTCATAGGTTTTGACTTAATGGGCTTTTATTTCTTTTGAAAGATAACGACTGCCTGTCTTTATGATTATTCGGAACCATCACCATCTTTTGTTTTGGACGGACTTCTTTGATGCTATTCGCTGTACACTTGGATCAACTGAGAGAACTACCCTGCCCCAGGTTATGATTAAGGGTTTTAATTTTCGAAAAGAAAAACTCCTACTTCTTTGGCTCAAAGGGGTTGACGAGGGATTATCTTCCTTATAAATCCAGTGTTTAGGAATTGAAACAATGCCTGTACCTCATCACCGAGGTCTGTTCAAAAGCATACTGTAGATCGTGGTATCGTTTTCGTCATCCTCCCTCAAGAGGCTTAGAATTTGTTAATCGAGAGTTTGATCATCACAAAAATATGAAAGTAATTTTGAATATAATGAATACGAATAGATTAATTCAAACAGACATATGCGATGCATTAATGGAATAAACAAGTTTGCTATGACATTAATTGTTTGTATAAGTAAAGAAAAATACAACTCGGAAATTCAAATAAACAAAAGCCTTCAATGATTTGGCAAAGGGGCAGTGATTATGTTTGGAGTCTCTGGAGCTTCAAACTGGACTTCCTTGGCATCGATCATGTCCTGGACCTTGTTCTTGAGAGCCCAACAGTTGTCCGTAGTATGCCCCGGGCTATCAAAATGGTATGCACACCTTTCGTTAGGATGATAGTTCGGAGCAGAAGTGTTTGGATTCCGGAGAGGAGCCCTTAAGGTAATCAGCCCTGCCTTCAATAATTGTTGTAGCGCTTGATCCAGTGACATGTTGATCTTAGTGAACTGTCTCTTGGGTGCGACCTCCTTACGTTGCTGCCCCTGTCTTTGCTGAGCAGACATAGGATTGGAGATCTGGGTTGCCCCTACCTGTTGATCATGATGGCTCTTTTTACCATGCACAGCATTGGACTCCTTTTTCCCATGGTAAGGCTTTTTATGAGTATCAGAAGGTGTCGCTTCTTGAATTTTCCCAGCCTTGATACCAGCTTCAATCCTCTCCCCGGTCAAGATCAAATCTGTAAACCCAGCAGAGGAATTCCCAATCAGATGGTGGAAGAAAGGACCAGACAGGGTCCCCAGGAACATATCAACGAGCTCTCGGTCAGTCAAAGGTGGTTGTACCCTTCCAGCCAGGTCTCTCCACTTCTGAGCATATTCCTTGAATCCTTCACCCGTCCCTAGTGACATACCCTGGAGTTGGGTACGCGTAGGAGCGAGGTTAGAATTGTACTGATACTGCTTGTAGAATGCAGTAGCCAAGTCATCCCAGTTACGAATATTGGCTCCCTCCAGCTGATAGAACCATTCGAGTTGAGTCCCTGAAAGACTTTCCTAGAAGAAATGGATCCATAAGTTCTTGTCTGCAGTATACGGTTGGATCTTCCTCACATATGATCTGAGATGTAGCTTAGGATAGGATGCCCCATCGTATTTTGCAAAAGCAGGTGCTTTGAATTTGTGAGGGATCACCACCCTTGAGGATAGACCTAGATCTTCGAAGTCCAGGCCAGGCACTTTCTGTATTTCCATGGCGCTCAACCGGTCTTCCAGTTGTTTGTACCTGTCCTCAGCAGGAGGGTACTGTTCATCATTGAAATCCGTCTCGTTGTCGGAGACCATAGGACTAAGAACCTTTCTCTCTTGGGGACTGTCTTTCCCTACGGAGGAAGTAGCCAGATCAGCCTCATTTTGTGATCCATTCCCAGATCTGCGTCTAGGATTGAATAAAACAGTCTTCTTCTTCTTCTTCTTCTATATCAGAGTCTTCAACTCCTGTTGACCCTGGGCTAGGCTCATCACCAACTCTTGGAACTGGGCGTTCTGGGCCTGGAGGGCCTTGATAGCTTGTTCATTGGATGATTCAGGATTCATGATGATTGCTGAAATAAACAGCGAAGAAGGTAAGTGACCTGTAAAAAGGGTACCTGTAATGCAATGATATGTATGTATGCATGCAATGTTTCCAAGGATCTCGCGGGGTAAACAAAAAAAATTGTTAGCATTTGAATTTGTAGCTTGATTGAAGGAACTTCGTGTTGTTGAGAGTCCTTCTTCAAGAGTCAAGCTCACCATATCGAGTGGGTCATAGCCCCTGACTCAAGTCATTAACCTTGGCTAGAGGAAAATAAATCCCCTTTGCCCCTTGCTAGACATTTGATTCATCATGACCTGCATCACAAACCCTTGAGATCCTTGGAATGGATTAGTCCTTATGTAGGATGCATGCGATGGTATGATGTTATGATGTTATGCTATGCATGGAGTGATGTAAGTGAACCATGTTATGAGCCCATATTAAGGACTGTAAACAAAACCTGCAAGGAACTCATGTGTCAGATAACAAGCATGCAAGTAGTCAAGTTTGAAGGCACACAAGTCACACAAGACAGCCCTTAGAGTTTAGGCCAGCATGAAGTTTGGGGTACTACCCTCTTGAAGTTGGTGGGCTCAAACCTGTCCTATCAAAAGTAACCGGGTTCTAAGGAGCTCAATATCATAGGGTTGTTTTCTATGTTCATTGTTTTGATTTAGCCACTGGACTGGCGATCAAAATATTCCAAGAAAATAACCCTCAATGAGTGTAGTATCGAGTATCTACCAACTTCGGACTGCACTAAAGTCGGTCATCTCACTACCCCTAAAGAGGCCAGGATGGTCAAGTAAGGTTCCTAAGGTCAGTTGATGCTTCACGACACCACGCGGCGGCCCCGTACTCTCCTTGACTTGACTCAAGGGTTACCGGTACTCACCAAAGTGCCACATCAATGTACCAACTGATTCAACCATGTCGGTATACCCCACACAGTTCCCTCACAGTTTTTTGCTACTTCTAAAGGGTATCCCCCAGATCCGGGTTAGAATCTATGAAACTCCCAAAACAGGCCCACAATATTAAAGCAATCAAAACAGGCAATTGAAAACATAAGAGTGGTCTAATCCTAAGGTACACCTCACTTTAAAAGTCCCCAGCAGAGTCGCCAGTTCTGTGATCGATGGAAATAGAACTGACTGTTTTTTAAGCTGGTTCGCGAAATGTCGTGGTAAGCAAGAGTCGCCACCGTCTTTTATGTTCTCCAACATGGAAAGGACAAAAGCACAGCAAAATTCCTTCTTTGAGAATGTTTCTCGGTTCGGGAGGTAGATTTATAGAAAGGGAAGGTGTTAGCACCCTTTCTATCCGTGGTTATCCACGGGCTCTTAGGTACTTGCTCTTATGTTTTCAAAATATGTTTGCTTTTCAAGTGTGTGTGGGTTTTGAAAAAGTTTTGTTTGAAAAATTTCTAAGTAACTCTTGTATCTGTCCTCAAGAGTGTATGAAAAATTTGTTTGAAAACTTTTGAAAGTGTGAGTGCGAAAAGTTGTTTTTGTTTGTTTTGAAAAGAGCAAGTACCCATGAGATCTACCTACTCTAAGGAATTAGGTTGTGTAAGAGTCCTTCAGGCAGTACTATCCCACCATTGGGAGGTAGGTAGCACCGTCGTTGGAGGTATTCGGGTCAATTCGATTATAGGGACAGTGTGGTCACCGAAGCAATAGTAGGACACCTTATAAGTAACCCTAATGTCCTAGATCCTTTTTTTATCCGAGGCAACCGTTTCGAGGCAACTGGATCTTTAGACAAGAGGGCGACCTCTAAGACACCCTATACTTGACGACCACGTTCGAGGCAACGAGTGAGGCGCACCCTAGGAGTGGCATGTGCATGTGTGTTGTTTCAGTTTATATTTATCTTGTACATGTCATTTGTGAGCTACGAGTTGTTTTTAATTGTCATACAGTCTTGCAGGCATAATTAACAGTTAAGAGTGCAAAAAATAAAGTACGAAAATATGAATCTACGCTATTACAAGGCGAGGGTCTATACATCGCCAAAAACAAAAACCCGTTTTGAAATAAAGTGCGGAAAGTAAAGAAAGCGGTAAATCCTAATTACTATTACATCCTTTGAGTAGATACATAATAATCAAAAATAAGAATTAAAATGCGAAAGAAAATTAAATCGGGACGTCCTTAGGGTTTTGACCCTTTTTGAGAAAAGAAAGTGAAGTTGGTCCTTTTTTGTAATTAAATGAAATATTAAACCTAAAAACTAATTAATTATTTAATTAAAAGAAAAAAAATGTTTTTTTTTGTGTTTTTATGTAAAATAAAACAAAAGGAATTAAAATTAAAAGTTAGTAAAACCTAATTCTAAGTTTATTTGATTTATTGTAAAAAAATTAAAGTTAACCTAATTTAACTAATTTAATTAATTTACAGTTTATTTACAAAAAATAATAATTAATAAATAAGAATAATGATAATAAGAAGACATGATTGAAAATTGTCAAACCCTAATTCTACATGATTTTTATTTATTTATGAAAAAGGATTAAAATTGACCTAATTTAAACTAAGTTAATTAATTAGAGTTTATTTACAAAAATAATAATAATTAGTAAAAATAATGAATAATAAAAATATTATAAATATTATAAGTATTTAAGTTTATGAATTTAATATGAAAAATAATTTGTTTATGAATTAATAATAATTATAATTATAATAATTAGTAAAAGGAATTAAAGGGAAAAAAGAAAATAAAAAAGAATAGTAAAACCAGGGGGGGTGAAGGCCAAATTCTGGAGGTTAAGCCTGGAAATTTTAGGCCCAATAAGCCAAGCTTGTTGACTTCTGGAATTGACTAGGGTGTGCTTTGACTTGGAGCATGGTGTGGATCACCCTTTGGCCTTTGGATCTGTCTTTTGAGACACTTGACAAGCTGAGCGCTGGAGTCCATGGTGGAATATTGTTGTGAAGCTGCATAGGAACGCGTTAGAAAAAATAATATTGAGATTTGGGTGGACCTGGGAATCGAACCCAGGTCCCAATGATGAACAAACACCTGGCCAACCACTCAACCACTTTGCACGCTTTGTTAGTATTATACACAACAAATATATTATTAAAAACAAATCAACATGTTGCATCAAACAAAATCACGCGCGTAAGTTTGAACTACCCAACCATATACGTACAGCTCATCATCTTCCTCGTTTCCCTGTAAAACAAAAACAAGATAGCGGGGGTTTTAAACCCCCACAAAGTGAAACTGCCAATAATAGCGAATAGAAATCCAAGCTATATAAATATGGCGCGAGGTGTCCATTGTATTCGTCACGTTCAGACGGTTTCAACCATGGGCATGGGAGGTTCCAATTTTGCCTGTGCTGTAAATCCCTAATTCCAGACCTTAAGAACCCTAAAAATCTTCAATGGTGATTCACGATTCTGTACACGATAATGTAATTAACCAATTCCAAAAGCTTTGTGAAGGTTCAAGCAATGCAAATCAATGATTAGAATATGTTAATTATGTATAAATCATGAGTTACGATTATGGAAAAGTTATTCAAACCGTGAAACTGTTATGGCGTGTTTCTTGAGCTTTATGGCTTGTTGTTTATTGCAACGCATTCCTGAATGTCCCAGCAAGGTATTGGAATCAAGAAAAGGGTTTGAATTGGCCTGGAAGGTTGAATTCAGTTTTCAAATTTTTCTTCAAGTTTTGGAATTTGCTTATGGATTTTGACAGCAGTTTGCACGTTTAAGGCTTTAGGGTTTGCTTCAGTATTTGTATTGGAATGGAAGTAGGGTACAAACTTGTCCAAGAATCCATGAAATTATGTTTTGCATCTTTGATTTCAATCAAATCTTTTTCAACTTTTTTGATTGATAAAACTTGCCAAAATTGGATGATTTTGTCTCTTTGATTGGAAAACGAAATCTTCAGCATGTGTTGGTAATATTTGCTCCACAAAAGATTTGAAAAACATATCTTGGCATTTTCCTACAATTAAATTAATTAAATGAATTATTAATCAACTAAAAATCCAAATAATTAATAAAAATAATAAAATAATTCAAATTAATCTCAATGGGTCGTGCATAGGCCTTGGACAATGTTTCAAGAAAGAATTTGAGGCCCATTAGCAAAAATAAAGTGTTTTGAGCAAAGTTGACTTTTGCAAATTCCCAAAAATTTCCCAACTTCTCCAATGCATATCTTGCTCAATTTTGATCCTATGAACATGTTCTTTGACATTTTGGAAAGGTCTTAAAGTCCTCTAACAAATGCCTTTGGTCCCATGTCATTTTGATTTACCAATATCAAGTTATGGTCTTTGACTTAAAATGCCTTTTTGTTGACTTTTGAAATTGACCTATAATGTAGAAATTGATAACTTTTTGTGAGAGAATTTCTTGGACTTGGAATGTGAAGATGAGTTGTAGGAAATGTCATCCCCTTCAAAATGAGCATTGGATGGGATTTTTCTGATGAACCATGAAAAAGTTATGCCCTGGTCAAGTTACAGTTGACTTTTCAGCTATCCAAAAATAGAAACTTTTGGCATCTTGATGATTTTTGAGCCATGCTTGTGGAATCATGATAAAGACTTGATCAAATGATGATTTTGGCTTCAAAATAAGATGTTGACCAAAATTTCTGACTTTTGACTGCCAAATGACCATTTTACCCCTGCAGTTGACTGTGAACCAAATAGGGTTTTTGACTGTGCAACTTGATGCTGTGAGTCTTGAAACTTGGCATGTAGGTGCTTGACAATGTATATAGGCCTGTGGGACTTGATTGGATCACTGAAAACCTCAACTTCCTTGCAAGAACCAAAACCCTAATTTTGACTGCCTTAGGAGGCAATTGGACTGTGCAATCCCTTGAGTAGTCTTGAAGCATTTGAAGATTGATCTTGACAAATCTTGAAGAATATGGGAGGGAAAATTTTGGGGTACAACAAGTTCCATGGAAGTTCAGAGGATACCTGTGCTGGATTTCGAAGAATTGGGATTGGTGTCGGAAGTAGTTATCCCGCAGAAGTTCAAAGCTCCAGTTTTTGCTAAGTATGATGGGGTGTCCTGCCTAAAACTCCATCTCTGTTCTTATGTAGAAAGATCCATCCCTAAACCGCTGATAGAAATCTGTGGTTTCATTTCTTTTAAGATATTCTATCAGGGACTTATCTTGAATGGTTCTACCAACTGGAGGGAGCCAATGTCCGAAATTGGGAAGATCTGGCTGCTGCTTTCTACAAGAAATATCAATAGAACGCCGACCTTGCTCCTACTCGTACTCAACTATAGAGTATGTCCATGGGTGCAAGTGAAGGCTTTAAAGACTATGCACATAAATGGAGAGACTTGGCTGGAAGAGTTCAACCCCTGTTGTCAGATAGGGAGTTGGTTGATATGTTTCTAGGGATGCTATCTGGTCCATTTTTCAATCATTTGATCGACAACTCGTAGCTGGTTTCACCGAGCTGATTCTAATTGGAGAAAGAGTAGAAGCTGGGATTCAGAGCGGTAACATATAGAAGGATACCTCTTCGAGCTCAGTAAACAAGCCTTTTGCTGGTAAGAAGGAAGCGAGTGCCATCTATAGCCCGAGGGGCTAAAACAGGGTCGAACATCGTCAGACAGTAAGTTCCATAATGATACCTAGGATCGCAGTTGCTCCACAATGCAACAATCAACAAAAAGTGGAAAGACCACAACGGAAGTTTACTCGAATCAACATGACATTGGCTGAAGTTCTACCTCATCTGCTGAGATCCAACTTGGCAACCTTGAAAGAGGCTCCCAAGAATCCAAATACTACATCTCCCCGATATAATCCAAATGCTCGGTGTGCCTATCATTCTGAGAGTCTTGGCCACGATACCAATGACTGCTGGGCTCAAAGGAATAAGGTACAAGATCTGATTGAAGCCAAGGAAATTTAGTTCGATGCTCTGGAGAAGCCCAATGTCATAACTGCTCTGATGACTAAGCACGATTATGGAATTAATGTTGTTGATACTGACTTGTTTGTGACCTTAGTGAATGAAGTTTCTACCCCTCTCATGACTGTGAAGAAGAATTTGTTGTTGGCCGGTTTATTTCGGGTTGTGGTGAAGGTCGCCACGTGTGTTCATTTCTACCTTATGGTTGCCATTTACTGAAGTCAGGTGTTCAACGCCTGATGGACAACAAATAAATTTTGTTCGAGAAAACTTTGGTTCTTGTTGTTCCATCTAAAGACATTGCCATTATAACCATTTCTTCCAATCCTTCCAAGGTCTCCTCGAGAAGACATGTTACGATTACATCTGCTCCAAGAATTGCTCCGCTGGTAATCATTGTTCCTGGTCCTGTCCCGTATGTCTCGGACAAAGCCGTCCCCTGGCATTATGGTGCGGATGTGTACTATCATGGCATCAAACAAGATTTGAAAGATGAAGAGGTTGATCCTGATATTGGTAACATTGTCAGAACCAGTAAAGTTACCCGAAGTGGACGGGTCTTCTCTTCCGAGATTTCCCCTTAGACTGTCAACAAGCCTATTGTTATTCCATCTGTTGTTCCTGCTAGTACATCAACTACCGCTCCTATTCTTACTCCAGTTATTACCCCTGTCGGCGAATCGTCTGATACCCGCAGCAAAGAAATTATAGATGAGCCTGCCCGGACGGAGGCGCCTAGGAAAATTGTTGTGGAAGCCTCTAAGCAAGAGATAGAGGAAATACTAAAAATAATTAGGAAGAGCAAATACAATATGGTCGAACAGCTGGGGCAGACCCCATTAAAGATATCCATGTTGTCTTTGTTGTTGTGTTCTAAAGCCCATGTGAAGGCTTTGATTGCATTCCTCAAGACTGCACATGTGCCGCAGGAAACTTCAACTGATCAGTTCAAAGATTGTGTGGCCAGCCTGACTGCTGATAATTGGATGGGTTTTTCAGATGCAGACTTGACACCAAAGGGAAGGAAGCATAATGATGCTCTGCATGTCTCGATTTAATGCAGGGGCACCACTATGACTCGTGTGCTTGTAGATACTGGGTCTTTGCTGAATGTCTTGCCTAAGAAGGCGTTAAACCGGTTGGATTGTGAGGGTTTGACTCTAAAGCCTAGTAACATTATGGTAAGGGATTTTAATGGATCGAAGAGAATGGTGCACGGGGAGGTGGACATCCCTGTCAAAGTGAGTTCTCAGACTTTTGGGTCCACCTTCTATGTGATGGATATCGGGTCGTCGTATTCTTGTTTGCTGGGTCGTCCTTGGATCCATGAGGCTGAGGTAGTTACTTCCACACTCCACCAAATGCTGAAGTATCCGGTAAAAGGGAAGATTGTCACAGTGCGGGGTGAAGAGGAATATATGGTGAGCCACCTCAATTCTTTCCGCTACATAGAGATGGACGGGGAATTTATAGAAACTCCTTGTCAGAACTTCGAAGAGGTCCCTCGGATCTTGGCATCGATTGAAACTACTACCAGCAGCAAACCTCCTCTGAAGATGGCTTCTCTCAAGGACGCGAGGGCCGTGGTTGAAGAAGGTGGGTGTACCAATTGGGGTCAGCTCCCTGATTTCACTCACAAAACTGACAAATTTGGTTTGGGATTTACTACAGGGGCTCAAAGGGTTGTTTGACGTGCTCGGGCTGGAAGACCTCCCCTATGCATCAACAATCATGGGGTTAATGTCATTAAAGACAGCGAGGAAGACTCAGACATTGACAGCTGGATCTACCCAAATACCAACGATGGACCGAGTAACTGGACGACTAGGGACTTTATACTAGTTTCATTTATTCCGCAGTAATTGTCTTACTTGTTTTGAGAGTTGTAATAAACAATTTAAAACTTTACGGCCTTGTGCCTTGCCCGAGGCACATTGGTTTTTCTTGTGAGGGTTATTATTTGTCATTTCATATATCATTAATAAAGCATTGGACGTTGTGATCGGTGGATCTGGAACTGACCGTTTAACGATGGTTCGCGAAATATCGCGGAAGCAAGAGTCGCCACCGTCTTTTATTTTCTCCAACATGGACAGGACAAAAGCACAACAAAATTCCTTATGAGATAGTTTCTCGGTTCGGGAGGTAGATTTATAGAAAGGGAAGGTGTTAGCACCCTTTCTATCCATGGTTATCCATGGGCTCTTAGATACTTGCTCATTGTGTTTTCAAAAGTGTTTGCTTTTCAATTGTGAGTGAGTTTGAAAAAGTTTCGTTTTAAAGATTTCAGATCGACTCTTGTATCAGTCCTCAAGAGTGTTTGAAAAATTGTTTTGAAAGCTTTTTTGAAAGTGTCGGTGTGAAAAGAGTTTTGATTTGTTTTTTAGAGCAAGTATCTATGAGTCATCTACCTACCCTAAGGAATTAGGCTGTGTAAATGTCCTTAAGGTAGTGCCATCCCACCATTGAGAGGTAGGTAGCACCACCGTTGGAGGTGTTCGGGTCAATTCGTTTGTTAGGGACAGTGTGGTCACCAGAGCAACAGTAGGACACCTTAGAATCTACCCTTATGCCATTGATCCTTTTTAATCCGAGGCAACCGTTTCGAGGCAACTGGATCATGTCATGGACATAAGGACTTACTAAAACGTCCTATACTCGACGACCACGTTTCGAGGGCAAGGCAACAGTGAGGCGTACCCTAAGAGTGGTGTGTGAATTTGTATGTTGTTTTCATGTCATGTTTTATCTTGTACATGTATCATGGTGATCTACGCTTGTTTTTAATTTAGGCCATACATTCTTTCATGCAATTATAATTTAAAAGTGCGGAAATTTAAATGCGGAAAGTAAAATCCTACGCTATTACAAGGCGCGGGTCTATACATCGCCAAAATACAAAGACCTGTTTTTTGATAAAGATGCAGAAAGTAAAGACGGAAAGATAAACCTAATTACTATTACATCTGAGAAACAATTACATAATGATCGAAAGAAATAATGCGTGAAAAGAATTAAAATTAGGACGTCCGAGGGTTTTGACCCTTTGCATGAAATTAAATTAAATTAAAGTCCAATTAATTATTTAATTAAAGAAAAGAAAGTGTTTTAGTGTTTTTTGTATTTATGAAAAATAAAGAAAAAGAATTAAAAGGAAACCCTAAATCTAGATTATTTTAATTATGAATGAAAATATTAAAGTTAACCTAATTTACTAGTTAATTAATTTATTTACATGTTTATTTACAAAATTAATGATAATTAATAATAATGATAAATAATGATGATTAATAATTTATTTAAGAAAAAGATGAAAATGTCAAAGCCTAATTCTACATATTTTTTATTTATTAAGAAAAAGTGTTAAAATTAAAACCTAGATTAACTAAGTTAATTGTTAGAGTTTATTTACAAAAATTAATTAGTGAAGAAATTAAATATATTTGTATTTTTTTGATTTTTCTGTTTTTATTATAGAAAATTATTTTAAGTGATTTAAATGAGAATAA
This sequence comes from Vicia faba, assembly GCA_948472305.1. Taxonomy (NCBI): domain Eukaryota; kingdom Viridiplantae; phylum Streptophyta; class Magnoliopsida; order Fabales; family Fabaceae; genus Vicia; species Vicia faba. Next base: position 332,924,682 of record OX451739.1, on the reverse strand, counting down.
GTAAAAGAATTAGAAAAAAGAAAAGAAAATAGAATTGAAAAATATACAAACCAAGGGGGGTTTTCAGGCCCAATGGGAGGTTTTTTGAAGTATTCTGGCCCATTAGACAAAAAGCCTTGTTTGACTTTCTGGCATCACGTGCGTGTTCATTGACTCCTGAGTACCGTGGTCTGCATTCTTTGGCCATTAGATTGGGTTTCATGGCCATTTGTGTTCTGGCTGTTGGTCATTTGTGTTTTGGCCTCAACGTTCCTTAATCTTCTCAGGATGTCTGTCTCGCCATGTATTTGTGTCATGCATAAGTTGTTCTACTTTGGCCATTTGGCTTTTGGCTTTTGGCCATTTGTGTTTTGGCCTCAACGTTCCTTAATGAACCTGCATGGGATCATGTCTAAATCTGCAGTGTTGAATCTCATGAACACATTAAATAAAATCATAAAATGCAAATAAAGCCAATATATGAAGAAATTTAATGTTTAGGCACAATATGGCATGTATGAATGATTATACCCTTTTGATCATGGAGATCAAACCAATCTTACCCTTACTGGAAAATTAGTGACATGAATGCTTTTATGCCTTTTGGATCATGGAGATCAAGCCAGCCTTATCCTTACTGAAGAAGTAGTGAGGTGTTGGTTTGTAACTGTGATGGCTTGTTTGTAGTGAGAGAGGGATTTGTAATAAGGATTTCAAGGTTTTAGGGTTCTTGAAAGAATTTGATATTCTAACAGTGTTGTGGCAAGGTTTTTTCTCTCTTTTTCCTCCTCCCTGGTTTGTGTGAAAAGAAGGTGATTATATAATAGAAATTATGGTAAAGAAAATGGGCTTTGAATGTGCAATTGGGCCTCTAATGTTCACTTGAGTTCGTCACTTTCCAGGCTAAATCGCAGGGACTTAAGTGAAATTTTTGAAGTTGAAATGTGAAAACAAAATGTAGCCGACATGAATAACTAACTCCTGTTCGAAAATCGGCTCAATCGGATAAACGGTGAATTAGTTATGAATTTTTGAAGTTTCAGCTCAGACAAACTTATTTTGGGCTCCAGTGTCGACTCTGACACGTTCTTCAATAAAAAACTGGTATTGATCGGTGCATAATTTGGTCTCGACTTTTGAAGCAAAGTTGTAGATCTATGAGTCAATGACCTTGTGTAAAAATATGAGTCCAATCCGATAAAAATTGACTGAGTTATGAATTTTCGAAGTTTCGGCCCAGATGAAATAATATTCAGCATTCAGGATTTTCAGCGTGTCACGCACTCTGAGCAAAAAACGAAGGCCTTTTGAATACCATTTGAACTCAATACCTTCTGTGAAAATGTAGCCAACTCAATTTGTGAAATTTTGGCGCTGGAACCAGCTCGATACGATGAAAATCGACCAAGTTATGATTTTCTGAACATGACGCAGATAAACTTCTATCACAAATTTTCTGTGCAAAAATACTTGATAAATCCATATTTTTGAAGACCTTCTGATCGAAATTGGCTTCCAGCCGTGAGAGATGAAAACGTAGATAATGTCAAGATGGAATTTTGGCCATCGGAACGGGTTCAAAGCGAGCCACGATCTTCAAGTTATGAATTTTTTAGCGCGTAAAAACTGCACTTTCAGCACACTTTTTCACCATATTTCTTCGAGAAAACTTACACATTCGGATACCTTCTTTAAAGAATTATCTCTTGAGCCGAACCTGAATTTGAGAATACGTTATCAGAGATATCTTGGAGAAAGAATACCTGAATATGACGCGCCGGGTTGGACTTGTGAATTTTTCTTGAAATATTTTGAGAAATATGGGAGGGCAAATTTTGGGGTACAACAGTTGCCCCTGTTCAATCTTCTTAGACCTGAGGATGTAGATTGATTTGCGTGCCTTTCGTAATCCGAAGGTGGAAGATGATTGAACACTAGAGTGCCCAGAAATTTGCACTCACATAGTAGAGTGTCAGCAGCGTGATGTAGGGAATGAGCTTATAGATGCCATTTGGAGACTGTAGGTATGTGGAGATGGGCTTATAGATGCCATCTGGAAGTATGATAGTACCTTGTCGAGAATGGGCTTATAGATGCCATTTGGAACTGCAATGGATAGTTGTGGAGATGGGCTTATATATGCCATCGGGAGGTTGTCGATCGCGTAAGAGATTCCTTAGCGAGAACTTGCGTACCTGAGAAAGAAAAATAATTACTTGGCCTGTTACAGGAGTTGGTCTTCAAACTCTTTATGTAGATGTGCCCTGGATGGATACAAGAATCGAATCTTTAAACTCTTCAGACGTGCCCTAGCGAGATACAGGAATCGAGTCTGGAGAATATAGTCGTCAACAAATACACCCTGGCGAGATACAGGAATCGAATCTTCGAACTCTTTAGACGTGCCCTGGCAGGATACAGGAATCGAGTATGGTAATGTTAGTCGTCAACAGATACACCCTGGCGAGATACAGGAATCGGATCTTCGGACTCTTCAGACGTGCCCTGGCCGGATACAGGAATCGAGTCTGGAATTCAGAAAGGTTGGTGAGTTGTCTCTACTGACAGGTTATTTCCATGGACGGGTGGTCTTTAACGACGGGTGTCTATAACGACGAGTGGTCTTTAATGACGGGTGTCTATAACGACGAGTGTCTATAACGACGAGTGTCTATGACGACGAGTGTCTATAACGACGAGTGTCTATAACGACGAGTGTCTATAACGACGAGTGTCTATAACGACGAGTGTCTATAACGACGAGTGTCTATAACGACGAGTGTCTATAACGACGAGTGTCTATAACGACGAGTGTCTATGACGACGAGTGTCTATAACGACGAGTGTCTACGACGACGAGTGTCTATAACGACGAGTGTCTATGACGACGGGTGTCTATAACGACGAGTGTCTATAACGACGAGTGTCTATGAAGACGGGTGTCTATAACGACGGGTGTCTATAACGACGAGTGTCTATAACGACGAGTGTCTGTAACGACGAGTGTCTATAACGACGAGTGTCTATGACGACGGGTGTCTATAACGACGGGTGTCTATAACGACGAGTGTCTATAACGACGAGTGTCTATAACGACGAGTGTCTATGACGACGAGTGTCTATAACGACGAGTGTCTATAACGACGAGTGTCTATGACGACGAGTGTCTATGACGATGAGTGTCTATAACGACGAGTATCTATAACGACGAGTGTCTATAACGACGAGTGTCTATAACGACGAGTGTCTATAACGACGAGTGTCTATAACGACGGGTGTCTATAACGACGAGTGTCTATAATGACGAGTTGGATCAGAGAAATCTTTAGGCATTGATTTAACTGGATTTGTATTCTTTGACTGGGTTGGTCTCTTTTGACTGTATTCGTCTACATAGCTGATCTTTTAACAGTATCCTTCCTGAAAGGTAAAGGTCAGTCATATGCAATGCATGATATGAATCAAGCAATGATGTTCTCAACACATGAGATTGTATGATATGATGGCTATATGCATGTATCATGATGTATAACAATGTGATGTTTATGAATGTATCTTCGTCTGGGAAAATAGATCCTTGACGAATGCCGGGAAGTCAAATCCTGGGCTGATGTTGAAGAGTGAGATTCTTCGTTTCTGTTGGGGATGATGATTGCAAGAATACCGGTAGGAGAAGATGACTCCATTGGGGAATAAACTTGGCGAATAGATTACTCTGCGGGGAGTGAACTATGTGGGGAAAGAGATACTTTGCTGAGATTGATGAGGATAACTCCGCTGGAGATACCGTTGATGTGTTCTGTTGGAGGGAATTGATGAACTCCGCTGGGGGATAGGAAGACTTCGTCGGGGACGATCTTTCCGTGACAAATGGCTGAGGATAACCCAGTTATATCCTGGTGGGGAAATAACCTTTGAATAAAAAGTACGGGAGATACATTCATACTCTGCAGGGGATAAGCTTCCAGAATCTACTGGGGATAAGCTTCCTGCTGGGGAGATGGATTCCACTTTTCTGGGGAAACTTTTGGAATTGCACTCTCCTGGGGAAATTTTTGAAATATATTGGGGAAGTGGCTCCACTGAATGTCTGGTATACCGCCAGGGAACAATCTTAGATCAGGACTGTCGGGGATGCTTGTTAAGAATGTATGTATACTCCACTGGGGAATGTTGAGATCTGCTGGGGAATACCCAATTTCCTTAAGACCGACTGAGGATAACTCTGCTCGGGAGAGTGTCGCTGACTTGTTGGAGATATGGTGCCCTCGTCAAGATTGATGGGAGACCAACTGCTTGGGAGAGAATTGTTGAATCTTGGCTCACTCTCTGGGGAATTAAGATATCTTGGTGGACAGAGCGACTAGATTGCTTAGACAACTCATTATTGCCCCTGTTTCTGAGGTGAGGGGAGAAGATACCTTGTGGAGGTGCTTGATGACTGCTGATTGGCAAATCTTCCTCTGGTAGGCAAGTGACGAGATGTCTGGACATAGTCGTACGCTTTGATCCCTAACTTTTGCCTGGACCGCCCTCTCGGGTTTTCAGTCCATCGGGATACCCATTTTTTCCCAAGCCGCCTTTTCAGGTTTTCGACTTGCCGGGTGTACAAATTTTTCATTTTCATCCCTTATTTTTGCCCGAACCCTTTTGGTTCGCCGGGAAGCCCTTATTTTTGCCTAGGTGTGTCAACCTAGCGGGTCTTTGATTATGCGTAGTATTTTTTCGACTATGTCCATTCCCTCAGAATGTAAGGAGATGCCCCTGTTGTTGTGTTGCCATGCGACCAGAATATGTTTGATCAGGCAAGATTCGTAGCTGGAGCTCATGTCCAATGCCCCAGGTGACTCAGGCGGAGATTTTCCCCAGGCTATTAGGCATTTGAGAGATTCTCCGAATCTTGACTGGACTGCCCCAGATGATGGACGATGATCATGCCCTGCCCCTTGATTGGAGGTGCTTTTGTTCATTAGACATTCGTCGTGCGAACTTCTATGCTGTTCAAACAAATAGTCACATGCAAGCAATGTTATATTAAAAATGCAAAGCTTATGTCTGTCTTGAAATTTTGAAAATGCATTTTCAGTAAAACAAGCAAATTTTGTAAAATGTGATGTCAACTCAGTATTTTACAGCAAGCCTTAAGGAGTCAGGATACCTTTCGTAACAGTATGCCTTCGAACTAACCCATGCTTCAGCTAGGACTTTTTAAGGGTTATAACGTGGCCTGGTTCACGGTTTAAGAAACAAAGGATAAAGGCTCAAATTATATTTGTACCCACCCGCTCTTCGTGATGTTCTTCAAACCTAAACTCAGTTGATCGTGCGTTAGACCTTGTTCGAGTCTTTGCTTTGATCTTCCGGTGATGGTTCGGCTACTGACGATTTATTTGGAATAGGCAGTCATTTCTTTTTGTTGAGGGTTTGTATGACCTCTTTCTTTTTTGTTTTTATTATCCCTGTTTTTTGCCTAAACTGTTTCTTTTATGATCACAGTCAGCGGGATGCCCCAGTTTTTGTAAGTCTCCTTCATAGGTTTCGACTTTATTGGGCTTTTATTTTTTATTTTTTGGTAATGACTGCCTGTTTTTATGATTATTCGGAACCATCACTGTTTTTTTTGTTTTGTAAGGGCCTCTTTGGTGCCATTCGTTATGCACTTGGATCAACTGAGAGAACTACCCTGCCCCAGGTTATGATTAAGGGTTTTAAATTTCGAAAAGAAAAACTCCTACTTCTTTGGCTCAGAGGGGTTAACGAGGGATTATCTTCCTTATAACTCCAGTGTTTAGGGATTCAAACAATGCATGTACCTCTTCAGCGGGGTTTGTCCAAAAGCATACTGTAAAGATCGTGGTATCGTTTTCGTCATCCTCCCTCAAGAGGCTTAGAATTATTAATTGAGAGTTGACATCAAAAAAATGAAAGCAGTTTGAATATAGCGAATGCGAATATATTGCTTCAAAACAGACATATGCGATGCATTAATGAAATAACAGCATTTGACATGATAATTGTTTGAACCATCAAAAGAAAATTACAACTTGAAAATTCTAATGGACAAAAAGTCTTCTCATCTCGGGACTTGTTACTTCAAATGGTGCATCCTGTAGGGATGGTAGAAGAACTCAGCTTGACCCTCTTGGGAGAAATCCACTACTCCTTCATTAATCAGATCCTGGACTTTGTTCTTCAGAGCCCAGCAGTCGGCAGTGTCATGTCCAGGACTATCAGAGTGGTATGCACATCTTTTGTTGGGATGATAGTTAGGAGCAGAGATGTTAGGGTTCCGGGGAGGAGCCCTTAGTGTAATCAGATTCAGTCTCAACAGGTGTTGTAAAGCTTGAAACAACGGCATGTTAAGCTGGGTGAACTGCCTCTTGGACCTGCTTGGCTTATTCTGATCAACCTGTTGCTCTGGGCGAGGTTGATGCTGGGCTTGTGAAGTGGTAGCAATTTGGAGAGTTCTATTCTTCACCATACCAGATTCTTTTCCTCTTGGAGGCTGATCAAAGACCCGGTCCCTGACTTGGACTGATTGCTTCATGTCTGATCTGTCTTGGTGGAGCTGACTGATCATGGTCCTCAACTCTTCTTGCTCCCGAGCTAAACCTTGGATGAGAGCCCTTTGCCCCAGCATCTGGGTTTTCATTGTATCTACCTCAGCTTGCAGACGTTTCAGCCGTTCGTCTTTGTCATCTTCGGGACTTTTCATGGCCAAATTCCCCGTGAGGAGTGTCCTCAACTCTTCTTGCCCCTTGGATAGGCTTAAGAAGATCTCCCTGAACTGAGTCTCTTGAGCATGAAGATTCTGGTTATCTTGTTGGCAAGCCATTGCTGAAATAAACAGCGGAGAAGGTAAGTGACCTGTCAAAAGGGTACCTGTAGTGCAATGATGTGTATGATATGCATGCAATGTTTTCAAGGATCTCGCGGGGTAAACAAGAAAATTGTTAAAATTTGAATCCGGTAGCTTGATCGAAGTAACTTCATGTTGATGAAAGTCCTTCTTCAAGAGTCAAGGCTCACCATATCGAGTGGGTCATAGCCCCTGACAACCTTGGCTAGAGGAAAATAAATCCCCTTTTGCCCCTTGCTAGGCAGTTGGTTCATCATGACCTGCATCACAAGCCCTTGAGATCCTTGAAATGGATTAGTCCTTATGTAGGATGTATGCAATGGTATGATGTTATGCTATGCATGGAGTGATATATGTAAACCCTGTTATGAGTCCAGATTAAGGACTGTAAACAAAACCTGCAAGAAACTCAAGTGTCAGATAACAAGTATGCAAGTAGTCAAGTTCAAAGGCACACAAGTCACACAAGAGAACCCTTAGAGTTTAGGCCAGCATGAAGTTTGGGGTACTACCCTCTTGAAGTTGGTGGGCTCAAAACCTGTCCTATCAGAAGTCACCGGGTTCTAAGGGTCCCAATATCATTGGATTGCTTTCATTGTTCATCGTTTCGATTTAGCCACTGAACTGGCGACCGAAATATTCCAAGAAAACAACCCTCAATTGAGTGTAGTATCGAGTATCAACCAACCTCGGACTGCACCAAAGTCAGTTATCTCACTACCCTAAAGAGGCCAAGATGGTTCAATTAAGGTTCCTAAGGTCTGTTGATGCTTCACGACACCACGTGGCGGCCCCGTACTCTCCTTGACTGAACTCAAGGGTTACCGGTACACACCAAAGTGCCACATCAACGTAGCAGACTGCTTCAACCATGTCGGTATACCCCGCACAGTTCCCTCACAGTCTTGTTGCTACTTTCTAAGAAGGTATCCCCCAGATCCGGGTTAGGATCTATAGAACTCCCAAGACAGTACCCACAATAAAAAAGCAAACAATTCAGACAATTGAAAACACAAATGATCTTAGTCCTAAGGTACACCTCACTTTAAGTATCCCCAGCAGAGTCGCCAGTTCTGTGATCGGTGGATCTGGAACTGACCCTTTAACGCTGGTTCGCAAAATGCCGCGGAAGCAAGAGTCTCCACCGTCTTTTATTTTCTCCAACATGGACAGGACAAAAGCACAGCAAAATTCCTTATGAGATAGTTTCTCGGTTCGGGAGGTAGATTTATAGAAAGGGAAGGTGTTAGCACCCTTTCTATCCATGGTTATCCATGGGCTCTTAGATACTTGCTCATTGTGTTTTCAAAAGTGTTTGCTTTTCAATTGTGAGTGAGTTTGAAAAAGTTTCGTTTTAAAGATTTCAGATCGACTCTTGTATCAGTCCTCAAGAGTGTTTGAAAAATTGTTTTGAAAGCTTTTTTGAAAGTGTCGGTGTGAAAAGAGTTTTGATTTGTTTTTTAGAGCAAGTATCTATGAGTCATCTACCTACCCTAAGGAATTAGGCTGTGTAAATGTCCTTAAGGTAGTGCCATCCCACCATTGAGAGGTAGGTAGCACCACCGTTGGAGGTGTTCGGGTCAATTCGTTTGTTAGGGACAGTGTGGTCACCAGAGCAACAGTAGGACACCTTAGAAGCTACCCTTATGCCATTGATCCTTTTTAATCCGAGGCAACCGTTTCGAGGCAACTGGATCATGTCATGGACATAAGGACTTACTAAAACGTCCTATACTCGACGACCACGTTTCGAGGGCAAGGCAACAGTGAGGCGTATCCTAAGAGTGGTGTGTGAATTTGTGTGTTGTTTTCATGTCATGTTTTATCTTGTACATGTATCATGGTGATCTACGCTTGTTTTTAATTTAGGCCATACATTCTTTCATGCAATTATAATTTAAAAGTGCGGAAATTTAAATGCGGAAAGTAAAATCCTACGCTATTACAAGGCGCGGGTCTATACATCGCCAAAATACAAAGACCTGTTTTTTGATAAAGATGCAGAAAGTAAAGACGGAAAGATAAACCTAATTACTATTACATCTGAGAAACAATTACATAATGATCGAAAGAAATAATGCGTGAAAAGAATTAAAATTAGGACGTCCGAGGGTTTTGACCCTTTGCATGAAATTAAATTAAATTAAAGTCCAATTAATTATTTAATTAAAGAAAAGAAAGTGTTTTAGTGTTTTTTGTATTTATGAAAAATAAAGAAAAAGAATTAAAAGGAAACCCTAAATCTAGATTATTTTAATTATGAATGAAAATATTAAAGTTAACCTAATTTACTAGTTAATTAATTTATTTACATGTTTATTTACAAAATTAATGATAATTAATAATAATGATAAATAATGATGATTAATAATTTATTTAAGAAAAAGATGAAAATGTCAAAGCCTAATTCTACATATTTTTTATTTATTAAGAAAAAGTGTTAAAATTAAAACCTAGATTAACTAAGTTAATTGTTAGAGTTTATTTACAAAAATTAATTAGTGAAGAAATTAAATATATTTGTATTTTTTTGATTTTTCTGTTTTTATTATAGAAAATTATTTTAAGTGATTTAAATGAGAATAAGTAAAAGAATTAGAAAAAAGAAAAGAAAATAGAATTGAAAAATATACAAACCAAGGGGGGTTTTCAGGCCCAAGGGGAGGTTTTTTGAAGTATTCTGGCCCATTAGACAAAAAGCCTTGTTTGACTTTCTGGCATCACGTGCGTGTTCATTGACTCCTGAGTACCGTGGTCTGCATTCTTTGGCCATTAGATTGGGTTTCATGGCCATTTGTGTTCTGGCTGTTGGTCATTTGTGTTTTGGCCTCAACGTTCCTTAATCTTCTCAGGATGTCTGTCTCGCCATGTATTTGTGTCATGCATAAGTTGTTCTACTTTGGCCATTTGGCTTTTGGCTTTTGGCCATTTGTGTTTTGGCCTCAACGTTCCTTAATGAACCTGCATGGGATCATGTCTAAATCTGCAGTGTTGAATCTCATGAACACATTAAATAAAATCATAAAATGCAAATAAAGCCAATATATGAAGAAATTTAATGTTTAGGCACAATATGGCATGTATGAATGATTATACCCTTTTGATCATGGAGATCAAACCAATCTTACCCTTACTGGAAAATTAGTGACATGAATGCTTTTATGCCTTTTGGATCATGGAGATCAAGCCAGCCTTATCCTTACTGAAGAAGTAGTGAGGTGTTGGTTTGTAACTGTGATGGCTTGTTTGTAGTGAGAGAGGGATTTGTAATAAGGATTTCAAGGTTTTAGGGTTCTTGAAAGAATTTGATATTCTAACAGTGTTGTGGCAAGGTTTTTTCTCTCTTTTTCCTCCTCCCTGGTTTGTGTGAAAAGAAGGTGATTATATAATAGAAATTATGGTAAAGAAAATGGGCTTTGAATGTGCAATTGGGCCTCTAATGTTCACTTGAGTTCGTCACTTTCCAGGCTAAATCGCAGGGACTTAAGTGAAATTTTTGAAGTTGAAATGTGAAAACAAAATGTAGCCGACATGAATAACTAACTCCTGTTCGAAAATCGGCTCAATCAGATAAACGGTGAATTAGTTATGAATTTTTGAAGTTTCAGCTCAGACAAACTTATTTTGGGCTCCAGTGTCGACTCTGACACGTTCTTCAATAAAAAACTGGTATTGATCGGTGCATAATTTGGTCTCGACTTTTGAAGCAAAGTTGTAGATCTATGAGTCAATGACCTTGTGTAAAAATATGAGTCCAATCCGATAAAAATTGACTGAGTTATGAATTTTCGAAGTTTCGGCCCAGATGAAATAATATTCAGCATTCAGGATTTTCAGCGTGTCACGCACTCTGAGAAAAAAACGAAGGCCTTTTGAATACCATTTGAACTCAATACCTTCTGTGAAAATGTAGCCAACTCAATTTTTGAAATTTTGGCGCCGAAACCAGCTCGATACGATGAAAATCGACCAAGTTATGATTTTCTGAATATGACGCAGATAAACTTCTATCACAAATTTTCTGTGCAAAAATACTTGATAAATCCATATTTTTGAAGACCTTCTGATCGAAATTGGCTTCCAGCCATGAGAGATGAAAACGTAGATAATGTCAAGACGGAATTTTGGCCACCGGAACGGATTCAAAACGAGTCACGATCTTCAAGTTATGAATTTTTTAACGCGTAAAAACTGCACTTTCAGCACACTTTTTCACCATATTTCTTCGAGAAAACTTACACATTCGGATACCTTCTTTAAAGAATTATCTCTTGAGCCGAACCTGAATTTGAGAATACGTTATCAGAGATATCTTGGCGAAAGAATACCTGAATATGACGCGCCGGGTTGGACTTGTGAATTTTTCTTGAAATATTTTGAGAAATATGGGAGGGCAAATTTTGGGGTACAACAGACGTTTCTTGCATACAAATTTTGCGCTCTCTATTTTTCTTTTCTGTTTTTCACTTTATTGAAACAGCTATTCTCTTACACACACTCACGTATCATAATGCAGATCCATATCCACTATGAATCCCATTGATAACAGCTCTACTATTTCCAGTTATGACTTTGAAAATCCGATCAACCAAGTCGAGGACGAAGGTGAGGATGATTGTGAGGTGCCTGGAGAACTTGCTAGACTATTACAGCAGGAAGAAAGGGCCATACAACCTCATGAAGAGCCGGTTGAGACATTGAACTTGGGTACTGAGGAAGACAGAAAAGAGGTTAGAATAGGTGCAAATCTGGAGCTTAGCGTCAAACAGAGGTTGATACAGATGTTGCACGACTATGTTGAGATCTTATCCTAGTCCTATGAAGACATGCCAGGTTTGGACACTGATATTGTGGTACATCGCCTGTCGACTAAAGAAGATTATCCTCCGGTTAAGCAGAAGGTCCGCCGTATGCGTCCCGAAATGTCAGATAAGATCAAGGGAGAGGTCATGAAATAGTTCGACGCATGATTCTTAGTTGTCACTTCTTATCCACAGTGGGTTGCTAACATTGTTCTGGTACCTAAGAAGGACGGTAAGGTACGAATGTGTGTGGATTACAGAGATCTGAACAGGGCAAGCCCCAAGGATGACTTCCCACTTCCTCACATTGATGTTCTGGTTCACAACACCGTGCAACACAAAATCTTCTCTTTTATGGATGGTTTCTCTGGCCAAAACCAGATCAAGATGGCTCCTGAAGACATGGAGAAGACAACCTTCGTTACACAGTGGGGCACCTTCTGCTACAAGGTGATGCCTTTTGGATTGAAGAATGTTGGGGAAACTTATCAGTGCACCATGATCGCTTTGTTGCACGATATGATTCACCATGAGATCGAAGTCTATGTTGATCACATGATAGCTAGGTCTCAGACTAAGGAAGAGCACCTGGACCATCTCCAAAAGTTGTTCGACAGGTTAAAGATGTATAAGTTGAGGTTGAATTCAAACAAGTGCACCTTCGGGGTAAGGTCTGGTAAACTTCTGGGCTTCATTGTTAGTGACAAATGCATCCAAGTAGATCCTGCAAAGGTAAAAGATATACAAGAAATGCCAGCTCCTCGTACAGAGAAGGAAGTTAGGGGTTTCTTGGGACGCCTGAATTATATCGCTAGGTTCATTTCACATCTGAATTCTACTTGTGAGCCAATCTTCAAGCTTCTGAAGAAAGATCAAGTGGTAAAGTGGAATGATGAATGTCAGACTGCTTTTGAAAGAATCAAGGAATACCTTCAAGAACCACCAATTCTAATGCCTCCAGTTGAAGGAAGACCTTTGATATTATACTTGATAGTGCTAGACAATTCAATGGGGTGTGTGCTTGGGCAGCATGACGAGTCTGGTCGAAAAGAGCACGCAATATACTACCGTAGAAAAAAGTTTACCGACTGTGACACACGATACTCATTGCTCGAGAAAACTTGCTGCACTTTGGTATGGGCTGCTCGCCGACTGAGACAGTATATGCTGGCTCACACTACCTTGTTGATATCAAAGATGGATCCGATCAAGTACATTTTCGAGAAGCCTGCACTCTCCGGAAGGATAGCAAGGTGGCAAATGATCTTAACTGAGTACGATATAAAATATACAACCCAAAAATAAATAAAGGGGAGTGTATTGGCTGATCATTTGGCTCATCAGGCCGTGGATGACTACCAGTCCATGAATGTTGAGTTCCCGGATGAGGATATTATGCTGGTGGCTGACTATGAAGAACCTGGACCGGATGAAGGACCTGAGGAGGGATCGCGATGGTCTATGTATTTTGATGGAGCCTCAAACGCACTGGGTAACAGCATTGATGCTATAATCATATCTCCTGAGGGCTGTCATACTCCATTCACTGCCCGATTATGTTTCAATTGCACCAACAACATGGCGGAGTATGAAGCGTGCATCATGGGCCTTCGAGCTTCTATTGACCTAAGGATCAAGTTCTTGAATGTATTCAGGGATTCCGCTTTGGTGATAAGTCAGATCAAAGGCGAGTGGGATACGAAACACCCGAATCTCATTCCTTACAAAGAGTATGTACTGACATTGCTCCCACACTTTGAGGAGGTAACATTTGAACATTTCCCACAAGAGGAGAATTAGTTAGCGGACGCGTTAGCTACCATGTCTTCGATGTTCAAGGTTAGGTGGGACAATGAAGCTCCCCAAATTACCATTGAGAGGGTGGATGAACCAGCACACTACTGTGAAGTCGATACCAAAGAAGTAGCAGACAAACCCTGGTTTCACGAAGTCAAAAGGTATCTCGAGGCTCAAGAGTATCCCGAAGGCGCATCTGTCAACGATAAGAAGTTTCTGAGAAGGTTCGCTGCAAAGTTCTTCCTCAGTAACGAAATCCTCTATAAACACAACCATGACTCCACACTACTACGGTGTGTAGACAAGAGTGAAGCAGAGAGGATCATGATAGATCTACATGAAGTCACCTTCGGAACTCATTCTAGTGGACATACCATGGCTAAGAAGATCCTACGGGCAGGATATTATTGGTCCACTATGGAAGCCGATTGTTATCAACACTCTCGAACTTGTCATAAATGCCAAATCTACGCTGATAAGGTGCATGTGCCTCCGGTCCCCTTAAACGTCTTGACAACTCCGTGGCCCTTTGCAATGTGGGGCATCGACATGATCGGAGAAATCAGGTCCACCGCTTCCAACAGACATCGCTTCATCCTAGTAGCCATTGATTACTTCACGAAGTGAGTTGAGGCAGCTTCCTTTTCTACAGTAGCCAAGAACGCCGTAGCGTGATTTATCCGATATGATCTGATTTGTCGATATGGTGTGCCAGAGAGAATTATCACTGACAATGGTACGAATCTCAACAACACAATGATCACCGAGCTCTGTAAACAGTTCAAGATACAACATCATAATTCTTCTCCCTACCTGCCGAAGATGAATTGCATTGTTGAAGCAGCTAACAAGAATATTAAGAAGATTGTGCAGAAGATGACGGTGACATACAAAGACTGGCATGAGATGTTACCATTAGCTCTTCATAGGTACCGTACCTCAGCACAGACATCGACAGGGGAAACACCCTACTCTCTGGTATATGGCATGGAGGCATTCCTACCCATCGAAGTCCAGATACCTTCTTTCAGGATTATGAAGGATGCGGGTTTGAATGAAGACGACTGAATCCAAACCCGACTTGATCAGTTAAATCTAATCGATGAAAAGAGACTTACTGCTATCTTCCATGGTGAGACGTATCAAAAGCGAATGATCAAGGCTTTTAACAAGAAATTTAGACGCCAAGAATATCAATTCAGGGATCTAGTGATCAAACGCATCATACTTCCGCAAGGTGATCCCAGGGGCAAATGGACCCCCATGTATGAAGGGCCATTTGTGGTTATGAACATTTTCTCGGGAGGAGCTATGATTCTAACCACCATGGATGGTGACGACCTTCCTCACCCTGTCAATGCAGACATAGTGAAAAGATACTACGCCTAATCAAAGACCCGCTAGGTTGATCGGCCTAGGCAAAAATAAGGTCTTCCCAGAGAACCAAAAGGGTTCGGGTAAAAGTAAGGGATGAAAATGAAAAATCCGTACACCCGGCAAGTCGAAAACCCGAAAGGACGACTTGGGCAAAAAAGGGTATCCCGGTGGACTGAAAACCCGAAAGGACGGTCTAGGAAAAAGTTAGGGATATGAAGTGTATCACTATGTCTCATTGGATCATCTTGCGACCAGACTTCGGTATCGACTATCAAGTTTGGACGACACCAATCAATCTGATCAACTTTTGGCCAAGAAGTAGAGTGATGAGACGCTTGAAGATATAAAGGCAATAGCAGAGTTGGAACCCAATGGGGTTGTTGCACATAGCTGTTTTTCTTTTTCATAAATTTGTATAGCTTCTATTTTTTTCGGCGGCGTTCTCTTACTAGAGCGTCATCCTCCTTGTACAAAAACGCCTATTACAGGCCGACTTCAAAAATCAATACAAAATTATTTTCACTTCGAGTTTTTTTTTTGTTTTCTGTTTTGTTTTGCAAGAACGTCCAATGACTTATTTTTTATATATGCATTTGAAAATGATTGCTGCTCATAAATACTTACATAAAAAACAAAAGACAATTACTCGTAATTCCAGAAACAGGGGAAAAAACAAGAAGTGCCAAACCCGACGGTTACTCCGCCCAGCAGGTGTCGGGATAGAGTCATCTTTGGAGAACAATCATCAATACATACACTCCCCACAGAGTAAAAGTATTCAAAAGCATTGATGCCCACTTTCCTGAAATAGGACGTAACCTCCCCAGCCAGGGTCCTTCTGAAACCTGACAACTATATCCCCCAGCTGATTCCCATATTCGTTGGCGAGTCAGTAAAATTCATCCCCCAAGTAGAGTTTATGTCTCTAGATGCAAAGGCTCAACCCCCTACAGAGTTCATCACTTCAGCTACAAAAATAAATTTTCTAAGTTCATTCCCCGCAGAGTTTATTCTCAAGCAGCATCTCCTCCCGACAAAATATTTACAAATCTCCAGCAACCGTCAGGGATTTATTTTCCCAGATGCGAGCATACCCCGACAGAATTTCATGAACATACATCATGACATACGCATACATATCATATACATCATAATCTCATTTATTTTGAGAACATCATCTCACCCTGCATTTCATGCATCGCATATAACTAACCCTGATATCTTTTCAGGAAAAGAGGATTAGCTTCAGCAAATTCAGCGGTTATGCAAGTCACATCTGCAGACGACTAACAGAAACTCAGTTCCCGAAACCAAACGGGTCAACTAATCTACACTATCGCTTCGAAGTAGCCTTACTATCCAGGCTTTCATATCGAAGTAACCCTACTATCCAGGTTCCTTCTCACAGCCCTACTATCCAGGCCTTCATATCAAAGTAACCCTACTATCCAGGTTCCTTCTCACAGCCCTACCATCCAGACTTTCATTTCAAAGTAACCCTACTACCCAGGTTCCTTCTCATAGCCCTACTATCCAGGATTTCATATCAAAGTAACCCTACGACCCAGGTTCCTTCACACAACCCTACTATCCAGGCTTTCATATCGAAGTAACCCTACTATCCAGGTTCCTTCTCACAGCCCTACTATCCATGCTTTCATATCGAAGTAACCCTACTATCCAGGTTCCTTTTCACAGCCCTACTATCCGGGATTTCATATCGAAGTAACCCTACGACCCAGGTTCCTTCTCACAGCCCTACTATCCAGGCTTTTATATCAAAGTAACCCTACTATCCAGGTTCCTTCTCATAGTGCTACTATCCAGGCTTTCATATCGAAGTAACTCTATGACCCAGGTTCCTTCTCACAGCCCTATTATCCAGGCTTTCATTTCAAAGTAACCCTACTACCCAGGTTCCTTCTCACAGCCCTACTATCTAGGTTTTCATATCGAAGTAACCCTATGACCCAGGTTCCTTCTCACAGCCCTACTACCCAGGCTTTCATTTCGAAGTAACCCTACTACCCAAGTTCCTTCTCACAGCCCTACTATCCAGGCTTTCATTTTGAAGTAACCCTACTATCCATGTTCCTTCTTACAACTCTACTATCCAGGTTCCTTCTTACAACCCTACTATCCAGGCTTTCATATCGAAGTAATCCTACGATCCAAGTTCCTTCTTACAGCCCTACTATCCAGGCTTTCATATCGAAGTAACCCTACTATCCAGGTTCCTTCTCACAGCCCTACTATCCAGGATTTCATATCGAAGTAATCCTACTATCCATATTCCTTCTCACAACCCTACTATCCAGGTTCCTTCTCATAGCCCTACTATCCAGGCTTTCATTTCGAAGTAACCCTACTATCCAGGTTCCTTCTCACAACCCTACTATCCAGGTTCCATCTCACAGCCCTACTATCCAGGCTTTCACTTCGAAGTAACCCTACTATCCAGGTTCCTTCTCATAACCTTACCATCCAGGTTTATTTTCTCTTACCTCCAGACGACAGTTTACAACACGGTAAGAGTTAATTCCCGAGTAAGTCGCGATGCAGCCTGTACACTGACCAGATATGCAGTTCACCTCCGCTTCCTCAAGCAGGAGTTAATTCCCCAATAGAGTAACTGACAACTGAAGCTCCTAAAATTCTATTTCTCCCAAGACAAATACTAACATTCCTCAGCAGATTCCTCCTCAACGACAGGAGCAGGGACTCTCATCAAAAGAATATCTCAGGAAATCAACATCTTCTAGATGGCATCTTTAAGCCCATCTCCGACGATACTCCATCACATATTGGATGGCATCTTTAAGCCAATCTCCGATAATTCTCTAACAACTTCCAAATGGTATCTATAAGCTCATTCCCGATATCACATATCAAGCATCACTTCATGCGAGTGCAAATTTCTGGGCACTCTAGTGTTCAATCATCTTCCACCTTCAGATCACGAAAGGCAGACAAGTCAATCTACATCCTCAAGTTTAAGAATATTGAACAGGGGCAACTGTTGTACCCCAAAATTTTCCCTCTTATTTTACTCAATACATACTCCTAGAGATCCTCAATTTGCTCATGTTTTCCCAAGAGTTGACTAGACAAACTCTCTCCTAAGGCAGTGTGTCTCAAATTAGGGTTTCCATTTTCATCAAGATAGGTGAACTCCAAATACCTCATATGCTCTCCATGGTCATAATATGTTCTCAAGACCCTCCATGTCAAATTTCAAGCACTGCACAAGAAGTTTGCTCAGTCAACTGCTCAGATGCTTGAGAATCAGCTGTATTAGTTCAAAAGTCAATTGTGGCCCATATACAGTCAAACTTCAAGATTTTTGGTCAACATCAACATTTTGAAGTGATATCCATCATTTTATCAATGGTTGATCATGATTCTTCAAGGAATGCCCTAAATTCATCAAAACCCAAAAGTTGCTAAATTAGGATTTCTCAGGAAAAGTCAACCAAACTTTGACCAAGCATAAGTTCCACATACTTTATCAGACATTTTCCATCCAAGGCTCATTTTGAAGAGGATGCAATTCCCTACAACTCATCTTCATCCCACAAGTTCAAAATATGCACTCATAAAAAGATATGAATTTCCATATTATACGTCCTTTTGAAAAGTCAACAAAAACACTTTTTGGGTCAAATCTTCTTGCATAAACATGGAAGACCCAATTGAAATGAGACCAAAATTTTTGCTTAGGGGACATACTAAGATTTCTAAAAAGTCCAAGAACACATCTCTAGGATTAAAATTGGAGGAGATATGCCTTGTCAAAGTTGGCCTTTTTTTGCAAAATTGTCAAAAGTCAAGTATGCTCAAAAGTGCATTTTTTACCAAATGGGCTTAGCATTTCATGATTGCACCTCACTTGAAGCATGGTCCACGACCCAAATGTTCACTCACATATTATTTGATTCATTATTTATTTTATTTTGATTTTTTATTTATTAAAAATTGAATAAAATCAAATAATGGGTAAATAATATCAAAGATATGTTTTGATATGATTTTTGGACAGGATCTCAATCAAATTATGCTGAGATATCAAGACCAAATCGAATCAAGCATGATTGGTACAAAAATGGGATGATTTGGATCAATATAGAAGGTTTGCATATGGATGAAAAATTAAATCAAATCTTCCAAAATTCCAAAGATATCATCTGTTTTTGCAACCCTAATTCGCTCTAGCATATATAATGAACAAGAACCAAGGATAAAACAAGGTTGGCAGGCGTAAAAAGGCAGAACAAAAATTCCAATTTTTCAAAGAAAAGTGCAGATCCAATCTTGCTCCACAGGCCAGTTCAAAGAGTTCTAAGGATCAAACGACATTCCTTGGGAGTTTCTGAAGATATCCCAATCATTTGCAAGGTTTGAAGCATCAAGAAATGCAAGCTGTAACTCACACGGTTTGCATTTTTTTTTCAAAATCGATTATTGTAATTCCTGCATCATTAGCATTTTTAAATTGTATATTTGTGATGTTTGAGATGTTTGCAACATGACTGTATGATTCAATTGTATTTTTGATGCCTATATCTAGATTTGCCATTGCTAGGTTTTCTATGTGCATTTTAGGGTTTTTGCGTACAGGTAAAATCGGGCCATGAACAAGATACCATGATGATTGTGACATCAAGACAAATTGGATTTTGGTCTCTAATTTCATTTATCATGCATTTTATGAGTTTTTGAAGGTGACAGGGCTATAGCGACAGATGCAAGACTGTAGGTAAAAGGTATATAGCTAAGACGACGGAGCCTTGGAGAAGAAGAATAGATGGCAGCCAATCAGTATAATGACAACTAAACAAATTGGCCCAGTGGAAGAGCGCGCTAGTGGTAAGCATAAGAACCTGGGTTCGATCCCAGGTTCCAACAATTTACTTTGTATTATTTTGCCTTTGCAGATTCAGTGCATCACACGCTCGAGCGCCTATCATGTGCCGTCACTTCCAACCAACGGATCATGGCTTCTTCAGATCTAATGCTTCAAGCCTGAAGAAGCATGGTGTACCTTCAGGAGAGCGCTACACATGATCTCACGCAGGCAGGTGGGCCAACAGTCTTGAGCCCAACAAATTCAATTCCTCACACCCCCAGATTTGCTATTCAACACAGGCCCATTTTCTTTTCTTTATTTATTTCTTTTATTTTAATTAATTTGTTTAATTATTTTTCACCAAATTAATTAATTTTTTATTAATCATAAAATCAATAAATCACAAAACACCAAAAAAGCATTTTTTTTAATAAAATATTTATTTTAATTTAATTATAAATATAGGTTAATTTAATTTCTTTTTTTCATAATTAAAAGCAATTAGAAATTAGAGTTTTAATTAATGTGAAATTAAATTCTTTTCTCAAATAAAAATGTACAAAAAATATTTTCCTCTCAATTAGGGTTTTAGGCCAATGGTTTGTAATAGTTAAACTAGGGTTTTCATTTATCGCTTTGTCCCTGATTTTGGTTATGTAATTAATCCCTATCCCTGAAGCTTTGTAATAGCTAGGTTTATTTTCTCGCACTTTTAATTTCCGCAATCTTTAACTGTTAGATGCATGGTTAATATGATTGTATGGAAAGATGTTTGAAAATTAAAACGGTAGCTCACTTAATGTGCAAAGACTAATTAACTGAAAAAATCACGTGCACATATTTCACTCCTAGGGTTTGCCTCACTTCGGTTGCCTTCGGTAAAATAGTCATTTAAGCATAGGATATTTTAGTGGTTGCCCTCCTGTCTAAAATATCACATGTCCCATTTGAATGTTGCCTCAGAAATGTTGCTTCAGAAAGATCTTAAGACTCTAGGGTTACTACTAAGGTTTCCTACCCATTGCTCTGGTGACTGCACTTGTCCCTTTCGAACGTCCCTTACAAACTCCAACGACGGGGTTACCTACTCCTTAATAGTAGGATAGCGTTGTCTAAAGGAAATGAGAACAAACAACCTTTTTTAGAGTAGGTAAAATCTTAAGTACTTGCTCGATAAAACTTTTCACACAAACACCTTTCAAAACAAATTTTCAAAACAAACTTCGTCACACCCTTAAGGACTGATACAAGGGTTATCACGAAGTAAAACTTTTTTTCAAAACAAGCACACCCAAGCAATTTTAAAATGAGCAAGTACCTAAGAGCCCATGGAAAACCATGGATAGAAAAGGTGCTAACACCTTACCTTTCTATAATCTACCCCCCATACTCAGAAATGTTCTCGAAAAAGGTTTTTTCTGTTCCTTTTCCTTTTTCGGATCGGATGAAATAAAATTTGGTGGCAACTCTTGCTTACCGCAAAATTTTGCTAACAAAAAACGCAAAACGCAAACCAGTAAAAATAGTCGGTTCTGCCACCGTATCACAGGTGTTTTGCGTTTTATCGCAATTGTTGCGGATAGCAAGAGTTACCACCGAATTTTCTTTTATCCAATAAAGGAAAGGGTGAAAAGAACATGAAAGACCTTTTGAGAATTTTCTTGAGTTCGGGGGGTAGGTTATGAAAAGGGAAGGTGTTAGCACCCTTTTCATCTGTAGTTATCTATGGGCTCTTAGTTGCAAGCTCACTTTGAAATGCTTTGTTTGAAATGTGTTTGTGATGGTTTTTGAAATTATTTTTGAAAAGTGCCTTCGTTTAGGCAAACTTTGTAATGATTCTTGTCTCTATAAGAATGTATACAAAGCGTTGACTTTTGAAAATATTTCATGGAAAGTGTTGGTGTATTTGAAAGATGTTTGGTATGAAATGTTTATGAGCAAGCAACTATGAACGTTCTACCTACTCAAAAAGTCTTTGTTCATTTCCTCCTCCTTTATATATTTCTATCTTACCATTGATTGGTTAGAAGCCCTATCATTGGATGTGAAGGGACGGGCGTGGGTCATCGTGTAGTCATAGAAGGCAACATTGTAGGATACCTTAGCAATTTTTTGTAAGGTTCTAAGATCGTTTACCGAAGGAATCATCGAAGGGTCATCAAGGGACGACGATCTTGTATTCGAGGGTCTTTGCTAAAGTATCTCACGTTCGAGGAACATGACTATTTTTCTCAAGGCAACAAGTGAGGTTAATCCTAGAGGTGAAAGTGTGTAAAGTGTTTTTTTTCATGATTTGTTTGTCTTGAATTAGAGTTTTCTATTGGTTTCTTTTAGTCTTTCCATACAAACCCTAATTACTAGCATTTGTATTTGAAAGCGATAAATTATGAAATGTAAAGATTCTACACTATTACATCATTTGGGGATGGGGGTACAAATTTACAAATGGGGAGATGGCAAGTAATTAAACCCTAAGTCACTATTACAACCATATTTAATAATGAATAACATAAAATATAAAGAAATATAAAGATAATGTAAAAAAAGAAAGTTTGTTTTAAGAAAAAATTTATGTATTGACACATGCACTAACACATTGATACAAAAATTTTGTATGCATTAACACATGCACTTATGCATTGGCTCAATCTGTTTTGTATTGACAAATGCACTTATGCATCCATACATATCATTACTTGCTCCTGGAAATCAAAACCAACTCAGTATGAGTCAATACATAAAGTTTTGTGTCGGCTCATAACATGTTTTGCATCGACACATGCACTTATGTATCGATACATATCATTTCTTTGCTCTTGGAAGTCAAAACAAACTTTGTATGAGTCGACACATAATGGTTTACATCGACTCATTTCTGTTATGTGTCGACTCATTCGTGTTTTATATCGACTCATAACCTATTTTGTACTTAATATGTGTCGACTCATAGAGATATGTATCGACTCATACTGATGGTTTTTACTTCTAATATTTTTCTGCTGCATATATGAGTTAGTTCTCAACACATGGTTAATGAAAATAAAAAGTAAACATATGGTTAGCTTCAGGGCAATGATATCTACATTTTATCTTCACAAATGAACCACTAATGATGCTTGTATGAAGAGTTCAAAGTCAAGAAAACTTACCTTGAAGCTGAAATTTGTGTTTTGATTTAGAGTTGTTGTATTGTCTTGGAGAAGTCAAGTGGCTATTTTTGAGTTTGGTGAATGGTGACAGTGATGTTACAGAAGTTTCTCTTGTCTTTGAACAACTTCTATATGATGTATATGAAGTATGTGGATGGTTTGCTTGGATAGAAATGTAAGGTTTGAGAGATTTGAAGATTTTGGTTTCTAAGCTCAAGAGTGGGGGTTTTGTGGTCAGTTATGGTTTTTTTGAGAGTATGAGGGGTTTTGAGAAACTTGTCTACACAACAAAAAAATCTGGCCCTTTAGCTTGCAAATGGCCTCTCTATTTATAAAGTAGGTTTACGAGGATGAGAGAGTTTGTTTTACAAGCTGTCAAAATTCTGGTTTGGTTGAGATGAAACAACCAAGTTATGTGAAGTTAGATGTCCCAATGCATGGTACAAAAGGGATATGAAGTGGCTAGGAGTTTTTAGGCATGTTTCTTCTTTATTTGACATTGTGTGTGCATAAAAAATAGTTGAGAGGCTCAAGGAGAGCTGACTTTGCATAAAGCATGCTTTATGTGAATGGCAATGGTACCTTTGCACCATAAATGGAATGATGCAATGGACAATACTTGAATAACTTGGATAATGATTCAATCAATTGTGTAAACATCTGATTATGGATATATTTTCAAGTCAAAAGGCCTGCAAAGTAATATTATGCAGCATGGCATAAGAATTTTGTTATATGTTCTTCAACAAAATGACTTGCAATTCAAGAATGGATGCCCAACTTCAGGCCCTTGAATCTCCTAGATCAAGTATGATAACTTCATGCTCTTGGATGTTTTGGAAATCTTGAAACATCCTATACAACTTTCATGTTGGCCATTTTGACAAAATCATCTTGGAACTATGTGAAAAAATGCCAAGAAGTTGGGATAAAATCCTGACAAAAATCTGTTGAAACTTTCTCTAAGTGTTAGATGAAAATTCCATGACTTCAAGGGCTTATATCTTCAAATCTAAGCGTTTTTTTAGAAATCAACCCTCTAATACTAAGTTGTATAATTCATCAAGATCTACAACTTTTATGTCGAAAGTTTCCTTTGAACCATTTTGCATCTTAGTGAAAGATTGGTATGAAGTAATGAAATTATCATGTATAAAAAACACTTAGAAAACTTTCTAAGTCTTGAAAAGTTTGCCTTTTCACATTGACTTTTGACTTTTCTTGATTTCCTTATGATCAAGCTTCATATTTTTGAATTTCTTGATGAATTGTGATCTTTGAAACTCAAATTTGATTAAAAAGTCAAAGTTTGACTTTTTAGTGTACAGTTGACTTTTTCATCAGTTGACCAAATTTCATATGTCAATCCAATGATCTTGAGAAATATTTTGAGCCATAAAATTAGGTCAACATGTTGTATTTGAATCCTTGAGAATGTACTTTAATCCATTATATCATGTATTAGGTCAAACAATCCTTGATTAATCCAATACAATCAAAACCCTAATTTTGACCATTTTGCCCTTTTGGTGATTTGAACAATTTTCTTGGGGAATTATGATCCAAACTTGATAAATTGATACATATGACTTCAAAATGTTGATATTGGTCCAAAATCTTGAATTTTGACTATAGGTTGACCACAGTTGACTTTTTTACCCAATATAGTTAATTTTATGTCATCTGATCTATTGACTGAGCAAACTTGAACTGCAAGACTTGAAACTTGATATGAGCAATCTTGAAAGTTTATAATGATCCATGAAAGTCATATGAGGCATTAAAAGTCCAATTTTCCTTGTGAAAACTCAAACCCTAATTTGAGACATCGGTGTTGAGGAGATGTCTTGACCTAGTAAATCCTTGTGCAAGCTGGAGCTATTGAAGATCTTATGGGAAATGTCTTGACCTAGTAAATCCTTGTGCAAGCTGGAGCTATTGAAGATCTTATGGGAAATGTCTTGAGAAATGAGAGGGAAAACTTTGGGGTACAACAGTTACCCCTGTTCAATCTTCTTAAACCTAAAGGGTTAGATTGGTGGGTCCACCATTCGTGACTTTGTGATACGGTGGGAGAACTGACTTGAGGTTTTGCATTTGTATTCGCACTTGTTCGGTTTAGCAAGAGTCGCCACCGACTTTTTATTTTATCCTAAAGGAAAGGTTAAAAAGCACAGCAAAAACCTTTTGAGATGTTTCGTGGGTTCGGGGGGTAGATTATGAAAAGAGAAGGTATTAGCACCCTTTTCATCCATGGTTATCCATGGGCTCTTAGTTACTTGGTTTTAGATCACTTGCCTTTGATTTTCAATTGCTTTGAAATGGTGCGTGTGTGTGTGTGTGTGTTTGAAAATGTTTTTTGAAGAAGATGCCTTGTCTTAGGCAACCATTGTAATGACTCGTGTTTGAGTGTTTTACAAAGGTGTGTATCTTTTCGAAAAGATGTTTCAAATGTTTTTGAAAGTTTGTCTTGAAAGTGTTTGTGGAGTGTGGTTTTAAAAAGTAGGCAAGTGTGTTTTGCAAGTTGGATCAAGTAACTAAGAGTTGTCTACCCCTAAATTTACTCAAAGGTTTTTCTAATGTTTTAACCCTTTTTAACAATTTTGTTCCACCATTGTATTTGGTGGACAATCTTGCGTTTAGGATGTTAACGGGACAGGCGCGGGTCATCGTATGGACCATTAATGCAATGGTGCCAAGTGTCTTTGGAAATTTTGCTTGAAGGGACTATGATCATTTGGATAGGCAACTTTCGAAAGCGTCGTCGAGGGACTATGATCATTTGAATTGTTTTGTTTTGCCAAAGATACTCAACGTGTAAGCATGGTCCATTTTGGAAGGCAACAAACGGAGTTACCCTAGGGGTGCAAGTGTGATTGTGTATTGATTTCATGTATTTGTCTTTGTATTAGGTTATCTAGCGTTTGGATTTTATGTACACACAAACCCTAGGTCTAACCATGGTATATTTGAAAGCGATAAATTGCGGGAATTTAAAGTCTACGCTATTACAAATAAGTATCCGGGAGTGGGGGTACAAATTTACAAATGGGGATGAGACTTATTAGGAGAGTAGTGTCCAAATATTTACAACCAAATCGAATCAATCTCAAATGCAATACGTAGTGTATAGCAATGTATAAGAATAGAATAATGTAAATGTGTCAACGTATTTGTGTATTGGTGTAAGTGTATGAGATTTATTTACAAGTTGAGAAATGTTAATGTATTATTAAGCATGTATTTGTTCTTTTGTATCTTTTTGTTAAATATGTACAAAACAAACTATTTAAGAAAAGAAAAGTATTTAACTTAAAGAAAATTATGTATTGATGTATTTATGTACAAAAAAATTTTAATTAAAGAAAGTAAAAGTTTAATTGTATTTTTATATGTTTCATTATTTTTATGTACAAAAGAAATTTTGTATAAAAGATTTAAGGTATTATTTTATCTACATAATTTAATTATGCTATAAAAAGAAGATAAAAGAATTTTGTTAATTAGAATAATGTAAAAAATGAAAATATAAGTTAGTTTTGAAATAAAAAGGGCTAAGGGATTAGATGGGCTTTAGGAAAGAAAAAAAGGCCCAAAATGAATTGTGAAAGAGAGACAAAAGGAGGGGGTGCCAAATCTGAAACGGACTTAGGTATTGTAACGGGCAAGGCCCAAGTGGTTCACACGTTTTTGTTTAGGGTTGCTTTTGTTTGTTTCATTAGGGTTCGTGAGTTTGTGAAACACAGAGGCGCCGTTCACTTTTGCTCTTCGTCTTCTTCATCTTTTGAGCCAAGCCACTGATGCAATCCTCCGTCCAAGGCCACCAGGCGCCGCCGTTCGTCCTCTTCCCTCCATGGTCGCTCAGTGATGGCTACAAGGTTTGATCTCTTCGTTGTAATGCGTTAGGGTTTTCATTAATTCTCTTTGCATGTTCTGATTTCACGTTCTGATTTCATGTTGTTATTGTTGTTTCTGTTGAGGTGTATGAAAGGAAAGAAAAGAAGTTATACTACCTTTGTTGGAGGAGGACGGTGGATCTGGAGGCGCCTAGGACGGCTGAGGGCGGAGGAAGCGGTGGAGCTGGCTTTTGGCTGGACAACCCGGTATCTTTATTTTGCTTCTTAGGTTTTGTGATGACAACCTTCCTGAAAACCCTTACCCCCTGATTCTCTCTTCTGCTTATTTGCCTTTTGCTTCTGTTGCCTCGTATGCTTGACCCTTGAATGCTTGCTATACTGAGTTGCCTTGAAATGACTGATATGTTGATTTCTGATATGCTTCTGAGTGATGTTCTTGAAGGAATATGTTGTCCTACCCCTATGATGAGCCCAACTCTGAGGGTTTTATGATTTCGAATGTTATTCTAATTTTTTGAGTTGCCTCTGAGATGCCTTGGTTGGATTTTGCTGGATTGATACTGGTTTAGGCCTTGAGGTTACAGGCCTGTTTGGCTTGCTTATGCAGTATTTAGGCTTGATAGGTTAAAAGGATTTTATTTGGTATAGACAGGATTTGTGTTGTTTCTGGGGCAGGTTGGGTTTCAAGTTTGTTACAGGTTTAGACTTGAGCAGTTAATGGCTTTTTGTTTATAGGTTAAGAGCTTTGAGGCTTTATCAGGCTTAAGGCTTTTGTGGCTTAACACTGTCTTGAAAAGGGCTTGTATGTTTGATGTTCTGGTTTGTGTTTGTAAGCTTGTATAGCAGGTTTGGACTTGAAGCTTGATGCTTCTGGTTTTGGAGAGTTGGAAATAGGCTTGAAGCTTTAACAGGCTTTAGGCTATTACAGGTTTAGAGCTTTTTCTGGTTCATACCCAAGTTTGTATGGTTTGGTTGTTAAGCTTGAGGCTTGAGTTATGCAGGTCTGAGGTTATGGCTTTCTGTTTGTTTTAGCTTGACACAGGTAAGGCTTGCTGTTTGTTTTAAGCAGGGTGGAGGCAGCTTTGAGACTTTTTTTTACAGTTTTAGAGTTTTTGGCTGAAGCTTGTGGTATTTTTTGGTTTGTGATATTTCTGCCCCCTCTCTACTGTGTTGATAACAGTTGTTTTATATATTTCTCAAGCCTAAAGCCTGTAAGCCCTTTCTTTTCTCTTTCTCTACATTTAAAAAAGCATTTTTATTGCTTTAGAAATGTACCTTTCTGAAAAGGCAGCTGCTGGAAAATGATGAATATTTTGATGTTGCTTGCAATGCATATCTTCCTCTGCATACTTTGTACTTCTTTTTCCATATTTTCTGCTTCTTTGTACTTCTTGACAGCTTTTGAGTAGCCTTTTGTATTTGTTGATGTTTTGGACAGTTGCTTTGACAACTTTTGGCTTAGTTTGACATTGTGACTTTGTAGTTCAATTTGGACTTTGTTGGCAATTCATGAACTATGCAGCTTGTTGACAATGCAGTATGTTTGGAAATTTGAATTTGTGCAATTATAACTTTGTGCATTTCATGTCTTTTATTGCAAGCAAACTTTCATCCCTCTTTGTGAACCAAGAGAAATCTTGTGATTCGCAGAGAGGGCAAACTGATTCCGGCCAGTTGCCTTTAATGATGAATTTTAACTGTGTATGCTCTTTTATTTATTTTATCTGCGTTGACTTTTCTTCTTTTCTTTGTTTTGCAAATAAAAATCAATGGAGAGGAGTAGCAGTAGAATAATGAAGATGAAGACTTAGGGACTTTTTTAGGATAGTTTTATTTCCATTTCAATTTATTTGTAATAGTATTAATGTAAATAACTGTAAATAAATTTACAGTATTTAAATAATATCTGTAACAAACAATTCAAAATAAAATAAACATCCCCCTTTTTTTTATCAGTTAATTCTTCTTTCAATTCAATGTTCATTTAATTATTTGAATTTCTTAAATTAAAATAACTGGAAGTATCCAATTATTCTGACTTAGAAAAATAATCAATAAACACTGTGGTCTTGCCATTTAGCATGAATCAATAATAAACCCGACGCTCCAATTAAACAATGCACAGTTAATCAAACCAATATCCAGATACTTATCTTTTTACTGATTAAGTCAGACACTGCAGATTCTCAATTTAAGTACCTCAGCTTTTATCTCATCTCAAATCAAATGCCTTAGCCTTTACTGATTAAACAAAATACTGCAAGTTCTTGATTCAAATGCCTCAATCCAAATCTCAGAGTAAACTGAAAAGAACTGTAGGATTAATTCTTTCTGAGAAATATGCGCACAAACCCTAGCTCTTGGTTAAATGTCAAAGAAGCGCTCGCCTGATCAAAACCTGAGCCAAACTCAACCGAACCTTAGCAATCTGCCTGAACTGCTTTAAAATCAATGAAAACCCTAATTTTGTCTGACTGATAAGAAAAGTCTGTTTGACTGATTCTTACGCCAATCTGAAAAATCAGGAAAAGCCCGAAGCCGTGATTTCTTATGGAAAAAATACGAGGGCAAATTTTGGGGTACAACAGACTTGAAGGTGAAAGATGATTTAACACTAGAGTGCCCAGAAATTTGCACTCGGTGATGTGTTAGTTTATTATATTGGGAATGGGCTTAAATATGCCATTTATAGAAATGATGAAGAGTTTGTCGGAGATGGGCTTATATATGCCATCCAAAGTGAATGTTGGTAGAAATTGGAAGAAGTATCAGAATAAATTCTTGGTCGATTTATACTGAAAATGTAGATGTCTTTTGCTTGTCTTTAACTGGGAGAAATAAATATAACCAGAAGAGGTCTTATGATGGTGACTTCACTGGGGAAAAAATCTAACCAGAAGAGGCCTTTTGATTGCCTATTATTAACTGGAGGAAGTGAATCTAGCCAGAAGAGGTCTGTTGATTTGTTGACTGATTTTTCCTGCAAGGAAGAGGGTTAGTTGTATGCAGATGTATGCATAGCGTAGTGATGTTATCAAAATAAATGAGATTATGTTGTATGCATTTTTCATGTATGTGCTATGATGTATGAATGTGAAACATTGAAGTGCATCTTTGTCTATAAAATAAATCCTTGACAAGTTGTTGGGGGAGTATTGGGAAGATGAATCCCGGACTACCGCTGGAGATGAAGAGTATGTGTATCTTCAACTTTATTTAGAATGTTTCTGCTGAGAATTCTTGTTTTCTATTTGAGGGAACTCTGGGGGGATGTTGATTTCTGTTTGGGAAATAGAATTCAGGAACATGGGTTGTCCATTACTCTACTGGGGAATCATAATTTGACTGGGGAGGATGAAAGTTAACTCGTATCTGATCAAATTCCAGGCTTTTCAGCAACTTTCTGAGGAGAATAAAGTTAACTGTTATCTAGTCGGGTCCCAGGCTTTGCAGCAACTTTCTGAGGTAGATGAAGTTAATTGTTATCTGGTCGGATTCCAGGCTTTGCAACAACTTACTGAAGTTAACTAATATTTGGTCGAATTCCAGGCTTTGCAGCAACTTTCTAAGATAGATGAAGTTAATTGTTATCTGGTCGGATTCCAGGCTTCACAACAACTTACTGAGATGGATGAAGTTAATTGTTGTTTAGTCGGATTCCAGGCTTTGTAACAACTTACTGAAGTTAACTGTTATCTGGTCGGATTCCAGGCTTCACAACAACTTACTGAATCTAACTGTTATCTGGTCGGATTCCAGGCTTCGCAGCAAATTTCTAAGATGGATGAAGTTAATTATTATCTGGTCAGATTCTAGGCTTTGCAACAACTTACTGAAGTTAACTGTTATCTGGTCGGATTCCAGGCTTCGTAGAGATTTTCTGAAGTTAACTGTTATCTGGTCGGGTTCCAGGCTTCGCAGCAACTTACGGAATTTAATTGTTATCTGGTCAGATTCCAGGCTTCGCAGCAACTTACTGAATTTAACTATAATCTGGTCGGATTCCAGGCTTCATAGCAAATTTCTGAGATGGATGAAGTTAATTGTTATCTGGTCAGATTCTAGGCTTTGAAACTACTTACTGAAGTTAACTATTATTTGGTCAAATTCTAGGCTTCACAGAAACTTACTGAGTTTAACTGTTATCTGGTCGGATTCCAGGCTTCGCAGCAAATTTCTGAGATGGATGAAGTTAATTGTTATCTGGTCGGATTCCAGGCATCGCAACAACTTACTAAAGTTAACTATTATCTGATCGGATTCCAGGCTTCGCAGCAACTTACCGAATTTAACTATTATCTGGTCGGATTCCAAGTTTCGCAGCAAATTTCAGAGATGAATGAAGTTAATTGTTATCTGGTCAGATTTCAGACTTCGCAATAATTTTCTGAAGTTAACTGTTATCTGGTCGGATTCCAAGCTTCACATCAACTTATTGAATGAAGTTAATTGTTATCTGGTCAGATTCCAGGCTTCGCATCAACTTTCTGAAGTTAAATGTTATTTAGTCAAATTCCAAGGCTTCGCAGCAACTTACTGAATAAAGTTAATTGTTATCTGGTCGGATTCTAGGCTTCACAGCAAATTTCTGAGATGGATGAAGTTAATTGTTATCTGGTCTGATTCTAGGCTTCACAACAAAATTCTGATATGGATGAAGTTAATTGTTATTTGGTCGGATTCCAGGCTTTGTAGTAACTTACTGAATTTAACTGTTATCTGGTCGGATTCCAGGCTTCGCAGCAAATTTATGAGATGGATGAAGTTAATTTTTATCTGGTCGGACTCCAGGCTTCGCAATAACTTACTGAAGTTAACTTTTATCTGGTCGGATTCCAGGCTTCACAGTAACTTACTGAATTTAGCTGTTATCTGGACGGATTCTAGGCTTCGCAGCAAATTTCTGAGATGAATGAAGTTAAATGTTATCTGGTATGATTCCAGGCTTCGCAAAAACTTACTGAAGTTAACTGTTATCTAGTCTAATTCCAGGATTCGCATCGATTTTATGAAGTTAACCGTTATCTGGTCAGATTCCAGGCTTCACAACAACTTATTGAATGAAGTTAATTGTTATCTGGTCGGATTCTAGGCTTTGCAACAACTTACTGAATTTAACTATTATCTGGTTGGATTGCAGGCTTCGTAGCAAATTCCTGAAGTTAACTGTTATCTGGTCGGTTTCCAGGCTTCGCATCAACTTATTGGGGATAGTATCGACTCCGTTGGTGACAAGGGGTTTTGTCCGTTGATTTATAATAGTCTGAGAAAAGACTCGTGGTGGGGAATCTGGAGTTTGTTGGGGAAATAAACCTTGTTGAGAAGAATATTTTTGAGACATTACTGGGGACATGAATTCTTTCATGCAAGGTTCATTTTTTCAGTTAAGGCCACACTCAGATGTGGAGAGGATTTTCAGGAAATTAGAACTTCGGATGGAGACTGTATGAATCCAACTCTTGTGGGGATAATCTTTTTGAAGTGATTCTATGGGGATATCCATGAATTTTGCCTTGAAGGGATTGGTAGATAGCTTGAACTCTGCCTTCACCTTTGGTAAACGTTGACCAGAGTGACAAATCTTTTACTGATAGATAAAATGATGAGATAACGGGACATAGTCGTACGCTTTAATCCATAACTTTTGCCTGGACCGTCCTTTCATATTTTCAGTCCAACGAGATACCCTTTTTTCCCAAGCCACCTTTTCGAGTTTTCAACTTGCCGGGTGTATAATCTTTTGTATATATCCCTAATTTTTCCCCGAACCTTTTGGTTCATCGGGATGCCCTTATTTTTGCCTATGTATGTCAACCTAGCGGGTCTCTTTTTATGCGTAGTATTTTCCGACTATGTCTGTGTTCATAGGGTGTGGAGAATTGTCACTATCTATGGTAGTAAGTGTTGTAGAAATTCCAGAAATTGTTTGCTTGATCGCGCATGACTTTTTATATGTGGGAGCCTGTTTGCCCCTAGGGTTAGTCTGGTCCACTCCGATGTCTGAAGTTTTGATCACATTTCTGGTAGTCTTGAACTTCCTAGGTATCTTTTTCTAAGAGCTGTCATGGAAGAATCCAAAGACATGATACTGACATCAACTGATACTACTGGCACAAACAAGCAATTTGGTGGTATCGAAGGTCCTTTAATCAAGTCTCAATATTTTCTAAGAACTGTCATGGAAGAATCTGAAGACATGATACTGACACCATCTGATACTACTGAAATAGACAAGAAATTTGGTGGTATCAGAGGTCTTCATAGTGGATTTTGTTCAAGCCCATGATCAATGTAAGATTTCCCCCAATTGATTCGAATGGAGATCTTCCCCTGGCTATTCAGCACTCCTTGAGATATTCCTTGAATCTCGACTTAACTGCCCTAGATGGTCATGTCATGCCCCTTGATTATGAGAGATTTGTCATTGGAGGCGTATTTCCCTTTGAAGTGACTCTATTTATTGAGAGAGTTTTCGTTCATTAGATATTCGTCGTACGAATTTCTCCACTGTCGAACAATTGGCCATATGCAAACAATGGTATTCAAACAATGTAAAGTTTATGTCTTTCTTGAGAAAAAAATTTTGAAAAATTCAATTTTAAAGAACAACAAAAATTTGTAAGAATACGAATTCAATTCAGGATCTACAGTAAACCTTACATGAGTCAGGATACCTTTTGTAACAGTATGCTTTCGAACTAACCTATGTTTCAATTAGGACTTTTAAAGGATTGTAACGTGTCCTAGCTCACGGTTTAAGAAACAAAGGATGGGACTCAATGTTTTTTTGTCCCCAACCCATTCTCCATGATGTTCTCCATTTCTATACTCAGTTAATTGCGCGTTTATCTCCCAATAGAATCTGGAATGATATCTTGATGATGGTTAAGTTTATTTGAGAAGGCATACATTTTTTGTAACATTTTTCCATTGTTTAGGATTTGTAACGACCTCTTTTTTTATCTATTATCCCTGATTTTTGCCTGACTGCTCTTGTTTTGAGATTACGGTCAGCGGGATGCCCCAGTTTTTCTTAAGTCAACCTTCATAGGTTTTGACCTAATGGGATTTTCTTTTGAGAGATAAAGACTACCTATTTTATTGGGAACCAACACCATCTTTTGATTCAGAAGGATGTTTTTGATGTCATTCATTATGTACGAAGTGAAAGCTTGCGACTGAACACACATTTGAATTAGCTGAGAAACTACCCTGCCCCGGGTTATGATTAAAGGTTTCAACTTATGTGAAAAAGAAAAGTCCTACTTCTTTGGCTCAAAGGGGTTCACTAGGGATTATCTTCCTTATAACTCCATTGTTTAGGAATTTAAAGAACTCATGTACATCGTCAGCAAGGTCTGTCCAAAAGCATACTATATGAGATTATGGTATTGTTTTCTTCATCCTCCCTCTAAAGGCTTACAACTTGTAATCGAGAGTTGAATATCATACAAAAAGGAGTAAAAGAATAGTTTTAATATAGTCAAAATGAATGGATTAACTCAAGATAAACATATGCAATGCATTAGTGAGAATAACCAAAGTCTGACATAAATATAAGTGTTTAAGCAAACAAAGAAATTACAATTGAAAATTCGAATGAACGAGAGCTTCTCTGCCTACATTTCTCACTTCAGATGGTGTGTCTTTGAAGGGTGACAGAAAAACTCAATTTTCCTATCTTATGTGAATTCCAACACTCCTTCGTCGATCAGGTCTTGAATCTTATATTTCAACATCCAACAACTATCAGTATCATGCCCCGGACTGTTAGAGTGATATGCACACCTTGCATCAGGATTGTAGTTAGGAGCGGAAGTATTAGGATTCCAAGGAGGATCCTTCAATATGACCAAATTCATCTTCAACATATTTTGCAAGGCTTGTGACATCGGCATGTTGAGTTTGGTATATTTCCTATTGGATGTATCCTGCTTAGACCGACTACCATGTTGTTGTTGGCGAGGTTGTTGTTGGGCTCGTGATGTAGAGGTAATTTAGAAAGGTCTACTATCCACCAAGCCAACTTCTTGTCTCATTGGGGGCTGATTAATGACTTGATTCACAATTCTAGTTGTTCGTCCCACATGATTGTATTCGTCTTGATGAAGTTTGTTGATGAGAGTTCTCAACTCTTCTTGTCCCCGAGCTAAGTTTTGGATAAGAGCCATCTGTCCCAACATGTGGATTCTCATTGTTGCTATCTCTTCTTGCAATTATCTTATCTGGCCCTCATTGTCGTCTTCAAGATTGTTATTTGTCATGCTCTTACTGAGAAGTGCTTTCACTTCTTCTTGCCCCTTGCATAGATTCAGGAACATCTCTTGAAGCTGGTCATTTTGGGTCTGAAGATCTTGGACAGTCTGCTCGAGGGCCATTTTTACTGAAATAAACAGTAAGCGGATGAGGAAACTTGTATGGGGAAAACCTGTCATGATATGATGCGTGGTATGCAAATACGATGTTTTCAAGGATCTCGTGGGGTAAACACCAGAAAATGTTAGAATTTGAACTCTGATTACATCTTCTAAGAACTTTGTATCGTTGAATGTCCTTCTATGAGAATCCATCTCAACATGTCAAGTGGGTCATAGCCCTTGACTCAAGTTACCGTGCTTTGGTTTTTGACAGCATTTGGCTAGAGGAAAATAAATCATCTTTCCCCTTGATAACCCTGCATCACAAACCCTTGAGACCCTTGAAATGGTTATTAAAAATTATATGGTATGATGTCATGATGTTATGTACAAATAATCATATACAAGCACACATATAAGTCTTTAGGTTTAGGCATGTATGAAGTTCATAGGTAAGTACCCTCTTGAAGTTTAGTTGGTTCAACCTGTCCTAGAAAGTAATCTGGTTCTAGGGAATCTCAATATCATTTATCTTTCTTCATTGGGAATTCTTTCAGCGCAAGCCTCTGTTTTGACGATCGAAATATCCCAAAAGTATGATCTCAGTGAGCGTAGTATCGAGTATCAACCAACTTCGGACTGCACCAAAGACGGCTATCTTACCACTTCCTAATGGCCAAGTTGTTTAATTAAAGGTTCTATGGTCAGTTAGTGCTTTATGACACCACATATCGGCCCCGTATTCTCCTTGAATGGACTCAAGGGATACTGGTACCAACAAATGTGTCACACTAACGTAGCCATCGCTTTAACCATGTCGGTATACCCTGCACGGTCCCCATGATCTATTTCTACTTACTTAATAATGTTCCTCGATATGGGTAGAGGATCAATATAAAACCCAAACAACCATTTAAAAGTAAAGCAAGAAAATCAAATAATGAAAGCATTTAAATGTGAACTATTCTCTATGGTAACCCCACTTTTAAGTCATATTCCCCAGCAGAGTCTCCAATTCTGTAATATGATGGGAGAACTAACTTGGGTGTTTTGCATTTTATCGCAATTGTTGCGGATAGCAAGAGTCGCCACCGACTTTTCTTTTATCCAATAATGGAAAGGGTGAAAATAACAGGAAAGACCTTTTGAGAATTTTCTTGAGTTCGGGGGGTAGGTTATGAAAATAGAAGGTGTTAGCACCCTTTTCATCCGTAGTTATCTACGGGCTCTTAGTTGCTAGCTCACTTTGAAATGCTTTGTTTGAAATGTGTTTGTGATGGTTTTTGAAAGTATTTTTAAAAAGTGCCTTCATTTAGGTGAACTTTGTAATGATTCACGTCTCTATAAGAATGTATACAAAGCGTTGACTTTTGAAAATATGTCATGGAAAGTGTTGGTGTATTTGAAATATGTTTGGTTTGAAATGTTTTTGAGAAACAAACTATAAACGTTCTACCTACTCAAAAAGTCTTTGATCAATTCCTCCTCCTTTAGATATTGTTATCTTACCATTGATTGGTAAGAAGCCTTATCATTGGATGTGAAGGGACGGGCGTGGGTCATCGTGTAGTCATAGAAGGCAAAATTGTAGGATACATTAGCAATTTTTTATAAGGGTCTAAGATTGTTAACCGAAGGCAACATCGAGGGTCATTGAGGGACTAAGATTGTTTACCGAAGGCAACATCAAAGGGTCAACAAGTGAGGTTAACCTTAGAGGTGCAAGTGTGAAAAGTGTTTGTCTTTCATGCTTTGTTTGTCTTGAATTAGGGTTTTCTATTGTTTGATTTTAGTCTTACCATACAAACCCTAATTACTAGCATTTGTATTTGAAAGCGATAAATTGCAGAATGTAAAGATTCTACGCTATTACATCATTTAGGGATGGGGGTACAAATTTATAAATGGAGAGATGACAAGTAATTAAACCCTAAGTCACTATTATAACCATATTGAATAATGAATAACAATAAAAATATAAATAAATATAAAGATAATGTAAAAAAAAA
Source organism: Vicia faba (assembly GCA_948472305.1). Classification (NCBI taxonomy): domain Eukaryota; kingdom Viridiplantae; phylum Streptophyta; class Magnoliopsida; order Fabales; family Fabaceae; genus Vicia; species Vicia faba. The sequence continues at coordinate 332,887,650 of OX451739.1, read as the reverse complement.
GAAGAAAAAAAATTTAAGAAAACTTTTATGTATTGACACATGCACTTACGCGTTGATACACAATTTTTTTATGTATTGACACATGCACTTATGCATTGGCTCATATCTGCTTTGTATCGAAACATGCACTTATGCATTGATACATATCATTCCTTGCTCCTGGAAATTAAAACCAACTTAGTATGAGTTGATACATAAAGGTTTGTGTCGGCTCATAACCTGTTTTGCATCGACACATGCACTTATGTATCGGTACAAATCATTTCTTTGCTCCTGGAAGTCAAAACCAACTCAGTATGAGTCGACACATAATGGTTTGCATCGAATCATTTCTGTTATGTGTTGTCTCATTCGTGTTTTGTATCGACTCATAACATGTTTTGTACTTAATGTGTATTGACTCATAGAGATATGTATCGACTCATACTGATATTTTTTACTTCTAACATTTTTCTGCTGCATATATGAGTTAGTTCTCAACACATGGTTAATAAAAATAAAAAGTAAACATATGGTTAGCTTCAGGGAAATGATATCTATATTTTATCTTCACAAATGAACCACTAATGATGCTTGAATGAAGAGTTTAATGTCAAGAAAACTTACCTTGAAGCTGAAATTTGTGTTTTGATTTAGAGTTGTTGTATTGTCTTGGAGAAGTCAAGTGGTTGTTTTTGAGTTTGGAGAATGGTGATAATGATGTTACAGAAGTTGCTCTTGTGTTTGAACAACTTCTATATGATGTATATGAAGTATGTGGATGGTTTGTTTGGACAAAAATGCAAGGTTTTAGAGATTTGAAGATTTTGGTTTCTAAGTTCAAGAGTGGAGGTTTTATGGACCGTTATGGTTTTTTTGAGAGTATGAGGTGTTTTGAGAAACCTGTCTACACAACAAAAACTTCTGGCCCTTTAGCTTACAAATGGCCTCCCTATTTATAGAGGAGGTTTGAGAGGATGAGAGAGTTTGTTTTACAAGCTGTCAAAATTCTGGTTTGGTTGAGATGAAACAACCAAATTATGTGAAATTTGATGTCCCAATGTATGGTACAAAAGGGATCTTAAGTGGCTAGGAGTTTTTAGGCATGTTGCTTCTTTCTTTGACATTGTGTGTCCATAAAAAACAATTAAGAGGCTCAAGGAGAGTTGACTTTGTATAAAGCATGCTTTATGTGAATGGCAATGGTGCCTTTGTGCCATAAATGGAGTGATGCAATGGACAATACTTGAATCACTTGGATAATGGTTCAATCAATTATGTAAACATATTATTATGGATAGGTTTTCAATTCAAAAGGCCTACAAAGTAATATTATGCAGCGTGGCATAAGGATTTTGTTATATGTTCTTCAACAAAATGACTTGTAATTCAAGAATGGGTGCCCAACTTCAGACCCTTGAATATCCTAGATCAAGTATGATAAATTCCTGATCTTTGATGTTTTGGAAAGCTTGAAACATCCTCTAAAACTTTCATTTTGGCCATTTTGACAAAATCATCTTGTAACTATGTGAAAAAATGCCAAGAAGTTGGGATAAAGTCCTGACCAAAATTTGTTGAAAATTTCTCTAAGTGTTAGATGAAAATGTCATGACTTCACGGGCTTATATCTTCAAATCTATGCATTTTTTTGGAAATCAAACCTCTAATACAATGTGTTGTACCCCAAAATTTCCCCTCTCATATTTCTTAACACATGGCAAGTGAGGTCCCCAAATTGCTCAAGGAAGTTCAAGAGTTGACCAGACAAACTCTCTCCTAAGGCAATATACCTCAAATTAGGGTTTCTATTTTCATCAAGATGTGTGGACCACAAAGGACTCAAATGCTCACCATTGTCCTAATATGTTCTCAAGATCATCCATGTCAAGTTTCAAGCCTTGCAGAAGAAGTTTGCTCAGTCAATTGCTTAAATGCCTGAAAATCAACTATGCTAGGTCAAAAGTCAACTGTGGCCCGCATACAGTCAAACTTCAATATTTTTGGTCAACATCCTCATTTTGAAGTATTATACATCATTTTATTAAGGTTTGATCATGATTCCTCAAGGATTGCTCACAATTCATCAAAACCCCAAAGTTGCTAAATTAGGGTTTTGTAGGAAAAGTCAACTCAACTTTGACCAAGCATAACTTTCTCATTCTTTATCAGAAATGACCCATCCAAAGCTCATTTTGAATAGGATTAAATTTCCTACAATTTATCCTCATCTCCCAAGTTCAAAATATGCACTCACAAAAAGATATGAATTTTGACATTATAGGTCATTTTGGAAAGTCAACAAAAACACCTTTTGGGTCAAAGCTTCATACATGAACATGGAATAATCAATTGAGATGAGAACAAAATGTTTGCTTAAAGGACATCCTAAGATTTCTAAAAATTCCAAGAACACCTCTCTAGGGTCAAAATTGAGAGAGTTATGCATTGGCCAAGTTGACCATTTTTGCAAAATTGCCAAAAGTCAAATGTGCACAAATTTGCATTTTTTGCTAAATGGGCCTAACTTTTTATGCTTGCACCTCAATTATAATGTGGTCCACGACTCAAATACTTATCCACCAATTATTTTCTTCACTTTTCAATTTATTTTGATTTTTCATTAATTAAAAAGTGAATTAAATCAAATAAATGGTGAAAATTATCAAAAATAGGATTTGATTTGTTTTTTTGACAGGTTAGCAACCAAGATATGCTGAGCTCGCAAGATCAATTCGAATCAATGGTAATTGGTACAAAAAGAGCATGATTGGCATGAAAATAGAAAGATATCATATGGCTAAATAATCAAATCAAATATCATCAAAGCTTAAAGATTGGATCTGTTTTGCAACCCTAATTCATTGAGGGATATATAATGAACAAAAACAAAGCAAAAAAAGAGGTCAGAGGTCGTGTATAGCCAAGAACAAAACTGAGAAATTCAAGAAAAAGTGGGGATCGGTTTTCAATATACAAGGAGTTTCAAAGCATTTCAAGAGCACCAATCCCTTCCCAGACATCCTAGGAAGCTATTCCAATCACTCCCAGGTCTTGAAATGCCCAGAATCATGCTCTACGCCTCCCACGGTTTGCCCAAAAACTTGATTCTAATTTCACTAATTCACGCATCTTTAGCACTTTTGATTGTTATACTCATGTTTATCATCGTGTTTGCAAGCTAATCATTCCATTTAATTGCATTTTTGATGCCTGTAGGTGATATTGCCATGGTTAGGGTTTTGTGTTCTTGTTTAGGGGTTTTCAATGCAGGTAAAATTGGGCGTTGATTCTGGTACCATGATGCTCGTGAGGATGAGACAAGTTGATTGGTACCAGCCATTGTCATTTATCTTGAGCATATGCAATTTTGGAGATGGACAAGGTTATACCTACAACAAACATCTGTAGGTAAAGGCCTGATTTGCTAAAGCGACGGAGAGAGGAAGAAGATGAGGCGTGGCAACGTGTGATTTGTCCATTTGAATTTTCGCGCATTTTTGAAAACAATGATTGATTTTCTTATATTATGCTTTGTCAGTGTTATATGTATAACTAAACGTCACAGCTCAGTTGGCAAGCAAGCGCTGGAGTTGGATATAAGGGCCTGTGCTCGATCCCCAGGTCCCAACCTTTGTTTCATATTATTTTTCATCATGTGATCAGGTGCAAAGTTGTCCTATACGTTCACCATAGGCCATCCAAATTCAACCATCAGATTCACCAGCTAGCCAGATCCAATGCCTCATCATTGAAGGCCCACCATACGCCTCAAAGTCAATGTTGCATGAGAACCAGCAAAGTCAAACAAGCTTGGATTATTTGGGCCCAGAAATCATATTGGCACCCCCCTCTTCAGCATTGCTATCAGGCCCATTATTCTTTTCTTATTTCTTTTTATTTTATTTAATTCTTTTAATATTTCCTTTAATCATTTTAATTAACAAATTAATCATTTTTTTATAAAATCATAAAATCAGGGCTTCAAAAAAAAATTAGAATTAGTTTTTTTTTATTATTATCAAAATTAATTTAATTTAGTTTAACTTAGGGCAATTTTAACTTGTTTTTTTGTATAATTAAAACTAATTAGCAAATTAGAGTTAAGTTCTTGATTTAATTCTTTTATTTTTTCTCAAATAAGTAAAAAACACAAAAATAGGTTTTTAGAGTGAATTTATTTATTTTTCTTAATTTAAAATTAATTAGAACTTAGGATTTTCTTTTTTAATTCAATTATTTCATTATTTTTCTTAAATAACAAAACATGACAAAAACATCCTTTTTTCAATCGCAAATAGGTTTAGTCAAGGGTCAAAACCCTAATCGTCTCGCATTTAATTCGCCGCGCGCTTATTATTTATTTTGATAATATTTTTGTAACTGTTTATGGTTTGTAATAGTTTAATTTAGGGTTTTATTTACTGTTTAAACTCCCAGGTTTTTGGCTATGTAATTAATCCCCCACCCGAAGCCTTGTAATATCGTAGATTTATTTTCTCGCATTTTTAATTCCTGCAAATATTTTACTGTTTAGATGTATGCTAATAGGATTGTATGGCAAGAATGCATGACAAAATTAAAACGGTTAGAAAACCCTAATGTGAAAAGATAAATAACTGAAAACAAATCACTCGCACATATCACTCTTAGGGTATACTCTCACTTCGGTTGCCTTTGGTAAACGATCATTAAGCATAGGGTGTCTTAGTGGTTGCCCTCCTGTCTAAAAAGATCAAATGTCCCATTCGAATGTTACCTCGGAAATGTTGCCTTAGAAATGTTGCCTTGAATATGATCTTAAGACTCTAGGGTTATTACTAAGATGTCCTAATATTGCTTTAATGATTGTACGTCCCTTTCAAATTGACCCTTACAATTCCAACGATAGTGTTACCTATTTCTCAATAGTAGGATAGTGTTGTCTAAAGGAAACAAGAATAGAAACAATATTTTTTCGAGTAGGTAGATGCTAGTAGGTACTTGCTCAAATCAAAACTTTTCACACTTACACATTTCAAAATAACTTTTAAAACAACTTCATCACATCTTTGAGGACTGATACAAGGGTTATCACGAAGTCAAACTTTTAAAAAACAAAGCACATACACAAGAAATTTAAAAAGATGAGCAAGTACCTAAGAGCCCATGGAAAACCATGGATAGAAAGGGTGCTAACACCTTCCCTTTCTATAATCTACCCCCCGTACTCAGAACATCTCAAAAAAGGATTTTTTATGTACTTTTTTCTTTTCCGATTGGATGAAATAAAAGTCGTTGGTGACTCTTGCTTACCACGACATTTTGCAAACACAAAATGCAAAATGTAAATCAGCGTCAAACAGTCGATTCTGCCACCGTATCACAGAACTGGTGACTCTGCTGGGGAAAGTATAAGTGGGGTATACCTTAGGATTTAGGTCATCATAATTGCTTCTCTTGATTGCTTTGTTTGCTTTACTTTTGAGGGTTTTTGTTTGGGGTTACTATAGATCCTACACCCGGATCTGGGGAATACCTTTTAGGTAAGTAGCAATAGACTGTGAGGGAACTGTACGATGTAGACCGGTATGGTTGAAGCATTAGCTACATTGGTGTGGCACTTTGGTTAGTACCGATATCCCTTATGGAGAAACGAGGAGAATACGGGGCCGCTGCGTGGTGTCGTTAAGCATCAACTGACCTTAGAACCTTTAATCGCCCAACTTGGCCATTAGAAAGTAGTGAGATAGCCGGCCTCGGTGTAGAGCTGAGAACTGGTTGATACTCGATGCTACACTCATTGAGACCATACTCTCAGAATAATTTCGGCCGCAAGAAAAGATTGTGTGAGCTGAAACCATGACCGATGGAGGATGGTCAATGATATTGAGATCCTCTAGAACCCGATTACTTTTTTTTGGGACAGGTTTGAAACCAACTTAACTTCAAAATGGTATTACCTTTGACCTCATGCAAGCCTTAAACCTAAGGGCTTTGTGTGATTTGACTGTGTTTGAAATATTTGTGTTTTCTATACTTGTGGTTTATCATGACATCATGCATCATAACGTGGCATTCATGCTTCATTACACTAACCATTTCAAAGACCAAGGGAATTTATCTTTGTTTTGTTTTGTAGATCATGGCTTCCATGCGCAGAAATACCATCCGAATCAACTTAGTGCAGATACCTGCCCAACTTAAAGAGCTAGCATCAAGAGTTTCTGAAACTTTTACTTTCATTAAGAGACACGGTCAACTTCTCAGTCTGGTTACTTCAAACCTTGATGAATAGATGATGAGCGTACTATTCCAGTTCTTTGATCCCAAGCATCACTACTTCACCTTTCTAGATTACCAGCTGGTACCCACCTTGTAAGAATTCTCTCATCTATTAGGCATATCCATTCTTAAACAGGACCCTTCACAGGTATGGAAGAAGTTCCTAAGCCAGAAGTTATTGCCTCAACTTTGCATTTGAAACGGGCCGATATGGTATCCAATTGGGAAACTCAAAGTGGGGTCGAAGGTTTTCTAGCCACATTTCTGATAGACCAGGCTCAGCTATTTTGGGATGATTTAGATTTTCAGGCTTTTGAAGATGTCTTGGCTCTTCTTATCTATGTTTTAGTTCTCTTCCCTAATCCGGACTCCTTTGTAGATGTGAATGCTGTCAAGGTTTTCCTTTCTCGCAACCCTGTGCCTACCTTGCTTGGAGATATCTTGCATGCTCTCCATACTCGTACTATGAGGAGAAGAGGGACTCTTATGTGCTACATGTCGTTGCTGTCAAGGTGGTTTATTTCTCACCTCCCTAAGTCTGTACTGAAGAATGAAGAAGGTTTGGGTTGGTCGCACAGAATAATGTCGCTTGCTCATACGTATATTCTTTGGTGTTCCCAGGCTATGGAAGACACTGTTGTTATTGACCGCTGTGGGGGGTACCCTAATGTCCCATTACTTGGTATCAGAGGGGGTATAACTTACAATCCTTGTCTTGCTTTGCGACAATTTGGTCGTGCTCGAAGGGATGGTCCCCATGAGTTACTTCTCGAGGACATTGTGTTCGACTATAAGGATGATGTTAAGGAGCGTCGTCGGAGGTTCATACGGGCTTGGGGCATGGTAAACAGATCTGACCCTGAAGAGTTGGGACCGAAGACCTCCCTTCCTATGCATCCTTACCTCCAATGGGTCTGAGCTCGTGCCCAGAAGCTTATGATGCCTTATGAGGCCATATTACCAGTGATTGTGGAGCCCACTAATGAAGAAGGCATTCCTTACACGGTTCTCTATCCTTACATGACCACTGATCCTGGGGAGTTACAGAGGTCTTGGATTCAGCTAAAGAATGAGCGGGATACTTACCAAGAGCAGTTCCATGAGCAAGAGAGGAAGGTTTTAAAGCTCACCAGGCAGCTCGAGGAAGAAAGAGTGATCAATGACTATATCAGCACAAAGAGAAAGCGTCCATGGGACTTTTGATTTTTCTTTTCTAGTTTTAGATTTGTTTTATTTACTCCTTTGTAATGCCTTAAAAGTCATGTTGAACCTTCAAATTTAAGTTAATAAAGTTTTTTGTTTATTTTGGTTTGCAAATTTAAATCTCCCAAAGTCTTTGAAATCATTACATGCGCATACCATTATCATACACATCATTACAGGTACCACTACAGATTTCTCATCTTCTTCGCTGTTTATTTCAGCAGAAATGTCTTCCGATCAAGCCATCAAAGATCTTCAGGCACAGAACGCCCAGTTCCGACAGATATTCATAAGTCTGGCTAAAGGGCAAGAGCATTTGAAGACCCTTATTCTAAAAGAGAAGAAGAAGACTGGTATACTGATTATGAGTAGAAGGTTCGGAGAAAGGTTGGAGCATCAAACTGATCTGACCTCTTCATCCAAAGAAGGGGAGAACCGAGAAGGGGAAAAGGGCCCCAGTCGTGCAGTTTCTAACAATGATACGAATTACAATGATGAGCAGTATCCTCCTGCTGAGGATAGGTACAAGCAGCTAAAAGACCGTCTGAGTGCTATGGAAGTTCAGAAGATACCTGGTTTGGATTTCAGAGAACTGGGACTGGTATCGGGAGTGGTCATCCCTCATAAAATCAAAGCTCCGGTTTTTGCCAAGTATGATGGGGTGTCCTGCCCAAAACTCTATCTCTGTCTGCATGTCCGAAAAATCCAACCTCATACTGCCGAAAGAAATTTGTGGGTGCATTTCTTTCAAGATAGTCTGTCAGGGACTCAGCTTGAATGGTTATACCAATTGGAGGGAGCCAGTGTCCGAAACTGGGAAGATCTTGTTGCTGCTTTCTACAAGCAGTATTAGTACAATGCCGACCTTGCTCCCACTCGTACTCAACTCCAGAGTATGTCCATGGGTGCAGGTGAAGGTTTTAAAGATTATGCTCAGAAATGGAGAGACTTGGCTGGGAGAGTTCAACCCCCGTTGTCTGATAGGGAGTTGGTTGACATGTTTCTGGGGATGCTATCTGGTCCATTTTTCAATCACTTGATCGGCAACTCGTCATCTGGTTTCACCGAGCTGATTTTAACTGGAGAAAGAGTATAAGCTGGAATTTGGAGTGGTAAAATACAGAAGGATTCCTCCTCTAGTTCCACAAAGAAGCCTTTCGCTGGTAAGAAGAAAGCTAGTGCAGTCTATAGCCCGAGGGGCCAAAGCAGATCTGAACACCATCAAACGGTAAATGTTGTAGTGATACCAAGACCCGCAGTTGCTCCACAATGCAACAATCAACGAAGGGTGGAATGACCACAACGGCAGTTAACCTGCATCAACATGACATTGGCTGAAGTGTTACCTCACCTGCTGAAATCTAACTTGGAAACCTTGAGAGAGGCTCCCAAGAATCCAAACACTACCTCTCCCAGATACAATCCCAACGTGCGGTGCGCCTACCATTCTGAGAGTCCGGACCACGATACAAATGATTGTTGGGCTCTGAGAAACAAAGTACAAGACTTTCTCGAAGCCAAGGAGATAGATTTCGATGCTCCAGAAAAGCTGAATGTTATAACTGCTCCCATGCCCAAACATGGTCGTGGAGTTAATGTTGTTGACACTGATTTGTTTGTAACCTCTGTTGAAGAAATTTCTACTCCTCTTATGACTGTTAAGAAGAATTTGTTTTTGGACGGTTTATTTCTGGGTTGTGGTGAAGGTTGCCACATGTGTTCAATTCTACCCTCTGGTTGCCGTTTGTTGAAGTCAAGTGTTCAACGCCTGATGGATAATAAAGAAATTTTGTTCGAGAAGACTATGATCCCTGATGTTCCAAATAAATATGTCACCATTATAACCATTTCCACCAATCCTTCTAAGGTTTCCTTGAAAAAACCTATTAGGATTACACCTGTTCAAAGAATTGCTCCGCTAATAATCACTTTTCCTGGTCCCATCCCGTACACCTCAGACAAGGTTGTCCCATGGCATTACGGAGCTGACGTGTACTATCATGGTATTAAGCAAGATCTGAAGAATGAAGAAGCTGATACTGATGTCAGTAATATTGTCGGGACTAGTAAAGTTACCCGAAATGGAAGGGTCTTCTCTCCCGAGATTTCCCCGAAGACTGTCAACAAACATATTGTTATTCCAACTACTGCTCCAACCAGCACTCCTGACATTTCTCCCGTTCCTACTCCGGTTGTTACACCTGCTACTATTCCTATTCTTACTCCAGTTATCACCCCTGCTGCTGAGCCATCTGGGTCTCAGGGAAAGGGAATTATAGGTGAGCCTGCCCGGACGGAGGCACCTAAGAAAATCGTCGTGGAAGCCTCTAAACAAGAAATAGAGGAAATACTAAAAATTATCAAGAAGAGCGACTACAATGTGGTAGAGCAGCTGGGGTAGACCCCGTCAAAGATATCCATGTTGTCTATGCTATTGTGTTCTGAAGCCCATGCGAAGGCTTTGATTGCATTTCTCAAAACTACACATGTGCCGCAGGAAACTTCAGCAGATCAGTTCAAAGATTGTGTGGCCAGCCTGACTGCTGACAATGGGCTGGGTTTCTTAGATGCGGATCTGACGCTGAAAGGAAGAAATCATAATGATGGTCTGCATGTCTTGATCGAGTGCAGGGGCACCACTATGGCCCATGTGCTGGTAGATACCGGTTCTTCACTAAATGTTCTGCCGAAGAAAGCGTTGGACCGTTTGGATTGTGAGGGTTTAACTTTTAAGCTGAGTAAAATTGTGGTAAGGGCTTTTGATGGATCAAAGAGAATGGTGCACGGGGAGGTGAACATCCTTGTCAAAGTGGGTTCTCAGACCTTTGGGTCCACCTTCTACGTAATGGACATCAGGCCATCGTATTCTTGCTTGTTGGGTCGTCCTTGGATCCATAGGGCTGGGGCAGTTACTTCCACGCTCCATCAAATGCTAAAGTACCCAGTGAAGGGGAAGATTGTCATAGTGCGAGGTGAAGAAGAATATATGGTGAGTCACCTTAATTCCTTTCTCTACATAGAGATGGACGGGGAATTCATAGAAACTCCTTGTCAGAACTTCGAAGAGGTCCCTCAGACTTTGGCGTTAACTGAAGTTACTACCAACAAACCTCCGCTGAAGATGGCTTCTCTCAAGGATGCCAGGGCTGTAATTGAAGAAGGTGGGTGTACCAATTGGGGTCAGCTCCATGATTTCACTCACAAAATTGACAAATTTGGTTTAGGCTTTACTACAGGGGCTCAAAGGGCCGTTAGGCGCGTATAGATTGGAAGACATCCTTTACACATCAGCAATCGGGGAGTTAATGCAATTGAGGACAGTGAAGAAGATTCAGACATCGACAGCTGGATCTACCCAACAACCAACGGTGGACTGAATAACTGGACGACAAAGGACTTCATACCTGTTTCTTTTATTCCGCAGTAATTGACTTTTGTTTTAAGATTTGTAATAAACAGTTTGAAACTTTACGGCCCGGTGCCTTTCCCAAGGCACCTTGGCTTTGTTTGTGAGGGCTATTATTTGTCATTTCATATATCATTAATAAATCATTGGACGTTTCTTGCATACAAATTTTGTGCTCCTTGTTTTTCTTTTCTATCTCTCACTTTATCAAAACAGCTATTCTCTTACACACACTCATGTATCATACTGCAGATCCATATCCACTCTGGATCCCATTGATAACAACTTTGCTACTTCCAGTTATGACTTCGAAAATCCGATCAACCAAGCTGAGGACGAAGGTGAGGATGATTGTGAGGTGCCTAGAGAACTTTCTAGACTACAGCAGGAAGAAAGGGCCATACAGCCTCATGAAGAGCCAGTTGAGTCAGTGAATTTGGGTACAGAGGAAGACTGGAAAGAAGTTAAAATAGGTGCGAATCTGGAGCCTAGTGTCAAACAACGGTTAATACAGATGCTACACGACTATGTTGAGATCTCTGTCTGGTCCTAGTAAGACATTCCTGGTTTAGACATTGATATTATGGTACATCGCCTATCGACTAAAGAAGACTTCCCTCCGGTAAAGCAGAAAGTCCGCCGTATGCGCCCTGAAATGTCATAGAAAATCAAGGCAGAGGTCATGAAACAGTTCGACGCTGTATTCTTAGTCGTCACTTCTTACCCGCAGTGGGTTACCAATGTCGTTCCGGTACTTAAGAAGGACGATAAGGTACGGATGTGTGTGGACTACAGATATCTGAACAGGGCAAGCCCTAAGGATGACTTCCCACTTCCTCACATTGATGTTCTAGTCAACAACACCGCGCAGCACAAGATCTTCTCCTTCATGGATGGTTTTTCTGGCTACAACCAGATCAAGATGGCTCCTGAGGACATGGAGAAGACAACCTTCTTTACACAGTGGGGCACATTCTGTTACAAGGTAATTCCTTTTGGGTTGAAGAATGTTGGGGCAACTTATCAGCGCGCCATGGTCGCTTTGTTCCACGATATGATTCACCACGAGATCGAGGTTTATGTTGACAACATGATAGCCAGGTCCCAGACTGAGGAAGAGCACCTTGATCATCTCCAGAAATTGTTTGACAGGTTGAAGACGTACAAGCTGAGGTTGAATCCAAACAAGTGTACCTTCGGGGTAAGATCTGGTAAGCTTCTGGGTTTTGTTGTCAGTGACAAAGGTATTCAGGTGGACCCTGCAAAGGTAAAAGCCATATAAGAAATGTCGGCTACCCGCACAGAGAAGGAAGTTAGAGGTTTCTTGGGACGTCTGAATTACATCGCCAGGTTCATTTCACATCTGACTGCTACTTGTGAGCCAATCTTCAAGCTACTGAAGAAAGATCAAGTGCTAAAGTGGAATGATGAATGCCATACTGCTTTTGAAAGAATCAAGGAATACCTTCAAGAACCACCAATTCTGATGCCTCCAGTTGAAGGAAGACCTTTGACATTATACTTGACAATTCTAGACCATTCAATGGGGTGTGTGTTGGGGCAGCATGACGAGTCTGGTGGAAAAGAGCACGCCATTTATTACCTTAGCAAAAAGTTTACCGACTGTGAGACCCGATACTCATTGCTCGAGAAAACTTGCTGCGCTTTGGCATGGGCTGCTCGCCGACTAAGACAGTATATGCTGACTCACACTACCTTGTTTATATCAAAGATGGACCTGATCAAGTATATTTCCGAGAAGCCCGCTCTCTTCGAAAGGATAGCAAGATGGCAGATGATCCTAACCGAGTACGACATCTAATACACAACCCAAAAAGCAATCAAGGGGAGTGTATTGGCGGATCATTAGGAGCATCAGGCCGTGTGTTGTACCCCAAAATTTACCCTCCCATATTCTTCAAGATTTGGCAAGATCAATCTCCAGATGATTCAAAATCCCTCAAAAGTTGCACAGTCCAATTGCCTCCTAACACAGTCAAAATTAGGGTTTTGGCTCCTGCAAAGAAATTGAGGTTTTCAAGGGTCCAATCAAGTCCCACATGCCCATATACATTGTCAAGCATCCATATGTCAAGTTTCAAGACTCACAGCACCAAATTGAACAGTCAAAAACCCTAATTGCACCACAGTCAACTGCAGGGGCAAAATGGTCATTTGACAGTCAAAAGTCAAAATTTTTGGTCAACATCTTATTTTGAAGCCACAATCATCATTTGATCAATTCTTGATCATGATTCTCAAAGCATGGCTCAAAAAGTCTCAAGATGCAAAAGTTTCTATTTTTGGGACAGTTGAAAAGTCAACTGCAAATTGACCAAGGCATAACTTCCTCATGGTTTATCAGAAAAATCCCATCCAATTCTCATTTTGAAGGGGATGACATTTCCTACAACTCATATTCACACTCCAAGTCCAAGAAATTCTCTCACAAAAAGATATCAATTTCAACATTATAGGTCATTTTCAAAAGTCAACAAAAAGGCACTTTAAGTCAAAGACCATAACTTGATATTGGTGAATCAAAATGACATGGGACCAAAGGCATTGGTTAGAGGACTTCAAGACCTTTACAAAATGTCCAAGAACATGTTCATAGCTTCAAAATTGAGCAAGATATGCATTGGAGAAGTTGGGAAATTTTTGGGAATTTTGAAAAGTCAACTTTGCCTAAAACACTTCAAATTTGCTAATGGGCCTCAATTTCTTTCTTGAATAATTACCCAAAGCCTATGCACGACCCATTGAGCTAAAAATGATTTATTTTCTTATTTTTAATTAATTAATTGAATTTTTATTCATATTAATTCATTTAATTAGATTTAATTATGAGAAAATATCAAATAATGCTTTTTCAAATCTTTTTATGCAGCAAATGTACTCCAAATATGCTAAAGATTTCGTGCATCATCTCAAGGGGACAAGATCTTCCATAATTGGCAAAGTTTCCATGGAAAAAGATTGGAAAATATATGATTGGCAATCAAAGATTCAAGTCATCAATTCATGGACTTTTGGGCTCTTTCTTGACCTAATTTGCTTCACATACTTATGCACAACCTAACCCTATTCCACAAGACATGAAAAGCTGCTCACAAAACTCAGGACCAATTTGCAAATTTTCATAAAAAAGCTTGAAACTGATTTCATAGTGGCAGCATAATTCAAAGCTTCTAAAGGATTCCAACACCTTGCTGACATTGCTAGGAAGCTTTTGCAATCAAGAACCAGTCCAAACACGCACAGAATCAGAAGATACAAGTGACACGGTTTGCTATTTTTGCTAAATTCGTATATCATCATTCATGCGCTTTTAACAATTTTTTTGGATTTATTCATGCTAATATAAACCTTCTGAAGCGATTGGTACAACTCAATTGAATTAATGTTGCCTGAATCAAGATTCACCATGGACGAAAATTAGGTTTTCAAAAGCTTCAAAATAGGGCTTTCCTTGTATGGAACAATTGGACCTTTAGACCTATACAGTTGAATTTAGAAGCTCAAGACGAAGCAAACCAACTACTCGCGCTCAATTTATCTTATCTGTGAGCATAATCGCTATTTTCCACTGTTACACTTAGTGGGGGTTTAAAACCACCGCTATCTCATTCATGTTTTGCAGATAAACGAAGAAGAAGCATGTGTGTCCAGGCGTGGTTGGGTGATTCAAACTGCGCGCGTTTTTTTTGTTTTATATCACTAACATTGTTTTTTTCTATATAATATTTGTTTTCCATTATAGTTACAAACGCGTTGCCTGGCTCAGTTGGTTGATGAGGTGTATTGCAAGCATTGGGACCTGGGTTCGATTCCCAGGTCCCCCCACATAATTGCTATTTTTTGTTCCAATATATTCATATGCAGCGTATTCTCAACGTCCCACCATACGTCCTCATGCATTGGCTTGCCAGATGGCCTGGATGAATAATCTGAAGGCCACAGAATGAAGTCCATGGTAGGGCTCAGTCAATGGACGTACACACAAGCGTGGAAAGTCAAACAAGGCCTTTGGCTAATGGGCCTGAATTCCTCACAAATACCTCCATATGGGCCTGACACCCCCCTTGGTTTGCAATTTAATTTTCTTTTCTTTCTTTTAAATTTCTTTCAATTGTTTTATTTTTATAATTATTATTAACTCACTAAAATTAATTTTTCATAATAAAAAAAATCAGAAACTCAAAAAATGTTTTTTTAATTAATATTTAATTTCACCATTTGAATATTTTTGTAAATAAATAACTAACAATTAATCTAGTTAATTTAGGTTTTAACTCAATATTTTCTTAATAAATAAAATACATAGAATTAGGTTTTTTTTGACATTTTTATCTTTTTTTTAATTAATTTTTCCTCATTATTTATTATTATTATTAATAATCATTATTTTTGTAAATAAATATGTAAATTAACTAATTAGTTTAAATTACGTCAACTTTGACGTTTTATTAATAATTAAAATAACTTAGAATTAGGGTTTCTCTTGATTTTAATTTTATTTATTTTCATAAATACAAAGACATAAAAAACATTTCCTTTTATTTAATCAAATAATTAATTAGCAGTTAATTTCATTTAATTTCAAGCAAAGGGTCAAAACCCTCTGACGTCCTAATTTTTATTCTTTTCGCGCATTATTTTCTTTTGAATATTATATAACTGCTCAAGGATGTAATAGCAATTAGGTTTATCGCTTTTATTTACTTTCCGCATCTTTTATCAAACGGGTCTTTGTATTTTGGCGATGTATAGACCCGCGCCTTGTAATAGCGTAGCTTTTATATTTCCGTCTTTTAATTTTCCGCACTCTTAAATTCTAACTTTGTATGAAAGAATGTATGCTAATTAAAAACAAGCGTAGCTCACAATGCCATGATCAAAGATAAAACATAACATGAAAACAACACACAAATACACACACCACTTCTAGGGTACGCCTCACCTGTTGCCTTCGAAACGTGGTCGTCAAGTATAGGACGTTTTAGTAAGTCCTTATGTCCATGATCCAGTTGCCTCGGAACAGTTGCCTCGAAATAAGTTGCCTCGGAATAGTTGCCTCGAAACGGTTGCCTCGGATTAAAAAAGGATCAAGGACATAAGGGTAGCTTCTAAGGTGTCCTACTGTTGCTTCGGTGACCACACTGTCCCTACACTCGAATTGACCCGAACACCTCCAACGGTGGTGCTACCTACCTCTCAATGGTGGGATGGCATTACCTTAAGGACATTTACACAGCCTAATTCCTTAGGGTAGGTAGATGACTCATAGATACTTGCTCTCTTCAAAAACAAATCAAAAACCTTTTCACACTGACACTTTCAAAAAGCTTTCAAAACAATTTTTCAAACACTCTTGAGGACTGATACAAGAGTTATTCAGAAATCTTTCAATGATACTTTTTCAAACCCACACACACTTGAAAAGCAAACAAATTTTGAAAACATAAGAGCAAGTACCTAAGAGCCCATGGATAACCATGGATAGAAAGGGTGCTAACACCTTCCCTTTCTATAAATCTACCTCCCGAACCGAGAGACAATCTCATAAGGAATTGTGCTGTGCTTTTGTCCTGTCCATGTTGGAGAAAATAAAAGACGGTGGCGACTCTTGCTTACCGCGACATACGCGATCCCGCTTTAAACAGTCAGTTCTAAATCCACCGATCACAGAACTGGCGACTCTGCTGGGGATATTATAAAAGTGAGGTGTACCTTAGGACTAAGATCACTTGTGTTTTCAATTGTCTGAATTGTTTGCTTTATTATTGTGGGTACTGTCTTAGGAGTTCTATAGATCCTAACCCGGATCTGGGGGATACCTTCTTAGAAAGTAGCAACAAGACTATGAGGGAACTGTGCGGGGTATACCAACACGGTTGAAGCAGTCTGCTACGTTGATGTGGCACTTTGGTGAGTACCGGTAACCCTTGAGTCAAGTCAAGGAGAGTACGGGGCCGCCGCGTGGTGTCGTGAAGCATCAACTGACCTTAGGAACCTTAATTGAACCATCTTGGCCTCTTTAGGGTAGTGAGATAACTGACTTTGGTGCAGTCCGAGGTTGGTTGATACTCGATACTACACTCAGTTGAGGGTTGTTTTCTTGGAATATTTCGATCGCCAGTTCAGTGGCTAAATCGAAACGATGAACACAGAAAACAATCCAATGATATTGGGACCCTTAGAACCCGGTTACTTCTGATAGGACAGGTTTTGAGCCCACCAACTTCAAGAGGGTAATACCCAGACCCCATGCTGGCCTAAACTCTAAGGGCTGTGGTGTGACTTGTGTGCTTTACCATGTTTGCTTTTGTGAATACTTGTGGTGTGCTTTATCATAGCATCATGACATCATACAGCATCATATGCATTGACTAACCACTTCAGGGGTTCGAATCTTCATCTTTGTTCTTGTTTTGTAGGACATGGAAACTATCTGCAGAAAGACAATTCAGATCAGCCTTGTAAGGATCCCTCCTCAGCTTAAGGAACTCATATCCAGGATTCCCGAGAGCTCTTCTTTCAGTGAGAAACATGGAAGACTCATCAGCTTGGTCAACACCAACATTGAGGAGGATATGATAAAGGTCCTCTTCCAGTTCTTTGACCCTCTGCACCACTGCTTTACTTTCCTGGATTATCAACTGGTGCCTACATTGGAAGAGTTCTCCCAGCTTCTGAAGATCCCTATCATCAGTCAACTACCTTACAACAGTACGGAAAGGGAACCAAAACTTGAAGAAGTTGCTAAAGCATTATGCCTACAACCATCTGACATCAAGGGACATTGGGAAACCAAAAGTGGTATCAAAGGGTTCTTGGCCAGGTTTCTGTTTGAGAAGGCCCAAGAATGTTGGAACTCCCTTGACCTACAAGCTTTTGAAGAAGTTATGGCTCTCCTTGTCTATGGATTGGTGCTGTTCCCTAATCCAGACCAGCTTATAGATATCAATGCTGTCAAGATCTTCATGTCCAGGAATCTTATACCTACGTTGCTTGGGGACATCCTTCACTCATATTACACTCGAACCATGAGAAAAAGAGGTGTTCTTATGTGCTGCACTCCTCTCCTGGGAAGGTGGTTTATTTCGCACCTTCCACAATCAATTTTGAAGAACGAGCGGAGTTTGAGATGGTCAAAACGATTGATGACTCTTACGCATGCAGATATACATTGGTGTTCTCGGTCCAGAGAAGATGTCACTATCATTGATCGTTGCGGGGAGTTTCCTAATGTTCCTTTACTTGGAATCAGAGGAGGTATTACTTACAACCCCTTTCTGGCCTGGAGACAGTTTGGATATGCTCGGAGGGATGGCCCTCATGACATGTTAATTCCTGACATAGTTTTTGACTTCGACAACGATGCACAAGGACTTCGCCAGAGATTTATCAGAGCTTGGAGGATGCCCAACAAGATAGACAGCAAGACACTGGGGCATAGGAACTCCATCCCGTTGGAGCCTTATCTCAAGTGGGTACGAGCCCGCTCCCAGAAGTTAGTGATGCCATATCCTCATGTTCTCCCTGTGATCAAAGAGCCAGTGTCGGAAGGAGAGGTGCCCTACACCATTCAACATCCTAACATGCCTACATCCTGGGAAGAAATGCAGAAGAGCTGGATCCAGCTTAAGGAAGAACGGAATTCTCTTGAGTCCAGTCTACATGCTAGTGAGAAGAAGGTCTTGGAGCTCACCCGCCTACTGCACGAGGAAAAGACTCTCAACACCTACATTGCTCCAAAGAGGATGCGCAGTGTCTTTTGGGATTGATTTGCTTTGTAATGTTTGCCCATGAGGCCTTGATGTATTGAACAATTATTTCTTAATGATAACGTGTGTTCCTTTTTATCTACAACAAATTTGAACTTTCGAACCCTTGAATGCATTGCATAAACAACATATCATGCATCATGTGCATAGCAGGTACTCTTTTTTACAGGTGGTTTAATCTTCTTCGCTGTTTATTTCAGCTCGCTATCATGAATCCTGAATCATCTACTGAGAAATCCATCAAGGCCCTCCAGGCTCAAAACGCCCAATTCCAAGAGCTGATAATGAGTTTGGCCCAAGGTCAGGAGGAATTGAAGGCTCTGCTGGTCAAGAAGAAGAAGAAGAGAACTGTACTATTCAACACTGGCCGGAGGTTTGGTAACACACTGCAGAATGAGGTTGATCAAGCTGGTTCTTCTGTGGGAAAAGGCAGTCCCCAAGGGGGAAGGGTTCCTAGTCTGGTGGTCTCTGACAACGAGACTGATTTCAATGAGGAGCAGTATCCTCCAGCTGAAGACAAGTACAAGCAGTTAGAGGATCGTCTGAATGCCATGGAAATTCAACAAGTGCCTGGGTTGGATTTCGGAGACCTGGGTCTATCTTCTGGGGTGGTAATCCCACATAAGTTCAAAGCACCATCTTTCTCAAAGTATGATGGGGCGTCCTGCCCTAAGCTACATCTCAGATCTTTTGTGTGGAAGATCCAACCATATATTGTGGACAAGAACTTATGGATCCATTTCTTCCAGGAGAGTCTTTCAGGGACTCATCTCGAATGGTTCTATAAGCTGGATGGAACCAAGGTTCGTAACTGGGAGGAATTGGCTACTGCTTTTTATAAGCAGTATCAGTATAATGCCGACCTCGCTCCTACACGTACCCAACTCCAGGGTATGTCGCTAGGATCGGGAGAAGGTTTTAAAGAGTATGCGCAGAAGTGGAGGGACCTGGCTGGCAGGGTGCAGCCACCATTAACCGACCGTGAACTAGTGGATATGTTATTGGGGACCCTATCCGGGCCGTTCTTCAATCATCTCATTGGCAATTCGTCTGCAGGGTTTACAGACCTCATTCTGACTAGGGAAAGAACCACAATGATGCCCTGCATGTCTCCATTGAATGCAGGGGCACTACTCTTGCACACGTGTTGGTAGACACCGATTCGTCACTGAATGTATCCCAAGAAGGCCTTAGACAGGTTGGATTGTGAGGGTCTGGAGTTGAAGCCGAGTAACATCGTGGTCCGAGCCTTTGACGGGTCGAAGAGGATGGTACATGGGGAGGTGGATATTCTGATTCGTGTTGGTTCTCAAGTCTTTGACTCAACGTTCTATGTGATGGACATTCGTCCATCTTATTCCTGTTTGCTGGGTCGTCCTTGGATTCACAAAGCTGGGGCTGTGACCTCCACTCTTCACCAGAAGCTTAAATACCCTGTCAGAGGGAAGATTGTTACAGTGTAGGGGGAGGAAGAATACATGGTTAGTCATCTGAACTTGTTCTGGTATATAGAGATGGACGGGGAGTTCATTGAAACCCCCTTCCAACATTTTGAAGAGGTACTTCCAACATTGGCGTCAGCAGAGACAGTGATTGAAGAAGACTTTCCTTTGAAGATGGCTTCCTTGAAGGATGCCCGGGCTGTAATTGAAAAAGGTGAATGTGCTAACTGGGGCAGGCTCCCTGATTTTACTCCTAAGACTGACAAGTTTGGACTAGGTTTTACTACAGAAGCTCAGAGGGTTGTACACAAAGCAAGGATCGGAAGACCTCCCGTGTTCATCACCAATCCGGGAGTGAATGCTATTGAAGGCGATGTGGAGGAATCAGAGTTTGATAGCGGGATCTACCCGACGAACGATGGTGGACTAAATAATTGGACTGCAAAAGACTACATACCTGTTACTTTTGTTACGCAGTAATGAATTCCTTTGTTTTTTATTTGTAATGAACAATAAATTGAAACTTTCTGGCCCGATGTCTTACCCGGGACACCGTTGGCTTCATTTGTGAGGGCTTATTACTTGTCATTTACATATATCATGAATAAAGACATTGGACGTTTTTCGCATTTCAAATCTTGTGCTCCCTTCTTTCTTTCTTTATATATTGCAAAACAGCTATATTTACACACACTCACTCATACAGGTTTCAATCCACTCTGGATCTCACTGGTAACGACTCTGCTACTGCCAGTTATAACTTCGAAAATCGGATCAACTTAGCCGAAGACGAAGGTGAAGATGATTGCGAGGTGCCTGGCGAGCTTGCAAGACTGTTACTCTAGGAAGAGAGGGCCATTCAGCCACATGAAGAGCCAGTGGAAACGGTAAATCAGGGTACTGAGGCAGACAGAAAGGAAGTTAAGATTGGTGCTAATCTAGAGCTCAGTGTGAAGCAACGATTGATCCAGATGTTGCATGATTATGTGGAAATCTTCGCCTGGTCTTACGAAGACATGCCTGGGTTGGATACTGACATTGTGGTCCATCATTTGCCTACCAAGGAAGACTGTCCTCCGGTTAAACAAAAGGTTCTCCGTATGCGTCCAGAGATGTCCGAAAA
Source organism: Vicia faba (assembly GCA_948472305.1). Taxonomy (NCBI): domain Eukaryota; kingdom Viridiplantae; phylum Streptophyta; class Magnoliopsida; order Fabales; family Fabaceae; genus Vicia; species Vicia faba. The sequence goes on along the minus strand of OX451739.1, from coordinate 332,866,443 downwards.
GATCAAAGCCGAGGTCATGAAACAATTTGATGTCGGGTTTCTAGCAGTGACTTCTTACCCTCAGTGGGTTGCCAACGTGGTTCTGGTACCGAAGAAAGATGGTAAGGTCAGAATGTGTGTTGATTACAAGGATTTGAATAGGGCCAGCCCTAAAGATGACTTCCCTCTGCCTCACATCGACGTTCTGGTTGACAATACTGCTCAGCACAAGGTTTTCTCCTTCATGGATGGTTTCTCAGGTTATAATCAGATCAAGATGGCTCCTGAAGATATGGAAAAGACTACCTTTGTTACTCAGTAGGGCACCTTTTGCTACAAGGTCATGCCATTCGGGTTGAAAAATGCTGGGGCAACCTACCAACGTGCCATGGTTGCTTTATTTCATGACATGATCCATCATGAGATAGAAGTATATGTTGACGATATGATTGCAAGGTCCCAAACTGAGGAGGAACACCTTGACCATCTACAGAAGTTGTTTGACCGTCTGAAGTTGTACAAGCTGAGGTTGAACCCAAATAAGTGCACATTTGGGGTAAGATCTGGAAAGTTGCTAGGTTTCGTCGTGAGCGACAAGGGTATTCAAGTGGACCCTGCCAAGGTTAAAGCCATACAAGAGATGCCAGTCCCCAAGACAGAGAAAGAAGTCAGAGGCTTTCTAGGACGTCTGAATTACATTGCCCGATTCATCTCGCATCTAACTGCTACCTGTGAACCAATCTTCAAGTTGCTGAAGAAAGATCAAGTAGTACGTTGGAATGATGAATGTCAGGCCACTTTTGACAGAATCAAAGAGTATCTCCAAGAACTACCCATTCTTATGCCACCGGTTGAAGGGAGACCTCTAATACTATACTTGACAGTACTTGACAGCTCAATGGGGTGTGTGCTGGGGCAGCATGACGAGTCTGGCCGAAAAGAGCACGCCATTTATTACCTTAGCAAAAAGTTTACCGACTGTGAGACCCGATACTCACTGCTCGAGAAAACTTGTTGCGCTTTGGTATGGGCTGCTCGCCGGCTGAGACAGTATATGCTGACTCACACTACTCTATTGATATAAAAAATGGATCTGATCAAGTACATATTCGAAAAGCCTGCTATGTCTGGAAGAATAGCAAGATGGCAGATGATCTTCACAGAATACGACATCCAGTACACGACTCAGAAAGCAATCAAAGGAAGTGTATTGGCAGACCACTTGGCACACCAGGCAATAGACGACTACCAGTCAATGAACTTTGAATTTCCTGACGAGAGTATCATGGTAGTGACTGATTGTGAAGTACTTGGACCGGATGAAGGACCTGAGGAAGGATCCCGATGGTCTATGCACTTTGACGGAGACTCCAACGCTTTGGGTAACAGTATCGGCGCTGTGATCATATCCCCTCAAGGCACTCATACTCCACTTACTGCCCGGCTATGTTTCAACTGCACCAACAACATGGCGGAGTATGAGGCATGCATCATGGGTCTTCAAGCTGCGATTGACTTAAGGATCAAGTTTCTGAGTGTCTTCGGAGATTCCGCTCTCGTGATCAATAAGATCAAAGGCGAGTGGGATACGAAACACCCAAATCTTATTCCTTACAAAGAATGTGTGTTGACGTTGATCCCCCATTTCACAGAGATAACTTTTGAACACTTCCCGAGAGAGGAGAATCAGTTGGCGGACGCACTGGCTGTGATGTCTTCTATGTTCAGAGTCAAATGGGACAATGAGGTCCCCGGATCATCATCTGGAAACTAGACGAACCTGCATATTATTGTGATCTTGAGGCTGAGATAGTAACTGAAAAACCCTGGTATCATGAGGTGAAAAGGTACTTGGAAGCTCAGGAATACCCTGAAGGTGCATCCATCAATGAAAAGAAGTTTCTGAGAAGGTTCGCTGCAAAGTTCTTCCTCAGCAATGGCATTCTATACAAACGAAACCATGATTCGACCTTACTGCGTTGTGTGGATAAGACTGAAGCAGAAAGGATCATGGCAGAGCTACATGAAGGTACATTTGGAACACATTCCAGTGGACATACCATGGCAAAGAAAATCCTTCGGGCAGGATATTTTTGGTCCACAATGGAAGCCGACTGTTACCAACATTCTCAGACATGTCACAAATGCCAGATATATGCTGATAAGGTGCACGTTCCTCCAGTTCCTCTGAATGTCTTGACTGCACCTTGGCCTTTTGCAATGTGGGGCATTGATATGATCGGCGAGATTAAACCTACGGCATCCAACGGGCATCGCTTCATTCTGGTAGCGATTGATTACTTTACAAAGTGGGTTGAAGCAGCTTCCTATGCTACTGTAACCAAGAATGTCGTGGCACGGTTTATTCGGCACAACTTGATCTGTCGATACAGCGTCCCGGAAAGGATCATTACGGACAATGGTACCAATCTTAATAACAAGATGATCACTGAGATCTGCGAGCAATTCAAGATACAGCACCACAACTCTTCCCCCTACCGGCCGAAGATGAATGGGGCTGTAGAAGCAGCTAATAAGAATATCAAAAAGATTGTGCAGAAGATGACAATGACCTATAAAGATTGGCACGAGATGTTACCGTTTGCTCTTCACGGGTACCGTACCTCAGCAAGAACGTCAACCGGGGCAACTCCTTTTTCCTTGGTCTATGGCATGGAGGCAGTCTTGCCGATTGAAGTCCAGATACCCTCTCTCCGGATAACGAAGGATGCAGATCTGAGCGAAGATGACTGGATCCAGACACGACTTGATCAACTAAACCTAATTGACGAAAAGAGGCTCACTGCTATTTGTCATGGTCAAACGTATCAGAAACGGATGATCAGGGCATTTAACAAGAAAGTCAGACCACAAGAGTATCAAGTCGGGGACCTGGTAATCAAACACATCATTCTTCCTCAAAGTGATCCCAGGGGCAAATGGACCCCTACGTACGAAGGGACATTTATGGTTAAACATGTGTTCTCAGGAGGAGCCATGATCCTAACCACCATGGACGGTGACGACCTTCCTCACCCCGCCAATACAGACATAGTAAAAAGATACTACGCATGATAAAAGACCCGCTAGGTTGACATACCTAGGCAAAAATAAGGGCTTCCCGGCGAACCAAAAGGGTTCGGGCAAAAATAAGGGATGAAATGAAAAAAAATCTGTACACCCGGCAAGTCGAAAACCTGAAAAGGCGGCTTGGGCAAAAATGGGTATCCCGGTGGACTGAAAACCTGAAAGGGCGGTCCAGGCAAAAGTTAGGGATTAAAGCGTAATACTATGTCTCATTGGATCACCTGGCATCCAGAATCCGGTATCAACATCAAGTTCAGACGGCATCGATCGATCAGCTTCATCTTCAACTAAGCAGCCAAGTGATGAGACACTCGAAGATATAAGGGCGATAGCAGAGTTGGAACCCAGTGGGATTGTTCTTTTCACATAGCTGTTTTGTTTTCCCTTTTCACAAAATTGTATAAACTCTGTTGTTTCGGCGGCGTTCTCTTACTAGGACGTCAACCTCTTGTACATAAACGCCCAAATTCAAAAGTCAATACAAATTCACTCTTTCAGACCAATTGCCAATTGTTTTTCCTTTCCCTGTTTTGATTTGCGAAGAACGTCCAATGTTCAATTTTGATATATGCATTTGACACTAATTGCTAACTCATAAATATTTGCATACGAAACAAAGGATTAATTACAGGTAACATCAGAAACATGGGCAATAATGAGTTGTCTAAGCAATCTAATTGCTCTGTCCACCAAGGTACCAAGGTAAGTTCGGTTGAAGAATATAACCCAAATACCTTCACTCCTCGCCGAGTAAGACAAGAATCAACAATTCTCCCCAAGCAGTTAGTCTCCCATCAACCCTAACAAGGAACAGTATTCTCCAGGAAGTCAGTGACACTCTCCCCCAATCAGAGTTAGTATATTTCCAGCCTTAAGGAAGTTGGATTATCCCCCGAAGATCCCAACATTCCCCAACGGAGCATATAAACATTCCTAACAAGCATCCCCGGCAGTCTTGATCTAAGATTGTTCCCCGGCGGAATACCGGACATCCAGTGTAGCCATTCCCCAGTACAGTCCAATCTCAAAAGTCTCCCCCAGGAAATTTAAATCAATCTCCCCAGTAGGAAGCTTATCCCCAGTAGATTCTGGAAGCTTATCCCCTGCAGAGGGCGAACGCGCTCCCGGCTTTATTCAAAGGTTATTTCCCCACCAGGATATAACTGGGTTATCCTCAGCCAATTGCCACAGAAAGATCGTCCTCGGCAAAGTCTTCCTATCCCCAGCGGAGTTCATCAATTCCCTCAACAAAACTTATCCCCAGCGGAGTTATCATCAACATTTCAGCAAAGTACCTCTCTTTCCCCACAGAATTCACTCTCCGTAGAGTAATCTATTCGCCAAGTTTATTCCCCAACGGAGTCATCATCTCCTACCGGTTTATGCTTGCAACCATCATCCCCAGCAGAAACGAAGCTCTACTCTTCCACATCAGCCCAAGATTCAACTTCCCGACACCCGTCAAGGATTTATTTTCCTAGACGAAAATACGCTCATAAACACCACATCTTCACACATTATAGCATGCACATACGCATCATGGACATACAATCTCATTTATTCTGAGAGCATCACACATTTTATACATCATGACATTGCATACAACTAACGTTTTGTCTTTTCAGGACAAAGGTCAATACAAAGATAATTACTATCAACTGTCGTGATTCCAGATCCGATTCCTGTATCCTGCTAGGGCGTATCTGTTGACGACTAATTCCATACTCGATTCCTGTATCCTTCTAGGGCACGTCTGAAGAGTTTGAAGATCCGATTCATGTATCTTGCCTGGGCGTATCTGTTGATGACTAATTCCAGACTCGATTCCTGTATCCTGCCAGGGCACGTCTGAAGAGTTTGAAGATCCTATTCTTGTATCTTGCCAGGGTGTATCTGTTGACGACTAATTCCAGACTCGATTCCTGTATCTCTCCAGGGCACGTCTGAAGAGTTTGAAGATCCGATTCCTGTATCTTGCCAGGGTGTATCTGTTGACGACTATATTCCAGACTCGATTCCTGTATCCTACCAGGGCATGTCTAAAGAGTTTGAAGATCTGATTCCTGTATCTTGCCAGGGTGTATCTGTTGACGACTAATTCCAGACTCGATTCTTGTATCCTGCCAGGGCACGTCTGAAGAGTTTGAAGATCCGATTCCTGTATCTTGCCAGGGTGTATCTGTTGACGACTAATTCCAGACTCGATTCCTGTATCCTGCCAGGGCACGTCTGAAGAGTTTGAAGATCCGATTCCTGTATCTTGCCAGGGTGTATCTGTTGACGACTAATTCCAGACTCGATTCCTGTATCCTGCCAGGGCACGTCTAAAGAGTTTGAAGATCCGATTCCTGTATCTTGCCAGGGTGTATCTATTGACGACTATATTCCATACTCGATTCCTGTATCCTGCCAGGGCACGTCTGAAGAGTTTGAAGATCTGATTCCTGTATCTTGCCAGGGTGTATCTGTTGACGACTAATTCCAGACTCGATTCCTGTATCCTGCCAGGGCACGTCTGAAGAGTTTGAAGATCCGATTCCTGTATCTTGCCAGGGTGTATCTGTTGACGAATATATTCCAGACTCGATTCCTGTATCTTGCCAGGGCACGTCTGAAGAGTTTAAAGATTCGATTTCTGTATCTAGCCAGGGCACATCTACATAAAGAGTTTGAAGATCAACTCCTATAACAAACCAGATAATTATTTTCTTTTTCAGGTACGCAAGTTCTCGCTAAGGAATCTCTTACGCGATCGACACCTAGATGGCATCTATAAGCCCATCCACATACCAACAGTCTCCAAATGGCATCTATAAGCCCATTCCCGACAAGGTTCCGTCACAACTCTAGATGGCATCTACAAGCCCATCCTCCCATCCATTATCCTCCAAATGGCATCTGTAAGCCCATTCCCACCATCATACTGCTGACACTCTACTATGTGAGTGCAAATTTCTGGGCACTCTAGTGTTCAATCATCTTCCACCTTCGGATTACGAAAGGCACGCCAGCCAATCTACATCCTCAGGTCTAAGAAGATTGAACAGGGGCAACTTTTGTACCCCAAAATTTTTCCTCCCATATTCTTCAAGATTTGGCAAGATCAATCTCCAGATGATTCGAAATCCCTCAAAAGTTGCACAGTCCAATTGCCTCCTAACACAGTCAAAATTAGGGTTTTGGCTCCTGCAAAGAAATTGAGGTTTTCAAGGGTCCAATCAAGTCCCACATGCCCATATACATTGTCAAGCATCCATATGTCAAGTTTCAAGACTCACAACACCAAATTGCACAATCAAAAACCCTAATTGCACCACAGTCAACTGTAGGGGCAAAATGGTCATTTGACAGTCAAAAGTCAAAAATTTTGGTCAACATCTTATTTTGAAGCCACAATCATCATTTCATCAATTCTTGATCATGATTCTCAAAGCATGGCTCAAAAAGTCTCAAGATGCAAAAGTTTCTATTTTTGGGACAGCTGAAAAGTCAACTGCAAATTGACCAAGGCATAACTTCCTCATGGTTTATCAGAAAAATCCCATCCAATACTAATTTTGAAGTGGATGACATTTCCTACAACTCATCGTCACACTCCAAGTCCAAGAAATGCTCTCACAAAAAGATATCAATTTCAACATTATAGGTCATTTTCAAAAGTCAACAAAAAGGCACTTTAAGTCAAAGACCATAACTTGAGATTGGTGAATCAAAATGACATGGGACCAAAGACATTGGTTAGAGGACTTCAAGACCTTTCCAAAATGTCCAAGAACATGTTCATAGCTTCAAAATTGAGCAAGATATGCATTAGAGAAGTTGGGAAATTTTTGGGAATTTTGAAAAGTCAACTTTGCCTAAAACACTTCAAATTTGCTAATGGGCCTCAATTACTTTCTTGAATCATTACCCAAAGCCTATGCACGACCCATTGAGCTAAAAATGATTTATTTTCTTATTTTTAATTAATTAATTGAATTTTTATTCATATTAATTCATTTAATTAGATTTAATTATGAGAAAATATCAAATAATGCTTTTTCAAATCTTTTTATGCAGCAAATGTACTCCAAATATGCTAAAGATTCCGTGCATCATCTCAAGGGGACAAGATCTTCCATAATTGGCAAAGTTTCCATGGAAAAATATTGGAAAATATATGATTGGCAATCAAAGATTCAAGCCATCAATTCATGGACTTTTGGGCTCTTTCTTGACCTAATTTGCTTCACATACTTATGCACAACCTAACCCTATTCCACAAGACACGAAAAGCTGCTCACAAAACTCAGGACCAATTTGCAAATTTTCATAAAAAAGCTTGAAACTGATTTCATAGTGGCAGCATAATTCAAAGCTTCTAAAGGATTCCAACACCTTGCTGACATTGCTAGGAAGCTTTTGCAATCAAGAACCAGTCCAAACACGCACAAAATCAGAAGATACAAGTGACACGGTTTGCTATTTTTGCTAAATTCGTATATCATCATTCATGCGCTTTTAACAATTTTTTTGGATTGATTCATGCTAATATAAACCTTCTGAAGCGATTGGTACAACTCAATTGAATTAATGTTGCCTGAATCGAGATTCACCATGGACAAAAATTAGGTTTTCAGAAGCTTCAAAATAGGGCTTTCATTGTATGGAACAATTGGACCTTTAGACCTATACAGCTGAATTTAGAAGCTCAAGACGAAGCAAACCAACTACTCGCGCTCAATTTATCTTATCTGTGGGCGTAATCGCTATTTTCCACTGTTACACTTAGTGGGGGTTTAAAACCCCCGCTATCTCATTCATGTTTTGCAGATAAACAAAGAAGAAGCATGCGTGTCCAATCGTGGTTGGGTGATTCAAACTGCGCGCGTTTTTTTTGTTTTATATCACAAACATTGTTTTTTTCTATATAATATTTGTTTTCCATTATAGTTACAAACGCGTTGCCTGGCTCAGTTGGTTGATGAGGTGTATTGCAAGCATCGGGACCTGGGTTCGATTCCCAGGTCCCCCCACATAATTGCTATTTTTTGTTCCAATATATTCATATGCAGCGTATTCTCAACGTCCCACCATACGTCCTCATGCATTGGCTTGCCAGATGGCCTGGATGAATAATCTGAAGGCCACATAATGAAGTCCATGGTAGGGCTCAGTCAATGGACGTACACACAAGCGTGGAAAGTCAAACAAGGCCTTTGGCTGATGGGCCTGAATTCCTCACAAATACCTCCATATGGGCCTGACACCCCCTTTGGTTTGCAATTTAATTTTCTTTTCTTTCTTTTAAATTTCTTTCAATTGTTTTATTTTTATAATTATTATTAACTCACTAAAATTAATTTTTCATAATAAAAAAAATCAGAAACTCAAAAAATGTTTTTTTAATTAATATTTAATTTCACCATTTGAATATTTTTGTAAATAAATAACTAACAATTAATCTAGTTAATTTAGGTTTTAACTCAATATTTTCTTAATAAATAAAATACATAGAATTAGGTTTTTTTGACATTTTTATCTTTTTTTTTAATTAATTTTTCCTCATTATTTATTATTATTATTAATCATTATTTTTGTAAATAAATATGTAAATTAACTAATTAGTTTAAATTAGGTCAACTTTGACGTTTTATTAATAATTAAAATAACTTAGAATTAGGGTTTCTCTTGATTTTAATTTTATTTATTTTCATAAATACAAAGACATAAAAAACATTTCCTTTTCTTTAATCAAATAATTAATTAGCAGTTAATTTCATTTAATTTCAAGCAAAGGGTCAAAACCCTCGGACGTCCTAATTTTTATTCTTTTCGCGCATTATTTTCTTTTGAATATTATGTAAATGCTCAAGGATGTAATAGCAATTAGGTTTATCGCTTTTATTTACTTTCCGCATCTTTTATCAAACGGGTCTTTGTATTTTGGCGATGTATAGACCCGTGCCTTGTAATAGCGTAGCTTTTATATTTCCGTCTTTTAATTTTCCGCACTCTTAAATTCTAACTTTGTATGAAAGAATGTATGCTAATTAAAAACAAGCATAGCTCACAATGCCATGATCAAAGATAAAACATAACATGAAAACAACACACAAATACACACACCACTTCTAGGGTACGCCTCACCTGTTGCCTTCGAAACGTGGTCGTCAAGTATAGGACGTTTTAGTAAGTCCTTATGTCCATGATCCAGTTGCCTCGGAACAGTTGCCTCGAAATAAGTTGCCTCGGAATAGTTGCCTCGAAACGGTTGCCTCGGATTAAAAAAGGATCAAGGACATAAGGGTAGCTTCTAAGGTGTCCTACTGTTGCTTCGGTGACCACACTGTCCCTACACTCGAATTGACCCGAACACCTCCAACGGTGGTGCTACCTACCTCTCAATGGTGGGATGGCATTACCTTAAGGACATTTACACAGCCTAATTCCTTAGGGTAGGTAGATGACTCATAGATACTTGCTCTCTTCAAAAACAAATCAAAAACCTTTTCACACTGACACTTTCAAAAAGCTTTCAAAACAATTTTTCAAACACTCTTGAGGACTGATACAAGAGTTATTCAGAAATCTTTCAATGATACTTTTTCAAACCCACACACACTTGAAAAGCAAACAAATTTTGAAAACATAAGAGCAAGTACCTAAGAGCCCATGGATAACCATGGATAGAAATGGTGCTAACACCTTCCCTTTCTAAAATCTACCTCCCGAACCGAGAGACAATCTCATAAGGAATTGTGCTGTGCTTTTGTCCTGTCCATGTTGGAGAAAATAAAAGACGGTGGCGACTCTTGCTTACCGCGACATACGCGATCCCGCTTTAAACAGTCAGTTCTAAATCCACCGATCACACCGTGGATGACTACCAGTCCATGAATTTCGAGTTCCCGGATGAGAATATCATGCTGGTAACCGATTGCGAAGAACCTGGACCGGATGAAGGACCCGAGGAGGGATCCCGATGGTCTATGTATTTTGATGGAGCCTCGAACACGTTGGGTAATGGCATTGGCGCTGTAATTATATCTCCCGAAGGCTGTCATACTCCATTCACCGCCCGATTATGTTTTAACTGCACCAACAATATGGCAGAGTATGAGGCGTGTATCATGGGTCTTCGAGCTGCTATTGACCTGAGGATTAAGTTCTTGAGTGTATTCGGAGATTCCACTCTTGTGATAAGTCAGATCAAAGGAGAGTGGGATACAAAGCACCCGAATCTCATTCCTTACCGAGAATATGTACTGACATTGCTCCCACACTTTGAGGAGATAACCTTTGAACATTTCCTACGAGAAGAGAACCAATTGGCGAACGCTCTAGCTACCATGTCTTCCATGTTCAAAGTTAGGTGGGAAAATTAAGCTCCCCAGATTACCATTGAGAGGTTGGACGAACCCGCACATTACTGTGACATTGAGACTGAAAAGGTAGCAGATAAACCCTGGTTTCACGAGGTAAAGATGTATCTTGAGGCTCAAGAATACCCCGAGGGGGCATCTGTTAATGATAAGAATTTTTTGAGAAGGTTCGCTGCGAAGTTCTTCATCAGTAATGGAATCCTCTATAAGCGTAACCATGATTCAACCTTACTGTGATGTGTGGACAAGAGCGAGGCAGAAAGGATCATGGCAGAGTTACATGAAGGTACCTTCGGAACTCATTCCAGTGGACACACCATGGCGAAGAAAATCTTATGGGCAGGATATTATTGGTCCACTATGGAAGCCGATTGTTATCAGCACTCTCGAACCTGTCATAAGTGCCAAGTCTATGCTGATAAGGTGCATGTGCCTCCAGTCCCCCTAAATATTTTGACGGCTCTTTGACCCTTTGTAATGTGGGGCATCGATATGATCGGAGAGATCAGACCTACTGTGTCTAACGGGCATCATTTCATTCGGGTAGCCATTGATTATTTTACGAAGTGGGTTGAGGCAGCTTCCTTTGCTTCAGTAACCAAGAACGTCGTGGCGCGGTTTATTCGACACAATTTGATCTATCGATATGGTGTCCCAGAGATAATCATTACTGACAATGGTACAAATCTCAATAACACAATGATCACCGAGCTCTGCAAACAGTTCAAGATTCAGCATCATAACTCTTCTCCCTACCAGCCGAAGATGAATGGAGTTGTCGAAGCGGCTAACAAGAACATCAAAAAGATTGTGCAGAAGATGACGATGACATACAAACACTGGCACGAGATGTTACCATTCGCTCTTCATGGGTACCGTACCTCAGCACGGACGTCGATCGGGGCAACACCCTACTCTTTGGTATATGGCATGGAGTCAGTCCTACCCATCGAAGTCCAGATACCCTCTCTCAGGATTATGAAGGATGCGGGTTTGAACGAAGATGACTGGATCCAAACCCGACTTGATCAGCTGAATCTAATCGATGAAAAGAGACTTACTGCTATCTGTCGTGGTCAGACATATCAAAAGCGGATGATCAAGGCTTTTAACAAGAAAGTCAGACGTCAAGAATATCAGGTTGGGGATCTAGTGATCAAACGCATCATACTACCGCAAGGTGATCCCAGGGGAAAATGGACCCCCATGTACGAAGGGCCATTTGTGGTTAAGAAAATTTTCTCGGGAGGAGCTATGATTCTAACCACCATGGATGGTGACGACCTTCCTCACCCCGTCAATGCAGACATAGTGAAAAAATACTACGCATGATCAAAGACCCGCTAGGTTGACTGGCCTAGGCAAAAATAAGGGCTTTCCAGCGAACCAAAAGGGTTCGGGCAAAATTAAGGGATGAAAATTAAAAAAACTGTACACCTGGCAAGTCGAAAACCTGAAAAGGCGACTTGGGAAAAAAAGGGTATCCCGGTGGACTGAAAACCTGAAAGGGCGGTCCAGGAAAAAATTAGGGATCAAAGCGTATCACTATGTCTCACTGGATCATCTTGCAACCAGACTTCGGTATCGACTATCAAGCTCAGACGGCGCCAATCAATCTGATCAACCTTCGACCAAGTAGCAAAGTGATGAGACGCTTGAAGATATAAAGGCAATAGCAGAGTTGGAACCCAATGGTGTTGTTTCACATAGTTGTTTTCCTTTCTTTTACACAAATTGCAATTTCTATCTTTCGGCGGCGTTCTCTTACTAGAGCGTCAACCTCTTTGTACAAAACGCCTATCACATGCCAACTTCAAAAATCAATACAATTCATTTTCACAAGAAATTTCAAAATTTTTTTCTTTTTCTATTTTATTTTGCAAGAACGTCTAACGATTCATTTTTGATATATGCATTTGAAAATAATTGTTGCTCATAAATATTTACATGAGAAACAAAAGACGATTACTCATAATTCCAGGAACAGGGACAAATAAGAAGTGTCCAAACCTTACAGTTACTCTGCCCATCAGGTACAGGGATAAAGCCAGCTTGAGAATATGAGCAGTGGTACATACACTCCCCACAAAGTAAAAGGTACCCAAAGACAGTGATGTTAGCTTTCCCGAACATGACATAACTCCCCCCCAGCTGAGGTTCACAATCGCGAGTGAGTCAGTAAATTTTTCCCCAAGCAGAGTTTATTCCTCTCACAAGCAGAAATGCAATCTCCAACAAAATTCATTATCACCAGCAATGGAAATTCATCCCCAGCTGAGTTATTTCTCCAAGTCAGCAGATCTATCAACAGAGTATCTCCTCTCCAATAGATTTATTCCCCGCAGAGTTATCCTCAGATAGGGTTGCTTCTGACAGAATACTCACCAGCTGAATGGATGGCAAATCCCCAGCATAGTCATCTTTGTTCACCATCCACCATCACAAATAGAGGAATTGTGGTTTTTTACAGCAGTCAAGAATACCATTTCTCATACTCTCCAAACAACAGTCATGGATTTATTTTCCCGGACTCAGTTTATTACGTCAGCATTTCATGTTCATACATCATGACATGTGCATACATTACATATAACATGATCTCAGTTATCTCGAGAACTTCATCACAATACATCTCATGCATCACACATAACTAACCATGTATTTCTTTCAGGAAAGACAGTAATTATCAACAATTTCCAATAGGTCCATAATCAATACTCGAAGTTAAACAGAGTAATCATCGGTGCATAAAAAGAAACCTTACCCCGGTTCCCCCTGCAGTTTTACCCAAATTTATATCGAAGTAACCCTACTATCCAGGTTGCTTTTCACAGCCCTACTGTGATCGGTGGATCTGGAACTGACTGTTTAACGCTGGTTCGCGAAATGTCGCGGAAGCAAGAGTCACCACCGTCTTTTATTTTCTCCAAATGGAAAGGACAAAAGCACAGAAAAATTCCTTATTGAGATTGCTCTCGGTTCGGGAGGTAGATTTATAGAAAGGGAAGGTGTTAGCACCCTTTCTATCCATGGTTATCCATGGGCTCTTAGATACTTGCTCATTTGTGTTTTCAAAATTGTTTGTTTGCTTTTCAAGGTGAGTGGGTTTGAAAAAGTTTCTTTGAAAATTTCAGTTCGACTCTTGTATCAGTCCTCAAGAGTGTTTGAAAAGTTGTTTTTGAAAGCTTTTTGAAAGGTGTCAGTGTGAAAAGATGTTTTGTTTTTGTTTTGAATTAGAGCAAGTATCTATGAGTCATCTACCTACCCTAAGGAATTCGTCTGTGTAAATGTCCTTAAAGTAGTGCCATCCCACCATTGAGAGGTAGGTAGCACCACCGTTGGAGGTGTTCGAGTCAATTCGAGGGTTCGGGACATTGTGGTCACCAGAGCAATAGAAAGACACCTTAGAAGCTACCCTCATGCCATGTTCATGGACATGAGGACTTACTAAAACGTCCTCTACTCGACGACCACTTTTCGAGGGGCAAGGCAACAGTGAGACGTACCCTAGGGGTGGTGTGTGATTTGTGTGTCATTTTCAGTTATATTTGTCTTGTTCATACATTGGTGATCTACGCTTTGTTTTTATTTTTTGGCATTCATTCTTTCATGCAAGTTATTAACAGTTAAAAGATGCGAGAAGGTAAAAGTCCTACGCTATTACAAAGGCGCGGGTCTACATCGCCAAATTAATCCAAGACCCGATTTGAATAAAATAAAATGCAGAAAGATAAATGTCCTAATTAATCTATTACAAGGCTTTGGGGTAATTACATGAAATTTATAAAGAAGAAATAAAATAAACGCGCGAAACGAAATTATAATCGAAAGCGAGGGCGTTGGACCCTTTTAAAGAAATTAAATTGAAATTATGAAATTAATTAAATTAAATAAAGGAAAAAGACTTATTATGGAGTTTAATGAGAAAATTAAATTGGAATTAAAAACCTAATTCTAAACTATTTTTAATTTATTAAAAAAATGTTTAAGCTTGACCTAGTTTTAACCTAATTATTCAATTACAAATTTATTTACAAAATAATTAATAATTAAATATGGTAAAAGAAAAGAAAAAAAAGAATAAAAGCATTAAAACCCTAATTTCTACATTTTTTAGTTTATTAAAAAAACATTAAAATTAGACCTAAGATTAGAACTAAATTAGTTAATAAAATTTATTTACAAAAAAAAAACTATTAAATAAAATATATTTTTATTTTTTGTCTTTTCTGATTTTTTTGTATTTTTATTATTTAAAAAATATTTGTGGAATTTAAAAAAAAGCAATATAATAAAAATAAAAGAAAAGAATAATAAAAAATAGAGAAAAGAAAGGCAAACATGGGGGGTTTGTTGACCCTTTTGGAGGTATTCTCCAAGCAATTTTGGCCCACTGAAGCTTGGCCTGGTTGACTTTTGATGGTCACGTGTGCATGGTTGACTGATACGTATGATGGACCTTTCATCCTGGCCCTTAGATTCATCGCCTGGGACATTTGGCAAGCTATAGCATTGAGTGTATGGTGGACTTCTGGACATGCTGGGTACCTAATCACGTTATGAGAAAAAATAGAAGGAAATACGGGGGACCTGGGAATCGAACCCAGGTCCCAAGGCTTGCCAACAACGCTTTCCACCAACTAAGCTATTTAGCCACTTTGTAATTATAATGGACAACAATTAATATGATAAAAATAAGGGTTAGTGACGTAAAACACAAAAACGCGCCAGCTTTTTGAACCGGCCAACCAGATGCTTACAACTCATCTTCTTCTCCACTCGTTCTTTGCTTTAGCCTGAAAAATACATCAAATAGCGGGGGTTTTGAACCCCCACTAACCACAGTATAGGAAAATAGCGATTAGCTCTGGGATAATGATAAATTGGGCGCGAGGTATGAGAATGATTCGTTGTAATGTCACGAATCCAATGGCGTTGGTCTCATGATCTAATTTTTCTATATGTAAAAGTCCCCAATTTCACATCTTTGAAAACCTAGAAAGCTTCCATGGTAGATTCGCATACTGGCCTTAAAAACTCAATTGAATGTCATGGTTAGCTTTAGAATGATTAAACTAGTACAAATCAAGCATTAGAAATAAAAAATATGGCATGAATTATGAGACACGATTATGCAAAAAGTTTGAGGAAGTTTGACTTTATTCTACCACTTCTTGATGCGTGGGGACTGGAAAAGAATTCAGTTATGTCCAGGAAGACCTCAGCAAGCTTTTGGAATGGTTATCTTGCCTTGAAACGCACTGAAACTGTGTTTTCAGTTTTGAAGTTTTTGACAAAAAAATGCAAAGTGTGTCTTCCTCTTGGGCGCAGCTTTCAGGTTCTTTTTATTAGGTTTGTGTTTGTGTATGTATATGGAACGAATTAGGGTAGAAATTTCAACCAAAAACCTTTGCATTCAATGCTTTTGAGATTTGATTTCCATGGATCTTTTTCAATCTTTTCCATGCCCTTTTGATATCAATCATGGCCAAATCTTTCCAAATTGAGTGTGCACGAAATCTTGGAGTTATGATAGACCTATTAGCTGCATAAAAAGATTTAAAATTCATGCTTGAGTATTTTTGTCATATTTTATTTAATTAAATGAATTAATGGTGATAAAAATTCAAATAAATGATAAAAAATGATGAAATAAATCCCCTTTGGGTCAAATGGTCGTGCATAGCTTTTGGATGATGATTCTTGGAAGAAAATGTGGCCCATTAGCAATTTTGAGGCATTTGAAGCAAAGTTGACTTTTCAAAATTCCCAAAAATTTCCCAACTTCCACAAGGCATATCTTGCTCAATTTTTAAGCTTTGATCATGTTCTTGGACATTTTGGAAAGGTCTTGAAGTCCTATAACCAATGCCTTTGGTCCTATGTCATTTTGATTTACCAATCTCAAGTTATGGTCTTTGACTTAAAGTGCCTTTTTGTTGACTTTTGAAAAGGACCTATAATGTTGAGATTGATAACTTTTTGTGAGAGCATTTCTTGGACTTTAAGTGTGAAGAGGAGTTGTAGGAAATGTCATTCTATTAAAAATGAGCTTTGGATGGAATTTTTCTGATAAAACATGTGGAAGTTATGCCTTGGTCAAGTTACAGTTGACTTTTTCAACTGTCCAAATATGGAAACTTTTGCATCTTGAGACTTTTTGAGCCATGCCTTGAAAATCATGATCAAGAATTGATCAAATGATGTTTGTGGCTTCAAAATAAGATGTTGACCAAAATTTTGGACTTTTGACTGTCAAATGACCATTTTGCCCCTGCAGTTGACTGTAGGGCAATTAGGGTTTTTGACTGTGCAATTTTGTGCTGTAAGTCTTGAAACTTGACATGAGGATGCTTGACAATGTTTATAGGCATGTGGGACTTGATTGGACCCTTGGAAACTTCAATTTCTTTGTCAGAACCAAAACCCTGGTTTTTGACTGTTAGGGGGCTATTGAACTGTGCAACCTTTGAGAAATCTTGAGGAATATGGGAGGGCAAATTTTGGGGTACAACAGTTGCCCCTGTTCAATCTTCTTAGACCTGAGGATGTAGATTGGCTGTCGTGCCTTTCGTAGTCCGAAGGTGGAAGATGATTGAACACTAGAGTGCCCAGAAATTTGCGCTCACATGTTAGCAGTGTGATGGTGGGAATGAGCTTATGGATGCCATTTGGAGATTGATGGATAGGATGATGGGCTTATAGATGCCATGCTAAGAGATGATGGAAGGTGGATGGGCTTATAGATGCCATCTGGGTGTCAATCGCGTAAGAGATTCCTTAACGAGAACTTGTGTACCTGAAAAAGAAAATGATTACCTGGCCTGTTACAGGAGTTGGTCTTCAAACCCTTATGTAGGTGTGCCCTGACTGGTTACAGGAATTGGGTCTGGAGCTTCAAAAGATGATGAATGAACCAGGGATGGTTACTACCTCAACGGGACGGTGAGAGAAACTTGGACGGTTACTACCTCAACAGGAATGCTGGGAGAACCTTGGACGATTACTACCTCAACAGGAACGCTGAGAGAATCTGGGGGCGATTACTACCTCAACAGGAACGCTGAGAGAACCTTGGGCGATTACTACCTCAACAGGAACGCTGAGAGAATCTTGGATGTCTTCTATTGGGATAAGAATCGGGGAGATCTTAGGGTCGATCTGACTGAACCGGAGAAGGCCTTTGACTGGATAAGAATCAGGAAAATCTTAGGGTCGATTTAACCGAACCGGACAAGGTCTTGGAATCTTCAACTGGATAAGAATCAGGGAGATCTTAGGGTCGATTTGACTGAACCAGAGAAGGCCTTTGACTGGATAAGAATCAGGAAAATCTTAGGGTCGATTTAACTGAACCGGACAAGGTCTTGGAATAACTTCAGCTGGATAAGAATCAAGAAAATCTTAGGGTCGACTTAACTGAACCGGACAAGGTCTTGGAATATCTTCAACTGGATAAGAATCAGGGAGATCTTAGGGTCGATCTGACTGAACCGGAGATGGCCTTGGAATATCTTCAACTGGATAAGAATCAGGGAGATCTTAGGGTCGATCTGACTGAACCAGAGAAGGCCTTTGACTGGATAAGAATTAGGAAAATCTTAGGGTTGATTTAACTGAACCAGGCTAGGTCTTGGAATAACTTCAGCTGGATAAGAATCAGGGAGATCTTAGGGTCGATCTGACTGAACTAGAGAAGGCCTTTGACTGGATAAGAATCAGGAAAATCTTAGGGTCGATTTAACTGAACCGGACAAGGTCTTGGAATCTTCAACTGGATAAGAATCAGGGAGATCTTAGGGTCGATCTGACTGAACCAGAGAAGGCCTTTGACTGGATAAGAATCAGGAAAATCTTAGAATCGATTTAACTGAACCAGACTAAAGTCTTGGACATAGCTGAGAACTTGACTGGATCTTTCCTGAAAGGTAAAGGTCAGTCATATGCAATGCATGATATGGATCAAGCAATGATGCTCTCAACATAAATGAGATTGTAAGATATGATGTGTTTATGCATGTATCATGATGTATGTGATGTTTTTGAATGTATGTTTTTGTCTAGGAAAGTAAATCCTTGACGGGTGTCGGGAAGTCACATCCTGGGCTGATGTTGGAGAATAGTGCTTTGTTGTCTCCGCTGGGGATGATAGTTGCAAGAATACCGGTACGAGAAGATAACTCCGTTGGGGAATAAACTTGGCGAATGGATTACTCTGCGGGGAGAAGATTACTATAGCGATCTTGCTGGGGAACAATACTCTGTGGGGAGAGAGATATTTCGCTGGGATGTTGATGATGATAACTCCGCTGGGGAATACCACTGTTATGTTGGAAGTGTTAATGGACTCCACTGGGGATAAGAAGACTTTGCCGAGGACGACCTTTCCGTGGCTCTTGGCTGAGGATAACCCAGTTATGTCCTGGTAGGGAAATAACTTTTTTGAATAAAGTCGGGGGACGCGTTCGTGCTCTGCGAGGGATAAGCTTCCATAATCTATTGGGGATAAGCTTCCTGCTGGGGAGATTGATTCAAACTTTCCTGGGGAAATTTGGATTGGACTCTCCTGGGGAAATTTTGAACTGTATCGGGGAAGTGACTCCATTGAATGTTTGATATACCGCCGGGGAACAATCTTTAGGTCAAGACTGCCGGGGATGCTTGTTAAGAATGTTCGTATGATGTGCCGGGGAATGTTGAGATCTGCTGGAGGATACCCAACTTCCTTAAGGCTGATAATAGCTTTGCTTGGGGAGAGTGCACTGGCTTGCTGGCTCACTCTCTGGGGAATTAAGATATCTTGGTTACCTTCTTCAGCTGATAATACCTTGTATCTTGTGGACAGAGCAATTAGATCGCTTGGACGACTCATTATTGCCCCTGTTCCTCTGGGAGAAGATACTGGTGGAGTCTTGATAACTGCCGTTTGACAAACTTTCTTCTGATAGGCAAGTGACGAGGTGACAGGACATAGTCGTACGCTTTGATCCCTAACTTTTTCTTGGACCGCCCTTTCGGGTTTTCAGTCCACCGGGATACCCATTTTTGCCCAAGCCGCCTTTTTCAGGTTTTCGACTTGCCGGGTGTACAGATTATTTTCATTTCATCCCTTATTTTTGCCCGAACCCTTTTGGTTCGCCGGGAAGCCCTTATTTTTGCCTAGGTATGTCAACCTAGCGGGTCTTTAATTATGCGTAGTATTTTTTTTTTGACTATGTCCGTGCCCTCAGGATGTAGGGAGGTGCCCCTGTTATTGTGTTTTGCCTTGCCACCAAAAGGTGTTTGATCAGGCAAGATTCGTTGCTGGAATGTCCCCAAGTGACTCAGGCGGAGATTTTCCCCAGGCTATTTGGCCTTTGAGAGATTCTCCGAATCTTGACTTAACTGCCCCAGACGATGGACATTGATCATGTCATGCCCCTTGATTGGAAGTGCTTTTGTTCACTAGGTATTCATCGTGCGAATTTCCCTGTTGTTCAAACAAATAGTCATATGCAAACAATGTTATATCAAAAATGCAAAGCTTATGTCTGTCTTGAAGATTTTGAAAATGCATTCTTTTTCATAAAACAAGTGAATGTTTGTAAAACGTGATGTCAACTCCGTATTTACCGTAGGCCTTAAGGAGTCAGGATACCTTTCGTAACAGTATGCTTTCGAACTAACCCATGCTTCAGCTAGGACTTTTAAGGGTTATAACGTGGCTTGGTTCATGGTTTAAGAAACAAAGGATAAAGGCTCAAATTGTTTGTACCCACCCGCTCTTCGTGATGTTCTTCAAACCTAAACTCAACTGATCGTGCGTTAGACCTTGTTTGAGTCTTTACTCTGATTTTCCGGTGATGGTTCGGATGTTGATAACTTATTTTGAATAGGCAGTCATTTTTTGTCGAGGGTTTGTAAGACCTCTTTCTTTTTTTGATTTTTGTTATCCCCTTTTTTTTCCCTGAGCTGTTCTTTTGTGATTACAGTCAGCGGGATGCCCCAGTTTTGTAAGTCTCCTTCCTAGGTTTTGACTTAATGGGTTCTTATTTTGAAAGATAATGACTGCCTTTCTTTATTGATTATTCGGAACCATCACGGTCTTTCTTTGTTTTGTAAGGACCTCTTTGGTGCCATTCGTTATGCACTTGGATCAACTGAAAGAACTACCCTGCCCCAGGTTATGATTAAGGGTTTCAATTTTCGAAAAGAAAAACTCCTACTTCTTTGGCTCAAAGGGGTTGACGAGGGATTATCTTCCTTATAACTCCAGTGTTTAGGGATTGAAACAATGCCTGTACCTCATCAGTGGGGTCTGTTCAAAAGCATACTGTAAATTATGGTATCGTTTTCGTCATCCTCCCTCAAGAGGCTTAGAATTATTAATTGAGAGTTGACATCAAAAAAATGAAAGCAATTTTGAAAATAGCGAATGCGAATATATTGATTCAAAATAGACATAAGCGATGCATTAATGGAATAACAACGTTTAACATGAATAAATGTTTAAACAATCAAAGAACAACACAACTTGAACATTCGAATGAACAAAAGTTTTCTAGTCTCAGGGCTTGTCACTTCAAATGGTGAGCCTTGGAGGGATGGTAGAAAAACTCAGCCTGACCATCTTGTGTGAAATCCAATGCTCCTTCATCAATCAGGTCCTGGATCTTGTTCTTCATAGCCCAACACTCATTTGTATCATGTCCTGGACTGGCAGAGTGGTAGGCACACCTTTTGTTGGGATGATAGGTAGGAGCTGCTGTGTTGGGGTTCCGGGGATGAGCCTTTAATGTGATCAGATTCAATCTCAACAGGCGTTGTAGAGCTTGAAACAGCGACATATTGAGCTGGGTGAATTGCCTCCTAGGCTTGTCTGGCTGAAGCTGGTGAGGTTGATGCTGAATTTGTGACACTGGAGCCATTTGAGGAGCTCTCCCCTTATCTCCTTGTCTCAAAGATGGTTGAATGATGACTGGCTCTTTACCCTTAGACGTTTGCCCCAGTTGGTTACCCTGAAGCAGTTGGTTGATGAGAACTCCGAGCTCTTCTTGTCTTTGAGCTAAACCTTGAAT
This sequence comes from Vicia faba, assembly GCA_948472305.1. Taxonomy (NCBI): domain Eukaryota; kingdom Viridiplantae; phylum Streptophyta; class Magnoliopsida; order Fabales; family Fabaceae; genus Vicia; species Vicia faba. The sequence continues at coordinate 332,844,956 of OX451739.1, read as the reverse complement.
GGCAGTCACCTGCCCTAGCATCTGAGCTCTCATTGCATCCACTTCAGCTTGCAGATGTTTCAGCCGTTCGTCCTCAGCGCTGTTCCTGACCAAAGTCTCCATGAGAAGTGTCCTCAGCTCCTCCTGCCCCTTGGATAGATTCAGGAGGATTTCCCCGAACCGAGTCTCTTGAGCAAGAAGGTCCTGGTTATCTTGTTGGGAAGCCATTGCTGAAATAGACAGCGAGAAAGGTAAGTGACCTGCAACAAGGGTACCTGTTATGCAATGATGTGTATGATATGCATGTAATGTTTTCAAGGACCTCGCGGGGTAAACAAGAAAACTTATTAGAATTTGGATCCGGTAGCTTGATTGAAGGAACTTCATGTTGCTGAGAGTCCTTCTTCAAGGGTCAAAGCTCACCATATCTAGTGGGTCATAGCCCCTGACAACCTTGTCTAGAGGAAAATAAATCCCCTTTGCCCCTTGCTGGACAGTTGGTTCATCATGACCTGCATCACAAGCCCCTTGAGATCCTTGAAATGGGTTAGGATGTATGCAATGGTATGATGTTATGGTATGCATGGAGTGATGTAAGTAAACCCTATTATGAGTCCCCATTAAGGACTATAAACAAAACCTGCAAGAAACTCAGTACACTCTGTTATGAGTCCCAATTAAGGACTATAAACAAAACCTGCAAGGAACTTAGTAAACCCTGTTATGAGTCCCAATTAAGGACTATAAACAAAACCTGCAAGGAACTTAGTAAACCCTGTTATGAGTCCCAATTAAGGACTATAAACAAAACCTGCAAGAAACTTAGTAAACCCTGTTATGAGTCCCAATTAAGGACTATAAACAAAACCTGCAAGTAGTTCATGTGTTAGATAACAAGTATGCAAGTAGTCAAGTACGAAGGCACACAAGTCACACAAGAGAAGCCCTTAGAGTTTAGGCCAGCATGAGGTCTAGGTATTACCCTCTTTCAGTTTGTTGGTTCATACCTGTCCTATCAAAAGTAACCGGGTTCTTAGAGGATCCCAATATCATTGACTACCCTCAATCGGTCATAACTCCAGCATCGCAATCTTTTCTTGTGGCCAGAACCATCACGAGAGTTTAGCCTCAATAGGCATAGCATACTGCTACTTTTCTATTGGCCAAGTTGTGTCATTTAAGGTTCTAAGGTCTGTTGGTGCTTAATGACTCCTCAGAAGACCCATATTCTCCTCGTTGCAACACAAGGGATATCGGTACAGACCAAGATGCCACACCAATGTAGCCACTGCTTCACCCATGTCGGTCTACGCCGGACAGGTCCCTCACAGCTTATGCTACCTAAACAGGGTATCCCCAGATCCGGGTTAGGATCTATGTAACTCCCATGACAGTCCCACAATTTAAAGCAAACAAGTCAAAGCAATTGAAAACACAGTGATCTTAGTCCTAAGGTACACCTCACTTTATAAGAATGTCCCCAACAGAGTCGCCAGTTCTGTGATCGGTGGATCTGGAACTGACTGTTTAACACTGGTTCGCGAAATGTCGCGGAAGCAAGAGTCGCCACCGTCTTTTATTTTCTCCAAATGGAAAGGACAAAAGCACAGAAAAATTCCTTATTGAGATTGCTCTCGGTTCGGGAGGTAGATTTATAGAAAGGGAAGGTGTTAGCACCCTTTCTATCCATGGTTATCCATGGGCTCTTAGATACTTGCTCATTTGTGTTTTAAAAATTGTTTGTTTGCTTTTCAAGGTGAGTGGGTTTGAAAAAGTTTCTTTGAAAATTTCAGTTCGACTCTTGTATCAGTCCTCAAGAGTGTTTGAAAAGTTGTTTTTGAAAGCTTTTTGAAAGGTGTCGGTGTGAAAAGATGTTTTGTTTTTGTTTTGAATTAGAGCAAGTATCTATGAGTCATCTACCTACCCTAAGGAATTCGTCTGTGTAAATGTCCTTAAAGTAGTGCCATCCCACCATTGAGAGGTAGGTAGCACCACCGTTGGAGGTGTTCGGGTCAATTCGAGGGTTCGGGACATTGTGGTCACCAGAGCAATAGGAAGACACCTTAGAAGCTACCCTCATGCCATGTTCATGGACATGAGGACTTACTAAAACGTCCTCTACTCGACGACCACTTTTCGAGGGGCAAGGCAACAGTGAGACGTACCCTAGGGGTGGTGTGTGATTTGTGTGTCATTTTCAGTTATATTTGTCTTGTTCATACATTGGTGATCTACGCTTTGTTTTTATTTTTTGGCATTCATTCTTTCATGCAAGTTATTAACAGTTAAAAGATGCGAGAAGGTAAAAGTTCTACGCTATTACAAAGGCGCGGGTCTACATCGCCAAATTAATCCAAGACCCGATTTGAATAAAATAAAATGCGGAAAGATAAATGTCCTAATTAATCTATTACAAGGCTTTGGGGTAATTACATGAAATTTATAAAGAAGAAATAAAATAAACGCGCGAAACGAAATTATAATCGAAAGCGAGGGCGTTGGACCCTTTTAAAGAAATTAAATTGAAATTATTAAATTAATTAAATTAAATAAAGGAAAAAGACTTATTATGGAGTTTAATGAGAAAATTAAATTGGAATTAAAAACCTAATTCTAAACTATTTTTAATTTATTAAAAAAATGTTTAAGCTTGACCTAGTTTTAACCTAATTATTCAATTACCAATTTATTTACAAAATAATTAATAATTAAATATGGTAAAAGAAAAGAAAAAAAAGAATAAAAGCATTAAAACCCTAATTTCTACATTTTTTAGTTTATTAAAAAAACATTAAAATTAGACCTAAGATTAGAACTAAATTAGTTAATAAAATTTATTTACAAAAAAAAAACTATTAAATAAAATATATTTTTATTTTTTGTCTTTTCTGATTTTTTTGTATTTTTATTATTTAAAAAATATTTGTGGAATTTAAAAAAAAGCAATATAATAAAAATAAAAGAAAAGAATAATAAAAAATAGAGAAAAGAAAGGCAAACATGGGGGGTTTGTTGACCCTTTTGGAGGTATTCTCCAAGCAATTTTGGCCCACTGAAGCTTGGCCTGGTTGACTTTTGATGGTTACATGTGCATGGTTGACTGATACGTATGATGGACCTTTCATCCTGGCCCTTAGATTCATCGCCTGGGACATTTGGCAAGCTATAGCATTGAGTGTATGGTGGACTTCTGGACATGCTGGGTACCTAATCACGTTATGAGAAAAAATAGAAGGAAATATGGGGGACCTGGGAATCGAACCCAGGTCCCAAGGCTTGCCAACAACGCTTTCCACCAACTAAGCTGTTTAGCCACTTTGTAATTATAATGGACAACAATTAATATGATAAAAATAAGGGTTAATGACGTAAAACACAAAAACGCGCCAGCTTTTTGAACCGGCCAACCAGATGCTTACAACTCATCTTCTTCTCCACTCGTTCTTTGCTTTAGCCTGAAAAATACATCAAATAGCGGGGGTTTTGAACCCCCACTAACCACAGTATAGGAAAATAGCGATTAGCTCTAGGATAATGATAAATTGGGCGCGAGGTATGAGAATGATTCGTTGGAATGTCACGAATCCAATGGCGTTGGTCTCATGATCTAATTTTTCTATATGTAAAAGTCCCCAATTTCACATCTTTGAAAACCTAGAAAGCTTCCATGGTAGATTCGCATACTGGCCTTAAAAACTCAATTGAATGGTATGGTTAGCTTTAGAATGATTAAACTAGTACAAATCAAGCATTAGAAATAAAAAATATGGCATGAATTATGAGACACGATTATGCAAAAAGTTTGAGGAAGTTTGACTTTATTCTACCACTTCTTGATGCGTGGGGACTGGAAAAGAATTCAGTTATGTCCAGGAAGACCTCAGCAAGCTTTTGGAATGGTTATCTTGCCTTGAAACGCACTGAAACTGTGTTTTCAGTTTTGAAGTTTTTGACAAAAAAATGCAAAGTGTGTCTTCCTCTTGGGCGCAACTTTCAGGTTCTTTTTATTAGGTTTGTGTTTGTGTATGTATATGGAACGAATTAGGGTAGAAATTTCAACCAAAAACCTTTGCATTTAATGCTTTTGAGATTTGATTTCCATGGATCTTTTTCAATCTTTTCCATGCCCTTTTGATATCAATCATGGCCAAATCTTTCAAAATTGAGTGTGCACGAAATCTTGGAGTTATGATAGACCTATTAGCTGCATAAAAAGATTTAAAATTCATGCTTGAGTATTTTTGTCATATTTTATTTAATTAAATGAATTAATGGTGATAAAAATTCAAATAAATAATAAAAAATGATGAAATAAATCCCATTTGGGTCAAATGGTCGTGCATAGCTTTTGGATGATGATTCTTGGAAGAAAATGTGGCCCATTAGCAATTTTGAGGCATTTGAAGCAAAGTTGACTTTTCAAAATTCCCAAAAATTTCCCAACTTCCACAAGGCATATCTTGCTCAATTTTTAAGCTTTGATCATGTTCTTGGACATTTTGGAAAGGTATTGAAGTCCTCTAACCAATGCCTTTGGTCCCATGTAATTTATTTACCAATCTCAAGTTATGGTCTTTGACTTAAAGTGCCTTTTTGTTGACTTTTGAAAATGACCTATAATGTTGAGATTGATAACTTTTTGTGAGAGCATTTCTTGGACTTGAAGTGTGAAGAGGAGTTGTAGGAAATGTCATTCTCTTCAAAATGAGCTTTGGATGGAATTTTTCTGATAAACCATGTGGAAGTTATGCCTTGGTCAAGTTACAGTTGACTTTTTCAACTGTCCAAATATAGAAACTTTTGCATCTTGAGACTTTTTGAGCCATGCCTTGAAAATCATGATCAAGAATTGATCAAATGATGTTTGTAGCTTCAAAATAAGATGTTGACCAAAATTTTGGACTTTTGACTGTCAAATGACCATTTTGCCCCTGCAGTTGACTGTAGGGCAATTAGGGTTTTTGACTGTGCAATTTTGTGCTGTAAGTCTTGAAACTTGACATGACGATGCTTGACAATGTTTATAGGCATGTGGGACTTGATTGGACCCTTGGAAACTTCAATTTCTTTGTCAGAACCAAAACCCTGGTTTTTGACTGTTAGGGGGCTATTGAACTGTGCAACCTTTGAGAAATCTTGAGGAATATGGGAGGGCAAATTTTGGGGTACAACACCTACTATCCAGGTTTTCATATCGAAGTAACCCTACCATCCAGGTTCCTTCCCACAGCCCCACTACCCAGGCTTTCATATCAAAGTAACCCTACTATCCAGGTTACTTCTCATAGCCCTACTATCCAGGATTTCATATCGAAGCAGCCCTACTATCCCGGTTCCTTCTCACAGCCCTACTATCCAGGATTTCATATCGAAGTAACCCTACTATCCAGGTTCCTTCTCACAGCCTTACTATCCAGGCTTTCATATCGAAGTAACCCTACTATCCAGGTTCCTTCTCACAGCCCTACTATCCAGGCTTTCATATCGAAGTAACCTTACTATCCAGGTTCCTTCTCACAACCCTACTATCCAGGATTTCATATCGAAGTAACCCTACTATCCAGGTTCCTTCTCACAACTCTACTATCCAGGCTTTCATAACAGAGTGACCCTGTTATCCAGGTTCCTTCTCACATCCCTACTATCCAAGCTTTCATATCGAAGTAACCCTACTATCCAGGTTCCTTCTCACAGTCCTACTATCCAGGCTTTCATATCGAAGTAACCCTACTATCCAGGTTCCTTCTCACAACCCTACTATCCAGGCTTTCATATCGAAGTAACCCTACTATCCAGGTTCCTTCTCACAACCCTACTATCCAAGCTTTCATATCGAAGTAACCCTACTATCAAGTTTCCTTCTCACAACCCTACTATCCAGGCTTTCATATCGAAGTAACCCTACTATCTAGGTTCCTTCTCACAGCCCTACTATCCAGGCTTTCATATCAAAGCAACCCTACTATCCAGGTTCCATCTCATAACCTTACTATCTGGGTTCTTCCTCTCTTATCCCCAGACAGCAGTTCACAACACTGTAAGACCGGGACCCGATCAAACACAATCGATTTCACATTTCCCCAAAAAGTCGCGGTGCAGCATATATCCTGACCAAACACATAGTTCACTTCCGCTTCCCAAACCGGAATTATTCCCCAGTAGAGTAACGGACAACTGAAGCTCCTAAAACTCTATTTCTCTCTCAAGACAAAGACCAACATTCCCCAGCGAAGTATTCCTCAACAACAGGTATGTGGGTTCTCGCAAAGGAATCTCTTATGCGATTGACACTTCTTTGGATGGCATCTTTAAGCTCGTCTCCGAAAATTCTCTAGCAGCTACCAGATGGCATCTATAAGCCCATTCCCGATATCACAAATCAAGTATCACTTCATGCGAGTGCAAATTTCTGGGCACTCTAGTGTTCAATCATCTTCCACCTTCAGATCATGAAAGGCAGACGAACCAATCTACATCCTCAGGTTTCAGAAGATTGAACAGGGGCCGCAGTTGTACCCCAAAATTTTCCCTCTCATATTTCTCAACACATGGCAAGTGAGGTCCCCAAATTGCTTAAGGAAGTTCAAGAGTTGACCAGACAAACTCTCTCCTAAGGCAGTATACCTCAAATTAGGGTTTCTATTTTCATCAAGATGTGTGGACCACAAAGGACTAAAATGCTCACAATTGTCCTAATATGTTCTCAAGATCATCCATGTCAAGTTTCAAGCCTTGCAGAAGAAGTTTGCTCAGTCAATTGCTCAAATGCCTAAAAATCAACTGTGTTAGGTCAAAAGTAAACTGTGGCCCACATACAGTCAAACTTCAAGATTTTTGGTCAACATCCTCATTTTGAAGTATTATCCATCATTTGATCAATGGTTGATCATTATTCCTCAAGGATTTCTCACAATTCATCAAAACCCCAAAGTTGCTAAATTAGGGTTTTGCAGGAAAAGTCAACTCAACTTTTACAAGGCATAACTTTCTCAAACTTTATCAGAAATGACCCATCCAAAGCTCATTTTTAAGAGGATGAAATTCCCTACAATTCATATTCATCTCCCAAGTTCAAAATATGCACTCACAAAAAGATATGAATTTTGACATTATAGGTCATTTTGGAAAGTAAACAAAAACACCTTTTGGTTCAAAGCTTCATACATGAACATGGAAGACTCAATTGAGATGAGACCAAACGTTTTGCTTAGAGGACATCCTAAGATTTCTACACAGTCCAAGAACACCTCTCTAGGGTAAAAATTGAGAGAGTTACGCATTGGCCAAGTTGACCATTTTTGCAAAATTTCCAAAAGTCAAATGTGCTAAAATTTGCATTTTTTGCTAAATGGGCCCAACTTTTTATGCTTGCACCTCAATTATAATGTGGTCCACGACTCAAATACTTATCCACCAATTATTTGCTTCATTTTTAAATTTATTTTGATTTTTCATTAATTAAAAAGTGAATTAAATCAAATAAATGATGTAAATTTTCAAAAATAGGATTTGATTTGTTTTTTTGACAGGTTAGCAACCAATATATGCTGAGCTTGCAAGATCAATTCGAATCAGTGGTAATTGGTACAAAAAGAGCATGATTGGCATGAAAATAGAAAGATATCATATGGCTAAAGAATCAAATCAAATATCATCAAAGCTTAAAGATTGGATCTGTTTTGCAACCCTAATTCATTGAGGGATATATAATGAAAAAAAACAAAGCAAAAAAAAGAGGTTAGAGGTCGTGCATAGCCAAGAACAAAACTGAGAAATTAAAGAAAAAGTGGGGATCGGTTTTCAATCTACAAGGAGTTTCAAATCATTTTAAGAGCACCAATCCCTTCCCAGACATCCCAAGAAGCTATTCCAATCACTCTCAGGTCTTGAAACGCCCAGAATCGTGCTCTACGCCTCCCACGGTTTGCCCAAAAACTTGATTCTGATCTCACTAATTCACGCATCTTTAGCACTTTTGATTGTTATACTCATGTTTATCATCGTGTTTGCAAGCTAATCATTCCATTTAATTGCATTTTTGATGCGTGTACGTGATATTGCCATGGTTAGGGTTTTGTGTTCTTGTTTAGGGGTTTTCAATGCAGTCAAAATTGGGCATTGATTCTGGTACCATGATGCTTGTGAGGATAAGACGAGTTGATTGGTACCAGCCATTGTCATTTATCTTGAGCATATGCAATTTTGGAGATGGACAAGGTTATACCTACAACAAACATCTGTAGGTAAAGGTCTGATTTGCTAAAGCGACGGAGAGAGGAAGAAGATGAGGCGTGGCAACGTGTGATTTGTCCATTTGAATTTTCGCGTATTTTTGAAAACAATGATTGATTTTCTTATATTATGATTTGTCAGTGTTATATGTACAACTAAACGTCACAGCTCAGTTGGAAAGCAAGCGCTGGAGTTGGATATAAGGGCCTGGGTTCGATCCCCAGGTCCCACCTTTGTTTCATATTATTTTCATCATGTGATCAGGTGCAAAGTTGTCCTATACGTCCACCATAGGCCATCCAAATTCAACCATCAGATTCACCAGCTAGACAGATCCAATGCCTCATCATTGAAGGCCCACCATACGCCTCAAAGTCAATGTTGCATGTGAACCAGCAAAGTCAAACAGGCTTGGATTATTTGGGCCCAGAAATCATATTGGCACCCCCCTCTTCAACATTGCTATCAGGCCCATTATTCTTTTCTTATTTCTTTTTATTTTATTTAATTCTTTTGAAATATTTCCTTTAATCATTTTAATTAACAAATTAATCATTTTTTTTATAAATCATAAAATCAAGACTTCAAAAAAAAATTAGAATTAGTTTTTTTTTATTATCAAAATTAATTTAATTTAGTTTAACTTAGGGCAATTTTATCTTGTTTTTTTGTATAATTAAAAATAATTAGCAAATTAGGGTTAAGTTCTTGATTTAATTCTTTTGTTTTTTCTCAAATAAGTAAAAAACACAAAAATAGGTTTTTAGAGTGAATTAATTTATTTTTCTTAATTTAAAATTAATTAGAACTTAGGATTTTCTTTTTTAATTCAATTATTTCATTATTTTTCTTAAATAACAAAACATGACAAAAACATCCTTTTTTCAATCGCAAATAGGTTTAGTCAAGGGTCAAAACCCTAATCGTCTCGCATTTAATTCACCGCGCGCTTATTATTTATTTTGACAATATTTTTGTAACTGTTCATGGTTTGTAATAGTTTAATTTAGGGTTTTATTTACTGTTTAAACTCCCGGGTTTTTGGCTATGTAATTAATCCCCCACCCCGAAGCCTTGTGATAGCGTAGATTTATTTTCTCGCATTTTTAATTCCTGCAAATATTTAACTGTTTAGATGTATGCTAATAGGATTGTATGGCAAGAATGCATGACAAAATTAAAACGGTTAGAAAACCCTAATGTGCAAAGATAAATAACTGAAAACAAATCACTCGCACATATCACTCTTAGGGTATACTCTCACTTCGGTTGCCTTCGATAAACGATCATTAAGCATAGGGTGTCTTAGTGGTTTCCCTCCTGTCTAAAAAGATCAAATGTCTCATTTGAATGTTGCCTCGGAAATGTTGCCTCGGAAATGTTGCCTCAGAAATGTTGCCTCGAATATGATCTTAAGACTTTAGGGTTATTACTAAGATGTCCTAATATTGCTTTAATGATCTTACGTGTTGTACCCCAAAATTTTCCCTCCCATTTCCTCAACATTTTCTCACCACAAGACCCTTGGAGCTCAGGATCAAGTTAGGGTTTGCTCTGCTCAAGACTCCTCCTTGCACTGTTGACCCAAATTAGGGTTTGTGTTTGCACAAAGATGTTTTGACCTAAAATGTCCAAGATGACTTTCATGCTTCATATTGGACTCCCAAGTTTATCCATACCAAGTTTCAAGCCTTGATTCCAATCTTTGCCCAGTCAATTGGACAGTTGACCTAGAAATCAGTTGTATTGGGGAAAAAGTCAACTATGGTTAATTGACAGTCAAACCTCATGATTTTTGACCCACATCAACATTATGAACTCATATGAGCCATTTGATCAAATTTGGATCACAATTCCACAAGAAATTTGATCAGATCACCAAAAGGGCAAAATGGTCATTTTTTGGGTTTTGACTGCACAAAGGCAATTTTTGACTGTTTGACCTAGCCAATGGCAAACCAAGCTCACATATGGACTCAAGGACCCCATGGAATTGTCTTGACATGTTCAACAATTTCAAAAGATCCCAAATGCACAAGATTGACAGATGAATTTTCCAGTCAACTGAGCAAAATTTGACTGTATACTGAAAAGTCAAACTTTGACTTTTTGGTCAAAATCAAGTGCCAAGATTCATTTTTCATCAAGACATGTCAAATTGTGAAACTTGTTCATCAAGAAATCAAAAATCACAAATTAGGGTTTGAAATGAAGGAATTTCATAACTTAGAAATTTTCTAAGTTATGAAAATTCCTAATTTTTTCCTAACTTTGTCCCATTTTTTCATCAAGATGAATTTGGATTCAAACAAAACTCAAAACATGAAAGTTGTAGTCCATTACAAAATCTACAACTTTGATTCACAAAGTTTTCTTAAAAGAAGCTTGTAGCTCAAGTTATGATTTTTGGAACAAGGGTGCAAAACATTCTTAACCTTGAAAAATTTTGACCTATTTTAGGCAGGATTTTTGCCTAACTTCATGGCCACTTTTCACATGCTTCCACTTGGAATTTCAATTTGCATTACGAAGATGGATTGTATTACACATTCCAAGCTTTCCAAAATGTCCAAGAACTTCTCAAACACCCTTGTGGTTAGGGAGAATCGAATTTGTCAATATGGGCAAAAGTCACTTTGTTCATGAGCCATTTCCATGTTCATAACTTGTGCATTTTCAAATTCAGCATATGCAAGCTACATTACAGGCCTCTAATCTCATTTACACTCAAAAATTAAATGCCAATCCATTGTGTTCTAGCTTTGTTTTGTTCATATAGTCATTACACAAAGAATTAAGCCTTAATTGGAAAAAACAATTTATCCATTTTTGTAAAGTTACACTTTATGTCAAATTTGAAATCCAAGTGGTACAATGCATATCTTTGGACACAAGATTCATGGAGATATCACACTGATCAAGAGGGATTGAGGCAGCATACTTGAGAGGCCTAGGGAAAGCTTGTAAACCAACTTGTCATTTGTTGCTTAAGATAGAAGAAATATGGCATAACCAACATCATCTCACATTTCTGCCAAGAGAAGCTTAGACAAACTTGTTGAACACATTCCAAACATCATAACTGAGCTAAGACACGAGCTAACCACCTTCCAAACCTCATCATTCATCAAAACACCATCCTACTGCAAAAAACAGAGTCCCTTCTGCAATTGGACTTCTACAACTCAATCCATTCGTGCGCCTTGGCCAAAACCACTTCATACACACTCCATAGCATCCATACAAACTATCCCAAGCCCTAGCTTCAGACTGTAACACCTCTAACCAACTTCACCATTTTCACTTTTTCTGTTTTGTAGGTTGACTCCTATAGCTCGATTCATTTAGTTTCAAAGCAAGCTAAAGGTTGGAGAAGCATCCCTGAACTTCAAGCAAGTTGTACAAGTCCTCACATTGCACTGAAAGTACCTCCATTGTCAGACACGATCCAAGCTGAACAGGTAAGTTCATGGACTTCTATCTCTCAATCTAGGAAGAGTTAGCTTTAGGTTTATGAATGAAAAATGCTCTACTCATGGCCCTGAAGCTACACCTATAATTACTTTCCATTTATATTGCATGTGCTGAGAGAATTTGGAACCTGAACATTAGAAAAAACTTAGGTCAAGAATTAGGGATGGAGAAACTCTCTCTCATTTCTGAGAGTTAAGTCAAGTTTTTTATATGTCTGGATTCGTCTCTTGATGCTCTACATTTTTTGTGTTATGAGTTTTGCTTGAAAGTTCAGGAAACAGGAGTTAGGAAACGCGTGTTGTTGTTGTTCAAACAAGTCTGGAGGTTGAAGACAACTCCTCCTGGGCTGGGCCTGAGTTTGATTTTCTTTTTGCACCACATTCTCACACATGCACCCCCTTGGCCCATTGTGTTTTATTTTCATTATTTTTGACTTTTGATTTTTGTTTCTGACTTGTTTATTTTTGTCAAAGCATAAAAAACATTAAAAATATTTTTCTCACATTTTTTGCATTTTATTTGATATTTATTTGTTTCATTTAGTTATATATGTAAATAAATACATAATACTTTTTTATTTAAAATACTAAAAACAATACAAAATACATTTATTTTCTAATTTTATTTTATTTTATCTTTTGAAAACATTTCCTAAAAAATATACTTTTTTTGTAAATATTAAATATTTTATTTTTTGTACATATTTAATATATTTAATAAATAATATAAATACTTATATATTTATTAGTATATTTAGGTTAAAAACATAAAAATAATACATTTTTATTTTTATTAATATTTGACTTGAAAAATCATTTTTTTACAATATACTTTCTTTTTATTTATTTCTTATACATAATTAATAAATATTGCATATGATAAATAATTAATACATTTTTATTTAGTAAATTAGGGTTTGCCCTGAAAACCTAAAAAATACCCAAAAATTAACCTTTTTATTTTTGTTTATTTGACACATAAAAAAATACTTTTTACATACATATAAAAGATCATTTTTGCATCTTGCATATTTATTGTATTTTATTTAATTATTGTACAATTAAATACCTTGTAAAATTTCAATTTGGATGTAATAGTTAGATTTAAATTTCTTGCTAAATATCCCCATTTGAACATTTGTACCCCCCATCCCATAATTTGTGTTGTAATAATTTAGGACCTTTAAATTCTGCATTTAAAAGCTTTCTAAATATGCCATGATAGAATTAGGGTTTGTATGCAAAAATCAACCAAAACAAATAGCTTGACCTAATTCCAAGATAAAAGCATGAAAATGAACAAACACCAATCACACTTGCACCCCTTAGGGTTACTCCACTTGTTGCCTTCAATAATGGGCCATGTTGCATGTTGAGTTTCTTTGGAAAAAACAAAACAATTCCAATGATCATAGTCCCTCGATGACGCTTTCGAAAGTTGCCTAAAAATGATCAAGTCCCTTAAAGGAAAAATTGCCCAAAGACACTTAGCACCATTGCAATCATGGTATAAACGATGACCCGCGCCCGTCCCGTTCACATCCTAACACAAGATTGTCCACCAAATACAATGGTGGAACAAAATTGTTAAAAGGGTTAAAAACATAGGAAAGATCTTTGAGAAATTTAGGGGTAGACAACTCTTAGTTACTTGATCCAACTTGCAAAACAAAAACACTTGCCTATTTTTTTCAAAACCACACATCACAACACACTTTCAAAATAACTTTCAAAAACATTGAAAACTTTTCAAAAGATAAGTACACCTTTGTATACATCCCAACATGGATCCTTGCAAAGGTTTCCACCACATTGGCCTCTTTTCAAAACATTTTCAAACCCACACACACAAAGCACCATTTCAAACAATTGAAAATCAAGGCAAGTTGATCTAAGCAAATAACTAAGAGCCCATGGATAACCATGGATAGAAAGGGTGCTAATACCTTCCCTTTCTATAATCTACTCCCCGAACCCAAGAAAACATCTCAAAGGTTTTTGCTGTGCTTTTTAACCTTTCCTTAGGATAAAATAAAAAGTCGGTGGCGACTCTTGCTCAACCGAAACATTTGCAAAAACAAACGCAAAACTCAAGTCAGTTCTCCCAACGTATCACAGAACTGGCGACTCTGCTGGGTATAACTTTAAAGTGGAGTAACCTTAGGGCTTAGATCACCCTCTTGCATGACTAATTGTTTGTTTTGATTACTTTACATCTTGGCTCTCTTGTTTGGGTTTGAAATCCTACACCCGGATTTGGGGAAACATTCATAGATAGCAATACGTTGTGGAAACTGTGCGGGGTATACCGACACGGTTGAAGCAATAGCTATATTAGTGCTACATTTTTATGAGTACCGATAACCCTTGAGTTCAATCAAGGAGAGTACGGGGCCGCTGAGTGATGTCACTAAGCACTAATGACCTAGAACCTTACTTGACCATCTTGGCCTTTCATTAGGGGTAGTGAGATGACCGGCTTTAGTGCAATCCGAAGTTGGTAGATACTCGATACTACACTCATTGAGGGTTGTTTTCTTGGAATATTTTGGTCGCTAGTTAAGTGGCTAAACCAAAACAATGAACATGGAAAACAATCCAATGATATTGAGCTCCTTAGAACCCGGTTACTATTTATAGGACAGGTTTTTAAGCCAACTACACTCAAGAGGGTACTTACCTATGAAACCTCATGCAAGCCTGAAACTAGGGTTTGGTGTGAATTGCTTGTACATATGTTTCGTGCATACATCATAAACATCATAAAGCATCATATGCATTCACTAACCATTTCAAGGGTTTAGATCTTCATCTTTGTTCTTGTTTTGTAGGTCATGGAAATTCCTCGCAGGAAAACTATCCAAGTCAACCTTGTGAGAATTCCTCCTCAACTCAAGGAGCTCACATCAAGAATTCCGGAAAGCTCTCCCTTCAGTGAAAGACATGGTAGACTGCTCAACTTAGTCAACACCAACATTGAAGAGGACATGGTAAAGGTGTTGTTCCAGTTCTTTGACCCCCTTCACCACTGTTTCACTTTCCCCGACTACCAGTTGGTGCCCACTTTGGAGGAATTTTCTCAACTCCTGAGAATTCCTATTCTTAATCAACTACCCTACAACGGTACGGAAAAAGAACCAAAGCCTGAAGATGTTGCTCAAGCACTACACTTGCAACCATCTGACATCAAGGGGCATTGGGAGACTAGAAGCGGTGTCAAAGGCTTCTTGGCAAAATTCTTGTTTGAGAAGGCACAAGAGTGTTGGAATTCAATGGATCTACAAGCCTTTGAAGAAATTGTGGCCCTCCTCATTTATGGGTTGGTCTTGTTCCCAAATCCTGACTAGCTTGTAGATGTCAACGCCGTCAAAATCTTCTTATCCAGGAATCCAATACCAACTTTGCTTGGGGACATTCTTCACTCATTTTACACACGAACAATGAGAAAGAGGGGTGTTATCATGTGCTGTACTCCTCTCCTTGCAAGGTGGTTTATTTCACACCTTCCACAATCTGTCTTGAAGAATGACTAAGGCTTAAGGTGGTCACAACGGTTGATGACCCTTACTCACTCTGATGTACATTAGTGTTCTCGGTCCAGAGAAAATGTCATCATCATCGATCGTTGTGGAGAGTTCCCTAATGTTCCATTACTTGGCATTAGAGGAGGCATTACCTACAACCCTTGTCTAGCCTTGAGACAATTTGGATATGAACGGAGGGATGGCCCTCACGACATGTTGATTCCTGACCTAGTTTTTGACTTCGACAACGATGCGCAAGGACTTCGCCAAAGATTCATCAGAGCCTGGAGGATGCCTAACAAGGTAGACAG
Source organism: Vicia faba (assembly GCA_948472305.1). Classification (NCBI taxonomy): domain Eukaryota; kingdom Viridiplantae; phylum Streptophyta; class Magnoliopsida; order Fabales; family Fabaceae; genus Vicia; species Vicia faba. The sequence continues at coordinate 332,829,437 of OX451739.1, read as the reverse complement.
CAAGACACTGGGGCACAAGAACTCCATCCCTCTTGAGACTTATCTCAAGTGGGTACGAACCCGAGCCCAGAGTCTAATGATGCCTTATCCTCATGTTCTCCATGTGATTAAAGAGCCCGTTAAGGAAGGAGAGGTTCCCTACACCATCCTGTATCCTGACATGCCTACATCGTGGGAGGAGATGCAGAAGAGTTAGATCCAACTCAAGGAGGAACGGAACACTTTTGAAGCCAGCTTCTACGCCAGTGAGAAGAAGGTTTTGGAGCTTACCCGCCGACTCCACGAGGAAGAGACCCTCAACACCTACATCGCACCAAAGAGGATGCGCAACGTCTTTTTACCTTGAGAAGTTTTTTGTAATATTTGGCCCATGGGGCATTTATGTACTGACAAATTTCTTCTTATTAATATGACGTGCGTTCTTTTTGTTTGCAACAATTTTGAACTTTCTAAATCCTTGAATGCATTGCATACATAAGCATACCATTCATCATGCGCATAAGCAGGTCTCCACACCAGGTTTCCTTATCTTTCTGCTGTTTATTTCAGTAAGATGGATCTCGAACAGACGGTCAACGACTTGCAGTCTTAGAATTCACAGTTTCAACAACTCCTGATGACCTTGGCTAAGGGTCAGGAAGATCTGAAAGCCCTGCTGGGGAACAAAGAGCAAGTGAAAAAGAAAAAGAAGAGAATAGGGGTGGCTACCCTAGGAAGAAGGTTTGAGGGTGAAGCCAGAAGAGTGCTTGAATTTCCCCCTACTTCTGAGGAGGGAACCAGTAAAGGGAATGCGGCTGCGGTACCTTCCGAATTCGAGGTTGAAGAAGAGGAGGTTGAAGAAGACGAAGACTACTCTGATCAACAATACCCGCCCGCCGATGATAAGTACAAAGGCTTGGAAGACAGGTTGGCAGCTATGGAGCTGCAGAGAGTTCCCGGCTTAGATTTCGAAGATTTGGGATTAGTTGCTGGAATTGTGATCCCCCCAAAGTTCAAAGTGTCAGCTTTTGCAAGATATGACGGGCTATCCTGCCCGAAGATGCATCTCAGATCATATGTAAGGAAGATCCAACATTACACTGCAGACAAGAACCTTTGGATCCATTTCTTTCAGGATAGCCTTTCAGGGGCTCAACTCGAGTGGTTCTATCAGCTGGATGGAGCCAGTATCCGAAACTGGGAGGACTTGGCTACTGCCTTTTATAAACAGTATCAGTACAATTCTGACCTCGCTCCCACGCGTACCCAACTCTAGGGTATGTCACTGGGGAAGGGCGAAGGATTCAAGGAGTATGCGCAAAAGTGGAGAGACCTGGCTGGCAGGGTGCAGCCACCGCTGACTGACTGTGAACTTGTTGACATGTTCTTAGGGACCCTGTCTGGTCCGTTCTTCAATCATATGATTGATAATTCCTCTGCTGGGTTTACAGATTTGATCTTGACTGGTGAGAGAATAGAAGCTGGTATCAAGTCGGGGAAGATACAGAAAGGTGCCGCCGCGAGTATTGAAAAGAAGCCCTTCAAGAAGGAAGCCAGTGTTGTTTATGGTCCCAGAAGACAGATTAAACCGAAACGCCGCCAAGCTGTCAATTCATTGGTAATTTCAAAGCATGTTGCTGCTCCTCAGCAGTCCAACCAACCAAGGGGTGAGAGACCCAAAAGGCAGTACACTCGGCTCAGCATGACCCTGTCTCAGATTTTGCCGCAACTACTGTCAACCAATCTGGTAACTGTCAAAGAAGCTCCGAAGGTAGTGAACACAGCTTCTCCAAAGTACAACCCCAACGCCCGTTGCACTTATCACTCTGATAGCCCGGGGCATACTACGGACGATTGCTAGGCTCTGAGGAATAAGGTTCAAGACCTTATTGATGCTAAAGAAATACAGTTTGAGGCGCCCGAAAGGCCCAATGTTGTGACTGCTCCCATGCCCCAGCATGGAGTGAATGCTGTGGAAGAAGACCGGTATGTAGCCTCCGTGGAAGAGATTGTTACTCCGTTATTGACTGTTAAAAGGAACCTGTTGCTAGCCGGTTTATTTCCGGGATGTGGTAAAGGTTGCCTTCTTTGTGCTGTTTCGCCTGTTGGTTGTCAGTTGCTGAAATCAGGTATCCAAAGCCTGATGGATAGCAAAGAGATCTTGTTCGAGAAGATAGTTGTTCCTGCTGTCCCTGCTGAAGACGTTTCTATTGTCACTATTTTCAACAAACCTCCTAAGGCTCTTTCAAAGAAGCCTGTCAAAATCATGCCCACTCAGAAGATTGCTCCTATCATCATTACTGTTCCGGGGCCTCTCCCTTATACATCTGACAAAGCTGTCCCGTGGCACTATGGGGCATACGTTTATGTTCTTGGAGTAAAACAAGAGTTTGATACAAGTACCGGTGTCAGCAATATCACCGGGCCTGCCAAAATTACTCGTAGTGGTAGGCTGTTCTCACCAGATATTGTGCCACCAGCTATTCAAAAACCCCTTGTCATCACACCTGCAAGTGTGCATGTTTCCCTTCCTAATCAAGTTCCTGTTTCTACCCCTGCTGCTGAGTCCTCTGACGCTCTGGGCAAGGGGATTGCTACTGATTTTCTTGCCCTGACGGAGGCACCGAAGACAACCACTGTTGAAGCCTCCCAGCAAGAGATGGAAGAGATCCTCAAGATTATCAAGAAAAGTGATTTCAACGTAGTTGAGCAGCTGGGGCACACCCCATCAAAGATTTATATGCTATCACTATTGTTGTGTTCAGAAGCCCACGCCAAGGCTCTGATCTCCTTCCTGAAGACGGCCCATGTGCCACAAGAAACATCTGTTGATCAATTTACTGATTGTGTGGCCAACTTGACTGCCGATAATGGTTTGGGCTTCTCTGACGCCGATCTGACTGCAAAAGGAAAGAACCATAACGACGCCCTGCATGTCTCCATTGAATGCAGGGGCACTACTCTTGCCCATGTGTTGGTAGACACCGGTTCTTCATTAAACGTATTGCCCAAGAAGGCCCTAGACAGACTGGATTGTGAGGGTCTAGAGCTCAAGCCCAGTAACATTGTTGTCCGAGCCTTTGACGGTTCGAAAAGGATGGTACATGGCGAAGTTGACATCCCAATCAGGGTTGGTTCTCAAGTTTTTGATTCTACTTTCTATGTGATGGACATCCGTCCATCCTACTCTTGTTTGCTGGGTCGTCCATGGATCCACAAGGCTGGAGCTGTGACCTCCACACTACATCAGAAGCTTAAGTACCCGGTCAGGGGGAAGATTGTCACAGTTCAGGGGGAGGAAGAATATATGGTCAGCCACTTAAACTCGTTCCGGTACATAGAAATGGATGGGGAGTTCATTGAAACCCCCTTTCAACACTTTGAAGAGGTGCCTCAGACACTGGCATCAGCTGAAATTGTGATTGAAGACCCTCCTTTGAAGATGGCTTCCTTAAAGGATGCTCGGGCTGTGATTGAGAAGGGTGAGTGCGCAAACTGGGGCCGACTTCCTGACTTCACTCCAAAGACTGACAAGTTTGGTTTGGGCTTCACTGCGGAGGCTCAGAAGGCTGTTCGTAAGGCGAGGATTGGAAGACCTCCTGTGTTCATCACCAACCCGGGAGTGAATGCTATTGAAGACGAAGTGGAGGAATCTGAATTCGACAGCTGGATCTACCCAACAACCGATAGTGGACTAAGCAACTGGACTGCCAAATACTTCACACCTATTACTTTTGTCACTCAGTAACGAACTCTTTTGTTTTAAATTTGTAACAAACAATATGTTGAAACTTTTATGGCTCGGTGTCCTACCCGGGGCACCGTGGCTCCATTTGTGAGGGCTTTTGTATGACATTTTCATATATCATTAATCAAAACATTAGACATTTGTTGCATTTCAAAATCTTGCGCTCCTTTTCTTTCTTTATGATATATTGCAAAACAGCTATATTTACACACACTCACCCATACAGGTTCTAATCCACTCTGGATCTCACTGGTAACGACTCTGCTACCGCCAGTTATGACTTCGAAAATTCGATCAACTTAGCCGAAGATGAAGGTGAAGATGATTGCGAAGTGCCTGATGAACTTGCAAGACTGTTACTCCAGGAAGAGAGGGTCATTCAGCCACATGAAGAGCCAGTGGAAACAGTAAATCTGGGTACTGAGACAGACAGAAAGGAAGTCAAGATTGGTGCCAATCTAGAGTTCAGTGTGAAGCAACGGTTGATTCAGATGCTGCATGACTATGTGGAAATATTTGCCTGGTCTTACAAAGACATGCCTGGGTTGGATACCGACATTGTGGTTCATCACCTGCCCACCAAGGAAGACTGCCCTCCGGTTAAACAGAAGGTCCGCCGTATGCGTCCAGAGATGTCCGAGAAAATCAAAGCTGAGGTTATGAAACAATTTGATGCCGGGTTTCTAGCAGTGACTTCTTACCCTCAGTGGATTGCCAACGTGGTTCCAGTGCCGAAAAAGGATGGTAAGGTCCGGATGTGTGTTGATTACAGGGATTTGAACAGGGCAAGCCCTAAGGATGACTTCCCTTTGCCTCACATCGACGTTCTGGTTGACAACACTGCTCAGCATAAGGTTTTCTCCTTCATGGACGGCTTCTCCGGTTATAATCAGATCAAGATGGCTCCTGAAGACATGGAGAAAACCACTTTTGTTACTCAGTGGGGCACCTTTTGTTACAAGGTCATGCCTTTTGGGTTGAAAAATGCCGGGGCAACCTACCAACGTGCCATGGTTGCTTTATTTCATGACATGATCCATCACGAAATAGAAGTATACGTCGACGATATGATTGCAAGGTCCCAAACTGAGGAGGAACACCTTGACCATCTACGGAAGCTGTTTGACCGTCTGAAGTTGTACAAGTTGAGGTTGAACCCAAACAAGTGCACCTTTGGGGTGAGATCGGGAAAATTGCTAGGCTTCGTCGTAAGTGACAAAGGTATTCAAGTGGACCCTGCGAAAGTGAAAGCCATACAAGAGATGCCAACTCCTAAGACAGAGAAAGAAGTCAGAGGCTTTCTAGGATGTTTGAACTACATTGCCCGATTCATCTCGCATCTAACGGCTACCTGTGAACCAATTTTCAAGCTGCTGAAGAATGATCAAGTAGTACGTTGGAACGATGAATGTCAGGCCGCTTTCGAAAAGATCAAAGAGTATTTCCAAGAACCACCCATCCTTATGCCACCGGTTGAAGGGAGACCTCTAATACTATACTTGACAGTACTTGACAACTCAATGGGGTGTGTGCTAGGGCAGCATGACGAGTCTGGCCGAAAAGAACACGCCATTTATTACCTGAGCAAAAAGTTTACCGACTGTGAGACTCGGTACTCACTGCTCGAGAAAACTTGCTGCGCTCTGGTATGGGCTGCTCGCCGGCTGAGACAATATATGTTGACTCACACTACTCTGTTGATTTCAAAAATGGATCCAATCAAGTACATATTCGAAAAGCCTGCTCTGTCTGGAAGAATAGCAAGATGGCAAATGATCTTGACGGAATATGACATCCAGTACACGACTCAAAAAGCAATCAAGGGAAGTGTACTGGCAGACCATTTGGCACACCAGGCTGTGGACGATTACCAGTCGTTGAACTTTGAATTTCCAGACGAGGATATCATGGTAGTGACTGATTGTGAAGTACCTGGACCGGATGAAGGACCTGAGGAAGGATCCCGATGGTCTATGCACTTTGACGGAGCCTCGAACGCTTTGGGTAATGGTATCGGCGCTGTGATCATATCCCCTAAAGGCACTCATACTCCCCTCACCGCCCGATTGTGTTTCAACTGCACCAACAACATGGCGGAGTATAAGGCATGCATCATGGGTCTTCAAGCTGCAATTGACTTAAAGATCAAGTTTCTGAGTGTCTTCGGAGATTCCACTCTCGTGATCAATCAGGTCAAAGGCGAGTGGGATACGAAACACCCAAATCTTATTCCTTACAAGGAGTATGTGCTGACATTGCTTCCTCACTTCGAAGAGATAACTTTTGAACACTTCCCAAGAGAGGAGAATCAGTTAGCGGACGCACTAGCTACGATGTCTTCAATGTTCAAAGTAAAATGGGACAACGAAGCGCCCCAGATCATTATCTGGAAATTGGATGAACCTGCACATTGCTGCGATCTCGAGATCGAAGAGGTAACGGAAAAACCTTGGTATCATGAGGTGAAGAGATACCTTGAAGCTCAAGAATACCCCGAAGGCGCATCGGTCAATGACAAGAAGTTCCTAAGAAGGTTTGTGGCAAAGTTCTTCCTCAGTAATGGCATTCTCTACAAGCGAAACCATGATTCCACCTTACTGCATTGTGTGGATAAGACTGAAGCAGAAAGGATCATGGCAGAGCTACATGAAGGTACTTTCGGAACACATTCCAGTGGACACACCATGGCAAAGAAAATCCTTCGGGCAGGATATTTTTGGTCCACAATGGAAGCCGACTATTATCAGCACTCGCGAACTTGTCATAAATGCCAGATCTATGCTGATAAGGTGCATATTCCTCTGGTTCCTCTGAACGTCCTGACGGCACCTTGGCCTTTTGCAATATGGGGCATTGATATGATCGGCGAGATCCGACCTACAACATCCAACGGGAATCGCTTCATCCTAGTAGCAATTGATTATTTCACGAAGTGGGTTGAAGCAGCTTCCTACGCCACCGTAACTAAGAGCGTCGTGGCACGGTTCATTCGGCACCACCTGATCTGTCGATACGGTGTACCTGAGAGGATCATTACGGATAATGGTACCAATCTTAACAACAAGATGATCACTGAGCTTTGCGAGCAATTCAAGATACAGCACCACAACTCTTCTCCTTATCGGCCGAAGATGAATGGGGTTGTGGAAGCAGCGAATAAGAATATCAAGAAGATTGTGCAGAAGATGACAGTGACCTATAAGGATTGGCACGAGATGTTACTGTTTGCTCTTCACGGGTACCGTACCTCAGCACGGACGTCAACAGGGGCAACTCCCTTTTCCTTGGTCTATGGCATGGAGGCAGTCTTGCCTATTGATGTCCAGATACCCTCTCTCCGGATAATGAAGGATGCAGGTTTGAGCAAAGATGACTGGATCCAGACTCGGCTTGATCAATTAAACCTAATTGACGAAAAAAGACTCACTGCTATTTGTCATGGTCAGACGTACCAAAAACGGATGATCAGGGCATTCAACAAGAAAGTCAGACGACAAGAGTATCAAGTCGGAGACCTGGTAATCAAGCGCATCATTCTTCCTCAAAGTGATCCCAGGGGAAAATGGACCCCTACGTACGAAGGGCCATTTGTGGTTAAACATATCTTCTCGGGAGGAGCCATGATTCTAACCACCATGGACGGTGACGACCTTCCTCACCCTGCCAATGCAGACATAGTAAAAAGATACTACGCATGAACTAAAGACCCGCTAGGTTGACACACCTAGGAAACAATAAGGGCTTCTCGGCGAACCAAAAGGGTTCGGGCAAAAATAAGGGATGAAATGAAAAAAAATCTGTACACCCGGCAAGTCGAAAACCTGAAAAGGCGGCTTGGGCAAAAATGGGTATCCCGGTGGACTGAAAACCCAAAAGGGCGGTCCAGGCAAAAGTTAGGGATAAAGCGTAATACTATGTCTCATTGGATCACCTTGCATCCAGAATTCGGCATCAACTATCAGACTTCGGCATCGATCGATCAGCTTCATCTTCAACTAGGTAGCAGAGTGATGAGACGCTTGAAGGCATAAAGGCGATAGCAGAGTTGGAACCCAGTGGGATTATTTTTCACATAGTTGTTTTGTTTCCTTTTCACAAAATTGTATAAACTCTATTTTGCTCGGCGGCGTTCTCTTACTAGGACGTCAGCCTCTTGTACAAAAAACGCCTATTTACAGGCAAATTTCAAAATCAATACAAGTTCAATTTTTCAGACAAATTACTCATCGTTTTTCCTTTTTCTGTTTTGTTTTGCAAAGAACGTCCAATGTCCATTTTTGATATATGCATTTGACATTAATTGCTAATCATGAATATTTGTATGCGAAACAAAGGACGGATTACAGGTGACATCAGAAATAGGGGCAATGTAGAGTTGTCCAAGCAGTCTAGTTGCTCTATCCACCAAGGTACCAAGATAGGTTCGGCTGAAGAACGTAACCAAGTCACCTCAACTCCCCACAGAGTAAGGCAAGATTCAGCAATACTTTCCCCAAGTAGAGTTGGTTTCCTATCAGCCCTGAAAAGGCACAATATTCCCCTAGCAAGTCAGCGATACTCTCCTCAAGCGAGTTAGTCTACGGCCAGCCTAAAGGAAGTTGGGTATCCCTATAAGATCTCAACATTCCCCAGCGGAGTATGGACATTCCTCAACAAGCGTCCCCGACAGTCTTAATATAAGATTGTTCCCCGACAGATTACAGACACCCCAGTGGAACTATCCCCCCAGTACAATCTAAAGTTTCCCCAAGAGAGTGGAATCCATATCCCCAGCAGGTCTTAAAGCTTATCCCCAGTAGATTCTGGAAGCTTATCCCCTGCAGAGTGCATACGTCTCTCCCCGGTTTCATTTCAAAAGTTATTCCTCACCAGAGCTTGTAACTGGGTTATCCTCAGCTAATTACCACGGAAAGTTCGTCCTCGGCGAAGTTCTTCCTACCCCCAGCGGAGTTCATCAAGTTCCCCAACATAACTTATCAGTGGAACCCACAACGGAGCTCTCATCAAAACCTCAGCGAAGTATCTCTTCCCACAGAGTAATTCCCCGCAGAGTAATTTCTCCAACAAGTTTATTCCCCAACGGAGTCATCTTCTCCTACCGGTTTATTCTCACAACCATCATCCCCAGTGGAAGCGAAGAACTCTACTCTTCAACATCAGCCCAGGATTTGATTCCCCGGCCTGTCGTAAAGGATTTATTTTCCTAGACGAAAATACATTCATGGACATTTCACATTTCATACATCCTGCTTACATACATGACAAAGTGCATACAACACTATCTCATTTTGATCATCATGACATCATGCATCTCATACATCATAACTTCGCATACAACTGTTGTTTTGCCTTTTCAGGAAAAGATCAATCCAAAAGATGATTACTATCAACTATCGCAATTCCATATTCGATACCTGTATCTAGCCAGGGCATATCTGTGAGTGATTGATTGTAGATTCGATACATGTATCTAGCCAAGGCATATCTGCATGAAGAGTTTGAAGATCAACCCCTGTAACAGGCCAGGAAATTATCTTTCATTCTCAGGTCAGAGGCTTACACCTGTATCCAGCCAGGAAAGCTATCTATACCAACCTTTTGCAATTCCAGATTCGATTCCTATATCTAGCCAGGGCACATCTGTGAGCAACTAATTCTAGATTCGATACCTGTATCCAACCAGGGCATATCTGTAGACGACAATTCCAGATTCAATACCTGTATCCAGCCAGGGCACATTTGTAGACAACAGTTCCAGATTCGATTCCTGTATCTAGCCAGGGCACATCTGTGAGCAACCAATTGTAGATTCGATACCTGTATCTAGCCAGGGCATATCTGCATGAAGAGACTGAAGATCAACACCTGTAACAAGCCAGGAAAACATCTTTCTTTCTCAAAGTACGCAAGTTCTCGCTAAGGAATCTCTTATGCGATCAACACTTCCAAATGGCATCTATAAGCCCATTCCCGATAAGGTTCTGTCACGCCTCCAGATGGCATCTATAAGCCCATCCTCCTATCCACCATCTCTCCGAATGGCATCTATAAGCCCATTCCCTCCATCACATTGCTGATACTCCACTATGCGAGTGCAAATTTCCGGGCACTCTAGTGTCCAATCTCCTTTTACCCTCGAGTCGCGAAAGGCAAACTTGCCAATCTAACTCTTCAGGTTCAAGAAGATTGAACAGGGGCAACTGTTGTACCCCAAAATTTTCCCTCCCATTTCCTCAACATTTTCTCACCACAAGACCCTTGGAGCTCAGGATCAAGTTAAGGTTTGCTCTGCTCAAGACTCCTCCTTGCACTGTTGACCGAAATTAGGGTTTGTGTTTGCACAAAGATGTTTTGACCTAAAATGCCCAAGATGACTTTCATGCTTCATATTGGACTCCCAAGTTTATCCATACCAAGTTTCAAGCCTTGATTCCAATCTTTGCCCAGTCAATTGGACAGTTGACCTAGAAATCAGCTGTATTGGGGGAAAAGTCAACTGTGGTCAATTGACAGTCAAACCTCATGATTTTTGACCCACATCAACATTATGAACTCATATGAGCCATTTGATCAAATTTGGATCACAATTCCACAAGAAATTTGATCAGATCACCAAAAGGGCAAAATGGTCATTTTTTGGGTTTTGACTACACAAAGGCAATTTTTGACTGTTTGACCTAGCCAATGGCAAACCAAGCTCACATATGGACTCAAGGACCCCATGGAATTGTCTTGACATGTTCAACAAGTTCAAAAGATCCAAAATGCACAAGATTGACAGATGAATTTTCCAGTCAACTGAGCAAAATTTGACTGTATACTGAAAAGTCAAACTTTGACTTTTTGGTCAAAATCAAGTGCCAAGATTCATTTTTCATCAAGACATGTCAAATTGTGAAACTTGTTCATCAAGAAATCAAAAATCACAAATTAGGGTTTGAAATGAAGGAATTTCATAACTTAGAAATTTTCTAAGTTATGAAAATTCCTAATTTTTTCCTAACTTTGTCCCATTTTTTCATCAAGATGAATTTGGATACAAACAAAACTCAAAACATGAAAGTTGTAGTCCATTACAAAATATACAACTTTTATTCACAAAGTTTTCTCAAAAGAAGCTTGTAGCTCAAGTTATGAGTTTTGGAACAAGGGTGCAAAACATTCTTAACTTAGAAAAATTTCGACCTATTTTAGGCAGGATTTTTGCCTAACTTCATGGCCACTTTTCACATGCTTCCACTTGAAATTTTAATTTGCATTACAAAGATGGATTGTAGTACACATTCCAAGCTTTCCAAAATGTCCAAGAACTTCTCAAACACCCTTGTGGTTATGGAGAATCGAATTTGTCAATATGGGCAAAAGTCACTTTGTTCATGAGCCATTTCCATGTTCATAACTTGTGCATTTTCAAATTCAGCATATGCAAGCTACATTACAGGCCTCTAATCTCATTTACACTAAAAAATTAAATGCCGATCCATTGTGTTCTAGCTTTGTTTTGTTCATATAGTCATTACACAAAGAATTAAGCCTTAATTGGAAAAAGCAATTTATCCATTTTTGTAAAGTTACACTTTATGTCAAATTTGCAATCCAAGTGGTACAATGCATATCTTTGGACACAAGATTTATGGAGATATCACACTGATCAAGAGGGATTGAGGCAGCATACTTGAGAGGCCTAGGGAAAGCTTATAAACCAACTTGTCATTTGTTGCTTAAGATAGAAGAAACATGGCATAACCAACATCATCTCACATTTCTGCCAAGAGAAGCTTAGACAAACTTGTTGAACACATTCCAAACATCATAACTGAGCTAAGACACGAGCTAACCACCTTCCAAACCTCATCATTCATCAAAACACCATCCTACTGCAAAAAACAGAGTCCCTTCTGCAGTTGGACTTCTACAACTCAATCCATTCGTGCGCCTTGGCCAAAACCACTTCATACACACTCCATAGCATCCATACAAACTATCCCAAGCCCTAGCTTCAGACTGTAACACCTCTAACCAACTTCACCATTTTCACTTTTTCTGTTTTGTAGGTTGACTCCTATAGCTCGATTCATTTAGTTTCAAAGCAAGCTAAAGGTTGGAGAAGCATCCCTGAACTTCAAGCAAGTTGTACAAGTCCTCACATTGCACTGAAAGTACCTCCATTATCAGACACGATCCAAGCTGAACAGGTAAGTTCATGGACTTCTATCTCTCAATCTAGGAAGAGTTAGCTTTAGGTTTATGAATGAAAAATGCTCTACTCATGGCCCTGAAGCTACACCTATAATTATTCCATTTATATTGCATGTGCTGAGAGAATTTGGAACCTGAACATTAGAAAAAACTTAGGTCAAGAATTAGGGATGGAGAAATTCTCTCTCATTTCTGAGAGTTAAGTCAAGTTTTTTATATGTCTGGATTCGTCTCTTGATGCTCTACATTTTTTGTGTTATGAGTTTTACTTGAAAGTCCAGGAATCAGGAGTTAGGAAACGCGTGTTGTTGTTATTCAAACAAGTCTGGAGGTTGAAGACAACTCCTCCTGGGCTGGGCCTGAGTTTGATTTTCTTTTTGCACCACATTCTCACACATGCACCCCCTTGGCCCATTGTGTTTTATTTTCATTATTTTTGACTTTTGATTTTTGTTTCTGACTTGTTTATTTTTGTCAAAGCATAAAAAACATTAAAAATATTTTTCTCACATTTTTTGCATTTTATTTGATATTTATTTGTTTCATTTAGTTATATATGTAAATAAATACATAATACTTTTTTATTTAAAATACTAAAAACAATACAAAATACATTTATTTTCTAATTTTATTTTATTTTATCTTTTGAAAACATTTCCTAAAAAATATACTTTTTTTTGTAAATATTAAATATTTTATTTTTTGTACATATTTAATATATTTAATAAATAATATAAATACTTATATATTTATTAGTATATTTAGGTTAAAAACATAAAAATAATACATTTTTATTTTTATTAATATTTGACTTGAAAAATCATTTTTTTACAATATACTTTCTTTTTATTTATTTCTTATACATAATTAATAAATATTGCATATAATAAATAATTAATACATTTTTATTTAGTAAATTAGGGTTTGCCCTGAAAACCTAAAAAATACCCAAAAATTAACCTTTTTATTTTTGTTTATTTAACACATAAAAAAATACTTTTTACATACATATAAAAGATCATTTTTGCATCTTGCATATTTATTGTATTTTATTTAATTATTGTACAATTAAATACCTTGTAAAATTTCAATTTGGATGTAATAGTTAGATTTAAATTTCTTGCTAAATATCCCCATTTGAACATTTGTACCCCCTATCCCATAATTTGTGTTGTAATAATTTAGGACCTTTAAATTCCGCATTTAAAAGCTTTCTAAATATGCCATGATAGAATTAGGGTTTGTATGCAAAAATCGACCAAAACAAATAGCTTGACCTAATTCCAAGATAAAAGCATGAAAATGAACAAACACCAATCACACTTGCACCCCTTAGGGTTACTCCACTTGTTGCCTTCAATAATGGGCCATGTTGCATGTTGATTTTCTTTGGCAAAAACAAAACAATTCCAATGATTATAGTCCCTCGATGACGCTTTCGAAAGTTGCCTAAAAATGATCAAGTCCCTTAAAGGAAAAATTGCCCAAAGACACTTAGCACCATTGCAATCATGGTCTAAACGATGACCCGCGCCCGTCCCGTTCACATCCTAACACAAGATTATCCACCAAATAGAATGGTGGAACAAAATTGTTAAAAGGGTTAAACATAGGAAAGATCTTTGAGAAATTTAGGGGTAGACAACTCTTAGTTACTTGATCCAACTTGCAAAACAAAAACACTTGCCTATTTTTTTCAAAACCACACATCACAACACACTTTCAAAATAACTTTCAAAAACATTGAAAACTTTTCAAAAGATAAGTACACCTTTGTATACATCCCAACATGGATCATTGCAAAGGTTGCCACCACATTGGCCTCTTTTCAAAACATTTTCAAACCCACACACACAAAGCACCATTTCAAACAATTGAAAATCAAGGCAAGTTGATCTAAGAAAATAACTAAGAGCCCATGGATAACCATGGATAGAAAAGGTGCTAATACCTTCCCTTTCTATAATCTACTCCTCGAACCCAAGAAAACATCTCAAAGGTTTTTGCTGTGCTTTTTAACCTTTCCTTAGGATAAAATAAAAAGTCGGTGGCGACTCTTGCTCAACCGAAACATTTGCGAAAACAAACGCAAAACCCAAGTTAGTTCTCCCACCGTATCACAGTACGTCCCTTTCGAATTGACCCTTACAATTCCAACAACGGTGTTACCTATTTCTCAATAGTAGGATAGCGTTGTCTAAAGGAAACAAGAATAGAAACAATCTTTTTTCGAGTAAGTAGATGCTAGTAGGTACTTGCTCAAATCAAAACTTTTCACACTTACACATTTCAAAACAACTTTCAAAACAACTTCATCACACCTTTGAGGACTGATACAAGGGTTATCACGAAGTCAAACTTTTCATAAATAAAGCACATACACAAGCAGTTTAAAAAGATGAGCAAGTACCTAAGAGCCCATGGAAAACCATGGATAGAAAGGGTGCTAACACCTTCCCTTTCTATAATCCACCCCCCGTACTCAGAATATCTCGAAAAAGGATTTTTTTCAGTACTTTTTTCCTTTTCGATTGGATGAAATAAAAGTCGGTGGCGACTCTTGCTTACCGCGACATTTTGCAAACACAAAACGCAAAATGCAAACCAGCGTCAAATAGTCGATTCTGCCACCGTATCACACAAAGTTTTAGAATTCATCAAGAACTACAACTTTCATATTGAAAGTTTCCTTTGAATCATTTTGCATCTTGGTGAAAGATTGGCATGAAGTAATGAAATTATCATGTATACAATAACACTTAGAAAAATTTCTAAGTCTTGAAAAGTTTGACTTTTCACATTGACTTTTTGACTTTCTTGATTTCTTGATTATCAAGATTCATATTTTTGAATGTCTTGATGAATTGTGATCTTTGAAACTTAAATTTGATCAAAAAGTCAAAGTTTGACTTTTCAGTGTACAATTGACTTTTTCATCAATTGACTAAATTTCATCTGTCAATCCAATGATCTTGAGAAATGTTTTGAGCCATAAAATTAGGCCAAAATGTTGTATTTGTATCCTTGAGATTGTACTTTAATCCATTATATCATGTGTTAGGTCAAACAATCCTTGATCAGTCAAATACAGTCAAATCCCTAATTTTGACCATTTTGCCCTTTTGGTGATTTGAACAATTTTTCTAGGGAATTGTGATCCAAACTTGATCAATTGATACATATGACTTCAAAATGTTGATATTACTCCAAAATCTTGAAGTTTGATTGTAGGTTGACCATAATTGACTTTTTACCCAATACAGTTGATTTTATATCATTTGATCAATTGACTGAGCAAACTTTAACTGCAAGACTTAAAACTTGACATGAGCAATCTTGAAAGTCCATAATGATCCATGAAATTCATATGAGGCATTAAAAGTACAATTGTACTTGTGAAAGCTCAAACCCTAATTTGAGGCATCAGTGTTGAGGAGATGTCTTGACCTAGTCAATCCTTGTGCAAGCTTGAGCTATTGAAGATCTTGTGGGAAATGTCTTGAGAAATGAGAGGGAAAATTTTGGGGTACAACAGTAACCAAATAGTCCAAGTAACATTAAAGTTTTTTATGGTTCAAGTTGATTATTAGGTATCTTCAAAAAGAAATGAGAAGCTCAAGTGAGCAAAGATGAAAATAGCATGAAATGTAAATGCTAAAATAAATGGTGCATAAAGTAAAGGCATAAAATAAAAGCATAAAATAAAGAGCATAAAGTAAAATTCAAATTTAATGAATTAGTAATAAGAGGTTAGTTGAATGACAATCTTGAAACTTGTATTTGAAACTCATTAGAGGATTGATAAAACCAAAGCTTCTCAACAACAAGTTTCATTTGCTTTTTGTCAAGTATATCATTCATTTCAAAATCTCAAGGCAACAATAAATGATCAATGATGTTTAAGTGATTCACTTTGACCAAATCTTATGAAGATTCATTAGAGGATTGATAAGACCAAAGACTCCTAACAATGAATCACAAGATTATTGGATCAAAAGTTTTAAATTAACATACTTGGGCTTGCAAACATAGGTTTGGGCCACGAATGATCATTTCTCGAATCGGGACAAAATTTAGCACTATGTTAAGCAATCGTAAGTGGACTTATATAGAAATCGCACCTATTTTGAGGTCGGTCAATAGCAATTTATGTACCATATGTTTAGAGAAATGATATGTAAATTATTCTCAAACAACATGTAGTACAAGTAAGAAGGGGATAAGATGAAGAGGGAGAGGATAAGAATTAAACCACTTTTGAACCAAAAATATAATCAAGCTATCATTAAAACAATTCATCCATTTTGGTGGAGTTAAACTCAACACCCAAGATCCAATGATGTTAATGAAGCTCATAATCAAAATCTCATAGTTCAAGATCAACCAGAGTATATACAAAAATGAAATTGTATTTTAAAAAAATAAAGAAAAAATATTTTTTAAAATGGTTTTAAATGAAAGTAGAAGGGGAAAATAGCAACTATATTCAAAACATCCAAGAAAAATTCAACGAGACCATAGAAAAATTAGAAATGAGCTCAAATATTTTTATAAAATTTTTGGTAATTTTTTAAAGTCAAACTATTTTTAAAATTAAAAGAAATAGGAAAAATAAACCAAAAATTGTGAAAAATAGTAAAGTCATAAATAAAAATAAAATGAGGTCACCAATATTTGTCAAGAGGTCATTGGATCCTTCCATATTTTTTTTCAGAATTTAAAAATTAAGAAAAGTATTTTAAAACATTTAAAATAACTAAAATAAAGTGAAAATTATAAAAAAAACATCAAAACACAAAATAAAACTGTAAAAAAATAATAATCATGAAGAGAAAAATCAAAAGTATTTTTAAGAATTTTTTTAGATTTTTTGAAGTTAAAATAAATTTTTGATGTTTAAAATAAATAAACTATAAAATCAAAAAATAAAATAAAAAAACGAAAAATATGTAGACCATTGGATCAATGTTAAAACACGTTAGTAATCAGATCCAAGGGATCTGGTGCGATGTGCATATCATGGACATTAATGAATAAAACACTGAATCATTTATTAAAATTAGAAATTTAAAAAAAAACAAGTGGCATGATATCATTGGTTGACAGATGACATGTTGGTCATCTTCAACCTTCATCCATGCGAATTAAAGGTCTCTGAAATGGAAAAATTAGAGCTCGAGACCGGTATCATTTGCTTCGTCTCTTCAAGACGGTTTCAATGGTACCCTCGCAAAAACTTTATGTAAGGTGTAACTCAGTCATTTTGGAAGAAAAGATTTGAAAAGGGATTTGAAAATTCATGACCAAAACTCACTTCCAGTTGAAAAAAATGCTGTGAGTAGAATCAGAATGATGAGAGCTTCATTACAGTACCAAAGTTTGAGAGAATTGGTGAAGGAATCTACCTATTGAAGTTCAAATTCAGAGCTCTGAAACTTGACTTGGCTAGCACGATTTAGGAAGTCTTAGAGCTTGGTTCTTCTTCTGTTAGCTTCAGTGAAGTTCAAGGATGAAGAACTGACAAAGAAAATGGATAGAGGAAAGTTGTAAAACCAAATTTGAAGTTGCAGAAAAGTGGGTTCAAGAGAAAGTTTGGCAGGGTGATTCTGGATATCTAAGCTTGCAAAAATGAGTGGGATAGAGCCTGTACTTATAGGAGAAGTGAATGGAATCAAAAGGAGGGGTGAATGATGCAATTTAAATGGAAATCGTGAACACTTGTTTTCATGAAATAAGTGTGATCACATGTGCATCAAAACTCATCCAAATGATGTGTTTTGACACTCTAAATCATCCACACGCTTATGCTTATCATGTTTAAGTATAAAACATGCACAAATTTGGTGATTAGAAATCAAATTATGGAAATTACATTCTGACTGTTTGAGAAACTTCTGCTCCAAGGTACCAACTTTGAAATCATGGTGTGCACAATTCAGGAAGCTTTATGACTTGATTCTTGATGTGTTGGAAGGATGAGAAAAAGATGTTGACTCTTTGTACTTAGAAAAATTCTAAGTTTTTCTTCAAAAATGACCTATAATGTCTTGCATCCAAACATGTCCTTCCATTTAAAATTTGATCTTAACCAAAAAATATGGCATGAATTAGATCTCTTGAATGACATTTTGAGACTTGAACCATTTAAAAACTCCAAAAACTGAGAAAGTTATGACTTTGTAAAGTTGGTAAAAATTCATGAGATGACCTATAATCTTTTGCATCCTTAAGGCATCTTCCACCCATTTTCAAGTTTATCACATAAAAGAAGGGTTGAATTTCACATCTTTAAGATTGTTGTGGAAAATGAATAGGCTCAAGGAGATAAAAATTGACTAAGTTATGATCTTTTGAAGTCACATAAGGGAATTTGATGGCATATCTAGAGGACTTGTATTCTTTCTTCATCATTAGGCATCTTCCACTTCAAATCTTCTTGAAACTTTTGAAGTTATTTGCAGATAACCCTTTAAAGAGAAGCATGTCTTTGGAATCACTCAAAAAATACTAAAATATGAGCAAGATATAGCCCTTAGAAGTTCAAAACCCTAGCTCCTAGAGCACCAAAATGCCTTAGAAAACCTTTTCAATTTTGACAAAAATACTTTTGTCTTGTAAATAGAAGTTGTTGAGGATGATAATGAGAAATCATAGCACAAAAAACAAACCCCAGATATTAAGAATTGAGGGAACTATGCACTTGTGATCAAGAAATCAATAACTTGTCCAATTAGGTCAAAATTTTCTTCAACCAACCCTTACATCTCTGAACTATCTTTGACAACTTGAGGTATGATAAATCATAATAGAATTTGTCATGATATTACCTCAAAG
The DNA here is from genome assembly GCA_948472305.1 of Vicia faba. Taxonomy (NCBI): domain Eukaryota; kingdom Viridiplantae; phylum Streptophyta; class Magnoliopsida; order Fabales; family Fabaceae; genus Vicia; species Vicia faba. The sequence goes on along the minus strand of OX451739.1, from coordinate 332,810,677 downwards.
CATCTTCAATGATGAAGCTTGAATCTCAATGAAGCTTTGTTGAAGAAGGCATGGAAATAAACTCATGAACCTATAGATCAACTTGATGGAATATGTTATGCTTTCACCTATAATATCATTAATTAGGGAAAACATTCATTGTATTTATTAGTTAACAGTTAATCAATACAAAACATAGATGATCATAAAATACAAGTCAAGGTGCTTGGTGATTCCCCATGAGCAAAGATAAAGATAAGGAGAAGAACCAAACCCAAGTGTGATCTTGTTATGATTGAGTTCATATCTTAGGCGCAAAAATTAGGGTACAACATCTTCCCTTGTTTAAGTGTCTTCTATCCGGAGATATGAAGGTTTAAATCTTCATAATATAAAACAAATCCTATTTTTAGCCCTAAGATGCCATGCAATGTTTCTGATTGTGCATGCAAATAAGCAGATCCAAGGGTGATACAATACACCACTGAGGATACAGAAAATAAAAGATCAAAAGAAGATTAGACCAGGAAAATAAATCACTGGTAAACAAAATACTCGACTCTATTAGGGTAAAGCCCAAGGAGTAGACAAAGTAACATCAACTCGGACATCGTGGAGAGAAAATAAAGGATATAAGTGATCAATAGATAACTGTAAACTATCCACTCTCAGAGAAGATGGCAAAAATGTAATGTCGACCCACTGAGGGAAAAAAGGTGGTAGGATAATGCCAGCAAACATCAATATTAGAGGTGGTAACAATTGATTGGCATCAGTACTTACAACTGGACACAAATAAACTTCTTCAGAGTAATGTGAATCTCAACGACGAACTATCTCCCATAATGAAGAGACTATCATCCATCGGAAAAAGATCTCAACAACGAACTATCTCTCATAATGAAAAGACTACCATTCATTAGAGTAATAAATCTCAACAACGAACTATCTCCCATAATGACGAGACTACCATTCATTGGAATAACAAATCTCAAAAATGAACTATCTCCCATATTGATGAGACTACCATTCATCGTAGTAACAAATCTCAACAATGAACTATCTCCCATAATGACAAGACTACCATTCATCGGAGTAACAAATCTCAGCAATGAACTATATCCCATAATGACAAGACTACCATTCATTGGAGTAATAAATCTCAACAATGAATTATCTCCCATAATGACGAGACTACCATTAATTGGAGTAACGAATCTCAAAAATGAACTATCTCCCATAATGACGAGACTACCATTCATCGGAGTAAAAAATCTCAACAATGAACTAGCTCCCATAATGACGAGACTACCATTCATCGGAGTAACAAATCTCAATAACAAACTATCTCCCATAATGACGAGACTACCATTCATCGGAGTAACAAATCTCAACAAAGAATTATCTCCCATAATGATGAGACTACCATTAATTGGAGTAACAAATCTCAACAACAAACTATCTCCCATAATGACGAGACTACCATTCATCGGAGTAACAAATCTCAACAACGAACTATCTCCTATAATGACGAGACTACCATTCATTGGAGTAATAAATATCAACAATGAACTATCTTGCATAATGACGAGACTACCATTCATTAGAGTAACAAATCTCAACAATGAACTATCTCCCGTAATGACGATACTACCATTCATCGGAGTAACAAATCATGAATCTTCTCCGGGAACTAACAGACATACTGGGGAGGTACAAGTTGTTCAAATAAAGAGACCGCCACTTGCTGTTATGAAAAGGAGTTGTAATAATGACCTCCTGGGGGAAGAAACAAGGCTTCCTGGGGTAATGCCAATATATTCCTGCTGAGGAGCTAAAGTCTTCTCATTCCAAAATAAATGCACATTCTCAAACTAGGGATCAAAGTTTGCAGAAATCAAAATAATAACACTGCTGGGGACCACAGATTCAAACCAGAAATAAACTGGTGTGAAATAGTCAACCGAGATAGCACCTGATGAGAAATAAACTCAAAAGGGAATCACATTCCACTCAGATAAATAACTTAATAGGAAGGTTAAAGCAAAAATCTTCCACGAGGGATAACTCAGTGGGGAAATCGAAAGAATATGGACTTTCTGCTTAAAGTAATAATATATTGGAGAGAGGGTAACACAACTCTGCAGATAGGGTAATATGCAAATAAAATATCAATGGATGCAAATGAGTAATGAATTTAATTCAGCTATGCATGATGCATGTATGAATGTTATCATGTATATGCTGACAAAATTATCACACCATATTATGGATAAACAGACAAAACCAAATTGGGTAAAGTTAATACTCGGCTAAATCTCATCCAGGAGGGAAGTATATAAGAAAGTAAACATTAACAAAGTCTTGTTCCATGGCTTAGTTTCACTGGGAAGAAACACAATCCGAAAATAATCAAATCAATACAAAAGAATCAGTGCAAATATTGGGATCTAACATCATCTTCCAGGCTTCACCGGGGAACATCGCACAAGCTTCGATGAGGGAAAACAAATACTTCAACGTCTGTACTTCTACTGGGGATTGCAATATCAGCCTCAATGTGGAAAATAATACCACATCATTGAGGAGTCCAAAATACCTTCTCCAATACCAAGAGTGATAATTACATAAACTTCCCTGGAGAGAGATTATGAAATTTCATGGGGATAACAACTCTTAGAGAGAAGCAATATTTCAGCTTCACTTGGGGATCTAAGAAATCAAACAATACAGCAATAAATCAAAATTATAGGGATTTTAAATCAAACCCATCACTTGGCGAGAGAAAAACCACAAGGTTGTTAATTGTTCCCACACTTCTTAGAAAAGATACTGTCCTTGTTTAGTTGCGGGGGAATCTGGGGTAGAGGCTTTAGACCATGCAAACTTGAAATCAAAATGAACCAAGAATTAACTGGGGAAAATGGGATCACATACCCAACACTGCGCCATACATCAATTTGTATCATCTCCAACTAACGAAGAAACACAAGAAGGTCATACGCATTCCAGCAAAAAGTGACCTTGGATAACCTTCCTGGGGAATATATACTTCCAAAAATTTTGAGTTCGTCCATCCTTGGGATCACCACTTATGTTTTTCTTGAGTCACAAAATCTAAAGTAAAAAGTAATTTGTAAATTCTTTTTTTTTTAAAACAATTTTGTTTTTGGTTTTGAAAATTACTATCAATAATAAATGGAGTCTTTGTAAGCAGAATAAAATAAGAATTGCAAATAATTGGATAAAGGCTCAAAGTTTATTAATAGAATAGTAGTCTGCGAATGGCGAGACCCCATAGATGATTAAAAAGTTTAGAAAATGGTAACGTATATTGGAAAAGATACATCGAAATACAATGACCAATATTCTCACTAACAACTTTGAATTCCTGAGCAGTGACTTCTATTAAAGTGTGGTGAGGATCCAAGAAGATCGTTGCTTTAATGATCAAGTCTTGTCTGATGCAGTTACTTGCCAAGAAATCCCTAACTTTTACCTAAGTTACCCTTGTGGGTTTTCAACCTAGCAGGAGAATTTTTTTTTTTATGTATCTAATTTTTACCTAGACCGCCCTTTCGGGTTTTCGGCCTACCGAGACGCTCTTTTTTGCCTAAGCTGCCCTTTCAAGTTTTCGACTTAGCGAGTTGTTCTTTTATTTCTTTAGGCGTAGTATTTCTTGACTGCATCAGCATTTAGAGGATGTGGGAACTCCTCGTCATCCATAGTTTCAAGAATCAATGCAACGCCAGAGAAGGATTTTTTGACAACCTATGGGCCTTCAAAATTGGGAGTCCACTTGCCCCTAGAATCAGCGTTAAAAGACATGATCTTCCTGAGCACGAGGTCGCCTTCTCTGAATTCACGAGGCTTGACCTTATTATCAAAAGCTTTCTTCATTCTCTTCTGGTATAACTGACCGTGACATAAAGCTGTCATTCTCTTTCCTTCAATCAAATTCAATTGCTTAAACCTGTTTTGGACCCATTCGGCCTCTGACAACTTGGTTTCCATCATCACACGTAAAGAGGGAATCACAACCTCAACGGGGAGCACTGCTTCCATGCCATATACAAGAGAGAATGGGGTTTCCCCTATTAAAGTACATACGGATGTTCGATAACCGTGCAAAGTAAAAGGGAGAATTTCATGCCAATCTTTATAAGTAACAACCATCTTTTGGATGATCTTTTTAATGTTCTTATTAGCATCTTCAACAGCCCCATTCATCTTTGGTCTGTAAGGAGTTGAATTTTGATGGACAATCTTAAATTCTTCACAAAGTTCTTTCATCATTTTGTTATTCAGATTCGAGCCGTTGTCGGTGATAATCCTGCTTGACACACCATACCGACATATAAGATTATTATTAATAAAACACACTACCACCTGCTTAGTGACATTAGCATATGAAGTTGCTTCCACCCATTTGGGGAAGTAGTCGATTTCTACCAAGATAAAATGATGTCCATTAGACACCTTGGATTCAATCATTACAATCATGTCAATACCCCACATAGAGAAAGGCCACGGGGAAGAAATAACATTGAGAAGTGTCGGAGGCACATGAATTTTGTCAGCGTAAATTTGACACGTATGGTACTTCTTTGCAAATTTGTAACAGTCAGATTCCATTGTCAGCCAATAGTAACCTGCCCTAAGCATATTCTTTGCCATTGAATGTCCGTTGGCATGGGTACCAAAGGAACCTTCATGGATCTCATGCATCAACATGTCTGCTTCGTGTTTATCCATGCATCCGAGCAAGACCATGTCATAATTTCTTTTGTATAACACATCTTCGTTGAGGAAAAAGCTACCTGCTAACCTTTTCAATGTCTTTCTATCTTTATTTTATGCACCAGCCGGGTATTCTTGAGTCTGGAGAAAATGCTTGATATCATAATACCAAGGTTTATCATCTGACATCTCCTCTGTTGTAAACACATGAACCGGTCTATCCAAATGTTGCATTGTGATACGAGGCATATCATTCCAGGTATTTACTTGATACATAGAAGCCAGAGTTACCAAAGCATCCACCATATGATTTTCATCTCTGGGAATATGATGGAATTCAACTTTGTTAAAGAAGGGTAATAATCTTCTACCATAGTCTTTGTAGGGAATCAAGCCAGGGTGACGAGTATCTCATTCTCCTTTAATTTGATTTACTACCAAAGCTGAATCGCCATACACATCTAGAACTTTGATTCTGAGATCAATAGCATCCTCGAGACCCATGATACAAGCTTAATACTTTGCCATATTATTAGTGTAATCAAATGCCAACCTTGCAGTAAAAGGTATATGTGATCCATGAGTAGTGACAATCACAGCACCGATTCCTTTCCCATAAGCATTCACAGCTCCATCAAATACCATACCCCACCGGGATTCAGGATCAGGACCTTCCCCGGGAAAAGTTTCATCACAATCTTTTACCTTCAAAAACATCACATCATCATCAGGGAAATCATATTTAATCGACTAATAATCATCAACCGGTTGGTGAGAAAGATAATCTACCAAAACACTTTTTAATAGCTTTCTGAGTACGGTATTCAATATCATATTCAGATAATAGCATCTGCCAACATGAAATTATCCCTGTGAGAGCAGGCTTCTCAAAAATATACTTAATTAGATCCATTTTAGAAATCAACCAAGTAGTATGATTCAACATATATTTCTGCAACCGCTTTGCCTCCCAGACCAGAGCACAACATGTCTTTTCTAGCATATAATACAGTGACTCATAGTCAATAAACTTCTTGCTGAGATAATAAATGGCATATTCCTTCTTTCCTGTTTCATCTTGTTGTCCCAAAATACATCCCATAGAATTATCTAACACTGTCAAATACATAATCAATGGTCTTCCTTCAACAGAAGGGAGCAAGATAGGAGGTTCAAGTAGATACTCTTTAATACTTTCAAATGCCCTCTGGCAATCATCTGTCCACACACAACATTGATCTTTCTTTAACAACTTAAAGATCGGTTCACACGTTACAGTCATATGGAAGATAAATCTAGAAATGTAATTTAACCGCCCAAGAAAGTCCTTGGTGCAGGCATTTCTTGAATTGCTTTGACTTTATCAGGATAAACTTTAATTCCTTTTTGGCTGACAATGAAACCTAATAATTTCCCTGATCGAACACCGAAGGTGAATTTGTTTGGATTCAAGCGGAGACGATACTTCCTCAAATGCTTAAACAATTTCAATAAATCCTCTATATGCCCTTTTTCAGTCTGGGATTTAGAAATTATATCATTAACATATACCTTAATTTCCTTATGCATCATATCATGGAATGGGGTTGTCATAGCCCTCTGGTACATTGTACCAGCGTTCTTCAACCCGAAGGGCATCACTCTGTAACTGAATGTTCCCTAGGGTGTGATAAAAGTTGTTTTTTCCATGTCCTCAGGAGCCATTCTAATTTGAATATATCTGGAAAATCCTTCCATCAATGAGAATACTTTGAATTTTGATGTATTGTCAACTAACATATCAATATGTGGTAATGGAAAGTCAACTTTTAGACTTACTTTGTTTAAATCTCTATAATCAACGCACATGCGAACTTTTCCGTCTTTCTTTGGTACAAGGACAATATTGGAAATCCACTGAGGGTACATTGATGTCACAAGAAAACTGGCATTAATCTGCTTTAACACTTCTTCTTTAATTTTCACTTCCATATCAGGGTGAGTTCTTCGAACTTCTTCTTGATTGGCGGGCACTCTGGCTTTAACGGCAAATAATGTTCCATAATATCAGTATCCAAACCAGGCATGTCTTGGTAAGACCAAGCAAAGATATCCACATATTTTTTCAACAACTCAATCATCCTACTCTTTACATCGGGATGTAACATTGCTCCAATCTTGACTTCCTTTGGATCTTCCTCTGAACCTAAATTGATTGTCTCCAATGGCTCTTTATACGGCTGAATGGTACTTTCCTCATGATCAAGCAACCATGAAAACTCCTCTAGAATCTCATCATATTCTTCTTCTTCGGCCTCATACACAGGATATTCAAAGTTGGGAGAGGGTGTAGAGTCATTATATTCAACATGTTTTTTAATTAATCTGCACATATGATTTATGATTGCTTTCAGAAACTGTCACACATAGCAAGTGATTATGCAGATTACAGTTATTATTTATTTTGAAAGTTTTTTTTTATTACCATTTTCCAACAAAAAGCAGAAAAGAAAGACACAATTTGGGAATCAAAGACAACTTTTATTATTGATTTTAAGGATCAAAGCAAACAGATAAGCCCATACAATATCAACTTTCACCTTGGGAAGAGTGAAAGATTTTTGAAAAGATTAACAAAAAAAATTACTTTGAGATATGAATGCAAGAGGGAACATCAATGGTGATCTAATTCTGGACTCTAACTCCATGTGTCACATAGCTCGGCATCTCTTGCTCTGCTTCATCCTCCACAATAGCATTGATCCTAGGAATAGTTGGATGAAGATAGCCCCCACTATGAAAGATATCCTAGTATTTGCTCAAAGCAGACTTTGACTTCATATTCTCACCTTTACCATTCTTCATAGAGAATCCCAAACCAGCTCTATTCTTGTTTACAGGTGGATCAACAATCTGCCCCCATACCTTACTAGGGCCATTATGCACTATCTGTTGAGCATCTTTAAACGAAGTTATAGAATTATCATTTCCTCTTATATTTATCAATCAATAAAGCTTGGAATTGGGTTCCAACAGCAGCTTCATCCGCTTCCACAACACTTAAAGAGGATAAATGAGATATTAGCAACGCATGTTCTCCATTTATGATGACCACCTTTCCTTCACCCACGAAATTCAGCTTCTGGTGTAAAGTTGAAGTGACGACCCTTGCCTCATGTATCCATGGTCGTCCTATTAAACAGTTGTAAGCAGGCACAATATCCATAACTTGGAAAGTAATTTGAAACAAGTGCGGGCCTATGTGAATAGGTAGATCTACTTCCCCAATAACAAACTTCCTTGATCCATCGAAAGCATTCACAATTATGCCACTCGAGCGCATGGGAGTTCCTTGATACTTCAACTTCATAAGTGTGCTCCTCGGTATGACATTTAAAGAGGACCCATTATCAATCAGCACATTTGACAATGAATCGTTCTTACAGTTCATGGAGATATGGAGAGCCAGATTATGATTCCTTCCTTCATCAGGAAATTCGTTATCACAGAAACTTAGGTTATTACAGGATGTAATATTCCCTACCACACTACTGAATTGGTCCAATGGCATATCACTTTCCACAAAATCTTGATCCAATACTCTCATTAAAGATTCCCTGTGGGCAGAAGAGTTCATCAGCAAGGCTAGAATAGATATCTTTGATGGTGTCTGCAACAATTGATCTACGATCCTTTAATCGCTCATCTTGATAATCTTTAATATATCATCCACGTCTTTTTCCATTGTAGTACCACTAGATTTCCCCATTGCTTTCTTAGTTTCAACACTTTTAACAACCCTTTTATCAGCATTAATACTCCCTCGAATGACAAGTGCAAAAACACAGCCCCTGCGGGTCACTCGGCTGGCCTCAGCAATATTCTTGACATCAGAAAATGGCTGGATGGGAACTTTCACACCATCCTCTAGAATTGTAGCATTATATTTGTATGGCATGGCCTTGTCTGAATCATAAGGAACAGAACCCGGCAAACAAATCACCATTGGAGAAATAGTTGGCTTGTTATGATATTCAATCTCAAAAGGGGCGGGAACACCGAAACAAGGCACAATAACATTCAGCCCTTCTTCAGAATATTTAGACATCACAAGATCGTCGGTGGAAAACACATCTTCATCTGAGGAAAAGAATTCATCTACAAAAGCATACTCATTATCCGACACAGTCTCATCCAAGCAATCTTCAATCACATTAATCTCGTGGTAATCATCCCTATTTCCTGAAACCTTGATAGTACCATTGTCCAACAACAACTGAATACCCCTTCTCACAATCGAACAGCCACGAGAATCTCTGCAGCAGATTTGGTAAGACCCATAATGGTGCTCTTCTTGACCATTCATGTAACAGAAGGTAGTGTGAAATTGAACCAAATCGTCATTCATATGATTCACATCAAAGATTCGGAATTCTCCAGGACATCCAAAGACCATATTCACATCTTCTAAATACTCTTCCCTAGGCCTAATTATATGAATGAGACCTTCGTCCATCATTTCCTGAAGATCAGCTTTTATCTTATCACATCCATGGATATATGTACTGCAAATACTACAACCAACATGGTCATGCATATAGTAACTAAACTCGCATAGGTCAGCATGCATCTTTACATAATATGCTCTAACCAGGTTGATATCGAAAATCTGGAAGTCCCCAGGACAACCAGCAACCATGTTTACTGCATTTTCTTCTCCATGCTTTGGAAAAGGATTATCTTTCTTGTTAGGGCCAACATCTTTAAAGGATAAAAGGCCAAATCTCACCAACTTTTGTACTTCAGATTTCAAAGGATAACAGTTCTCAAAATTGTGCCCTGGTGCTCCCTGATGAAAAGCACATGTCTGGTCTGCCTTATAATACCAAGGCAAAGGTGATGGTATAGCAGGGGGTGACCTGGTTTGAACCAACTTCTTCTGAATCAATGTCGGGAGTAACCCAGCATAGCTCATGGGGATAAAATCAAAAGCCTCTCTCTTTTGATTATGCCCTTGATTTCCCTGAGGGTATGGTCTTTGATAAGCAATTATGGTCGGAGCCACATTGACAACTGGAGTTACTGAAGCAACCTGTTGGTGGCGCTGATGATTTCTTCTAGGAGGATTAAACCTTCTTTCTTGAATAACATCATTTATATCTCCTTCTTTCTTCTTAGCAAACTTGTATGATGGTTTCTTCGTACTGCCAAAATTTTCACTTCTTATCAAGCGAACCTCTCTTACAGCTTCTTCCAAACGAACGCCCATGCTCACCATTTCGGTAAAATCACTTGGTGCACTCGCCACCATTCTTTCATAGTAGAAGGCACCTAGAGTCTTCAGAAAAATATTCGTCATCTCTTTTTCTTCCATTGGAGGGATCACCTGGGCGGCTACTTCACACCATCTATGTGCATATTCCTTAAATAACTCCTTGTCCTTCTGAACCATTGCCCTGAGTTGATCATGGTTAGGTGCCATGTCCATATTATACTTTTATTGTCTAATAAACACTTCACCCAAGTCGTTGAAAGTATGAACATTGGCACTATCCAAACTAATGTACCATTTCAATGCTGCACTAGTCAAACTGTCTTGGAAAAAGTGGATTAACAGGTGTTGATCATCAATGTGAGTAGACATCCTTCTCACATACATCACAAGGTGAGCACGAGGATAAATATTTCCCTTGTATTTCTCGAATTTTGGTACTTTGAACTTCGCATGTATTTTCACATTTGGAACCAAACACAGATCATTCACATTTTGCCCAAATAATTCTTTTCCTCTGAGGGCCTTCATTTCTTTCTGCATCTTATCAAACTGATCCTGGAAATCGTCCATTTGATTATAGAAGCCTAATATTTCACTTGGTGGAGGAATAGGACAATAAACTTCATCATTAACAAACAGCACAGCATTCGCCAAAGGGGGTGCAGCATAGTGAATCTCATTTCTAGCAGCAGGAGTAATATGCACCACATGAGGTGCAGGAGTAGCAGCAGCTTGAACAACAGGAGTAACTGGAGCATCAAGATTAAAACCTTCTGCCATGAATTTTTATGGCATTCCCCATGGATAACCTTGAGGCATACGATATGAGCAGCAGTAACTGGGACAACAAAAACAGGAACTGATGGACCTTCTGAAGCAAATGTTATTTGTTAAGGCTGAGTAGGTGGTGGCTGATTCTGAGCAGCCACCAGTGATTCCATCAAGGCAATTAAATTAGCCATACCGTCCTTCAGAGCAGTAACCTCGTCGCGCAACTCGCGATTCTCTTGTTCAAGATTCTCCATTTTCTTCTTGGAATTAGCTTGAGTATTATACCGGTGAGACAACTTACTATACAAAGCATAGAAATTCAGTAAGACACTTGGGTATGAAAAGAAATGCAAGAAATATGTACAAGATGATGCATGATATGCAATGCACATGATTTATTAGTAATTCAAGGGATTCAAAAATTATAGACAATTTTGCAAATATTAAAGTACTAATGCGTTTGAAATACTGAAAATATCATTATAATAACTTCAAAACAAATTACAACTTTTTTAGTACAAGTTTCAACAATCCCAAGTACAAAAAGAAGATAGAATCTAAAAAGCCTAAGAAAGCAAAGCTGATGAAGATCATTCTACACACTGACATTTTCCTGTGAGTCTAGCAATCTGAGCCTTTAGCTGTCTGTTCTTTTCTACATGCATGTCGGCAACCTCTTTCCAATCTCCAGAGTTGGGAAGTGAATGACTAAGTCCTGACTGAGAGCTAGAGGAAAATAAATCCTCTTGCTTCTCCATCATCTCTGCAGCACGACTCTCAATAATCTCAATTAGGTCATCCTTCTCCTTCAAGTCTGCCTGGTAGGATATCTCTAAAGTATGACACTTATTCTTCCGAGCTTCTTTCTCCTACTGCATCCTAACTAGGGCCCGCTGAAGCTCTTCCACATCATCCAAAATGGGAGGAGTGGTCTTCACAAACATATCAGGCATAGGTGCTTCACAGAAATATGGCATCTTCAACTGGATGGCTCTTGCTTGTACCCACTGAAGATAAGGCTCCAAAGAAATAGCCCCTCTAGGTCCCAAGTCCTTTCTACTCTTCCTGTGAATATGATGCCAAGCCTTTGCAATATTCTACTTAGCTTCCTTATGATTCTCTCCCTCTTTAAGAAAGAAACCACTCAGATGAATACTATTTGGCTTATCCCTCATCGGATATCCAAGTTGTCGTCGTGCAAGAACATGATTGTAGTTGATTCCTCCCTTTGCACCAAGAAGAGGTACATTGGGGAAACTACCACAACTATCCAAGATCTCTACATCATGGTAAGCCTGATGGTACCAAACAATATCTGAATGAGTAAGGTCCATAATCTTTGGAGCCTAACTAGGTTCCTTCCTAATATCCCATAAAGCATCAGGCCGAGGCAAGTGAGAAATAAACCACAGATACAATAAAGGCGTGCAACATATGATCACCCCTGCATGATAAGAATACCGAAGATGAATGAAATAGTAAGTATCCCCTAGTAATGCAGGGACTGGATTCCCTATCAAAAAGATCCTGATGGCGTTGACATCCACAAAGTTGTCGATGTTCGGAAATAAGAACAACCCATAGGCAAGTAGAGCAAAGATGGCCTCAAAAGCAACCGTACTCTTCATCCTAGAAAAGTAGTGGGTTTTCTCCAATAAGAACCGAGTGGGTAATCCTCTAATACATTCTTTAGTAGTTATGTGGGCTTCAACCTCAGACTTCCCCAAATGAACCAAAGCAGCAATCTCATGAGATTTTGGCTCCCTCTCCAAGCCGGTGAAAGGAACACGATCAGTAATAGATAAATCCAGTAGATACGAATATTCCTCTAATGTAGGCATCAATTGATAATCGGGGAAGGTGAAACATCGATACATTGGATCATAGAACTGGACCAAAGTCAAGAGAATACCCTTCTTCATCCTGAGCTTCATAAGAGACACGATGGACCTATACTTCCTCCGAAAATCTCTAGAACTTTCGATCTCGGGAATCAGACTCATCAACTTATCTATCTTGGGATTCTTGAAACTGAACTTTCGTGTCTTTCTTTTTCCAAAATCCATGGTCAAAAGTACCTGAGATATTCACAAAGAGTCAACTTTAAGTCCCTTGAACTAAAATGTCTTAAAAGATACTCATGGATGCATGAATGCATGATGCAACAATCATATACAAGATCACAAACATGGGGGGTTCATAGGTTCTATGTCACGAGCATGAGGTTAAAGGTACTACCCACAAGGTATGGTCAAATAGTTTATCACCTACCGAACAAGGTTCTAAGAGGTTCCCAAAGTCTACATCCTTCCTTCATATATTACCAACGTCCCGATTGACTCGATAATTAGTAATATTCTCAAGAAAAACTCGTCTGAGTGTAGTATCGCGTGACAACCATTTCAGGATTACTTAGTCATAGCTTACACACTACACCTAAAAGGCCAAGATGGATTAAAGGTTCTACGGTCCTCAGTTTCAGTAGGATCCCAGGTCGAAAGCAGTACGTCTTCCCGATTACTCGGTAAACGACACTACAGTCAAAGGGGCCTCCACTGAGTGGGGGATCTCATGTCTCCTTTTTTGGGATTACTCCGTCAAAGTTAACATGACTATATCGCCCGTCCTATCTTAAGTTTGCCCAAGTCCAGGTAGAGGACTTACGAGAAATCAACAAGCACCCTGAAAACCAAGAAAAAACAGACAAACATATATACAACACATAATATACAACAAATAATAGCACATACATAGATAAAAAAAGATAGGCTCAACCCACTTAGGGATACACCAGCAATAGGTCAATCTTTCCCTAGTGAAGTCACCATTTTTTTTTCTGTAGCGGTAGAAATGTTGAGACTAAGCCATTGGATTGACTTAACTTACACAAATAAAATAAAAATTGCCACCGTGCTTTATTGTTTCAAAAGGAATGGGAAAAGAGCGAATAAACCAAAAAGAGGGGGAGAGAATCTAAGTTTGGGGGTTTGTTATGCAAAGGGAAGGTATTAGCACCCTAAACATCTACGGTACTCCGCAGGAACCTCTTTGAAAAAATTTTTATTTTGGCTATAAGAGTTGTATACAAAAAATAGATTGTGGGGATGAGAAAAGAAGTATTTTTTACAATTTTTTCACCCGCCGCGGTTGTGAACCTTTAGTTCCTACGTACCACCTTTCGTGCAATAGGGGATTACGGTACTCGTAGTTTACCTTTTAAAAATTTGAACACAAGTGTGTTGGTTAATTTTAAGAGACGAGACATCATCATCGTATCCGAGTGGAAAACATACTTACTACCCACGATTATGAGAAAGGAGAATTTTCGTCATCTCAAAGTGGAGGATATGGCTTAGATTTTAAAACAACAAAGCCTCGCTCAACACCCAAGTAGAAAATATCTCACTTCACTATATATCATAGAAATATAGTAGTTTGCATCACTACAAGGATTGACAAGAGTATAATCTTTCGAGAAAATTTTAAAGTAAAAGAGCCAAAGTGGCAAAATGGTTTGAATGAGGTTGATTGACTTTTAGTCTTCTCACAAAAATGTCAAGGTATTATTAAGTTGATTAAAGTTTAATTAAGAAAATATTTTTTTGAAAATGCATGGACCTAAGTTTAAGTTTATTATGAAAGCAGTTCAAGTTTAAAAACAAGAAGAGTTTTCAAAAGGAGGGAGAATATTTTTGAAATTAAAGAAGGTGGGAGGAGATGAAGGGACTATCCTAAAGCAAAAAGGTAAAAGCTAGAGAAAAGAACCGTTTAACCAACAAGAAGCCAACACTTGAAACAATGAGTCAATGTAGAATTCACATCCTTTGGATTGAAACCAAACAAGAAAAGATAATAAAACTTAAGAAAACCAACTTCAATTGCATTAAGTCTTCACAAAAATTGGGCAGAGTAACAACTATATACAGATGAATCCCCAATCATAGACGAAGCATATAATCAGAACAACCTGCACACAAAGAAAATAAACAACCTAATATCTTGGGGTAAACCCCAAGAACTCCAGACAAGATAAAAGTTGAAGTCACAAGGTCTCAAGGTAGGTCAAGGTCTCTAATCCTAAGTCCAAGAAGTCCACAACTCCAAAATACCAAGGATAGTAACCAAATAGTCCAAGTAACATTAAAGCTTTTTATGGTTCAAGTTGATTATTAGGTATCTTCAAAAAGAAATGAGAAGCTCAAGTGAGAAAAATAAAAATGACATAAAAGTAAATGCTCAAGTGAGAAAATATGAAAATAGCATGAAATGTAAATGCTAAAATAAATGGTGCATAAAGTAAAGGCGTAAAATAAAAGCATAAAATAAAGGGCATAAAGTAAAAGTCAAATGTTAATGAATTAGTAATTAAAGGTTAGTTGAATGACCATATTAAAACTTGCATTTGAAACTCATTAGAGGATTGATAAAACCAAAGCCTCTCAATAACAAGTTTCATTTGCTTTTTGTCAAGTATATCATTCATTTCAAAATCTCAAGGCAACAATAATCATCAATGATGTTTAAGTGATTCACTTTGACCAAAGCTTATGTAGATTCATTAGAGGATTGATAAGACTAAAGCCTCCTAACAATGAATCACATGATTATTGGATCAAAAGTTTTAAATTAACATACTTGGGCTTGCAAACATAGGTTTGGGTCACGAATGATCATTTCTCGAATCGGGACAAAATTTAGCGCTATGTTAAGCAATCGTAAGTGGACTTATATAGAAGTCACACCTATTTTGAGGTTAGTCAATAGCAATCTATGTATCATATGTTTAGATAAATGATATGTAAATCATTCTCCAGCAACATGTAGTACAAGTAAGAAGGGGATAAGATGAAGAGGGAGGGGATAAGAATTAAACCACATTTGAACAAAAAATTTAATCAAGTTATCATTAAAATCATTCATCCATTTTGGTGGAGTTAAACTCAACACTCAAGATCCAATGATATTAATGAAGCTCATGATCAAAATCTCATAGTTCAAGATCAGCCAGAATATATACAAAAAAAAATTGTATTTAAAAAAAATAAAGAAAAAAAGATTTTTTTTTAAAATGGTTTTAAATGAAAATAGAAGGGGGGAAATAGCAACTATATTCAAAACATCCAAGAAAAATTCATGAGGCCATAGAAAAATAAAAAATGAGCTCAAATATTTTTATAAAATTTTTGGTTATTTTTTAAAGTCAGAAACTATTTTTAAAATTAAAAAAAATAGGCAAAATAAACCAAAATTGTGAAAAATAGTAAAGTTAGAAATAAAAATAAAATGAAGTCACCAATATTTGTCAAGAGGTCATGGATCCTTCCATATTTTTTTCAGAATTTAAAAATTAAGAAAAGTATTTTAAAACATTTAAAATAACTCAAATAAAATGAAAAAATATCAAAAATATCAAAACACAAAATAAAATTGTGAAAAAATAATAATCAGGAAGAGAAAAATCAAAAGTATTTTTAAGATTTTTTTTAGATTTTTTGAAGTTAAAATGAATTTTTTATGAACTTTTGAAGTTTAAAACAAATAAAATATAAAATCAGAAAATAAAATAAAAAAACCAAAAAGATGTAGACCATTGGATCAATGTCAAAACACGTTAGTAATCTGATCCAAGGGATCTGGCGCACTGTGCATATCATGGACATTAATGAATAAAACATTGAATCATTTATTAAAATTAGAATTAAAAAAAATAAATAAGTGGCATGATATCATTGGTTGATAGATGACACGTTGGCCATCTTCAAGCTCCAGCCACACGAATTACAGGTCTCTGAAATGGAAAAATTAGAGCTCGAGACCCGTACCATTCGCTTTGTCTCTTCAAGACGATTCTAATGGTACCATCGCGAAATATTTATGTAAGGTGTAGCTCGGTCGTTTTGGAAGGAAAGATTTGAAAAGGGATTTGAAAATCCATGGTTAAAACTCACTTCTAGTTGAAACAAATGTTTGGACTAGAATCAGAATGATGAGAGCTTCATTACAGTACTAAAGTTTGAGAGAATTTGTGAAGGAATCGACCTATTGAAGTTAAAATTCAGAGCTCGGAAACTTAACATGGCTAGCACGATTTAGGAAGTCTTAGAGCTTGGTTATTCTTCGGTTAGCTTCAGTGAAGTTCAAGGATGAATAATTGATAAATAAAATGGATTGAGGAAAGCTGTAAAACAAAATTCGAAGTTGTAGAAAAGTGGGTTCAAGTGAAAGTTTGGTAGGGTGATTTGGGCTATCTAAGCTAGTGAAAATGAGTGGGATAGTGCCTGTATTTATAGGAGTAGTGAATGGAATAAAAAGGAAGGGTGAATGATGCAATTTGAATGGAAATTATGCACACTTATTTTCATGAAACAAGTGTGATCACATGTGCATCAAAACTTATCAAATGATGTGTTTTGACACTCTAAATCATCCACACGCTTATGCTAACCATGTTTAGGTAGAAAACACGCACAAATTTGATGATTAGAAATCAAATTATGGAAATTGCATTCTGACTGTTTGAGAAACTTCATTTCCAAGGTACCAACATTGAAATCATTATGTGCACAATTCAGGAAGCTTTATGACTTGATTATTGATGTGTTGGAAAGATGAGATCACAAACTTTACAATGTGCAAAGAATGGAATCAAATGGATGTTTGAGCTGAAAGTTGTGATGAGTCAAAGTTGAGAAAAAGATGCTGACTTTTTGTACTTAGAAAAATTCTAAGTTTTTCTTCAAAAATGACCTATAATGTCTTGCATCCAAACATGGCCTTCCATTTAAAATTTGCTCCTAACCAAAAAAGATGGTATGAAGTAGATCTCTTGAATGACATTTTGAGACTTGAACCATTTAAAAACTCCAAAAATTGAGAAAGTTGTGACTTTGTAAAGATGGTGAAAATTCATGAGATGACCTATAATATTTTGCATCCATAGGGCATCTTCCACCCATTTTCAAGCTTAGAACATAAAAGAATGGTTAAAGTTAATATCTTTAAGATCATTATGGAAAAATAATAGGCTCAATGAGATAAAAATTGACCAATTTATGATCTTTTGAAGTCACATAAGGGAATTTGATGGCATATCTAGAGGACTTGTATTCTTTCTTCATCATTAGGAATCTTCCACCTCAAATATTCTTGAAACTTTTGAAGTGATTTATTGATAACCCTTTAAATAGAAGCATGTAATTGGAATCACTCAAAAATACCAAAAGATGAGAAAGATATAGCCCATAGAAGTTCAAAACCCTAGCTCCTAGAGCACCAAAATGCCTTAGAAACCCTTTTCAATTTTGACAAAAATACTTTTGTCTTGTAAATAGAAGTTGTTAAGGATGATACTGAGAAACCATAGCATAAAAAACCAACTCCAAATATTAAGAATTGATGGAATTATGCACCTGTGATCAAGAAATCAAGAACTTATCCAATTAGGTCAAAATTTCTTCAACCAACCCTTACATCTTTGAACTATCTTTGACAACTTGAGGTATCATAAATCATAATATACTTTCTCATGATATTACCTCAAAGCATCTTCAATGATGAAGCTTGAATCTCAATAAAGCTTTGTTGAAGAAGGCATGGAAATAAACTCATGCACCTATAGATCAACTTGATGGAATATGTTGTGCTTTCACCTATAATATCATCAATTAGGGAAAACGTTTATTGTATTTATTAGTTAAAAGTTATTCAATACAAAACATAGATTATAACAAAATACAAGTTAATATGCTTGGTGATTCCCCATGATAAAAGATAAAGATAAGGAGAAGAACAAAACCCTAGTGTGATCTTGTTGTGATTGAGTTGATATAATATGATAGAGGGATCTTAGGGGGGGAAATGTGGGTACAACACCATAGAAGAAGCTTTAGACTTTCTCCAAAAGGGTAAGTTCTGAACTCTTTCGAATACCATCATACATACATCATTTGTGTTCAATTTATAAAGATAAAATGTAGACATCATTACTCTGAAGCTAACCATGCATCTATTTTTCATTAATTTTGTCTGTGTAAAGAGAATGAATGCTCTGAATATTTAGGGCGCCACCTATTTTTTTTATTAAATTCATGTTGGTCTTTGATTAATAGCTTCTGAAAATTACATCATTGAATTCCTTGTTAAATTTTAGTTAAAATTGGTGTTTACAGTTTTCAAAATGATTGAGAAATGAAGAAGTTACATGTTTGACAATGGTGGAATGTTGTTGTTGGCCGTGAGGAAGAAGATGATACAGGGCACTATTTTCCTTTTTTTTAAATGTTATTTTGTTACTTGATTAAATTTGGGTGTTTTAATCAACAGATTTATAGCCACCCCAGTGATAGCACCGCGTGTATTCATGTCTCTTTGTCTCCAAGGGTGCGGGTTCGAACTAATGTGAACCCCCCCTTTGCCTTTTTTTTCATTTTTTTTTACACATTTTGTAACTTTATTCACATATGTCGTACTACGCACGCCATATATCCATAAGGTAAGCAGTGGCCTGGTTGGTAAGGCTTTTGGTCAATGAACTTAAGGGCATGAGTTCAACATCTTTCACTTATTTTTTTCACTTTAGTTAACATCTTTCACTAAACTTTTCACCAATTAAAATAACTCATTTTGAGTTGATTTTTTACACACTTCTCATTTATCACATTTATTTTATGACTATTTGAAAATATCCCTAAAAATATTATTTATTTCACTTTTTTATTTAATTCAAAAACAAGTGCTTTCAGTAGTTTTAAATGACTTTTTCTTTTGTTTCTTATTGACTTCTCAACTAAAATCATTTTGTATGATCATACCATGTCTTGTGATGAATTATGCTTGATGCCATGACCCTTGTGCATTTTGTACCATGAAAAACTTGATTTTAATTAGGTTTAGGACTTGACTTTTTGATGTTTAAATCATAACTTGTTCAAAAAACCTAATTCATCATGACTTTGAACTTCACATTCTTACCATGCTTTAATCTTTCTTGATTGTTCATCCATGTTTTCATAAGGTTGCTTATCTTTAAGGATGTATTTCCTTCATAAACTCTCATTAATCCAAAGTGATACTATACTTTCTTACTTACTTGTTTGTTCATTATATTTTTTGTCACAACTATTACTTGCTAAGAATGTTGACTTTCCCCTTTAACACTTGTGATGTGGGAGTTTGCTATTGTTAGTAATTAATATTTTATACTTGTGCCCCCAAATCCAAGGAAAGGTGATAGTTTTGTTGACTCTACAAAAGTCATACGCATGTGCATTCCCCTTTGTAAAAAACCCTTGTGAGTATTCACCTTATGTATCATCATGTACTCTAAGACTTTTTGTACTTAAGCCCTAAAACTCTTTTTATAAAATCTCACCTCTTTTATATGAAAACCTTGACTTTGTGTCATTTCAGTTTCAAACCTTTTTTACTTTAATAAATGCTTCAATATACTTAAGTGTATTAAAACTCTTTCAAAAGACTAAAAGTGATTTAACCTCACTCAAATCTTTTTCCACTTGGCTTTTCAATTTAAAACTTTTCTCAAAGAGATTAGATATAAATCCTCTTTATAGTTGAGATATGATTCTCCTATCCCCATAGTAATTGTTGAAGTAAATTTGATTCTTTCCACATGAAGATGTTAGTTGGCAACTTGTTGATCTTTATATCCAAGTTAGTAGCCCTTCCTTCATGACGATGCAAGATCCATCTTCTCATACTTGTGGTGGTATTAGTTGAGATTTCTCTCTAAAAGATGATGAAATATATCTTCTCCTAAAATCAACCACAACAAACCCTTTTGTTATTTTTACCATGAACTACGAGATTTTGATCCTTAATTGGTACGTAGGTATAAGAATATGTCTTTCCAAACAAAAAAGATCCTAAAATATATTTCTTTTCCCATCTCTACACTCATTTAGCAAACAAACAATTTTAAACCAAAAATTGATTTTTATAAGTGGTTCTTATAGAGTACTATAGATACATTGGGTGCTAATACCATCACTTTGTATAACCAACCCCCGTATCTTGGATCTCTTCCTTATGCTTTGATTTTGTCTTTACTTCTTGCATTGCATGTTAAACAATAGGGTTTCGATCTTTTCCCTTTTCCTTAGAAACAATAAAGTTTGGTGGTGACTTCTTAAGTCATTGTGAGTCAAGTTTGTCAATAGCTTGGTGTGATACGGTGGAAGAACTGACTGTTTTTGGAATGCTAGGTTGCATTTTGCGTTTGTGTTTGCAAAATGTCGCGGTAAGCAAGAGTCGCCACCGTGTTTTATTTTATCCAACAAGGAAAGGAAAAAAGCACAGAAAAATTCCTTTTTCGAGATATTTTTGAGTACGGGGGGTAGATTTATAGAAAGGGAAGGTATTAGCACCCTTTCTATCTGTAGTTATCTACGGGCTCTTAGGTACTTGCTCATCATTTTCAAAATTGTTTTCTTTGTGTTTGTGGGATTTGAAAAGTTTTTGTTTTAACTTCGATTTAACTCTTGCTTCTGTCTTCAAGAGTGTAATGAAGTGTTTTTGAAAACTTATTTGTAAAAGAGTGTAAGTGTGAAAAAAGTTTTGTTTTGGATGAGCAAGTATCTAAGAACTAATCTACCTACTCGAAAAAATAATCGTTCTATGTTGATTTCCTTTAGACAATGCTATCCCACTATTAGTGAGTAGGTAGCACAGTCATTGGAGTTTGAGGGTCAATTCGAAAGAGGGACATACGGTCACTAAAGCAACGTTAGATTATCTTAGCGGTAACCCTAATTCTTAGATCATTTATTCGAGGCAACAATATCCGAGACAACCATTTCGAGGCAACTTATGATCTTTTAGATAAGAGGATGACCTCTAACACAACCTATACTCAATGACCGTTTACCGAAGGCAACCAAGTGGGATGTACCCTAGGAGTGCGCATGTGCGAGTGTGTTGATTTCAGATTATTTATCTTTGCACATTTTTAGGGTGATCTAATTGCTTTAAATTTAGTCATTCATTCTTGTCATGCAAACCCTATTATCAAACATCTAGCAGTTGAATATTTGCAGAAATTAAAGTACGGAATTTAAACTAAGCTATTACAAGGCTTCGGGTATTTACATAGCCAAAAACAAACCCTTTGAAATTTAAAATCGGTAAAAATAAATAAATGTCCTAATTTAATTATTACAAACCGGGAACAGATACAATAATTGGATAAAAAATGAAAGTGCACGCAAAAGTTAGATTGAATGCGAAATTAGGGTTTTGACCCTCCTAATTAAAAGAAAATGATTTTTTTTGTTTTTTAGTATTTTTTAAGAAAAGAAACTAAGTCTTAAAATTAAAATTGCAAAATTAATTGGTTATTAAATAAATTAATGAACAATAATTAAATGACATATTTTTGGGTTTTTGGTTATTTTAGGAAAGAAATAAAATAACTAAGTTAGTAATAAAAACCTATTGATTCTAATTAATTTTAATTATTTTCAAAATAAATTAAAGTTATCTAAAAAATTAACCTAATTAATTTAATTAATATTTATTGATGAAAAATAAGAATTCTGATTTTAATTGGGCATACAAATATTTTTTTGGTGATTTTTTGATAAAAAGAAAATAAATTATGGTTAATAAAATAAATAAAATAACTAATTGAAATAAAATAAAGTATAAAGAGATAGAGATTGGGCATGAGAAAGTGGTGTGCCAATAGCAATTTCTGGGCCCATTAGTGCTGGAGTCCATTTGACTTTCTTGATCATGTGTATTGCGCTGACCTTGGCTCATGGTATTCCTCCAGTGGTGACCACCAGATCTGGCCATCTGGCGTGTGGGATGATGAGGGACTATGATGGACCCTGGAGTTATGCACGCACTGAATCGCCTGAAATAAAATGAGAAAATAGCAAATGCTAGAGGCAGGGATCGAACCCCTGACCTCCAGCCTCTAACGTCTTCAAAACCTGCGTGGCAACCACTGGGCTATTCTGTTTTGATTGTACATAAAACATACAATAATAATAATATATAAAAATAAAGCGTTAGTGGGATTTTTGCGCAAAATTCAAACAGGCCAATGGAAGCTGGCCACGTCTGCGTCTTCTTCCCTACACCGTGGCTAAAAGTTGAACCACATATACCTACGGACAAAAGTCTGTTGCTACAGGCATGTATGCTTCCAAAATCCTCCATGGACCATGGAAATAACATCTAACACCATGGTTAGACTCGTTTCATCCTCCTAATCACAACCGTACCATTCATGAAGGCTAATTGTTCCTGAAATAAAAAGCCCTAAACCAAAGTCTGAAACCCTAACAATGGTGGATTTTGTTACAGACCATATAAATGAAATTGAGTAATGCAGGAAGCTTGCAAATGCTCTATGGATTAAGAATATGCCATTAATTCAGGTTAACAATGCTTAAATTGCAAGATGTGAATTCAAGAACACAGCAAGGTTATGAACGACTTACAACGCGTTTAGCGACCGGAATGGGCTTGTTCTTGATAGCTTTAGGTTATGGAGACTCCCTGGAAGTGATTGGGATCGTCAAAGAGTCTTGAAACTGCCTCTAATGGTGATTTCGAACTCACATTTTTCTTGGTATTTTTCATATTTTTGTTTCTCTCTAGCGCCTGTTTCCAACCTGTAAATAGATATGCCTCGCCTCCTTATGTATCAAACAATGCATTAGGGTTAATCATTGTGTCCCAATCATTCTCTTTCAATGCTCTTTGATTTGATTTGATTCCCTTTAAAAACCTTCCAAATTTAGCTTCTTTTCAATCTTTTTGTTCACTCTAAGGCTTGGCACGAATTTGAATGATGCTAGTTGTGTAATGAAGCCTGAAATAATCACAAAATCCTTGGTTATCAATGTTTTGGATTTTTATTTGATTTATTTTGATTTAAATCAAATTAATTCAAATAAAAATCAAAATAATTAATAAAAATAAGACATGGATAAGTGGAAAAGGTTAGAGCATGTGGGCTATGTTGCCAACTCAAAACAAGTGAAAAAGAATGGGCCCATTTGGAAAAATTTGAAGTTTTGGGGATAGTTGACTTTTGGCAATTTTGCAAAAAGGGTCAACTTCACCAATGCATAACTTCCTTAATTTTGATTATTTGGAGGTGTTCTTGGACTTTTTAGGAAGATTGAGATGTCATCTAAACAACCCTTTTGGTCTCATCTCATTTTGATATTCTATGCTCATGTATGAAGCTTTGACAAAAAAAGGTGTTTTTGTTGACTTTTCAAAATGACCTATAATGTCTAAATTCATAACTTCTTGTGAGTGCATATTTTTAACTTGGGATATGAATATGTATTATAGGTAATTGAATCCTCTTAAAATTGAGCTTTGGATGGGTCATTTATCATAAAGTATGAGAAAGTTATGCTTGGTCAAAGTTGGGTTGACTTTTCCTACAAAACCCTAATTTAGCAACTTTTGAGTCTTGATGAATTTTGAGCAATCCTTGATGAATCATGATCAACCCTTGATCAAATGATGAAATATACTTCAAAATGAGAATTTTGAACAAAAATCTTGAAGTTTGACTGTATGTGAGCCATAGTTGACTTTTGCCCTAGCACAATCGATTTTTGGACCTTTGAGCAATTGACTGAGCAAACTTCCTCTGCAAGGCTTGAAACTTGACATGGATGGTCTTGAGAGCATATTAGGACAATGTTGAGCATTTGGGACCACTTGGACTCAAGTATATTGATGCAACATGAATCCCTAATTTGGGGTAGACTGCTTTAGGAGAGAGCTTGTCTGGTCAACCCTTGGACTTCCTTGAGCAACCTGAGGATCTTTCTAGAAATGTTTTGAGAAATATGGGAGGGAAAATTTTGGGGTACAACATTTTCCCCTGTTCAATCTTCTTAATCCTGAGGATATAGATTGGCTTTCGTGCCTTTCGTGATTCTAAGGTGGAAGAGGATTGAACACTAGAGTGCCCAGAAATTTGCACTCGCATGGAATAGTAATTATCTTGCGATGTTGGGAATGGGCTTACATATTCCATTTGGAGATTGCTGACGGGAGATGGGCTTAAAGATGCCATCAGAAGGAGTGTCGATCGCAGAAGAGATTCCTTAGCGAGAGCTTGTATACCTGTCGTTGAGGAAGATTCCGTTGGGGAATGCTGATCTCTGTTGAGAGAAGTAGAATTTTAGGAGCTTTGGTCGTCCGTCATTCTGCTGGTGAGTCGTCTCTGTTGATATTTAGGAACTTCAATCGTTCGTACTCAACTGAGGGAACATCTCTTCTAATATTTAGGAACTTCAATCGTCCGTACTCAACTGAGGAATCATCTCTGCTGATATTTAGGAACTTCGATTGTCCGTACTCAACTGAGGAAACATTTTTGCTGAGATTTAGGAACTCGTCCGTAATTCAACTGAGGAAACATCTCTGCTGAGATTTAGGAGCTCGTCTGTAATTCAACGGAGGTAATATCTTCACTGAGATTTAGGAACATCGTCCGTAATTCAACTGAGGAAACATCTCTGCTGAGATTTAGGAGCTCGTCCGTAATTCAACTGAGGTAATATCTTCGCTGAGATTTAGGAACATCGTCCGTAATTCAACTGAGGACACATCTTTGCTGAGATTTAGGAACTCGTCTGTAATTCAACTGAGGAAACATCTCTGCTGAGATTTAGGAACTCGTCCGTAATTCAACTGAGGAAACAGCTCTGTCGAGATTTAGGAGCTCGTCCGTAATTCAACCGAGGAAACATCTCTGCTGAGATTTAGGAGCTCGTCCATAATTCAACTGAGGAAACATCTCTACTGAGATTTAGGAACTCGTCAGTAATTCAATTGAGGAAACAACTATGTCGAGATTTAGGAGCTCGTCCGTAATTCAACTGAGGAAACATCTCTGCTGAGATTTAGGAGCTCGTCCGTAATTCAATTGAGGAAACATCTCTACTGAGATTTAGGAACTCGTCTGTAATTCAACTGAGGAAACATCTCGGTTGAGATTTAGGAACTCATCCGTAATTTAACTGAGGTAACATCTCTGCTGAGATTTAGGAACTCGTCCGTAATTCAACTGAGGTAAAAGCTTCATAGCTTGAACTTTGTGAGAATTTAATCGTATACTTCCTGAAAGGTAAAGGTTAGCTGTATGTAATGCATGATATGTATCAGGCAATGATGTTCTCAAAATAAATGAGATTGTGTTGTATGATGCGTATGCATGTCTGATGTATGGAAATGTGATGTTTTTAGCTGGGGAAAATAAATCCCGGATTGCTGCTGGAGAAAAGAAATGAATTCTTCATTTCCGCTGGAGATAGTGGATGAAGATGTTTGTGAGAATAAGCTGCAGGAGAGGATAACTCCGTTGGGGAATAAGCTGACGAGAGAATGACTATGTGGGGAAGAGATGCTCTGCCGGAGGATTCCGTTGATAAATTCAGTCGGGGATGAATTACCGTTGCTGGTGATAATGAACCTTATTGAGGATCGAATTCCGGTTTGTGAAAGGAAAGAACTCCGCTGGGGATGATTTTCTAGTTGCGACTTCACGGGGAATAATCTTTTAGACTCTACTGGGGATAATATTACAGATTCTACTGGGGACAATTCTTCAAACTCCACTAGGGATATTTTTATACTCCGCTGGGGATGATAAGACTTGTCAGTGCTGATGGTAGATAAACTCTGCTTGGGGAGAATATTCCCAATTCATTCACAGTTGCGAGTCTCAGCTGGGGAGAGCTAACACCACTATCTTTCTCTTACTCTGCGGGGAATGAATATACTTTCAATCGTTTCCTCCAGCTAGGTATATCCCTATACCTAGTGGACAGAGCAACTGTACAGTTTGGACATTTCTCATTTGCCCTTGTTTCTGATATTATAATTAATCGTCTTTTGTTTCGCATGTAAATATTCATGAGCAGCAATTAATGTCAAATGCATATATCAAAAACTGAACATTGGACGTTCTTTGCAAAACAAAACAGAAAAAAGAAAATTTTGAAATTTATTTGGAAATGAATTATATTGACTTTGAAGTTAGCCTGTAAATAGGCGTCTTTGTACAAGAGGCTGACGTCTTAGTAAGAGAACTCTGCCGAACAAATAGAATTTATACAATTTGTGAAAAAACAAAGAAAAAGAGCTATGTGAATAATCCCACTGGGCTCCAACTCTGCTATTGCCTTTATGTCCTCGAGCATCTCATCACTTTGCTACTTGGTTGAAGGTAGATCAGATTGATTGGCACCGTCCGAGCTTGATATTTGATACCGAAGTCTGGTTGCAAGGTGATCCAATGAGACATAGTGTTACGCTTTAATCCCTAATTTTTGCCTGGACCGCCCTTTTGGGTTTTCAGTCCACCGGGATACCCTTTTTTTTCCCAAGCCGCCTTTTCAGGTTTTCGACTTGCCGGATGTACAGTTTTTTCATTTTCAACCCTTATTTTTGCCCGAACCCTTTTGGTTCGCCGGGAAGCCCTTATTTTTGCCTAGGCCAGTCAACCTAGCGGGTCTTTGATTTATGCATAGTATTTTTTCACTATGTCTGCGTTGACAGGGTGAGGAAGGTCGTCACCGTACATGGTGGTTAGAATCATAGCTCCTCCTGAGAAAATGTTCTTAACCATAAATGGCCCTTCATAAGTAGGGGTCCATTTTCCCCTGGGATCACCTTGTGGCAGTATGATGCGCTTGATCACCAGATCCCCAACTTGATATTCTTGTTGTCTTACTTTCTTGTTAAATGCCTTGATCATCCTCTTTTGATACGTCTGACCATGACAAATAGCAGTAAGTCTCTTTTTGTCGATTAAGTTTAGTTGATCAAGCCGGGTCTGAATCCAGTCATCTTCGCTCAAACCTGTATCCTTCATAATCCGAAGAGAGGGTATCTGAACTTCAATGGGCAAAACGGACTCCATGCCATATACCAAGGAATAGGGGGTTGCCCCTGTTGACGTTCGCGCTGAGGTGAGGTACCCATGAAGAGCAAATGGTAACATCTCATGCCAGTCTTTGTATGTCACTGTCATCTTCTGCACAATCTTCTTAATGTTCTTATTAGCCGCTTCAACAGCCCCGTTCATCTTCGGATGGTAAGGAGAAGAGTTGTGATGTTGTATCTTGAAC
The DNA here is from genome assembly GCA_948472305.1 of Vicia faba. Lineage (NCBI taxonomy): Eukaryota > Viridiplantae > Streptophyta > Magnoliopsida > Fabales > Fabaceae > Vicia > Vicia faba. Next base: position 332,782,804 of record OX451739.1, on the reverse strand, counting down.
TGCTTGCAAAGCTCGGTGATCATCTTATTGTTGAGATTTGTACCATTGTCCGTAATGATCCTCTCTGGTACACCATATCGACAGATCAGATTGTGCCGAATAAACCGTGCCACAACGTTCTTGGTCATTGTAGCAAAGGAAGCTGCTTCAACCCACTTCGTAAAGTAATCAATAGCTACCAAGATGAAACAATGCCCGTTAGACGTCATAGGTCTGATCTCACCAATCATGTCGATACCCCACATTGCAAAAGGCCAAGGCATTGTCAAGACATTCAGAGGAACTAGAGGTATATGCACCTTATCAGTATAGACTTGGAACTTATGACAGGTCCGAGAATGCTGATAACAGTCGGCTTCCATAGTAGACCAATAGTATCCTGCCCGAAGGATCTTTTTTGCCATGGTGTGTCCACTGGAATGAGTCCAGAAAGTACCCTCATGTAACTCTACCATAATCCTTTCTGCTTTGTTCTTATCCATACAACGCAGCAAGGTTGAGTCGTGGTTAAGCTTGTAAAGAATGCCATTGCTGATGAAGAATTTCGCCGCGAACCTCCTCAGAAACTTCTTATCATTAACAGATGCACCCTCGGGGTATTTCTGAGCCTCAAGATACCTCTTCACTTCATGAAACCAGGGTTTATCCGTTGCCTCTTCAGTCTCAATATCACAGCAATGTGCAGGTTCGTCCAACCTCTCAATGGTAATCTGGGGAGCTTCATTGTCCCATCTGACCTTGAACATAGAAGACATCATAGCTAGCGCACCCGCTAACTGATTCTCCTCTCTAGGGAAGTGTTCAAAGGTTATCTCCTCGAAGTGTGGAAGCAAAGTCAATACATACTCTTTGTAAGGAATAAGATTTGGGTGTTTCGTATCCCACTCGCCTTTGATCGGGCTGATCACGAGAGCGAAATCTCCGAAAACACTTAGAAACTTAATCCTTAGGTTAATTGCTGCTCGAAGACCCATAATGCACGCTTCATACTCCACCATGTTGTTGGTGCAGTTGAAACATAGTCGGGCGATGAACGAAGTATTAGAGCCTTTAGGAGATATGATCATGGCACCAATGCCATTACCCAAAGCGTTTGAAGCTCCATCAAAGTACATAGACCATCGGGATCCCTCCTCAGGTCCTTCATTCGGTCTAGGTGTCTCACAGTCAGTTACCAACATGATGTTCTCATCCGGGAATTCAAAGTTCATAGACTGGTAATCGTCCACTGCCTGATGTGCCAAGTGATCTGCTAACACACTTCCCTTGATTGCTTTTTGGGTCGTGTATTGGATGTCATACTCAGTCAAGATCATCTTCCATCTTGCTATTCTTCTGGACAAGGCAGGCTTCTCGAAGATATACTTGATTGGATCCATCTTTGATATCAATAGAGTAGTGTGAGTCAGCATATACTGTCTTAGATGGTGAGCAGCCCATGCCAAAGCGCAACAAGTTTTCTCAAGCAACGAGTATCGGGTCTCGCAGTCGGTAAAAATTTTGCTAAGGTAATAAATAGCATGCTCTTTTCGGCCAGACTCGTCATGCTGCCCCAGCACGCATCCCATTGAATTATCGAGTACTGTCAAGTATAAGATCAAAGGTCTCCCTTCAACTGGAGGCATCAGAATAAGTGGCTCTTGGAGATATTCTTTGATCCTTTTGAAAGCGGTCTGACATTCATCGTTCCATCTTACCACTTGATCTTTCTTCAGTAGCTTGAAGATTGGCTCACAAGTAGCAGTCAGGTGTGAGATGAATCAGGAAATATAGTTCAAACGTCCCAGAAAGCCTCTGACTTCTTTTTCTGTTTGAGGAGCTGGAATTTCCTGTATATCCTTCACCTTTGCAGGATCCACCTGAATACCTTTATCACTAACGACGAAACCCAACAGCTTACCAGACCTTACTCCAAAGGTGCACTTGTTCGGATTTAACCTCAGTTTGTACGACTTCAACCTGTTAAATAGCTTCTGAAGGTGGTTAAGATGTTCTTCCTCAGTCTGGGACCTTGCAATCATATCGTCAACATATACCTCAATCTCATGATGGATCATGTCGTGAAACAAGGTAACCATGGCGCGTTGATACGTTGCCCCGACATTCTTCAATCCGAAAGGCATGACTTTGTAGCAAAAGGTACCCCATTGAGTAACAAAGGTTATCTTCTCCATATCCTCGGGAGCCATCTTAATCTGATTATAACTGAAGAAACCATCCATAAAGGATAAGACCTTATAATGTGCGGTGTTGTCAACCAGAACGTCGATATGAGGTAGAGGGAAATCATCCTTGGGGCTCGCCCTGTTTAGATCCCTATAGTCAACACACATTTGAACCTTACCATCTTTCTTCGGCACTGGAACCACATTGGCAACCCACTGCGGGTAAGAAGTAACTGCTAGAAAACCGGCATCAAACTGTTTCATAACCTCGGCCTTGATTTTCTCAAACATCTCTGGGCGCATTCGGCGAACTTTATGTTTCACTAGAGGACAATCTTCCTTAGTTGGAAAGCGGTGAACCACAATATCGGTATCCAGCCCAGGCATATCTTCATAAGACCAGGCAAAGATCTCAACATAGTCACGCAGCATCTGAATCAACCGTTGCTTAACACTAGGCTCCAGATTTGCACCGATCTTGACCTCTTTCTTGTCTACCTCTGTACCCAGATTTACTGTTTCCACTGGCTCTTCATGCGGCTGTATGGCCCTCTCTTCCTGGAGTAACAATCTAGCAAGTTCACCAGGCACTTCGCAATCATTCTCACCTTCATCCCCGACTTGGTTGATCGGACTTTCGAAGTCATAATTGGCAGTAGCAGAGTCGTTATCAGTGGGATCCAGAGTGGATGTAGACCTGTATATGTGAGTGTGTGTAAAATAGCTGTTTTGCAAGAGAGAAAAGAAAAACAAGGAGCACAAAATTTGTAATGCAAGAGAACGTCCAATGCTTTTATTAATTATATATGGAAATGACACATGATAAGCCCTCAAACAAGGCCACAGTGTCTCGGGTAAGGCACCGGGCCGTAAAGTTTAAAATTGTCTGTTACAAATTAAAAACAAAAGTCTATTACTGTGTGATAAAAGAAATTGGCACGAAGTCCTTTGTCGTCCAATTGCTTAGTCCACCGTCGATAGTGGGGTAAATCCAGCTGTCAATATCAAACTCTTCATCATCGTCTTCAATAGCATTTACTCCCGCATCATGTTTCTGCATAGGAGCCATTATGACATTAGGCTTTTCCGGCGCTTCAAATTCAATCTCCTTAGCATCAATCAGATCCTGCACTTTATTCTTCAAAGACCAGCAGTTATTAGTATCATGCCCCGGGCTATCAGAGTGATAAGCACAGCGGGCGTTCGGATTATACAGTGGTGATATGGTGTTGGGATTCTTTGGAGCTTCACTCGGAATCACCAAGTTGGTCTTCAACAACTGCGGCAGAATTTGAGATAAAGTCATGCTGAGCCGAGTAAACTGTCTTTGCGACCTCTCTGCTCTTTGCTGATTGTTGCATTGTGGGGCAACAGTTGGTCTTGAAATAACGACCATATTAACCGCTTGGCGGTGCTCAGGTCGGCTATGGCTCCTCGAGCTGTAAACTTCACTAGACTCCTTCTTGAAAGGCTTCTTCTCGGTACTTGACGAAGCACCTTTCTGTATCTTGCCGCTCTTAATACCAGCTTCAACTCTCTCCCTAGTCATAATCAATTTGATGAAACCAGACGATGAACTACCGATCAAATGGTTGAAATATGGACCAGACAGGGTCCCCAGAAACATATCCACCAACTCCCTATCAGCCAAAGGGGGTTGGACTCTACCAGCAAGATCTCTCCACTTCTGAGCGTAGTCCTTAAAACCTTCGATCGCACCCATAGACATAATCTGAAGTTGGGTACGCGTGGGAGCAAGGTCGGCATTATATTGGTACTGCTTGTAAAAAGCAGCAGCAAGGTCCTCCCAGTTACGGACGTTAGCTCCTTCTAGTTGATAGAACCATTCAAGTTGAGTCCCTGAAAGACTATCTTAAAAGAAATGAATCCAGAGGTTCCTGTCAGCGGTATATGGTTGAATCTTTCTAACATATGAGCGGAGGTGTAACTTCGGACAGGAGACCCCGTCGTACTTAGCAAAGACTTGTGCTTTAAACTTGTGCGGGATCACTACCCCAGATGCCAAACCTAAATCTCCAAAGTCCAACCCAGGTATCTTCTGGATCTCCATCGCGCTTAACTGGTCTTCAAGCTGCTTATACCTATTGTTGTACCCCAAAATTTGCCCTCCCATATTCTTCAAAGTTTTTGGCAAGCATTTGCTCAAGTCTACTCAAGGGTTGCACAGTCAAACCATCCTCCTAAGCCAGTCAAATTAGGGTTTTGGTTCTTGCAAAGAATTTGAGGTTTTCAAGGGCTCAATCAAGTCCCATATGCTCATATACATTGTCAAGCATCTACATGTCAAGTTTCAAGGCTCACAAGGTCAAGTTACACAGTCAAAAACCCTAATTGCTTCACAATCAACTGTAAGGGCAAAATGGTCATTTGGCAGTCAAAAGTCAAAATTTTTGGTCAACATCTTATTTTGAAGCCACAATCATCATTTGGTCAAATCTTGACCATGATTTCACAAGAATGGCTCAAAAATCATCAAGGTGTCAAAAGTTTCTATTTTTGGACAGTTGAAAAGTCAACTGTAACTTGACCAAGGCATAACTTTTTCATGGTTCATCAGAAAAATCCCATCCAATGCTCATTTTGAAGGGGATGACATTTCCTACAACTCATCTTCACATTCCAAATCCAAGAAATGCTCTCACAAAAAGTTATCAATTTCAACATTATAGGTCATTTTCAAAAGTCAACAAAAAGGCACTTTAAGTCAAAGACCATAACTTGAGATTGGAAAATCAAAATGACATGGTACCAAAGGCATTGGTTAGAGGACTTCAAGACCTTTCCAAAATGTCCAAGAACATGTTCATATGATCAAAATTGAGCAAGATATGCATTGGAGAAGTTGGGAAATTTTTGTGAAATGGCCAAAGTCAACTATCCTTGAAACTTCAATTTTTGACAAAAGGGCCCACTTTTTTCCACTTGATTCATCCTTGTCATGCCACCCACGTGTCCCATGATTAAATTCAAGATTAAACACTTATTTTTTCTATTTTTATTTAATTTTATTGATTTAATTCATTTTAAATCCATAAAATTCAAATAAAAATCAAAAAAATTAATTAAGGGATATCTTGTGGATTGAATGACTTGTTAGAACAAAGTTTGAATCTACTACCCTATAATTAAGTTTTGATGATAACAAAGTGAAAAGATATAGTATTTATAAGTTTCATGTATGAACTATCTGCTGCCTAAAATTATTATGTTCTGACTTGCAGATACGCTGATTGAAATAAGCAAGATCACATCTATTCAGCATCAGAACTTGATTTCAGACACCAGCATCAGAAGTTGCTACATCAGAACGTCAAAATCAGATGATCAACTCACGTACATGCTGAAGCCTGATGAACAAGACTGCGCTTAATACTCTGATACAGAAACACAATAGTTCATCAGCAGCGAAGCAGAGTCAGAATGAGCCAAGCCAGAACTTGCATTAAGTAAGCAACGGTATTGTGCATTGAAAGCAAATTAATTCCAACGGCTTCATTCCAGACAAGATCTGCTCAATAAGGAAAGTTTGTTATTAGCATTGAATCAAGAATATTGCATCCAACGTTCATCATCTCAGTGCTATATAAACAAAGCTTTGAAGATTGAAATGGTTAATGCTCTCCAAATCTCTACACGCACAAAAGCTGAACCATAATCTTCGTTCTACCAGTTTTGCTAAACCACACACTCTGATATTCCATTACTGTTTAGCAATCTAGTTTCTAAGCTTCATTTTGTGTATACATCACAGTTGTGATACAGTTTTGTAGAAAACATCCACACACATAGTTTTATCTCTTTGTAAGAAAGTGTTACCTTGACAAATCGGGTTGTGGTTTGAATCAAGAAGGCTTTAGCAGTTGTTAAAGCAGTCTGTAATATTCAGTTGAATATAGTGGATTAAGACCTCGTTGGAGAGAGGCGAAATCACCTTGACGGGTGGACTGGAGTAGTTTGAGATCAAACGAACCAGGATAAAAATATCTTGTCAATTGCTTTAGATTTCAGTTTTACAATTCAACCCCCCCCCCCCCCCTTCTTGTGTTTTTCACCACTTCAATTGGCATCAGAGCGCCTGGTTCTGAGCTAAAACACTTAACCGTGTCAGTACAAGATCCAGCGTCAGAAAAACACAATGGCAGGAAACAATTCTCACATCAGCAATTACAACAATGAGGACAGAGACAGATTCAGTGCCAAACCTCCAGTCTTTGATGGAGAAAACTTTGATTACTGGAAAGACAGAATTGAAAGCTTCTTTCTGGCACATGATGCTGATCTGTGGGATATGGTGACAGATGGATACGCGCACCCTGTGAATGCAAGTGGTCAGAAGATTGATAGAAAAACAATGTCTGATCAACAAAAGCGTGACTTCAAGAATCACCACAAGGCCATAACCATCCTCCTCAGTGCCATCTCCTATACTGAGTATGAAAAGATCTCCAACAGAGACACAGCAAAGAATATTTTTGATTCTCTCAGAATGACGCATGAGGGCAACGTTCAAGTCAAAGAAACAAAAGCTCTGGCGCTCATTCAGAAGTATGAGGCGTTCAAAATGGAAGAATCTGAATCCCTTGAAACTATGTTCTCTAGATTCCAGATTCTGGTAGCTGGTCTTAAAGTTCTGGACAAAGGGTACTCTACTGCTGACCATGTCAAGAAAATAATCAGAAGTTTACCCAAGCAGTGGAGGCCTATGGTTACTGCTCTGAAGCTAGCTAAAGATCTCAACAAAATCACTCTGGAGGAACTTATCAGCTCCCTCAGAAGTCATGAGATAGAGCTAGAAGCTAATGAGCCTCAGAAGCAAGGTAAGCCTTTAGCATTAAAATCTAACAGAAAATTTGAGTCTAAAGTTTTGCAGGCAGTTGAAGAAACATCTGATGGATCCTCATCAGAAGAAGACGAACTTTCCCTTCTCTCCAGAAGAGTAAATCAACTGTGGAAGCAAAGACAAAGGAAGTTCAGGAATCCCAGAAGATCTGATCAGAACGAGTCTTCTTCCAGATACAGAAGGACAGATTCTTCCTCTGGATACAGAAGATCTGAAGGCTCCTCCAGTAGCAAGAAGCCAAACACCAAAGACATCATCTGCTATGAGTGCAATGAGCAAGGACACTACAAGAGTGACTGCCCAAAGCTTCAGAGGGAAAAGCCCAAAAAGAAGTTTGGAAGAGAGAAGAAGAAAAGTCTCATGGCTACATGGGATGACTCTGACTCGTCTGAAGCTGACTCAGAATCAGATGATGAAAGGGAAAACATAGCTCTCATGGAAAACATTTCAGAAGATAGTGAAGCTTCTGAATCAGACTCAGAATCAGACACAGAAGAGGTATTTCCTAACTTCGCTGTTAACTTTACAAAGGCTGAACTTGCTGAAAGCCTTAATGAGATTCTGGAACGTTATCAGCAGATTAGAGCTAAATTCAGAGACCTGAAAAGGAATCTTGAATCTGACTCTAATAAGTCTGAGAGTCTAAAATTGGAAAATTCTGAGCTGAGAAATAAGATTTCAAAATTAGAAAACACTTTACAAAACTCTCAGAAGGAACCAATTTCTGAAACTCCCAGCAACGCTGATGAGATCATCAAGGAGTATGATCACAGTTTCCAGAAGTTCCTAGCTAAAAGCATAGATAGAAGCAGAATGGCTTCAATGATCTATGGAGTTAGCAGAAACGGCAGGAAAGGAATAGGATACCAAGGTAAGGTTCCTACACCAAAGAATGTCATGGACTTAACCATTAAACACACTCCTCTAAATTCACACTTTGTGTATGGTCACACACATGATATCAAATATACTAGCAGTAAGCACTCTGTGAAACCAAAATTCAACCAGAGTTTTGGTAAAACTAACAAATCAGGACCCAAGAAAATCTGGGTACCTAAGGACAAAATAATACATGTTGCAGATATCTTTAGCAGCAAGTCAGAAACACCAGTCATGGTACCTGGACTCTGGCTGCTCACGACACATGACGGGAAGAAGGCATATGTTCCAAAGCCTGGAACTTAAGCCTGGAGGCCACGTTGGCTTTGGAGGCAATCAGAGGGGAAAGATAATTGGCTCTGGAACTGTAGGTAATGGAAATCTTCCCTCTATTAATAATGTTCTGCTAGTAGATGGATTGATGCATAATCTGTTATCCATAAGTCAATTAAGTGATAACGGTTATGATATAATCTTTAATCAAAAATCATGTAAAGCTGTTAGTCAGAAAGATGGGACTACCCTGTTTAATGGTAAGAGGAAAAACAACATTTACAAAATCAAACTTTCTGAACTAAAGAGTCAGAATGTAAAATGTCTTTTGTCTGTTAACAACGAGCAGTGGATCTGGCACAGAAGATTGGGGCATGTTAGTATGAGAAGAATATCTCAGATTAACAAACTCAATCTGGTCAGAGGACTTCCTAATTTGAAGTTCAATTCAGATGCTCTGTGTGAAGCATGTCAGAAAGGCAAATTTGCAAAACCTTCTTTTAAATCCAAAAATGTTGTTTCTACCTCTAAGCCATTAGAACTTCTGCACATTGACTTATTTGGACCAGTTAAAACTGCTTCAGTCAGTGGTAAGAAGTATGGGTTAGTAATCGTAGATGACTATAGCAGATGGACATGGGTAAAGTTCTTAAGACACAAGGACGAGTCACACTCTGTGTTTGTTACCTTCTGTAACCAAGTTCAGAATGAAAAGGATCTTAGAGTCGTTAAAGTCAGAAGTGATCATGGTGGAGAATTTGAAAATAAAGATTTTGAGTCATTCTTTAATGACAGAGGCATTCTGCATGATTTCTCTTGTCCTAGAACTCCCCAACAAAATGGAGTTGTAGAACGAAAGAACAGAACATTGCAAGAAATGGCCAGAACCATGATCAATGAGACAAACGTTGCTAAGACTTTCTGGGCAGAGGCAATAAACACAGCGTGCTACATTCAGAATAGAATCTCAATAAGACCTATTCTGGAAAAGACTCCATATGAATTGTGGAAGAACAGAAAGCCCAACATTTCATATTTTCATCCATTTGGATGTACTTGCTTTATATTAAATACAAAGAATTATTTGAACAAGTTTGACTCTAAAGCACAGAAGTGTATTATGTTAGGATACTCTGAACGCTCAAGAGGGTACAGAGTATACAATACAGAAACACAGATTGTGGAAGAATCAATCAGTGTTCGTTTTGATGATAAGCTTGACTCTGAAAAGTCAAAGCAGAATGAAGTTTTTGCAGGTATAGAAATTGAATTTGCAGGTTCTGAAGACAAGTCATCAGAAGCTCTCAACACAGACATTCCTTCAACGTCTGAAAGGAGCACTGCTAGAAATCCTACAACAGCTGCTGATCAACCTCAGAAGAGATTACCCAGAAGCAGCTTGGATCACCCAGAAGAGACTATCCTAGGAAGAAAGGAAGATCCAATCAGAACAAGAGCAAGCTTCAGAAACTCTGAAGAAACTCTTATGGGACTGGTGTCTCTGATTGAACCTTCTTCTATTGATGAAGCACTTCTGGATAATGACTGGATTCTGGCAATGCAAGAAGAGCTGAATCAATTCACCAGAAACGACGTATGGGATCTCGTTCCCAGACCAAAAGGATTCAACGTCATTGGAACAAGATGGGTGTTCAGAAACAAGCTAAATGAACAAGGTGAAGTCATCAGAAACAAGGCACGACTGGTTGCACAAGGTTATAGTCAGCAAGAGGGGATAGACTATACAGAAACCTTTTCCCCAGTCGCCAGGTTAGAATCTATCAGACTTTTAATTTCATTTGCTGTTAATAGAGGCATCACTCTGTATCAGATGGATGTCAAAAGTGCATTCTTAAATGGTTATATAGAAGAAGAAGTTTATGTTCACCAACCCCCAGGTTTTGAAAATACAAAACATCCAGAACATGTTTTCAAACTAAAGAAGTCACTGTATGGTCTGAAACAAGCTCCCAGAGCTTGGTATGAAAGGCTAAGTAACTTTCTGCTTGAAAATGAATTCACCAGAGGGAAAGTGGACACTACTCTATTCTGTAAAACAGTTAAGAGTGACATCTTAGTCTGTCAAATCTATGTTGATGATATCATTTTTGGTTCTACTAATCCTTCTCTTGGAAGAAAATTTGCTAAGTGTATGCAGGAAGAATTTGAGATGAGCCTCATGGGGGAACTGAAATTCTTTCTAGGAATTCAGATCAATCAAACTCCAGAAGGAACTTACATTCATCAGAGCAAATACATCAGAGATCTTCTGAAGAAATTTGACCTCTCAGAATGTAAGCCATCAAAGATTCCAATGCATCCCACGTGCATTCTGGAAAGAGAAGAGGTAAGCAAAAATGTAGAACATAAATTCTACAGAGGTATGATTGGTTCTCTCCTCTATCTGACTGCTTCAAGACCTGACATATTATTCAGTGTTTGTATCTGTGCTAGATTCCAATCAGATCCTAGAGAATCTCACTTAACAGCTGTTAAGCGAATTTTCAAGTATCTGAAAGGCACTACTAATCTGGGTTTGTTTTATAGAAAATCTAGTGATTACAGCTTAGTAGGCTACTGTGATGCTGATTTTGCTGGAGACAGAGTGGAACGTAAAAGTACTTCTGGAAGCTGCCAGTTTCTGGGAGAAAATCTGATCTCTTGGTCCAGCAAAAGGCAATCAACAATTGCTCTATCAACAGCAGAAGCTGAGTACATAGCAGCAGCAGGATGTAGCACACAAATGCTCTGGATGAAAAGTCAGCTTGAAGACTTCCAGATTTTTGAGAGTAACATTCCTATACTTTGTGATAATACTTCTGCTATTTGCTTAAGTAAGAATCCCATTTTACATTCTAGAGCAAAGCATATAGAAATAAAACATCACTTCATTAGGGACTATATTCAGAAAGGTATTTTGAACTTAAAATTTATAGATACAGACCATCAATGGGCTGATATCTTTACTAAACCCCTTTCAGAAGATAGGTTTAATTTCATTCTGAAACATCTCAGCATGAAAGTGTGCCCAGAGTGAAAATGTTTTAATTCCATATATTTACTTTCAGAATGTAATTATTTCACTGTGAACTTCTGATCAATCTCCTTTCAGAAAGATAGAACATGCAGATTGTATCAGATGCAAGTCTAAAGATCTAAGAGTCTAAGCTCAAAGACAGACGTGCTGATCACTACATCAAACAAGTGTCATCCAATCATCAGCATATCTCTGAAGCAGAACGCGTGCACGCTTCTGAGAAGGCAAAGCGCTGATTGGGTACATTAAGACACATGTCTGGTAACCGTTTTTAAGTATCTTTCTCAAATCCCCCAAAATCAGCAAGCATTTAATGAAAAGTAATCATGCTTTTAAATGGCAATCATGATTTTTCTCTCTCTTAAAAACGTTTATCTTTTCAAAATAGTTTTGGAAAACTCTATTTAAGCACATTAATCTCTCATTCTTATTCTTTACGCTTTCTCACTATCACTCAAGCATTTTCTGCATATTTCTGAGTTCATCTCTTGCAAACCTTTTTCCTCAATTCATTCTCAAAACCCTTTTTAGTGTGAACATGGCATCCTCCAGTAGCGTTTCTGCAGGTAATCAGAAGAAAGCATCATCTGAGCAATATCAAGTGCCACTCAGAACTCTCCTCACTCCGGTGAAGAATCTTGAAGTGCTCTCCGAGTTAATCATTGATTTTGAAAGCTTGAAGGAGAATGGTTTTGACCTAACTGAAGAAGTTAGGGCTCAAAAGTGGGAAAGGTATTTTGATAGGTTGGTTGGACCAACATTCCCAGCGTTGGTCAAGGAATTTTGGATTCACGCCAAGGTTTCAACACATCTAGTCATCTCCTCTGTTATGGGGAAGAAGATTGTGATTTCTGAAGATCTCATTGCAAGGCTAATCGGTCAAAGTGGTGGTGGCGTCCGTTGTGTGGACATGGCTGAAAGATGTGCTGATATAGGTGTGGTAGCTAACAGGATTTTCACTCTTGGGATGCCCAGCAGCAAGATTAAAGATCTGAATGATCATTTCAGAGTATGGGCTAAGATTATTCTGGGGTGCTTCAACCACAGGAAACCAACAAGTTCTCCTGATTACATAAATGTGGATCAGCAGTTTCTGATCTACTTTATTGATCAGAAGATAAAGATCAATCTGGCTCACTTCCTGTTCAACCACCTCAAAACCAGTGTGAAAGAAACAAGGGAAGAAGAAAGAACCAAGAGGGACTGGATACCTTTTGGAAGGTTGATATCAGATATTCTGACAGAGAATAGACTGATTGAGCATCTGATAGAAGCTCAAGAGCTGAGCACTATTGAACCAACAATTGGGAAACCTCTGAACGCAAAGAATCTGAAAAAGATGAAGCTGATAGAGAATATTTAGAAGGAACCCAGAGCTACTTCCACTGCTGATATCTCCAGCAGAAGAGTGCCTCTGAGTGATTTTCCGTTATTTTCTGAAACTGAATCCAAACCAGAGATGTTTCTCAGGTACCCAGATGCGTACAAGGCAGATGATACAGATCCAAAGCTGAATATCAGAGATCTGCGTCAACCCCAACCAGAAGTGACTCTGAAGAAGACAAAGAAGAGGAAAGCGCCATCAGAAGGATCATCTCAGCAGACTCCAAAGAAAAGAGGTATTTCATCTGCTGCCCCTATTTCAAATTCTTTTACTATTCCAACATCTATCCCTCCTCAAACCTCTCATAGAATATCAATTCCCATCCCTACCATTGATGAAAACGTACAAGAAGAAGACCCTTCTGAGGCATTAAAACTCAGAAGACCTAGAACCAAACACCCCAAACAACCAACAATTTCAACAACAACAGCACTTGACCAAGTGCTGTCTGATATTGAGCGTCAACATGCCTCTGCTCAACCAAACTCTGAACCACAAAATGTTCCTCCTCCACAACCAGAACAACAACAACAACCACTCTCAGAAGAACCTCTGATCCCTGAGCAATCAGAGATTCCACCTCCCTCTCCCCAACCAGAAATTAATCCACCTTCACCACAAACAGAGTTTCACCACTCTGAAACTCCTTCCCCTCATCAATCTGACCCTCACTCACCTCAACCATCACCGCTGGAAATTCAGTTGCCATGTGGAACCACTGTTGTCATGCCCCAGTTACCATCCTCATCAGAATCGACACCACCAAATACTCCCAAAACACCACCCACTCCAATCGAAATATCTGACTCTGATACCCCTTCTCCAAAACAAACAGCCTCTCAGAAAACCTCTGAAAACCCCAGCAGGACTTTCATTGACTTAACCAGTCTTGACCGTCTTGCTGATCTAAAACATAAAATTTCCATCCCAAAACCAAAGCAACCAGATGTTGGCTCTGGTATTTTGAATTTTGAAACAGGTGTGCTGCAATGGATTGCTTCTTTGAAGCAAGTCTGTCCTGGGATGATTGACCCAGCTGCTTCTGATCAGCTCTGGTCACAGTTCAGACTCTGGGTACGTGCTGAAGCCCTCAAGTTGCAGGATATCAACTATGAGCAGGCACAACAAAATTTCAGCAAACTTCTGAATGAAGTTGGAAGTATGCTTCGGAAAGAGGACGTGCTCCCTCTGGACAGTGAACCTTGGTCTGAGAAACAGCAAGCTGCAAAGGTGCAACCATCAGAAGAAGACAAGACCATTCAGGCTGAAAGTCAAGCAGAGGATGTTGCTGAAAGTTCTGAGAAGCCTCCTCCTTCTGATGCTTCTCAAGCTGCCTTGGACAGGCAGACTTTGGAAGAACTAAGGCTGAATGACATGCGTCTACAGCAGCGGATGGATGAAAACGATCAGAAGATGAAAGAGAGAATGGATGTGCAGGACAGCAAGATTGACACTGTTGTCAGCATGGTGCATAAGCAGAATGAGACTTCTGAAAAGATTCAAGCCATGCTGGAGAGCCTGTTCACACGCTTGCCTCCTCAACCTTAAATCTTTTCTTTCATGCATGACCTTTTTCATGTTTTCCTTGATTTTCTGATGTACTGTTTGATTATGTTCTGTAATATTTTCTTGTTTTGACTCTGAACTATCTTAATATGATTAGTTTTTCTGATCTTAATGGTTTTAGCACATCACCGACACTTTTTGATTGCTGACAAAAAGGGGGAGAACAAGAATGATATTTAAATCAATAACGGGCTAACTAGACAGAAATTCTCAAACATTCTAACTCTATTACTTGAAATGTTTTTTTTCTGTTGTGTTTAAAGTCTACAGGCACAAGGAAGCTCCTGGACACTCTGAAGACTAGAAGCTCTGATCAATATGAAGTTGCTCTGATCAATATGAAGTTCTGATCCGCCCTAATATTCTGATCCAAAGCAAAGCTCTGACAAGAAAAACTCTGAAGCTCTGCTCTGACATAAAGCTTCTGATAAGTCAAAGATTCTGATACTCTGATGTTCAAAGAAAGGCAAAAAGATCTGATCCTGAAGAACACGTATAATCAAAGGGAAGTAATAAACTCAGGGGGAGTATTTCCTTACTCCTTATTCTTTTAATTCTTATTCTGATACATATTCCAGATACCTTTTCACGTTATTTTCATTTAAAATATCTAGTTTTTGTCATCATCAAAAAGGGGGAGATTGTTAGAACAAAGTTTGAATCTACTACCCTATAATTAAGTTTTGATGATAACAAAGTGAAAAGATATAGTATTTATAAGTTTCATGTATGAACTATCTGCTGCCTAAAATTATTATGTTCTGACTTGCAGATACGCTGATTGAAATAAGCAAGATCACATCTATTCAGCATCAGAACTTGATTTCAGACACCAGCATCAGAAGTTGCTACATCAGAACGTCAAAATCAGATGATCAACTCACGTACATGCTGAAGCCTGATGAACAAGACTGCGCTTAATACTCTGATACAGAAACACAATAGTTCATCAGCAGCGAAGCAGAGTCAGAATGAGCCAAGCCAGAACTTGCATTAAGTAAGCAACGGTACTGTGCATTGAAAGCAAATTAATTCCAACGGCTTCATTCCAGACAAGATCTGCTCAATAAGGAAAGTTTGTTATTAGCATTGAATCAAGAATATTGCATCCAACGTTCATCATCTCAGTGCTATATAAACAAAGCTTTGAAGATTGAAATGGTTAATGCTCTCCAAATCTCTACACGCATAAAAGCTGAACCATAATCTTCGTTCTACCAGTTTTGCTAAACCACACACTCTGATATTCCATTACTGTTTAGCAATCTAGTTTCTAAGCTTCATTTTGTGTATACATCACAGTTGTGATACAGTTTTGTAGAAAACATCCACACACATAGTTTTATCTCTTTGTAAGAAAGTGTTACCTTGACAAACCGGGTTGTGGTTTGAATCAAGAAGGCTTTAGCAGTTGTTAAAGCAGTCTGTAATATTCAGTTGAATATAGTGGATTAAGACCTCGTTGGAGAGAGGCGAAATCACCTTGACGGGTGGACTGGAGTAGTTTGAGATCAAACGAACCAGGATAAAAATATCTTGTCAATTGCTTTAGATTTCAGTTTTACAATTCAACCCCCCCCCCCCCCCCCCCTTCTTGTGTTTTTCACCACTTCATGACTTTGATACATCATAATCCACCTACCAAATTCGTGCCAAGCCTATTATGAGCATGAAATTCAAATTTTGAACAAACATGGCAAGTGCTTTAATGGTGTTAAAGAAGAAATCCAAAACTTCATGGCAATGGTTAAAAGCTCCTTATTATGACTGATTCTCATTCAAGGATACATATGCAAGCCTCTCCAAGCAAATTCACGAACTAGGGACACCAAGAACGGCCAAACAAAATCCCAAAAAAAACTTGAAGAAAAGTGAAAACTGAATTCTCACTTGCAGGCCAATTCGAACCCTTTTCTTGTTTCCAATACATTGTTGAACCTTCCAGGAACCTTTTGCAATCAGAACTAAGTGCCAAAGCTCAAGAAACTGCCCAGAATAAACTCACGGTTTACAAATTTTTCTAGAATTGAAACTCACATTCTATGCATCATTAACATGTTATAATCGCTGTTTTACATTGCTTGACCCTTTACAAAGCTTTTGGCATTGTTTAATTTCATTATCATGTACAAAATCGTGAATCACCATTGGAGATTTTTAGGGTTCTTAAGGTCTCGAATTGGGGATTTCCAGCACAGGAAAAATTAGGCCTTCTCACGCATATGCTTGAACTCGTGACATCCAGACAAACTCATTGCAACCCTCACGCTCAATTTATCTTGCGCCTATCGCTAATCGCTATTTTTCTCTTTTCCAGTTTGTGGGGGTTAAAAACCCCCGCTATCTTGTTTTTGTTTTATAGGAAAATATGAAGAAGATGACTGCGTGTTGCCATGTGATTGGTGGATTTGAATAATAGCGCGCGTTTTGTTTTTGTTCAGCATTAATTTGCTTTTCCTTATATTATATTATTTGCATATTTTATTAACAATTACAGGCACATGGCCCAGTGGTGAGCACGTTGTCCATCAACCATTGGGACCTGGGTTCGATTCCCAGGTCCCCCAAATGCTTATTTCCATTTTTTCTCACATGCTTGTGTGCGGGCAATGTGAAGCAACTCACCATAAACCTCATATCCAATGCGCCAAGTGTCCCTCAGAAGCAGATCCAAAGGCCAAGAGAGGGAGCACACCATACTCCTGGTTAGCCAGTGCCTCACTCAATCCAGAAAGTCAACGGGCTTTGTGCTTAATGGGCCTGAATTCCAGAATCAAACACCCATTTCTGGCCCATACCTCCCTTTGGTTTTGCTATTTCTCTTTATCTCTTTATTTTTCTTTTCTTTTATAACCTTTTTTTTTATTATTAATTATTAGTATTATTAACTTAATTAACATTTTTTATAAAAAAATCAAAAAAAGAACTAATATTATTATTATTATTTATTTTATTTTATTTTTGTAAATAAATACTAATAAATTGAATTAATTTTAATTAGGCAACTTTAACCTTTTTTTTTTCTTAATAACTAAAATAAATTTAGAATTAGGTTTTATTGACTTTTAATTTTATTTCCTTTTATTTTATTTCATTAAAAACATAAAAATACAAAAAAAACATTTTTCTTTTAATTAATTAATTAATTAGTTTAATTATTTGTTTTAATTTCATTTAATCACAAAAAGGACAAAAAAAATTCAATTCTTTTCTTAAAAGGGTCAAAAACCCTAGGACGTTCCAATTTAATTTCTATTCGCGCGTTATTTTTATATTTTGATTATTATGTAACTGCTTCCAAGAATGTAATAGTAATTAGGTTTACCGCTTTCTTTACTTTCCGCACTTTATCAAAACGGGTCTTTGTTTTTTGGCGATGTATAGACCCGCGCCTTGTAATAGCATAGAATTTATATTTCCGCAATTTACTTTCCGCACCCCTAACTGTTAAATGCATGAAAGAATGTATGAAAAATAAAACCAATCCGTAGCTCACAAATAACATGTACAAAAACATTAACTGAAAAACAACACACAAGGCACATGCCACTCCTAGGGTACGCTTCCCTCGTTGCCTCGAAACGTGGTCATCAAGTATAGGGTGTCTTAGAGGTCGCCCTTCTGTCCAAAAGATTCAGTTGCCTCGAAACGATTGCCTCGGATGAAAAAGGATCTAGGACATTAGGGTTACTTCTAAGGTGTCCTACCGTTGCTTCGGTGACCACACTGTCCCTATAATCGAATTGACCTGAACAACTCCAACGATGGTGCTACCTACCTCTCAATGGTGGGATAGCACTATCTAAAGGACTCTTACACAGTTTAATTCCTTAGGGTAGGTAGATGACTCATGGGTACTTGCTCTCTTCAAAAACAAACAAAATAATCTTTTCACACTGACACTTTCAAAAGTTTTCAAAACAAAATTTTCAAACACTCTTGAGGACAGATACAAGAGTCACTTAGAAATCTTTCAAAAACGAAACTTTTTTTCAAACCCACTCACACTTGAAAAGCAAACAAATTTTGAAAACATAAGAGCAAGTACCTAAGAGCCCGTGGATAACCACGGATAGAAAGGGTGCTAACACCTTCCCTTTCTATAAATCTACCTCCCGAACCGAGAAACATTCTCGAATAAGGAATTTTGCTGTGCTTTTTTCCTTTCCATGTTTGAGAACATAAAAGACGGTGGCAACTCTTGCTTACCGCGACATTTCGCGAAACCAGCTTAAAAACAGTCAGTTTTATTTCCACCGATCACAGAACTGGCGACTCTGCTGGGGAATATTGAAAGTGGGGTGTACCTTAGGAATAGTTCATCATCATGTTTTCAGTTGCTTGTTTGCTTGATTTAATATTGTGGGCCTGTTTTGGGAGTTTCATAGATCCTAACCCGGATCTGGGGGATACCTTCTTAGAAAGTAGCAACAAACTGTGAGGGAACTGTGCGGGGTATACCAACACGGTTGAAGCAGTTTCCTACGTTGATGTGGCACTTTGGTGAGTACCGGTAACCCTTGAGTCAAGTCAAGGAGAGTACGGGGCCGCCACGTGGTATCGTGAAGCATCAATTGACCTTAGGAACCTTAATTGAACCATCCTGGCCTCTTTAGGGGTAGTGAGATAACTGACTTTGGTGCAGTCTGAAGTTGGTTGATACTCGATACTACACTCATTGAGGGTTGTTTTCTTGGAATATTTTGATCGCCAGTTCAGTGGCTAAATCAAAACAATGAACACAGAAAACAACCCAATGATATTGAGCTCCTTAGAACCCGGTTACTTTTGATAGGACAGGTTTTTGAGCCCACCAACTTCAAGAGGGTAGTACCCCAAACTTCATATTGGCCTAAACTCTAAGGGTTGTGGTGTGACTTGTGTGCCTTATCATGTTCGCCTTTTGTGAATACTTGTGGTGTGCTCTTATCATAGCATCATAACATCATACAACATCATATGCATCCACTAACCACTTCAAGGGTTCGAATCTTCATCTTTGTTCTTGTTTTGTAGGACATGGAAACTATCCGCAGAACGACAATTCAGGTCAACCTTGTCAGGGTCCCTCTTCAACTTAAGGAACTTACATCCAGGATTCCCGAGAACTCTTCATTCAGTGAAAGGCATGGTATACTCATCAGCTTGGTCAATACCAACATCGAAGAGGATATGGTGAAAGTGTTGTTCCAGTTCTTTGACCCTCTGCAACACTGTTTTACTTTCCTGGATTATCAGTTGGTGCCTACTTTGGAAGAGTTTTCTCAACTTCTGAAGATTCCTATCCTTAGTCAACTACCCTACAACGGTACAGAAAAGGAGCCAAAACTTGAAGAGGTTGCTAAAGCATTATGCCTACAACCATCTGACATTAAGGGACATTGGGAAGTTAGAAGTGGTATCAAAGGGTTCTTGGCCAAGTTTCTGTTTGAGAAAGCACAAGAATGTTGGAACTCCCTTGACCTACAAGCTTTTGAAGAAGTTGTGGCACTCCTCGTCTATGGGTTGGTGTTGTTCCCTAATCCATATCAGCTTATAGATATCCATGCTGTCAAGATCTTCATGTCCAGGAATCCTATACCTACGTTGCTTGGGGACATCCTTCACTCATGTTACACTCGAACCATGAGAAAAAGAGGTGTTCTCATGTGCTGCACTCCTCTCCTGGCAAGGTGGTTTATTTCGCACCTTCCACAATCAGTTTTGAAGAACGAGCGGGGTTTGAGATGGTCACAACAATTGATGATTCTTACGCATGCTGATATACATTGGTGTTCTCGGTCCAGAGAGAATGTCACTATCATTGATCGTTGCGGAGAGTATCCTAATGTTCCTTTACTTGGAATCAGAGGAGGTATTACTTACAACCCCTGTCTGGCTTTGAGGAAGTTTGGATATGCTCGGAGGGATGGCCCTCATGATATGTTGATTCCTGACATAGTTTTTGACTTCGAAAACGATGCACAAGGACTTCGCCAGAGATTCATCAGAGCTTGGAGGATGCCCAACAGGGTAGATAGCAAGACACTGGGGCACAAGAACTCCATCCCCCTGGAACCTTATCTCAAGTGGGTACGAGCCCGCTCCCAGAAGCTGGTGATGCCATATTCTCATGTTCTCCCCGTGATCAAAGAGCCAGTTTTGGAAGGAGAGGTGCCCTACACCATTCAACATCCTGACATGCCAACGTCTTGGAAAGAAATGCAAAAGAGCTGGATCCAACTCAAGGAAGAACGGGATTCTCTTGAAACCAATCTACATGCCAGTGAGAAGAAGGTCTTGGAGCTCACCCGTCTACTGCACGAGGAAAAGACTCTCAACACTTACATTGCTCCAAAGAGGATGCGCAGTGTCTTTTGGGATTAATTATTTTGTAATGTTTTGCCCATGAGGCCCTGATGTACTGAACAAATTATTTCCTAATAAAAAGTGTGTTCTTTTTTGGCTACAACGAATTTGAACTTTCGAACCCTTGAATGCATTGCATAAATAGCATATCATGCATCATGTGCATAACAGGTACCCTTTTTCTACAGGTTGCTTAATCTTCTTCGCTGTTTATTTCAGCACTCAGTCATCATGAATCCTGAACCAACTACCGAGCAAGCTATCAAGGCCCTCCAGGCCCAGAACGCCCAATTTCAGGAGATGGTCATGAACTTGGCCCAAGGACAACAAGAGCTGAAGGCTTTGCTCCTGAAGAAGAAGAAGAAGAAGAGGACTGTGTTGTTCAACACTGGGCGCAGACTCGGGAATACACTGCAGAATGAAGCTGAGAGGACTACTCCATCTGTTGGGGAAGGCAGTCACCAAGGGAGAGAGGTTCATAGTCCTGTGGTCTCTGACACTGAGACCGACTTCAATGATGAACAGTACCCTCCTGATGAGGACCGGTACAAACAACTGGAGGGCAGGTTAAATGCTATGGAGATTCAACGTGTGCCTGGGTTGGATTTCAGAGACTTGGGGTTATCCTCTGGGGTGGTGATCCCACACAAGTTCAAGGCGCCTGCCTTTGTGAAGTATGACGGGGCTTCCTGTCCTAAAATGCATCTCCTCTCTTATGTAAGGAAGATCCAGCCTTACACTGCAGACAAGAACTTATGGATCCATTTCTTCCAGGAGAGTCTTTCAGGGACTCATCTCGAATGGTTCTATCAGCTGGATGGAATCAACATTTGTAACTGGGAGGATTTGGCCACTGCTTTTTACAAGCAGTATCAATATAATTCTGACCTCGCTCCCACGCGTACCCAACTCCAGGGCATGTCACTGGGAACGGGTGAAGGTTTTAAGGAGTACGCACAGAAATGGAGAGACCTGGCTGGCAGGGTGCAGCCACCGTTGACGGATCGTGAACTAGTGGACATGTTCTTGGGGACCCTATCTGGTCCATTCTTCAACCATCTCATTGGTAATTCCTCTGCTGGGTTTACTGACCTGATCCTGACTGGTGAAAGGATCGAAGCTGGTATAAAATCGGGAAAGATACAGAAGGGTGCCTCCTCAAATACTGAAAAGAAGCCCTTCAAGAAAGAAGCCAGTGCTGTGTATGGTCCCAGAAGGCAGAACAAACCAGAACTCTGCCAAGCTGTCAACGCGGTGGTTATTTCAAAGCCTGCTGCTGCTCCTCAGCAATACAACCAGCCAAGAGCTGAGAGGCCCAAAAGGCAGTACACTCGGCTCAGCATGACTCTCTCTCAGATCCTGCCGCAACTGCTGTCAACCAGCCTGGTAATTGTCAAGGAAACTTCGAAGGTGGTGAACACAGCATCTCCGAAGTACAACCCCAACGCCCGTTGCGCTTATCACTCTGATAGTCTGGGACATTCTACTGATGATTGTTGGGCCCTAAGGAATAAGGTTCATGACCTTATTGATGCTAAGGAAATACAGTTCGAGGCGCCCGAAAGGCCAAATGTTGTGACCGCTCTCATGCCCCAGCATGGAGTGAATGCTGTTGAGGAGGATTTGTATGTAGCTTCTGTGGATGATGTTGCTACTCCGCTGCTGACCGTCAAGAGGAACTTGTTGCTAGCCGGTTTATTTCCGGGATCTAGCAAAGGTTGCCATTTATGTGCTGATTCACCTGCTGGTTGTCCTTTGCTGAAGTCAGGCATCCAAAACCTGATGGATAGCAAAGAGATCTTGTTCAAGAAGATTGCTGTTCCTGCTGTCCCTGTTGAAGAAGTTTCAATTGTCACCTATGATCGGTGGATCTGGAACTGACTGTTTAACGCTGGTTTGCGAAATGTCGCGGAAGCAAGAGTCGCCACCGTCTTTTATTTTCTCCAAATGGAAAGGACAAAAGCACAGAAAAATTCCTTATAGATATTGCTCTCGGTTCGGGAGGTAGATTATAGAAAGGGAAGGTGTTAGCACCCTTTCTATCCATGGTTATCCATGGGCTCTTAGATACTTGCTCATTGTGTTTTCAAAAATGGTTTGTTTGCTTTTCAACTGTGGGTTTTAAAAAGTTTCTTTGAAAATTTCAGTTCGACTCTTGTATCGGTCCTCAAGAGTGTTTGAAAAATTGCTTTCGAAAGCTTTTTGAAAAGGTGTCGGTGTGAAAAGTATTTTTGATTTGTTTTGAAATTAGAGCAAGTATCTAGAGTCGTCTACCTACCCTAATGAATTCGTCTGTGTAGATGTCCTTTAAAGTAGTGTTATCCCACCATTGAGAAGTAGGTAGCACCACCGTTGGAGGTGTTCGGGTCAATTCGAGGTTCGGGACATGGTGATCACCAGAGCAATGGGAAGACACCATAGAAGCTACCCTCATGCCAGGTTCCCAGATCATGAGGACTTACTAAGACATCCTCTACTCGACGATCACCTTTCGAGGCAAGGCAACAGTGAGGCGTACCCTAGGGGTGGTGTGTGATTTGTGTGTCAGATTCAGTTATTTTGTCTTGTCATGTCAAAGTGATCTATGCGTTTGCTTTTTATTTTATCATTCATTCTTGCATGCCATTATTTAACAGCTAAAAATTGCGAGAAAGATAAAATTCTAAACTATTACAAAGGCGCGGGTCCACATCGCCAAAATTTCCAGGACCCGATTTGACAGAAAGTAAATAATTAAAGTAAGGTGCGAAAGATTAAAATGTCCGAGTTTACAAGGCTTTGGGAGAGGTACATAAAAATTTAAAAAAAAAGAAATAAATGTGCGAATCGAATCAAAATTGGAAGCGAGGGCGTTGGACCCTTTTTACGAAATTAAATTAAATGATTAAATTAATGAAAATTAAAATGAAAGGGAATTATTTTTTGGTATTTTTGTATTTTATGGTTTTAATGATTAATTGAAATTAAAATGCTAATCCTAATTCTAATTGTTTTTTAGTTTATTAAGAAAGTATTAAAGTTAAACCTAAATTAAACTAATTATTTACATGCAATTTTGATTTATAAAAATAATAGGAAATATTTAATTATTTAGAGAAAAGAAAAGAAAAGGGATAAAAAATTAATACAAACCCTAATTCTACAAATTTTAAGTTTATTAAGGAAATGTTTGAATTAAACCTAAATTAAAAACTAAAATTAATTAATGATATTTATTTACAAAATATTAAAAAATTAAATAAAATATTTATTTTTGTCTTTTTTCTGATTTTATATTGTTTTTATATTTTTTATGAAAATATTAAATTAAAGGAATTAATTAAAAAAACAATAATTGAGATAAATAAAAAATGAAGAAAAAAAAATATAAAAGATTGCAAACCTAGGGGGGGTCTGTCCCCAATTTGAGAGGTATAACCCAGTATTTCAGGCCCATTAACTTCTGGCCTGATTGACTTTTCAGCTAGCGCGCATGTGTGTTGACTGAGGTTCACCATGGTCTTCAGATCTGGTCCCTTGGATTGGTATGATTGGCCAAGTGGCAAGCTGGATTTGAGGGACGTATGGTGCTCCCTAGTGTTGAAACTGCATAGAAGCGTTAATAGAAAAAAATCATGGAAAGGGGTGGGGACCTGGGATCGAACCCAGGTCCTGATGATTACCAATGCTTATGCTTGCCAAACGCGCTGCTTGAGTTCTTTGTATATCATATAACTAATAAACCTTATAAAATAAAAACAAACGTTAGTGGGAATTTTAGCGCGAAATTTGAATGAGCCACTTACGCCTCGCCACCTAGCCTTCTTCTTCCTCGTTGGTTTTTTTTCCTGAAACAAAAAAGAAATTGGCAACGGTTTTGAACCGTCCCCAAATGTACAGTTTTCCAAAATAGCGAATAGCTCAGGGTAGCTCATAAATTGAGCGCGAGGGTGGATTTAGCATCGTCCAAGCATGCTGAGTTGACTGGCCTAGGTCTCACGTGCCAATTTTTCCTTAACTAAGAAACCCTAATTCAAGGTTCTGAAAACCCTAGCGCGTATCCATGGTGAAATCACATATGATGCATAAAAATTCAATCAAAGTACACTGTTAGCTTCAGAATGATATAATGAACACAAATCCAATGTTAAAATTTACAAATAATGCATGAATTATGTTTCAAGAATCTGAAAAAAGGCTTGAACTGGTCAAGATCGTTCTACCTATTTCCTGTGTTAGGGGCGATGATTTTGATCTGTATATGTTCCTTGAAGCCTCAGGAACACAATGGAATAAGTATTGTGGCTTGAATCACCCTAGAACCTTGTTTTCAGTTTTGAAAATTTTAGGCAAAAGTGCAAGTTTGGTTATGGAGTTTCTGTGCAGCTGGGACCTTCTGAGGAGTAGGGTTAGCTTGCATATATATGTATGAATGATTTAGGTCAAAGAAAACAAATCAAAACCTTTGCATTCATGATTTTCAAGATTTGATTCTTAAGGATCTTTTCAAATATTTCTTCATGAAGAACCATCACAATTTGCACCAATTCTTTCCACTTTTGATAGGCACGAAATCTCTAGTGAATCATGAGTCATTGTCTTGCACAAAAAGATTTAAAACATTAGGTTTAATATTTTTCACCTATTTTAATTAATTAAATGAATTTCTAGCATTTAAAAATTCAAATAAATAAAATAAAAATGATAAAAACTTCCCTTTGGGCCAAATGGTCGTGCACATGCCTTGGATGATGAATTGTGGAAGAAAAAGAGGCCCATTATCATTTTTAGGTCATTTGAAGCAATGTTGACTTTTCAAAATATCCAAAAATTTCCCAACTTCCACAAGGCATATCTTGCTCAATTTTTAAGCTTTGCTCATGTTCTTGGACATTTTGGAAAGGTCTTTGAGTCCTCTAACCAATGTCTTTGGTCCCATGTCATTTTGATTTACCAATCTCAAGTTATGGCCTTTGACTTAAAGTCCCTTTTTGTTGACTTTTGAAAATGACCTATAATGTTGAAATTGATAACTTTTTGTGAGAGCATTTCTTGGACTTGAAGTGTGAAGAGGAGTTGTAGGAAATGTCTTTCTCTTCAAAATGAGCTTTGGATGGAATTTTTCTGATAATCCATGTGAAAGTTATGCCCTGGTCAAGTTACAGTTGACTTTTTCAACTGTCCAAATATGGAAACTTTTGCATCTTGATGATTTTTGAGCCAAGCTTTGAGAATCATGATCAAGCATTGATCAAATGATGTTTGTGGCTTCAAAATGAGATGTTGACCAAAAATTTGAACTTTTGACTGCCAAATGACCATTTTGCCCCTACAGTTGACTGTAGTGCAATTAGGGTTTTTGACTGTGCAATTTTGTGCTGTAAGTCTTGAAACTTGGTATGAGAATGCTTGACCATGTTTGTAGGCATATGAGACTTGATTGGACCCTTGGAAACTTCATTTTCTTTGTCAGAACCAAAACCCTAATTTTGACTGTTAGGAGGCCCTTGAACTGTGCAACCCTTGGGGAATTTTGAAGCATGCTTTTGACAAATCTTGAAGAATATGGGAGGGCAAATTTTGGGGTACAACATCACCATTTTCAACAACCCTTCCAAGGCTCCTTCAAAGAAGCCTGTCAAAATTATGCTTGTTCACAAGATTGCTCCTATAACCATTATTGTTCCGGGGCCCATCCCCTACAAGTCTGATAAAGCTGTCCCGTGGCACTATGGGGCAGATGTTTATGTTCTGGGAGTGAAACAAGAGTTCAATACTAGTACCGGTGTCACCAACATCACCGGGCCTGCTAAAGTCACTCGTAGTGGAAGACTGTTCTCACCGGACATTGCACCTCCAGCAATTCAGAGGCCTCTTGTCATCACACCTGCCAGTGTGCCTATTTTCCCCCTGATCAAGTTTCTACCCCCGTTGCCGAGTCATCTGACGCTCGGGGCAAGGGGATTGCTACTGATGTGCCTGCCCGAACGGAGGCACCGAAGACCACTGTTGAGGCTTCCAAGCAAGTGATGGAAGAGATCCTCAAAATTATCAAGAAGAGTGATTTCAACGCCGTTGAACAGCTGGGGCACACCCCCTCTAAAATCTCTATGCTATCACTGTTGCTGTGTTCAGAGGCCCATGCCAAGGCCCTGATTGCTTTCCTGAAGACGGCTCACGTGCCCCAAGAAACGTTTGCAGATCAATTCACCGACTGTGTGGCCAACTTAACCGCTGATAATGGTCTGGGTTTCTCTGATGCTGATCTGACGTCCAAGGGGAAGAACCATAATGATGCCCTGCATGTCTCCATTGAATGCAGGGGCACTACTCTTGCTCATGTGCTGGTTGACACTGGTTCTTCAATAAACGTGCTACCCAAGAAAGCTCTAGACAAGCTGGACTGTGAGGGTTTAGAGCTCAAACCAAGTAACATTGTTGTCTGGGCCTTTGACGGGTCCAAAAGGATGGTACATGGTGAGGTTGACATCCCAATCGGGGTTGGTTCACAGGTCTTTGATTCGAAATTCTATGTGATGGACATTCGTCCATCCTATTCTTGTTTGCTGGGTCGCCCATGGATCCACAAGGCTGGAGCTGTGACTTCAACTTTACATCAAAAGCTTAAGTACCCGGTCAGAGGGAAGATCGTAACAGTGCAAGGGGAAGAGGAATACATGGTCAGCCACCTCAACTCGTTCCGATACGTAGAAATGGATGGGGAGTTCATTGAGACCCCCTTTCAACACTTTGAAGAGGTGCCTCAAACATTGGCAGCAGCAGAGACAGTGACTGCAGAAGACTCTCCTTTGAAGATGGCTTCCTTGAAGAATGCCCGGGCTGTGATTGAGAAGGGAGAGTGCGCAAACTGGGGAAGACTTCCTGATTTCACTCCAAAGACTGACAAGTTTGTCTTGGGTTTTACTGCAGAAGCTCAGAAGGCTGTGCGCAAGGCAAGGATTGGAAGACCTCCTGTGTTCATCACCAACCCGGGAGTGAATGCTATCGAGGACGACGTGGAGGAAGCTGAATTCGACAGCTGGATCTACCCGACGACCAACGGTGGACCAAGCAACTGGACTGCAAAAGACTTTATACCTATTACTTTTGTCACGCAGTAATGAACTCCTTTGTTTTAAATTTGTAACGAACAATAATTTGAAACTTTATGGCCCGGTGTCTTACCTGGGGCACCGTGGCGTCATTTGTGAGGGCTTGTTATTTGTCACTTCCATATATCATGAATAAAAGCATTGGACGTTTTTCACATTTCAAATCTTGCGCTCCCTTTCTTTCTTTACATATTGCAAAACAGCTATATTTACACACACTCACTCATACAGGTTCCAATCCACTCCGGATCTCACTGGTGACGACTCTGCTACTGCCAGTTATGACTTCGAAAATCCGATCAACTTAGCCGAAGACGAAGGTGAAGATGATTGCGAAGTGCCTGGCGAGCTTGCAAGACTGTTACTCCAGGAAGAGAGGTCCATTCAGCCGCATGAAGAGCCAGTGGAAAAAGTAAATCTGGGTACTGAGACAGACAAAAAGGAAGTCAAGATTGGTGCCAATCTAGAGCTCAGTGTGAAACAACGGTTGATTCAGATGCTGCATGACTACGTGGAAATCTTTGCCTGGTCCTACGAAGACATGCCTGGGTTGGACACCGACATTGTGGTTCATCACCTGCCTACCAAGGAAGACTGCCCTCCGGTAAAACAGAAGGTCCACCGTATGCGTCCAGAGATGTCCAAGAAAATCAAAGCTGAGGTTATGAAACAATTTGACGCCGGTTTTCTAGCAGTGACTTCTTACCCTCAGTGGGTTGCCAATGTGGTTCCAGTGCCGAAGAAAGATGGTAAGGTCAGAATGTGTGTTGATTACAGGGATTTGAATAGGGCCAGCCCTAAGGATGATTTCCCTCTGCCTCATATCGACGTTCTGGTTGACAATACTGCTCAGCACAAGGTGTTCTCCTTCATGGACGGTTTCTTCAGATATAATCAAATCAAGATGGCTCCCGAAGACATGGAGAAGACCACTTTTGTTACTCAGTGGGGCACCTTTTGCTACAAGGTCATGCCTTTCGGGTTGAAAAATGCTGGGGCAACCTACCAACGTGCCATGGTTGCTTTATTTCATGACATGATCCATCATGAGATAGAAGTATATGTTGACGATATGATTTCAAGGTCCCAAACTGAGGAGGAACACCTTGACCATCTACAAAAGCTGTTTGACCGTCTGAAGTTGTACAAACTGAGGTTGAACCCAAACAAGTGCACCTTTGGGGTGAGATCTGGAAAACTACTAGGCTTCGTCGTAAGCGACAAAGGTATTCAAGTGGACCCTGCCAAGGTGAAAGCCATACAATAGATTCCAGCTCCCAAGACAGAGAAAGAAGTCAGAGGCTTTCTAGGACGGCTGAACTATATTGCCCGATTCATCTCACATCTAACTGCTACCTGTGAACCAATCTTCAAGCTGCTGAAGAAAGATCAAGTAGTACGTTGGAATGATGAATGTCAGGCCGCTTTCGACAGAATCAAAGAGTATCTCCAAGAACCACCTATTCTTATGCCACCGGTTGAAGGGAGACCTCTAATCTTATACTTGATAGTACTTGACAGCTCAATGGGGTGTGTGTTGGGGAAGCATGACGAGTCTGGCCGAAAAGAGCACGCTATTTATTACCTTAGCAAAAAGTTTACCGACTGTGAGACCCAATACTCACTGCTCGAGAAAACTTGTTGCGCTTTGGTATGGGCTGCTCGCCGGCTGAGACAGTATATGTTGACTCACACTACTCTGTTGATTTCAAAAATGGATCCAATCAAGTACATATTCGAAAAGCCTGCTCTATCCGGAATAATAGCAAGATGGAAGATGATCTTGACATAATACGACATCCAGTACACGACTCAAAAAGCAATCAAGGGAAGTGTATTGGCAGACCATTTGGCACACCAGGCAGTGGATGACTACCAGTCGATGAACTTTGAATTTCCAGACGAGAATATCATGGTGGTGACTGATTGTGAAGTACCTGGACCGGATGAAGGACCTGAGGAAGGATCCCGATGGTCTATGCACTTTGACGGAGCCTCAAACGCTTTAGGTAACGGTATTGGCGCCATGGTCATATCCCCTAAAGGCACTCATACTCCACTCACTGCCCGGCTATGTTTCAACTGCACCAACAACATGGCAGAGTATGAAGCATGTATCATGGGTCTTCAAGCTGCAATTGACTTAAGGATCAAGTTTCTGAGTGTCTTCGGAGATTCCGCTCTCGTGATCAATCAGATCAAAGGCGAGTGGGATACGAAACACCCAAATCTTATTCCTTACAAAGAGTATGTTCTGACATTAATCCCCCACTTCACAGAGATAACTTTTGAACACTTCCCAAGGGAGGAGAATCAGTTGGCGGACGTGCTGGTTACGATGTCTTCTATGTTCAAAGTCAAATGGGACAACGAGGTTCCCCGGATCATCATCTGGAAATTGGACAAACCTGCATATTGCTGTGATCTTGAGGCTGAATAGGTAACTGAAAAACCTTGGTATCATGAAGTGAAGAGGTACTTGGAAGCTCAAGAATACCTCGAAGGTGCGTCTGCTAATGACAAGAAGTTCCTAAGAAGGTTCGCTGCGAAGTTCTTCCTCAGCAATGGCATTCTCTACAAGCGAAACCATGATTCAACCTTACTGCGTTGTGTGGATAAGACTGAAGCAGAAAAGATCATGGCAGAGCTACATGAAGGTACCTTCGGAACACATTCCAGTGGACATACCATGGCAAATAAAATCCTTCGGGCAGGATATTACTGGTCCGCAATGGAAGCTGACTGTTACCAACATTCTCGAACATGTCATAAATGCCAGATATATGCTGATAAGGTGTATGTTCCTCCAGTACCTCTGAATGTCTTGACAGCACCTTGGCCTTTTGCAATGTGGGGCATTGATATGATCGGCGAGATCAGACCTACGGCATCTAACGGGCATCGCTTCATCCTGGTAGCGATTGATTACTTTACAAAGTGGGTTGAAGCGGCTTCCTACGCTACGGTAACCAAGAACGGCGTAGCACGATTCATTCGGCATAACCTGATCTGTCGATACGGTGTCCCGGAAAGGATCATTACAGACAATGGTACCAATCTCAATAACAAGATGATCACTGAGCTCTGCGAGCAATTCAAAATACAGCACCACAACTCTTCTCCTTATCGGCAGAAGATGAATGGAGCTGTAGAAGCAGCAAATAAGAATATCAAGAAGATTGTGCAGAAGATGACAGTGACGTATAAAGATTGGCACTAGATGTTACCGTTTGCTCTTCATGGGTACCGTACCTCAGCACGGACGTCAACAGGGGCAACACCCTTTTCACTGGTCTATGGCATGGAAGTAGTCTTGCCTATTGAAGTCCAGATACCCTCTCTCCGGATAATGAAGGATGCAGGTTTGAGCGAAGATGATTGGATCCAGACTCGACTTGATCAATTAAACCTGATTAACGAAAAGAGACTCACTGATATTTGTCATGGTCAGACGTGCCAAAAACGGATGATCAGGGCATTTAACAAGAAAGTCAGACGACAAGAGTATCGAGTCGGAGACCTGGTAATCAAGCGCATCATTCTTCCTCAAAGTGATCCCAGGGGCAAATGGACCCCTACTTACGAAGGGCCATTTGTGGTTAAGAATATCTTCTCAGGAGGAGCCATGATTCTAACCACCATGGATGGTGACGACCTTCCTCACCCCGCCAATGCAGACATAGTAAAAAGATACTATGCATGAACTAAAGACCCGCTAGGTTGACACACCTAGGCAAAAATAAGGGCTTCCCGGCGAACCAAAAGGGTTCGGGCAAAAATAAGGGATGAAATGAAAAAATCTGTACACCCGGCAAGTCGAAAACCTGAAAAGGCGGCTTGGGCAAAAATGGGTATCCCGGTGGACTGGAAACCCGAAAGGGCGGTCCAGGAAAAAGTTAGGGATAAGCGTAATACTATGTCTCATTGGATCAATTTGCATCCAGAATCCGGTATCAACTATCAAGTTCAAACGGCATCAATCGATCAGCTTCATCTTCAACTGAGCAGCAAAGTGATGAGACGCTTGAAGACATAAAGGCGATAGCAGAGTTGAAACCCAGTGGGACTTTTTCACACAGCTGTTTTGTTTTCCTTTTCACAAAAAATGTATAAACTTTGTTGTTCGGTGGTGTTCTCTTACTAGGACGTCAGCCTCTTGTATATAAACGCCTATTTACAGGCAAATTCAAAAATCAATACAAATCCACTTTTCCATACAAGTTGCCAATTGTTTTTCCTTTTTTTCTGTTTTGTCTTGCGAAGAACGTCCAATGTTCACTTGTGATATGTGCATTTGACACTAATTGCTAACTCATAAATATTTGCATGTGAAACAAAGGAATAATTACAGGTGACATTAGAAACAGGGACAATCAGAATTGTCTAAACGATCTAGTTGCTTTGTCCACCAAAGTACCAAGGTAGGTTCGGCTGAAGGACGTAACCAAGATACCTCCACTCCCCACAGAGTAAGACATAATCAGTAATACTCTCCTCAAGCAGAGTTGGTCCCCCATAAGCCCTGAAAAGGCACAGCATCTCCAGCAAGTCAGCAACACTCTCCCCAAGCAGAGTTAGTCTACTGTCAGCCTTAAGGAAGTTGGGTATCCCCAGAAGATCTCAATATTCCCCAGCGGAGTATACAGATGTTCCTAAGCAAGCATCCCCGGTAGTCTTGATCTAAGATTGTTCCCCGGTGGAATACCAAACACCCTTGTAGAGCCACTCCCCAGTACAGTCTCAAAAAGTCTCCCCAGGAAAGTTGAATTAATCTCCCCAGTAGGAAGCTTATCCCCAGTAGATTCTGGAAGCTTACCCATGCAGAGCACGAACGCGTCTACCCGGCTTTATTCAAAGGTTATTCCCCACCAAGGCTTATAACTGGGTTATCCTCAGCTAAAAACCACGGAAAGATCGTCCTCGGTGAAGCTCTTTCTATCCCCCAGCGGAGTTCATCAAGATTCCCCAACATAACTCATCAACGGTATCCCCAGCGGAGTTATCATCAAAACCTCAGCGAAGTGTCTCTTCCCACAGAGTATTCCCCGCAGAGTAACCTCTTCATTAAGTTTATTCCCCAACGGAGTCATCTTCTCCTACCGGATTATTCTTGCAACCATCATCCCCAGCGGAAATGAAGAACTTCACTCTTCAACATCAGCCCAGGATTCAGCTTCCCGGCATTCGTCAAGGATTTATTTTCCTAGACGAAAACACATTCATAAACATTACATTATCATACACCACAATGCATGCACATATGCATCATATCACACAATCTCGTCTATTTTTGAGAATATCATGACATCATGCATTTCATACATCATGACATCGCATATAACTGATGTTTTGCCTTTTCAGGAAAAAGGTCAATCCAAAGATAATTACTATCAACTGTCGCAATTCCAGATTCGATTCCTGTATCCAGCCAGGGCATATCTGTTGACGACTATTTCCAGATTCGATTCCTGTATCCAGCCAGGGCACGTCTGAAGAGTTTGAAGATTCGATTCCTGTATCCAGCCAAGGCATATTTGTTGACGACTATTTCCAGATTCGATTCCTGTATCCATCCAGGGCACGTCTGAAGAGTTTGAAGATTCGATTCCTGTATCCAGCCAGGGCATATCTGTTGACGACTAATTCCAGATTCGATTCCTGTATCCAGCCAGGGCACGTCTGAAGAGTTTGAAGATTCGATTCCTGTATCCAGCCAGGGCATATCTGTTGATGACTATTTCCAGATTCGATTCCTGTATCCAGCCAGGGCACGTCTGAAGATTTTGAAGATTCGATTCCTGTATCCAGCCAGGGCATATCTGTTGACGACTAATTCCAGATCCGATTCCTGTATCCAGCCAGGGCACGTCTGAAGAGTTTGAAGATTCGATTCCTGTATCCAGCCATGGCATATTTGTTGACGACTAATTCCAGATTCGATTCCTGTATCCAGCCAGGGCACGTTTGAAGAGTTTGAAGATTCGATTCCTGTATCCAGCCAGGGCATATCTATTGACGACTATTTCCAGATTCGATTCCTGTATCCAGCCAGGGCACGTCTGAAGAGTTTGAAGATTCGATTCCTGTATCCAGCCAGGGCATATCTGTTGACGACTAATTCCAGATCTGATTCCTGTATCCAGCCAGGGCACATCTGAAGAGTTTGAAGATTCGATTCCTGTATCCAGCCAGGGCATATCTGTTGACGACTAATTCCAGATTCGATTCCTGTATCCAGCCAGGGCACGTTTGAAGAGTTTGAAGATTCGATTCCTGTATCCAGCCAGGGCATATCTGTTGACGACTATTTCCAGATTCGATTCCTGTATCCAGCCAGGGCACGTCTGAAGAGTTTGAAGATTCGATTCCTGTATCCAGCCAGGGCATATCTGTTGACGACTAATTCTAGATCTGATTCCTGTATCCAGCCAGGGCACGTCTGAAGAGTTTGAAGATTTGATTCCTGTATCCAGCCAGGGCATATCTGTTGACAACTAATTCCATATTTGATTCCTATATCCAGCCAGGGCACGTCTGTAAGCAACCTTTTGAAGTTCCGGATTCGATTCCTATATCTAGCCAGGGCACATCCGTGAGCAACCAATTGTAGATTCGATACCTGTATCCATCCAAGGTATGTCTGCATGAAGAGTTTGAAGATCAACCCCTGTAACAGGCCAGGTAATTATCTTTCTTTCTCAGGTACGCAAGTTCTCGCTAAGGAATCTCTTACGCGATCGATACCTAGATGGCATCTATAAGCCCATCCATTTACCAACAGTTCCAAATGGCATCTATAAGCCCATTCCCGACAAGGTTCTGTCACACCTCCAGATGGCATCTATAAGTCCATCCTCCTATCTATCATCTTTCCAAATGGCATCTGTAAGCCCATTCCCGCCATCATACTGCTGATACTCGACTATGTGAGTACAAATTTCTGGGCACTCTAGTGTTCAATCATCTTCCACCCTCGGATCACGAAAGGCACACAAGCCAATCTACATCCTCAGGTCTAAGAAGATTGAACAGGGGCAACTGTTGTACCCCAAAATTTTCCCTCCCATATTCTTCAAAGTTTTGACAAGCATCACCTCAAATGGTTCAAAGTCTACTCAAGGGCTACACAGTCAAGCACCCTCCTAAGCCAGTTAAATTAGGGTTTTGGTTCTTGCAAGGAAGTTGAGGTTTTCAAGGGCCCAATCAAGTCCCATGTGCCCATATACATTGTCAATCACCTACATGTCAAGTTTCAAGGCTCGCAAGGTCAAGTTGCACAGTCAAAAACCCTAATTGCTTCACAGTCAACTGCAGGGGCAAAATGGTCATTTGGCAATCAAAAGTCAAAATTTTTTGTCAACATCTTATTTTGAGGCCACAATCATCATTTGATCAAGTCTAGATCATGATTTCACAAGAATGGCTCAAAAATCATCAAGGTGTCAAAAGTTTCTATTTTTGGACAGCTAAAAAGTCAACTGTAAATTGAACAAGGCATAACTTTTTCATGGTTCATTAGAAAAATCCCATCCAATGCTAATTTTGAAGGGGATGACATTTCCTACAACTCATCTTCACACTCCAAGTCCAAGAAATGCTCCCACAAAAAGTTATCAATTTCAACATTATAGGTCATTTTCAAAAGTCAACAAAAGGGCACTTTAAGTCAAAGACCATAACTTGATATTGGTAAATTCAAATGACATGGGACCAAAGGCATTGGTTAGAGGACTTCAAGACCTTTCCAAAATGTCCAAGAACATGTTCATATGATCAAAATTGAGCAAGATATGCATTGGAGAAGTTGGGAAATTTTTGTGAAATGGCCAAAGTCAACTATCCTTGAAACTTCAATTTTTGACAAAAGGGCCCACTTTTTCCACTTGATTCAGCCTTGTCATGCCACCCACGTGTCCCATGATTTATTTCAAGATTAAAAATTAATTTTTCTATTTTTATTTAATTTTATTTGATTTAATTCATTTTAAATATTTAAAATTCAAATAAAAATCAAAAAAAATAATTAAGGGATATCTTGTGGTTTGAATGACCTTGATGTATCATGAATCACATACCAAATTCGTGCCAAGCCTATTATGAGCATGAAATTCAAATTTTGAGCAAAAATGGCAAGTTGTTCAATGGTGGTTATGGAGAAAATCAAAACTTCATTACAAGGCTTAAAGGCTCACATTATTGATTGATTCTTATTCAGAGACATATATGCAATTGTTCCATACCATTCACACGACAGAGAACTCTCTCAAACGGCCAAACAAATTTCCAAAATTCCAAAGAAAAGTGTGAAACTAAAATCTCACTTGCAGCATAATTCAAACCTCCCTTTTGATCCAAACACATTCCTTACACCCCCAGGAATCATTTGCAGCCAAGAACAAGCCAAAAACCTCAAGAACTCGTGCTACACAAGTCATACGGTTTACCTTCTTTTTCAAAATCACAGTCATCCATTCATGCGTTTTTAACACTTTTTATTGATTGCATTGTGCTCACAGGATCCATACGAAGCTTCCCATATAATTCAATTTGATTATGGTGCCTTAAAACGCAAAATACCATTGTTGAGTTCTAGGTTTTTCAAAGCTTGTGATTTGGGGCTTTTGCCATATTGTAAAATCAGAACTCCAAACATACATGGCTGAAACCGGCATGATGAGACGAATCTAAGACATACCTCGCACCCAATTTATATTGCACGAGCGCCTAATCGCTATTTTTTAAATGTTTGCATTTTGTGGGGGTTTAAAACCCCCGCTATGTGTTTTATATTTTTACAGGAAATGAAGAAGATGACTGCGTGTTGCCATATGATTGGTGGATTTGAATATAGCGCGCTTTTTCTTTTTGGTTCAGCATATAGTGTGTTCATTGGATATTATGTTTTTTTCTTATTATTTTAACAAACGTGCACACTTGGTTCAGTGGCTGAAGGCGTGGCTAGGCATCACTGGGACCTGGGTTCGATTCTCAGGTCCCCCAATATTTGTTTCCTATTTTTCACACTCCAATCCTATGCAGATTCACAACTATGTCCCACCATGGAGTCCAGCGCATCAGTCAGCCAAGTGTCTCCTAATGCAAATCCAAGGGCCAAGAAGTGAGGAGCACCATGCTCAGGAGTCAACACACGTGCACTCAATCCAGAAAGTCAAACCAAGCTGGCTTCTGAATGGGCCTCACAATTCTATGCACACCCTCATTCCTGGCCCAAACCCCCCTTGGGTTTGCTTTTTCTTTTTTATTATTTTGTCATTTTATTTTTTTTATTTGCTTTATTTTATTTCTTATTCTTTTTTTTATTAACAATTAACCAATTATTATTTTTCATAAAAAATCCAAAAAAGAACTAACATTATTATTATTATTATTATTATTAATTTCATTTTATTTTTGTAATTAAATACTAATAAATTGAATTAGCTTTTAATTAGGCAATTTTAACTTTTTAAATAACTAAAATAAATTTAGAATTTGTTTTTTTATTAACTTTTAATTTTTATTTCCTTTTATTTTATTTCATTAAAAAACATAAAAACAAAAAAAAAATATTTATTTTTATTTAATTAATTAATTAATTAGTTTAACAATTAGTTTTAATCTCATTTAATCACAAAAAAATTCAAAAAAATTCATTTCTTTTCTTAAAAGGGTCAAAACCCTTAAGGCATTCCCGATTAACTTTTATTCGCGCGCAGTTTATTTTGATTATTATGTAATTGCTTCCAAGAATGTAATAGTAATTAGGTTTATCGCTTTATTTAATTTCTCGTACTTATTTACCAAAACGGGTTTTTGTATTTTTGGCGATGTATAGACCCGCGCCTTGTAATAGCGTAGAATTTATATTTCCGCAATTTACCTTCCGCACCCCTAACTGTTAAATGCATAAAAGAATGTATGTAAATAAAATTAACCCGTAGCTCACAAATAACATGTACAAAAACATTAATTGAAAAACAGCACACAAAGCACATGCCACTCCTAGGGTACGCTTCACTCGTTGCCTCGAAACGTGGTCATCAAGTATAGGGTGTCTTAGAGGTCGCCCTTCTGTCCAAAAGATCTAGTTGCCTCGAAACGGTTGCCTCGGATAAAAGGATCTAGGACATTAGGGTTACTTCTAAGGTGTCCTACCATTTCTTCGGTGACCACACTGTCCCTAATCATCGAATTGACCCGAACACCTCCAACGATGATGTTACCTACCTCTCAATGGTGGGATAACACTATCTAAAGGACTCTTACACAGCTTAATTCCTTAGGGTAGGTAGATGACTCATGGGTATTTGCTCTTTTCAAAACAAACAAAATACTTTTCACACCTTACACTTTCAAAAAGTTTTCAAACAGATACTTCATACACTCTTGAGGACTGATACGAGAGTTACCTAGAAGTTTTCAAAATAAAACTTTTTCAAAACCCACAAACACATGAAAAGCAAACATCTTTTGAAAACATAAGAGCAAGTACCTAAGAGCCCGTGGATAACCACAGATAGAAAGGGTGCTAACACCTTCCCTTTCTATAAATCTACCTCCCGAACCGAGAGACATTCTCAATAAGGAATTTTGCTGTGCTTTTGTCCTTTCCATGTTGGAGAACATAAAAGAAGGTGGCGACTCTTGCTTACCGCGACATTTCGCGAAACCAGCTTAAAAAACAGTCAGTTCTATTTCCACCGATCACACCTATCCTCAGCAGGAGGGTACTAGTCTTTATCAAAGTCAGTCTTATTTTCAGAAACCACAGGGCTAGGAGCCCTCCTTTCTTCTTGATTCTCTCCCCCTCCAAATGAGTGGGACAAATCAACTTCTTCCCGCAACCTGTTTCCAAATCTATGACCCATATTCAGGAGGACCGTCTTCTTCTTCTTCTTCTTCTTCTTCTTATCCTTCAAGATAAGAGTCTTCAAATCTTTCTTCCCCTTGGCCAGGTTCATGAACATTTCCTGGAACTGAGCATTTTGAGCTTGAAGAGCCTTAATAGCTTGATCAGTAGATGTTTCAGAAGACATGATGCGCTGAAATAAACAGCGAAGAAGATGAGAAACCTGTAAGGGTACCTGTAATGAGGTGCATGGGAATGGAATGCATATGATATGATTTCAAAGACGTCGGGAGATTCAAATTCGTAAACCAAAATGAAACACACTTTTATTAGATTAAAAACTTGAAACAATGTTTAACAAATGCCTTTAAGGCGTTACAAAATAAAAACTTAAAAGTAAATCAAAACTAGAAATAACACAAGACATCAGCACTCCCATGGTCGTTTTTCTTGTGTGTTGACATAGTCGTTGAGGACCTTCTCATTCTCCAACTGCCTTGTAAACTTTAGGATCT
This sequence comes from Vicia faba, assembly GCA_948472305.1. Classification (NCBI taxonomy): domain Eukaryota; kingdom Viridiplantae; phylum Streptophyta; class Magnoliopsida; order Fabales; family Fabaceae; genus Vicia; species Vicia faba. The sequence continues at coordinate 332,743,836 of OX451739.1, read as the reverse complement.
TCTGTTCCTGCTCATGATACTTTTCTCTGTAATTATCCCATTCTTCTCTTATCTGGATCCAAGACCTCTTTAATTCCCCAATGTCGGTGGGCATGTATGGATGGAGGACAGTATGAGGAACCCCTTCTTCATCAGTACTGTCAACAATTACCGGTAAGACAGCTTCGTATGGCATCCTTATTTTTTGAGCACGGGCTCGAACCCACCGGAGATACGGTTCCATCGGAAGAGAGGTCTTCATTCCTAGCTCATGTGGATCAGACCTGTGCACCCTGTTCCAGGCTCGTATGAACCTGCGGTGATGTCCCTCAACATCCCCTTGGAAGTCAAAGACAATGTTCGGAATCAACAACTCATGAGAACCTTCCTTTCGAGCTCGCCTAAACTGTCGCAAGGCCAGACAAGGATTATAGGTTATTCCTCCCCTAATTCCAAGCAAAGGAACATTGGGGTATTCTCCGCACCGGTCAATAACAGCTACTTCTTCCATGTCTTTAGTGCTCCAGATGATGTCCGTGTGAGCAAGGGACATAATTTTGTAGGCCCAACCCATACCTTCCTTGTTCTTCAAAACAGATTTGGGGAGGTGAGAAATAAACCACCTCGCCAGCAATGGTGCACAACACATAAGGGTTCCCCATTTCCGAGCAGTACGGGCATAAAGAGCATGCAGAATGTCACCTAAGAGAGTGGGCACCGGATTACGGGACATGAAGATCTTTACTGCGTTCATGTTGACAAAAGAATCTGGATTAGGGAACAGAACCAGGCCATATATGAGAAGAGCCAAGATGTCTTCAAATGCTTGAAAGTCCAAACTGTCCCAAAACTGTTGATCTTGATCAATCAAGAACTTAGCCAAGAAGCCTTTTACCCCACTCCAAGTCTCCCAGTTAGACATTACATCAGCCTTTGTCAGATGGAGGGCTGAAGCAATATCTTCCGGCCTAAGAGCTATCTCCCAACCTGTAAATGGCATATGCTCTAGAATAGAAATACCGAGTAAATCAGAGAACTCCTCCAAAGTAGGGACCAACTGATAGTCCGGGAAGGTGAAACAGTGATGTAGCGGGTCAAAGAACTGGAACAAGACGCTCATCATTTGCTCATCCATCTTGGAAGTGACTAGGCTGAGGAGGTGACCATGTCTTCTGAAAAAAGAAGAAGTATCAGGGACCTTTGCAACCAAATCTCTAAGCTGAACAGGGATTTGTACGAAGTTGATCCGAATGGTATTTCTGAGCATAGATGCCATGACCTACAAAACAGAACAAAGATGAATCCCCTCGGTCTTTGAAATGGGTTAGTCTAATGAAATATGCATGCAATGTCATGATGCATGATGTCATGATAGAAACACACCACAAGTATTTACAGATAGCAAACATGGTAAGGGCACACAAGTCACACAGTAGCCCTTAAATTTCAGGCTGGCATGGAGTTTAGGTATTATCCTCTTTCAGTTTAGTTGGTTCAACCTGTCCTAGTAATAGTAATCGGGTTCTAGAGGATATCAATATCACTGACCACCCTCGATCGGTCATAATTCTAGTTTAGAAACCTTTTCTTGCAGCCGGAATCATCGCGAGAGTTTGGTCTCAATGAGTGTAGCATACTGCTACTTTTCTATGGCCAAGTTGGTCAATTATAGGTTCTAAGTTCAGTTGGTGCTTAATGACCCCTTAGCAGCCCCATATTCTCCTTGTTCCGCCACAAGGGATATTGGCACAAACTAAAGTGTCACACCAACGTAGCTACTGCTTCAACCATATTGGTCTACGCCATACAGTTCCCTCATAGTCTATTGCTACTTACCTAAAAGGTATCCCCAGATCCGGGTTAGGATCTATAGTAACTCCAATTCAAACCCACAAAGATAAAGCATACAAATCAAGCAATTAAAAACATTATGGTGAACTATTCCTAAGGTACACCCCACTTATTAGTTCCCCAGCAGAGTCGCCAGTTCTGTGATACGGTGGAAGAATTGACTGTTTTTGGAATGCTGGTTTGCATTTTGCGTTTGTGTTCGCAAAATGTCGCGGTAAGCAAGAGTCGCCACCATCTTTTATTTTATCCAACAAGGAAAGGAAAAAAGCACAGAAAAATTCCTTTTTCGAGATATTTATGAGTACGAGGGGTAGATTTATAGAAAGGGAAGGTATTAGCACCCTTTCTATCCGTAGTTATCTACGGGCTCTTAGGTACTTGCTCATCATTTTCAAAATTGTTTTCTTTGTGTTTGTGGGCTTTGAAAAGTTTTTGTTTTAACATCGATTTAACTCTTGTTTCTGTCTTCAAGAGTGTAATGAAGTGTTTTTGAAAACTTGTTTATAAAAGAGTGTAAGTGTGAAAAAAGTTTTGTTTTGGATGAGCAAGTATCTAAGAACTAATCTACCTACTCGAAAAAAGAATCATTCTATGTTGATTTCCTTTAGACAATGCTATCCCACTATTAGTGAGTAGGTAGCATCGTCATTGGAGTTTGAGGGTCAATTCGAAAGAGGGACATACGGTCACTAAAGCAACGTTAGATTGTCTTAGCGGTAACCCTAATGTCTTAGATCATTTATTCAAGGCAACAATATCTGGGACAACCATTTCAAGGCAACTTATGATCTTTTAGACAAGAGGATGACCTCTAACACAACCTATACTCAATGACCGTTTACTGAAGGCAACCAAGTGGGATGTACCCTAGGAGTGCGCATGTGCGAGTGTGTTGATTTCATATTATTTATCTTTGCACATGTTTAGGGTGATCTAACAGCTTTAAATTTAGTCATTCATTCTTGTCATGCAAACCCTATTATCAAACATCTAGCAGTTGAATATTTGCAAAAATTAAAGTGCGGAATTTAAACTAAGCTATTACAAGGCTTCGGGTATTTACATAGCCAAAAACAAACCCTTTGAAATTTAAAAGCGGTAAAAATAAATAAATGTCCTAATTTAATTATTACAAACCGGGAGCAGATACAATAATTGGATAAAAAAATGAAAGCGCGCGTAAAAGTTAGATCGAATGCGAAATTAGGGTTTTGACCCTCCTAATTAAAAGAAAATGTTTTTTTTGTTTTTTAGTATTTTTTTAAGAAAAGAAACTAAGTCTTAAAATTAAAATTGCAAAATTAATTGGTTATTAAATAAATTAATGAACAATAATTAAATGACATATTTTTGGGTTTTTGGTTATTTTAGGAAAGAAATAAAATAATTAAGTTAGTAATAAAAACCTATCGATTCTAATTAATTTTAATTATTTGCAAAATAAATTAAAGTTATCTAAAAAATTAACCTAATTAATTTAATTAATATTTATTGATGAAAAATAAAAATTCTAATTTTAATTGGGCATAAAAATATTTTTTTGGTGATTTTTTGATAAAAAGAAAATAAATTATGGTTAATAAAATAAAAAAAATAACTAATTGAAATAAAATAAAGTATAAAGAGATAGAGATTGGGCCTGAGAAAGTGGTGTGCCAATAGCAATTTCTGGTCCCATTAGTGCTGGAGTCCATTTGACTTTCTTGATCCTGTGTATTGCACTGACCTTGGCTCATGGTATTCCTTCAGTGGTGACCACCAGATCTGGCCATCTGGCTATCTGGCGCGTGGGATGATGAGGGAGTATGGTGGACCCTGGAGTTATGCATGCACTGAATCGCCTGAAATAAAATGAGAAAATAGCAAATGCTGGAGGCAGCGATCGAACCCCTGACCTCCAGCCTCTAACGCCTTGAAAACCTGTGTGGCAAACACTGGGCTATTCTGTTTTGATTGTACATAAAACATACAATAATAATAATATATAAAAACAAAGCGTTAGTGGGATTTTTGCGCGAAATTCAAACAGGCCAATGGAAGCTGGCCACGTCTGCGTCTTCTTCCCTGCACCGTGGCTAAAAGTTGAACCACCTATACCTACGGACAAAAGTCTGTTGCTACAGGCCTGTACGCTTCCAAAATCCTCCATGGACCATGGAAATAACATCTAACACCATGTTTAGACTCGTTTCATCCTCCTGATCACAACCGTACCATTCATGAAGGCTAATTGTTCCTGAAATAAAAAGCCCTAAACCAAAGCCCGAAACCCTAACAATGGTGGATTTCGTTACAGACCATATAAATGAAATTGAGTAATGCAGGAAGCTTGCAAATGCTCTATGGATTAAGAATATGCCATTAATTCAGGTTAACAATGCTTAAATTGCAAGATGCGAATTCAAGAACAGAGCAAGGTTATAAACGACTTACAGCGCGTTTAGGGATCAGAACGGGCTTGTTCTTGATAGCTTTAGGTTGTGGAGACTCCCTGGAAGTGATTAGGATCGTCAAAGAGTCTTGAAACTGCCTCTAATGGTGATTTCGAACTCACACTTTTCTTGGTATTTTTCAGATTTTTTTTTCTCTCTAGCGCCTGTTTCCAACCTGTAAATAGGTCTGCCTCGCCTCCTTATGTATCAAACAATGCATTAGGGTTAATCATTGTGTCCCAATCCTTCTCTTTCAATGCTCTTTGATTTGATTTGATTCCCTTTAAAAAACTTCCAAATTTGGATTCTTTTCAATCTTTTTGTTCACTCTAAGGCTTGGCACGAATTTGAATGATGCTAGCTGTGTAATGAAGCCTGAAATAATCACAAAATCCTTCGTTATCAATGTTTTGGATTTTTATTTGATTTATTTTGATTTAAATCAAATTAATTCAAATAAAATTTAAAATAATTAATAAAAATAAGACATGGACAAGTGGAAAAGTTTAGAGCACGTGGGCTATGTTGCCAACTCAAAACAAGTGAAAAAGAGTGGGCCCATTTGGAAAAATTTGAAGTTTTGGGGATAGTTGACTTTTGGCAATTTTGCAAAAAGGGTCAACTTCACCAATGCATAACTTCCTCAATTTTAACTCTTTGGAGGTGTTCCTTGACTTTTTAGGAAGCTTGAGATGTCCTCTAAACAACCCTTTTGGGCTCATATAAATTTGATATTCTATGCTCATGTATGAAGCTTTGACAAAAAAGGTGTTTTTGTTGACTTTTCAAAATGACCTATAATGTCCAAATTCATAACTTCTTGTGAGTGCATATTTTGAACTTGGGAGCTGAATATGGATTGTAGGGAATTGCATCCTATTCAAAATGAGATTTGGATGGGTCATTTCTCATAAAGTATGAGAATGTTATGCTTGGTCAAAGTTGGGTTAACTTTTCCTACAAAACCCTAGTTTAGCAACTTTTGAGTCTTGATGAATTGTGAGCAATCCTTGATGAATCATGATCAACCCTTGATCAAATGATTAAATATACTTCAAAATTAGAATGTTGACCAAAAATATTGAAATTTGACTGTATGTGGGCCACAGTTGACTTTTGCCCTAGCATAGTCGATTTTTTGACCTTTGAGCAATTGACTGAGCAAACTTCCTCTGCAAGGCTTGAAACTTGACATGGATGGTCTTGAGAACATATTAGGAAAATGTTGACAATTTGGGACCACTTGGACTCAAGTATCTTGATGAAACATGAAACCCTAATTTGGGGTAGACTGCCTTATGAGAGAGCTTGTCTGGTCAACCCTTGGACTTCCTTGAGCAACCTGAGGATCTTTCTTGAAATGTTGAGAAATATGAGAGGGCAAATTTTGGGGTACAACACTTGGTCTCCTCGATTTTTCACTGCGACAGAAAGGGAGACTTCACTGGGGACTTGTATCCTCAAGAGGGTTAAACCTAGCTTATTTTATTTATTTGATATTATTATTGTTTGTTTGTTATTTTTTATGTTTTGTGGTTCTTTGGGTGGTGATTAATGATTTTTACAAAGACAAGTCCTACACCCGGACTAAGTAACACATAAGCAATTAGGATGGTGGTATAATAAAAAATTACATGAATGGATTAATCCTGACATAAGTAGCATATGATAACTCCACTCAGTGGTGGCCTCCTTGGGTGGTAATACTAAACAAGCCAGTTGTTAAAGCATTATTACTTTCAACCTGAGAGCCTGAGAAGCTAAGTTGTAGAACCTCTTTACCCATCTTGGACTTTAGGATGTAGCGTAGTGACAATTCAAAAGTAGTCTTGAATTAGTCGTTATATGATACTACGCTTGGACGAGTTTTTCTTGAGAATATTATAGGTACTCACAAGTAGTTGTGCAAACCAGTAATATCTGAAAGAAGAATCACGAAACCAAAAGTACTTTTAGAACCTTGCTCTACGGGTACAAATAAACCCATAGTACACACTTTGTTGGGTGATTCTTACCTTTGGCTCCATGCTTGTGACTTTGAAACCTTAAAACCATGTTTATAATTATTACATAATGTAACATGGGGGGATAACTGACTTGGGTGTTTTGCGTTTTATCGCAATTGTTGCAGATAGCAAGAGTCACACCCGACTTTTCTTTTATCCAATAAGGAAAGGTTGAAAAGAACAGGAAAGACCTTTCGAGATTATTTCTTGAGTTCGGGGGGTAGGTTATTAAAAGGGAAGGTGTTAGCACCCTTTTCATCCGTAGTTATCTAAGGGCTCTTAGTTGCTTGCTATATCACTTGCTTTTGTTTGAAAATGTGCTTGTGGTGTGGGTTTTAAAAGTATTTTGAAAACGTCTTTGTAATGGTTCTCGTTTCTATAAGAACGCGTACAAAGTGTTGTTTTTGGAAAAATAGTTCAAAGAAGTGTTTGTGGAATGTGTTTTTGAAAGCGATTTTGAAAAGGTGTCTTTGTAATGGTTCTCGTTTCTATAAGAACGCGTACAAAGTGTTTTCCTTTTGAAAATGTTTCAAAATTAAAGTGTAGTGTATAAAATGTTTTTGTTGTGAGCAAGCAAGCAACTAAAAGTAACCTACCTACTCAAAAGGTCTTAAATGTTTTTTTCCTCCTCCTTTAGATGTTGCTATCTTACCAATGATTTGGTAAGAAGCCCCATCATTGGATGTGAAGGGACGGGCATGGGACGTTTGTATAGTCATAGAAGGCAACCTATGGGACGCTTTAGCAATGTTGTTTAGGGACTAGATCGTTTATCGAAGGCAACATTGTGGTTCATCGAGGGATTATGATCTTTTATCGAGGGTCTTTGCTAAAACGCCCATATTTGAGGGACATGACTATTTTCCGAAAGGCACCAAAGTGAGATTACCCTAGAGGTGCTAGTGTGCAAGTGTGTTTGATTTACATGCATTAAATCTTTGATCATGGTTATCTATTTATTGATTTTATCTTGCCATACATACTAATTGCTAACAATATATGAAAGCGAAAATAAAATGGGAAAAATAAAATCCTAAGCTATTACATCATTTAGGGATGGCGATACAACTTTATAAATGGGGGATTGCAAGAATTTTAAACCCTAATTATCTATTACAACCATATTGAATTGTATAAATACAAGAAAAGGAAAGGACTTGTTTTTAAAATGATTTTTTTATCTTAATAAATTAAAAGGAAAATAATTATTTAATAAAAGAAAATATTTTTGATGCCTTTTCATGAAAATAGTACTAATGCTAAACATAATAAAAATAAGAGAGAAAAATGAAAAATAACGAGAAACAGGATCAGCCTGTCGCTGAAAGCAAAATAAAGAGGACCAGAAGTTCTGATGTCAGGCACACTGTGGTTCAGAAAGAAACGTCAGAAGTAATTAGAAGTTCTGGGTTGATGTGCGTTGAGGTCCTGAAAGAAATGTTAGAGGGAGAAACAGAAGTTCTGTGTCGCTATGCACTGAAGTTCTGAGTGTTAGAACTGTGAGAAAATCTTAGAAGTTATGTGTGTGTGTGTATGTTAAAACAGTAAGAAAGCCTAGAAGTTCTATGTGTTAAAACATTGAGGAGAACTCAGAAGTTCTGTGTATGTTAAAACAGTGAGAAAGAAAACCCATAAATTATGTGTTACACTTCACCTCCTTTCTTACATTAGTCAGAACATCTGTAACTTATTCAGTTCTTTAACAACAGCAAATCAGAAAGATAAAAGCACGACAGGTTATAGAAGTTCTAATCCTAATTCTGAGCCTAGATTTATTCAAGTTTTGATCCACAGTTTTTCTACTTATGCAATGATATGGACATCATCAACATTATGATATTTAAATATTTTAATGATGTTCTGAATGAAAAATTCAAATCCAGAAAGACTTACCTTGAGTCTGAAGCGTGTGTTTGGGACTTGAGCTGCTGCCTTCAGATGTTCCGGGGTTAGCAAGGAATGGAACAGAATGTTATGTTCTTTGATTCAAAGGGAAGAACAAAGGTTTGGTTTTGTTTGGGAATTCTGAGTTTATGAATGTTTGACTGTTTTTCTCTTCTCTCTTTTTTATATTTGATAATTCTCTCTCTTCAAAAGCCAGCCCCCTTGAACGTGTGATGGAAAAAATTATTTATAGATGAGTTTGTTGTGGTTTTTGGGGGGAAAACAAATGGGATTTAAACCCTTTTGGCATACTTTTCCATTGCTTTTTAAACACAGCTTTCATATGCTAATTTGGTGCAAATATGGGGTTTGAGAAAGTGCAGGCATGGACTGGATCAGCAGCACTTTAGAGTGTTGTGGCAGCTGCATGCATGACTGTGCTATAGCAGTGCAACAGGCTGCTCAGACGAGGTTTTGGGATTTGGTGATGTTCTGATCACAGAAGACCAAAGTGAGATTTGAAGGGTGAGGCTCTGATCAAAGCATATGCTGAAGAGTCATGTTTTGATTGAAAAATCATGTTCTGAACCATGTTTGCAAATTCTGATTGCACTCGCGTGGAGGCTAGCCCAGAAGCTCTGAAGTATCATATTCTCTTAACACTTAGAAAATTTTCTAAGTGTTTAGAAAATTTGATTTTTCAACGCAATTTCTACCTTCTGATTTTTTATGAACCAATTTCATGTCCTGATGAAATATGATTGTTGAAACTTGATTTTTGATCCAAAAGTCAAAGTTTGAATTTTCAGTGTGCTTTTTGACCATTTTTCCCTTGTGAATGACTTTCTTGGAAAATTGCAATCCAAGACTTGAAACTTGATAGAAGCAAACCTAAGGGTCCAGAATAATCCTTTGAGAAATGAGAGGGCAAATTTTGGGGTATAACAACTACCCTTGTTCAATCTTCTTAAACTTAAAGAGTTAGATTGGTGAACCTGCTGTTGTACCCCAAAATTTTCCCTCCCATATTTCTCAAAACATTGTAAGAAAGATCTCCAAGTTGCTCAAGGTTGGTCAAGAGTTGGTCAGACAAGCTCTCTCCTAAGGCAATCTACCCCAAATTAGGGTTTTGTGTTGCATCAAGATCCTTGAGTCCAAATGACCTCAAGTTCTCACCAATGTCCTAATATGTTCTCAAGATCATCCATGTCAAGCTTCAAGCCTTGCAGAGGAAGTTTGCTCAGTCAATTACTCAAAGGTCCAAAAATCGACTGTGCTAGGGCAAAAGTCAACTGTGACTCAAATACAGTCAAACTTCAAGATTTTTTGTCAACATCCTCATTTTGAATGATATTTCATCATTTGATCAAGGGTTGATCATGATTCATCAAGGATTGCTCAAAATTCATCAAGATTCAAAAGTTGCCAAATTAGGGTTTTGTAGGAAAAGTCAACTCAACTTTGACCAAGAATAACTTTCTCATACATTATGAGAAATGACCCATCCAAAGCTCATTTTTAAGAGGATGAAATTTCCTACAATCCATCTTCATAACCAAAGATCAAAATATGTACTCACAAGAAGTTATGAATTTTGACATTATAGATCATTTTTGAAAGTCAACAAAAACACCTTCTTTGCCAAAGCTTCTAACTTGAGAATGGAATATCAAAATTAGATAAGACCACAAGGGTTGGTTAGAGGACATCTCAAGATTTCTAAAAAGTCCAAGAACACTTCCAAAAGTTCAAAATTGAAGAAGTTATGCATTGTTGAAGTTGGACTTTTTTGCAAAATTGCCAAAAGTCAACTATCCCCAAAACATCAAATTTTACCAAATGGGCCCATTCTTTTTCACTTGTTTTGAGTTTTCATTATTGCCCATGTTCTCTAGCCTTGGCCATGTGTCCATATCATATTTTATTATTTAATTTGATTTTTATTTGTATTAATTCATTTTAAATCAAATAAAATCACATAAAATCAAAAACATTGAAAATTAAAGATCTTGTGATCATTTCAGGTTTCAATAGACAGCTTGCATCCTTCCAAACTCGTATCAAAGCAATTGTACACATAAAGATTGAAATCAAGCCAATTTGGAAAGTTTGTAAAAGCAAATCAAATCCACATCAAGAGCGTTGATAGAGCAAGATTTGGACAAGGAATTTTGACCTAATGTATTGTACAATACATAAGGAAGCAAGAGACACAGACATCAGGGTTGGAGATCAATTAGAAAGGCAGGACCAAACTTGCAAAAACAAAGAAAAAGTGTGGGATCGAAATCAAGGCTAGAGGTCGTTTCAGGGCTTGGCAAGTGTCTCAATCATTTGCTGGCCATCTCCACAAGCGAAACCAATCCAAACCACGCATTTTCAAGCTTCCTAGAGCATTGTAAGTCCCTCACGGATCCACCATGTTCTTGAAATCGAAGATCTTTATTCTTTCATGCATTATCTAAAATAATTGCATATTTGTGATCACAATAACATTTGCAAGCATTTGGTATTAACGAATTTCATTTATCTGACCTGTAACGAGATCCACCATAGTTAGGTTTTCTTGTAGTTTTTTTGGGGTTTTTCGTTTCAGGTACAATTGGTCTACATGATGGATATGGTTGTGATCAATAGGTTGTGACGAATCCAACCATGGTCTTAGAGTCCATTTTTATGGCCTGTGCGAGATTTTGAAGGTGGGAAAGCTTAATCTTAAAATCAAATTAGATCACCCTTAACATGTGCAAAGATAAAAATAACTTAAAATGACACACTCGCACATGCGCACTCTTAGGGTACACCCAACTTGGTTGCCTTCGTACACGATCATTGAGTATAGGGTATTTTAGAGGTTGTCCTCTTGTCTAAAAGATCATAGTCACCTCGAAACGGTTGCCTCGGATATTGTTGCCTCAAACAAATGATCTAAGACATTAGGGTTACCGCTAAAGCGTCCTAACATTGCTTTAGTGACTGTAAGTCCCTCATTCGAATTGACCCTCAAAACTTCAACGATGATGCTACCTACTCACTAATAGTGGGATAGCATTGTCTAAAGGAAACTAGCATAGAACGATTCCTTTTTCGAGTAGGTAGATAGTTCTTAGATACTTTCTCATCCAAAACAAAACAAATTTTTCACACTTACACTTCTTTTCAAACAAAGTTTTCAAAAACACTTCATTACACTCTTAAGGACAGAAGCAAGAGTTAAATCGAATTTAAAACAAAAACTTTTCAAAATCCACAAGCACAAAGAAAATAATTTTGAAAATTATGAGCAAGTACCTAAGAGCCCGTAGATAACTACGGATAGAAAGGGTGCTAATACCTTCCCTTTCTATAATCTACCCCCCGTACTTAGAAATATCTCGAAAAAGGAATTTTTCTGTGCTTTTTTCCTTTCCTTGTTGGATAAAATAAAAGTCGGTGGCGACTCTTGCTTACCGCGACATTTTGCAAACACAAACGCAAAACGCAAACTAGCATTCCAAAAATAGTTAGTTCTTCCCATCGTATCACAGAACTGGCGACTCTGCTGGGGACGATAATAAGTGGGCTGTACCTTAGGAATAGTTCATCATAATGTTTTCAATTGCTTGATTTGTATGCTTTATCTTTGTGGGTTTGAATAGGAGTTACTATAGATCCTAACTCGGATCTGGGGATACCTTTTAGGTAAGTAGCAATAGACTGTGAGGGAATTGTACAGCATAGACCGATACAGTTGAAGCAGTAGCTACGTTGGTGTGGCACTTTAGTTTGTATCGATATCCCTTGTGGTGGAACAAGGAGAATATGGGTCTTCTAAGGGGTCATTAAGCACCAACTGACCTTAGAACCTATAATTGACCAACTTGGCCATAGAACCGTAGCAGTATGCTACACTCATTGAGACCAAACTCTCGTGATGATTCCGGCTGCAAGAAAAGGTTGCCAAACTGGAATTATGACCGATCGAGGGTGGTCAGTGATATTGAGAACCTCTAGAACCCGGTTACTATTTCTAGGACAGGTTGAACCAACTAAACTGAAAGAGGGTAATAACTAAACTCCATGCCAGCCTGAAATCTAAGGGATATCTGTGTGACTGGTGTGCCCTTATCATGTTTGCTATTTGTGAATACTTGTCGTGTTTTCTATCATGACATCATAACATCATGACATTGCATGCATTTTGCATCAGACTAACCCATTTCAAAGACAGAGGGGATTCATCTTTGTTCTGTTTTTTAGGTCATGGCCTCTATGCGTAGAAACACTATTCGGATCAGCTTTGTACATATTCCTACTCAACTTAAGATTTGGTTGCAAAGGTTCCTGACACTTCCTCCTTTATCAGAAGACATGGTCACCTCCTTGGTTTGGTCACTTCCAGATTAGATGAGCAGATGATGAGTATCTTATGCCAGTTCTTTGATCCATTATACCACTGCTTCACTTTCCCAGACTATCAGTTGGTCCCTACTCTGGAGGAGTTCTCTGATCTACTTGGTATCTCTATTTTAGAGCAGACCCCGTTTACAGGTTGGGAGAAATTCCTTAGGCTGGAAGAGATTGCTTCAGCCCTACATCTGACAAAGGCTGAGGTAATGTCTAACTGGGAGACTCGAAGTGGGACAAAGGGCTTCTTGGCTAAGTTCTTGGTTGATCGGGCTAATCAGTTCTGGGACAGTCTAGACTTTTAGGCATTTGAAGACATTCTGGCTCTTCTCATATATGGTTTGGTGTTGTTTCCTAACTCAGATTCTTTCGTCGACGTGAATGCGGTGAAGATTTTCATGTCCCATAATCTGGTGCCCACTCTCTTAGGTGACATTATTCACACTCTCTATGCCCGTACTGCTCGGAAACGGGGAACCCTTATGTGTTGTGCACCATTGCTGGCGAGGTGGTTTATTTCTCACCTCCCTAAATCAGTTTTGAAGAACAAGGAAGGCATGGGTTGGGCCTACTGAATTATGTCTCTCTCTCACATTGACATTATCTGGAGCACTAAAGACATGGAAGACGCAGCTATTATTGATCGCTGTGGGGAGTACCCCAATGTTCCATTGCTGGGAAATCGAGGAGGGATTACCTATAATCCTTGTTTGGCCTTACGTTAGTTTGGGCGAGCTAGGAGGGACGAACCTCATGAGTTGCTAATGTCGAGCATTGTCTTTGACTTCCAAGGGGATAGTGAGGAGCATCGCCGCAGGTTCATACGAGCTTGGGATATCGTACACAGGTCTGATCCGCATGAGTTAGGGATGAAGACCTCTCTTCCGATGGAACCATATCTCCGATGGGTTCGAATCCACGCCCAAAAGCTAGGAATGCCGTACGAAGCTGTCTTACCGGTAATTATTGAGAGTGCTGATGAAGAAGGGGTTTCACCTACCATCCTCCACCCACACATGCCTGCTGACATTAGGGCATTAAAGAGGTATTGGATGCAGCTAAGAGAGGAACGGGATACTTACAGAGAAAAGTATCACGAGCAGGAGCGGAAGATTCAAAAGCTTACAAGACAGCTGGGGAATGAGAAGGTCCTCAACGACTATGTCAGCACAGGAGGAAAGCGACCATGGGAGCGCTGATGTCATTTGCTTATTTCTAGTTTTAATTTAATTTTCAGTATTTCTTTTTGTAACGCCTTAAGGGTATTTGTCAAACATTGCTTCAAGTTTATCTAATAAAAGTGTGTTTCATTTTGGTTTACGAATTTGAATCTCTCAAAGTCTTTGAAATCATATCATATGCATTCCATTCTCATGCACCTCATAACAGGTATCCTTACAGGTTTCTCATCTTCTTCGCTGTTTATTTCAGCACATCATGTCTTCTGAAACATCAACTGATCAAACTATCAAGGCTCTACAAGCTCAAAATGCTCAGTTCCAGGAAATGTTCATGAACTTGGCTAAGGGTCAGCAAGATCTGAAGACTCTTATCTTAAAGGATAAGAAGAAGAAGAAGAAGAAGAAGAGGTCCTTCTGAATATGGGTCGCAGATTCGGAAACAATTTGAGAGAAGAGGTTAATTTGACTCACTCATCTGGAGGGGGAGAGAATCGGGAAGAAAAGAGGGCTCCTAGCCCTGTGGTTTCTGACAATGAGACTGACTTTGATGAAGACCAGTATCCTCCTGCTGAGGATAGGTATAAATTGCTTGAAGACCGGTTGAGTGCGATGGAGATCCAGAAGGTACCTGGTCTGGACTTCGGAGATTTGGGTTTGTCATCTGGGGTGGTGATTCCCCACAAGTTTAAAGCACCAATCTTTGCTAAATACGACGGGGTTTCTTACCCAAAGTTGCACCTCCGCTCGTATGTTAGAAAGATCTAACCATACACCGCTGACAAGAACCTCTGGATCCACTTCTTTCAAGATAGTCTTTCAGGGACTCAACTTGAATGGTTTTACCAGCTGGAAGGAGCTAATATCTGTAATTGGGAAGACCTTACTGCTGCTTTTTACAAGCAGTACCAATACAATGCCGACCTCGCTCCCACGCATACCCAACTTCAGGGTATGTCTATGGGTGCGAGCGAAGGTTTCAAAGACTACGCTCAGAAATGGAGGGACCTTGCTGGAAGAGTACAACCCCCGCTGGCTGACAGGGAGTTAGTGGATATGTTTTTGGGGACCCTGTCTGGTCCGTATTTTAATCATCTGATTGGAAGTTCATCGTTCGGGTTTACTGAGCTGATTATGATCGGGGAAAGAGTTAAAGCTGGTATTAAGAGCGGAAAGATACAGAAGGGTGCTTCATCAAGTACCGAAAAGAAGCTTTTTAAGAAGGAATCCAGCGCTGTTTACAGTTCAAAGAGCCATAATATACCTGAGCGCTGCCAAGTAGTCAATGTGGTTATTATATCAAGACCTGTTGTTGCCTCACAATGCAACAATCAGCCAAGAGCCGAGAGGCCGCGAAGACAATTCACTCAGATCCATATGACCCTGTCTCAGATTCTGCCGCAATTGTTAAAGACTAACTTGGTGATTCCAAAGGAAGCCCCGAAGAATCCCAATACAACATCACCGATGTACAATCCGAATGTCCGATGTGCTTTTCACTTTGATAGCCCGGGGCATGATACGAATGATTGGTGGGTCTTGAAGAACAAAGTACAGGATTTAATTGATGCTAAAGAGATTGAGTTCGAGGCGCCCGAAAAGCCTAATGTTATGACTGCTCCTTTGCCCAAGCATGGAGTGAATGCTATAGATGAAGACTCGTTTGTAGTTTCTATGAAAGACATTGCTACTCCATTGATGACTATGAAGAAGAACCTTCTGTTAGCCGGTTTATTTCCGGGCTGCGGCGAAGGTTGCCGTCTGTGTTCCTTCCTACCTACTGGTTGCCATATTTTGAAGTCAGGTGTCCAACGCCTGATGGATAACAAAGAAATCCTGTTTGAGAAAATTTTGTTCCATTGGTTCCTTTTGAAGACATTCCTATAATCACCATTTCCGCCAATTCTTCCAAGGCTTCCTTAAGAAAGCCTGTTAGAATTACATATGTTTTGAGAATCTCTCTGTTGATCATTACCATTCCTGGGCCTATCCCCTATACATCAGATAAAGTTGTCCCTTGGCACTATGGGGCTGACGTATATTATCACGGGGTTAAACAAGACTTGAGTGCTGAAGAGGTTGATACTGACGTCAGCAATATTGTTGGATCTAGTAAAGTCACTCGCAGTGGAAAACTTTTCTCCCCTGAGATCTCTCCACCAACTGTTCAGAAGCCTGTTGTTATTACACCTTCCAGTGCACCTGCTACTGTTCCTGTTCATGTTCCAATTCTTACCCCTATTGCCGAGTCATCTGACACTCGGGGCAAAGGGACCACCAGTGAGCCTGCCCGGACGGAGGCACCGAAGAAGATTACTGTTGAAGCTTCTAGACAGGAGATAGAGGAGATTTTAAAGATCATCAAGAAAAGCGACTACAATGTAGTCGAACAGCTGGGGCAAACCCCGTCGAAGATCTCTATTTTGTCTTTATTGTTGTGTCCAGAGGCCCATGCTAAGGCTCTGATTTCTTTCCTGAAGACTGCGCACGTACCGCAGGAAACATCCGCTGACCAGTTCAAAGATTGTGTGGCTAGTCTGACAGCGGATAATGGGTTGGGTTTCTCCAACACAGACTTGACTACTAAGGGGAAGAATCACAATGATGCCCTGCATATCTCCATTAAATGCAGGGGCACTACTCTAGCTCATGTATTGGTGGATACTGGGTCTTCGTTGAATGTTTTACCCAAGAAGGCACTAGACCGGTTAGACTGTGAAGGGTTGGAGCTGAAGCCAAGTAACATTGTAGTCAGGGCCTTTGATGGGTCAAAGAGGATGGTACACGGAGAAGTGGATATTCTAGTGAAGGTTGGTTCTCAGGTTTTCGCGTCTACATTCTATGTGATGGACATTCAGCCATCTTATTCTTGTTTTTTGGGTCGCCCGTGGATCCACAAAGTTGGGGCAGTAACTTCTACGCTCCACCAGATGCTGAAATACCCAATCAAGGGAAAAATTGTTACGGTACGAGGAGAAGAGGAGTACATGGTGAGCCACCTCAACTCTTTCTGATATGTAGAGATGGATGGGGAGTTCATTGAGACCCCGTTTCAACATTTTGAAGAAGTGCCCCAGACGCTGGTGTTGTACCCCAAAATTTGCCCTCCCTTTCTTCAGGAAACCATCTTAGATTTTTCAAAGTCCCCTGAAACAAATCCAAGTCCTGGGTTATCCTTTTGCCCAAGCAAGCCACTTACAAGAGCAAGATGGTCTCACAAACTCCGGAAATAACGCTTTCATCTTGAGGAAAATCAAATTTTAAGTGCTTCTTTAAAATAAGTGTTTTTAGAAAAATCAGCGCTTCAGAACTTCTGGACCCATTCCAGATGAAGACGGTCAGAAGTTGCAAGCTTGGCTCAGCATGGTCAGAAGTTGGCTCTTCAGCAGCTACATCAGTTCAATCAGAAGTTGTAAACGTGGTTCAGAGTGTAAGCCTCAAACAGAACATACCCCTTCAGCAGTTACACAAGCTCAGTCAGAACTTGCTAAAGGAATGCAAGAGAAACAGGAAAGTATGAAGGCTCCTTCAGAACAGGTTGAAATCAGAAGATGAAAGGTCAGAAGGATAGGTGTCACATTGATACAGAATCTCTAAGTCCAGATTATCCAGAAGTAGATCCAAGGAACGTACCAGAAAACCAGGAGAATCTCCAGAGTTTGCTAAGACAACAGGTAGCCAAGGCCAGAGCATGGTTTACGCTGCTGATTCAACGCTGGTTTCCCTTACCAGAATGTTGGTATTGACAGGTCTTGTCACCATTTAATGCCCATTAATGCTTCCAACCACTCCTGAGCATTCACGTGTGGCTTGGAAAATGCTTTTGCACAGATTCTGGCATGGGTCTTCACGCCACCGCCCACTTCAGAGGTCACTTCCCCCAATCTACGCCTGCTGCTGCTACCTAGGCTGAAAGATAGCTGTTATCACAACTTCCCAGGAATTTCTGTCAAAGAACAAATTCAAACTCTGTTGGCGCCTTAAATGTTCAAAGACATCCACAAGAACTTTGCCTATAAATAGAGAGCTTTCACCACTGCAAAAGACGTTCAAGAAAAGAAACA
This sequence comes from Vicia faba, assembly GCA_948472305.1. NCBI lineage: Eukaryota > Viridiplantae > Streptophyta > Magnoliopsida > Fabales > Fabaceae > Vicia > Vicia faba. Next base: position 332,726,056 of record OX451739.1, on the reverse strand, counting down.
GAAAAACTGCTAAGAGAGAAACGAAACTCCTAGCAACATAACATTCTGAAACTCTGCCAAAATCTCCAGCTTTGTTTCATAACTTTAAGTTTCTTACCTTCAACTTCATCAAACATCCAGCTTTTTTCTGTAAACCAAAAACGTTCTTTCCAAAATTCTGACCCTATACACGTATACACCTTCACTTCCCCTTTTCCAAATCTGTCCAGAACACCACCAGAACCAAAAGTTAACTTTCACCCACCATCTTCCAGACAGTCAGGTAAGCACCTGCTGACCCTCACCACACTGTTAAGCATCATCAGCTGTGCATATTCAAGTGACATAATGTAAATATTCATGTTATTGCTGTTTATGTTCTGAGGATTCTCATACCTCAGAACGTTCTGAGCCAGTATAGGACTTGCCTGTGACCTTGGTGATTCTGACCTCTGAAACATTTTTGCTATTTTGCTGGATCTGTTCCAAATATATTTCCTGTTTTGTGGAGTAACAACAGGATTGCAGATGTTCTGATTAGTACAGGAAAAAGCCAAGTGCTGACTTTGACGTTAGCACATCCGAAGCCTGTTTTGCTGTCAATGACATCAGAACCTCTGAGAGTTATTGCCTTTTCAGCAGAATCAGAACTTCTGGTTTCTCCACTAACAAACTTCTGTCTTGCAGCGCAGGGAAATCAGAACTTCTGATTTCCCCACTAACAAGGTTCTGTTTTGCAGGTTCTAGAGTCAGAAGTTCTGACTCATCCAGTTTCACCAACAGGTTGATCATCTGACAGCGGATCTGGGTCAGAACTTCTGATGGCCTCCCAACAGCGCGCGGGCTCCCTCTCTCTCTCTCTACATATCTTGTTTTTCGCTATTTTCTTTTTTGTCTATTTTTCTTGTTGAACCCCCCATGTACAAATGTGTATCCCCCTCCCCTAATTGTTGTAATAGCGTAGAATTTTACATTTCCGCTTCTTATTGCTAGTAATTAGGACGTGTATGACAAGATAAAATCAATGAAATAGAAAAACCTAATTCAAAGAAAAACTCTTGTATGCAATAAAACACACTTGCACACTAACACCCCTAGGGTTATATCCACTTGTTGCCTTCCAAAATGGACCATGCTTGCACGTCGAGTATCTTTGGCAAAACAAAATCAAATGATCATAAGTCCCTCGATGACGCTTTCGAATGTTGCCTAAAACGGAATGATCATAGTCCCTTCAAAGAAAATTGCCAAAGACAATTGGCACCATTGCATTCATGGTCTAAACGATGACCCGCGCCCGTCCCTTTCACATCCTAACACAAGATTGTCCACCAAATACAATGGTGGAACAAAATTGTTAAAAGGGTTAAAAACATAACAAAACCTTTGAGAACTTTAGGGTAGATCGCTCTTAAGTACTTGTCAAACTTGCAAAATGAAAACACTTGCCTGTTTTTTTTCACACCTCACAACACTTTCAAAAAAAACAACTTTCAAAAAAAAAAAAAAAACAAATGAAAACCTTTTCAAAAGACATACACCTTTGTATACATCCCAACATGGATCATTACAAAGGTTGCCATCACATCGGCCTCTTTTCAAAACATTTTCAAACCCACACACACAAACACCATTTCAAACAATTGAAAAAAGGCAAGTGATCTAAGCAAGTAACTAAGAGCCCATGGATAACCATGGATAGAAAGGGTGCTAATACCTTCCCTTTCTATAATCTACTCCCCGAACCCAAGAAAACATCTCAAAGGTTTTTGCTGTGCTTTTTAAACCTTTCCTTAGGATAAAATAAAAAGTCGGTGGCGACTCTTGCTCAACCGCACATTTGCGAAAACAAACGCAAAACCTCAAGTCAGCTCTCCCACCGTATCACAGAACTGGCGACTCTGCTGGGGATTTACCATTTTAAAAGTGGAGTAACCTTAGGGCTTAGATCACCCTCTTGCATGACTAATTGTTTGATTTGCTTGCTTTATGCTTTGGCTCTATTGTTTGGGTTTACAATCCTCCACCCGGATTTTGGGAAACATTCATAGATAGCAATACGTTGTGGAAACTGTGCGGGGTATACCGACACGGTCTAAGCAATAGCTATATTAGTGCGACATATTTGTGAGTACCGGTAACCCTTGAGTTCAATCAAGGAGAGTACGGGGCCGCTGAGTGATGTCACTAAGCACTAATGACCTAGAACCTTACTTGACCATCTTGGCCTTTCATTAGGGGTAGTGAGATAACCGGCTTTGGTGCAGTCCGAAGTTGGTAGATACTCGATACTACACTCATTGAGGGTTGTTTTCTTGGAATATTTTGGTCGCTAGTTAAGTGGCTAAACCGAAACAATGAACATTGAAAACAATCCATTGATATTGAGCTCCTTAGAACCCGGTTACTATTTATAGGACAGGTTTTTAAGCCAACTACACTCAAGAGGGTACTTACCTATGAAACCCCATGCCAGCCTGAAACTAGGGTTTGGTGTGATTTGCTTGTACATATGTTTTGTGCATACATCATAAACATCATGAAGCATCATATGCATTTACTAACCATTTCAAGGGTTTTGGATCTTCATCTTTGTTCTTGTTTTGCAGGACATGGAGATTCCTCGCAGAAATACCATTCAAGTCATCCTTGTGAGAATCTCCCCTCAACTCAAGGAGCTCACCTCAAGAATTCCGGAAAATTCATCCTTCAGTGAAAGACATGGTAGACTGCTCAGCCTAGTCAACACCAACATTGAAGAAGACATGATGAAAGTGCTATTCCAGTTCTTTGACCCTCTTCACCACTGTTTCACTTTCCCCGATTATCAGTTGGTACCCACTCTGGAGGAGTTTTCTCAACTCCTGAGAATTCCTATCCTTAATCAACTACCCTTCAACGGTACGGAAAAGGAACCAAAGCCGGAAGATGTTGCTCGAGCATTACATCTACAACCATCTGACATCAAGGGGCATTGGGAAACCAGAAGCGGCGTCAAAGGATTCTTATCCAAGTTCTTGTTTGAGAAGGCACAAGAATGTTGGAACTCGTTGGACCTACAAGCCTTTGAAGAGATTGTGACACTCCTCATCTATGGGTTGGTCTTGTTCCCAAATCCTGACCAATTGGTAGATGTCAATGCTATCAAAATCTTCTTATCCAGAAATCCAATACCAACATTGCTTGGGGACATCCTTCACTCATTTTACACACGAACAATGAGAAAGAGGGGTGTTCTCATGTGCTGTACTCCCCTCCTTGCAAGGTGGTTTATTTCGCACCTTCCACAATCTGTCTTGAAGAATGATCAAGGTACAAGGTGGTCCCAACGATTGATGGCTCTTACTCATTCGGATGTGCATTGGTGTTCTCGGTCCAGAGAAAATATCATCATTGTCGATCGTTGTGGAGAATTTCCTAATGTTCCTTTACTTGGAATTAGAGGGGGTATCACCTACAGTCCTTGCCTAGCTTTAAGGCAATTTGGATATGCCCGGAGGGATGGCCCTCATGATATGTTGATTCCTAGCTTAGTTTTTGACTTCGACAACGATGCGCAAGGACTTCGCCAAAGATTCATCAGAGCTTGGGGAAAACTCGACAAGGTTGATAGCAGGACTTTGGGACACAAGAACTCCATCCCTCTTGAACCTTATCTCAAATGGGTACGAGCCCGGGCCCAAAGGTTGATGATGCCTTATCCTCATATTCTCCCTGTGATTAAAGAGCCCGTCAATGAAGGAGAGGTTCCCTACACCATCCTACATCCAGACATGCCTACATCGTGGGAGGAGATGCAGAAAAGCTGGATTCAGCTCAAGGAGGAACGTAATACTTTTGAGGCTAGCTTCTACGCTGGTGAGAAGAAGGTCCTAGAGCTTACCCGCCGACTCCATGAGCAAGAGGTCCTCAACACCTACATCGCACCAAAAAGGATGCGCAATGTCTTTCTACCCTGAGAAATTATTTTGTAATTTTTGGCCCATGGGGCATTTATGTACTAACAAATCTTTTCTTATGACGTGCGTTATTTTTGTCTACAACAATTGTGAATTTCCAAAACCCTTGAATGCATTGCATAGATAGCATCTCATGCATCATGTGCATAACAGGTACCCATTTTTTCTACAGGTTGCTTAATCTTCTTCGCTGTTTATTTGGAACAGTCAGTCATCATGAATCCAGACTCATCCAGTGAGCAAGCAATCAAGGCCCTTCAGGCCCAAAGTGCACAGTTTCAAGAGATGGTCCTAAGCCTAGCCCAGGGTCAGCAAGAGTTGAAGACTCTACTCCTGAAGAAGAAAAAGAAAAAGAGGACTGCATTGTTCAACACCGGACGCAGATTTGGGAACACACTCCATAATGAAGCTGATCCAACTACTTCTTCTGCTGAGAAGAACAGTCCCCAAGGGGGAGGAGCTCCTAGTCCCGCAGTCTCCGACAACGAGACAGACTATAAAGCCGAACAATACCCACCTGCTGCTGACAGATACAAGCGATTGGAGGACCGCTTGAGCGCCATGGAAATTCAGAATGTGCCAGGGTTGGATTTCGGAGATTTGGGGTTATCCTCTGGGGTAGTAATTCCACACAAGTTTAAAGCGCCTGCCTTTGCCAAGTATGATGGGATCTCCTGCCCAAAGCTGCATCTGAGGTCGTACGTAAGGAAGATCCAACCTTACACGGCGGATAAGAACCTCTGGATTCACTTCTTCCAAGATAGCCTCCCAGGGTCACAGCTTGAATGGTTCTACCAATTGGATGGAACCAGCATCCGACACTGGGAAGATTTGGCAAGCGCATTCTACAGACAATACCAATACAATTCTGATCTCGCTCCTACGCGTACCCAACTTCAGGGTATGTCCCTAGGGACAGGTGAAGGGTTCAAAGAGTACGCTCAAAAATGGAGAGATTTGGATGGCAGGGTGCAACCTCCATTGACTGATCGAGAGCTGGTTGATATGTTTCTGGGGACGTTGTCTGGTCCATTTTTCAATCATTTGGTTGGTAACTCCTCCGCTGGGTTTACAGATTTGATATTGACGGGAGAAAGAATTGAAGCTGGCATCAGGTCAGGCAAGATACAAAAGGCTGCCTCTAAGAGTGTTGAGAAGAGGCCGTTTAAAAAAGAAGCAAGTGCCGTCTATGGTCCTAGAAGACAAGTCAAGCCCGAAAATCGCCAAGCCGTCAATGCTTTGGTCATCTCAAAACCTGTTGATGCTCCTCAGCAGTACAATCAACAAAGAAGCGAAAGACCCAAGAGGCAGTATACTCGGCTGAGTATGACCTTATCTCAAATTTTACCCCAACTGTTATCCACCAACCTGGTGACCCTCAAAGAAGCTCCTAAGGTAGTCAACACTGCGTCTCCTAAGTATAACCCAAATGCCCGGTGTGCTTATCATTCTGATAGTCTCGGGCACACTACTGATGATTGCTGGGCCTTGAGAAACAAAGTGCAAGATCTGATCGACGCAAAGGAAATTCAGTTTGAAGCGTCGGAGAGACCAAATGTCGTAACTGCTCCTATGCCCCAGCATAGAGTAAATGCCATTGAGGAAGATTTGTATGCTGTTTCGATAAATGAAGTTGTTACCCCTCTGAAGACTGTCAAGAAGAACCTACTGCGGGCCGGTTTATTTCCGGGTTGCAGTGAAGGTTGCATGTTCTGTGCGGTTTCCTTATCTGGTTGTCCCTTGCTAAAGTTAGGTATCCAAAGCCTAATGGATAGTAAGGAGATTTTGTTTCAGAAGTCTGTTGTTCAAGTGGTTCCAATAAAAGAAGTTTCCGTGGTTACCATCTTCAATAATCCAATCAAGACTCTCCCGAAGAAGCCTGTTCAGATCATGACTGTTGCACCTGTGGTTATTACTGTTCCGGGGCCTCTCCCCTATGTGTCTGATAAAGCTGTCCCCTGGCATTATGGGGCAGACGTATATGTGAATGGAATCAAACAAGAATTCAACACTGGCGCCAGTATCTGCGATATCACTGGTCCAGCCAAGGTCACCCGCAGTGGCAGGCTCTTCTCGCCTGACATTGCACCGCCCGCTATTCGAAGACCCCTCCTTATAAAACCTACAAGTTTACCTGTTCCTACTGCTGATCAAGTTGTCTCCCCTGCTGCCGAGTCATCAAATGCTCGAGGCAAAGGGATTGAAGAGGAGCCTGCCCGGAGGGAGGCACCAATACCTATAAATGCTGAGGCCTCCCAACAAGAAATGGAGGAAATCCTGAAAATAATAAAGAAGAGTGACTTCAATATTGTCGAGCAGCTGGGGCATACGCCCTCCAAGATCTCCATGCTCTCTTTATTGCTATGCTCCGAGGCCCATGCTAAGGCCTTGATCTCATTTCTCAAGACGGCCCATGTACCACAGGAGACATCTGTAGTCCAGTTCGCTGATTGCGTAGCAAATCTGACAGCAGACAATGGCTTGGGTTTCTCAGATGCTGACCTGACTGCGAAAGGAAGAGACCACAATGATGCCCTGCATGTCTCTATCGAATGCAGGGGCACTACTCTGGCGCATGTATTGGTGGATACTGGTTCTTCCTTGAATGTTCTACCGAAAAAGGCTTTAGATCGTCTGGATTATGAAGGCCTGGAATTGAAACCCAGCAATATCATCGTCAGGGCCTTTGACGGTTCAAAAAGGATGGTTCATGGAGAGGTTGACATCCTTATTCGTGTGGGCTCTCAAGTGTTTGACTCTACTTTTTATGTGATGGATATACGTCCATCGTACTCTTGTCTACTGGTTCGACCTTGGATCCATAAAGCTGGGGCAGTGACCTCCACCTTGCACCAGAAACTGAAGTATCCCGTCAGGGGGAAGATCGTCACTGTGCAAGGAGAAGAGGAGTACATGGTGAGCCATTTGAATTCCTTCAGATACATTGAGATGGACGGGGAGTTTATTGAAACCCCCTTTCAACATTTCGAGGAAGTACATCCAATTTCAGCAGCAGCAGAGACAGCGGTCGAAGAGAATGTTTCCTTGAAAATGGCTTCCCTAAGGGATGCCCGGGCTGTGGTTCAGAAAGGCAATTGTGCAAATTGGGGTCAGCTTCCTGACTTCACTCAGAAGAACGACAAGTTTGGGCTAGGCTTTACTGCAGAGGCTCAGAGGGCTGTGCGCAAAGAGAAGATCAGAAAGGCTCCGGTGTTTATTTCCAGCTCAAGGGTGAATGCTATCGAGGAGGATGTAGAGGAAGCAGAATTTGACAGTTGGATCTACCCGACCACCAGCGACGGACCAAGCAACTGGACGGCAAAGGATTTTACCCCTATCACATTTGTCACGCAGTAATTGATTTCTTTTGATTTCCAAATTTGTAACAAACAATATGTTAAAACTTTGTTGGCTCGGTGTCCTACCCGGGGCATCGTAGCTCCATTTGTGAGGGCTTTTTGTATGACATTTTCATATATCATCAATCAAAGCATTGGACGTTTGTTGCATTTCAAATCTTGTGCTCTTTTCCTTTCTGTGTTATATATATTGCAAAACAGCTATATTTACACACACTCACTTATACAGATTTCAATCCACTCTGGATCTCACTGGTAACAGCTCTGCTACCGCCAGTTATGACTTCGAGAATCCGATCAACTTGGCCGAAGATGAAGGTGAAGATGATTGCGAAGTGCCCGGTGAACTCGCAAGACTGCTACTCCAGGAAGAGAGAGCTATTCAACCACATGAAGAGTCGGTGGAGACAATTAACCTGGGTACCGAGACGGATAGGAAAGAGGTCAAGATTGGTGCCAATCTAGAGCTTAGCGTGAAGCAACGATTGATCCAGATGTTACAAGATTACATGGAAATTTTTGCTTGGTCCTATGAAGATATGCCTGGTTTGGATGCCGACATTGTAGTTCACCACCTGCCAACCAAGGAAGATTGCCCTCCGGTAAAGCAAAAAGTCCGACGGATGCGTCCAGAGATGTCTGAAAAGATCAAGGCCGAGGTTATGAAACAGTTTGATGCCGGGTTCCTTGCAGTAACTTCTTACCCTCAGTGGGTTGCCAATGTGGTGCCAGTACCGAAGAAGGACGGTAAAGTCAGAATGTGTGTTGACTACAGGGATCTGAACAGGGCCAGCCCCAAGGATGACTTCCCCCTACCTCACATTGATGTCCTTGTTGACAATACAGCTCAACACAAGGTGTTCTCCTTCATGGATGGATTTTCAGGGTATAATCAGATCAAGATGGCTCCGGAAGATATGGAGAAGACTACCTTTGTGACTCAGTGGGGCACCTTCTGTTATAAGGTCATGCCATTCGGATTGAAAAATGCTGGGGCAACCTATCAACGTGCCATGGTTGCTTTATTTCATGATATGATCCATCATGAGATTGAGGTATACGTTGATGACATGATTGCAAGGTCTCAAACTGAGGAGGAGCACCTTGACCATCTGAGGAAGTTATTTGACCGACTCAAGTTATACAAGCTAAGGTTGAACCCCAACAAATGTACCTTTGGGGTAAGATCCGGAAAATTGCTAGGTTTCATTGTAAGCGATAAAGGTATTCAGGTGGACCCTGCCAAGGTAAAAGCCATACAAGAGATGCCGACTCCAAGAACAGAGAAAGAAGTCAGAGGTTTCCTGGGACGACTGAATTACATTGCCCGATTCATCTCACATCTGACTGCTACTTGTGAGCCAATCTTCAAATTACTGAAGAAAGATCAAGTAGTACGCTGGAATGATGAATGTCAGGCTGCCTTTGAAAAGATAAAGGAATATCTCCAAGAGCCACCCATTCTTATGCCACCGGTGGAAGGAAGACCTCTGATACTATACTTGACAGTGCTTGATAAATCAATGGGGTGTGTGTTGGGGCAGCATGACGAGTCTGGCCGAAAAGAGCACGCTATTTATCACTTGAGCAAAAAGTTTACCGACTGTGAGTCTCGTTACTCACTGCTTGAGAAAACTTGATGCGCTCTTGTATGGGCTGCTCGCCGGCTGAGACAGTATATGCTGACTCACACTACTCTATTAATTTCAAAGATGGATCCCATCAAGTACATATTTGAAAAACCTGCTCTGTCCGGAAGAATAGCGAGATGGCAAATGATCTTAACAGAATATGACATCCAGTATACAACTCAGAAAGCAATTAAAGGAAGTGTACTGGCCGATCATTTGGCACACCAACCTATGGACGATTACCAATCATTGAACTTTGATTTTCCAGATGAAGACATCATGGTGGTAAATGACTGTGAAGTACCTGGACCGGATGAAGGACCTGAGGAGGGATCCCGATGGTCTATGCATTTTGATGGAGCCTCCAATGCTTTGGGTAACAGCGTCGGCGCTGTAATCATATCCCCCAAAGGAACTCATATTCCACTCACCGCCCGATTATGTTTCAACTGCACCAACAACATGGCAGAATATGAGGCATGTATCATGGGTTTACGAGCTGCAATCGACTTAAGGATCAAATTTCTAAGTGTCTTCGGAGATTCCGCCCTCGTGATCAATCAGATCAAAGGCGAGTGGGATACGAAACACCCGAATCTTATTCCTTACAAAGAGTATGTGTCGACCTTGCTCCCCCACTTTGAAGAGATAACTTTCGAACACTTCCCTAGAGAGGAGAATCAGCTAGCGGACGCCCTAGCTACGATGTCTTCAATGTTCAAAGTTAAATGGGACAATGAGGCTCCCCGAATCATTATCTGGAAGTTGGATGAACCGGCATACTGCTGCGAACTCGAGGCTGAGAAGGTGACTGAAAAACCCTGGTATCACGAGGTGAAGAGGTACTTGGAAGCTCAGGAATACCCTGAAGGTGCATCTGTCAATGATAAGAAGTTCATGAGGAGGTTTGCTGCAAAATTCTTCCTCAGCAACGGCATTCTCTACAAAAGGAATCATGATTCAACTCTACTACGTTGTGTGGATAAGGCAGAAGCAGAGAAAATCATGATGGAACTGCATGAAGGTACATTTGGAACACATTCCAGTGGACACACCATGGCTAAGAAAATCCTTCGGGCAGGATATTTCTGGTCCACAATGGAAGTCGATTGTTACCAACACTCCCGAACTTGTCATAAATGCCAGATCTATGCTGACAAGGTGCATATCCCTCCGGTTCCTTTGAATGTTCTGACTGCACCTTGGCCGTTTGCAATGTGGGGCGTCGATATGATCGGTGAGATCCGACCGACGGCATCCAATGGGCATCGCTTCATCTTGGTGGCGATCGATTACTTCACGAAGTGGGTTGAGGCAGCATCCTATGCCACAGTAACCAAGAGCGTCGTGGCATGTTTCATCCGGCATAATCTGATCTGTCGGTATGGTGTCCCGGAAAGAATCATTACGGACAATGGTACCAATCTCAATAACAAAATGATCACTGAACTCTGTGAACAATTCAAAATACAGCACCACAATTCTTCTCCCTACCGGCCGAAGATGAATGGGGCTGTAGAGGCAGCCAATAAAAATATCAAGAAAATTATGCAGAAGATGACAAGTGACCTATAAAGATTGGCACGAGATGTTACCATTCGCTCTTTATGGGTACCGCACCTCAGCAAGGACGTCAACCGGGGCAACTCCTTTCTCCTTGGTCTATGGCATGGAGGCCGTCTTGCCAATTGAAATCCAGATACCCTCTCTCCGGATAATGAAGGATGCAGACTTGAATGAAGATGATTGGATCCAGACTCGACTTGATCAATTAAATCTGATTGACGAAAAGAGGCTCACTGCTATCTGTCATGGTCAAACGTATCAAAAACGGATGATTAGGGCATTTAACAAGAAAGTCAGACCGCAAGAGTATCAAGAAGGGGACCTGGTAATCAAACGCATCATCCTTCCTCAAAATGATCCCAGGGGCAAATGGACCCCTACTTACGAAGGGCCATTTGTGGTTAAACGTGTGTTCTCAGGAGGAGCCATGATCCTAACCACCATGGATGGTGACGACCTTCCTCACCCCGCCAATGCAGACACAGTGAAAAGATACTACGCATAAATAAAAGACCCGCTAGGTTGACATACCTAGGCAAAAATAAGGGCTTCCCGGCGAACCAAAAGGGTTCGGGCAAAAATAAGGGATGAAATGAAAAAAATCTGTACACCCGGCAAGTCGAAAACCTGAAAAGGAGGCTTGGGCAAAAATGGGTATCCCGGTGGACTGAAAACCTGAAAGGGCGGTCCAGGCAAAAGTTAGGGATAAAAGCGTAACACTATGTCTCATTGGATCACATCGCATCCCGAATTCGGTATCAACTACCTGGCTCAGACTTCGGCATCGACCAATCAGCTTCATCTTCAACCAGGCAGCAAAGCGATGAGACACCCGGAGACATAAAGGCAATAGCAGAGTTGGAACCCAGTGGGATCGTTCACATAGCTGTTTTATTTCCTTTTCAAAATTCTATGTTATTTGGCGGCGTCCTCTTACTAGGATGTCAGCCTCTTGTATAAAAACGCCTATTCACAGGCAAAGTTCAAATCAATACAAATTCACTTGTCCATACAAATTACCATTGTTTTCTTTTTTCTGTTTTGTCTTGCGAAGAACGTCCAATGTTCATTTTTGATATATGCATTTGACATTAAAATTGCTGATTCATAAATATTTGCATATGAAACAAAAGATCAATTACAGGTGACATCAGAGACAGGGGGAATGTGAAGTTGTCTAATGCAGTCTGGTTGTTTTGACCGCCAAGGTACCAAGGTAGATTCAACTGAAGAATATGGCCAAGTCATCTCAACTCTCCGCAGAGTAAAACAAGATACAGCAATACTTTCCCCAAGCGGAGTTGATTCCCCGTCAACCCTGAAAAAGCAAAACCACCCCGGCAGGTCTTAAAGCTTATCCCCAGTGGATTCTGGAAGCTTGTTCCCTGCAGAATACGGACGTCTCTCCCTAACTTTATTCAGAGTCATTCCTCACAAGGGCTTATAACTGGGTTATCCTCAGCTAATCGCCACGGAAGATCGTCCCCAACAAAGTTCTTTCAAATCCCCAGCGGAGTTTATCTTTCAAGTCCCCGGCGGAGTTTATCTTTCAAATCCCCAGCGGATTTTATCTTTGGTATCCCCAGCGGAGTTTATCTTTCAAGTCCCCAGCGGAGTTTATCTCTCAAGTCCCCAGTGGAGTTTATCTTTCAAATCCCCAGCGGAATTTATCTTTCAAACCCCCGGCGGAGTTTATCTTTCAAATCCCCAGCGGATTTTATCTTTGGTACCCCCAGCGGAGTTTATCTTTCAAATCCCCAGCGGATTTTATCTTTGGTATCCCCAGCAGAGTTTATCATCGTTACCCCCAGCGGGATCCATCATTAAAGTCCTCAAGCAGGCCTCTCATCAAACTTCGGCCAAGTATCTCTTCCACAGAGCAACTTCCCGGCCGTTCGTCAAGGATTTATTTTCCTAAGATGAAGTTACACTCATAAACATTTCACATTTTCATACATCTCGTTTACATACATGATAAAGCGCATACAACACTATCTCATGATTGAGCATCGTGACATCGTGCATATCATACATCACGACATTGCATACAACTTATGTTTTTGCCTTTTCAGAAGAAAAAAAAAAGACGATCCCAAAAACAACTACCTTCAACTGTCACAGATTCCGGATTCGATACCTGTATCTAGCCAGGGCATATCTGAGAGTGATCACGTTTCCAGACTCGATTCCTGTATCTAGCCAGGGCACGTCTGAAGAGTTCAAAGATTCGATTCTTGTATCTAGCCAGGGCACATCTATCAACTGTCACGTTTCCAGACTCGATTCCTGTATCTAGCCAGGGCACGTCTGAAGAGTTCAAAGATTCGATTCCTGTATCCAGCCAGGACACATTTATCAACTACAACGTTTCCAGACTCGATTCCTGTATCTAGCCAGGGCACGTCTGAAGAGTTCAAAGATTCGATTCCTGTATCTAGCCAGGGCACATCTATCAACTGTCACGTTTCCAGACTCGATTCCTGTATCTAGCCAGGGCACGTCTGAAGAGTCCGAAGATTCGATTCCTGTATCCAGCCAGGGCACATCTATTAACGACTATTTCCAGATTCGACTCCTGTATCCAGCCACGGCACATCTGTGAGCAACCGATTGTACATTCGATACCTGTATCTAGCCAGGGCACACCTGCATAAGGAGATTGAAGATCAAACACCTGTAACAAGCCAGGAAAACATCCGTCTTTCTCAAATATACAAATTTCTCGCTAAGGAATCTCTTATGCGATCGACACTTCCAAATGGCATCTATAAGCCCATCTCTCTATCTACCGCCTCTCCAAATGGCATCTGTAAGCCCATTCCCGCCATCACATCGCTGATACTCTACTAGGCGAGTGCAAATTTTCGGGCACTCTGGTGTCCAATCTCCTTTTACCCTCGAGTCGCGAAAGGCAAACTCGCCAATCTAACTCTTCAGGTTCAAGAAGATTGAACAGGGGAAACTGTTGTACCCCAAAATTTGCCCTCCCTTTCTTCAGGAAACCATCTTAGATTTTTCAAAGTCCCCTGAAACAAATCCAAGTCCTGGGTTATCCTTTTGCCCAAGCAAGCCACTTACAAGAGCAAGATGGTCTCACAAACTCCGGAAACAACGCTTTCATCTTGAGGAAAATCAAATTTTAAGTGCTTCTTTAAAATAAGTGTTTTTAGAAAAATCAGCGCTTCAGAACTTCTGGACCCATTCCAGATGAAGACGGTCAGAAGTTGCAAGCTTGGCTCAGCGTGGTCAGAAGTTGGCTCTTCAGCAGCTACATCAGTTCAATCAGAAGTTGTAAACGTGGTTCAGAGTGTAAGCCTCAAACAGAACATACCCCTTCAGCAGTTACACAAGCTCAGTCAGAACTTGCTAAAGGAATGCAAGAGAAACAGGAAAGTATGAAGGCTCCTTCAGAACAGGTTGAAATCAGAAGATGAAAGGTCAGAAGGATAGGTGTCACATTGATACAGAATCTCTAAGTCCAGATTTTCCAGAAGTAGATCCAAGGAACGTACCAGAAAACCAGGAGAATCTCCAGAGTTTGCTAAGACAACAGGTAGCCAAGGCCAGAGCATGGTTTACGCTGCTGATTCAACGCTGGTTTCCCTTACCAGAATGTTGGTATTGACAGGTCTTGTCACCATTTAATGCCCATTAATGCTTCCAACCACTCCTGAGCATTCACGTGTGGCTTGGAAAATGCTTTTGCACAGATTCTGGCATGGGTCTTCACGCCACCGCCCACTTCAGAGGTCACTTCCCCCAATCTACGCCTGCTGCTGCTACCTAGGCTGAAAGATAGCTGTTATCACAACTTCCCAGGAATTTCTGTCAAAGAACAAATTCAAACTCTGTTGGCGCCTTAAATGTTCAAAGACATCCACAAGAACTTTGCCTATAAATAGAGAGCTTTCACCACTGCAAAAGACGTTCAAGAAAAGAAACAGAAAAACTGCTAAGAGAGAAACGAAACTCCTAGCAACATAACATTCTGAAACTCTGCCAAAATCTCCAGCTTTGTTTCATAACTTTAAGTTTCTTACCTTCAACTTCATCAAACATCCAGCTCTTTTCTGTAAACCAAAAACGTTCTTTCCAAACTTCTGACCCTATACACGTATACACCTTCACTTCCCCTTTTCCAAATCTGTCCAGAACACCACCAGAACCAAAAGTTAACTTTCACCCACCATCTTCCAGACAGTCAGGTAAGCACCTGCTGACCCTCACCACACTATTAAGCATCATCAGCTGTGCATATTCAAGTGACATAATGTAAATATTCATGTTATTGCTGTTTATGTTCTGAGGATTCTCATACCTCAGAACGTTCTGAGCCAGTATAGGACTTGCCTGTGACCTTGGTGATTCTGACCTCTGAAACATTTTTGCTATTTTGCTGGATCTGTTCCAAATATATTTCCTGTTTTGTGGAGTAACAACAGGATTGCAGATGTTCTGATTAGTACAGGAAAAAGCCAAGTGCTGACTTTGACGTTAGCACATCCGAAGCCTGTTTTGCTGTCAATGACATCAGAACCTCTGAGAGTTATTGCCTTTTCAGCAGAATCGGAACTTCTGGTTTCTCCACTAACAAACTTCTGTCTTGCAGCGCAGGGAAATCATAACTTCTGATTTCCCCACTAACAAGGTTCTGTTTTGCAGGTTCTAGAGTCAGAAGTTCTGACTCATCCAGTTTCACCAACAGGTTGATCATCTGACAGCGGATATGGGTCAGAACTTCTGATGGCCTCCCAACAGCGCGCGGGCTCCCTCTCTCTCTCTCTACATATCTTGTTTTTCGCTATTTTCTTTTTTGTCTATTTTTCTTGTTGAACCCCCCATGTACAAATGTGTATCCCCCTCCCCTAATTGTTGTAATAGCGTAGAATTTTACATTTCCGCTTCTTATTGCTAGTAATTAGGACGTGTATGACAAGATAAAATCAATAAAATAGAAAAACCTAATTCAAAGAAAAACTCTTGTATGCAATAAAACACACTTGCACACTAACACCCCTAGGGTTATATCCACTTGTTGCCTTCCAAAATGGACCATGCTTGCACGTCGAGTATCTTTGGCAAAACAAAATCAAATGATCATAAGTCCCTCGATGACGCTTTCGAATGTTGCCTAAAACGGAATGATCATAGTCCCTTCAAAGAAAATTGCCAAAGACACTTGGCACCATTGCATTCATGGTCTAAACGATGACCCGCGCCCGTCCCTTTCACATCCTAACACAAGATTGTCCACCAAATACAATGGTGGAACAAAATTGTTAAAAGGGTTAAAAACATAACAAAACCTTTGAGAACTTTAGGGTAGATCGCTCTTAAGTACTTGTCAAACTTGCAAAATGAAAACACTTGCCTGTTTTTTTTCACACCTCACAACACTTTCAAAAAAAACAAATTTCAAAAAAAAAAAAAAAAACAAATGAAAACCTTTTCAAAAGACATACACCTTTATATACATCCCAACATGGATCATTACAAAGGTTGCCATCACATCGGCCTCTTTTCAAAACATTTTCAAACCCACACACACAAACACCATTTCAAACAATTGAAAAAAGGCAAGTGATCTAAGCAAGTAACTAAGAGCCCATGGATAACCATGGATAGAAAGGGTGCTAATACCTTCCCTTTCTATAATCTACTCCCCGAACCCAAGAAAACATCTCAAAGGTTTTTGCTGTGCTTTTTAAACCTTTCCTTAGGATAAAATAAAAAGTCGGTGGCGACTCTTGCTCAACCGCACATTTGCGAAAACAAACGCAAAACCTCAAGTCAGCTCTCCCACCGTATCACAGCTAGCATCAACCGAAACTGTTACTGAAGATCCTCCAATGAAGATGGGCTCCCTCAAGGATGCCCGAGCTGTTGTTGAGAAAGGTGGGTGTGCGAATTGGGGCCAACTCCCTGATTTTGCACATAAGACTAACAAGTTTGGTTTGGGTTTCACTGCAGAAGCTCAAAGGGTTGTACGGCATGCACGGATTGGAGGACCTCCCCTGTTTATCAGCAATTCAGGAGTGAATGCCATTTAAGACGATGTTGAAGAATATGAGTTTGACAGTTGGATCTACCCAACTACTGATGATGGACTAAGCAATTGGACAGCAAAGGACTTCGTCCCAATTTCTTTTATTACCCAGTAATGAGACTTTTGTTTTAAGTTTGTAACAGACAATTTTTAAACTTTACGGCCTAGTGCCCTACCCGAGACACTGTGGCTTTGTTTGTAAGGGCTTTATGTGTGTCATTTTCATATATCATTAATAAAAGCATTGGAAGTTTCTTGCATTTCAAATTTTGCGCTCCTTGTTTTTCTTTTTTATCTTGCAAAACAACTATTTTACACACACTCACATATACAGGTCTACATCCACTCTGGATCCCACTGATAATGATTATGCTACTGCCGATTATGACTTCGAAAGTCCGATCAACTTAGCCAAAGACGAAGGTGAAGATGATTGCAAAGTGCCTGGTAAACTTGCTAGACTGTTACTTCAGGAAGAGAGGGCCATACAGTCGCATGAAGAGCCAGTGGAGACAGTAAATCTGGGTACAGAGGTAGACAAGATCGATGCAAATCTATAGTCTAGTGTTAAACAATGGCTGATTCAGATGCTGCGTGACTACATTGAGATCTTTGCCTGGTCTTATGAAGATATGCCTGGGTTGGATACTGATATTGTGGTTCACCGCTTGCCTACCAAGGAAGAATGTCCTCCACTGAAACAGAAAGTCCGTCGAATGCGCCCGGAGATGTCTGAGAAAATCAAGGCTGAAGTTATGAAACAGTTTGATGCCGATTTTCTAGCAGTTACTTCTTACCCATAGTGGGTGGAAAACGTGGTTCCGGTGCCGAAGAAGGATGGTAAGGTTCGAATGTGTATTGACTATAGGGATCTGAACAGGGAAAGCCCCAAGGATGATTTCCCTCTACCTTATATCGACGTTCTGGTTGACAACACCGCACAGCATAAGGTCTTCTCCTTTATGGATGGTTTCTCCGGTTACAACCAAATTAAAATGGCTCTCGAAGACATGGAGAAGACAACCTTTGTTACTCAATGGGGCACCTTTTGCTACAAAGTCATGCCTTTAGGATTGAAGAATGTTGGGGCAACATATCAGCGCGCCATGGTCTCTTTGTTCCATGACATGATCCATCATGAGATTGAGGTATACGTCGACGACATGATTGCAAGATCCCAGACTGAAGAAGAGCATCTTGACCACCTTCAGAAGTTATTTGACAGGTTGAAGTTGTACAAGCTGAGGTTAAACCCGAACAAGTGCACCTTTGGGGTGAGATCTGGTAAGCTGTTGGGTTTCGTCGTAAGTGATAAAGGTATTCAAGTGGATCCTGCAAAGGTGAAGGCTATACAGGAAATGCCAGCTCCTCGAACAGAAAAAGAAGTCAGAGGCTTTCTGGGACGTCTGAACTATATTTCCCGATTCATCTCGCCCATAACTGCTACTTGTGAACCGATCTTCAAGTTACTGAAGAAAGATCAAGTGGTAAGATGGAACGATGAATGTCAGGCCGCTTTCGAAAGGATCAAAGAATATCTCCAAGAGCCACCTATTTTGATGCCTCTAGTTGAAGGGAGACCTTTAATCTTATACTTGACAGTAATCGATAATTCGATGGGGTGTGTGATGGGTCAACATGATGAGTCTGGCCGAAAAGAGCATGCTATTTATTACCTTAGCAAAAAGTTTACCGATTACGAAACCCGATACTCATTGCTTGAGAAAACTTACTGCGCTTTGGAATGGGCTGCTCGCCGGCTGAGATAGTATATGCTGACTCACACTACTCTATTGATATCAAAGATGGATCCAATCAAGTATATCTTCGAAAAGCCTGCCTTGTCCGGAAGAATAGCAATATGGCAGATGATTTTGACTGAGTATGACATCCAGTACATGACCCAAAAGGCAATTAAGGGAAGTGTGTTAGCAGATCATTTGGCACATCAGGCAGTGGACGATTACCAGTCTATGAACTTTGAATTCCCGAATGAGAATATCATGTTAGTGACTGACTGTGAAACACCTGGACCAGATGAAGGACCTGAGGAGGGATCCCGATGGTCTATGTACTTTGATGGAGCTTCAAACGCTTTGGGTAATGGCATTGGCGCCATGATCATATCTCCTGAAGGCTCTCATACTCCATTTACCGCCCGACTATGTTTCAACTGCACCAAGAATATGGCGGAGTATGAAGCGTGCATCATGGGTCTTCGAGCAGCAATTGACCTAAGGATTAAGTTCTTAAGTGTATTCGGAGATTCCGCTCTTATGATCAGTCAGATCAAAGGCGAGTGGGATACGAAACACCAAAATCGTATTCCTTACAAGGAGTATGTATTGACGTTGCTTCCGCACTTCGAGGAGATAACCTTTGAACACTTCCCTAGATAGGAGAATCAGTTGGCGGACGCGCTAGCTACGATGTCTTCTATGTTCAAGGTCAGATGGGACAATGAAGCTATCCAGATTACCATTGAGAGGTTAGAAGAACCTGCATATTGCTGTGACATTGAGACTGAAGAGGTAACAGATAAACCCTGGTTTCATGAGGTGAAGAGGTATCTTGAAGCTCAGGAATACCTCGAGGGTGCATCTGTTAATGATAAGAAGTTTCTAAGGAGGTTCTCGGTGAAGTTCTTCATCAGCAATGGTACCCTTTATAAGCGTAACCATGACTCAACCTTACTGTGATGTGTGGATAAGAACGAAGCAGAAAGGATTATGGTAGAGTTACATGAAGGTGCTTTCGGAACTCATTCTAGTGGACACACCATGGCAAAGAAAATCCTATGGGCAGGATATTATTGGTCCATAATGGAAGCCGATTGTTATCAACATTCTCGGACCTGTCACAAGTGCCAAGTCTATGATGATAAGGTGCACATACCTCCAGTACCTCTGAACGTCTTGACAGCTTTGTGGCCTTTTGCAATATGGGGCATTGATATGATCGGCGAGATCAGACCTACTGCATCCAACGGGCATCGTTTCATCCTGGTAGCTATTGATTACTTTACAAAGTGGGTCGAAGTAGCTTCATTTGCTACTGTAACCAAGAACGTCGTGGCACGGTTCATTCGGAACAATCTGATTTATCGATACGGTGTACCAAAGAGGATCATTACGGACAATGGTATAAATCTCAACAATAAGATGATCACTGAGCTCTGCAAGCAGTTCAAGATACAGCATCACAACTCTTCTCCTTACCGTCCGAAGATGAATGGGGCTGTAGAAGCGGCTAATAAGAACATTAAGAAGATTGTACAGAAGATGACGGTGACATACAAAGATTGGCACGAGATGTTACCTTTTGCTCTTCATGGGTACCGTACCTCAGCGCGGACGTCAACAGGGGAAACACCCTATTCCTCGGTATATGGAATGGAGGCAGTCTTGCCCATTGAAGTTCAGATACCCTCTCTTCGGATTATGAAGGATGCAGGTTTGAGCGAAGATGACTGGATTCAGACCCGGCTTGATCAACTGAACTTAATCGACGAAAAGAGACTTACTGCTATTTGTCATGGTCAAACTTATCAAAAACGGATGATCAAGGCATTTAACAAGAAAGTTAGACGACAAGAGTATCAAGTTGGGGACCTGGTTATCAAGCGCATCATACTAACTCAAGGTGATCCCAGGGGCAAATGGACCCCTACTTACGAAGGGTCATTTGTGGTTAAGAACATTTTCTCAGGAGGAGCTATGATTCTAACCACCATGGATGGTGACGACCTTCCTCACCCCGTCAATGCAGACATAGTGAAAAGATACTATGCATAATCAAAGACCCGCTAGGTTGACTGGCCTAGGCAAAAATAAGGGATGAAAATGAAAAAACTATACACCCGGCAAGTCGAAAACCTAAAAAGGCGGCTTGGGCAAAAAAGGGTATCTTGGTGGACTGAAAACCCGAAAGGGCGGTCCAGGCAAAAATTAGTGATCAAAGCGTAACACTATGTCTCATTGGATCACCTTACAACCAGACGTCAGTATCGACTATCAAAGCTCGAACGACATTAATCAATCTGATCTACCTTCAACCAAGTAGCAAAGGGATGATATGCTCGAGGACATAAGGGCAATAGCAGAGTTGGAACCCAGTGGGATTGTTCACATAGCTGTTTTGTTTAGTTTTTCACAAATTGTGTAAATTCTATTTGTTCGGCGGCGTTCTCTTACTAGGACGTCAGCCTCTTGTACAAAAACGCCTATTTATAGGCTAACTTCAAAATCAATACAAGTCATTTTCGCAAATAAATTTCAAACTGTTTTCCTTTTTCTGTTTTGATTTGCAAAGAACGTCCAATGTTCATTTTTGATATATGCATTTGACATTAATTGTTGCTCATAAATATTTACATGTGAAACAAAAGACGATTACTTGTAATATCAGAAACATGGGCGATAAGATTTGTCCAAGCTTTACGGTTGCTCTATCCACTAGGTACAAAGGTAGATTCAGTTGAAGAATAGGGCTAAGGTACATTCACTCCCCGCAGAGTAAGAAAGACAGTAATGTTAACTCTCCCCAGCTGAAACTTGCAACTGTGAATGAATCAGTAATATTCTCCCCAAGCAGAGTTTATCTATCATCAGCATTGAAAAGTCTTATTATCCCCGGTAGAGTATAAAATATACCCAGTGTAGTTTGAATTTTTCCCCAGCACAGTCTGAAAAAGCTTCCCTAGTGAAGTTTGGAGGATCATCCCCAGTAGACTTTGGAAGATTGTCCCCAGTAGAGCCTAAAAGGGTTATCCCCAGTGAAGTTGCAACTAAAAGATCATCCCCAGCGGAGTTCATTCCTTTCACAAACAGGAGTCCAATCCCCAACAGGATTCAGTATCACCAGCAACGGTAATTCATCCCCAGTGGAATTTATCAGCGGAATCCTCCACATAGCATCTCTTCCCCACAGAGTAATCTCCTCATCATTTTATTCCCCAACGGAGTTATCCTCTCCCGTAGGTTTATTATCACAAATATCTTCATTCGCTACCCCCATCGGAAACGAAGAATTCAACTCTTTTCTCCAGTAGCTACCCGAGATTTATTTTCCCCAGCTAAAAACATTACATTTCCATGCATCATGACACGTGCATATACGCATCATACAACACCATATCATTTATTTTGAGAACATCATTGCCTGATACATATCATGCATTATATACAACTAATCTTTACCTTTCAGGAAGGATGCGGTTAAGTTCTCACAAAATTCAAAGTTTTGAAGCTTTTACCTCAGTCGAATTACTGACAAGTTCTTAAATATCAACAGTGTTTTTCTCAGTTGAATTACAAACAAGGTCCAAAATCTCGACAAAAGTGTTCCTTCGTTGAATTACAGCCAGGTTCCTAAATCTCAACAGAGAAGTTTTCTCAGTTGAATTACGGGCGAGTTCTTAAATCTAGACGAAGATGTTTCCCCAAGTCGAATTACGGACGAGTTCTTAAATCTCAGCAGAGATGTTTTCTCAGTTGAAGTACAGACGAAGTCCTAAATCTCGACAAAATTCCTCCATTGAATTACAGACAAGTTCCTAAATCTCAGCATAGAAGTTTTCTCAGTTGAATTACGGACGAGTTCTTAAATCTCGACGAAGATGTTTCCCCCAAGTCGAATTACTGACAAGTTCTTAAATCTCAGCAGAGTTTTTCTCAGTTGAATTACAGACAAGGTCCTAAATCTCGACGAAGTTCTTCCGTTGAATTACAGACAAGTTCCTAAATCTCAACAGAGAAGCTTTCTCAGTTGAATTATGGGCGAGTTCTTAAATCTCGATGAAGATGTTTCCCTCCAGTCGAATTACTGACAAGTTCTTAAATCTCAGCAGAGATGTTTTTCTCAGTTGAATTAGAGATAAGGTCCTAAATCTCGACAAAGTTACTCCGTTGAATTACAGACAGGTTCCTAAATCTCAGCAGAGATGTTTTCTCAGTTGAAGTACGGGCGAGTTCTTAAATCTCGATGAAGATGTTTCCCCCAAGTCGAATTATTGACAAGCTCTTAAATCTCAACAGAGTTTTTCTCAGTTGAATTACAGACAAGGTCTTAAATCTCGACAAAATTCCTCCATTGAATTACAGACAGGTTCCTAAATCTCAGCAGAGAAGTTTTCTCAGTTGAATTACGGACGAGTTCTTAAATTTCGACGAAGATGTTTCCCCAGTTGAATTACGGACAAGTTCCTAAATCTCGACACCCAAGTTGAATTACGGATAAGTTCCTAAATCTCGACACCTCAGTTGAATTACGGGAAAGTTCCTAAATCTCGACACCTCAGTTGAATTACGGGCAAGTTCCTAAATCTCGACACCTCAGTTTAATTACGGGCAAGTTCCTAAATCTTAACAAAGATCAGACTCCCCCCAGCGGAATCTTCCTCAACGGCAGGTATGCAAGCTCTCGCTGAGGAATCTCTGATGCGATCGACACTCCTTCAGATGGCATCTTTAAGCCCAGCCTCCCGTCAGAAATCTCCAAATGGCATCTGTAAGCCCATTCCCGACATCACAAGACAATTACCACTTCATGCGAGTGCAAATTTCTGGGCACTCTAGTGTTCAATAATCTTCCACCTTCGGATCACGAAAGGCATGAAAGCCAATCTACATCCTCAGGTTTAAGAAGATTGAATAGGGGAAGTTGTTGTACCCCAAAATTTGCCCTCCCATATTTCTCAAAACATTGCAAGAAAGATCTCCAAGTTGCTTAAGGTTGCTCAAGAGTTGGTCAGACAAGCTCTCTCCTAAGACAGTTTACCCCAAATTAGGGTTTTGTGTTGCATCAAGATCCTTGAGTCCAAATGACCTCAAGTGCTCACCAATGTCATAATATGTTCTCAAGATCATCCATGTCAAGCTTTAAGCCTTGCAGAGGAAGTTTGCTCAGTCAATTGCTCAGAAGTCAAAAAATCGACTGCGCTAGGGCAAAAGTCAACTGTGACTCAAATATAGTCAAACTTCAAGATTTTTTGTCAACATCCTCATTTTGAAGGATATTTCATCATTTGATCAAGGGTTTATCATGATTCATTAAGGATTGCTCAAAATTCATCAAGATTAAAAAGTTGCCAAATTAGGGTTTTGCAGGAAAAGTCAACTCAACTTTGACCAAGAATAACTTTCTCATACTTTATGAGAAATGACCCATCCAAAGCTAATTTTGAAGATGATTCAATTTCCTACAATCCATATTCATACCCCAAGATCAAAATATGCACGCACAAGAAGTTATGAATTTTGACATTATAGGTCATTTTTGAAAGTCAACAAAAACACCTTCTTTGCCAAAGCTTCTAACTTGAGAATGGAATATCAAAATGAGATGAGACCACAAGGGTTGGTTATAGGACATCTCAAGCTTTCTAAAAAGTCCAATAAAACTTCCAAAAGTTCAAAATTGAAGAAGTTATGCATTGTTGAAGTTGGATTTTTTTGCAAAAATGCCAAAAGTCAACTATCCCCAAAACTTCAAATTTTGCCAAATGGGCCCATTCTTTTTCACTTGTTTTGAGTTTGCATTATTGCCCATGTTCTCTAGCCTTGGCCATGTGTCCATATCATATTTTATTATTTAATTTTATTTTTATTTGTATTAATTCGTTTTAAATCAAATAAAATCACATAAAATCAAAAACATTGAAAACTAAAGATCTTGTGATCATTTCAGGTTTCAATAGACAGCTTGCATCCTTCCAAACTCATATTAAAGCAATTGTACACATAAAGATTGAAATCAAGCCAATTTGGAAAGTTTGTAAAAGCAAATCAAATCCACATCAAGAGCATTTATAGAGCAAGATTTGGACAAGGAATTTTGACCTAATGTATTGTACAATACATAAGGAAGCAAGAGACACATAAATCAGGGTTGGAGATCAATTGGAAAGGCAGAACCAAACTTGCAAAAACAAAGAAAAAGTGTGGGATCGAAATCAAGGCTAGAGGTCATTTCAGGGCTTGGCAAGTGTCTCAATCGTTTGTTGGCCATCTCTACAAGCGAAACCAATCCAAACCACGCATTTTCAAGCTTCCTAGAGCACTGTAAGTCCCTCACGGTTCCGCCATGTGCTTGAAATCGAAAATCTTTATTCTTGCATCCATTGTCTAAAATAATTGCATATTTGTGATCACAATAACATTTGCAAGCTTTTGGTATTAACGAATTTCATTTATCTGACTTGTAACGAGATCCACCATAGTTAGGGTTTCTTGGAGTTTTTTGGGGGGTTTTCGTTTCAGGTACAATTGGTCTACATGATGGATATGGTTGTGATCAGTAGGTTGTGACGAATCCAACCATGGTCTTAGAGTCCATTTTTATGGCATGTGCGAGATTTTGAAGGTGGGAAAGCTTATAGCGACGGACCTTTGTCCGTCGGTATAGGTGTTCTGATTTTTAGCCACGGTTGGGGGACAGGGATGATGCGTTGTCATCCCCTTACTAGTTTGTTTGAATTTCGCGCGAAAATCCATCAGTGCGTTTACTTTGTTTACATTATTATTAATTTGCATTATTTTGACAAAACAAGTAAAATAGCATAGTGGCAAGCTTGGCATTGGATATCCCTTCAAGACCTGGGTTCGAATCCCAGGTCCCCCATTTTCTCAATAATATTTTCTTGCAGATGATCCAGTGCACATGCCAGCCTAAGACACACCATACTCCCTCACTCCTCAAAGCGCCAGATGGCCAGATGGCCAGATCTGGTGGCCAAGTTTCAAGGGCACACCATAAGTCAATCAATGCGCATACGCTGGATCAAAAAGTCAAATGGATTTTCATTAATGGGCCAACAGATTTGCTTTCAGCACCTCCCAATATCAGGCCCAAACTCTCTTTCTCTTATATTTTCTTTTTATTGATTTAATTATGTTATTTTATTTAATTAATTTCTAACCAATAACAAATTTTCCTTTTTTATCAAAAAAATCACAAAAAATATTTTTATCTAATAAAATTTCAGAATTCTTTTTTTTATTAATAAATACTAACTAATTAATTAGGTTTTTAATTCTAGGAAACTTTAATTTATTTTTGTAGATATTTAAAATCAATTAGAAATCATTAGGTTTTAATTCTAATTTAATTATTTTAATTTCTTTCTTAGAATATCAAAAACTCCAAAAATATGTCATTATTTATTTTTCATCAATTAATTTATTTAATAATTAATTTAGTATTTAATTTAGGATTTAATTTCTTTTCTTAAAATAAAATAACAAAAAGCATTTCCTTTTAAAAAGGGTCAAAACCCTAATTTTGCATCCGATTTAATTTTGCGTCGCGCTTTATTTTTCTTTATCCAATTAATGTATTTGCTTCCGGTATGTAATAATTAATTAGGACATTTATTTATTTTACCGCTTTATTTTATTTTCAAAGGGTTGCTTTTGGCGATGTAAATACCCGACGCCTTGTAATTTAATTTCTGCATTTTAATTTCTGCAAATTATAACAGCTAGATGTTTGATAATAGGGTTTGCATGACAAGAATGAATGCTTAATCTTAAAATCAAATTAGATCACCCTTAACATGTGCAAAGATAAAAATAACTGAAAATGACACACTCGCACATGCGCGCTCTTAGGATACACCCCACTTGGTTGCCTTCATACACGGTCATTGAATATAAGGTATTTTAGAGGTCGTCCTCTTGTCTAAAAGATCATAGTCACCTTAAAACGGTTGCCTCAGATATTGTTGCCTCAAACAAATGATCTAAGACATTAGGGTTACCGCTAAAGCGTCCTAACATTGCTTTAGTGATTGTAAGTCCCTCATTCGAATTGACCCTCAAAACTTCAACGACGACACTACCTACTCACTAATAGTGGGATAACATTGTCTAAAGGAAACTAGCATAGAACGATTCCTTTTTCGAGTAGGTAGATAGTTCTTAGATACTTGCTCATCCAAAACAAAACAAATTTTTCACACTTACACTTCTTTTCAAACAAAGTTTTCAAAAACACTTCATTACACTCTTGAGGACAGAAGCAAGAGTTAAATCGAAGTTAAAACAAAAACTTTTCAAAACCCACAAGTACAAAGAAAACAATTTTGAAAATGATGAGCAAGTACCTAAGAGCCCGTAGATAACTACGGATAGAAAGGGTGCTAATACCTTCCCTTTCTATAATCTACCCCCCGTACTCAGAAATATCTCGAAAAAGGAATTTTTCTGTGCTTTTTTCCTTTCCTTGTTGGATAAAATAAAAGTCGGTGGCGACTCTTGCTTACCGCGACATTTTGCGAACACAAACGCAAAACGCAAACCAGCATTCCAAAAACAGTCAGTTCTTCCCACCGTATCACACCTGCCATTCGTGACTTGAAGGTGGAAGATGATTGAACACTAGAGTGCCCAGAAATTTGTACTCGATGATGTGGTGATTGACTGTTCAAGGAATGGGCTTAAAGAAGCCATTTGGAGAGATGATGAAGAGTTGTCAAAGATGGGCTTACACATGCCATCTAAATGTGACTGTTGGCAGGAATTAGACCAAGCTAAACTTGATTGTAACTGGGAGGAGTGTCAGAATAAATATTTGGTTGATTTAACTTTGAATGATATGCTTGAATGGACCCGTGTTAAACCGTGTCTGGAAATGTATTAGAAGGAATCTGTGTAAGATTACTTTATGATGAGCCTGTGTAGGGCTGCTTTAGGATGAGTCTGTGTGAAACTTCATCTGGAAATATATCAGAAGGAACCTGGGTAGGGTTGCTTCATGATGAGTTCGTGTAAAACTGCAGGGGAAGGAACCTGGGTAGGGTTACTTCATGATGAGTCCGGGTAAGACTGCGTTTGGAAATTCAAGAGAAGGAACCTGGGTAGGGTTTCCTCAGGATAAGTTCGTGTAAAACTGCAGGGGAAGGAACCTGGGTAGGGTTACTTCCTGATGAGTCCGGGTAAGAATGCGTTTGGAAATTCAAGAGAAGGAACCTGGGTAGGGTTGCCTCAGGATGAGTTCGTGTAAAACTGCATTTGTAAATTTAAGAGAAGGAACCTGGGTAAGGTTACCTCAGGATGATTTCGTGTAAAACTGCATATGGAAATTCAAGAGAATGAACCTGGGTAGGGTTGCCTCAGGATGAGTTCGTGTAAAACTGCATCTGGGTAGGGTTGCTTCATGATGAGAAGGAAACCATGTAAGATTGCTTCACGATGAGCCCGTGTAAAGTTGCACCTGGTCACATAGGTAGTTGCTCTGTCTTGCTTCAGAAACTAACCTTGGACCTGTTGAAAATTGTCGATGATAGCCATCTGTTGATTGACCTTTTCCTGAAAAGGTAAAACATTTGTTGTATGCAATGTCATGATGTATGAAATGCATGGTGTCCTCAAAATAAATGAGATTATGCTGTATGCATTTATAATGCATGTAAATAGGATGTGTGAAATTTTATTGAAGTGTATCTTTGTCTGGGAAAATAAATCCTTGACAAATGTTGGGGAGTCTTGGGAGGCTGAATCCCGAATGACCGTTCGGGATGAAGAGTATGCCCATCTTCAAACCTTGCTTGGAATGTTTCCGCTGGGGAATCTTGTTTTTGTTGTTTGAAGAGAACTCTGTTGGGGAGTTTTGATTTTGCTTGAGAAGAAAACTCTATGGAGAGTGTTGATTCCTTCTTGGGGAGAAGATTTTAGGAGTTTTAGTTATTTGTTGCTCTACCGGGGAGTTATATCTTGTTAACGACTTGTTGGGGATAAAGAAGTTAATTGTTATCTGGTTGTCTACCAGGTTTTGCAGCAGCTTACTGGGGATTGTAGGAAAATCTACTGGGGAAGAGGAGTTGTGGTCCTTTGATTTGTGATAGTCTGGGAGGCAAATTCAAGTTGGGGAATCTTGTTGTTTGTTGGGGAAATAAACCATGTCACTAATCTGTTGGAAAGGTTATTTCTTTTGGCAGAACTCCTCGAGGGTTCTTGAAATCAACTCAGTTGGGGAGAAGTTTTCAGAGATTGAAATTTTGGTTGGGGATCACCCTGTGAAAAGGACTTTGTGGGGATTCGTCACTGCCCCTAGTAGCAAGTGTTTGTAGTATTGCCAAGAAATTCTTGCCTAACCGTACGCATACCTTTGTTGGAATTCACATTCAAAGCCCCAAGTAATTTAGATATAGACCTGCCCTAGTTATTCAACATTTCTTGAGAGATTTCTTGGAATTATGACTTGACTGGACCCAGAAAAACTGGATAGTGACATGCCATGCCCCCTTGCTTAATAGAATATTTTTCGTTGGAAGTGTCATCCCATTTGAAGTGATTTTGTTCACTGAGAGAGTTTTCATTCGCTGGATATTTGTCATGTGAATTTCCCCGCTGTCAGACAAGTAGCTATATGCAAACAGCGATATTCAAAGTAATGCAAATTTTATGCTTGTCTTGAAGTTTCGAAAATGCATTTTTAGCAGATAAAATAATTTTGTGAATTTAACTCAGGATTTAGAGTAAAGCCTTACAGGAGTCAGGATACCTTTGGTAACAATATGCTTTCAAACTAACCCATGTTTCAGTTATGACTTTGGAAGGGTTGTAACGTGGCTTGGGTTCACGGTTTAAGAAACAAAGGATAAAGCTCAAAGTGTAATTGTACCCGCCCGTTCTTCGTGATGTTCTTCAGTCCTAAACTCAGTTAATTGTGCGTTTGAACTCCAATTGAGTCTGGAGTGGCGCTTTGGTGATGGTTCAGAAAAGTTAAGTTTGTTGAAAGGCAGTCATTTTTGCCATATTTTCCGTGTTGTTGAGGATTTGTAGTGGCCTCTTTTTTTTATTATCCCTAATTTTGTCTGACTGTTCTTGTTTTTGAGATTACAGTCAGCGGGATACCCCAGTCTTTCTTAAGTCTCCGTCGTAGGTTTTGACTTAGTGGACTTTTATTTTGAGAGATAATGACTGCCTATTTGATAGGGAACGATCACCATCTTTTGGTTCAGAAGGAATGTTTTTGATGTCATTCGTTATGTATGAAGTGAAAGCTTGCGATTGAATGTGCATTTGAATTAACTGAGAGACTACCATATCCCAGGTTTTGATTAATGGTTTTAATTTGTGTAAAAAAGAAAACTTCTACTTCTTTGACTTAAAGGGGTTGACTATGGATTATCCTCCTTATAACTCCAGTGTTTAGGAATTGAAAGAATGCATGTACATCATCAGCAAGGTATGTCCAAAAGCATACTGTATGAGATTATGGAATTGTTTTCGTCATCCTCTCTCTAAAGGCTTGCAACTTTTAAAACAAGAGTTGAATATCATAAAGGGAGTAAAGAGCATAGTTTAAATAGAATGAAAATGAATGGATTAATTAAAGACAAACATATTTAATGCATTAATGAAAATGACCAAAGTCTGACATATAGATAAGTGTTTAAGTAAACAAAGAAATTACAACTGAAAATTCAAATAAACAGAAAATTTTCTTGCCCAGATCTTCACTTCATATGGATTGCCCTTGAGGGGTGATAGAAAAGTTCCAATTGATCGTCTTGTGTAAATTCCAACACTCCCTCGTCGATTAGGTCTTGAATCCTGTTCTTCAGAGCCCAACAAATGTTCGTATCATGCCCAGGACCATCAGAATGGTATGCACACCTCTCATTGGGACGGTAACTAGGAGCAACAATGTTAGGATTCCGGGGAGGAGCCTTTAATGTAATTAGCTCCACCTTCAACATGTGTTGTAGTACCTGAGCTAGCGACATGCCGATCCTGGTAAATTGTCTCTTAGGTGCGACCTCTTTGTGCTGATTCACCTGTTGTTGTTGGCGAGGTTGTTGTCGGGCCCGTGATGTGGAAGCAATTTGGGAAGATCTACTCTCCCTAGAACCGGCTTCTTGTCTCATGGGAGGCTGAATGATGACTTGATCCTCAATCTCGACGGTTTGTTTCATCCGGTTGCAACTGTCTTGATGAAGTTTGTTGACGAGGGTCCTTAACTCCTCTTGTCCCCGAGCTAAGTTTTGGATAAGATCCATATGGCCCACCAGTTGTCCCATCATTTGGATTTTCATTGTTGCCATTTCAGTTTGTAGTCGTTCTAGCTGGTCATCCCTGTCGTCCTCAGGATTATCCATGGTCAAACCCATAGTGAGGAGTGCTTTCACTTCTTCTTTCCCCTTGGATAGGTTCAAGAACATTTCCCGAAGTTGAGCATTTTGAGTATGAATGTCCTTGATAGTCTGTTCTAGAGCCATCTCTACTGAAATAAACAGTAGGAAGATAAGGAAACCTGTGTGGGAGAAACCTGTCATGATATGATGCATGGTATGTGAATGCAGGTTTTCAAGGATCTCATTAGGTAAACATAAGAAGATGTTAAAAGTTAAACTTTGACTACAGCTTTGATTGAAGAACCCCGTATCGGTGGATGTCCTTCCTCGAGCATCGAGCTCACCATGTCAAGTGGGTCATATCCCTTGACTCACGTTGTTGTGCTTTGATCTTTGACAGTGTTTGGTTAGAGGAAAATAAATCCTCTTGCCCCTTGATAGACGTCTAGTTCAATGTGACCCTGCATCATAGGCCCTCGAGATCCTTGAAAATGTTATTGAAAATTCTATGGTATGATGTCATGATGTCATGTACAAGTATGCAAAGTAAGCAAGTTGTTATGTATAAATAGTCATATACACACAAAGCAGACAAGTCCTTATGTTTAGGCTTGCATGGAATTTGATAGGTAAGTACCCTCTTGAAGTTTAGTTGGCTCAACCTATCCTAGTAATAGTAATCGGGTCTTAGGGGATCTCAATATCACTGATCTTTCTTCATCGGGCATTGTTTCAGCGCAAGCCTCTTTAATGGCGACCGAAAATCCCGAAAGTATGATCTCAATGAGCGTAGTATCGAGTATCAACCAACTTTGGACTGCACCAAAGTCGGTTACCTCACTACTTCCTAATGGCAAAGTTGTTCAAGTAAAGGTTCTAAAGTCAGTTAGTGCTTCATGACACCATACAGTGGCCCAGTATTCTCCTTGACTACTCAAGGGCTACCGGTACCAACAAATGTGTCACACTAACGTAGCTATTGCTTAGACCATATCGGTATACCCCGCACAGTTTCCACAACTTATTGCTACTTACCTAAAAATGTGCCCCAGATCCGGGTAGAGGATCAAAACAAACACAAACAAGGAACCATAATATAAAGCAAACAAATCAAACAATGAAAAGAAATTAAAGGTGATCTAGCCCTAAGGTAACCCCACTTTTAATAAATTCCCCAACAGATTCGTCAGTTCTGTAACACGGTTGGAGAACTGACTTGGGTGTTTTTCATTTTATCGCAATTATTGCGGATAGCAAGAGTCGCCACCGACTTTTATTTTATCCAATAAGTAAAGGTTGAAAAGAACAGGAAAGACCTTTTGAGATTATTTCTTGAGTTCGGGGGGTAGGTTATGAAAAGGGAAGGTGTTAGCACCCTTTTCATCCGTAGTAATCTACAGACTCTTAGTTGCTTACTAGATCACTTGCTTTTGTTTGAAAATGGGCTTGTGGTGTGGGTTTTGAAAGTATTTTGAAAAAGTCTTTGTAATGGTTCTTGTTTCTATAAGAACGCGTACAAAGTGTTGTTTTTGGAAAAATAGTTCAAAGAAGTGTTTGTGGAATGTGTTTTTGAAAGCGATTTTGAAAAGGTGTCTTTGTAATGGTTCTCGTTTCTATAAGAACGCATACAAAGTGTTTGTCTTTTGAAAATGTTTCAAAATGAAAGTGTTGGTGAATAAAATGTTTTTGTTATGAGCAAGCGAGCAACTAAAAGCAACCTACCTACTCAAAAGGTCTTAAATTTTATTTTCCTCCTCCTTTAGATGTTGCTAACTTACCATTTATTTGGTAAGAAGCCCCATCGTTGGATGTGAAGGGACGGGCGTGGGACATTTGTATAGTCATAGAAGGCAACCTATGGGACGCTTTAGCAATGTCGTTTAGGGACTAGATTGTTTACCGAGGGCAACATTGTGGGTCATCGAGGGACTACGATCTTTTATCGAGGGTCTTTGCTAAAATGCCCATATTCGAGGGACATGACTATTTTCCGAAAGGCAACAAAGTGAGATTACCCTAGAGGTGCAAGTGTGCAAGTGTGTTTGATTTACTCGCATTAAATATTTGATCATGGTTATCTATTTATTGATTTTATCTTACCATACATCCTAATTGCTAACAATATATGAAAGAGAAAATAAAATGCGAAAAATAAAATCCTAAGCTATTATATCATTTAGGGATGGGGGTACAAATTTACAAATGGGGGGTTGCAAGAATTTTAAACCCTAATTATATATTACAACCATATTGAATTGTATAAATACAAGAAAAGGAAATGATTTGTTTTGAAAATGATTTTTTATCTTAATAAATTAAAAGGAAAATAACTATTTAATAAATGAAAATATTTTTTATGCCTTTTCATAAAATTAGTACTAATGCTAAACATAATAAAAATAAGAGGGAAAAAGGAAAAATAACGAGAAATAGGATCAGTCTGTCGCTGAAAGAAAAATAAAGAGGACCAAAAGTTCTGATGTCAGGCGCGCTGTGGTTCAGAAAGAAACGTCAGAGGTAATCAGAAGTTCTGGGTTGATGTGCGTTGAGGTCCTAAAAGAAACGTTAGAGGGAGAAACATAAGTTCTGGGTCGCTACGCGCTGAATTTCTAAGTGTTAGAATAGTGAGAAAATCTTAGAAGTTATGTGTGTGTTAAAACAGTAAGAAAGCCTAGAAGTTCTATGTGTTAAAACAGTGAGGAGAACTCAGAAGTTCTGTGTATGTTAAAACAGTGAGAAAGAAAACTCAGAAATTAGGTGTTACACTTCACCTCCTTCCTTACATTAGTCAGAACATCTACAACTTATTCAGTTCTTCAACAACAGCAAATCAGAAAGATAAAATCACAACAGTTTATATAAGTTCTAATCCTAATTCTGAGCCTAGCTTTATTCAAGAAGTTCTGATCCACCATTTTTCTACTTATGCAATGATATGGACAACATCGACATTATGATATTTACATATTTTAATGATGTTCTGAATGAAAAATTCAAAGTCAGAAAGGCTTACCTTGAGTCTGAAGCGTGTGTTTGGGACTTGAGCTCCTTCCTTCAGATGTTTTGGGGTTAGCAAGGAATGGAACAAAATGTTATGTTCTTTGATTCAAAGGGAAGAACAAAGGTTTGGTTTTGTTTGGGAATTTTGAGTTTACGAATGTTTGACTGTTTTTCACTTCTCTCTTTTTTGTATTTGATAATTCTCTCTTTTCAAAAGCTAGCCCCTTGAACGTGTGATGGAACAACTTATTTATAGATGAGTTTGATGTGGTTTTTGGGGGGGAAACAAATGGGATTTAAACCCTTTTGGCATGCTGTTCCATTGCTTTTTAAACACAGCTTTCATATGCTAATTTGGTGCAAATATGGGATTTGAGAAAGTGTAGACGTGTATTGGATCAGCATCACTTTGGAGTGTTGTGGCAGCTGGATGCAAGACTGTGCTATAGCAGTGCAGCAGGCTGCTCAGACGAGGTTTTGGGATTTGGTGATGTTCTGATCGTAGAAGACCATAGTGAGATTCGAAGGTTGAGGCTTTGATCAAAGCATATGCTGAATAGTCATGTTTTGATTGAAGAATCATGTTCTAAACCATGTTTGCAAATTCTTACTGCACTCGCGTGGAGGTTGGCCCAGAAGTTCTGAAGTATCATATTCTCTTAACACTTAGAAAATTTTCTAAGTGTTTAGAAAATTTGATTTTTCAATGCAATTTCTGACTTCTGATTTTTAATGAACCAATTTCATGTCCTGGTGAAATATAATTGTTGAAACTTGATTTTTTTATCCAAAAGTCAAAGTTTGACTTTTCAATGTGCTTTTTGACCATTTTGCCCTTGTGAATGACTTTCTTGGAAAATTGCAATCCAAGACTTGAAACTTGATAGAAGCAAACCTGAGGGTCCAGGATAATTCTTTGAGAAATGAGAGGCCAAATATTGGGGTACAACACATAACCATGCATTCATGCATTCATTAAAAACTCTTTTTCAAAGAACTTATAAAATTCTCTTTGTAAACATAATAGGATTTATAATCATGGAAATCGGAAAGAGGAACACTAAGAAGCACGATTTCAAGTAACCTGAGCTATAAGAGTTGAGAAAGATATGGTCTTTGGTATCTAGTCATGAAGATTTCAAAAAACGTTATGGAGGGCTTTTGGGTATTCTCCAAGTTAAAATACCAGATGGAATTCTTGAGACTCTTGTTCATTTCTATGATCCCCTCTACCATTGCTTCATGTTCCCTGATTATCAGCTGGTTCTCACTTTAGAAGAGTACTCTTTTTGGATTGATTTTCCAGTGACAGATGATTTACCTTTCAGTGGTTTTGAAGAGGTCCTCGAGCCCCCTGTTATTGCTAAAGTACTTCACCTAGAAGAGTCTGATATAAAAGCAAATCTCACTTTCATAAAATACTTCAAAGGTTTGACCTCTAAATTTTTTATGGAAAAAGCTCTTGTCTTGGGCAAAGAAAATAGTAGGATGCTTTTGAGGCAGTTTTTGCCTTACTCGTTTATGGTCTTATGTTCTTCCCAAACATTGACAATTTTGTTCATGTTAATTCTATTCGTATATTTTTGATTTGTAACTCAGTTCCTACTTTGCTTGGAGATACCTACCACTAAATTCATTATAGAACTCAAAAAGGATATGGAACTATCGTGTTTGTAAGTGTTTGTTGGCAGCAATTTTGGTAAAATAATGTGTTGTTAATGTTTTGCTAAATGTCTTGACATTTGTAGCTAATTGTTTTGAATGATGTCAAAGTAGATGTTTTAACATCTAGCTCCTGAACTGAACTCAGCCAACACCAGTTTATGTTTTTTTGTTTCCTGATTTCCTGCGCTCCATAATTGAGGATTTGTGACTCACAGGCTGCGAAAAATATGGAGGAATATTTTTCAAATTGCATGGATTTTATCTTGGCCTGTTTTTATGGAAATATTCAAAAGAATTAAATATTTGGTTTTAAGCCCAAGCCCACAGCTGCGCATATATAAGGACTTGCTTCCTTATTCAAACTACTGCAACTTTTAAAGAAGAATACTTTCTTTCTGTTTTAAAAAGTCTAAGTCTTTTAATTGTCAAACACTCTAGTATTGATTTAATACTTGTGTTGTTAGTTAGATTGTTAATTGTGTATCATTCATAAGCTTTTAAGCATTGAATTATTGAAGTTTTTAAACTTAGAATTTTTGTTGTTTCTTCACTGTAAGTGATTGAAGGGATTTGAGGAGGGCCTCACACCTAGGTGAGTCTTAGGTAGAAGTATAGCACGGGTAATGATTAAGTGATTAGATCGTAAACTAGTTGTTTACTGAGGGTCTATGAATTAATACTATTTAGTGGACTTATCCCTGGCTTGGTATCCCCCAGAGTAGGTGTTGTTGTACACTGAACTGGGTGAACACTCTCTTGTGTTTTTACTGCTTTTGTTATTACTGCTCTTTACTTGTAAAGAGATATTTGTGTCATGACATCTCATTCAACATAAAATATCTGATACCAGAATTTCAATTGGTATCAGAGCAAGCATCCTGCTCTTTATTTGGGTGAGATCCAGGGAAGATATGTTCTGGTTCTATGGACAAGGAAAGAGGATTTGTGAACAGACCACCCATTCTAGATGGAAGTAATTATGACTATTGGAAACCATGTATGGTTGCCTTTTTAAAGTCTTTGGACAGTAGGGCTTGGAATGTTGTTTTAAAAGGATGGAAACACCCTGTCAAATTGGGATAAAATGGAGAACCTACTTCTGAGTTAAAACCAGAAGAAGATTGGTCTAAAGAAGAAGATGAAATTACTCTTGGAAATTCTAAAGCCTTGAATTCTATATTCAGTGGAATTGACAAGAACATTTTCAAATTAGTGAACACATGTGAAGTAGCTAAGGATGCATGGGGAATTCTTCAATCTACTCATGAAGGCACATCCAAAGTTAAGATGTCAAGACTTCAGTTGCTCACCATAAAATTTGAGAATTTGAGAATGAAGGATGATGAAAGTATTAATGGCTTCCATATGAACATTCTTGAAATTGCTAATGCATCCAGTGCTTTAGGAGAGAAAATACCTGAAGACAAATTGGTGAGAAAGATGCTCAGGTATCTTCCCAAGAGATTTGATATGAAAGTGACTTCTATAGAAGAAGCTCAATACATTGACAAAATGAAAGTGGATGAACTTGTTAGATCCCTTCTGACATTTGAATTAAGCATAAATGAAAGATCTAAAAAGAAGAACAAAAGCATAGCCTTTGTATCAAATACTGAAGATGAAGAGGAAGACTTTGATCTGGATACAGATGAAGGAATATCAAATGCCTTAGCTATGCTTGGAAGACAGTTTAACAAAGTGATAAAAATAATTGATAGGAACCAAATATTAAATGTCAAGAACATCTCATCTGACATCCATAAGTCAAATGAGTTTGGAAGAAAAAGGGCTGAAGAAAAACCCACTCAAGGGAAGGGAGTATAATGTCATGAATGTGAAGGCTTTGATCACATTAGAGCTGAATGTCCTACATATCTTAAGAAACAAAAGAAAAATATGTCTGTTACTTGGTCTGAAGAGGACTCAGAGAGTGATCTTGAAGAATCTGCCAAGTATGTTAAAGCATTGACAGGGAAATATGTATCTGAAGAAGAGTCTAGTGATGGAGAACTAACCTTTGATGAGTTAGTTGCTTCATACAAAGAATTTTGTCTCAGAAGTGTAGAAGTGTGCCTTGAAGGGGAGAAACAGAAAGTCATCATAACTCAGCTGAAGGCAGAAAGGGAAGAACACTTAAAAATATTTCTAATCTGGAAAGTGAAGTGACTTCCTTGAATTCAAACCTTGATAGAATGGTCAAATCTCTCAAGATGCTAAATAATGGATCTGACAAACTAGATGAAATTCTTCAAGTGGGGAGAGTGACTAAAGATAAGAGTGGTCTAGGGTTTAATGAGAAAGAGAAACCTAACTCAGAAGAACCTTCATCACATTCCACTCAGGCCAAATCTAAATCTAAGATGTCGAATAAAATTTCTAAACATCATAGCAAGAAAGGACATCACAGAAAACATCGGGATAAGAAGAAGTTCAAACATATCAAGGAGAATCCTCAGCCCTGGAGATGTCATCACTATGGAAGGCTTGGTCATATAAGGCCCTTCTGTTTCAAGTTGTATGGGTATCCTAAGACTACTCCTCCTCCCAAGACTGATAAGATTCCACAAAATAGCAAAAAGAAGAAACAATGGATTCTCAAGTCTAATGTTACAAGAGTATCAACCAAAGATGACTGGTATTTTAACAGTGGTTGTTCTAGACACATGATAGGTGTCAAGAATCTACTGGTGGATGTCAAATCTTATTCCACCAGTTATGTGACTTTTGGTGATGGAGCAAAAGGTGAAATCATAGGTGTTGGCGAGCTTGATTGTTCTGGAGTCCCTAAGCTTGATAATGTGTTACTTGTTAAAGGGTTAATAGCTAACCTGATAAGAATAAGCCAATCATGTGATCAAGGATTCAAAGTTAACTTCATAAAGGAAGAATGTCTTGTGTGCAATGAAAATAATGAAGTTATTATGAAAGGAGTCAGATCTAAATACAATTGTTATCTATAGGTTCCTCAAGAGTTGGACTTCTCCTCAACATGTGTTTTAGCCAAACAGAACGAAGTTAAACTATGGCATCAAAAATTGGGGAACTTGCATCTGAAAGGTATGAAAAGAATTATATCTTAAGAAGAAGTGAGAGGGTTTCCTAAGCTCAAGATAGAAGAAGGAAGGATATGTGGTGACTGCCAGATTGGAAAGTAGACTAAGATTTCACATCAGAAGATCCAACATCTTACTACATCAAAAGTTTTGGAACTTCTTCACATGGACTTGATGGGACCTATGCAGGTTGAAAGTCTTGGTGGTAAGAAGTATGACTATGTTGTTGTAGATGATTTTTATAGATACACATGGATAAGCTTTATTAGAGAAAAATCAGAAACTTTTGAAGTGTTTAAAGATCTATGTCAAAAACTTCAAAGGGAAAAGGAAATTCATGTCATAAGAATGAGAAGTGATCATGGAAAGGAATTTAAGAAGAACAAATTTGCTGACTTTTGCTCCTCTGAAGGAATCATCCATGAAATATCTTCTCCCATTACTCCTCAACAAAATGGGATTGTGGAACGCAGGAATAGAACTCTCCAAGAATCTGCCAGAGCCATGATTCATGCTAAGAAGTTACCCTCCCATTTTTGGGCTGAAGCTATGAATACTGCATGTTATATCCATAATATAGTCACTCTAAGGAAGGGCACTTCAGCCACCTTGTATAAAATATGGAAGGAAGAAAACTAATTTTTAAATACTTTCATGTTTTTGGAAGTAAATTTACATCTTAGCTAATCGTGAACAAAGGTGGAAGATCGATCCCAAGAGTGATGAATGAATATTCCTGGGTTACTCTACAAATAGCAGAGCTTGCGGAGTTTTTAACTCCAGAGCCAAAGTTATGATGGAGTCAATAAATGTTATTATTGATGATAGAGGATGGAGTGCTGAAGAAGATGTCTCAGAAGATGTTGGAACATCTGTGTCTAATATTCCAACAAAATCAAATGACAGAAGCATTGATTCTAATCCACCTCAAGAAGATCCTGAGCCTAGTCATATCAATAAAGGACCTTCACATATAACCCAAAGAGATCATCCTAAGGAGCTTATCATATGAGATCTAAATAAAGGAGTTACTATCAGATCAACAGATGGGATATCAAACTCTTGCTTTGTGTCAAAGATTGAGCCTAAGAATGTCAAAGAGGCCCTAACTGATGAGTTCTGGATTAATGCGATGCAAGAAGAGCTAGAACAATTCAATAGAAATGAAGTTTGGGATCTTGTTCCAAGACCTGAAGGGACAAATGTGATTGGCACAAAATGGGTGTACAATAATAAATATGATGAAACAAGGGTGGTCACTAGAAACAAGGCAAGGTTAGTTGCACAAGGGTATACTCAAATTGAAGGAGTTGACTTTGATGAAACCTTTATCCATGTGGCCAGACTTGAATCAATCAAACTACTCTTGGGAGTTTCGTGTATACTGAAATTAAAATTGTTTCAAATGGATGTAAAAAGTGCCTTCTTAAATGGCTATCTGAATGAAGAAGTTTATGTGGAAAAACCAAAGGGATTTGTTGATCCAAGTTTTCCTAAACATGTCTACAAACTGAAGAAAGCTCTATATGGATTAAAGCAAGCTCCAAGAGCTTGGTATGAGAGACTGACAGAATTTCTTGTTCAGAATGGATACAAGAAAGGTGGCATGGACAAAACTCTTTTTGTCAAGGAAGAAGAAGGGAAGATCATGATTGCACAGATTTATGTTGATGATATTGTGTTTGGTGGGATGTCAAATGAGATGGTTCAACATTTTGTCAAGCAAATGCAGTGAGAATTTGAGATGAGTCTTGTTGGTGAATTAACCTATTTTCTTGGTCTGCAAGTTAAACAAATGGAAGATTCCATATTTTTATCTCAGAGCAAGTATGCCAAGAATATAGTGAAGAAGTTTGGGATGGAAAATACCAGTCACAAAAGAACCCCTGCTCCCACACATCTGAAGTTTACTAAAGATGAAAAAGGAGTAAGTGTAGATCAAAGTCTTTATAGAAGTATGATAGGCAGCCTTCTATATCTCACAGCTAGCAGACCAGACATTGCCTTTGTTGTAGGAGTGTGTGCAAGATATTAAGTTGATGCTAAAGTTATCCATGCCAACCATGTGAAGATAATTCTTAAATATGTGAATGGGACAAGTGAATATGGTATGATATACTCTCATGGATCTATTTCTGCCTTAATTGGTTTTTATGATGCTGACTGGGCAGGAAGTGCTGATGATAGAAAAAGTACATCAGGAGGATGCTTCTTTCTGGAAAATTATCTCATATCTTAGTTCAGTAAGAAGCAAAATTGTGTGTCTCTGTCCACTACAGAGGCTGGGTATATTGTTGCAGGAAGCAGTTGTTCTTAATTGGTTTGGATGAAACAAATGTTAACAAAATACAATGTCAGACAAGATGTCCTGACATTATTCTGTGACAATTTAAGTGTCATTAACATATCAAAGAATCCCATTCAACATAGCAGGACCAAACATATTGATATTCGTCATCACTTCATAAGAGAGCTTGTTGAAGAAAAGATTGTTGTCTTAGAACATGTAGCCACTGAATTGCGACTGAATGACATTTTCACTAAGGCTTTGGATGCTAACCAGTTTGAGAACTTAAGAGGAAAATTAGGGATTTACCTATATGATGGTTTGTAGAAATTAAAGGCGTGTGGTAATATCATTAAAGTGATATTATGTTATTTGTGTTTCCAACAAATAAAATTTCGAAAGCAATCATTGCAGGACTACCTCAAAGTGTTTCCTACATGCTACGAAATAACATCATTATACTTTCACAAACTTTTCATTCTCCTCTATAGAAAAAGAACCCTAGTCATTCTTCATCCTCTTGCTCAAAAATCTTCAAAGATGTCTCAACATCATACATCGTCTTCCTAAAAATCTGCCAATGAGAATCTATCCCTTGACATAGTACTTAATACTCCTCTAACAACCATCCCAACTCTTGGTAAGAAGGTCAAGAAACCTAGATCATCACCTGCTAAGAAATCCAAAGATGATAAAGGTAACTCTTCTACTGCTACTGACAATAGGACAAAAGAAGAAATTGTTAATGTTGATAGAAGCATTAGAAGGCTAGTAGACAGAGTTTTAAATGAAGGATTTATTGTTCCTAGGATGTCTACCCCTCTTTCTTGTATGCCTCCTCCTACAGACAAAAGAAATGATCTTAAAAGTGTTGTTGCTGGATCATCCACCTTCAAGAAAGATGATGCTGAAAGCAAACTTGAGAAGCTTGCTACCTCTGCTCTAAAAGAAGTGGAAGAAGAAAATGTTGAACAAGATGCTAAGGAAAATGTTGAACAAGATGCTACTGCCTCCAAGGATGCAGAAGGTCAAAATGCTGAGAATGTAGTCAATGTAGAAGAGTTGTCTAACAATGAGCTCATTACTAATGTTGTACCTGGTATTGCAAGAAGACTCAAATCCAGGAAAGTGAAGGATGCAAGTGTCACACCCCCTTCCAAAACAGCCAAGAAGAAAATCATGTATGGACCCCCAAAGCCAGGAAGTAAAGTGGTTCCTCCCTCTAGCAAAAGAAAAGCTAGACTTGATAGCTCCACTGACGATGATGATGATGCTGTAAAAAGATCTAAAATTAAAAAGAAATTTGTGGTTGTTGAAGAACTTGACTCAGACTATGATGTCGAGCAAGATGTCCAGGATATCTCTCCTATCAAAAAGTTTGCAAATAAGAAATTGTCTGTTATGGTTCCTGATGCCCCACTTGACAACATTTCCTTCCATTCTGTTGGGAATGCTGAAAAGTGGAAATATGTGTTTCAAAGAAGAATTTCCCTAGAAAGAGAATTGGGAGTTGATGCTATGGAATGAAAAGAAATCATGGAGTTGATATCTTATGTTGGACTGATGAAAACTGTTACCAGGTTTGCCAAATGCTATGAGACTCTTGTTAAGGAATTCATTGTTAATATTCCTATTGACTGTGTTGATCATAAAAGTAAGGAGTATGGGAAGGTGTATGTTAGGGGTAGATGTGTAGAATTTCCCCTGCTATCATAAATAGATTTCTGGATATGACTGAAGATGACTATTGTGAGCTGGAAGTAACAGATAATCAAGTGTGCAGAGCCATCACTGCTAATCAAGTAAGTGAGTGGCCCATGAAAAATAAACTTCCTGTCAGCAAGCTTAGTGTGAAATATGCTATTTTGCACATAATTGGAGCTGCAAATTGGGTTCCCACTAATCACACTTCAACCATCTCCATTGGATTGGGAAAGTTTATTTATGTTGTTGGAAACCAGAAAATTTTTGATTATGGTACTTACATCTTTGATCAGACTATTAAGCATGCAGGAACTTGTGCCATTAAGATGAAAATTTCTTTTCCTTCCCTCATCTGTGGAATTATTCTTAATCAGCATCCTGGAATTCTAAGTGGAAATGATGTAGTGTGCAAGAGGGAGTATGCTTTGACCCTTCATTTTAAGCTTTTTTCAAGAAAACATGTCCCAGACATTGTTTTGACATTTGCATCTGCTGAAAAGACCTCCACCAAGGATGACATGATCAATGAATTAAGAGAAGCCTGCAAGGAATTGGATGATATGATCAGATTTAGCTCAGCAAGGAAGCTAACCTTTGAAAAGATGATCAAGGACCTACAAAAGGACAACAACCTTGATGATACAGTGAACTCTGAAGGTGAAGACTCTAGTGAGGAAGGAAGTTATGGCTCAGCCAAGTCAACTGGTCCTAATGACAGTTAGCCTAATTGATGTTTCTTTATTTGAACCTTTTGTTTCATTTTAGCACTTGCATGTTCTTGACATTTGATTTCTATGGTCTGTACCTAAATTACTGATACACTCTTGAATGCATCCTTTCATTTGGCATATTATGACTAAAAAGGGGGAGAGAAAGTGACTGACTGACCACTGACCACTGACTAACATCTGATTGAGGGGTAGCTTAATACTTGAGGGGGAGTCTCATGTCTCAGAAGAT
Organism: Vicia faba; assembly: GCA_948472305.1. Classification (NCBI taxonomy): domain Eukaryota; kingdom Viridiplantae; phylum Streptophyta; class Magnoliopsida; order Fabales; family Fabaceae; genus Vicia; species Vicia faba. The sequence goes on along the minus strand of OX451739.1, from coordinate 332,682,770 downwards.
GTTTTGACATCTTCCCTTACTAACATCTAACTGCTAAATGAGTTTGTGTTGCTTTTCTTATGCTGCTAATCTGATAATATATTGCTCTGCTCTGATAATGTTTTAGCCAAAATTTGCCAAAGGGGGAGTTTGTAAGTGTTTGTTGGCAGCAATTTTGGTAAAACAATGTGTTTTTAAATGTTTTTCTAAATGTCTTGACATTTGTAGCAAACTGTTTTGAATGATGTCAAAGCAGATGTCTTGACATCTGCCTCCTGAACTGAACTCAGCCAACATCAGTTTATGTTTTTCTGTTTCCTGATTTCATGCGTTCCATAATTCAGGACTTGTGACTCACAGGCTGCGAAAAATATAGAGGAATACTTTTCAAATTGCATGGATTTTATCTTGGCCTGTTTTTATGGAAATATTCAAAAGAATTGAATATTTGGTTTTAAGCCCAAGCCCACAACTGCGCATATATAAGGACTTGCTTCCTTATTCAAACTACTGCAACTTTTAAAGAATAATACTTTCTTTCTGTTTTAAAAAGTCTAAGTCTTTTAATTGTCAAACACTATAGTATTGATTTAATACTTGTGTTGTTATTTAGATTGTTAATTGTGTATCATTCATAAGCTTTTAAGCATTGAATTATTAAAGTTTTTAAACTTAGTATTTTTGTTGTTTCTTCACTGTAAGTGATTGAAGGGATTTGAGGAGGGCCTCATACCTAGGTGAGTCTTAGGTAGAAGTATAGCACATGTAGTGATTAAGTGATTAGATTGTAAATTGGTTGTTTACTGAGGGTCTATAAATTTATACTATTTAGTGGACTTGTCCCTGGCTTGGTATCCCCCAGAGTAGGTGTTATTGTACACTGAACTGGGTGAACAATTTCTTGTGTTCTTACTGCTTTTCTTATTACTGCTCTTTACTTGTAAACAGATATTTATGTCGTGACATCTCATTCGACATCACATATCTGATACCAGAATTTCAGTGTTGCTAGACACGTGTGGGAGGGAGGCGTAACATAAATAATTTAACTTTTTTTGTTAAACATGTGTTATAATATTTGAATTGTCTGAGGATGATGTATTTATTGTGTAGTATCGAGATTTGTTGAAATGTATCAACCATGGCAAGAAGGTACCAAAGCTTCTGCAGCCGGATGAACCATGGTTTCAGGATGTGTTGCAGTTATCTAGGCTGGAGGATTTTTGCATGACCATATATGGTTATGTTAGCCATGGCTTATTGTCCGTGTTTATTGAGAGATTACACGAAGAGACGTCGTTATTTCATATTTTTATTAATGAGATGGTTGTCACACTTAATGATGTATCATGCTTGATACATATTTCAATCACATAAATATAATTAGATCACTCTAGAATTAATAGACCTGATGCAATGGACCTGATAGTGACGTAGTTAGGATATGATTCGGTAGATTCTCAGTAGGAGATAAATGACACTAGAGGATGTCATGCCAAATTTTCTTTCCTCATGAAAATTTTTGTTGACCACCTGAATGCGTTTGTGGATGTTGCAAATGATGATGCATGGGTTGCATATTATATAGTATGTGCGTTGAGGTCATATTTCATGATTTTGGTTGGCATGGTCATTTTATGGACGAAAGTGTGACCTATGTCCATATTTTCTACATTAAATACTTCATTGACTTAGAAAGGATTCACAAGTACAACTGGGGGCTCATTATTTGGTGTACTTATACTTCAAGTTAGCTGAAGGTAGTTAATGGAAGATGAGACAGTTGACAACACTACTACAAAATAGACCTTTCGTAACACAATACCACAACAGTGTTCATGTTAATCATGGTAATAACTCATTTTTGGATGTTTTTTTTGTATTTACTAAAAGACATTTCACCACGGTCATAGTTAAAAACCACAGTGAAACGTACCAAGAGTTACATGGTTCGAATCCCAGCTCCAAAAATTTTCCTTTATCGTCTTAAAATGGGATTGACCTTATATATCACCACGGTTCTTTTAGCCAACCGTGGTGTAAAGTTCAATCATTTCATCATGATTTGTCATATCAAACATGGTGAAAGGTGATACTTATTTATATATAAGCGAAATCATCTCTTGCTCAGTACATAATAGTCGTTTCTCTCAAACGAAAACTCTAACATATTTCACTCTTCTCTATCAAAACAAAACCCTAACGTCTATGTCACTCATCTCACTCATATTTAATCCCCAAACTTGTGTAGCGATTTCGTCTTCTTCAAACCTATGACTACTTTTAGGTTCGTCTTCATCAAACTTATGCAATGATTTTTTTCATGTTTCAAAATCTTTTTTATCTATTATTGTTTAGGTTTCAATAGGTTGTTTCATAATGTTTGACTTGTTTATGTTTCTGCTTGTTTTGACTTGTAGGTAGGGATGAGTGACTGAAAAAAATTAATGAGGAGGAAGCTAAAGTGAGCGCATCAAACTTGTGTGAGCTCTGCCAATTTATTGATTAAAACATGTTTTCTCTCCCACTTCAGCTTAATCCTCCTTTCCTTTCATTTTGGATTCCATTATGGGAAATGTATGTTTGACATGTTTAATGAGTTGATGTTGTTGTTGTTACATATAAAAGTTCTATGTTGTTTAAGGTTTATTGTTGATGAATATTGTTGTTAATATTTGTTTTAGATGATTTTATTATATCTTATGTGGTTTGAGTTATTTTCCAACACCTTACCGAATATATAAATTTTCAGATTGCATTACAAAATTATAATATGCCAGATAAAGTTATATTTGAAAACAAGTTACACGTTCAATTTTAGACAAGAACCACTCAGTCTATTATCTGTATTTTTCCCTTTAATAGCAAGACCTTGGTTTGAAGCTTCTAATTTTTCAACTTCCTCTTTCTTCACCTCTAATTTAGTTTGGAATGTAAATAATATGTTGAAAAATAAACTAGAGGTGAAAGAGGAGGGTTGAAGAACTAGGAGCATTAAATTAAGTTCTAACAATTAAAATAAGTTCTAACAAATAAGTATTCCACATAATCTATAATAAACTCAGTGTATATATCACAATGATTGTTTAGAACAAATGTTGTTAAAAGTTTTTCTTTAAAGTATATCATAATTCACAACGGTTGTTTAAAGTAACTGTTGTGATAATCTGTGCGCTTCTTAACATATAATCACGGTCACACAACCGTGGTTTAAAGAATCATACATACTGTTATACCCTAAATTTACCCGCCCATTATTTCTACAATCAAAAATATTTTCAACATTGATTTTTATAATATTCTTTGGTTCAATTTTACTAACATTTTAACAATAATTTATTTTGCTTATTTAAAAATGTATAATAGTATATTTCAAATTATTTTTATTTTAAATAGAAAATACTTGTTCGCTTTCGTATACTTTCAATTGGGTTTTTTATTTCAAATGAGTAACATAGTATAGTTGGTAAGGAATGAAGTTTGCAAGTATGAGGCCGGGGATTTGAATCTCTTGTGTTTCACTTTTAATAATTTTTTCTATTTTTCGTTACTAATTTTATTTCTTTTTTTAGAGATCAGACTTTGGGTTTTTCAGTGTGTGATACGGTGGAAGAACTGACTTGATTGTTTTGCGTTTGATCGCAAATGTTGCAGTTTAGCAAGAGTCGCCACCGATTTTTCTTTTATCCAAAAGTAAAGGTGAAAAAGCACAGGAAAAACCTTTGAGATTGTTTCTTGAGTTCGAAGGGTAGATTATGAAAAGGGAAGGTATTAGCACCATTTTCATCCATGGTTTTCCATGGGCTCTTAGTTACTTGCTAGATCACTTGCTTTTGTTTGAAATTATGTTTTGTGTGGTTTTGAAAGTATTTTGTAAAAGAGGCCATCGTTTAGGAAATCTTTGTAATGATTCTCGTTCGTAAGAATGTATACAAAGATGTTGATCTTTTTTTGAAAATGTTTTCAATGTTTGTAAGATGTTTGAAAATGTGTAGGTGTTTGTTTTTTAAAATAGCAAGGATATTTTTTTTGAAATGGAGCAAGTAACTAAAAGTAATCTACCTACTCAAATATCTTTCTTGTTCATTTTCTTTTTCCTTGATATTGTTGTCTTACCATTGATTTGGTAAGCAACCCTATCTTTGGATGTGAACGGGACGGACGTGGATCATCGTATAGCCATGATTAGCAATGTTGTAAGGTATCTTAGTATTTTTGAGGGACTAAGATCATTTTTGTAAGGCAACTTTGAATAGCGTCATCGAGGGACTATGATCTTGTATTTGTTGGTTTTTGCTAAGACATCTTACATGCGTAATATGTCCATTTTTGTAAGGCAACCAAGTGGAATAACCCTAGGGGTGTTTTGTGTGCAAGTGTGTCATTTTCATGCTTGATTTTGTCCTGGATTAGGGTTTTCTATTTGATTGGTTTTATCTTACCATACAAACCCTAATTACTAGCATATTATATAAAAGCGATAAATTGCGAAATTTAAATGTCCTTCGCTATTACAACACTTGTGGGATGGGGTATACAATTTATGAATGGGGATTGCAATAATATAAACCTAACTAGTCTATTACAACCAAATTGAATATGTACAAATATTGGAATAAATAATATACAAAAATGAATTAAATATGCAAAGGTATGTAAATGCAAAGAAGATTTTGTTTGGTTTTTTATATGAAAAAAAAGTTTTAACCTAAACCTAATAAATAAATCAAGATTAACTTAAATCAATTACGAAAAGAAATTATTTTTTTAGAAAAGATTTTGAATAAACCCTAATTCTATTTGATTAAAAGAAAATAAATTTCTTTAAGAAAAAAGTAAGTATTTTTGTATTTTTTGTCTGGAAAATAATACATGGCATTATGAGGTATTTTGGTCCTTTTATATTAAAATAAATATTTAATGGGTATAAAGAAAAAAATAAATATTAAACTAGTTCTAATTTAATTTACAAATTTAATTAATAAAAATGGATAATATATATAACTAAATAAAATATTTTTTGTGAGAAAAATAAAATAAAATAAACTAAAATATAAATCTATCATTTTTATATTTTTTATGATTTTTAATATTAAGAAAAATATATTTAAGAAAATAAAATGAAAACAAAATAAATAAATAAATAAAATTATATGGGCCAGGGGTGTCATAAGCAATCAGGAGGTGAGTGTTAGAAAAAATCACAAAGCCCAAAGTTCAAAGGCCCACGCTGCAAAGGGACCAAAAAATGGCAAGAAAATGTGAGAAAATGCAAAAGGCAGGCGCTAAGGCTCGAACCCGTGACCTATAGCATTTTTGCGCGCTGCCTTACCACTGGGGTGGCTGTACATCCGCTTATAGAAACACAAATATAAATATATATTAGAAAACGCCCCCCTGAAGGCAACTTCATCTTCAACCTTGAGTCATGGCCGGACCACCTGTATCTCTCTCATTTCTCCACGAAAATGGAAAGTCCAAACATGAAAATTATGGTGTTTCTTTCCACGAGTTCAACCATATAATTTATGTAAACTAACAATCAAAGATCAAAGCTAATTTTACTTGCCCTAATTTGAAACCTAATTTTTACAGAAATTTCAAATCCAAAATTCTCTATACACAGTTAATATAAATGAAAACTATGAACATGGTTAGCTTTAGTGCAAGGATATCTACATTTTTCTTTCACAAATCAGGACCAAAGGATGCTTGTATGAAGAGATAGAAGTTTGAGTTTTTACCTCTTTCAGTTGAGATCGTGAATAGAGTTTGAGCAAGTTTTGAGAAGGCCTGAGGATTTATTTAGCTTGCCTGGACCTCCCTGAGTGTATTCCAATCCTTATCTTGTCTTGAAAGTCCCTAAATCTCCCTACTCAAGTCAACCTGCAAGCTTAATATTTGAAAATGGTGGATGGGGGAGGAGGAGTTATAGTAAGGGAATAGGGGTCTGGATCACTTAGGTGTGATGTATATTAAGTGTTTAGGTGGTTAAAACTCAAAGTGCACGAGTGGATTTGGAGATGGCTGAGTAAGATTCAAAACTATCAAGCTATGGCAGGTTTTCAATTGAAAAGTGTTTGGGAGTGTTTCTGAGTCTTATACTTCGTGTGTTAGGTTGCAATACACTTGTGTATAAGTATGGAAGAGGTTAGACATCAAGCTTTCTCAAGATTTCTGAGATATAGCCTTTTGGCTCTATAACTTGCTTTTGAAGAAAAGTGAGGAGACAAGTCTCTAAGTTTGTACAAACATGGTCTGGTTTGGTAGAGGCTTCAGGCAAGTTTATTTTGGTTTTGGTTTTGGCTTTTCTTGTGTGCATAGAAAACAAGTGCAAGGCTCAAGAAGTAGAAAATTGCAAAAGTAGTGCTTTATCAAAATGGAAATGGCACATTTGTGCCAAAAATGGAATTGTTCTTGTACAATGCATTTAATGCTAGGCTTAAAGATTCCAACATCTGTGACAACATTTAAATATGGAGTGAAAGTCAAGTTAGGAGCCTGCAAAGTAAGATTTGTTCAGCATGCTTGAGGTTTTAATTTTTGTGAAATGGCTTGAAATCAAAGTAATAAATTACCAACTTCATCTCTTCGATTCTCCCTACTCAAGAATGATCTCAAGGAGTTCTTGGATATTTTGGAAAGGTTGCAATGTTATCTACAACTCATATTTGAATTGCTTTTGAAGATTCCCCTTGGAACTATGTGAAAAATTTCCATGAAGTTAGGTCAAAAAACTGCCTAACTAGGGCAAAATTTCACTAAGTTATTTTAGTTCATGAGCGTGTATTAACAAAATTATATCTTGAGATCCAAGCATTTTTAGGAGAAATTGTATGAATAAAAGTTGTAGATTTCATGGATATCTATAACTTTCATGTTGGAAGTTTCCTTTGAATCATCTTAGATCAAGGTGAAAATTTGGCTCAAAGTTGAGAAAAAATAAGAAATTTTCTATACTTAGAAAATTTTCTAAGTTAAAATTTTCAACTTTTCAAAACAAAAACTTAAACCCTTGATTTCTTGATGAACAAGTTTCTCATTTTGACATGTTTTGATGAATTATGATCATTGGCATTTGATTTTGACCAAAAAGTCAAAGTTTGACTTTTCAGTATACAATTGACTTTTGATCAGTTGACTGAAAAAATCATCTATCAATCCAATGGATTTGCAATGCTTTGAACCATGTCATTAGGTCAAGATGATGCAATTTAACTCTTGAAATCATGCTTTAAACCAATTGACCGTTTGCTAGGTCAAAAATCAGAAATTGTCTTTTCTTAGTCAAAACCCTAATTTTGACCATTTTGCCCTTTTGATGATTTGATCAAATTTTTTGAGGAATTATGGTCCAAACTTGATAAAATGATACATATGAGTCTAAGATATTGATGTGGATCAAAAATTATGAAGTTTGACTGTAAATTGGCCATGGTTGACTTTTCCCCCAATAAAGCTGATTTTTAGGTCAACTGTTCAATTAACTGATCAAAAGTGTGATCCAAGACTTGAAACTTGACATGAATAATCTTGGGGGTCAGTAATTGTCCTTGTAAGTAATATTAAGCATTGATAGTCCAAAAATCCTTGTTCAAACTCAAACTCTAATTTTGGTCATCAGTGCATGAGGAGTTGTCTTGAGTTGGTCAAACCCTAATGCAGTCTTGAGTTCAAGGGATCTTGTGAGGAAATCTTTGATAAGTGAGAGGGAAAATTTTGGAGTACAACACAGTGTTTTGGGTAACTTCCTTTTTAAGTTTTTTAACCTAATTTTAACTCTATAAATAGGACTATTGTCCATCATAATTGTTTATCCACAATCTCAATTTTTCTCTTACTTTTGATTTATTTCAAAGTTTCTGAACAAAAACTCTGAAATAGATCCACAAAAAAAACACCCATAAACTTGCTATCTTTCTTGCAAGATCTTACAATTATTTTTGATTTATTCTAGGGTTGTTTATTTTAGCAGACAATAACCTAAGAACAATCTCATAAACAACCACTCACGGAAACCTATCATCCACTAGAGTTTTGTTCATCCACAAATCACAATTTTCACACTTTGTCTACACACATATTCACAAACTACTTTTTGATATTTTTAATTACAGTAAATCTATGCTTACGTTGCTACTATTTTTTATCTCGATTCTTTACTAACAATTGTCATCCACTCATACAGTAACGCGGATTTGATGCATAGTTTTAATCTATTATGTGAAAAAAACCTTACGAAGTATTTTCTCTCATTACTTCCATTTATCACTCTCATTGTATACTTATATCTCCCTTATTAATTTTTTCTATATTTAACAAAAACACTATGGTCTTAACATACACATGTAACAATATCTTATGTTAAATAAAAATTACAATTTTCTGCATTACTAAAAAAAAACTTTATTTGACACTACATCATAAACTAATGTTATACCATATACAATATATGACATTAGATTTCATCAAAATTATTTTTTTAAATTTTCAAACTACTGACTTCATGTTCATTTTGATCAACGATGTACAGATCTAAAACATTTTTGTTCAATTACACACCATTGCATTGCATCAATTGTTATTGTTTTGTTGTAGTAATAGCGGAATCAAAGAGCCACATGTAACACTTCAATTTTATTTAATTGATTTTCATAATTTAATTATGTGATGTTGTGCATATATATATATATATATATATATATATATATATATATATATATATATATATATATATATATATATATATTAATGGGTATTTTGATGTGTTGTGATACGGTTGGTATGGGATAGTTGCCTTTGAAATATAGAAATTAAGGTGTTGGAGGTGTGTGAGCAATAGTTTAGAGAGAAGAGATGTTGTGAGTAACTAATTAGTAATATTAGTTAGTGATTATTTTATTTAAATAATTTAGTTGGAATTATTTGGATTTAAGAATAATTATCCATGATTATTTTATTAATTAAAATTTGATAGTATGAGTAGAGAAATAATGAGGGTGTGATGGTCCTTGCATGAGGTTTAGTGAGGATAAGATAGGAATACCATATTAGCGATCATAAGGTTAAATAGTACTTAAAGAAAAGTTAGGGTTTGTGTTCTCATTGTTACAATCGTGAAAAATTGAGAGAATCAGAGAACCGGAGGAACGGAGGAAAACTAGGTGTGATACGGTGGGAGAACTGACTATGGTTTTGCGTTTGTTTTCGCAAATGTTTCGGTTGAGCAAGAGTCGCCACCGACTTTTTATTTTATCCTAAGGAAAGGTTTAAAAAGCACAGCAAAAACCTTTGAGATTTTTTCTTGGGTTCGGAGAGTAGATTATAGAAGGGGAAGGTATTAGCACCCCTTCTATCCATGGTTATCCATGGGCTCTTAGGTACTTGCTTAGATCAACTTGCCTTGGTTTTCCATTGTTTGAAATGGTGCTTGGTGTGTGATTTTGAAAATGTTTTGAAAAAGATGCCTTGTATAGGCTACCCTTGTAACAATTCTTTACTCGAATGTTTTACAAAAGGTGTTTTGTCTTTTAAAAAGATGTTTCAAGGTTTTTTGAAAGTTTGTTTTGAAAGTGTTTGTGAAGTGGGTTTTGAAATAAGGCAAGTGTTTTCTTTGCAAATTGGCAAGTGCTTAAGAGTTATCTACCCTAAAGTTTTCTCAAAGATTTTTGTTTTGTTTTAAACCTTTTGACAATTTTGTTCCACCATTGCATTTGGTGGACAATCTTGTTTTAGGAGATTAAAGGGACGGGCGCGGGTCATCGTTTAGACCATAGTTGCAATAGTGTTAAATGTCTTTGGGAAATTTTCTTTAAAAGGGACTTGATCATTCATTTAAGCAACATTTTGAGGGACTATGATCATTTGATTGTTTATTTTACCCAAAGAAGTTCAACATGCAATATGGCCCAATTATTTGAAGGCAACAAAGTGGAACACCCTAGGGGTGCAAGTGTGAAATGTGTTGTCCATTTTTCATGCTCATTTATCTTGTATTAGGTCCAACTATTTTGTTCATTTTTATTCGCATACAAAAACCCTAATTCTAGCATAGTATGTTTGGAAAGCGATAAAAGTGCGAAATTTAAATTCCTACGCTATTACATCACAATAATATAGGGAAGGGGGTACAATGTTCAAATGGGGATATATTTTGACAAGAAATTGAATCTACGTTATTACATCATTCGCTTTGAGTATTTACAATATGAACAATTGCATAAGTAAGTGGAAATTGAAATAAATATGCAAAAAGGTAAAAAAGAATTTTCATGTGTATATATAAGAAAGAATATTATTTATGTCAAGTAAATAAATAAAAAATGAGAAAAGAATTATTTTTGGAATATTCTCATATTTAGGGTAAAACCCTAATTCTATTAAATAAAACATATCATTTATTTATTATGAACAAATATTTATCTATATATACAAAAAAAAAAAAAAAATGAGGTATTTGTCCAAAATGTATTTTTTATATTAAATATTAATAAGAAAATAAAAGGGGTATATGTTTTGTATTTATCCTAAATATATTAATGAACATATGTATATATGTATTATTTTAAATATGTATTATATATATATAAATAATAATAATATTTAATATTTTAAAAAATAGTATTTTTTATATAAATATTTTCAGAAGGCAAAAATAGAATAAAAATGAAAATAAATGTGTTTTTACATATTTCTTAATATTTTTAACAAAATATATATATTTCTTTATTTATGTATAAATTAGAAGAAAATCAAATAAATACCTAATAAATTAAAAAATGGTGAGGAAAAATATTTTTTTGTTTTTAATATTATTAACAAAAATAAATAAGTCAGAAATAAAAAAGAAAAGTCAAAAAATCAAGCAAATGGACAAAATGGGCTCAGGGGGTGCAATATCAAAAATATGGTGTGAACAAGAAAATAACACAGGCTCAGCCCACGTAGCATCTTCTTCAACCTTCAGCCAAAAATGTCTCAAAAAACGCGCGCTTGTAACAGGGATTCAAACATCCTGATTCTTTGAGCTTTTGCACAAACTTTCAACACAAAACATGTCAAGCATGGAATCACGATTTCAAACATATAAAGAACATCTCCTAACTCTCAAAAATGAGAGAGAATTTTAACAATCCCAAATCTTAACCTAAGTTTTCTGCCATTTTTAAACCTTAAATTCTCTCAACTCAGGCAAAAGAAATGAAAAGTAAAAGAATGTACATGTTCAGTGGTATGAATAGGACATTGTTTATTCACAAACTTAAGGTTAATGATGCATAATAAGAGAGATACGAGTTCACCAAGATACCTGTTCAGCTGAAGTTCTATCTTGCAATGTAGGGACTTTCAGTGCAAGGTGATGATTGGAAAAGCTTCCTTGAGGTCCAGGGATGCTATTCCAATGTTTACTTTGTCTTGAAAGCTTCTGAATTGAGCTAGAGAACTCCACCTGCAAATCAGAAATGTGAAAATGGTGGAAGTGGTTAGAGTGATTACAGGTCGTGCTTTTGCTTTTGGTTAGCTTGCATAGATGGTATGGAAGGTATGTGAACTGGTTTTGGCAAGAATGCTTGAGAGGAATAGAAGTTGGCACTCAAACTGCAGAGGCAACTCTGTTTTTGCAGTTTGATGGTGTTTTTTGGTTTGATGATGTTTGGGAGGCAAATGGCTCGTGCAATAGCTTGGTTATGATGTGTGTAATATGTTTGATAACTTTGTTCTTGTGTATCTAGGCTGAGATGGGAGTTGGTGTTAGTTATGCCATATATCTTCTAACTTAAGCAAAAAAGGCAACTTGTGTTTCTAGGTCAGTAGAGGACCCCTAATCCTGCTGCAAAGCCTCTCTTGATCAGAGTAATTTGTTCATAATCTTGTGCTAAAGAGATTTGGTTTGTACTTGCTTGATTTACCAATTGGACATAAAGTGAACTTTTGCAAAAATGGATAGTTTACTTTATCTAAAAATGGATTAATCTTGTATACAACACTTGAACTCATAGAATAACACTTTGACACAATGAACAAGTATTAAATTATTGAGTGTAACTTGGTTTAAGGACCTGTAATCAAGGGCATGCTGGTTTTGAGAAGTTTGCATAACTTATGAACATGAAAAAATGGCCAATTCAAAAGTGAGTTTTTGCTATGTTGTGAAATTCGATTCTCCCTAACCATGAGGTTGTTTGAGAAGTTCTTGGACATTTTGGAAAGCTTGGAATGTTTACTACAATCCATCTTTGAAATGCAATTTGAAATTCCAAGTGGAAGTGTATGGAAAATGGCCTTGAAGTGGGATAGAAAAACTTGTCAAAATAGGTCAAAAATTCACTAAGTTAAGAATGGTTTAGTGCCCTTATTCAAAAATTTGTAACTTGAGATGCAAGCTTCAAATGAGAAAACTTTGTGAATCAAAGTTGTAGATTATGCAACAGGCTACAACTTTCATGTTTGGACTTTTGTTTTAATTCAAATGGATCTTGGTGAAAAAGTGGGGTAAAGTTGGAAAAAAAATTAGGGTTTTTCATAACTTAGAAAAATTCTAAGTTATGAAAAATTCCATTTTAAACCCTAATTTGCATTTCTTGGTTTCTTGGTGAACAAGTTTCATGATTTTGCAAGTTTTGATGAAAAATGAATCTTGACTCTTGATTTTGACCAAAAAGTCAAAGTTTGACTTTTCAGTATACAGTCAAAATTGATCAATTGACTGGGAAATTCAACTGTCAATCCTGTGTACTTGGGATCTTTTGAGTTTGTTGATCATGTCAATATAATTCCATGGGGTCCTTGAGTCCATGTGTGAGCTTGGTTTTCCATTGGCTAGGTCAAACAGTCAAAAATTGCCTTTATGCAGTCAAAACCCTAAAAATGACCATTTTGCCCTTTTGGTGATCTGATCAAATTTCTTGGGGAATTGTGATCCAAACTTGACCAAATGATTCATATGAGTTCATAATGTTGATGTGGGTCAAATTTCATGAGGTTTGACTGTCAATTGGCCACAGTTGACTTCTTCCCCAATACAGTTGATTTCTAGGTCAACTGTCCAACTGACTGGGCAAAATTTGGAATCAAGACTTGAAACTTGATATGGGTAAACTTGGGAGTCCAATATGAAGCATGAAAGTCATCTTGGGAATTTTAGGTCAAAGCATCTTTGTGCAAACACAAACCCTAATTTGAGTCCACAGTGCAAGGAGAGGTCTTGAGCAGATGGAACCCTAACTGGATCTTGAGCTTCAAGGGGCTTTGTGGTGAGAAATCAATGAGAAATGGGAGGGCAAATTTTGGGGTACAACAGTTGCCCCTGTTCAATCTTCTTGAATCCGAAGAGTTAGATTGGCAAGTTTGCCTTTCGTGACTCGAGGGTAAAAGGAGATTGGACACTAGAGTGCCCGGAAATTTGCACTTGTCAAAGCAATGGATGCGGGAATGGGCTTAGAGATGCCATTTGGAGATGGGCTTAACGATGCCATCTGGGAGAGTGACAGAAATCTCGTCGGAGATGGGCTTAGAGATGCCATCTGGAAGGGAATACCAGGAAGGTGTCCAGGCTTGGGACCATCCGTTGTTGGGAGGAATCTGTAAACTATTTTCAAAAGTTGCATCTGAATAAGTCGATAGATTAACATCCGTTGTTGGGAAGAATCCATAAACTGTTTTCAAAAGTCTTGAAGAAGAATCTGAACAAGTGACAAGTTAACATCCGTTTACTTGGAGAACCCGTGAACTGTTTTCAGAAATCTTGAAGTTGAATAAGCAATAGAGCAGCATCCGTTGTTGGGAAGCGTCCGTAAACTGTTTTCAAAAATTGCATCTGAACAAGTCGATAGATTAACATCCGTTGTTGGGAAGAATCCATAAACTGTTTTCAGAAGTCTTAAAGAAGAATCTGAACAAGTGACAGGTTAACGTCCGTTTACTTGGAGAACCCGTGAACTGTTTTCAGAAATCTTGAAGTTGAATAAGCAATAGAGCAGCATCCGTTGTTGGGAAGCGTCCGTAAACTATTTTCAAAAGTTGCATCTGAACAAGTCGATAGATTAACATCCGTTGTTGGGAAGAATCCATAAACTGTTTTCAGAAGTCTTGAAGAAGAATCTGAACAAGTGACAGGTTAACATCCGTTTACTTGGAGAACCCGTGAACTGTTTTCAGAAATCTTGAAGTTGAATAATTTTAGTATGTCGACTGATCTTTCCTGAAAAGGTAACGAGTTAGTTGTATGCAATGTTATGATGCATGATGCAATATACGTGACATCAATGTTTATGACATGAAGTAAGCTGACGAGCTATCTTGCTGAGGGTAAATGAATCCGAGGTGGCCGAAGATAAAAACATCTTGACTGCTGCCGGGAAAAATAAATCCTTGGCTGCTGCTGGAAAAGAGAATTCCTGATGACCTCTACTGGGGAGTATCAATCTAGTAGACTCATGCTGGGGAGGTAAGACTGAGAATCTTCAATTTGATGGGAAGTAACTCTGGCGATCTCACTGGGGAACTCAAGATTTCTCTTTCTAAGACTCTGAGGAGAAGGCTCATTAGTCTGGCTCCGCTGGGGGTTGACAATTTGAAGTTTTAGCTCGGCTGGGGATACTGAAACTTAAACTCTGAGGGGAAATGAGTTCTGGAGGATCCTCTGGCTGGGGATAACAAAGGATAAGCTCCTCTGGGGATCATATTGATAAGTTGTGTTAGGAAACTCTTGATGAACTCTGCTGGGGACAGGAAGAATTCTGGCGAGTGCGATCTTCTGTGGCTGTTAGCTGAGGATAACCTAGTTATAAGTCTTTGTGGGGAATAACTTTGAATAAAACTCGGGAGAGACGTTCGTGCTCTGCGGGGAAATACCTTCCAGAACCTTACTGGGGATAAGCTTCGGGAGTCTGCTGGAGATAAGCCTCAGGGTTTGCTAGGGATGTGGATTCCAAATCTCTTGGGGGGTTTCCTTCGAAAGGGTGTCAAGATATCCATCTGTACCTTCATCCTATCAGTAATCCTTTTTCTTAGGTTCATTTAGGAAGTGATTATGTTTCAAATGCATATGCCTATTTAACAAAACATTGGACGTTTCTCAAAATAAAACAAATAGTGCAAGAGAAAAAGAAAAGGGAAATGACACAAATTTCTGGGGAAAGTATTTGTATTGATTTTCTTTGAGTATGTTTGTACAAAGGAGACAATCATCCTAGTAAGAGGATTCTGTTGTAAATATTGAAAGATTTATACAAAATAAAGGATGGCTATGTGAAATAATTCCATGGGATTCCATTCCGCCATAGCTTTCACAACCTCGAATATTTGTCCATTCAATGCTTTACTTGACGATGACTGGATTGATCAGAAGCCTGGAACTGGTTGATGAAGGGATTGTCTTTGAAGTGATCCGACGAGACATAGTCATACGCTTCAATTCCCTAACTTTTGCCTGAATCGCCCTTTCGGGTTTTCGATCCACCGGGAAACCCCTTTTTGCCCAAGCTGCCCTTTCGGGTTTTCGACTTGCCGGGTGTACAGATTTTTTCGTTTTTATCCCTAATTTTTGCCTGAACCGCCCTTTCGGGTTTTCGGTTCACCGGGATGCCCATTTTTTTCCCAAGCCGCCCTTTCGGGTTTTCGACTTGTCGGGTTATTTTATGCGTAGTATCTTTTGACTATGTCTGCGTTTGTAGGGTGCGGCAAATCGTCGCCGTCCATGGTGGTCAGAATCATTGCACCACCAGAAAATATGCTTTTGATCACAAATGGTCCTTCATATGTAGGAGTCCATTTGCCCCTGGGATCACTTTGCGGCAAGATAATCCTCTTGATTACGAGATCCCCGACTCGATACACTTGACGTCTGACTTTCTTATTGAAGGCCTTGATCATCCGCTTTTGATACGTCTGACCATGGCATATAGCAGCAAGTCGCTTCTCGTCGATCAGATTGAGTTGATCAAGTCGGGTCTGCATCCAATCTTCTTCATTCAAACCTGCATCCTTCATAATCCTTAGAGAAGGGATCTGGACTTCCATAGGCAAAACAGCTTCCATGCCATAAACCAAAGAAAATGGGGTTTCCCCAGTTGAAGTACGTGTCGTCGTACGGTATCCATGCAGAGCAAACGGTAACATCTCATGCCAGTCTTTGTAAGTGACTGTCATTTTATGAATGATCTTCTTAATGTTTTTGTTCGCAGCTTCAACAGCAC
This sequence comes from Vicia faba, assembly GCA_948472305.1. Lineage (NCBI taxonomy): Eukaryota > Viridiplantae > Streptophyta > Magnoliopsida > Fabales > Fabaceae > Vicia > Vicia faba. The sequence goes on along the minus strand of OX451739.1, from coordinate 332,666,595 downwards.
CGTTCATCTTCGGCCGATAGGGAGATGAATTGTGATGATAAATCTTGAACTGTTTGCATAATGCAGTGATCATTGTGTTATTCAGATTTGTACCGTTGTCCGTAATGATCCTGTCTGGAACACCATACCGACATATGAGATTTTGCTTGATAAAGCGGGCAACCACATTTTTGGTGACAGAGGCGAAGGAAGCTGCTTCGACCCATTTAGTGAAGTAGTCAATGGCAACTAGGATGAAGCGATGTCCATTAGAAGCCGTGGGCTTGATCTCTCCAATCATATCAACGCCCCACATTGCAAAGGGCCACGGAGCAGTCAGGACGTTGAGGGGAACCGGAGGAATATGAACTTTGTCAGCATAGACTTGACACTTGTGACAAGTACGGGAATGTTGATGGCAGTCAGCTTCCATGGTAGACCAGTAATAGCCTGCCCTTAGGATCTTCTTAGCCATTGTATGCCCGCTCAAGTGAGTGCCAAATGTGCCGCTGTGTATATCAGTCATGATCAACTCTGCTTCAGCCTTATCCACACATCGGAGTAATACACAATCATGGCTTCGTTTGTAAAGGATACCGTTGCTCAGGAAGAACTTAGCAGCGAATTTCCTTAAGAACTTCTTGTCATTTACGGAAGCTCCTTCAGGATAATCTCTAGTCTCGAGATACCTTTTGATTTCATGGAACCAAGGTTGTTCCACTACTTCTTCGGTATTAATCTCGTGGCAATGTGCCGGTTCATCCATTCGCTTGATGGTGATTTGGGGAGCCTCGTTATCCCAGTTAAGTTTAAACATGGAGGACATTGTGGCTAGAGCATCGGCTAGCTGATTCTCTTCTCGCGGGAAATGCTCGAAGGTAATTTGCTCGAAATGAGGTAACAATGTCAGGACATGTTCTTTGTATGGGATAAGATTAGGATGTTTGGTATCCCAGTCTCCTTTGATTTGGCTGATGACCAAAGCAGAGTCCCCAAATACGATCAAAGATTTGATCTTCAAGTCTATAGCAGCCTTGAGACCAAAGATGCAAGCTTCATACTCAGCCATGTTGTTTGTGCAGCTGAAGCAAATTCGGGCCGTGAAAGGTGTGTGACAACCTTCCGGGGAAATGAGTACTGCGCCAATACCATTTCCAAGTGCATTTGAAGCACCATCAAAGTACAGGGTCCATCGGGATCCCTTTTCGGGTCCGTCATATGGTCCGTCACTTTCAACGTTGTCCAAATTCATAATGTCCTCGTCTGGGAAGTCAAATCTCATGGGTTGATAGTCTTCGATAGCCTGATGAGCCAGATGGTCAGCTAGTACACTCCCTTTTATAGCTTTTTGGGTGGTGTACTGAATGTCATACTCAGTTAGGATCATTTGCCATCTAGCTATCCTTCCAGATAAAGCGGGCTTTTCGAAAATATACTTGATAGGGTCCATTTTGGATATTAACAAGGTAGTATGGGTCAGCATATACTGTCTTAGTCGGCGAGCAGCCCATACCAAAGCGCAGCAAGTTTTCTCGAGCAGTGAGTAGCGAGTCTCACAGTCGGTAAACTTTTTACTAAGGTAATAAATAGCATGCTCTTTTCGACCAGACTCGTCATGCTGGCCCAAAACACACCCCATTGAGTTATCCAAGACGGTCAAATACATGATCAACGGTCTTCCTTCGACGGGTGGCATCAGAATAGGAGGTTCTAGCAAATACTCCTTGATTCTATCAAAAGAAGCTTGACAATCGTCGTTCCATTCCACTACCTGATCTTTTTTCAAGAGTTTGAAAATTGGCTCACAGGTAGAAGTCAGATGTGAGATGAATCTGGCAATATAGTTTATGCGTCCCAAGAATCCTCTAACCTCCTTTTCAGTACGGGGAGCAGGCATCTCTTGTATTGCTTTTACTTTTGCCGGATCGACTTCAATGCCTTTGTTGCTTACAATAAATCCCAGGAGTTTACCAGACCTAACTCCAAAAGTGCATTTACTTGGATTCAGCCTGAGCTTGTATTCTTTCAATCTGGCAAATAGCTTTTCCAGATGTTCAAGGTGCTCTTCCTCCGTTTGTGATCGAGCTATCATATCGTCTACGTAAACTTCAATCTCATGATGTATCATGTCATGAAATAAAGCTACCATGGCGCGTTGATAAGTTGCCCCTGCATTCTTCAGCCCGAACGGCATCACTTTGTAACAGAAAGTGCCCCATTGTGTAACAAAAGTTGTTTTCTCCATATCCTCGGGAGCCATTTTGATTTGATTGTAGCCCGAGAATCCGTCCATGAAGGAAAACACTTTATGCTGAGCTGTATTGTCGATCAAGATGTCAATATGAGGTAGCGGGAAATCATCTTTAGGGCTGGCCCTATTCAAATCCCGGTAGTCCACACACATTCTGACTTTGCCATCTTTCTTAGGTACTGGCACAATGTTAGCGACCCATTGAGGATAGGACGTAACAGCCAGGAAGCCAGCATTGAATTGCTTCATTACTTCTGCTTTGATCTTTTCGGACATGTCAGGCCTCATTCGGCGAACTTTTTGCTTGATTGGTGGACAGTCTTCTCTTGTGGGGAGACGGTGAACCACGATGTCTGTGTCTAGACCCAGCATGTCTTCATAGGACCAAGCGAAGATTTCAACATACTCATTCAGCAACTGTACCAAGCACTCCTTGGCTTTCGGTTCCAGGTTGGCACCCACTTGCACCTCCTTCCGGTTCTCCTCGGTTCCCAAGTTAACAGCTTCCAATGGCTCTTCATGCGGTAAGATGGCCCTCTCCTCTTGTTGCAGAAGCCTGGCTAGTTCCCCGGGTACTTCACAACCTTCGTCATCTTCATACTCGGCTAGATTGACCAGATCTTCAGAGTTATTGAAAGATACAGCAGAATAGTCACCCATGGAATCCGGAGTGGATGGGTACCTGCATTGGTGAGTGTGGGTGTGTGTAAGGGATAGCCATCCTTAAACAAAAAATGCAAAAGGAAAGAAAATGATCATAAGCAGTTTATCAAATGAAAAAACGTCCAATGAATCATTAAACATGGCACATGAATATGAAAAATAGTCAAAACCCTTACAAGTGGACCTACATGCCCCGGGTAAGGCAGGAGGTGAAAAGATAGTGTACGGATTGCTTGAAAGTAAAATATTACAGACCAAATAAGAAATGTTTAACAGATAAATTACTGATGAATAAAAGTGATGGGGACAAAGTCTTTAGCCTCCCAATTGCTCAATCCTCCTCTGACAGTTGGATAAATCCACTCTTCAAAGTTGCTTTCCTTGTCTTCATCTTCCAGAGCGTTGATTCGGTAAGGAGAAATTTTGATTGGCGCTCTTTCAATCTTTGACTGGCGCATAGCTTTCTGGCCAGCGGCTGTGAAACCTAATCCAAACTTATCAGTCTTATGCGGAAAATCGGGTAACTGCCCCCACGCTGAATTCTTCCCTTCTTTGATTGCGGCTCTTGCATCCTCCAGAGATGCCATCCTGGCCATCTGTCTTGGTGCCTCAGCTGCCAACTTTGCCACTGCTACTTCAGGAAGAACTTCTTCGAAATGTTGAAACGGCGTCTCAATGAACTCTCCTTCAACCTCCACATACCGGAAAGAATTTAAGTGACTAATCATGTACTCTTCTTCGCCGTGGACAGTGATGATCTTTCCCTTGACAGGATACTTCAGCATTTGATGCAAGGAGGAGGTGACTGCCCCAGCATGATGTATCCAAGGTCTACCCAGCAGGCAGGAGTATGATGGACGGATGTCCATTACATAGAAAGTGGATTTAAACACCTCAGTACCTATCTTGATGGGAATTTCAACCTCTCCATGGACCATTCTCTTCGACCCATCGAAAGCTCTGACGATAATATCACTCGGCTTCAATTCCAACCCTTCGCAATCTAGCCGGTCCAAGGCCTTCTTAGGCAAAACATTCAGCGACGACCCGGTATCAACCAAAACATGTGCCAGGGTGGTTCCGTGACACTCGATTGAAATATGCAAAGCATCATTGTGGTTTCGGCCTTTAGGGGTTAGGTCGGCATCAGAAAAACCTAATCCATTGTCCGCAGTCAGGCTAGCCACGCAATGTTGAAATTGGTCCGCAGAGGTTTCCTGGGGCACATGAGCTGCCTTCAGAAACTTAATCAAAGCTTGAGCGTGCGCTTCTGAGCAAAGCAATAGTGCCAGCATGGAGATCTTGGAGGGGGTTTTCCCCAACTGTTCCACCACATCGTAATCACTTCTCTTGATTATCCTCAAAATCTCGTCCATTTCTTTCTTGGAGGCTTCCGGGATCGCCAAGGGTTGAGCCCTCGTCCTGACGGGCTCATCTTGTATTCCCTTTCCTTTATCAGCAATAGTAGGAGAGACAGCACTAGGAACAACAACCTCTTCAATCAAAGGAGTTCTAGCAGAGAGCTTTATTGGTGCAGGGATGACTTCTTTAGCTGATGAGGGTCCAAAGACTGCTCTTGGAGGGGCAATCTCTGGAGAAAATATTCTCCCGCTCCTGGTGATTTTGCTGGTGCCCGCAATGTTACTAATGCTGGCTTCCTCATCATCCGAATTTTCTTCAATTACTTCAACTTGCTTGATACCATGGTAGTAGATGTCACCACCATAGTTCCAAGGTATCGACTTCTCAGAAACATAGGGAACAGGCCCTGGCATCGTTATCTTTAAAGGAACATATTTTGCAGCTGGTGTAATCTTAACTGGCTTTTTGACGGCCTTGGAAAGATTGGCGTGAATGGTTATGATTGAGACATTTTCAACATGAACTGGAACAGCAGAAACTTTTTCGAACAGAATTTGTCGGCTATCCATAAGGCCTTGGATGCCTTTCTTTAATAGCGGACAATCAAACGGCAGAGAGTGGCAACAGTAGCAGTCTTCTTTACATCCCGGGAAGATCCCGGCCCTTAACAAATTCAACTTAATGGTTAGCAGTGGAGTAGTCAGATCACTGACGTCAGCAACATACAAATCCTCCTCAATGGCATTGATATTTCGGCCGTGCTTCGGCATAGGTGCAGATATCACATTAGGCTTCTCTGGAGCGTCAAACTCTACCTCCTTAGCCTCTATCAGGTCTTGGATTTTATGCTTGAGTGCCCAACAATCATTGGTGTCGTGTTTGTTGCACCCCAAAATTTGCCCTCCCATATTCTTCAAGAAATTGTCAAGCCAAGTCACGAAATTCCCCAAGGGTTGTGCAGTGCAACTGTCTCCTATACAGTCAAAACTAGGGTTTGTGTTCTGATCAAAGAAAGGAAGTTTTCAAGGACCCAATCAAGTCTCATATGCCTACAAAGATAGTCAAGTATCCTCATATCAAGTTTCAAGGCATTCAGCTCAAAATTGCACAGTCAAAACCCTAGATTGCACTACAGTCAACTGTAGGGGCAAAATGGTCATTTGGCAGTCAAAAGTTCAAATTTTTGGTCAATATATCATTTTGAAGCCACAAACATCATTTGATCAATGCTTGATCATGATTCTCAAAATTTGGCTCAGAAATCATCAAAGATGCAAAAGTTACTATATTTGGACAGCTGAAAAAGTCAACTGAAATTGACCAGGGCATAACTTTCACATGGATTATCAGAAAAATTCCATCCAAAGCTCATTTTGAAGAGAAAGACATTTCCTACAACTCATATTCATATTCCAAGTCCAAGAAATGCTCTCACAAAAAGTTATCAATTTCAACATTATAGGTCATTTTCAAAAGTCAACAAAAAGGGACTTTAAGTCAAAGGCCATAACTTGAGATTGGTAAATCAAAATGACATGGGACAAAAGGCATTGGTTAGAGGACTCCAAGACCTTTCCAAAATGTCCAAGAACATGTGAAAAGCTTAAAAATTGAGCAAGTTATGCCTTGTGGAAGTTGGGATATATTTGGGAATTTTGAAAAGTCAACTTTGATTCAAATGACCTAAATTTGCTAATGGGCCCATTTTTCTTCCATGATTCATCATTCCAAGCCTATGCACGACCACTTGGCCCAAAGGGAAGCATTTTCTCATTTTTTATTTATTTATTTGAATTTTTATTTATATTAATTCAATTAAATTAATTAAATGTGTGAAAAATATCTAAATGAACCAAGCCTTCCACGCGTCCAAGGACACCAGATCAATGGCCCAGATCCAAGGAGCATGATGAATCATGGTCAACGCACCAGCATGTTAGCACAAAAGTCAGAAAAGGCCATGTCTTATTGGGCCGGAATTTCACCATCAACACCTCACTTTGGGGCCTGAACCCCTCCCCCCTGGTTTGCCTTCACTATTTTTATTTATTTTTTATTCTTGTTTTAATTGTTATTTTTATTTTAATTACTGCTTACTTAATTAATTATTTTTTAACAAAATACAAAAACATCATAAAAAAATCAAAAAGACAAAAAATATAATAAATGTTTTATTTTATTATTTTCATAAATAATTGTATATAAATTAATAAATTTAAATTAGGTGCTTTAACTTTAATTCTTTTCATAATAAATATAAAAAAGGGTAGAATTAGGTTAATTGACAATTTTCATTCCTTTTAATTTTTCCTTTTTTATCACAATATTATTATTTATTTATTTTCATGATTAAATTGTACATAAATATAATTAGGTTTAAATTAGGTCAAATTTCAATATTTTCATAATAAATCTAAAAAAAACACTAGAACTAGGGTTTGCATCCAATCTTTATTTTAATTGATTCTTTTTTCCATTAAATCCTAAAAATACAAAATACCAAAAACATTTGACTTTAATTTTTAATTCCACATTAATTCTAATTAATTAATTCATTAACTTTGATTTTTTTGCAAAAAGGGTCCAACGCCCTCGTTTCTTTAATTTCGCGTATTTTATTTTATGTCGTTTAATTAATTATGTACCTCTCCCGAAGCATTGTAACAATTTAGCTTTTCGCACTTTTATTTGCCTTATTTATTTTTCTGTCAAATCGGGTCCGGTTTAATTTTGGCGGTGTGGACCCGCGCCATTTGTAATAGTTTAGATTTATTTTCCCGCAAATATTTTAACTGTTAAATAAGCATGCAAGAATGAATGTCCTTAAATAAAATCAAACGTAGATCACAATGAACATGACAAGACAAATATCAATGAAAACGACACACGAATCGCACACATCACCCCTAGGGTACGCCTCACTGTTGCCTTGCCTCGAAAGGTGGTCGTCGAGTAGAGGACGTCTTAGTAAGTCCTCATGATCCGGGAACCTGGCATGAGGGTAGCTTCTAAGGTGTCTTCCCATTGCTCTGGTGATCACCATGTCCCGAACCTCGAATTGACCCGAACACCTCCAACGGTGGTGCTACCTACCTCTCAATGGTGGGATGGCACTACTTTAAAGGACATTTACACAGACGAATTCCTTAGGGTAGGTAGGTTCTCGTAGATACTTGCTCTCTTCAAAAACAAAACAAATCAAAATCTTTTCACACCAACACATTTTCAAAAGCTTTCAAAGCAAATTTTTCAAACACTCTGACGTATGAGTCGAACTGAAATTTTTCAAAGAAACTTTTTAAAACCCACATTGAAAAGCAAACAAACCTTTTTGAAAACACATTGAGCAAGTACCTAAGAGCCCATGGATAACCATGGATAGAAAGGGTGCTAACACCTTCCCTTTCTATAACCTACCTCCCGAACCGAGAGCAATCTCTTTAAGGAATTTTTCTGTGCTTTTGTCCTTTCCATTTGGAGAAAATAAAAGACAGTGGCGACTCTTGCTTCCGCGACATTTCGCGAAACCAGCGTTAAACAGTCAGTTCCAGATCCACCGATCACAGAACTGGCGACTCTGCTGGGGATAAAACTTAAAGTGGGGTGTACCTTAGGGCTAGGTCATAACTATGTTTTCAGTTGTCTTCTTTGCTTGCTTTATTATTGTGGGTTGCTTGGGAGTTCTATAGATCCTAACCCGGATCTGGGGGATACCTTCTTAGAAAGTAGCAACAAGGCTGTGAGGGAACTGTGCGGGGTATACCGACATGGTTGAAACAGTCTGCTACGTTGATGTGGCACTTTGGTGTGTACCGGTAACCCTTGAGTTCAGTCAAGGAGAGTACGGGGCCTCCGCGTGGTGTCATGAAGCATCAACAGACCTTAGGAACCTTAATTGAACTATCTTGGCCTCTTTAGGGTAGTGAGATAACTGACTTTGGTGCAGTCCGAGGTTGGTTGATACTCGATACTACACTCAATTGAGGGTTGCTTTCCTGGAATATTTCGGTCGCCAGTTCAGTGGCTAAATCGAAACGATGAACACTGAAAGCAATCCAGTGATATTGGGACCCTTAGAACCCGGTTACTTCTGATAGGACAGGTTGAGCCCACCAACTTCAAGAGGGTAGTACCCAGACCTCATGCTGGCCTAAACCCTAAGGGCTTCTCTTGTGTGACTTGTGTGCCTTCGTACTTGACTACTTGCATGCTTGTTATCTGACCCTTGATGCCTTGCAGGTTTTGTTCATAGTCCTTAATTGGGACTTATAACAGGGTGTACTAACCACTTGCAGGTTCTGTTTATAGTCCTTAATTGGGACTCATGACAGGTTTTACTTAGGTTTCTTGCAGGTTTTGTTCATAGTCCTTAATTGGGACTTATAACAGGGTGTACTAACTACTTGCAGGTCCTGTTTATAGTCCTTAATCAGGACTCATAACAAGTTTATCAAATTTCTTGCAGGTTTTGTTTATAGTCCTTAACTAGGACTCATGACAGGGTTTACTAGATCTCTTGCAGGTTTTGTTTATAGCCCTTAATTGGGACTCATAACAAAGTATACTGAATTTCTTGCAGGGTCTGTTTATAGTCCTTAATTGGGACTCATAACAGGGTTTACCTACATCACCCCATGCATAGCATGACATCATACCATTGCATACATCCTAACCCATTTCAAGGATCTCAAGGGCTTGTGATGCAGGTCATGACAAATCAAACATCTAGCCAGGGGAAAAGAGGATTTATTTTCCTCTAGCCAAGGGTGTCAGGGGCTATGACCCACTGGATATGGTGAGCCTTTGACCCTTGAAGAAGAATTCTCAACAACATGGGTTTCCTTCAATCAAGCTATAAACTCCGATGCTAACAATTTTCTTGTTTACCCTACGAGGTCCTTGAAAACATTGCATGCATATCATACACATCATTGCATTACAGGTATCCCTTTTGCAGGTCACTTACCTTTCTCGCTGTTTATTTCAGCAATGGCCTCACAACAAGATAACCAGGACCTTCACGCTCAAGAGTCTCAGTTCAGGGAAATCTTCCTAGGTCTATCCAAGGGGCAGGAAGAGTTGAGGGCACTCCTCATGGGGAATCTGATCAGAAAAGGTCCTGAAGATGACAAGGACGAACAGCTGAAACGTCTACAAGCTGAGGTAGACACATTGAAAACTCAGATGCTGGGGCAAAGGGCCCTCATTCAAGGTTTAGCTCAGGAGCAAGGAGAGCTGAGAGCCATGGTCAGTCAGCTTCCTCAAGGCATGAAGCAACCAACCCAAATCAGGGACCAGGTCATGGAACAGCTCCCAAGAGGGCAAAGGTCGGGTCCAGTGAATAGACCTCTCCGAGTTGCTACTACTTCACAGGTTCAACAACGACCTCGCCAGAAACAGCGGGTTGATCAGAACAGGTCGGACGAGCCTAAGAGACAATTCACCAATATCAACATGCCATGGTCACGAGCCTTGCAACATATGTTAAGGATGAACCTGATCGCGGTGATCAACCCTCCTGCAAATCCAAAGACCTCCTCTCCAAGCTACAACCCAGAAGCAAGGTGCGCTTACCATTCTGGTAGCCCGGGGCACGATACTGAGGATTGTTGGGCGCTGAAGTACAAGATTCAAGGCATGATCGACGCTGGAGAGATTCATTTTGAAGTACCCGAGACTCCCAACGTGATCACTGCCCCCATGCCAAAACATGGCTAGGATAGAAAGCACTTTTTGTTCATTTGAATTCAAATTGTGATTTTCTTTTGTTTAAACATTTATTCATGTTAAAACATTGTTATTCCATTAATGCATCGCTTATGTCTATTTTTGAGTCAATATATTCGCATTCACTATATGCAAACTGTTTTCATATTTTTTCTGAGGTCAACTCTTAATCTTAAATAATTCTAAGCCTCTTGAGGGAGGATGACGAAAACGATACCATAATCTACAGTATGCTTTTGAACAGACCCCGCTGATGAGGTACAGGCATTGTTTCAACCCCTAAACACTGGAGTTATAAGGATGATAATCCCTCGTCAACCCATCAGAGCCAAAGAAGTAGGAGTTTTTATTTTCAAAAATCAAAACCCTTAATCATAACCTGGGGCAGGGTAGTTCTCTCAGTTGATCCAAATGCATCTTTACAAAACGAACAAAGACAGTGATGGTTCAGAACAATCAAAAGGACAGACAGTCATCATCAAAATTCATAAAAAGCCCAAAAAGTCAAAACCTATAAAGGGGACTTACGAAACTGGGGCATCCCGCTGACTATAATTCCAAAAAAGGAAACAGTTCAGGCAAAAAAAAAAGGGGATAACAAAAATCAATCAAGAAAAGAGATCTTACAGACCCTCGACAAAAATGACTGCCTATTCAAAATAAATTGTCAACATCCGAATCATCACCGGAAAATCAGAGCAAAGACTCAAACAAAGTCTAACGTATGATCAACTGAGTTTAGGTTTGGAGAACATCACGAAGAGCGGGTGGGTACAAATAATTTGAGCCTTTATCCTTTGTTTCTTAAACCGTGAACCAGGCCACGTTATAACCCTTAAAAGTCCTAGCTGAAGCATGGGTTAGTTCGAAAGCATACTGTCATGAAAGGTATCCTGACTCCTTAAGGCCTACGGTAAATACAGAGTTGACATCACGTTTTACAAACATTCGCTTGTTTTATGAAAAAAGAATGCATTTTCAAAATCTTCAAGACAAACATAAGCTTTGTATTTTTAACATAACTTTGTTTGCATATGACTTTTTGTTTGAACAGCATAGAAGTTCGCACGACGAATGCCTAATGAACAGAAGCATTTCCAATCAAGGGGCATGGCATGAGCATGGTCCATCATCTGGGGCAATCCAATCAAGATTCGGAGAATCTCTCAAAGGCCAAATAGCCTGGGGCAAATCTCCGCCTGAGTCACTTGGGGCATTCCAACAACGAATCTTGTCTGATCAAACACCTTCAGGTGGCATGACAAAACACTTCTAACAGGGGCAACTCCCTACATTTTGAGAGTATGGATATAGTCGAAAAAATACTGCGCATCATCAAAGACCCGCTAGGCTGACATGCCTAGGCAAAAATAAGGGCTTCCCGGCGAACCAAAAGGGTTCGGGCAAAATGAAGGGATGAAATAAAAAAAAAAATCTGTACACCCGGCAAGTCGAAAACCTGAAAAGGCGGCTTGGGCAAAAATGGGTATCCCGGTGGACTGAAAACCCGAAAGGGCGATCCAGGCAAAAGTTAGGGATCAAAGCGTACGACTATGTCCTGTTTTCTTGTCACTTGCCTACCAGAAGAAGGTTCGCCCGTCAACAACAATCAGCACCTCATAGGTCTTCCTCCCCCGTAGAAACAGGGGCAATAATGAGTGGTCTAAGCAATCTGATTGTTCTGTCCTCTAGGGTATCAAGGTATGTTCCGTGGAAGAACATAACCAATACAGTTCAATACTCCCCCAGGAGAGTCCAATCCAGTTCCCCTAGAAAGATGGAATTCATATCCCCAAACAATAAGTCTACCCCCAATATGATTCTGGAAGCTTATCCCTCGCAGAATACGAACGCGTCGTCCGGCTTGATTTAAAGAGTTATTTCCTTAACAGGATATAACTGGGTTATCCTCAGCCAAAAGCCATGGAAAGAGAGTCCTCGACAAAGTCTTCCTATCCCCAGCGAAGTCTATCAACACTTCCAGCACAACAAGGGTATCCTCAGCAAACTATCAACATTCAGCAAAGCATCCCTATCCCCCACAGAGTATTGCTTCCCAGCATGGTCGTTAGGGTATCTTTTCTCCCCGCAGAATCTTCCATTTGCCAAGTTTATTCCGCAACGGAGTCATCTTCTCCTACCGGTATACTTGCAACTATCAACCCCAGCGGAAGCAAAAGCTATTCTTCCACATCAGCCCAGGATGCGACTTCCCGGCACCCGTCAAGGATTTATTTTCCTACGACGAAAATATACATTCATAAACATCATATCCTCATACATTATAGCATGCATATGCATCATATTACATGAATCTCATTAATTTTGAAGACATACAGTTCATGCATCATGATTTTGCATACAATTATGTTTTGCCTTTTCAGGAAAAAGATCAATACAAATGACTACTATCAAACTATCGCAATTCTGTCTAGATATAGTTTCAGATATGATCCAGATATGGTGACGTTCTGATACTGCTTCCAGAAGTCCTTCTTCAGATGTTTCCCTCTCTGACGGTGAGTGTGAGGTGATATTCGCCTATGGTTCCCTCTCCGACGGTGTGTGAGGTAGTAATCCCTTTTCAGATGTTTCCCTCTCCGACGATGAGTGTGAGGTGATATTCTCCTATGATTCCCTCTCCGACGGTGTGTGAGGTAGTAATCCCTTTTCAGATGTTTCCCTCTCCGACGATGAGTGTGAGGTGATAGTCTCCTATGATTCCCTCTCCGACGGTGTGTGAGGTAGTAATTCCTTTTTCAAGATGTTTCCCTCTCCGACGATGAGTGTGAGGTGATATTCTCCTATGATTCCCTCTCCGACGGTGTGTGAGGTAGTAATCCCTTTTCAGATGTTTCCCTCTCCGACGATGAGTGTGAGGTGATAGTCTCTTATGGTCCCCTCTCCGGCAAGTGCGTGAGGTGGTAATTCCTTCTTCAGATGTTTCCCTCTCCGACGATGAGTGTGAGGTGATAGTCTCTTATGGTTCCCTCTCCAACGGCGTGTGAGGAGGTAATTCCTTTTTTCAGATGTTTCCCTCTCCGACGATGAGTGTGAGGTGATAGTCTCTTATGGTTCCCTCTCCAACGGCGTGTGAGGTGGTAATTCCTTTTTTCAGATGTTTCCCTCTCCGACGATGAGTGTGAGGTGATAGTCTCTTATGGTTCCCTCTCCGACGGTGTGTGAGGTGGTAAGTCCTTTTCAGATTTTTCCCTCTCCGACGCTGAGTGAGGTGATCATTCCTTTCAGATTATAATTTTCTATGGTTCTCTTCCCGATATTGCAAAGATGGTAATTCCCGCCAAGATTTTTCTCAACGAGCGTTGTTGAAGTTAAAATCAACCAAGGTTCTCTTACCATTCATGCTAAGGTAGTAACCATCCCTGGTTCATTCATCATCTTGTGAAGCTCCAGACTCAGCTCCTGTAACCAGTCAGGACGCATCTTTACCAAGCATCTAAAACCAACTCCTGCAACGTGTCAGGTACTCATTTTTCTTTTGCAGGTATGCAGGTTCTCGCTAAGGAATCTCTTACGCGATCAACATCCAGATGGCATCTATAAGCCCATCACCCTATCCAGTAATCTCCAAATGGCATCTATAAGCCCATTCCCCCATCACACTGCCAACATGTGAGCGCAAATTTCTGGGCACTCTAGTGTCCAATCCTCTTCTACCTTCGGATTACGAAAGGCACGTCAGCCAATCTGCATCCTCAGGTCTAAGAAGATTGAACAGGGGCAACTGTTGCACCCCAAAATTTGCCCTCCCATATTCTTCAAGAAATTGTCAAGCCAAGTCACGAAATTCCCCAAGGGTTGTGCAGTGCAACTGTCTCCTATACAGTCAAAACTAGGGTTTGTGTTCTGATCAAAGAAAGGAAGTTTTCAAGGACCCAATCAAGTCTCATATGCCTACAAAGATGGTCAAGTATCCTCATATCAAGTTTCAAGGCATTCAGCTCAAAATTGCACAGTCAAAACCCTAGATTGCACTACAGTCAACTGTAGGGGCAAAATGGTCATTTGGCAGTCAAAAGTTCAAATTTTTGGTCAATATATCATTTTGAAGCCACAAACATCATTTGATCAATGCTTGATCATGATTCTCAAAATTTGGCTCAGAAATCATCAAAGATGCAAAAGTTACTATATTTGGACAGCTGAAAAAGTCAACTGAAATTGACCAGGGCATAACTTTCACATGGATTATCATAAAAATTCCATCCAAAGCTCATTTTGAAGAGAAAGACATTTCCTACAACTCATCTTCATATTCCAAGTCCAAGAAATGCTCTCACAAAAAGTTATCAATTTCAACATTATAGGTCATTTTCAAAAGTCAACAAAAAGGGACTTTAAGTCAAAGGCCATAACTTGAGATTGGTAAATCAAAATGACATGGGACAAAAGGCATTGGTTAGAGGACTCAAAGACCTTTCCAAAATGTCCAAGAACATGTGAAAAGCGTAAAAATTGAGCAAATTATGCCTTGTGGAAGTTGGGAATTTTTTGGGAATTTTGAAAAGTCAACTTTGATTCAAATGACCTAAATTTGCTAATGGGCCCATTTTTCTTCCATGATTCATCATTCCAAGCCTATGCACGACCACTTGGCCCAAAGGGAAGCATTTTCTCATTTTTTATTTATTTATTTGAATTTTTATTTATATTAATTCAATTAAATTAATTAAATGTGTGAAAAATATCTAAATGAACCAAGCCTTCCACGCGTCCAAGGACACCAGATCAATGGCCCAGATCCAAGGAGCATGATGAATCATGGTCAACGCACCAGCATGTTAGCACAAAAGTCAGAAAAGGCCATGTCTTATTGGGCCGGAATTTCACCATCAACACCTCACTTTGGGGCCTGAACCCCCCCTGGTTTGCCTTCACTATTTTTATTTATTTTTTATTCTTGTTTTAATTGTTATTTTTATTTTAATTACTGTTTACTTAATTAATTATTTTTTAACAAAATACAAAAACATCATAAAAAAATCAAAAAGACAAAAAATATAATAAATGTTTTATTTTATTATTTTCATAAATAATTGTATATAAATTAATAAATTTAAATTAGGTGCTTTAACTTTAATTCTTTTCATAATAAATATAAAAAAGGGTAGAATTAGGTTAATTGACAATTTTCATTCCTTTTAATTTTTCCTTTTTTATCACAATATTATTATTTATTTATTTTCATGATTAAATTGTACATAAATATAATTAGGTTTAAATTAGGTCAAATTTCAATATTTTCATAATAAATCTAAAAAAAACACTAGAACTAGGGTTTGCATCCAATCTTTATTTTAATTGATTCTTTTTTCCATTAAATCCTAAAAATACAAAATACCAAAAACATTTGACTTTAATTTTTAATTCCACATTAATTCTAATTAATTAATTCATTAACTTTGATTTTTTTGCAAAAAGGGTCCAACGCCCTCGTTTCTTTAATTTCGCGTATTTTATTTTATGTCGTTTAATTAATTATGTACCTCTCCCGAAGCATTGTAACAATTTAGCTTTTCGCACTTTTATTTGCCTTATTTATTTTTCTGTCAAATCGGGTCCGGTTTAATTTTGGCGGTGTGGACCCGCGCCATTTGTAATAGTTTAGATTTATTTTCCCGCAAATATTTTAACTGTTAAATAAGCATGCAAGAATGAATGTCCTTAAATAAAATCAAACGTAGATCACAATGAACATGACAAGACAAATATCAATGAAAACGACACACGAATCGCACACATCACCCCTAGGGTACGCCTCACTGTTGCCTTGCCTCGAAAGGTGGTCGTCGAGTAGAGGACGTCTTAGTAAGTCCTCATGATCCGGGAACCTGGCATGAGGGTAGCTTCTAAGGTGTCTTCCCATTGCTCTGGTGATCACCATGTCCCGAACCTCGAATTGACCCGAACACCTCCAACGGTGGTGCTACCTACCTCTCAATGGTGGGATGGCACTACTTTAAAGGACATTTACACAGACGAATTCCTTAGGGTAGGTAGGTTCTCGTAGATACTTGCTCTCTTCAAAAACAAAACAAATCAAAATCTTTTCACACCAACACATTTTCAAAAGCTTTCAAAGCAAATTTTTCAAACACTCTGACGTATGAGTCGAACTGAAATTTTTCAAAGAAACTTTTTAAAACCCACATTGAAAAGCAAACAAACCTTTTTGAAAACACATTGAGCAAGTACCTAAGAGCCCATGGATAACCATGGATAGAAAGGGTGCTAACACCTTCCCTTTCTATAACCTACCTCCCGAACCGAGAGCAATCTCTTTAAGGAATTTTTCTGTGCTTTTGTCCTTTCCATTTGGAGAAAATAAAAGACGGTGGCGACTCTTGCTTCCGCGATATTTCGCGAAACCAGCGTTAAACAGTCAGTTCCAGATCCACCGATCACAGTGTCCAACACTGTCTGAATGATAGGCGCATTTAGCATTGGCATGATAATGTGGGGAGGACGTATTTACATTCTTTGGCGCCTCCTTGATGGTGGCCAGATTCAACTTCAATAGATGGGGAAGCACTTGCGCTGGAGTCATATTGATACGGGTGAACTGCCGTTGTGGCCTTTCCACCCGTTGCTGATTTGGTCTGGACTGGTTATAGCGAGGCTGCTCACTCGGAGTGTTTTGAATCATTACGGCCCCCACAGTTGGCCGACGCTCCATCTTCCCTGCTCTTCTCTGAGAATATACCATAGCTGTTGTGATCGGTGGATCTGGAACTGACTGTTTAACGCTGGTTCGCGAAATGTCGCGGAAGCAAGAGTCGCCACCGTCTTTTATTTTCTCCAAATGGAAAGGACAAAAGCACAGAAAAATTCCTTAAAGAGATTGCTCTCGGTTCGGGAGGTAGATTATAGAAAGGGAAGGTGTTAGCACCCTTTCTATCCGTGGTTATCCACGGGCTCTTAGGTACTTGCTCACTATGTTTTCAAAAATGGTTTGTTTGCTTTTCAACTGTGGGTTTAAAAAGTTTCTTTGAAAAATTTCAGATCGACTCGTACGTCAGAGTGTTTGAAAAGTTTGTTTTGAAAGCTTTTGAAAAGTGTCAGTGTGAAAAGTCTTTTTGAGTTTGTTTTGAGATTAGAGCAAGTATCCTTGAGAACCTACCTACCCTAAGGAATTCGTCTGTGTAAATGTCCTTTAAAGTAATGCCATCCCACCATTGAGAGGTAGGTAGCACCACCGTTGGAGGTGTTCGGGTCAATTCGATTTTTAGGGACATGGTGATCACCAGAGCAATGGGAAGACACCTTAGAAGCTACCCTCATGCCAGGTTCCCGGATCATGAGGACTTACTAAGACATCCTCTACTCGACGACCACCTTTCGAAAGGCAACAGTGAGGCGTACCCTAGGGGTGGTGTGTGATTTGTGTGTCATTTTCATTTGCATTTGTCTTGTCATGTTAAAGTGTTCTACGCTTGTTTTTATTATGGCCATTCATTCTTGCATGCATATTTAACAGTTATAAAGTTTTGCGGGAAAATAAATCTACAACTATTACAAATGGCGCGGGTACACATCGCCAAAATTAAACCGGACCCGATTTAGCGGAAAATAAATAAATGCGAAGATAAAAGTGCGAGAAATTTAAATTACAGTGCTTTGGGAGATTTACATAATTATGATGAACGACACAAAGTAAATATGCGCAATTAAATTAAAACAATGGGCGTTGGACCCTTTTACAAAAATGTTTAAAGTTAATGAATTAATTAAGGAGGAATTAAAATTAAAATTAAATGAAAATGGTATTTTTGTGTTTTTTAGTTTTAATGAGAAAAAGGAGTTAATTGAAATTAAATTAAAAGGCAAACCCTAATTCTAATATTTTTATTTATCATGAAAGAATTAAAATATAATCTACATTAAACTCTAATTTACTTATGTACAATTTTTTAATTTATGAAAATAAACAACTAATATTATTATTCTGAAAAAAAGGAAAAATTAAAAAGAAAATAAAAAGTTATTAAACCTAAACTCTATTTTTTTTGGATTTTAGTTATGAAAAATATTTAGTAAACCTAAATTAAAGCTAAATAATTACAAGCATTTATTTATGAAAATAATTATAATATTAATATTTATTACTTTTTGGTCTTTTCTGATTTTTGAATGTTTTTTATATTTTATAAAAAAAATAATTACTGAATTAAAACAACAAATAAATAAAATAAGAATTAAAAGGATATAAGGAAAATAAATGGAATTAGCAAACCAGGGTGGGGTGTAGTCCCAAAATTGGAGGTTCAGGCCTGGAATTTTGGCCCATCAAGCTTTGAATTTCGCTGACTTTTGGATCATGTGTGACACGTTGACTAGGCGTAGGTGTTCCTTGGTTCTGTAGCCCTTGATCTGTACGTGTTAGATGCGTGTATGGCCTGATCTGGATGGAACATGGTAGTCCCTAACGCCAGCGTTGCATAGGAACCTGCGTTGAAAAATATTATGGAAATTGCCAGACCTGGGACTTGAACCCAGGTCTTGAAGGTTGCATGCATTGGTACCTGCCAGCTGAGCCATTACATTTCATTTAATATATTATATCAAACAAATAACAAAAAGCAAAATTGGTCAGTGGCCCCTAAAAGCGCGCGCTGGTTTGAATGAACCACTCAGTGGTTGCCAACACATCATCTTCCTCACGCCTTTCTTTTTTTTCTGAAAACAAGGTCCTATTGCAACGGTTTTAGAAGCGTAGTTTTAGGCTAGCTACCAGAAAATAGCGACTAGCGCTATGGCATATATAAATTGATCGCGACCCCATGAATCTCTTCGTCTTGGGGAGCTGAATGCAATGGTCATACTTTCATGGGCGAATTTTTCTTTATCGCTAAAGCCCTAAATTACCATCCTGCAAAACCTAAAAATCGCGCATGGCAAATCCTTATAGACAGCAGGAAAATCAAATTAAATATGATGATTAGCTTTAAAACACCACAAAGAACAAGAATCCATAATTAGAATGCAATGGTAATGCTTAGAATGGAAAATACGATTGTGAGTTTCATGCTGTACAGTTCCAGTTTAATCTACCAATTCTTGAGGTTTTGGTTGTGGTTGTTGATTGGAACGTGTTCAAGACAACCTTGGCAAGCTGTTGAGATAGTTTTGGAGGCTTGAATCGACCTCTAAGGTTGATTTCAGAATTAAGTTTTTATGGAAAAATTTCAATATGCAATGGCTTGTTTGGGCGCAGCTTCGAGTGTTTTTGCATTAGGTTTCTGATCTTGAATATGTATAGAACAATTTAGGTCAAGAAAACTAGACAAAATCCATTGCATTGATGATTTCACATATTTGATTTCTTCATATCTTTTCCAAATCTTTTCCATGTGCATTTTGTGTTCAATCAGCTCAAATCACACCAAAACTTGCCTATTTAAGATGTGCACGAAATATTAACCTTGGAATGTGCATAAAAAGATTTTTTTAGGTCAAACTTATATTTTTCATGTATTAAAATAATTTAAATGAATTAATATTAATATAAATTCAAATAAATAATTAAAAAATGAGAAAATACTTTCCTTTGGGCCTAATGGTCGTGCATAGGCTTGGCATGAAGAAACTTGGAAGAAAAATGGGCCCATTAGCAAATTTAGGCCTTTTGAAGTAATGTTGACTTTCAAAAATTTCCAAAAATTTCCCAACTTACACAAGGCATAACTTGCTCAATTTTTAAGCTTTTCACATGTTCTTGGACATTTTGGAAAGGTCTTTGAGTCCTTTAACCAATGCCTTTGGTCCCATGTCATTTTGATTTACCAATCTCAAGTTATGGCCTTTGACTTAAAGTCCCTTTTTGTTGACTTTTGAAAATGACCTATAATGTTGAAATTGATAACTTTTTGTGAGAGAATTTCTTGGACTTGGAATATGAAGATGAATTGTAGGAAATGTCTTTCTCTTCAAAATGAGCTTTGGATGGAATTTTTCTGATAATCCATGTGAAAGTTATGCCCTGGTCAATTTCAGTTGACTTTTTCAGCTGTCCAAATATAGCAACTTTTGCATCTTTGATGATTTCTGAGCCAAATCTTGAAAATCATGATCAAGAATTGATCAAATGATGTTTGTGGCTTCAAAATGATATGTTGACCAAAAATTTGAATTTTTGACTGTCAAATGACCATTTTGCCCCTACAGTTGACTGTAGTGCAATTTAGGGTTTTGACTGTGCAATTTTGAGCTGAATGCCTTGAAACTTGATATGAGGATGCTTGATCACATTTGTAGGCATGTGAGACTTGATTGGGCCCTTGAAAACTTCCTTCTCTTGATCAGAACTCAAACCCTAGTTTTGACTGTATAGGAGACAGTTGAACTGCATAACCCTTGGGGAATTTTGTGACCTGACTTGGCCATTTCTTGGAGAATATGGGAGGGCAAATTTTGGGGTACAACAGTTTCCCCTGTTCAATCTTCTTAGACCTGAGGATGCAGATTGGCTGACGTGCCTTTCGTAATCCGAGGGTAGAAGATGATTGGACACTAGAGTGCCCAGAAATTTGCGCTCACATAGTGGCAGTGATGGGGGAATGGGCTTATAGATGCCATTTGGAGATTTGCTGGATAGGACGATGGGCTTATAGATGCCATCTGGATGTTGATCGCGTGGGAGATTCCTTAGCGAGAACCTGCATACCTGCAAAAGATGAAAATGAGTACCTGACACGTTGCAGGAGCTGATTTTAGATGCTTGGTATAGATGTGTCCTGACTGGTTACAGGAGCTGAATCTGGAGCTTCAAACGCTGATGAATGAACCAGGGATGGTTACTACCTTAGCATGAATGGTCTGTAAGGAGAAGAATTGTGGTGCTGTATCTTGAACTGTTCGCAGAGCTCAGCAATCATCTTATTGTTCAGATTGGTACCGTTATCTGTAATAATCCGCTCAGGGACGCCGTACCGACAGATCAGGTTGTGCCGAATGAACCGTGCGACAACAGTCTTGGTTACTGTAGCATAGGATGCTGCCTCAACCCACTTTGTAAAATAGTCAATCGCCACTAGGATGAAGCGATGTCCGTTGGATGCCGTAGGTTTTATCTCGCCGATCATGTCTATGCCCCACATTGCAAACGGCCAAGGCGCAGTCAGAACATTCAGGGGAACCGGAGGAACATGCACCTTATCTGCGTAGATCTGGCACTTGTGGCATGTCCTGGAGTGTTGGTAGCAATCAGCTTCCATGGTGGACCGGTAATATCCTGCCCGTAGGATTTTCTTAGCCATAGTGTGTCCACTGGAATGCGTACCAAAGGTCCCTTCATGTAGCTCCTCCATGATTCTTTCCGCTTCAATCTTGTCCACACAACGCAATAAGGTTGAATCATGGTTTCGCTTGTACAAGATGCCGTTGCTTAGGAAGAACTTGGCTGCGAACCTCCTCAGGAATTTCTTATCGTTGACAGATGCACCCTCAGGGTATTCCTGAGTTTCCAGATATCTCTTCACTTCGTGGTACCAAGGCTTCTCAGTCACCAATTCAGTTTCGAGATCACAACAGTATGCCGGCTCGTCCAGTTTCCAGATGATGATCCGGGGAGCCTCATTATCCCATTTGACCCTGAACATTGAAGACATTGTAGCTAACGCGTCCGCCAACTGATTCTCTTCTCTTGGAAAGTGCTCAAACGTTATCTCCGTGAAGTGGGGAATCAGGGTCAACACACATTCTCTGTAAGGAATCAAGTTTGGATGTTTCGTATCCCACTCTCCTTTGATCTGATTGATCACAAGAGCGGAATCTCCGAAGACACTTAGAAATTTGATCCTTAGGTCGATCGCAGCTTGAAGACCCATGATACACGCCTCATACTCCGCCATGTTGTTGGTACAGTTGAAACACAGCCGGGCAGTGAGTGGAGTATGAGTACCTTGTGGAGATATGATGATGGCGCCGATACCATTTCCCAAAGCATTGGAAGCTCCGTCAAAGTGCATAGACCATCGGGATCCTGGTTCAGGTCCTTCATCCGGTCCAGGTACTTCACAATCAGTCACAATCATGATGCTTTCATCCGGAAACTCGAAGTTCATTGATTGGTAGTCATCTACAGCTTGATGAGCTAAGTGGTCTGCCAATACACCCCCCTTGATGGCTTTCTGGGTTGTGTACTGAATGTCGTATTCCGTCAAGATCATTTGCCATCTTGCAATTCTCCCAGACAGAGCAGGCTTTTCGAATATGTACTTAATAGGATCCATCTTGGAGATCAACAAGGTAGTGTGAGTCAGCATATACTGTCTCAGCCGGCGAGCAGCCCATACCAAAGCGCAGCAAGTTTTCTCAAGCAGTGAGTATCGGGTCTCACAGTCGGTAAACTTTTTGCTAAGGTAATAAATGGCATGCTCTTTTCGGCCAGACTCGTCATGCTGCCCCAGCACACACCCCATTGAGTTGTCCAGCACTGTCAGATATAGTATCAGAGGTCTCCCTTCAACCGGTGGCATAAGGATAGGTGGTTCTTGGAGGTACTCTTTGATTTTGTCGAAGGCAGCCTGACATTCATCGTTCCAACGTACTACCTGATCTTTCTTCAGCAGCTTGAAGATTGGCTCACAGGTAGCAGTTAAATGAGATATGAATCGAGCGATGTAATTCAGGCGTCCTAGAAAGCCTCTGACTTCCTTCTCTGTCTTGGGAACTGGCATCTCTTGAATAGCTTTGACCTTAGCAGGGACCACTTGAATACCTTTATCACTGACCACGAAGCCTAGTAACTTTCCCGATCTTACCCCGAAGGTGCACTTGTTCGGGTTCAATCTCAGCTTATACAGTTTCAACCGGTCAAACAACTTCTGCAGGTGATCTAGGTGCTCTTCCTCAGTCTGGGACCTAGCGATCATGTCGTCCACATACACTTCTATCTCGTGATGGATCATGTCATGAAATAAGGCAACCATGGCACGTTGGTAGGTTGCCCCAGCATTCTTTAATCCAAACGGCATGACCTTGTAACAGAAGGTGCCCCACTGAGTAACAAACGTAGTCTTTTCCATGTCTTCAGGTGCCATCTTGATCTGATTGTAACCTGAAAAGCCATCCATGAAAGAGAACACTTTGTGCTGAGCTGTATTATCAACAAGGACATCAATGTGAGGTAAAGGAAAGTCATCCTTGGGGCTGGCCCTGTTCAGATCCCTATAATCGACACACATTCTGACCTTGCCGTCCTTTTTAGGTACCGGCACTACGTTAGCAACCCACTGAGGGTAAGAAGTCACTGCAAGGAAACCGGCATCAAATTGTTTCATGACCTCGGCTTTAATCTTCTCGGACATCTCTGGACGCATCCGACGGACCTTTTGTTTAACTGGAGGGCAGTCTTCCCTAGTCGGCAAATGATGGACAACAATATCGGTATCCAACCCTGGCATGTCTTCGTAGGACCAGGCAAAGATCTCCATATAGTCGTGTAACATCTTGGTTAACCGTTGCTTCACGCTGAGCTCTAGGTTGGCACCAATCTTTACCTCTTTTCTATCTGCCTCAGTACCCAGGTTTATTGTTTCCACTGGCTCTTCATGGGGTTGAACTGCCCTCTCTTCCTGAAGCAACAGTCTAGCAAGCTCGCCAGGCACTTCGCAATCATCTTCACCTTCGTCTTCGGCTAAGTTGATCGGATTTTCGAAGTCATAATTGGCAGTAGCAGAGCTGTTATCAGTGAGATCCAGGGTGGATTGGAACCTGTATGAGTGAGTGTGTGTGTAAATACAGCTGTTTTTGAAAATTATGTAAAGGAAAAGAAAGACAGAAAAGGAACACAATATTTGCAATGCGAAAAGTACGTCCAAGATTTTCATTCATGATGTATAAAATGACAGTTTGTATGCCCTCACAAATAGAACCACGGTGCCTCGGGTAAGACACCGGGCCATAGAGTTTATCATTGTTTATTACAAAATATAACGAAACAAAGAAATTTATTACTGCGTCACAAAGGTAACAGGGGTATGGTCCTTTGCACTCCAATTGTTCAATCCGTCTTCGGCCGTCGGATAAATCCAGCTGTTGAATTCGGCTTCGTCCACTTCAAGGTCTTCCCCGACAGCATTCACTTCTGAACCTTTAATAAATACCGGAGGCCTTCCGATCTTCTCTTTCCTCATAGCTCTCTGCCCTTCTGAGGTGAAACCCAGCCCAAGTTTATCAGTCTTCTGGGTGAAGTCTGGAAGTCTGCCCCAGTTGACACATTCACCCTTCTGCACCACAGCCCTGGCATCCTTTAGGGAAGCCATCTTCAGAGGACCACCTGCTTCTGCTATTTCTGCTGCGATTGGAAACACCTCCTCGAAATTCTGAAAGGGGGTTTCAATAAACTCCCCATCCATCTCGATGTATCTGAACGAGTTCAGGTGACTCACCATATATTCTTCCTCACCTTGCACGGTGACAATCTTCCCTCTGACGGGATACTTCAGCTTTTGATGCAAGGTAGAGGTCACTGCCCCAGCCTTATGTATCCAGGGTCGACCCAGCAGACAAGAGTAAGATGGACGGATGTCCATCACATAAAAAGTGGAGTCGAACACCTGAGAGCCCACACGAATCGGAATGTCCACCTCCCCATGGACCATCCGCTTTGAACCATCAAAGGCCCTGACAATGATGTTGCTGGGTTTCAAATCCAGGCCTTCACAATCTAGACGATCCAGAGCCTTCTTGGGTAGCACATTCAAAGATGACCCAGTATCAACCAACACATGTGCCAAGGTGGTGCCTCTGCATTCGATTGAGACATGCAGAGCATCATTATGATCTTTCCCCTTTGCGGTTAAATCAGCATCGGAGAAACCCAAGCCATTGTCTGCCGTTAGACTTGCCACGCAATCAGTGAACTGGACTGCAGAGGTTTCATGTGGCACATGGGCTGTCTTGAGGAATGAGATGAGGGCCTTCGCATGGGCCTCAGAGCACAGCAGTAAAGAGAGCATGGAGATCTTGGAGGGCGTATGCCCCAACTGTTCCACAACATTAAAATCGCTCTTCTTTATAATCTTCAAAATCTCCTCCATCTCTTGTGGGGAGGCCTCAGCAGCTATGGGTATGGGTGCCTCCGTCTGGGCAGGCTCAGCTTCAACTCCCTTGCCCCGAGCATTGGATGATTCGGCAGCAGGAGAAACAATCGGATCAGCAACAGGAACAACAACTTGGTCAGCAACGGGAGTAGGTGTACTTGCAGGAATTATCAGGAGTGGTCTTCGGGCAGCAGGTGGCGCAATGTCAGGCGAGAAGAGCCTGCCACTGCGGGTAACTTTGGCCGGGCCAGTGATGTCACAGATGCTGGCGCCAGCGTTGAGCTCTTGTTTAATCCCGTTTATATATACATCTGCCCCATAGTGCCAAGGGACAGCTTTATTAGATACATAGGGCAGGGGCCCAGGAACAGTGATAGTAACAGGCGCCACGGTCAGAATTTGGATGGGCTTCTTCTGGAGAGCCGGGATCGGATTATTGAAGATAGTCACCACAGAGACTTCTTCTATTGGAGCCAAACGAACAGCAGACTTCTTGAATAGAATCTCCTTGCTATCCATTAAGCTTTGGATGCCTAACTTTAGCAAGGGACAACCAGATGGGGACACGGCACAGAATAGGCAACCCTCACTACAACCCGGAAATAAACCGGCCTGCAGTAGGTTCTTCTTGACGATCTTTAGAGGAGTGGATAGATCATCCACAGAAACAGCATAGACGTCTTCATCAACAGCATTTACTCCGTGCTGAGGCATAGGGGCAGTGACTACATTTGGCTTTGCAGGCGCTTCGAATTGTATCTCCTTAGCATCGATAAGGTCTTGTACCTTATTCTTTAACGCCCAACAGTCATCAGTAGAGTGCCCCGGGCTTTCTGAGTGGTAAGCACAACGAGCATTCGGGTTGTACTTGGGAGATGCTGTATTTGGAAATTTCGGCGCCTCCCTGACAGTCACTAAATTAGTTGCGAGCAACTGTGGCAGGATCTGCGACAAAGTCATGCCTAAGCGGGTGAATTCTCTCCGGGGTCTTTCAGCTTTCTGAGAATTGTTTGGCCGGGGAGCGGCAGCAGGCTTAGCAATCATGACCGCACTGACAGATTGGCGGTGTTCATTTCTCTCTGATCTCCTGGAACCGTATACGGCGCTAGACTCTTTTTTAAACGGTTTCTTTTCTGAACTAGATGATGCAGCCTTTGCAATCTTCCCAGACTTCAGCCCAGCTTCAATCCTCTCTCTAGTCAAGATCAAATCAGTGAAACCAGCAGAAGAATTCCCAATGAGATGGTTGAAGAATGGCCCAGATAGGGTCCCCAAGAACATGTCAACCAGCTCCCGATCAGTCAATGGTGGCTGCACCCTGCCAGCCAGGTCTCTCCACTTCTGAGCGTACTCTTTAAAACCTTCGCTTACGCCCAACGACATACCCTGGAGTTGGGTACGTGTGGGGGCAAGGTCGGCATTATACTGATACTGCTTGTAGAAAGCAGTAGCCAGCTCCTCCCAGTTACGAACTTTGGTCCCATCCAGCTGATAGAACCATTCGAGATGAGTCCCTGAAAGACTCTCCTGGAAGAAGTGGATCCATAGATTCTTGTCCGCAGAGTACGGCTGAATTTTCCGAACATAGGACCTTAAGTGCAGCTTGGGACAAGACGCCCCGTCATATTTGGAGAAGGTGGGTGCTTTGAATTTATGCGAGATAATTACACCAGTCGACAAACCCAGATCTCCGAAATCCAGCCCAGGTGCCTGTTGCACCTCCATAGCCTTCAACCTGTCCTCCAGTTGTTTGTACCTGTCATCTGCAGGAGGGTACTGCTCCTCATCAAAATCTGTCTCGTTGTCGGAGATGACCGGACTAGGAACCTTTACTTCTGCCTGAGAAGGACTCCTGCCAACAGAAGAACCAGCCTCTTCATGCTGCAGAGTATTACCCAACCTTCGACCCGAGTTGAATAGAACAGTTCTTCTTTTCTTCTTCTTCTCCTTCTTCAGGAGCATAGTCTTTAGTTCTTCTTGGCCTTTAGCTAGACCCATGATTAGCTCTTGAAACTGCGCATTCTGCGCCTGGAGAGCCTTGATTGATGTCTCTGTTGATTCAGATCCGGGATTCATGATGCTGAAATAAACAGCGAAGAACTGTAAGCAACCTGAAAAGGGGAAAAACCCGCTATGCACATGATGTATGAAATGCGTATGCAATGCATTCAAGGGTTTGAAAGTCCAAATTTGTTGTAGACAAAAAGGAACACACGTTATTATTAAAGAAATCATTGTTTAATACATCAAGGCCTCATGGGCAAAAGTACAAAAATCAAGTCAATCCCAAAATACACTGCGCATCCTCTTTGGAGCTATATAGGTGTTGAGGTTCCTCTCCTCATGCAACAGGCGAGTGAGCTCTAAGACCTTCTTTTCGCTGGCATGCAGACTAGTCTCAAGAGAATTCCGCTCTTCCTTAAGCTGGATCCAGCTCTTCTGCATCTCTTCCCAGGACGTGGGCATATCAGGGTGCTGAATAACATGAGACACTTCCCCTTCCAAGACAGGCTCTTCGATTACTGGAAGCATGTGAGGATAAGGCATCACTAACTTCTGGGAGCGGGCGCGTACCCATTTGAGATAAGGCTCCAAAGGGATGGAGTTCCTGTGCCCCAGTGTTTTGCTGTCTATCCTACTAGGCATCCTCCAAGCTCTGATAAATCTCTGGCGAAGTCCTTGAGTATCATTGTCGAAGTCAAAAACTATGTCAGGAATTAACATGTCATGAGGACCGTCCCTCCGAGCATAACCAAACTGTCTCCAAGCCAGGCATGGGCTATAAGTAATACCTCCTCTGATTCCAAGTAAAGGAACATTAGGGTACTCCCCACAACGATCAATGATAGTGACGTCTCCTCTGGACCTAGGACACCAATGTATATCTGCATGCGTAAGAGTCATCAACCGTTGTGACCATCTCAAACCCCGCTCATTCTTCAAGACTGATTGTGGAAGGTGTGAAATAAACCACCTTCCCAGGAGAGGAGTGCAACACATAAGGACACCTCTTTTTCTCAAGGTTCGAGTGTAACATGAGTGAAGGATGTCCCCCAGCAACGTAGGTATAGGATTCCTGGACATAAAGATCTGAACGGCGCTGATATCAATGAGCTGATCTGGGTTAGGGAACAACACCAATCCATAGACAAGGAGGGCCACAACCTCTTCAAAAGCTTGCAAGTCAAGGGAGTTCCAACATTCAAGGGCTTTTTCAAACAGAAACCTGGCTAAGAACCCTTTGATACCACTTCTGACTTCCCAATGTCCCTTGAGGTCAGATGACTGTAGGTGCAAGGCTTTAGCAATCTCTTCAAGCTTAGGTTCCTTTTCTGTACCGTTGAAGGGTAGCTGATCAAGGATAGGGATCTTCAGGAGCCGGGAGAACTCCTCCAATGTAGGTACCAACTGATAGTCCAAGAAGGTAAAGCAGTGATGCAGAGGATCAAAGAACTGGAACAGGACCTTTATCATATCTTCCTCAATGTTGGTGTTGACCAAGCTGATGAGGCTTCCATGTCTTTCACTGAATGAAGAGTTCTCGGGAATCCTGGATATAAGCTCCTTAAGCTGAGAAGGGATCCTTACAAGATTGACTTGAATGGTCTTTCTACGAACTGTTTCCATGTCCTACAAAACAAGAACAAAGATGAAAATTCGAACCCCTGAAATGGTTAGTCAATGCATATGATGCTGGATGATGTCATGATGCTATGATTAAACACACCACAGATATTTACAAAGACAAACATGTAAGGCACACAAGGCACACAAGACAAGCCCTTAAGGTTTAAGGCCAGCATGGGGTCTGGGTAATACCCTCTTGAAGTTGGTGGGTTCAACCTGTCCTAATCAAAGTAACCGGGTTCTAAGGTTCCCAATATCACGGGATTGCTTTCATTGTTCATCGTTTCGATTTAGCCACTGAACTGGCGACCGAAATATTCCAGGAAAGCAACCCTCAATTGAGCGTAGTATCGAGTATCAACCAACCTCGGACTGCACCAAAGTCAGTTATCTCACTACCCTAAAGAGGCCAAGATAGTTCAATTAAGGTTCCTAAGGTCTGTTGATGCTTCACGACACCACGCGGAGGCCCCGTACTCTCCTTGACTGAACTCAAGGGTTACCGGTACACACCAAAGTGCCACATCAACGTAGCAGACTGTTTCAACCATGTCGGTATACCCCGCACAGTTCCCTCACAGCCTTGTTGCTACTTTCTACGAAAGGTATCCCCCAGATCCGGGTTTAGGATCTATAGAACTCCCAAGCAACCCACAATTTAAAGCACACAAGGAAAACAATTGAAAACATAGTTATAAGCTTAGTCCTAAGGTACACCTCACTTTAAAGATAGTCCCCAGCAGAGTCGCCAGTTCTGTGATCGGTGGATCTGGAACTGACTGTTTAACGCTGGTTCGCGAAATGTCGCGGAAGCAAGAGTCGCCACCGTCTTTTATTTTCTCCAAATGGAAAGGACAAAAGCACAGAAAAATTCCTTAAAGAGATTGCTCTCGGTTCGGGAGGTAGATTATAGAAAGGGAAGGTGTTAGCACCCTTTCTATCCGTGGTTATCCACGGGCTCTTAGGTACTTGCTCACTATGTTTTCAAAAATGGTTTGTTTGCTTTTCAACTGTGGGTTTAAAAAGTTTCTTTGAAAAATTTCAGATCGACTCGTACGTCAGAGTGTTTGAAAAGTTTGTTTTGAAAGCTTTTGAAAAGTGTCAGTGTGAAAAGTCTTTTTGAGTTTGTTTTGAGATTAGAGCAAGTATCCTTGAGAACCTACCTACCCTAAGGAATTCGTCTGTGTAAATGTCCTTTAAAGTAATGCCATCCCACCATTGAGAGGTAGGTAGCACCACCGTTGGAGGTGTTCGGGTCAATTCGATTTTTAGGGACATGGTGATCACCAGAGCAATGGGAAGACACCTTAGAAGCTACCCTCATGCCAGGTTCCCGGATCATGAGGACTTACTAAGACATCCTCTACTCGACGACCACCTTTCGAAAGGCAACAGTGAGGCGTACCCTAGGGGTGGTGTGTGATTTGTGTGTCATTTTCATTTGCATTTGTCTTGTCATGTTAAAGTGTTCTACGCTTGTTTTTATTATGGCCATTCATTCTTGCATGCATATTTAACAGTTATAAAGTTTTGCGGGAAAATAAATCTACAACTATTACAAATGGCGCGGGTACACATCGCCAAAATTAAACCGGACCCGATTTAGCGGAAAATAAATAAATGCGAAGATAAAAGTGCGAGAAATTTAAATTACAGTGCTTTGGGAGATTTACATAATTATGATGAACGACACAAAGTAAATATGCGCAATTAAATTAAAACAATGGGCGTTGGACCCTTTTACAAAAATGTTTAAAGTTAATGAATTAATTAAGGAGGAATTAAAATTAAAATTAAATGAAAATGGTATTTTTGTGTTTTTTAGTTTTAATGAGAAAAAGGAGTTAATTGAAATTAAATTAAAAGGCAAACCCTAATTCTAATATTTTTATTTATCATGAAAGAATTAAAATATAATCTACATTAAACTCTAATTTACTTATGTACAATTTTTTAATTTATGAAAATAAACAACTAATATTATTATTCTGAAAAAAAGGAAAAATTAAAAAGAAAATAAAAAGTTATTAAACCTAAACTCTATTTTTTTTGGATTTTAGTTATGAAAAATATTTAGTAAACCTAAATTAAAGCTAAATAATTACAAGCATTTATTTATGAAAATAATTATAATATTAATATTTATTACTTTTTGGTCTTTTCTGATTTTTGAATGTTTTTTATATTTTATAAAAAAAATAATTACTGAATTAAAACAACAAATAAATAAAATAAGAATTAAAAGGATATAAGGAAAATAAATGGAATTAGCAAACCAGGGTGGGGTGTAGTCCCAAAATTGGAGGTTCAGGCCTGGAATTTTGGCCCATCAAGCTTTGAATTTCGCTGACTTTTGGATCATGTGTGACACGTTGACTAGGCGTAGGTGTTCCTTGGTTCTGTAGCCCTTGATCTGTACGTGTTAGATGCGTGTATGGCCTGATCTGGATGGAACATGGTAGTCCCTAACGCCAGCGTTGCATAGGAACCTGCGTTGAAAAATATTATGGAAATTGCCAGACCTGGGACTTGAACCCAGGTCTTGAAGGTTGCATGCATTGGTACCTGCCAGCTGAGCCATTACATTTCATTTAATATATTATATCAAACAAATAACAAAAAGCAAAATTGGTCAGTGGCCCCTAAAAGCGCGCGCTGGTTTGAATGAACCACTCAGTGGTTGCCAACACATCATCTTCCTCACGCCTTTCTTTTTTTTCTGAAAACAAGGTCCTATTGCAACGGTTTTAGAAGCGTAGTTTTAGGCTAGCTACCAGAAAATAGCGACTAGCGCTATGGCATATATAAATTGATCGCGACCCCATGAATCTCTTCGTCTTGGGGAGCTGAATGCAATGGTCATACTTTCATGGGCGAATTTTTCTTTATCGCTAAAGCCCTAAATTACCATCCTGCAAAACCTAAAAATCGCGCATGGCAAATCCTTATAGACAGCAGGAAAATCAAATTAAATATGATGATTAGCTTTAAAACACCACAAAGAACAAGAATCCATAATTAGAATGCAATGGTAATGCTTAGAATGGAAAATACGATTGTGAGTTTCATGCTGTACAGTTCCAGTTTAATCTACCAATTCTTGAGGTTTTGGTTGTGGTTGTTGATTGGAACGTGTTCAAGACAACCTTGGCAAGCTGTTGAGATAGTTTTGGAGGCTTGAATCGA
Source organism: Vicia faba (assembly GCA_948472305.1). Lineage (NCBI taxonomy): Eukaryota > Viridiplantae > Streptophyta > Magnoliopsida > Fabales > Fabaceae > Vicia > Vicia faba. Next base: position 332,634,735 of record OX451739.1, on the reverse strand, counting down.
CCTCTAAGGTTGATTTCAGAATTAAGTTTTTATGGAAAAATTTCAATATGCAATGGCTTGTTTGGGCGCAGCTTCGAGTGTTTTTGCATTAGGTTTCTGATCTTGAATATGTATAGAACAATTTAGGTCAAGAAAACTAGACAAAATCCATTGCATTGATGATTTCACATATTTGATTTCTTCATATCTTTTCCAAATCTTTTCCATGTGCATTTTGTGTTCAATCAGCTCAAATCACACCAAAACTTGCCTATTTAAGATGTGCACGAAATATTAACCTTGGAATGTGCATAAAAAGATTTTTTTAGGTCAAACTTATATTTTTCATGTATTAAAATAATTTAAATGAATTAATATTAATATAAATTCAAATAAATAATTAAAAAATGAGAAAATACTTTCCTTTGGGCCTAATGGTCGTGCATAGGCTTGGCATGAAGAAACTTGGAAGAAAAATGGGCCCATTAGCAAATTTAGGCCTTTTGAAGTAATGTTGACTTTCAAACATTTCCAAAAATTTCCCAACTTCCACAAGGCATAACTTGCTCAATTTTTAAGCTTTTCACATGTTCTTGGACATTTTGGAAAGGTCTTTGAGTCCTTTAACCAATGCCTTTGGTCCCATGTCATTTTGATTTACCAATCTCAAGTTATGGCCTTTGACTTAAAGTCCCTTTTTGTTGTCTTTTGAAAATGACCTATAATGTTGAAATTGATAACTTTTTGTGAGAGCATTTCTTGGACTTGGAATATGAAGATGAATTGTAGGAAATGTCTTTCTCTTCAAAATGAGATTTGGATGGAATTTTTCTGATAATCCATGTGAAAGTTATGCCCTGGTCAATTTCAGTTGACTTTTTCAGCTGTCCAAATATAGCAACTTTTGCATCTTTGATGATTTCTGAGCCAAATCTTGAAAATCATGATCAAGCATTGATCAAATGATGTTTGTGGCTTCAAAATGATATGTTGACCAAAAATTTGAATTTTTGACTGTCAAATGACCATTTTGCCCCTACAGTTGACTGTAGTGCAATTTAGGGTTTTGACTGTGCAATTTTGAGCTGAATGCCTTGAAACTTGATATGAGGATGCTTGATCACATTTGTAGGCATGTGAGACTTGATTGGGCCCTTGAAAACTTCCTTCTCTTGATCAGAACTCAAACCCTAGTTTTGACTGTATAGGAGACAGTTGAACTGCATAACCCTTGGGGAATTTTGTGACCTGACTTGGCCATTTCTTGGAGAATATGGGAGGGCAAATTTTGGGGTACAACAGCTGTCTACTTCTTAAAAGGTTTCTTCTTAACACTTGCAGAAATACCCTTCTGAATCTTTCCTGACTTGATGCCAGCTTCTATTCTTTCGCCGGTTAAGATCAAATCGGTAAACCCTGCGGAAGAGTTACCAATTAGATGATTGAAAAATGGCCCAGATAGGGTCCCAAGAAACATATCAACGAGCTCACGATCGGTTAAAGGAGGCTGCACCCTGCCAGCCAAATCCCTCCATTTTTGTGCATATTCTTTGAATCCCTCACTTGTTCCTAGTGACATACCCTGAAGTTGGGTACGAGTAGGAGCAAGATCAGAATTATACTGGTATTGTTTATAGAAAGCGGTGGCCAAATCTTCCCAATTTCTGACACTGGTTCCTTCTAGCTGATAAAACCACTCCAACTGGGCTCCCGATAGGCTGTCTTGGAAGAAATGAATCCAGAGATTTTTATCTGCCGTATAGGGTTGAATTTTTCTCACGTAGGACCTGAGATGCATTTTGGGACAGGACAGCCCATCATACCTCACAAACACTGGCACTTTGAATTTTGGGGGAATCACTATTCCGGCGACTAAGCCCATGTCTTCAAAATCCAAACCCGGTACCCTTTGCAATTCCATGGCAGCCAATCTGTCTTCTAAACCCTTGTACTTATCATCTGCTGGAGGGTATTGCTGGTCGGAATAATCTTCATCCTCTTCAACCTCTTCCTCCTCCGCATCAGACTCGGAAGGCACCGCAACTCGATCTCTTTTACTAGTCCCTTCATCAGAAGTAGGAGGAAATTCAAGCACCCTCCGAGCTTCTCTGTCAAATCTTCTCCCCAAAGTAGCCACTCCGACCCTCTTTTTCTTCTTCACTGGGTCCTTATTCTCCAGATGAGCCTTGATATCCTCTTGACTTTTAACCAAAGTCATCAAGAGTTGCTGGAACTGTGCATTCTGGGCTTGTAGGTCTTTGACTGTTTGCTCGAGATCCATCCTACTAAAATAAACAGCAGATAGATAAGGAAACCTGGAGTGAGACCTGCTTATGCACATGATGAATGGTATGCTGATGTATGCAATGCATTCAAGGATTTAGGACATTCAAAATTGTTTCAGACAAAGAAGAACGCACGTCATATTAATAAGAAGAAATTTGTTAGTACATAAATGCCCCATGGGCCAAGTGTTACAAAATGAACTTCTTAAGGCAGAAAGACATTGCGCATCCTCTTCGGTGCGATGTAGGTGTTGAGGGCCTCTTGCTCGTGGAGTCGGCGGGTAAGCTCTAGAACCTTCTTTTCACTGGCGTAATAGCTAGCTTCAAAAGTGTTCCGTTCCTCCTTGAGCTGAATCCAACTTTTCTGCATTTCCTCCCATGATGTAGGCATGTCTGGATGTAGGATAGTGCAGGGAACCTCTCCTTCATTGACGGGCTCTTTAATCATAGGGAGAACATGAGGATAAGGCATCATTAGACTTTGGGCTCGGGCTCGTACCCACTTGAGATAGGGCTCAAGAGGGGTGGAGTTCTTGTGTCCCAGAGTCTTGCTATCAACCTTGTTGAGTTTTCCCCAAGCTCTGATGAATCTTTGGCGGAGTCCTTGCGCATCGTTGTCGAAGTCAAAAACTAGGCTAGGAATCAACATATCATGAGGGCCATCCCTCCGTGCATATCCAAATTGCCTCAAAGCTAGGCAAGGGTTGTAGGTGATACCTCCCCTAATTCCAAGTAAAGGAACATTAGGAAATTCTCCGTAACGATCGACGATGATGACATTTTCTCTGGACCGAGAACACCAATGCACATCAGAATGAGTAAGAGTCATCAATCGTTGGGACCACCTTGTACCTTGGTCCTTCTTCAAGACAGATTGTGGAAGGTGCGAAATAAACCACCTTGCGAGGATAGGAGTACAGCACATGAGAACACCCCTCTTTCTCATTGTTCGTGTGTAAAATGAGTGAAGGATGTCCCCAAGCAATGTTGGTATTGGATTTCTGGACAAGAAGATTTTGACGGCGTTGACATCTACCAATTGGTCAGGATTTGGGAACAAGACCAACCCGTAGATAAGGAGTGCCACAGTCTCTTCAAAGGCTTGTAGGTCCAATGAATTCCAACATTCTTGTGCCTTCTCAAACAAGAATTTTGCTAAGAATCCTTTGACGCCGCTTCTGGTTTCCCAATGCCCCTTGATGTCGGATGGTTGTAGATGTAATGCTCGAGCAACATCTTCCGGCTTTGGTTCCTTTTCCGTACCGTTGAAGGGTAGTTGATTAAGGATAGGGATTCTTAGGAGTTGAGAAAACTCCTCCAAAGTGGGCACCAACTGATAATCAGGGAAAGTGAAGCAGTGGTGAAGAGGGTCAAAGAACTGGAATAGCACTTTCATCATGTCTTCTTCAATGTTGGTGTTGACAAGGCTGAGCAGTCTACCATGTCTTTCACTGAAGGATGAATTTTCCGGAATTCTTGAGGTGATCTCCTTGAGTTGAGGAGAGATTCTCACAAGGTTGACTTGAATGGTATTTCTGCGAGGGATTTCCATATCCTACAAAACAAGAACAAAGATGAAGATCCAAAACCCTTGAAATGGTTAGTGAATGCATATGATGTTTTATGATGTTTATGATGTATGCACAAAACATATGTACAAGCAAATCACACCAAACCCTAATTTCAGGCTTGCATGGGGTTTCATAGGTAAGTACCCTCTTGAGTGTAGTTGGCTTAAAAACCTGTCCTATGAATAGTAACCGGGTTCTAAGGAGTCAATATCACGGGATTGTTTTCAATGTTCATTGTTTTGGTTTAGCCACTTAACTAGCGACCAAAATATTCCAAGAAAACAACCCTCAATGAGTGTAGTATCGAGTATCTACCAACTTCGGACTGCACCAAAGCCGGTCATCTCACTACCCCTAATAAAAGGCCAAGATGGTCAAGTAAGGTTATAGGTCATTAGTGCTTAGTGACATCACTCAGCGGCCCCGTACTCTCCTTGATTGAACTCAAGGGTTACCGGTACTCACAAATATGTCGCACTAATATAGCTATTGCTTAGACCGTGTCGGTATACCCCGCACAGTTTCCACAACGTATTGCTATCTATGAATGTTTCCCAAAATCCGGGTGGAGGATTGTAGACCCAAACAATAGAGCCAAAGTATAAAGCAAGCAAATCAAACAATTAGTCATGCAAGAGGGTGATCTAAGCCCTAAGGTTACTCCACTTTAAAAATTCTCCCCAGCAGAGTCGCCAGTTCTGTGATACGGTGGGAGAACTGACTATGGTTTTGCGTTTGTTTTCGCAAATGTTTCGGTTGAGCAAGAGTCGCCACCGACTTTTTATTTTATCCTAAGGAAAGGTTTAAAAAGCACAGCAAAAACCTTTGAGATTTTTTCTTGGGTTCGGGGAGTAGATTATAGAAGGGGAAGGTATTAGCACCCCTTCTATCCATGGTTATCCATGGGCTCTTAGGTACTTGCTTAGATCAACTTGCCTTGGTTTTCCATTGTTTGAAATGGTGCTTGGTGTGTGATTTTGAAAATGTTTTGAAAAAGATGCCTTGTATAGGCTACCCTTGTAACAATTCTTTACTCGAATGTTTTACAAAAGGTGTTTTGTCTTTTAAAAAGATGTTTCAAGGTTTTTTGAAAGTTTGTTTTGAAAGTGTTTGTGAAGTGGGTTTTGAAATAAGGCAAGTGTTTTCTTTGCAAATTGGCAAGTGCTTAAGAGTTATCTACCCTAAAGTTTTCTCAAAGATTTTTGTTTTGTTTTAAACCTTTTGACAATTTTGTTCCACCATTGCATTTGGTGGACAATCTTGTTTTAGGAGATTAAAGGGACGGGCGCGGGTCATCGTTTAGACCATAGTTGCAATAGTGTTAAATGTCTTTGGGCAATTTTCTTTAAAAGGGACTTGATCATTCATTTAAACAACATTTTGAGGGACTATGATCATTTGATTGTTTATTTTACCCAAAGAAGTTCAACATGCAATATGGCCCAATTATTTGAAGGCAACAAAGTGGAACACCCTAGGGGTGCAAGTGTGAAATGTGTTGTCCATTTTTCATGCTCATTTATCTTGTATTAGGTCCAACTATTTTGTTCATTTTTATTCGCATACAAAAACCCTAATTCTAGCATAGTATGTTTGGAAAGCGATAAAAGTGCGAAATTTAAATTCCTACGCTATTACATCACAATAATATAGGGAAGGGGGTACAATGTTCAAATGGGGATATATTTTGACAAGAAATTGAATCTACGCTATTACATCATTCGCTTTGAGTATTTACAATATGAACAATTGCATAAGTAAGTGGAAATTGAAATAAATATGCAAAAAGGTAAAAAAGAATTTTCATGTGTATATATAAGAAAGAATATTATTTATGTCAAGTAAATAAATAAAAAATGAGAAAAGAATTATTTTTGGAATATTCTCATATTTAGGGTAAAACCCTAATTCTATTAAATAAAACATATCATTTATTTATTATGAACAAATATTTATCTATATATACAAAAAATAAAATAAAATGAGGTATTTGTCCAAAATGTATTTTTTATATTAAATATTAATAAGAAAATAAAAGGGGTATATGTTTTGTATTTATCCTAAATATATTAATGAACATATGTATATATGTATTATTTTAAATATGTATTATATATATATAAATAATAATAATAATATTTAATATTTTAAAAAATAGTATTTTTTATATAAATATTTTCAGAAGGCAAAAATAGAATAAAAATGAAAATAAATGTGTTTTTACATATTTCTTAATATTTTTAACAAAATATATATATTCCTTTATTTATGTATAAATTAGAAGAAAATCAAATAAATACCTAATAAATTAAAAAATGGTGAGGAAAAATATTTTTTTGTTTTTAATATTATTAACAAAAATAAATAAGTCAGAAATAAAAAAGAAAAGTCAAAAAATCAAGCAAATGGACAAAATGGGCTCAGGGGGTGCAATATCAAAAATATGGTGTGAACAAGAAAATAACACAGGCTCAGCCCACGTAGCATCTTCTTCAACCTTCAGCCAAAAATGTCTCAAAAAACGCGCGCTTGTAACAGGGATTCAAACATCCTGATTCTTTGAGCTTTTGCACAAACTTTCAACACAAAACATGTCAAGCATGGAATCACGATTTCAAACATATAAAGAACATCTCCTAACTCTAAAAAATGAGAGAGAATTTTAACAATCCCAAATCTTAACCTAAGTTTTCTGCCATTTTTAAACCTTAAATTCTCTCAACTCAGGCAAAAGAAATGAAAAGTAAAAGAATGTACATGTTCAGTGGCATGAATAGGACATTGTTTATTCACAAACTTAAGGTTAATGATGCATAATAAGAGAGATACGAGTTCACCAAGATACCTGTTCAGCTGAAGTTCTATCTTGCAATGTAGGGACTTTCAGTGCAAGGTGATGATTGGAAAAGCTTCCTTGAGGTCCAGGGATGTTATTCCAATGTTTACTTTGTCTTGAAAGCTTCTGAATCGAGCTAGAGAACTCCACCTGCAAATCAGAAATGTGAAAATGGTGGAAGTGGTTAGAGTGATTACAGGTCGTGCTTTTGCTTTTGGTTAGCTTGCATAGATGGTATGGAAGGTATGTGAACTGGTTTTGGCAAGAATGCTTGAGAGGAATAGAAGTTGGCACTCAAACTGCAGAGGCAACTCTGTTTTTGCAGTTTGATGGTGTTTTTTGGTTTGATGATGTTTGGGAGGCAAATGGCTCGTGCAATAGCTTGGTTATGATGTGTGTAATATGTTTGATAACTTTGTTCTTGTGTATCTAGGCTGAGATGGGAGTTGGTGTTAGTTATGCCATATATCTTCTAACTTAAGCAAGAAAGGCAACTTGTGTTTCTAGGTCAGTAGAGGACCCCTAATCCTGCTGCAAAGCCTCTCTTGATCAGAGTAATTTGTTCATAATCTTGTGCTAAAGAGATTTGGTTTGTACTTGCTTGATTTACCAATTGGACATAAAGTGAACTTTTGCAAAAATGGATAGTTTACTTTATCTAAAAATGGATTAATCTTGTATACAACACTTGAACTCATAGAATAACACTTTGACACAATGAACAAGTATTAAATTATTGAGTGTAACTTGGTTTAAGGACCTGTAATCAAGGGCATGCTGGTTTTGAGAAGTTTGCATAACTTATGAACATGAAAAAATGGCCAATTCAAAAGTGAGTTTTTGCTATGTTGTGAAATTCGATTCTCCCTAACCATGAGGTTGTTTGAGAAGTTCTTGGACATTTTGGAAAGCTTGGAATGTGTACTACAATCCATATTTGAAATGCAATTTGAAATTCCAAGTGGAAGTTTATGGAAAATGGCCTTGAAGTGGGGTAGAAAAACTTGTCAAAATAGGTCAAAAATTCACTAAGTTAAGAATGGTTTAGTGCCCTTATTCAAAAATTTGTAACTTGAGATGCAAGCTTCAAATGAGAAAACTTTGTGAATCAAAGTTGTAGATTATGCAACAAGCTACAACTTTCATGTTTGGACTTTTGTTTGAATTCAAATGGATCTTGGTGAAAAAGTTGGGCAAAGTTGGAAAAAAAATTAGGGTTTTTCATAACTTAGATAAATTCTAAGTTATGAAAAATTCCATTTTAAACCCTAATTTGCATTTCTTGGTTTCTTGGTGAACAAGTTTCATGATTTGGCAAGTTTTGATGAAAAATGAATCTTGACTCTTGATTTTGACCAAAAAGTCAAAGTTTGACTTTTCAGTATACAGTCAAAATTGATCAATTGACTGGGAAATTCAACTGTCAATCCTGTGTACTTGGGATCTTTTGAGTTTGTTGATCATGTCAAGATAATTCCATGGGGTCCTTGAGTCCATGTGTGAGCTTGGTTTGCCATTGGCTAGGTCAAACAGTCAAAAATTGCCTTTGTGCAGTCAAAACCCTAAAAATGACCATTTTGCCCTTTTGGTGATCTGATCAAATTTCTTGGGGAATTGTGATCCAAACTGGACCAAATGATTCATATGAGTTCATAATGTTGATGTGGGTCAAATTTCATGAGGTTTGACTGTCAATTGGCCACAGTTGACTTCTTCCCCAATACAGTTGATTTCTAGGTCAACTGTCCAACTGACTGGGCAAAATTTGGAATCAAGACTTGAAACTTGATATGGGTAAACTTGGGAGTCCAATATGAAGCATGAAAGTCATCTTGGGCATTTTAGGTCAAAGCATCTTTGTGCAAACACAAACCCTAATTTGAGTCCACAGTGCAAGGAGAGGTCTTGAGCAGATGGAACCCTAACTGGATCTTGAGCTTCAAGGGGCTTTGTGGTGAGAAATCAATGAGAAATAGGAGGGCAAATTTTGGGGTACAACACTAGGGCTTGAGGAAGACTTCCATGGTAGAAGAGGAGAAAAGATTACTCTTGGGAGTCATCAATCTAAGGTAAGGGTGGGGTTCCAACTTTCTAAGAGATAGTATAATGGTAGGGATGTGGTGATATTAATGTTAGCTTTTGGTGTAGGTTGTTTGATTTAATCAGTTGAAATGGACATAATCGATGAATTGATGCATTGATTTGTGTGGTAATCGATGTATGTTGATAGAAATGATAATTCTATGTTTAATTGTGCATTATTTCATGAAGTTTGTGTTTTGAGATTGGAAGAAAAAGGTTTTCGCACTGCTATTTTTCTGAATTCGTAAAACTATTTTTCACAGGATGCAATCGATTGCAGTGCATGTGCAATTGATTGCACAGTTGAATTTTGGTGAATTTTTACTTCTATTTTAGTAAGTAATCGATTGCAGAAAAAGAAAAATTGATTACACTGCTTAAAATTTTGATTTTTGGCCTCTGGAACAGGGTGCAATCGATTGCTCTGTTAGTGCAATAGATTGCTCTGTTAGTGCAATCGATTGCTCACTGTTTGACAACATTTTCGAAAACTTGAAATCCTCATAACTTTTGATTGCGCCGTTTGGACCGTTGGAAAACTAAAAATATTTTCTACTCAATAAAAATGGTTTGGACATAATATGAAGTGATTTCCTGAATTTTATGTTATTCTGACGTTTCGTTGAAAATGCGAAGTTGTAAGTTGTGAATGCGATAATGAATACGAAGAAATTTCACGACGTAGTGATGTTGTGATGATATATATATATATATATATATATATATATATATATATATATATATATATATATATATATATATATATATATATATATATATATATATATATATATATATATATATATATATATATATATATATATATATATATATATATATATATATATATATATATATATATATATATATATATATATATATATATATATATATATATATATATATATATATATATATATATATATATATATATATATATATATATATATATATATATATATATATATATATATATATATATATATATATATATATATATATATATATATATATATATATATAATAATGTGTGATTAATGAGCTGTATTGGTTTGATTGTTTATGCGTATTGTGACTTTGCATTTGTTGTCATACATGTTCATAAATGACGGTGTGGCCTTAACGGCAAGTGACGATGTGACCTAAGCGGCAAGTGACGGTGTAGCCTGTATGGAAAAGGGACTTTATTATGGTACCAAATGCATATATTTAAGTAAGTTGATCTCATTGCATTATGACTTTGTTGTTGAAGAAATATGATGTTTTGTCATTTGGGTGTGATTGTTGAAATAATGTTGTTTTCGTGTTGAAGCATGAAGTATGAATGAATAATTATGTATGTTGAACTTTACTTACTCATTATCATATATCTGTTTATATTGTTTTGACATCTCACCCCTTCTGTTTGAATGTTTCCTCTACATGGGTAACATGCAGATAATCAGGAGTAGCCCGAGTTGCGGAGTTCGAAGAGGTTGCTCTTCAGTCTTATTTTAGAGTCGGTGTTATGCTCTGATATATAACACCGGGTTGGGGGATTGTTGGCTCTCAAATTTGACACTTACTATATTTGGTCTCTTTGACCAAACAACTGGAAATGAACTAAGCCAGGAAGTATAATTCGACGCATGAGATAACTTAAGGAAAAGGATCCAAGGTATGATAAGAAGCTTCGACCAAAGGTTCATTTGACTGAAGCAGGTGTAGGTTGTTCGACTGAAGGAAAGTGTTTGCGCCTTGGCACATGGGACGGAGACCATTTTGAAATTTGAATTATTGGAGGGAAAGGTGGTTTTCATCAGCGTCTAAGGGAAGAGAACGTGGCAAAAAGCTATGGGTCGAGAGGCATACAGAAGACACTTGTCTTCATCTTAGCGCAGAATGTCCCCTCGACGGTTACCTACTTTTAGTATAAATTAAGAAGTTTGTGTAATTTTTAAGTGTGTTCAACTTATGGTACTAAACCTCTCAAATATTATCCAAGTAACTACTGCATGAGAAAGGATAAAAAGCAGAGAAATGTACGTTAGAAACACCTTTTTTACTTAATAAAAGTCTTTTTACTTTACTTTACCACTATCCTGTAAAGTTACCTTTTTACTTCTTTCACTTGTATTTTTATACTTTTATTTATTGTTCAACAATCTTAAACATCTCTCCCCTGGGTCGAACGTGCGTTCTTCCTTCTTACTCATTTTACATAAATATTAGCATATATTTTGGGATTAGTTTGGTCGATCCCGCAAGTAAACCAAAAATTTACCTTTTTGGAGACCGGCAGTTGTTTACCAAAAACAACGGTAAACAAATTGGCACACCTAGTGGGACGTTGCTAATTGTCTATGCTATTGTGTTTTTCCTGTAAAGTTATAACATTGCATGTTATTACGAAGTGGTAGAATAACCAACAAATATATTGTTAGGAAAGAAAACAGAGAGAGTAGTATGGCTAACGAGCCAAACCATGGAGAAATACCTCCACCGATCACAGGAACACCAGTTACTACTGTTGTCGAAGGGAATATCCCAACTTCTGTTGGATCCATACCAGCGTTAACCATGAATCAAACTGGACCCTTACTTACGTATGTGGGTCCAAGAGGTCCTTTAGGAACACCCCCACCAAGGATAAACCTAGGGTCTCGATCAACTGTACCCCCAGGCTTTTCCACAACCTGGATGGGGTCGAGAACAGCCATATGGCATGCCAACTACTGAAATGGCTAGCCTTATGAATGTTGCATCTACTTTTTCAGAACCTTTGATAAATGCAACATCACCATTACAGGGATCTGGAGCCAGTAGAAACCAATTTTTGGGAGGACCATCCCATATGATACCAAGTCTCACAAATGCTTCGACAGCAATTTTGAGACAACAAATGGACGAAAGTAACCATGAAATGGTACAAATGTTAGCACAAACACTAAGTACAGTACTAAATCCCCTCATTCAAACTGCCACACAGTCGAATCAACAGATGACAGCGCAAATAACGCGCATGGCTGAATTCTTTGGGGTGCCTCAAGTTGCTCAACTACCCCAAGTTGTTCGACAGCCCCAGAGGGTACCTATAAGATTAAATCAAGGGGTAATCATGGAAGAAGATTTGACCATTAATCCAAACCCCCAGGTCCCAAGGGTCGAGGTAGAACAACCAAGAATAGAGATACCTCGAAACCATCGAGAAATCGGTCAGGCCGTTATTATGGCTAATAGAAACCAAAATGCTGATGAATTAATACAACAAGTTCGCCACCAGAACTATGAGGCGGATAATAATTTAACTGCTATGATCGAGAGAATCATGCTTCAAAACAGGATGAATGTTGGTTTCCATCAACCAAACTTTACATCCCCATTGTCAGAATATATTCTGCAAACGAACTTACCACCTAGGGGAAAAGTCCCAAAATTCACTAAATTCTCAGGGGATACGACAGAGTCGACTGTCGAACATGTGGCTAGATATTTGATAGAGGCAGGAGAAATAGAAAATAATGAAAACCTTAGAATCAAATACTTTCCAAGTTCCTTAACTAAAAATGCTTTTACTTGGTTCACTACCCTCCCAGCCAATTCGATCCACAATTAGAACCAGTTAGAGAGATTGTTCCATGAACAATTTTACATGGGTCAAACCAAGATAAGTCTAAAAGAATTGGCTAGTGTAAAAAGAAGGTTCACAGAGCCAATTGATGAATATCTAAATAGATTTCGACTACTCAAAGCCAGATGCTCTACCCAAGTGTCTGAGCATGAATTAGTTGAAATAGCAGCAGGTGGCCTGGATTATTCGATTAGGAAAAAGTTGGATACACAATACCTAAGGGATATGGCCCAACTTGCTGATAGGGTTCGACAAGTAGAGCGCCTTAAAGCTGAAAAGGCTAAGACTCTTCGACGAGAAAGGGTAGCTTATGTCGAAATGGATAATGACGATCCAGAGACGTACAACGATCCTATAGATATCGAAGAAGGCGAAATTGATTTAGCTGAACTAAAACATGGACCACCATATTCTTGTAAATTGTTGGTGCCATCAAATGGAAAAAATCCTGTGGAACCTGAAAAAAAACAGTGATAAATTTCCTAAGAAAACTTATAGTTTCGACATATCCAAGTGTGATGAAATATTCGATCTATTAGTTAAAGATGGACAGATGATAGTGCCCCTAGGGGCCAAATTGCCTCCTTTAGAATAGAGAAAGAAAAGAGGTTTTTGTAAATATCATAATTTTTTGGGACATAAAACCTCACAATGTTTCCTTTTCAGGGATCTCGTTCAACATGCACTGAATGAAGGAAGGCTGAAATTTGCTGATAAACCAGCAATAAAAATCGACACAAACCCACTGCAAGCAGAGGCTCATCATGCCGAACCAGTTGGCATTCATATGGTAGAAGTGTCTGAAGATTTCATCACAAAACCCATCTTCGGAAGTTTCACTGGGAACATCTCCAGGAAAACAATCGAAGGGGTGAGAAAGGCTACTGAAGGCCTGGATTCGAAAAAAGAAGTTGACCAAGCGTCAAACAAGAAGGTTGTTGTTGGTCTGAAACTGATCAAAGGAGTTGCTGAAAGCTCCAGCAAAAGAACCACCATCGGTTCTTATTTGGATGCTGCAAAGGGTTCGACAGAAGCCTTGGAGGCCAAAATGCAGAAGATGAACCTGACTGCCAAAAGCAACATGCAGGTTAATGTGGTCGAAGTCTCTGGAACTAGAGTTTCAGAGGAAACCCTTCGACAAGAGGAAGTAAACAAAACTGCATTCCCAAAGGAGGATGAAAATTTGGCAGATTTTTTGCATAGATGCCAAAAGAAGAAATCAGAAGTTATGCTATGCCCTAGGTGTAGCTCTATTTTTGATAAAAAGGTCGATGAACACATACAGGTGATGCGGACTGTAAAAGCAAAACAGGGCACCAATGCCCAACAAAGAGTGGGTCCAGAAATTCGATTTGACCCCAGAAGGGGACCTCAACAAAGACCTATGACTCAGGAAAGGAGGCCACCAACTTTTAGGCCTCTAACTAATGTGCCTACTGATACCTGGCTGAATACCATGGGAAGGAAACGACCAAATGAAGAAAGGTGGCAGACATTCGACGTACCAAGAGGTTCCTCTCTAGATTACAGAAAGGAATACCATGCTTCTGCGTCGAACAAAATGACCCATGTGTCGAGCAAATATAAAGGAAAGAATCCCATGTCTCGTCCACAGTGGAGGAGGTATCAGAGACGATGAAAGGCTGAAAAAGAGGCAATTGGGCCTCATCCAGAAGTTAGTACTAATGTGTAGAAAAGACAAAGGAAACCTCTGGAGAGAAATCCTGTGCCCTGGGCGGAAGAGTGTGGGTCGAATGATGATGACTCTGACTCTAGTGATAGTTTGGACATCATGATGAATGTCATATCTGTGCTGCCCAAAGAATATAACCGAGAGGTCGAAGTCGAATAGAGTGACCTAATGATTGAACAGGAACTGGCTAGACACAAACCAGTATGCTATTATATAATGAACAATAGATGCGTAGAAGAACAAAACGCATTCTTTGAACCCCCAACAGAGGCAATGAAGGGTCATCTGAAACCATTGTTCATTAGAGCAAAAGTTGGGGAAGTAACCATAAATAAAATTATGGTTGACTGTGGGGCAACCATTAATATCATACCATAATTCATGCTGGAAAAGTTAGGCAAAGGAGATGCTGACATAAAGCCACACAACATGGTTTTATCTAACTATGAAGGAGGCATTGGTACTACAATGGGTGTCATTCAACTCGACCTCAAAGTGGGTTCAATCCTTCGACCCACCATGTTCATGGTTATTTCAGCAAAGCCCAACTACAATCTACTCCTTGGTCGAGAGTGGATACATGGCATTGGAGCAGTGCCATCTTCGATGCACCAAAGGGTCATAATGTGGCGCCCAGATGGCATTGTGGAGAACATTGAAGCAGACCAGAGTTATTACCTGGATGAAATAAATAGTGTCGGAAAGAATGATTTCGACAGGAATTTGGCTCACATAGGGCCTTGTAACCCACCAGAGTTTGATTTGACTCCAACTCCAAATGTGTTCTGCTCTCTATACCTGCACTCCGATTATGGTTTTCAGTGGGATAGAGAAGATTTATCCAACATAGACTTTGGAGGAGTCAGTGATATACGGCCAACAGGCTGGGGCAGCGAATTTGATGATGATGACTGAATCATCAACTCTCCAAAAGATTTCGGCTTATGTGGCCGAAAATAGAATGATAGCGGCCTTAGAGGCTGAAGTTAAATATGTGGCTTCCAAGGCCAATGAACAAGTTCTGTCGAAGACAGGACCTGGGAAAGATTTCGACCCTGAGCCTCCCGACTTGGGAATGAAAGACTCTATAGACCAGAGGTTAGACGCCATATATGACAATGGACCTCTTGGTTTCGAAAAAGACCCGCTGGCGAACAATGTCAGAATGTTGGCACAAGATCCTCTAGAAGAGGTAAATTTAGGTGAAGGTCCTGTAAACAGGCCCACATACATAAGCGCAAAAATGGATCTAGGACTCAAAGTCGAGATGATCAAATTACTGAAAGAGTTCAAGGGTTGCTTCGCGTGAGACTATGACGAGATGCCTGGTCTCGACAGAGGATTGTTCGAGCTGCAGTTACCAATAAAGCCTGGAAAGAAACCCGTTAAGCAGACTCCAAGACGGTTTGCACCAGAGATTTTGTCAAAAATCAAAATGGAAGTCGAAAGGCTACTGAAGTGCAAGTTCATTAGAACGACCAGGTATGTCGAATGGATTGCAAATATTGTACCTGTTATAAAGAAAAATGGTACCTTGAGGGTGTGCATCGATTTCAGAGATCTCAATGCTGCAACACCCAAAGACGAGTATCCAATGCCAGTGGCAGAAATGCTTTTGGATTCTGCCGCTGGTTTCGAATACATGAGTATGCTAGATGGCTACTCTGGATACAATCAAATCTTCATTGCTGAAGAAGATGTGTCAAAAACGGCCTTTCGTTGCCCTGGGGCTTTAGGCACCTATGAATGGGTAGTGATGCCTTTTGGCCTAAAAAATGCGGGGGCAACGTACCAAAGAGCCATGAATTCGATCTTCCATGACTTTATTGACACTTTCATGCAAATTTATATTGATGATATTGTTGTCAAATCTGTTTCAGGGAAAGCTCATATGGATCATCTTCGACAATCCTTTGAGAGGATGAGACGTTATGGCCTGAAGATGAATCCTCTGAAATGCGCTTTTGGTGTAAAAGCGGGAGATTTCTTAGGTTTTGTGGTCCACAAGAAAGGTATCGAGATAAACCAAAACAAGACCAAAGCTATCTTGCAAGCCAAAGCGCCAACTAACAAAAAGGAATTGCAATCGTTGCTTGGGAAAATAAATTTCCTAAGGAGATTTATATCCAACCTTAGTGGGAAAACGCAAGCCTTTTCGCCATTACTTCGACTCAAGAAAGGAGGATTTGAATGGAAGGAAGAACATCAAGAGGCCTTCGACAAAATCAAAGAATACCTCATTAAACCACCCATTCTGGTGCCTCCTTGTCGAAGTAGGAGTATGAGACTGTACATAGCTGCGTCAGATAAGACTTTAGGGAGCATGCTGGCTCAGGAGGACGAACATGGTGTCGAAAGGCCCATATACTACCTCAGTAGAGTTTTAAATGATGCAGAAACTAGATATAACGAAGTTGAAAACTGTGTTTATGTCTATATTTTTCATGTACAAAACTTAAGCAATATATAAAGCCAGTTAATGTTTATGTTTCGTCTCATTTTGACATTTTCAAGTATATGTTGTCAAAACCCATTCTGCATAGTAGAGTTGGCAAATGGGCACTTGTATTGACTGAATATTCATTAACTTTCATGCCTCTTAAGGCTATAAAATGCCAAGTAGTTGCAGACTTTATAGTCGAACACTCTGTACAAGAAAGATCACTAAATTATTTAGAGATTGAACCATGGAAACTTTACTTCGATGGATTCGGAGTCGGAGTCCTTATTATTTCTCCAAATAAAATTCCAACAACATTTAAGTACAAAATAGATGGAGATTGTTCGAATAATGAGGCTGAATATGAAGCATTAATTGTAGGCCTCGAAATCTTGTTGGAATTGGGGGCAACTCAAGTCGAAATAATGGGAGACTCGGAGTTAGTCCTAAGACAAATTACGAAAGAATATAAATGCATAAAAGAAAACCTTATTATGTATTTCGTAATAGCCAGGCGGTTGTTAAAAAATTTTGAGGCAGTTAACATTCGACACATACCCAAATTGGAAAATCAAGCAGCCAACGATTTGGCACAGATTGCTTCTGGGTATAAAGTTTCGAAAGAGAGGCTGAAACAGGAAATCGAAGTTAGGGGAAGAGTAACTGCCACCAAATTATTTCCATCAGATTTAAAGACCACAAGGTTAGGATATACTGATCATGAAAATTTTGAAATATCATTCATAGACAACCTAACAGAGCAAGATTGGAGAAAGCCTGTAGTGGACTACTTACAAAATCCAGCAGCTTCGACAAAACGAAAGATAAAGTACAGAGCGTTGAGTTATGTGTTGATGGGAAACAAACTATTCAAGAAAACGCCAGAAGGTGTACTCCTGAAATGCTTAAGTGAAACAGAAGCATATGTGGCCCTTTCCACCACACACGCTGGGGCATGTGGAGCACATCAAGTAGGCCAAAAAATGAAATGGTTATTGTTTCGACAAGGTTTATATTGGCCCACGATGCTGAAAGATTGTATTGAGTTTGCCAAAGGATGCCAAGAATGCCAAAAACATACAGGCATTCAACATGTGCCAGCAAATGAACTTCACTCGATTGTGAAACCTTGGCCTTTTAGAGGATGGGCTTTGGATCTCATCAGAGAAATTCGACCAACATCTTCTAAAGGTCAGAAGTATATATTGGTGGGCATTGATTATTTTACTAAATGGATCGAAGCGATTCCTTTAGTTAATGTAGACCAGGAGAATGTCATTGAATTCATTCAAAAGTACATCATATACAGGTTTGGGATCCCTGAAACAATAACTACAGACCAAGGATCAGTCTTCACTAGTCGAAAAATGCAAGATTTCGCTGCAGAAGTGGGGTTTAAACTATTAACGTCTAAGCCTTATTATGCACAATCTAATGGTCAGGTCGAAGCAGCAAACAAAGTGGTGATCAGTTTAATAAGTAAACATGTAGGAAAGAAACCCAGAAACTGGCACAAAACACTAGATCAAGTCTTGTGGGCATGTCGAACGTGTCCAAAAGAAGCTACAGGGACGACACCATTTCGCCTAACCTATGGTCATGATGCAGTGTTACCGGTGGAAATCCACTTGCAAGCGACAAGGATTCAAATACATCACGATATCCCTTCTGAAGTCTATTGGAACATGATGTTAGATGAACTAGTAGACTTAGACGAAGAAAGGTTGAAAGCTTTAGATCTTTTGAGACTGCAAAATAAGCGAGTCGAGAAATCCTACAATCGAAGGGTAAAATCCAAGACGTTTCAGCCTGAAGATCTAGTTTGGAAAGTAATACTCCCAATGGATCGAAAGGAGCGAAGCTTGGGAAAATGGTCCCCTAAATGGGAAGGACCTTTTAAGATTGTGCAAGCTTTCTAAGGTGGGGCCTATGAGATTGAAGAGTTAAGCGAAGATCGAAGACTCTTGAAGGTAAATGATAAATACTTGAAAACATATAGACCTATGCTTCAAGAGATAAAAATAAATAATATATAATCACTAATTATAAAGAGTGCCAAAATGGAAACTTAAATGATTTTCATTAAAGGTACCAAAATGGCTTTGAAATTGTTACAGAAAGTGATTACATAATAGAGAGAAACAATATTTAGAAGGGAAGATTAGCTTTAATCTGGAGGTACTTGATCCTTTGCAATTCTAGCCTTCGATCACAGAGAGCTTTTGATTGGTGAAGGGTTTCGAGCTTAGCATCCAGAGATTGAGCTCGATCGACATGTCTTAACCCTTCAGCCAATTCTTCTTGGCTTTCTAACTCAGTGTTCACAGCAAGAAGCTCCTCTTTCTTTTTGTCGTTGGCAGCGAGTTTTGCTTCCAACTCTGCAATCTGTGCTCTCAACTGAACATTGTCTTGATCAATCTTCTCGACCTCCTTTTGCCTAGCCTCCTGGGCCTTCGACAAGTCCTTTACTCTAGAAGTGGATTCAGTGGCAACATGCCAGGCAGCAGCCACTTGGCCATTTGCTTCCTCAATATCACGATTAATGATTCTTTGACGATTGAAATCTGTTGATACTTGCTCGACAATAGAAAGTAAATTCAGGATTACACTGGCTACATCTGGAGGGGCAACAAGAAGATCAACAGCTTTCAAGATAGTCTTCAGATAGGAAGGCGCTGCTGGTTCCCCCTCTAAAGTTAACATCAAATCTCTTTTAAAGATTTGTGCTTTAACCTTTTGAAGAGCCTCGTCGAGAGGGGGAGTCGAGGTAGATCTTCCAGATGCAGTCGAGGCACTGCGATCAGAGGAGCTCTCTCAACCCTCCAAGATTGCAGTCAGATAACCTAATGGATTTTGTTGCTTCAGTAAAGCCAAATCCTCTTTGGTTCTGGATCCCGTCGAAGGGATGCTTGCGTTGGCTGTAGTAGCCACGTTAGGTACTTGAGTAGGAATTGTCTCAGTACCTGGAGGATTTTGATTTCCTTCAGCAAAAACTTCTTCACCCCCAGCTTCTGGGATCTCTACATGTTCCCTCTCTGTTTCAGTTTCGATGCCAGGGATACCTTCCTCCTCAGCCTCTTGCACTTCGAACATAGGAATCCTAACCTCCTCTTGATTTCCTTCAGCTTCTTCTTCATCAGCTTCTTCTATGGTTTCGTGCTGGGGTTCAGAAGTCTGATTTACTTCGTCAGCTGAACTCATGAAGGAATCTTTCGCTGAAGAGGGTCTATAGGTAGGAATCCCGTCACTATTCAAGCAAGTGGTCGAGTCCTCGACATGAGTAGGATTTCGTGTCGAGGTGCCAGCAGTGTCCTGGAAAATAGAAAGAATTTATTGCTTTTAAAAGCGTCACAAAGTAAAAGAGAGTGAGAGAAGTACGTAACAAGCAGTCGAAGTAGATACATGTATTGGGATTTCAGCACCAGGACTAGAGTTGTCACTTTCACTAGGATTGTTTAATCTGGCGATTACCTCCTGTTCAGTGGGTTCGTTGATGATGACAGGAGGTAGCCTCCCAGCCGTAGTTTTAATCCTGATTTTGGGACGGGTTTCGACGGCAGGAGTTGGTTTTTTCAATCTTCGTCTCTGCAAAGGAACAGGTGGAGACTCCCCTTCCTCATCGCTAGAGATTTGGATCTCTTGAACCTTCCGCTTTTTGGGGGTTGATTTCTAAGTATATAGAAAACCAAGTCGAGAAGATCAATAACTACGTCAGATAAAACTAAGGGTAAAAAGGAAAGGTAAGTACCTTGGGAGAGGGATTGATAGTAGAGTCTCCCCCTTTTGTACTCTCAGCGGTTTTCTTCAAAGCAACCCTCTTGACAGCTAAACGGAAGGTAAAACAGCTATACTTAATTAGGTGTTGGAAATCAAATCTAAGACAAAGGGATGGGAAAAGGAATACCTTTTTTGACTCTGTCAAGAACCAGTTTGAACGCCTCACGCAGATGGTGGGTGAAGTCCTTCTCATCGAAGAACTCTTCCTCATAATAATGTCTCCACCACGTCTCAGAAGTGGTAGAGTTCATAAAATGAAGGTTAAAGTCGAACAGGTTCAGTGTAGTTCGACCAGAATACCTACCAATATGTTTGGTAGCGGCATCCTCTGAGTAATCTGCATTATAAAAGAGTAGCAGTTTCTCTCGAGGGTATATAGGCGAAGGAAGCGATTGAGCAATGCCAAACTGTCGAGAGACAAGATTGGGTTGATAAGCAATTAAGCTTAATTGGTTCTTCGAGCTCTTAAATCTTAAAGGCATGATCCTGGGGCGGAGAAACGCTTCCCACATGCCCACGAACTCATCAACCACATCATCTTCTTCTGAAGGATATGGTCTAGTGAACCATTCCGGGCCAACTTTTCGACTGGCAAAGGGAACCATAGTCGAAACAACGCTTTTTCGCTCTGCAAACATCATTACGAAGCTTGTAAAGGCCTTTTGAAACTGTTGGCCTTCATCAGTGGGAGTTAGCAATGCCAACCTGGTGCCTTCGACTCGCCTGTTTAAGATTTCAGGTGCTTCTTCATTGATCTTGTTCTTTTGAGGGAGGAAGGATTCGAAGGTGGCGTTAAGCCACAGTTGCAGAAGCCAGAAGGGACCAGATAGCAGCAAACTTCCTCTGTCTCCTAGAACCTTAAGTTGAGTCACACCATTACTGATGGACTCATATAAGTTGGCCAGAATCAATTCGGCCAAGCAAAGAGGGTATTTGTGATGGAGTTGTGTTGCAAGCGTCAGCATCTTTTTTGTCACCTGCAGTGATTTAGTGCAGAAAACAAATCGAGACATCCACATGGCCAAGAAGGCTATGTGCTCCACCTCCGACACGGTATTTGAAGCCTTGTCATGAAAGTGGTTTATGAAGGTGGTATAAGTGGGTTTGGTAGCAGCAAACCCAATAGGATCCTCAGACAAGTCTTCAGGGTCGAAATAGTCACCAGTGGGTCGAAGACCAGTGATGGCAGCTATGTCGAACAAATTAGGGGTCATCATCCCACAAGGAAGATGAAAAGTGAAATGCGCATTATCCCAAAAGTACAATGAGAATACCAGCATAATAGGGCAATAAGGTAACCCTGTCTTCGACAGCATCACTAAGTCATAAACGCCCATCTCCTTCCAGACAGAAGCTTGCACCCTCTCCATTTTATTCAACCAGTCGGAATATTCAGAAGAAAGGTTAGGGCTTGATCGAAAGATTCGATTCCCTTTGTTCATGAACTGGAGGTTGATATCATCAGTAGTTTGAGGATGTTGTTGGTTAGCCGGTGTAGCATCTTCAGAATCTACCCTAGGTTTTTTGGCACAACCTATGGGTTTAAGCCTTGGGTGTGTAGGAAAAAAGGCACGGTTTTTTAAGGGATTTTCGACACATGAAGATAATGGGCCGGACATAGCATACATCTTTCTGCCATATCTGACGGGAATAAGGAGTCGAGAATCATAGGCTTCTCGCCATTCTCTCATAGGTTCAACAATGTACCTGTTAGTCGAGGAAGAAGGAGGGTTGGTAGAGAAAATCTCTGGTGGTTTCTGAACATCATTAGCATTCTTTGGTTGTGGATTGTTTGGGGCATTAGAAAAAAAGGCCATTGTTAAAGACTTAAGAGAAAGAGCGAAGGTGACAGTACAATGTTGTGAGAATGCAAGGGGTTTGGAAAAGCTGAAGATGATGAAAGTTCTAAATAGAGAAGCTTGGAAGTATTTATAGCCTTCAGAAGTGGGAAATGTCTCGTCAAAGGCATTTAATGTTTTGCAAGTAGTGGGGCACGTGGCAAGGCAGGAAATGATTACCGTGCAGGCGTTGGGAAATGTTGGGACATGCTTGCCTAGATTATAGGAATGAGGTCATCATGGCAAGCGTGGTAACGGCAGTTTTGAAGAGACATTTTGGAAAAAAGTGATGATGGTTTTACCAGGTGTAGCAGTTGTCGGAAGGCGAAAAGCACACGTCAAAGCTCAGTGGACAACTGGGAAGACAGGTGTCGAATGGGAAGTTCAAAGAATGGTTATTTCTTTGAGTGTCGAAATAGATATTCTTAGGGGGAAATTTATTGGCTCCCAAATTCGACACTTACTATATTTGGTCTCTTTGACCAAACAACTGGAAATGAACTAAGCCAGGAAGTATAATTCGACGCATGAGATAACTTAAGGAAAAGGATCCAAGGTATGATAAGAAGCTTCGACCAAAGGTTCATTCGACTGAAGCAGATGTAGGTTGTTCGACTGAAGGAAAGTGTTCGCGCCTTGGCACATGGGACGAAGACCATTTTGAAATTTGAATTATTTGAGGGAAAAATGGTTTTCATCAGCGTCTAAGGGAAGAGAACGTGGCAAAAAGCTATGGGTCGAGAGGCATGCAGAAGACACTTGTCTTCATCCTAGCGCAGAATGTCCCCTCGACGGTTACCTACTTTTAGTATAAATTAAGAAGTTTGTGTAATTTTTAAGTGTGTTCAACTTATGGTACTTAACCTCTCAAATATTATCCAAGTAACAACTGTGTGAGAAAGGATAAAAAGCAGAGCAATGTACGTTAGAAACACCTTTTTTACTTAATAAAAGTCTTTTTACTTTACTTTACCACTATCCTGCAAAGTTACCTTTTTACTTCTTTCACTTATATTTTTATGCTTTTATTTATTGTTCAACAATCTTAAACATCTTTCTCATGGGTCGAACGTGCGTTCTTCCTTGTTACTCATTTTACATAAAGATTAGCATATGTTCTGGGATTAGTTTGGTCGATCCCGCAAGTAAACAAAAAATTTACCTTTTTGGAAACCAGCGGTTGTTTACCAAAAACAACGGTAAACAGGGATAAACGCTTTTTTTTTTGGTGATTTATTGTGGAGTATTTTAGACTTCGGGATAATTGATTTATGAACTGTAATGGCTTGAGGTTGATTTGATAAACCTGAATTATTTTCCCGCTACTTAATGAAGTTGAACTTTAAAACCATGACATGTGTTGTTTATCCGAAAGGTGTTATGTATCCCTTTATTTATTTTGAGCAAATTATGATTGTTTGAGATGATGTAGCACCCTAAATATATTGTGTTCAAAAAAAAAAAAATACTCTGATTTTTATATTATTAATCATCAGAGAATTTAGGGTGTTACACCACACATCAACATCACCGATGACACCACGATCCATAAGTCCGTAAATCGTGCATCTCCTCCGCTCATCAACATCACGATCCACCGGCACCGACAAAAGCTCTCACCACTGTGAAATACTAATGGCCTCCAGCTTCGATCTCGTCACACCTTCTCTGACTACGATACAACTCTAAATGCTTAATCGTCGGTAGACCCGCAACAATCAGAGTTGTTATCACCATGCATCGCAATAGTCACCACCAACTCCATCCATCCCCCTTCGACGTAACCGCGGATCTGAATCCAACACAGGCATATCTCCTCTGTTCACTTTTTGACCATTGCAGGATCACTCCTTCGAAGAGGTTAGTGTTTTAGATCTGATTTATTTTATGGATTTCGTCTGGTTTACCTTTTTTTTTCCTCTGTGTATAAAATTATGAGTCAATGTAATTAGAGGAAAGGTGCAGAGGCGTCAAGAGAGATAAAGAGTGTGTGGAGTTTTTTCATTCTCTCTCTATCATATGTATGCATTATGTAATTGAATTTTTGTTATTTTATTTTAATAATCTGCGTGTCACAATGTTATTGGGCTGGAAAAATAAACGTTGACCAAGTAATACAAGTGGGCGGATGACCAAATTATGTTGCTAATTTTTTATAAAAGTTGTTCTTGCTTTTCGTTTATTAATTGTTAATTAGATTTATTGATGATTTTCTTTCATTTGGTTGGATTTAGGTACATATTTAGATCTCTTCTTAGTCTTTTTTTATTTAAATTAATTAGCTTTTTTCTATTTAGTCATTTAGCTAATTAATCATCTATTCAAATTCTTTAGTTTTTATATTTAATATTAATATTAGTTTTTTCTTTCTTGATTCACTATTATTCAAAGATCTTAAAAAAATAATAATAGGAATTCCTTGATGTAGTATAATGGGGGTGTTACCTCCGCCATTCCACTTTTGGTTTTTTAATTGATTATTATTTGTTTTATTATAGTTTAGAGTTTTTAGGGTTACATTATATATTGGGGTGGGCTTTAAATCCGCATTTTACTACCCTGACACACCCTCTTTATTTATGCACTCTTCTGTTCTTAATTAATTTAAATTAGGGATTTACTATTTAGTTTAGTTTTAATCATGTAGTTTTATAATACAAAAAATATACTTTTAACTTTTAGATTAACTCATAATTCCTAAAATACGGAAATCAAATATTTTTTAAATTAATTCAAACATATTATAAATAATAGGATTCGTGGATACACATTCGCCATATTTTTTGATTGGCTCAACGTCTTATCAATTAACTGTTCAACATTAAAACATTAAAACCCACGCAACTCATCAAATGCTCCCTCTGCATCCTCTATGACGAGCGACATGTGGCAAACATCTGGCTACGTGATGAGGAGACTTTATCAGACTCCCCCCGCTCTACGTTCTACCATACTCTTTATCGACCAATCAAATACTAAAACAATCGACCAACAACAAATTACTTTTTCTACTAACATAACAAAACTCAAGATATTTTTCATAAAAATGATTAAGGAGAATTACTTTTAAAATTAACTGTGAATTGCATCTACGATCACTCTTTTATAAAACTCAGACAAGGTTCAAGGATAAATTCGAAAGCAATTATACGCAATCTTATAAAAAACACTAACAAACACTACGAACTACACATTGGGACTCTAATTCTTCATAAGATGATACGTAGGCATACGACTTAAAAACCGTGGCGAGTCCCCTCACTAAAAAATTAAAACCTTATTCCTAAACCTTAAATCTAAACCCTAGTATCCTATTGAACAAGGTAGATGTAGGGTGCCTAACCCCTTC
The DNA here is from genome assembly GCA_948472305.1 of Vicia faba. Classification (NCBI taxonomy): domain Eukaryota; kingdom Viridiplantae; phylum Streptophyta; class Magnoliopsida; order Fabales; family Fabaceae; genus Vicia; species Vicia faba. The sequence goes on along the minus strand of OX451739.1, from coordinate 332,609,275 downwards.
CCTTTGTCTAAAGTGAGTCGAGAACTTAGAATCTCTGTATCATTAATTAGGGTTATTATGTTATATTCTCGTCATAGGATAAAAATTAATGATGGCGACTCTATATTTTTTGCCGGTTATTACAGCTGACGACTCTGTTGGGGATTGAACCCTAGGGTTTAGAAGTCTCTCCTTTTTGGGTTTAGGGTTTTTGTTAGGGTTTCTATTTTTGATGTTTTTCTATATTTGCTTATTTTATTTATTTCTTTGGTCTATTTATTTGTTTTTATATTATTTTTATTATCATATTTTATTTGTGGTGAGTTTTAATTTCTAATAATTCAAACTCTTAGAAAGAAGCCTCGCATATTGGCTAAGGGAATATATCATCCCTATGAGTTTTTATGACGACTTCGCCTAGAGTCGGTGGAATTCCAAAAAAGGAATATGTATCAAGAGGTATCCTCTTGGGGGATAGAACTTTGGAATGAAACTTATGACTCTTTGTATAACCCTAAACCAAAATCTCATGGTAAGACCTAGTACGACCTTAGAGACGAAAGTTTCGGTCTACAATGAGGCTCCGCTTAAGGGAGGCCCTTGTTCCTTTCCCTCTAGTTTTATCCATGATACCCTTAAGGAAGAGACCTTATGGGGAGGATAGGATATCTGTAGGCCGAAACTAGGAACCTACGTACTAAGGAAACTATTGTCATTTCATCCTTCACAGGAAGTCTTCCCGTGAGGGACATTCTATTGTAACTTTAAACCTACGTGGGGTTACCTCTTATCATTATTATACCCTAAACTCGTAGGTGTATTCTTTGGTTTAGCTTGTAGGGTTTTCTATTTAGTCATAATCCCTAGCCTGTAGGGATTCCCTTTTGTCTGTCATTATCCTTAGAACTTTTATAGGGTTTTGTTCCTCATATGGAACCTTCCCGCGAAGGACGTCCTTGTTGATGCATGCCACGTGGCCTATATCAGGCCATGGTATTTGGTGACTGTTGACCGGTCACCATGTGCTCTCTTCCATGTTATTCCCTCAAGTCCAATCTTCGTCTCAACTATCCATTGATCTATCATAATTCCTAGCATGTAGGAGTTCTCGTCCCTCTGTTACGATCCCTAGCTTGTAGGGATTCCTCTTCGTCTTTCATTGTCTATAATTCTTATGGAGTTCTTGCTTGTCTCAATCTCTAAGTCAGTGTAGGGTGTCCTCATTTCCATGTCTATCATTAAACTTGTATAGGATATCCTCATGTTTACCTTCATAGTATGTCTGCGTCGCATCGCATATCCATGAAACTTTTTTGCATACCTTTAAAGCCAAAAATATTTTTGCATACCATACATTCATACATACGCATTTCCACCTTTTCCCTTGTCCAACGATCATCCAGATAACAGATTGCTCGATACTGAAAGAACAAATTCCAAGCATGCTTCAAGAAATCTTTACGGAACTCAAGAAATTCATAAGTTGTTAAAGGAGAAAGTCAACCAGTGAGCTTGGTCCTACAAATCTTGTTAAGGAGAGAAGGCAACCCTTTGTCATGCAAGTCAAAGGCTTACAGTGCCTCAAATTCAACTATCATTGGTGACTCCTCCACATCAAGAGCAACTGCCATATCGGAAAAATAGGCATGCCCAAGAAACGTCAAGGATCACCCCTATGCTCTAACAAGTCCAAGAACATCCAGAAGCTCTCCTAAAGTCAAAAGGATCAACAAAGAAGCTCTTCCATAAGATCATTAGACTTTATCAATTTCAAATTGAAATTTCTATGTTGCTAAGTTGTATTTGGTGTGATTTTGTATCTTTTGACTAGTGATTCAAATAAATAATCATGCATGTTTTCGAAATTAATCCATTTGTATTCACTATTTTGTCACTTTCCATAAATAATAAACGAATTTCCATTTTCACTCTTCTTTTCCATTTTCATTTTTTAACTTTAACAAACTTTGAGGGAGAATGATGAATAAATAACTGAATTTTTCTAAACTATGTTTTCAATGGTAAGACCGAGCTAACGATGTAAGGCATTGTTTCACTTCCCAAATAGTGGAGATATAAGGAGATAATCTATATTTAACCCCCTCGAGCCAGGAGTTGGAGTTTTTTCTATTTTCTAAAAACCCTTAATTTTAATCAGGGGCATGGTAGTCTTTCAATTAATTCAACGATGCATTCCAATCCCATAAGAATCAGGCCATCTAAGCTAAAGTTCAAGCATATATCTTTCCTTGATACATCATTAAGGGGACAATCTAAGCAAAAGTTCAAGCATATCTCCTTCCTCGATACATCATTGAGGAAGAGATCTAAGTAAAGGTTCAAGCACATCCTTTTCCTCACATTCATCATCCAATATTGAGGAACCAATAAAGATAAAATCCATAACATTCTTCCCTTGTACATCATTCAAGATCAAGGAAACGATGAAAACGAAGCTTACAACAATCAGTATGGCAGTCACAAATGTTCAAAATAAAAATAAAAAATAAATAAATTAAAAAAAAAAAAATCTCGCTAAGCGAAGTAAAAAAAACTTGACTTAGGCAAAAGTTAGGGCATCCCGATGGACCGCAAATTCAAAAGGATTGGTCCATGTAAAAATAAGGGATTGAAAACAAAAAAAAAAGAATATTGGAGAACAAAATTGTGACTGCCACCTCAAAAAAGGCTTCCCATCAATGCTTGGATCTTATCAAATGCGTTTCATCGTTGCTTGGATCTTTATCTACGCTTCTCATCATCTGTGTGACTGCGAAATTTCTCTTGGAGATTGAATGCATATGTTGCATTAATTGGGTTTAGGATTGGAGAACATCAAGGAGAATGGGGTGGGATAAATAAATTTTAAGCCTCATATCCTTTGTTTCTTAAAACACTAACCATGTCAATGTTACAACCTTCAAAAGTCCTAATTGAAGCAAGATTAACTATGAAAGCATACTTAGCCTAATTTGTGTTAAACTGACTCCAATGTTTGTTAAAATTATTGCTAACCACTTCGCTTCTTCGAATCTACATCTCTAATCATCCATTTCTATTCCATAACAAACTTTGATTTCAAAACTTGCATGTGAATCAAACAGAATTACTTTTCAAAATGTACAATTTTATCTATGAGTAAACACTTAACATCAAAGGAGATCTCAAAATTAGTTTAATAAAAACGATCCTTTCTAGGAAGATCCTAACTAGGGGCAAAGCATCCAAAAATGAACCATATAATTATAAGTAAGACTATTGATCGTAGGGCATATTTTTGTACCCCAAAATTTGCCCTCCCATATTTCTCAAAACATTTCAAGAAAGATCCTCAAGTTGCTCAAGGAAGTCCAAGGGTTGACCAGACAAACTCTCTCCTAAGGCAGGCTACCTCAAATTAGGGTTTCATGTTGCATCAAGATACTTGAGTCCAAGGGATCCCAAATGCTCACCATTGTCCTAATATTTTATCAATATCATTCATGTCAAGTTTCAAGCCTTGCAGAGGAAGTTTGCTCAGTCAATTGCTCAAAGGCCTGAAAATCGACTGTGCTAGGGCAAAAGTCAACTGTGGCCCATATACAGTCAAACTTCAAGATTTTTAGTCAACATCCTCATTTTGAAGTATTATTCATCATTTGATCAAGGTTTTATCATGATTCATCAAGGATTGCTCACAATTCATCAAAACCCAAAAGTTGCTAAATTAGGGTTTTGTAGGAAAAGTCAACTCAACTTTGACCAAGCATAACTTTCTCATACTTTATGAGAAATGAATCATCCAAAGCTCATTTTGAAGAGTATACAATTCCCTACAATCTATCTGCAGCTCCCAAGTTCAAAATATGCACTCACAAGAAGTTATGAATTTGGACATTATAGGTCATTTTGAAAAGTCAACAAAAACACCTTTTTTGTCAAAGCTTCATACATGATCATGGAATATCAAATTGATATAAGACCAAAATGATTGATTAGAGGATATCTCAAGCTTTCTAAAAAGTCCAAGAACACCTCCAAAAAGTCAAAATTGAGGAAGTTATGCATTGGTGAAGTTGACCCTTTTTTGCAAAATTGCCAAAAGTCAAATATGTCCAAAATTGCAATTTTTTCCAAATGGGCCCAACTTTTTATGCTTGAATTGAGTTTGTAACATGGTCCACGACCTATAAGCCCACCCATACATTTTTCTACTATTTATGTTATTTATTTTGATATTTTATTTATTAAAATTTAGAATTAAATAAATAAATAATAGAAATAATGTAAATTTTGATGTGAATCTATTTTGGGAAATTTTTATGCTGGTTTATGTCAATTGATTTCGTGCAATAACCTTTCAAATATGTCCAGGTTCATCCACATGTGAAAATGGCATAAAATCATCAAATATGGCATTTTTTTCAAGTTTTGATCATGGTCTTAAAACACAACATTATGAGGGAGATTCTTTCCATGCTTTATTATCCTCTCATTCTCCTCTATAAATATAGAGCCATACAAGCTTCAAAGACACGAAAATCCACTCTAAAAAGCTCTCAAAAAGCTCTTCAAAAAGCTCTCTAAAAGCTCTTTAAAAAGCTCTCCAAAAATCAAAGAATTGGTGCAAGTCATATCTCGAGGTTCCGGTCTCTCTCAATTGACATCAAGCCTCAAACCATCCTCTTGAAGTCCTCAAGAGTCTTACAAGGCCCAAGAGCAATCCATCACACGCCTAGCACGCCCCCCGTTTGACAACACCAGTTTGGTAAAATTTTAAACTTCGAATCTCTAATTTTAATCACATTTTATGGTATGCTAACGTTTGTTTGAGTTTATATAGAACAGTTATGGATTGTTGAATCATAGGTTCATAGAATCTATGTATGATTAATTAGGGTAGATGAAGGGTGCATAACCCCTTCCCTTCGTCTAAAGTGAGTCAAGAACTTAGAATCTATGTATGATTAATTAGGGTTATTTCGTTATATTCCCATCATAGAATAAAAATTAATGGTGGCGACTCTATATTTTTTGCCGGTTATTACACATACAACCACCCCTTATCTTACAACGGTTGGTCATCCATTGTGGTATCCCCTTTCCAACTGTTGTGGTATCCCTTTTCTGTAGTAGTGCAAGAAACAATAGTCTATTCACGATAATTTGTTTCACCCTTATTGATATTAATTTCATAATACATGTGCTAGACTGTTACTGATATTTCATATGAAACATTTTTAGGCATGGATCCATCACCATTTTCCACATCTCTCTGGCTGAGAATATGTTGAAGACTACTCTAAGGAATTTTCACATGCTTGCTCCATTTTCCCACTTAAGGGGAATCAGACGACCGAGCCATTATGGACCACACTTAACTACATCGTATCGGATGTCATCTGTTAGAGATGGCCTTTAGAGATGATATAATGTTAATCTAGATGGTTGACTTGTGAGTTTTTACTTATATACTTATATCTACCTGAACGAGTATTGCGGTAGTTCGGGTATATGCTGGTGTTGTACCTCAAAATTTTCCCTCCCATTTCTCAATGATTTCTCATCACAAAACCTTTGAAGCCCAAGATCCAGTTAGGGTTTCATCTGCTCAAGACCTCCTCTTGCACTGTTGACTCAAATTAGGGTTTGTGTTTACACAAAGATGCTTTGACCTAAAATGCCCAAGATGACTTTCATGCTTCATATTGGACTCCCGAGTTTACCCACATCAAGTTTCAAGTCTTGATTCCAAGTTTTGCCCAGTCAATTGGACAGTTGACCTAAAAATCAGCTGTATTGGGGGAAAAAGTCAACTGTGGCCAATTGACAGTCAAACCTCATGAAATTTGACCCACATCAACATTATGAACTCATATTGACCATTTGATCAAGTTTGAATCACAATTCCCCAAGAAATTTGATCAGATCACCAAAAGGGCAAAATGGTCATTTTTAAGGTTTTGACTGCACAAAGGTAATTTTTGACTGTTTGACCTAGCCAATGGAAAACCAAGCTCACATATGAACTCAAGGACCCCATGGAATGGTCTTGACATGTTCAACAAGTTCAAAAGATCCCAAGTGCACAAGATTGACAGTTGAATTTCCCAGTCAATTGATCAATTTTGACTGTATACTGAAAAGTCAAACTTTGACTTTTTGGTCAAAATCAAGAGTCAAGATTCATTTTCCATCAAAACTTTCCAAATCATGAAACTTGTTCACCAAGAAACCAAGAAATGCAAATTAGGGTTTAAAATGGAATTTTTCATAACTTAGAATTTTTTCTAAGTTATGGAAAACCCTAATTTTTTCCCAACTTTGCCCCACTTTTTCACCATGATCCATTTGGATTCAAACAAGAGTCCAAACATGAAAGTTGTAGCTTGTTGCATAATCTACAACTTTGATTCACAAAGTTTTCTTATTTGAAGCTTTCATCTCAAGTTACAAATTTTTTAATAAGGGCATTAAACCATTTTTAACTTAGTGAAATTTTAACCTATTTTGACAAGTTTTTCTACCCCACTTCAAGTCCATTTTCCATACACTTCCACTTGGAATTTCAAATTTCACTTCAAAGATGGATTGTAGTACACATTCCAAGCTTTCCAAAATGTCCAAGAACTTCTCAAACAACCTCATGGTTAGGGAGAATCGAATTTCACAATATAGCAAAAACTCACTTTTGAATTGGCCATTTTTCATGTTCATAAGATTATGCAACTTCTCAAAACCAGCATGCCCTTGATTACAGGTCCTTAAACCAAGTTACACTCATAAATTTAATGCATACTCTTTGTGCCAAGACCATGTTCTTTGTGTTCTAACATTACATGAAGGTTTAATCCATTTTTAGATAAAGTAAACTATCCATTTTTGCAAAAGTTCACTTTATGTCCAATTGGTAAATCAAGCAAGTATAAACCAAATCTCTTTAGCACAAGATTATGGACAAATTACTCTGATCAAGAGAAGCTTTGCAGCAGGATTAGAGGTCCCCTACTGACCTAAAACACCAACTTGCATTTTGTTGCTTAAGATAGAAGAAAAGTGCCATAACATACACCAACATCCATCTCAGCTTAGATACACAAGAACAAAGTTATCAAACACCCTACACACATCATAACCAAGCTTTGGCACGAGTCTTTTACCTCCAAAACATCATCAAACCAAAAAACACCATCAAACTGCAAAAACAGAGTTGCCTCTGCAGTTTGATTGCCAACTTCTATTTCCCTCAAGCTCTTCTGCCAAAACCAGTTCACACACATTCCCTAATACCTATACAAGCTAACCATGCCTTGAAACACGATCTGTAACTCCTCTAACAAGTTCCACCATTTTCACTTTTCCATTTTGCAGTTGAAGTTCTGCAGCTCAGTTCAAGGTGTCTCAAGGCAAAGTAGATATTGGAACAGCATCACCACACCTCAAGGAAGCTATACCAACTAGTACCTTGCACTGAAAGTTCCTATGTCTCCAGATAGAAGTTCAACTGAATAGGTAAATTTTTGAATTCGTATCTCTCTTATTAGGCATCATTAGCTTTAAGTTTGTGAATAAACAAGGTTCTACTCATGCCACTGAACATGTCCATGTCTTTACTTTTCATTTCTTTTGCTTGAGTTGTGAGAATTTTGAGTTTGAAAATGGCAGAAAAACTAGGTTAGGATTTGGGGGAGGAGAAATTCTCCCTCATCTTAGAGAGTTAGATCAAGTTATGCATATGGTTAGAATCGTCTCTTCATGCTTAACATTTTTTGTGTTGGAAGTTTGTTCAAAAAATCAAAGAATCAGGACATTCAAATGGAGTTCTTGGCGCGTGTTTTCTGAACATTTTTGTTCAAAGGTTGAAGAAAGGTGATTTTGGGCTGGGCTTGCTTCTGAGTTGCTTTTCACACCACCCTTTTTGGTTTTGCACCCCTGAGCCCATTTGCTTCATTTTTAATATTTTTGACTTTTGCCTTTTTGTGATTGGTTCATTTATTTTTTCTCAGCATATTGAAAACATAAAAATATTTTTTCCATCATTTTTTGAATTTATTGCATATTTATTTGATTATTTCTTTTGTTTGTACATAAATAAATAAAATATACATATATATACTTTTTGTTTAAAATCTTAAAATAAATACCAAATATATTTTTATACATATTTTTATCTTATTATTTACTTCCTGAAAATATTTTATAAAAAAAAATAATAAATACTTTTTATATTGAATATTATTAATTAATGTGTATAAAACATAATTTTTGTAAATAATATAAATAAATAGGTATATTAATATACTTAGGATAAAAATACCAAAAAAATGTACATATTTTATTTTTAATATATAATACTAAAAAATGCCTTTTTACAAATATACCATATTTTATTTTACTTTTGTATGTAAATAATAGGTATTATATGAATTAATTAATTAATACCCCTTTGATTTAAAGAATTAGGGTTTTGCCCTAAATTCAAAAATACCCCAAAATAATATCTTTTTATTTTCTTTTTTATTTCACATAAATAATACTTTTTTTCATACATATAAAAAAATTTCTTCTTTTGCATTCTAGCATATTTATTTTATTTCTACTTTATTTATGCTTTTGATCATATTGTAAATATTCAAGGCAAAAGATGTAATAGTTTAGATTTAATTTATTGTCTAAATACCTCCCCATTTGAACATTGTACCCCCCTCCCTATATTATTGTGATGTAATAGCGTAGGAATTTAAATTTCGCACTTTATCGCTTTCTAAACATACTATGCTAGAATTAGGGTTTTGTATGCAAATAAAAATGAACAAAATAGTTGGACGTAATACAAGATAAATGAGCATGAAAATAGACAACACATTTCACACTTGCACCCCTAGGGTATTCCACTTTGTTGCCTTCAAATAATTGGGCCATGTTGCATGTTGAATTTCTTTGGGTAAAACAAACAATCAAATGATCATAGTCCCTCAAAATGTTGCTTAAATGAATGATCAAGTCCCTTTTAAAAGAAAATTGCCCAAAGACATTTAACACTATTGCAATTATGGTCTAAACGATGACCCGCGTCCGTCCCTTTCATCTCCTAAAACAAGATTGTCCACCAAATGCAATGGTGGAACAAAATTGTCAAAAGGTCTAAAACATGACAAAAATCTTTGAGAAAATTTTAGGGTAGATGAACTCTTAAGTACTTGTCAACTTTCCAAGAAAACACTTGCCTTATTTCAAAACCCACTTCACAAACACTTTCAAAACAAACTTTCAAAAAACCTTGAAACATCTTTTCAAAAAGACAAACACCTTTTGTAAAACATTCGAGTAAAGAATTGTTACAAGGGTAGCCTATACAAGGCATCTTTTTCAAAACCTTTTCAAAAACCACACACAAAGCACCATTTCAAACAATTGAAAACCAAGGCAAGTTGATCTAAGCAAGTACTTAAGAGCCCATGGATAACCATGGATAGAAGGGGTGCTAATACCTTCCCCTCCTATAATCTACTCCCCGAACCCAAGAAAAATCTCAAAGGTTTTTGCTGTGCTTTTTAAACCTTTCCTTAGGATAAAATAAAAAGTCGGTGGCGACTCTTGCTCGACCGAAACATTTGCGAAAACAAACGCAAAACCATAGTCAGTTCTCCCACCGTATCACAGAACTGGCGACTCTGCTGGGGAGAATTTTTAAAGTGGAGTAACCTTAGGGCTTAGATCACCCTCTTGCATGACTAATTGTTTGATTTGCTTGCTTTATACTTTGGCTCTATTGTTTGGGTTTACAATCCTCCACCCGGATTTTGGGAAACATTCATAGATAGCAATACGTTGTGGAAACTGTGCGGGGTATACCGACACGGTCTAAGCAATAGCTATATTAGTGCGACATATTTGTGAGTACCGGTAACCCTTGAGTTCAATCAAGGAGAGTACGGGGCCGCTGAGTGATGTCACTAAGCACTAATGACCTAGAACCTTACTTGACCATCTTGGCCTTTTATTAGGGGTAGTGAGATGACCGGCTTTGGTGCAGTCCGAAGTTGGTAGATACTCGATACTACACTCATTGAGGGTTGTTTTCTTGGAATATTTTGGTCGCTAGTTAAGTGGCTAAACCAAAACAATGAACATTGAAAACAATCCAGTGATATTGAGCTCCTTAGAACCCGGTTACTATTTATAGGACATGTTTTTAAGCCAACTACACTCAAGAGGGTACTTACCTATGAAACCCCGCGCAGGCCTGAAACTAGGGTTTGGTGTGATTTGCTTGTACATATGTTTTGTGCATACATCATAAACATCATAAAACATCATATGCATTCACTAACCATTTCAAGGGTTTTGGATCTTCATCTTTGTTCTTGTTTTGTAGGACATGGAAATCCCTCGCAGAAATACCATTCAAGTCAACCTTGTGAGAATCTCTCCTCAACTCAAGGAGATCACCTCAAGAATTCCGGAAAATTCATCCTTCAGTGAAAGACATGGTAGACTGCTCAGCCTAGTCAACACCAACATTGAAGAAGACATGATGAAAGTGCTATTCCAGTTCTTTGACCCTCTTCACCACTGCTTCACTTTCCCTGATTATCAGTTGGTACCCACTTTGGAGGAGTTTTCTCAACTCCTAAGAATCCCTATCCTTAATCAACTACCCTTCAACGGTACGAAAAAGGAACCAAAGCCGGAAGATGTTGCTCGAGCATTACATCTTCAACCATCCGACATCAAGGGGAATTGGGAAACCAGAAGTGGCGTCAAAGGATTCTTAGCAAAATTCTTGTTTGAGAAGGCACAAGAATGCTGGAACTCATTGGACCTACAAGCCTTTGAAGAGATTGTGGCACTCCTTATCTACGGGTTGGTCTTGTTCCCAAATCCTGACCAATTGGTAGATGTCAACGCCGTCAAAATCTTCTTGTCCAGAAATCCAATACCAACATTGCTTGGGGACATCCTTCACTCATTTTACACACGAACAATGAGAAAGAGGGGTGTTCTCATGTGCTGTACTCCTCTCCTCGCAAGATGGTTTATTTCGCACCTTCCACAATCTGTCTTGAAGAATGACCAAGGTACAAGGTGGTCCAAACGGTTGATGACTCTTACTCATTCTGATGTGCATTGGTGTTCTCGGTCCAGAGAAAATGTCATCATTGCCGATCGTTGCGGAGAATTTCCTAATGTTCCTTTACTTGGAATCAGGGGAGGTATCACCTACAACCCTTGCCTAGCTTTGAGGCAATTTGGATATGCACGGAGGGATGGCCCTCATGATATGTTGATTCCTAGCCTAGTTTTTGACTTCGACAACGATGCGCAAGGACTTCGCCAAAGATTCATCAGAGCTTGGGGAAAACTCAACAAGGTTGATAGCAAGACTCTGGGACACAAGAACTCCATCCCTCTTGAGCCCTATCTCAAGTGGGTACGAGCCCGAGCCCAAAGTCTAATGATGCCTTATCCTCATGTTCTCCCTATGATTAAAGAGCCCGTCAATGAAGGAGAGGTTCCCTACACTATCCTACATCCAGACATGCCTACATCGTGGGAGGAAATGCAGAAAAGTTGGATTCAGCTCAAGGAGGAACGAAACACTTTTGAAGCTAGCTACTACGCCAGTGAAAAGAAGGTTCTAGAGCTTACCCGCCGACTCCACGAGCAAGAGGCCCTCAACACCTACATCGCACCAAAGAGGATGCGCAATGTCTTTCTGCCTTAAGAAGTTTATTTTGTAACATTTGGCCCATGGGGCATTTATGTACTAACAAATTTCTTCTTATTAATATGACGTGCGTTCTTCTTTGTCTGAAACAATTTTGAATGTCCTAAATCCTTGAATGCATTGCATACATCAGCATACCATTCATCATGTGCATAAGCAGGTCTCACTCCAAGTTTCCTTATCTATCTGTTGTTTATTTCAGTAGGATGGATCTCGAGCAAACAGTCAAAGACCTACAAGCCCAGAATGCACAGTTCCAGCAACTCTTGATGACTTTGGTTAAAAGTCAAGAGGATATCAAGGCTCATCTGGAGAATAAGGACCCAGTAAAGAAGAAAAAGAGGGTCGGGGTGGCTACTTTGGGGAGAAGATTTGACAGAGAAGCTCGGAGAGTGCTTGAATTTCCCCCTACTTCTGATGAAGGGACTAGTAAAAGGGATCGAGTTGCGGTGCCTTCCGATTCTGATGCAGAGGAAGAAGAGGTGGAAGAGGATGAAGATTATTCTGACCAGCAATACCCTCCAGCTGATGATAAGTATAAGGGTTTAGAAGACAGATTGGCTGCCATGGAATTGCAAAGGGTACCGGGTTTGGATTTTGAAGACATGGGCTTGGTTGCCGGAATTGTGATTCCCCCAAAATTCAAAGTGCCAGTGTTTGTGAGGTATGATGGGTTGTCCTGTCCCAAAATGCATCTCAGGTCCTACGTGAGAAAAATTCAACCCTATACGGCAGATAAAAATCTCTGGATTCATTTCTTTCAAGACAGCCTATCGGGAGCTCAGTTGGAGTGGTTTTATCAGCTAGAAGGAACCAGTGTCAGGAATTGGGAAGATTTGGCCACCGCTTTCTACAAACAATACCAGTATAATTCTGATCTTGCTCCTACTCGTACCCAACTTCAGGGTATGTCACTAGGAACAAGTGAGGGATTCAAAGAATATGCACAAAAATGGAGGGATTTGGCTGGCAGGGTGCAGCCTCCTTTAACCGATCGCGAGCTCGTTGATATGTTTCTTGGGACCCTATCTGGGCCATTTTTCAATCATCTAATTGGTAACTCTTCCGCAGGGTTTACCGATTTGATCTTAACCGGCGAAAGAATAGAAGCTGGCATCAAGTCAGGAAAGATTCAGAAGGGTGTTGCTGCAAGTGTTGAGAAGAAGCCTTTTAAGAAGGAGACAGCTATGGTATATTCCCAGAGAAGAGCAGGGAAGATGGAGCGTCGGCCAACTGTGGGGGCCGTAATGATTCAAAACACTCCGAGTGAGCAGCCTCGCTATAACCAGTCCAGACCAAATCAACAACGGGTGGAAAGGCCACAACGGCAGTTCACTCGTATTAATATGACTCCAGCGCAAGTGCTTCCCCATCTGTTGAAGTTGAATCTTGCCACCATCAAGGAGGCACCAAAGAATGTGAATACGTCCTCTCCGCATTATCATGCCAATGCTAAATGCGCCTATCATTCAGACAGTGTTGGACACGACACCAATGATTGTTAGGCACTCAAGCATAAGATCTAAGACCTGATAGAGGCTAAGGAGGTAGAGTTTGACGCTCCAGAGAAGCCTAATGTGATATCTGCACCTATGCCGAAGCACGACCGAAATGTCAATGCCACCGAGGAGGATTTATATGTTGCTGACGTCAGTGATCTGACTACTCCACTGCTAACCATTAAGTTGAATTTGTTAAGGGTCGGGATCTTCCCGGGATGTAAAGAAGACTGCTACTGCTGCCACTCTCTGCCGTTTGATTGTCCGCTATTAAAGAAAGGCATCCAAGGCCTTATGGATAGCCGACAAATTTTGTTCGAAAAAATTTCCGCTGTTCCAGTTCATGTTGAAAATGTCTCAATCATAACCATTCACGCCAGTCTTTCCGAGGCCGTCAAAAAGCCTGTTAAGATTACACCAGCTGCAAAATCTGTTCCTTTAAAGATAACGATGCCAGGTCCTGTTCCCTATGTCTCTAAGAAGTCGATACCTTGGAACTATGGTGGTGACATCTACTACCATGGTATCAAGCAATTCGAAGTAATTGAAGAAAGTTCGGACGATGAAGAAGCCAGCATTAGTAACATTGCGGGCACCAACAAAATCACCAGGAGCGGGAGGATATTTTCTCCAGAGATTGCCCCTTCAAGAGCAGTCTTTGGACCCTCATCAGCTAAAGAAGTCATCCCTGCACCAGTAAAGCTCTCTGCTAGAACTCCTTTGATTGAAGAAGTTGTTGTTCCTAGTGTTGTCTCTCCTACCATTGCCGATAAAGGAAAGGGAATACAAGATTAGCCCGTCAGGACGAGGGCTCAACCCTTGGTGATCCCGGAAGCCTCCAAGAAAGAAATGGACGAGATTTTGAGGATAATCAAGAGAAGTGATTACGATGTGGTGGAACAGTTGGGGCAAACCCCCTCCAAGATCTCCATGCTGGCACTATTGCTTTGCTCAGAAGCGCACGCTCAAGCTTTGATTAAGTTTCTGAAGGCAGCTCATGTGCCCCAGGAAACCTCTGCGGACCAATTTCAACATTGCATGGCTAGCCTGACTGCGGACAATGGATTAGGTTTTTCTGATGCCGACCTAACCCCTAAAGGCCGAAACCACAATGATGCTTTGCATATTTCAATCGAGTGTCGCGGAACCACCCTTGCACATGTTTTGGTCGATACCGGTTCGTCATTGAATGTTTTGCCTAAGAAGGCCTTGGACCGGCTAGATTGCGAAGGGTTGGAATTGAAGCCGAGTGATATTGTCGTCAGAGCTTTCGATGGGTCGAAAAGAATGGTCCATGGAGAGGTTGAAATTCCTATCAAGATAGGTACTGAGGTGTTTAAATCCACTTTCTATGTAATGGACATCCATCCATCATATTCCTGCCTGCTGGGTAGACCTTGGATACACCATGCTGGGGCAGTCACCTCCTCCTTGCATCAGATGCTGAAGTATCCTGTCAAGGGGAAGATCATCACTGTCCACGGTGAAGAAGAGTACATGATTAGCCATTTAAATTCTTTCCGGTATGTGGAGGTTGAAGGAGAGTTCATTGAGATGCCATTTCAACATTTCGAAGAAGTTCTTCCTGAAATAGCAGTGACAAAGTTGGTAGTTGAGACACCGAGACAGATGGCCAGGATGGCATCTCTGGAGGATGCAAGGGCCGCAGTTAAAGAAGGGAAGAATTCAACATGGGGGCAGTTGCCTGACATTCTGCATAAGACTGACAAGTTTGGATTAGGGTTCACAGCCGCTGGCCAGAAAGCTATGCGCCAGTCAAAGATTGAGAGAGCGCCAGTCAAAATTTCCCCTTACGGAATCAACGCCCTGGAAGATGAAGACAAGGAAAGCAACATTGAAGAGTGGATTTATCCAACTGTCAGAGGAGGCTTGAGCAATTGGGAGGCTAAAGACTTTGTCCCCATCACTTTTATTCATCAGTAATTTATCTGTTAAACATTTCTTATTTGGTCTGTAATATTTTACTTTCAAACAATCCGTACACTATCTTTTTCACCTCCTGCCTTGCCCGGGGCATGTAGGTCCACTTGTAAGGGTTTTGACTATTTTTCATATTCATATGCCATGTTTAATGATTCATTGGACGTTTTTCATTTGATAAACTGCTTATGTTCATTTTCTTTCCTTTTGCATTTTTTGTTTAAGGATGGCTATCCCTTACACACACCCACACTCACCAATGCAGGTACCCATCCACTCCGGATTCCATGGGTGACTATTCTGCTGTATCTTTCAATAACTCTGAAGATCTGGTCAATCTAGCCGAGTATGAAGATGACGAAGGTTGTGAAGTACCCGGGGAACTAGCCAGACTTCTGCAACAAGAGGAAAGGGCCATATTATCGCATGAAGAGCCATTGGAAGCTGTTAACTTGGGAACCGAGGAGAATCGGAAGGAGGTGCAAGTGGGTGCTAATCTGGAACCAAAAGTCAAGGAGCGCTTGGTACGGTTGTTGAATGAGTATGTTGAAATCTTCGCTTGGTCCTATGAAGACATGCCAGGGCTAGACACAGACATCGTGGTTCACCGTCTCCCCACAAGGGAAGACTGTCTACCAATCAAGCAAAAGGTTCGCCGAATGAGGCCTGACATGTCCGAAAAGATCAAAGCAGAAGTAATGAAGCAATTCGATGCTGGTTTCCTGGCTGTTACGTCCTATCCTCAATGGGTCGCTAACATTGTGCCAGTACCAAAGAAAGATGGCAAAGTCAGAATGTGTGTGGACTACCGGGATTTGAATAGGGCCAGCCCTAAAGATGATTTCCCGCTACCTCATATTGACATCTTGATCGACAATACAGCTCAGCATAAAGTGTTTTCCTTCATGGACGGATTCTCGGGCTACAATCAAATCAAAATGGCTCCCGAGGATATGGAGAAAACAACTTTTGTTACACAATGGGGCACTTTCTGTTACAAAGTGATGCCGTTCGGGCTGAAGAACGCAGGGGCAACTTATCAACGCGCCATGGTAGCTTTATTTCATGACATGATACATCATGAGATTGAAGTTTACGTAGACGATATGATAGCTCGATCACAAACAGAGGAAGAACACCTTGAACATCTGGAGAAGCTGTTTGCCAGGTTAAAAGAGTACAAGCTCAGGCTGAATCCAAGCAAATGCACTTTTGGAGTTAGGTCTGGTAAACTCCTAGGATTCATTGTAAGCAACAAAGGCATTGAAGTCGATCCGGCAAAAGTAAAAGCAATACAAGAGATGCCTGCTCCCCGTACTGAAAAGGAGGTTAGAGGATTCTTGGGGCGCATAAACTATATTGCCAGATTCATCTCACATCTGACTTCTACTTGTGAGCCCATTTTCAAACTCTTGAAAAAAGATCAGGTAGTGGAATGGAACGACGATTGTCAAGCTGCTTTTGATAGAATCAAGGAGTATTTGCTAGAGCCTCCTATTCTGATGCCACCCGTCGAAGGAAGACCATTGATCATGTATTTGACCGTCTTGGATAACTCAATGGGGTGTGTTTTGGGCCAGCATGACGAGTCTGGTCGAAAAGAGCATGCTATTTATTACCTTAGTAAAAAGTTTACCGACTGTGAGACTCGCTACTCACTGCTCGAGAAAACTTGCTGCGCTTTGGTATGGGCTGCTCGCCGACTAAGACAGTATATGTTGACTCATACCACCTTGTTGATTTCCAAGATGGATCCTATCAAGTATATCTTCGAGAAGCCCGCTTTATCTGGAAGGATAGCTAGATGGCAAATGATCTTAACCGAGTATAACATCCAGTACACCACCCAAAAAGCTATAAAAGGGAGCGTACTAGCTGACCATCTGGCTCATCAAGCTATCGAAGACTATCAACCCATGAGATTTGACTTCCCAGACGAGGACATCATGAATTTGGACAACATTGAAAGTGACGGACCGTATGACGGACCCGAAAAGGGATCCCTATGGACCCTGTACTTTGATGGTGCTTCAAATGCACTTGGAAACGGTATCGGCGCAATACTCATTTCTCCGGAAGGTTGTCACACTCCCTTCACGGCCCGACTTTGCTTCAGCTGCACAAACAACATGGCTGAGTATGAAGCTTGCATCTTTGGTCTCAAGGCTGCTATAGACTTGGGAATCAAATCTTTGGTCGTATTTGGGGACTCGGCTTTGGTCATCAGCCAAATCAAAGGATATTGGGATACCAAGCATCCTAATCTTATCCCATACAAAGAACATGTCCTGACATTGTTGCCGCATTTCGAGCAAATTACCTTCGAGCATTTCCCGCGAGAAGAGAATCAGCTAGCCGATGCTCTAGCCACAATGTCCTCCATGTTTAAACTCAACTGGGATAACGAGGCTCCCCAAATCACCATCAAGCGAATGGATGAACCGGCACATTGCCACGAGATTAATACCGAAGAAGTAGTGGAACAACCTTGGTTCCATGAAATCAAAAGGTATCTCGAGACTAGAGATTATCCTGAAGGGGCTTCCGTAAATGACAAGAAGTTCTTAAGGAAATTCGCTGCTAAGTTCTTCCTGAGCAACGACATCCTTTACAAACGAAGCCATGATTGTGTATTACTCCGATGTGTGGATAAAGCTGAAGCAGAATTGATCATGACTGATATACACAGCGGCACATTTGGCACTCACTTGAGCGGGCATACAATGGCTAAGAAGATCCTAAGGGCAGGCTATTACTGGTCTACCATGGAAGCTAACTGCCATCAACATTCCCGTACTTGTCACAAGTGTCAAGTCTATGCTGACAAAGTTCATATTCCTCCGGTTCCCCTTAACGTCCTGACTGCTCCATGGCCCTTTGCAATGTGGGGCATTGATATGATTGGAGAGATCAAGCCCACGGCTTCTAATGGACATCGCTTCATCCTGGTTTCCATTGACTACTTCACTAAATGGGTCGAAGCAGCTTCCTTCGCCTCTGTCACCAAAAATGTGGTTGCCCGCTTTATCAAGCAAAACCTCATATGTCGGTATGGTGTTCCAGACAGGATCATCACGGACAACGGTACAAATCTGAATAACACAATGATCACTGCATTATGTGAACAGTTCAAGATTTATCATCACAATTCATCTCCCTATCGGCCGAAGATGAACGGTGTTGTTGAAGCTGCGAACAAAAACATTAAGAAGATCATTCAGAAAATGACAGTCACTTACAAAGACTGGCATGAAATGTTACCGTTTGCTCTGCATGGATACCGTACGACGACACGTACTTCAACTGGGGCAACCCCATTTTCTTTGGTTTACGGCATGGAAGCTGTTTTGCCTATGGAAGTCCAGATCCCCTCTCTAAGGATTATGAAGGATGCAGGTTCGAATGAAGATGATTGGATGCAGACCCGACTTGATCAACTCAATCTGATCGACGAGAAGCGACTTGCTGCTATATGCCATGGTCAGACGTATCAAAAGCGGATGATCAAGGCCTTCAATAAGAAAGTCAGACGTCAAGTGTATCGAGTCGGGGATCTCGTAATCAAGCGGATTATCTTGCCGCAAAGTGATCCCAGGGGCAAATGGACTCCTACATATGAAGGACCATTTGTGATCAAGAGCATATTTTCTGGTGGTGCAATGATTCTGACCACCATGGACGGCGACGATTTGCCGCACCCTGCGAACGCGGACATAGTCAAAAGATACTACGTATAAAATAACCCGACAAGTCGAAAACCCGAAAGGGCGGCTTGGGCAAAAATGGGCATCCCGGTGAACCGAAAACCCGAAAGGGCGGTTCAGGCAAAAATTAGGGATAAAAACGAAAAAAATCTGTACACCCGGCAAGTCGAAAACCCGAAAGGGCGGCTTGGGCAAAAAGGGGTTTCCCGGTGAATCGAAAACCCGAAAGGGCGATTCAGGCAAAAGTTAGGGAATTAAAGCGTATGACTATGTCTCGTCGGATCACTTCAAAGACAATTTCTTCGTCAACCAGTTCCAGACTTCTGATCAATCCAGTCATCGTCAAACAAAGCATTGAATGGACAGATATTCAGAGTTGTGAAAGCTATAGCGGAACGGAATCCCATGGAATTATTTCACATTAGCCATCCTTTATTTTGTATAAAATCTTTCAATATTTACGACAAAGTCCTCTTACTAGGATGATTGTCTCCTTTGTACAAAGATACTCAAAGAAAATCAATACAAGTACTCTTCCCAAAACTTGTGTCATTTCCCTTTTCTTTTTCTCTTGCGCTATTTGTTTTATTTTGAGAAACGTCCAATGTTTTGTTAAATAGGCATATGCATTTGAAACATAATCACTTCCTAAATGAACCTAAGAAAGAGGATTACCGATAGGATGAAGGTACAGATGGATATCTTGACACCCTTTCGAAGGAACCCCCCCCCAAGAGATTTGAAATCCACATCCCTAGCAAACCCTGAGGCTTATCTCCAGCAGACTCTCGAGGCTTATCCCCAGTAAGGTTCTGAAAGGTATTTCCCCCGCAGAGCACGGACGTCTCTCCCGAGTCTTATTCAAAGTTATTCCTCACTAAGGCTTATAACTGGGTTATCCTCAGCTAACAGCCACAGAAGATCGCACTCGCCAAAATTCTTCCTATCCCTAGCGGAGTTCATCAAGAGTTTCCCAACCCAACTTATCAATATGATCCCCAGAGGAGCTTATCCTTGTTATCCCCAACCAGAGAGTCCTCCAGAGCTCAACTTCCCTCAGAGTGCAAAATTTTCAATATCCCCAGCGGAACCAGACTAATGAGCCTTCTCCCCACAGAGTCTTAGAAAGAGAAATCTTGAGTTCCCCAGTGAGATCGCCAGAGTTACTCCCCATCAATTTGAAGATTCTCAGTCTTACCTCCCCAGCATAAGTCTACTAGATTGATACTCCCCAATAGAGGTCATCAGGAATTCTCTTTTCCAGCAGCAGCCAAGGATTTATTTTTCCCAGCAGCAGTCAAGATGTTTTTATCTTCGGCCACCTCGGATTCATTTATCCTTAGCAAGATAGCTCGTCAGCTCACATGCGCATTCATCACATTCATGTCATAAACATTGATGTCACGTATATTGCATCATGCATCATAACATTGCATACAACTAACTCGTTACCTTTTCAGGAAAGATCAGTCGACAGACTAAAATCATTCAACTTCCAGATTTCTGAAAACAGTTCACGGGTTCTCCAAGTAAATGGATGTTAACCTGTCACTTGTTCAGACTCTTCTTCAAGACTTCTGAAAACAGTTTATGGATTCTTCTCAACAACGGATGTTAATCTATCAACTTATTCAGATGCAACTTTTGAAAACAGTTTACGGACGCTTCCCAACAACGGATGCTGCTCTATTGCTTATTCAACTTCCAGATTTCTGAAAACAGTTCACGGGTTCTCCAAGTAAACGGATGTTAACCTGTCACTTGTTCAGACTCTTCTTCAAGACCTCTGAAAACAGTTTATGGATTCTTCCCAACAACGGATGTTAATCTATCAACTTGTTCAGATGCAACTTCTGAAAACAGTTTACGGATGCTGCTCTATTGCTTATTCAACTTCAAGACTTCTGAAAACAGTTTACGGGTTCTCCAAGTAACGGGTGTTAACCTATCGCTTGTTCAGTTTCTTCTCCAAACCACTGAAAACAGTTTACAGATTCCTCCCAACAACGGATGTCAATCTATTGCTTGTTCAGACCCCCCAGTTCAGAGATGGTCCCAAGTCTGGACACCTTCCTGATATTCCCTGCCAGATGGCATCTTTAAGCCCATCCCCGACGAGTTTCTGCCACTCTTCCAAATGGCATCTCTAAGCCCATTCCCGCATCCATTACTTTGACAAGTGCAAATTTCCGGGTACTCTAGTGTCCAATCTCCTTTTACCCTCGAGTCACGAAAGGCAAACTTGCCAATCTAACTCTTCGGATTCAAGAAGATTGAACAGGGGCAACTGTTGTACCTCAAAATTTGCCCTCCCATTTCTCAATGATTTCTCATCACAAAACCTTTGAAGCCCAAGATCCAGTTAGGGTTTCATCTGCTCAAGACCTCCTCTTGCACTGTTGACTCAAATTAGGGTTTGTGTTTACACAAAGATGCTTTGACCTAAAATGCCCAAGATGACTTTCATGCTTCATATTGGACTCCCAAGTTTACCCACATCAAGTTTCAAGTCTTGATTCCAAGTTTTGCCCAGTCAATTGGACAGTTGACCTAAAAATCAGCTGTATTGGGGGAAAAAGTCAACTGTGGCCAATTGACAGTCAAACCTCATGAAATTTGACCCACATCAACATTATGAACTCATATTGACCATTTGATCAAGTTTGAATCACAATTCCCCAAGAAATTTGATCAGATCACCAAAAGGGCAAAATGGTCATTTTTAAGGTTTTGACTGCACAAAGGTAATTTTTGACTGTTTGACCTAGCCAATGGCAAACCAAGCTCACATATGAACTCAAGGACCCCATGGAATGGTCTTGACATGTTCAACAAGTTCAAAAGATCCCAAGTGCACAAGATTGACAGTTGAATTTCCCAGTCAATTGATCAATTTTGACTGTATACTGAAAAGTCAAACTTTGACTTTTTGGTCAAAATCAAGAGTCAAGATTCATTTTCCATCAAAACTTTCCAAATCATGAAACTTGTTCACCAAGAAACCAAGAAATGCAAATTAGGGTTTAAAATGGAATTTTTCATAACTTAGAATTTTTTCTAAGTTATGGAAAACCCTAATTTTTTCCCAACTTTGCCCCACTTTTTCACCATGATCCATTTGGATTCAAACAAGAGTCCAAACATGAAAGTTGTAGCTTGTTGCATAATCTACAACTTTGATTCACAAAGTTTTCTTATTTGAAGCTTTCATCTCAAGTTACAAATTTTTGAATAAGGGCATTAAACCATTTTTAACTTAGTGAAATTTTAACCTATTTTGACAAGTTTTTCTACCCCACTTCAAGTCCATTTTCCATACACTTCCACTTGGAATTTCAAATTTCACTTCAAAGATGGATTATAGTACACATTCCAAGCTTTCTAAAATGTCCAAGAACTTCTCAAACAACCTCATGGTTAGGGAGAATCGAATTTCACAATATAGCAAAAACTCACTTTTGAATTGGCCATTTTTCATGTTCATAAGATTATGCAACTTCTCAAAACCAGCATGCCCTTGATTACAGGTCCTTAAACCAAGTTACACTCATAAATTTAATGCATACTCTTTGTGCCAAGACCATGTTCTTTGTGTTCTAACATTACATGAAGGTTTAATCCATTTTTAGATAAAGTAAACTATCCATTTTTGCAAAAGTTCACTTTATGTCCAATTGGTAAATCAAGCAAGTACAAACCAAATCTCTTTAGCACAAGATTATGGACAAATTACTCTGATCAAGAGAAGCTTTGCAGCAGGATTAGAGGTCCCCTACTGACCTAAAACACCAACTTGCATTTTGTTGCTTAAGATAGAAGAAAAGTGCCATAACATACACCAACATCCATCTCAGCTTAGATACACAAGAACAAAGTTATCAAACACCCTACACACATCATAACCAAGCTTTGGCACGAGTCTTTTACCTCCAAAACATCATCAAACCAAAAAACACCATCAAACTGCAAAAACAGAGTTGCCTCTGCAGTTTGATTGCCAACTTCTATTTCCCTCAAGCTCTTCTGCCAAAACCAGTTCACACACATTCCCTAATACCTATACAAGCTAACCATGCCTTGAAACACGATCTGTAACTCCTCTAACAAGTTCCACCATTTTCACTTTTCCATTTTGCAGTTGAAGTTCTGCAGCTCAGTTCAAGGTGTCTCAAGGCAAAGTAGATATTGGAACAGCATCACCACACCTCAAGGAAGCTATACCAACTAGTACCTTGCACTGAAAGTTCCTATGTCTCCAGATAGAAGTTCAACTGAATAGGTAAATTTTTGAATTCGTATCTCTCTTATTAGGCATCATTAGCTTTAAGTTTGTGAATAAACAAGGTTCTACTCATGCCACTGAACATGTCTATGTCTTTACTTTTCATTTCTTTTGCTTGAGTTGTGAGAATTTTGAGTTTGAAAATGGCAGAAAAACTAGGTTAGGATTTGGGGGAGGAGAAATTCTCCCTCATCTTAGAGAGTTAGATCAAGTTATGCATATGGTTAGAATCGTCTCTTCATGCTTAACATTTTTTGTGTTGGAAGTTTGTTCAAAAAATCAAAGAATCAGGACATTCAAATGGAGTTCTTGGCGCGTGTTTTCTGAACATTTTTGTTCAAAGGTTGAAGAAAGGTGATTTTGGGCTGGGCTTGCTTCTGAGTTGCTTTTCACACCACCCTTTTTGGTTTTGCACCCCTGAGCCCATTTGCTTCATTTTTAATATTTTTGACTTTTGCCTTTTTGTGATTGGTTCATTTATTTTTTCTCAGCATATTGAAAACATAAAAATATTTTTTCCATCATTTTTTGAATTTATTGCATATTTATTTGATTATTTCTTTTGTTTGTACATAAATAAATAAAATATACATATATATACTTTTTGTTTAAAATCTTAAAATAAATACCAAATATATTTTTATACATATTTTTATCTTATTATTTACTTCCTGAAAATATTTTATAAAAAAAATAATAAATACTTTTTATATTGAATATTATTAATTAATGTGTATAAAATATAATTTTTGTAAATAATATAAATAAATAGGTATATTAATATACTTAGGATAAAAATACCAAAAAAATGTACATATTTTATTTTTAATATATAATACTAAAAAATGCCTTTTTACAAATATACCATATTTTATTTTACTTTTGTATGTAAATAATAGGTATTATATGAATTAATTAATTAATACCCCTTTGATTTAAAGAATTAGGGTTTTGCCCTAAATTCAAAAATACCCCAAAATAATATCTTTTTATTTTCTTTTTTATTTCACATAAATAATACTTTTTTTTCATACATATAAAAAAATTTCTTCTTTTGCATTCTAGCATATTTATTTTATTTCTACTTTATTTATGCTTTTGATCATATTGTAAATATTCAAGGCAAAAGATGTAATAGTTTAGATTTAATTTATTGTCTAAATACCTCCCCATTTGAACATTGTACCCCCCTCCCTATATTATTGTGATGTAATAGCGTAGGAATTTAAATTTCGCACTTTATCGCTTTCTAAACATACTATGCTAGAATTAGGGTTTTGTATGCAAATAAAAATGAACAAAATAGTTGGACGTAATACAAGATAAATGAGCATGAAAATAGACAACACATTTCACACTTGCACCCCTAGGGTATTCCACTTTGTTGCCTTCAAATAATTGGGCCATGTTGCATGTTGAATTTCTTTGGGTAAAACAAACAATCAAATGATCATAGTCCCTCAAAATGTTGCTTAAATGAATGATCAAGTCCCTTTTAAAAGAAAATTGCCCAAAGACATTTAACACTATTGCAATTATGGTCTAAACGATGACCTGCGCCCGTCCCTTTCATCTCCTAAAACAAGATTGTCCACCAAATGCAATGGTGGAACAAAATTGTCAAAAGGTCTAAAACATGACAAAAATCTTTGAGAAAATTTTAGGGTAGATGAACTCTTAAGTACTTGTCAACTTTCCAAGAAAACACTTGCCTTATTTCAAAACCCACTTCACAAACACTTTCAAAACAAACTTTCAAAAAACCTTGAAACATCTTTTCAAAAAGACAAACACCTTTTGTAAAACATTCGAGTAAAGAATTGTTACAAGGGTAGCCTATACAAGGCATCTTTTTCAAAACCTTTTCAAAAACCACACACAAAGCACCATTTCAAACAATTGAAAACCAAGGCAAGTTGATCTAAGCAAGTACTTAAGAGCCCATGGATAACCATGGATAGAAGGGGTGCTAATATCTTCCCCTCCTATAATCTACTCCCCGAACCCAAGAAAAATCTCAAAGGTTTTTGCTGTGCTTTTTAAACCTTTCCTTAGGATAAAATAAAAAGTCGGTGGCGACTCTTGCTCGACCGAAACATTTGCGAAAACAAATGCAAAACCATAGTCAGTTCTCCCACCGTATCACAGCTGGGTATACCCAGGAATTCCATATTTGTTTCTACTGCACCATCCTCTATAGAGATGTTGATGTGACATTTGTTGACTACCATGAGCATCTAGTGTTAGAATATGTATGCATTGTGGTATATTGTTACATCAAATGATTTTATAGAGTGTTTCATCCTTACATGATGTAACACCTCAATTTTTGTAATTTTGTTTTTAATTGAGTTAAAATTGATTTTATTTAATTATTGGTGTATTTGGGTATTTTTATGGAATTTATGGAGATCGGCAGAAATTATTTAGAATTTTAGTTAATTTTAATTAATTAAAATAATAAGAAAATAGTGAATTTATGAGATTTGGGTAGAAATTAAAATTATTGGAAAAATAAGGGGAAAGTGGTGAAAATAAAGATAAGTTGGGGAAATAGTGTATTTAATTAAAATAGAAATATTAGGTTTTTATTAATAAGAGATTATTTGAGCTCTTTTAACCGTACGTTAAATTGAGAAACTAAGAGAAAGAAGCAAGTGTAAGAAGAAGAGAAGCAAGGGTGAGGTATGGGAGGAATTACTCTAATATTGGTGTCAAATATAAGAAGAATACAAAATGATCATCACCCTCATCTAGGTTTTCCATCTTCTCACCATTCTTGATGCTTATGTGTTCTTTTGGAAAGGTTCGTGCAAAATGTATTGTAATTGATGTGAATAACATGAAATTCGTGCATTATTTTGCTACTGATTTTTGTGAGCCTCTATATGTGCTAATTGATTGAGTTGTTGCTCATGTGTATGTTTTTGGTATTATGAACATAAGTTTGGGTTCATGATAAAATGATGGATTGGTGTTTAATCAGTGAATATACGACATATTAAACATGATATGATATGTATATTTGCCTTTTGTTCGATTTGGGTGATTGGGATCAAAATCGGAGCTTCGACAGGGCTCCAATGGTGGTATCACGTTTCTGATTTTTGTTGTTTTAGAAGTCCTCGCTAAAACGGGGGAGAATGCTCGCTTAGCGAAGGAGAGTCTCAATTAGCGAGCGATGACAACGCCGAGTTACTATTTTTGGATGCGAATTTCTAGGATGTTTCTGATTCCAGCGACTGTGAGTGTTGTTTTGTCGTGTTTGGTGAGAGATGGTGAGTATAATTGATACACCTTAAGGGTGTGTTTATTTCAAGTTATAAAATATTATTCCTTGAAATTTTATTCCCACGATTATTATTCCTAAGAATAATATTCCTATGTAAGTGTTTGGTTAAAAACTAAAATTCTTAGGAATGTTTACAATATTTATTTAATTTAAAATTATAAAAAAATGAAAATTAAAGTAAATGTGAGTAGTAATGGGAAGTTGTAGGTGGTTAAGTTTTATTCCCATGGAAATGTTGGATTCCCATTCATTAAGCATGAGAACAATTTAAGCAAAAATCGTGTGTAAAAATGTTCCTTGGAATAAATAACATCCAAGAATAATTTTTAAAAACTTGAAACAAATGAGGGTTTGTTGTTTTTCCAATGTAAGATTCCTTGAAATACTTTTCCAATCTTTGAAACAAACACACCCTAAGTGTTATTTGAATGCTTTATTCGATGTATGGGCATATATTGCTGAAAATGCATGTATAATTAATTATATGATGAGCTATAATTATATGTTGTTAATGTTGAGATGTGTGGTTCAGAGTGAGAACTATTGTGATTGTCGTATGTACTATTTTGTATGGTTCGAAGTGGAACGAGTGGTGTCGTTGCACCTATATGTTGATGTTGCATATCATGTCATGAGTGTCAGTGTTGAGATGTGACGAGTTGTTGATTTAGAAGAGGGGATTAGTGATGAGTTGGGTTCGAAGGGGGATCGGGTTCGAAGAGGGACCGTAGTAAGTGAATGAATATCAGTAACATAACTCTGATGTCCATGAAATATTACGACGTGCATTTGAGTCGAGATGTTGTTCGCATTGCATAAATAAATGCATTGTGATTATTTTATTATTGGGAATAAAGGGTGTGGCTGACGATTGTTAATATATTTGAGCGTATTCTTACCCCTCTTTTGTTTGTATATGGTGTATGTACTCTTTTGAGGTGCAGATGATCAGGTAGAGGAGTAGCTGTTATTTGAGCTAGAGGATGGTGTTGAGGTCTCTTTGTTTTATTTTATCGTTTTTGTTAGTTAGTTTCGGTTGCTCTGATCTTTACCTTGGGAACGAGTTATTTCGTTAATATTTTGAATTGTTGTTTTGAAATATTTATTTAATCTAAATCTTTATTTTGAAGAGATAATTTATACTATGTTTTATTTTGAATTTCCACTGCCATGTTCTATGATTTAACTTGAAAGAGTATGCATATTGAGTATGTGTAACACCTTTTTGGAGGAAATAATTGTTTAATTTTTATAAACAAGGAGTCAGGGTTTTAGGGTGTTACACGTGACACCAATTGTAGAAGGTGATCCCCATAGGTCAGTTCATTAAGAGATACTAGAGGAGAAACAGGTGAAGGGTGCACCATATCATGGATGTATTGTCAATATGTCACTGTATATTTGCTATTAGGATTAAGGTTATATCTAGAGGCGAGTTTTAGGAAGACACTCTTGAGAGGGTCAATCTATAGATAATCTTGGCATAGGCACGATATGTATTGCAGTATAAGAGGCAGAGGAGGAACATGAGCTTAGATATATCCAATAGTAATATTTTAATTTGTATTTTGATATTATGATTTTTAATTTGTTGTTTTTTATATTTTATGAACAATGATGTATGATTTACTGATATTTTGTTTGACAAATCGATCTTATTAATAAACGATTAATGTGTATGGTTTATTGTGAGTATGATTTAAGAATGACTTATAATATATGATTTATTAATAATGAAAATTTTCATCAAAATTACTCTCAACGGGTGCAAATATTGTCTTGGAGTTTGTCTGAATTTTGAAATCTAGATTCACTCAATTTGTAACCATCTTGTGATGAAACACATACCCAAACCAATGCGTGGGATTTATCCGAATAATTGAAATCCATATTTTAATATGGCATCTTCGGAGATTGAAATTCAGATTGTTTTTTAAAAAAAAATAGGAATGTCTTTTTGATGAAGTGATTTTTCAAATGCTAAGAAGGATATTTTTGGATTTTCATATGGTGTGAGATCTATATGAAGTGTATTGTAGTGCGCATACAAAAGTAAGGCAAAATGCAAAACAATAAATGGTATCATGTCCGCGGGACCGCCCCGTCCGCACTTTTAGTGTGGGGAAAATCAAAGTTTTAAGTCCGCACCCTTAACTAAGCTCGCATTATTCCAGCTTATTTTTTACAGGTTGTCGTGGAACGGGCATAAATGGAATGAGTATGTCCATATGTCACTCCTAATTAAATTGCGTGTGAACTCTGAAAATTGTTGAAAATTTATTAACTAGTGAACTATGTTCATGAGTTAAATAATGATCAAGTGCGCATCTTCTATATGATAGTACAATGTGTCTTTAATATTTTATAGATTTTTAGAGTTAATTTGAAAATTATTATTGTAACATAGAATGAATTAATGTTTGTTTTATCTTAATGTTTTTATTTATCAGTTAGTTTATCATTATAAAATTATGAACTTAAAAAACAGATAATAAATTGTTCCTAAATGATCTATAAACATTATCATAATAGAAATTGCTAAATGTTGTATTCCCATGGCTATTCCATTAATTTTAGAATAAAAATTAGTTTCTATAATAAACATATACCGACAATGTAAATAAATTAGGATAAATGCAATTGAACAATATAATGACATGTGCTTTTTTTTCTTTCTATTATATATGAATAATATGAACTTCCTTGACATACAGTTGTGTTGGCGGTATTCTAGAGGTGGTATGTGAAAAATTATAGTGTTGCAGGATTCTGCATAGAAAACTATTTTTTGTCACTTTTTGTACTATACTTCTACTGGTGGATGACCATTGAAAAACTCTGCTTTTTTTTTTTAATTCACCAAACACTTCTTACTATTAATCTTAGCATTACAAAGCCTTTATATAGGCTTGAATGAAACTGATAGAGAATACAAATAGGTTGCTAATCAAGATGAGGACTCTTTGATTCTCTCAATTTTAATGATACAACTCTACCATAAATCTAAATAAAGACAATCATTATAATGTGTACAATTCTCTCATAATGCTTCCTAAAGATAGTGGTGGTTACAACACATTAATTTTAACACTCCCCCTTAATGTGTTGCTCTTTAACTCCTATTGCTTCTCTAAGTTGCTGAAATCTTCCTCTTGGTAGTGCTTTAGTAAAAATGTATGCAATCTGCTCTTGTGAATTGCAGAACACTAACTGCACATCACCATCTTCGATCACACTTTGAATGAAGTGGTGCTTTATATTAATATGTCTTATTCGACTGTGGAAAACTGGATTCTTCGCCATGGCTATTGTTGATTTATTGTCACAGTGAAGCAGCAGACTTTCTTCTTGCTTTTCTCCGATATCTTCAAGTATTCTTCTCAACCACAATGATTGTTGTGTAGCCAAACCAGCTGCCAAATATTCTGCTTCAGCTGAAGATTGCGCTACAGTATCTTGTTTCTTCGAACACCAAGAAATTACTCCTGAACCCAGGCTGAACACATAATCGGAAGTGCTTTTCATGTCATCAACACTTCCAGCCCAATCACTGTCACAGTAGCCTTGAACTTCGAGTTTAAAATTCTTTTCAAACCTGGTTCCATGTTCCATGGTTCCCATGACATACCTTAGAACTCTTTTTGCTTCTCCAAGGTGTAAGTGACTCGGTTTACTCATAAACTTTGAGAGTAAACTAGCAGCAAACATTAAATAGGGCCTTGAAGCTGTAAGATAAAACAAGCTTCCAACCAAACTTCTATACATACTTGCATCTACTAATCTTCCACCATCTTCCTTCTTTAATTTTTCATTCACCAATAAAGGAATATCAATAGGTTTGCAGCCATTCATACAAAACTTTTTCAAAATATTTTCAGCATATCTCTTTTGACAAATAAAAACTCCATATTCATCTTGGTAAACCTCAATACCAAGAAAATGATGCAGCAAGCCAAGATCACTCATCTCATATTTTTTCATCATTTCTATTTTAAAATTTTCAACCATTTTCTTATTGTTACCCGTATACACCAAATCATCAACATAAAGGGCAACAAGAAGGATATCATCTTTACCTTGATGCTTCACATACAAGGTATGCTCACTTTGACTTCTTTCAAATCCTTTTTGAATGAAGTAGCTGCCAATTTCACTATACCATGCTCTCGGGGCTTGTTTCAACCCATAGAGAGCTTTCTTCAACTTGTAAACTTTTTCCTCTTGGCCTTTAGTCACAAAGCCTTGAGGTTGTTGCACATATACCTCTTCTTTTAATTCTCCATTCAGGAAAGCTGACTTCACATCAAGTTGGTACAGGTTCCACCCTTTCTGAGCTGCTAATGCAATAACTGTTCGTACAGTATCCAATCTTGCAATTGGGGCAAAAGTTTCACAATAGTCAATTCCAGGTTGTTGTGCATAGCCTTTTACTACCAATCTAGCCTTGGCTCTTTGAATTGACCCATCTGGATTATGCTTCAATTTGTACACCCACTTTACTCCAATAACTTCTTTGTCATTTGGATTTTCAACTAACTACCATGTTTTGTTTTTCTCAATGGCATTTATTTCTTCTTGCATCGCATTCCTCTAAGCATCTTCTTTGATTGCTTCATCAAAATTTTCTGGTTCCACAACACAATAGTTGCATCTTGTATAAATATCACTCAAGTCCTTCAATTTTATTGGAGTTGAGCTGAGAGATGATGAACTTGAAATTTGTGAACTTGGAGAGGATGAGGAACTTGGTGTACCTGGAGCTGGTTGCTCATTATCAGCTGTTGGGTTTTGTTGTTGTAATATGATTGCAGAGACTGTTTTCTCCTTCGTTTTGTCTTCTTCCTAATTCCAAGAAGCGTTCTCATCAAATACAACATCCCGGCTAATGATCACCTTGTTTGTCTTCAAGTTGTAAAGTCTATATCCCTTTGACATGGAACTATAGCCAATAAAGACACATCTTTCACTTGTTTCTTCTAACTTTGTCCTCTTTTGTTTAGGAATTTGAGCATAGCAAACACACCCAAAAATTTTAAGATGGTTCACCGACGGTGTTCTTCCACTCCAGGCTTCAAATGGAGTCTTTTTCCACACGGCCTTTGTTGGACACCTGTTCATCAAATACACAGTAGTGTTAACGGCCTCGGGCCAAAAGGTTTTAGGCAAACCTTTCTCAAGTAGCATAGACTTCGCCGTCTCCATCACGGTTTGGTTCTTTCTTTCAGATACACCATTTTGCTAAGGTGTATATCCAACAGTGAGTTGTCTTTCAACACCTTCATCTTCACAAAATTTATGAAATTCATTTGAGGTGTACTCCTTCCCTCGATCACTTCTCAGCATCTTTATAAATCTACCACTTTGTTTTTCGATTAATGCTTTAAATTTCTTAAAGATTACAAACGCTTCAGATTTTTGTCTCATGAAATATACCCAAGTCATGCGGGTAAAGTCGTCAATAAACAAGATAAAGTACCTTTTTTTCCATGAGACAAAGTATTCATAGGGTCACACACATCTGTGTGTACAAGTTCCAACACTTGTTTAGCTCTCCATGCACCTTCCTTTGGAAATGGCTGTCGGTGGTGTTTGCCAAGCACACAACCTTCGCACACACCAGATTTTTCTTCGATTCTTGGCAGCCCATACACCATCTTCTTTTGATAGAGTAACTTGAGGCTTTCGTAATTCAAATGCCCAAGTCTCCTGTGCCATAAACACGAGTCATTCTCTTCTCTGGCCATCATGCTTACATTTTTCTCATAGTTAAAAGATAGTGGAAAGCTCCTGTTGCTAGTCATCTTCACAACGGCAACACTTCTTCTTTCTGAGTCAAAAATTATGCACTCGTTATTCTCAAAGTTTAGAGAATAGCTGTGCTCCAGAAGTTGTCCAATGCTAAGCAAATTTTCGTCGAATTCCGATATATAGAGCGTGTCATGTATGACTTTGCTTCCTTGCTTTGTGGTGACTCCAATGCTTTCTTTCCCTTTCACTACGACATGTTCTCCATTGCCCAATTTAACTTTTGAGCCAAATGAAGAATCAATGTTTATAAATGCTTCCTTTTGTCCGGTCATATGGTTGCTGCAGCCGCTGTCCAAATACCATACATTTTTACCTTCTTCATGCAATGCTTTTTGACAAGCAAAAAATAAATTTCCTTCATCAGATTCTCCTTCTGCGTACGAAGCATGTTGTTGATTTGCAAGACGACAATCCTTTTGAAGGTGCCTGAATCTCTTGCAATTGTGGCATTGTGGTTTACCTTTGTTCCAACAATCCTTCTCGTCATAAGTACCGTTGTTACAAATTTTGCACCATTTGTTTGATGCTCCATTCCATCTTCCACCATTTGCGCTTCTTCCAGATCTGCCACGTGAGTTTCGACCTCTGCCTCTGCCTCTTCCAAATTTGCCACCTCTAGAAGACTCACCTCTAGTTTGTATTTGGGGCTTATTTTCACCATTGTTGGGCTGAATGTTGAGTTTAGATTGAAAGGCGCTCTCGATTGATTTTTCAGAATGTCGTAACATCCCTTGCTCGTAGGATCTCAAAGACCCCATCAACCCTTGAACAGTCAAGGTTGATAGATCCTTGGTTTGTTCTATTACCCCCACCATTGGGTCAAATCTTGCTGTCAAACTGATCAGAATTTTGTCAACAATTATGCGATCTTCTATCGTATCACCATGTGACTTCATCTGATTCACCAACTCGGAGAGTCTGTTGAAGTATTCGTTCAGGCTCTCGTTCTCCTTCATCCTTTCATTTTCATAATCTCTCTTAAGAGATTGAAGCTTCATCGTTCGCACCTTTGAGTCTCCTTCGAACTCTTGTTGTAGGATACTCCAGGCTTCTTTCGATGTTTTAGCTCTCATAATCCTTGGGAAGATGGATAGAGAGACCCCTCTTTGAATCATCCCGAGAACTCCAGCATTTGTGATCTTCTTCTTCTTCAATTCTTCAAGCCGTTGGCTTGA
This sequence comes from Vicia faba, assembly GCA_948472305.1. Classification (NCBI taxonomy): domain Eukaryota; kingdom Viridiplantae; phylum Streptophyta; class Magnoliopsida; order Fabales; family Fabaceae; genus Vicia; species Vicia faba. The sequence continues at coordinate 332,575,885 of OX451739.1, read as the reverse complement.
TTCTTCAGCCTTTTCTTTTGATTTTTCAGCCTCTGTCACCGCCGGTTCTTCATAGTCATTTTTGACATACTCTAGAACATCCAAAGATGTGAATAGAGTCTCCATTTTAACAGTCCAAAAATCATAGTTTTCTCCTTCAAATAGAGGAACTTTGACATTGCTGTAAGTTACGGAAGGGTTGTTTGTGGAAGCCATAACTGTTGTTATTTTTGCTGCAGCTGCAAGGATCTGCAGCTCTGATACCACTCTGTTGGCGGTATTCTAGAGGTGGTATGTGAAAAATTATAGTGTTGCAGGATTATGCAGAGAAAACTACTTTTCGTCACTTTTTGTACTATACTTCTACTGGTGGATGACCATTGAAAAACTCTGCTTTTTTTTTAATTCACCAAACACTTCTTACTATTAATCTTAGCATTACAAAGCCTTTATATAGGCTTGAATGAAACTGATAGAGAATACAAATAGGTTGCTAATCAAGATGATGACTCTTTGGTTCTCTCAATTTTAATGATACAACTCTACCGTAAATCTAAATAAAGACAATCATTATAATGTGATGGTTACAATTCTCTCATAATGCTTCCTAAAAATAGTGGTGGTTACAACACATTAATTTTAACAAGTTGTTTGAACAATTATTTCAAATATAAGTGGAATCAAATTTTGTAGATCAAGTTCATATGCTTTGACCAAGCTCAAACCAGTGCAGAATTAAGGGTGAAGATCCTTAGATGATGCTAGTAATGAATCAAATTGTATATATTATCATCATGTTGAAAGTTTTCCTCCTACAGAGATCTTACTACAGATAATATGTATATGCTTGGAATCCAAACTTTTGGGATATCATTGGAAAGCTGGAAGCTAGTCATCAAAATGCCACCGAATGATGGACTATAGATCTAACTTGACTATTTAACAATGAGTTTATCTAGCTAGGATCTTTTGATTCTGATTTGCATTCTCATGCTCACATATATATACATACACACAAGATGACTACTTCATATTACATAATAGTTTTGCATGACTACTTCATATTACATAATAGTTTTACATGCACCGAATGAAAGAAAAGTAAATCCAAACAAATCCTTATCCCCAACAAAATGAAGATTCATCAAAGAATAACATGTTAAAAATTAGGACAATATCTTTACCATAAAACTAACTAGTACTTATACATAGTTGCCAATATATTAAACTCATGAGTCAGAATATGTCCTTCATTAACAAACTATATGAATAATATAACACATAAAATCAAAGTTTAAAGTGATTCAAATAAAACAGCTGGCCCCATATGGTTTAATAATTTAGAACTAACAAAGAAAAATGTTGTTGTTGGGACTTAAACAAAGGTAGAAGAATCCAACAAAAACTCCAGTCCACCTAAGAGTTGAGGTAAGGTTGCCGGTTCCTGTTCCCATGGCTTTGTCTCCATTAAAGCTTTGTTCCCTCTTTTTATGTTCACCTTTGCCACTTTTCTAATTTACCTTACCTCGTTTTGCCACACAACTTAGTCTTATATTACATTGGTAACACAAGTAACACATTACTTTATTTCATTAACAAGTTAAATAAATACAATGTTCATTCCCCCTCACTCACTTCCTTGAAATCTAAACCCTCTAAAGCATGCAAATCTCTCACTTTTCGAGCTTGCCCACGTTCACTTCCTTTTTACTCCTTTTTTTTCAGTCAACTTTTATGTGCAAATTGATTCCCTAAAGTTGTGAAATCGTGTGGTCAATGCAAATAAGCCGTTAGATTGATATCAGACGATTTACTTTTATTTTTTAAAATTCATGGTAAAATATGAGATTTGAACTTCCTCCCTTGGAGTTACAAGATCAGACTCTTAACCCTAGTTATCGAGATCACGTCTCATCTATAGACGATTTGCATTTTAGTTATATAAAATCAAATTTAAAATATAAAAAGATACATTTCGTCCCGAGAGACATCGTATTTGAGAGATCATACATATTCAATAAATTGAATTGAATCCAAACTCAAACTAAATATAATTTGTCTCTGTTTTAAGCCATTCTGATACATGACCGAGCTAGTTCAAACTTAATGGACCAAGTCGAACAGACTGACACAAAGTCATTGTATCTTATTTTTGACTAATACACATTATATACAATTTAGACTTAGATTTGCGACTCTGATCAACTCCGCATTAATTGAATTATAAATTAGTATGAATCCACTAATATTAAAAATAAGCATACATAAAGTAGTGAGATCCAGTTGTTTTTCATCTAATAAAAGAATGAGAATTGTGAACATTGTTATCACTTCTCTTTAAATATAAGTTAAAATCAAATTCATCTTATCTACGTGATCTTAATTCAATGGTCAGGATCGCCACTCTTGAAAATAGTAGCCGCATAGAATCTATTTCCCTTTAGATGTGGTGTTTGCTTCTGTCTGTCTATATAATATGTACTTTAACTTGGACGTTCTTCCTCAGGCTGTGTAGCAAGCCGTTTTTTAAGGGTTTCCTTTTTGATAAACAGCAAAAGCTCTAGCTACCATTATTCTTTTTACTACACCACAGAAGCAGCCATGGCTGAGCTACAAAACTTGAAGCACAAGCAAGGAGAAAAGGCTCATCATGCAAAGAAAAAAAGGAACGGGATTAGTAGCAAGTGTGCTTCTTTGGTTAAGGAGCAACGTGCTCGTCTCTACATCGTTCGACGTTGTGCCACCATGCTTCTTTGTTGGTACATTCAAGGAGATGACTAGCAACACACTCTCTCCGACAATCCAATCCTTCCATTTCACCTTCTTTTAGTCTTCTTTGCATTCGTATAGCCTCTATAAATAACAAACAGAGAAGACTACTAGCAACACTCTCTTCGACCCTTTCTCTTTGTATATCCTAAAGATCACTCTTCTCAATCTATCTACCTAAAAGATGAAACCTTGAAGCTATTTACTGCTGGCTCATGTTGACTTATATGGACTCTTTCCATCATGTTTTTTTCTTCACTTTTTGACCTATTTGGATAAACTCAATGGGTTTTTCATGTGGAAAAGAGAGTTTTCTGGTTTTTCTACCACATGGGCATGGCATGATCAATATATATGATGAAGCTGGCAAGGAACTACTTCAATGGAACTTTTTTCAGCTGATATGATGCTAGAATAATTGTAATTTTGGAATGTTAGTCCTTCACATAGGACACTACTATTTTGTATGTTATATAAGACTTGTTGTAAAATCACACATTGTTATTGGATCAAACATGTTTTCAAGTGATAGTTTTTTCTGTTAAGAAATCTGTTGTAATTAAGATCTTTAGCTTCCAATAAGTTATCTGCAGAATATCTGCACAAATTGTTACAGATTTTGAGATGAAGATATTGATTCGACAACACAAGTGTTTTAGCTATAGTTATTCCAAATTTCCATTACATGGTATTTCCTTGTAAAGGGAGACAAGTATCTTGGTCCATGTTCTCTGTCATTGCAATTTTGGAACACAAGATCTCAGATATGACAAACAACTTAGTGTGAGATGAGCTAGTGGTTGCATCCAAGATTACAGTCATGTAGGTGTCATATTAAATTAGCTTTCAAGTTCCTATAATGTTTATTGAACATTTTCAAAATGGCCACATGAGCCATTTACTAAGAGGTTTGTGTTAAAGAGTCTCTCATTATAATTACTTTTTTATTTATTATGTTGAAAAAGAGAGATGGATTTTATGTGACACAAAGATATCATTTAATTTAAAGAATTATGGTAAAATTTGCGATGTTGTGCGGACATAATGTTTTTCAATTAAGAAATAATATGAAATTAAAAACAAGGTTAAATAGTAAGTTGGTTTTTGTAAATTAGCGTGTTTTTGTTTTTAGTCTTTATTTTCTATTAGTTTTTATTCTGTATTTTTTTAAAATAGTATTTGAATGTTAATTTTTTTTTTAGTCTTTAAATTTAAAATCTACAAGAAAATCTGTAGGTTTCAGGTGAATTTTACTGCGGATTTAAAATTTGTTGATTTTCTGAGAATTTTTTTACAAATTTTCTTGCGGATTTTAATTTTATAAATAAAAAAAAATAATATTCAAAGACTATTTTCAAAAAAAGTACAGACTAAAAACAAAAACACGCTAACTTACAAAAATCAACATACTATTTTATGTCAGGAAAAAAGGGAAATGGATTATTGTTGGTGCAAGGTAATGGAAGGAGAGATAAAGAATGAACAATGAATGATAACAAAGAGGACTACTTCTTAATATTCAAATAGAGAAATGAATTTGGGATACAATATTGATAGCCTAGGTAGCATATTTATACTAGAAATTGAAACTACCAAAAGGCCCTAATAAAGAGTAAGTATTGAGAATTGTGGACATTAAATAAATTACATTTCCAATACTATCCCTTAATTTAGATAATCTATCAGAAGCTAACAACGCCAATTTCATCTCTTAAGCAAAGAAATTGATCTGTTTTAACTGCCTTCGTCAGAAGATCTGCAAGCTGTTTCTGAGTGCTACAGTGCAGAACTTCTAACACTCCTTTCTGAACTTGATTTCTGAGAAAGTGATACTTCGTCTCAATGTGCTTGCTTCTTCCATATAGCACTGGATTCTTGGCAAGATCAATTGCAGACTTATTATCAATCATCAGCTTCAGAGGTTCCTCAACCTCAACCTTTAAATCATGCAGGAGATTCAGAAGCCAAACTGCTTGACAAGCAGCTACAGCACCTGCGATATACTCAGTTTCACATGTTGACAGAGCTACAACAGGCTGTTTCTTGGAACTCCAGGAAATGGGACCTCCCAGAAATTTAAACAAATATCCAGAAGTACTTCTCCTGTCCACTCTGTCTCCGCACCAGTCAGAATCAGAATAACTTACTAACTCTGACTTTGTCTTTCTTTCAGAAGGAAACAGCACTCCATATTTCAGAGTTCCCTTAATATATCTCAGAATTCTGACAACAACTTGGAAATGAGACCACTTGGGATTACTCATGAATCTGCTGACCAATCCAACTGCATAACAAATGTCAGGTCTAGTATTACATAAATACCTTAGAGAGCCAACCAGCTGTTTGAAGGTTGTAGAATCAACAGAATCACCATCAGAGTCAGAATCCAATTTTTGATTGGTTTCTGATGGTGTCACAGCAACTTTGCAGTTCTGCAGCTTAAATCTCTTCAGAAGTTCTTGTTCATATTTTAACTGGTGCAGAATGATACCCTTCTTCGAGTACATAATCTCCATTCCTAGGAAATATGTCATTTTTCCTAGATCTGTCATCTCAAACTCATTCATCAGAACTTCCTTGAACTTCTTTATATCTTCTGGGCAGCTACCTGTTAGCAAGATGTCATCAACATAGAGACACACCAGAATCATATTGCTATCAGAGTGTTGTATATAAACTCCATATTCCATCTCACACTTCTGAAACCTCTGCTTCTTGAAAAATGAATCAATTTTCAGATTCCAAGCTCTAGGCGCTTGCTTCAGTCCATACAAAGCCTTATTTAACCTGTATACCATCTCTTCCTGATTCTTTTTCACAAATTCAGGAGGTTGTGACACGTAAACTTCTTCCTGTAATGGACCGTTCAGAAATACTGACTTTACATCCAGGTGCATTAAAGGCCAGTTTCTGTTTGCAGCTAAAGCAATCACCAGTCTGATTGTTTCATGCCTAGCTACGGGTGCAAACACCTCAAAATAATCTAGCCCAGGTTTCTGAAGAAAACCTCTAGCTACTAGTCTAGCTTTGTGCTTGCCAATGGAACCATCTGGCTTAAGTTTCAACTTAAAAACCCATCTGACGCTGATGGCTTTTTTCTTATCTGGAAGTTTAGTCAATTTCCAAGTTTTGTTCCTTTCTATTGCCTCAAGTTCTTCTTTCATGGCATTAAGCCATTCTTTCTTCTTGAGAGCTTCTTCAATGCCCACTGGTTCAGAATCTACTAACATGGCACACTGAACGGCTTCTCCTTCAGAGCCAACGTCATTATCCTGCAGCATGTCAAAATCTGCAAACCTTCTGGGTTTTTGTCTGATTCTCTGTGGTCTTTGAGCTTGTTCTGGAGCTGCACCAGAACTACTACTTTCAGAGTTACCACCTTCAGAGTTTTCCCTTCCAGAACTATGATTACCACCAGATTTTGGATCATCATCAGTATCTGGATCATCTTCTTCTAACTCATCTTCAGAATCTTCAGGATCTTCAGAATCAGATTCATCTTCTGATCTTTCTAAAACATCTTCAGAGGATAACTCTGGTGTTGGCACTACACCAGAATCAGATTGAGATTTGTTCCAATCCCATGCTTCAGACTCTTTCACCACAACGTCTCTACTGACTTCAACTTTATTAGTTTCTGGACAATAAAGCTTATACGCACATGTACTGTGGTACCCCACCAGCAACATTATTTTGCTTCTATCATCCAGTTTTTATCTTCTAACTTCTGGAACGTGTTTGTAACAGACAGAGCCAAACACCTTCAGATGACTGACACTCTGCTTATCTCCAGTCCATTTCTCTAAAGGAATAGCTTCCTTCAGTTTCTTCGTTGGACACCTGTTCCGAATGTATGCTGATGTGGCAACAGCTTCTCCCCATAGCACGTGAGGTAGCTTTTTCTCTTTCAGCATGCTTCTGGTCATATCAAGCAGAGTTCTGTTTCTTCTTTCAGCAAGACCGTTGTGTTGAGGAGTATATGGAGCAGTAACCTCATGTTCTATTCCACTTTCCTCACAAAACTTCTGAAACACTGCAGAGTTATACTCACCTCCACCATCTATTCTCAGAATTTTTAACTTCTGACCACTCTGCTTCTCAGCCTTCACCTTGAATTTCTAGAACTCAGTAAACACTTCATGCTTGAATTTGATAAGTGTTACCCATGTCATTCTTGTGAACTCATCCACAAAAGACACAAAGTAATTGTTTCCTCCAAGTGAAGGTACTAGAAATGGTTCACACACATCAGAATGTACTACTCCTAGAGCATGTTTCGCTCTAGGGGCTACTTCTGATGTAAATGGCAATCTAGGTTGCTTACCTTTCATGCATATCTCACATGACTTCTCAAGCTTCACAATTTTCGAAATACCACGTACGAGCTTCTTAGAACATAGATGCCCTAAGCTTCTATAGTTTAAGTGCCTTAACCTCTTGTGCCACAGCTTACTGTTACTTTCAGCACCTTCTGCACTAAGGCACGTTGCTTCAGCTGTTTCTACATTCACCTTGAATGTTTTGTTGCCTCCTTGTTCAGATTTCATAATTAACTTTTGATTGGAATCATACAACGTCAGAAGATTGTTTTTCATAACAACTGAAAAGCCTTTCTCAATCAGCTGACCTACGCTCATCAGATTGCTTATAATACCAGGAACATACCAGACGTCTTTGATCAGAATGTCTTTCCCATTCTTCACTCTAATTCTGACATCTCCCATACCTTCTGCATTAAGATACTTATCCTCAGCACATCTGATCTTTGTACTCCTTCTGGAGTCAAAGTCTGTCAGCCATTGTTTGTTTCCAGTTAAATGATTTGAGCAGCCAGTGTCCATATACCACCAATCTTCTGAGCATTTTCCATCAGAGTCAGAGGCCATTAGCAGTACAGGTTCATCATCAGAGTTTCTCTTATCCATATATGCTTCTTCTGATTTCCTATCCCTGTTTGACCTACAATCTCTGGCAAAATGGCCCAATTGTTTACAGGAGTAACATTGAACCTTCCTTTTGTCATACCTCTCTTTTCCTTTATGATACTTCTTATCATCAGAAGTTGAGGCTTCTGACTTCTGGAATCTATCACCACGTTTATTCTGCTTCTGGTCTTTCTTGACAAAAGAAGCCTTCAGAGCTTGCTCAGCTTCTCTCTCAGAAGTTCTCTCAGACAGACGTAACTCCTGTGCTTCTAAGCTGCTTTGTAATTCTTCTATTTTCATGGTTTCCAGATTTTTAGAATGTTCAATAGAAACAACAATGTAATCAAACTGAGGAGTGAGCGACCTCAGAATCTTCTCTATGATTACCTGTTCAGTCAGAGTTTCTCCACACGCCTTCATCTCGTTAGTGATCAGAATCACTCTGGAGATATATTCAGAAACTTTCTCACTGCTCTTCATGTTCAGGTTCTCATATTGCTTTCATAGGGATTGAAGCTTCACCTTCTTTATTGATGCGTCACCACCGTAACATCTCGTCAGTAAATCCCACGCCCCTTTAGACGTTGTTGAATCAGCAATCTTCTTGAACACATTTTCATCCACACACTGATGGATATAGAACAGAGCTTTCTGGTCCCTCTTTCTCATCAACCTCTCAGTAGTTCTTTGTTCTTCAGTTGCATCTGCTGCAGACATTTTCATCCACACACTGATGGATATAGAACAGAGCTTTCTGGTCCCTCTTTCTCATCAACCTCTCAGTAGTTCTTTGTTCTTCAGTTGCATCTGCTGCAGCTGGTACATAACCATCTGTAACCAGATCCAGAACATCTTGTGCACCGAACAGTACACGCATTTGTATCATCCATCTGTTCCAGTTTTTGCCATTAAAAACTGGAAGTTTAGTGTTCAAACTACCGTTTCCACTCATTTTAAACCTTGCACGGATTTTCAGATCTTAAACACACTGTTTCCCAACTCAAACACACAGCTCACAACCACTCGTGTTTTCCAGGAAAAACAGAACCAAAAGCTCTGATACCACTGTATGGGCAATTCCGAGGAGAGAGCATTTTACTTGGGACACACCTTTGAGAGACACACCACTTGTCCATCTAAAACCTTAAGGTGATAGATGAGTGGGTTCTCTCATATATAAGTGCTCAATCTTCCCTTTTATAATCAATGTGGGACTTCTTCCTCACACTTGATTCTCAACACTCCCCCTCAAGTGTGAGTCACAATGCTCCCCCTCATGTGGAATTACTCTCTTCCACATACACTTGTACCATCGCTCGATACAAGTAAGTTGGTCCCTATCTCGAAACCAAAGGCTCTGATACCAATTTGTTGGTGCAAGGTAATGGAAGGAGAGATAAAGAATGAACAATGAATGATAACAAAGAGGACTACTTCTTAATATTCAAATAGAGGAATGAATTTGGGATACAATATTGATAGCCTAGGTAGCATATTTATACTAGAAATTGAAACTACCAAAAGGTCCTAATAAAGAGTAAGTATTGGGAATTGTGGACATTAAATAAATTACATTTCCAATAATTATCTCCTACTCTTTGAGTTTGGCCTTTCCTCCTGTTCTCATCCAATAGTTGAGCGTTCATCAAAAACTAATAAACAAAAAATACAGTTTTAAAAAATGTGATAAATTATGGATGTAGGGTTGTGATGAGAGCAGAATTGGCAGGAAAAGAGAATTGACAGGAGAGGATCATGATCTGGAAAAAAAAAGAGTCTAGAGGTTTGTATTAAAAAGTTGTCTCCTTTCAAGAATAAAATATACTACTGTTTTAAACTATGAGCTATTTTGAAAAAAAATTGTTTTAAATTATAAGTCGTTTGATTTTTCTTGTTCATATAAAATCAATTATACTTTTTAATATGTGTGAAAATAAGAAAATGATAAATAACTAAAAGTAGAGGAAGTAATATGTACTCAAACAATTCACAATAATTAGTTGTCTAATAATCTTACTAAATGTACGATATCTGATAAGACATAAGACACATCTGATTATATTTTTTTTTTTTATATTTTCTTATAACGGTTGGATTATACCACAATATATATTGAGATGTGAATATCTTTTTTTTTTAGAAGAGATAACGAGTGGTTCACTAAACTCTTTAACAAAATTATGAAATTAAAGCAAATGTAAGATAAATGGAGAAGAGGAACTTTAGTTCCAATCTATAAAAACAAAAGGATATACAAAATTGTAGAAATTATAGAAGAATTAAACTTATGAGCCATATCATAAGATTATCTCAAATAGTGATTAAACAGACTAAGAAAAGAGACTCAAGTTACTGAGAATCAACTCGATTTATACTTGGAAGATCGACCATGAAATTGATCTATCTACAACGACGTGTGATGGAATAATATCGAATGAACCAACAAGACTTATACTTAATTTTCATTGACTTGGAGAAGAAGTGTGTTAGAGTGCCTAGAGAGACTTTTGTGAAAATTCTTTGAGGATAAAAAGATTAGAATTGCCTATATTGGAGTTATATAAGATATATATGAAGAGACATTGACTAGTGTGCGGGCACAAAGTGGAGAGACTATTTTCCTATTACAATAGAAGTGCACTAAACTTCAACCCTAAACCTCTCCCTTTTTTTACTTTAATTTTGATTGTACCTACGAAGCACATTCAAGAGCTAGCATCAAGATGTATGCTTTTTGCAGATGATATAGTCCTACTTAGAGAGTCATAAAATGATTTAAATGAGATTTGAAATGCGTTTTAGAAACGCATGATTTTCCCTTAAGCAGAAGTAACATGTAGTATATACAATGTAAGTTCAGCAAAAAGAGAAGCGTTTCTAATTTAGAGGTGAAAGTTGGAGATCATATAATCCCATCGAATTTAAGCTGGGTGACTAAAATGGAGGAGGGTCTCGGGAATTTTATGTGATACAAAAGTACCGCTCAAACTAAAGAAATTTTTTTATTAGACAGCGGTAAGACATGGGATGTTGCACGGGGATAGAATGTTAGACGGTTAAAAATCAATATAAGAATAAAATAAACGTAGCAGAGATGAAAATGTTGCGTTGGATGTTTGGTAATCCTTGAAGAGCAACATCATGTAAAGAGAAACGTTGACTGCTGCAATAACGGTCAGCATTCGCAGCGTGCGTAGTAATCTTTGGATTATAACTGTTGTCCTTGATTTGCCTGTTCTTGGAGGTATTCTTGCTAGAGAATCAGGCGCAATGCTTGAAGCCATATCCATCGACAAGTCTCCTTCTTGACCAGTATTTTTTCTAGCAGTTGGCCGCATTAAAACATTACCCCTGCCGGCGAATGAAAAAACACAGGGTTGTTCACTATTTAGATGAATAATTATTATATACGTGCTTATGTATAAGCTATTTTTAACCGATCATGACATGCAATAAGTTTACCTTTCTCCTAAGCTTCTTTCATTAGAATTAGAAGCGGATGCTTTCAAAGGTTTCTTTATAAGATGCATTGAGCCTTCTGCATCCCACATCGTCTCATATTCATAGTTGGGATCCTCGTCTTTCTCTTTTGTTTCATTTCTCGATACGATAGAAGCTATAAGTTGTTTAAAACGGCCCGTCAAGTTCCAACACTGATACCAGAAACTTGTGCTGCTTGTTGGCCAAAATAGGAGGGCAAGAAGGGTAAAACCAAATAGCACAATATACCTGGAAATTACAGCAAAACATAAGAGCTAGAGTTTAATGGAAATGCACCGTTGATGTAAATTAATTTTACACCGACATCCATTGAGAAGCTCAGGAAAATTATAATAAAAAAATCATAATCGGCATTTGGAACTACCATATATAAATGTGTAACTGCTTTGGAAGGTAACATAGATGAGTCAACAAAGGCTCTTGGAGAATTGAAGCATTTCGAAGAGTGGAGTTATCAACTGATAAGAGCATGAAAGAAGGATACAAATTTCCTTGTTTCATACTTATAGTACCTAGAGTGTGCTGCATGCTACTGTCAGTTAAAGTGTTCAAAGTCAAACAACAAGACTGTACAGATGAGAAAAATCAGGTTCTTACCTCCTTTACAGGCCCGGATTTAGATTGATGAGTGATGGTGCATTGATCGTGATCATGGCCAGATAAAATAAGCTTCTGCCAATATCAAAAGTTCACGCTATAGTAATACACATGAAACATAAATTGTTGGCAAATTAATTGTGGATTATTTGTATCCCCCGTCGATATCAAGGTGGAATCGCCATACAGAAAATTCCAAAGAGAAGGTAGATGACTTACAGGTTTGATAGTATCTAGTAAATACTTTGATGACTTCTTAGAAACATAATTCTGATATCTGAATGGACCAAAAGTCAACCCGAATCTCAGTATATATGAGCCACTTAAACTAGGTACATGCAAATTCCACGCCTTGAGGTGAGTAACTTACATTATATCGCCACTCTTATCATACGCTGCACGATCTATCGCCTAAAAATTAAAGAATAGAGACTAATTAGTAGTTTCAAAAATAGCAACATGTTCTAAGGGTCAATGCCTCGCAAAATACAACATGATTACTAAGACACTTCACGAAACTGAAAAATAATCTATACCTGGTTGATAATAGGGTAACTACGATCAGGGCCGCAGTAAGTACCATCCGGTCGATATAAAGGAATGTGTGTTAATAAGACTCTTGGATGAATTACATTATCTAGTAAAGTACAAAAGACTTGTGAATCATTACAAGACACATGATCCAACCAAACAATAAATTAAATGCATAGGCCAGTTTATACCTACAGAGATATTCTTTACAAACTCCCAAACTTGAGAAGTCAGATGCTTTTGAGGGTGTCCTGTAAAAAGCATAATGAATTCAGTAATTTCAACTCCAGTTTTTCAAAAAAAAACTCCTCAAGCAATGATTTGCATAAATATGTCAATTTGAGTTATATAAATTGGCCAATTCTACTATGCACAAATGACACGAGTGTAGAAATTTCCACCTTCACTGCACTCCGCCCCTAGTTGCCTAAATTGTGGTATTTGGCTTGCCTTCATTGCAGTCTCCAACACCTTCATTGTGTTGGGTTTGAAGGGGTGGATTTCGTCCCACATTATTTAGAGATATGACATGTGTTATATTTATAAGTGGGAGCAATCTTCACCTTACAAGTCGGTTTTGTAAGGACGAGTTAGATCCAACCCACACATTTTAAGATGGTATATTGTGCAAGACCAATTTTAATAGTTGGACTAAAATCTTTGTTAGGATAACATGGTCTCTCACGCGCGCGTGCGCACACACACAATTTAGTGGGAGTGTGTCGGCAACCATACACAATTTAGACATTGATGGACGGAGCTGTCAAGAGTGGTGAATAGTGATTGGAAGAGAAAAAGAAAAAGACTCCGCGTGAAGAGTGTATCATAAAGTTTGGTTGGAGTGTGCTGTGCACCACACACGATTTAGATGACTTGTGCATGTTAGAATAAGCCATACAAATTATGTTTGTTATCTTGATACCAGAAAATAAAAGTACTAGCAACTGTAACATGATAGCTCAAATATCCACTTTGCGCATTTACCATCAAGCATTTGCGCATCAACTGCAATAAAATCCACTTTTCCAACTGTAAATTTGTAGTTTCTAATCCCAAATGTTTCCTCGTAGCGACCGATAACCTATGTGTATGTAATGATAAAAATGAGCAAAGAGGACATTAAAAAGGTACAGATTAAATAAAAACTGCAAACAATAAACTTTTTCATCACATTCTATAAATTACAGGTTAAGAATTAAGCAACACAAAACAGAAAAAAGTTGAGTACAACCTCTTAACAAAGAATTGATAAACTTAATATGCGACTTAAAGCTTGCTTTATATGAATAACAGTTAAAAGAGAGAGATGTGTGAAATATTGCAGTGCCAAATGTCATTTTTCATAAGTTGTCAAAATCAACTATTAAGAAAATTTCAAAAAATTTCCATTGACATCCACAACAACCATAAGATGAATTGCAAGAAAATGTTGAATACCTTTGGCTTTGCATAATGAAGACTTTCATAACCAATATCATGGTTTCCAGAAATGAAGTAAACTTGCTTGTCATTGTACTTTCCTTGTGCATTCAAACCAAATATATGTTTAAAGCGATTGAAAGACTCCTTCCATCTGTCCATCCGAAAGAGCATAACTTTAGTCTTTCGACAAGATAATTAAGTATATAAATTTTCAATGCAATTCTTCTGATGCACTCATATTAATCTCCTCTTAAGTCCATAAGATGTTTTTGACTTATTTAACTAGATTTCTTGTAATAGCTCCAGAGTAAGTGCTTATCTAAGCTCCCTAAAATAGATAAACACTTACCTATATTGTTTTATAGATGAAAGGTTTATAATAAACTCCAAAATCATCCTCGGCTGAAAAGTAGAACTGGAAACATTTCACATGGCACAATAGATAACACAACCAAACTAAAAAAATTGTAGAAAGCGAAATCACTAATTGATACTTGTTTTCAGGACTTACTCTTCGTCGGATAAATGAGGACCTCCGTCGAAGTAATCTCCTAAAAACAATATGACATCAGGTTTGAAAGGAAGGATAGATGAAAAGAATGATCTCCTCATGTTTAAATCGGTGTAGAAATTAACAAGCTTTAGTGCAAGAGATTTCTCAGGAACACGGAGAGAAGTTTTATCCGTGAGCTATTATGTTAAAAAAATCAGAAGATTAGATACACATCCACAAAAACACACCTTAACAAATTTGCATTAACAAGCATGTTGAAAGTAAGTAAAACTGTCATTAACATATGAGATTAACTTTGATGCACTATCGGAGTAAAACATTTTACACTATGTCAACCGATCACAAACCATCATTTGTATTATTAAAATCAAATATTTTTAATGATCAAGTTACGATTAACTTACAAAATATGTGTAAATATGGTAATGTGTATGGCAGAATGACATAATCAAAATAGTAGAAAAGTTCACCTGTGGATCTGTAATAACAGCAACTTTTACATAATCATTTTGGTAACTATCATTGTTTGTTTGAACCTACAAACACAAAATTCAGAAATTCAGCTATGCATTTTACTAAATTTAAAATATAAAACAGTAATTATTAGGGAGGCCGGGGAACGCTATGGACTAAACGTTCAGGATCCAAGAGACCTTGACACTATATATCCACCCAGAAAACGCAATTTTGAATTTAGGTAATTGTCAGCTACCAAAATGCACAAAATCTCACAAATTACAGAATGAAAAACTGAGATTGACCCAGAAATGGAAAAAAAATGAAAAGATGAAAAGTATAAGGTTACCTTGAAATGGGGCCAAGAACAGGTTTCGATTGATGGAAGCCAGTAAGCGAGCATTTCACCGTAAAGGAGGGTTAGTGCCCATATGATGCAGAAGAAAAAAGTCAAGTCTTTCTGCTTCATCAGAGATGTTCCTTCAACGATGAAATCAAATAAGTGGTTTGTTCATGAAGGGGTTGAATGCTACTCTGACGTACAAAATTAGAGAAAATAAAGCTTAAATGCATTTTTATTGTATTCTCAAAACCAGAAAAATGAATATACATAGACATTTCATCTATCTTGTCGGATCTGAGACATGTATTTAATTAACACATGTTTTTATTTTTAAAATACTCACAAGCGTAAATATAAAATGAAGCCCTTCATACTCTATCTTATAGTTGCTTCCCTGTATTTTAAACATCACTAGCAACGACTTTGACAAATTCACAACCACACAAATTCGTGCATATTTTCCTCTTTCTTGCTTGATCGTGGTTTTGTCAACCTTAATTGTGCGTCCAATTCGATCACCAAAGATTGAAAGTGCCCTAGGATCATAATACTCTATTGGGAATCTTGTGATTCTAACCCACAATACTACTTCATCTATATTATCACTCTCCAGTTAGAAATTGGGACGCTAATCCTTCACAGTTAGATAATGATCATAAATGAACCATGATCCATTAGTCATCGTTGCCTTCTCATCGTCATCATGCGAAAAAGCCACAAGATAGTAATCATTGCTTAGATCAATGATGTTGATGACTCCTTTATGCACCCACATCTAGTTCAACCTATTTGAAATTTTGGCACTATAATAACCGAATGTCTCAACAACACACAATGTCACGGCAGATGTTATAACACTTGCTGACAGAAAAATAAACTTGTTGAAAACAGAAAGATTGTGCAGAAAAATAAATTGCAGAAACTTAAATAACACAATCAATTGATAACACAGTTCAGTGCAACTTCCTCTACTCTGGGGGCTACCAAGTCAGGAAGGAAATCTACTATCAGTAGTATCAATTCGAAGCTAAACAGTCTCAGTTTACACTCCTCACTTAATTCATATCCAATGCAACTTCTATCTAGGAACCTCCTAGATATGAGAACCAATCTCCATCCCAATCACCGCAGTGATATCAAATAATCTCAATCCTAGGGAATGTCTCAAGAAACTAAAAAGAAGATTACTCTTCCAATAAACAATACTTAGTTTGCTTAAAAGTCTCACTAAGAACAATACTCAACTATTTGCTTAAAAGCTTAGAGGAGAATAATAACTTGATAAACAAGTAACAATCAGTCAACTCAAATGTATCAAAAGATATATCGGGACGTACAAAAACACACGGAGAAACTAAATAACCCTCAAACCCTAAACCCTTATTTGCACACGGTTTTGCAATAAAAATAATGCTTAAAAAACCATGTCTAGTAAGACTCCTTAAATAGACTTCTACAGTTGGGTTTGGACTGGCTTGGACTTTTCAATAAAATCCAATCTTCAGCTGTAAATCCGTGCATAATCTTCTCCACAAAAATATAAACAAAAAATAAATCTTTCAAATATTTTCTAAAAAGTCTCAAATATCCTTTTTATGAAACAAAACAAATCTGCAATTGTTCCAAAAAATCCTTAATTGCTTGTGCCTGTTATGAGTACTAGAAGCTCCCAGAAACTCATATTTTTCAATCAAATCTTCAAGGATTTAGCCAGTTATATTGTCATGATGTTCTGTTGTAACATGTTACAACATTTGATAGAACATCTGTTAAATAAAGTACCAGTAGACTTTGTTGTACCAGCTGGTCAAGATGTTATGACATCTTGTTCAATATTATGATGCAATACATGTTTTCCAAATGAAACATGTTTTGATAAAATTGTTTCCAACTCTTTTTTTTACCAAAATTATTGTCAACCATAAAATCACAGACTTAACATTATTCTCAAGTGCTTTTTAGCCAATTCTTCTCCCTAATATCTTTACAATAACTTTTATTCTCCACGTCGTTGAATTCTCTTCTCTTCCGCATCAGAGAAGATAAAGTTAGGGCATTCCTATTTTTGTACCTCAAAATTTACCCTCCCATTTTCTTCAAGGCATTCTTCTAAGATTCTCAAATACTCAAAGCTACTCAATAGTTGACTAGTCAAAATCACCTCCTAAGCAAGGGTCTTCAATTAGGGTTTGGTATGTCTCAAGGAAGATGGAGTTGCAAGGGTCTCAAATTACTTTCATGGTTTATCATAGGTCCTCAATAATACTTATGTCAAGTTTTAAACCTTGCATCACATGTTTGCTCAGTCAATTGCTCAGATGACTGAAAATCAATTGTATTGGATAAAAAGTCAACTATGGTCAAACATACAGTCAAACTTTAAGATTTTTTTGTCAACATCAATATTTTGAGGTGATATTCATCATTTGATCAAGGGTTGACCATGATTCCTCAAGGAAAGCCCACAAATCATCAAAGGTCAAAAAATTATCAAAATTAGGGTTTTGACTGAAGATGACTGATCATTGACTGTTGGCCTAATGCATGATCTAATGGCTTGAAGCATGATCTCAAGGATTCAAATACAACATATTTACCGAATTACATGGCTCAAAACATTTCTAAATATGCAAGTGATTGATACTTGAAGAAATTGAATCAATTGATGAAAAGTCAACAGTCACGCAAAAGTTAAACTTTGACTTTTTGGTCAACATTGGAATACAAAAATCAAGAATCATCAATATATTCAAAATTATCAAACTTGATCATCAAGAATCAAGAAAGTCAACAAAAGTCAACGGTTAAGATTTTCCAACACTTAGAAAAATTTAAGTGTTTTGTACCTAAAAAAACCTTAATTTCACAAGAAGTTTCATCAAGATACAAGTTGATTCAAGGAAAACTTTCAACATGAAAGTTGTAGAGATTGATGAATCCTACAGCTTTGTTAATGTGGGGTGATCCTCAAAAGTGCTTAATTTAAGAGATATGAGCTCATGAAGTTATGATATTTTTCATCC
Organism: Vicia faba; assembly: GCA_948472305.1. Lineage (NCBI taxonomy): Eukaryota > Viridiplantae > Streptophyta > Magnoliopsida > Fabales > Fabaceae > Vicia > Vicia faba. The sequence continues at coordinate 332,557,825 of OX451739.1, read as the reverse complement.
AACACTTAGAAAAATTTTCAACAAGTTTTGGTCAATTTTTCATCTCAACTTCTTGGCCAATTTTCACCAAGTTCCCATTTGATTTATCCAAAGTGGTCAACATGAAAGTTGTAGACAATGTTTTAAGCTTTCCGAAATATCCAAGAACACAAATTTATCATGCTTGAGCTAGAATATTCGAAGACATGAAGTTAGCATTCCATTCTTGAATTATAGGTCATTTTTGTGACAAGTTCATAACCAAATCTTCAAGCCATGCTGCATAATCTCACTTTTCAGGTCGATTATCTTGCAAATCTCCCCATAATTAAATGTTTACACAATCGATTGAACCATTATCCAAGTATTTGAGCCATTGTCCAAATGATTTTTCCATTTATGACACAAAGGCATCATTGCCATTTACATAAAAGCATGATTTATGCAATTGTCAACTCTCCTTGAGCCTCTCACTTGTTTCATCTGCACATACTCAACCTAAAAACTCAGAGGAACATGTTTAAAGTATCTAACAACTCTAGAAGGCATGGTACTATGCATTGAAACTTGGATTTCACAAGAAATCACAAGTTACATCTAAACCAAGCCAAAACTTGTTAACTTGTAAACCAAGTCCCCTCATCCTCTGAGCCTTTTTCCCTATAAATATAAGGTCCATTTGTAATCCAATACACGAGTTCACAAGCCCTCTAACCCTCTCAAACTCTCCCAAGTCAGAATTGTACACAAAACCTCCATTTTTAAGCGTTGAAGTCCAAATCTTTGAATCTCTCAAACCTTACAACTTTTGTCCAAACCAATCATCTAAAAACTTCATATACATCATACATAACTCATCAATACCCCTGTTTCCTCACTGTAACATCATCTTAATCATCCACCATTTTCACTTTCCATCATTGCAACTTGACTTGGTTGGAGTAATTCAGCAACTTTCAGCACAAAGTAAGGATTGGAATAGCTTCAAGGAGGTCCAAGGAAGCTTAATAAATCATCAAATTGCACCTGGAATCCCCCATACGCGTTCTGAGTTTGCACTTCAAGAGGTAAGTTTTCCAAACTGTGATATCTTCATTTAAGCACCATTTGCATGTATTTTCAAAAGATAAAATGCAGATATCATGTATATGAAGCTAACCATGTCCTTAAATCTCATTTTAATTGGCTGTATGATGAGAATTTTGGAGCTGAGTTTTCTGAAGTTTTGGGGTTTTAGTTTGGTACCAAAAAAAAATTCATCCTAAACATTGATCTATAGATTTTGAAAGTTATATGGTTGGATTCGTGGTTAAATTTCAAGCAAGTTTGATGTTCGCATTTTTTTAAATGATTGAGAAATGAAGCTTTTACAGAATCAAGAACGTTGTTGTTTTGGTCTGGCGCGAGGGAGAAGAAGAAATGGGAATTTCAAATTTGAAAGTTGAGTTTATAATATATTTATTGGTGACTATTTCATAACTGGATGAAACAGCCATCCCAGTGGCAAGCAAGTGTGTGTGTGTGTGTGTGTGTGTGTGTGTGTGTGTGTGTGTATGCGCGTGAGGCGTTAGTGTGCCAGGGCCGGGGTTCGATCCCTGCCTCTGGTATTTTATTTTTCAATATTTTCTTTGTTGACCAGGTGCAAGCAACCCCAACGCGCAATGATGCACTCCCTCATAAACACCATCAGATCATCATGCAATCTGATCTAACGCACCAAGCACGCCTTTCCACCATGAACCATCAAAGACTGGCCACACAGGATTACAAACAGGCACCTGGGCTTAGTTTTTTTGGGCCTTTTTATTTTTTCTTTCTAACACCCCCCAATTGCTTTTACAGTTCAGGCCCATTAAATTGTTTTTTTTTTAATTAACTATTTTTCTTTTCTTTAATTAACTAGTTTGTAATAGATAATTAGGGTTTATTTGTTTTTCACCCCCATTCATAAACTTGTACCCCCATCGCCGAAGTGTTGTAATAGCGTAGGACACTTAATTTCCATAATTTACTGCTTTTCTTATTACTGTTAGTAATTAGGGTTTGTATGGCAAGATTAAAATCAATCATTAGAAAAACCTAATATCAAAGAAAAAAATACTTGAAATCAAATCACTTTGCACACATACACCTCTAGGGTGACCCTCACTTGTTGCCTCGGATAAAAACAGCCATGTCCCTCAAACGTGGGATGCTTTAGCAAAGACCCTCAGTTAAAAGACCGTAGTCCCTTAATGACCCATAGAAGTTGTCTTCGGTAAACGATCTTAGTCCCTTACGATAATTTCTAAAATGTCTTACAAGTTGCCTTATATGACTGTACAATGACCCACGTTTGTCCCTCACATCCAATAATAGGGCTTCCTACTAACTAATAGTAGGATATCACTATCTAAAGGAGGAGGAAAATAACAAACACCATTGAGTAGGTAGATCGCTCGTAATCGATTGCTCACAATCTAAAACAATTTCCACATTTCACACTTTCAAAATAACTACTTTCAAAATGCTTTATAAACACTCTTGAGAACTGGTACAAGGGTTATTATAAATCAAATTGCCTTACATTGGCATCTTTAAAACACTTTTCACAAAACAACACTTCCTTTCACAAATATTTTCAAAACAAACATTTTGTATACATTCTCAATGATATGAGAATCATTACAAAATTGCCTTACTTAGGCACATTTTCAAAATATTTGCAAACATACACAAAACACAAAGCATTTTCAAAGTGAGCTAGAAATTAAGATCCCGTAGATAACTACGTATGAAAAGGGTGCTAACATCTTCCCTTTTCATAACCTACCCCCTGAACTCAAGAAAATTCTCAAAGGTCTTTCCTGTTCTTTTCACCCTTTCCTTTATTGGATAAAAGAAAAGTCGGTGGTGACTCTTGATATCCGTAATATTTGCAATAAAACGCAAAACCAAAAGTCATTTCTCCCATTGTATTACGCATATCCTTCGATCATTTCTTCCTCAACTTTAATATCTCCAAACTCAGCTTCCATCAAATCTTCTTCTCCTTGACTGTCTACATTTTCCTCCTCCATGTCATCCCCATTTTTTCCTGTAATCATATCTTTGAAAGAGATTCCTTTCCCATCCATATTAAACGCAACTTCTTTGACTTTCTTAGTTCTTCTCTCTTGCAAGTCAGTCTCTGTTGTGCTCTTTCCTGGGCTTGCCAGAGAGGATTTACCATTGCAATTTCTGACATGCTTACAAACTCTAGTAGGGGATTCATTGCTCCGATTGTAGTGCAATTTTCTTACATTACATCATTCATTTTAAAAATTAGTTTTTTAATTTTTAAATTTTTTAAAATTTCAATATTTAATGTGTTGTGGTCCTCATTTTTATATTGGGGTTAATTTTGTTAACATAAATATTTAATAGGATATGTCAATAAAATTGTTCTCGGAATATGATATTATTGATAAATTTGTTTACCAGTAAAATCAACCTCAAAATTAGATGAGACTAAAGCTCAAGCAAATTGAAATTGGAAGAATCTAAAGTTTATTTTCAAAATGGAAGGGTTAAAACTTGAAACTTTCTAAAAATTCACTAAAAATGAGTTTAAGTCTATATTTTATAAATATAAGTTAAATAAATTTATTTGATAACAATTATCTTCTAATAGTAGTTTATAGTTTATAATTTTTAGTGATAAGCTATTTCAAATATTTCAAAAAATGTTATTTTATTTTTCAGATGTCTAATAGGAAATCATCATCATCTTTGAGTAAGCGTCCTATTTGAGATATATTAACCATGATATGTTAGTTGATGCTTTCATAATTTTACAATCGACGTCGTCCTTTAGGGTTAATAAGTTTTAATGTGTCCGTGAAACTTCTTCTAGATGCTTCCTCAAATACTTCATAAATGTACGGCCTTCTAATTTTCCTTATAAGGAGTCAAGGGCTAAGCCTCGCTAGAGTCATTATATTGTACACTAAATTTTGCCCCTAACTTTTTCAGTCACACTTTCATACCATATTTTATCATTCAGTCACAATCATTCATCAATAGCATCATTCATCTCATTTGCATCCTATCTTTAAAGTTTGCTCTGGTGTTATTGAATAACTTCTAATCAAAATACAAAAAACATTGATCTTTGTCTTTTCAAAATTGTGTTTTGCAGGTACCGACTCGAAGCATCTAACAAACAAGGATTTCTGCCTTCAAAAATCAAAAAAAAAATCTAGCATGTATCGACACATAGAGGTATGTATCGACTCATTTCCTTGTGTACAACTAGCATGTGTCGACACATGCATGTATGTATCGACTCATCCTGTTTGTTTTTCTAGCATGTGTCGACACATGCATGTATGTATCGACTCATCCTCTTTGAAAAACTAGCATGTGTCGCCATATACGTGTTATGTATTGACTCATGCAGTTTGTTTGTGTTCTGGACTGGGCCCGACAGGCCCAAAAGCATTGCTAAGGCCCAGTCCAAAGGGACTTACTGAGGACCACGCCGAGCAAAGGGGTCACATCCGTGCCCGACATCCTGATGTCCAGCTCGACATCCCGCTGTCCAACTCCACGTGGTGATGTCCAGCTCCACCTCCTGACGTCCAGCTCGACACCCTGTCGTCCAGCTCCACGTCCTGACGTCCAGCTCGACACCCTGCTGTCCAGCTCGACGTTGTCTCGAGCATCCCAACTAGGGCAGACTCAGTCCACCGTTCCCCCAACGATACTCTGGAAAGACCGCGTCTTCGTCCGCCCGCACTTCACGCAGAACATCCAGGAAGGGGACCACGTGCGGGTCCCCACTACCCACGTAGAACCTGGCAGTTCCTCCATTGGGCCAAATCCGCCCCGCCCAATGAAGGAACCTTGGCCCAGCGCTGGGGGCTATAAATACCCTCTGTTTCCAGAGGGTCAGGTATTGATCATTCTAACCTCAACTTGCTATTATCTGCTCGTACTCCTACTTACTTCAGCATCGGAGTGCCTTGCAGGTACCCCCCCCACCTCGTTCAAAAAAAGCTTTCTGCTCGGAGCCAGCCGTGACGGTCCATTTCTGATCAGGTCAGATCAGTGACCCCCGCGGTCCCCTGTCGCAGGCCATCATGGATGCACCTATCCCCCCGGGCATGGAGAAGCCCCCGCATCTGAAGGAGTATGATGGAGTAGCAGACCCGGTCGACCATATTGACGGGTTCGAAGCCATGCTCCACTATCATAATGTCGGGGGGCCCATCAAATGCCGCCTTTTCCCCACAACTCTCAGGAAGGCGGCCATGGACTGGTATAAAGGGCTCGCCCCGGGCTCAATTACATCGTGGCGGAACCTGAAGAACCAGTTCATCAGTTTCTTCACAGCTTCTCGGCGCCACCCGAAGACCGAGGCGGCCCTCGAGGCCATCATCCAAAGACAGGATAAAACCTTGAGGAAATTCATCAACCGCTTCAACCGGGAAGCAATACAGGTCCCCTGCGCGGACCATATGAAAAGATATTTGCTGGAGAGGGGCCTCCTCCCCGGCACAGAATTCAAAAAAGCTGTGGGTATTGAGCCACCTCCAACTTTTGACGCCCTCCTCGACAAAGCCCAAGCATACATGGACTACGAGGAGAGAGAAGCTGCCAACAGGGCCCGAGACTCCAGGGCTCGCGCTCCCAATCATAGCAGCAGCTCGCGACAAGACCCTCCTCCCCGACGTACCGGGGAGAAAAGGAAAGAAGACCGACCCCGGGAGGTCCGGGAACAAAGGGGCCCCTCGGGCCGTTTCACCGAGTACACTCCGCTCACGGCTTCCCACGAGCATATTTTGGCGGAGTGTGCTAGCACAGATTTCAGAGACGGTGGCGTCAAGCGTCCCCGACCTGCTCCTGCCAAGCCAGGGGCAGACAAAAATAAGTATTGTCAATACCATAGGAGTCATGGTCATTTGACAGAGGACTGCGTCCACCTCAAGGACGCCATTGAAACCCTCATCAAGGGAGGGAGGCTCGCACAGTACAAGCGAAACGACGCTCCCCGTCGTGACGCCCATGAAGCTAAGGAGCCCGAAGAGGATGCCCGACCATCTGATGAGTCGGTACCAATTCAGACCGCCTTCTCGGTAACCAGGCCCGAGGATTTCGACGTTCCCGAGCTCCTGCAGGAGCCCCTGACAACACACAGCAGGTGGGAATATTTCCCCTCCGCCATGGTCATCAACGGGGGCGGGTTCAACGACCTCACCATCAATTCAGCCAAGAGGAAGTTGGATGAACTGGTCGACATAGCTCCTCCACAAACTGTGACTTTCGAAAGGGTGAAGGGCAGGTCAGAACCCATCACCTTCTACCTGGAAGAACTCCCCGGCGGAGCCCCGAACGCAGTCATCCCCTTGCTGATAAGGGCAAAGATGGCCAATTTTGACGTGCATCGCATCCTGGTCGACGAAGGGAGCTCCGTCGACTTGATGTACAGCCAGCTGTTCCGGACCTTGCAACTGGACGACTCACACCTCTCTCCGTATGTGGGTTCAGATCTTCAAGGCTTCAACGGCTCGACTTCCAAACCTTGGGGTTATGTCGAGCTCCTGGTGACGTTCGGAGAAGGAACGGCTACAAGACAGGTTAAGGTCCGCTTCCTCGTCATTGATTGCCCGTCCCTATACAATTGCATCTTGGGGAGGCCGACATTGGCGGAGCTGACAGCGGTGCCCTCAACTGTCCATCTAAAAATGAAGTTCTATACCAAAAGGGCAAGGGTAGCCACCATCCAGGGAGACCTCGCCGCTGCCCGCAGGTGCTTCAACGCCGCCTCAAAGGGACGGGATACCGTCGACGTGGGGACCAGACCCACCAAGAGGACAAAGCAGGAGCCCGACAGAGCATCCCCCGAGGAAGAAGTCCAGAAGGATCCACCAAAGGTCGACTCCATAGCCCTCGACGCTCGCTTCGACCAAGACGAGCCATCCAGCAGCGAGCAAATCCCACTCCGACCTATTCCGGACGGTGATTTTGAACTCGTTCCCCTCGGAGCAGACCCGACCAAGGGAGTGAAGATTGGCAAAGACCTCCCCGACTTGGCCAGAAAGCAAATCAAGGCCTGTCTGCGCGAGAATGTTGATCTCTTCACCTGGGGCGCTGCAGAGATTCCCGGACTCGACCCTGAGGTCGCCTGTCATCACCTCGCCATTGATCCAGCCGCCAAGGCCGTAGTACAACATAGGCGTAGGCAGTCTCCAGAAAAAACGGAGGCTGCTGAAAAAGCTGTAAAAGACCTCCTAGAGGCAAATTTTATTTCTGAAGCCCGGTACTCCACCTGGCTGTCAAATGTTGTACTTGTTAAAAAGAATAATGGAAAATGGAGAATGTGTGTTGACTATACCGACCTCAACCGGGCTTGCCCGAAGGATGCTTTTCCTCTACCTAACATAGACATGTTGGTCGACAATTCGGCCGGCTACAAGACTTTGTCGTTCATGGACGCCTACTCGGGATATAATCAAATCCCAATGGCTCTGGGCGACAAACGCTGCACGGCGTTCATGACCAGCTCAGGCAACTATTACTACAACGTAATGCCCTTCGGACTGAAGAACGCCGGTGCAACTTACCAACGCATGATGAACAAAGTGTTCAACAAACAGATTGGCGACATGCTCGAGGTATATATGGACGACATGATCGTCAAATCCCGAGCAGACACCGATCACGCAGCTCATCTCAAGACAGTCTTCGCCCAAGCAAGGCAGTGCAAAATGAGGTTCAACCCCGAGAAGTGCACGTTCGGGGTCAAGGCAGGAAAATTCCTAGGATTCTATCTAACAGAACGAGGGATTGAAGCAAACCCCGACAAATGTCGGGCATTCTCCGACCTCCCGACACCGACGTCGAAGAAGTCGATACAAATCATGAACGACATGTTGACGTCACTATCCCGCTTCGTCGCGAAGTCCGCTCAGCACGCCCTCCCCTTCTTCAAGCTCCTCCAAAAGGAAGCAGCATTCGAATGGAACGAGGAATGCGAGCACGCACTTCGCCATCTGAAGCAGAGCCTATCTCAACCGCCCGTGCTGTCTCGACCAGACAACGGAGAACCACTGTACTTATACTTGGCCGTTTCGAACGAAGCCATCAGCGCAGCCCTTGTCCGCGAAACCCCTGACGGGCAGAAACCTGTCTATTTCACGAGCAAAGCCTTACAAGGCCCCGAAAGCAGATATCAACAGATAGAAAAGGTTGCTCTGGCCCTCGTCAACGCTGCGAGGAGGCTCAGACACTACTTTCTAGCCCACACCATCATCGTGCGAACCGATCAGCCGGTGAGGCAACTCCTGGGTCGGCCAGATATGGCGGGCAGAATGCTGAAGTGGTCCTTGGAACTCTCTGAATTCGACATTCAGTACGAGAGCAGGAAGGCCCTCAAAGCACAAGCCTTGGCCGACTTCGTCGCGGAGATGACCACTCACGACCTTCCCCCGGGGAAGGAACACAAGTGGACCATCTTCGTTGACGGAGCCTCCAGCTCGTCCGGAAGCGGCGCAGGGATCCTCCTGGAAAACGAAGAAGGTGTAGTAATCGAGCACTCCTTGGTTCTCTCCTTCCCGACGTCAAATAACCAGGCAGAATACGAAGCCCTGCTCGCCGGACTAAGATTAGCCGAGGACCTAGGAGCCCACGAAGTTCAAATTTACACCGACTCCCAGCTCGTCGCTTCTCAAGTACAGGGAAGCTACCAGGCCAAAAATGACAACCTCATTGAGTACTTGAACTTAGTCAAAAAACACATGACAAAGTTCGTACGTGTAGAAATTTCTCATGTTCCCCGCGAGCAAAACACGAGGGCGGACATATTGTCCAAACTCGCGAGCACACGAAAGAAGGGCGGGAATAAATCCGTCATCCAGGAATCTCTGGCACGACCGAGCATCGAACCATCTTCGACTACGGTCGAGATCCACGCCATCGGGGATGCCACGTCCTGGATGACCCCGGTTTATAATTTCCTGACAAAGGGAGAACTCCCGCCGAACCAGGCCGAAGCTGCCATAATCAAGCGACGAGCATGTTCCTATGTTGTTCTCGAGCAGAAACTGTACCGAAGAGGATTCTCCATTCCCCTCCTGAAATGCATCGACGAGTCCGCCATCCCCGACGTACTGCGGGAGATACACGAAGGGATCAACGCCCAGCACATGGGCGGTAAATCCTTGGCAAGGAAAGCCCTCCGAGCAGGATATTACTGGCCGACGATGCAACAGGACGCCAAGGAACACGTGAAAAAATGTGACAAGTTCCAGAAGCACGGGGATATGCACCTCGCCCCCCCCCCCCCCCCCCCCCGCACGAGCTGAACACATTGTCGTCCCCATGGCCGTTCGCCTGGTGGGGCATGGACATCCTCGGGCCCTTCGTGCAAGGAACCTACCAGAACAAATTTCTAATCGTCGCCGTGGATTACTTCACGAAGTGGATCGAGGCCGAGGCACTCGCAAAAATCACCTCACACAATATCCTCCGTTTCTACAAAAGAAACGTCCTCGCCAGGTTCGGAATTCCGCAGGCCCTGGTGACCGACAACGGTACCCAGTTCACTGACCACGGGTTCCGAGACTTCATCACCAAACTAGGGACAAAACAACATTTCACGTCGGTCGAGCACCCTCAGACCAACGGGCAAGCCGAAGCCGCGAACAGAGTCATCCTCCGAGGGCTCAAACGTCGACTCGGCGAAGCCAAAAGAGGATGGGTCGAGGAGCTCCACAGCGTCTTGTGGGCATACCGCACCACACCACACTCAACGACGGGTGAAACACCATTCCGACTGACATACGGCACCGAAGCTGTCATCCCGGTTGAAATCATGGAACCATCCCGACGAACGGAGGACCCCCTCGACGAAGAAATGAACGACGAAGCATTAAGAGATGAACTCGACCTAGTCGAGGAAATCCGATCGGGTGCAGCCCTGCGTGAAGCCACCCTAAAACAACGAGTGGCTCTGCGCCACAACGACAAGGTCATCAAGCGCGAGTTCGAAATAGGCAGTCTGGTATTACGCAGGAACCAGAAAGATTCCCGCGAAGGGAAGTTGGCCGCGAACTGGGAAGGACCTTACCGCGTCCACGGCACCACGGGTACCGGGGCATACTACCTCGAGCAATTAGACGGAGAGCCACTACCACGACCCTGGAATGCTGCTAAGCTAAAGCAGTACTACAGTTAGAAACTATCAACACCTGGGACCCTCGACCAGCAGCGCCCGCGCTCGGTCAACGAGGAAAAACGTCCAATTTCGTATAAGGCTAAGGTACAAGCCCGACATGCGACCAAAATGGCACAGCATCGCGCGGTAAACGATGACGATCGATAGTGCCCGACGTGGACAGCTATACCGAGCCCCACCGTCATCGTACCCATAAGGCAGAACACCCAGCTCGCGATGGGTAGTTCACGCAAGGGCGAATCGTCCCTAACGGGCTCCACACCCGACTGAGCACCTTTGCTCCGAAATGCCCGACATTCCATCGAGAATAACGGGCCATCTACAAGGGTCAAAAGAAAATCTCTCCCCTCGAGCACAACACTTAGGTGACTCTGGCCAATCAAAATAGGGCCGGGAACGCATACAAACGGAGGCGGGCAGACTTGCTCGCCAAATCAAAGCCACTTACGGGCACTCCTCGGGCCCGTGACTTAGGCTAAAAATTCATGCAAATATATGATTTCAAACAAGGGCAAAAAATCCAAAATGTAAAACAACATCGATATAAATGCCCGAAGGCGACAAAACAATAATAAACCGACCAAGAAGGCCGGCGATGTTCATAACGTACAATGAACGGGCACGCAGGCCCAAAGAATACAAATATCAAGGGCACGCAGGCCCGCTATCCTATTCAGACCTCCACAGAATCATCATTGTCGGCGTTCGGAGAGTCGGGCAGAGGAACGATCACGCCATCCACGATCTGGTGTGTGTGACCGATACCCTCAGTGACCAGGCCAGGGTTCAGCAAGGAGAGTTGACTGACCGCAGAGTTGAACCCGTCCTCCAGGGCACCGACGCAGTCTACCTCGAGGAGCCGGATGTGGGCGACCAGCTCCACCCAACTCTTCAAAGCTACTAAGTCCTCGGGCTCGTCCTCGGCAGGTTGCAGGGTAGCATTCATTTCCTCGACCTGTTTGGCCAAGCGTTCGACTTCGGCCACCAGGCGATCCCTGTCTGCTCGAAGAAGTTCCCCTTCCTCGGTCAACTTCCCCGACTTCTCCTTCTCCAGGGTCAACATCTCCCTCTCAGCATCGAGCATCGCAGTCTGCTCTCAGAACATCCCCTCGGAGCGTTCCAGAGCGACCTTCAACTTCCGCGAGCTCGCGGTCAGGGCCGCCTTCTCCTGCTCGAGTTCTTCAACACGGGCAGAATCCCCTCCATCCTCGGATAGCACCAAAGCCATCTCGGCCATTTTTACCAGCCCATCCATGCTGGCGGCCAGATACGCCTTCCGTTCCTCTTTACTCATCTTTTTTATGGCCGCAGCTTCATGGGCAACCACTGTCGGAGGGAATCGCTCGAAAAATCCCGCCTCTTCGAAGCAAGGGGGGAAGGTAAAAGATTTAACAGCACCGGCGTCCTCGCCGACAGTCGGACCACCTTCCACACGGGTCCTCTTCCTCTGCATCAAAACGGCACTGGGGTCGATCTCCTCGACTTCTGGATCCGACGCGGGCCCCGAGCTCGACGGTGAGTCCACCCTCGCCGGCTGAGGAGCATTTGGACTGTGTGGGGGACCCATCCTCGTCGTCTGTGGGGCCTTCACGACCCTCCTGCCTCGCCTCTGGTCGCAGGATAATTTCAAGAGCCTTTCATGTCGACTAGCCATTGTACCTGCACAAAATAAAGGTTAGGTCAGTATCGAGCAAACTTCATAAATAAATGACGAATAAAGAATTTCAAACAACAAACAACCTAACAGGCGGGCAGCCTGCCTGTACGTCGGGCACTCCACCAGCGCCTTGGTGTCAATCGGGCGGGACTCGAACATTGGGTAACCATCTTTGTCCAAGATATCATCCCCTTCCCGCGTAACCCACCGGGCGGGATGGAAACTATCGACAAACCGGCAAAGAGCGTCGTACGCCTGCTCGTCTTCCGAGCACATGTCCCCGGCGGCGGTATGGTAATAACCCGTCCCATGCTCGTAATGCCGGGACATCCAGTGCACGGGGACTTTAGCCCTACGACCCAACACAGGGTTCCCATCGTCGCCCAGCATCGCCTCCCCATCCTCGTCGCTCACCGGCTCCTCCTCCTCGAAAAGGGAATTTATGGCAGCGTCGGTAACTGGCCGTACCACGTACCACTTGTCTTTAAACCCCCTCACGGAGTCCATATACATCTTAAAGAGTCTCCTCGACTGCTTCAGGGAGACCCAACTATGTTTCCCTCCTCGGGACTAACGCTGCAGGTGAAATATCCGGAAGAAAAGCGGGATGGTCGCCCCGATCCTCAGGTAGCGACACGTCAACTCAAACGCCCGGATGAAGGCGAGAGAGTTTGGGTGTAGCTGGGACGGGGCCAGCTCCAAGTGCGTAAAGTCCCCGGCCTGGAAATCAGTGAAGGGCAGCCGCAGCCCTAGGTCTTTGAACGCGATCTCATACATCGCGAAGCTGTAATTCGGATAAATCGAGCAAATCCTTGCACGGGATGACGGGAGCATGACTACGAAGTTCTTCTGGAAGCCGGGATGGTCTTGACCCTCTTCGATGACAGCGTATGGATGTCGGTCATCCCGGCTGTAGACCGACGCTATCCCCCGCGGCTCGACGCCCACCCATTCCAGCAAAGGGTCGGTCACGGTATCAATCAGGGTGACCGACTCGTCGGCACTCTGTTCTTCACGGTCGCGGCGCCCGGAGGAGCTCGGCTCGTCCGCCATGGTTACCTGCAGAGCACGGGAAACCAGTCAGTTGAGCACGAAGCCCATGCACGACTACATAAGTCCGTTTCCACGAATGGTTGTCTCCCCGACATCCTGAACCCGGTGTTCTTCCTCAAACCAACTGGGCGGCCACTCTCCAAGCATGTCGACCCGAGGTATGAACATGGAGAGCCGCACCATGAAGCCCACGGCCAAGACCATGAACATACCGGGCGCGATCATGAATCAGGCACCCTGGATCATGAAGACCCCGGGCAGCTCTGAAGTTATCACCTAAAACTATGAATGCGCCGGCCACAAACATGCGTTTTCCGGTCCTAGACATGAATGTGTCGGGCTAAGCATGAGTTTACCGGGCTAATCCCACGCGCACGGTCCTAAAACATCTACAAACGCCAGAAATCATGCATTCTAAACAGAAAAATGAAGAAGATAGATCACTTACTTGGATCAAAGAGTGGGATTTGGCTACGAAATGGAAGAATCTGTGACGGAAAGTTGCAACTGGAGAAAGTCTGGAAGAGCTGCAGCAGAGAGAGCACAGAGAGTAGAAACGTATTATGGGGCCCAAGGTTCCTATTTATAGTGATGACGTGGAATACCAAACGTCACCTCGGGCAACCACGGACCCCATCTCCTCGACGCGCTGCTCCCAACGCAATGATGACCCTACCCCCATAGGGTGGCGGCACAGTTCCCGAAAGATACCTCGTGTGCTCGACCGACGCGCCCGGTAAGGATCCTCCGCGCATCCACCACCGAGGACGTCTCCGAGCACGACACGAGGAGGCCCCTCCAGGGCCCACACCTCTATCCCGGGCACGAGACCTCAACGAGGGAATAACTTGGGTTCAAGTCATGGCTCCTCGCAAAGGAACCACGACTTGGGGGGCTCCTGTTCTGGACTGGGCCCGACAGGCCCAAAAGCATTGCTAAGGCCCAATCCAAAGGGACTTACTGAGGACCACGCCGAGCAAAGGGGTCACATCCGTGCCCGACATCCTGATGTCCAGCTCGACATCCCGCTGTCCAACTCCACGTGGTGATGTCCAGCTCCACCTCCTGACGTCCAGCTCGACACCCTGCCGTCCAGCTCCACGTCCTGACGTCCAGCTCGACACCCTGCTGTCCAGCTCGACGTTGTCTCGAGCATCCCAACTAGGGCAGACTCAGTCCACCGTTCCCCCAACGATACTCCGGAAAGACCGCGTCTTCGTCCGCCCGCACTTCACGCAGAACATCCAGGAAGGGGACCACGTGCGGGTCCCCACTACCCACGTAGAACCTGGCAGTTCCTCCATTGGGCCAAATCCGCCCGGCCCAATGAAGGAACCTTGGCCCAGCGCTGGGGGCTATAAATACCCTCTGTTTCCAGAGGGTCAGGTATTGATCATTCTAACCTCAACTTGCTATTATCTGCTCGTACTCCTACTTACTTCAGCATCGGAGTGCCTTGCAGGTACCCCCCCACCTCGTTCAAAAAAAGCTTTCTGCTCGGAGCCAGCCGTGACGGTCCATTTCTGATCAGGTCAGATCAGTTTGGTTTTGTAATATTTTGAAATAGCAGTATGTGTCGACACATAGAGGCATGTATCGACACATGCTGTGTTGTACAGCTAGGATGTATCGACGCATACCATCTATGTATCGACTCATAATAGCAAAATGCACGTCTTTTTTGAAAAAAAAGCCAGCAAATTCAAATTGTCATCTTTTTGGCTCCAATTTTTTCTGCATAATTTGAAATTATATCATTAATTCAATTTTGGCTCCAAGAATCAATTACTAAATTACCACTAATCTCAATCCTAAAACTCTATAAATAGAGACCTCATTTCATTCGAATCACAAGCTTTTGATAGCCAAAATCATCTTGCTAAAAAATCTCTCAATTCTCTCCATTTACCAAATTCACTCAAAAGCTCCATTTTCAAAAGGTTAGTAAGCTTTGCATTGAAGTTTACTAATCTTTGAGCTAAAACTTCCTCCAAACACTTTTTCTCCATCAATTCTCCACATCCAAGCTTTGGTGATTGATTCTTGTTGTTGAATTGAAGCAAAATTCTGAAGTTATTTGATAATTCTCAAATTCTACCTTTGGTAAGTTGGATCATCATCTTTAACAATGTGATCTCTTGTGGATTTCTGGTGTTGATTCATTGAGCATTGTTTTATAACTCCATTAGTTCTATTTTCTCAAAATTTTCTGGAATTTTCATGCTCAATTGGATCCATGATCATAAGGTGTTTGATGAAAAGTTGGAACAAAAATTTGATCTTTAAAATGTTGTTTTCTATTGATTTTTTTAACAGGTTGCAATCAATTGTTGTAACATTGCAATTGATTGTCACAGAAAATTGATTTGATAAAAAACTGCACCGATGCAATTGGTTGTTGTCTAGGCACAATTGATTGTAACAGTGCCAAAAATACTTTTACTGCCTTATTTTGGGACTGTTTTAACTCAAATATTTTTCTGCTCACTCTCTTTGATGGATAGTTTGGATTGCAATTTTAAATGTTTAATTTGTTTTTAAACTCAATGGACTTTGTGATGTAGATGAAGTTGGATAAATGTTCATTAATTCAAATCTATCAAAGAGTGAATTATTTATTCATTTTTGGTGCTTTGGATTAATGATATGTTTAGTACTTTAATCCATCTAGAGGAGTGGTTGAATTTAAAGATGAAAGAATTTTGAAATGGTAATCCAAATTAGCTTATCATTCCCCTCCCTCTTCATCTCATCCCTTTATTTTTTAATTGTGCTCCATAATAAAGGATGGTGATCTCTATATCATTTATCCAAACATGAAGTACATAGATTGCTATTGACCGGCCTCAAAATAGGTGCGACTTCTACATAAGTCCACTTACGATTGCTTAACATAGCACTAAATTTTGTCCCGATTTGAATAAATGATCATTCGTGGCCCAAACTTATGATTGCAAGCCCAAGTATGTTAATTTGATCTCTTTGATCCAATAACCTTGAGATTCATTGTGTGGAGGCTTTGGTTCTACCAATCCTCTAATGGATCTACATCACTTTTGGTCAACGCGGATCACTTAAACATCGTTGATCATTACATTTTACTTGTGAAAATTCCAAAATGGATGATATACTTGACATAAACCAAATGCAACTTGTTGTGTGGAGGCTTTGGTTCTACCAATCCTCTAATGAGTTCCAAATGCAAGTTTCAAGATGGTCATCCAACTAACCACTAATTACTAACAATTGACTTTACTTTATGCTTTTATTTTTTATGCTTTATGTACCATTTACTATTTGAATTTACATTTCATGCTATTTTCACCTTTGCTCACTTGAGCATTTACTTTTATGTCATTTTTATTTTGCTCACTTGAGCTTTTCTTTTCCTTTTAAAGACACTTAATAATCAATATGAACCATAAAAGTCATTAATGATACTTGGACTATTTGTTTACTATCCTTGGCATTATGGAGTATTAGACTTCTTGGACTTAGGATTAGAGACCTTGGCCTATCTTGGAGACTTTGTGACTTTATTTGATATTTTTTCTGGAGCTCTTGGGGTTTACCTCAAGACATTGGGTTGTTTGTTTTTTTTGTGTGCAGGTTATTGTGATTACATACTTTGTTTGTAATCTGAAATTCACCCATATACAGCCGTTACTCTGCCCAAATTTTGTAAAGACTTAATACACTTGAAGCTTGGTTCTCTCAAGAGGTCTGGTATCTTTCCTTGCTTGGTTTCACTCCAAAGAATGGGAATTCTAAATTGGCTCATAATGTCGAGTATCAGCTTCTTGTTGGTTAGACGGTTCTTTTCCTTAGCTTTTACCCTATGCTTTAGGATAGTCCCTTCATCTCTTCACATCTTCTTAAATTTTCAAAATCTTCTCATCTTCTTTCAAAATCTTCTTTGTTTTTAAACTCAAACCGCTTTCATAATAAACCTTGACTTTGTCGAGTGCCTTTTATTCTAGAACTTCTTTTCTTTAAACAAACTTCAATTCACTTAATCATACTTTGACATCTTTCAAAATTAACAAAAACACTTCAACTCATTCAAACTCTTTTGTGCGCTCGAGCACCCTTTACATTCAAAACTTTTTTCAAGGTGAGACATGATTCATTGATAGTCGAGCAACATTCTCCTATCCCTATGGTTATAAAGGTGTCGACTTTTCCACTTGAGTACCAGAGGCGTTCTCAAACTCTCACTCTTGTTGACACATGGTCCATCTTTCTCATACCTTGTGGGCATTAGTCGAGATTTTTCTCCTAACAATGATGACTTGTCTCCTTGTTTAAAATCAACCAACAGACAAGTCTTTTCTAGAGGAACTACGTGTACCCTGATCCCCTATTGCATGAAAGGTGGTACGTAGGCACTAAAGGTTTGCAACCGCGGCGGGTGCAAAAATCATAAAAATATTTCTTTTCTCACCTCCACCATCCATTTTATATATAACATATTTTCATAGCCAAAATATACAGATTTTTCAAAGAGGTTCCTACGAAGTACCATAGATGTTTAGGGTGCTAATACCTTCCCTTTGCATAACCTACCCCCTTACCTTGAATCTTCCCCCCTTTTTGGGTTATTCGCTCTTTTCCCATTCCTTTTGGAAACAATAAAGCGCGGTGGCGATTTTTATTTTGATTTGTATAAAGTCTAGTCAATCCAATGGCTTAGTCTTTAACATTTCTACCGCTACAGAAAAATGGCGACTTCACTGGGGAAAGATTGACCTCTTGATGGTCTATTCCTAAGTGGGTTGAGCTTATCTTTGTTTATATATGTATATGTGTTATTATGTTTATGTGTTATATTCTGTATATATGTTTGTCTTAATTTTCCTGGTTTTCAGGGGCTTGGTGATTTCTTATAAGTCTTCTACCCGGACTTTGGGAAAACATAAGATAGGATGGGCGGTATAGTCATGTTAACTTTGAGGGAGTGATCCCAAAAAAGGAGACATGAGATTCCCCACTCAGCGGAGGCCCCTTTGACTGTAGTGTCGTTTACCGAGTAATCAGGAAGACGTACTACTTTCAACCTGGGAGCCTGCTAAAGCTGAGGACCGTAGATTACCTAACCCATCTTGGCCTTTTAGGTGTAGTGCGGAAGCTATGACGGAGTAATCCGAAAGTAGTTGTCACGTGATACTACGCTCAGACGAGTCTTTCCTGAGAATATTGCTAATTACCGAGTTAATCGGGACGTTGGTAATATCCAAAGGAAGGATGTAGACTCTGGGAACCTCTTAGAACCTTGTTCGGAAGGTGATAACCATTAGTCCATACCTTATGGGTTGTACCTTTGACTCCAGGCTCGTGACTCTGATCCATGTGATCCTGTTACTGTGCAGTGCATTGCATAATATTGCATATCATTTGCATCCTCTGCATCATTCTACATACATCCAGGTTGTTCAGGATCTTATTCCCAGTTGCTTCTTTCTTCCAGTTAGTCGTCTACCGTCAAGTTGATTCCTCAACACAACTACGGGACTAGAGCCGCTGTCAGATTGAGAATGGAAAACCAAGAACAACACAACATGGAAGTCAGAATGGAAATCAACAAGTTGAAGTCAGGCATGGCCAAACTTACTAAGATAATGCAAGTCCTGATTTCCTGAGGAGAGCCACCTCAAAGGACTGTGATATCTGAAATCCCAACTGTTGCTGTTGACACTCAACCTATCCAGCATACATATACTGCATGGCCAGAGTTTGGGTTACCTCTGAATTACTCTTCGCCTATTGCAATTACTTCAATGGTTGTCCAGTCTTCCTGACCAGTCTTTCAAGCTCCAGTTTTCATTGAACCTCAGCCAATCGTTCATACTGCTTCTCGTCAACCTGCTGCACAAGCTACTTTTGGGAATCCTCTCTTTGAGTACCATGCTGCCAGTCCTCGAAGTGTGAGCCAAGGAGACTTTGGTGAGTTTGAAAAGTTCAAAGAACAGTATCAGACTTTGGAGAAGAGACTCAGAGATATGGAAGGAAATGAGTTCTTCAGTGTTAATGCTAACAATATGTGCTTGGTTCCTTGCCTGGTTATGCCTACAAAGTTCAAGACTCGTGAGTTTGAGAAATACCAGGGACATACTTGTCTAAGAAGTCATTTGGTGATGTACTTTCGAAAGATGTCTGCTTACACCAAGAATGACAGGTTGCTTATCCATTGTTTCCAAGACAGTCTGAGTGGAGCTTCATTGAAATGGTATAAGGGACTTGAGAAAGTTCGTATCTAATGCTTCCAAGATCTTGTTGATGCTTTCATAAAGCAATACAAATACAACCTCGACATGACACCTGATCGTCGCCAACTACAAAATATGTCTCAGAATGAGAAAGAATCTTTCAAGGAGTATGCTCAACGATGGAGAGAATTGGCATCTCAAGTTGAACCACCTCTGGCAGAGAAAGAGTTAACTGGATTGTTCATGGATACTTTATGATTGGTAGTGTGTCCTCCAGCTTCACAGACCTGGTGACTATTGGCCAGAGATTAGAAGAAGGAATCAAGAATTGTAAAGTGTCTAAAGCTGCTGAATCTTCTAATGGTGCAAAGAAATACCTTGGGAACTTTCAGAAGAAGAAAAAAGTAGAAGCCAATGCTGTCTCGACTGAGAGAAGAGGACCTCGTCGTAGGCCTCAATACACTGGTCAACCACAAGTAGCGGTTGTTACTCATGCGGTTAATGCTCAACCAGTTCAGGTCCCTCAACAACAGAATATTGCGCAGAATCAGAATCGAAATAGGGTTCAGTTTAATCCCATCCCTATGACATACACTAATTTGTATCATGCATTGGTGCATAAGGGCTTGATTATAACTAGGCCTCTGATTCCTCGAAATCCTCCTCCAGCTGGGTTCAGATCTGACCTTCACTATGAATTTCATCAGGGAGCTGCCGGCCATGATTTAGAAAGCTGTTATGCATTGAAAAACAGAGTGCAAGAATTGGTGAAAACCAATATGCTCACTTTCAAAGAGGCAGGTCCTAATGTTATCAACAATCCTTTGCCAAAACAAAGTGGCTGAAGACTGAGTCAGGATACCCTTAAGTCACCTCCTAAAGCCAGTGTTTCAGATAGGACAACTCATCCTTGTTACTGATTAGTCACTAGGCCATCTTTCTTTCTGTTTGCATTTTTCCCTTGTTCATGTTAAAATTGTTGCTTTCAAATACTGTTTATACTTTCATGTTAAGTTTAATGAAATGAGCATTGCAATATTTTGATTCAAAACATTTTCATTTACTGCTTTCAAATATATTTTTCTTGTTTACTCCCTTTATCAAGCTTTTGTTTATGCAAAGATTTGAGGGAGGATGATGAAAACGAAATACCCATAATTGTTGCTGGTATGCTTTCGAATAAAACTTTGATGAGGATATACATGCATTATTTCAACTCCCAAACACTGGAGTAATAAGGAAGTTAATCCCTCGTTCACCCCTTTGAGCCTAGAAGTTAGAGTTTCTTTCTATACGAAAAAACCTGCAATCTTAACCTGGGGATGGGTAGTTCTCAGTTAATTTGGTTGTGCATTCAATTACAAGAGAAATCGTGCGAGACACCTTTCAACAAAGGTCGTGATCAAGATTTCCTTTGCACACAACAAGAAGTGTCAAAGATGCTCTCAAACAAAAAAATGACGAAGATGGTTCCCCGTAATCATTGAGCAAGGCAGTCATTATCTTTCCAAAAAAAATGAAATGAAAAGAAAAATAAAAAGAAAAATCCCGCTAAGTCAAAACCTTTGAAGGAGACTTAGGCAAAAAACTGGGGCATCCCGCTGACTGTAATCTCAAATGAAACAGTTCAGGCAAAAGTTGGGAATAATAAATCCAATCAGAAGAGGTCTTCAAATCCTCAAAAATCTCCACCAGAGTTGACAAAAGTCATCAAAATAACAAAATGGTGTAAGAAGAAATGACTGTCATTCTCAAGAATCCTTTAGCTTATGAACCATTGTCATTGCTGCCATCAGTGCAATTCCAAAATCTCTTGGAACCTGAATGCATATTCTGAATTAACTGAACGTAGGGCTGAAGAACATCACGAAGATTGGGTTGGGTACAAATAAACTTTGAGCCTTTATCCTTTATTTCTTAAACCGTGAACCAGACCATGTTACAATCCTCAAAAGAGATAATTGAAGCCAAGTTTCTTTTGAAAGCATAATACAGAAAGGTTGCATAAACTGACTCCTATGATCTTTTGCGAATCATTTGTTTTGGTTTCATACCTTTATTTTCACTTTAAAAGTATAAACCATTGTGCTTTAACCAGTGATGCATTTTCTATACACCAATAACATCATTTCAAAAATGATTTTGGATACAAAACTTTTGCATGAACTTTGCATTAAAATTACCATGTTTTAATAAACAATTTGCTTGCAAACAAGCTTTCCTCATCAAGGAATTTCAAACAGCTGAGAAACTTGGTCAGCGACCCTATCAGGGGCAAGTATCTTCCAGACCCATTTCTGAATCAATTTAAGATTTGCTGCTCAGTGCAAGTTTTCTCAAATTTGGTTAGCCAGAAAATCATTTTCAAGACTCATACAGGGGCATTCATCTCCAATAATCATTTCAGAACTGAATCCATGATCAGTTTATTCCCAACAAACATTTCAAGAGCTGAAGCCATGATCAGTTTATCTCCAATAATCATTTCAGAGTTGAAGCTATGATTAGCTTATTTTCAACAACTTTCGACTGAAGCCATGACCAGTTTATCTTCAACAGTCAGCTAATCTGTGACAAATCCTCAAGCATCTCTCCATGTTCTTCCTCAGAAGATCATAGGTTCAATACAGTTTACAAGTGTGACAAATTTGGGTTCAATACATTTTCTTCCCAAATAATTTGGCAGAGTTCTCCGTGTTGAGGAATCAAATTTCCAATCTTACATCCACAAAAGTGTCAAACTCCATTGTCGTAAACATCGGCATTACATGCATATGTCATTCACATATCATGCATAACAAAATTCATACATAATGCATAACAAGAGTGTTTCATCCTCATTTGCATTTCCCGAGGTCTTGTTGTAGTTGACATGTCACCTTGAGATCAAAGTCCAACTTACTTGGCACCTACCAAAGCAAACGTCAGTTCAGCTATCTTTCTTTCTTCCAAAGCCAGTATTGGATGTTGTTACCTTTTTCTTCATTCAAAGCCAGTATTGAATGTTAAGATCTCTTTTTCTATCCAAAGCCAGTATTGGATGTTGTTACCTTTTCTGTCGTCCAAAGCCAGTATTGGACGCCTTGAGCTTTTTTCTTCATTCAAAGCCAGTATTGAATGTCAAGATCCCTTTCACTAATTCAAATCCAGTATTGGATGTTATGATCTTTTCTCTCGTCTAAATCTGGTATTAGACGTTGAGCTTTTCTTTCATTCAAAGCCAGTATTGAATGTTAGGATCTTTTGTTTCCATCCAAAGCCATTATTGGATGTTGTGACTTTTTCTCTCGTCTAAAGCCATTATTAGACGTAGAGTTTTCCCTTCATTCAAAGCCATTATTGAATGTCAGAATCTTTTGTTGTCATTCAAAGCCAGTATTTGATGTTGTGTTTCTCTTCCGTCTAGCGTCTTTCCTGGACGACTTTGATGTAGCATTAGATTTGGTCTCATCCCACATCTAATGTTCTTCTAGATGCTTCTGATTGTCTTCTCCAGAGAGTTGCTCGCCTCATTCAATGCCATTCTTGGATGTCGCTGCTTGCCTTCTCGAGTTTTATCTCTTTTTCTAAGTATTGATGGGTACTCTTTGTCGCCCTGACAGATATCCAGGAATATCTTGTTGTTTCCCTAGCGTGTCTTTCCACGTCATTTCATCTAAACTACCACAAGTTTCTAGTTTCAAGTCTTTCCATATACCCAGAGTCTGTTTCATCTCATACATCATTCAAAAAAATATATATGTAAAAAAAGAGTCCATTCATTCATAACATATGTTATCATCTCATCGCATCAGGGACAAAATTCAGGTCTGTTTGTATTTAATTACTTTCCGCCTATTTGGCTAAAAGATAATTAAATAGGGGCAGCTGTTGTACCCTAAATTTTGCCCCTAACTTTTTCACTCACACTTTCATACCATATTTTGTCATTCAGTCACAATCATTCATCAATAGCATCATTCATCATATTTGCATCCTATCTTTAAAGTTTTCTCTGGTGTTATTGATTAACTTCTAATCAAATTTTTTTTTGGCTTTTAGGCACATAAAAAAAGTTTCATGGATATGCAAATATGGAAATGATGATGTCCTACACTGACTCTGAAATTGAGATAGGAAGGAACTCCTTAAAGACGAAGATAATGACAAATATGGAAATGAGGATACTCTATACTGACTCAGAGATTGAGACAGACATGAACTCCTTAAGGATAAAGAAAGACGAAGAAGAATCCCTACAGGCTAGGGATTATATAAAAAGACGGAAGCCCTATGGGCTAAATATGATAGTGGAAGAAAAGATAAACCTCACAGGTTTAGGGATTGTAATGGGATGTGAAAGGTATCCTTAGTTGGTAGGCTACTAGTTTTGGCCTACGATATTTTACCCTCCCCATAAGGTGGTTTCTTTAAGGATTCCATGAATGAAAATAGAGGGAAAGGCACAAGGGCCTCCCTTAAGTGGAGCCTCTTTGCAGACCGAAACTTTCGTCTCTAAGTCATGAAAGGTCTCATCATGAGCTTTTGGTTTAAGGGTTATACAAAGAGTCATAAGTTTCATTTCAAAGTCCTACTTCCCGAGAGGATATCTCTTGAGACGTATTCCTTTCGCAGAATTCCACTGACTCTAGGCGAAGTCGTCACATAAACTCATAGGACTGATGTATCCTCTTGGCTAATAGACGGACCTTCTTTCTAAGGTTTTTTTTTTGAAATAATTTTTGCAAAATTTAAATCCCACAACAGATATAATAATATAATAAAATAAAAATAGATAAATAAATGAATAAATAAATAGTTAAATAAAAAAAATAAAAAATCCAAAAAATAAGAAGAACCCTAAAACTAAAAGACAAAGCTTCTAAACCTAGGGTTGAGTCCCCAGTGAAGTCGCCAGCTGTTGCAACTGGTTTTAAAATACAAAGTCGCCACCCTTAATTTTTATCCTAAGGAAGAGAATATAAAGTTTAACCCTAAAGAAGGTAGACATTCTAGGTTTTTGGACTCGGTTCTAGACGAATGGAAGATATTAGGCACCCCTCATCTACCTTGTTCACAAGGATACTAGGATTAAAAGCACGACCTTTAAGGAAATAGGGTTTTAATTTTTATTAGGGGAACTTGCCACGATTTTAATCGTATGCCTACATATCCTCTTATGAGGAATCAGAGCCCAAATTCGTAGTTCGCAGTTGATTTGTGTTTTTTATGGATTACAAAGATATTTGAATTTCCTGCATACTTAGTCTAGGTGTGTGAATAGCGAATATATTTAGACAAAGCATGCAATTAATTAAAATATACTTCGCAATCATTTTCGAAAATTAATTGTTGAATTAATTTAGTTATGAAAAATGATTTATTGTTGGTTGAATATTTTTTTATGTCTTAAATGTAGAAAACCTTTTTATTTAAATGCATGATTAAAAATATTTTTATGCAATAAAAACAAATAATATTTTGGATGAAATTAGAAAATAATAATTATATGATTTAATAATAATAATAATAATTAATATAATATTATAATTATAAAAAGAAAATAGAAAATATAAAAATAATGAAGAAAATTAAATAAAAGTAAGGAGGTGTGAATGTAGTTAAGGTGGTAAAAGTGGGAGGTGTCGATAGCATGTGATCATTAGATATGATATATTTTTGTTCTACAAACCAATTTTTTTTCATTTTTATTGTTATCCTCTTCTCTCTCTCTCTCTCTCTCTCTCTCTCTCTCTCTCTCTCTCTCTCTCTCTCTCTCTCTCTCTCTCTCTCTCTCTCTCTCTCTCTCTCTCTCTCTCTCTCTCTCTCTCTCTCTCTCTCTCTCTCTCTGCACCTGTTTCCTCTTCTCTCAACCTAAAAACAAACCCTAAACTCGCTGCCGCTACCAATCTACTCCCTGGCGACGGTCGTTCTCACCCACTCCCAAAATCAAACACGACAACAACTATTACAAAGAAAAAAAGAAGGTTAAATGATTTGTTACCCTTGATGTGATTTCTCGTTTGTTCTGATTCCTGATCCTTTCACTAAACTCCCTTTCTTTCTTTCGCAGGTATGAGGTGACGACGAGGATGATGAAGGTGGCGACGAACTTAGGGATCCAGATATTAAAACTCTAAGTTGGAGCGATGGATTTACGGCGGCGATAGAAACATGGCTTTCTCTCTGCTCTTCAAACTCCTTCTAATTTAAAATTTTCTCTGTAAATTCTTCTATTCCTCTCTTTTCTGTATTCGTTCTTAGTTTTTATAGCATCTTTTAGGGTTCATAGATTTAAGAAACTTTTTAATATGTTTGTAAAGTTATTACAATTTTAATTTTGTATTGATTATGAACTTGATTTTGTCTGATTATGTTTGTATTAAATTTTAATTTATATTAATTTAGTTTCTGTATTAAATTGATATTGTCTCTAGAAACTTAATATACATATTTATTTCTATTTGATTATTCTTTCTTACGATTTAAACAGTATGCATTCTGTACTGAAAAAGTGTATTATCTTTCTCATAATTTAAAGAGTATGTGTTTGTCTGTTTTTTTCTGGGCTTTGACCCGTTTGGCTTGGACTGTGCAAAAAACAAAAAAGCCTTTTTTTTTGTTTAACGTTTCTTTGTTTAATTTGGAACTAGGTCTGCCTATTTGGATTGTAATGGCAACATTTTTTGTTCTTAAATAAAAACAAACACCACCTTTTTAATTAAGCTTAAAATACAATGTTTAACAAGGAAAAAGTTAGTAATAATAATAATTAACAAAAATATAGTAATGTTAATAATAGTAGTAACAATAATTTCAATAATGTAATATTTGCAACAAAGAAAAAACCATCCTCAAATCAAAAATAAGAAATTGAACGGGCCTCCTAATTAGGCTCTAAATGAAAAAGATTTCTTATGGGCCCTTTTTTTAAAAAGAAAAACACACCCCCTAACTTATGCTAAAAAATAGTATTTTAATAATTTAATGGGCCGGTTTGAAAACTTTAATGGATCCTAATTTGATTAAAACAAAATACAAATCCCCCTGGTTTATTACTCAACAACAAAAAAAAAATGAATGGGTCAGTTGAACATATTATTGGGCCTGACCCAATAAATTTACATCCCTCTCATTATTGAAAACTAGTTTAAAAAACCTTAATGGATCTCTCTATTCAACAACAACCTCTTTAAACAACACACCTCCTCTCAAAACACGAGTGAAACTTTAATGGGCCATCAGATATTGATGGCCCACTTTAGATCAGTTCACCTCTCTTCCATGTTTCACACCCCTATAGAAATAAAACCTCTACAATATGATTTATTTAAATAAAAATCTAAATATAATATAAGGGTAGGGAAAATTTGGGGTATGACAGAGCCTTGGATGCTTGACTCCTTTCCATCTGTGCAGAAGCCTGTTGTGCCACAACCTAGATGGTCTCTCAGTCATTACTCATGTAGAAGTACAAAACATACGTTAACATAAGGACTAATGTTTACAATGAAGGGAAAAATAGAAACATACTAAAACCGGAAATGCATTACTGGTTTTCTTCAATGTTAAAATGAAAACCGAAAATATATTTTCGGCACGACCTGAAATTTCAGAGCTCCGTCAATGGCGAAGAAAAGCCACAAATGACCTCTAAAAAATGATCATTGATAATAAAAATGAAACTTCCAATACTTTTCTAATGACTCTTAATATTAAAAACACACACAAAATTCACAATTTCTAACCTAAATCACAAATTTGAATAGAATTTACATAAATTCTAAAAAACTCAAAAACAACTTACAATTGATAATGTCTCTTGATTGAATGTGATTGAATAGTTAAGTTAACTGATACTTTACGATTTCTGACGAGTTTTTTACAAAGTGGTTTGATTTTATAACAATGAGTGTTTTGTGTGTTTTGAAAATGCTATTGTAAAGGGAGGGGAAAAGACAACGCACCTTTAAGTCAGAACGCAAACTGAAAATATACTTCTGATTGCCAGCGTAAATTCAATTTCGATTCATATCCTGACTGGAGCTTGGATTTCAAGGTCAGACTATCGTGTATTTTTGGGGTGCAACCGAAAATATATTTACGGTTGCCATCGGAGGTGTATTTCCGATTTGTACCAAACTTTTATATACCATATATGTCTGAATAAAGTGCGTACCAAAAATAAATTTCTGATTTTAAGAGATATTTTTAGAATTTCACGGGTGCACTAGAAAACTATAAGATGGAAAAAGAAATCCTCTAATGTTTATTAAATATTTTCAAAATGGTCCACATGAGTCATTTACTAATGTTTGTGTTTAAGTTGAAGATAAATTTTTTTCAAACTAGGATAAAACTTGGGATTTTGTACGGAGATAATGTTCAGAGGTAAGAATCAACACGGAAATAAATTAAGTGTGTCAGAAATGAGAATGTTGCATTGCATGTATGTTAAGATTGGACAAGATAAATGTGTCGGATATAAACAACAAAATTCATTGTAGAAATCACGTTTAAACTCAGAAGCAACAAATTATAATTTCAAGTAAAATCAATTCTACTTTAAAAAAACCAAACACCTCAAAATCACTCCGGAATCAATTCACACCTCTAAAATTGATTTTGCCTCTTTCAAAAGTCAACCCAAACATACTAATAATGAACGTTTCACACTACATGTTCGTCCCGCATCCAACTTGTCCAACATGTGTTAGTGTCACACTTGTGTGGTTACCTTAAATTTTTTACATTTTCTCAAATTACCATAAAATCTTAATGTAAAACCTGAACGCTACAACTCACATATGAATCTCATCTTTACTTTTCAATCCAATCCTTGAATAGCAACATCATGTAAAGAGGAACGTTGACTGCTGCAATAACGGTCAGCATTCGCAGCGTGCGTAGTAATCTTTGGATTGTAATTGTTGTCCTTGATTTTCCTGTTCTTTGAGGCATTTTTGCTAGAGGATCAAGCCCGGCGCTTGAAGCCATATCCATATTCATAGAGAAGTCTCCTTGCCCAGTATTTTTTCTAGCAGTTGGCCGCATTATAACATTACCCCTGCCAGCAGATAAAAAAAACAGAGTTGTTCCCTATTTAGATAAACAATTTATTATATAAGTGCTTATGTATAAGCTATTTTTAACCGATGATGACATGCGATAAGTTTACCTTTCTCCTAAGCTTCTTTCATTAGAATTAGAAGCGGATGCTTTCAAAGGTTTCTTTATAAGATGCATTGAACCTTCTGCATCCCACATCATCTCATATTCATAGTTGGCATCCTCATCTTTCTCTTTTGTTTCATTTCTCGATACGATAGAAGCTATAAGTTGTTTAAAACGGCCCGCCAAGTTCCAACACTGATGCCAGAAACTTGTGCTGCTTGTTGGCCAAAATAGGAGGGCAAGAAGGGTAAAACCAAATAGCACAATATACCTGAAAATTACAGCAAAACATAAGAGCTAGAATTTAATGGAAATGCACTGTTGATGTAAATTAATTTTACACCGACATCCAATGAAAATTCATAATATAAGTTCACTTTGTAACTGCAAAATGCTGGAGTCTCATTGGACCACGTCATGTAAAACTAATTTACACTAACAATGCATGTCTCCCTTTCCCTAGTAGAAAAGTTATATTATAAGAAATCAAAATCAGCATTTAGAACTACCACATATAAATGTGTAACTGCTTTGGAAGGTAACATAGATGAGTCAACAAAGGCTCTTCGGGAATGGAAGTGTTTCGAAGAGTGGAGTTATCGACTGATAAGAGCATGAAAGAAGGATACCAATTTCCTTGTTGCCAACTTATAGTACCTAGAGTGTGCTGCATGCTACTGTCAGTTAAAGTGTTCAAAATCAAACGATGAACAAGACTGTTCAGATGAGAAAAATCAGGTTCTTACCTCCTTTACAGACCCAGATTTAGATTGATGAGTGATGGTGCATTGATCGTGATCATGGCCAGATAAAATAAGCTTCTGCCAATATCAAAAGTTCTAAAATGAAAACTAAATGACACACTATACACATGAAACATAAATTTTCGGAAAATTAATTGTGGATTATTTGTATCCCCCGTCGATATCAAGGTGGAATCGCCATACAGAAAATTCCAAAGAGAAGGTAGATGACTTACAGGTTTGATAGTATCTAGTAAATACTTTGATGACTTCTCAGAAACATAATTCTGATATCTGAATAGACCAAAAGTCAAACTGAATCTCAGTATATATGAGCCACTTAAACTAAGTGCAAATTCCACGCCTTGAGGTGAGTAACTTACATTATATCGCCACTCTTATCATACGCTGCACGGTTTATCGCCTAAAAATTAAAGAATAGAGACTAATTAGTAGTTTCAAAAATAGCAACATGTTCTAAGGGTCAATGCCTCGCAAAATACAACATGATTACTATATCACTTCAAGAAACTGAAAAATAATATTTACCTGATTGATAATTGGGGAACTACGATCAGGGCCACAGTAAGTACCATCCGGTCGATATAAAGGAATGTGTGTTAATAAGACTCTTGGACGAATTACATTATCTAGTATAGTACAAAAGACTTGTGGATTATTACAGAACACATGATCCAACCAAATAATGAATCAAATGCATAGGCCAGTTTATACCTACAGAGATATTCTTTACAAACTCCCAAACTTGAGAAGTCAGATGCTTTTGTGGGTGTCCTGTAGAAAACATAATGAATTCAGTAATTTCTTTCAAGTTATCAAAAACTCCTCAAGCAATGATTTGCATAACTATGTCAATAGCATGATTGAAATTTATAATATTTGAGTTCTAAAAATTGGCCAATTCTACTATGCACAAATGACACATGTGTGTTGGAATTTCCACCTTCATTGCCCTCCGCCCCTAGTCACCTAAATTGCGGCATTAGGCTTGCCTTCATTGCAGTCCCCAACACCTTTATTGTGTTGGGTTTGAAGGGGTGGATTTAGTCCCGCATTGTTTAGGGATATGGCATGTGTTGTATTTATAAGTGGGGGCAATCTTCTCCTTACAAGCCGGTTTTGTAGGAATGAATTAGACCTAACTCACACATTCTAAGATGGTGCACTGTGCAAGACCAATTTTAATCGTTGAATTAAAATGTTTTTAGAATAATACTGTGGTCTCTCTCTCACGCGCACCAGCACACACATTCACAATTTAGTGGGAGGGTGCCGTGCACCATACGCAATTTACACGTTGATGGACAGAGCTGTCGAAAGTGGTGAATAAAATGTGGTTGGAGTGTGTTGTAGACCATACACAATTTAGATGACTTGTGCATGTTTGAATAGGCCATATAAATTGTGTTTATTAACTTGATACCACAAAATAAAAGTACTAGTAATTGCAGTATTGCTACTTGAGAAACATGATAGCTCAAATCTACAAAAAAAAAAACACAGTTTACCATCAAGCATTTGCGCATCAACTGCAATAAAATCCACTTTTCCAACTGTAAATTTGTAGTTTCTAATCCCAAATTTTTCCTCGTAGCGACCGATAACCTATGTGTATGTAATGATAGAAATGAGCAAAGAGGACATTAAAAAGGTACACGATTAAATAAAAACTGCAAACAATAAACTTTGTCAAAATGAACTATTAGAAATTTTCGAAATTTCTCCATGACATCCACAACAACCACAAGATGAATACAATTCATTTTTCCATTCAAATTCTACCATGTTTCGTTTATATTCATCTTTAGAAAATATCAATAATGCATAAATGTCAAGGAGATTAGTCTATAGTCCATACAAAATATCATTCATTGGAAATTTGTAAATATCATTAGTGATCCAAAATTTAAAATCAACAACACATAGGAATAATATATGTAATCTTCTCATCCCTAAGGTCTTGAATACAGTTATGACTCTAATATAACGGTGACTAGATTCTCAGCCATAGCTACGTATTATACATACCAGCAGAAGCAGCCTTTTTGCAACTTAAGCATCAAAAGTTGAGCAATAAAATGTTGAAATACCTTTGGTTTTGCATAATGAAGACTTTCATAACCAATATCATGGTTTCCAGAAATGAAGTAAACTTGCTTGTCTTTGTATTTTCCTTGTTCATTCAAACCAAATATATGTTTAAAGCGATTGAAAGACTCATTCCATCTGTCCATCCGAAAGAGCATAACTTTAGTCTTTTGACAAGATAATTAAGTATATAAAATTTCAATGCAATTCTTCTGATGCACTCATATTAGCATTTAATTTCCTCTCAAGTCCATAAGATTTTTTTGACTCATTTCACTAGGTTTCTTATAATAGCTCAAGAACAAGTGCTTATATAAGCTCCCTAAAATAGATAAACACTTACCGAAACTTTTTACAAAAATGTGCCCTTAATAATTTACCACTTATCATCTATATTGTTTTATAAATGAAAGGTTTATAATAAACTCCAAAATCATCCTCGGCTGAAAAGTAGAATTGGAAACATTTCACATGGCACAATAGATAACACAACAAAACTTTAAAACTTGTAGAAAGCCAAATCACAAGTCGATACTCGTTTTCAGGACTTACTCTTCGTCAGATAAATAAGGACCTCCATCGAAGTAATCCCCTAAAAACAATATGACATCAGGATTGAAAGGAAGGATAGATGAAAAGAACGATCTCCTCATATTTAAATCGGTGTAGAATTTAACAAGCTCTAGTGCAAGAGATTTCTCAGGAAGACGGAGAGAAGTTGTATCCATGAGCTATTATGTTAAACAAAATCAGAAGATTAGATACACATCCACAAAAACAAACCTTAGATTTGCATTAACTAGCATATTGAAAGCAGGTAAATTTGTCATTAGTATATGAGATTATCTTTGATGCACTATTGGAGTAAAACATTTTACACTGTCAACCGATCATAAACCATCATTTATATTATTAAAGTCAAATATTTTTAATGATCAAGCAGTTATGATTGATTTACTAAATGTGTAAATATATGATAATGTGTGTGACATAATGACATAATCAAAATCAAAATAGTAGAAAAGTTCACCTGTGGATCTGTAATAACAGCAACTTTTACATAATCATTTTGGTAACTATCATTCTTTGTTTGAACCTGCAAACAAAAAATTCAGAAAATCAGCTATGCATTTTACTAAATTTAAAATATGAAATTGTAATTGTTGGGGGATTCTGGAAGGCGCCGGAAGTGTCAATAGGCTAAACGTTCAGATCCAAGAGACCTTAACACCACATATCCACCAAAAACCTTAAAGCGATGTGGAACTTAACCACTCCCACTTGCACCTAATAATCTCCCTCAGAAGTGTGAGTCCCCCCACATCCTATAACACCTAATAATCTCCCTCAGAAGTGTGAGTCCCCCCACATCCTATAACAGGACTCAGGATCCAGCTCTCACTTCCCCGCCAAGCTGAACTATGACTCTATCCCACTTGTTGGGGGAGTTTGGAAATGCGTTAAAAGTTCAGGGTCCAAGATAGCTTAATATCACATATTCATCCAAAACCTTAAGGCGAGTAGGATTTAACGACTCACATTTGCACCTAAAATTTATGTACAAAAACCAAGCTCTTCAATTCAATATCCCACAGAACTCCATAAATCAATTTCCAACAAAATCAAAAACTATAGATCCAATCCAACACATAACCCTCTAACTAAAAACTCAAATTTGAATTTATTATCAGCTATCAAAATATACAAAATTCCATAAATTACAAAACAAAAAACTGAGACTGACCCAGAAATGAAAAAAGTGAAAAGATGAAAACTTTAAGGTTACCTTGAAATGGGGCCAAGAACAGGTGAAGATTGATGGAAGCCAGTAAGCGAACATTTCACCGTAAAGGAGGGTTAGTGCCCATATGAGGCAGAGCAAAAAAGTCAACTCTTTCTGCTTCATCACTGATCTTCCTTCAACGGTGAAGTCGAAGCAGTGGTTTGTTCATGAAGGGATTGAATGCTACTCTCTCTTACAAAATTAGGCAAAGTTTAACTTAAATGCATTTTAACTGTATTTTCAAAAAGTGAAAAAGGAATTCGCAGACAGATTAATCAATGAAGACATGTATTTAGTTAAAACACATTTTTATTTGATTACTTTTAAATTGTTTCAAAAATAAAATTAAGTTTTCATCATTCATTTTAAAAATTAATTTTTTTTTTTAATTTCAATACTTAATGTGATGTGGTCCTCATTTTTTATTGGGGCTAATTTAGTTTATAGTTTTTTTTAGTGATAAGTTATTAGAAATATTTCAAAAAGTTTTATTTTACTTTCTAAATGTCTATCAGAATATCATCGTCATCTTTTGAACAAGCGTCTTATTTGAGATCAATTAACCATAATGCGTTAGTTGATGTTTCTATAATTTCATAATTGAACTCATTTTTTAGGGTTAATAAATTTTGATCGTCAACTATTAACTTCATGCCCATGATACTTCTCTTAGATGTTTCCTCGAATACTTCATACACGACTTTTTATGTGGTATGATCTTTTAATTTTTCTTATAAGAAATCAAGAGCTAAGTCTCGCTAGAGTCATTATATTGTACCTTTAGCTTGACGAAAGGTAATTCATTGTCTAGCGCATTTATCAAATCAAAAGATTGTGAATGCATTTGCATCTTAAATATATGTTTTGCATGATGTTGAAACTAGGATAGATTTGCCTTTTATGTATATTGAACGGTGTCTCTGAATTATTGTATGCACTCTTGCATTAGAGATCTTAGAATACATCTAAAACATGTTTGAGAAGGTCTTTGAAAGGTATCATGCATCAAAAAATGATTTTCTGCATAAAATTCAGTTGGATGTGTCGACACATTCATACTATGTATTGACACATGTAGTTCAATAATAAGGTTTATAGGCTCTATAACTATGTGTCAGCACAAAGACCACATATAGGTCGACACTTGTCATTTAAAATATATTTTTGCATAAAAATCATTTGTATGTGTAAACACTTCCATTGTATGCATAAACACATGTGTTGTTGCTTTAAAGCATAAAAATCTCTTGAATGTTGTGTCGACACAAAGACCTCATACAGGTCGACACATATTATTACATGTGTCGACACATGTGTCGAAATTTTGTATTTTTTTTCCTTTTCAAACTTCTAGGTCTCCCTTTTGCCTCCCACTTGCACACATATATATATATATACTTCATACATGCATCATTTTCAACTTGATGAAACTGTAAACAATACTAAGATTGTGAAGGGGTAAGAAAACACTTAGAAGGGGGGTTGAATAAGTGACTCTTTTCTAGTTTTCAATACAAAGCTCAAAACAATAATGGAATAACACAGTTATTTTTATCCTTGTTCGTTTGAACTCAAACTACTTCAGTCCACCCGCCAAGGTGATTTCGCCTTTCTCAACAAGGACTTAATCCACTATAATCAACTGATTACAATCATACAACAACTGTTGTGACTAACAATGCATAAGTAAACTTACAAGTGACTAACACCACTAAGACTTAAATCTAGTCCTAGTCTGCTTGAGAAATCTGACCAAATTTGGTCTCTCAAGGAACAAATACAGAAGTATAATTGTTGTACCCCAAAATTTGCCCTCCCATAATCTTCAAAGTTTTGCCTCGAAGGGTTCAAAGTTTACTCCAGGGCTACACAGTCAAACCATCCTCCTAAGCCAGTCAAACTAGGGTTTTGGTTCTTGCAAGGAAGTTGAAGTTTTCAAGGGCTCAATCAAGTCCCACATGCTCATATACAGTGTCAAGCATCCATATGTCAAGGTTCAAGACTCACAGCATCAAATTGCACAGTCAAAAATCCTAATTGCTCCACAGTCAACTGCAGGGGCAAAATGGTCATTTGACAGTCAAAAGTCAAAAATTTTGGTAAACATCTTATTTTGAAGCCACAATCCTCATTTGATCAATTCTTGATCATGATTTCACAAGCATGGCTCAAAAAGTCTCAAGATGCAAAAGTTTCTATTTTTGGACAGTTGAAAAGTCAACTGTAACTTGACCAAGGCATAACTTTTTCATGGTTCATCAGAAAAATCCCATCCAATGCTCATCTTGAAGGGGAGGATATTTCCTACAACTCATCTTCACATTCCAAGTCCAAGAAATGCTCTCACAAAAAGTTATCAATTTCAACATTATAGGTCATTTTCAAAAGTCAACAAAAAGGCACTTTAAGTCAAAGACCATAACTTGAGATTGGTAAATCAAAATGACATGGGACCAAAGACATTGGTTAGAGGACTTCAATACCTTTCCAAAATGTCTAAGAACATGTTCATAGCTTTAAAATTGAGCAATATATGCATTGGAGAAGTTGGGAAATTTTTGTGAAATGGCCAAAGTCAACTATCCTTGAAATTTCATTTTTGACAAAAGGGGCCCACTTTTTCCACTTGTTTCAGCTTGGCCATGCCTCCCACGTGTCCCACAATTTATTTCAAGATTAAAAATTAATTTTTCCATTTTTATTTGATTTTATTTGATTTTATTTGATTTAATTCATTTTAAATCTTTAAAATTCAAATAAAAATCAAGAAAATTAATGGAGGGATATCTTTGAGTTTGAATAGCTTTGATACACCATCATTCACCTTCTAAATTCGTGCAAGGCCTATTCTAAGCAAGAAATTCAAATTTTCACAAAAATGGCAAGTTGTTTAAATGGTGTTCATGGCAAAATCCAAAACATGATGGCAAGGCTTCAAGGCTCTTTATTTTGATTAATACTCATTCATATACACATATACAAGCCTCCCCACCCTCATGGAAGAAAAAAAGACATCCCTAAAACGGCAGAGCAAAAACTCAGAATTTGTCAAAAAAGTGTGAGATCTAAAGCAAGGTTGCAGGCAGTTTCAGACAAAACAAAGCACGTGAGATCCTTCATTGCCATACCATGAAACTAAAGAGACCTTTACCACGCCCTGAGACTCCATATCAAGCACTGTAAGTCATCACAAACTCACCCCCGCTATCTGCTTTATGTTTTTTACAGGAAACGAAGAAGATGAAGGACGTGCCTCCATGTGATTGGCTGATTCAAAACGGGCGCACGCTTTTTCCTTTTTTCAGCATATAGTGCGCTTATTTTATATTATTTTTCTTTTCTATTTTACTAACAAATGCGCAGGATTGGTGTAGTGGTTGGCAATATACTTGGTGATCTCTGGGACCTGGGTTCGATTCCCAGGTCCCCCCATAATTCTAATATTATTTTTTCTAACGCTTTCCAACGCAGCGTCTCATCAAATAACTCACCATAAACCTCACAGACCCAAGCGCCAGGTGGCCTCTCTCATAGATCTGATGGCCAGGAGGTGGTCCTCACCATGTTCAGGAGTCAACACACAAGCATTGGATTCCAGAAAGTCAAACGAGCTGGATTCAAATGGGCCTAAATTCCTTATTCACCCCCCCCCCCCCCCTTGGGTTTAATCTTTTTTTTTTATTTTTTCATTTTCATTTTTTATTATTTGCCTTATTTTATTTATTTTATTATTAACAATTAACATAATTAACATATTTTTCATAAAAAATAAAAAAAATAGAACTAACATCATTATTATTATTATTATTATTTTGTAAATAAACAACAAGTGAAATAGTTTAATTAGGCAATTTTGACTTTTCTTTTAATAATTAAAATAGATTTAGAATTAGAAAAATTTAACTTTTAGTTTTATTTCTTTTTATTTTATTTCATAAAAAACATTAAAAAAAACACAAAATATTTTCTCTTAATTAAATTAATTAGTTATTAATTAGCTTTAATTTCATTTTAATTACAAAAAAGACCAAAAAATCAATTTCTTTTCTTAAAAGGGTCAACACCCTTAGACATTCCCGATTAATTTATTCGCGCGCATTTATTTTATTTGATTATTATGTAATTGCCTTCAAGAATGTAATAGTTAAATAGGTTTATCGCTTTATTTAATTTCCGTACTTATTTACTAAAAAACGGGTCTTTGTAATTTTTGGTGATGTATAGACCCGCGCCTTGTAATAGCGTAGGATTTATGTTTCCGCAATTTACTTTCCGCACCCCTTAACTGCTAAACTTGCATGAAAGAATGTATGTAAATAAAAACAACTCGTAGCTCACTAATTAACAAGACAAACATTAACCGAATACAACACACAAATACACACACCACTTCTAGGGTACGCCTCACTTGTTGCCTTCGAAACGTGGTCGTCAAGTATAGGACGTCTTAGCGGTCCTTATGTCCATGATCGAGTTGCCTCGAAACAGTTGCCTCGAAACAGTTGCCTCGAAATAGTTGCCTCGAAACAGTTGCCTCGAAACGGTTGCCTCAGATTAAAAAAGGATCAAGGACATAAGGGTAGCTTCTAAGGTGTCCTAACTGTTGCTTCGGTGACCACACTGTCCCTACACTCGAATTGACCCAAACACCTCCAACGGTGGTGCTTCCTACCTCTCAATGGTGGGATGGCACTACCTTAAGGACATTTACACAGCCTAATTCCTTAGGGTAGGTAGATGACTCATGGATACTTGCTCTATTCAAAAACAAATCAAAAATACTTTTCACACCTCACACTTTCAAAAAGCTTTCAAAAACAAAATTTTCAAACACTATTGAGGACAGATACAAGAGTCATTCAGAAATCTTTCAAAGAAACTTTTTCAAACCCACTCACATTTTAAAAAGCAAACAATTTTGAAAACATAAGAGCAAGTATCTAAGAGCCCATGGATAACCATGGATAGAAAGGGTGCTAACACCTTCCCTTTCTATAAATCTACCTCCCGAACCGAGAAACTATCTCATAAGGAATTTTGCTGTGCTTTTGTCCTTTCCTTGTTGGAGAAAATAAAAGACGGTGGCGACTCTTGCTTCCGCGATATTTCGCAAACTAGCGTTAAACAGTCAGTTCTATTTCCACCGATCACAGAACTGGCGACTCTGTTGGGGACTATAAAAGTGAGGTGTACCTTAGGATTAGATCATACTTATGTTTTCAATTGCTTTGCTTTGATTGCTTTATATTTGTGGGCTTTGCATTGGAGTTTCATAGATCCTAACCCGGATCTGGGGATACCCTTTTAGGTAGCATAAGCTGTGAGGGACCTGTCCGGCATAGACCGACACGGGTGAAGCAGTGGCTACGTTGGTGTGGCGCCTTGGTCTGTACCAATATCCCTTGTGTTGCAACGAGGAGAATATGGGTCTTCTAAGGAGTCATTAAGCACCAACCGACCTTAGAACCCTAATGTGACCCAACTTGGCCATAGAACAGTAGCAGTATGCTACACCCATTGAGGCTAAACTCTCGCGATGGTTCTGGCCGCAAGAAAAGATTGCGACGCTAGAGTTATGACCGATTGAGGGTAGTCAGTGATATTGGGATCCTCTAGAACCCGGTTACTTTTGATAGGACAGGTCTTAACCAACGAAAATGAAAGAGGGTAGTACCTGAACTTCATGTTGGCCTGAACTCTAAGGGCTGTCTTGTGTGACTTGTGTGCTTTCAAACTTGACTACTTGCATGCTTGTTATCTAACACATGAGTTTCTTGCAGGGTTTGTTTACAGTCCTTAACTTGGACTAATAACAGGGTTTACTTACATCACTCCACGCATAGCATAACATCATGCCATCATACCATTGCATACATCCTGCATAAAGACTAATCCATTTCAAGGATCTCAAGGGCTTGTGATGCAGGTCATGATGAATCAAAGTGTCTAGCAAGGGGCAAAGGGGATTTATTTTCCTCTAGCCGAAGTTGTCAGGGGCTATGACCCACTCGATATGGTGAGCCTTGACTCTTGAAGAAGGACTCTCAGCAACATGAAGTTCCTTCAATCAAGCTACCCAAATTCAAATTCTAACAAGTTTCTCTGTTTACCCCGTGAGATCCTTGAAAACATCGCATGCATACATACATATCATTGCATTACAGGTACTTTGTTCTACAGGTTGCTTAATCTTCTTCGCTGTTTATTTCAGCCATCATCACGAATCCTGAATCATCCAATGAACAAGCTATCAAGGCCCTCCAGGCCCAGAACGCCCAGTTCCAGGAGTTGGTCATGAGCTTAGCCCAAGGACAACAGGAATTGAAGACTTTGCTTTTGAAGAAAAAGAAGAAGAGGATTGTTTTGTTCAACCCTAGACGCAGATCTGGGAATACACTGCAGAATGAAGCTGAGCGGAATACTCCATCTGTTGGGGAAGGCAGTCACCAAGAGGGAGGGGTTCCTAGTCCCGTAGTCTTTGACACCGAGACAGATTTCAATGATGAATAGTACCCTCCTGCTGAGGACATGTACAAGCAACTAGAGGACCGTCTAAATGCCATGGATATTCAACGTGTGCCTGGGCTGGACTTTGGGGACCTAAGCTTATCTTCTGGGGTGGTGATCCCTCACAAGTTCAAGGCACCCGCCTTTGTAAAGTACGACGGGGCTTCCTGTCCTAAGCTGCACCTCCGTTCATACGCAAGGAATATCCAGCCCTACACGACAGACAAGAATCTATGGATCCATTTCTTCCAGGAGAGTCTTTCAGGGACTCAGCTCGATTGGTTCTATCAGTTGGATGGAACCAGTATTCATAACTGGGAGGACTTGGCAACTGCTTTTTATAAGCAGTATCAGTATAATGCCGACCTCGCTCCTACACGTACCCAACTCCAGGGTATGTCACTAGGGACGGGTGAAGGATTCAAGGAATATGCGCAAAGATGGAGAGACCTGGCTGGAAGGGTGCAACCACCTTTGACTGACCGTGAGCTCGTTGACATGTTCTTGGGGACCCTGTCTGGTCCTTTCTTCAACCATCTGATTGGGAATTCTTCTGTTGGGTTTACAGATTTGATCTTGACCGGGGAGAGGATTGAAGCTGGTATCAAGGCTGGAAAGATTCAAGAAGCTGCACCTACTGATGCTCATAAAAATCCCTACAGTGGGAAGAAGGAGTCCAATGTTGTGCATAGTAAAAAGGGTCGCCATGATCAACATGTAGGGGAAACCCAGATCTTTAATCCTAGGCCTGCTCAACAAGGACAGGGGCAGCAACATAAGGAGGTCGCACCCAAGAGACAGTTCACTAAGATCAACATGTCACTAGATCAAGCGCTACAGCAAATGTTGAAGGCAGGGCTGATTACCTTAAGGGCTCCTCTCCGGAATCCAAACACTTCTGCTCCTAACTATCGTCCCAACGATAGGTGCGCATACCATTCTGATAGCCCGTGGCATACTACAGAAAACTGTTGGGCTCTGAAGAACAAGGTCCAAGACATGATTGACTCCAGAGAGATTCAGTTTGAAGCACCAAAAACTCCAAACATAATCAATGCTCCTTTGCCCAATCATTGAAGGCTTTTGTTTATTTGAATTTCCGAGTTGTAATTTTTTTTGCTTATACAAACAATTAATGTCATAGCAAACTCTTTTATTTCACTAATGCACTGTGTTGTACCCCAAAATTTGCCCTCCCATATTCTTCAAGAATTGCAAAGAGCATGCTTCAAAATCTCCCCAAGGGTTGCACAGTTCAAGGGCCTCCTAAACAGTCAAAAACTAGGGTTTTGGTTCTGACAAAGAAATTGAAGTTTCCAAGGGTCCAATCAAGTCCCACATTCCTATAAACATGGTTAAGCATCCTCATACCAAGTTTCAAGACTTACAGCACAAAATTGCACAATCAAAAACCCTAATTGCTCAACAGTCAACTGCAGGGGCAAAATGGTCATTTGACAGTCAAAAGTCCAAATTTTTGGTCAACATCTCATTTTGAAGCCACAAACATCATTTGATCAATTCTTGATCATGATTCTCAAGGCATGGCTCAAAAAGTCTCAAGATGCAAAAGTTTCCATATTTGGACAGTTGAAAAAGTCAACTGTAACTTGACCAAGGCATAACTTCCACATGGTTTATCAGAAAAATTCCATCCAAAGCTCATTTTGAAGAGAAAGACATTTCCTACAACTCCTCTTCACACTTCAAGTCCAAGAAATGCTCCCACAAAAAGTTATCAATTTCAACATTATAGGTCATTTTCAAAAGTCAACAAAAAGGGACTTTAAGTCAAAGGCCATAACTTGAGATTGGTAAATCAAAATGACATGGGACCAAAGGCATTGGTTAGAGGACTTCAAAACCTTTCCAAAATGTCCAAGAACATGATCAAAGCTTAAAAATTGAGCAAGATATGCCTTGTGGAAGTTGGGAAATTTTTGGGAATTTTGAAAAGTCAACTTTGCTTCAAATGCCTTAAAATTGCTAATGGGCCACATTTTCTTCCAAGATTCATCATCCAAAGGCTATGCACGACCATTTGGCCCAAAGGGGATTTATTTCATCATTTTTATTATTTATTTGAATTTTTAATCACAATTAATTCATTTAATTAAATAAAATATGGAAAAAATACTAAACCAATACATTTTAATCTTTTTATGCAGTGTAATCACTCATTGGATACTCAAGATTTCGTGCATACCAAAATTGGAAAGATTGGCCATGATTGGAATCAAAATCACATGAAAAGATTTGAAAAAATATGCATGGAAAATCAAATATTTCTTCCATCAATGCAAAAGGTTTTGGACATATTTTTCAACCCTAATCCATCACATACATAAGCCAGAAGCTAGACCTAATGAAAAGACCCTGGAAGCTGCGCCTCACCTCAAGAACAACTTTGGCATTTTTGTGAAAAAAATTGAAAACTGAAAACGAGGTTGCAGAGAGTTTCAAGACAAAAGAACCATCCCAAAAGCTTCCTAAGGCATCACTGAACCTGACTGGATACTTTTCCACGCCCATAGCATCAAGAATCGGTATATGGAGATCAAACTTTGTCAAACTTTTTGCATATTCGTGTTTCATAATTCATGCGTGGTTTTCAATTTCTAATGCTTGATTTGTGTTAATTTATTCATTCTAAAGCTAACCATGTTAATTAATTGAATTTTTATGCCCTGTATGAGAACCTACCATTAACGTCCTCTAGGTTTTCAGAGGTTCAAATTTGGGGTTTCTCTTGTCCAGAAAAATTAGACCATGAGACCAGGACTATCAGACTCAGAAGCTTCACGCGAATTGAACACACATGTCACGCTCAATTTATGAGCAACCATGGCGTAATCGCTATTATTCTGTTCATCATTTAGTGAGGGTTTAAAACCCCCGCTATCCATTTGTTTTTTTTCAAGCTAACGCGAACAAGTGGAGAAGAAGATCATGTGGCAAGCTATGGTTGGACAATTTGAATTCAGCGCGAGTTTTTTTGTTT
This sequence comes from Vicia faba, assembly GCA_948472305.1. NCBI lineage: Eukaryota > Viridiplantae > Streptophyta > Magnoliopsida > Fabales > Fabaceae > Vicia > Vicia faba. The sequence goes on along the minus strand of OX451739.1, from coordinate 332,515,436 downwards.
CTAGGCCACTAATGCTAATTTTCTTTTATATTATTTATTCTTCATTCTATGTACAACGCGCGCTAGTGGCACAGTTGGTGGAGGAAAGCATTGGTAAGTCTTGGGACCTGGGTTCGATTCCCAGGTCCCCCATATTTTCCAATGAATTTTGTTTTCATGTGATCTCATGCAGTTCAAGCCCAGGAGTTCACCATACACTCAATATCCAAGCATGCCACATGTCTCAGAATGTCCATCCAAGGGCCCTGATCTGATGAACACCATACTCACCAGTCAACGCATACGTACGTGGCCCTGAAAAGTCAACTGAAGGCCTTAATTCTTTGGGCCCAAATGCTGGATAACACCTCCAAACTGGGGTCAACACCCCCAAGGGTTTGCGTTTCTTTTTTTTTCTTTTTTTTTTCTTCTATTTTCCATTATTTGTTTTAATTTAATTATTTCCTTTTTATTCTTTAAATTAATATATTTTCATAAAACATAAAAATAATAAAAAAAATCAGAAAGTCACAAAATAAAATATATTTTATTTAAATGTTATTTTGTAAATAAATGTTATCAATTAATTTAGTTTTTAATTCTAGGATTAATTTTAACATTTTCTTAATAAACTTAAAAAATTGTAGAATTGGGGTTTAAACACTTTTATCCTTTTTTTTCTTTTCTTTTACCATTATTAATAATTAATTATTTATTTTTGTAAATAAAATTGTATTAATTAATTAGGTTAACTTTAGGTTCAATTTTAACATGTTTTTTTAAATAAATTAAAAATAGTTAGAATTAGGTTTAAATTCCATTAATTCTCATTAAAATCCATAAATACAAAAAAACTCAAAAATAATTTCTTTTTCTCGTTAAATTTAATTAATTTTATAATTGTAATTTAATTTCCTAAAAAAGGGTCCAACGCCCTCGCATTCCCGATTTTACTTATTCGCGCATTTTATTCTTATTTTCCCTTTTTGTGAATATTCATGTAATTCTCCCAAAGCCATGTAATAACCTAATTAGACGTTTATCTTTTCCGCATTTTTTATTTTTATTTTAAATCGGGTCCTGGATTAATTTGGCGATGTGGACCCGCGCCTTTGTAATAGCGTAGGATTTTTATGTTCTCGCAACTTTTAACTGTTAACTATCGCATGAAAGAATGAATGTCAAAATAAAAGCAATGCGTAGATCACCAATACATGACAAGACAAAAATATCTGAAAACGACACACAAATCACATACCACCCCTAGGGTACGCCTCACTGTTGCCTTGCCCCTCGAAAGGTGATCGTCGAGTAGAGGACGTTTTAGTAAGTCCTCATGTCCATGAACCTGGCATGAGGGTAGCTTCTAGGGTGTCTTCTCATTGCTCCGGTGATCACCATGTCTCGAACCCTCGAATTGACCCGAATACCCCCAACGGTGGTGCTACCTACCTCTCAATGGTGGGATGGCACTACTTTAAGGACATTTACACAGACGAATTCCTTAGGGTAGGTAGACGACTCTAGATACTTGCTCTAATTTCAAAAACAAATCAAAAATACTTTTCACACCGACACCTTTTCAAAAAGCTTTCGAAAGCAACTTTTCAAACACTCTTGGGGACCGATACAAGAGTCGAACTGAAATTTTCAAAGAAACTTTTTTTAAAACCCACAATTGAAAAGCAAACAAACCTTTTGAAAACACAATGAGCAAGTATCTAAGAGCCCATGGATAACCATGGATAGAAAGGGTGCTAACACCTTCCCTTTCTATAATCTACCTCCCGAACCGAGAGCAATCTCTATAAGGAATTTTTCTGTGCTTTTGTCCTTTCCATTTGGAGAAAATAAAAGACGGTGGGGACTCTTGCTTCCGCGACATTTCGCGAACCAGCGTTAAACAGTCAGTTCCAGATCCACCGATCACAGAACTGGCGACTCTGCTGGGGATTTAAACTTAAAGTGAGGTGTACCTTAGGATAGTTCATAACTGTGTTTTCAATTGCTTTGACTTGTTTGCTTTAAATTGTGGGTACTGTCTTGGGAGTTCTATAGATCCTAACCCGGATATGGGGGATACCTTCTTAGAAAGTAGCAACAAGGCTGTGAGGGAACTGTGCGGGGTATACCGACATGGTTGAAACAGTCTGCTACGTTGATGTGGCACTTTGGTGTGTACCGGTAACCCTTGAGTTCAGTCAAGGAGAGTACGGGGCCTCCGCGTGGTGTCGTGAAGCATCAACAGACCTTAGGAACCTTAATTGAACTATCTTGGCCTCTTTAGGGTAGTGAGATAACTGACTTTGGTGCAGTCCGAGGTTGGTTGATACTCGATACTACACTCAATTGAGGGTTGCTTTCCTGGAATATTTCGGTCGCCAGTTCAGTGGCTAAATCGAAACGATGAACAATGAAAGCAATCCCGTGATATTGGGACCCTTAGAACCCGGTTACTTCTAATAGGACAGGTTGAACCCACCAACTTTAAGAGGGTACTACCCAGACCCTATGCTGGCCTAAACCCTAAGGGTTTGTCTTGTGTGCCTTGTGTGCCTTACATGTTTGTCTTTGTAAATATCTGTGGTGTGATTAATCATAACATCATGACATCATTCAGCATCATATGCATTGACTAACCATTTCAGGGGTTCGAATCTTCATCTTTGTTCTTGTTTTGTAGGACATGGAAACTGTTCGCAGAAAGACAATTCAAATCAGCCTTGTAAGGATCTCTCCTCAGCTTAAGGAGCTTATATCCAGGATTCCAGAGTGCTCTTCATTCAGTGAAAGACATGGAAGACTCATCAGCTTGGTCAACACCAACATTGAGGAAGATATGATAAAGGTCCTGTTCCAGTTCTTTGACCCTCTGCATCACTGTTTCACCTTCTTGGACTATCAGCTGGTACCTACATTGGAGGAGTTCTCCCGGCTCCTGAAGATCCCTATCCTTGATCAACTACCCTACAACGGTATGGAAAAGGAACCCAAACTTGAAGAGATTGCTAAAGCCTTACATCTGCAATCATCTGACCTCAAGGGACATTGGGAAGTTAGAAGTGGTATCAAAGGGTTCTTAGCCAGGTTTCTGTTTGAAAAGGCCCATGAATGTTGGAACTCCCTTGACTTACAAGCTTTTGAAGAAGTTGTGGCCCTCCTTGTCTATGGTTTGGTGTTGTTCCCTAACCCAGATCAGCTTATAGACATCAGTGCTGTCCAGATATTCATGTCCAGGAATCCTATACCTACGTTGTTGGGGGACATCCTTCACTCATGTTACACTCGAACCATGAGAAAAAGAGGTGTCCTTATATGTTGCACTCCTCTCCTGGGAAGGTGGTTTATTTCGCACCTTCCACAATTAGTTCTGAAGAATGAGCGGGGTTTGAGATGGTCACAACGGTTGATGACTCTTACACATGCAGATATCCATTGGTGCCCTTGATCCAGAGAAGATGTCACTATCATTGATCGTTGCGGGGAGTACCCTAATGTTCCTTTACTTGGAATCAGAGGAGGTATTACTTATAACCCATGCCTGGCTTGGAGACAGTTTGGTTATGCTCGGAGGGATGGTCCTCATGACATGTTAATTCCTGACATAGTTTTTGACTTCGACAACGATACTCAAGGACTTCGCCAGAGATTTATCAGAGCCTGGAGGATGCCAAGTAGGATAGACAGCAAGACACTGGGGCATAGGAATTCCATCCCGTTGGAACCTTATCTCAAGTGGGTACGGGCCCGCTCCCAGAAGTTAGTAATGCCTTATCCTCACGTGCTCCCTGTGATCAAAGAACCAGTCTTGGAAGGAGAAGTGTCCTACACCATTCAGCATCCTGACATGCCCACATCCTGGGAAGAGATGCAGAAGAGCTGGATCCAGCTTAAGGAAGAACGGAATTCTCTTGAGACCAGTCTACATGCTAGTGAAAAGAAGGTCTTGGAGCTCACCCGCCTATTGCACGAGGAAAGGAATCTCAACACCTACATAGCTCCAAAGAGGATGCGTAGCGTCTTTTGGGATTGATTTGCTTTGTAATTTGCGCCCATGAGGCTTTGATGTACTGAACAATTATTTCCTTAATGATAACGTGTGTTCCTTTTGGTCTACAACAAATTTGAACTTTCGAACCCTTGAATGCATTGCATAAACATATATCATTCATCATGTGCATAGCAGGTTTTCTTCTTTTCAGGTTGCTTACCGTTCTTCGCTGTTTATTTCAGCATCATGAATCCTGACTCATCATCAACTGAGATGTCCATCAAGGCTCTTCAGGCGCAGAATGCGCAATTTCAGGAACTAATCATGGGTTTGGCTCAGGGCCAAGAAGAGCTGAAGGCTCTGCTCCTGAAGAAGGAAAAGAAGAAGAAGAGAAGAACTGTTCTTTTCAACTCGGGCTGAAGGTTTGGCAACACTCTGCAGAATGAAGAGGCTGGTTCTTCTATAGGCAAGGGTAGTCCCCAAGGGGGAAAAGGTCCTAGTCTGGTGGTCTCCGACAACGAGACTGATTTTGATGAGGAACAGTATCCTCCTGCAGAAGACAGATACAAGCAGTTGGAAGACAGACTGAATGCTATGGAGATCCAACAAGTGCCTGGGCTGGATTTCGGAGACTTGGGTTTGTCTACTAGTGTGATCATTCCTCATAAGTTCAAAGCACCATCCTTTACCAAATATGACGGGGCATCTTGTCCCAAGCTACATCTCAGATCCTACGTGTGGAAGATTCAACCGTACTCAGTGGACAAGAATTTGTGGATCCACTTCTTCCAGGAGAGTCTTTCAGGGACTCGTCTCGAATGGTTCTATCAGCTGGATGGGACCAAGGTTCGTAACTGGGAGGAGTTGGCTACTGCTTTCTATAAGAAGTATCAATATAATGCCGACCTTGCCCCTACACGTACCCAACTCCAGGGTATGTCGCTAGGTTCAAGTGAAGGTTTTAAAGAGTACGCACAGAAGTGGAGGGATCTGGCTGGCAGGGTGCAGCCTCCGTTGACTGACCGGGAGTTGGTAGACATGTTCTTGGGGACCCTATCTGGGCCATTTTTCAACCATCTTATTGGTAACTCATCTGCAGGGTTTACTGATCTTATTCTGACTGGAGAGAGAATAGAGGCTGGGATGAAGTCTGGTAAAATTCAGAAGGGGGCATCGTCAAGTTCTGAGAAGAAGCCCTTTAAAAAGGAGGCCAGTGCTGTATACGGGTCCAGAAGACAAGAGAAACCTGAGCGCCGCCAATCTGTCAACGCGGTGATGATTGCTAAGCCTGCTGCCGCTCCTCGGAAAACCAATCCTCAGAGGGCTGAAAGACCCAGGAGAGAGTTTACCCGTTTGAGTATGACTCTATCACAAATCTTGCCGCAACTGCTGTCTACCAACCTAGTGACTGTTAGAGAGGCCCCGAAGGTTGTAAACACTGCTTCCCCCAAATACAATCCGAATGCCCGCTGTTCTTATCACTCTGATAGCCCGGGGCATTCCATTGATGACTGTTGGGCCTTAAGGAACAAGCTGCAGGACCTTATTGACGCCAAGGAGGTATAGTTTGAGGCATCTGAGAAGCCTAATGTAGTGACAGCTCCCCTGCCTGCTCATGGAGTAAATGCTATTGGGGACGAAGATGAAGTGGATGAAGCTGAGTTTGATAGCTGGATTTACCCGGCAACCGACAGTGGACCTAACAATTGGAGTGCAAAGGACAATCTACCTGTTTCTCTTGTTACTAAGTAATAAACTCCTATGTTTTTGGTATTTGTAATAAACAATAAATTAAAACTCTATGGCCCGGTGTCTTACCCGGGCACCGTGGTTTCATTTGTGAGGGCATATAAATTGTCATTTCATATATCATGAATAAAAACCTTGGACGCTTTCTCACATTTCAAATCTTATGCTCCTTTTCTGTCTTTCCTTCCTTTCTATATTTCAAAACAGCTGTATTTACACACACTCACTCATACAGGTTTCAATCCACTCTGGATCTCACTGATAACGACTCTGCTACTGCCAGTTATGACTTCGAAAATCCGATCAACTTAGCCGAAGACGAAGGTGAAGATGATTGCGAAGTGCCTGGCGAGCTTGCAAGACTGTTACTCCAGGAAGAGAGGGCAATTCAACCACACGAAGAGCCAGTGGAAACAATAAATCTGGGTACTGAGGCAGACAGAAAGAAGGTAAAGATTGGTGCCAACCTAGAGCTCAGCGTGAAGCAACGGTTGACTCAGATGCTACATGATTATATGGAGATCTTTGCCTGGTCCTACGAAGACATGCCCGGGTTGGATACCGATATCGTGGTCCATCACTTGCCTACTAAGGAAGACTACCCTCCGGTTAAGCAAAAGGTCCGCCGCATGCGTCCAGAGATGTCTGAGAAGATCAAAGCCGAGGTTATGAAACAGTTTGATGCCAGGTTTCTCGCAGTGACTTCTTACCCTCAGTGGGTTGCTAATGTGGTGCCGGTGCCGAAGAAGGACGGAAAGGTCAGAATGTGTGTTGATTACAAGGATCTGAACAGGGCCAGCCCCAAGGATGACTTCCCCCTACCTCACATTGATGTCCTTGTTGACAATACAGCTCAGCATAAGGTGTTCTCTTTCATGGATGGTTTTTCAGGTTACAATCAGATCAAGATGGCTCCTGAAGACATGGAGAAGACTACATTTGTTACTCAGTGGGGCACCTTCTGCTACAAGGTCATGCCTTTTGGACTGAAGAACGCTGGGGCAACCTACCAACGTGCCATGGTTGCTTTATTTCATGACATGATCCATCATGAGATAGAAGTGTATGTTGACGACATGATTGCAAGGTCCCAGACTGAGGAAGAACACCTTGATCATCTGCAGAAATTGTTTGACCGTCTGAAGTTGTACAACCTGAGGTTGAACCCGAACAAGTGCACCTTCGGGGTAAGATCTGGAAAGTTGCTAGGCTTCGTTGTAAGTGATAAGGGTATTCAAGTGGACCCTGCCAAGGTCAAAGCTATTCAAGAGATGCCAGTTCCTAAGACAGAGAAAGAGGTCAGAGGCTTTTTAGGACGCCTGAATTACATTGCTCGGTTCATCTCACACCTAACTGCTACCTGTGAGCCAATCTTCAAGCTGCTGAAGAAAGATCAGGTAGTACGTTGGAATGATGAATGTCAGGCTGCTTTTGACAGAATCAAAGAGTATCTCCAAGAACCACCCATTATTATGCCACCGGTTGAGGGGAGACCTCTGATACTATACCTAACAGTGCTTGACAACTCTATGGGGTGTGTGCTGGGGCAGCATGACGAGTCTGGCCGAAAAGAGCATGCCATTTATTACCTTAGCAAAAAGTTTACCGACTGTGAGACCCGATACTCACTGCTCGAGAAAACTTGCTGCGCTTTGGTATGGGCTGCTCGCCGGCTGAGACAGTATATGCTGACTCACACTACCTTGTTGATCTCGAAGATGGATCCGATAAAGTACATATTTGAAAAGCCTGCTCTGTCTGGGAGAATAGCAAGATGGCAAATGATCTTGACGGTATACGACATTCAGTACACTACCCAGAAAGCCATCAAAGGAAGTGTATTGGCAGACCATTTGGCACATCAGGCCGTAGACGACTATCAGTCAATGAACTTCGAGTTTCCAGACGAGAGCATCATGATTGTGACTGATTGTGAAGTACCTGGACCGGATGAAGGACCTGAGGAAGGATCCCGATGGTCTATGCACTTTGACGGAGCCTCCAATGCTTTGGGTAACGGTATCGGCGCCATAATCATATCCCCTCAAGGCACTCATACTCCACTCACTGCCCGGCTATGTTTCAATTGTACCAACAACATGGCGGAGTATGAGGCGTGCATCATGGGTCTTCAAGTTGTGATCGACTTAAGGATCAAGTTTCTGAGTGTCTTCGGAGATTCCGCTCTCGTGATCACTCAGATCAAAGGAGAGTGGGATACGAAACATCCGAATCTTATTCCTTACAGAGAATGTGTGTTGACATTGATCCCCCACTTCACGAAGATAACCTTTGAACACTTCCCAAGAGAGGAGAATCAGCTGGCGGACGCGTTAGCTACAATGTCTTCTATGTTCAAGGTCAAATGGGACAATGAGGCTCCCCAGATCATCATTTGGAAACTGGACGAACCGGCATACTGTTGTGATCTCGAGACTGAGTTGGTAACTGAGAAGCCTTGGTACCATGAAGTGAAGAGATATCTGGAAGCTCAGGAATACCCTGAAGGTGCGTCTATCAATGATAAGAAGTTTTTGAGGAGGTTCGCAGCAAAGTTCTTCCTTAGCAACGGCATCCTGTACAAGCGAAACCATGATTCGACCTTACTGCGGTGTGTGGATAAGACAGAAGCAGAAAGGATCATGGAAGAGCTACATGAAGGGACCTTTGGTACGCATTCCAATGGATACACTATGGCTAAGAAGATCCTTCGGGCAGGGTATTTCTGGTCCACAATGGAAGCAGACTGCTACCAACATTCTCGGACATGCCATAAATGCCAGATTTATGCAGACAAAGTGCATGTTCCTCTAGTTCCTTTGAATGTTCTGACTGCGCCCTGGACATTTGCAATGTGGGGCATAGACATGATCGGTGAGATTAAACCTACGGCATCTAACGGGCATCGCTTCATCCTGGTGGCGATCAATTATTTCACGAAGTGGGTTGAGGCAGCTTCCTACGCTACGGTAACCAAGACTGTTGTGGCACGGTTCATTCGGCACAACCTGATCTGTCGATACGGCGTCCCAGAAAGAATCATTACAGACAACGGTACCAATCTCAATAACAAGATGATCACTGAGCTCTGCGAGCAGTTTAAGATACAGCACCACGACTCTTCTCCTTACAGACCGAAGATGAATGGGGCTGTAGAAGCAGCAAATAAAAATATCAAGAAAATCGTGCAGAAGATGACAGTGACTTATAAAGATTGGCACGAGATGTTACCGTTCGCTCTACATGGGTACCGTACCTCATCCAGGACGTCAATCGGTGCAACTCCTTTCTCCTTGGTTTACGGTATGGAGGCAGTCTTACCGATCAAAGTGCAAATACCCTCTCTCCGGATAATGAAAGATGCAGATCTGAACGAAGATGATTGGATCCAGACGCGACTTGATCAGCTAAACCTTATTGACGAAAAGAGACTTGCTGCTATCTGTCATGGTCAGACGTATTAGAAACAGATGATCAGGGCATTTAACAAAAAGGTCAGACCACAGGAATATCAAGTTGGGGATCTGGTGATCAAGCGAATCATCCTTCCTCAGAGTGATCCAAGGGGAAAATGGACCCCTACATACGAAGGGCCATTTGTGGTTAAACATGTGTTCTCAGGAGGAGCCATGATTCTAACCAACATGGATGGTGACGACCTTCCTCACCCCGCCAATGCAGACATAGTAAAAAGATACTACGCATGAAAAAAACCCGCTAGGCTGACATGCCTAGGCAAAAATTAGGGCTTCCCGGCGAACCAAAAGGGTTCGGGCAAAATGAAGGGATGAAATGAAAAAAATCTGTACACCCGGCAAGTCGAAAACCTGAAAAGGCGGCTTGGGCAAAAATGGGTATCCTGGTGGACTGAATACCCGAAAGGGCGGTCCAGGCAAAAGTTAGGGATAAAGCGTAATACTATGTCTCATTGGATCACTTTGCATCCAGAATCCGGTATCTACATCAAGTTCAGACGGCATCGATCAGTCAGCTTCATCTTCAACCAAGGTCATCAAGTGATGAGACGCTCGGAGATATAAAGGCAATAGCAGAGTCGAAACCCAGTGGGATCATTCATTTCACACAGTTGTTTTATTTTCTCTTGTAAAAACTTGTATAAATTCTGTTGTTCGGCGGCGTTCTCTTACTAGGACGTCAGCCTCTTGTACATAAACGCCTATTTACAGGCAATTCAAAATCAATAAAAAAATCACTTTTCAGTTAAAATGGCCAGTTATTTTTCCTTTTCTGTTTTGTCTTGCGAAGAACGTCCAAGGTTCAATTTGTGATATATGCATTGACAATAATTTGCTAACTCATGAATATTTGCGTACGAAACAAAGGATTAATTACAGGTAACATTAGAAACAGGGGCAATAAAGAGTTGTCTAAGCAATCTAATTGTTCTGTCCTCCAAGGTACCAAGTTAGGTTCAGCTAAAGAACACAACCAGATATCTTAATTCCCCAGAGAGTGAGCCAGCAAATCAATGCACTCTCCTCAAGCAAAGCTATTATCAGCCTTAAGGAAGTTGGGCATCCTCCAGCAGATCTCAACATTCCCCGGCGCGATATACAGGCATTCTTAACAAGCATCCCCGGCAGTCTTGACCTAAAGATTGTTCCCCGGCGGTATATCAAACATTCATTGGAGTCACTCCCCCGATACAGCTCAAAACTTCCCCAAGAGAGTCCAATCCAGTTTCCCCAGGAAAGTTGGAATCCATCTCCCCAAGCAGCAAGCTTATCCCCAGTAGATTCTGGAAGCTTATCCTCGCAAAGCACGAACGCGTCTCCCGGCTTTATTTAAAGAGTTATTTCCTTACCAGGATATAACTGGGTTATCCTCAGCCAAAAGCCACGGAAAGAGCGTCATCGACGAAGTCTTTTTATCCCCAGCGAAGTCTATTAACACTTCCAACATAACAAGGGTATCCCCAGCAAGTTATTATCAACCTCTCAGCAAAGTACCTCTCTCCCCACAGAGTATTGCTCTCCAGCAAGATTGCTGGAGTACTTTTCTCCCCGCAGAGTTATCCATTCGCCAAGTTTATTCCCCAACGGAGTCATCTTCTCCTATCGGTATTCTCGCAACTATCATCCCCAGCGGAGGCAAAAATCTATTCTTCAACATCAGCCCAGGATATGACTTCCCGGCACCCGTCAAGGATTTATTTTCCTAAGACGAAAAGATACATTCATAAACATCGCACTTTCATACATCATAGCATGCATATACACACCATATCTTACAAATCTCATTTATGTTGAGAACATCATTTGCTTGATCCATATCATGCATTGCATATGACTGACCTTTACCTTTCAGGAAAGATTCAGTTGAGTTCTCAACTATATTTCAAGACCTAGACCGGTTCAGATAAATCGACCCTAAGATTTTTCTGTTTCTTATCCAGTCCAAGGCCTTCTCTGGTTCAGTCAGATCGACCCTAAGATCTCCCTGTTTCTTATCCAGTTGAAGATTTCAAGACCTAGACCGGTTCAGTTAAATCGACCCTAAGATTTTTCTGTTTCTTATCCAGTCCAAGGCCTTCTCTGGTTCAGTCAGATCGACCCTAAGATCTCCCTGTTTCTTATCCAGTTGAAGATTTCAAGACCTAGACCGGTTCAGTTAAATCGACCCTAAGATTTTTTTGTTTCTTATCCAGTCAAAGGCCTTCTCTGGTTCAGTCAGATCGACCCTAAGATCTCCCTGTTTCTTATCCAGTTGAAGATTTCAAGACCTAGACCGGTTCAGTTAAATCGACCCTAAGATTTTTCTGTTTCTTATCCAGTCAAAGGCCTTCTCTGGTTCAGTCAGATCGACCCTAAGATCTCCCTGTTTCTTATCCAGTTGAAGATTTCAAGACCTAGACCGGTTCAGTTAAATCGACCCTAAGATTTTTCTGTTTCTTATCCAGTCAAAGGCCTTCTCTGGTTCAGTCAGATCGACCCTAAGATCTCCCTGTTTCTTATCCAGTTGAAGATTTCAAGACCTAGACCGGTTCAGTTAAATCGACCCTAAGATTTTTCTGTTTCTTATCCAGTCAAAGGCCTTCTCTAGTCCAGCTAAATCGACCCCTAACAGATTTTTCTGATAAAGACTCAGTAGAAGATATCCAAGATTCTCTCAATGATACTGTTGAGGTTGAAGTCGCCCAAGATTCTCTCAATGATTACTGTTGAGGTAGAAGTCGCCCAAGATTCTCTCAATGATTACTGTTGAGGTTGAAGTCTCCTATGGTTCTCTCCCCGTTACTGCGAAGGTAGTAATCATCCCCAGATTCTCTCAGTGTTACTGTTGAGGTAGAAGTCATCCAAGATTCTCTCAATGATTACTGTTGAGGTAGAAGTCGCCCAAGATTCTCTCAATGATTACTGTTGAGGTTGAAGTCGCCCAAGATTCTCTCAATGATTACTGTTGAGGTTGAAGTCGCCTATGGTTCTCTCCCCGTTACTGCGAAGGTAGTAATCATCCCCAAATTCTCTCAGCGTTACTGTTGAGGTAGAAGTCATCCAAGATTCTCTCAATGATTACTGTTGAGGTAGAAGTCGCCCAAGATTCTCTCAATGATTACTGTTGAGGTAGAAGTCGCCCAAGATTCTCTCAATGATTACTGTTGAGGTTGAAGTCGCCCAAGATTCTCTCAATGATTACTGTTGAGGTTGAAGTCGTCCAAGATTCTCTCAATGATTACTGTGGAGGTTGAAGTCGCCTAAGGTTCTCTCACCATTCCTGTTGAGGTAGTAACTATCTCTGGTTCATTCATCACCTTTTGAAGCTCCAAATCCAGCTCCTGCAACCAGTCAGGACACATCTATACAAAGAATCTGAAGACCAGCTCCTATAACGGGTCAGGTAATCCTTTTCTTTTGCAGGTACGCAAGTTCTCGCTAAGGAACCTCTTACGCGATCAACACCCAGATGGCATCTATAAGCCCATCCACCTTCCATCACCTCTTAGCATGGCATCTATAAGCCCATCATCCTATCCATCAATCTCCAAATGGCATCTATAAGCCCATTCCCCACCATCACACTACTATGTGAGCGCAAATTTCTGGGCACTCTAGTGTTCAATCATCTTCCACCTTCGGATTACGAAGGGCACGTCAGCCAATCTGCATCCTCAGGTCTAAGAAGATTGAACAGGGGCAACTGTTGTACCCCAAAATTTGCCCTCCCATATTCTTCAAGAATTGCAAAGAGCATGCTTCAAAATTCCCCAAGGGTTGCACAGTTCAAAGACCTCATAAACAGTCAAAAACTAGGGTTTTGGTTCTAACAAAGGAAATGAAGTTTCCAAGGGTCCAATCAAGTCCCACGTGCCTACAAACATGGTCAAGCATCCTCATACCAAGTTTCAAGACTTACAGCACAAAATTGCACAGTCAAAAACCCTAATTGCGCTATAGTCAACTGTAGGGGCAAAATGGTCATTTGGCAGTCAAAAGTTCAAATTTTTGGTCAACATCTCATTTTGAAGCCACAAACATCATTTGATCAATGCTTGATCATGATTCTCAAAGCTTGGCTCAAAAATTCTCAAGATGCAAAAGTTTCCATATTTGGACAGTTGAAAAAGTCAATTGTAACTTGACCAAGGCATAACTTCCACATGGATTATCAGAAAAATTCCATCCAAAGCTCATTTTGAAGAGAAAGACATTTCCTACAACTCCTCTTCACACTTCAAGTCCAAGAAATGCTCTCACAAAAAGTTATCATTTTCAACATTATAGGTCATTTTCAAAAGTCAACAAAAAGGGACTTTAAGTCAAAGGCCATAACTTGAGATTGGTAAATAAAAATGACATGGGAACAAAGACATTGGTTAGAGGACTCAAAGACCTTTCCAAAATGTCCAAGAACATGAGCAAAGCTTAAAAATTGAGCAAGTTATGCCTTGTGGAAGTTGGGAAATTTTTGGATATTTTGAAAAGTCAACATTGCTTCAAAAGTCTTAAAAATGCTAATAGGCCTCTTTTTCTTCCAAAATCCATCATCCAAAACATGTGCACGACCATTTGGCCCAAAGGGAAGTTTTTCATCATTTTTATTTTATTTATTTGAATTTTTAATTGCTAGAAATTCATTTAATTAATTAAAATATATGAAAAATACCAAACCTAAGTTTTTAAATCTTTTTATGCATGAAATACACTCAATATTTCGTGCATGATCAGATATAGAAAGAATCATGGTAATTGGATATGATTGGCATCAAAAACATGTGAAAAAGATTGAAAAATCATGGCATGAAAATCAAATATTCTCTCCATCAATTCATTGATTCTTTGGACCAAAAACCTTACCCTAATCATTCCATACATAAGTGCAATGCAAACCCTAGTGTCCATACCCTCGAAGTTGCGCCAGAAAAGCATAGCCAAGTTTGAGTTTTTTGCCAAAAAATTGAAAACTGAAAACAATATTCTAGCACGATTCAGAGCAAGAGACCAATTGCAAAAGCTTCCTAGTGTATTACTGAACCTAACTGCATTGTTTTTCAACGCTTACACGCCCAAAATTGGTATACAAAACTCAAACTGTTTCCAACTTTATGCATATTCGTATTTCAATATTCAAGCATTCTCATTGCATTTTTTTATGGATTCATACTAATTAATTAATTCTGAAGCTAACCACATAGTTTGATTGAGTTTTTATACACCATACGCGAAGTTGCCATTGTTGTCTTTTAGGGTTACAGAGGTCACGAATTGGGGTTTCTTTATTCTGGAACAATTGAGGCTTGAGACCTAGAGCATTGAAATCAACATGCTTGGACGATCTGAACACATACCACGCGCCTAATTTATAAGCCAGCATCTCCTATTCACTATTTTCATGCTTGCTATTTAGTGGGGGTTTAAAACCCCCGCTATTTAAATGTATTTTTGTTTCAGGTACAAAGGCCATGGAAGAAGATGATGATGTATAGGCAGGTGATTGGATCATTTGAATTTCGCGCTGAAATTAACCACTAATTCCTGATTTGCCTTATGTTATTTGTTTCCTATAATATAATCAAAAGGCGTTGGTAGCTCAGTGGCAGGCATGTGTGTTGGTAACCTCTAGGACCTGGGTTCGATCCCAGGTCCCCCTCCCTTTCAATAATATTTTTCTAATAATGCTTTTGTGCAGTTTCTATGCAAGCGACCACCATACATCCATCCTCCAGGCTTGTCACGCGTTTAGCAAGATCAATCAAAGGGCTATGATCTGAAGAACATCCTAGGCATCAGTCAATGCGTGCACACGCCTCCCAGGAAAGTCAAAAGGGCCTTGAAACAGATGGGCCTAATTGCTAAACAATAACCTCCAATTGGGGACAGAACCCCCCATGGGTTGCTTTCTTATTCTTTTTTCCATATTTTTTCTACTTTATTTATTTTAATTAATTTTAATATAATTCTTTCAATTAATTTATTTTCATAAAATACAAAATAATATAAAAATCAGAAAGTCTTAAAAATCAAAAACATATTTTATTTTAATATTTTTGTAAATAAAAATCATTAATTAATTTAGTTTTATTCTTAAACTTAATATTTTTCAATAAACTTAAAAATTGGTAGAATTAGGGTTTCAAGCATTTTTTATCTTTTTTCCCTTTTTTCACCATATTAATTATTAATTCTTAATCATTTATTTTTATAAATCAAATTGCACTAATTAATTAGGTTTAATTTTAGGTAATTTTCATATTTTCTTAATAAATTAAAAATAGCTAAAATTAGG
The DNA here is from genome assembly GCA_948472305.1 of Vicia faba. Lineage (NCBI taxonomy): Eukaryota > Viridiplantae > Streptophyta > Magnoliopsida > Fabales > Fabaceae > Vicia > Vicia faba. The sequence goes on along the minus strand of OX451739.1, from coordinate 332,499,973 downwards.
TTTAAATTTCATTTAATTCTCATAAAAAAAACCATAAATACAAAAAACCTCAAAAATAATTTCTTTTTTCTTTATTTTAATTAATTTGTTAATATAATTTAATTTCATTAAAAAAGGGTCCAACGCCCTCGCTTTCAATTTTAATTCAATTCGTGCATTTTATTTTATTTCTTATAATATTAATGTAATTCTCCCAAAGCCATGTAATTCGGACATATTATATTTCTCGCATTTTATTTCTTTATTTTTTGTCAAATCGGGTCCTGGATTAAATTTGGCGATGTGGACCCGCGCCTTTGTAATAGTTTAGGAACTTTACATTTTCCGCAACTTTTTAACTGTTAATAATGGCATGCAAGAATGAATGACAAAATAAAAAGAACGCGTAGATCACCCGTGACATGACAAAAGACAAAAATATCTGAAAACGACACACAAATCACACACCACCCCTAGGGTACGCCTCACTGTTGCCTTGCCCCTCGAAAGGTGATCGTCGAGTAGAGGATGTCTTAGTAAGTCCTCATGATCCGGGAACCTGGCATGAGGGTAGCTTCTAAGGTGTCTTCCTATTACTCTGGTGATCACCATGTCCCGAACCTCGAATTGACCCGAACACCTCCAACGGTGGTGCTACCTACCTCTCAATGGTGGGATGGCACTACTTTAAAGGACATTTACACAGACGAATTCCTTAGGGTAGGTAGACGACTCTTGATACTTACTCTAATTTCAAAACAAATTCAAAAAATACTTTCCACACCGACACCTTTTCAAAAGCTTTCGAAAGCAATTTTTCAAACACTCTTGAGGACCGATACAAGAGTCGAACTGGAATTTTCAAAAGAAACTTTTTAAAACCCATAGTTGAAAAGCAAACAAAACATTTTGAAAACACAAATGAGCAAGTATCTAAGAGCCCATGGATAACCATGGATAGAAAGGGTGCTAACACCTTCCCTTTCTATAATCTACCTCCCGAATCGAGAACTAATCTCTATAAGGAATTTTTCTGTGCTTTTGTCCTTTCCATTTGGAGAAAATAAAAGACGGTGGCGACTCTTGCTTCCGCGACATTTCGCGAACCAGCGTTAAATAGTCAGTTCCAGATCCACCGATCACACTTTCATTTTTCGATGATCAACTCTCAATTAATAATTCTAAGCCTCTTGAGGGAGGATGACGAAAACGATACCATAATCTACAGTATGCTTTTGAGCAGACCCCGCTGATGAGGTACAGGCATTATTTCAATTCCTAAACACTAGAGTTATAAGGATGATAATCCCTCGTCAACCCCTTTGAGCCAAAGAAGTAGGAGTTTTTCTTTTCGAAAATTAAAACCCTTAATCATAACCTGGGGCAGGGTAGTTCTCTCAGTTGATCCGAGTGCACAGCGAATGGCACCAAAAAGTCCGTACAAAACAAAAGACAATGATGGTTCCGAATTATCATAAAGATAGGCAGTCACCATTTCCCAAAATAAAAGCCCAATAAGTCAAAACCTATAAAGGAGACTTACGAAAACTGGGGCATCCCGCTGACTGTCATCACAAAAGAAACATCTCAGGCAAAAACAGGGATAACGAAATCAAAAAGAAAGAGGTCCTACAAACCCTCCACCAAAAAAGGAACGACTGCCTAGCCAAAATAGATTGTTAACATTTGAACCATCACCGGAACATCATAGCAAAGACTCAAACAAGGTCTGACGCACGATCAACTGAGTTTAGGTTTGAAGAACATCACGAAGAGCGGGTGGGTACAGATAAATTTGAGTCTTTATCATTTGTTTCTTAAACCGTGAACCAGGCCACATTATAACCCTTAAAAGTCCTAGCTGAAGCATGGGTTAGTTCGAAAGCGTACTGTTACGAAAGGTATCCTGACTCCTTAAGACTTACTGTAAAATACTGAGTTGACATCATATTTTTACAAAACTCACTTGCGTTTACAAAAATGAATTTTTCAAAATTTCAAGACAGACATAAGCTTTTGCATTCTCAAAATAACATTGTTTACATATGACTAGTTATTTGAATAGCAGAGAAATTCGCACGACGAATATCTTATGAACAAAAGTCTAATGAACAAAAGCACCTCCAATCAAGGGGCATGGCATGATCATTGTCCAACATGTGGGGCAGTTAGGTCAAGATTCGGAGAATCTCTCAAAAGGCCCACCAGCTTGGGGCAAATCTCCATCTGGATCACTTGGGGCATTGGACGATCAAATGAAGATCTTCTGGTGGCATGGTAACACTGCACTACTGACGGTGACAACTCCCTGCATCCTGAGAGCACGGACATAGTCGAAAAAATACTGCGCATAAGCAAAGACCCGCTAGGTTGACACACCTAGGCAAAAATAAGGGCTTCCCGGCGAACCAAAAGGGTTCGGGCAAAAACAAGGGATGAAATGAAAAAATCTGTACACCCGGCAAGTCAAAAACCTGAAAAGGCGGCTTGGGCAAAAAAAGGGTATCCCGATGGACTGAAAACCCGAAAGGGCGGTCCAGGCAAAAGTTAGGGATCAAAAGTGTACGACTATGTCCCGGTATCTCGTCACTTGCCTACCAGAAGAAGGTTCATCAATCAGCAGTCATCAAGCGCCTCCACAGGTATCTTCTCCCACAGAAACAGGGGCAGTAATGAGTTGTCTAAGCGATCTAGTTGCTCTGTCCACCAAGGTACCAAGGTAGTTTCGGCTGAAGAACGTAACCAGGATACCTTCACTCCCCGTTAAGTAAGACAAGATTCAACAACTCTCCCCGAGCATAGTTGGTCTCCCAGTAGCCCGAAAAGGGGCACAATATCTACAGCAAGTCAACGACACTCTCCCCGGGCAGAGTTATCCTCAGTCAGCCTTAAGGAAGTTGGATTATCCCCGAAGATCTCAACATTCCCCAACGAAGTATACAAACATCCCTAACAAGCATCCCCGGCAGTCTTAATATAAGATTGTTCCCCGGCGGTATACCGGACATCCAGTGGAGCCACTTCCCCAATACAACTCAAAAGTTTCCCCAGGAGAGTTGAATCAATCCCCCCAGTAGGAAGCTTATCCCCAGTAGATTCTAGAAGCTTATCCCCTGCAGAGCACGAACGCGTCTCTCCGGCTTTATCCAAAGGTTATTCCCCACCAGGGCTTATAACTGGGTTATCCTCAGCTAATAACCACGGAAAGATCGTCCTCGGCGAATTTCTTCCTATCCCTAGCGGAGTTCATCAATTCCCTCAACAAAGCTTATCAACGGTATCCCTCAGCGGAGTTATCATCAAATTCTCAGCGAAGTATCCCTTCCCCACAGAGTATTCCCTGCAGAGTATCTCTCCAGCAAGTTTATTCCCCAACGGAGTCATCTTCTCCTACCGGTTTGTTCTTGCAACCATCATCCCCAGCGGAAACGAAGAACTCTGTTCTTTAACATCAGCCCAGGATTCAACTTCCCGGCATTCGTCAAGGATTTATTTTCCTAGACAAAAATACATTCATAAACATCACATCTTCATACATTATAGCATGCACATACGCATCATATCACACAATCTCATTTATTTTTTAGAACCTCTTAATATCATGCAGTTCATGCATCATGACACTGCATACATCTAACGTTTTGCCTTTTCAGGAAAAAGGTCAATCCAAAGATGATTACCATCAACTGTCGCGGTTCCAGATTCGACACCTGTATCTAGCCAGGGCATATCTGTGAGCGATTGATTGTGGATTCGATACATGTATCTAGACAGAACATATCTACATCAAAGAGATTTCCTTTCAGAGATAGCTTGGAAATGCTCCAGATATGGATGCTGTTCTTTTGCTTATTCAAGACTCCTTCTAGAGATAGTTCAGATGTGACCCAAGCATGGCGACGTTCTGATACTTCTTCCAGATTTCCTTTCAGAGATAGCTTGGAAATGCTCCAGATATGGATGTTGTTCTTTTGCTTATTCAAGACTCCTTCTAGAGATAGTTCAGATGTGACCCAGACATGGCGACGTTCTGATACTTCTTCCAGATTTCCTTTCAGAGATAGCTTGGAAATGCTCCAGATATGGATGCTGTTCTTTTGCTTATTCAAGACTCCTTCTAGAGATAGTTCAGATGTGACCCAGGCATGGCGATATTCTGATACTTCTTCTAGATTTCCTTTCAGAGATAGCTTGGAAATGCTCCAGATATGGATACTGTTCTCTTGCTTATTCAAGACTCCTTCTAGAGATAATTCAGATGTGACCCAGGCATGGCGACGTTCTGATACTTCTTCCAGATTTCCTTTCAGAGATAGCTTGGAAATGCTCCAGATATGGATGTTGTTCTTTTGCTTATTCAAGACTCCTTCTAGAGATAGTTCAGATGTGACCCAGGCATGGCGACATTCTGATACTTCTTCCAGATTTCCTTTCAGAGATAGCTTGGAAATGCTCCAGATATGGATGTTGTTCTTTTGCTTATTCAAGACTCCTTCTAGAGATAGTTCAGATGTGACCCAGACATGGCGACGTTCTGATACTTCTTCCAGATTTCCTTTCAGAGATAGCTTGGAAATGCTCCAGATATGGATGTTGTTCTTTTGCTTATTCAAGACTCCTTCTAGAGATAGTTCAGATGTGACCCAGGCATGGCGACATTCTGATACTTCTTCCAGATTTCCTTTCAGAGATAGCTTAGAAATGCTCCAGATATGGATGTTATTCTTTTGCTTATTCAAGACTCCTTCTAGATATAGTTCAGATGTGACCCAGGCATGGCGACGTTCTGATACTTATTCCAGATTTCCTTTCAGAGATAGCTTGGAAATGCTCCAGATATGGATGCTGTTCTTTTGCTTATTCAAGACTCCTTCTAGATATAGTTCAGATGTGACCCAGGCATGGCGACGTTCTGATACTTATTCCAGATTTCCTTTCAGAGATAGCTTGGAAATGCTCCAGATATGGATGCTGTTCTTTTGCTTATTCAAGACTCCTTCTAGATATAGTTCAGATGTGACCCAGGCATGGCGACGTTTTGATACTTATTCCAGATTTCCTTTCAGAGATAGCTTAGACATGCTCCAAATATGGATGTTGTTCCTTTGCTTATTCAAGACTCCTTCTAGATATAGTTCAGATGTGACCCATGCATGGTGATGTTCTAATACTTATTCAGATTCCCTTTCAGATATAGCCTAGAGATGTTCCAGATCTGGACGTTGTTCTATTGCTTATTCAGATTCAAACTTCTAAAAGACAACTTAGAGATGCTCCATCCCGGATGCTCTTCTATTGTTCAGTCCAGATACGATCCAGATTCGGATGACATTCTGTTACTCATATACCCCAGACACGGCGGTCATTCTACCATTTATTCAGACGTCAGCAATTAGACACAGACTAGATACGCTCCAGACACGGAAGCTATTCTGTTTCTTATTCAGATTCACCTACCCACCATCTTTCCAAATGGCATCTATAAGCCCATTCCCGACAAGGTTCTGTCACACTTTCAGATGACATCTTTAAGCCCATCCTCCCATCCATCATCTCTCCAAATGGCATATGTAAGCCCATTCCCGACATCACACTGCTGATACTCTACTATGTGAATGCAAATTTCTGGGCACTCTAGTGTTCAATCATCTTCCACCCTCGGATCACGAAAGGCACACGAGCCAATCTACATCCTCAAGTCTAAGAAGATTGAACAGGGGCAACTGTTGTACCCCAAAATTTGCCCTCCCATAATCTTCAAAGTTTTGCCTCGAAGGGTTCAAAGTCTACTCAAGGGCTACACAGTCAAACCATCCTCCTAAGCCAGTCAAACTAGGGTTTTGGTTCTTGCAAGGAAGTTGAAGTTTTCAAGGGCTCAATCAAGTCCCACATGCTCATATACAATGTCAAGCATCCATATGTCAAGGTTCAAGACTCACAGCATCAAATTACACAGTCAAAAATCCTAATTGCTCCACAGTCAACTGCAGGGGCAAAATGGTTATTAGACAGTCAAAAGTCAAAATTTTTGGTCAAAATCTTATTTTGAAGCCACAATCCTCATTTGATCAATTCTTGATCATGATTTCACAAGCATGGCTCAAAAAGTCTCAAGATGCAAAAGTTTCTATTTTTGGACAGCTTAAAAGTCAACTGTAACTTGACCAAGGCATAACTTTTTCATGGTTCATCAGAAAAATCCCATCCAATGCTCATCTTGAAGGGGAGGACATTTACTACAACTCATATTCACATTCCAAGTCCAAGAAATGCTCTCACAAAAAGTTATCAATTTCAACATTATAGGTCATTTTCAAAAGTCAACAAAAAGGCACTTTAAGTCAAAGACCATAACTTGAGATTGGTAAATCAAAATGACATGGGACCAAAGACATTGGTTAGAGGACTTCAAGACCTTTCCAAAATGTCTAAGAACATGTTCATAGCTTTAAAATTGAGCAAGATATGCATTGGAGAAGTTGAGAAATTTTTGTGAAATGGCCAAAGTCAACTATCCTTGAAATTTCATTTTTGACAAAAGGGGCCCACTTTTTCCACTTGTTTCAGCTTGGCCATGCCTCCCACGTGTCCCACAATTTATTTCAAGATTAAAAATTAATTTTTCCATTTTCATTTGATTTTATTTGATTTAATTCATTTTAAATCTTTAAAATTCAAATAAAAATCAAGAAAATTAATGGAGGGATATCTTTGAGTTTGAATAGCTTTGATACACCATCATTCACCTTCCAAATTCGTGCAAGGCCTATTCTAAGCAAGAAATTCAAATTTTCACAAAAATGGCAAGTTGTTTAAATGGTGTTCATGGCAAAATCCAAAACATGATGGCAAGGCTTCAAGGCTCTTTATTTTGATTAATACTCATTCATATACACATATACAAGCCTCCCCACCCTCATGGACGAAAAAAAGGCATCCCTAAAACGGTAGAGCAAAAACTCAAAATTTGTCAAAAAAGTGTGAGATCTAAAGCAAGGTTGCAGGCAGTTTCAGACAAAACAAAGCACGTGAGATCCTTCATTGCCATACCCTGAAACTAAAGAGACCTTTACCACGCCCTGAGACTCCATATCAAGCACTGTAAGTCATCACAAACTCACCCCCGCTATCTGCTTTATGTTTTTTTACAGGAAACGAAGAAGATGAAGGACATACCTCCATGTGATTGGCTGATTCAAAACGGGCGCACGCTTTTTCCTTTTTTCAGCATATAGTGCGCTTATTTTATATTATTTTTCTTTTCTATTTTACTAACAAATGCGCAGGATTGGTGTAGTGGTTGGCAATATACTTGGTGATCTCTGGGACCTGGGTTCGATTCCCAGGTTCCCCCATAATTCCAATATTATTTTTTCTAACGCTTTCTAGTGCAACGTCTCATCAAATAACTCACCATAAACCTCACAGACCCAAGCGCCAGGTGGCCTCTCTCATAGATCTGATGGCTAGGAGGTGGTCCTCACCATGTTCAGGAGTCAACACACAAGCATTGGATTCCAGAAAGTCAAACGAGCTGGATTCAAATGGGCCTAAATTCCTGATTCACCCCCCCATTGGGTTTAATCTTTTTTTTATTTTTTCATTTTCATTTTTTATTATTTGCCTTATTTTATTTATTTTATTATTAACAATTAACATAATTAACATATTTTTCATAAAAAATCAAAAAAATAGAACTAACATTATTATTATTATTATTATTATTATTATTATTTTGTAAATAAACAACAAGTGAAATAGTTTAATTAGGCAATTTTGACTTTTCTTTTAATAATTAAAATAGATTTAGAATTAGGAAAAATTAACTTTTAGTTTTATTTCTTTTTATTTTATTTCATAAAAAACATTAAAAAAAAACACAAAATATTTTCTCTTAATTAAATTAATTAGTTATTAATTAGCTTTAATTTCATTTTAATTATAAAAAAGACCAAAAAATCAATTTCTTTTCTTAAAAGGGTCAACACCCTTAGACATTCCCGATTAATTTATTCGCACGCATTTACTTTATTTGATTATTATGTAATTGCCTTCAAGAATGTAATAGTTAAATAGGTTTATCGCTTTATTTAATTTCCGTACTTATTTACTAAAAAACGGGTCTTTGTAATTTTTGGCGATGTATAGACCCGCGCCTTGTAATAGCGTAGGATTTATGTTTCCGCAATTTACTTTCCGCACCCCTTAACTGCTAAACTTGCATGAAAGAATGTATGTAAATAAAAACAACTCGTAGCTCACTAATTAACAAGACAAACATTAACCGAATACAACACACAAATACACACACCACTTCTAGGGTACGCCTCACTTGTTGCCTTCGAAACGTGGTCGTCAAGTATAGGACGTTGTGATCGGTGGATCTGGAACTGACTGTTTAACACTGGTTCGCGAAATGTCGCGGAAGCAAGAGTCGCCACCGTCTTTTATTTTCTCCAAATGGAAAGGACAAAAGCACAGAAAAATTCCTTAAAGAGATTGCTCTCGGTTCGGGAGGTAGATTATAGAAAGGGAAGGTGTTAGCACCCTTTCTATCCATGGTTATCCATGGGCTCTTAGGTACTTGCTCATTTGTGTTTTCAAAATGTTTGTTTGCTTTTCAAGTGTGTGTGGGTTTTGAAAAAAAGTCTCGTTTGAAAAATTTCTAAGTAACTCTTGTATCAGTCCTCAAGAGTATATGAAAAATTTGTTTGAAAACTTTTTGAAAGTGTGAGGTGTGAAAAGATGTTTTTGTTTTGTTTTGAGAAGAGCAAGTACTTAAGAGAATCTACCTACTCTAAGGAATTAAGCTGTGTAAGAGTCCTTTAGATAGTGCTATCCCACCATTGAGAGGTAGGTAGCACCATCGTTGGAGGTGTTCGGGTCAATTCGAGGTTCGGGACATGGTGATCACCAGAGCAATAGGAAGACACCTTAGAAGCTACCCTCATGCCAGGTTCCCGGATCATGAGGACTTACTAAGATATCCTCTACTCGACGATCACCTTTCGAGGCAAGGCAACAGTGAGGCGTACCCTAGGGGTGGTGTGTGAATTGTGTGTCATTTTCAGTTTATTGTTTGTCTTGTCATACATTGGTGATCTACGCTTTGATTTTATTTTTGGGCATTCATTCTTTCATGTTATTGTTTAACAGTTAAAGGTGCGAGAATTTAAAGTGCGGAAAAGGTAAAGGTCCTACGCTATTACAAAGGCGCGGGTCTACATCGCCAAATTAATCCAGACCCGATTTAAAATAAAGTGCAGAAAATAAATGTCTAATTAACTATTACAGGGCTTTGGAACAAGTACATTATATTTACAACAAAGAAATAAATAAAACGCGCGAAAAGAGAATATAATCGAATGCGAGGGCGTTGGACCCTTTAAAGGAATTAAAATGAAATTATTAAAATAATTGAGTTAAATAAAAAGGAACTTATTTTTTTTTTGCATTTTTTAAATTAATATTAAAAAGAAACAAGAAAAAATAAAATATTTTTTTTAATGATTTTTTTTTTAAAGTTATAAACAGAAATTACATTTAAATTGAAATAAACGTTTTTGGTGATTTTAATTATATAAAGAAATTGGATTTTAAGAAGAAATAAATTTATTTGTAATTTTTGTTATAAAATAGAATTGTTTAGATTAAAATAAAATTGCAAAATAAAAAGTAAATAAAACTACTTTTTGTTTTTTTGGATTTATTGAGAAAGATATGTTAAGTTAAAAATGAGATATAAAAATAACCTAAAGTCTAGTGATTGGTTTTAAAATTAAAATATTTTTAGTTGATTTTTATTTAATAAAGAAAAGTAAAAATTTGTTAAAAATAGAAAAGAAAATGCTGGTTATTAAAATTGGTCCCGGGGGTGTTGAACCCGGGACCTCAAGATCACAACTCTACAGACTTACCATCTGTACCAGCGCATTTATCCGATTTATAATGAAAACAAAAATATAAGAATGAAAAAACCTGGATTCTGGAAATCTCAAAAATGAAAACGCGCGGGATAAACATTTAAATGGTCCAATGGTTATGAGCCACATATCATCCCTAACCTTTGGCCCGTCGCCTTAGGTCGAAGGGTTTTACCTACGGATTTCTTCCGTGGCTGAAAGTCCTGAAAAATCAAACATGAAAATTAAGTACAATCGAAGAAAATAAAAGATCCTTCCTCACTAATCAAAGCCTCCTGGGTTCAATGAGATGGTTTTTTAGAACTTGAAACGACCTATAACCCAGAATCCGAAACTTCACCATGCTTGCCATGGTCATGGTGATTTTGATTCTAGACACAGAATCATTCAAAAGATGGACCAGAATCAATCCCTGTACTCATATAAACATGTTAGCATTAATAAAATAGAGTAAATCATAAGACAATGTAAGAATCAAAACCAAAAAGATAAACACACGGATGTCCATGAGCATGGTGTTCTAGCATGTATTGGCCATAGAAATTGGTTCAAACATGTCACATACTACCTTATAGACACGAAAGAATAGTCAGGAGACCTTGAAGATGGCTGTATGAGATTTTGGAGTTTCAATTTTTGACAAAAACTCAAGTGTGAGTTTATGGATTCTTTTGTGTTTTTGTACAGCTTAGGTCTCAATTTCGTTTTGTCTCACTTGTATAGGCATTAGGCCATGTGAATCAAGAGGAATTATGGCCTCTTAATGCAAAGCTTTCAATTTCAAGATCCTCCATAAACCTCCATAACCAAGCTTCCTTTTTTGACTCATTTTTTTGAATTCTTGCTTCTTTGAGCCTTGGCACGAAAATGGGATGTACATAATGGTGCTTCAAGGTTAATCAAAGCCAAATATTCCCTTAAATTAATTTTTTTGAATTTCTCTTGATTTTAAAAGATTTAAAATTAATTAAATCCAATAAAATCAATAAAAAATGAAAAAATTAATAAAAAAATCTGAAATAAAAGGTGGGACACGTGGGAAGCATGGCTAGGCTAATTCAAGTGGAAAAAGTGGGCCCCTTTTGTCAAAAATGAAATTTCAAGGATAAATGATTTTGGCCATTTCACAAAAATTTCCCAACTTCTCCAATGCATATCTTGCTCAATTTTTAAGCTTTGATCATGTTCTTGGACATTTTAGAAAGGTCTTTGAGTCCTCTAACCAATGTCCTTGGTCCCATGTCATTTTGATTCACCAATCTCAAGTTATGGCCTTTGACTTAAAGTCCCTTTTTGTTGACTTTTGAAAATGACCTATAATGTTGAAATTGATAACTTTTTGTGAGAGCATTTCTTGGACTTGGAGTGTGAATATGAGTTGTAGGAAATGTCTTCCCCTTCAAAATGAGCATTGGATGGGATTTTTCTGATGAACCATGAAAAAGTTATGCCTTGGTCAAGTTACAGTTGACTTTTCAGTTGTCCAAAAATAGAAACTTTTGCATCTTGATGATTTTTGAGCCATACTTTTGAGAATCATGATCAAGCATTGATCAAATGATGTTTTTGGCTTCAAAATAAGATGTTGACCAAAAATTTGAACTTTTGACTGTCAAATGACCATTTTGCCCCTACAGTTGACTGTAGTGCAATTAGGGTTTTTGACTGTGCAATTTTGTGCTGAAAGTCTTGAAACTTTGTATGAGGATGCTTGACCATGTTTATTGGCATGTGGGACTTGATTGGACCCTTGGAAACTTCATTTTCTTGATCAGAACCAAAACCCTAATTTTGACTGCTTAGGAGGCCCTTAAACTGTGCAATCCTTTGGGAATTTTGAAGCATGACTTGGCAATTTCTTGGAGAATATGGGAGGGAAAATTTTGGGGTACAACAGTTGCCCCTGTTCAATCTTCTTAGACCTGAGGATGCAGATTGGATGACGTGCCTTTCGTAATCCGAAGGTGGAAGATGATTGAACACTAGAGTGTCCAGAAATTTGCGCTCACATGGTAGCAGTGTGATGGTGGAATGGGCTTATAGATGCCATTTGGAGATTGATGGATAGGATGATGGGCTTATAGATGCCATCTGGATGTTGATCGCGTAAGAGATTCCTTAGCGAGAACTTGTGTTCCTGCAAAAAGAAAAATGAGTACCTGACATGTTGCAGGAGCTGGTCTTCAGATGCTTTGTATATATGTGTCCTGACTGGTTACAGGAGCTGGATCTGGAGCTTCAAACGGCGATGAATGAACCAGGGATAGTTACTACCTCAACAGGAACGGTGAGAGAACCTTGGATGACCTTAACTTCAACAGCAAACGTTGAGAAAATCTTGGATAACTTCACTTCAACAGCAATCATTGAGCGAAATCTTGGTGGGAATTACCATCTCCGCAGTATCGGGGAGAGAACCATAGGAACTTATAATCTCAAAAGCGGACGTTTGAGAAAAACTTGGGTTGGGATTATCGTCTCCGCAGCATCGGGGAGAGAACCATAGGAAATTATAATCTCAAAAGCGGACGTTTGAGAAAAACCTGGGTTGGAATTATCGTCTCCGCATCATCGGGGAGAGAACCAAAGGAACTTATAATCTCAAAAGCGGACGTTTGAGAAAAACCTGGGTTGGGATTATCGTCTCCGCAGCATCGGGGAGAGAACCATAGGAAATTATAATCTCAAAAGCGGACGTTTGAGAAAAACCTGGGTTGGAATTATCGTCTCCGCAGCATCGGGGAGAGAACCAAAGGAAATTATAATCTCAAAAGCGGACGTTTGAGAAAAACCTAGGTTGGAATTATCGTCTCCGCAGCATTGGGGAGAGAACCATAGGAAATTATAATCTCAAAAGCAATCATTGAGAAAAACCTGGAATGGAATTATCATCTCCGCAGGATCGGGGAGAGAACCATAGGAAATTATAATCTCAAAAGTGGACGTTTGAGAAAAACCTGGGTTGGAATTATCGTCTCCGCAGCATCGGGGAGAGAACCATAGGAAATTATAATCTCAAAAGCGGACGTTTGAGAAAAACCTGGGTTGGAATTATCGTCTCCGCAGCATCGGGGAGAGAACCATAGGAAATTATAATCTCAAAAGCGGACGTTTGAGAAAAACCTGGAATGGAATTATTGTCTCCGCAGGATCGGGGAGAGAACCATAGGTGATTACAATCTCAAAAGCGGACGTTTGAGAAAAACCTTGAATGGAATTATCGTCTCCGCAGGATCGGGGAGAGAACCATAGGCAATTATAATCTCAATAGCAATCATTGAGAAAAACCTGGAATGGAATTATCGTCTCCGCAGGATCGGGGAGAGAACCATAGGAAATTATAATCTCAAAAGCGGATGTTTGAGAAAAACCTGGAGTGGAATTATCGTCTCCTCAGGATCGGGGAGAGAACCAATAGGCAATTATAATCTCAATAACATTCATTGAGAAAAAACCTGGAATGGAATTATCGTCTCCACAGGATCGGGGAGAGAACCAGTAGGCAATTATAATCTCAATAACATTCATTGAGAAAAACCTTTGATAACTTCTACTGAGTCTTCATCAGAAAAATCTGTTTGGGGTCCATTTAGCTGGACTAGAGAAGGCCTTGGACTGGATAAGAAATCCTTGGAGTCGATTAACTGAACCGGTCTAGGTCTTGAAATGTGACTGAGAATTTAACTGAATCTTTCTTGAAAGGTAAAGGTAAGTCATATGCAGTGCATGATATGTACCAAGCAATGATGTTCTCAACATAAATGAGATTTGTATGATGCGTCTATGTATGTGATGTTTTAGGAATGTATGTTCTCGTCTAGGAAAGTAAATCCTTGACGGGCGCCGGGAAGTCATATCCTGGGCTGATGTTGAAGAATAGATTTCGCTTCCGCTGGGGATGATAATTGCAAGAATACCGGTAGGAGAAGATAACTCCGTTGGGGATAAACTTGGCGAATGGAATAACTCTGCGGGGAGAAAAGGTACTCTAATGATCTTGCTGGGAAGCAATAATCTGTGGGGAGAGAGACATCTTGCTGAATTGTTGGTAGTAACTTGCTGAGGATATCTCTGATGTGTTGGAAGTGTTTGATAGACTTCGCTGGGGATAAGAAGACTGTGTCGACGACGATCTTTCCGTAGCTTTTGGCTGAGGATAACCCAGTTATATCCTGTTAAGGAAATAACTCTTTGAATAAAGCCGGACGATGCGTTCGTGCTTTTGTGGGGATAAGCTTCCAGAATCTACTGGGGATAAGCTTACTGCTTGGGGAGATGGATTCCAACTTTCCTGGGGAAGTTTTGAACTGCGGGGGGAAGTGATTCCTTTGAATGTTTGATATGCCGCCGGGGAACAATCTTTAGACCAAGACTGCCGGGGATGCTTGTTAAGAATATATGTATGATGCCGGGGAATGTTAAGATCTGCTGGAGGGTACCCAACTTTCCTTAAGATTTGATAACTTTGCTCGGGGAGAGAGCACTGACTTGCTGGATCACTCTCTGGGGAATTAAGATGTACTGGTCGTGTTCTTCAGCCTACCTTGGCACCTTGGTGGATGGAACAATTAGATCGCTTGGACAGCTCATCATTGCCCCTGTTTCTGAGGTGGGAGAGGAAGACCTGTGAGGTGCTGATAGCTGTTGATGGACAAACTCTTCTTTTGATAGGCAAGTGGCAAGATGCCGGGACATAGTCGTACGCTTTGATCCCTAATTTTTGCCTGGACCGCCCTTTCGGGTTTTCAGTCCACCGGGATACCCATTTTTGCCCAAGCCGCCTTTTCAGGTTTTCGACTTGCCGGGTGTACAGTTTTTTTCATTTCATCCCTTCATTTTGCCCGAACCCTTTTGGTTCGCCGGGAAGCCCTAATTTTTGCCTAGGTCAACCTAGCGGGTCTTTGGTTTTGCGTAGTATCTTTTCAACTATGTCCATGTTCTCAAAATGTAGGGAGTTGCCCCTGTTAGAAGTATTTTGTCATGCCACCAGAAGATGTCTGATCGTGCAAGATTCGTTGCTGGAGTGCCCCAAGTGACTCAGGCAGAGATTTGCCCATACTATTTGGCTTTTGAGAGATTCTCCGAATCTTGATTGGACTGCCCCAGATGATGGACCATGATCATGTCATGCCCCTTGATTGGAAGTGCTTTTGTTCACTAGGTATTCATCGTGCGAATTTCCCTACTGTTCAAACAAAAAGTCATATGCAAACAAAGTTATGTCAAAAATGCAAAGCTTATGTATGTCTTGAAGATTTTGACAATGCATTATTTTTCATAAAACAAGTGAATGTTTGTAAAACGTGATGTCAACTCCGTATTTACTGTAGGCCTTCAGGAGTCAGGATACCTTTCGTAACAGTATGCTTTCGAACTAACCCATGCTTCAGCTAGGACTTTTGAGGGTTATAATGTGGCCTGGTTCACGGTTTAAGAAACAAAGGATAAAGGCTCAAATTTTGTTTGTACCCACCCGCTCTTCGTGATGTTCTCCAAACCTAAACTCAGTTGATCATACGTTAGACCTTGTTTGAGTCTTTGCTCTGATTTTCTAGTGATGGTTCGGATATTGACAGTTTATTTTGAATGGGCAGTCATTTCCTTTTTATTGAGGGTTTGTATGACCTCTTTCTTTTTGATTTTTTTGTTATCCCTTTCTTTTTTTGCCTGAACTGTTTCCTTTTTTGGAATTATAGTCAGCGGGATGCCCCAGTTTTGTAAGTCTCCTTCATGGGTTTTGACTTAATGGGTTTTTTTTTTTATTTTGAAAGATAATGACTGCCTTTCTTTATTGATCATTCGGAACCATCACTGTGTTTCTTTGTTTTGTAAGGATCTTTTGGTGCCATTCGTTATGCACTTGGATCAACTGAGAGAACTACCCTGCCCCAGGTTATGATGAAGGGTTTTGAATTTCGAAAAGAAAAACTCCTACTTCTTTGGCTCAGAGGGGTTGACGAGGGATTATCATCCTTATAACTCCAGTGTTTAGGGATTGAAATAATGCCTGTACCTCATCAGCGGGGTCTGTTCAAAAGCATACTGTAGATTATGGTATCGTTTTCGTCATCCTCCCTCAAGAGGCTTAGAATTTTAGATCAAGAGCTGACATCAGAAAAAATATGAAGATAATTTGCATTTAGTGAGTACGAATATATTGCTTCAAAACATACACATGCGATGCATTAATGAAATAACAATGTTTAACATGAGTAAATGTTTGAACAAAAGAAAACTGCAACTTGAACATTCGAATGAACAAAAGTTTTCCAGTCTCAGGATTTGTCACTTCAAATGGTGAGTCTTGCAGGGGTAGTAGAAGAACTCGGCCTGACCATCTTGGGTGAATTTCACTGCTCCTTCGTCAATCAGGTCCTGAATCTTGTTCTTCAGAGACCAACAGTCGTTTGTATTATGCCCCGGGCTATCGGAATGATAAGCGCAACGGGCGTTGGGATTATACTTTGGTGACGCTGTATTCTGATTCTTAGGAGGGTCCCTTAATGTAGTCAGATTTAGTCTCAACAAGTGTTGTAGGGCTTGAGACAGCGACGTGTTGAGCTGGATAAATTGCCTCCTGGGCTTGTTTGGCTCACTCTGATCAACCCTTTGCTCCGGGCGAGGTTGTGGTTGGACCTGTGAAGTGGTAGCAATTTGAAGAGGTCTATTTTTCCCCATACCAGACTCTTGTCCTCTTGGAGGCTGATCAAAGACTTGGCCCCTGGCTCGGACTGGTTGCTTCATGTTGGATCTGTCTTGGCGGAGTTGACTGATCATGGCCCTCAGCTCTCCTTGCTCCTGAGCTAAACCTTGAATGAGTGCCCTTTGCCCCAGCATCTGGGTCTTCAATGTATCTACCTCAGCTTGTAGACGTTTCAGTCATTCGTCCATGTCATCTTCAGGACTCTTTCTGATCAGATTCCCCATGATGAGTGTCCTCAACTCTTCCTGCCCCTTGGATAGACCTAGGAAGATTTCCCTGAACTGAGTCTCTTGAGCGTGAAGGTCCTGGTTATCTTGTTGTGAAGCCATTGCGGAAATAAACAGCGGAGATGGTAAGTGACCTGCAACAAGGGTACCTGTTATGCAATGATATGTATGATATGCATGCAATGTTTTCAAGGATCTCGCGGGGTAAACAAGAAAATTGTTAGAGCTGGGATCCGGTAGCTTGATTGAAGGCACTGCATATTGTTGAGAGTCCTTCTTTAAGGGTCAAAGGCTCACCATATCCAGTGGGTCATAGCCCCTGACAACCTTGGCTAGAGGAAAATAAATCCTCTTTGCCCCTTGCTAGATGTTTGATTTATCATGACCTGCATCACAAGCCTTTGAGATCCTTGAAATGGGTTAGGATGTATGCAATGGTATGATGTCATGATGCATGGGGTAATGTAGGTAACCCTGTTGTAAGTCCCAATTAAGGACTGCAAACCAAAACCTGCAAGAAACTCAAGTAAAACCTGTCATGAGTCCCAATTAAGGACTAAAACAAACCCTGCAAGAAACTTGGTAAACCTTGTTATGAGTCCTGGTTAAGGACTAAAACAAAAACCTGTAGGAAATTCAGTAAACCCTGTTATGAGTCCTAGTTAAGGACTATAAACAAAACCTGCAAGAGACTTAGTACCCTGTTATGAGTCCCAATTAAGGACTGTAAACAAAACCTGCAAGTAGTTCATGTGTCAGATAACAAGCATGCAAGTAGTCAAGTACGAAGGCACACAAGTCACACAAGAGAAACCCTTAGAGTTTAGGCCAGTATGAGGTCTGGGTATTACCCTCTTGAAGTTGGTGGGTTCATACCTGTCCTATCAAAGTAACCGGGTTCTTAGAGGATCCCAATATCATTGACTACCCTCAATCGGTCATAACTCCAGCATCGCAATCTTTTCTTGCGGCCAGAACCATCACGAGAGTTTAGCCTCAATGGGCGTAGCATACTGCTACTGTTCTAATGGCCAAGTTGTGTCATTTAAGGTTCTAAGGTCTGTTGGTGCTTAATGACTCCTTGGAAGACCCATATTCTCCTCGTTGCAACACAAGGGATATCGGTACAGACCAAGGTGCCACACCAACGTAGCCACTGTTTCACCCGTGTCGGTCTACGCCGGACAGGTCCCTCACAGCTTATGCTACCTAAACAGGGTATCCCCAGATCCGGGTTAGGATCTATGTAACTCCCATGCAACCCACAAATTTAAAGCAGACAAGTCAATACAATTGAAAACACAGTGTGATTGGTGGATCTGGAACTGACTGTTTAAAGCTGGTTCGCGAAATGTCGCGGAAGCAAGAGTCGCCACCGTCTTTTATTTTCTCCAAATGGAAAGGACAAAAGCACAGAAAAATTCCTTAAAGAGATTGCTCTCGGTTCGGGAGGTAGGTTATAGAAAGGAAAGGTGTTAGCACCCTTTCTATCCATGGTTATCCATGGGCTCTTAGATACTTGCTCATTTGTGTTTTCAAAAATGGTTTGCTTGCTTTTCAATGTGGGTTTTAAAAAAGTTTCTTTGAAAATTCCAGTTCAACTCTTGTGTCGGTCCTCAAGAGTGTTTGAAAAATGCTTTCGAAAGCTTTTTGAAAATGTGTTGGTGTGAAAAGTATTTTTGATTTGTTTTGTTTTGAATTAGAGCAAGTATCCACGAGTCGTCTACCTACCCTAAGGAATTCGTCTGTGTAAATGTCCTTTAAAGTAGTGCCATCCCACCATTGAGAGGTAGGTAGCACCACCGTTGGAGGTGTTCGGGTCAATTCGAGGTTCGGGACATGGTGATCACCAGAGCAATAGGAAGACACCTTAGAAGCTACCCTCATGCCAGGTTCCCGGATCATGAGGACTTACTAAGACATCCTCTACTCGACGATCACCTTTCGAGGCAAGGCAACAGTGAGGCGTACCCTAGGGGTGGTGTGTGCGATTTGTGTGTCGTTTTCATTTGCATTTATCTTGTCATGTTTTTGGTGTTCTACGCTTGTATTTATTTAAGGCCATTCATTCTTGCATGCTTTGTTTAACAATTAAAAGTTGCGAGGAAAAGTAAATCTAAAGCTATTACAAATGGCGCGGGTCCACATCGCCAAAATTAACCAGGACCCGATTTGACAGAAAATAAATAAAGGAATTAAAAGTGCGAGAAGTAATTACAAGGCTTCGGGAGAGGTACATAATTATTTAAGCAAAATAAAATAAATATACGAAGAAATAAGAAATTACGAACGAAACGAGGGCATTGGACCCTTTTGCAAAATTTAAAAGTAATGATGAATTAATTAATTAAAGGGAAAGGAATTATTTTTGGTGTTTTTTAGTATTTTAAGATTTAATAGAAAAAGGAATTAATCAAAATACGACGCAAACCCTAATTCTAGTTATTTTAATTTATTAAGAAAACATTAGAATTTAACCTAAATTAACCCTAAGTTATTTTCATGCAAATTTAATTATAAAAATAAATAAAATAAATAAATATTATTATAAGAAAGAAAAATTAAAAAGGAATAAAAACATTAATTAAACCTAATTCTACCTCTTTTTAGATTTTTTTATTAAAAGTATTAAAATTAAACCCTAATTTATACTAAATTCAATTATATACAATTTGTTTATGAAAATAATTAAAATAAAATACTTATTATATTTTGCTCTTTTTCTGATTTTTTTATGTGTTTTATGATTTTATGAAAATATAATTAATTAAACAAACAGTAATTAAAAGAAAAATAAAAAATTATAACAAGGATAAAAAAATAGAGAAAATTAAGAGAAGTTGCAAACCAAGGGGGTATCAGTCCCCAGATAGGAGGTGTAGCCCATGAATTTGAGCCCAATGACCTTCAGGTCCATTGACTTTTCCAGACACCATGTGGCACCTTTGACCAGGGTCTACCATATGCCTTAAATCTGAACCTTTTGATTGATGTAACCAACGCGTGGATGACTGGATCTTGGGAGTGTATGGTGCGCTCCACCTTTGAAACTGCATAGGAATATGTATTCCAAAATAATATGGAAATTAACGTAGACCTGGGACTCGAACCCAGGTCATGAGGGTTAACATCACTACATTCTGCCAGCTGAGCCAGTTTACACATTCAATATATTAATAACGCACAAATAATATAAAAGAAAGCCAAGGCATTAGTGGGTTAAAGCGCGCGAATTTCAAACCGTCCAATCATTGATGGCCACGATACCATCTTCTTCGCGTGTTTCTTTTTTTCCTGAAATACACAAAACAGTGGCAACGGTTTTCACGCGTTGCCTAAGACGTCCTACAAGAAAATAGCGATTAGGCATGGAACGTCCATAAATTGGGCGCGAGGGTGGGTTTAGATTCGTCCAGATGCACTGATTCTAATGGTGGTAGTCTTGAGGGCTAATTTTTCCCCATTACAAAAGCCCTAATTCCAAGCTTCTTGAACCCTAAATATCAACAATGGCATATTTGCGTACAACACATAAAAAGGCAATTAAATGTATTGGTTAGCTTCAGAACAAGGTAATAATCATGAATCAATGAATAAAAGTTACAAAGGATGCATAAATCATGATGCACGATTGTGAATTTTTCTTGATACAGTTTGCGTTCATGTTACCAATTCCTTGCGTTTTGATGGTTGTCTTTGATTGGAATATGTTCAGTAATCTCCAAGGAAGCTAATGGAACAAGAATTAGGTCCTGAATCGCCCTGGAAAGATGTTTTCAGAATTGACTTTGTGGAGAAAAATTTCAAGTTTGCTTTGTGCTCTTTTGCGCAGCTTAGTGTGTATTCTCATTAGGGTTGTGATCCTGGCATATGTAGTAGTGAATTAGGTCAAAAAGAATCATCCAAATCTCTTGCATTCATAGATTTTGGAAATTTGATTTTCTAAGATTTTTTCATATCTTTTTCCATGCAATTTTGTGTCAATTAGGATCCAATCAAACCAAATCTTCCCATATTTGAATGTGCACGAATTATTGAGTCTAAAACATGTGCAAAAAGATTTGTTAGGTTAAGTTAAGTATTTTTCACATATTTAATTGATTTAAGTGAATTAATATAAATAAAAATTCAAATAAATAAATAAAAAATGAATAAAAACTTCCCTTTGAGCCAAATGGTCGTGCACATGTCATGGATGATGAATTATGGAAGAAAAATGGGCCCATTAGCAATTTTAGGTCATTTGGATCAATGTTGACTTTTCAAAATATCCAAAAATTTCCCAACTTCCACAAGGCATAACTTGCTCAATTTATAAGCTTTTCTCATGTTCTTGGACATTTTGGAAAGATCTTTGAGTCCTCTAACCAATGCCTTTGGTCCCATGTCATTTTGATTTACCAATCTCAAGTTATGGCCTTTGACTTAAAGTCCCTTTTTGTTGACTTTTGAAAATGACCAATAATGTTGAAATTGATAACTTTTTGTGAGAGCATTTCTTGGACTTGAAGTATGAAGATGAGTTGTAGGAAATGTCTTTCTCTTCAAAATGAGCTTTGGATGGAATTTTTCTGATAATCCATGTGAAAGTTATGCCCTGGTCAATTTCAGTTGACTTTTTCAGCTGTCCAAATAAGGAAACTTTTGCAACTTGATGATTTCTGAGCCAAATTTTGAGAATCATGATCAAGCATTGATCAAATGATGTTTGTGGCTTCAAAATGAGATGTTGACCAAAAATTTGAACTTTTGACTGTCAAATGACCATTTTGCCCCTACAGTTGACTGTAGTGCAATTAGGGTTTTTGACTGTGCAGTTTTATGCTGAAAGCCTTGAAACTTGATATGAGGATACTTGACCATATTTGTAGGCATGTGAGACTTGATTGGACCTTTGAAAACTTCATTTTCTTGATCAGAACACAAACCCTAGTTTTGACTGTATGGGAGACCTTTGCACTGTGCAACCCTTGGGGAGATTTGAAGCTTGACTTGGCAATTTCTTGAAGAATATGGGAGGGCAAATTTTGGGGTACAACACACAGTTATGAACTAACCCTAAGGTACACCTCACTTTAAGTTTAATTCCCCAGCAGAGTCGCCAGTTCTGTGATCGGTGGATCTGGAACTGACTGTTTAACACTGGTTCGCGAAATGTCGCGGAAGCAAGAGTCGCCACCGTCTTTTATTTTCTCCAAATGGAAAGGACAAAAGCACAGAAAAATTCCTTAAAGAGATTTCTCTCGGTTCGGGAGGTAGATTATAGAAAGGGAAGGTGTTAGCACCCTTTCTATCCATGGTTATCCATGGGCTCTTAGGTACTTGCTCATTTGTGTTTTCAAAATGTTTGTTTGCTTTTCAAGTGTGTGTGGGTTTTGAAAAAAAGTCTCGTTTGAAAATTTTCTAAGTAACTCTTGTATCAGTCCTCAAGAGTATATGAAAAATTTGTTTGAAAACTTTTTGAAAGTGTGAGGTGTGAAAAGATGTTTTTGTTTTGTTTTGAGAAGAGCAAGTACTTAAGAGAATCTACCTACTCTAAGGAATTAAGCTGTGTAAGAGTCCTTTAGATAGTGCTATCCCACCATTGAGAGGTAGGTAGCACCATCGTTGGAGGTGTTCGGGTCAATTCGAGGTTCGGGACATGGTGATCACCGGAGCAATAGGAAGACACCTTAGAAGCTACCCTCATGCCAGGTTCCCGGATCATGAGGACTTACTAAGACATCCTCTACTCGATGATCACCTTTCGAGGCAAGGCAACAGTGAGGCGTACCCTAGGGGTGGTGTGTGAATTGTGTGTCATTTTCAGTTTATTGTTTGTCTTGTCATACATTGGTGATCTACGCTTTGATTTTATTTTTGGGCATTCATTCTTTCATGTTATTGTTTAACAGTTAAAGGTGCGAGAATTTAAAGTGCGGAAAAGGTAAAGGTCCTACGCTATTACAAAGGCGCGGGTCTACATCGCCAAATTAATCCAGACCCGATTTAAAATAAAGTGCAGAAAATAAATGTCTAATTAACTATTACAGGGCTTTGGAACAAGTACATTATATTTACAACAAAGAAATAAATAAAACGCGCGAAAAGAGAATATAATCGAATGCGAGGGCGTTGGACCCTTTAAAGGAATTAAAATGAAATTATTAAAATAATTGAGTTAAATAAAAAGGAACTTATT
Source organism: Vicia faba (assembly GCA_948472305.1). Lineage (NCBI taxonomy): Eukaryota > Viridiplantae > Streptophyta > Magnoliopsida > Fabales > Fabaceae > Vicia > Vicia faba. Next base: position 332,476,960 of record OX451739.1, on the reverse strand, counting down.
TTTTTTGCATTTTTTAAATTAATATTAAAAAGAAACAAGAAAAAATAAAATATTTTTTTTAATGATTTTTTTTTTAAAGTTATAAACAGAAATTACATTTAAATTGAAATAAACATTTTTGGTGATTTTAATTATATAAAGAAATTGGATTTTAAGAAGAAATAAATTTATTTGTAATTTTTGTTATAAAATAGAATTGTTTAGATTAAAATAAAATTGCAAAATAAAAAGTAAATAAAACTACTTTTTGTTTTTTTGGATTTATTGAGAAAGATATGTTAAGTTAAAAATGAGATATAAAAATAACCTAAAGTCTAGTGATTGGTTTTAAAATTAAAATATTTTTAGTTGATTTTTATTTAATAAAGAAAAGTAAAAATTTGTTAAAAATAGAAAAGAAAATGCTGGTTATTAAAATTGGTCCCGGGGGTGTTGAACCCGGGACCTCAAGATCACAACTCTACAGACTTACCATCTGTACCAGCGCATTTATCCGATTTATAATTGTGATCGGTGGATCTGGAACTGACTGTTTAACGCTGGTTCGCGAAATGTCGCGGAAGCAAGAGTCGCCACCGTCTTTTATTTTCTCCAAATGGAAAGGACAAAAGCACAGAAAAATTCCTTAAAGAGATTGCTCTCGGTTCGGGAGGTAGGTTATAGAAAGGGAAGGTGTTAGCACCCTTTCTATCCATGGTTATCCATGGGCTCTTAGATACTTGCTCAATGCGTTTTCAAAATTGTTTGTTTGCTTTTCAATGTGGGTTTAAAAAGTTTCTTTGAAAAATTTCAGATCGACTCATACGTCAGAGTGTTTGAAAAGTTTGTTTTGAAAGCTTTTGAAAATGTGTCAGTGTGAAAAGTCTTTTTAAGTTTGTTTTGAAGAGAGCAAGTATCCTTGAGAACCTACCTACCCTAAGGAATTTGTCTGTGTAAATGTCCTTTAAAGTAGTGCCATCCCACCATTGAGAGGTAGGTAGCACCACCGTTGGAGGTGTTCGGGTCAATTCGGTTTTAGGGACATGGTGATCACCAGAGCAATGGGAAGACACCTTAGAAGCTACCCTCATGCCAGGTTCCCGGATCATGAGGACTTACTAAGACATCCTCTACTCGACGATCACCTTTCGAGGCAACAGTGAGGCGTACCCTAGGGGTGGTGTGTGCGAATTGTGTGTCATGTTTCAGTTTATTTGTCTTGTCATGTTTGTCGTGTTCTACGCTTGATTTTAATTTAAGTCCATACAGTCTTTCATGCTTTTTTAACAGTTAGGAGTGCGGAAAAGATAAATCTACAACTATTACAAAGGCGCGGGCCCACATCGCCAAAATTTCCAGGACCCGATTTAGCGGAAAAATAAATAATGCGAAGAAATAGAAGTACAAAGAATTTAAAGTTACATGGCTTCGGGGCAATTACATAATTATAATTAAACAATAAAAGGAAAATGCGCAAAATTGAATAATTAAAACGAAACTAGGGCGTTGGACCCTTTTGCAAATAATTAAAAAGTTAATGACAATTAGAAATTAAAATTAAATGAGAATGATGTTTTTTTGTGTTTTTTAGGTTTAATGAAAAAAGAAACTAATTGAAATTAAATTAAAAAAGGAAACCCTAATTCTAATATTTTTTTACTTATTATGAAAAGAATTAAAATATGATCTAAATTAAACCTAATTGATTGTGTACAATTTTAATTTATGAAAATAAAATAAATAAATAATAATTATTATGGTGAGAAAAAAAGGAAAAAATATTAAAAGGAATAAATTAATTAACCTAATTCTATTTGGTTGGATTTTTATTAAAAAGGGATTAAAATTAAAACCTAATTAACTAAATATTTTACATTCTAATTTATTTATGAAAACAATTATGATAAAATAAACATTATGTTCTTTTTTTTTTTGTATTTTTGATTTTTATGTTTTTTTATATTTTATGGAAAAATAATTAATTAAAACAAATAATTAAAATAAGCAATCAATTAAAATAAATGAAATAACAAAAAGAAATCAAACCAGAGTGGAGGTGCTGTCCCCAATTAAGGAGGTGTCTTTGTGAAAGGCCTGGAATTTTGGCCCACTAAGCCTGACGTTAGTTGACTTTCCATAATTCCATATGATGCGTTTGACCCATGCCTAGGGTGTTCTCCAATCCTAGCCCTTGACTAGATCATTGTGGACGCGTGGATGGTGATTATTGAATGTGCGTAGTGGACCACGTCAAGGGCGCTGCATAGGAATTCCTTATGAAAAATAATGTGAAATTTTGGCCAGACCTGGGACTTGAACCCAGGTCTTTGAAGTTACAAGCATAGCACGCTACCACTGAGCCATCACGTTCATCTTTAATATATAATATAACACAATTAATATAAAAAGAAAACGTCAATGCTGTTGAAAATTCGCGCGCAATTCAAAACGTCCAATGGCTGGTGGACACGCCTTCATCTCCTCCACTATCCCTGTAAAACAAAGCTTATAGGCAACGGTTTCACTGCGTTGCCAAAACCCCTGTATCAAAAAATAGCGAATAGAATTATATGTCACATAAATTCATCGCGAGTATGCCTTCATCATTGTCTTGGTGCGTTGAATCCAACCATGGTGTTCAGAAGTCCCAATTTTTCTTCTACATAAAACCCCTAATTCAAGCTCCTGAAAAACCTAATTTTTGGCAATGGCAACTCTTCATAAAACGCATGAAAACTCAATTAAGTTATATGGTTAGTACAGAAACTTCATAAGGAGTAATAATATACAAGCAAAAATGCAAGAAAATGCTTAAATCATGAGATGCAATTTCAATATTTTCTTGGTTCAGTGGGACTCGTGTATACCAATTCTTGAGGTTTTTGCTATTGTTTGTGATTGGGACACCTTCAGAATTATCTAAAGAAGCGATTGAGACACGAATGAAGCTTTGAATCGCCCTAGAACCTTGAATTCAGTATTGACTTTTTTGTGAAATTTTGCCAGTTTTGAATGCTTCAGCATGCGCAGCTTTTTAGTCTCTAGCTTTAGGTTTACCTTCTGATACTTGTAAGGAATGATTTAGGTCAAGAAAGTTGCATAAAATCCATAGTATTCAATGTTTGAATATTTGATTTGGTTAAGAATCTTTTTCCAATCTTTTTTCATGGTTTTTGATGTCAATTAGTTCCAATCATACCAAATCTTTCCTCATTTGCCTTCACACGAAATATTGAGCCTATAATGTGTATAAAAAGATTTTTCATGTTAAGGTTTATATTTTTCATGAATTAAAATCATTTAAATGAATATAAATTAATATTAATTCAAATAAATAATTAAAAAATATGAGAATACTTCCCTTTGGGCCTAGTGGTCGTGCATAGGCTTGGCATGAAGAAATTTGGAAGAAACTTGGGCCCATTTGCATTTTTAGGCCTTTTGCATCAATGTTGACTTTTCAAAATTCCTAAAAATTTCCCAACTTCCACAAGGCATAACTTGGTCAATTTTTAAGCTTTTCACATGTTCTTGGACATTTTGGAAAGGTCTTTGAGTCCTTTAACCAATGCCTTTGGTCCCATGTCATTTTGATTCACCAATCTCAAATTATGGCCTTTGACTTAAAGTCACTTTTTGTTGACTTTTGAAAATGACCTATAATGTTGAAATTGATAACTTTTTGTGAGAGCATTTCTTGGACTTGGAACATGAAGATGAATTGTAGGAAATGTCTTTCTCTTCAAAATGAGCTTTGAATGGAATTTTTCTGATAATCCATGTGAAAGTTATGCCCTGGTCAATTTCAGTTGACTTTTTCAGCTGTCCAAATATAGCAACTTTTGCATCTTTGATGATTTCTAAGCCAAATTCTGAGAATCATGATCAAGCATTGATCAAATGATGTTTGTGGCTTCAAAATGATATATTGACCAAAAATTTGAACTTTTGACTGTCAAATGACCATTTTGCCCCTACAGTTGACTGTAGTGCAATCTAGGGTTTTGACTGTGCAATTTTGAGCTGAATGCCTTGAAACTTGACATGAGGATATTTGACCATCTTTGTAGGCACATGAGACTTGATTGGGCCTTTGAAAAGTTCATTTGCTTGACCAGAACTCAAACCCTAGTTTTGACTGTCTAGGAGACAGTTGAGCTGCACAACCCTTGGGGAATTTTGTGACCTTGGCTTGACAAATCTTGGAGAATATGGGAGGGCAAATTTTGGGGTGCAACAGTTGCCCCTGTTCAATCTTCTTAGACCTGAGGATGCAGATTGGCTGACGTGCCTTTCGTAATCCGAGGGTAGAAGATGATTGAACACTAGAGTGCCCAGAAATTTGCGCTCACATAGTAACAGTGATGATGGAATGGGCTTATAGATGCCATTTAGAGATTGCTTAGATAGGATGATGGGCTTATAGATGCCATCTGGACGTTGATTGCATAGGAAATTCCTTAGCAAGAACCTGCATACCTGCAAAACAGAAAAATGAGTACCTGACACGTCGCAGGAGCTGATTTTAGATGCTTGATATAGATATGTCCTGACTGGTTACAGGAGCTGGATCTGGAGCTTCAAACGTTGATGAATGAACCGGGGATGGTTACTGCCTTAGCATGGATGGTAAGAGAACCTTGGGTGATTTTAACTTCAACAACGCTCGTTGAGAAAAATCTTGGTGAGAATTACCATCTTTGTAGTGTCAGGAAGAGAACCAAAGGACATTACAATCTCAAAGGGAGTTATCTCACTCACGTTGGAGAGGGAACTATAGGAAATTATAGTCTGGAAGGAAATGTCACCTCACGCTCATGCCGGAGAGGGGAACATCTGAAGAAGGAATTACCACCTCACACGCCGTTGGAGAGGGGACCATAAGAGAATATCACCTCACGCTCATGCCGGAGAGGAGAATATCTGAAGAAGGAATTACCACCTCACACGCCGTTGGAGAGGGGACCATAGGAGAATATCACCTCACGCTCATGCCGGAGAGGAGAATATCAATAAGATTTCTGGAAGCAGTATCAGAACGTCACCATCGCTGGGTTTACATCTGAAACTATATCTGGAAGGACATCTGGAAGCAGTATCAGAACGTCACCATCGCTGGGTTTACATCTGAGACTATATCTAGAAGGGATTCTGGAAGCAGTATCAGAACGTCACCATCGCTGGGCTTACATCTGAGACTATATCTAGAAGGGATTCTGGAAGCAGTATCAGAACGTCACCATCGCTGGGCTTACATCTGAGACTATATCTAGAAGGGATTCTGGAAGCAGTATCAGAACGTCACCATCGCTGGGCTTACATCTGAGACTATATCTAGAAGGGATTCTGGAAGCAGTATCAGAACGTCACCATCGCTGGGCTTACATCTGAAACTATATCGAGAAGGAATTCTGGAAGCAGTATCAGAACGTCACCATCGCTGGGCTTACATCTGAAACTATATCGAGAAGGAATTCTGGAAGAAGTATCAGAACGTCACCATCGCTGGGCTTACATCTGAAACTATATCGAGAAGGAATTCTTGAAGCAGTATCAGAACGTCACCATCGCTGGGCTTACATCTGAAACTATATCGAGAAGGAATTGCATTAGTTGATAATAGTCATTTTTGTATTGATCTTTTTTCCTGAAAAGGTAGAACATAATTGTATGCAAAATCATGATGCATGAACTGTATGTTTTCAAGATCAATGAGATTCGTGTAGTATGATGCATATGCATGTTATAATGATGTATGTGACGTTTTATGAATGTATGTTTGTCTAAGAAAATAAGTCCTTGACGGGTGCCGGGAAGTCGCATCCTGGGCTGATGTTGAGGAATAGTTGCAAGAATTCCAATAGACGAAGATAACTCCGTTGGGGAATAAACTTGGCGAATGGAGGATTCTGCGGGGAGAAAAAGATATTCTAGCGACCATGCTGGGAAGAAATACTCTGTGGGGAGATGCTTTTGCTGAATTACGGAGGATGACTTGCTGAGGATACCTTGCTGTATTGGAAGTATGAATGGACTTCGCTGGGGGTAGGAAGATTCTGTCGACGACGCTCTTTCCGTGGTTTTTTGGCTGAGGATAACCCAGTTATATCCTATTGAGGAAATAACTCTTTAAATCAAGCCAGGTGACGCGTTCGTGTTTTGCGAGGATAAGCTTCCAGAATCTACTAGGGATAAGCTTACTGCTTGGAGAGATGGATTCCAACTTTCTTGGGGAAACTGGATGGGACTCTCTTGGGGGAGTATTGAACTGTATTGGTTATGTTCTTCAACGGAACTTACCTTGATACCTTGGAGGACAGAACAATCAGATTGCTTAGACAACTCTTTATTGCCCCTGTTTCTGATGTGGGAGAGGAAAATACCTGTGGAGGTGCTTGGTAGTTGTTGAGAGATAAACCTTCTTCTGGTAGGCACATGGCAGGACATAGTCGTACGCTTTAATCCCTAACTTTTGCCTGGACCGCCCTTTCGGGTTTTCAGTCCACCGGGATACCCATTTTTGCCCAAGCCGCCTTTTCAGGTTTTCGACTTGCCGGGTGTACATATTTTTTCATTTTCATCCCTACATTTTGCCCGGACCCTTTTGGTTCGACGGGAAGCCCTAACTTTTGCCTAGGCATGTCAGCCTAGCGGGTCTTTGATTGTGCGTAGTATTTTTTCGACTATGTCCGTGCTTTCAGAATGTAGGGAGTTGCCCCTGTCTGCTTATGTTGCCATATTACCAGAAGGTGTCCGATCGTGCAAAATTCGTTGCTGGAATGCCCCAAGTGACTCAGGCAGAGATTTGCCCCAGGCTTTTTGGCCTTTTGAGAGATTCTCTGGATCTTGACTTAACTGCCCCAGATGGTAGACCATGATCATGCCGTGCCCCTTGATTGGAGGTGCTTTTGTTCATTAGGTATTTCTCGTGCGAATTTCCCTGCTGTTCAAACAAAAAGTCATATGCAAACAAAGTTATGTTAAAAATGCAAAGCTTATGTCTGTCTTGAAGATTTTGAAAATGCATTCCTTTTCATAAAACAAATGAATGTTTGTAAAACGTGATGTCAACTCGTTATTTTACCGTAAGCCTTAAGGAGTCAGGATACCTTTTATCACAATATGCTTTTGAACTAACCCATGCTTCAGCTAGGACTTTTTAGGGTTATAACGTGGCCTGGTTCACGGTTTAAGAAACAAAGGATGGAGGCTCAAATTTTATTTGTACCCACCCGCTCTTCGTGATGTTCTTCAAACCTAAACTCAGTTGATCATACGTTAGACCTCGTTCGAGTCTTTGCTTTGATTTTCCGGTGATGGTTCAAACATTGACGATTTATTCTGACTAGGCAGTCATTTTTTGTTGAGGGTTTGTGAGACCTCTTTCTTGATCTTTGTTATCCCTTTCCTTTTTTTTTTTTTTTTTTTTTTTTTTTTTTTTTTTTTGCCTGAACTGTTTCCTTTTTGGAATTACAGTCAGCGGGATGCCCCAGTTTCATAAGTCCCCTTTGTAGGTTTAGACTTTTTGGGCTTTTCACTTATGAATTTTGAAGAGGACTGCCTGTCCTTTTGATTGTTCTGAACCATCATTGTCTTTGCTCGTTTTGTAAAGATCTCCTCGGTGCCATTCGTCATGCACTTGGATCAACTGAGAGACTACCCTGCCCCAGGTTGTGATTAAGGGTTTTGATTTTCGAAAATAAAACTCCTACTTCTTTGGCTCTGATGGGTTGACGAGGGATTATCATCCTTATAACTCCAGTGTTTAGGGGTTGAAACAATGCCTGTACCTCGTCAGCGGGGTCTGTTCAAAAGCATACTGTAATGATTGTGGTATCATTTTCGTCATCCTCCCTCAAGAGGCTCAGAATTATTAACCGAGAGTTGACATCAGAAAAAATATGAAAAGATATTTGAACATAATGAAAGTAATTGTATTAATTTCCAAAACAGACGTATGCGATGCATTGATAACATAAAAGAGTTTGCTATGACATTAATTGTTTGTATAAGCAAAGGAAAGTACAACTCAAAACATTCAAATAAACAAAGGGCTTCAATGATTGGGCAACGGAGCAGTGACTATGTTCGGAGTCTCTGGCACTTCAAACTGAATCTCTCCAGCGTCGATCATATCTTGAATCTTATTCTTGAGAGGCCAGCAGTTGTCTGTAGTATGCCCCGGGCTATCTGAATGATATGCACACCTATCGTTGGGATGATAGTTGGGAGCAGAAGTGTTCGGATTCCGAAGAGGAGCCCTTAAGGTGATCAGCCCTGTCTTCAACAGTTGTTGCAGTGCTTGATCCAGCGACATGTTGAGTTTGGTATACTGCCGTTTCTCTTTGCGCTGTTGCCCCTGTCCTTGTTGAGCAGGTCCGGGATTAGAGATTTGGATTGCCCCTGCCTCATGACGGCTCTTGTTATCGTGCACAGCATTGGATTCCTTCTTTCCATGATGAGGCTTCCTATCAGAAGGTATAGCCTCTTGAATTTTCCCAGACCGGATGCCGGCTTCAATTCTTTCCCCAGTCAAGATAAGATCTGTGAATCCAGCAGACGAATTTCCAATCAGGTGGTTATAAAATGGACCAGACAAGGTCCCCAAGAACATGTCCACAAGTTCCCGATCAGTCAGAGGTGGTTGTACCCTTCCAGCAAGATCCCTCCATTTCTGCGCATATTCTTTAAAACCTTCACTTGATCCTAACGACATACCCTGGAGTTGGGTACGCGTAGGGGCAAGGTCGGCATTGTACTGGTACTGCTTATAGAAAGCAGTTGCCAACTCCTCCCAGTTACGAACTTTGGTCCCATCCAGCTGATAGAACCATTCGAGGTGAGTCCCTGAAAGACTTTCCTGAAAGAAGTGGATCCATAAGTTCTTGTCCACCGTATATGGTTGAATCTTCCGAACATAGGACCTTAAGTGCAGCTTGGGACAAGACGCCCCGTCATACTTGGTAAAGGATGGTGCCTTGAACTTCCGAGGGATAATCACACCAGTCGACAAACCCAGATCTCCGAAATCCAGCCCAGGTACCTGTTGAACCTCCATAGCTCTCATTCTGTCCTCCAGTTGTTTATATCTGTCATCAGCAGGAGGATACTGCTCTTCATCAAAATCTGTCTCGTTGTCGGAGACCACTGGACTGGGAACCTCTCTCTCATGATGACTGCTTTTCCCCACAGATGGGGTTGTCCTCTCAGCTTCAACTTGCGGTGTATTCCCAGATCTGCGTCTAGGGCTGAACAGAACTGTCCTTTTCTTTTTCTTGTCCTTCTTCAAAAGCAGAGCCTTCAAGTCTTGTTGCCCCTGGGTCAAATTCATGATCAGCTCTTGGAACTGGGCGTTCTGAGCCTGGAGGTCCTTGATGGTCTGCTCGGCTGAAGATTCAGGATTCATGACGATCGGCTGAAATAAACAGCGGAGAAGGGTAAGCAACCTGTCAAAGGGGTACCTGCAATGCAGTGAGATGTATGACATGCATGTAATGTTTTCAAGGACCTCGCAGGGTAAACAGAGAAACTTGTTAGAGTTGGGAACTGGCAACTTGATTGAAGGAACTTCCTGTTGTAGAGAGCTCTTCTTCAAGGGTCAAAGGCTCACCATATCCAGTGGGTCATAGCCCCTGACAACCTTGGCTAGAGGAAAATAAATCCTCTTTGCCCCTTGCTGGGATAGTTGTTCATCATGACCTGCATCACAAGCCCTTGAGATCCTTGAAATGGGTTAGGGTGTATGCAATGGTATGCAATGGTATGATGTTATGCTATGCATGGGGTAATGTGAGTAACTCTGTTATGAGTCCCGATTAAGGACTATAAACAGACCCTGCAAGGAATTCAGTATCCTGTTATGAGTCCCCATTAAGGGCTATAAACAACACCTGCACGAAATTTGGTAAACCTTGTTATGAGTCCTAGTTAAGGACTATAAACAAAACCTGCAAGAAACCTAAGCAAAACCTGTCATGAATCCCAATTAGGGACTATAAACAGAACCTGCAAGTGGTTAGTATATCCTGTTATAAGTCCCAATTAAGGACTATGAACAAAACCTGCAAGACATCAAGGGTCAGATAACAAGCATGCAAGTGGGCAAGTACGAAGGCACACAAGTCACACACAAGAGCCCTTAGAGTTTAGGCCAGCATGAGGCCTGGGTATTACCCTCTTGAAGTTGGTGGGCTCAACCTGTCCTAATCAAAGTAACCGGGTTCTAAGGTTCCCAATATCACGGGACTGCTTTCATTGTTCATCGTTTCGATTTAGCCACTGAACTGGCGACCGAAATATTCCAGGAAAGCAACCCTCAATTGAGCGTAGTATCGAGTATCAACCAACCTCGGACTGCACCAAAGTCAGTTATCTCACTACCCTAGAGAGGCCAAGATAGTTCAATTAGGGTTCCTAAGGTCTGTTGATGCTTCACGACACCACGCGGAGGCCCCGTACTCTCCTTGACTGAACTCAAGGGTTACCGGTACACACCAAAGTGCCACATCAACGTAGCAGACTGTTTCAACCATGTCGGTATACCCCGCACAGTTCCCTCACAGCCTTGTTGCTACTTTCTAAGAAGGGTATTCCCAGATCCGGGTTAGGATCTATAGACCTCCCAAGCAACCCACAATTTAAAGCACACAAGGAAAACAATTGAAAACATAGTTATGAACTAGCCCTAAGGTACACCCCACTTTAAGTATTGTCCCCAGCAGAGTCGCCAGTTCTGTGATCGGTGGATCTGGAACTGACTGTTTAACGCTGGTTCGCGAAATGTCGCGGAAGCAAGAGTCGCCACCGTCTTTTATTTTCTCCAAATGGAAAGGACAAAAGCACAGAAAAATTCCTTAAAGAGATTGCTCTCGGTTCGGGAGGTAGGTTATAGAAAGGGAAGGTGTTAGCACCCTTTCTATCCATGGTTATCCATGGGCTCTTAGATACTTGCTCAATGCGTTTTCAAAATTGTTTGTTTGCTTTTCAATGTGGGTTTAAAAAGTTTCTTTGAAAAATTTCAGATCGACTCATACGTCAGAGTGTTTGAAAAGTTTGTTTTGAAAGCTTTTGAAAATGTGTCAGTGTGAAAAGTCTTTTTAAGTTTGTTTTGAAGAGAGCAAGTATCCTTGAGAACCTACCTACCCTAAGGAATTTGTCTGTGTAAATGTCCTTTAAAGTAGTGCCATCCCACCATTGAGAGGTAGGTAGCACCACCGTTGGAGGTGTTCGGGTCAATTCGGTTTTAGGGACATGGTGATCACCAGAGCAATGGGAAGACACCTTAGAAGCTACCCTCATGCCAGGTTCCCGGATCATGAGGACTTACTAAGACATCCTCTACTCGACGATCACCTTTCGAGGCAACAGTGAGGCGTACCCTAGGGGTGGTGTGTGCGAATTGTGTGTCATGTTTCAGTTTATTTGTCTTGTCATGTTTGTCGTGTTCTACGCTTGATTTTAATTTAAGTCCATACAGTCTTTCATGCTTTTTTAACAGTTAGGAGTGCGGAAAAGATAAATCTACAACTATTACAAAGGCGCGGGCCCACATCGCCAAAATTTCCAGGACCCGATTTAGCGGAAAAATAAATAATGCGAAGAAATAGAAGTACAAAGAATTTAAAGTTACATGGCTTCGGGGCAATTACATAATTATAATTAAACAATAAAAGGAAAATGCGCAAAATTGAATAATTAAAACGAAACTAGGGCGTTGGACCCTTTTGCAAATAATTAAAAAGTTAATGACAATTAGAAATTAAAATTAAATGAGAATGATGTTTTTTTGTGTTTTTTAGGTTTAATGAAAAAAGAAACTAATTGAAATTAAATTAAAAAAGGAAACCCTAATTCTAATATTTTTTTACTTATTATGAAAAGAATTAAAATATGATCTAAATTAAACCTAATTGATTGTGTACAATTTTAATTTATGAAAATAAAATAAATAAATAATAATTATTATGGTGAGAAAAAAAGGAAAAAATATTAAAAGGAATAAATTAATTAACCTAATTCTATTTGGTTGGATTTTTATTAAAAAGGGATTAAAATTAAAACCTAATTAACTAAATATTTTACATTCTAATTTATTTATGAAAACAATTATGATAAAATAAACATTATGTTCTTTTTTTTTTTGTATTTTTGATTTTTATGTTTTTTTATATTTTATGGAAAAATAATTAATTAAAACAAATAATTAAAATAAGCAATCAATTAAAATAAATGAAATAACAAAAAGAAATCAAACCAGAGTGGAGGTGCTGTCCCCAATTAAGGAGGTGTCTTTGTGAAAGGCCTGGAATTTTGGCCCACTAAGCCTGACGTTAGTTGACTTTCCATAATTCCATATGATGCGTTTGACCCATGCCTAGGGTGTTCTCCAATCCTAGCCCTTGACTAGATCATTGTGGACGCGTGGATGGTGATTATTGAATGTGCGTAGTGGACCACGTCAAGGGCGCTGCATAGGAATTCCTTATGAAAAATAATGTGAAATTTTGGCCAGACCTGGGACTTGAACCCAGGTCTTTGAAGTTACAAGCATAGCACGCTACCACTGAGCCATCACGTTCATCTTTAATATATAATATAACACAATTAATATAAAAAGAAAACGTCAATGCTGTTGAAAATTCGCGCGCAATTCAAAACGTCCAATGGCTGGTGGACACGCCTTCATCTCCTCCACTATCCCTGTAAAACAAAGCTTATAGGCAACGGTTTCACTGCGTTGCCAAAACCCCTGTATCAAAAAATAGCGAATAGAATTATATGTCACATAAATTCATCGCGAGTATGCCTTCATCATTGTCTTGGTGCGTTGAATCCAACCATGGTGTTCAGAAGTCCCAATTTTTCTTCTACATAAAACCCCTAATTCAAGCTCCTGAAAAACCTAATTTTTGGCAATGGCAACTCTTCATAAAACGCATGAAAACTCAATTAAGTTATATGGTTAGTACAGAAACTTCATAAGGAGTAATAATATACAAGCAAAAATGCAAGAAAATGCTTAAATCATGAGATGCAATTTCAATATTTTCTTGGTTCAGTGGGACTCGTGTATACCAATTCTTGAGGTTTTTGCTATTGTTTGTGATTGGGACACCTTCAGAATTATCTAAAGAAGCGATTGAGACACGAATGAAGCTTTGAATCGCCCTAGAACCTTGAATTCAGTATTGACTTTTTTGTGAAATTTTGCCAGTTTTGAATGCTTCAGCATGCGCAGCTTTTTAGTCTCTAGCTTTAGGTTTACCTTCTGATACTTGTAAGGAATGATTTAGGTCAAGAAAGTTGCATAAAATCCATAGTATTCAATGTTTGAATATTTGATTTGGTTAAGAATCTTTTTCCAATCTTTTTTCATGGTTTTTGATGTCAATTAGTTCCAATCATACCAAATCTTTCCTCATTTGCCTTCACACGAAATATTGAGCCTATAATGTGTATAAAAAGATTTTTCATGTTAAGGTTTATATTTTTCATGAATTAAAATCATTTAAATGAATATAAATTAATATTAATTCAAATAAATAATTAAAAAATATGAGAATACTTCCCTTTGGGCCTAGTGGTCGTGCATAGGCTTGGCATGAAGAAATTTGGAAGAAACTTGGGCCCATTTGCATTTTTAGGCCTTTTGCATCAATGTTGACTTTTCAAAATTCCTAAAAATTTCCCAACTTCCACAAGGCATAACTTGGTCAATTTTTAAGCTTTTCACATGTTCTTGGACATTTTGGAAAGGTCTTTGAGTCCTTTAACCAATGCCTTTGGTCCCATGTCATTTTGATTCACCAATCTCAAATTATGGCCTTTGACTTAAAGTCACTTTTTGTTGACTTTTGAAAATGACCTATAATGTTGAAATTGATAACTTTTTGTGAGAGCATTTCTTGGACTTGGAACATGAAGATGAATTGTAGGAAATGTCTTTCTCTTCAAAATGAGCTTTGAATGGAATTTTTCTGATAATCCATGTGAAAGTTATGCCCTGGTCAATTTCAGTTGACTTTTTCAGCTGTCCAAATATAGCAACTTTTGCATCTTTGATGATTTCTAAGCCAAATTCTGAGAATCATGATCAAGCATTGATCAAATGATGTTTGTGGCTTCAAAATGATATATTGACCAAAAATTTGAACTTTTGACTGTCAAATGACCATTTTGCCCCTACAGTTGACTGTAGTGCAATCTAGGGTTTTGACTGTGCAATTTTGAGCTGAATGCCTTGAAACTTGACATGAGGATATTTGACCATCTTTGTAGGCACATGAGACTTGATTGGGCCTTTGAAAAGTTCATTTGCTTGACCAGAACTCAAACCCTAGTTTTGACTGTCTAGGAGACAGTTGAGCTGCACAACCCTTGGGGAATTTTGTGACCTTGGCTTGACAAATCTTGGAGAATATGGGAGGGCAAATTTTGGGGTGCAACAATAATGAAAACAAAAATATAAGAATGAAAAAACCTGGATTCTGGAAATCTCAAAAATGAAAACGCGCGGGATAAACATTTAAATGGTCCAATGGTTATGAGCCACATATCATCCCTAACCTTTGGCCCGTCGCCTTAGGTCGAAGGGTTTTACCTACGGATTTCTTCCGTGGCTGAAAGTCCTGAAAAATCAAACATGAAAATTAAGTACAATCGAAGAAAATAAAAGATCCTTCCTCACTAATCAAAGCCTCCTGGGTTCAATGAGATGGTTTTTTAGAACTTGAAACGACCTATAACCCAGAATCCGAAACTTCACCATGCTTGCCATGGTCATGGTGATTTTGATTCTAGACACAGAATCATTCAAAAGATGGACCAGAATCAATCCCTGTACTCATATAAACATGTTAGCATTAATAAAATAGAGTAAATCATAAGACAATGTAAGAATCAAAACCAAAAAGATAAACACACGGATGTCCATGAGCATGGTGTTCTAGCATGTATTGGCCATAGAAATTGGTTCAAACATGTCACATACTACCTTATAGACACGAAAGAATAGTCAGGAGACCTTGAAGATGGCTGTATGAGATTTTGGAGTTTCAATTTTTGACAAAAACTCAAGTGTGAGTTTATGGATTCTTTTGTGTTTTTGTACAGCTTAGGTCTCAATTTCGTTTTGTCTCACTTGTATAGGCATTAGGCCATGTGAATCAAGAGGAATTATGGCCTCTTAATGCAAAGCTTTCAATTTCAAGATCCTCCATAAACCTCCATAACCAAGCTTCCTTTTTTGACTCATTTTTTTGAATTCTTGCTTCTTTGAGCCTTGGCACGAAAATGGGATGTACATAATGGTGCTTCAAGGTTAATCAAAGCCAAATATTCCCTTAAATTAATTTTTTTAAATTTCTCTTGATTTTAAAAGATTTAAAATTAATTAAATCCAATAAAATCAATAAAAAATGAAAAAATTAATAAAAAAATCTGAAATAAAAGGTGGGACACGTGGGAAGCATGGCTAGGCTAATTCAAGTGGAAAAAGTGGGCCCCTTTTGTCAAAAATGAAATTTCAAGGATAAATGATTTTGGCCATTTCACAAAAATTTCCCAACTTCTCCAATGCATATCTTGCTCAATTTTTAAGTTTTGATCATGTTCTCTGACATTTTAGAAAGGGCTTTGAGTCCTCTAACCAATGTCCTTGGTCCCATGTCATTTTGATTCACCAATCTCAAGTTATGGCCTTTGACTTAAAGTCCCTTTTTGTTGACTTTTGAAAATGACCTATAATGTTGAAATTGATAACTTTTTGTGAGAGCATTTCTTGGACTTGGAGTGTGAAGATGAGTTGTAGGAAATGTCTTCCCCTTCAAAATGAGCATTGGATGGGATTTTTCTAATGAACCATGAAAAAGTTATGCCTTGGTCAAGTTACAGTTGACTTTTCAACTATCCAAAAATAGAAACTTTTGCATCTTGATGATTTTTGAGCCATACTTTTGAGAATCATGATCAAGCATTGATCAAATGATGTTTGTGGCTTCAAAATAAGATGTTGACCAAAAATTTGAACTTTTGACTGCCAAATGACCATTTTGCCCCTACAGTTGACTGTAGTGCAATTAGGGTTTTTGACTGTGCAATTTTGTGCTGAAAGTCTTGAAACTTTGTATGAGGATGCTTGACCATGTTTATTGGCATGTGGGACTTGATTGGACCCTTGGAAACTTCATTTTCTTGATCAGAACCAAAACCCTAATTTTGACTGCTTAGGAGGCCCTTGAACTGTGCAATCCTTTGGGAATTTTGAAGCATGACTTGGCAATTTCTTGGAGAATATGGGAGGGCAAATTTTGGGGTACAACAGACGTCTTAGCGGTCCTTATGTCCATGATCCAGTTGCCTCGAAACAGTTGCCTCGAAACAGTTGCCTCGAAATAGTTGCCTCGAAACAGTAGCCTCGAAACGGTTGCCTCGAAACGGTTGCCTCAGATTAAAAAAGGATCAAGGACATAAGGGTAGCTTCTAAGGTGTCCTAACTGTTGCTTCGGTGACCACACTGTCCCTACACTCGAATTGACCCAAACACCTCCAACGGTGGTGCTTCCTACCTCTCAATGGTGGGATGGCACTACCTTAAGGACATTTACACAGCCTAATTCCTTAGGGTAGGTAGATGACTCATGGATACTTGCTCTATTCAAAAACAAATCAAAAATACTTTTCACACCTCACACTTTCAAAAAGCTTTCAAAAACAAAATTTTCAAACACTCTTGAGGACAGATACAAGAGTCATTCAGAAATCTTTCAAAGAAACTTTTTCAAACCCACTCACATTTTAAAAAGCAAACAATTTTGAAAACATAAGAGCAAGTATCTAAGAGCCCATGGATAACCATGGATAGAAAGGGTGCTAACACCTTCCCTTTCTATAAATCTACCTCCCAAACCGAGAAACTATCTCATAAGGAATTTTGCTGTGCTTTTGTCCTTTCCTTGTTGGAGAAAATAAAAGACGGTGGCGACTCTTGCTTCCGCGACATTTCGCAAACCAGCGTTAAACAGTCAGTTCTATTTCCACCGATCACAATAATCTTTACAAACAATTGAAATAGAGTTTGCTTCTAATCAAGTTATATCACAACTGTGATTTTTCTTAGAATGTAATACACAAAAATGTATGAACTATGAGTTTGTAAGCTTTTGAATCTTTCACGTAGTTTTTTGTTTGAACATTGTTGTTTGCTTGCAATAAATGTCCTTCTATTTATATTAGGAGTAATAAGTCTATTGCTGCCTTCAGAGGAAATGGAGATCATTAAATGCTTTGCGTGTATCCTTGCAAAATTCCATTCTCCAAGAATATAGTTGTAGGCACTTGAGTGCTTTCAGCCGTCTTTGCATTAATTAGAAAACGTCAGAATGTAAGAACGTGTTTTCCTTTGCTTTGACAAGACACGTTGATTAAGACGTTGTTTCAGTATTTGCTTTAACTCAGAACATGCTTCATTCAACTTCTGGTCAGAGCGTTGCTTGCTAAGATCTTTGAACAGCGCTTGCTTTCAAGTTATCTTCAGAATCAAGAAGACTGCTAGAAGTTAGAAGATACATTTAAAAAGTAAAGGTTCTTACCAGAGTCAGCAGATGTGTTTGAATAAAAGATTCTTTTATCAAAGAACTTCTTCATAATTTTTGCTTAGTACTTTGGAATGTTTCTTGTCAGAACATTAACTAAGACATTCAAAACACATTTATTAGAGCATAAATTATCTTAAATATAATTTAGTTATCATCAAAACACTTGGGATAGGTCAGAACTAATCTTGTTCTTTCAATCTCCCCCTTTTTGATAATGACAAAAAAATTATTTTAGATAAAGAAAAGAAACAGATTAAGAGATAAGAATCTTCCACTGAAATGAATATTTCTATGCATAAGACATCCTGAGATTGTTTAGTCAGAGTGATACACAGCCTTCTTTGAATTTCTTCAGAACTTCTTCAAGAAGATAAATCTTAGCTGTAATATTCTTTCAGAGTTAAATGATACCTGCAAAAATCTTTTGCACAGAAGGAATTCTTGCAATTTTGTTAGAATATCTGAGACATAGTCCCATAACTGTTAAACAGTGATTAGTTCAAAAATGCACATTTTCTCCCCCTTTTTGGCATAATAAAAAAGTGTAATAAATGAGAAATTTTGAAAGATTTCATAAAAAGTTAAAAATAGATATCCAGAAGTACAAACAAAACATCCAAATAAGAGACAAAAATAAACTAGGATTTCTTAGAGACAAGAGCCATCATAAGGTTCTTGATCTCATAGGCAGATTCACTTTACATTGCCATCCAGTTCTTGAACTCTGGATTTGTTTGATCTTGCTTACCCATGCGTCTATTCAAGACTTCATTCTCCCTCTTTAGCTCTTTCAGAGTGTCCATAATGAGTGAGGTAGGGGCAGAAGATGATGAAGCTTCAGTAGAAACAGGGTCAGAAGCAGCAACTGATGAATCAGATTTCACAAAGGTGGAGAGCAGAGCGCCCAGATCCATTGCAATAGTTGGCACAGGTTCAGGTCCATCCTTAACTGAAGGTTGATTCAATAAAACAATAGCCAGAGGATTTGAATCTTCAGAGTATTCTTCAGATTCATCTTCTGATATGTCCATCTTATCAGCTGGTGTATCAACAATCAGTATCAAAGACTTCTTATTCCAAGTATCAGCAGCTTCTGTCTTGAAAACATGCAGAAGTTTGGAAAATTTGTCCAGCACCTGAGAGTGGCACAAATCCTGTAACTTCCGTGATTTAGCAACCAAGGTTCTTCTGAAAGTTTCCCATAGAAGATCTGTTGCTGCGATGTTCACACTTCTGAGGCAATCTTCTTTCAGAGGTTGTAACAATGCTTGAACATTTGTTATAAAATTCAGAAACAAAATATTTACATCTGGATGAATAGGTTTAGGGACATTCGTTTTGTAAGATTTATTTTTCAAGAATTGTAGAGATTGAGAGTCCACTACAGTTTTTAAAAAGCTATTGGTTTCAGGAGTATTTGTAGGTTCAAGTTCAGGTTGGTTAACACAAATAAGAGGTTCTGATATATCATGAGGTACGGATGGTTCAGCAATTTCAGTTTGTTCAAAATTTTGTTGTTCTGGAATTTGAGGAGTTGAGAGAGGTGTTGTATGTTGTGGTGAGGTAGGTGGAGTGATATCAGGCGAAATTATTATTGTATAAGCGGGAGTGGGAATGGGATTTTGAGGTTGTGGTTGGTTCATAGCAAAAATATTTTCAGTTGGTAGATTGAAAGGAGGTTTTATGGCTGCTAGAGGTTCATTAATCCATGGAATTCTCCAAGATCTAGCATCATACCACCCAGTGGGTCTGGGTGATAAAGGTCTGGGAGGGGGTCTTGAGAAACGTTCAGCAGGAATAGGTTGAAAAACAGATGGTTCAGGGGGTTCTGAATGAGAGGGTTCTGATTGGCTGTCAGAATGTTCATTAGAGTCAGAATCACTTAAATCTGTTGAAAACTGATTTTTACTAAGGTTGTCAGCAAGGGGTTCAGATGGTGAGTGTTGTACCCCAAAATTTGCCCTCCCATATTCTTCAAGAAATTGCCAAGCCAAGTCACAAAATTCCCCAAGGGTTATGCAGCTCAACTGTCTCCTATACAGTCAAAACTAGGGTTTGTGTTCTGATCAAGAGAATGAAGTTTTCAAAGGCCCAATCAAGTCTCATATGCTTACAAAGGTGGTCAAGTATCCTCATATCAAGTTTCAAGGCATTCAGCTCAAAATTGCACAGTCAAAACCCTAGATTGCACTGCAGTCAACTGTAGGGGCAAAATGGTCATTTGATAGTCAAAAGTTCAAATTTTTGGTCAACATATCATTTTGAAGCCACAAACATCATTTGATCAATGCTTGATCATGATTCTCAAAATTTGGCTCAGAAATCATCAAAGATGCAAAAGTTACTATATTTGGACAGTTGAAAAAGTCAACTGAAATTGACCAGGGCATAACTTTCACATGGATTATCAGAAAAATTCCATCCAAAGCTCATTTTGAAGAGAAAGACATTTCCTACAACTCATCTTCATATTCCAAGTCCAAGAAATGCTCTCATAAAAAGTTATCAATTTCAACATTATAGGTCATTTTCAAAAGTCAACAAAAAGGGACTTTAAGTCAAAGGCCATAACTTGAGATTGGTAAATCAAAATGACATGGGACCAAAGGCATTGGTTAGAGGACTCAAAGACCTTTCCAAAATGTCCAAGAACATGAGAAAAGCTTAAATATTGAGCAAGTTATGCCTTGTGGAAGTTGGGAAATTTTTGGATATTTTGAAAAGTCAACTTTGATCCAAATGACCTAAAATTGCTAATGGGCCCATTTTTCTTCCATGATTCATCATTCCAAGCATATACACGACCACTTAGCCCAAAGGGAAGTATTTTCTCATTTTTTATTTATTTATTTGGATTTTTATTTATATTAATTCAATTAAATCAATTAAATATATGAAAAATGTTTAAATTAACCAAACCAATCTTTTTATACATGTTTTAAGGTCAATATTTCGTGTAAATGCAAACTAGGAAAGATTTGGGGAGATTGGATGCAAATTGATACAAGAACACATGAAAAAGATTCAAAAAGATCCTTAGAAAATCAATTATCAAAAATCATGATTACAAGAGATTTGGTTGAATTTTGTTGACCTAATCTATTCAGTACATAAGCTTGAGTGAAAACCTAATGCTGAGAGACTGAAAGCTGCGCATAAGAAACTATTACAAACTTGAAAATTGCTTGAAAAACTCAAATTCTGAAATCAACCTTAGAGGTCGATTCAAAGCACCATTCTTGTCTCAATAGCTTCATTGTGATTCTCTGAACGTGTGCCAATCACAAACAACAAACAAAGCTCCAGGAATTGGTAGATAAAACTCAGACTGTATCTCAAAATTTTTGGAATCGTACATCATGATTCATACATCCTTTGCCATTCTTATTTATTGATTCATGTTTGTTGTGAGTTTTTGAAGCTAACTAACACCTTTAATTGCGTTTTTCTGTGCTATACGAGATTATACCATGATTGAATATTAGGGTTTCCTGAGCTTCAAATTAGGGGTTCTTACTAGAGGAAAAATTGGACGCCCCCAGTACCACCATTGCAATCAGTACATCTGGACGAAGAAATTGAGATAGTTGCGCCTAATTTATGATCACCATAGCGCTAGTCGCTATTTTCTTGAAGCTTGCCTAATGCAACGCGTTAAAACCGTTGCCATATGCTTCTGTATACAGGGATGACGAAGACGAAGACATCGTGGCAAAGCGTGATTCGTCTATTTGAAAATTGGCGCGCGTTGCCCACTAATACTTTGTTTTCTTTTTATTATTTGTTTGTTATAATATATTAACACGCGCGATTCAGCTCAATTGGCAAGCGAAGGGAATGTTCACATCCAAGACCTGGGTTCGAATCCCAGGTCTGTATATTGTTCATATTATTTTTCAATTCATCTTCCTGTGCAGGCATAACCTTAAGGCGCATCATGTTGCCTCAAAGATCAACCAGCCACGCGTCTAGTTGCTTCTGATCAAAGGCCGAGATTGAAGGTCCACTATAAGCCCAGGTCAACGCGCTGGCACACAAATTGGAAAAGCCAAATGGATTTCAACGTTAATGGGCCAGGCTTTACCATCAAAACCTCCAATTTGGGGCTACCCCCCCCCCCCCTGGTTTGCTAGTTTTATTTATTTTTCTTATATTTCCTTTAATTATTATTTTACTTGTTTTGTTGTTTTAATTTAATAATTATTTTTACAAAACATGAAAAATATCATAAAAAAATCAGAAAAGATGAAAAATGTAATAAATATTTAATTGAATTATTTTCATAAATAAGTTAATATGTAATTATTTAGTTTAATTAGGTTACAATTTTAATTTCTTTTAATAACAAAAAATGCAAAAATATAGAATTTAGGTTTAATTGTTAATTTTATTCCTTTTTAATTTCCCCTTTTTAATAATAATATTTATTTTATTTATTTTCATAGATTAAAAAATGCATGTACATTA
Organism: Vicia faba; assembly: GCA_948472305.1. Lineage (NCBI taxonomy): Eukaryota > Viridiplantae > Streptophyta > Magnoliopsida > Fabales > Fabaceae > Vicia > Vicia faba. Next base: position 332,454,920 of record OX451739.1, on the reverse strand, counting down.
ACTTAGGTTTAAATTAGTTAAAATTTTAATATTTTCATAATAAATCTAAAAAAACACTAGAATTAGGGTTTCCATTTCAAATTTCATTCTAATAAATTCTTTCTCCTTAAATACTAAAAAACACAAAATATTAAAAAACATTTTCTTTTTAATTTTGATTTTTTATTCCTTATAAATTTTAATTTTTGCAAAAGGGTCCAACGCCCACATTGTTAATTATTTAAGTTGCGCGTTTATTTTATGTCATTTAATCAATTATGTACCTCTCCCGAAGCATTGTAACATTTAACTTCTCGCACTTTTATTTTATCGCTTTATTTATTTTTTTGTCAAATCGGGTCCGGTTCAATTTTTGGCGATGTGGACCCGCGCCATTTGTAATAGTTTAGACTTATTTTCCCGTAACCTTTTAACTGTTAACAAACAAGCATGCAAGAATGAATGACTTAATTAAAATCAAGCGTAGATCACAATAAACATGACAAGACAAATATCAATGAATCTGACACACGAACCGCATACACCACCCCTAGGGTACGCCTCACTGTTGCCTTTCGAAAGGTGATCATCGAGTAGAGGACGTCTTAGTAAGTCCTCATGATCCGGGAACCTGGCATGAGGGTAGCTTCTAAGGTGTCTTCCCATTGCTCTGGTGATCACCACGTCCCTAAAACTCGAATTGACCCGAACACCTCCAACGGTGGTGCTACCTACCTCTCAATGGTGGGATGGCACTACTTTAAAGGACATCTACACAGACGAATTCCTTAGGGTAGGTAGGTTCTCAAGGATACTTGCTCTAATCTCAAAACAAAAACAAAAATCTTTTCACACCAACACATTTTCAAAAGCTTTCAAAGCAAATTTTTCAAACACTCTGACGTACGAGTCGAACTGAAATTTTTCAAAGAAACTTTTTAAACCCACATTGAAAAGCAAACAAACATTTTTGAAAACACATTGAGCAAGTATCTAAGAGCCCATGGATAACCATGGATAGAAAGGGTGCTAACACCTTCCCTTTCTATAACCTACCTCCCGAACCGAGAGCAATCTCTATAAGGAATTTTTCTGTGCTTTTGTCCTTTCCAATTGGAGAAAATAAAAGACGGTGGCGACTCTTGCTTCCGCGACATTTCGCGAACCAGCTTTAAAACAGTCAGTTCCAGATCCACCGATCACAGAACTGGCGACTCTGCTGGGGATACTTATAAAGTGAGGTGTACCTTAGGGCTAGGTCATAACTATGTTTTCAATTGTCTTCATTGCTTGCTTTATTATTGTGGGTTGCTTGGGAGTTCTATAGATCCTAACCCGGATCTGGGGATACCTTTCTTAGAAAGTAGCAACAAGGCTGTGAGGGAACTGTGCGGGGTATACCGACATGGTTGAAGCAGTCTGCTACGTTGATGTGGCACTTTGGTGTGTACCGGTAACCCTTGAGTCCAGTCAAGGAGAGTACGGGGCCGCCGCGTGGTGTCGTGAAGCATCAACTGACCTTAGGAACCTTAATTGAACCATCTTGGCCTCTTTAGGGTAGTGAGATAACTGACTTTGGTGCAGTCCGAGGTTGGTTGATACTCGATACTACACCCAATTGAGGGTTGCTTTCCTGGAATATTTCGGTCGCCAGTTCAGTGGCTAAATCGAAACGATGAACAATGAAAGCAATCCCGTGATATTGGGACCCTTAGAACCCGGTTACTTCTAATAGGACAGGTTGAGCCCACCAACTTCAAGAGGGTAATACCTAGACCTCATGCTGGCCTGAACCCTAAGGGCTCTTTTGTGTGACTTGTGTGCCTTCGTACTTGACTATCTGCGTGCGTGTTACCTGACACTTGTTTCTTGCAGGTCTTGTTTATAGTCCTTAATTGGGACTCATAACAGGGTACTAAATTTCTCGCAGGTGTTGTCTATGGTCCTTAAATGGGGACTCATAACAAAGTATACTGAATTTCTTGCAGGGTCTGTTTATAGTCCTCAATTGGGACTCATAACAGGGATACTCACATTATCCCATGCATAGCATGACATCATACCATTGCATACATCCTAACCCATTTCAAGGATCTCAAGGGCTTGTGATGCAGGTCATGATAAATCAAACATCTAGCAAGGGGCAAAGAGGATTTATTTTCCTCTAGCTAAGGTTGTCAGGGGCTATGACCCACTGGATATGGTGAGCTTTTGACCCTTGACGAAGGTCTCTCAACAAAATGAAGTTCTTACAATCAAGCTACCGGTTCCGAATGCTAACAAAGTTTCTCTGTTTACCCCGCGAGGTCCTTGAAATCATTGCATGCATGTCATACATATCATTGCATAACAAGTACCCCTTCTCTGCAGGTTACTTACCTTCTTCGCTGTTTATTTCAGCCGATCGTCATGAATCCTGAATCATCAGCTGAGCAGTCTATCAAGGCCCTCCAGGCTCAGAATGCCCAATTCCAAGGGCTAATCATGAACCTGACCCAGGGGCAGCAAGATCTGAAGGCTCTCCTCTTGAAGAAGGAAAAGAAGAAGAAGAGGACTGTCTTGTTCAGCCCTAGACGCAGATCTGGGAACACACCGCAGACTGAAACTGAGAGGACTACCCCATCTGTGAGGGAAAGCAGTCACCATGAGAGAGAGGTGCCTAGTCCAGTGGTCTCCGACAACGAGACAGATTTCAACGACGAACAATACCCTCCGGCTGAGGATAAATACAAACAGTTGGAAGACCGGCTCAGTGCTATGGAGATACAAAAAGTGCCCGGCCTGGACTTTGAGGATCTAGGTCTGTCTTCTGGGGTAGTGATCCCGCGCAAATTCAAGGTACCCGCCTTTGCTAAATACGATGGGGCATCCTGTCCTAAGTTGCATCTCAGGGCTTATACAAGGAGGATCCAGCCCTATACAGCTGACAAAAACCTATGGATCCATTTCTTCCAAGAGAGTCTTTCGGGGACTCAGCTCGAGTGGTTCTATCAACTGAATGGAGCCAACATCCGTACCTGGGAAGACTTAGCCACTGCATTTTACAAGCATTACCAGTACAATGCCGACCTTGCTCCCACACGCACTCAGCTTCAGGGAATGTCTATAGGTGCAGGCGAAGGGTTCAAAGAGTATGCACAGAAATGGAGAGACCTTGCTGGAAGGGTACAGCCTCCATTAACCGACCGGGAACTCGTTGATATGTTCTTGGGGACCTTATCCGGGCCATTCTTCAACCACCTGATTGGAAATTCATCTGCTGGATTCACTGACCTTATCCTGACCGGCGAAAGAATTGAAGCTGGTATCAGGAGTGGGAAAATTCAAGAGGCCACACCTTCTGATATTCATAAAAAGCCTTACACGGGAAAGAAGGAATCTAATGCCGCATACAGTCAAAAGAGTCGCCGTGATCAACATGCAGGGGCAGTCATGATCTCTAGTTCTGCACCACGCCGCCAACCACAAAGAGGAAACCAGCAAAGGCCGGACGGGCCTAAAAGGCAGTTCACCAACATTAACATGCCATGGTCACAAGCACTGCAACACATGTTGAAGATGAATCTGATTGCAGTGATCAACCCTCCTGCTAATCCTAAGACCTCCTCTCCCAGCTACAATCCAGAAGCCAGATGTGCTTATCACTCTGATAGCCCGGGGCACGATACTGAGGACTGTTGGGCACTGAAGTACAAGATTCAGAACATGATCGATGCCAAAGAGATCGAGTTCGAGCCTGCCGAGACTCCCAACGTGATCACTGCTCCATTGCCAAAACATGGCTAGGATCGAGAGATTTTTTGTTCATTTGAATTCAAGTTGTATTTTTCTTTTCTTGTTCAGATAAACAATTATCATGTTAAACTCTTTTATTTCATGAATGCATTACACATGTCTGTCTTGATTTAATTATGTTTACTATGCTTAAAACTGCTTTCATATTTTTGCGATGGTCAACTCTTAATTGAAAATTCTAAACCTCTTGAGGGAGGATGACGAAAACGATACCACAATCTACAGTATGCTTTTGAACAAACCCCGCTGATGAGGTACATGCATTGTTTCAATCCCTAAACACTGGAGTTATAAGGATGATAATCCCTCGTCAACCCATCAGAGCCAAAGAAGTAGGAGTTTTTTATTTTCGAAAATCAAAACCCTTAATCATAACCTGGGGCAGGGTAGTTCTCTCAGTTGATCCAAGTGCACAATGAATGGCACCAAATGAGTTTTTCAAAAACAAAAGACAGTGATGGTTCCGAACAATCATAAGGACAGGCAATCATTATCAAAAAAAAATTATAAATGAAAAGCCCAAAAAGTCAAAACCAATAAAGAAGACTTACCAAACTGGGGCATCCCGCTGACTGTAATTCCAAAAAAGAAACAGTTCAGGCAAAATTTAGGGATAACGAAATCAAAAAGAAAGAGGTCCTACAAAACCTCAACAAAAAAAGAAATGACTGCCTATTCAGAATAAATCATAAATATCTGAACCATCATTGGAACGTCAGCACAGAGACTCAAACAAGGTCTAACGTATGATCAACTGAGTTTAGGTTTGGAGAACATCACGAAGAGCGGGTGGGTACAAATAATTTGAGCCTTTATCCTTTGTTTCTTAAACCGTGAACCCGGCCACGTTACAACCCTTAAAAGTCCTAGCTGAAGCATGGGTTAGTTCGAAAGCATGCTGTACGAAGGTATCCTGACTCCTGAAGGTTTGCTGTAAAATCTTGAGTTGACACCGCACTGTATTACAAAAATGCATTTTCAAAATTCAAGACAGACATAGACTTTTGCATTCTTAAAATAACCTTGTTTGCATATGACTATCTGTTTGAACAGCAGGGAAATTCGCACGATGAACACCTTGTGAACAGAAGTACCTCCAATCAAGGGGCACAGTAGGAGCTTTGCCCATCATCTGGGGCAGGACAAAATACTTCCAACAGGGGCAACTCCCTACATTCTGAAAGTGTGGACATAGTCGAAAAATACTACGCATAATCAAAAACCCGCTAGGTTGACATACCTAGGCAAAAATAAGGGCTTCCCGGCAAACCAAAAGGGTTCGGGCAAAATGAAGGGATGAAATGAAAAAAACACGTACACCCGGCAAGTCGAAAACCTGAAAAGGCGGCTTGGGAAAAAATGGGTATCCCGGTGGACTGAAAACCCGAAAGGGCGGTCCAGGCAAAAGTTAGGGATTAAAGCGTACGACTATGTTCCGGTATCTCATCACTTGTCTACTCGAAGATTTGTCAATCACCCACACAGGTATCCTCTTCCCTCATCTCCGAAGCAGGGGCAATAATGAGTTATCCAGGCGATCCAATTGCTATGTCAACCAAAGTACAAAGGAAAGATCAACATAAGGATGATTACCATCTACCTTTACAAATTCCAGATCGTGGGTTAACATCCGAGACCAAACGGGACAATCATCCACTTAATCAAGATCCTGTAACCCTACACCGGTTCCTTCCCAATTTTCAGGCAAGGTCTTACACAGACTCACCCTCCACAAGTAACCTTACCCCGGTTCATCAAGAAGTTTTTACACAAACTTATCCAAGTAACCTAACCCCGGTTCCTCCTAAAGTTTTACACGAATTTATCTCAAGGTAACCTTACCCCGGTTCCTCCATGAAACCTTACACGGATTTAAAGACAACCTAACCCCGGTTCCTCCAGAAGTCTCACATGGACCTATCTCAAGATGACCTAACCCCGGTTTATCAAGAAGTTTTTACACGAACTTATCCAAGTAACCTTACCCCGGTTCCTCCAGAAGTCTCACATGGACCTATCTCAAGATGACCTAACCCCGGTTTATCAAGAAGTTTTTACACGAACTTATCCAAGTAACCTTACCCCGGTTCCTCCAAAAGTCTCACATGGACCTATCTCAAGATGACCTTACCTCGGTTCGTCAAGAAGTTTTACACAAACTCATCCTGCAGCAACCCTACACCGGTTCTCTCTCTTCAAGATGCAGTTTTACATGGACTCGTCACTCAGAAACCCTACACAGGTTCTCCCTTTCCAAAAACGAAGTTTTACACGAACTCATCATCAAAGTAACCCTACCCAGGTTCCTTCTCCATTTCAGATACAGTTTTACACAAACTCATCAGTATGCAACCCTACATAGGTTCCCCCTTTCAACTTACAAAACAGCATATCAAAACTCCCCAGGAGAGTCCAATCTAGTTTCCCCAGGAAAATTGGAATCCATCTCCCCAAGCAGTAAGCTTATCCCCAGTAAATTCTGGAAGCTTATCCTCGCAGAGCACGAACGCGTCGCCTGGCTTGATTTAAAGAGTTATTTCCTTAACGGGATATAACTGGGTTATCCTCAGCCAAAAGCCACGGAAAGGTCGTCGTCAACGTAGTTCTTTCCTATCCCCAGCGAAGTCTATTCACACTTCCAACAACAAGACATCCTCAGCAAGTTACTATCAACATTCAGCAAAACATCTCTATCCCCACAGAGTATTGCTTCCCAGCATGGTCGCTAGAGTATCTTTTCTCCCCGCAGAATCTTCCATTTGCCAAGTTTATTCCGCAACGGAGTTATCTTCTCCTACCGGTATTCTTGCAGCTATCATCCCCAGCGGAAGTAAAAGCTTATTCTCCAACATCAGCCCAGGATATGACTTCCCGGCACCCGTCAAGGATTTACTTTCCTAGACGAAAACATTCATAAAACATCACATACATACATCATTATAGCATGCACAGGATGCATCATATCATACAAATCTCATTTATGTTGAGAACATCATGGCTTGATCCATATCATGCATTGCATATGACTGACCTTTACCTTTCAGGAAAGACGCAGTTGAAATTCTCAAACATATTTCAAGACCTCCTCTAGTCCAGCTAAATCGATTCCCGACAGATTTTTCTGATAAAGACTCAGCAGAAGTTATGGTCCCCTCTCCAACGGTGAGTGAGGTGGTAATTCCTTCTTCAGATGTTTCCCTCTCCGACGGTGAGTGTGAGGTGATAGTCTCTTATGGTCCCCTCTCCAACGGTGAGTGAGGTGGTAATTCCTTCTTCAGATGTTTCCCTCTCCGACGGTGAGTGTGAGGTGATAGTCTCTTATGGTCCCCTCTCCAACAGTGAGTGAGGTGGTAATTCCTTCTTCAGATGTTTCCCTCTCCGACGGTGAGTGTAAGGTGATAGTCTCTTATGGTCCCCTCTCCGACGGTGAGTGAGGTGACAATTCCTTTTCCTATGATTCCCTCTCCGACGGCGAGTGAGGTGATTCCCTTTCAGATTATAATGGCCTATGGTTCTCGTTCAGATCCTGCGAAGATGGTATTTCCCACCAAGATCTTCTCAACGAGAGTTGTTGAGGTTAAAGTCGCCCAAGGTTCTCTTACCATTCATGCTAAGGTAGTAACCATCCCTGGTTCATTCATCTCCGTTTGAAGCTCCAGACTCAGCTCCTGTAACCAGTCAGGACGCATCTTTACCAAGCATCTGAAAATTAGCTCCTGCAACGTGTCAGGTACTCATTTGTTCTTTTGCAGGTATGCAGGTTCTCGCTAAAGAATCTCCTATGCGATCAACGTCCAGATGGCATCTATAAGCCCATCACCCTATCCAGCAATCTCCAAATGGCATCTATAAGCCCATTCCCCCATCACTGCTACTATGTGAGCGCAAATTTCTGGGCACTCTAGTGTCCAATCATCTTCTACCCTCGGATTACGAAAGGCACGTCAGCCAATCTGCATCCTCAGGTCTAAGAAGATTGAACAGGGGCAACTGTTGTACCCCAAAATTTGCCCTCCCATATTCTTCAAGAAATTGCCAAGCCAAGTCACAAAATTCCCCAAGGGTTATGCAGCTCAACTGTCTCCTATACAGTCAAAACTAGGGTTTGTGTTCTGATCAAGAGAATGAAGTTTTCAAAGGCCCAATCAAGTCTCATATGCTTACAAAGGTGGTCAAGTATCCTCATATCAAGTTTCAAGGCATTCAGCTCAAAATTGCACAGTCAAAACCCTAGATTGCACTGCAGTCAACTGTAGGGGCAAAATGGTCATTTGACAGTCAAAAGTTCAAATTTTTGGTCAACATATCATTTTGAAGCCACAAACATCATTTGATCAATGCTTGATCATGATTCTCAAAATTTGGCTCAGAAATCATCAAAGATGCAAAAGTTACTATATTTGGACAGTTGAAAAAGTCAACTGAAATTGACCAGGGCATAACTTTCACATGGATTATCAGAAAAATTCCATCCAAAGCTCATTTTGAAGAGAAAGACATTTCCTACAACTCATCTTCATATTCCAAGTCCAATAAATGCTCTCATAAAAAGTTATCAATTTCAACATTATAGGTCATTTTCAAAAGTCAACAAAAAGGGACTTTAAGTCAAAGGCCATAACTTGAGATTGGTAAATCAAAATGACATGGGACCAAAGGCATTGGTTAGAGGACTCAAAGACCTTTCCAAAATGTCCAAGAACATGAGAAAATCTTAAATATTGAGCAAGTTATGCCTTGTGGAAGTTGGGAAATTTTTGGATATTTTGAAAAGTCAACTTTGATCCAAATGACCTAAAATTGCTAATGGGCCCATTTTTCTTCCACGATTCATCATTCCAAGCATATACACGACCACTTGGCCCAAAGGGAAGTATTTTCTCAATTTTTATTTATTTATTTGGATTTTTAATTATATTAATTCAATTAAATCAATTAAATATATGAAAAATGTTTAAATTAACCAAACCAATCTTTTTATACATGTTTTAAGGTCAATATTTCGTGTAAATGCAAACTAGGAAAGATTTGGGGAGATTGGATGCAAATTGATACAAGAACACATGAAAAAGATTCAAAAAGATCCTTAGAAAATCAATTATCAAAAATCATGATTACAAGAGATTTGGTTGAATTTTGTTGACCTAATCTATTCAGTACATAAGCTTGAGTGAAAACCTAATGCTGAGAGACTGAAAGCTGCGCATAAGAAACTATTACAAACTTGAAAATTGCTTGAAAAACTCAAATTCTGAAATCAACCTTAGAGGTCGATTCAAAGCACCATTCTTGTCTCAATAGCTTCATTGTGATTCTCTGAACGTGTGCCAATCACAAACAACAAACAAAGCTCCAGGAATTGGTAGATAAAACTCAGACTGTATCTCAAAATTTTTGGAATCGTACATCATGATTCATACATCCTTTGCCATTCTTATTTATTGATTCATGTTTGTTGTGAGTTTTTGAAGCTAACTAACACCTTTAATTGCGTTTTTCTGTGCTATACGAGATTATACCATGATTGAATATTAGGGTTTCCTGAGCTTCAAATTAGGGGTTCTTACTAGAGGAAAAATTGGACGCCCCCAGTACCACCATTGCAATCAGTACATCTGGACGAAGAAATTGAGATAGTTGCGCCTAATTTATGATCACCATAGCGCTAGTCGCTATTTTCTTGAAGCTTGCCTAATGCAACGCGTTAAAACCGTTGCCATATGCTTCTGTATACAGGGATGACGAAGACGAAGACATCGTGGCAAAGCGTGATTCGTCTATTTGAAAATTGGCGCGCGTTGCCCACTAATACTTTGTTTTCTTTTTATTATTTGTTTGTTATAATATATTAACACGCGCGATTCAGCTCAATTGGCAAGCGAAGGGAATGTTCACGTCCAAGACCTGGGTTCGAATCCCAGGTCTGTATATTGTTCATATTATTTTTCAATTCATCTTCCTGTGCAGGCATAACCTTAAGGCGCATCATGTTGCCTCAAAGATCAACCAGCCACGCGTCTAGTTGCTTCTGATCAAAGGCCGAGATTGAAGGTCCACTATAAGCCCAGGTCAACGCGCTGGCACACAAATTGGAAAAGTCAAATGGATTTCAACGTTAATGGGCCAGACTTTACCATCAAAACCTCCAATTTGGGGCTACCCCCCCCTCCCCCCTGGTTTGCTAGTTTTATTTATTTTTCTTATATTTCCTTTAATTATTATTTTACTTGTTTTGTTGTTTTAATTTAATAATTATTTTTACAAAACATGAAAAATATCATAAAAAAATCAGAAAAGATGAAAAATGTAATAAATATTTAATTGAATTATTTTCATAAATAAGTTAATATGTAATTATTTAGTTTAATTAGGTTACAATTTTAATTTCTTTTAATAAAAAAAATGCAAAAATATAGAATTTAGGTTTAATTGTTAATTTTATTCCTTTTTAATTTCCCCTTTTTAATAATAATATTTATTTTATTTATTTTCATAGATTAAAAAATGCATGTACATTAACTTAGGTTTAAATTAGTTAAAATTTTAATATTTTCATAATAAATCTAAAAAAACACTAGAATTAGGGTTTCCATTTCAAATTTCATTCTAATAAATTCTTTCTCCTTAAATACTAAAAAACACAAAATATTAAAAAACATTTTCTTTTTAATTTTGATTTTTTATTCCTTATAAATTTTAATTTTTGCAAAAGGGTCCAACGCCCACATTGTTAATTATTTAAGTTGCGCATTTATTTTATGTCATTTAATCAATTATGTACCTCTCCCGAAGCATTGTAACATTTAACTTCTCGCACTTTTATTTTATCGCTTTATTTATTTTTTTGTCAAATCGGGTCCGGTTCAATTTTTGGCGATGTGGACCCGCGCCATTTGTAATAGTTTAGACTTATTTTCCCATAACCTTTTAACTGTTAACAAACAAGCATGCAAGAATGAATGACTTAATTAAAATCAAGCGTAGATCACAATAAACATGACAAGACAAATATCAATGAATCTGACACACGAACCGCACACACCACCCCTAGGGTACGCCTCACTGTTGCCTTTCGAAAGGTGATCATCGAGTAGAGGACGTCTTAGTAAGTCCTCATGATCCGGGAACCTGGCATGAGGGTAGCTTCTAAGGTGTCTTCCCATTGCTCTGGTGATCACCACGTCCCTAAAACTCGAATTGACCCGAACACCTCCAACGGTGGTGCTACCTACCTCTCAATAGTGGGATGGCACTACTTTAAAGGACATCTAAACAGACGAATTCCTTAGGGTAGGTAGGTTCTCAAGGATACTTGCTCTAATCTCAAAACAAAAACAAAAATCTTTTCACACCAACACATTTTCAAAAGCTTTCAAAGCAAATTTTTCAAACACTCTGACGTACGAGTCGAACTGAAATTTTTCAAAGAAACTTTTTAAACCCACATTGAAAAGCAAACAAACATTTTTGAAAACACATTGAGCAAGTATCTAAGAGCCCATGGATAACCATGGATAGAAAGGGTGCTAACACCTTCCCTTTCTATAACCTACCTCCCGAACCGAGAGCAATCTCTATAAGGAATTTTTCTGTGCTTTTGTCCTTTCCAATTGGAGAAAATAAAAGACGGTGGCGACTCTTGCTTCCGCGACATTTCGCGAACCAGCTTTAAAACAGTCAGTTCCAGATCCACCGATCACAGTGAGGTTTGAGAGGATTCAACAGATGCAGATATATTTTCATAATTATAAACAGGTATATTTTCAGCATGATTACCTGTCTTCTTTTTCTTCTGAGGAGTGTCAGAAGGTCCTTCTACAGTTTTTCTCTTCACAGATCCTTGGAGAACAACATCAGCAGCAGCTTAATTTCTTCCTTGAAGCCAAGCTGGATCAATAGGTGATCCTGTTTCTCTGCAGGTCTCAAGATAGTGCAAAACCATACGAGAATGTTCCTCTGAGTTGAACATAGGAAAGTCAGCAATAGGAATTCTTCTCTTCCTCACAATAGTTGACAGACATGGAGAGGGTTCCACCAGCAGTTTGTCAATAATTTTCCTCTTCAGCAAGTTCTTTCCAGGCATTGTCTTACCACATATAGGTTCAAGCTCCCCCAGAAGATTTGCTTCTCTTAGGTGAGCAATCAGACCATTCTCAGTCAGAATGTCTGATAATAACCTCCCCATGGGAATCCAATTCCTCTTAGATTTGGGATTCTTTATCCTTTCAGCTTCTCTGGTTTCTTTGACATGGTTCCAGAGGTGTTCAAAAAGCAAGTAGGGCAAATCAATTTTGACATTGGTTCCAAGGCAAAACAGCAAATATTGTTGATCAACGTTGATGTAATCAGGAGAACTGGTGTCTTTCCTGTGGTGAATACATCCATGAATAATCCTTTCCCAAATCTTATACTTGTCTTTCAAATCCCTAACTTTGGAGGAACCTTGGCCATTGGTAAAAATCTTTGTGTATACCCTAGACATCTCCATTCTTCTAGTGGCCATTCCTGTAACTCCAAGTCCTTTAAATCCCAGCAACCTTCTGATTAGATTTTCTGTAATGGATATTTCCTTGCCCATTACAAAAGAGAGAATAACCTTGGGAGTTGCAATAGCGTGAATCCAGAATTCTTTTACTAAATGAGGAAAGACTAGACCAATAAGACGATCAAAGTAGCTTTCCCAACCTTGAAACTTCACAGCAGGGAACAAGTCAAATCCATTCTCTATGAGATTCTCAAAGTCTACCATTAGCTCACTCAAAACTTCCAAACTTTCTACCGGAATGAGTGTTGTCCTTTCAGGTAAACAGTATTGCTCAGAGTGGGTAGAGGAAGAAGAAGCCATTGAAGTTATATGAAAATAGAAATTTTCGAAAAGGGTTTTAAGAGAAACGTTCAATAAAAACTTGAGTTGAAAGAGACAGTAAAGAATGAAAAGGGTTTTTCAAAGAGTATTTATAGGCATTAATTTCATAGAATAGGTTAAGAATTAAAATTAAAAGTATTTAAGACAAATTAAAATAAAGATTAAAACGGATTTAAAAACGAATCTCATCATTACTTACATTTAATGATTTGCTAAAAATGAGGGAAAATGTGAGATTATGGCTAATCATCAACAATTACCTAGAACGTCATCAGTAGCTTTTGCACGCTTGACCTTTCAGAAACACACCACGTGTTCATATCCTGAAGGATGCATGTAACAGCTGTTTGTTCTAATGAATTTCTGAACTACACTTGGACATGAAGCGTTAGAATGATTCATAACTTTTCATATAGCTTTTGTTACAACTTCTCTTCTAACTTCTGAAGAGTTGTTGATTAGAGCATTCATTTCAGAAAGTTCTGAAGCCAGTCACAGAAAATAAATATTATTTTATTCAGGACATAATTCCATACAAATATTTTTCAGAATGAAATTAAATCTATCTTCTGAAAGGGGTTTAGTAAAAATGTCAGCCCATTGATGGTCTGTTTTTACAAAAATCAAGTTTAAAATCCCCTTCTGAATATAGTCTCTTATGAAATGATATTTAATTTCTATATGTTTGGCTTTAGAATGTAAGATTGGATTTTTAGAAAGACAAATAGCAGAAGTATTGTCACAGAAGATAGGAATCTTACTTTCATAAAGGTTGAAATCTTCTAGTTGACTTTTCATCCAAATCATCTGAGAGCTACATCCAGCAGCAAATACATATTCAGCTTTTGTGGTTGATAGAGAAATTGTTGCTTGCTTCTTGTTGTACCATGAGATAAGATTGTCACCCAAAAACTGGCAGCTTCCAGAGGTGCTTTTTCTTTCAATTCTATCTCCAGCAAAGTCAGCATCACAATAACCTGCTAGTTTGTAATCTTGTGATCTTCTGTAACACAGACCAAGATTAGCAGTACCTTTCAGATACCTAAGAATTCTCTTAACAACTGTTAAATGAGATTCTCTAGGATCTGATTGGAATCTAGCACACAAGCACACGCTAAATAATATATCAGGTCTAGATGCAGTCAGATAGAGAAGGGATCCAATCATACGTCTGTAGAGCTTCTGATCTACTTTCATACTTACCTCATCTTTACCTAGAATGCAGGTTAGATGCATAGGTGTCTTGGCATCTTTGCTTTCTGACATTTGAAATTTCTTCAGAAGTTTTTTAACATACTTCGTCTGATGTATGAAAGTACCTTCTTGAGTCTGGTTGATTTGAATTCCAAGAAAGAATTTCAATTCACCCATCATGCTCATTTCAAATTCTGCCTGCATTGTCTTAGCAAATTCTTTTCCAAGGGATATATTAGAGGTTCCAAAAATTATATCATCAACGTAAATTTGACAGATTAAAATATCATTTTTAAATGTTTTTCTGAAGAGAGTTGTGTCCATTTTTCCTCTGGTAAAATCTTTTTCTAATAGAAAATTACTCAGACGATCATACCAAGCTCTGGGAGCTTATTTTAAACCGTATAAAGAATTTTTCAATTTAAAAACATGTTCTGGATGCTGTAAATTATTAAATCCAGGAGGTTGATGGACATATACTTCTTCTTCAATATAACCATTTAGAAATGCACTTTTAACATCCATTTGATACAATGAAATGTTATTTTGTACAACAAAAGAAATTAATAATCTTATAGATTCTAACCTGGCGAATGGGGCAAAGGTTTCATTATAATCAATTCCTTCTTGTTGACTATAACCATGTGCAACCAGTCGTGCTTTGTTTCTGATTACTTCACTTGTTCATTCAATTTGTTTCTGAATACCCATTTGGTTCCTATAACATTGAATCCTTTGGGTCTTGGAACAAGATTCCATACATCATTCTTTGAGAATTGATTTAGTTCTTCTTGCATTGCAAAGATCGAATCACTATCTTCCAGAGCTTCATCAATGGTAGTTGGCTCAATCAGAGAGACTAAACCAAACAAAGATTCTTCATTGATTCTGAGAGATGATCTTGTTTTGATGGGATCTTCTTTTCTTCCAATGATTACGTCTTCTTTGTGAGCTGAAGATAATCTAGGAAACCTTTTCTGTGTGGGTTGGTCAGAGATTCTGAGATTGTTCAGAGCATTGTCAAGAGGATGATCTGCTACGTCTTCTTTTGCTTCTGAACTTTCAGAGTTTGAGTGATGATCTTCTGTACCTACAGAAAATCAATTTGCTTTGGCTGTTGTTGGCCAAGCTTATCATCAAACCTGACTTTGATTGATTATTCAACAATCAGAGTTTCTGTGTTGTATACTCTATAGCCTTTTGAGCGTTTAGAGTATCCAAGTAGGAAACACTTTTGTGCTTTGGAATCAAACTTATTCAGAGTTTCTTTGGTGTTTAGTATAAAACAAGTACATCCAAAAGGATGGAATAAGAAATGCTGGGCTTTCTGTTTTTCCACAATTCATAGGGAGTCTTTTCAAGAATAGGTCTTATAGAGATTCTATTCTGAATATAACACGCTGTATTCACAGCTTCTGCCCAAAAGTGCTTAGCCATATTTGTTTCATTGATCATGGTTCTGGCCATCTCTTGTAATGTTCTATTCTTTCTTTCTACAACTCCATTTTGCTGGGGAGTTCTAGGACAAGAAAAATTATGAACAATACCATTTTCTATATTTTTCAAAATAGTGATTTTCAAATTCACCATTGTGATCGGTGGAAATAGAACTGACTATTTTGAAATGCTGGTTCGCAAAATGTCGCGGTAAGCAAGAGTCGCCACTGTCTTTTATTTTCTCCAACAAGGAAAGGACAAAAGCACAGCAAAATTCCTTTTCGAGATATTTCTCAGTTCGGGAGGTAGATTATAGAAAGGGAAGGTGTTAGTACCCTTTCTATCTGTGGTTATCCACGGGCTCTTAGGTACTTGCTCACTATGTTTTCAAAAATGTTTGCTTTTCTTGTGTTTGTGGGTTTGAAAAAGATTGTTTGAAAACTTCGATTTAACTCTTGTATCTGTCCTCAAGAGTGTATGAAGTGTTGTTTGAAAACTTTTGTCAGAAAAGTGTAGGTGCGAAAAGTATTTTTTATTTTGAAAGAGCAAGTACCTGAGAACCTCTACCTACTCAAAAGAAATTAAGATGTGTAAATGTCCTTTAGACAGTGTTATCCCACTATTGAGAAGTAGGTAGCACCGTCATTGGAGTTATTCGGGTCAATTCGATTATAGGGACATGTGATCACCATAGTAATAGTAGGACGCCTTAGCGGTAACCCTAATGTCTTAGATCGTTTTTTATCGAGGCAACCGTTCCGAGGCAACTTTGATCTTTAGACAGGAGGGCGACCTCTAAAACATCCTATACTCAATGACCACGTTGAGGCAACCAAGTGAGGCGTACCCTAGGAGTGGCATGTGCGAGTGTGTCAAGTTTCAGTTAAGTTATCTTTGCACATGTTACGGTGAGCTACGGGTTGATTTTAATTTCAGAGATAAGTCTTGTCATGCATAGCCTAGTTAACATACATCTAACAGTTAATAGTTGCGAAAAATAAATCTACGCTATTACAAGGCGTCGGGTATTTACATCGCCAAAAACAACCCTTGAAAAGTAAATGCGGGAAATTAAATAAAAGCGATAAATAAGTCCTAATTAAAGCTATTACATCCTCGGAACAATTACATAAATATGGATAAAAAATTAATAAAACAAACATACGCGCGAGAGAAAATTGAATCAGAATGTTTTTAGGGTTTTGACCCTTTTTTGAGAAAGAAAGAAGTTTTGGTTATTTTGCATTTAATTAAATTAAACCTAAAACTAATTAATTAATAAGAAATATTTTATAGTTTTTTATGTTTTTTAGGAAATAAATAAATAAAAAAATCATGATCAAAAGTCATTAAAAACCCTAATTCTATATTGATTTTATTTATTGTGAAAAAAAAGTTAGAATTGTCCTAATTAAACTAAATTAGTTAATTATATTTATTTACAAAAATAATAAAAGGGTGAAATTAATAATAATAAAAAAATATTATATTTTTTTGGTTTTCTGATTTTATTATGAAAAAAATTAATTTGGTTAATTAAGTGATAATAATAATAATTAATGGTAAAATAATTAAATGAAAAAAATATAAAAGAATAATAAAAGAAGAATAAACCAGGAGGGTGCTGGCCCAATTAGGAGGTGTGTTTGGAAAATTGTGGCCCAACAAACTGCAAGCCTCTTTGACTTTTTTGGATCGTCCACACGTGCATTGACCAAGGAGTATGCTAGTCTTCCAATCTAGGCCACATGATTTGAGTTTGAAGACACATGGCATGTTGAGATGTGAGGCATATGATGGACTTCTTTTGGAGATCTGCATGTGAATATGTACAAGAAAATAATAACAAGGATTTTGGGGAACCTGGGATTCGAACCCAGGTCCCAAAGATCACAGGCCAATACGCTCAACCACTCCACCATCATGCTTTAGTCATTAGTGGAATAATAAACATTCATTATATATGCAAACCAATTAACATACTGAAATTATAAAAACGCGCGCTTCTTTTTAAATTGGCCAACCAGACGTTAACACCTCATCATCTTCTTCATTGTACCTGCATAAAAGAATATTAGATAGCGGGGGTTTTTAACCCCCACTAACCATTGCAACGAAAAATAGCGATTAACACTATGGTTCATATAAATATTTCGCGAGGGGTTGGTCAGGTTCGTCTGGGTCTCATGATCTCAACCATATGTCTTAGGAGTCCTAATTTTTCCTGGTTCATAAAGCCCCAATTTCAAAGCTTAAGAACCCTAGAAATCATCCATGGCATCTCGTGATTCAGTGAGTTATAGTTCAATTAAACGATACCATTAGCTTCATATGGTTCCTAGAAACACAAATCAATCAAGAAAACACGTTAAATATGCATGATTTAAGAGTTACGATTCTGGAAAAAATGGCAAACCGTGATTCTTTAGGTATCGATTCCTTGAGCCTTAATGCTTGATTTTGATAGCAGTTCACTCTTGGGACCTCCTGCAAGGTGTTTGAATCAACAAAAACCTTTGAATCGCCCTAGAATGCCAAAGTCAGTTTTCAATTTTCTTGGAATTTTTCAATATGCTATGGCTTTTTTCTGCAGCTTTTTCACGTCCATTAGGTTAGGATTTGCTTGCATATATATAGGGCAATTGAATTAGGTCAAGAGCTGGGCAAAAATCCATGTGCAATGGTGATTGAATCTTTGATTGGAAATCAAATCTTTTTTATTTTTCATGATTGGAAAATGTTGCCAAATTTGGAGATTTTGTATCTTTGACTTGGTGCTTGAATTTGCCAGCATGCTGAGGTCCTATTTGCTTAACAAAAAGATTGAAAACATCAAATCTTCTATTTTCCTACAATTTAAATTAATTAAATGAATTAATATTAATTAAAAATCCAATTAATCAATAAAAATAAGAAAATAAATTCCATTAAGCTTGATGGGTCGTGCATAGGTCATGGATGAAGTTTCAAGAAGAAATTTGAGGCCCAAGCAAAAACAAGGTGTTTTGAGCAAAGTTGACTTTTGCAAATTCATAAAAATTTCCCAATTTCTCCAATGCATATCTTGCTCAATTTTGATCACATGACCATGTTCTTGGACATTTTGGAAAGGTCTTGAAGTCCTCTAACAAATGCCTTTAGTCCCATGTCATTTGGATTTACCAATCTCAAGTTATGGCCTTTGACTCAAAGTATGTTTTTGTTGACTTTTGAATTTGACCTATAATGTAGAAATTGATAACTTTTTGTGAGAGAATTTTCTGATCTTGGAGTGTGAAGATGGATTGTAGTAAATTGCATCCTCTTCAAGATGAGCATTGGATGGGATTTTTATGACAAACCATGAAAAAGTTATGCCCTGGTCAAGATACATTTGACTTTTCTACTGTTCAAAAATAGTAACTTTTTGCATCTTGATGATTTTTGAGCCATTCTTGTGGAATCATGATCAAGACTTGATCAAATGATGATTGTGGACTCAAAATAAGATGTTGACCAAAAATTCTGACTTTTGACTGTAAAATGACCATTTTGCCCTTGTAGTTGACTATAGGTCAAATGGGGCTTTTGATTGTGCAAATTGACACTGTGAGTCTTGAAACTTGGTATGTAGGTGCTTGAGAATGTATATAGGCCCTTGAGACTTGATTGAACCATTGGAAACCCCAAATTCCTTGAAAGAACCAAAACCCTAATTTCAGCTGTCGTAGAAGGTGATTTGACTGTCTACCTCTTGAGCAATCTTGGGCAATTTGAGGATTATGGGAGGGCAAATTTTGGGGTACAACAGTTGCCCCTGTTCAATCTTCTTAAACCTGAGGATGTAGATTGTCTTGCGTGCCTTTCGTGATCCGAAGGTGGGAGATGATTGAACATTAAAGTGCCCAGAAATTTGCACTCGCATAGTGTAGTATCAACAATGTGATGTCGGGAATGGGCTTACAGATGCCATTTGGAGAGATGATGGATAGGAGGATGGGCTTATAGATGCCATCTGGAGATATGACAGAATCTTGTCGGGGATGAGCTTATAGATTCCATCTGGAGATTGTTTGTTGAATTGTAACTTGGTAGGTTGAAAAAAGGAACCTGTGTAGGGTTGCCTGATGATGAGTCCGTGTAAAACTGCATCTTAGAAGAGAAGGAGTCGGTGTAGGGTTGCTTCATGATAGTCGAGTAGATAGTTGTCCTGTCTGGTTTCAGGTATAGATCTACAATCAGTCGTCCACAGATATTTCCTGGCTTGCTACAGGTATTAATCCGGAACTTAAGAAGGTTGGCCGATGAGATAGTTTTCTTGTCTGGTTTCAGGTATTAATCTCTGACCTGAGAAAGATAGATAGTCTTCCTGGCTTGTTACAGGTATTGATCTTCAGTCTCTTCATGTAGATAACTTTCCTGTCTAGTTACTGGTATAGATCTACAATCAGTTCATATAGGTGGTTTTCCTGTCTGGTTTCAGGTGTTAACCTATAATCAGTCGTCCACAGATATTTCCTGGCTAGTTATAGGTGTTGATCTGGAATTTAAGAAAGGGTGGTCGGGGAGATAGTTGTCCTGGCTGGTTTCAGGTATTAATCTCTAACCTGAGAAAGAAAGATAGTCTTCCTGGCCTGTTACAGGTGTTAATCTTCAATCTCTTCATATAGGTGGCTTTCCTGTCCGGTTTCAGGTGTTAACCTATAATCGGTCGTCCACAGATATTTCCTGGCTAGTTACAGGTGTTGATCTGGAACTTAAGAAAGGTTGGTTAAGGAGATAGTTGTCCTGGCTGGTTTCAGGTATTAATCTCTGACCTGAGAAAGAAAGATAGTCTTCCTGGCTTGTTACATGTATTGATCTTCAATCTCTTCATGTAGATAACTTTCCTGGCTAGTTGCAGGTATAGATCTACAATCAATCGTTCACAGATATTTCCTGGCTAGTTACAGGTGTTGATCTGGAACTTAAGAAAGGTTGATGGTAGTCATCTTTGGATTGACCTTTTCCTGAAAAGCCAAAACATTAGTTGCATGCAATGTCATGATGTATGAAATGCATGATGTTCGTGTCGTATGCATTTTGTCATGCATGAAATGTGAAATGTTTATGAATGTATCTTTGTCTGGGAAAATAAATCCTTGACAAATGTCGGGGAGTAGAGTTGAGTTCTTCGTTTCCGCTGGGGATGATGAACGAAGATGATTGTGAGAATAAACCTGCAGGAGAAAAGAACTCCGTTGGGGAATAAACTGGTGAAGATATTTCTCTGTGGGAAGAGATGCTTCGCTGAGATTTTAACGATAACTCCGCTGGGGACTCTGTTGATAAGCTCTGTTGGGGATTTTGATGATGAACTCCGCTGGGGGATAGAAAGAACTTCGCTGGGGATGAAAGAACTTCGCTGGGGATGATCTTTCCGTTGCAACAACTTGCTAAGGATAACCCAGTTAGACTCTGGTGGGGATAAACTCTGAATTTGGCTGAGGAGATGCATTTGCACTCTGCAGGGGATAGGCTTCCAGAATCTACTGGGTAAGATGATTCAACCCTGGCGGGGAAGCTTTTTGGACTGCGCTGGGGAATGACTCCACTGGGGGTATCTTGTATTCCACCGGGGAACATTCTTATACTCCGTCAAGGAATATTAAGAGTGTCGGGGATGCTTGCTGAGGAATATCTTTATACTCTGCTAGAGAATATTAAGATCTTCTGGGGATACCTAACTTTTTCAGGACTGATGGTAGACCAACTCTGGTTGGGGGAGAGTATTGCTGACTTGCTGGGGATACTGTGCCTTTTTAGGGTTGATGGGAGACCAACTCTGCTTGGGGAGAGTATTGTTGAATCTTGTCTTACTCCGCAGGGAGTGAAGGTATCTTGGTCATATTCTTCAGCCGAGCCTACCTTGGTACCTTGATGGACAGAGCAACTAGATCGCTTAGACAATTCTTATTGCCCCTACTTCCGATGTCACCCGTAATTAGTCCTTTGTTTCGCATGCAAGTATTTATGATTAGCAATTAATGTCAAATGCATATATCAAAAATGAACATTGGACGTTCTTTGCAAAACAAAACGGATAAAGGAAAAAACAATTTGCAATTTGTCTGAAAAATGAACTTGTATTGATTTTGAAATTTGCCTGTAAATAGGCGTTTTTGTACAAGAGGCTGACGTCCTAGTAAGAGAACGCCGCCGAACAAAATAGAGTTTATACAATTTGTGAAAAGGAAACAAAATAGCTATGTGAAAAATCCCACTGGGTTCTAACTCTGCTATCGCCTTTATGTCTTCAAGTGTCTCATCACTTTGCTGCTTAGTTGAAGATGAATCTGATTGATTGGTGCCGTCTGAGCCTGATAGTCGATACCGAAGTCTGGATGCAGGGTGATCCAATGAGACAAAGTATTACGCTTATCCCTAACTTTTTCCTGGACCGCCCTTTCGGGTTTTCAGTCCACCGGGACACCCATTTTTGCCCAAGCCGCCTTTTCAGGTTTTCGACTTGCCGGGTGTACAATTTTTTTTTAATTTTCATCCCTTATTTTTGCTCGAACCCTTTTGGTTCGCCGGGAAGCCCTTATTTTTGCCTAGGCCAGTCGACCTAGCGGGTCTTTAATAATGCGTAGTATCTTTTTACTATGTCTGCATTGACGGCGTGAGAAAGGTCGTCACCATCCATGGTGGTTAGAATCATCGCTCCTCCTGAGAAGATATTCTTAACCACAAATTTCCCTTCGTACGTAGGGTCCATTTTCCCCTGGGATCACCTTGAGGTAGAATGATACGTTTAATTACCAGGTCTCCGACTTGATACTCTTGTCTTCTGACTTTCTTGTTAAATGCCTTGATCATCCGTTTTTGGTACGTCTGACCATGACAAATAACATTGAGTCTCTTTTCGTCGATTAGGTTTAGTTGATCAAGCCGAGTCTGGATCCAGTCATTTTCGCTCAAACCTGCATCCTTCATAATTCGGAGAGAGGGTATCTGAACTTCGATGGGCAGGACTGCCTCCATGCCATATACCAAGGAATAGGGTGTTGCCCATGTTGACGTTCGTGCTGAGGTACGGTACCCATGAAGAGAAAATGGTAACATCTCGTGCCAATCTTTGTAGGTCACTGTCATCTTCTGCACAATCTTCTTGATGTTCTTATTAGCTGCTTCTACAGCCCCATTCATCTTCGGCCGGTAAGGAGAAGAGTTGTGGTGCTGTATCTTGAATTGCTCGCAGAGCTCAGTGATCATCTTGTTGTTAAGATTGGTACCATTATCCGTAATGATCCTCTCAGGTACACCGTATCGACAGATCATGTTATGCCGAATGAACCGTGCCACGATATTCTTGGTTACGGTGGCAAAGGAAGCTGCTTCAACCCACTTCGTAAAGTAATCAATTGCTACCAGGATGAAGCGATGCCCGTTGGATGCCGTAGGTCTGATCTCGTCGATCATATTAATGCCCCACATTGCAAAAGGCCAAGGTGCTGTCAAGTCGTTCAAAGGAACTGGAGGAATGTGCACCTTATCAGCATAGACCTGGCATTTGTGACACGTCCGAGAATGTTGATAACAGTCGGCTTCCATTGTGGACCAGTAATATCCTGCCCGGAGGATTTTCTTTGCCATGGTATGTCCAGTGGAATGCGTTCCGAAGGTACCTTCATGCAGCTCTTCCATGATCCTTTCTGCTTCAGTCTTATCCATACAACGCAGTAAGGTTGAATCATGGTTTCGTTTGTAAAGAATGTCATTGTTGAGGAAGAACTTTGCCGCGAACCTTCTCAGAAACTTCTTGTCATTAATGGATGCGCCCTCGGGGTATTCTTGAGCTTCAAGGTATCTTTTTACCTCATGATACCAAGGCTTTTCTGTTACCTCTTCGGTCTCAAGATCACAGCAATGTGCAGGTTCTTCCAATTTCCAAATAATGATCCGGGGAGCCTCGTTGTCCCATTTGACTTTGAACATAGAAGACATCGTAGCTAATGCGTCCGCCAACTGATTCTCCTCTCTTGGGAAGTGTTCAAAAGTTATCTCCTTGAAATGGGGAATCAACGTCAATACATACTCCTTGTAAGGAATAAGATTTGGGTGTTTCGTATCCCACTCGCCTTTGATCTGACTGATCACAAGAGCGGAATCTCCAAAGACACTTAGAAACTTGATCCTTAGGTCAATTGCAGCTCGAAGACCCATGATGCATGCTTCATACTCCGCCATGTTGTTGGTGCAGTTGAAACATAGTCGGGCGGTGAGTGGAGTATGAGAGCCCTTAGGAGATATGATCACAACGCCAATACCGTTACCCAAAGCGTTTGAGGCTCCATCAAAGTGCATAGACCATCGGGATCCTTCCTCAGGTCCTTCATCCGGTCCAGGTATTTCACAATCAGTCACTACCATGATATTCTCGTCTGGAAATTCAAAGTTCATAGATTGGTAGTCATCCACTGCCTGATGTGCCAAATGGTCTGCCAACACACTTCCCTTGATTTCTTTTTGAGTCGTATACTGGATATCATATTCAGTCAACATCATCTGCCATCTTGCTATTCTTCCGGACAAGGCAGGCTTTTCGAAGATATACTTGATTGGATCCATTTTTGAGATCAATAGAGTAGTGTGAGTCAACATATATTGTCTTAGCCGGCGAGCAGGCCATACCAAAGCGCAACAAGTTTTCTCGAGCAGTGAGTATCGGGTCTCACAGTCGGTAAACTTTTTTCTAAGGTAATAAATAACATGCTTTTTTCGGCCAGACTCGTCATGCTGACCTAGCACACATCCCATTGAATTGTCAAGTATTGTCAAGTATAAGATTAGAGGTCTCCCTTCAACTGGTGGCATAAGAATGGGTGGCTCTTGGAGATACTCTTTGATTCTTTTGAAAGCGGCCTGACATTCATCATTCCAACATACCACTTGATCTTTCTTCAGTAGCTTGAAGATTGGCTCACAAGTAGCAGTTAGGTGCGAGATGAATCGGGCAATGTAGTTCAACCGTCCTAGAAAGCCTCTGACTTCTTTTTCTGTCTTGGGAACTGGCATCTCTTATATGGATTTCACTTTGGCAGGGTCCACTTGAATACCCTTGTCGCTTACGACGAAACCTAGTAATTTTCCAGATCTCACCCCGAAGGTGAACTTGTTCGGGTTTAACCTCAGCTTGTACAACTTCAATCGGTCAAACAGCTTCTGTAGATGGTCAAGGTGTTCTTCCTCAGTTTGGGACCTTGCAATCATATCGTCGACGTATACTTCAATCTCATGATGGATCATGTCATGAAAAAGAGCAACCATGGCACACTGATATGTTGCCCCAGCATTTTTCAACCCAAAAGGCATGACCTTGTAACAAAAGGTGCCCCACTGAGTGACGAAAGTGGTATTCTCCATGTCTTCGGGAGCCATCTTAATTTGATTATAACCGGAGAAACCGTCCATGAAGGAGAATACCTTATGCTGAGCAGTGTTGTCAACCAGAACATCGATGTGAGGCAGAGGGAAGTCATCTTTAGGGCTCGCCCTGTTCAAATCCCTGTAGTCAACACACATTCGGACCTTACCATCCTTCTTAGGCATTGGAACCACGTTGGCAACCCACTGAGGGTAAGAAGTCACTGCTAGAAAACCGGCATCGAATTGTTTCATAACCTCAGCTTTGATTTTCTCGAACATCTATGGACGTATACGGCGAACCTTCTGTTTTACCGGAGGGCATTCTTCCTTGGTAGGCAGATGATGAACCACAATGTTGGTATCCAACCCAGGCATATCTTCCTAAGACCAGGCAAAGATTTCCACGTAGTCATGCAGCATCTGAATCAACCGTTGTTTCACACTAAGCTCCAGATTGGCACCAATCTTGACTTCCTTTCTGTCTGTCTCAGTACCCAGATTTACGGTTTCCACTGGCTCTTCATGTGGCTGAATGGCCCTCTCTTCCAGGAGTAACAGTCTTGCAAGCTCACCGGGAACTTCACAATCATCTTCACCTTCGTCTTCGGCTAAGTTGATCGGATTTTCGAAATCATAACTGACTGTAGCAGAGTCGTTACCAGTGAGATCCAGAGTGGATTGGGACCTGTATATGTGAGTGTGTGTAAATAGCTGTTTTGCAATATATAATAAATAAAGACAAGGAGCGCAAGATTTGAAATGCAAAAAAAACGTCTGTGATCGGTGGATCTGGAACTGACTGTTTAACGCTGGTTCGCGAAATGTCGCGGAAGCAAGAGTCGCCACCGTCTTTTATTTTCTCCAAATGGAAAAGGACAAAAGCACAGAAAAATTCCTTTAAAGAGATTGCTCTCGGTTCGGGAGGTAGGTTATAGAAAGGGAAGGTATTAGCACCCTTTCTATCCATGGTTATCCATGGGCTCTTAGATACTTGCTCAACGTGTTTTCAAAATTGTTTGCTTGCTTTTCAGTGTGGGTTTAAAAAAGTTTCTTTGAAAAATTTCAGATCGACTCATACGTCAGAGTGTTTGAAAAGTTTGTTTTGAAAGCTTTTGAAAAGTGTCAGTGTGAAAAGTCTTTTTGAGTTTGTTTTGAGATTAGAGCAAGTATCCTTGAGAACCTACCTACCCTAAGGAATTCGTCTGTGTAGATGTCCTTAAAAGTAGTGCCATCCCACCATTGAGAGGTAGGTAGCACCACCGTTGGAGGTGTTCGGGTCAATTCGATTTTTAGGGACATGGTGATCACCAGAGCAATGGGAAGACACCTTAGAAGCTACCCTCATGCCAGGTTCCCGGATCATGAGGACTTACTAAGACGTCCTCTACTCGACGACCACCTTTCGAAAGGCAACAGTGAGGCGTACCCTAGGGGTGGTGTGTGCGAATTGTGTGTCATGTTTCAGTTATTTATTTGTCTTTTGTCATGTCATTGTGATCTACGCTCGATTTTTATTTTAAATCCATACATTCTTTCATGCTTTTTAACAGTTTATATTTGCGGGAAAATAAATCTACATTATTACAAATGGCGCGGGTCCACATCGCCAAAATTAAACCGGACCCGATTTAGCGGAAAATAAGTAAAGCGAAAGAATAAAGTGCGAGAAACTTAAATTACAATGCTTTGGGACAATTACATAATTATAATGACATAAAATAAATGCGCGAAATAAAGGAATTAAAACAAAACTAGGGCGTTGGACCCTTTTGCAAAATATTAACAGTTTAATGAGAATTAAAAATTAAATGATTAAATGTTTTTTTGGTATTTTGTGTTTTTTAGATTCAAAAGAAAAAAGGAAAAAAATTAATTAAAATTAAAATGCTAAACCCTAGTTCTAATATTTTTTAAGTTTATTATGAAAGATTTAAATTAAAACCTAAATTAAACTCTAAATTATTTATGTACAATTTTTAATTTATGAAAATAAATAAATAATATTATTCTGAAAAAAGGAAAAATAAAAAAAAAGAAAATAAAAAGTAATTAACCTAAACTCTATTTTTTGGATTTTTATTATTAAAAGAATTAAATTTGAAAACCTAATTTACTAAATTATTTACATGTTTATTCATGAAAATAAAATAATTATATTTTTTATATTTTTTTGATTTTTGTAATGTTTTTGTATTTTGTTAAAAAATAATTATTTAAATAAACAGCAAATAAAAGAAATAATAAAAAAAAAAGAAATTAAAGAAAGAATAAAAAAATAAAGCAAACCAGGGGGGGCGGGTAGTCCCCAATTCAGGAGGTGCAGGCCCTGTGATTCTGGCCCATTTGATTTGGAATTCGTTGACTTTCTGGATCGTGTAAGATGCGTTTGACCAGGCGTAGGTGTTCTTCAGCTTCCAACCTTTAGATTGACCTCCAAGCGGACGTGGCATGTTGATGATGGAGGGAATATGGTGTACCTGGATGTTAGTGTAGCGCAGGATTTCATATTGAAAAATAACATGGAATTTTGCCAGACCTGGGACTTGAACCCAGGTCTTTGATGTCACATGCATAGCGTGTTACCACTGAGCCAAGCGCGTTTCATTTAATATATTATGGTTAAATAACAACAAAAATCAAAACCAATGCATGATGGGTAAAACGCGCGAAACTTCAAACGGACGTATCACTGGCTGCCACGACTTCTTCTTCTTCACGTACCTGAAAATATAAAACACAATAGCAACGGTTTTAACGCGTTGCTTTAAGCATGCTATGGGAAAATAGCGAATAGGGCTATGGGGCATATAAATTGATCGCGAGTATATTTTCTTCTTCGTCTCTAAGCGCTGATTTCAACCATGGTATCCATGAACCCTGATTTTTCCTCTACGCAAAAGCCCTATTTCAAGAAACCTGTAACCCTAAAAAACGCGCATGGTGGATTCTTATATACAGTGAAATAATGTAATTAAACGTAGTGGTTAGCTCAGAAACATCAATATGAACATGAATCAACAAAGAAAAATGCAAAAAGATGATGGAATCATGCTGTGCGATTTCAAAAATTTCAAGGTACAGTTGGACTTAGGGGTACCAATTCAGGGCCTTTTGATTGATGTTAATGATTGAGAGACGTTCAATGATGTCTCAGGATGCTAATAGGACAAGAATTGGGGTTTGAATCGAGCTCGAAACTGGTTTTCAGTGTTTGAGTTTTTATGAAAAATTTCGATATGCCAATGCTTGTTTGGGCGCAACTTTTAGTCTCAGATCATTAGGGTTGTGATGCTGAGTATGTATAGAGGCTTTTAGGTCAAGAAAGTTGTACAAAATCTCATGCCATAATGGATTTCAATATATGATTTTACAAGATCTTTTCCAATCTTTTCCATGTGCATTTTGGTTCAAATCTGATCAATTCTCATCAAAACTTGCTTAATTAAGAAGTGCACGAAATATTGACATTATAATGTGCATAAAAAGATTTTTTTAGGTTAGGTTTATATTTTTCATGTATTAAAATGATTTAAATGAATATAAATTAATATAAATTCAAATAAATAATTAAAAAATATGAAAATACTTCCCTTTGGGCCTAGTGGTCGTGCATAGGCTTGGCATGGAGAAACTTGGAAGAAAAATGGGCCCATTTGCATTTTTAGGCCTTTTGCATCAATGTTGACTTTCAAAAATTTCCAAACATTTCCCAACTTCCACAAGGCATAACTTGGTCAATTTTTAAGCTTTTCACATGTTCTTGGACATTTTAGAAAGGTCTTTGAGTCCTTTAACCAATGCCTTTGGTCCCATGTCATTTTAATTTACCAATCTCAAGTTATGGCCTTTGACTTAAAGTCACTTTTTGTTGACTTTTGAAAATGACCTATAATGTTGAAATTGATAACTTTTTGTGAGAACATTTCTTGGACTTGGAACATGAAGATGAATTGTAGGAAATGTCTTTCTATTCAAAATGAGCTTTGGATGGAATTTTTCTGACAATCCATGTGAAAGTTATGCCCTGGTCAATTTCAGTTGACTTTTTCATCTGTCCAAATATAGCAACTTTTGCATCTTGATGATTTTCTGAGCCAAATTTTGAGAATCATGATCAAGCATTGATCAAATGATGTTTGTGGCTTCAAAATGATATGTTGACCAAAAATTTGAACTTTTGACTGTCAAATGACCATTTTGCCCCTACAGTTGACTGTAGTGCAATCTAGGGTTTTGACTGTGCAATTTTGAGCTGAATGCCTTGAAACTTGATATGAGGATACTTGACCATCTTTGTAGGCATATGAGACTTGATTGGGCCTTTGAAAAGTTCATTTGCTTGACCAGAACTCAAACCCTAGTTTTGACTGTCTAGGAGACAGTTGAGCTGCACAAACCTTGGGGAATTTTGTGACCTTGACTTGACAAATCTTGGAGAATATGGGAGGGCAAATTTTGGGGTGCAACAGTTGCCCCTGTTCAATCTTCTTAGACCTGAGGATGCAGATTGGCTGACGTGCCTTTCGTAATCCGAGGGTAGAAGATGATTGAACACTAAAGTGCCCAGAAATTTGCGCTCACATGTGACAGTGATGGGGGAATGGGCTTATAGATGCCATTTGGAGATTGCTGAATGGGGTGATGGGCTTATAGATGCCATCTGGACGTTGATCGCGTAGGAGATTCCTTAGCGAGAACCTGCATACCTGCAAAAGAGAAAATGAGTACCTGACACGTTGCAGGAGTTGATTTTAGATGCTTGGTATAGATGTGTCCTGACTGGTTACAGGAGCTGAGTCTGGAGCTTCAAACGCTGATGAATGAACCAGGGATGGTTACTACCTTAGCATGAATGGTAAGAGAACCTTGGGCGACTTTTAACTTCAACAACGCTCGTTGAGAAAAAATCTTGGGTGTCTTCTACTGGGATAAGAATCAGGGAGATCTTAGGGTCGATCTGACTGAACCAGAGAGGCCTTGGATTGGGTAAGAATCAGGAAAATCTTAGGGTCGATTTAACTGAACCGGTCTAGGTCTTGAAACATCTTCAACTGGATAAGCATCAGGGAGATCTTAGGGTCGATCTGACTGAACCAAGAGAAGGCCTTGGACTGGGTAAGCATCAGGAAAATCTTAGGGTCGATTTAACCGAACCGGTCTAGGTCTTGAAACATCTTCAACTGGATAAGCATCAGGGAGATCTTAGGGTCGATCTGACTGAACCAGAGGAGGCCTTTGACTGGATAAGCATCAGGAAAATCTTAGGGTCGATTTAACTGAACCGGACAAGGTCTTGGAATATCTTCAACTGGGTAAGCATCAGGGAGATCTTAGGGTCGATCTGACTGAACCAGAGAAGGCCTTTGACTGGATAAGCATCAGGAAAATCTTAGGGTCGATTTAACTGAACCGGACAAGGTCTTGGAATATCTTCAACTGGGTAAGCATCAGGGAGATCTTAGGGTCGATCTGACTGAACCAGAGAAGGCCTTTGACTGGATAAGCATCAGGAAAATCTTAGGGTCGATTTAACTGAACCGGTCTAGGTCTTGAAATATAGTTGAGAATTTAACTGGATCTTTCCTGAAAGGTAAAGGTTAGTCATATGCAATGCATGATATGAACCAAGCAATGATGTTCTCAACATAAATGAGATTCGTATGATATGATGCAGTGCGTTATGCGTGCTATGATGATGTATGTGAAGTTTTATGTATGTCTAGGAAAGTGAATCTTTGACGGGTGCCGGGAAGTTGTATCCTGGGCTGACGTTGAAGACTAAATTTTGCTTCCGCTGGGGATGATAACTGCAAGAATACCGGTAGGAGAAGATGACTCCGTTGCGGAATAAAGTTGGCAAATGGAGGATTCTGCGGGGAGAAAAGATACTCTGACGACCATGCTGGGAAGCAATACTCTGTGGGGGTAGAGATGCTTTGCTAAATGTTGATATTAGTTTGCTGAGGATATCCTTGCTGTATTTGGAAGTGTGAATAGACTTCGCTGGGGATAAGAAAGGACTACGTTGACGACGACCTTTCCGTGGCTTTTGGCTGAGGATAACCCAGTTATATCCTGTTAAGGAAATAACTCTCTAAATAAAGCCGGACGACGTGTTCGTGCTCTGCGAGGGGATAAGCTTCCAGAATCTACTGGGGATAAGCTTATTGCTTGGGGGAGATATGAATTCTAACTTTCCTGGGGAAATTGGGTTGGACTCTTCTGGGGAAGTTTGAATTGCAGGGAAGTGATTTCTTTTAAATGTTGAGACGCCGCCGGGGAACAATCTTTAGACCAAGACTGCCGGGGATGCTTGTTAAGAATACATATGCTGCTGGGGAAGTATTGAGATCTACGGGAGGATACTCAATTTCCTTGATATCTGATAATAGTTTGGGGAAGAGTGCCCTTTTGTTGGCTCACTCTCTGGGGGATTAAGATACCTGGTTGTGTTCTTCAGCTGAACTTACCTTGATACCTTGGAGGATAGAGCAATTGGATTGTTTAGACAACTCTTTATTGCCCCTGTTTCTAGTGTCACCTGCAATGAATTCCTTTGTTTCGTATGCAAATATTTATGAGTTTAGCAAATTATTGTCAATGCATACATCACAAATTGGACCTTGGACGTTCTTCGCAAAACAAAACAGAAAAAGGAAAAACACTTGGCACGTTTAACTGAAAAATATATTTGTATTGATTTTGAATGGCCTGAAAATAGGCGTTTTATATACAAGAGGCTGGCGTCCTAGTAAGAGGTACGTCGCCGAACAAAAGAGTTTATACAAGTTTTGTACAAAAGAAAGTAAAACAGCTGTGTGAAAGATGTATGATCCACTGGGTTTCAACTCTGCTATTGTCTTTATGACTCCGAGCGTCTCATCACTTGATGACCTTGGTTGAAGGTGAAGCTGACTGATTAGTGCCGTCTGAGCTTGATGTAGATACCGGATTCTGGACGCAAAGTGATCAATGAGACATAGTATTACGCTTTTATCCCTAATTTTTGCCTGGACCGCCCTTTCGGGTTTTCGATCCACCGGGATACCCATTTTTGCCCAAGCCGCCTTTCCAGGTTTTCGACTTGCCGGGTGTACAGATTTTTCATTTTCATCCCTTCATTTTGCCCGAACCCTTTTGGTTCGACGGGAAGCCCTGATTTTTGCCTAGGCGTGTCAGCCTAGCGGGTCTTTTTCATGCGTAGTATTTTTTAACTATGTCTGCATTGGCGGGGTGAGGAAGGTCGTCACCATCCATGTTAGTTAAGATCATTGCCCCTCCTGAGAACACATGCTTAACTACAAATGGCCCTTCGTACGTAGGGGTCCATTTGCCCCTTGGATCACTCTGAGGAAGGATGATTCTTTTGATAACCAGATCCCCAACTTGATATTCCTGAGGTCTGACCTTTTTGTTAAATGCCCTGATCATCCGTTTCTGATACGTCTGACCGTGACAGATAGCAGCAAGTCTTTTCTCGTCAATGAGGTTAAGTTGATCAAGTCGTGTCTGGATCCAATCATCTTCGTTCAGATTTGCATCCTTCATTATCCGGAGAGAGGGAATTTGTACTTCAATCGGCAGGACTGCCTCCATACCATAAACCAGAGAGAAAGGAGTTGCCCCGGTTGACGTCCTAGCTGAGGTACGGTACCCATGCAGAGCGAACGGTAGCATCTCGTGCCAATCCTTGTATGTTACTGTCATCTTTTGCACGATCTTCTTGATGTTCTTATTTGCTGCTTCTACAGCCCCATTCATCTTTGGTCTGTAAGGAGAAGAATTGTGGTGCTGTATCTTGAACTGTTCGCAAAGCTCAGCAATCATCTTGTTGTTCAGATTGGTACCGTTGTCCGTAATAATCCGCTCAGGGACGCCGTACCGACATATCAGGTTGTGTCGAATAAACCGTGCCACAACAGTCTTGGTCACTGTAGCATAGGATGCTGCCTCAACCCACTTTGTAAAATAGTCAATCGCCACTAGGATGAAGCGATGTCCATTGGATGCCGTAGGTTTTATCTCGCTGATCATGTCTATGCCCCACATTGCAAACGGCCAAGGCGCAGTCAGAACATTCAGGGGAACCGGAGGAACATGCACTTTATCTGCATAAATCTGGCACTTGTGGCATGTCCTAGAATGTTGGTAGCAGTCAGCTTCCATTGTGGACCAATAATATCCTGCCCGTAGGATCTTTTTAGCCATGGTGTGCCCACTGGAATGCGTACCAAAGGTCCCTTCATGTAGCTCTTCCATGATTCTTT
Source organism: Vicia faba (assembly GCA_948472305.1). Lineage (NCBI taxonomy): Eukaryota > Viridiplantae > Streptophyta > Magnoliopsida > Fabales > Fabaceae > Vicia > Vicia faba. The sequence goes on along the minus strand of OX451739.1, from coordinate 332,421,995 downwards.
CCGCTTCAGTCTTATCCACACAACGCAGTAAAGTTGAATCATGGTTTCGCTTGTACAAGATGCCGTTGCTTAGGAAGAACTTGGCTGCAAACCTCCTCAGGAATTTCTTATCGTTGATGGATGCACCTTCAGGGTATTCCTGAGCTTCCAGATATCTCTTCACTTCATGGTACCAAGGCTTCTCAGTCACCAATTCAGTTTCGAGATCACAACAGTATACCGGTTCGTCCAGTTTCCAGATGATGATCCGGGGAGCTTCATTATCCCATTTGACCTTGAACATTGAAGACATTGTAGCTAACGCGTCCGCTAACTGATTCTCTTCTCTTGGAAAGTGCTCAAAGGTTATCTCCGTGAAGTGGGGAATCATGGTCAACACACATTCTCTGTAAGGAATCAAGTTTGGATGTTTCGTATCCCACTCTCCGTTGATCTGATTGATCACCAGAGCGGAATCTCCGAAGACACTTAGAAATTTGATCCTTAGGTCGATCGCAGCTTGAAGACCCATGATACACGCCTCATACTCTGCCATGTTGTTGGTACAGTTGAAACATAGCCGGGCAGTGAGTGGAGTATGAGTACCTTGTGGGGATATGATTATGGCGCCGATACCATTTCCCAAAGCATTGGAGGCTCCGTCAAAGTGCATAGACCATCGGGATCCTGGTTCAGGTCCTTCATCCGGTCCAGGTACTTCACAATCAGTTACTATCATGATACTTTCATCCGGAAACTCGAAGTTCATTGATTGGTAGTCATCTACAGCTTGATGAGCTAAGTGGTCTGCCAATACACTCCCCTTGATGGCTTTCTGGGTTGTGTACTGAATGTCGTATTCCGTCAAGATCATTTGCCATCTTGCAATTCTCCCAGACAGGGCAGGCTTTTCGAATATGTACTTTATAGGATCCATTTTTGAGATCAACAAGGTAGTGTGAGTCAGCATATACTGTCTCAGCCGGCGAGCAGCCCATACCAAAGCGCAGCAAGTTTTCTCAAGCAGTGAGTATCGGGTCTCACAGTCGGTAAACTTTTTGCTAAGGTAATAAATGGCATGCTCTTTTCGGCCAGACTCGTCATGCTGCCCCATCACACACCCCATTGAATTGTCGAGCACTGTCAGATATAGGATCAGAGGTCTCCCTTCAACCGGTGGCATAAGGATAGGTGGTTCTTGGAGATACTCTTTGATTCTGTCGAAGGCAGCCTGACATTCATCGTTCCAACGTACTACCTGATCTTTCTTCAGCAGCTTGAAGATTGGCTCACAGGTAGCAGTCAAATGAGATATGAAGCGAGCAATGTAATTCAGGCGTCCTAAAAAACCTCTGACCTCCTTCTCTGTCTTGGGAACTGGCATCTCCTGAATAGCTTTGACCTTAGCAGGGTCTACTTGAATACCTTTATCACTGACCACGAAGCCTAGCAACTTCCCAGATCTTACCCCGAAGGTGCACTTGTTCGGGTTCAACCTCAGCTTGTACAGTTTCAACCGGTCAAACAACTTCTGCAGATGATCTAGATGCTCTTCCTCGGTCTGGGACCTAGTGATCATGTCGTCCACATACACTTCGATCTCATGATGGATCATATCATGAAATAAGGCAACCATGGCACGTTGGTAGGTTGCCCCAGCATTCTTCAATCCGAACGGCATGACCTTGTAACAGAAGGTGCCCCACTGAGTAACAAATGTAGTCTTTTCCATGTCTTCAGGTGCCATCTTTATCTGATTGTAACCTGAAAAGCCATCCATGAAAGAGAATACCTTGTGTTGAGCTGTATTATCAACAAGGACATCAATGTGAGGCAAGGGGAAGTCATCCTTGGGGCTGGCCCTATTTAGATCCCTGTAGTCGACACACATTCTGACCTTGCCGTCCTTTTTAGGTACCGGCACCACGTTAGCAACCCACTGAGGGTAAGAAGTTACTGCAAGAAAACCGGCATCAAACTGTTTCATGACTTCGGCCTTAATCTTCTCGGACATCTCTGGACGCATCCGACGAACCTTTTGTTTAACTGGAGGGCAGTCTTCCCTAGTCGGTAAATGATGGACGACAATATCGGTATCCAACCCTGGCATGTCTTCGTAGGACCAGGCAAAGATCTCCATATAGTCATGTAACATCTTGGTTAACCGTTGCTTCACGCTGAGCTCTAGGTTGGCACCAATCTTTACCTCTTTTCTGTCTGCCTCAGTACCCAGGTTTATGGTTTCCACTGGCTCTTCATGGGGTTGAATTGCCCTCTCTTCCTGAAGTAACAGTCTAGCAAGCTCGCCAGGCACTTCGCAATCATCTTCACCTTCGTCTTCGGCTAAGTTGATCGGATTTTCGAAGTCATAATTGGCATTAGCAGAGCTGTTATCAGTGAGATCCAGAGTGGATTGGAACCTGTATGAGTGAGTGTGTGTGTAAATACAGCTGTTTTGAAAATTATGTAAAGACAGAAAAGGAACACAATATTTGCAATGCGAAAAACGTCCAAGATTTTCATTCATGATGTATATAATGACAGTTCGTATGCCCTCACAAATAGAACCACGGTGCCTCGGGTAAGACACCGGGCCATAGAGTTTATCATTGTTTATTACAAAATAACAAAACATGGGAATTCATTACTGTGTCACAAAGGTAACAGGGGTATGGTCCTTTGCACTCCAATTGTTTAATCCGTCTTCGGCCGTCGGATAAATCCAGCTGTTGAATTCTGCTTCGTCTACTTCAAGGTCTTCCCCGACAGCATTCGCTTCTGAACCTTTGATAAATACCGGAGGCCTTCCGATCTTCTCTTTCCTCATAGTTCTCTGCCCTTCTGAGGTGAAACCCAGCCCAAGTTTATCAGTCTTCTGGGTGAAGTCTGGAAGTCTGCCCCAGTTGGCACCTTCACCCTTCTGCACCACAGCCCTGGCATCCTTTAGGGAAGCCATCTTCAGAGGACCACCTGCTTCTGCTGTTTCTGCTGCGATTGGAAACACCTCCTCGAAATGCTGAAAGGGGGTCTCAATGAACTCCCCATCCATCTCAATGTATCTGAACGAGTTTAGGTGGCTCACCATGTATTCTTCCTCACCTTGCACGGTGACAATCTTCCCTCTGACGGGGTACTTCAGCTTTTGATGCAAGGTAGAGGTCACTGCCCCAGCCTTATGTATCCAGGGTCGACCCAGCAGACAAGAGTAAGATGGATGGATATCCATCACATAAAAAGTGGAGTCGAACACCTGAGAGCCCACCCAAATTGGAATGTCAACCTCCCCATGGACCATCCTCTTCGAACCGTCAAAGGCCCTGACGATGATGTTGCTGGGTTTCAAATCCAGGCCTTCACAATCTAGACGATCCAGAGCTTTCTTGGGTAGCACATTCAAAGATGACCCAGTATCAACCAACACATGTGCCAAGGTGGTGCCCCTGCATTCGATTGAGACATGCAGAGCATCATTATGGTCTTTCCCCTTCGTGGTCAAATCAGCGTCTGAAAAACCCAAGCCATTGTCTGCTGTTAGACTTGCCACGCAATCAGTGAATTGGACTGCAGAGGTTTCGTGTGGCACATGGGCCGTCTTGAGGAATGAGATGAGGGCCTTTGCATGGGCCTCAGAGCACAGCAGTAAAGAGAGCATGGATATTTTGGAGGGCGTATGCCCCAACTGTTCCACGACATTAAAATCGCTCTTCTTTATAATCTTCAAAATTTCCTCCATCTCTTGTGGGGAGGCCTCAGCAGCTATGGGTATGGGTGCCTCCATCTGGGCAGGTTCAGTTTCAATTCCCTTGCCCCGAGCATTGGATGACTCGGCAGCAGGAGAAACAATCGGATCAGCAGCAGGAATAACAACTTGATCAGCCACGGGAGTAGGTGTACTTGCAGGAATTATCAGGAGCGGTCTTCGGGCAGCAGGTGGCGCAATGTCAGGCGAGAAGAGCCTGCCACTGCGGGTAACTTTGGCCGGGCCAGTGATGTCACAGATGCTGGCGCCAGCGTTGAGCTCTTGTTTAACTCCATTTATATATACATCTGCCCCATAGTGCCAAGGGACAGCTTTGTTGGATACATAGGGCAAGGGCCCAGGGACAGTGATAGTAACAGGTGCAACGGTCAGAATTTGGACAGGCTTCTTCTGGAGAGCCGAGATCGGATTGTTGAAGATAGTCACCACAGAGACTTCTTCCATTGGAACCATACGAACAGCAGACTTCTTGAATAGAATCTCCTTGCTATCCATTAAGCTTTGGATGCCTAACTTTAGCAAGGGACAACCGGATGGGGACACAACACAGAACAGGCAACCCTCACTACAACCCGGAAATAAACCGGCCTGCAGTAGGTTCTTCTTAATGATCTTTAAAGGAGTGGCTAGATCATCCACAGAAACAGCATAAACATCTTCATCAACAGCATTTACCCCGTGCTGAGGCATAGGGGCAGTGACTACATTTGGCTTTGTAGGTGCTTCGAATTGTATCTCCTTAGCATCGATAAGGTCTTGCACCTTATTCTTTAATGCCCAGCAGTCATCAGTAGAGTGCCCCGGGCTTTCTGAGTGGTAAGCACAGCGAGCATTCGGGTTGTACTTGGGGGATGCAGTATTGGGGAACTTTGGCGCCTCCCTGACAGTTACCAAATTGGTTGCGAGCAACTGTGGCAGGATCTGCGACAAAGTCATGTTTAAGCGGGTGAATTCCCTCCGGGGTCTTTCCACCTTCTGAGTATTGTTTGGCCGGGGAGCGGCAGCAGGCTTAGCAATCATTACCGCACTGACAGATTGGCGGTGTTCATTTCTTTCTGATCTCCTGGAACCATACACGGCACTAGACTCCTTTTTAAACGGTTTCTTGTCCGAACTAGATGATGCAGCCTTTGCGATCTTCCCAGACTTCAACCCAGCTTCGATTCTCTCTCCAGTTAAGATAAAATCGGTGAAACCAGCAGAAGAATTCCCAATGAGATGGTTAAAGAATGGCCCAGATAGGGTCCCCAAGAACATGTCAACCAACTCCCGATCAGTCAATGGTGGCTGCACCCTGCCAGCCAGGTCTCTCCACTTCTGAGCGTACTCTTTAAAACCTTCGCTTGCGCCTAACGCCATACCCTGGAGTTGGGTACGTGTGGGGGCAAGGTCGGCATTATACTGATACTGCTTGTAGAAAGCAGTAGCCAGCTCCTCCCAGTTACGAACTTTGGTCCCATCCAGCTGATAGAACCATTCGAGATGAGTCCCTGAAAGACTCTCCTGGAAGAAGTGGATCCATAGATTCTTGTCCGCAGAGTACGGTTGAATTTTCCGCACATAGGACCTCAAATGCAGCTTGGGACAAGATGCCCCGTCATACTTGGAGAAGGTGGGTGCTTTGAATTTATGCGGAATAATTATACCAGTCGACAAACCCAGATCTCCGAAATCCAGCCCAGGTGCCTGTTGCACTTCCATAGCCTTCAACCTGTCTTCCAGTTGTTTGTACCTGTTGTCTTCAGGAGGGTACTGCTCTTCATCAAAATCCGTCTCGTTGTCGGAGACCACTGGAGTAGGAACCTTGACTTCTGCCTGAGAAGGACTCCTGCCAATAGAAGAACCAGCCTCTTCATGGTGCAGAGTATTACCCAACCTTCGGCCCGTGTTGAATAGAACAGTTCTTCTTTTCTTCTTCTTCTCCTTCTTCAGGAGCATAGTCTTCAGTTCCTCTTGGCCTTTAGCTAGACCCATGATTAGCTCTTGAAACTGCGCATTCTGCGCCTGGAGAGCCTTGATTGATGTTTCTGTTGATTCGGATCCGGGATTCATGATGCTGAAATAAACAGCGAAGAACTGTAAGCAACCTGAAAAAGGGAAAAACCTGCTATGCACATGATGTATGAAATGCGTATGCAATGCATTCAAGGGTTCGAAAGTTCAAATTCGTTGTAGACAAGAAAAGAACACACGTTATCATTAATGAAATCATTGTTTAATACATCAAAGCCTCATGGGCAAAAGATACAAAAATCAAGTCAATCCCAAAATACACTGCGCATCCTTTTCGGAGCTATGTAGGTGTTGAGATTCCTCTCCTCATGCAACAGACGGGTGAGCTCCAAGACCTTCTTTTCGCTGGCATGCAGACTAGTCTCAAGAGAATCCCGCTCCTCCTTAAGCTGGATCCAGCTCTTCTGCATCTCTTCCCAGGATGTGGGCATATCAGGGTGCTGGATAACATGAGACACTTCCCCTTCCAAGACAGGTTCTTTGATTACTGGAAGCATGTGAGGATAAGGCATCACTAACTTCTGGGAGCGGGCGCGTACCCACTTGAGATAAGGCTCCAAAGGGATGGAGTTCCTGTGCCCCAGTGTCTTGCTGTCTATCCTACTAGGCATCCTCCAGGCTCTGATAAATCTCTGACGAAGTCCTTGAGTATCACTGTCGAAGTCAAAAACTATGTCAGGAATCAACATGTCATGAGGACCGTCCCTCCGAGCATAACCAAACTGTCTCCAAGCCAGGCATGGGCTATAAGTAATACCTCCTCTGATTCCAAGTAAAGGAACATTAGGGTACTCCCCACAACGATCAATGATAGTGACATCTCCTCTGGATCTAGGACACCAATGTATATCTGCATGTGTAAGAGTCATCAACCGTTGTGACCATCTCAAACACCGCTCATTCTTCAGGACTGATTGCGGAAGGTGCGAAATAAACCACCTTCCCAGGAGAGGAGTGCAACACATAAGGACACCTCTTTTTCTCATGGTTCGAGTGTAACATGAGTGAAGGATGTCCCCCAGCAATGTAGGTATAGGATTCCTGGACATAAAGATCTGAACGGCACTGATATCAATGAGCTGATCTGGATTAGGGAACAACACCAAACCATAAACAAGGAGGGCCACAACCTCTTCAAAAGCTTGCAGGTCAAGGGAGTTCCAACATTCAAGGGCTTTTTCAAACAGAAACTTGGCTAAGAACCCTTTGATACCACTTCTGACTTCCCAATGTCCCTTGAGGTCAGGTGACTGTAGGTGCAAGGCTTTAGCAATCTCTTCCAGCTTAGGTTCCTTTTCTGTACCGTTGAAAGGTAGCTGATCAAGGATAGGGATCTTCAGGAGCCGGGAGAACTCCTCCAATGTAGGTACCAACTGATAGTCCAAGAAGGTAAAGCAGTGATGCAGAGGATCAAAGAACTGGAACAGGACCTTTATCATGTCTTCCTCAATGTTGGTGTTGACCAAGCTGATGAGGCTTCCATGCCTGTCACTGAATGAAGAGTTCTCGGGAATCCTGGATATAAGCTCCTTAAGCTGAGGAGGGACCCTTACAAGATTGACTTGAATGGTCTTTCTACGAACAGTTTCCATGTCCTACAAAACAAGAACAAAGATGAAAATTCGAACCCCTGAAATGGTTAGTCAATGCATATGATGCTGGATGATGTCATGATTCTATGATTAAACACACCACAGATATTTACAAAGACAAACATGTAGGGCACACAAGGCACACAAGACAAGCCCTTAAGGTTTAAGGCCAGCATGGGGTCTGGGTAGTACCCTCTTGAAGTTGGTGGGTTCAACCTGTCCTATTAGAAGTAACCGGGTTCTAAGGTTCCCAATATCACGGGATTGCTTTCGTTGTTCATCGTTTCGATTTAGCCACTGAACTGGCGACCGAAATATTCCAGGAAAGCAACCCTCAATTGAGCGTAGTATCGAGTATCAACCAACCTCGGACTGCACCAAAGTCAGTTATCTCACTACCCTAAAGAGGCCAAGATAGTTCAATTAAGGTTCCTAAGGTCTGTTGATGCTTCATGACACCACGCGGAGGCCCCGTACTCTCCTTGACTGAACTCAAGGGTTACCGGTACACACCAAAGTGCCACATCAACGTAGCAGACTGTTTCAACCGTGTCGGTATACCCCGCACAGTTCCCTCACAGCCTTGTTGCTACTTTCTAAGAAAGGTATCCCCCAGATCCGGGTTTAGGATCTATAGAACTCCCAAGCAACCCACAATTTAAAGCACACAAGGAAAACAATTGAAAACATAGTTATAAGCTAGCCCTAAGGTACACCTCACTTTAAGATTATCCCCAGCAGAGTCGCCAGTTCTGTGATCGGTGGATCTGGAACTGACTGTTTAACGCTGGTTCGCGAAATGTCGCGGAAGCAAGAGTCGCCACCGTCTTTTATTTTCTCCAAATGGAAAAGGACAAAAGCACAGAAAAATTCCTTTAAAGAGATTGCTCTCGGTTCGGGAGGTAGGTTATAGAAAGGGAAGGTATTAGCACCCTTTCTATCCATGGTTATCCATGGGCTCTTAGATACTTGCTCAACGTGTTTTCAAAATTGTTTGCTTGCTTTTCAGTGTGGGTTTAAAAAAGTTTCTTTGAAAAATTTCAGATCGACTCATACGTCAGAGTGTTTGAAAAGTTTGTTTTGAAAGCTTTTGAAAAGTGTCAGTGTGAAAAGTCTTTTTGAGTTTGTTTTGAGATTAGAGCAAGTATCCTTGAGAACCTACCTACCCTAAGGAATTCGTCTGTGTAGATGTCCTTAAAAGTAGTGCCATCCCACCATTGAGAGGTAGGTAGCACCACCGTTGGAGGTGTTCGGGTCAATTCGATTTTTAGGGACATGGTGATCACCAGAGCAATGGGAAGACACCTTAGAAGCTACCCTCATGCCAGGTTCCCGGATCATGAGGACTTACTAAGACGTCCTCTACTCGACGACCACCTTTCGAAAGGCAACAGTGAGGCGTACCCTAGGGGTGGTGTGTGCGAATTGTGTGTCATGTTTCAGTTATTTATTTGTCTTTTGTCATGTCATTATGATCTACGCTCGATTTTTATTTTAAATCCATACATTCTTTCATGCTTTTTAACAGTTTATATTTGCGGGAAAATAAATCTACATTATTACAAATGGCGCGGGTCCACATCGCCAAAATTAAACCGGACCCGATTTAGCGGAAAATAAGTAAAGCGAAAGAATAAAGTGCGAGAAACTTAAATTACAATGCTTTGGGACAATTACATAATTATAATGACATAAAATAAATGCGCGAAATAAAGGAATTAAAACAAAACTAGGGCGTTGGACCCTTTTGCAAAATATTAACAGTTTAATGAGAATTAAAAATTAAATGATTAAATGTTTTTTTGGTATTTTGTGTTTTTTAGATTCAAAAGAAAAAAGGAAAAAAATTAATTAAAATTAAAATGCTAAACCCTAGTTCTAATATTTTTTAAGTTTATTATGAAAGATTTAAATTAAAACCTAAATTAAACTCTAAATTATTTATGTACAATTTTTAATTTATGAAAATAAATAAATAATATTATTCTGAAAAAAGGAAAAATTAAAAAAAAGAAAATAAAAAGTAATTAACCTAAACTCTATTTTTTGGATTTTTATTATTAAAAGAATTAAATTTGAAAACCTAATTTACTAAATTATTTACATGTTTATTCATGAAAATAAAATAATTATATTTTTTATATTTTTTTGATTTTTGTAATGTTTTTGTATTTTGTTAAAAAATAATTATTTAAATAAACAGCAAATAAAAGAAATAATAAAAAAAAAAGAAATTAAAGAAAGAATAAAAAAATAAAGCAAACCAGGGGGGGGTAGTCCCCAATTCAGGAGGTGCAGGCCCTGTGATTCTGGCCCATTTGATTTGGAATTCGTTGACTTTCTGGATCGTGTAAGATGCGTTTGACCAGGCGTAGGTGTTCTTCAGCTTCCAACCTTTAGATTGACCTCCAAGCGGACGTGGCATGTTGATGATGGAGGGAATATGGTGTACCTGGATGTTAGTGTAGCGCAGGATTTCATATTGAAAAATAACATGGAATTTTGCCAGACCTGGGACTTGAACCCAGGTCTTTGATGTCACATGCATAGCGTGTTACCACTGAGCCAAGCGCGTTTCATTTAATATATTATGGTTAAATAACAACAAAAATCAAAACCAATGCATGATGGGTAAAACGCGCGAAACTTCAAACGGACGTATCACTGGCTGCCACGACTTCTTCTTCTTCACGTACCTGAAAATATAAAACACAATAGCAACGGTTTTAACGCGTTGCTTTAAGCATGCTATGGGAAAATAGCGAATAGGGCTATGGGGCATATAAATTGATCGCGAGTATATTTTCTTCTTCGTCTCTAAGCGCTGATTTCAACCATGGTATCCATGAACCCTGATTTTTCCTCTACGCAAAAGCCCTATTTCAAGAAACCTGTAACCCTAAAAAACGCGCATGGTGGATTCTTATATACAGTGAAATAATGTAATTAAATGTAGTGGTTAGCTCAGAAACATCAATATGAACATGAATCAACAAAGAAAAATGCAAAAAGATGATGGAATCATGCTGTGCGATTTCAAAAATTTCAAGGTACAGTTGGACTTAGGGGTACCAATTCAGGGCCTTTTGATTGATGTTAATGATTGAGAGACGTTCAATGATGTCTCAGGATGCTAATAGGACAAGAATTGGGGTTTGAATCGAGCTCGAAACTGGTTTTCAGTGTTTGAGTTTTTATGAAAAATTTCGATATGCCAATGCTTGTTTGGGCGCAGCTTTTAGTCTCAGATCATTAGGGTTGTGATGCTGAGTATGTATAGAGGCTTTTAGGTCAAGAAAGTTGTACAAAATCTCATGCCATAATGGATTTCAATATATGATTTTACAAGATCTTTTCCAATCTTTTCCATGTGCATTTTGGTTCAAATCTGATCAATTCTCATCAAAACTTGCTTAATTAAGAAGTGCACGAAATATTGACATTATAATGTGCATAAAAAGATTTTTTTAGGTTAGGTTTATATTTTTCATGTATTAAAATGATTTAAATGAATATAAATTAATATAAATTCAAATAAATAATTAAAAAATATGAAAATACTTCCCTTTGGGCCTAGTGGTCGTGCATAGGCTTGGCATGGAGAAACTTGGAAGAAAAATGGGCCCATTTGCATTTTTAGGCCTTTTGCATCAATGTTGACTTTCAAAAATTTCCAAAAATTTCCCAACTTCCACAAGGCATAACTTGGTCAATTTTTAAGCTTTTCACATGTTCTTGGACATTTTGGAAAGGTCTTTGAGTCCTTTAACCAATACCTTTGGTCCCATGTCATTTTAATTTACCAATCTCAAGTTATGGCCTTTGACTTAAAGTCACTTTTTGTTGACTTTTGAAAATGACCTATAATGTTGAAATTGATAACTTTTTGTGAGAGCATTTATTGGACTTGGAACATGAAGATGAATTGTAGGAAATGTCTTTCTCTTCAAAATGAGCTTTGGATGGAATTTTTCTGACAATCCATGTGAAAGTTATGCCCTGGTCAATTTCAGTTGACTTTTTCAGCTGTCCAAATATAGCAACTTTTGCATCTTGATGATTTTCTGAGCCAAATTTTGAGAATCATGATCAAGCATTGATCAAATGATGTTTGTGGCTTCAAAATGATATGTTGACCAAAAATTTGAACTTTTGACTGTCAAATGACCATTTTGCCCCTACAGTTGACTGTAGTGCAATCTAGGGTTTTGACTGTGCAATTTTGAGCTGAATGCCTTGAAACTTGATATGAGGATACTTGACCATCTTTGTAGGCATATGAGACTTGATTGGGCCTTTGAAAAGTTCATTTGCTTGACCAGAACTCAAACCCTAGTTTTGACTGTCTAGGAGACAGTTGAGCTGCACAAACCTTGGGGAATTTTGTGACCTTGACTTGACAAATCTTGGAGAATATGGGAGGGCAAATTTTGGGGTGCAACAACGTCCAATGCTTTTATTAATGATATATGAAAATGACACACAAAAGCCCTCACAAATGAAGCCACGGGTAAGACACCGGGCCATAAAGTTTCACAATATTGTCTATTACAAATTCAAAACAAAGGAGTTCATTACTGAGTCACAAAACTAATAAGTATGAAGTCTTTTGCCGTCCAATTTCTTGGTCCACCGTCAGTCGTAGGGTAGATCCAGCTGTCGAATTCAGATTCCTCCACGTCATCTTCGATGGCATTTACTCCCGAGTTGCTGATGAATACAGGAGGTCTTCCAATCCTTGCCTTACGAACAGCCCTCTGAGCTTCTGCAGTGAAACCCAAACCAAACTTGTCAGTCTTCTGAGTGAAATCAGGAAGTCGGCCCCAGTTTGCATACTCACCCTTCTCAATAATAGCCCGGGCATCCTTTAAGGAAGCCATCTTTAAAGGAGAATCTTCAATCATAGTTTCAGCTGATGCCAGTGTCTGAGAAACCTCTTAAAAGTGCTGGAATGGAGTCTCAATGAACTCCCCATCCATTTCTATGTACCGGAACGAGTTGAGGTGGCTGACCATATATTCTTCCTCCCCCTGCACTGTCACAATCTTCCCTTTGACCGGGTATTTCAGCTTCTGATGTAGTGTGGAGGTCACAGCTCCAGCTTTATAGATCCATGGACGACCCAACAAACAAGAATAGGACGGTCGGATGTCCATCACATAAAATGTAGAATCAAAGACCTGAGAACCAACCCTGATTGGAATATCAACCTCACCATGTACCATCCTTTTAGATCCGTCAAAGGCCCGGACAACAATGTTACTTGGTTTTAGTTCCAACCCTTCGCAGTCCAACCTGTCTAGAGCCTTCTTGGGCAAGACATTCAATGAGGACCCCGTGTCGACCAACACATGTGCAAGAGTAATGCCCCTGCATTCAATGGAGACGTGCAGGGCATTGTTGTACCCCAAAATTTGCCCTCCCATCTCCTCAACATTTTCTCACCACAAGACCCTTAAAGCTCAAGATCCAGTTAGGGTTTCCTCTGCTCAAGACTTCTCCTTGCATTGTTGACCCAAATTAGGGTTTGTGTTTGAACAAAGATGTTTTGACCTAAAATGCCTAATATGACTTTCATGCTTCATAATGGACTCCCAAGCTTATCCATACCAAGTTTCAAGTCTTGATTCCAAATTTTGCCCAGTCAATTGATCAATTTTGACTGTATATTGAAAAGTCAAACTTTGACTTTTTGGTCAAAATCAAGTGTCAAGATTCATTTTTCATCAAAACATGCCAAATCATGAAACTTGTTCACCAAGAAATCAAGAATTACAAATTAGAGTTTGAAATGAAGATTTTTCATAACTTAGAATTTTTCTAAGTTATGAAAAAACCCTAATTTTTTCCTAACTTTGTCCCACTTTCTCACCAAGATTCATTTGGATTCAAGCAAAAGTCAAAACATGAAAGTTGTAGCCTATTGAAAAATCTACAACTTTGATTCACAAAGTTTTCCCAAAAGAAGCTTGTAGCTCAAGTTACAATTTTTGGAACAAGGGTACCAAACCATTCTTAACTTAGAGAAAATTTGACCTATTTTAGGCAGGATTTTTGCCTAACTTCAAGACCATTTTTCACATGCTTCCACTTGGAATTTCAATTTTCATTTCAAAGATGGATTGTAGTACACATTCCAAGCTTTCCAAAATGTCCAAGAACTCATCAAACAACCTCATGGTTAGGGAGAATCGAATTTGGCAAGTTGGGAAAAACTCACTTTTGATTTGGCCAATTTACATGTTCATACATTTGTGCCATTTTGAATTCAGCTTGCTTTCCTTGATTACAGGTCTTTTATCTCATCTACACTCCAAAATTTAATGCCAATCCTTTGTGCCAAAGTGTTGTTCTATGAGTTCAAACATTATATGCAAGTTTAATCCATTTTTAGATAAAACATTATATCCATTTTGGAAAAGTTGCACTTTATGTCTAAAGCAAATCCAAGCAAGTACAGTTAAGATCTCTTTGGCACAATGTGATCGGTGGATCTGGAACTGACTGTTTAATGCTGGTTCGCGAAATGTCACGGTAAGCAAGAGTCGCCACCGTCTTTTATTTTCTCCAAATGGAAAGGACAAAAGCACAGAAAAATTCCTTTAAAGAGATTGCTCTCGGTTCGGGAGGTAGGTTATAGAAAGGGAAGGTGTTAGCACCCTTTCTATCCATGGTTATCCATGGGCTCTTAGATACTTGCTCAATGTGTTTTCAAAATTGTTTGCTTGCTTTTCAATGTGGGTTTTAAAAAGTTTCTTTGAAAAATTTCAGTTCGACTCATACGTCAGAGTGTTTGAAAAATTTGCTTTGAAAGCTTTTGAAAATGTGTTGGTGAAAAGATTTTTGTTTGTTTTTGAAGTTAGAGCAAGTATCCTTGAGAACCTACCTACCCTAAGGAATTCGTCTGTGTAAATGTCCTTAAAAGTAGTGCCATCCCACCATTGAGAGGTAGGTAGCACCACCGTTGGAGGTGTTCGGGTCAATTCGAGTTTTAGGGACGTGGTGATCACCAGAGCAATGGGAAGACACCTTAGAAGCTACCCTCATGCCAGGTTCCCGGATCATGAGGACTTACTAAGACGTCCTCTACTCGACGACCACCTTTCGAAAGGCAACAGTGAGGCGTACCCTAGGGGTGGTGTGTGCGAATTGTGTGTCGTTTTCATTTGATATTTGTCTTTTGTCATGTCATTGTGATCTACGCTTGATTTTAATTAAGACATTCATTCTTGCATGCTTTTTAACAGTTATAAGTTTGCGGGAAAATAAATCTAAGGTTATTACAAATGGCGCGGGTCCACATCGCCAAAATTAAACCGGACCCGATTTGACGGAAAAGTAAATAATGCGGAAAAATAAAGTGCGAAAAGGTTAAAGTTACAAGGCTTTGGGACATGTACATAATTATAATAAGCGATAAAGTAAAAATGCGCGAAATAAAATAATTAAAACAATGGGCGTTGGACCCTTTTGCAAAATATTTAAAGTTAATGAGAATTAAAATCACAATTAAATGTTTTTGGTATTTTTTATGTTTTTTAGATTTAAGGAGAAAAAGAAAAATTAATTAAAATTGAAATGAGATACTAAACCCTAGTTCTAATGTTTTTTAAGTTTATTGCAAAAAATATTGAAATTTGACCTAATTTAAATCTAATTTATTTATGTACAAATTTACTTATAAAAAATAAATAAAATAAATATTATTAAAAAAAGAAAGTAAGAAGAATAAAAATTAACCTAATTCTATATTTTGGATTTTTAATTGTTAAAAAGAATGAAACTATAACCTAATTAAAACTAAGTTTATTTACATATAAAATTTAATTATAATAAATAAATAGAATAAATATTATTTAAAAGAGAAAGTAAGGAGAATAAAAATTAAACCTAATTCTATCTTTTTTTGTATTTTTTTTTTAATTATGAAAAATATTTAATAAACCTAAATTAAAACTAAATAATTACAAGCATTTATTTATGAAAATAATTATAATATTAATGTTTATTATTTTTTGGTCTTTTCTGATTTTGGAATGTTTTTATATTTTTGCAGAAAAAATAAATTAATTAAATTAAGACAATAAAATAAATGAAATAACAAAAATAAAGGTAAGAAGAAAAATAGAAGAAATGCAAACCAGGGGGGTAGCCCCAATTTGTGAGGTTAGGCCTTAGCATTTCAGGCCCATTAAGCTTGAGTCCATTGACTTTTTGAATTCTGTATGATGCTTTGACTCATGCTCAGGGTGTACACCAATCTTCAGCCTTGGATGGGAATCTCCTGGACACGTGGGCATCTGGATGATGGTGATACATGATATGCTTCAACGTTGTGCCTACATAGGATTATTAATTGAAAAAAATATAAAGGGAAAGGATGAAGACCTGGGATCGAACCCAGGTCATTCCCCTTGCAAATCTCCACGTGCACCACTGAACCAAACGCTTTTAGTTTAACATATAATAACACGTAACTATAATAAGTAAAACATAATGCTAATGGGTTAAAAACGCGCGAATTTCAAAAGAGCCAATGACCATTGGACACGAGGTCGTCTTCCTCACTTTGCCTGAAACACAAACTCAAAGGCAACGGTTTCTGAGCGTTGTTTCAGAGGGCCTATAAGAAAATAGCGACTAGCCCATCAACGCTCATAAATTGAGCGCGAGGGTGCCATCTTCTTCGTCTCAACCTGCTTAAGCTAATGGCACTAGTCTGGAAGCGTAATTTTTCTTTGGGCAGAAAACCCCAATTTTGAAACCTGCAAACCCTAATGTCCAAACATGGTAGATTCGCGTATGGTCAATGAAAATGCAATCAAACACAATGGTTAGCTTAGAAACATCATTATGAGCATGAATACATAAATAAAAATGCAAAAATATGCTTGAATCATGCTATACGATTTCAGAAGTTTTGAGGTACAGTTTGACTTATGGATACCAATTCAGGGCGTTTTGGTTGATGTTAGTGATTGAGAATCGTTCAATGATGTCTCAGGATGATGATAGGACAAGAATTGGAGCTTGAATCGACCTAGAACCCTGATTTCAGATTTGAGCTTTTTTGAGAATTTTTGCAAGTTTGTATATTGATTTTCTGCGCAGCTTGGAGTGTCAGGCCATTAGGGTTATGATTCTGAGTATGTATAGAGGCTTTTAGGTCAAAAATATCAATCAAATCTTCTTCATTCAATGGTTTTTGCAAATTGATTTTTCAAGATTTTTTCATATCTTTTTTTCATGGTTTTTGGTTCAATCATGCTCAAATCTCATCAAAACTTGCCTAATTGGGATATGCACGTGATATTGAGAATAAACATGCATGAAAAGATTTTTTAGGTCAAGTTTGATATTTTTCATGTATTTAATTAATTTAAATGAATTAATATTAATATAAATTCAAATAAATGATTAAAAAATGAGAAAATACTTCCCTTTGGGCCTAATGGTCGTGCATATGCTTGGCATGAAGAATCTTGGAAGAAAAATGGGCCCATTTGCATTTTTAGGTCATTTGAACCATTGTTGACTTTTCAAAATTCCCAAACATTTCCCAACTTCCACAAGGCATAACTTGCTCAATTTTAACGCTTTTCACATGTTCTTGGACATTTTGGAAAGGTCTTTGAGTCCTTTAACCAATGCCTTTGGTCCCATGTCATTTTGATTTACCAATCTCAAGTTATGGCCTTTGGCTTAAAGTACCTTTTTGTTGACTTTTGAAAATGACCTATAATGTTGAAATTGATAACTTTTTGTGAGAGCATTTCTTGGACTTGGAATATGAAGATGAGTTGTAGGAAATGTCTTTCTCTTCAAAATGAGCTTTGGATGGAATTTTTCTGATAATCCATGTGAAAGTTATGCCCTGGTCAATTTCAGTTGACTTTTTCAGCTGTCCAAATATAGCAACTTTTGCATCTTTGATGATTTCTGAGCCAAATTTTGAGAATCATGATCAAGCATTGATCAAATGATGTTTGTGGCTTCAAAATGATATGTTGACCAAAAATTTGAACTTTTGACTGTCAAATGACCATTTTGCCCCTACAGTTGACTGTAGTGCAATCTAGGGTTTTGACTGTGCAATTTTGAGCTGAATACCTTGAAACTTGATATGAGGATACTTGACCATCTTTGTAGGCATATGAGACTTGATTGGGCTTTTGAAAACTTCTTTTTCTTGATCAGAACACAAACCCTAGTTTTGACTGCATAGGAAGTAGTTTGAGCTGCACAACCCTTGGGGAATTTTGTGACCTTGACTTGACAAATCTTGGAGAATATGGGAGGGCAAATTTTGGGGTGCAACAGTTGCCCCTGTTCAATCTTCTTAGACCTGAGGATGCAGATTGGCTGACGTGCCTTTCGTAATCCGAGGGTAGAAGATGATTGAACACTAGAGTGCCCAGAAATTTGCGCTCACATAGTAGCGTGATGGTGGAATGGGCTTATGGATGCCATTTGGAGATTGCTGGATAGGATGATGGGCTTATAGATGCCATCTGGATGTCGGTTGCGTAGGAGATTCCTTAGCGAGAACCTGCATACCTGCAAAAGAAAAAGAGTACCTGACACGTTGCAGGAGCTGATTTTAGATACTTGGTATAGATGTATCCTGACTGGTTACAGGAGCCGAGTCTGGAGCTTCAAACGCTGATGAATGAACCAGGGATGGTTACTGCCTTAGCATGAATGATAAGAGAACCTTGGGTGACTTTAATCTCAACAACGCTCGTTGAGAAAAATCTTGATGGGAATTATTATCTTCGCAATATTGGGCAGAGAACCATAGCCAATTATAATTTGAAAGGAATGATCACCTCACACTCATCGTCGGAGAGGGAAACATCTGAAAAAGGGATTACTACCTCACACACCGTCGGAGAGGGAACCATAGGGAGAATGTCACCTCACACTCATCATCGGAGAGGGAAACATCAAAAAAGGGATTACTACCTCACACACCGTTGGAGAGGGAACCATAGGGAGAATATCACCTCACACTCATCGTCGGAGAGGGAAACATCAAAAAAGGGATTACTACCTCACACACCGTTGGAGAGGGAACCATAGGGAGAATATCACCTCACACTCATCGTCGGAGAGGGAAACATCAAAAAAGGACCTCTTGAAGCAGTATCAGAACATCACCATATCTGGTTTACATCTGAAACTATATCTGGAAGGAAATCTGGAAGCAGTATCAGAACGTCACCATCGCTGGGTTTACATCTGAAACTATATCTAGAAGGAAATCTGGAAGCAGTATCAGAACGTCACCATCGCTGGGTTTACATCTGAAACTATATCTAGAAGGAAATCTGGAAGCAGTATCAGAACGTCACCATCGCTGGGTTTACATCTGAAACTATATCTAGAAGGAATTCTGGAAGCAGCATCAGAACGTCACCATCGCTGGGTTTACATCTGAAACTATATCTAGAAGGAATTCTGGAAGCAGCATCAGAACGTCACCATCGCTGGGTTTACATCTGAAACTATATCTAGAAGGAATTCTGGAAGCAGTATCAGAACGTCACCATCGCTGGGTTTACATCTGAAACTATATCTAGAAGGAATTCTGGAAGCAGTATCAGAACGTCACCATCGCTGGGTTTACATCTGAAACTATATCAAGAATGAATTGCGATAGTTGATAGTAGTCATTTTTGTATTGACCTTTTTCCTGAAAAGGCAAAACATAATTGTATGCGAAATCATGATGCATGAACTGTATGTCTTCAAAATTAATGAGATTCGTGTAGTATGATGCCTATGCAGGCTATAATGATGTATGTGACGTTTTATGAATGTATGTTTGTCTAAGAAAATAAATCCTTGACGGGTGCCGGGAAGTCGTATCCCGGGCTGATGTTTGAGGAACAGATTTTGCTTCCACTGGGGATGATAACTGCAAGAATACCGGTAGGAGAAGATGACTCCGTTGTGGAATAAACTTGGCAAATGGAAGATTCTGCGGGGAGAAAAGATATTCTAGCGACCATGCTGAGAAGCAATACTCTGTGGGAAGAGGGATGCCTTGCTGAATGTTGACAGTAGTTTGCTGAGGATACCCTTGTTGTATAGGAAGTAGTTGATGAACTTCGCTGGGGTAAGAAGACTTCAGCGACGACGCTCTTTCCGTGGCTTTTGGCTGAGGATAACCCAGTTATATCCTGTTAAGGAAATAACTCTTTAAATCAAGCCGGACGACGCGTTCGTGCCCTGCTAGGGGATAAACTTCCAGAATCTACTGGGGGTACGTTTATTGCTTGGGGATATAAATTCCAACTTTCCTGGGGAACTTGGATTGGACTCTCCTGGGGAAGCTTTGATATGTTGGGATGTTCTTCAACGGAACCTACCCTGATGCCTTGGAGGATAGAACAATCAGACTGCTCAGACCAACCTTTATTGCCCCTGTTTCTTGTGGGGAGCTGATAGTTGTTGGCGGACAAACCTTCTTCTGGTAGACAGATGGCAGGACATAGTCGTACGCTTTAATCCCTAACTTTTGCCTGAACCGCCCTTTCGGGTTTTCAGTCCACCGGGATACCCATTTTTGCCCAAGCCGCCTTTTCAGGTTTTCGACTTGCCGGGTGTACAGAGTTTTTTTCATTTCATCCCTTATTTTGCCCGAACCCTTTTGGTTCGCCGGGAAGCCCTTATTTTTTGCCTAGGTATGTCAACCTAGCGGGTCTTTGATTTTGCGTAGTATTTTTCCAACTATGTCCACGCTCTTAGAATGCAGGGAGGTGCCCCTGGCTGCTTGTGTTGCCATATTACCAGAAGGTGTTTAATCAGGCAAGATTCGTTGCTGGAGTGCCCCAAGTGGTTCATGCGGAGATTTGCCCCCGGCTGGTTGGCCTTTTGAGAGATTCTCCGAATCTTGATTAGACTGCCCCAGATGATGGACTATGATCATATCATGCCCCTTGATAGGAAGTGCTTCCGTCGTGCAAATTTCTATGCTGTTCAATCAAAAAGTCATATGCAAACAAAGTTATGTTAAAAACGCAAAGCCTATGTCTGTCTGGAATTTTGAAAAGGTATTCTTTTCATAAAACATGTGAATGTTTGTAAATCATGATGTCAACTCTGTATTTACCGTAGCCTTAAGGAGTCAGGATTTCGTAACAGTATGCTTTCGAACTAACCCATGCTTCAGCTAGGACTTTTAAGGGTTATAACGTGGCCTGGTTCACGGTTTAAGAAACAAAGGATAAAGGCTCAAATTATTTGTACCCACCCGCTCTTTGTGATGTTCTCCAAACCTAAACTCAGTTGATCGTGCGTTAGACCTTGCTTGAGTCTTTGCTTTGATGTTCCAATAATGGTTCAGATGTTGATAACTTATTTTGAATGGGCAGTCATCTTTGTTTTGGTTGAGGGTTTGTGAGACCTCTTTCTTGATTTTGTTATCCCTTTCTTTTTTTGCCTGAACTGTTTCCTTTTTTGGAATTACAGTCAGCGGGATGCCCCAGTTTCATAAGTCCCCTTTGTAGGTTTAGACTTTTTTCTTTGGGCTTTTCATTTATGAATTTTGATGATGACTGCCTGTCCTTTTAATTGTTCTGAACCATCACTGTCTTTGTTCATTTTGTAAAGATCTCTTCGGTGCCATTCGTTATGCACTTGGATCAACTGAGAGAACTACCCTGCCCCAGGTTATGATAAAGGGTTTCAATTTTCGAAAATAAAACTCCTACTTCTTTGGCTCAAAGGGGTTGACGAGGGTTTATCTTCCTTATTACTCCAGTGTTTAGGAATTGAAACAATGCCTGTACCTCATCAGTGGGGTCTGTTCAAAAGCATACTGTAATGATCGTGGTATCGTTTTCGTCATCCTCCCTCAAGAGGCTCAGAGTTATTAACCAAGAGTTGATCATCAGAAAAAATATGAGAAGAAATTTGAATATAATGAAAACAATTGTATTAATTCTCCAAACAGACGTATGCGATGCATTGATAACATAAAAGAGTTTGCTATGACAGTAATTGTTTGTATAAGCAAAGAAAAATACAACTCAAAAATTCAAATAAACAAAGGCTTCAACGATTGGGTGACGGAGCAGTGATTATGTTCGGAGTCTCTGGCACTTCAAACTGAATCTCTCCGGCGTCAATCATATCTTGGATCTTGTTCTTGAGAGGCCAGCAGTTGTCTGTAGTATGCCCCGGGCTATCTGAATGATATGCGCACCTATCGTTGGGATGATAATTGGGTTCAGAAGTGTTCGGATTTCGAAGAGGAGCCCTTAAGGTGATCAACCCTGCTTTCAACATTTGTTGCAGTGCTTGATCCAACGACATGTTGAGTTTGGTGTACTGCCGTTTCTCCTTGCGTTGTTGCCCCTGTCCTTGTTGAGCAGGTCCGGGATTGGAGATTTGGATTGCCCCTGCCTCATGACGGCTCTTTTTACCGTGCACGGCATTGGATTCTTTCTTTCCATGATGAGGCTTTTTATCAGCAGGTGCAGCCTCTTGAATTTTCCCAGACCGGATACCAGCTTCAATTTGTTCTCCAGTCAAGATAAGATCTGTGAATCCCGCAGATGAATTCCCGATTAGGTGGTTGTAGAACGGACCAGACAGAGTGCCCAAGAACATATCGACAAGTTCCCGATCAGTCAGAGGTGGTTGTACCCTTCCAGCAAGATCCCTCCATTTCTGCGCATATTCTTTAAAACCTTCACTTGATCCTAACGACATACCCTGGAGTTGGGTACGCGTAGGAGCAAGGTCAGCATTATACTGATACTGCTTGTAGAAAGCAGTAGCCAACTCCTCCCAGTTACGAACTTTGGTCCCATCTAGCTGATAGAACCATTCGAGATGAGTCCCTGAAAGACTCTCCTGGAAGAAGTGGATCCACAAGTTTTTGTCCACAGAGTACGGCTGAATTTTCCGAACATAGGACCTCAAATGCAGCTTGGGACAAGATGCCCCGTCATACTTCGAGAAGGATGGTGCTTTGAACTTCCGGGGAATAACCACACCAGTTGACAAACCCAGATCTCCGAAATCCAGCCCAGGTACCTGTTGAACCTCCATAGCCTTCAACCTGTCCTCCAACTGTTTGTACTTGTCCTCAGCCGGAGGGTACTGTTCGTCGTCGAAATATGTTTCATTGTCAGAGACCTCTGGACTGGGCACCCTTTCCTCTTGATGACTGCTTTTTCCCACAGATGGGGTTGTCCTCTCAGTTTCAATTTGCGGTGTATTCCCAGATCTGCGTCTAGGGCTGAACAGAACAGTCCTCTTCTTCTTCTTGTCCTTCTTCAAGAGCAAAGCTTTCAGATCTTGCTGCCCCTGGGTCAGATTCATTATCAGCTCTTGGAACTGGGCGTTCTGAGCTTGGAGGTCCTTGATAGTCTGCTCGGCTGATGATTCAGGATTCATGACGAGTGGCTGAAATAAACAGCGAGGAAGGGTAAGCAACCTGTCAAAGGGATTCCTGCAATGCAATGAGATGTATGACATGCATGTAATGTTTTCAAGGACCCCGCAGGGTAAACAGAGAAACTTGTTAGAGTTGGAAACCGGTAACTTGTTTGAAGGAACTTCCTGTTGTAGAGAGCCCTTCTTCAAGGGTCAAAGGCTCACCATATCCAGTGGGTCATAGCCCCTGATTTTAGTCATCATGTCTGGTTTTGATTTCCAAACAACCTTGGTTAAGGGAACCTTCTTCAAGAGTCAGAGCTCACCATATCAAGTGGGTCATAGCCTCTGACAACTTTGTCTAGAGGAAAATAAATCCTCTTTGCCCCTTGCTGGGATAGTTGATTCATCATGACCTGCATCACAAGCCCTTGAGATCCTTGAAATGGGTTAGGATGTATGCAATGGTATGCAATGGTATGATGTCATGCTATGCATGGGGTAATGTGGGTAACCCTGTTATGAGTCCCAATTAAGGACTATAAACAACCCTGCAAGAAATTTAGTATCCTGTTATGAGTCCCAATTAAGGACTATAAACAAGACCTGCAAGAAATTTAGTACCCTGTTATGAGTCCCAGTTAAGGACTATAAACAAGACCTGCAAGAAACAAGTGTTAGGTAACAAGCACGCAGATAGTCAAGTACGAAGGCACACAAGTCACACAAAAGAGCCCTTAAGGTTTAGGCCAGCATGAGGTCTGGGTAGTACCCTCTTGAAGTTGGTGGGTTCAACCTGTCCTAATCAAAGTAACCGGGTTCTAAGGTTCCCAATATCACGGGATTGCTTTCATTGTTCATCGTTTCGATTTAGCCACTGAACTGGCGACCGAAATATTCCAGGAAAGCAACCCTCAATTGAGTGTAGTATCGAGTATCAACCAACCTCGGACTGCACCAAAGTCAGTTATCTCACTACCCTAAAGAGGCCAAGATAGTTCAATTAAGGTTCCTAAGGTCTGTTGATGCTTCACGACACCACGCGGAGGCCCCGTACTCTCCTTGACTGAACTCAAGGGTTACCAGTACACACCAAAGTGCCACATCAACATAGCAGACTGTTTCAACCATGTCGGTATACCCCGCACAGTTCCCTCACAGCCTTGTTGCTACTTTCTAAGAAGGTATCCCCCAGATCCGGGTTAGGATCTATAGAACTCCCAAGCAACCCACAATTTAAAGCACACAAGGAAAACAATTGAAAACACAGTGATCTTAGTCCTAAGGTACACCTCACTTTAAGTTAAGTCCCCAACAGAGTCGCCAGTTCTGTGATCGGTGGATCTGGAACTGACTGTTTAACGCTGGTTCGCGAAATGTCGCGGTAAGCAAGAGTCGCCACCGTCTTTTATTTTCTCCAAATGGAAAGGACAAAAGCACAGAA
Organism: Vicia faba; assembly: GCA_948472305.1. NCBI lineage: Eukaryota > Viridiplantae > Streptophyta > Magnoliopsida > Fabales > Fabaceae > Vicia > Vicia faba. The sequence continues at coordinate 332,397,817 of OX451739.1, read as the reverse complement.
AAATTCCTTTAAAGAGATTGCTCTCGGTTCGGGAGGTAGGTTATAGAAAGGGAAGGTGTTAGCACCCTTTCTATCCATGGTTATCCATGGGCTCTTAGATACTTGCTCAATGTGTTTTCAAAATTGTTTGCTTGCTTTTCAATGTGGGTTTTAAAAAGTTTCTTTGAAAAATTTCAGTTCGACTCATACGTCAGAGTGTTTGAAAAATTTGCTTTGAAAGCTTTTGAAAATGTGTTGGTGAAAAGATTTTTGTTTGTTTTTGAAGTTAGAGCAAGTATCCTTGAGAACCTACCTACCCTAAGGAATTCGTCTGTGTAAATGTCCTTAAAAGTAGTGCCATCCCACCATTGAGAGGTAGGTAGCACCACCGTTGGAGGTGTTCGGGTCAATTCGAGTTTTAGGGACGTGGTGATCACCAGAGCAATGGGAAGACACCTTAGAAGCTACCCTCATGCCAGGTTCCCGGATCATGAGGACTTACTAAGACGTCCTCTACTCGACGACCACCTTTCGAAAGGCAACAGTGAGGCGTACCCTAGGGGTGGTGTGTGCGAATTGTGTGTCGTTTTCATTTGATATTTGTCTTTTGTCATGTCATTGTGATCTACGCTTGATTTTAATTAAGACATTCATTCTTGCATGCTTTTTAACAGTTATAAGTTTGCGGGAAAATAAATCTAAGGTTATTACAAATGGCGCGGGTCCACATCGCCAAAATTAAACCGGACCCGATTTGACGGAAAAGTAAATAATGCGGAAAAATAAAGTGCGAAAAGGTTAAAGTTACAAGGCTTTGGGACATGTACATAATTATAATAAGCGATAAAGTAAAAATGCGCGAAATAAAATAATTAAAACAATGGGCGTTGGACCCTTTTGCAAAATATTTAAAGTTAATGAGAATTAAAATCACAATTAAATGTTTTTGGTATTTTTTATGTTTTTTAGATTTAAGGAGAAAAAGAAAAATTAATTAAAATTGAAATGAGATACTAAACCCTAGTTCTAATGTTTTTTAAGTTTATTGCAAAAAATATTGAAATTTGACCTAATTTAAATCTAATTTATTTATGTACAAATTTACTTATAAAAAATAAATAAAATAAATATTATTAAAAAAAGAAAGTAAGAAGAATAAAAATTAACCTAATTCTATATTTTGGATTTTTAATTGTTAAAAAGAATGAAACTATAACCTAATTAAAACTAAGTTTATTTACATATAAAATTTAATTATAATAAATAAATAGAATAAATATTATTTAAAAGAGAAAGTAAGGAGAATAAAAATTAAACCTAATTCTATCTTTTTTTGTATTTTTTTTTTAATTATGAAAAATATTTAATAAACCTAAATTAAAACTAAATAATTACAAGCATTTATTTATGAAAATAATTATAATATTAATGTTTATTAATTTTTGGTCTTTTCTGATTTTGGAATGTTTTTATATTTTTGCAGAAAAAATAAATTAATTAAATTAAGACAATAAAATAAATGAAATAACAAAAATAAAGGTAAGAAGAAAAATAGAAGAAATGCAAACCAGGGGGGGGGGGGGGGGGGTAGCCCCAATTTGTGAGGTTAGGCCTTAGCATTTCAGGCCCATTAAGCTTGAGTCCATTGACTTTTTGAATTCTGTATGATGCTTTGACTCATGCTCAGGGTGTACACCAATCTTCAGCCTTGGATGGGAATCTCCTGGACACGTGGGCATCTGGATGATGGTGATACATGATATGCTTCAACGTTGTGCCTACATAGGATTATTAATTGAAAAAAATATAAAGGGAAAGGATGAAGACCTGGGATCGAACCCAGGTCATTCCCCTTGCAAATCTCCACGTGCACCACTGAACCAAACGCTTTTAGTTTAACATATAATAACACGTAACTATAATAAGTAAAACATAATGCTAATGGGTTAAAAACGCGCGAATTTCAAAAGAGCCAATGACCATTGGACACGAGGTCGTCTTCCTCACTTTGCCTGAAACACAAACTCAAAGGCAACGGTTTCTGAGCGTTGTTTCAGAGGGCCTATAAGAAAATAGCGACTAGCCCCTCGACGCTCATAAATTGAGCGCGAGGGTGCCATCTTCTTCGTCTCAACCTGCTTAAGCTAATGGCACTAGTCTGGAAGCGTAATTTTTCTTTGGGCAGAAAACCCCAATTTTGAAACCTGCAAACCCTAATGTCCAAACATGGTAGATTCGCGTATGGTCAATGAAAATGCAATCAAACACAATGGTTAGCTTAGAAACATCATTATGAGCATGAATACATAAATAAAAATGCAAAAATATGCTTGAATCATGCTATACGATTTCAGAAGTTTTGAGGTACAGTTTGACTTATGGATACCAATTCAGGGCGTTTTGGTTGATGTTAGTGATTGAGAATCGTTCAATGATGTCTCAGGATGATGATAGGACAAGAATTGGAGCTTGAATCGACCTAGAACCCTGATTTCAGATTTGAGCTTTTTTGAGAATTTTTGCAAGTTTGTATATTGATTTTCTGCGCAGCTTGGAGTGTCAGGCCATTAGGGTTATGATTCTGAGTATGTATAGAGGCTTTTAGGTCAAAAATATCAATCAAATCTTCTTCATTCAATGGTTTTTGCAAATTGATTTTTCAAGATTTTTTCATATCTTTTTTTCATGGTTTTTGGTTCAATCATGCTCAAATCTCATCAAAACTTGCCTAATTGGGATATGCACGTGATATTGAGAATAAACATGCATGAAAAGATTTTTTAGGTCAAGTTTGATATTTTTCATGTATTTAATTAATTTAAATGAATTAATATTAATATAAATTCAAATAAATGATTAAAAAATGAGAAAATACTTCCCTTTGGGCCTAATGGTCGTGAATAGGCTTGGCATGAAGAATCTTGGAAGAAAAATGGGCCCATTTGCATTTTTAGGTCATTTGAACCATTGTTGACTTTTCAAAATTCCCAAAAATTTCCCAACTTCCACAAGGCATAACTTGCTCAATTTTAAAGCTTTTCACATGTTCTTGGACATTTTGGAAAGGTCTTTGAGTCCTTTAACCAATGCCTTTGGTCCCATGTCATTTTGATTTACCAATCTCAAGTTATGGCCTTTGGCTTAAAGTCCCTTTTTGTTGACTTTTGAAAATGACCTATAATGTTGAAATTGATAACTTTTTGTGAGAGCATTTATTGGACTTGGAATATGAAGATGAGTTGTAGGAAATGTCTTTCTCTTCAAAATGAGCTTTGGATGGAATTTTTCTGATAATCCATGTGAAAGTTATGCCCTGGTCAATTTCAGTTGACTTTTTCAGCTGTCCAAATATAGCAACTTTTGCATCTTTGATGATTTCTGAGCCAAATTTTGAGAATCATGATCAAGCATTGATCAAATGATGTTTGTGGCTTCAAAATGATATGTTGACCAAAAATTTGAACTTTTGACTGTCAAATGACCATTTTGCCCCTACAGTTGACTGTAGTGCAATCTAGGGTTTTGACTGTGCAATTTTGAGCTGAATACCTTGAAACTTGATATGAGGATACTTGACCATCTTTGTAGGCATATGAGACTTGATTGGGCTTTTGAAAACTTCTTTTTCTTGATCAGAACACAAACCCTAGTTTTGACTGCATAGGAAGTAGTTTGAGCTGCACAACCCTTGGGGAATTTTGTGACCTTGACTTGACAAATCTTGGAGAATATGGGAGGGCAAATTTTGGGGTGCAACACACAAGTTTATGGGCTAATTGAACTGATCAAGACTAAGTTGTGCAGCATAGATTGGGGGCCTCTACCTGTCTAAAAACTCAAGTGGCCATCTCTTGCTTAAGTGTGAAGAAACTTGCCATAACATTACACAACTCTCATCTCAGCTAACACAACCTTAAGCAAACTTATCAAACACTCTCTAAACATCCATTCTGAGCTAGAACATGAGCCAACCATCTCCAACACTTTCCCATTCACAGAATCACCATTGAACTGCCCAAAACAGGGCATCCCTGCAGTTTGAGTTCCATAGCTCAAACCTTCCATGCATTCTTGCTAAAAACACTTCAAACACATCCCACAACATCCCTTGAAGCTATTCCAAACTTCAAACACGACCTGTAACACTCCCATTCAACATCACCATTTTCATTTTTCTGATTTGCAGGTGGAGTTCTATAACTCGATTCAGCTAGTTTCAAAGCAAAGTAAAACTTGGAATAGAATCCATGGACATCAAGGAAGCTGTACCAATCATCACCTTGCACTGAAAGTACCTCCATCACCAGATACAACTTCAACTGAACAGGTAAGTTCATGAACTCGTATCTCTCTATCCAGGCATTGTTAGCTTTAGGTTTGTGAAGAAAATATGTCACATTCATAGCCCTGAACATGCCCATATAATTAGTTTTCATTTATATTATGTGTGCTGTGTGAATTTAATGTCTGAACATGGAACAAAATTTAGGTCAGGAATTGGGGGAGAAGAAATTCTCTCTCATTTCTGAGAGTTAGATTGACTTCTTTATATGTCTAGAATCGTGGCTTCAAGCTCTACAGGTTTCATGTTGGAAGATTTGGCAAAAGATCAAAGAATCAGGAGTTAGAGATTTGAGAAGAAAGGCGTGTGTTTTTGAATATGTTTGTCTGAAGGTTGAAGACAACAACCTTTGGGCTGGGCCTGATTTGTCATTTCTGTTTACACCTCATTTTCACACACACACCCCCTAGGCCCATTTTGCTTATTTTTATGATTTTTTGACTTTTGTTTTTTATTCCTGACTTATTTATTTTTCCTCATAATATTAAAAACATAAAAAACATTTTCTACACCATTTTTGAATTTATTAGACATTTATTTGTTTAAAATAGATATTTGTACATATATAAATATATAAACATGCTTTTATTTAAAAAATACTAAAATAATGTAAACACATTTTATTTTCTATTTTTTATTTTATTTTATCTTCTGAAAATATTTTATATAAAATATACTTTTTTTTTATAAATAGTAAATATTATTATTTTGCACATATTTAATATATTTGATAAATAATACAAATGCATATATACATATTAATATATTTAGGGTATAATGCAAAACATACACATTTTTATTTTTATTAATGTTTAATATTAAAAATACTTTTTTACAAATATACTTCATTTTTATTTTATTTTTGTATATAATAAATAAATATTGTACACATTAAATAATTAATACTTTTACTTAATAAAATTAGGGTTTTGCCCTAAACATAAAAACTCCAAAAATAATACTTTTTATTTTTTTTTATTTGACATATAAAAATACTTTTTTTCATATACATAAAAAACATTTTTTAGCATCTTGCATATTTATTTCATTTCCATTTAATTTGTGCAATTAAATATCTTGTAAATAATTTAAAATTGATGTAATAGTCTAGGTTTAAATTCCTTGTCTAAATACCCCCCATTTGAACATTTGTACCCCCTTCCCATATATTGTGTTGTAATAGTTTAGGACTTTAAATTCCGCACTTTAATGCTTTCTAAATATACCATGTTAGAATTAGGGTTTGTATGCGAATCAAAAACAACAAAAATAGTTTGACCTAATTTCAAGATAAACAAGCATGAAAATGGACAACACTAATCACACTTGCACCCCTAGGGTGTTCCACTTGTTGCCTTCAATAATAGGCCATATTGCATGTTAGGTCTCTTTGGGCAAAAACAAAACAATCAAATGATCATAGTCCCTCAATGACACTTTCAAAAGTTACCTAAAAAATGATCAAGTCCCTTAAAAGAAAAATTGCCCAAAGATACTTGGCACCATTGCAATTATGGTCTAAACGATGACCCGCGCCCGTCCCTTTCACATCCTAACACAAGATTGTCCACCAAATGCAATGGTGGAACAAAATTGTTAAAAGGGTTAAAACATAGCAATAATCTTTGAGAAATTTAGGAGTAGATAACCTCTTAGTTACTTGAATCAAACTTGCAAAACAAAACACTTGCCTATTTTTAAACCACACCTCACAACACTTTCAAAACAAACTTTCAAAAAACAAATAAAAACCTTTTCAAAAGACGTACACCTTTGTATACATCCCAACATGGATCATTACAAAGGTTGCCACCACATTGGCCTCTTTTCAAAACATTTTTCAAACCCACACACACAAAGCACCATTTCAAACAATTGGAAATTAAGGCAAGTTGATCTAAGCAAGTAACTAAGAGCCCATGGATAACCATGGATAGAAAGGGTGCTAATACCTTCCCTTTCTATAATCTACTCCCCGAACCCAAGAAAACATCTCAAAGGTTTTTGCTGTGCTTTTTAACCTTTCCTTAGGATAAAATAAAAAGTCGGTGGCGACTCTTGCTCAACCGAAACATTTGCGAAAACAAACGCAAAACCATAGTCAGTTCTTCCACCGTATCACAGAACTGGCGACTCTGCTGGGGAGAACTTTAAAGTGGAGTAACCTTAGGGCTTAGATCACCCTCTTGCATGACTAATTGTTTGATTTGATTGCTTTACATCTTGGCTCTCTTGTTTGGGTTTGCAATCCTACACCCGGATTTTGGGAAACATTCATAGATAGCAATACTTTGTGGAAACTGTGCGGGGTATAGCGACACGGTCGAAGCAATAGCTATATTAGTGCGACATATTTGTGAGTACCGGTAACCCTTGAGTTCAATCAAGGAGAGTACGGGGCCACTCAGTGATGTCACTAAGCACTAATGACCTAGAACCTTACTTGACCATCTTGGCCTTTTATTAGGGGTAGTGAGGTGACCGGCTTTGGTGCAGTCCGAAGTTGGTAGATACTCGATACTACACTCATTGAGGGTTATTTTCTTGGAATATTTTGGTCGCTAGTTAAGTGGCTAAACCAAAACAATGAACAATGAAAACAATCCAGTGATATTGAGCTCCTTAGAACCCGGTTACTATTTATAGGACAGGTTTTTAAGCCAACTACACTCAAGAGGGTACTTACCTATTGTTGTACCCCAAAATTTGCCCTCCCATATTCTTCAAGAAATTGCCAAGCCAAGTCACAAAATTCCCCAAGGGTTGCATAGTGCAAAGGTCCCCTATACAGGCAAAACTAGGGTTTGTGTCCTGATCAAGAAAATGAAGTTTTCAAAGGCCCAATCAAGTCTCACATGCCTACAAATGTGGTCAAGTATCCTCATATCAAGTTTCAAGGCATTCAGCTCAAAATTGCACAGTCAAAACCCCAAATTGCACTACAGTCAACTGTAGGGGCAAAATGGTCATTTGGCAGTCAAAAGTTCAAATTTTTGGTCAACATATCATTTTGAAGCCACAAACATCATTTGATCAATGCTTGATCATGATTCTCAAAATTTGGCTCAGAAATCATCAAAGATGCAAAAGTTTCCTCATTTGGGCAGTTGAAAAAGTCAACTGAAATTGACCAGGGCATAACTTTCACATGGATTATCAGAAAAATTCCATCCAAAGCTCATTTTGAAGAGAAAGACATTTCCTACAACTCATCTGCATACTTCAAGTCCAAGAAATGCTCTCACAAAAAGTTATCAATTTCAACATTATAGGTCATTTTCAAAAGTCAACAAAAAGGGACTTTATGTCAAAGGCCATAACTTGAGATTGGTAAATCAAAATGACATGGGACCAAAGGCATTGGTTAGAGGACTCAAAGACCTTTCCAAAATGTCCAAGAACATGAGAAAAGCTTAAAAATTGAGCAAGTTATGCCTTGTGGAAGTTGGGAAATTTTTGGATACTTTGAAAAGTCAACATTGATTCAAATGACCTAAAAATGCTAATGGGCCCATTTTTCTTCCATGATTCATCATTATAAGCATGTGCACGACCACTTGGCCCAAAGGGAAGTATTTTCTCATTTTTTATTTATTTATTTGAATTATTATTCATATTAATTCATTTAAATTATTTAAATACATGAAAAATATCTAACTTGACCTAATAAATCTTTTCATGCATGTTTTGCCATCAGGATTTCGTGCACATTCAAATGTGGAAAGATTTGGCTTGATTGGATGCTAATTGATACAAAAACCATGTGAAAAAGATTGAAAACATAATGGAAGAAAATCAAATATTCAATCAATGATTGCAAGAGATTTTTATCAATTTTCTTGACCTAATTTGCTCCATACAAATACATGAACACAACCCTAATGCCCATAGACACTGGAAGCGGCACAGAAGCCATTAACAAACTTGCAAATTTTGTCCAAAAGTTCAAAACCGAAAACCACGTTTTAAGTCGATTCAAAGCATAATATTGGTTTCAATAGCTTCCTAGGACATCACTGAGCACAACTGGATAGGTTTCCATACGCATAGCCTTCGGAATTGGTATACAGAAACCAAGTTTCTTCTCATTTTTCTTGTAATCGTATTTTGATATTCAAGCATTTTTACTGCATTTTTTCCATGGATTCATACTTATTAGATCATCCTAGAACTAACCACATGATTTAATTGAATTCTTATGCACTATTGGAGAATCTGCCATTGATACTTCTTAGGGTTTGCAGAGCTTCAATTTAGGGTCTTTCGTTTAAAGAAAAATTGGCATCCAAGACTTGTATCATTGAATCAAGCGTTGTTGGACGATCATGAACATATACTCGCGCCTAATTTATGTTTAGAGATGAGCTAATCGCTATTTTCTCAAAACGCCCTTAAAACCACGCTTAAGAAACCGTTGCCATATGTTTTTGTTTTCAGGGACGCGTGGAGAAGATGGAGTCGTGGCAGTGTATGATACGCTAATTTGAATCTCGCACGTTTTTAACCCACTAACATCATGTTTTTGTTTATTATATTTATATGTTATTATATGTTAAATGTACAAGCGATGGTTCAGTGGCAAATGCGTTGTTGGGAACGGTACATGACCTGGGTTCGAGCCCCAGGTCTTACAAGTTTCCATATTATTTTTCAAAAGCAATTCCTATGTGCTTCATGGCTGCAGACGCATCATGTTCCTTCATCATCTACTCATACACGCGTCTAGCATATTCAGATCCAAGGCTGGGAATTGATGAACACCATGAGGATGAGTCAACCGTCCCACACGCGTGCATCAAAGTCAACAAGGCCATGATACAAATGGGCCTGAATTGCTGAGCCCATACCTCCTAAATTGGGACTTCCACCCCCCCTGGTTTGCCTTCTCTATATTTTTTATATTTTTATTTTCAATTATTGTTTTATTTGTTTTATTAATTTAATTAATTATTTTTACAAAAATATGAAAAATACCTAAAAATCAGAAAAGATAAAAAAACATAAATATTTTATTTTCAATATTTTCTTGTAAATAAATTTGCATGTAAAATTAGTCTTAAATTAGGTTACAATTTAAATTCTTTTCATAACAAAAATCCAAAAAATATAGAATTAGGTTTAATAAATGTTTTATTCCTTTTAATTTTTCTTTTTACCATAATATTATTTATTTATTTATTTTCATAATTAAAATTGTACATAAATAATTTAGGTTTAATTTAGGTTAAATATTAATACTTTCATAATAAATTTAAAAGCCATTAGAATTAGGGTTTGCATCGTACTTTGATTAAATCTTTTTCTATTAAATCTTAAAAAAACATAAAAATACCAAAATACATTTTCTTTTAATTTTAATTTTAATTCCTTATTAATTTTAATTTTGCAAAAGGGTCCAACGCCCATATTTTTAATTGTTTAATTTGCGTATTTATTTTATTGCTTAAATAATTATGTATCTCTCCCAAAGCGTTGTAACTTAAACTTCTCACACTTTTCAATTTCGTTATTTACTTTGCTTTATTTATTTTCTGTCAAATCGGGTCCGGTTTAATTTTGGCGATGTGGACCCGCGCCATTTGTAATAGCTTTAGATTTACTTTTTCTCGCAACTTTTAACTGTTAAAAAAAGCATGCAAGGATGAATGGACTTAAATAAAATCAAGCGTAGAACACCAATGAACATGACAAGACAAATATCAATGAAAACGACACACGAATCGCACACACCACCCCTAGGGTACGCCTCACCGTTGCCTTGTGTTGTACCCCAAAATTTTCCCTCCCATTTCCTCAACAGTTTCTCATCACAAGACCTTTTAAGATCAAGATACAGTTAGGGTTTCCTCTGCTCAAGACTTCTCCTTGCACTGTGGACTCAAATTAGGGTTTGTGTTTGCCCAAGGATGTTTTGACCTAAAATGCCTAAAATGACTTTCATGCTTCATGTTGGACTCCCAAGTTTACCCATGCCAAGTTTCAAGTCTTGATTCCAAGTTTTACCCAGTCAATTGGGCAGTTGACCTAGAAATCAGCTGTATTGGGGAAAAAGTTAACTGTGGCCAATTGACAGTCAAACCTCATGAAATTTGATCCACATAAACATTATGAACTCACATGGACCATTTGATCAAGTTTGGATAACAATTCCACAAGAAATTTGATCAGATCATCAAAAGGGCAAAATGGTCATTTTTAGGGTTTTGACTGCACAAAGGCAATTTTTGACTGTTTGACCTAGCCAATGGCAAACCAAGCTCACATATGGCCTCAAGGACCCCATGGAATTATCTTGACACATTCATCAAGCTCAAAAGATCCCAAGTACACAAGGTTGACAGTTGAATTTCCCAGTCAATTGATCAATTTTGACTGTATACTGAAAAGTCAAACTTTGACTTTTTGGTCAAAATCAAGAGTCAAGATTCATTTTTCATCAAAACATTCCAAATCATGAAACTTGTTCACCAAGAAATCACAAAATGCAAATTAGGGCTAGAAAATGGAATTTTTCATAACTTAGAATTTTTCTAAGTTATGGAAAACCCTAATTTTTTCCCAACTTTACCCCATCTTTTCACCATGATCCATTTGGATTCAAACAAAAGTCAAAACATGAAAGTTGTAGCTTGTTGCATAGTCTACAACTTTGATTCACAAAGTTTTCTCATTTGAAGCTTGTATCTCAAGTTATAATTCTTTGAATAAAGGCACTAAACCATCTTTTAACTTAGTAAAATTTGACCTATTTTGACAAGGTTTTCTACCCTACTTCAAGGCCACTTTTCATACCCTTCCACTTGGAATTTTAATTTGCACTTCAAAGATGGATTGTAGTACACATTCCAAGCTTTCCAAAATGTCCAAGAACTCATCAAACAACCTCATAACTTGAGAGATTCGAATTTCACAAGTTGGCAAAAATTCACTTTTGTTCTTCATCAAAGCATGTTCATAAACTTGGCAAATTTGAACTCAGCATAGTTTGTGCTACTTTACAGGTCCTAAAACCAAATTACACTCCTTAATTTAATGCAAAACCAATGAATCAAGTTGTTATTCTAAGCCTTTGGTCATTACACAAGGAATTAGGCCTAAACTAGAAAAAGCATTATTTCCATTCTTGAAAAGCTTGCTTTATGTCAATTAGAAATCTAAGCAAGTACAAGCAAGATCTTCTTGGCACAAGTTTGTGAGCAAATTGCACTGATCAAGGCAAGGGATAGCAGCATGGTTAGAGGGCCTGTACTGACCTAGAAAGCAAGGTGGCATTTTGTAGCTTAAGTGTGAAGAAAAGTCCATAACTTATGCTAACTCTCATCTCAGCTTAGAAACAGAAGAACAAAGTTATCAAACACTTTTCATAGACCAAATCCAAGCTAACACACGAGCCTTTGCCATCTGAAGCACCCTCCATCTCAAAATCACCTCAAAACTGCACAAACAGGGGAGCCCCTGCAGTTTGAGTGCAAACTCCCAATCCCTTCAAGCATTTTGATTCAAACCTTTTCCTTTACCTTCCCTACAATATATGCAAGCTAACCATGTCCTAAAATCAGACCTGTAACACCTCCAAGCCACTTCACCATTTTCAATTTTCTGTTTTGCAGTTGGAGTTCACTAGCTCGATTCAGGGAGTTTCAAGACAAAGTAGGAATTGGAAAAGCATCCTTACACTTCAAGGAAGCTGTACAAGTCATCATTTCACTCTGAAACATCCTCCATTGCCCAGCTCGATTCCAACTGAACAGGTATATTCATGGAGTTCTATCTCTCTTATTAGGCATTGTTAGCTTTAGGTTTTTGAAGAAAACATGTCACAATCATAGCCCTGAACATGCTCATATGATTAGATTTCATTTATGTTTCGTGTGCTTAGAGAATTTCATGTCTGAACATTGATGAAAAGTTAGGTCAGAAAAGAGGGGGAGAGAAATTCTCCCTCATCTTAGAGAGATAGGTCAAGTTATTTATATGGTTGAAACCGTCTCTTCATGCTGAACATTTCTTGTGTTATGAGTTTTTGCTGAAAAGCCAAGAATCAGGAGTTAGACATTGAAGCAAGAAGCGCGCGTTTTTTCAAACGTTTGAAGCTGGAGGTTGAAGAAGGAGTGAAGTGGGCTGGGCCTGTGTAATTTTGATTTCCACACCATCTTTCTTGATTCACACCCCCCTGAGCCCATTTGTTTATTTTTTAACATTTTTGACTTTTTCTTTTTTGTTTGACTTTGTTTATTTTTTCTCATGACATTAGAAAATTAAAAATATTTTTTTTTATCATTTTTTGCATTTATTGCATATTTATTTGTTTATTTTCTTTATTTGTACATAAATACATATATACTATTATTAGAGTAAATATAAAAATATTATAAATACAACTTTTATTTTTTGTTTACATTCTGAAAATACTTCACACAAAAGATACCCTTTTTTATTTATTTTATTAAAGTATTAAATAAATATTTATTTTGTATATAATACATATTTAGGGTTTAATATAAATATATATATATATATATATATATATATATATATATATATATATATATATATATATATATATATATATATATATATATATATATATATATATATATATATATATGTGATTATTAATATATTTAAGACAAAAATATAAAAATACTTGAATTTTTCATTTTTATTAATATTTGATAAAAAAATACATTTTTTCACAATACACTTCATTTTATTTTATTTTTATAAATAATAAGTAAATAGTTGTATTAAAATAGAAAATAATACTTTTTTTTTCTTTAAATTTAGGGTTTTTTACCCTAAGTCCAAAATACTCAAAAAAATAATATATTTTTATTTTCTTTTCCCTTTTACATAAACCATACTTTTCTCATACACATAAAAACTTTCTTTTTTTGCATTTCACATATTTATTTAATTTCCATTTAATTATGCAAATAGTTTGACCTAATACAAGATAAACAAGCATGAAAATGGACACACAAATCACACTTGCACCCCCTAGGGTATTCCACTTGTTGCCTTCAAATAAATGGGCCATATTGTATGTTAAACTTCTTTGGGCAAAACAAACAATTTGAATGATCATAGTCCCTCGATAAAACTTTTCAAAACAAACAAAACAAATGATCAAGTCCCTTAAAGAAAATTGCCCAAAGACATTTAACGCCGTTGCAATTATGGTCCAAAACGATGACCCGCGCCTGTCCCTTTCACATCCTAACACAAGGTTGCCCACCAAATACAATGGTGGAGCAAACTTGTTAAAGGGGTTAAAGTATAGCAATGATCTTTTGAGAAATTTAGGAGTAGATAACCTCTTAGTTACTTGAATCAACTTGCAAAACAAAACACTTGTCTAAATTCAAAATCACACATCACAACACTTTCAAAACAAAACTTTCAAAAACAAAATGAAAACTTTTTCAAAAGACATACATCTTTGTATACATCCCCACATGGATCATTACAAAGGTTGCCACCACATTGGCCTCTTTTCAAAAACATTTTCAAAACCCACACACTCAAGCACCATTTAAAACAATTGAAAACAAAAGGCAAGTGATCTAAGCAAGTAACTAAGAGCCCATGGATAACCATGGATAGAAAGGGTGCTAATACCTTCCCTTTCTATAATCTACTCCCCGAACCCAAGAAAACATCTCAAAAGGTTTTTGCTGTGCTTTTTAACCTTTCCTTAGGATAAAATAAAAGTCGGTGGCGACTCTTGCTAACCGCAACATTTGCGAATACAAACGCAAAACCTCAAGTCAGTTCTCCCACCGTATCACAGAACTGGCGACTCTGCTGGGGAAGTTACTAAAAGTGGAGTAACCTTAGGGTTTAGATCACCTTTGTTTTCAATTGTTTGCTTTGTTTGCTTTTACATTTGTGGGCTTTGTATCGGAGTTTCATAGATCCTAACCCGGATCTGGAAAATACCCTTTTTAGGTAGCATAATCTGTGAGGGACCTGTCCGGCATAGACCGACATGGGTGAAGCAGTGGCTACGTTGGTGTGGCATCTTAGTCTGTACCTATATCCCTTGTGTTGTAACGGGGAGAATATAGGTCTTCTAAGGGGTCATTAAAACACCAACCAACCTTAGAACCCTAAATTGACCAACTTGGCTATTAGGACAGTAGCAGTATGCTACACTCATTGAGGCTAAACTCTCGAGATGGTTCTGGCCGCGAGAAAAGATTGCGATGCTGGAGTTATGACCGATTGAGGGTAGCCAATGATTTGAGATCTTCTAGAACCCGGTTACTTTTGATAAGACAAGTTTTAACCAACAAAAACAAAAGAGGGTAATACCTGAAACTCATGCTGGCCTGAAACCTAAGGGTGTCTTGTGTGACTTGTGTGCCTTATCTGTCTATGTGAATATTTGTGGTGTGTTTCATCATAGCATCATTCCATCATACCATTGCATGCATCCTGTATAAAAGGCTAACCCATTTCAAAGACAAAAAGGTTTCATCTTTGCTCTGTTTTGTAGGACATTATGATGCCCGTGCGTAGAAATACTGTCCGGCTCAACTTTGTTCCACCACCAGTTTTACTCAAGGATCTGTTTGAAAGGATTCCAAACACTACCTCCTTCATCAACAGACATGGTTCTCTCCTTGGCTTGATCACTGCAAATTGGGACCAACAACTGATAAGTGTTCTGACCCAGTTTTATGACCCTCTGCATCATTGTTTCACCTTTCAAGACTTCCAGCTGGTTCCTACCCTGGAAGAGTTCTCTTATCTGCTTGGGATCCCTGTCTTGGAACAAACTCCCTTCACTGGTTTGGAAAAGACTCCTAGGCCTGAAGAGATTGCTGCAATTCTCCCCTTGACCAAAGAAGAGATATTGTCCAACTGGGAAACTAGAAATGGGGTCAAGGGCTTTTTGGTCAAATTTCTGGTTGGCAAGGCTAATGATTTCTGGAATGACTTGGACTTCAAGGCATATGAGGATATTCTGGCTCTTTTGATCTATGGTCTGGTATTGTTTCCCAACCCTGACACTTTTATCAGTATCCATGTCATAAGGATCTTCATGTCTCGGAATCCGGTACCCACTCTTTTGGGTGATATTCTACAACAACTCTATGCTCGTACTGCTCGAAAACGGGGGACTCCGTGGTGTTGTGCTCCTTTGCTAGTAAGGTGGTTTATTTCGCACCTTCCTAAATTCGTGCTGAAGAATGAAGAAGGAAAAGGTTGGGCTCGGAGGTTAATGTCTCTCACAGATAAGGATATCACTTGGACTCTCAGAGGTTTGGATGAGGTAGCTGTTATCGACCGTTGCGGAGAATACCCTAATGTCCCGTTGATTGGTATCCAAGGAGGAATCTCTTACAATCCGTGTTTAGCTCTCCGTCAGTTTGGAAGAGCCAGAAGAGACGGGCCTCATGAGATGCTGGTTCCTCACTTCCATTTTGAGTTTCAGGCAGACAGTGACAAACTACGCCAGGGATTCATTAGAGCTTGGGACAGAATTCATAAAGCTGACCCACATGAGTTAGGACCAAAGACTTCTCTGCCATTGAAGCCCTATTGCAAATGGGTCCGCATCCGTGCTCAGAAGTTAGGTATGCCCTACGAAGCTGTTAGACCTCTCATTCTTGAGTCTCCTGTTGAAGATGGGATTCCTCCAACTGTCCTCCCTCCTCAGATACCCACTGATTTTGATACAATGAAGAGATCTTGGGCACAACTAAAGGAAGAACGGGATTTCTATCGGGAGAAGTTCAACGAGCAGGAAAGGAAGATCCAAAGGCTGACTAAGCAATTGGAGGAAGAACGGGTCCTGAACAACTACATCAACACTGAAAAGAGGAGGCCATGGGAGCATTGAGGAGCTTGGGATGTTTCCTTTTATAGTTTATTTCCTTTCCAGTATTTTTCATTCCTGTAATGCCTAAGGGCAAATTGTTGAACAATTGAAAATTTTAATCAAATGAAGTGTGTTTCCCTTTTTGTCTACAAAGTTGAATCTTGTTTGTCTTTGAAAACATAAAACATACGCATTCCATTACACCATATGCATAGCAGGTACCCTATTTCACAGGTTGCTTAATCTCCTTCGCTGTTTATTTTGAACAGTCATCATGAATCCAGACTCATCCAGTGAGCAGGAAATCAAGGCCCTTCAGGCCCAAAGTGCACAGTTTCAAGAGATGGTCCTAAGCCTAGCCCAAGGTCAGCAAGAGTTGAAGACTCTACTCCTAAAGAAGAAGAAGAAAAAGAGGACTGCATTGTTCAACACCGGACGCAGATTTGGGAACACACTCCACAATGAAGCTGATCCAACCACTTCTTCTGCTGAGAAAAACAGTCCCCAAGGGGGAGGAGCTCCTAGTCCCGCAGTCTCCGACAACGAGACGGACTATAACGACGAACAATACCCACCTGCTGCTGACAGATACAAGCAATTGGAGGACCGCTTGAGCGCCATGGAAATTCAGAACGTGCCAGGACTGGATTTCGGAGATTTGGGGTTATCTTCTGGGGTAGTCATTCCACACAAGTTTAAGGCGCCTGCCTTCGCCAAGTATGATGGGGTCTCCTGCCCAAAGCTGCATCTGAGGTCGTATGTAAGGAAAATCCAACCTTACACGGCAGATAAGAACCTCTGGATTCACTTCTTCCAAGATAGCCTCTCAGGGTCACATCTTGAATGGTTCTACCAATTGGATGGAACTAGCATCCGACACTGGGAAGATTTGGCAACCGCATTCTACAGACAATACCAATACAATTCTGATCTCGCTCCTACGCGTACCCAACTTCAGGGTATGTCTCTAGGAACGGGTGAAGGGTTCAAAGAGTACGCTCAAAAATGGAGAGATTTGGCTGGCAGGGTGCAGCCTCCATTAACTGATCGAGAGCTGGTTGATATGTTTCTGGGAACGTTGTCTGGTCCGTTTTTCAATCATTTGGTTGGTAACTCCTCCGTTGGGTTCACAGATTTGATATTAACGGGAGAAAGAATTGAAGCTGGCATCAGGTCAGGCAAGATACAGAAGGCTGCCTCTACAAGTGCTGAGAAGAGGCCATTTAAGAAAGAAGCAAGCGCCGTCTATGGTCCTAGAAGACAAGTCAAGCCCGAAAGTCGCCAAGCCGTCAATGCTTTGGTCATCTCCAAACCTGTTGCTGCTCCTCAGCAGTACAATCAACAAAGAAGTGAAAGGCCCAAGAGGCAGTATACCCGATTGAGTATGACATTATCTCAAATTTTACCCCAACTGTTATCCACCAACCTGGTGACCCTCAAAGAAGCTCCTAAGGTCGTCAACACTGCGTCTCCTAAATACAACCCAAATGCCCGGTGTGCTTATCATTCTGATAGTCCCGGGCACACTACTGATGATTGCTGGGCCTTGAGAAACAAAGTGCAAGATCTGATCGACGCAAAGGAAATTCAGTTTGAAGCGCCGGAAAGACCAAATGTTGTAACGGCTCCTATGCCCCAGCATAGGGTAAATGCCATTGAGGAAGAAGTGTACGCTGTGTCGGTAGATGAAGTTGTTACCCCTCTGAAGACTGTTAAGAAGAACCTACTGCGGGCCGGTTTATTTCCGGGTTGCGGCGAAGGTTGCCCATTCTGCGCTATTTCCCTATCTGATTGTCCCCTGCTGAGGTTAGGCATCCAAGGCCTAATGGATAGCAAGGAGATTCTATTCAAAAAGACTGCTGTTCAATTGGTTCCGACGAAAGAAGTTTCTGTAATTACCATCTTCAAAAATCCAATCAAGGCTCCCCCAAAGAAGCCTATTCAAATCATGACAGTTGCGCCTGTGATCATTACTGTTCCAGGGCCCCTCTCTTACGTGTCTGAGAAAGCTGTCCCCTGGCATTATGGGGCAGACGTGTATGTAAATGGAATCAAACAAGAATTTAACGCTAGTGCCAGTATCTGCGATATCACTGGTCCAGCTAAAGTCACCCGCAGTGGCAGGCTCTTCTCGCCTGACATTGCGCCGCCCGCTATTCGAAAACCCCTCCTCATAAAACCTGCAAGTTTACCTAGTCCTGTTGCTGATCAAATTGTGTCCCCTGCTGCCGAGTCATCAAATGCTCGGGGCAAAGGGATTGAAGAAGAGCCTGCCCGGATGGAGGCACCAATACCCGTAAATGCTGAGGCCTCCCGACAAGAAATGGAGGAGATTCTGAAAATAATAAAGAAAAGTGATTTTAATGTTGTCGAGCAGTTGGGGCATACGCCCTCCAAGATCTCCCTTCTTTCCTTATTGCTATGTTCCGAGGCCCATGCTAAGGCCTTGATCTCATTTCTCAAGACGACCCATGTGCCGCAGGAGACGTCTGCAGTTCAGTTCACTGACTGCATAGCGAATTTGACGGCGGACAACGGCTTGGGTTTTTCAGATGCTGACCTGACCACAAAAGGGAGAGACCACAATGATGCCCTGCATGTCTCTATTGAATGCAGGGGTACCACTCTGGCACATGTATTAGTGGATACTGGTTCTTCCTTGAATGTTCTACCGAAAAAGGCTTTAGATCGTCTGGATTATGAAGGCCTGGAGTTGAAACCCAGCAATATCATCGTCAGGGCCTTTGACGGTTCCAAAAGGATGGTTCATGGGGAGGTTAACATCCCTATTCGTGTGGGCTCTCAAGTGTTCGACTCTACCTTTTACGTGATGGATATACGTCCATCATACTCTTGTCTGTTGGGTCGACCTTGGATCCATAAAGCTGGGGCAGTGACCTCCACCTTGCACCAAAAGCTGAAGTATCCTGTCAGGGGGAAGATCGTCACTGTGCAAGGAGAAGAGGAGTATATGGTGAGCCATTTGAATTCCTTCAGGTACATCGAGATGGACGGAGAGTTCATTGAAACCCCCTTCCAGCATTTCGAGGAGGTACATCTAATTTCAGCAGCTGCAGAGACAATGGCCGAAGAGAATGATTCCTTGAAGATGGCTTCCCTAAGGGATTCCCGGGCTGTGGTTCAGAAAGGCAATTGTGCACACTGGGGTCAGCTTCCTGACTTCACTCAGAAGAACGACAAGTTTGGGCTAGGCTTTACTGCAGAGGCTCAGAAGGCGGTGCGCAAAGAGAAGATCGGAAAGGCTCCGGTGTTTATTTCCAGCTCAAGGGTGAATGCTATCGAGGAGGATGTGGAGGAAGTTGAGTTTGACAGTTGGATCTACCCGACTACCAGCAACGGACCTAGCAACTGGACGGCAAAGGATTTTACCCCTATCACATTTGTCACGCAGTAATTGATTTCTTTTGATTTCCAAATTTGTAACAAACAATATGTTAAAACTCTGTTGGCTCGGTGTCCTACCCGGGGCATCGTAGCTCTATTTGTGAGGGCTTTTTGTATGACATTTCATATATCATCAATCAAAACATTGGACGTTTGTTGCATTTCAAATCTTGTGCTCTTTTTTCTTTCTGTGTTATACATATTGCAAAACAGCTATATTTACACACACTCACTTATACAGGTTTCAATCCACTCTGGATCTCACTGGTAACAGCCCTGCTACCGCCAGTTATGACTTCGAAAATCCGATCAACTTGGCCGAAGACGAAGGTGAAGACGATTGCGAAGTGCCTGGTGAACTTGCGAGACTGCTACTTCAGGAAGAGAGGGCTATTCAACCACACGAAGAGCCTGTGGAGACAATTAACTTGGGTACTGAGACAGATAGGAAAGAGGTCAAGATTGGTGCCAATCTAGAGCTCAGCGTGAAGCAACGATTGATCCAGATGCTACAAGACTACATGGAGATTTTTGCTTGGTCCTATGAAGATATGCCTGGTTTGGATGCCGACATTGTAGTTCACCATCTGCCAACCAAGGAAGATTGCCCTCCGGTAAAGCAAAAAGTTCGACGGATGCGTCCAGAGATGTCTGAAAAGATCAAGGCCGAGGTTATGAAGCAGTTTGATGCCGGGTTCCTTGCAGTGACTTCTTACCCTCAGTGGGTTGCCAATGTTGTGCCAGTGCCGAAGAAGGACGGTAAAGTCAGAATGTGTGTCGACTACAGGGATTTGAACAGGGCCAGCCCCAAAGATGACTTCCCCCTACCTCACATCGATGTCCTTGTTGACAATACAGCTCAACACAAGGTGTTCTCCTTCATGGATGGTTTTTCAGGGTATAATCAGATTAAGATGGCTCCAGAGGATATGGAGAAGACTACCTTCGTGACTCAGTGGGGCACCTTCTGTTATAAGGTCATGCCTTTCGGATTGAAAAATGCTGGGGCAACCTATCAACGTGCCATGGTTGCTTTATTTCATGATATGATCCATCATGAAATTGAGGTATACGTTGATGACATGATTGCAAGGTCTCAAACTGAGGAGGAGCACCTTGACCATCTGAGGAAGTTATTTGACCGACTCAAGTTATACAAGCTGAGGTTGAATCCCAACAAATGCACCTTTGGGGTAAGATCCGGAAAGTTGCTAGGTTTCATTGTAAGTGATAAAGGTATTCAGGTGGATCCTGCCAAGGTAAAAGCCATACAAGAGATGCCCACTCCAAAAACAGAGAAAGAAGTCAGAGGTTTCCTAGGACGACTGAATTACATTGCCCGATTCATCTCACATCTAACTGCTACTTGTGAGCCAATCTTCAAATTACTGAAGAAAGATCAAGTGGTACGCTGGAATGATGAATGTCAGGCCGCCTTTGAAAGAATAAAGGAATATCTCCAAGAGCCACCCATTCTTATGCCACCGGTGGAAGGAAGACCTCTGATACTATACTTAACAGTGCTTGATAATTCAATGGGGTGTGTGCTGGGGCAGCATGACGAGTCTGGTCGAAAAGAGCACGCTATTTATTACTTGAGCAAAAAGTTTACCGACTGTGAGTCTCGTTACTCACTGCTTGAGAAAACTTGCTGCGCTCTTGTATGGGCTGCTCGCCGGCTGAGACAGTATATGCTGACTCACACTACCTTATTGATTTCAAAGATGGATCCCATCAAGTACATATTTGAAAAGCCCGCTCTGTCTGGGAGAATAGCGAGATGGCAAATGATCTTAACAAAATATGACATCCAGTATACAACTCAGAAAGCAATTAAGGGAAGTGTACAGGCTGATCATTTGGCACACCAACCTGTGGACGATTACCAATCGTTAAACTTTGATTTTCCGGACGAAGACATCATGGTGGTAACCGACTGCGAGGTACCTGGACCGGATGAAGGACCTGAGGAAGGATCCCGATGGTCTATGCATTTTGATGGAGCCTCCAATGCTTTGGGTAACAGCGTCGGCGCTGTAATCATATCTCCCAAGGGAACTCATACTCCCCTCACCGCCCGATTATGTTTCAGCTGCACCAACAATATGGCAGAATATGAGGCATGTATCATGGGTTTACAAGCTGCAATCGACTTAAGGATAAAATTCCTAAGTGTCTTCGGAGATTCCGCTCTCGTGATCAATCAGATCAAGGGCGAGTGGGATACGAAACACCCGAATCTTATTCCTTACAAAGAGTATGTGTCGACCTTACTCCCTCACTTTGAAGAGATAACTTTCGAACATTTCCCTAGAGAGGAGAATCAGCTAGCGGACGCACTAGCCACAATGTCTTCAATGTTCAAAGTTAAATGGGACAATGAGGCTCCCCGAATCATAATCTGGAAGTTGGATGAACCGGCATACTGCTGCGAGCTCGAGGATGAGAAGGTGACTGAAAAACCCTGGTATCACGAGGTAAAGAGGTACTTGGAAGCTCAGGAATACCCTGAAAGTGCATCCGTCAATGATAAGAAGTTCATGAGAAGGTTTGCTGCAAAATTTTTCCTCAGCAACGGCATTCTCTACAAACGGAATCATGATTCAACCCTGCTACGTTGTGTGGATAAGGCTGAAGCGGAGAAAATCATGATGGAACTGCATGAAGGTACATTTGGAACACACTCCAGTGGACACACCATGGCTAAGAAAATCCTTCGGGCAGGATATTTCTGGTCCACAATGGAAGCCGATTGTTACCAACACTCCCGAACTTGTCATAAGTGCCAGATCTATGCTGACAAGGTACATATCCCTCCAGTTCCTTTGAATGTCCTGACGGCACCTTGGCCTATCGCAATGTGGGGCATCGATATGATCGGTGAAATCCGACCAACGGCATCCAATGGGCATCGCTTCATCTTGGTGGCGATCGATTACTTCACGAAATGGGTTTAGGCAGCTTCCTATGCCACAGTAACCAAGAGCGTCGTGGTGCGTTTCATCCGGCATAATCTGATCTGTCGGTACGGCGTCCCAGAAAGAATCATTACGGATAACGGTACCAATCTCAATAACAAAATGATCACTGAACTCTGTGAACAATTCAAGATACAGCATCACAATTCTTCTCCCTACCGGCCGAAGATGAATGGGGCTGTAGAGGCAGCCAATAAAAATATCAAGAAAATTGTGCAGAAGATGACAGTGACCTATAAGGATTGGCACGAGATGTTACCGTTCGCTCTACATGGGTACCGTACCTCAGCAAGGACATCAACCGGGGCAACTCCTTTCTCCTTGGTCTATGGCATGGAGGCAGTCTTGCCAATTGAGATCCAGATACCCTCTCTCCGGATAATGAAGGATGCAGACTTGAATGAAGATGATTGGATCCAGACTCGACTTGATCAATTAAATCTGATTGACGAAAAGAGGCTCACTGCTATCTGTCACGGTCAAACGTATCAGAAACGGATGATCAGGGCATTTAACAAGAAAGTCAGACCGCAAGAGTATCAAGTTGGGGACCTGGTAATCAAACGCATCATCCTTCCTCAAAGTGATCCCCGGGGCAAATGGACCCCTACTTACGAAGGGCCATTTGTGGTTAAGCGTGTGTTCTCAGGAGGAGCCATGATCCTAACCACCATGGATGGTGACGACCTCCCTCACCCCGCCAATGCAGACATAGTGAAAAAATACTACGCATAAATAAAGGACCCGCTAGGTTGACATACCTAGGCAAAAATAAGGGCTTCCCGGCGAACCAAAAGGGTTCGGGCAAAAATAAGGGATGAAATGAATAAAAAAAAATGTACACCCGGCAAGTCGAAAACCTGAAAGGGCGGCTTGGGCAAAAATGGGTATCCCGGTGGACTGAAAACCCGAAAGGGCGGTCCAGGCAAAAGTTAGGGATAAAAGCGTAACACTATGTCTCATTGGGTCACTTCGCATCCGGAATTCGGCATCAACTATCTGGCTCCAGATTTCGGCATTGACCAATCAGCTTCATCTTCAAATTAGGCAGCAAAGCGATGAGATGTTCGAAGACATAAAGGCGATAGCAGAGTTGGAACCCAGTGGGATTGTTCACATAGCTGTTTTGTTTCCTTTTTCAAATTGTAAACTCTATGCTATTTGGCGATATCCTCTTACTAGGATGTCAGCCTCTTGTACAAAAACGCCTATTCACGGGCAAAGTTTAAATCAATACAAATTCACTTGTCCATACAAATTACCATTGTTTTCCTTTTTTGTTTTGTCTCGCGAAGAACGTCCAATGTTCATTTTTGATATATGCATTTGACATTAAATTGCTGATTCATAAATGTTTGCATATAAAACAAGAGATTAATTACAGGTGACATCAGAGACAGGGGCAATGTGGAGTTGTCTAATGCAGTCTGGTTGTTTTGTCCGCCAAGGCACCAAGGTAGGTTCAACTGAAGAATGTGGCCGAATCATCTCAATTCCCCGCAGAATAAGACAGGATGCGACAATACTTTCCCCAAGCGGAGTTGGTTCCTCGTCGATCTTGAAAAGGCACAACATTCCCCGGCAGGTCTTAAAGCTCATCCCCAGTAGATTCTGCAAGCTTATCCCCTGCGAAGAACGGACGTCTCGCCCAAGTTTTATTTAGAGTTATTTCCTCACAAGGACTTATAACTGGGTTATCCTCAGCTAAAAGCCACGGAAGACCGCTCTCGGCAAAATTCCTTCAATCCCCAGCGGAATCTATCTTTGGTATTCCCAAGCAGAGTTCATCTTCGGAGTTCCCCAGCGGAGTTTATCATCATCATCCTCAGCGGAATCCATCATTAAAGTCCTCAGCAAGCCTCTCATCAAAACTTCGGCCAAGTATCTCTTCCACAGAGCAATTCTCCGGCCGTTCGTCAAGGATTTATTTTCCTAAGATGAAATTACACTCATAAACATTTCACATCTTCATACATCTTGCTTACATACATGACGAAACGCATACAACCTCTCATGTTGAACATCATCATGCATATCATACATCATGACATTGCATACAACTTACGTTTTTGCCTTTTCAGGAAAGAGACAATCTCAAAAACGACTACCTTCAACTGTCACAATTCCAGATTCGATACCTGTATCTAGCCAGGGCATATCTGTTGACCACATTTCCAGACTCGATTCCTGTATCTAGCCAGGGCACGTCTGAAGAGTTCGAAGATTCGATTCCTGTATCCAGTCAGGGCACATCCATCAACTACAACAACTCCAGATTCGATTCCTGTATCCAGCCAGGGCATATCTGTTGACCACATTTCCAGACTCGATTCCTGTATCTAGCCAGGGCACGTCTGAAGAGTTCGAAGATTCGATTCCTGTATCCAGCCAGGGCACATCTATTGACGACTATTTCCAGATTCGACTCCTGTATCCAGCCAGGGCACATCTGTGAGCAACCGATTGTAGATTCGATACCTGTATCTAGCCAGGGCATATCTGCATAAGGAGGCTGAAGATCAAACACCTGTAACAAGCCAGGAAAACATCCTCCTTCCTCAAGTACACGAGTTTTCGCTAAGGAATCTCTTATGCGACCGACACTTCCAAATGGCATCTATAAGCCCATTCCCGACAAGGTTCTGTCATCTCTCCAAATGGCATCTATAAGCCCATTCCCGACACCACATTGTTGAGACTCCAGCATGCGAGTGCAAATTTCCGGGCACTCTAGTGTCCAATCTCCTTTTACCCTCGAGTCACGAAAGGCAAACTTGCCAATCTAACTCTTCAGGTCCAAGAAGATTGAACAGGGGCAACTGTTGTACCCCAAAATTTGCCCTCCCATTTCCTCAACATTTTCTCATCACAAGACCTTTTAAGATCAAGATACAGTTAGGGTTTCCTCTGCTCAAGACTTCTCCTTGCACTGTGGACTCAAATTAGGGTTTGTGTTTGCCCAAGGATGTTTTGACCTAAAATGCCTAAAATGACTTTCATGCTTCATGTTGGACTCCCAAGTTTACCCATGCCAAGTTTCAAGTCTTGATTCCAAGTTTTACCCAGTCAATTGGGCAGTTGACCTAGAAATCAGTTGTATTGGGGAAAAAGTCAACTGTGGCCAATTGACAGTCAAACCTCATGAAATTTGATCCACATCAACATTATGAACTCACATGGACCATTTGATCAAGTTTGGATAACAATTCCACAAGAAATTTGATCAGATCATCAAAAGGGCAAAATGGTCATTTTTAGGGTTTTGACTGCACAAAGGCAATTTTTGACTGTTTGACCTAGCCAATGGCAAACCAAGCTCACATATGGCCTCAAGGACCCCATGGAATTATCTTGACACATTCATCAAGCTCAAAAGATCCCAAGTACACAAGGTTGACAGTTGAATTTCCCAGTCAATTGATCAATTTTGACTGTATACTGAAAAGTCAAACTTTGACTTTTTGGTCAAAATCAAGAGTCAAGATTCATTTTTCATCAAAACATTCCAAATCATGAAACTTGTTCACCAAGAAATCACAAAATGCAAATTAGGGCTAGAAAATGGAATTTTTCATAACTTAGAATTTTTCTAAGTTATGGAAAACCCTAATTTTTTCCCAACTTTACCCCATCTTTTCACCATGATCCATTTGGATTCAAACAAAAGTCAAAACATGAAAGTTGTAGCTTGTTGCATAGTCTACAACTTTGATTCACAAAGTTTTCTCATTTGAAGCTTGTATCTCAAGTTATAATTCTTTGAATAAAGGCACTAAACCATCTTTTAACTTAGTAAAATTTGACCTATTTTGACAAGGTTTTCTACCCTACTTCAAGGCCACTTTTCATACCCTTCCACTTGGAATTTTAATTTGCACTTCAAAGATGGATTGTAGTACACATTCCAAGCTTTCCAAAATGTCCAAGAACTCATCAAACAACCTCATAACTTGAGAGATTCGAATTTCACAAGTTGGCAAAAATTCACTTTTGTTCTTCATCAAAGCATGTTCATAAACTTGGCAAATTTGAACTCAGCATAGTTTGTGCTACTTTACAGGTCCTAAAACCAAATTACACTCCTTAATTTAATGCAAAACCAATGAATCAAGTTGTTATTCTAAGCCTTTGGTCATTACACAAGGAATTAGGCCTAAACTAGAAAAAGCATTATTTCCATTCTTGAAAAGCTTGCTTTATGTCAATTAGAAATCTAAGCAAGTACAAGCAAGATCTTCTTGGCACAAGTTTGTGAGCAAATTGCACTGATCAAGGCAAGGGATAGCAGCATGGTTAGAGGGCCTGTACTGACCTAGAAAGCAAGGTGGCATTTTGTAGCTTAAGTGTGAAGAAAAGTCCATAACTTATGCTAACTCTCATCTCAGCTTAGAAACAGAAGAACAAAGTTATCAAACACTTTTCATAGACCAAATCCAAGCTAACACACGAGCCTTTGCCATCTGAAGCACCCTCCATCTCAAAATCACCTCAAAACTGCACAAACAGGGGAGCCCCTGCAGTTTGAGTGCAAACTCCCAATCCCTTCAAGCATTTTGATTCAAACCTTTTCCTTTACCTTCCCTACAATATATGCAAGCTAACCATGTCCTAAAATCAGACCTGTAACACCTCCAAGCCACTTCACCATTTTCAATTTTCTATTTTGCAGTTGGAGTTCACTAGCTCGATTCAGGGAGTTTCAAGACAAAGTAGGAATTGGAAAAGCATCCTTACACTTCAAGGAAGCTGTACAAGTCATCATTTCACTCTGAAACATCCTCCATTGCCCAGCTCGATTCCAACTGAACAGGTAT
The DNA here is from genome assembly GCA_948472305.1 of Vicia faba. NCBI lineage: Eukaryota > Viridiplantae > Streptophyta > Magnoliopsida > Fabales > Fabaceae > Vicia > Vicia faba. Next base: position 332,370,469 of record OX451739.1, on the reverse strand, counting down.
ATTCATGGAGTTCTATCTCTCTTATTAGGCATTGTTAGCTTTAGGTTTTTGAAGAAAACATGTCACAATCATAGCCCTGAACATGCTCATATGATTAGATTTCATTTATGTTTCGTGTGCTTAGAGAATTTCATGTCTGAACATTGATGAAAAGTTAGGTCAGAAAAGAGGGGGAGAGAAATTCTCCCTCATCTTAGAGAGATAGGTCAAGTTATTTATATGGTTGAAACCGTCTCTTCATGCTGAACATTTCTTGTGTTATGAGTTTTTGCTGAAAAGCCAAGAATCAGGAGTTAGACATTGAAGCAAGAAGCGCGCGTTTTTTCAAACGTTTGAAGCTGGAGGTTGAAGAAGGAGTGAAGTGGGCTGGGCCTGTGTAATTTTGATTTCCACACCATCTTTCTTGATTCACACCCCCCTGAGCCCATTTGTTTATTTTTTAACATTTTTGACTTTTTCTTTTTTGTTTGACTTTGTTTATTTTTTCTCATGACATTAGAAAATTAAAAATATTTTTTTTTATCATTTTTTGCATTTATTGCATATTTATTTGTTTATTTTCTTTATTTGTACATAAATACATATATACTATTATTAGAGTAAATATAAAAATATTATAAATACAACTTTTATTTTTTGTTTACATTCTGAAAATACTTCACACAAAAGATACCCTTTTTTATTTATTTTATTAAAGTATTAAATAAATATTTATTTTGTATATAATACATATTTAGGGTTTAATATAAATATATATATATATATATATATATATATATATATATATATATATATATATATATATATATATATATATATATATATATATATATATATGTGATTATTAATATATTTAAGACAAAAATATAAAAATACTTGAATTTTTCATTTTTATTAATATTTGATAAAAAAATACCTTTTTTCACAATACACTTCATTTTATTTTATTTTTATAAATAATAAGTAAATAGTTGTATTAAAATAGAAAATAATACTTTTTTTTTCTTTAAATTTAGGGTTTTTTACCCTAAGTCCAAAATACTCAAAAAAATAATATATTTTTATTTTCTTTTCCCTTTTACATAAACCATACTTTTCTCATACACATAAAAACTTTCTTTTTTTGCATTTCACATATTTATTTAATTTCCATTTAATTATGCAATTTATTTACCTTGCAAATATTCAATTGATGTGATAATTTAGATTTAAATTCTTGTCAATATCCCCATTTGGACCTTTGTACCCCCCTTCCCATATTTGGTTGTGTAATAGCTTAGTAATTTTAATTTCGCACTTTACTGCTTTCTAATGATAACATGTTAGAATTAGGGTTTGTATGCGAAAAACGATAAAAAATAGTTTGACCTAATACAAGATAAACAAGCATGAAAATGGACACACAAATCACACTTGCACCCCCTAGGGTATTCCACTTGTTGCCTTCAAATAAATGGACCATATTGTATGTTAAACTTCTTTGGGCAAAACAAACAATTTGAATGATCATAGTCCCTCGATAAAACTTTTCAAAACAAACAAAATAAATGATCAAGTCCCTTAAAGAAAATTGCCCAAAGACATTTAACGCCGTTGCAATTATGGTCCAAAACGATGACCCGCGCCTGTCCCTTTCACATCCTAACACAAGGTTGCCCACCAAATACAATGGTGGAGCAAACTTGTTAAAGGGGTTAAAGTATAGCAATGATCTTTTGAGAAATTTAGGAGTAGATAACCTCTTAGTTAATTGAATCAACTTGCAAAACAAAACACTTGTCTAAATTCAAAATCACACATCACAACACTTTCAAAACAAAACTTTCAAAAACAAAATGAAAACTTTTTCAAAAGACATACATCTTTGTATACATCCCCACATGGATCATTACAAAGGTTGCCACCACATTGGCCTCTTTTCAAAAACATTTTCAAAACCCACACACTCAAGCACCATTTAAAACAATTGAAAACAAAAGGCAAGTGATCTAAGCAAGTAACTAAGAGCCCATGGATAACCATGGATAGAAAGGGTGCTAATACCTTCCCTTTCTATAATCTACTCCCCGAACCCAAGAAAACATCTCAAAAGGTTTTTGCTGTGCTTTTTAACCTTTCCTTAGGATAAAATAAAAGTCGGTGGCGACTCTTGCTAACCGCAACATTTGCGAATACAAACGCAAAACCTCAAGTCAGTTCTCCCACCGTATCACACCTTGCCTTCGAAAGGTGATCGTCGAGTAGAGGATGTCTTAGTAAGTCCTCATGATTCGGGAACCTGGCATGAGGGTAGCTTCTAAGGTGTCTTCCCATTGCTCTGGTGATCACCATGTCCCGAACCTCGAATTGACCCGAACACCTCCAACGGTGGTGCTACCTACCTCTCAATGGTGGGATGGCACTACTTTAAAGGGCATTTACACAGACGAATTCCTTAGGGTAGGTAGGTTCTCGTGGATACTTGCTCTAAATTTCAAAACAAATCAAAATACTTTTCACACCAACACATTTTCAAAAAGCTTTCGAAAGCAATTTTTTCAAACACTCTTGAGGACCGATACAAGAGTCGAACTGGAAATTTTCAAAGAAACTTTTTAAAACCCACACTTGAAAAGCAAACAAACAATTTTGAAAACACAAATGAGCAAGTATCTAAGAGCCCATGGATAACCATGGATAGAAAGGGTGCTAACACCTTCCCTTTCTATAATCTACCTCCCGAACCGAGAGCAATCTCTTTAAGGAATTTTTCTGTGCTTTTGTCCTTTCCATTTGGAGAAAATAAAAGACGGTGGCGACTCTTGCTTACCGCGACATTTCGCGAACCAGCTTTAAACGGTCAGTTCCAGATCCACCGATCACAGAACTGGCGACTCTGCTGGGGATATCTTATAAAGTGAGGTGTACCTTAGGGCTTAGTTCATAACTGTGTTTTCAATTGTATTGACTTGCTTGCTTTATTATTGTGGGTTGCATCGGAGTTACATAGATCCTAACCCGGATCTGGGGATACCCTGTTTAGGTAGCATAAGCTGTGAGGGACCTGTCCGGCGTATACCGACATGGGTGAAGCAGTGGCTACGTTGGTGTGGCGCCTTGGTCTGTACCGATATCCCTCGTGTTGAAACGGGGAGAATATGGGTCTTCCAAGGAGTCATTAAGCACCAACAGACCTTAGAACCTTAAATGACACAACTTGGCCATTAGAACAGTAGCAGTATGCTACGCCCATTGAGGCTAAACTCTCGTGATGGTTCTGGCCGCAAGAAAAGATTGCGATGCTGGAGTTATGACCGATTGAGGGTAGTCAATGATATTGGGATCCTCTAAGAACCCGGTTACTTTGATAGGACAGGTATGAACCAACAAATTGAAAGAGGGTAATACCTAAACCCCATGCTGGCCTAAACCCTAAGGGTTTCTCTTGTGTGACTTGTGTGCCTTTGTACTTGTCTACTTGCGTGCTTGTTAGCTGACACATGAACTACTTGCAGGTTTTGTTTATAGTCCTTAACTGGGACTCATAACAGGGTTTACCAAATTTCTTGCAGGTTTTGTTTATAGTCCTTAACTGGGACTCATAACAGGGTTTACTAGATCTCTTGCAGGTTTTGTTTATAGTCCTTAATTGGGACTCATAACAAAGTATACCGAATTTCTTGCAGGGTTTGTTTATAGTCCTTAATTGGGACTCATAACATGGTTTACCTACATTACCCCATGCATCATGACATCATACCATCGCATACATCCTAACCCATTTCAAGGATCTCAAGGGCTTGTGATGCAGGACAGGATGAATCAACATCTAGCCAGGGGCAAAGAGGGTTTATTTTCCTCTAGCCAAGGTTGTCAGGGGCTATGACCCACTGGATATGGTGAGCCTTTGACCCTCGAAGAAGGATTTTCTACAACAGGAAGTTTCTTCAATCAAGTTACCGGTTTTCAACTCTAACAAGTTTCTCTGTTTACCCCGCGAGGTCCTTGAAAACATTACATGCATGTCATACATCTCATTGCATTGCAGGTATCCCTTTGACAGGTTGCTTACCCTTCTTCGCTGTTTATTTCAGCCGATCGTCATGAATCCTGAATCATCAGCTGAGCAGTCCATCAAGGCCCTCCAGGCTCAGAACGCCCAGTTCCAAGGGTTGATCATGAACTTGACCCAGGGGCAACAAGATCTGAAGGCTCTACTCTTGAAGAAAGAAAAGAAGAAGAGGAGGACTGTTTTGTTCAGCCCTAGACGCAGATCTGGGAATGCACCGCAGATTGAAACTGAGAGGACAACTCCATCTGTGAGGGAAGGTAGTCATCAGGGGGAAAGGGTTCCCAGTCCAGTGGTCTCCGACAACGAGACAGATTTCAACGACGAACAATACCCTCCTGCCGAAGACAAGTACAAACAGTTGGAGGATAGGCTGAATGCTATGGAGATCCAACAGGTACCTGGGCTGGATTTTGGAGATCTGGGTTTGTCAACTGGTGTGATTATTCCTCGGAAGTTCAAAGCACCATCCTTTACCAAGTATGACGGGGCGTCTTGTCCCAAGTTACATCTCAGGTCCTATGTTCGGAAGATTCAACCATATACGGTGGACAAGAGTTTGTGGATCCACTTCTTTCAGGAGAGTCTTTCAGGGACTCATCTCGAATGGTTCTATCAGCTAGATGGGACCAAGGTTCGTAACTGGGAGGAGTTGGCTACTGCTTTCTACAAGCAGTATCAATATAATGCCGACCTTGCTCCTACGCGTACCCAACTCCAGGGTATGTCGTTAGGATCAAGTGAAGGTTTTAAAGAATATGCGCAGAAATGGAGGGATCTTGCTGGCAGGGTACAACCACCTCTGACTGATCGGGAACTTGTCGATATGTTCTTGGGGACCCTGTCTGGTCCGTTCTACAACCACCTAATTGGGAATTCGTCTGCTGGATTCACAGATCTTATCTTGACTGGAGAGCGAATAGAAGCTGGTATCCGGTCTGGGAAAATTCAAGAGGCTGCGCCTTCTGATAAAAAACCTCATCATGGAAAGAAAGAATCCAATGCTGTGCACGGTAAAAAGAGCCGTCATGAGGTAGGGGCAATCCAGATCTCCAATCCTGGACCTGCTCAACAAGGACAGGGGCAGCAGCGCAAGGAGAAACGACAATATACCAAACTCAACATGTCGCTGGATCAAGCACTACAACAAATGTTGAAGGCAGGGCTGATTACCTTAAGGGCTCCCCTTCGGAATCCGAACACTTCGGCTCCTAACTATCATCCCAACGATAGGTGCGCATATCATTCTGATAGCCCGGGGCATACTACGGACAACTGCTGGCCTCTCAAGAACAAAATTCAAGACATGATCGACGCCGGGGAGATTCAGTTTGAAGTGCCTGAGACTCCGAACATAATCACTGCTCCGTTACCCAATCGTTGAAGACCTTTTGTTTATTTGAATTTCTGAGTTGTGTTTTTCTTTGCTTATATAAACAATTAATGTCATAGCAAACTCTTTTATTCTATTAATGCATCGCATATGTCTGTTTTGGGAATTAATACAATTGTTTTCATTATATTCAAAATTCTTTTCATATTTTTTTTGATGATCAACTCTTGGTTAATAATTCTGAGCCTCTTGAGGGAGGATGACGAAAACGATACCGAATCTACAGTATGCTTTTGAACAGACCCCGCTGATGAGGTACAGGCATTGTTTCAATTCCTAAACACTGGAGTAATAAGGAAGATAATCCCTCGTCAACCCCTCTGAGCCAAAGAAGTAGGAGTTTTTCTTTTCGAAATTTAAAACCCTTTATCATAACCTGGGGCAGGGTAGTCTCTCAGTTGATCCAAGTGCATAACGAATGGCACCAAAGAGATCCTTACGAAAAAGAAAGACAGTGATGGTTCCGAATAGTCAATAAGGACAGGCAGTCATTACCAAAATCAAATAAAAAGCCCAAGAAGTCAAAACCTATAAAAAGGGACTTATGAAACTGGGGCATCCCGCTGACTGTAATTCCAAAAAGGAAACGGTTCAGGCAAAAAAAGAAAGGGATAACAAAAATCAAGAAAGAGGTCTCACAAACCCTCAATCAAAGCAAAAAATGACTGCCTATTCAAAAGAAATCATCAACATCTGAACCATTATTGGAACATCAAAGCAAAGACTCAAACAAGGTCTAACGTATGATCAACTGAGTTTAGGTTTGGAGAACATCACGAAGAGCGGGTGGGTACAAATAATTTGAGCCTTTATCCTTTGTTTCTTAAACCGTGAACCAGGCCATGTTATAACCCTTAAAAGTCCTAGCTGAAGCATGGGTTAGTTCGAAAGCATACTGTTACGAAAGGTATCCTGACTCCTTAAGGCCTACGGTAAATACGGAGTTGACATCATGTTTTACAAACATTCGCTTGTTTTATGAAAAAGAATGCATTTTCAAAAATCTTCAAAACAGACATAGGCTTTGCATTTTAACATAACTTTGTTTGCATATGACTTTTTGTTTGAACAACAGGGAAATTCGCACGAGAAATACTTAGTGAACAAAAGCACTTCCAACCAAGGGGCAGACATGATCATGGTCCATCATCTGGGGCAATCCAGTCAAGATTCAGAGAATCTCTCAAAAGCAAAAATGGCCTGGGGCAAATCTCCGCCTGAGTCACTTGGGGCATTTCAATAACGAATCTTGCCTGATCAAACATCTTCTGGTGACAAAACACTTCTAAACAGGGGCAACTCCCTACATTCTGAGAGCATGGACATAGTCGGGAAAAATACTACGCAAAATCAAAGACCCGCTAGGTTGATACACCTAGGCAAAAATAAGGGCTTCCCGGCGAACCAAAAGGGTTCGGGCAAAATGAAGGGATGAAATAAAAAAATCTGTACACCCGGCAAGTCGAAAACCTGAAAAGGCGGCTTGAGCAAAAATGGGTATCCCGGTGGACTGAAAACCCGAAAGGGCAGTCCAGGCAAAAGTTAGGGATTAAAGCGTACGACTATGTCCTGCCATCTGTCTACCAGAAGAAGGTTTGTCCATCAACAACTATCAGTACCCCACAAGTGCCCCCCCATAGAAACAGGGGCAATAAAAGGTGGTCTAAACAATCTGATTGTTCTATCCTCCAAGGTATCAGGGTAGGCTCCGTTGAAGAACATAACCAATACAGTTCAATACTTCCCCAGGAGAGTCTAATCTAGCTCCCCAGGAAAGTTGGAATCATCTCCCCAAGCAGTAAGCTTATCCCCAGTAAGTTACGGAAGCTTACCCCTCTCAAGGCACGAACGCGTCGCCCGGCTTTATTCAAAGAGTTATTTCCTTAACAGGACATAACTGGGTTATCCTCAGCCAAAAGCCACGGAAAGATCGTCGTCGACATAATCTTCTTACCCCCAGCGAAGTCTATCAACACTTCCAACAACAAGGATATCCTCAGCAAGCTATCAACAATTCAGCAAAGCATCTCTATCCCTACAGAGTATTACTTCCCAGCATGGTCGCTAGAGTATTTTGTCTCCCCGCAGAATCTTCCATTTGCCAAGTTTATTCCGCAACGGAGTCACCTTCTCCTACCGGTATTCTTGCAACTATCATCCCCAGCGGAGGCGAAAATCTATTCTTCAACCGCAGCCCAGGATTGACTTCCCGGCACTCGTCAAGGATTTACTTTCCTAGACGGAAACATATATTCATAAAACATCACATCTTCATACGTTATAGCATACATATGCATCATACTACACGAATCTCATTAATTTTGAAGACATATAGTTCATGCATCATGATTTTGCATACAATTATGTTTTGCCTTTTCAGGAAAAAGATCACTATCAACTATCGCAATTCTTTCTAGATATAGTTTCAGATGTAAACCAGATATGGTGACGTTCTGATGCTGCTTCCAGATTTCCTTCTAGATATAGTTTCAGATATGACCCAGATATGGTGACGTTCTGATGCTGCTTCCAGATTTCCTTCTAGATATAGTTTCAGATATGACCCAGATATGGTGACGTTCTGATGCTGCTTCCAGATTTCCTTCTAGATATAGTTTCAGATATGACCCAGATATGGTGACGTTCTGATGCTGCTTCCAGATTTCCTTCTAGATATAGTTTCAGATATGACCCAGATATGGTGACGTTCTGATGCTGCTTCCAGATTTCCTTCTAGATATAGTTTCAGATATGACCCAGATATGGTGACGTTCTGATACTGCTTCCAGATTTCCTTTCAGATATAGTTTCAGATATGACCCAGATATGGTGACGTTCTGATACTGCTTCCAGATTTCCTTTCAGATATAGTTTCAGATATGACCCAGATATGGTGACGTTCTGATGCTGCTTCCAGATTTCCTTTCAGATATAGTTTCAGATGTAAACCAGATATGGTGACGTTCTGATACTGCTTCCAGATTTCCTTCCAGATATAGTCCAGATATGAACCAGATATGGCGACGTTCTGACACTTATTCCAGTTGAAGACATTTCAAGACCTAGACCGGTTCAGTTAATCGACCCTAAGATTCTCTGTTGTTATCCCGTCCAAGGCCTTCTCTAGTCCAGCTAAATCGACTCCCAACAGATTTTTCCGATAAAGACTCAGTAGAAGTTATCCCAGATGTTTCCCTCTCCGACGATGAGTGTGAGGTGATAGTCTCCTATGGTTCCCTCTCCGACGGTGTGTGAGGTGGTAAGTCCTTTTCAGATGTTTCCCTCTCCGACGATGAGTGTGAGGTGATAGTCTCCTATGGTTCCCTCTCCGATGGTGTGTGAGGTGGTAAGTCCTTTTCAGATGTTTCCCTCTCCGACGATGAGTGTGAGGTGATAGTCTCCTATGGTTCCCTCTCCGACGGTGTGTGAGGTGGTAAGTCCTTTTCAGATGTTTCCCTCTCCGACGATGAGTGTGAGGTGATAGTCTCCTATGGTTCCCTCTCCGACGGTGTGTGAGGTGGTAAGTCCTTTTCAGATGTTTCCCTCTCCGACAATGAGTGTGAGGTGATAGTCTCTTATGGTTCCCTCTCCGACGGTGTGTGAGGTGGTAAGTCCTTTTCAGATGTTTCCCTCTCCGACGATGAGTGTGAGGTGATAGTCTCCTATGGTTCCCTCTCCGACGGTGTGTGAGGTGGTAAGTCCTTTTCAGATGTTTCCCTCTCCGACGATGAGTGTGAGGTGATAGTCTCCTATGGTTCCCTCTCCGACGGTGTGTGAGGTGGTAAGTCCTTTTCAGATGTTTCCCTCTCCGACGATGAGTGTGAGGTGATAGTCTCCTATGGTTCCCTCTCCGACGGTGTGTGAGGTGGTAAGTCCTTTTCAGATGTTTCCCTCTCCGACGATGAGTGTGAGGTGATAGTCTCTTATGGTTCCCTCTCCGACGGTGTGTGAGGTGGTAAGTCCTTTTCAGATGTTTCCCTCTCCGACGATGAGTGTGAGGTGATAGTCTCTTATGGTTCCCTCTCCGACGGTGTGTGAGGTGGTAAGTCCTTTTCAGATGTTTCCCTCTCCGACGATGAGTGTGAGGTGATAGTCTCTTATGGTTCCCTCTCCGACGGTGTGTGAGGTGGTAAGTCCTTTTCATATGTTTCCCTCTCCGACGATGAGTGTGAGGTGATAGTCTCTTATGGTTCCCTCTCCGACGGTGTGTGAGGTGGTAAGTCCTTTTCAGATGTTTCCCTCTCCGACGATGAGTGTGAGGTGATAGTCTCTTATGGTTCCCTCTCCGACGGTGTGTGAGGTGGTAAGTCCTTTTCAGATGTTTCCCTCTCCGACGATGAGTGTGAGGTGATAGTCTCTTATGGTTCCCTCTCCGACGGTGTGTGAGGTGGTAAGTCCTTTTCAGATGTTTCCCTCTCCGACGTTGAGTGAGGTGATCATTCCTTTCAGATTATAATTGCCTATGGTTCTCTTCCCAATACTGCGAAGATAATAATTCCCATCAAGATTTTCTCAACGAGCGTTGTTGAAGTTAAAATCACCCAAGGTTCTCTTATCATTCATGCTAAGGCAGTAACCATCCCTGGTTCATTCATCGCTGTTTGAAGCTCCAGACTCAGCTCCTGTAACCAGTCAGGACACATCTATACCAAGCATCTGAAAACCAGCTCCTGCAACGTGTCAGGTACTCATTTGTTCTTTTGCAGGTATGCAGGTTCTAGCTAAGGAATCTCCTACGCAATCAAAATCTAGATGGCATCTATAAGCCCATCATCCTATCCAGCAATCTCTAAATGGCATCTATAAGCCCATTCCCCCATCACACTGCTAACATGTGAGCGCAAATTTCTGGGCACTCTAGTGTCCAATCATCTTCTACCCTCGGATTACGAAAGGCACGTCAGCCAATCTGCATCCTCAGGTCTAAGAAGATTGAACATGGGCAACTGTTGTACCCCAAAATTTGCCCTCCCATATTCTTCAAGAAATTGCCAAGCCAAGTGTTGTACCCCAAAATTTGCCCTCCCATTTCCTCAACATTTTCTCATCACAATACCTTTTAAGATCAAGATACAGTTAGGGTTTCCTCTGCTCAAGACTTCTCCTTGCACTGTGGACTCAAATTAGGGTTTGTGTTTGCCCAAGGATGTTTTGACCTAAAATGCCTAAAATGACTTTCATGCTTCATGTTGGACTCCCAAGTTTACCCATGCCAAGTTTCAAGTCTTGATTCCAAGTTTTACCCAGTCAATTGGGCAGTTGACCTAGAAATCAGCTGTATTGGGGAAAAAGTCAACTGTGGCCAATTGACAGTCAAACCTCATGAAATTTGATCCACATCAACATTATGAACTCACATGGACCATTTGATCAAGTTTGGATAACAATTCCACAAGAAATTTGATCAGATCATCAAAAGGGCAAAATGGTCATTTTTAGGGTTTTGACTGCACAAAGGCAATTTTTGACTGTTTGACCTAGCTAATGGAAAACCAAGCTCACATATGGCCTCAAGGACCCCATGGAATTATCTTGACACATTCATCAAGCTCAAAAGATCCCAAGTACACAAGGTTGACAGTTGAATTTCCCAGTCAATTGATCAATTTTGACTGTATACTGAAAAGTCAAACTTTGACTTTTTGGTCAAAATCAAGAGTCAAGATTCATTTTTCATCAAAACATTCCAAATCATGAAACTTGTTCACCAAGAAATCACAAAATGCAAATTAGGGCTAGAAAATGGAATTTTTCATAACTTAGAATTTTTCTAAGTTATGGAAAACCCTAATTTTTTCCCAACTTTACCCCATCTTTTCACCATGATCCATTTGGATTCAAATAAAAGTCAAAACATGAAAGTTGTAGCTTGTTGCATAGTCTACAACTTTGATTCACAAAGTTTTCTCATTTGAAGCTTGTATCTCAAGTTATAATTCTTTGAATAAAGGCACTAAACCATCTTTTAACTTAGTAAAATTTGACCTATTTTGACAAGGTTTTCTACCCTACTTCAAGGCCACTTTTCATACCCTTCCACTTGGAATTTTAATTTGCACTTCAAAGATGGATTGTAGTACACATTCCAAGCTTTCCAAAATGTCCAAGAACTCATCAAACAACCTCATAACTTGAGAGATTCGAATTTCACAAGTTGGCAAAAATTCACTTTTGTTCTTCATCAAAGCATGTTCATAAACTTGGCAAATTTGAACTCAGCATAGTTTGTGCTACTTTACAGGTCCTAAAACCAAATTACACTCCTTAATTTAATGCAAAACCAATGAATCAAGTTGTTATTCTAAGCCTTTGGTCATTACACAAGGAATTAGGCCTAAACTAGAAAAAGCATTATTTCCATTCTTGAAAAGCTTGCTTTATGTCAATTAGAAATCTAAGCAAGTACAAGCAAGATCTTCTTGGCACAAGTTTGTGAGCAAATTGCACTGATCAAGGCAAGGGATAGCAGCATGGTTAGAGGGCCTGTACTGACCTAGAAAGCAAGGTGGCATTTTGTAGCTTAAGTGTGAAGAAAAGTCCATAACTTATGCTAACTCTCATCTCAGCTTAGAAACAGAAGAACAAAGTTATCAAACACTTTTCATAGACCAAATCCAAGCTAACACACGAGCCTTTGCCATCTGAAGCACCCTCCATCTCAAAATCACCTCAAAACTGCACAAACAGGGGAGCCCCTGCAGTTTGAGTGCAAACTCCCAATCCCTTCAAGCATTTTGATTCAAACCTTTTCCTTTACCTTCCCTACAATATATGCAAGCTAACCATGTCCTAAAATCAGACCTGTAACACCTCCAAGCCACTTCACCATTTTCAATTTTCTGTTTTGCAGTTGGAGTTCACTAGCTCGATTCAGGGAGTTTCAAGACAAAGTAGGAATTGGAAAAGCATCCTTACACTTCAAGGAAGCTGTACAAGTCATCATTTCACTCTGAAACATCCTCCATTGCCCAGCTCGATTCCAACTGAACAGGTATATTCATGGAGTTCTATCTCTCTTATTAGGCATTGTTAGCTTTAGGTTTTTGAAGAAAACATGTCACAATCATAGCCCTGAACATGCTCATATGATTAGATTTCATTTATGTTTCGTGTGCTTAGAGAATTTCATGTCTGAACATTGATGAAAAGTTAGGTCAGAAAAGAGGGGGAGAGAAATTCTCCCTCATCTTAGAGAGATAGGTCAAGTTATTTATATGGTTGAAACCGTCTCTTCATGCTGAACATTTCTTGTGTTATGAGTTTTTGCTGAAAAGCCAAGAATCAGGAGTTAGACATTGAAGCAAGAAGCGCGCGTTTTTTCAAACGTTTGAAGCTGGAGGTTGAAGAAGGAGTGAAGTGGGCTGGGCCTGTGTAATTTTGATTTCCACACCATCTTTCTTGATTCACACCCCCCTGAGCCCATTTGTTTATTTTTTAACATTTTTGACTTTTTCTTTTTTGTTTGACTTTGTTTATTTTTTCTCATGACATTAGAAAATTAAAAATATTTTTTTTATCATTTTTTGCATTTATTGCATATTTATTTGTTTATTTTCTTTATTTGTACATAAATACATATATACTATTATTAGAGTAAATATAAAAATATTATAAATACAACTTTTATTTTTTGTTTACATTCTGAAAATACTTCACACAAAAGATACCCTTTTTTATTTATTTTATTAAAGTATTAAATAAATATTTATTTTGTATATAATACATATTGAGGGTTTAATATAAATATATATATATATATATGTGATTATTAATATATTTAAGACAAAAATATAAAAATACTTGAATTTTTCATTTTTATTAATATTTGATATAAAAATACCTTTTTTCACAATACACTTCATTTTATTTTATTTTTATAAATAATAAGTAAATAGTTGTATTAAAATAGAAAATAATACTTTTTTTTCTTTAAATTTAGGGTTTTTTACCCTAAGTCCAAAATACTCAAAAAAATAATATATTTTTATTTTCTTTTCCCTTTTACATAAACCATACTTTTCTCATACACATAAAAACTTTCTTTTTTTGCATTTCACATATTTATTTAATTTCCATTTAATTATGCAATTTATTTACCTTGCAAATATTCAATTGATGTAATAATTTAGATTTAAATTCTTGTCAATATCCCCATTTGGACCTTTGTACCCCCCTTCCCATATTTGGTTGTGTAATAGCTTAGTAATTTTAATTTCGCACTTTACTGCTTTCTAATGATAACATGTTAGAATTAGGGTTTGTATGCGAAAAACGATAAAAAATAGTTTGACCTAATACAAGATAAACAAGCATGAAAATGGACACACAAATCACACTTGCACCCCCTAGGGTATTCCACTTGTTGCCTTCAAATAAATGGGCCATATTGTATGTTAAACTTCTTTGGGCAAAACAAACAATTTGAATGATCATAGTCCCTCGATAAAACTTTTCAAAACAAACAAAACAAATGATCAAGTCCCTTAAAGAAAATTGCCCAAAGACATTTAACGCCGTTGCAATTATGGTCCAAAACGATGACCCGCGCCTGTCCCTTTCACATCCTAACACAAGGTTGCCCACCAAATACAATGGTGGAGCAAACTTGTTAAAGGGGTTAAAGTATAGCAATGATCTTTTGAGAAATTTAGGAGTAGATAACCTCTTAGTTACTTGAATCAACTTGCAAAACAAAACACTTGTCTAAATTCAAAATCACACATCACAACACTTTCAAAACAAAACTTTCAAAAACAAAATGAAAACTTTTTCAAAAGACATACATCTTTGTATACATCCCCACATGGATCATTACAAAGGTTGCCACCACATTGGCCTCTTTTCAAAAACATTTTCAAAACCCACACACTCAAGCACCATTTAAAACAATTGAAAACAAAAGGCAAGTGATCTAAGCAAGTAACTAAGAGCCCATGGATAACCATGGATAGAAAGGGTGCTAATACCTTCCCTTTCTATAATCTACTCCCCGAACCCAAGAAAACATCTCAAAAGGTTTTTGCTGTGCTTTTTAACCTTTCCTTAGGATAAAATAAAAGTCGGTGGCGACTCTTGCTAACCGCAACATTTGCGAATACAAACGCAAAACCTCAAGTCAGTTCTCCCACCGTATCACAGAACTGGCGACTCTGCTGGGGAAGTTACTAAAAGTGGAGTAACCTTAGGGTTTAGATCACCTTTGTTTTCAATTGTTTGCTTTGTTTGCTTTTACATTTGTGGGCTTTGTATCGGAGTTTCATAGATCCTAACCCGGATCTGGGAAATACCCTTTTTAGGTAGCATAATCTGTGAGGGACCTGTCTGGCGTAGACCGACATGGGTGAAGCAGTGGCTACGTTGGTGTGGCATCTTAGTCTGTACCTATATCCCTTGTGTTGTAACGGGGAGAATATAGGTCTTCTAAGGGGTCATTAAAACACCAACCAACCTTAGAACCCTAAATTGACCAACTTGGCTATTAGGACAGTAGCAGTATGCTACACTCATTGAGGCTAAACTCTCGAGATGGTTCTGGCCGCGAGAAAAGATTGCGATGCTGGAGTTATGACCGATTGAGGGTAGCCAATGATTTGAGATCTTCTAGAACCCGGTTACTTTTGATAAGACAGGTTTTAACCAACAAAAACAAAAGAGGGTAATACCTGAAACTCATGCTGGCCTGAAACCTAAGGGTGTCTTGTGTGACTTGTGTGCCTTATCTGTCTATGTGAATATTTGTGGTGTGTTTCATCATAGCATCATTCCATCATACCATTGCATGCATCCTGTATAAAAGGCTAACCCATTTCAAAGACAAAAAGGTTTCATCTTTGCTCTGTTTTGTAGGACATTATGATGCCCGTGCGTAGAAATACTGTCCGGCTCAACTTTGTTCCACCACCAGTTTTACTCAAGGATCTGGTTGAAAGGATTCCAAACACTACCTCCTTCATCAACAGACATGGTTCTCTCCTTGGCTTGATCACTGCAAATTGGGACCAACAACTGATAAGTGTTCTGACCCAGTTTTATGACCCTCTGCATCATTGTTTCACCTTTCAAGACTTCCAGCTGGTTCCTACCCTGGAAGAGTTCTCTTATCTGCTTGGGATCCCTGTCTTGGAACAAACTCCCTTCACTGGTTTGGAAAAGACTCCTAGGCCTGAAGAGATTGCTGCAATTCTCCCCTTGACCAAAGAAGAGATATTGTCCAACTGGGAAACTAGAAATGGGGTCAAGGGCTTTTTGGTCAAATTTCTGGTTGGCAAGGCTAATGATTTCTGGAATGACTTGGACTTCAAGGCATATGAGGATATTCTGGCTCTTTTGATCTATGGTCTGGTATTGTTTCCCAACCCTGACACTTTTATCAGTATCCATGTCATAAGGATCTTCATGTCTCGGAATCCGGTACCCACTCTTTTGGGTGATATTCTACAACAACTCTATGCTCGTACTGCTCGAAAACGGGGGACTCCGTGGTGTTGTGCTCCTTTGCTAGTAAGGTGGTTTATTTTGCACCTTCCTAAATTCGTGCTGAAGAATGAAGAAGGAAAAGGTTGGGCTCGGAGGTTAATGTCTCTCACAGATAAGGATATCACTTGGACTCTCAGAGGTTTGGATGAGGTAGCTGTTATCGACCGTTGCGGAGAATACCCTAATGTCCCGTTGATTGGTATCCAAGGAGGAATCTCTTACAATCCGTGTTTAGCTCTCCGTCAGTTTGGAAGAGCCAGAAGAGACGGGCCTCATGAGATGCTGGTTCCTCACTTCCATTTTGAGTTTCAGGCAGACAGTGACAAACTACGCCAGGGATTCATTAGAGCTTGGGACAGAATTCACAAAGCTGACCCACATGAGTTAGGACCAAAGACTTCTCTGCCATTGAAGCCCTATTGCAAATGGGTCCGCATCCGTGCTCAGAAGTTAGGTATGCCCTACGAAGCTGTTAGACCTCTCATTCTTGAGTCTCCTGTTGAAGATGGGATTCCTCCAACTGTCCTCCCTCCTCAGATACCCACTGATTTTGATACAATGAAGAGATCTTGGGCACAACTAAAGGAAGAACGGGATTTCTATCGGGAGAAGTTCAACGAGCAGGAAAGGAAGATCCAAAGGCTGACTAAGAAATTGGAGGAAGAACGGGTCCTGAACAACTACATCAGCACTGAAAAGAGGAGGCCATGGGAGCATTGAGGAGCTTGGGATGTTTCCTTTTATAGTTTATTTCCTTTCCAGTATTTTTCATTCCTGTAATGCCTAAGGGCAAATTGTTGAACAATTGAAAATTTTAATCAAATGAAGTGTGTTTCCCTTTTTGTCTACAAAGTTGAATCTTGTTTGTCTTTGAAAACATAAAACATACGCATTCCATTACACCATATGCATAGCAGGTACCCTATTTCACAGGTTGCTTAATCTCCTTCGCTGTTTATTTTGAACAGTCATCATGAATCCAGACTCATCCAGTGAGCAGGCAATCAAGGCCCTTCAGGCCCAAAGTGCACAGTTTCAAGAGATGGTCCTAAGCCTAGCCCAAGGTCAGCAAGAGTTGAAGACTCTACTCCTAAAGAAGAAGAAGAAAAAGAGGACTGCATTGTTCAACACCGGACGCAGATTTGGGAACACACTCCACAATGAAGCTGATCCAACCACTTCTTCTGCTGAGAAAAACAGTCCCCAAGGGGGAGGAGCTCCTAGTCCCGCAGTCTCCGACAACGAGACGGACTATAACGACGAACAATACCCACCTGCTGCTGACAGATACAAGCAATTGGAGGACCGCTTGAGCGCCATGGAAATTCAGAACGTGCCAGGACTGGATTTCGGAGATTTGGGGTTATCTTATGGGGTAGTCATTCCACACAAGTTTAAGGCGCCTGCCTTCGCCAAGTATGATGGGGTCTCCTGCCCAAAGCTGCATCTGAGGTCGTATGTAAGGAAAATCCAACCTTACACGGCGGATAAGAACCTCTGGATTCACTTCTTCCAAGATAGCCTCTCAGGGTCACAGCTTGAATGGTTCTACCAATTGGATGGAACTAGCATCCGACACTGGGAAGATTTGGCAACCGCATTCTACAGACAATACCAATACAATTCTGAT
This sequence comes from Vicia faba, assembly GCA_948472305.1. NCBI lineage: Eukaryota > Viridiplantae > Streptophyta > Magnoliopsida > Fabales > Fabaceae > Vicia > Vicia faba. The sequence continues at coordinate 332,352,922 of OX451739.1, read as the reverse complement.
CTCGCTCCTACGCGTACCCAACTTCAGGGTATGTCTCTAGGAACGGGTGAAGGGTTCAAAGAGTACGCTCAAAAATGGAGAGATTTGGCTGGCAGGGTGCAGCCTCCATTAACTGATCGAGAGCTGGTTGATATGTTTCTGGGAACGTTGTCTGGTCCGTTTTTCAATCATTTGGTTGGTAACTCCTCCGCTGGGTTCACAGATTTGATATTAACGGGAGAAAGAATTGAAGTTGGCATCAGGTCAGGCAAGATACAGAAGGCTGCCTCTACAAGTGCTGAGAAGAGGCCATTTAAGAAAGAAGCAAGCGCCGTCTATGGTCCTAGAAGACAAGTCAAGCCCGAAAGTCGCCAAGCCGTCAATGCTTTGGTCATCTCCAAACCTGTTGCTGCTCCTCAGCAGTACAATCAACAAAGAAGTGAAAGGCCCAAGAGGCAGTATACCCGATTGAGTATGACATTATCTCAAATTTTACCCCAACTGTTATCCACCAACCTGGTGACCCTCAAAGAAGCTCCTAAGGTCGTCAACACTGCGTCTCCTAAATACAACCCAAATGCCCGGTGTGCTTATCATTCTGATAGTCCCGGGCACACTACTGATGATTGCTGGGCCTTGAGAAACAAAGTGCAAGATCTGATCGACGCAAAGGAAATTCAGTTTGAAGCGCCGGAAAGACCAAATGTTGTAACGGCTCCTATGCCCCAGCATAGGGTAAATGCCATTGAGGAAGAAGTGTACGCTGTGTCGGTAGATGAAGTTGTTACCCCTCTGAAGACTGTTAAGAAGAACCTACTGCGGGCCGGTTTATTTCTGGGTTGCGGCGAAGGTTGCCCATTCTGCGCTATTTCCCTATCTGATTGTCCCCTTCTGAGGTTAGGCATCCAAGGCCTAATGGATAGCAAGGAGATTCTATTCAAAAAGACTGTTGTTCAATTGGTTCCGACGAAAGAAGTTTCTGTAATTACCATCTTCAAAAATCCAATCAAGGCTCCCCCAAAGAAGCCTATTCAAATCATGACAGTTGCGCCTGTGATCATTACTGTTCCAGGGCCCCTCTCTTACGTGTCTGATAAATTTGTCCCCTGGCATTATGGGGCAGACGTGTATGTAAATGGAATCAAACAAGAATTTGACGCTAGTGCCAGTATCTGCGATATCACTGGTCCAGCTAAAGTCACCCGCAGTGGCAGGCTCTTCTCGCCTGACATTGCGCCGCCCGCTATTCGAAAACCCCTCCTCATAAAACCTGCAAGTTTACCTAGTCCTGTTGCTGATCAAATTGTGTCCCCTGCTGCCGAGTCATCAAATGCTCGGGGCAAAGGGATTGAAGAAGAGCCTGCCCGGATGGAGGCACCAATACCCGTAAATGCTGAGGCCTCCCGACAAGAAATGGAGGAGATTCTGAAAATAATAAAGAAAAGTGATTTTAATGTTGTCGAGCAGTTGGGGCATACGCCCTCCAAGATCTCCCTGCTTTCCTTATTGCTATGTTCCGAGGCCCATGCTAAGGCCTTGATCTCATTTCTCAAGACGGCCCATGTGCCGCAGGAGACGTCTGCAGTTCAGTTCACTGACTGCATAGCGAATTTGACGGCGGACAACGGCTTGGGTTTTTCAGATGCTGACCTGACCGCAAAAGGGAGAGACCACAATGATGCCCTGCATGTCTCTATTGAATGCAGGGGCACCACTCTGGCACATGTATTAGTGGATACTGGTTCTTCCTTGAATGTTCTACCGAAAAAGGCTTTAGATCGTCTGGATTATGAAGGCCTGGAGTTGAAACCCAGCAATATCATCGTCAGGGCCTTTGACGGTTCCAAAAGGATGGTTCATGGGGAGGTTAACATCCCTATTCGTGTGGGCTCTCAAGTGTTCGACTCTACCTTTTACGTGATGGATATACGTCCATCATACTCTTGTCTGTTGGGTCGACCTTGGATCCATAAAGCTGGGGCAGTGACCTCCACCTTGCACCAAAAGCTGAAGTATCCTGTCAGGGGGAAGATCGTCACTGTGCAAGGAGAAGAGGAGTATATGGTGAGCCATTTGAATTCCTTCAGGTACATCGAGATGGACGGAGAGTTCATTGAAACCCCCTTCCAGCATTTCGAGGAGGTACATCCAATTTCAGCAGCTGCAGAGACAATGGCCGAAGAGAATGATTCCTTGAAGATGGCTTCCCTAAGGGATGCCCGGGCTGTGGTTCAGAAAGGCAATTGTGCACACTGGGGTCAGCTTCCTGACTTCACTCAGAAGAACGACAAGTTTGGGCTAGGCTTTACTGCAGAGGCTCAGAAGGCGGTGCGCAAAGAGAAGATCGGAAAGGCTCCGGTGTTTATTTCCAGCTCAAGGGTGAATGCTATCGAGGAGGATGTGGAGGAAGTTGAGTTTGACAGTTGGATCTACCCGACTACCAGCAACGGACCTAGCAACTGGACGGCAAAGGATTTTACCCCTATCACATTTGTCACGCAGTAATTGATTTCTTTTGATTTCCAAATTTGTAACAAACAATATGTTAAAACTCTGTTGGCTCGGTGTCCTACCCGGGGCATCGTAGCTCCATTTGTGAGGGCTTTTTGTATGACATTTTCATATATCATCAATCAAAACATTGGACGTTTGTTGCATTTCAAATCTTGTGCTCTTTTTTCTTTCTGTGTTATACATATTGCAAAACAGCTATATTTACACACACTCACTTATACAGGTTTCAATCCACTCTGGATCTCACTGGTAACAGCCCTGCTACCGCCAGTTATGACTTCGAAAATCCGATCAACTTGGCCGAAGACGAAGGTGAAGACGATTGCGAAGTGCCTGGTGAACTTGCGAGACTGCTACTTCAGGAAGAGAGGGCTATTCAACCACACGAAGAGCCTGTGGAGACAATTAACTTGGGTACTGAGACAGATAGGAAAGAGGTCAAGATTGGTGCCAATCTAGAGCTCAGCGTGAAGCAACGATTGATCCAGATGCTACAAGACTACATGGAGATTTTTGCTTGGTCCTATGAAGATATGCCTGGTTTGGATGCCGACATTGTAGTTCACCATCTGCCAACCAAGGAAGATTGCCCTCCGGTAAAGCAAAAAGTTCGACGGATGCGTCCAGAGATGTCTGAAAAGATCAAGGCCGAGGTTATGAAGCAGTTTGATGTCGGGTTCCTTGCAGTGACTTCTTACCCTCAGTGGGTTGCCAATGTTGTGCCAGTGCCGAAGAAGGACGGTAAAGTCAGAATGTGTGTCGACTACAGGGATTTGAACAGGGCCAGCCCCAAAGATGACTTCCCCCTACCTCACATCGATGTCCTTGTTGACAATACAGCTCAACACAAGGTGTTCTCCTTCATGGATGGTTTTTCAGGGTATAATCAGATTAAGATGGCTCCAGAGGATATGGAGAAGACTACCTTCGTGACTCAGTGGGGCACCTTCTGTTATAAGGTCATGCCTTTCGGATTGAAAAATGCTGGGGCAACCTATCAACGTGCCATGGTTGCTTTATTTCATGATATGATCCATCATGAAATTGAGGTATACGTTGATGACATGATTGCAAGGTCTCAAACTGAGGAGGAGCACCTTGACCATCTGAGGAAGTTATTTGACCGACTCAAGTTATACAAGCTGAGGTTGAATCCCAACAAATGCACCTTTGGGGTAAGATCCGGAAAGTTGCTAGGTTTCATTGTAAGTGATAAAGGTATTCAGGTGGATCCTGCCAAGGTAAAAGCCATACAAGAGATGCCCACTCCAAAAACAGAGAAAGAAGTCAGAGGTTTCCTAGGACGACTGAATTACATTGCCCGATTCATCTCACATCTAACTGCTACTTGTGAGCCAATCTTCAAATTACTGAAGAAAGATCAAGTGGTACGCTGGAATGATGAATGTCAGGCCGCCTTTGAAAGAATAAAGGAATATCTCCAAGAGCCACCCATTCTTATGCCACCGGTGGAAGGAAGACCTCTGATACTATACTTAACAGTGCTTGATAATTCAATGGGGTGTGTGCTGGGGCAGCATGACGAGTCTGGTCGAAAAGAGCACGCTATTTATTACTTGAGCAAAAAGTTTACCGACTGTGAGTCTCGTTACTCACTGCTTGAGAAAACTTGCTGCGCTCTTGTATGGGCTGCTCGCCGGCTGAGACAGTATATGCTGACTCACACTACCTTATTGATTTCAAAGATGGATCCCATCAAGTACATATTTGAAAAGCCCGCTCTGTCTGGGAGAATAGCGAGATGGCAAATGATCTTAACAGAATATGACATCCAGTATACAACTCAGAAAGCAATTAAGGGAAGTGTACTGGCTGATCATTTGGCACACCAACCTGTGGACGATTACCAATCGTTAAACTTTGATTTTCCGGACGAAGACATCATGGTGGTAACCGACTGCGAGGTACCTGGACCGGATGAAGGACCTGAGGAAGGATCCCGATGGTCTATGCATTTTGATGGAGCCTCCAATGCTTTGGGTAACAGCGTCGGCGCTGTAATCATATCTCCCAAGGGAACTCATACTCCCCTCACCGCCCGATTATGTTTCAGTTGCACCAACAATATGGCAGAATATGAGGCATGTATCATGGGTTTACAAGCTGCAATCGACTTAAGGATAAAATTCCTAAGTGTCTTCGGAGATTCCGCTCTCGTGATCAATCAGATCAAGGGCGAGTGGGATACGAAACACCCGAATCTTATTCCTTACAAAGAGTATGTGTCGACCTTACTCCCTCACTTTGAAGAGATAACTTTCGAACATTTCCCTAGAGAGGAGAATCAGCTAGCGGACGCACTAGCCACAATGTCTTCAATGTTCAAAGTTAAATGGGACAATGAGGCTCCCCGAATCATAATCTGGAAGTTGGATGAACCGGCATACTGCTGCGAGCTCGAGGATGAGAAGGTGACTGAAAAACCCTGGTATCACGAGGTAAAGAGGTACTTGGAAGCTCAGGAATACCCTGAAAGTGCATCCGTCAATGATAAGAAGTTCATGAGAAGGTTTGCTGCAAAAATTTTCCTCAGCAACGACATTCTCTACAAACGGAATCATGATTCAACCCTGCTACGTTGTGTGGATAAGGCTGAAGCGGAGAAAATCATGATGGAACTGCATGAAGGTACATTTGGAACACACTCCAGTGGACACACCATGGCTAAGAAAATCCTTCGGGCAGGATATTTCTGGTCCACAATGGAAGCCGATTGTTACCAACACTCCCGAACTTGTCATAAGTGCCAGATCTATGCTGACAAGGTACATATCCCTCCAGTTCCTTTGAATGTCCTGACGGCACCTTGGCCTTTCGCAATGTGGGGCATCGATATGATCGGTGAAATCCGACCAACGGTATCCAATGGGCATTGCTTCATCTTGGTGGCGATCGATTACTTCACGAAATGGGTTGAGGCAGCTTCCTATGCCACAGTAACCAAGAGCGTCGTGGCGCGTTTCATCCGGCATAATCTGATCTGTCGGTACGGCGTCCCAGAAAGAATCATTACGGATAATGGTACCAATCTCAATAACAAAATGATCACTGAACTCTGTGAACAATTCAAGATACAGCATCACAATTCTTCTCCCTACCGGCCGAAGATGAATGGGGCTGTAGAGGCAGCCAATAAAAATATCAAGAAAATTGTGCAGAAGATGACAGTGACCTATAAGGATTGGCACGAGATGTTACCGTTCGCTCTACATGGGTATCGTACCTCAGCAAGGACATCAACCGGGGCAACTCCTTTCTCCTTGGTCTATGGCATGGAGGCAGTCTTGCCAATTGAGATCCAGATACCCTCTCTCCGGATAATGAAGGATGCAGACTTGAATGAAGATGATTGGATCCAGACTCGACTTGATCAATTAAATATGATTGACGAAAAGAGGCTCACTGCTATCTGTCACGGTCAAACGTATCAGAAACGGATGATCAGGGCATTTAACAAGAAAGTCAGACCGCAAGAGTATCAAGTTGGGGACCTGGTAATCAAACGCATCATCCTTCCTCAAAGTGATCCCCGGGGCAAATGGACCCCTACTTACGAAGGGCCATTTGTGGTTAAGCGTGTGTTCTCAGGAGGAGCCATGATCCTAACCACCATGGATGGTGACGACCTCCCTCACCCCGCCAATGCAGACATAGTGAAAAAATACTACGCATAAATAAAGGACCTGCTAGGTTGACATACCTAGGCAAAAATAAGGGCTTCCCGGCGAACCAAAAGGGTTCGGGCAAAAATAAGGGATGAAATGAATAAAAAAAAATGTACACCCGGCAAGTCGAAAACCTGAAAGGGCGGCTTGGGCAAAAATGGGTATCCCGGTGGACTGAAAACCCGAAAGGGCGGTCCAGGCAAAAGTTAGGGATAAAAGCGTAACACTATGTCTCATTGGGTCACTTCGCATCCGGAATTCGGCATCAACTATCTGGCTCCAGATTTCGGCATTGACCAATCAGCTTCATCTTCAAATTAGGCAGCAAAGCGATGAGATGTTCGAAGACATAAAGGCGATAGCAGAGTTGGAACCCAGTGGGATTGTTCACATAGCTGTTTTGTTTCCTTTTTCAAATTGTAAACTCTATGCTATTTGGCGATATCCTCTTACTAGGATGTCAGCCTCTTGTACAAAAACGCCTATTCACGGGCAAAGTTTAAATCAATACAAATTCACTTGTCCATACAAATTACCATTGTTTTCCTTTTTTGTTTTGTCTCGCGAAGAACGTCCAATGTTCATTTTTGATATATGCATTTGACATTAAATTGCTGATTCATAAATGTTTGCATATAAAACAAGAGATTAATTACAGGTGACATCAGAGACAGGGGCAATGTGGAGTTGTCTAATGCAGTCTGGTTGTTTTGTCCGCCAAGGCACCAAGGTAGGTTCAACTGAAGAATGTGGCCGAATCATCTCAATTCCCCGCAGAATAAGACAGGATGCGACAATACTTTCCCCAAGCGGAGTTGGTTCCTCGTCGATCTTGAAAAGGCACAACATTCCCCGGCAGGTCTTAAAGCTCATCCCCAGTAGATTCTGCAAGCTTATCCCCTGCGAAGAACGGACGTCTCGCCCAAGTTTTATTTAGAGTTATTTCCTCACAAGGACTTATAACTGGGTTATCCTCAGCTAAAAGCCACGGAAGACCGCTCTCGGCAAAATTCCTTCAATCCCCAGCGGAATCTATCTTTGGTATTCCCAAGCAGAGTTCATCTTCGGAGTTCCCCAGCGGAGTTTATCATCATCATCCTCAGCGGAATCCATCATTAAAGTCCTCAGCAGGCCTCTCATCAAAACTTCGGCCAAGTATCTCTTCCACAGAGCAATTCTCCGGCCGTTCGTCAAGGATTTATTTTCCTAAGATGAAATTACACTCATAAACATTTCACATCTTCATACATCTTGCTTACATACATGACGAAACGCATACAACCTCTCATGTTGAACATCATCATGCATATCATACATCATGACATTGCATACAACTTACGTTTTTGCCTTTTCAGGAAAGAGACAATCTCAAAAACGACTACCTTCAACTGTCACAATTCCAGATTCGATACCTGTATCTAGCCAGGGCATATCTGTTGACCACATTTCCAGACTCGATTCCTGTATCTAGCCAGGGCACGTCTGAAGAGTTCGAAGATTCGATTCCTGTATCCAATCAGGGCACATCTATCAACTACAACAGCTCCAGATTCGATTCCTGTATCCAGCCAGGGCATATCTGTTGACCACATTTCCAGACTCGATTCCTGTATCTAGCCAGGGCACGTCTGAAGAGTTCGAAGATTCGATTCCTGTATCCAGCCAGGGCACATCTATTGACGACTATTTCCAGATTCGACTCCTGTATCCAGCCAGGGCACATCTGTGAGCAACCGATTGTAGATTCGATACCTGTATCTAGCCAGGGCATATCTGCATAAGGAAGCTGAAGATCAAACACCTGTAACAAGCCAGGAAAACATCCTCCTTCCTCAAGTACACGAGTTTTCGCTAAGGAATCTCTTATGCGACCGACACTTCCAAATGGCATCTATAAGCCCATTCCCGACAAGGTTCTGTCATCTCTCCAAATGGCATCTATAAGCCCATTCCCGACACCACATTGTTGAGACTCCAGCATGCGAGTGCAAATTTCCGGGCACTCTAGTGTCCAATCTCCTTTTACCCTCGAGTCACGAAAGGCAAACTTGCCAATCTAACTCTTCAGGTCCAAGAAGATTGAACAGGGGCAACTGTTGTACCCCAAAATTTGCCCTCCCATTTCCTCAACATTTTCTCATCACAAGACCTTTTAAGATCAAGATACAGTTAGGGTTTCCTCTGCTCAAGACTTCTCCTTGCACTGTGGACTCAAATTAGGGTTTGTGTTTGCCCAAGGATGTTTTGACCTAAAATGCCTAAAATGACTTTCATGCTTCATGTTGGACTCCCAAGTTTACCCATGCCAAGTTTCAAGTCTTGATTCCAAGTTTTACCCAGTCAATTGGGCAGTTGACCTAGAAATCAGCTGTATTGGGGAAAAAGTCAACTGTGGCCAATTGACAGTCAAACCTCATGAAATTTGATCCACATCAACATTATGAACTCACATGGACCATTTTATCAAGTTTGGATAACAATTCCACAAGAAATTTGATCAGATCATCAAAAGGGCAAAATGGTCATTTTTAGGGTTTTGACTGCACAAAGGCAATTTTTGACTGTTTGACCTAGCTAATGGCAAACCAAGCTCACATATGGCCTCAAGGACCCCATGGAATTATCTTGACACATTCATCAAGCTCAAAAGATCCCAAGTACACAAGGTTGACAGTTGAATTTCCCAGTCAATTGATCAATTTTGACTGTATACTGAAAAGTCAAACTTTGACTTTTTGGTCAAAATCAAGAGTCAAGATTCATTTTTCATCAAAACATTCCAAATCATGAAACTTGTTCACCAAGAAATCACAAAATGCAAATTAGGGCTAGAAAATGGAATTTTTCATAACTTAGAATTTTTCTAAGTTATGGAAAACCCTAATTTTTTCCCAACTTTACCCCATCTTTTCACCATGATCCATTTGGATTCAAACAAAAGTCAAAACATGAAAGTTGTAGCTTGTTGCATAGTCTACAACTTTTATTCACAAAGTTTTCTCATTTGAAGCTTGTATCTCAAGTTATAATTCTTTGAATAAAGGCACTAAACCATCTTTTAACTTAGTAAAATTTGACCTATTTTGACAAGGTTTTCTACCCTACTTCAAGGCCACTTTTCATACCCTTCCACTTGGAATTTTAATTTGCACTTCAAAGATGGATTGTAGTACACATTCCAAGCTTTCCAAAATGTCCAAGAACTCATCAAACAACCTCATAACTTGAGAGATTCGAATTTCACAAGTTGGCAAAAATTCACTTTTGTTCTTCATCAAAGCATGTTCATAAACTTGGCAAATTTGAACTCAGCATAGTTTGTGCTACTTTACAGGTCCTAAAACCAAATTACACTCCTTAATTTAATGCAAAACCAATGAATCAAGTTGTTATTCTAAGCCTTTGGTCATTACACAAGGAATTAGGCCTAAACTAGAAAAAGCATTATTTCCATTCTTGAAAAGCTTGCTTTATGTCAATTAGAAATCTAAGCAAGTACAAGCAAGATCTTCTTGGCACAAGTTTGTGAGCAAATTGCACTGATCAAGGCAAGGGATAGCAGCATGGTTAGAGGGCCTGTACTGACCTAGAAAGCAAGGTGGCATTTTGTAGCTTAAGTGTGAAGAAAAGTCCATAACTTATGCTAACTCTCATCTCAGCTTAGAAACAGAAGAACAAAGTTATCAAACACTTTTCATAGACCAAATCCAAGCTAACACACGAGCCTTTGCCATCTGAAGCACCCTCCATCTCAAAATCACCTCAAAACTGCACAAACAGGGGAGCCCCTGCAGTTTGAGTGCAAACTCCCAATCCCTTCAAGCATTTTGATTCAAACCTTTTCCTTTACCTTCCCTACAATATATGCAAGCTAACCATATCCTAAAATCAGACCTGTAACACCTCCAAGCCACTTCACCATTTTCAATTTTCTGTTTTGCAGTTGGAGTTCACTAGCTCGATTCAGGGAGTTTCAAGACAAAGTAGGAATTGGAAAAGCATCCTTACACTTCAAGGAAGCTGTACAAGTCATCATTTCACTCTGAAACATCCTCCATTGCCCAGCTCGATTCCAACTGAACAGGTATATTCATGGAGTTCTATCTCTCTTATTAGGCATTGTTAGCTTTAGGTTTTTGAAGAAAACATGTCACAATCATAGCCCTGAACATGCTCATATGATTAGATTTCATTTATGTTTCGTGTGCTTAGAGAATTTCATGTCTGAACATTGATGAAAAGTTAGGTCAGAAAAGAGGGGGAGAGAAATTCTCCCTCATCTTAGAGAGATAGGTCAAGTTATTTATATGGTTGAAACCGTCTCTTCATGCTGAACATTTCTTGTGTTATGAGTTTTTGCTGAAAAGCCAAGAATCAGGAGTTAGACATTGAAGCAAGAAGCGCGCGTTTTTTCAAACGTTTGAAGCTGGAGGTTGAAGAAGGAGTGAAGTGGGCTGGGCCTGTGTAATTTTGATTTCCACACCATCTTTCTTGATTCACACCCCCCTGAGCCCATTTGTTTATTTTTTAACATTTTTGACTTTTTCTTTTTTGTTTGACTTTGTTTATTTTTTCTCATGACATTAGAAAATTAAAAATATTTTTTTTATCATTTTTTGCATTTATTGCATATTTATTTGTTTATTTTCTTTATTTGTACATAAATACATATATACTATTATTAGAGTAAATATAAAAATATTATAAATACAACTTTTATTTTTTGTTTACATTCTGAAAATACTTCACACAAAAGATACCCTTTTTTATTTATTTTATTAAAGTATTAAATAAATATTTATTTTGTATATAATACATATTTAGGGTTTAATATAAATATATATATATATATATATATATATATATATATATATATATATATATATATATATATATATATATATATATATATATATATATATATATATATATATATATATATATATATATATATATATATATATATATATATATATATGTGTGATTATTAATATATTTAAGACAAAAATATAAAAATACTTGAATTTTTCATTTTTATTAATATTTGATATAAAAATACCTTTTTTCACAATACACTTCATTTTATTTTATTTTTATAAATAATAAGTAAATAGTTGTATTAAAATAGAAAATAATACTTTTTTTCTTTAAATTTAGGGTTTTTTACCCTAAGTCCAAAATACTCAAAAAAATAATATATTTTTATTTTCTTTTCCCTTTTACATAAACCATACTTTTCTCATACACTTAAAAACTTTCTTTTTTTGCATTTCACATATTTATTTAATTTCCATTTAATTATGCAATTTATTTACCTTGCAAATATTCAATTGATGTAATAATTTAGATTTAAATTCTTGTCAATATCCCCATTTGGACCTTTGTACCCCCCTTCCCATATTTGGTTGTGTAATAGCTTAGTAATTTTAATTTCGCACTTTACTGCTTTCTAATGATAACATGTTAGAATTAGGGTTTGTATGCGAAAAACGATAAAAAATAGTTTGACCTAATACAAGATAAACAAGCATGAAAATGGACACACAAATCACACTTGCACCCCCTAGGGTATTCCACTTGTTGCCTTCAAATAAATGGGCCATATTGTATGTTAAACTTCTTTGGGCAAAACAAACAATTTGAATGATCATAGTCCCTCGATAAAACTTTTCAAAACAAACAAAACAAATGATCAAGTCCCTTAAAGAAAATTGCCCAAAGACATTTAACGCCGTTGCAATTATGGTCCAAAACGATGACCCGCGCCTGTCCCTTTCACATCCTAACACAAGGTTGCCCACCAAATACAATGGTGGAGCAAACTTGTTAAAGGGGTTAAAGTATAGCAATGATCTTTTGAGAAATTTAGGAGTAGATAACCTCTTAGTTACTTGAATCAACTTGCAAAACAAAACACTTGTCTAAATTCAAAATCACACATCACAACACTTTCAAAACAAAACTTTCAAAAACAAAATGAAAACTTTTTCAAAAGACATACATCTTTGTATACATCCCCACATGGATCATTATAAAGGTTGCCACCACATTGGCCTCTTTTCAAAAACATTTTCAAAACCCACACACTCAAGCACCATTTAAAACAATTGAAAACAAAAGGCAAGTGATCTAAGCAAGTAACTAAGAGCCCATGGATAACCATGGATAGAAAGGGTGCTAATACCTTCCCTTTCTATAATCTACTCCCCGAACCCAAGAAAACAACTCAAAAGGTTTTTGCTGTGCTTTTTAACCTTTCCTTAGGATAAAATAAAAGTCGGTGGCGACTCTTGCTAACCGCAACATTTGCGAATACAAACGCAAAACCTCAAGTCAGTTCTCCCACCGTATCACACCAAGTCACAAAATTCCCCAAGGGTTGCATAGTGCAAAGGTCCCCTATACAGGCAAAACTAGGGTTTGTGTCCTGATCAAGAAAATGAAGTTTTCAAAGGCCCAATCAAGTCTCACATGCCTACAAATGTGGTCAAGTATCCTCATATCAAGTTTCAAGGCATTCAGCTCAAAATTGCACAGTCAAAACCCCAAATTGCACTACAGTCAACTGTAGGGGCAAAATGGTCATTTGGCAGTCAAAAGTTCAAATTTTTGGTCAACATATCATTTTGAAGCCACAAACATCATTTGATCAATGCTTGATCATGATTCTCAAAATTTGGCTCAGAAATCATCAAAGATGCAAAAGTTTCCTCATTTGGGCAGTTGAAAAAGTCAACTGAAATTGACCAGGGCATAACTTTCACATGGATTATCAGAAAAATTCCATCCAAAGCTCATTTTGAAGAGAAAGAAATTTCCTACAACTCATCTTCATACTTCAAGTCCAAGAAATGCTCTCACAAAAAGTTATCAATTTCAACATTATAGGTCATTTTCAAAAGTCAACAAAAAGGGACTTTAAGTCAAAGGCCATAACTTGAGATTGGTAAATCAAAATGACATGGGACCAAAGGCATTGGTTAGAGGACTCAAAGACCTTTCCAAAATGTCCAAGAACATGAGAAAAGCTTAAAAATTGAGCAAGTTATGCCTTGTGGAAGTTGGGAATTTTTTGGATACTTTGAAAAGTCAACATTGATTCAAATGACCTAAAAATGCTAATGGGCCCATTTTTCTTCCATGATTCATCATTCTAAGCATGTGCACGACCACTTGGCCCAAAGGGAAGTATTTTCTCATTATTTATTTATTTATTTGAATTATTATTCATATTAATTCATTTAAATTATTTAAATACATGAAAAATATCTAACTTGACCTAATAAATCTTTTCATGCATGTTTTGCCATCAGGATTTCGTGCACATTCAAATGTGGAAAGATTTGGCTTGATTGGATGCTAATTGATACAAAAACCATGTGAAAAAGATTGAAAACATAATGGAAGAAAATCAAATATTCAATCAATGATTGCAAGAGATTTTTATCAATTTTCTTGACCTAATTTGCTCCATACAAATACATGAACACAACCCTAATGCCCATAGACACTGGAAGCGGCGCAGAAGCCATTAACAAACTTGCAAATTTTGTCCAAAAGTTCAAAACCGAAAACCACGTTTTAAGTCGATTCAAAGCATAATATTGGTTTCAATAGCTTCCTAGGACATCACTGAGCACAACTGGATAGGTTTCCATACGCATAGCCTTCGGAATTGGTATACAGAAACCAAGTTTCTTCTCATTTTTCTTGTAATCGTATTTTGATATTCAAGCATTTTTACTGCATTTTTTCCATGGATTCATACTTATTAGATCATTCTAGAACTAACCACATGATTTAATTGAATTCTTATGCACTATTGGAGAATCTGCCATTGATACTTCTTAGGGTTTGCAGAGCTTCAATTTAGGGTCTTTCGTTTAAAGAAAAATTGGCATCCAAGACTTGTATCATTGAATCAAGCGTTGTTGGACGATCATGAACATATACTCGCGCCTAATTTATGTTTAGAGATGAGCTAATCGCTATTTTCTCAAAACGCCCTTAAAACCACGCTTAAGAAACCGTTGCCATATGTTTTTGTTTTCAGGGACGCGTGGAGAAGATGGAGTCGTGGCAGTGTATGATACGCTAATTTGAATCTCGCGCGTTTTTAACCCACTAACATCATGTTTTTGTTTATTATATTTATATGTTATTATATGTTAAATGTACAAGCGATGGTTCAGTGGCAAATGCGTTGTTGGGAACGGTACATGACCTGGGTTCGAGCCCCAGGTCTTACAAGTTTCCATATTATTTTTCAAAAGCAATTCCTATGTGCTTCAAGGCTGCAGACGCATCATGTTCCTTCATCATCTACTCATACACGCGTCTAGCATATTCAGATCCAAGGCTGGGAATTGATGAACACCATGAGGATGAGTCAACCGTCCCACACGCGTGCATCAAAGTCAACAAAGCCATGATACAAATGGGCCTGAATTGCTGAGCCCATACCTCCTAAATTGGGACTTCCACCCCCCCTGGTTTGCCTTCTCTATATTTTTTATATTTTTATTTTCAATTATTGTTTTATTTGTTTTATTAATTTAATTAATTATTTTTACAAAAATATGAAAAATACCTAAAAATCAGAAAAGATAAAAAAACATAAATATTTTATTTTCAATATTTTCTTGTAAATAAATTTGCATGTAAAATTAGTCTTAAATTAGGTTACAATTTAAATTCTTTTCATAACAAAAATCCAAAAAATATAGAATTAGGTTTAATAAATGTTTTATTCCTTTTAATTTTTCTTTTTACCATAATATTATTTATTTATTTATTTTCATAATTAAAATTGTACATAAATAATTTAGGTTTAATTTAGGTTAAATATTAATACTTTCATAATAAATTTAAAAGCCATTAGAATTAGGGTTTGCATCGTACTTTGATTAAATCTTTTTCTATTAAATCTTAAAAAAACATAAAAATACCAAAATACATTTTCTTTTAATTTTAATTTTAATTCCTTATTAATTTTAATTTTGCAAAAGGGTCCAACGCCCATATTTTTAATTGTTTAATTTGCGTATTTATTTTATTGCTTAAATAATTATGTATCTCTCCCAAAGCGTTGTAACTTAAACTTCTCGCACTTTTCAATTTCGTTATTTACTTTGCTTTATTTATTTTCTGTCAAATCGGGTCCGGTTTAATTTTGGCGATGTGGACCCGCGCCATTTGTAATAGCTTTAGATTTACTTTTTCTCGCAACTTTTAACTGTTAAAAAAAGCATGCAAGAATGAATGGACTTAAATAAAATCAAGCGTAGAACACCAATGAACATGACAAGACAAATATCAATGAAAACGACACACGAATCGCACACACCACCCCTAGGGTACGCCTCACCGTTGCCTTGCCTTCGAAAGGTGATCGTCGAGTAGAGGATGTCTTAGTAAGTCCTCATGATCCGGGAACCTGGCATGAGGGTAGCTTTTAAGGTGTCTTCCCATTGCTCTGGTGATCACCATGTCCCGAACCTCGAATTGACCCGAACACCTCCAACGGTGGTGCTACCTACCTCTCAATGGTGGGATGGCACTACTTTAAAGGGCATTTACACAGACGAATTCCTTAGGGTAGGTAGGTTCTCGTGGATACTTGCTCTAAATTTCAAAACAAATCAAAATACTTTTCACACCAACACATTTTCAAAAAGCTTTCGAAAGCAATTTTTTCAAACACTCTTGAGGACCGATACAAGAGTCGAACTGGAAATT
This sequence comes from Vicia faba, assembly GCA_948472305.1. Taxonomy (NCBI): domain Eukaryota; kingdom Viridiplantae; phylum Streptophyta; class Magnoliopsida; order Fabales; family Fabaceae; genus Vicia; species Vicia faba. Next base: position 332,337,005 of record OX451739.1, on the reverse strand, counting down.
TTCAAAGAAACTTTTTAAAACCCACACTTGAAAAGCAAACAAACAATTTTGAAAACACAAATGAGCAAGTATCTAAGAGCCCATGGATAACCATGGATAGAAAGGGTGCTAACACCTTCCCTTTCTATAATCTACCTCCCGAACCGAGAGCAATCTCTTTAAGGAATTTTTCTGTGCTTTTGTCCTTTCCATTTGGAGAAAATAAAAGACGGTGGCGACTCTTGCTTACCGCGACATTTCGCGAACCAGCTTTAAACGGTCAGTTCCAGATCCACCGATCACACCTATGAAACCCCATGCAAGCCTGAAACTAGGGTTTGGTGTGATTTGCTTGTACATATGTTTGTGCATACATCATAAACATCATAAAGCATCATATGCATTCACTAACCATTTCAAGGGTTTGGATCTTCATCTTTGTTCTTTTTTTGTAGGTCATGGAAATTCCTCGCAAAAAAACCATCCAAGTCAACCTTGTGAGAATCTCTCCTCAACTCAAGGAGCTCACCTCAAGAATTCCGGAAAGCTTATCCTTCAGTGAAAGACATGGTAGACTGCTCAGCTTAGTCAACACGAACATTGAAGAAGACATGATGAAAGTGCTATTCCAGTTCTTTGACCCTCTTCGCCACTGTTTCACTTTCCCTGACTACCAGTTGGTACCCACTTTGGAGGAATTTTCTCAACTCCTGAGAATTCCTATCCTCAATCAACTACCTTTCAACGGTACGGAAAAGGAACCAAAGCCGGAAGATGTTGCTCGAGCATTACATCTACAGCCTTCTGACATCAAGGGGCATTGGGAAACTAGAAGCGGTGTCAAAGGCTTCTTAGCAAAATTCTTGTTTGAGAAGGCGCAAGAATGTTGGAACTCATTGGACCTACAAGCCTTTGAAGAGATTGTGGCACTCCTTATCTATGGGTTGGTCCTATTGATAGGAAAATAGCAAGTGTACTATTTGTTTACCTATTGTAGTAATAAAAGGAGTTTTCTCCGAATGTCGATCTCAAGGACTGCTTGAGGATATAGAGTTGGAGTATGATTTCAATTAAACAAAAGATCACTGGTAATGGTTTGGTTTATAAGAAAATGATTAAAATTTGCAATTCAGGAAGAGCGAATAAATCAGTTAGACGAATAATAGATATGAGTAATATGCTAGGAGTAGGTGAATGATTCTGCCTGCAATAATTTCGACTTATCAATGCACTACTGTACTTCAATCCAATTGATTACCGGTTCTCTAGAGCATCTAAGCCTAAGTCCTTAGTCAGAAGATCTTTGAACACATACCATAACTTCTATGTCCATAGTCAATTACGGGAATGATCAAGCATTCAGATATCGAGAATTTTCCGGTCGAGATAAAATATTTCTAGTCCTAGATAATATTTATTATCAAATGTTCTTATTCAGGTCGATAAACAATAGCTGTCCAGCTTAATATTTATAAAAACTCATAATCCGTTTTTCCGACGGTTTACGCATTAAGAACGATAACAAGAACAAATCAATTTAACAATGAATAACAGAGATTAATGCATTGACAAATACGAATTCATTACATTTAGAATCAGGGTCACCCCCCTAGCAGAAGGGGGTTTAGCTACTCATAATCAAAAACAAAGCAATGAAAAGAATTGTTGCCATTACAAAATCTGTCGAGGAATCAATCTTCAATTGTGTAAACTCTTGAATGATGTGAAACCCTCTTCAAATTCTGAGTTCTCCAGCGCTCTCCAAGTGTCTTTTTCGTCCAAAAATCGTCCGCCTCGCGAAATTCGCAGTACTGGTTTATATAGATCTGAGATGGGCAGCATTTTGGGCCTCATACGCGTATGAGACTCCCTATACGCGTATGGACAGAGTGAACTTTTGCACAAGATTTGAACAAAATGCGTATGAGACGCGTATAAGCCAGGGCCATACGCGTATGACTTTCCCATACGCGTATGATCAGATCTGCTTTTTGCCTTGGACTTTGAAGGAATGCGTATGGCCTGCCTTGACTTGGATTGCCATACGCGTATCAGAAAGGCCATACGCGTATGGGCTGCCTTGGCTTGGATTTTCTTCCTTCCTTGCTTGTCCCAGCTTTTGTGCTCATAAACTTTGACATCCATGCTCATAAACCTGAAACCACTAAATATACCAAAAAGAGCGTAAAAAGAAACCAGAAAGAAATTGCCTTAAGCAAAGTACTTGTTACTGAAAAGAACAAAGATAACTTAAAATCGCGTGTTAAATCAAACAGTTTACCTGAATTCTTACTTTTTAAATGGTGAAATACTGACAAAAATGGTGACTGATCACAACCCCAAACTTAAATTGTTGCTTGTCCTCAAGCAACTTCAAATCAAGACCAATCAGATCACCCCAAACTTATTTGAAACAAAACTCTTACCACAATACCTGTGAAATCTTTCGCACCTCATTTCGCGACCACCCTTTAATTCTTCCAACTTTATGCCACCATCGCTTAGAAACACTTCCATTTTGAAACATCATTCGACCTGTCAGCTTCCTTCACACTCTCACCAGTTCTCTCAGGGGTTCATGTGTTTACACTCAAATTCATGGCATGTAATACTCACTCAATAATTCGAATGAATCCTAATCCTTGTTAACATGCATAAGTCACACACTTTTTGAGGTCTTTAAGGATGTAATGGGGCTCGGGTTAAGGTGGAATAAAAACAAAAGGAGGGAAGTTACAAGTTTCAAGTCTGTGTCTATGCGTCTCATTGCTAAACACGGTTACTGTTGGGTCTCTTGGAAAAGTATTCGGGTAGTTCCATGCATATATTTATGAGTACCTTTTCATTGTAAGCTTTCTCCTTTTTTTTTTTCTTTATTATTTTTTTTTTAGGTACTCATATTTCATCTCTTGAATATCATTGCATAGCTACCCCACACTTACACGTTGCTATTCCATGAGCAACCCCAAACATACACAAAAACCGATAAACCCACAATTGAAATTCACAAACTTGAAACAGGGGAAAGTGACATTTAACCAGGGTGTGAGAGAAAGAAAAGATATGTCTTTTTTTTTTTTTTTTTTTTTTATAAGGTCGACAATGGGAAACAAGGGGTAATCATGCTCAGGTGACTACAAAAGGCTCTAGGGTGAAAGAAAAAACTTGCCTCAGTGTGTTATTATGCAGTATACAACAGAAAAGGACGCATGCAAACTCTGAATAGTAGAATCATACCTGAATATCCCTCATGGAAATGAATGAATAATCGGCTATATCTGAACTCACCATGGTAGGTTGATTTTGACAGGTCTCCTGATGTCTCTCCATATTGTGCGTCTTCAATACAGTTAGCACAAAGATGTTAGGATTTCAGGATGACGTTGACTGAAGTGCGTCCGATCTTGAGTCACAGGTATCTATGAATGAGGTAACATGATTGGATGATTTTACACATTTGTGGAGTCTAGAATCGATGTCACCCATTTTGTCAGAACCACCATCTCTATAAACAAGAAATTCATACTGAATGATAAAACACGAATTCATTAATAAGTTATGCCCAAATGGGCGATTACAGAGAAATAAAACTTAAAATAAAACAAAAACAACGAAAACAAAGTACATCATAACATAAGATACTAGAAGCGATCGAAACAGAAGAAACAAAAAAACTAACAACAAACTAGAAGATAACAAAGAACCCTATGCGTCGGTTCTTCCATCCCTGTCCTGCATATCTGCATCAAAACTGATGTGCTCATCGATATCAAAAGGTGTCCCCTGAACAAATGCATCTAGCGGGGATACAGTCGGCTGCGGGTTAGGGGTTTGCTGATGTTGCTGTTGTTGCGGGATAAAGGGTCCCCCCATCTGAAATGGTGCAGGGAATCCCGGAATGCGAACGATCCCAAAAGAAGGATCATCTGAAGTGCCAGAGTAGCGATCACGGAAACGCTGAGCATCATTCCACAAATCAGTCTGGTGACACATGTAACGTGCTGGAATCCCCATCTGCAGGCACTGGTCTTGCCACATACACCAACCTGACATCATAAACCGATACAAGCGAGGGTTTTCATCCATCATATCTGCAGCAAAAGATGATGGAACAGATGCAGAAGTATTTGGAGCAGTAGTACTCTCTGGTGCGGATGTGGTGTTCTCAGGTCTCGTTGTGCCACTCGGTCTTGAACCATCATCTCTAAGTTCTTCAGTTTGAGTGCTGTGAGGTGCAACGAGGGACAACCAACTCGACCCTAATGATTTAGCTGGTCTAACCACTGGTCCATCAAGATCCGGAACGCCTGCTTTCCTGCACAACAGATAAATCACAGAAGCATGACCGAGCGCTTTCTTGGAAGAAGATTGCGCTATATCGTCAATATCAGAAGAGATGATCCGCCCAATGTTCACAGGACGGTGGGTTAGAAAAAAATATAGCAACATTGCTCTTTCAGCAATTAGATCAGAGCCGCTTTGATTGGTGCTCAGAGTGTGATGGACAAAGAAAGCCCAAGCTTTTGGAATAGGGGCCAAATCCACAACCATCATCTTTGAAGGCGTGGCTCTTGTAGTAGGGTTCCAGTCCTTTCCTTCTTGCAGCAACAAATTCTTCATCTCATCAAATGGCCAGAATCTTCTCATGGACATTTTCATCTCTTGAAAGGGACAATGTTCCTCGAGGGGTTTTGATTTCAGAATCCGATTAATCTTATCAGCACTGAAGTTGATTCTTTTTCCCCGAACTCGAGATTCCAACACTGGTTCACCCTCTGAGTCTGTTCTGTAGGCGTTGGCATAAAATTCTTGGATCAAAACTCTGCTGACAGGTTTAATCCGCTCATTCAAATATGTCAACTTTTGTTCCTGAAGAACCGTTTGGACTTCCGGTAGTTCCTCGGTTGTTAATGTCCAGGATCTTTCTTCAATGATGTTTCTTGTGGCTAAACTCTCAAACTTTGCAAAATGTGCAGCAGATCTGAATCTATTTCGATCAAATGGGGCCATGGTTGAGAAGGACGAACAGTGTAACCTGAAAATGGTGGGACAGACACACAAAAAAAAAGATCCACCCTTCTGCAGATAAAATCAGAGCAATACGAGAACAGTGCGTATGCAAAAATAGAAGAATGAGCAGGAAATGGATGAAAAAAAATTTATATAGTAGGCCCAGAAACACATACGCGTATCATACGCGAAGATGACCGGGCAATACGCGTATCATACGCAGCATACGCGTATGGGCAGTGGCTTTTTTAAACTGAAAAATTTCAGATCACGTATCATGAATAACCATACGCGTATCATGCCTACCATACGCGTATCATTCCTACCATACGCGTATGATACGCGTTTGCCCAGTGCGTAAAACCTCAGAATCCAACATCCCATACGCGTATACTAGGTCTCATACGCGTATGGGCAGCCAATTTCTCCCTTCTTTTTTTTTTTTTTTTTTTTTTTTTTTTTTTTCTTTTCATCTGTTTCAAAATTTTATTAACTGAATTACAGAAATTTGCAGTAAAACAAAATTCGTACCTTCCTTGGGTTGCCTCCCAAGCAGCGCTTCGTTTAACGTCGCATGGCTCGACGGTCTCCACATCAAGATGTGAGACGAAGATATTGAATCAAACCTACCTCTTGGACTTGATGGTAAGGTTTTAACCTCTGTCCGTTGACTTTGAAAATATCCCCGTTACTTGGGTTTTTAACCTCCACTGCTCCATGAGGGAATACTTTCGTGATCACGAACGGTCCGGACCACCTTGACTTTAATTTCCCAGGGAATAGCTTCAACCTGGAGTTAAACAATAAAACAAACTGCCCTTCCCAAAATTCTTTCTTCTCGATCCTCTGATCATGCCATTTTTTTGTGTTTTCTTTATATATTTTGGCATTCTCATACGCATAGTTCCTAAATTCTTCTAACTCATGGAGTTGGAGAATTCGGGAACCATCAGATTTTTTGGAATCGAGATTTAAAAATTTGGTGGCCCAAAATGCCTTGTGCTCAAGTTCGAGCGGCAAATGACAAGCTTTACCATATACAAGTTGATACGGAGACATACCTATAGGTGTTTTGAATGCTGTCCTGTAAGCCCAGAGCGCATCATCCAATTTCGCAGCCCAGTCTTTCCTAGAGGCATTAACGGTCTTTTCCAATATCTGCTTGATCTGCCTGTTGGACACTTCTACCTGTCCACTCGTCTGAGGGTGATACGGTGTTGCAATCTTGTGCTTCACATTGTATTTTTTTAGCAAACTCTCCATAAGCTTATTCAGAAAGTGAGTGCCTTCATCACTAATCAAAGCTCTTGGTACCCCAAACCGGGAAAAGATATTGTGCCTAAGGAAACTCACAACTACTTTAGCATCATTTGTGGCTAATGCTACAGCTTCTACCCACTTGGACACATAATCGACCGCCACCAAAATATAGTTCTTTCCGAATGATGGTGGAAACGGTCCCATAAAATCAATACCCCACACATCAAACAGCTCTACCTCCAACATAGAATTCTGTGGCATCTGGTTTCTCCTCGTGATGTTACCTGTTCTTTGGCATCTGTCACATTCTCGGACCAAGTAATAGGCATCCTTGAATAGTGTAGGCCAATAGAACCCGGATTGGAGGACTTTTGCTGCTGTTCTATCTCCACTAAAGTGTCCTCCATACTCGGAATCGTGACAAGCCTTCAGTATATCTCTCTGTTCTCCTTCGGGAATACATCTTCTGATTAGGCCATCCACTCCCCTTTTGTATAGGAATGGGTCATCCCACAAATAAAACCTGCAATCATGGAGAAACTTTTTCTTTTGGTTAGCACTAAAATCATCAGGTATAACTCCACCTACCAAGTAATTTGCATAGTCAGCAAACCATGGGGTTCCAGTCACAGCTAGGATTCTCTCATCAGCAAATGTGTCTTGGATTGGATGCTCCTCTTCAGTCTCCTTAATCGGGTTCATGCGAGATAAGTGATCTGCAACTGTATTCTCACACCCCTTTTTATCTTTGATTTCAAGATCGAATTCCTGGAGGAGAAGTATCCATCTCAAAAGTCTGGGTTTGGATTCCTGCTTAGCAAACAAATACTTCAAAGCAGCATGATCAGTATAAACAATAACTTTAGACCCAAGCAAATAAGACCTGAATTTGTCAAAAGCATAAACCACGGCCAACAACTCCTTCTCGGTAGTTGCATAGTTCATTTGGGCCGGATTAAGGACATGACTAGCATAATATATCACATGTAATAGTTTGTCCTTTCTTTGTCCCAAAACAGCCCCCACAGCAATGTCACTAGCATCACACATTATTTCAAAAGGTAATGACCAATCGGGGGCTATTACAACAGGTGCAGTACTCAACTTACTCTTTAAAGTCTCAAAAGCTGCCAAACAATTACTATCAAAATTAAAGGGCTTGTCTTTAACAAGCAAATCAGTTAATGGTTTGGCCACTTTTGAGAAGTCTTTGATAAACCTGCGATAGAAGCCTGCATGTCCTATAAAGCTCCTTATCCCCTTTTCATTTACTGGGGGTGGAAGATTAGCTATCACCTCCACTTTGGCTTTGTCCACTTCAATTCCTTTATGGGAAACCTTGTGGCCAAGCACGATACCTCCCTGCACCATAAAATGGCATTTCTCCCAATTGAGAATAAGGTTAGTTTCCTGACACCTTTTCAAAACAATAGATAAGTTAGCTAAACAAATATCAAAAGAAGAACCAAAAACAGAAAAATCATCCATAAACACCTCCATATGCTTTTCAAGCATGTCGGCAAATATAGATGTCATACATCTCTGAAATGTAGCTGGGGCATTGCATAACCCAAATGGCATCCGTCTGTAAGCAAAAATACCATAAGGGCATGTGAATGCAGTCTTCTCCTGATCCTCTGGGGCTACAGCAATCTGATTGTACCCCGAATATCCATCCAGAAAACAATAATACTCATACCCTGCAAGTCTCTCCAACATCTGATCAATAAAAGGAAGCGGAAAATGATCCTTCCTTGTCGCAGTGTTGAGTCTTCTGTAATCAATGCATACTCGCCACCCTGTTACTGTGCGAGTTGGAATCAGCTCATTTTTTTCATTCAATATCACTGTGGTTCCTCCTTTCTTTGGTACCACATGTACTGGACTCACCCAAGAACTATCTGAAATAGGATAAATTAATCCTGCATCCAACAACTTTACCACTTCTTTCCTCACTACCTCTTTCATTGCTGGGTTTAACCTCCTTTGAGGTTGCACAACCGGTTTCTGGTTATCCTCCATCAGTATTTTATGCATGCATACTGTGGGGCTAATTCCTTTTATATCCTCGATAGTCCAACCAATAGCACTCTTATGCTTCTTAAGTACCTGTATCAACTTTTCTTCATCTTTTTCATCTAACTCAGAGTTGATAATAGCAGGACATTTTTCTCCAGATTCTAGAAAAACATATTTAAGATTAACAGGAAGTTGTTTTAGCTCAGAATCTGTACCTGTTTTGTTTTCCTTTTTATCTTCAGTTTCTGGTGAACCTCTTAAATCCTCCCACCGGTGTGGTTTGGATTTCAACCAAGGTGGTTGTGCATCAAGTAGAGCAAGAATTTCTCTTTCCTTCTCATTATCACTCTCCTCCATCTCCTCAGTTGACAAGCACAGAACTCTTTCTAATGGTGATTCGGGAAAACTGCTCTGAATGTTATCGGCTACTATCTGATTAATCACTTCTACTGAATGATTTGTACCAACATCCTCTTTGTGCTTCATAGTGCTTCTCACATTAATTTTCAGCTCCTCATCATAAACCTTAAGAGTCATAGTTCCATTCTCAATGTCTATCATACACCTACCTGTCTCTAAAAATGGTCTACCCAAGATTAGGGGTATCTCCTCATCTTCTGGCATTTCCAGAATTACAAAATCAACAGGAAAAACAAATTTATCAACTTTAACCAGAACATCTTCAACAATCCCAAAGAGTTTCTTCACTGAGTGATCGGCAAATTGAAGTGTCATTCTGGTGTCTTGAACTCTTCCAATCCCTAGTTTCCTGTAGATGGACAAAGGCATAAGGCTCACACTAGCCCCCAAATCAATCAGAGCCCTTTTAAAGGATCTATCTCCAATGGTGCAAGGAATAGTAACCGAGCCTCTATCTGGTTTTTTAGCTGGAATCTTCATACCCTGCAAAATAGCACTACAAGTTTCAGTTAGTATAACAGAGTCAGTGTCGGTGGTGCGCTTCTTGGATATGATGTCCTTCATGAATTTGGCATAAATAGGCATTTGCTCGAGTGCCTCAGAGAATGGGATGTTGATTTCTAACTTTCTGAACATTTCTACAAACTTCTGAAAATTTTTCTCGTCCTGCTTCTGCTTCTTGTTCCTTTGTGGGAATGGCAGCTTAATTATGGGTTTTTGCTCAGTGGACTTTTCCTTCACTGCTGGCTTCAATATGACTTCTTCCATTAGTGGTGTTTTATTTTCTAAGATTTCCAAATCCACTTCAAGTAGTGTGTCTTCTCCCTCAACTTTCTTTTTAAGAACTTCATTTGCTTTTCCACTTCTTGTAGTTACTGCACTCACATTATTATGCTCTCTTGGATTTGTCACAGTTGCACTTGGTAAACCACTTGGTGCTTGAGAACTCGTAATCTGCTGTGCTATCTGCCCCAGTTGACGTTCAAGATTTTTGATAGAAACATTAGTGTTCCTTTGGTTATCTCTTGTCTCTTCCTGGAATTTAACATTCTGCACTGCCATTTTTTCAATGGCAATCTCCCAATCTGCTTTCTTCGGCCCTTGTTGTTGATAGGATTGCTGAGGTGGGTGATATTGTTGCTGGTAAGGTGGTTGTTGTTGAGGCATGCACTGTTGTTGTTGAGGAACTTGCTTTTGGACATTACCCTGTTGATCTTTCCACGAAAAATTTGGATGATTCTTCCACCCTGGATTATAAGTGTTTGAGTAGGGGTTATTTTGCCTCAAGAACTTTATAGCCTCCACTTGTTCTGCCGTAGCCACACAATGAATGGAGAAGTGTGGTCCAGCACAAATTTCACAAACCATTGCTTGAGCAGGTTGAACTTGAGCTACCGTCTGAGTACCTAAATTCATACCTTTCAGTCTTCTTTCCACTTCAGCTTTAATTTGATCTTCCATGTTCACGACCTGATTTGCCAGTTTTAAATCAATTTTTCCTTCAGGTTGACTCATAGTACGATCATAGAGCTCCAAATGCTCATTAGCAGCAATAGCCTCAATAATCTTCTTAATACCAGTGGCTGTTGAGAAGTTAGTTGAGCCACCGGCAGCTGTATCAATAAGTTGCTTTGTCTTCAATTTCAGCCCATTCACAAAGTTTTGCATTTGTTCAGTTGCGTCCAGATTATGAGTGGGACATGCAACTAAACACCTCTTAAACCTTTTGTACGCATCTCCCAGTGACTCTCCATCCTTCTGTTTAAAATTCAAAATGTCATACCTCTTGCGGATATACACAGAGGCTGGAAAATACTCATTCAGAAATGCTGTTTCCATTTGTTGCCAATTAGTAATACTTCCTGCAGGTAGAGAATAAAACCATTCTTCGGCGTCCTCAGATAAGGTGAAAGGGAACATTACCAACCGTTTTGCTTCTTCTGAGTGTCCCTCAATTTTTAATGATGTGGTCATTGTCAGGAACTTTTGTAGGTGCTTGTTGGCATCTTCATTGACTTTTCCTGAAAAAGGTTTACTTTCTAGCTGACGAATGGTTGACGGGTGCAGCTGGAAGTGAGCCACATTTACCGGTTGATTGACTATTGTCAATCTCACTGCTGGATTATTTTCCCTGCCATAATCACCCAAAAGTCTTTCCGGAGGAGGTAAGTCAGCCATGATATGAACTTCTGGTTGTGAACCTATGTCTGACTCAGAATCTGAATGTTCGGACTGAACAATGATTTCTTCCTCTCTTTCTACTTCTGCCAGTCTTTCCTGTTTAGCTTGTCGGAGTCTAGCACGCAAAGATCTTTCGGGTTCTGCGTCAAAATGAAAGTCAGCTGAGGCCTTACCTCGCATAAACAGATTAGACAGAAGTTAGTATGATGAAAGTACAAAAGTAACTATAATAATAAAATTTTAGTCGCGGAGCAACAAAATTTTAATTGAAATAATTCCTTCAACTCTATTATCTTTGGCAGTCCCCGGCAACGGCGCCAAAAACTTGATAGGAAAATAGCAAGTGTACTATTTGTTTACCTATTGTAGTAATAAAAGGAGTTTTCTCCGAATGTCGATCTCAAGGACTGCTTGAGGATATAGAGTTGGAGTATGATTTCAATTAAACAAAAGATCACTGGTAATGGTTTGGTTTATAAGAAAATGATTAAAATTTGCAATTCAGGAAGAGCGAATAAATCAGTTAGACGAATAATAGATATGAGTAATATGCTAGGAGTAGGTGAATGATTCTGCCTGCAATAATTTCGACTTATCAATGCACTACTGTACTTCAATCCAATTGATTACCGGTTCTCTAGAGCATCTAAGCCTAAGTCCTTAGTCAGAAGATCTTTGAACACATACCATAACTTCTATGTCCATAGTCAATTACGGGAATGATCAAGCATTCAGATATCGAGAATTTTCCGGTCGAGATAAAATATTTCTAGTCCTAGATAATATTTATTATCAAATGTTCTTATTCAGGTCGATAAACAATAGCTGTCCAGCTTAATATTTATAAAAACTCATAATCCGTTTTTCCGACGGTTTACGCATTAAGAACGATAACAAGAACAAATCAATTTAACAATGAATAACAGAGATTAATGCATTGACAAATACGAATTCATTACATTTAGAATCAGGGTCACCCCCCTAGCAGAAGGGGGTTTAGCTACTCATAATCAAAAACAAAGCAATGAAAAGAATTGTTGCCATTACAAAATCTGTCGAGGAATCAATCTTCAATTGTGTAAACTCTTGAATGATGTGAAACCCTCTTCAAATTCTGAGTTCTCCAGCGCTCTCCAAGTGTCTTTTTCGTCCAAAAATCGTCCGCCTCGCGAAATTCGCAGTACTGGTTTATATAGATCTGAGATGGGCAGCATTTTGGGCCTCATACGCGTATGAGACTCCCTATACGCGTATGGACAGAGTGAACTTTTGCACAAGATTTGAACAAAACGCGTATGAGACGCGTATAAGCCAGGGCCATACGCGTATGACTTTCCCATACGCGTATGATCAGATCTGCTTTTTGCCTTGGACTTTGAAGGAATGCGTATGGCCTGCCTTGACTTGGATTGCCATACGCGTATCAGAAAGGCCATACGCGTATGGGCTGCCTTGGCTTGGATTTTCTTCCTTCCTTGCTTGTCCCAGCTTTTGTGCTCATAAACTTTGACATCCATGCTCATAAACCTGAAACCACTAAATATACCAAAAAGAGCGTAAAAAGAAACCAGAAAGAAATTGCCTTAAGCAAAGTACTTGTTACTGAAAAGAACAAAGATAACTTAAAATCGCGTGTTAAATCAAACAGTTTACCTGAATTCTTACTTTTTAAATGGTGAAATACTGACAAAAATGGTGACTGATCACCTATTCCCAAATTCTGACCAGTTGGTAGATGTCAACGCCGTCAAAATCTTCTTGTCCAAAAATCCAATACCAACATTGCTTGGGGACATCCTTCACTCATTTTACACACGAACAATGAGAAAGAGGGGTGTTCTCATGTGCTGTACTCCTCTCCTTGCAAGGTGGTTTATTTCGCACCTTCCACAATCTGTCCTGAAGAATGACCAAGGCTCAAGGTGGTCCCAACGGTTGATGACTCTTACTCACTCTGATGTACATTAGTGTTCTCGGTCCAGAGAAAATGTCATCATCATCGATCGTTGTGGAGAGTTTCCTAATGTTCCTTTACTTGGAATCAGAGGAGGTATCACCTACAACCCTTGCCTAGCTTTGAGGCAATTTGGATATGCACGGAGGGATGGCCCTCATGACATCTTGATTCCTGACCTAGTTTTTGACTTCGACAACGATGCGCAAGGACTTCGCCAAAGATTCATCAGAGCTTGGGGGAGACCCAACAAGGTTGATAGCAAGACACTGGGACACAAGAACTCCATCCCTCTTGAACCTTACCTCAAGTGGGTACGAGCCCGAGCCCAGAGTCTAATGATGCCTTATCCTCATGTTCTCCCTGTGATTAAAGAGCCCGTCAAGGAAGGAGAGGTTCCCTACACCGTCCTACATCCTGACATGCCTACATCGTGGGAGGAGATGCAGAAGAGTTGGATCTAACTCAAGGAGGAACGGAACACTTTTGAAGCCAGCTTCTACGCCAGTGAGAAGAAGGTTTTAGAGCTCACCCGCTGACTCCATGAGCAAGAGGCCCTCAACACCTACATTGCGCCAAAGAGGATGCGCACCGTCTTTTTACCTTGAGAAGTTGTTTTTGTAATATTTGGCCCATGGGGCATTTATGTACTAACAAATCTTTTCTTATTAATATGACGTGCGTTCTTTTTGTCTGCAATAATTGTGAATTTCTAAAACCCTTGGATGCATTGCATAGATAACATCTCATGCATCATGTGTGTGATACGGTGGGAGAACTGACTATGGTTTGTGTTCGTATTCGCAAATGTTGCGGTTAGCAAGAGTCGCCACCGACTTTTTATTTTATCCTAAGGAAAGGTTAAAAAGCACAGCAAAAAACCTCTTGAGATGTTTTCTTGGGTTCGGGGAGTAGATTATAGAAAGGGAAGGTATTAGCACCCTTTCTATCCATGGTTATCCATGGGCTCTTAGTTACTTGCTTAGATCACTTGCCTTTTGTTTTCAATTGTTTTAAATGGTGCTTGAGTGTGTGGGTTTTGAAAATGTTTTTGAAAAGAGGCCAATGTGGTGGCAACCTTTGTAATGATCCATGTGGGGATGTATACAAAGGTGTACATCTTTTGAAAAGGTTTTCATTTGTTTTTTGAAAGTTGTTTTGAAAGTGTAGTGAATTGTGGTTTTTGAAAAGTAGGCAAGTGTTTTGTTTTGCAAGTTGGTTCAAGTAACTAAGAGGTTATCTACTCCTAAATTTCTCAAAAGATTATTGCTATATTCTAACCCTTTTAACAAGTTTGCACCACCATTGTGTTGGTGGGCAACCTTGTGTTAGGATGTGAAAGGGACAGGCGCGGGTCATCGTTTAGACCATAATTGTAACGACGTTAAATGTCTTTGGGCAATTTCTCTAAGGGACTTGATCATTTGTTTTTGTTTGTTTTGAAAAGTTTTTATCGAGGGACTATGATCATTCAAATTGTTTGCTTTGCCCAAAGATGTTCAACATACAATATGGCCCATTTTTTTGAAGGCAACAAGTGGAATACCCTAGGGGGTGCAAGTGTGATTTGTGTGTCCATTTTCATGCTTGTTTATCTTGTATTAGGTCAAACTATTTTTTATCGTTTTTTGCATACAAACCCTAATTCTAGCATGTTATTATTAGAAAGCAATAAAGTGCGAAATTAAAATTACTAAGCTATTACACAACCAAATATGGGAAGGGGGGTACAAACGTTCAAATGGGGATATTGACAAGAATTTAGATCTAAATTATTACAACAATTGGATATTTTGCAATGCACAATTAAATGTAAATTAAATAAATATGTGAAATGTAAAAAAAGAAAGTTTCTATGTGTATGAGAAAATATTATTTATGTAAAGGGAAAAAGAAAATAAAAATGTATTTATTATTTATTTTTTTAGTATTTTGAACTTAGGGTGAAAACCCTAATTTTTTTTAAATAAAAGGTATTGTTTAATTTTAATACAACTATTTATTTATTATCTATAAAAATAACCTAAAATGAAGTATATTGTGAAAAGAAGTATTTTTGTATCAAATGTTAATAAAATAAAAAAAATCAAGTATTTTTATATCTTTTTCTTAAATACATTAATAATCAAACATATATATATATATAACCCTAAATATGTATTATTCTAAAATAAATATTTAAATATTTTAATAAAATAAAAAGTATTTATTATTTATTTTTTGTGAAATATTTTCAGAAAGTAAATAAAAAATAAAAATGTATCTACACTATTTTCTATTTATTTCAATAATAGTATATATATATATTTGTATATAACAAAAGAAATAAACAAATAAATATGCCATAAATACAAAAAGTGATGGAAAAAATATTTCAAAAATTTTAATGGTATGAGAAAAAATAAATAAAGTCAACCCAAAAAGAAAAAGTCAAAAATGTCAAGAAATGAGCAAATGGGCTCAGGGGGGTGTAAACCAAAAAATGGGGTGTGAAAAGGAAACAAATCCAGGCCCAGCCCAGATCACTTCTTCTTCAACCTCTGTACAGCTTTCTTCACACAAAACACGCGTTTTCTATCTCTGGATTCCTGGACTTTCAAGCAAAACTCATAACATGAAAAGTGTAGAGCATTAAGAGACGGTTTCAACCATATAAAGAACATGACCTATCTCTCTAAGATGAGGGAGAATTTCTCTCCCCCTCTTTTCTGACCTAACTTTTCATCAATGTTCAGACATGAAATTCTCTAAGCACACGAAACATAAATGAAATCTAATCATATGAGCATGTTCAGGGCTATGATTGTGACATGTTTTCTTCAAAAACCTAAAGCTAACAATGCCTAACAAGAGAGATAGAACTCCATGAATATACCTGTTCAGTTGGAATCGAGCTGGGCAATGGAGGATGTTTCAGAGTGAAATGAGGACTTGTACAGCTTCCTTGAAGTGTAAGGAAGCTTTTCCAGTTCCTACTTTGCCTTGAAACTTCCTGAATCGAGCTAATGAACTCCAACTGCAAAACAGAAAAATTAAAAATGGTGAAGTGGCTTGGAGGTGTTACAGGTCTGATTTTAGGATATGGATAGCTTGGATATATTGTAGGGAAGGTAGAGGAAAAGGTTTGAATCAAAATGCTTGAAGGGATTGGGAGTTTGAACTCAAACTGCAGGGGCACCCCTGTTTGTGCAGTTTGAGGATGATTCTGAGATGGAGGGTGTTTTGGAGGTCAAGAGCTCGTGTCTTAGCTTGGATATGTTATGTGTAATGTGTTTGACAACTTTGTTCTTGTGTTTGTATGCTGGTATGAGAGATGGCATAAGTTATGGATGTTACTTCTATGTGAAGCAAGCAAATGTCAACTTGGTTTCTAGGCCAGTACAATGCCTCAATCTATGCTGCACATTTGAGTCTTGATCAGTGGGATATGCCCATGCCTTTTTGCTTCAAAGATCTGCATTGTACCTCATGGATTTGCAAAGTTGCCATAAAGTATCACTTTACAAGAATGGATAATATGCTTTTTCTAGTTTAGGCTTGATTTTGTGTGTATTGTCCAAATGAGCAAGATAATGCTAGAGCACAAAGGATATGCATTGAATTATTGAGTGAAAATGGGATTAGAGGCCTGCAATGTAGCTTAAGCATGCTGAATTCAAATTTGCCAAGTTTATGAACATGCTTTGATGAAGAACAAAAGTGAATTTTTGCCAACTTGTGAAATTCGAATCTCTCAAGTTATGAGGTTGTTTGATGAGTTCTTGGACATTTTGGAAAGCTTGGAATGTGTAATACAATCCATCTTTGAAATGCAATTTGAAATTCCAAGTGGAAGGGTATGAAAAGTGGCCTTGAAGTAGGGTAGAAAACCTTGTCAAAATAGGTCAAATTTCACTAAGTTAAAAGATGGTTTAGTGCCCTTATTCAAAAAATCATAACTTGAGATACAAGCTTCAAATGAGAAAACTTTGTGAATCAAAGTTGTAGATTATGCAACAAGCTACAACTTTCATGTTTTGACTTTTGTTTGAATCCAAATGGATCATGGTGAAAAGATGGGGCAAAGTTGGGAAAAAATTAGGGTTTTTTCATAACTTAGAAAAATTCTAAGTTATGAAAAATTCCATTTTCAAACCCTAATTTGCATTTTGTGATTTCTTGGTGAACAAGTTTCATGATTTGGCATGTTTTGATGAAAAATGAATCTTGACTCTTGATTTTGACCAAAAAGTCAAAGTTTGACTTTTCAGTATACAGTCAAAATTGATCAATTGACTGGGAAATTCAACTGTCAATCTTGTGTACTTGGGATCTTTTGAGCTTGATGAACATGTCAAGACAATTCCATGGGGTCCTTGAGTCCATAGGTGAGCTTGGTTTGCCATTGGCTAGGTCAAACAGTCAAAAATTGCCTTTGTGCAGTCAAAACCCTAAAAATGACCATTTTGCCCTTTTGGTGATCTGATCAAATTTCTTATGGAATTGTGATCCAAACTTGATCAAATGGTTCATATGAGTTCATAATGTTGATGTGGATCAAATTTCATGAGGTTTGACTGTCAATTGGCCACAGTTGACTTTTTCCCCAATACAGCTGATTTCTAGGTCAACTGTCCAATTGACTGGGAAAAACTTGGAATCAAGACTTGAAACTTGGTATGGGTAAACTTGGGAGTCCAATATGAAGCATGAAAGTCATCTTAGGCATTTTGGGTCAAAACATCTTTAGGCAAACACAAACCCTAATTTGAGTCCACAGTGCAAGGAGAAGTCTTGAGCAGAGGAAACCCTAACTGTATCTTGATCTTTAAATGTCTTGTGATGAGAAAATGTTGAGGAAATGGGAGGGCAAATTTTGGGGTACAACAGTTGCCCCTGTTCAATCTTCTTGGACCTGAAGAGTTAGATTGGCAAGTTTGCCTTTCGTGACTCGAGGGTAAAAGGAGATTGGACACTAGAGTGCCCGGAAATTTGCACTCGCATGTTGAAGTATCAACAACGTGGTGTCGGGAATGGGCTTATAGATGCCATTTGGGAGAGATGGTGGATAGGGAGATGGGCTTTGTAGATGCCATCTGGAAAAGTGACAGAACTTTGTCGGGAATGGGCTTATAGATGCCATTTGGAAGTGTTGATTGCATAAGAGATTCCTTAGCGAGAACTTGTGTATTTAAGAAAGACAGATGTTTTCCTGGCTTGTTACAGGTGTTTGATCTTTAGTCTCCTTATGCAGATATGTCCTGGCTAGATACAGGTATTTGAATCTACAATTGGTTGCTCAGATGTGCCCTGGCTGGATACAGGAGTCGAATCCGGGAATAGTCGTCAAATAGATGTGCCCTGGCTGGATACAGGTATCGAATCTTCGAACTCTTCAGACGTGCCCTGGCCAGATACAGGAGTCGAGTCTGGAAATGTGGTCAACAGATATGCCCTGGCTGGATACAGGAATCGAATCTGGAGCTGTTGTAGTTGATAGATGTGCCCTGGCTGGATACAGGAGTCGAGTCTGGAAATGTGGTCAACAGATATGCCCTGGCTGGATACAGGAATCGAATCTGGAGCTGTTGTAGTTGATAGATGTGCCCTGGCTGGATACAGGAGTCGAATCTTCGAACTCTTCAGACGTGCCCTGGCTAGATACAGGAGTCGAGTCTGGAAATGTGGTCAACAGATATGCCCTGGCTAGATATAGGTATCGAATCTGGAATTGTGACAGTTGAAGGTAGTCGTTTTTGAGATTGTCTTTTTCCTGCAAGGCAAAGACGTAAGCTGTATGCAATGTCATGATGTATGATGTGCATGATGTCATGATGTTCAACATTTGATGTTGTATGTGTTTCATCAGGTATGTAAGCAAGATGTATGAACATGTGAAATGTTTATGAGTGTAATTTCATCTTAGGAAAATAAATCCTTGACGAATGGCCGGGAAGCTGCTCTGCGGAAGAGACGCTTGACTGAAGCTTTGATGAGAGGCCCGCTGAGGACTTTTAACGATGGACTCCGCTGAGGATAATGATGGTAAACTCCGCTGGGGAACTCCAAGGATAAACTCTGCTTGGGAATACAAAAGATAGACTTCGCTGAGGATTGAAGGAACTTTTGCCGAGAACGGTCTTCCGTGGCTTTTAGCTGAGGATAACCCAGTTATAAGTCCTTGTGAGGAAATAACTCTAAATAAAACTGGGGCGTGACATTCGTACTTCGCCGGGGATAAGCTCGCAGAATCTACTGGGGATGAGCTTTTAAGACCTGCCGGGGAAGGTTGTGCCTTTTTCAGGATCGACGGGGAATCGACTCCTGCTTGGGGAAAGTGCTGCTGAACCTTGTTTTATTCTGCGGGGAGCTAAGATGATTTGGCCACATTTTCAGTTGAACCTACCTTGGTGCCTTGGTGGACAAAACAACTAGACCGCATTAGACAACTCCACGTTGCCCCTGTCTTTGATGTCACTTGTAATTAATCTCTTTTTTCATATGCAAACATTTATGAATCAGCAATTTAATGTCAAATGCATATATCAAAAATGAACATTGGACGTTCTTCGCAAGACAAAACAGAAAAAGAAAAACAATGGCAATTTGCATGGACAAGTGAATTTGTATTGATTTAAACTTTGCCTGTGAATAGGCGTTTTTTTTTTTGTACAAGAGGCTGACATCCTAGTAAGAGGACGCCGCCAAAAAAGTATAGAATTTATAATTTGAAAAAACAAAACAGCTATGTGAACAATCCCACTGGGTTCTAACTCTGCTGTCGCCTTTATGTCTTCGAACGCCTCATTCGCTTTGCTGCCTGGTCGAAGATGAAGCTGATTGGTCGATGCCGTAATCTGAGCCAGATAGTTGATGCCGAATTCCGGATGCGAAGTGATCCAATGAGACATAGTGTTACGCTTTTATCCCTAACTTTTGCCTGGACCGCCCTTTCGGGTTTTCAGTCCACCGGGATACCCTTTTTTGCCCAAGCCGCCCTTTCAGGTTTTCGACTTGCCGGGTGTACAGATTTTTTTCATTTCATCCCTTATTTTTGCCCGAACCCTTTTGGTTCGCCGGGAAGCCCTTATTTTTGCCTAGGTATGTCAACCTAGCGGGTCTTTTATTTATGCGTAGTATTTTTTCACTATGTCCGCATTGGCGGGGTGAGGAAGATCGTCACCGTCCATGGTGGTTAGGATCATGGCTCCTCCTGAGAACACACGCTTAACCACAAATGGCCCTTCGTAAGTAGGGGTCCATTTGCCCCGGGGATCACTTTGAGGAAGGATGATGCGTTTGATTACCAGGTCCCCAACTTGATACTCTTGCCGTCTGACTTTCTTGTTAAATGCCCTGATCATCCGTTTCTGATACGTTTGACCATGACAGATAGCAGTGAGCCTTTTTTCGTCAATCAGATTTAGTTGATCAAGTCGAGTCTGGATCCAATCATCTTCATTCAAGTCTGCATCCTTCATTATCCGGAGAGAGGGTATTTGGATTTCGATCGGCAAGACTGCCTCCATGCCATAGACTAGGGAGAAGGGAGTTGCCCCGGTTGACGTCCTTGCTGAGGTGCGGTACCCATGAAGAGCGAACGGTAACATCTCGTGCCAATCTTTATAGGTCACTGTCATCTTCTGCACAATTTTCTTGATATTTTTATTGGCTGCCTCTACAGCCCCATTCATCTTCGGCCGATAGGGGGAAGAATTATGGTGCTGTATCTTGAATTGTTCACAGAGTTCAGTGATCATTTTGTTATTGAGATTGGTACCATTGTCCGTAATGATTCTTTCTGGGACTCCGTACCGACAAATCAGATTATGCCGGATGAATCGTGCCACGACGCTCTTGGTTACTGTGGCATAGGAAGCTGCCTCGACCCATTTCGTGAAGTAATCGATTGCCACCAAGATGAAGCGGTGTCCATTGGATGCCGTCGGTCGGATCTCACCGATCATATCGATGCCCCACATTGCGAAAGGCCAAGGTGCCGTTAGGACATTCAAAGGAACCGGAGGGATATGCACCTTGTCAGCATAGATCTGGCACTTATGACAAGTCCGGGAGTGTTGGTAACAATCGGCTTCCATCGTGGACCAGAAATATCCTGCCCGAAGGATTTTCTTAGCCATGGTGTGTCCACTGGAATGGGTCCCAAATGTACCTTCGTGCAGTTCCATCATAATTTTCTCTGCTTCAGCCTTATCCACACAACGTAACAGAGTTGAATCATGATTCCGTTTGTAGAGAATGCCGTTGCTGAGGAAGAATTTTGCAGCAAATCTCCTCATGAACTTCTTATCATTGACAGATGCACCTTCAGGGTATTCCTGGGCTTCCAAGTACCTCTTCACCTCGTGATACCAGGGCTTTTCAGTCACCTTCTCAGCCTCGAGCTCGCAGCAGTATGCCGGTTCATCCAACTTCCAGATTGTGATTTGGGGAGCCTCATTGTCCCATTTAACTTTGAACATCGAAGACATCGTGGCTAGTGCGTCCGCTAGCTGATTCTCCTCTCTAGGGAAGTGCTCAAAAGTTATCTCTTCAAAGTGAGGGAGCAAGGTCGACACATACTCCTTGTAAGGAATGAGATTCGGGTGTTTCGTATCCCACTCGCCTTTGATCTGATTGATCACGAGAGCGGAATCTCCGAAGACACTTAGAAACTTGATCCTCAAATCGACCGCAGCTTGTAAACCCATGATACATGCCTCATATTCTTCCATGTTGTTGGTGCAGCTGAAACATAATCGGGCGGTGAGTGGAGTATGAGTCCCCTTGGGAGATATGATTACAGCACCGATGCCGTTACCCAAAGCATTGGAGGCTCCGTCAAAATGCATAGACCATCGGGATCCTTCCTCAGGTCCTTCATCCGGCCCAGGTACTTCACAGTCAGTTACCACCATGATGTCTTCGTCCGGAAAATCAAAGTTCAATGATTGATAATCGTCCACAGGTTGGTGTGCCAAATGATCAGCCAGTACACTCCCCTTAATTGCTTTCTGAGTTGTATACTGGATGTCATATTCTGTTAAGATCATTTGCCATCTCGCTATTCTCCCAGACAGAGCGGGCTTTTCAAATATGTATTTGATGGGATCCATCTTTGAAATCAATAAAGTAGTGTGAGTCAGCATATACTGTCTCAGCCGGCGAGCAGCCCATACAAGAGCGCAGCAAGTTTTCTCAAGCAGTGAGTAACGAGACTCACAGTCGGTAAACTTTTTGCTCAAGTAATAAATAGCGTGCTCTTTTCGGCCAGACTCGTCATGCTGCCCCAGCACACACCCCATTGAATTATCAAGCACTGTCAAGTATAGTATCAGAGGTCTTCCTTCCACCGGTGGCATAAGAATAGGTGGCTCTTGGAGATATTCCTTTATCCTTTCAAAGGCGGCTTGACATTCATCATTCCAGCGTACCACTTGATCTTTCTTCAGTAATTTGAAGATTGGCTCACAAGTAGCAGTTAGATGCGAGATGAATCGAGCAATGTAATTCAGTCGTCCTAGGAAGCCTCTGACTTCTTTCTCTGTTTTTGGGGTCGGCATCTCTTGAATAGCTTTAACTTTGGCAGGGTCCACCTGGATACCTTTATCACTTACGATGAAACCTAGCAATTTTCCGGACCTCACCCCGAAGGTGCACTTGTTGGGATTCAATCTCAGTTTGTACAACTTGAGTCGGTCAAACAACTTACTCAGATGATCAAGGTGTTCCTCCTCAGTTTGAGACCTTGCAATCATGTCATCAACGTATACTTCAATCTCATGATGGATCATATCATGAAATAAAGCAACCATGGCACGCTGATAGGTTGCCCCAGCATTTTTCAATCCGAATGGCATGACCTTATAACAGAAGGTCCCCCACTGAGTTACAAATGTAGTCTTCTCCATATCTTCAGGAGCCATCTTGATCTGATTATACCCTGAGAAGCCATCCATGAAAGAGAACACCTTGTGTTGAGCTGTATTATCAACAAGGACATCGATGTGAGGTAGGGGGAAATCATCCTTGGGGCTGGCCCGGTTCAGATCCCTGTAGTCAACACACATTCTGACCTTACCGTCCTTCTTCGGCACTGGCACAACATTGGCGACCCACTGAGGGTAAGAAGTTACTGCAAGGAAACCCGCATCAAACTGTTTCATCACCTCAGCTTTAATCTTCTCAGACATCTCTGGACGCATTCGTCGAACTTTTTGCTTTACTGGAGGGCAATCTTCCTTGGTTGGCAGGTGGTGAACTACAATGTCGGCATCCAAACCGGGCATATCTTCATAGGACCAAGCAAAGATCTCCATGTAGTCTTGTAGCATCTGGATCAATCGTTGCTTTACGCTGAGTTCTAGATTGGCACCAATCTTGACCTCTTTCCTATCTGTCTCAGTACCCAAGTTAATTGTCTCCACAGGCTCTTCATGTGGTTGAATAGCCCTCTCTTCCTGTAGTAACAGTCTTGCGAGTTCGCCAGGCACTTCGCAATCATCTTCACCTTCGTCTTCGGCCAAGTTGATCGGATTTTCGAAGTCATAACTGGCGGTAGCAGAGCTGTTGCCAGTAAGATCCAGAGTGGATTGAAACCTGTATAAGTGAGTGTGTGTAAATATAGCTGTTTTTGCAATATGTATAACACAGAAAGAAAAGGAGCACAAGATTTGAAATGCAACAAACGTCCAATGTTTTGATTGATGATATATGAAAATGTCATACAAAAAGCCCTCACAAATGGAGCTACGATGCCCCGGGCAGGACACCGAGCCAACAGAGTTTTAACATATTGTTTGTTACAAATTTGGAAATCAAAAGAAATCAATTACTGCGTGACAAATGTGATAGGGGTAAAATCCTTTGCTGTCCAGTTGCTTGGTCCGTCGCTGGCAGTCGGGTAGATCCAATTATCAAACTCAGCTTCCTCCACATCCTCCTCGATAGCATTCACCCTTGAGCTGGAAATAAACACCGGAGCCTTTCCAATCTTCTCTTTGCGCACCGCCTTCTGAGCCTCTGCAGTAAAGCCTAGCCCAAACTTGTCGTTCTTCTGAGTGAAGTCAGGAAGCTGACCCCAGTGTGCACCATCGCCTTTCTGAACCACAGCCCGGGCATCCCTTAGGGAAACCATCTTCAAGGAATCATTCTCTTCGGCCATTGTCTCCGCAGCTGCTGAAATTGGATGTACCTCCTCGAAATGTTGAAAGGGAGTTTCAATAAATTCTCCGTCCATCTCGATGTACCTGAAGGAATTCAAATGGCTCACCATATACTCCTCTTCTCCTTGCACAGTGACGATTTTCCCCCTGACAGGATATTTCAGCTTTTGGTGCAAGGTGGAGGTCACTGCCCCAGCCTTGTGGATCCAAGGTCGACCCAACAAACAAGAGTATGATGGACGTATATCCATCACGTAAAAGGTAGAGTCAAACACTTGAGAGCCCACACGAATAGGGATGTTAACCTCTCCATGAACCATCCTCTTGGAACCGTCAAAGGCCCTGACGATGATATTGCTGGGCTTCAACTCCAGGCCTTCATAATCCAGACGATCCAAAGCCTTTTTCGGAAGAACATTCAAAGAAGAACCAGTGTCCACCAGTACATGTGCCAGAGTAGTGCCCCTGCATTCAATAGAGACATGCAGGGCATCATTGTGGTCCCTCCCTTTTGCGGTTAGGTCAGCATCTGAAAAGCCCAAGCCGTTGTCCGCCGTCAAATTTGCTATGCAGTCAGTGAACTGAACTGCAGACGTCTCCTGCGGCACATGGGCCGTCTTGAGAAATGAGATCAAGGCTTTTGCATGAGCCTCGGAACATAGTAATAAGGAAAGCAGGGAGATCTTGGAGGGTGTATGCCCTAACTGCTCAACAACATTAAAATCACTTTTCTTTATTATTTTCAGAATCTCCTCCATTTCTTGTCGGGAGGCCTCAGCATTCACGGGTATTGGTGCCTCCATCCGGGCAGGCTCTTCTTCAATCCCTTTGCCCCGAGCATTTGATGACTCGGCAGCAGGGGACACAATTTGATCAGCAACAGGACTTGGTAAACTTGCAGGTTTTATGAGGAGGGGTTTTCGAATGGCGGGTGGCGCAATGTCAGGCGAGAAGAGCCTGCCACTGCGGGTGACTTTAGCTGGACCGGTGATATCGCAGATACTGGCACTAGCATCAAATTCTTGCTTGATTCCATTTACATATACGTCTGCCCCATAATGCCAGGGGACAGCTTTATCAGACACGTAGGAGAGGGGTCCTGGAACAGTAATGATCACAGGCGCAACTGTCAAGATTTGAATAGGCTTCTTTGGGGGAGCCTTGATTGGATTTTTGAAGATGGTGATCACGGAAACTTCTTTCATTGGGACCAATTGAACAGCAGTCTTTTTGAATAAAATCTCCTTGCTATCCATTAGGCCTTGGATGCCTAACCTTAGCAAGGGACAATCAGATAGGGAAATAGCACAGAATGGGCAACCTTCGCCGCAACCCGGAAATAAACCGGCCCGCAGTAGGTTCTTCTTAACAGTCTTCAAAGGGGTAACAACTTCATCTATCGAAACAGCATACACTTCTTCCTCAATGGCGTTTACCCTATGCTGGGGCATAGGAGCCGTTACAACATTCGGTCTTTCCGGCGCTTCAAACTGAATTTCTTTTGCGTCAATTAGATCTTGCACTTTGTTTCTCAGGGCCCAACAATCATCAGTAGTGTGCCCGGGACTATCAGAGTGATAAGCACACCAGGCATTCGGGTTGTATTTAGGAGACGCGGTGTTGACGACTTTAGGAGCTTCTTTGAGGGTCACCAGGTTGGTGGATAACAGTTGGGGTAAAATTTGAGATAATGTCATACTCAATCGGGTATACTGCCTCTTGGGCCTTTCATTCCTTTGTTGATTGTACTGCTGAGGAGCAGCAACAGGTTTAGAGATGACCAAAGCGTTGACGGCTTGGCGACTTTCGGGCTTGACTTGTCTTCTAGGGCCATAGACGGCACTGGCTTCTTTCTTAAATGGCCTCTTCTCAGCACTTGTAGAGGCAGCCTTCTGTATCTTGCCTGACCTGATGCCAGCTTCAATTCTCTCTCCCGTTAATATCAAATCTGTGAACCCAGCGGAGGAGTTACCAACCAAATGATTGAAAAACGGACCAGACAACGTTCCCAGAAACATATCAACCAGCTCTCGATCAGTTAATGGAGGCTGCACCCTGCCAGCCAAATCTCTCCATTTTTGAGCGTACTCTTTGAACCCTTCACCCGTCCCTAGAGACATACCCTGAAGTTGGGTACGCGTAGGAGCGAGATCAGAATTATATTGGTATTGTCTGTAGAATGCAGTCGCCAAATCTTCCCAGTGTCGGATGCTAGCTCCGTCCAATTGGTAGAACCATTCAAGTTGTGACCCCGAGAGGCTGTCTTGGAAGAAGTGAATCCAGAGGTTCTTATCCGCCGTGTAAGGTTGGATTTTCCTTACATACGACCTCAGATGTAGCTTTGGGCAGGAGACCCCATCATACTTGGCGAAGGCAGGCGCCTTAAACTTGTGTGGAATTACTACTCCGGAAGATAATCCCAAATCTCCGAAATCCAGTCCCGGCACGTTCTGAATTTCCATAGCGCTCAAGCGGTCCTCCAATTGTTTATATCTGTCAGCAGCAGGTGGGTATTGTTCCTCGTTATAGTCCGTCTCGTTGTCGGAGATTACAGGACTAGGAGCTTCTCCCCCTTGGGGACTGTTTTTCTCAGCAGAAGAAGTGGTTGGATCAGCTTCATTGTGGAGTGTGTTCCCAAATCTGCGTCCGGTGTTGAACATTGCCGTCCTCTTTTTCTTCTTTTTCTTCAGGAGTAGAGTCTTCAACTCTTGCTGACCTTGGGCTAGGCTTAGGACCATCTCTTGAAATTGTGCACTTTGGGCCTGAAGGGCCTTGATTGCTTGCTCACTGGAGGAGTCTGGATTCATGATGACTGTTCACATAAACAGCGAAGAAAAATTAAGCAACCTGTGAAATAGGGTACCTGCTATGCATATGGTGCAATGGAATGCGTATGCAATGCATTCAAGGATTTAGAACATTCAAACTTTGTTGTAGACAAAAAGGAACGCACATCATATTAATAAGGAGAAATTCGTTAGTACATCAATGCCTCATGGGCCAAATATTACAAAATAACTCCTTAAGGTAAAAAGACATTGCGCATTCTTTTTGGCGCGATGTAGGTGTTGAGATTCCTTTCCTCGTGCAGCAGGCGGGTGAGTTCCAGGACCTTCTTTTCACTAGCATGTAGACTGGTCTCAAGAGAATTCCGCTCTTCCTTAAGTTGGATCCAGCTCTTCTGCATCTCTTCCCAGGAGGTGGGCATGTCGGGATGTTGAATGGTGTAGGATGCTTCTCCTTCCAAGACTGGCTCTTTGATTACAGGTAGCATGTGAGGGTAAGGCATTACTAACTTCTGAGAGCGGGCTCGTACCCATTTGAGGTAAGGCTCCAACGGGATAGAGTTCCGGTGCCCCAGTGTTTTGCTGTCTATCCTACTTGGCATCCTCCAAGCTCTGATAAATCTCTGACGAAGCCCTTGAGTATCGTTGTCGAAGTCGAAGACTATGTCAGGAATTAACATGTCATGAGGGCCATCCTTCCGAGCATAACCAAACTGTCTCCAAGCCAGGCATGGGTTGTAGGTTATACCTCCTTTGATTCCAAATAAAGGAACATTAGGGTACTCCCCACAACGATCAATGATAGTGACGTCTTCCCGGGACCTAGGACACCAATGTATATCTGCATGCGTGAGAGTCATTAACCGTTGTGACCATCTCAAGCCCCGCTCGTTCTTCAAAACTGATTGCGGAAGATGCGAAATAAACCACCTTCCCAGGAGAGGAGTGCAACACATAAGGACACCCCTTCTCTTCATGGTTCGAGTGTAACATGAGTGAAGGATGTCCCCCAACAGTGTAGGTATAGGATTCCTGGTCATAAAGATCTGGACAGCACTGATATCAATAAGCTGATCTGGGTTAGGGAACAACACCAAACCATAGACAAGGAGGGCCATGACTTCTTCAAAAGCTCGTAGGTCAAGAGAGTTCCAACATTCTTGGGCCTTATCAAACAGAAACCTAGCTAAGAACCCTTTGATACCACTTCTAACTTCCCAATGTCCTTTGAGGTCGGATGTCTGTAGGTGCAAGGCTTTAGCAATCTCTTCAAGCCTGGGTTCCTCTTCCGTACCGTTGTAGGGTAGTTGATCGAGGATAGGGACCTTCAGAAGTCGGGAGAATTCTTCCAATGTAGGCACCAACTGATAATCCGGGAAGGTGAAACAGTGATGCAGAGGGTCAAAGAATTGGAACAGGACCTTTATCAAGTCCTCCTCAATGGTGGTGTTAACCAAGTTGATGAGTCTCCCATGTCTCTCATTGAATGAAGAACTCTCGGGAATTCTGGACAGAAGCTCCTTAAGCTGAGGAGGGATCTTTACGAGGCTAATCTGAATTGTCTTTCTACGAGCAGTTTCCATGTCCTATAAAACAAGAACAAAGATGAAGATTCGAAACCCTTGAAACGGTTAGTCAATGCTCATGATGTTTGTATGATGTAATGATGTGATGATTAAATGCATTATAAACATTCACAAAGGCAAACATGGTAAGGCACACAAGTCACACAAACCCTTAGAGTTTAGGCCTGCATGAAGTTTGGGTATTACCCTCTTGAAGTTTTGTGGGCTCAACCTGTCCTATCAAAAGTAACCGGGTTCTAAAGGTCCCAATATCACTGGATTGCTTTCATTGTTCATCGTTTCGATTTAGCCACTGAACTGGCGACCGAAATATTCCAGGAAAGCAACCCTCAATTGAGTGTAGTATCGAGTATCAACCAACCTCGGACTGCACCAAAGTCAGTTATCTCACTACCCTAAAAAAGGCCAAGATGGTTCAATTAAGGTTCCTAAGGTTAGTTGATGCTTCATGACACCACGCGGCGGCCCCGTACTCTCCTTGACTGAACTCAAGGGTTACCGGTACACACCAAAGTGCCACATCAACGTAGCAGACTGCTTCAACCATGTCGGTATACCCCGCACAGTTCCCTCACAGCCTTGTTGCTACCTAAAAGGGTTTCCCCAGATCCGGGTTAGGATCTATAAAACTCCGATAAAAAGCCCACAATATGTAAAAGCAAACGAAGCAAGCAATTGAAAACAAAGGTGATCTAAACCCTAAGGTTACTCCACTTTAAAAGAAATCCCCAGCAGAGTCGCCAGTTCTGTGATACGGTGGGAGAACTGACTATGGTTTGTGTTCGTATTCGCAAATGTTGCGGTTAGCAAGAGTCGCCACCGACTTTTTATTTTATCCTAAGGAAAGGTTAAAAAGCACAGCAAAAAACCTCTTGAGATGTTTTCTTGGGTTCGGGGAGTAGATTATAGAAAGGGAAGGTATTAGCACCCTTTCTATCCATGGTTATCCATGGGCTCTTAGTTACTTGCTTAGATCACTTGCCTTTTGTTTTCAATTGTTTTAAATGGTGCTTGAGTGTGTGGGTTTTGAAAATGTTTTTGAAAAGAGGCCAATGTGGTGGCAACCTTTGTAATGATCCATGTGGGGATGTATACAAAGGTGTACATCTTTTGAAAAGGTTTTCATTTGTTTTTTGAAAGTTGTTTTGAAAGTGTAGTGAATTGTGGTTTTTGAAAAGTAGGCAAGTGTTTTGTTTTGCAAGTTGGTTCAAGTAACTAAGAGGTTATCTACTCCTAAATTTCTCAAAAGATTATTGCTATATTCTAACCCTTTTAACAAGTTTGCACCACCATTGTGTTGGTGGGCAACCTTGTGTTAGGATGTGAAAGGGACAGGCGCGGGTCATCGTTTAGACCATAATTGTAACGACGTTAAATGTCTTTGGGCAATTTCTCTAAGGGACTTGATCATTTGTTTTTGTTTGTTTTGAAAAGTTTTTATCGAGGGACTATGATCATTCAAATTGTTTGCTTTGCCCAAAGATGTTCAACATACAATATGGCCCATTTTTTTGAAGGCAACAAGTGGAATACCCTAGGGGGTGCAAGTGTGATTTGTGTGTCCATTTTCATGCTTGTTTATCTTGTATTAGGTCAAACTATTTTTTATCGTTTTTTGCATACAAACCCTAATTCTAGCATGTTATTATTAGAAAGCAATAAAGTGCGAAATTAAAATTACTAAGCTATTACACAACCAAATATGGGAAGGGGGGTACAAACGTTCAAATGGGGATATTGACAAGAATTTAGATCTAAATTATTACAACAATTGGATATTTTGCAATGCACAATTAAATGTAAATTAAATAAATATGTGAAATGTAAAAAAAGAAAGTTTCTATGTGTATGAGAAAATATTATTTATGTAAAGGGAAAAAGAAAATAAAAATGTATTTATTATTTATTTTTTTAGTATTTTGAACTTAGGGTGAAAACCCTAATTTTTTTTAAATAAAAGGTATTGTTTAATTTTAATACAACTATTTATTTATTATCTATAAAAATAACCTAAAATGAAGTATATTGTGAAAAGAAGTATTTTTGTATCAAATGTTAATAAAATAAAAAAAATCAAGTATTTTTATATCTTTTTCTTAAATACATTAATAATCAAACATATATATATATATAACCCTAAATATGTATTATTCTAAAATAAATATTTAAATATTTTAATAAAATAAAAAGTATTTATTATTTATTTTTTGTGAAATATTTTCAGAAAGTAAATAAAAAATAAAAATGTATCTACACTATTTTCTATTTATTTCAATAATAGTATATATATATATTTGTATATAACAAAAGAAATAAACAAATAAATATGCCATAAATACAAAAAGTGATGGAAAAAATATTTCAAAAATTTTAATGGTATGAGAAAAAATAAATAAAGTCAACCCAAAAAGAAAAAGTCAAAAATGTCAAGAAATGAGCAAATGGGCTCAGGGGGGTGTAAACCAAAAAATGGGGTGTGAAAAGGAAACAAATCCAGGCCCAGCCCAGATCACTTCTTCTTCAACCTCTGTACAGCTTTCTTCACACAAAACACGCGTTTTCTATCTCTGGATTCCTGGACTTTCAAGCAAAACTCATAACATGAAAAGTGTAGAGCATTAAGAGACGGTTTCAACCATATAAAGAACATGACCTATCTCTCTAAGATGAGGGAGAATTTCTCTCCCCCTCTTTTCTGACCTAACTTTTCATCAATGTTCAGACATGAAATTCTCTAAGCACACGAAACATAAATGAAATCTAATCATATGAGCATGTTCAGGGCTATGATTGTGACATGTTTTCTTCAAAAACCTAAAGCTAACAATGCCTAACAAGAGAGATAGAACTCCATGAATATACCTGTTCAGTTGGAATCGAGCTGGGCAATGGAGGATGTTTCAGAGTGAAATGAGGACTTGTACAGCTTCCTTGAAGTGTAAGGAAGCTTTTCCAGTTCCTACTTTGCCTTGAAACTTCCTGAATCGAGCTAATGAACTCCAACTGCAAAACAGAAAAATTAAAAATGGTGAAGTGGCTTGGAGGTGTTACAGGTCTGATTTTAGGATATGGATAGCTTGGATATATTGTAGGGAAGGTAGAGGAAAAGGTTTGAATCAAAATGCTTGAAGGGATTGGGAGTTTGAACTCAAACTGCAGGGGCACCCCTGTTTGTGCAGTTTGAGGATGATTCTGAGATGGAGGGTGTTTTGGAGGTCAAGAGCTCGTGTCTTAGCTTGGATATGTTATGTGTAATGTGTTTGACAACTTTGTTCTTGTGTTTGTATGCTGGTATGAGAGATGGCA
This sequence comes from Vicia faba, assembly GCA_948472305.1. Lineage (NCBI taxonomy): Eukaryota > Viridiplantae > Streptophyta > Magnoliopsida > Fabales > Fabaceae > Vicia > Vicia faba. Next base: position 332,305,360 of record OX451739.1, on the reverse strand, counting down.
TAAGTTATGGATGTTACTTCTATGTGAAGCAAGCAAATGTCAACTTGGTTTCTAGGCCAGTACAATGCCTCAATCTATGCTGCACATTTGAGTCTTGATCAGTGGGATATGCCCATGCCTTTTTGCTTCAAAGATCTGCATTGTACCTCATGGATTTGCAAAGTTGCCATAAAGTATCACTTTACAAGAATGGATAATATGCTTTTTCTAGTTTAGGCTTGATTTTGTGTGTATTGTCCAAATGAGCAAGATAATGCTAGAGCACAAAGGATATGCATTGAATTATTGAGTGAAAATGGGATTAGAGGCCTGCAATGTAGCTTAAGCATGCTGAATTCAAATTTGCCAAGTTTATGAACATGCTTTGATGAAGAACAAAAGTGAATTTTTGCCAACTTGTGAAATTCGAATCTCTCAAGTTATGAGGTTGTTTGATGAGTTCTTGGACATTTTGGAAAGCTTGGAATGTGTACTACAATCCATCTTTGAAATGCAATTTGAAATTCCAAGTGGAAGGGTATGAAAAGTGGCCTTGAAGTAGGGTAGAAAACCTTGTCAAAATAGGTCAAATTTCACTAAGTTAAAAGATGGTTTAGTGCCCTTATTCAAAAAATCATAACTTGAGATACAAGCTTCAAATGAGAAAACTTTGTGAATCAAAGTTGTAGATTATGCAACAAGCTACAACTTTCATGTTTTGACTTTTGTTTGAATCCAAATGGATCATGGTGAAAAGATGGGGCAAAGTTGGGAAAAAATTAGGGTTTTTTCATAACTTAGAAAAATTCTAAGTTATGAAAAATTCCATTTTCAAACCCTAATTTGCATTTTGTGATTTCTTGGTGAACAAGTTTCATGATTTGGCATGTTTTGATGAAAAATGAATCTTGACTCTTGATTTTGACCAAAAAGTCAAAGTTTGACTTTTCAGTATACAGTCAAAATTGATCAATTGACTGGGAAATTCAACTGTCAATCTTGTGTACTTGGGATCTTTTGAGCTTGATGAACATGTCAAGACAATTCCATGGGGTCCTTGAGTCCATAGGTGAGCTTGGTTTGCCATTGGCTAGGTCAAACAGTCAAAAATTGCCTTTGTGCAGTCAAAACCCTAAAAATGACCATTTTGCCCTTTTGGTGATCTGATCAAATTTCTTATGGAATTGTGATCCAAACTTGATCAAATGGTTCATATGAGTTCATAATGTTGATGTGGATCAAATTTCATGAGGTTTGACTGTCAATTGGCCACAGTTGACTTTTTCCCCAATACAGCTGATTTCTAGGTCAACTGTCCAATTGACTGGGAAAAACATGGAATCAAGACTTGAAACTTGGTATGGGTAAACTTGGGAGTCCAATATGAAGCATGAAAGTCATCTTAGGAATTTTGGGTCAAAACATCTTTAGGCAAACACAAACCCTAATTTGAGTCCACAGTGCAAGGAGAAGTCTTGAGCAGAGGAAACCCTAACTGTATCTTGATCTTTAAATGTCTTGTGATGAGAAAATGTTGAGGAAATGGGAGGGCAAATTTTGGGGTACAACAATGTGCATAACAGGTACCCATTTTTCTACAGGTTGATTAATCTTCTTCGCTATTTATTTGGAACAGTCATCATGAATCCAGACTCATCCAGTGAGCAAGCAATCAAGGCCCTCCAGGCCCAAAGTGCCCAGTTTCAAGAGATGGTCCTAAGCCTGGCCCAAGGTCAGCAAGAGTTGAAGGCTCTGCTCCTAAAGAAGAATAAGAAGAAGAGAACTGCGTTATTCAATACTGGACGCAGGTTTGGGAACACACTCCACAACGAGGCTGATCCTACTACTTCCTCTGCAGAGAAAGATAGTCCCCAAGGGGGAGGAGCTCCTAGCCCTGTAGTCTCTGACAACGAGATGGACTACAATGACGAACAATACCCACCTGTTGTTGACAGATACAAGCAATTAGAGGACCGCTTGAGCGCCATGGAGATTCAGAATGTGCCGGGGCTGGATTTTGGAGATTTGGGGTTATCTTCTGGGGTGGTAATCCCACACAAGTTTAAGGCGCCTGCCTTTGCCAAATATGACGGGGCCTCCTGTCCAAAGCTGCATCTAAGGTCGTACGTAAGGAAGATCCAACCTTACACGGCAGATAAGAACCTTTGGATCCACTTCTTCCAAGATAGCCTTTCGGGGTCACAGCTTGAGTGGTTCTATCAACTAGATGGAACTAGTATCCGACATTGGGAAGATTTGGCAACCGCATTCTATAGACAATATCAATACAATTCTGACCACGCTCCTACGCGTACCCAACTTCAGGGTATGTCTCTAGGAACGGGCGAAGGGTTCAAAGAATATGCACAAAAATGGAGAGATTTGGCTGGCAGGGTGCAGCCCCCATTAATTGATCGTGAGCTGGTTGATATGTTTCTAGGGACCTTGTCTGGTCCATTTTTCAATCATCTGGTTGGCAACTCCTCAGCTGGGTTTACGGATTTAATCCTAACGGGGGAAAGGATAGAAGCTGGCATCAGGCCAGGAAAGATACAAAAAGCTGCCTCCACAAGTATTGAGAAGAGGCCTTTCAAGAAAGAAGCAAGTGCAGTCTATGGTCCTAGAAGACAAGTCAAGCCAGAAAGCCGCCAAGCCGTCAATGCCTTAGTCATTTCAAAGCCTGTTGATGCGCCTCAGCAGTACAATCAACAAAGAGGTGAAAGGCCCAAGAGGCAGTATACTCGACTGAGTATGACCTTGTCACAGATCTTACCACAACTGTTATCAACCAACTTGGTGACCATCAAAGAGGCTCCGAAGGTCGTCAATACTGCATCTCCTAAGTATAACCCAAATTCCCGTTGTGCTTATCATTCTGATAGCCCCGGGCATACTACTGATGATTACTGGGCCCTGAGAAACAAAGTTCAAGACCTTATCAATGCGAAGGAAATTCAGTTTGAGGCGCCTGAGAGGCCAAATGTTGTAACTGCTCCTATGCCCCAGCATAGAGTAAATGCCATTGAGGAAGATTTGTATGCTGTTTCGGTGAATGATGTTGCTACCCCTCTATTGACTGTTAAGAGGAACTTACTACTAGCCGGTTTATTTCCGGGTTGTAGCAAGGGTTGCCTCCTGTGTGCTGTTATCCCTACCAGTTGTCCGCTGCTGAAATCAGGCATCCAAAGCCTGATGGATAGCAAAGAAATTATGTTCAAGAAAACTGCTGTTCCGTTTGTTTCCGCTGAAGAAGTATCTGTCGTCACAATTTTCAACAATCCTACCAAAGCTCCCCCGAGGAAGCCAGTCCAAATTATGTCTGTTGCACCCATTACTATTATTGTTCCTGGGCCTCTCCCCTATGAATCTAACAAGGCTGTCCCATGGCACTATGGGGCAGACGTGTATGTGCTTGGAGTGAAGCAGGAGTTCAACACCAGTACCAGTAACATTACTGGTCCCGCCAAGATTACCCGCAGTGGCAGGCTCTTCTTGCCTGACATTGCACCGCCAGTTATCCAAAAACCTCTCATCATCACACCCGCAAGTGTGCATGTTCCAAATCAAGTTCCTGTGTCTACTACTGCCACCGAGTCCTCTGATGCTCGGGGCAAAGAAGTTGCTACCGATTTGCCTGCCAGGACGGAGGCACCAAAAAAGACTGCTGTTGAAGCCTCCCAACAAGAGATGGAGGAAATCCTTAAAATCATTAAAAAGAGTGACTTCAATGTTGTTGAACAGCTGGGGCATACCCCCTCCAAAATCTCTATGCTATCATTGCTGCTATGCTCAGAGGCCCATGCAAAAGCCCTGATTTCATTTCTGAAAACGGCCCACGTGCCGCAAGAGACCTCTGCAGATCAATTCACTGACTGTGTGGCTAATTTGACAGCTGACAATGGCTTGGGTTTCTTAGATGCTGACCTTACCGCTAAAGGGAAAAATCACAATGATGCCCTGCATGTTTCCATAGAATGCAGGGGCACTACTCTCGCACACGTGTTGGTGGATACCGGTTCTTCCCTGAATGTTTTTCCCAAGAAGGCCTTGGATCGCTTGGATTGTGAGGGCCTAGAATTGAAGCCTAGTAACATCATTGTTAGAGCCTTCGACGGTTCTAAGAGGATGGTGCACGATGAGGTAGACATCCCTATTCGTGTGGGTTCCCAAGTCTTCGACTCAACGTTCTATGTAATGGATATCCGTCCATCTTATTCCTGTTTGTTGGGTCGACCCTGGATTCACAAAGCTGGGGCAGTAACATCCACTCTACACCAAAAGCTCAAATACCCTGTCAAAGGGAAGATTGTTACTGTGCAGGGTGAGGAGGAATACATGGTAAGTCACTTGAATTCATTCCAGTATATCGAGATGGACGGGGAGTTTATTGAAACCCCCTTTCAGCATTTTGAGGAGGTACCTCCAACGTTGGCATCGACTGAAACAGTGGTTGAAGAAGACTTTCCTCTGAAGATGGCTTCCCTGAAGGATGCCCGGGCTGTAATCGAGAAAGGAAAATGTGCAAACTGGGGTCAGCTTCCTGACTTCACTCAAAAGACCGACAAGTTTGGACTGGGCTTCACTGCAGAGGCTCAAAGGGCTGTGCGAAAGGAAAGGATCAGAAAGGCTCCGGTGTTTATCACCAACCCAGGGGTGAATGCTATCGAGGAGGACGTAGAGGAAGCAGAGTTTGACAGTTGGATCTATCCAACCACCAACAACGGACCAAGCAACTGGACGGCAAAGGATTTTACACCTATCACATTTGTCACGCAGTAATTAACTCTTTTGATTTTCAATTTGTAACAAACAATATGTTGAAACTTTATTGGCTCGGTGTCCTACCCGGGGCATCGTAGCTCCATTTGTGAGGGTTTTTTGTATGACATTTCCATATATCATTAATCAAAACATTGGACGTTTGTTGCATTTCAAATCTTGTGCTCTTTTTCTTTCTGTAATATATATTGCAAAACAGCTATATTTACATACACTCACTTATACAGGTTTCAATCCACTCTGGATCTCACTGGTAACAGCTCTGCTACTGCCAGTTATGACTTCGAAAATCCGATCAACTTGGCCGAATACGAAGGTGAAGATGATTGTGAAGTGCCTGGTGAACTCGCAAGACTGCTACTCCAGGAAGAGAGGGTCATTCAGCTGCATGAAGAGCCGGTGGAAACAGTGAACCTGGGTACTGAGACAGATAGAAAAGAGGTCAAGATTGGTGTCAATCTAGAGCTCAGCGTGAAGCAACGATTGATCCAGATGCTACATGATTACATGGAAATCTTTGCTTGGTCTTACGAAGACATGCATGGTTTGGATGCCGACATTGTGGTCCATCACCTGCCTACCAAGGAAGTTTGCCCTCCGGTAAAGCAAAAGGTCTGCCGTATGCGCCCAGAGATGTCTGAAAAGATCAAAGCTGAGGTTATGAAGCAATTCAATGCCGGGTTTCTAGCAGTAACTTCTTACCCTCAGTGGGTTGCCAACGTGGTGCCAGTGCCGAAGAAGGACGGTAAAGTCAGAATGTGTGTCGACTACAGGGATTTGAACAGGGCCAGCCCCAAAGATGATTTCCCCCTACCTCACATCGACGTTCTTGTTGACAATACTGCTCAACACAAGGTGTTCTCCTTCATGGATGGTTTTTCAGGGTATAATCAGATCAAGATGGCTCCAGAAGATATGGAAAAGACTACCTTTGTGACTCAGTGGGGAACCTTCTGCTACAAGGTCATGCCATTCGGGTTGAAAAATGCTGGGGCAACCTACCAACGTGCCATGGTTGCTTTATTTCATGACATGATCCACCATGAGATAGAAGTGTACGTCGATGACATGATTGCAAGGTCTCAAACTGAGGAAGAACACCTTGATCATCTGCGGAAGCTATTTGATCGACTGAAGTTGTACAAGCTGAGGTTGAATCCAAACAAATGCACCTTTGGGGTGAGGTCCGGGAAATTGCTAGGTTTCATTGTAAGCGATAAAGGTATTCAGGTGGACCCTGCCAAAGTGAAAGCCATACAAGAGATGCCGTCTCCCAAGACAGAGAAAGAAGTCAGAGGCTTTCTGGGACGACTGAATTACATAGCCCGATTCATCTCACATCTAACTGCTACCTGTGAGCCAATCTTCAAATTGCTGAAGAAAGATCAAGTAGTACGTTGGAATGATGAATGTCAGGCTGCTTTCGAAAAGATAAAGGAGTATCTCCAAGAGCCACCCATTCTTATGCCACCAGTGGAAGGGAGACCTCTGATACTATACTTGACAGTACTTGACCACTCAATGGGGTGTGTGCTGGGGCAGCATGACGAGTCTGGCCGAAAAGAGCATGCTATTTATTACCTGAGCAAAAAGTTTACCGACTGTGAGTCTCGGTACTCACTGCTTGAGAAAACTTGCTGCGCTCTGGTATGGGCTGCTCGCCGGCTGAGACAGTATATGTTGACTCACACCACTCTGTTGATTTCAAAGATGGATCCCATCAAGTACATATTCGAAAAGCCTGCTCTGTCTGGAAGAATAGCAAGATGGCAAATGATTTTGACAGAATATGATATCCAGTACACAACTTAGAAAGCAATTAAGGGAAGTGTATTGGCAGATCATTTGGCACACCAACCTGTGGACGATTACCAATCATTGAACTTTGAATTTCCGGACGAAGATATCATGGTGGTAATTGATTGTGAAGTGCCTGGACCGGATGAAGGACCTGAGGAAGGATCCCGATGGTCTATGCATTTTGACGGAGCCTCCAACGCTTTGGGGAATGGTATCGGCGCTGTAATCATATCCCCCAAAGGAACTCATACTCCACTCACCGCCCGGCTGTGCTTCAACTATACCAACAACATGGCAGAATACGAGGCGTGTATCATGGGTCTTCAAGCTGCAATCGACTTAAGGATCAAGTTTCTGAGTGTCTTCGGAGATTCCGCTCTCGTGATCAATCAGATCAAAGGCGAGTGGGATACGAAACACCCAAATCTTATTCCTTACAAGGAGTATGTGTTGACTTTGCTTCCCCACTTTGAAGAGATAACTTTTGAACACTTCCCAAGAGAGGAGAATCAGTTAGCGGACGCACTAGCTACGATGTCTTCAATGTTCAAAGTCAAATGGGACAATGAGGCTCCCCGGATCATTATCTGGAAGTTGGACGAACCTGCATACTGCTGCGATCTTGAGGCCGAAAAGGTGACTGAAAAACCCTGGTATCATGAGGTGAAGAGATACTTGGAAGCTCAAGAATACCCTGAAGGTGCATCTGTCAACGACAAGAAGTTCATGAGAAGGTTTGCAGCAAAATTCTTCCTCAGCAACGACATTCTCTACAAAAGAAATCATGATTCAACTCTACTGCGTTGTGTGGATAAGGCTGAAGCAGAGAAGATCATGGCAGAACTACATGAAGGTACATTCGGAACACATTCCAGTGGACACACCATGGCAAAGAAAATCCCTAGGGCAGGGTATTTCTGGTCCACAATGGAAGCCGACTGTTACCAACATTCTCGAACTTGTCATAAATGCCAGATCTATGCTGATAAGGTGCACATCCCTCCGGTTCCTCTGAACATCCTGACGGCACCTTGGCCTTTTGCAATGTGGGGCATCAATATGATCGGTGAGATCCGACCGACGGCATCCAACGGGCATCGCTTCATCTTGGTAGCGATCGATTACTTCACGAAGTGGGTTGAGGCAGCTTCCTACGCCACGGAAACCAAGAGCGTCGTGGCACGTTTCATTTGGCATAACCTGATCTGTCAATACAGCGTCCCGGAAAGAATCATTACAGACAATGGTACCAATCTTAACAACAAGATGATCACTGAGCTCTGCGAGCAATTTAAGATACAACACCACAATTCTTCTCCTTACCGGCCGAAGATGAATAGGGCTGTAGAAGCGGCCAATAAGAATATCAAAAAGATTGTGCAGAAGATAACAGTGACCTATAAAAATTGGCACGAGATGTTACCGTTTGCTCTTCATGGGTACCGTACCTCGGCGAGGACGTCAACTGGGGCAACACCCTTTTCCTTGGTCTATGGCATGGAGGCAGTCTTGCCAATTGAAGTTCAGATACCCTCTCTCCGGATAATGAAGGATGCAGACTTGAGTGAAGATGACTGGATCCAGACTCGACTTGATCAATTAAACCTGATTGACGAAAAGAGACTCACCGCTATCTGCCATGGTCAGACGTACCAAAAACGGATGATCAGGGCATTTAACAAGAAAGTCAGACCACAAGAGTATCAAGTTGGGGACCTGGTAATCAAGCGCATCATCCTTCCTCAAAGTGATCCCCGGGGAAAATGGACCCCTACATACGAAGGGCCATTTGTGGTTAAACATGTGTTCTCAAGAGGAGCCATGATTCTAACCACCATGGATGGTGACGACCTTCCTCACCCCGCCAATGCAGACATAGTAAAAAGATACTACGCATGAATAAAAGACCCGCTAGGTTGACATACCTAGGAAAAAATAAGGGCTTCCCGGTGAACCAAAAGGGTTCGGGCAAAAATAAGGGATGAAATGAAAAAATCTGTACACTCGACAAGTCGAAAACCTGAAAAGGCGGCTTGGGCAAAAATGGGTATCCCGGTGGACTGAAAACCCGAAAGGGCGGTCCAGGCAAAAGTTAGGGATAAAGCGTAACACTATGTCTCATTGGGTCACCTTGCATCCAGAATTCGGCATCAATTATCTGGCTCAGACTTCGGCATCGATCAATCAGCTTCATCTTCAACTAAGCAGCAAGGTGATGAGACGCTTGAAGACATAAAGGCGATAGCAGAGTTGGAACCAAGTGGGAATATTGTGCACATAGCTGTTTTGTTTCCTTTTCAAAATTGTATAAACTCTATGTTATTCGGCGGCGTTCTCTTACTAGGACATCAGCCTCTTGTACAAAAAACGCCTATTTTCAGGCAAATTTCAAAATCAATACAGATTTAGTTTTCCAAACAAATTGCCATTGTTTCTCCTTTTTCTGTTTTGTCTTGCGAAAAACGTCCAATGTCCATTTTTGATATATGCATTTGTGTTGTACCCCCAAAATTTGCCCTCCCATTTCCTCAACATTTTCTCATCACAAGACCTTTGAAGATCAAGATCCAGTTAGGGTTTCCTCTGCTCAAGACTTCTCCTTGCACTGTTAACCCAAATTAGGGTTTGTGGTTGAACAAAGATGTTTTGACCTAAAATTCCTAAGATGACTTTCATGCTTCATGTTGGACTCCCAAGTTTATCCATACCAAGTTTCAAGTCTTGATTCCAAGTTTTGCCCAGTCAATTGGACAGATGACCTAAGAAATCAGCTGTAGTGGGGAAAAAGTCAACTGTGGCCAATTGACAGTCAAATCTCATGAAAATTGACCCACATCAACATTATGAACTCACATGGACCATTTGATCAAGTTTGGATCACAATTCCACAAGAAATTTGATCAGATCACCAAAAGGGCAAAATGGTCATTTTTAGGGTTTTGACTGCACAAGGGTAATTTTTGACTGTTTGACCTAGCCAATGGCAAACCAAGCTCACATATGGACTCAAGGACCCCATGGAATTATTTTGACATGCTCAACAAACTCAAAAGATCCCAAGTACACAAGATTGACAGTTGAATTTCCCAGTCAATTGATCAATTTTGACTGTATACTGAAAAGTCAAACTTTGACTTTTTGGTCAAAATCAAGAGTCAAGATCCATTTTTCATCAAAACATGCCAAATCATGAAACTTGTTCACCAAGAAACCAAGAAATGCAAATTAGGGTTTGAAATGGAATTTTTCATAACTTAGAATTTTTCTAAGTTATGGAAAACCCTAATTTTTTCCCCAACTTTGCCCCACTTTTTCACCAAGATTCATTTGGATTCAAACAAAAGTCAAAACATGAAAGTTGTAGCTTGTTGCATAATCTACAACTTTGATTCACAAAGTTTTCCCAAATGAGGCTTGTATCTCAAGTTATAAATTTTTGAATAAGGGCACTAAACCTTTTATAACTTAGTGAAAATTTGACCTTTTTGACAAGGTTTTCTACCTAACTTCAAGGCCATTTTCCATACACTTCCACTTGGAATTTCAAGTTGCATCTCAAAGATGGATTGTAATACACATTCCAAGCTTTCCAAAATGTCCAAGAACTTCTCAAACAACCTCATGGTTAGGGAGAATCGAATTTTGCAAAATGGGCAAAAGTCACTTTGATTCATGGCCATGTACATGTTCATACACTTTGCAATTTTTCAAATCAGCATGGGCAAGCTAGTTACAGGCCTCTAATCCTTTTCTTACTCAATAATTAAATGCCAATCCATTGTGTTTTAGCTTTGTTTTGTTCATATAGTCATTACACAAGGAATTAAGCCTTAATTGGAAAAAGTGGTTTATCCATTTTTGAAAAGAAGAACTTTATGTCAAGTTTGCAAATCAAATGGTACAATGCATATCTTTGGACACAAGATTCATGGACATAACACACTGATCAAGACAAAAAGATGCAGCATAGTGTGAGGGCCTGTACAGGCTAGAATGATCAAGTGGCTTTTGTTTGCTTCAAGTTCAAGAAATATGGCATAACTTGTACCAACTCACAAACCAGCTTACAAACACTTAGACAAAGTTATCAAACACATTCCACAGATCATAACCAAGCTATTGCACGAGCCTTTTACCTCCAATCCATCCCAAAACTCAGAATCACCTTGAAACTGCTCAAACAGAGCAACCTCTGCAGATTGAGATCCAACTCTCAATCCTTTCAAGCATTCTTGCCCAAACCAGTTCATATACCTTCCTTACCACCTATGCAAGCTATCCAAAAGCTAAAGCACGATCTGTAACACCTCCAAGCCACTTCACCATTTTTGTTTTTCTGCTTTGCAGTTGAAGTTCTCCAGCACGATTCAGGGAGTTTCAAGACAAAGTAGAACTTGGAATAGCATCCTCACACTTCAAGGAAGCTATACAAATCATCATCTTGCTCTGAAAACTCCTCCATTGCAAAGCACGATTCCAACTGAACAGGTATCTTCATGAGGTTCTATCTCTCAGTATAGACATTGTTAGCTTTAGGTTTGTGAAGGAAATATGTCACAATCATAGCCCTGAACATGACCATATAGTTAGATTTCATTTATGTTATGTGTGCTGCAAGAATTTTGAGTCTGAACATGGCATAAAAGTTAGGTCAGAAATTGGGGGAGAAGAAATTCTCCCTCATCTTAGAGAGTTAAGTCAAGTCCTTTACATGGTTGAATTCGTCTTCTCATGCTCTACACTTTTCATGTTATGAGTTTTGCTTGAAAGTCCAGGAATCAAGAGATAGAAAACGCGTGCTTGCTTGAATGATGTTGTTCAGAGGTTGAAGATGACTGGTTCTGGGCTGGGCCTGGAATATTTTTCTTATTTGCACCACATAATTACTTTTGAACCCCCTGAGCCCATTTCACTTATTTTTAATGATTTCTGACTTTTTTCTTTTTGATTGATTCATTTATTTTTTTCTCATGTTATTCAAAATATAAAAATCTTTTTTCTCACCATTTTTTAATTTATTAGGTATTTATGTTATTTTCTTTTGATTAATACATAAATAAATGGATATATTACATTTCATTAAAATATTGAGAAATATGTAAAAATACTTTTATTTTCATTTTTATTTTATTTTACCTTCTGAAAATATTTTACATAAAAAATACTTCTTTTTTTTTATTAAATATTAAATATTATTATTTTTATATATAATGCATATTTAGAACTTAATACATATATATATATATATATATATATATATATATATATATATATATATATATATATATATATATATATATATATATATATATATATATATATATATATATATATATATATATATATATATATATATATATATATATATATATATATATATATATATATATATATATATATATATATATATATATATATATATATATATATATATATATATATATATATATATATATATATATATATATATATATATATATATATATATATATATATATATATATATATATATATATATATTTATTAATATATTTAGGTTAGAATACAAAAATACCTATATTTTTCATTTTTATTAATATTTGATATAAAAAATACTTTTTTATAATATACTTCATTTTATTTTATTTTTGTACATAATAAATAAATACTTGTATTAAATTAAATAATAATACATTTTATTTAATAGAATTAGGGTTTTGCCCTAAGGATAAAAAACTCCAAAAAATAATACCTTTTATTTTCCTTTTATTTTACATAAATAATCTTTTTTTCATACATACAAAAACCATTTTTTGCATCTTGCATATTTATTCTTATTTTATTTAATTTATGCAATTAATCATCTTATAAAATATTTCAATATTGATGTAATAGTTTTAGGTTTACATTACTTGTCAAAATCCCCATTTGAACATTTGTACCCCCTTCCCATATTTGGTTTTGTAATAGTTTAGTAAATTTATTTTCGCGCTTTATTGCTTTCTAATTATGCCATGTTAGAATTAGGGTTTGTATGCGAAAAAATGACAAAATAGTTATGACCTAATCTCAAGACAAACAAGCATGGAAATGGACACACAAATCACACTTGCACCCCCTAGGATACTCCATTTGTTGCCTTTCAAAATTGGGCCATATTGTATGTTAGGTCTCTTTGGGCAAAACAAACAAACCAAATGATCATAGTCCCTCGACAACATTTTCAAAATACTTCCAAAACAAATGATCAAGTCCCTTAAAGAAAATGCCCAAAGATACTTGGCACCATTGCAATTATGGTCTAAACGATGACCCGTGCCCGTCCCTTTCACATCCTAAACATAAGATTGTCCACCAAATACAATGGTGGAACAAACTTATTAAAAGGGTTAAAACATAGCAATGAACTTTGAGAAATTTAGGAGTAGATAACCTCTTAGTTACTTGAATCAATCTTGCAAACTAAAACACTTGCCTATTTCAAAAAACCACACATCACAACACTTTCAAAACAACTTTCAAAAACAAATGAAAACCTTTTCAAAAGACATACACCTTTGTATACATCCCAACATGGATCATTACAAAGGTTGCCACCACATTGGCCTCTTTTCAAAACATTTTTCAAACCCACACACACAAGCACCATTTAAAACAATTGAAAACAAAAGGCAAGTGATCTAAGCAAGTAACTAAGAGCCCATGGATAACCATGGATAGAAAGGGTGCTAATACCTTCCCTTTCTATAATCTACTCCCCGAACCCAAGAAAACATCTCAAAAGGTTTTTGCTGTGCTTTTTAACCTTTCCTTAGGATAAAATAAAAAGTCGGTGGCGACTCTTGCTCAACCGAAACATTTGCGAAAACAAACGCAAAACCTCAAGTCAGTTCTCCCACCGTATCACAGAACTGGCGACTCTGCTGGGGATAATTTTTGAGTGGAGTAACCTTAGGGCTTAGATCACCTTTGTTTTCAATTGTTTGCTTTGTTTGCTTTTATATTTGTGGGCTTTGTATCGGAGTTTCATAGATCCTAACCCGGATCTGGGAAATACCCTTTTTAGGTAGCATAATCTGTGAGGGACCTGTCCGGCATAGACCGACATGGGTGAAGCAGTGGCTACGTTGGTGTGGCACCTTGGTCTGTACCTATATCCCTTGTGTCGTAACGGGGAGAATATAGGTCTTCTAAGGAGTCATTAAACACCAACCAACCTTAGATCCCTAAATTGACCAACTTGGCCATTAGGACAGTAGCAGTATGTTACACTCATTGAGGCTAAACTCTCGAGATGGTTCTAGCCACGAGAAAAGATTGCGATGCTGGAGTTATGACCGATTGAGGGTAGCCAATGATTTGAGATCCTCTAGAACCCGGTTACTTTTGATAGGACAGGTTTTAACCAACAAAACCAAAAGAGGGTAATACCTGAAACTCATGCTGGCCTGAAACCTAAGGGTGTCTTGTGTGACTTGTGTGCCTTATCATGTTTGCCTGTGTGAATACTTGTGGTGTGCTTCATCATAGCATCATGCCATCATACCATTACATGCATCCTGTATAAAGGACTAACTCATTTCAAAGACAAAAAAGTTTCATCTTTGCTCTGTTTTGTAGGACATCATGATGCCCGTATGTAGGAATACCATCCGACTCAACTTTGTTCAACCACCAGTTTTACTCAAGGAGTTGGTTGGAAGGATTCCAAACACTTCCTCCTTCATCAACAAACATGGTTCTCTCCTTGGCTTGATCACTGCAAAATGGGACCAACAACTGATAAGTGTTCTGACCCAGTTTTATGACCCTCTATATCATTGTTTCACCTTTCAAGACTTCCAGCTGGTTCCTACCCTGGAAGAATTCTCTTATTTGCTGGGGATCCCTGTCTTGGAACAAACTCCATTCACTGGTTTGGAAAGAACTCCTAGGCCTGAAGAGATTGCTGCAATTCTCCCCTTGACCAAAGAAGAGGTTTTGTCCAACTGGGAAACTAGAAGTGGAGTTAAGGGCTTTTTGGTCAAATTTCTGGTTGGTAAGGCTAATGATTTCTGGAATGACTTGGACTTCAAGGCGTACGAGGATATTCTGGCTCTTTTGATCTATGGTCTGGTATTGTTTCCCAACCCTGACACCTTTATCAGTATCCATGTCATAAGGATCTTCATGTCTCGGAATCCAGTACCCACTCTTTTGGGAGATATTCTACAACAACTCTATGCTCGTACTGCTCGAAAATGGGGAACTCCGTGGTGTTGTGCTCCTTTGCTAGTAAGGTGGTTTATTTCGCACCTTCCTAAGTTCGTGCTGAAGAATGAAGAAGGAAAAGGTTGGGCTCGGAGGTTAATGTCTCTCACTGATAATGACATCACCTGGACTCTCAGAGGTTTGGATGAGGTAGCTGTTATTAACCGTTGCGGAGAATACCCTAATGTTCCGTTGATTGGTATCCAAGGAGGAATCTCTTACAATCCATGCTTAGCTCTCCGTCAGTTTGGAAGAGCCAGAGGAGATGGGCCTCATGAAATGCTGGTTCCTCACTTCCATTTTGAGTTTCAGGCAGACAGTGACAAACTACGCCATGGATTCATTAGAGCTTGGGACAGAATTCACAAAGCTGACCCACTTGAGTTGGGACCAAAGACTTCTCTACCATTGGAACCCTATTGCAAATGGGTCTGCATCCGTGCTCAGAGGTTAGGTATACCATACGAAGCTGTTAGACCTCTCATTCTTGAATCTCCTGAGGAAGATGGGGTTCCTCCAACTGTCCTCCCTCCTCAGACACCTACTGATTTTGACACAATGAAGAGATCTTGGGCGCAGCTAAAGGAAGAGCGGGATTTCTATCGGGAGAAGTTCAACGAGCAGGAACGGAAGATCCAGAGGCTGACTAAGCAATTGGAGGAAGAACGGGTCCTGAACAACTACATCAGCACTGAGAAGAGGAGGCCATGGGAGCATTGATGAGCTTTGGATATTTCCTTTTATAGTTTTTATTTCCTTTCCAGTATTTTTCATTCCTGTAATGCCTAAGGGAAAATTGTTGAACAATTGAAAATTTTAATCTAATGAAGTGTGTTTCCCTTTTTGTCTACAAAGTTGAATCTTGTTTGTCTTTGAAAACATAAAACATACGCATTCCATTGCACCATATGCATAGCAGGTACCCTATTTCACAGGTTGCTTAATCTCCTTCGCTGTTTATTTTGAACAGTCATCATGAATCCAGACTCATCCAGTGAGCAAGCAATCAAGGCCCTCCAGGCCCAAAGTGCACAGTTTCAAGAGATGGTCCTAAGCCTAGCCCAAGGTCAGCAAGAGTTGAAGACTCTACTCCTGAAGAAGAAGAAGAAAAAGAGGACTGCGTTGTTCAACACCGAACGCAGATTTGGGAACACACTCCATAATGAAGCTGAACCAACTACTTCTTCTGCTGAGAAAAACAGTCCCCAAGGGGGAGGAGCTCCTAGTCCCGCAGTCTCCGACAACGAGACGGACTACAATGACGAACAATACCCACCTGCTGCTGACAGATACAAGCAATTGGAGGACCGCTTGAGCGCCATGGAAATTCAGAATGTGTCGGGACTGGATTTCAGAGATCTGGGGTTATTTTCTGGGGTAGTAATTCCACACAAGTTTAAGGCACCTGCCTTCGCCAAGTATGATGGGGTCTCCTGCCCAAAGCTGCAACTGAGGTCGTACGTAAGGAAGATCCAACCTTACACGGAGGATAAGAACCTCTGGATTCACTTCTTCCAAGATAGCCTCTCGGGGTCACAACTTGAATGGTTCTACCAATTAGATGGAACTAGCATCCGACACTGGGAAGATTTGGCAACCGCATTCTACAGACAATACCAATACAATTCTGATCTCGCTCCTACGCGCACCCAACTTCAGGGTATGTCTCTAGGAACGGGTGAAGGGTTCAAAGAATATGCACAAAAATGGAGAGATTTGGCCGGCAGGGTGCAGCCTCCCTTGACTGATCGTGAGCTGGTTGATATGTTCCTAGGGACTTTGTCTGGTCCATTTTTCAATCATTTGGTTGGTAACTCCTCCGCTGGGTTTACAGATTTGATATTGACGGGAGAAAGAATTGAAGCTGGCATCAGGTCAGGAAAGATACAAAAGGCTGCCTCTACAAGTACTGAGAAGAGGCCGTTTAAGAAAGAAGCAAGCGCCGTCTATGGTCCTAGACGACAAGTCAAGCCCGAAAGTCGCCAAGCCGTCAATGCTTTGGTCATTTCAAAACCTGTTGTTGCTCCTCAGCAGTACAATCAACAAAGAAGTGAAAGGCCCAAGAGGCAGTATACTCGGCTGAGTATGACCTTATCTCAAATTTTACCCCAACTGTTATCAACCAACTTGGTGACCCTCAAAGAAGCTCCTAAGGTCGTCAACACGGCGTCTCCTAAGTATAACCCAAATGCCCGGTGTGCTTATCATTCTGATAGTCCCGGGCACATTACTGATGATTGCTGGGCCTTGAGAAACAAAGTGCAAGATCTTATCGACGCGAAGGAAATCCAGTTTGAAGCGCCTGAGAGACCGAATGTTGTAACCGCTCTTATGCCCCAGCATAGAGTAAACGCCATTGAGGAAGAGTTGTATGTTGTTTTGGTGAATGAAGTTGTTACCCCTCTTTTGACTGTTAAGAGGAACTTACTACTAGCTGGTTTATTTCCGGGTTGTAGTAAGGGTTGCCTCCTGTGTGTTGTTATCCCTACCGGTTGTCCACTGCTGAAATCAGGCATCCAAAGCCTGATGGATAGCAAGGAAATTCTGTTCAAGAAAACTGCTGTTTCGTCTGTTTCCATTGAAGAAATATCTGTTGTCACAATTTATAATCCTGTCAAAGCTCCTGTGAAGAAACCAGTCCAAATTATGTCTGTTGCACCCATCACTATTACTGTCCCGGGGCCTCTCCCATATGAGTCTGATAAAGCTGTTCCATGGCATTATGGAGTCGACGTGTATGTGCTTGGGGTGAAGCAGGAGTTCAACACCAGTACCAGCATCAGTAACATCACTGGTCCCGCCAAGATTACCCGCAGTGGCAGGCTCTTCTCGCCTGACATTGCACCGCCAGTTATCCGAAAACCTCTCACCATCACACCCGCAAGTGTGCATGTCCCAATTCAAGTTCCTGTGTCTACTACTGCCGCCGAGTCTTCCGATACTCGGGGCAAAGAAGTTGCTACCGATTCGCCTGCCAGGACGGAGGCACCAAGAAAGAAGACTGTTGTGGAAGCCTCCCAACAAGAAATGGAGGAAATCCTTAAAATTATCAAAAAGAGTAACTTTAACGTTGTTGAACAGTTTGGGCATACTCCCTCCAAAATCTCTATGTTATCATTGCTGCTATGCTCAGAGGCCCATGCAAAAGCCCTGATTTCATTTCTGAAAACGGCCCATGTGCCGCAAGAGACCTCCGCGGATCAATTCACCGACTGTGTGGCTAATTTGACGGCTGACAATGGCTTAGGGTTCTCGGATGCTGACCTTACCGCCAAAGGGAAAAATCACAATGATGCCCTGCATGTTTCCATAGAATGCAGGGGCACTACTCTCGCACACGTGTTAGTGGATATCGGTTCTTCCCTGAACGTTTTGCCCAAGAAGGCATTGGACCGCTTGGATTGTGAGGGTCTGGAGCTGAAACCTAGCAACACCATTGTTAGAGCCTTCGACGGTTCTAAGAGGATGGTGCACGGTGAAGTAGACATCCCTATTCGTGTGGGTTCCCAAGTTTTCAACTCAACGTTCTATGTAATGGATATTCGTCCATCTTACTCCTGCTTGTTGGGTCGACCCTGGATTCATAAAGCTGGGGCAGTAACGTCCACTCTACACCAAAAGCTCAAGTACCCTGTCAAAGGGAAGATTGTTACTGTGCAAGGTGAGGAGGAATACATGGTTAGTCATTTGAATTCATTCCGGTATATCGAGATGGACGGGGAGTTTATTGAAACCCCCTTTCAGCATTTTGAGGAAGTACCTCCAGTGTTGGCATCAGCTGAGGCAGTGGTTGAAGAAGATTTTTCGTTGAAGATGGCGTCCTTGAAGGATGCCCAGGCTGTAATCGAGAAAGGCAATTGTGCAAACTGGGGTCAGCTTCCTGACTTCACTCAAAAGAACGACAAGTTTGGGCTAGGCTTTACTGCAGAGGCTCAGAGGGTTGTGCGCAAGGAAAAGATCAGAAAGGCTCCGGTGTTTATCTCCAACCCAAGGGTGAATGCTATCGAGAAGGATGTAGAGGAAGCAAAGTTTGACAGTTGAATCTACCTGACTACCAGCAACGGACCGAGCAACTAGACGGCAAAGGATTTTACACCTATCACATTTGTCACGCAGTAATTAATTTCTTTTGATTTCCAATTTGTAACAAACAATATGTTAAAACTTTGTTGGCTCGGTGTCCTACCCGGGGCATCGTAGCTCCATTTGTGAGGGCTTTTTGTATGACATTTCCATATATCATCAATCAAAACATTGGACGTTTGTTGCATTTCAAATCTTGTGCTCTTTTTCTTTCTGTGTTATATATATTGCAAAACAGCTATATTTACACACACTCACTTATACAGGTTTCAATCCACTCTGGATCTCACTGGTAACAGCTCTGCTACCGCCAGTTATGACTTCGAGAATCCGATCAACTTGGCCGAAGACGAAGGTGAAGATGATTGCGAAGTGCCTGGTGAACTCGCAAGACTGCTACTCCAGGAAGAGAGGGCTATTCAACCACATGAAGAGCCGGTAGAAACGATTAACCTGGGTACTGAGACAGATAGGAAAGAGGTCAAGATTGGGGCTAATCTAGAGCTCAGCGTGAAGCAACGATTGATCCAGATGCTACAGGATTACATGGAGATATTTGCTTGGTCCTATGAAGACATGCCTGGTTTGGATGCCGACATTGTAGTTCATCACCTGCCAACCAAGGAAGATTGCCCTCCGGTAAAGCAAAAGGTCCGCCGTATGCGCCCAAAGATGTCTGAAAAGATCAAGGCTGAGGTTATGAAGCAATTCAACGCCGGGTTTCTAGCAGTAACTTCTTACCCTCAGTGGGTTGCCAATGTGGTGCCAGTACCGAAGAAGGACGGTAAAGTCAGAATGTGCGTCGACTACAGAGATCTGAACCGGGCAAGCCCCAAGGATGACTTCCCCTTACCTCACATCGACGTTCTTGTTGACAATACTGCTCAACACAAGGTTTTCTCCTTCATGGATGGTTTTTCAGGGTATAATCAGATCAAGATGGCTCCAGAGGATATGGAGAAGACTACCTTTGTGACTCAGTGGGGCACCTTCTGTTATAAGGTCATGCCATTCGGATTGAAAAATGCTGGGGCAACCTATCAACGTGCCATGGTTGCTTTATTTCATGATATGATCCATCATGAGATTGAGGTATACGTTGATGACATGATTGCAAGGTCTCAAACTGAGGAGGAGCACCTTGACCATCTGAGGAAGTTGTTTGACCGACTCAAGTTATACAAGCTGAGGTTGAATCCCAACAAATGCACCTTTGGGGTGAGGTCCGGAAAATTGCTAGGTTTCATTGTAAGTGATAAAGGTATTCAGGTGGACCCTGCCAAGGTAAAAGCCATACAAGAGATGCCAACTCCAAAGACAGAGAAAGAAGTCAGAGGCTTCCTGGGACGACTGAATTACATTGCCCGATTCATCTCACATTTGACTGCTACTTGTGAGCCAATCTTCAAATTGCTGAAGAAAGATCAAGTAGTACGTTGGAACGATGAATGTCACGCTGCCTTTGAAAAGATAAAGGAATATCTCCAAGAGCCACCCATCCTTATGCCACCAGTGGAAGGAAGACCTCTAATATTATACTTGACAGTACTTGACAATTCAATGGGGTGTGTGCTGGGGCAGCATGACGAGTCTGGCCGAAAAGAGCACGCTATTTATTACTTGAGCAAAAAGTTTACCGACTGTGAGTCTCGTTACTCACTGCTTGAGAAAACTTGTTGCGCTCTAGTATGGGCTGCTCGCCGGCTGAGACAGTATATGCTGACTCACACTACTCTATTAATTTCAAAGATGGATCCCATCAAGTACATATTTGAAAAGCCTGCTCTGTCTGGAAGAATAGCGAGATGGAAAATGATCTTGACAGAATATGACATCCAGTATACAACTCAGAAAGCAATTAAAGGAAGTGTACTGGCAGATCATTTGGCACACCAACCTGTGGACGATTACCAATCATTGAACTTTGATTTTCCGGACGAAGACATCATGGTGGTAACTGACTGTGAAGTACCTGGACCGGATGAAGGACCTGAGAAAGGATCCCGATGGTCTATGCATTTTGACGGAGCCTCCAATGCTTTGGGTAACGGCGTCGGCACTGTAATCATATCTCCCAAAGGAACTCATACTCCACTCACCGCCCGATTATGTTTCAACTGCACCAACAACATGGCAGAATATGAGGCATGTATCATGGGTCTACAAGCTGCAATCGACTTAAGGATCAAGTTTCTGAGTGTCTTCGGAGATTCCGCTCTCGTGATCAATCAGATCAAAGGCGAGTGGGATACGAAACACCCAAATCTTATTCCTTACAAGGAGTATGTGTCAACCTTGCTTCCCCACTTTGAAGAAATAACTTTTGAGCACTTCCCAAGAGAGGAGAATCAGCTAGCGAACGCCCTAGCTACGATGTCTTCAATGTTCAAAGTTAAATGGGACAATGAGGCTCCCCGGATCATTATCTGGAAGTTGGATGAACCGGCATATTGCTGCGAGCTTGAGGCTGAAAAGGTGACTGAAAAACCCTGGTATCATGAGGTGAAGAGGTACTTGGAAGCTCAGGAATACCCTGAAGGCGCATCTGTCAATGACAAGAAGTTCATGAGGAGGTTTGCTGCAAAATTCTTCCTCAGCAACGGTATTCTCTACAAACGGAATCATGATTCAACCCTGCTACGTTGTGTGGATAAGGCTGAAGCAGAGAAGATCATGATAGAACTGCATGAAGGTACATTTGGGACACATTCCAGTGGACACACCATGGCTAAGAAAATCCTTCGGGCAGGATATTTCTGGTCCACAATGGAAGCTGATTGTTACCAACACTCCCGAACTTGTCACAAATGCCAGATCTATGCTGACAAGGTGCATATTCCTCCAGTTCCTCTGAACGTCCTGACGGCACCTTGGCCTTTTTCAATGTGGGGGATTGATATGATCGGTGAGATCCGACCAGCGGCATCCAATGGGCATCGCTTCATCTTGGTGGCGATCGATTATTTCACGAAGTGGGTTGAGGTAGCTTCCTACGCCACAGTAACCAAGAGCGTCGTGGCACGTTTCATCCGTCATAATCTGATCTGTCGGTACGGTGTCCCAGAAAGAATCATTACGGACAATGGTACCAATCTCAATAACACGATGATCACTGAACTCTGTGAACAATTCAAGATACAGCACCACAATTCTTCTCCCTACCGGCCGAAGATGAATGGGGCTGTAGAGGCGGCTAATAAGAATATCAAGAAAATTGTGCAGAAGATGACAGTGACCTACAAAGATTGGCACGAGATGTTACCATTCGCTCTTCATGGTTACCGTACCTCAGTAAGGACGTCAACCGGGGCAACTCCTTTCTCCTTGGTCTATGGCATGGAGGCAGTCTTGCCAATTGAAGTTCAGATACCCTCTCTCCGGATAATGAAGGATGCAGACTTGAGTGAAGATGATTGGATCCAGACTCGACTTGATCAATTAAATCTGATTGACGAAAAGAGGCTCACTGCTATTTGTCACGGTCAAACGTATCAAAAACGGATGATCAGGGCATTTAACAAGAAAGTCAGACCACAAGAGTATCAAGTTGGGGACCTGGTAATCAAACGCATCATCCTTCCTCAAAGTGATCCCCGGGGCAAATGGACCCCTACGTACGAAGGGCCATTTGTGGTTAAGCATGTGTTCTCAGGAGGAGCCATGATCCTAACCACCATGGATGGTGACGACCTTCCTCACCCCGCCAATGCAGACATAGTGAAAAAATACTATGCATAAATAAAAGACCCGCTAGGTTGACATACCTAGGCAAAAATAAGGGCTTCCCGGCGAACCAAAAGGGTTCGGGCAAAAATAAGGGATGAAATGAATAAAAAAATCTGTACACCCGGCAAGTCGAAAACCTGAAAAGGCGGCTTAGGCAAAAATGGGTATCCCGGTGGACTGAAAACCCGAAAGGGCGGTCCAGGCAAAAGTTAGGGATAAAGCGTAACACTATGTCTCGTTGGATCACTTCGCATCCGGAATTCGGCATCAACTATCTGGCTCAGACTTCGGCATCGACCAATCAGCTTCATCTTCAACTAGGCAGCAAAGCGATGAGACGCTTGGAGACATAAAGGCGATAGCAGAGTTGGAACCCAGTGGGATTGTTCACATAGCTATTTTGTTTTCTTTTCAAAATTGTAAACTCTATGTTATTTGGCGGCATCCTCTTACTAGGATGTCAGCCTCTTGTACGAAAATGCCTATTCACAGGCAAAGTTCAAAACAATACAAATTCACTTGTCCATACAAATTGCCATTGTTTTTCTTTTTTCTGTTTTGTTTTGCGAAGAACGTCCAATGTTCATTTTTGATATATGCATTTGACATTAAATTGCTGATTCTTAAATATTTGCATATAAAACAAAAGATTAATTACCGGTGACATCAGAGACATGGGCAATATGAAGTTGTTTGATGCAGTCTGATTGCTTCGTCCGCCAAGGTACCCAGGTAGATTCGACCGAAGAATGTTACCAAATCATCTCAACGCCCCGCAGAGTGAGACAAAATTCAGCAATACTATCCCCAAGCGGAGTTGATTCCCTGTCGATCCTGAAAAGGCACAACATTCCCCGGCAGGTCTTAAAGCTCATCCCCGGTAGATTCTGGAAGCTTGTTCCCTACGGGATACGGACGTCACTCCCGAGCTTTATTCAGAGTTATCCCCCACAAGGGCTTATAACTGGGTTATCCTCAGCTAATTGCCACGGAAGATCGCCCTCGGCAAAGTTCTTCCATTCCCCAGCGGAATCCATCATTAAAGTCCTCAGCAGGCCTCTCGTCAAACTTCAGCAAAGTATCTCTGCCACATGGCAACTCGCCGGCCGTTCGTCAAGGATTTATTTTCCTAAGACAAAATTACATTCATAAACATTTCACATTTCCATACATCTTGCTTACATACATGATAAAGTGCATACAACACTATCTCATGTTGAACATCATGACATCATGCATATCATACGTCATGACATTGCATACAACTTATGTTTTTGCCTTTTCAGGAAAAGGACAATCCCAAAGACAACTACCTTCAACTGTCACATTTCCAGATTCGACTCCTGTATCTAGCCAGGGCATATCTGTTGACCACATTTCTAGACTCGATTCCTGTATCCAGCCAGGGCACATCAATCAACTACAACATTTCCAGATTCGACTCCTGTATCTAGCCAGGGCATATCTGTTGACCACATTTCCAGACTCGATTCCTGTATCTAGCCAGGGCACGTCTGAAGAGTTCGAAGATTCGATTCCTGTATCCAGCCAGGGCATATCTGTTGACAACTATTTCCGGATTCGATTCCTGTATCCAGCCAGGGCACATCTGTGAGTAACCGTTTGTAGACTCGACACCTGTATCTAGCCAGGGCATATCTGCATAAAGAGATTGAAGGTCAAACACCTGTAACAAGCCAGGAAAACATCTGTCTTTCTCAAATACACAAGTTCTCGCTAAGGAATTTCTTATGCGATCAACACTTCCAAATGGCATCTATAAGCCCATTCCCGACAAGGTTCTGTCACATCTCCAGATGGCATCTATAAGCCCATCTCCCTATCCACCATCTCTCCAAATGGCATCTGTAAGCCCATTCCCGACATCACATTGTTGAGACTCCAACATGCGAGTGCAAATTTCCGGGCACTCTAGTGTCCAATCTCCTTTTACCCTCGAGTCACGAAAGGCAAACTTGCCAATCTAACTCTTCAGGTCCAAGAAGATTGAACAGGGGCAACTGTTGTACCCCCAAAATTTTCCCTCCCATTTCCTCAACATTTTCTCATCACAAGACCTTTGAAGATCAAGATCCAGTTAGGGTTTCCTCTGCTCAAGACTTCTCCTTGCACTGTTAACCCAAATTAGGGTTTGTGGTTGAACAAAGATGTTTTGACCTAAAATTCCTAAGATGACTTTCATGCTTCATGTTGGACTCCCAAGTTTATCCATACCAAGTTTCAAGTCTTGATTCCAAGTTTTGCCCAGTCAATTGGACAGATGACCTAAGAAATCAGCTGTATTGGGGGAAAAGTCAACTGTGGCTAATTGACAGTCAAATCTCATGAAAATTGACACACATCAACATTATGAACTCACATGGATCATTTGATCAAGTTTGGATCACAATTCCACAAGAAATTTGATCAGATCACCAAAAGGGCAAAATGGTCATTTTTAGGGTTTTGACTGCACAAGGGTAATTTTTGACTGTTTGACCTAGCCAATGGCAAACCAAGCTCACATATGGACTCAAGGACCCCATGGAATTATTTTGACATGCTCAACAAACTCAAAAGATCCCAAGTACACAAGATTGACAGTTGAATTTCCCAGTCAATTGATCAATTTTGACTGTATACTGAAAAGTCAAACTTTGACTTTTTGGTCAAAATCAAGAGTCAAGATCCATTTTTCATCAAAACATGCCAAATCATGAAACTTGTTCACCAAGAAACCAAGAAATGCAAATTAGGGTTTGAAATGGAATTTTTCATAACTTAGAATTTTTCTAAGTTATGGAAAACCCTAATTTTTTCCCAACTTTGCCCCACTTTTTCACCAAGATTCATTTGGATTCAAACAAAAGTCAAAACATGAAAGTTGTAGCTTGTTGCATAATCTACAACTTTGATTCACAAAGTTTTCCCAAATGAGGCTTGTATCTCAAGTTATAAATTTTTGAATAAGGGCACTAAACCTTTTATAACTTAGTGAAAATTTGACCTTTTTGACAAGGTTTTCTACCTAACTTCAAGGCCATTTTCCATACACTTCCACTTGGAATTTCAAGTTGCATTTCAAAGATGGATTGTAGTAAACATTCCAAGCTTTCCAAAATGTCCAAGAACTTCTCAAACAACCTCATGGTTAGGGAGAATCGAATTTTGCAAAATGGGCAAAAGTCACTTTGATTCATGGCCATGTACATGTTCATACACTTTGCAATTTTTCAAATCAGCATGGACAAGCTAGTTACAGGCCTCTAATCCTTTTCTTACTCAATAATTAAATGCCAATCCATTGTGTTTTAGATTTGTTTTGTTCATATAGTCATTACACAAGGAATTAAGCCTTAATTGGAAAAAGTGGTTTATCCATTTTTGAAAAGAAGAACTTTATGTCAAGTTTGCAAATCAAATGGTACAATGCATATCTTTGGACACAAGATTCATGGACATAACACACTGATCAAGACAAAAAGATGCAGCATAGTGTGAGGGCCTGTACAGGCTAGAATGATCAAGTGGCTTTTGTTTGCTTCAAGTTCAAGAAATATGGCATAACTTGCACCAACTCACAAACCAGCTTACAAACACTTAGACAAAGTTATCAAACACATTCCACAGATCATAACCAAGCTATTGCACGAGCCTTTTACCTCCAATCCATCCCAAAACTCAGAATCACCTTGAAACTGCTCAAACAGAGCAACCTCTGCAGATTGAGTTCCAACTCTCAATCCTTTCAAGCATTCTTGCCCAAACCAGTTCATATACCTTCCTTACCACCTATGCAAGCTATCCAAAAGCTAAAGCACGATCTGTAACACCTCCAAGCCACTTTACCATTTTTGTTTTTCTGTTTTGCAGTTGAAGTTCTCCAGCATGATTCAGGGAGTTTCAAGACAAAGTAGAACTTGGAATAGCATCCTCACACTTCAAGGAAGCTATACAAATTATCATCTTGCTCTGAAAACTCCTCCATTGCAAAGCACGATTCCAACTGAACAGGTATCTTCATGAGGTTCTATCTCTCAGTATAGACATTGTTAGCTTTAGGTTTGTGAAGGAAATATGTCACAATCATAGCCCTGAACATGACCATATAGTTAGATTTCATTTATGTTATGTGTGCTGCAAGGATTTTGAGTCTGAACATGGCATAAAAGTTAGGTCAGAAATTGGGGGAGAAGAAATTCTCCCTCATCTTAGAGAGTTAAGTCAAGTCCTTTACATGGTTGAATTCGTCTTCTCATGCTCTACACTTTTCATGTTATGAGTTTTGCTTGAAAGTCCAGGAATCAAGAGATAGAAAACGCGTGCTTGCTTGAATGATGTTGTTCAGAGGTTGAAGATGACTGGTTCTGGGCTGGGCCTGGAATATTTTTCTTATTTGCACCACATAATTACTTTTGAACCCCCTGAGCCCATTTCACTTATTTTTAATGATTTCTGACTTTTTTCTTTTTGATTGATTCATTTATTTTTTTCTCATGTTATTCAAAATATAAAAATCTTTTTTCTCACCATTTTTTAATTTATTAGGTATTTATGTTATTTTCTTTTGATTAATACATAAATAAATGGATATATTACATTTCATTAAAATATTGAGAAATATGTAAAAATACTTTTATTTTCATTTTTATTTTATTTTACCTTCTGAAAATATTTTACATAAAAAATACTTCTTTTTTTTTTATTAAATATTAAATATTATTATTTTTATATATAATGCATATTTAGAACTTAATACATATATATATATATATATATATATATATATATATATATATATATATATATATATATATATATATATATATATATATATATATATATATATATATATATATATATATATATATATATATATATATATATATATATATATATATATATATATATTTATTAATATATTTAGGTTAGAATACAAAAATACCTATATTTTTCATTTTTATTAATATTTGATATAAAAAATACTTTTTTATAATATACTTCATTTTATTTTATTTTTGTACATAATAAATAAATACTTGTATTAAATTAAATAATAATACATTTTATTTAATAGAATTAGGGTTTTGCCCTAAGGATAAAAAACTCCAAAAAATAATACCTTTTATTTTCCTTTTATTTTACATAAATAATCTTTTTTTCATACATACAAAAACCATTTTTTGCATCTTGCATATTTATTCTTATTTTATTTAATTTATGCAATTAATCATCTTATAAAATATTTCAATATTGATGTAATAGTTTTAGGTTTACATTACTTGTCAAAATCCCCATTTGAACATTTGTACCCCCTTCCCATATTTGGTTTTGTAATAGTTTAGTAAATTTATTTTCGCGCTTTATTGCTTTCTAATTATGCCATGTTAGAATTAGGGTTTGTATGCGAAAAAATGACAAAATAGTTATGACCTAATCTCAAGACAAACAAGCATGGAAATGGACACACAAATCACACTTGCACCCCCTAGGATACTCCATTTGTTGCCTTTCAAAATTGGGCCATATTGTATGTTAGGTCTCTTTGGGCAAAACAAACAAACCAAATGATCATAGTCCCTCGACAACATTTTCAAAATACTTCCAAAACAAATGATCAAGTCCCTTAAAGAAAATGCCCAAAGATACTTGGCACCATTGCAATTATGGTCTAAACGATGACCCGTGCCCGTCCCTTTCACATCCTAAACATAAGATTGTCCACCAAATACAATGGTGGAACAAACTTATTAAAAGGGTTAAAACATAGCAATGAACTTTGAGAAATTTAGGAGTAGATAACCTCTTAGTTACTTGAATCAATCTTGCAAACTAAAACACTTGCCTATTTCAAAAAACCACACATCACAACACTTTCAAAACAACTTTCAAAAACAAATGAAAACCTTTTCAAAAGACATACACCTTTGTATACATCCCAACATGGATCATTACAAAGGTTGCCACCACATTGGCCTCTTTTCAAAACATTTTTCAAACCCACACACACAAGCACCATTTAAAACAATTGAAAACAAAAGGCAAGTGATCTAAGCAAGTAACTAAGAGCCCATGGATAACCATGGATAGAAAGGGTGCTAATACCTTCCCTTTCTATAATCTACTCCCCGAACCCAAGAAAACATCTCAAAAGGTTTTTGCTGTGCTTTTTAACCTTTCCTTAGGATAAAATAAAAAGTCGGTGGCGACTCTTGCTCAACCGAAACATTTGCGAAAACAAACGCAAAACCTCAAGTCAGTTCTCCCACCGTATCACAGAACTGGCGACTCTGCTGGGGATAATTTTTGAGTGGAGTAACCTTAGGGCTTAGATCACCTTTGTTTTCAATTGTTTGCTTTGTTTGATTTTATATTTGTGGGCTTTGTATCGGAGTTTCATAGATCCTAACCCGGATCTGGGAAATACCCTTTTTAGGTAGCATAATCTGTGAGGGACCTGTCCGGCATAGACCGACATGGGTGAAGCAGTGGCTACGTTGGTGTGGCACCTTGGTCTGTACCTATATCCCTTGTGTCGTAACGGGGAGAATATAGGTCTTCTAAGGAGTCATTAAACACCAACCAACCTTAGATCCCTAAATTGACCAACTTGGCCATTAGGACAGTAGCAGTATGTTACACTCATTGAGGCTAAACTCTCGAGATGGTTCTAGCCGCGAGAAAAGATTGCGATGCTGGAGTTATGACCGATTGAGGGTAGCCAATGATTTGAGATCCTCTAGAACCCGGTTACTTTTGATAGGACAGGTTTTAACCAACAAAACCAAAAGAGGGTAATACCTGAAACTCATGCTGGCCTGAAACCTAAGGGTGTCTTGTGTGACTTGTGTGCCTTATCATGTTTGCCTGTGTGAATACTTGTGGTGTGCTTCATCATAGCATCATGCCATCATACCATTACATGCATCCTGTATAAAGGACTAACCCATTTCAAAGACAAAAAAGTTTCATCTTTGCTCTGTTTTGTAGGACATCATGATGCCCGTATGTAGGAATACCATCCGACTCAACTTTTTTCAACCACCAGTTTTACTCAAGGAGTTGGTTGGAAGGATTCCAAACACTTCCTCCTTCATCAACAAACATGGTTCTCTCCTTGGCTTGATCACTGCAAAATGGGACCAACAACTGATAAGTGTTCTGACCCAGTTTTATGACCCTCTATATCATTGTTTCACCTTTCAAGACTTCCAGCTGGTTCCTACCCTGGAAGAATTCTCTTATTTGCTGGGGATCCCTGTCTTGGAACAAACTCCATTCACTGGTTTGGAAAGAACTCCTAGGCCTGAAGAGATTGCTGCAATTCTCCCCTTGACCAAAGAAGAGGTTTTGTCCAACTGGGAAACTAGAAGTGGAGTTAAGGGCTTTTTGGTCAAATTTCTGGTTGGTAAGGCTAATGATTTCTGGAATGACTTGGACTTCAAGGCGTACGAGGATATTCTGGCTCTTTTGATCTATGGTCTGGTATTGTTTCCCAACCCTGACACCTTTATCAGTATCCATGTCATAAGGATCTTCATGTCTCGGAATCCAGTACCCACTCTTTTGGGAGATATTCTACAACAACTCTATGCTCGTACTGCTCGAAAATGGGGAACTCCGTGGTGTTGTGCTCCTTTGCTAGTAAGGTGGTTTATTTCGCACCTTCCTAAGTTCGTGCTGAAGAATGAAGAAGGAAAAGGTTGGGCTCGGAGGTTAATGTCTCTCACTGATAATGACATCACCTGGACTCTCAGAGGTTTGGATGAGGTAGCTGTTATTGACCGTTGCGGAGAATACCCTAATGTTCCGTTGATTGGTATCCAAGGAGGAATCTCTTACAATCCATGCTTAGCTCTCCGTCAGTTTGGAAGAGCCAGAGGAGATGGGCCTCATGAAATGCTGGTTCCTCACTTCCATTTTGAGTTTCAGGCAGACAGTGACAAACTACGCCATGGATTCATTAGAGCTTGGGACAGAATTCACAAAGCTGACCCACTTGAGTTGGGACCAAAGACTTCTCTACCATTGGAACCCTATTGCAAATGGGTCTGCATCCGTGCTCAGAGGTTAGGTATACCATACGAAGCTGTTAGACCTCTCATTCTTGAATCTCCTGAGGAAGATGGGGTTCCTCCAACTGTCCTCCCTCCTCAGACACCTACTGATTTTGACACAATGAAGAGATCTTGGGCGCAGCTAAAGGAAGAGCGGGATTTCTATCGGGAGAAGTTCAACGAGCAGGAACGGAAGATCCAGAGGCTGACTAAGCAATTGGAGGAAGAACGGGTCCTGAACAACTACATCAGCACTGAGAAGAGGAGGCCATGGGAGCATTGATGAGCTTTGGATATTTCCTTTTATAGTTTTTATTTCCTTTCCAGTATTTTTCATTCCTGTAATGCCTAAGGGAAAATTGTTGAACAATTGAAAATTTTAATCTAATGAAGTGTGTTTCCCTTTTTGTCTACAAAGTTGAATCTTGTTTGTCTTTGAAAACATAAAACATACGCATTCCATTGCACCATATGCATAGCAGGTACCCTATTTCACAGGTTGCTTAATCTCCTTCGCTGTTTATTTTGAACAGTCATCATGAATCCAGACTCATCCAGTGAGCAAGCAATCAAGGCCCTCCAGGCCCAAAGTGCACAGTTTCAAGAGATGGTCCTAAGCCTAGCCCAAGGTCAGCAAGAGTTGAAGACTCTACTCCTGAAGAAGAAGAAGAAAAAGAGGACTGCGTTGTTCAACACCGAACGCAGATTTGGGAACACACTCCATAATGAAGCTGAACCAACTACTTCTTCTGCTGAGAAAAACAGTCCCCAAGGGGGAGGAGCTCCTAGTCCCGCAGTCTCCGACAACGAGACGGACTACAATGACGAACAATACCCACATGCTGCTGACAGATACAAGCAATTGGAGGACCGCTTGAGCGCCATGGAAATTCAGAATGTGTCGGGACTGGATTTCAGAGATCTGGGGTTATTTTCTGGGGTAGTAATTCCACACAAGTTTAAGGCACCTGCCTTCGCCAAGTATGATGGGGTCTCCTGCCCAAAGCTGCAACTGAGGTCGTACGTAAGGAAGATCCAACCTTACACGGAGGATAAGAACCTCTGGATTCACTTCTTCCAAGATAGCCTCTCGGGGTCACAACTTGAATGGTTCTACCAATTAGATGGAACTAGCATCCGACACTGGGAAGATTTGGCAACCGCATTCTACAGACAATACCAATACAATTCTGATCTCGCTCCTACGCGCACCCAACTTCAGGGTATGTCTCTAGGAACGGGTGAAGGGTTCAAAGAATATGCACAAAAATGGAGAGATTTGGCCGGCAGGGTGCAGCCTCCCTTGACTGATCGTGAGCTGGTTGATATGTTCCTAGGGACTTTGTCTGGTCCATTTTTCAATCATTTGGTTGGTAACTCCTCCGCTGGGTTTACAGATTTGATATTGACGGGAGAAAGAATTGAAGCTGGCATCAGGTCAGGAAAGATACAAAAGGCTGCCTCTACAAGTACTGAGAAGAGGCCGTTTAAGAAAGAAGCAAGCGCCGTCTATGGTCCTAGATGACAAGTCAAGCCCGAAAGTCGCCAAGCCGTCAATGCTTTGGTCATTTCAAAACCTGTTGTTGCTCCTCAGCAGTACAATCAACAAAGAAGTGAAAGGCCCAAGAGGCAGTATACTCGGCTGAGTATGACCTTATCTCAAATTTTACCCCAACTGTTATCAACCAACTTGGTGACCCTCAAAGAAGCTCCTAAGGTCGTCAACACGGCGTCTCCTAAGTATAACCCAAATGCCCGGTGTGCTTATCATTCTGATAGTCCCGGGCACACTACTGATGATTGCTGGGCCTTGAGAAACAAAGTGCAAGATCTTATCGACGCGAAGGAAATCCAGTTTGAAGCGCCTGAGAGACCGAATGTTGTAACCGCTCTTATGCCCCAGCATAGAGTAAACGCCATTGAGGAAGAGTTGTATGCTGTTTTGGTGAATGAAGTTGTTACCCCTCTTTTGACTGTTAAGAGGAACTTACTACTAGCTGGTTTATTTCCGGGTTGTAGTAAGGGTTGCCTCCTGTGTGTTGTTATCCCTACCGGTTGTCCACTGCTGAAATCAGGCATCCAAAGCCTGATGGATAGCAAGGAAATTCTGTTCAAGAAAACTGCTGTTTCGTCTGTTTCCATTGAAGAAATATCTGTTGTCACAATTTATAATCCTGTCAAAGCTCCTGTGAAGAAACCAGTCCAAATTATGTCTGTTGCACCCATCACTATTACTGTCCCGGGGCCTCTCCCATATGAGTCTGATAAAGTTGTTCCATGGCATTATGGAGTCGACGTGTATGTGCTTGGGGTGAAGCAGGAGTTCAACACCAGTACCAGCATCAGTAACATCACTGGTCCCGCCAAGATTACCCGCAGTGGCAGGCTCTTCTCGCCTGACATTGCACCGCCAGTTATCCGAAAACCTCTCACCATCACACCCGCAAGTGTGCATGTCCCAATTCAAGTTCCTGTGTCTACTACTGCCGCCGAGTCTTCCGATACTCGGGGCAAAGAAGTTGCTACCGATTCGCCTGCCAGGACGGAGGCACCAAGAAAGAAGACTGTTGTGGAAGCCTCCCAACAAGAAATGGAGGAAATCCTTAAAATTATCAAAAAGAGTAACTTTAACGTTGTTGAACAGTTTGGGCATACTCCCTCCAAAATCTCTATGTTATCATTGCTGCTATGCTCAGAGGCCCATGCAAAAGCCCTGATTTCATTTCTGAAAACGGCCCATGTGCCGCAAGAGACCTCCGCGGATCAATTCACCGACTGTGTGGCTAATTTGACGGCTGACAATGGCTTAGGGTTCTCGGATGCTGACCTTACCGCCAAAGGGAAAAATCACAATGATGCCCTGCATGTTTCCATAGAATGCAGGGGCACTACTCTCGCACACGTGTTAGTGGATATCGGTTCTTCCCTGAACGTTTTGCCCAAGAAGGCATTGGACCGCTTGGATTGTGAGGGTCTGGAGCTGAAACCTAGCAACACCATTGTTAGAGCCTTCGACGGTTCTAAGAGGATGGTGCACGGTGAAGTAGACATCCCTATTCGTGTGGGTTCCCAAGTTTTCAACTCAACATTCTATGTAATGGATATTCGTCCATCTTACTCCTGCTTGTTGGGTCGACCCTGGATTCATAAAGCTGGGGCAGTAACGTCCACTCTACACCAAAAGCTCAAGTACCCTGTCAAAGGGAAGATTGTTACTGTGCAAGGTGAGGAGGAATACATGGTTAGTCATTTGAATTCATTCCGGTATATCGAGATGGACGGGGAGTTTATTGAAACCCCCTTTCAGCATTTTGAGGAAGTACCTCCAGTGTTGGAATCAGCTGAGGCAGTGGTTGAAGAAGATTTTTCGTTGAAGATGGCGTCCTTGAAGGATGCCCAGGCTGTAATCGAGAAAGGCAATTGTGCAAACTAGGGTCAGCTTCCTGACTTCACTCAAAAGAACGACAAGTTTGGGCTAGGCTTTACTGGAGAGGCTCAGAGGGTTGTGCGCAAGGAAAAGATCAGAAAGGCTCCGGTGTTTATCTCCAACCCAAGGGTGAATGCTATCGAGAAGGATGTAGAGGAAGCAAAGTTTGACAGTTGAATCTACCCGACTACCAGCAACGGACCGAGCAACTAGACGGCAAAGGATTTTACACCTATCACATTTGTCACGCAGTAATTAATTTCTTTTGATTTCCAATTTGTAACAAACAATATGTTAAAACTTTGTTGGCTCGGTGTCCTACCCGGGGCATCGTAGCTCCATTTGTGAGGGCTTTTTGTATGACATTTCCATATATCATCAATCAAAACATTGGACGTTTGTTGCATTTCAAATCTTGTGCTCTTTTTCTTTCTGTGTTATATATATTGCAAAACAGCTATATTTACACACACTCACTTATACAGGTTTCAATCCACTCTGGATCTCACTGGTAACAGCTCTGCTACCGCCAGTTATGACTTCGAGAATCCGATCAACTTGGCCGAAGACGAAGGTGAAGATGATTGCGAAGTGCCTGGTGAACTCGCAAGACTGCTACTCCAGGAAGAGAGGGCTATTCAACCACATGAAGAGCCGGTAGAAACGATTAACCTGGGTACTGAGACAGATAGGAAAGAGGTCAAGATTGGGGCTAATCTAGAGCTCAGCGTGAAGCAACGATTGATCCAGATGCTACAGGATTACATGGAGATATTTGCTTGGTCCTATGAAGACATGCCTGGTTTGGATGCCGACATTGTAGTTCATCACCTGCCAACCAAGGAAGATTGCCCTCCGGTAAAGCAAAAGGTCCGCCGTATGCGCCCAAAGATGTCTGAAAAGATCAAGGCTGAGGTTATGAAGCAATTCAACGCCGGGTTTCTAGCAGTAACTTCTTACCCTCAGTGGGTTGCCAATGTGGTGCCAGTACCGAAGAAGGACGGTAAAGTCATAATGTGCGTCGACTACAGAGATCTGAACCGGGCAAGCCCCAAGGATGACTTCCCCTTACCTCACATCGACGTTCTTGTTGACAATACTGCTCAACACAAGGTTTTCTCCTTCATGGATGGTTTTTCAGGGTATAATCAGATCAAGATGGCTCCAGAGGATATGGAGAAGACTACCTTTGTGACTCAGTGGGGCACCTTCTGTTATAAGGTCATGCCATTCGGATTGAAAAATGCTGGGGCAACCTATCAACGTGCCATGGTTGCTTTATTTCATGATATGATCCATCATGAGATTGAGGTATACGTTGATGACATGATTGCAAGGTCTCAAACTGAGGAGGAGCACCTTGACCATCTGAGGAAGTTGTTTGACCGACTCAAGTTATACAAGCTGAGGTTGAATCCCAACAAATGCACCTTTGGGGTGAGGTCCGGAAAATTGCTAGGTTTCATTGTAAGTGATAAAGGTATTCAGGTGGACCCTGCCAAGGTAAAAGCCATACAAGAGATGCCAACTCCAAAGACAGAGAAAGAAGTCAGAGGCTTCCTGGGACGACTGAATTACATTGCCCGATTCATCTCACATCTGACTGCTACTTGTGAGCCAATCTTCAAATTGCTGAAGAAAGATCAAGTAGTACGCTGGAACGATGAATGTCACGCTGCCTTTGAAAAGATAAAGGAATATCTCCAAGAGCCACCCATCCTTATGCCACCAGTGGAAGGAAGACCTCTAATATTATACTTGACAGTACTTGACAATTCAATGGGGTGTGTGCTGGGGCAGCATGACGAGTCTGGCCGAAAAGAGCACGCTATTTATTACTTGAGCAAAAAGTTTACCGACTGTGAGTCTCGTTACTCACTGCTTGAGAAAACTTGTTGCGCTCTAGTATGGGCTGCTCGCCGGCTGAGACAGTATATGCTGACTCACACTACTCTATTAATTTCAAAGATGGATCCCATCAAGTACATATTTGAAAAGCCTGCTCTGTCTGGAAGAATAGCGAGATGGAAAATGATCTTGACAGAATATGACATCCAGTATACAACTCAGAAAGCAATTAAAGGAAGTGTACTGGCAGATCATTTGGCACACCAACCTGTGGACGATTACCAATCATTGAACTTTGATTTTCCGGACGAAGACATCATGGTGGTAACTGACTGTGAAGTACCTGGACCGGATGAAGGACCTGAGAAAGGATCCCGATGGTCTATGCATTTTGACGGAGCCTCCAATGCTTTGGGTAACGGCGTCGGCGCTGTAATCATATCTCCCAAAGGAACTCATACTCCACTCACCGCCCGATTATGTTTCAACTGCACCAACAACATGGCAGAATATGAGGCATGTATCATGGGTCTACAAGCTGCAATCGACTTAAGGATCAAGTTTCTGAGTGTCTTCGGAGATTCCGCTCTCGTGATCAATCAGATCAAAGGCGAGTGGGATACGAAACACCCAAATCTTATTCCTTACAAGGAGTATGTGTCAACCTTGCTTCCCCACTTTGAAGAAATAACTTTTGAGCACTTCCCAAGAGAGGAGAATCAGCTAGCGGACGCCCTAGCTACGATGTCTTCAATGTTCAAAGTTAAATGGGACAATGAGGCTCCCCGGATCATTATCTGGAAGTTGGATGAACCGGCATATTGCTGCGAGCTTGAGGCTGAAAAGGTGACTGAAAAACCCTGGTATCATGAGGTGAAGAGGTACTTGGAAGCTCAGGAATACCCTGAAGGCGCATCTGTCAATGACAAGAAGTTCATGAGGAGGTTTGCTGCAAAATTCTTCCTCAGCAACGGTATTCTCTACAAACGGAATCATGATTCAACCCTGCTACGTTGTGTGGATAAGGCTGAAGCAGAGAAGATCATGATAGAACTGCATGAAGGTACATTTGGGACACATTCCAGTGGACACACCATGGCTAAGAAAATCCTTCGGGCAGGATATTTCTGGTCCACAATGGAAGCTGATTGTTACCAACACTCCCGAACTTGTCACAAATGCCAGATCTATGCTGACAAGGTGCATATTCCTCCAGTTCCTCTGAACGTCCTGACGGCACCTTGGCCTTTTTCAATGTGGGGGATTGATATGATCGGTGAGATCCGACCAACGGCATCCAATGGGCATCGCTTCATCTTGGTGGCGATCGATTATTTCACGAAGTGGGTTGAGGTAGCTTCCTACGCCACAGTAACCAAGAGCGTCGTGGCACGTTTCATCCGTCATAATCTGATCTGTCGGTACGGTGTCCCAGAAAGAATCATTACGGAAATGGTACCAATCTCAATAACACGATGATCACTGAACTCTGTGAACAATTCAAGATACAGCACCACAATTCTTCTCCCTACCGGCCGAAGATGAATGGGGCTGTAGAGGCGGCTAATAAGAATATCAAGAAAATTGTGCAGAAGATGACAGTGACCTACAAAGATTGGCACGAGATGTTACCATTCGCTCTTCATGGTTACCGTACCTCAGTAAGGACGTCAACCGGGGCAACTCCTTTCTCCTTGGTCTATGGCATGGAGGCAGTCTTGCCAATTGAAGTTCAGATACCCTCTCTCCGGATAATGAAGGATGCAGACTTGAGTGAAGATGATTGGATCCAGACTCGACTTGATCAATTAAATCTGATTGACGAAAAGAGGCTCACTGCTATTTGTCACGGTCAAACGTATCAAAAACGGATGATCAGGGCATTTAACAAGAAAGTCAGACCACAAGAGTATCAAGTTGGGGACCTGGTAATCAAACGCATCATCCTTCCTCAAAGTGATCCCCGGGGCAAATGGACCCCTACGTACGAAGGGCCATTTGTGGTTAAGCATGTGTTCTCAGGAGGAGCCATGATCCTAACCACCATGGATGGTGACGACCTTCCTCACCCCGCCAATGCAGACATAGTGAAAAAATACTATGCATAAATAAAAGACCCGCTAGGTTGACATACCTAGGCAAAAATAAGGGCTTCCCGGCGAACCAAAAGGGTTCGGGCAAAAATAAGGGATGAAATGAATAAAAAAATCTGTACACCCGGCAAGTCGAAAACCTGAAAAGGCGGCTTAGGCAAAAATGGGTATCCCGGTGGACTGAAAACCCGAAAGGGCGGTCCAGGCAAAAGTTAGGGATAAAGCATAACACTATGTCTCGTTGGATCACTTCGCATCCGGAATTCGGCATCAACTATCTGGCTCAGACTTCGGCATCGACCAATCAGCTTCATCTTCAACTAGGCAGCAAAGCGATGAGACGCTTGGAGACATAAAGGCGATAGCAGAGTTGGAACCCAGTGGGATTGTTCACATAGCTATTTTGTTTTCTTTTCAAAATTGTAAACTCTATGTTATTTGGCGGCATCCTCTTACTAGGATGTCAGCCTCTTGTACGAAAATGCCTATTCACAGGCAAAGTTCAAAACAATACAAATTCACTTGTCCATACAAATTGCCATTGTTTTTCTTTTTTCTGTTTTGTTTTGCGAAGAACGTCCAATGTTCATTTTTGATATATGCATTTGACATTAAATTGCTGATTCTTAAATATTTGCATATAAAACAAAAGATTAATTACCGGTGACATCAGAGACATGGGCAATATGAAGTTGTTTGATGCAGTCTGATTGCTTCGTCCGCCAAGGTACCCAGGTAGATTCGACCGAAGAATGTTACCAAATCATCTCAACGCCCCGCAGAGTGAGACAAAATTCAGCAATACTATCCCCAAGCGGAGTTGATTCCCTGTCGATCCTGAAAAGGCACAACATTCCCCGGCAGGTCTTAAAGCTCATCCCCGGTAGATTCTGGAAGCTTGTTCCCTACGGGATACGGACGTCACTCCCGAGCTTTATTCAGAGTTATCCCCCACAAGGGCTTATAACTGGGTTATCCTCAGCTAATTGCCACGGAAGATCGCCCTCGGCAAAGTTCTTCCATTCCCCAGCGGAATCCATCATTAAAGTCCTCAGCAGGCCTCTCGTCAAACTTCAGCAAAGTATCTCTGCCACATGGCAACTCGCCGGCCGTTCGTCAAGGATTTATTTTCCTAAGACAAAATTACATTCATAAACATTTCACATTTCCATACATCTTGCTTACATACATGATAAAGTGCATACAACACTATCTCATGTTGAACATCATGACATCATGCATATCATACGTCATGACATTGCATACAACTTATGTTTTTGCCTTTTCAGGAAAAGGACAATCCCAAAGACAACTACCTTCAACTGTCACATTTCCATATTCGACTCCTGTATCTAGCCAGGGCATATCTGTTGACCACATTTCTAGACTCGATTCCTGTATCCAGCCAGGGCACATCAATCAACTACAACATTTCCAGATTCGACTCCTGTATCTAGCCAGGGCATATCTGTTGACCACATTTCCAGACTCGATTCCTGTATCTAGCCAGGGCACGTCTGAAGAGTTCGAAGATTCGATTCCTGTATCCAGCCAGGGCATATCTGTTGACAACTATTTCCGGATTCGATTCCTGTATCCAGCCAGGGCACATCTGTGAGTAACCGTTTGTAGACTCGACACCTGTATCTAGCCAGGGCATATCTGCATAAAGAGATTGAAGGTCAAACACCTGTAACAAGCCAGGAAAACATCTGTCTTTCTCAAATACACAAGTTCTCGCTAAGGAATTTCTTATGCGATCAACACTTCCAAATGGCATCTATAAGCCCATTCCCGACAAGGTTCTGTCACATCTCCAGATGGCATCTATAAGCCCATCTCCCTATCCACCATCTCTCCAAATGGCATCTGTAAGCCCATTCCCGACATCACATTGTTGAGACTCCAACATGCGAGTGCAAATTTCCGGGCACTCTAGTGTCCAATCTCCTTTTACCCTCGAGTCACGAAAGGCAAACTTGCCAATCTAACTCTTCAGGTCCAAGAAGATTGAACAGGGGCAACTGTTGTACCCCCAAAATTTGCCCTCCCATTTCCTCAACATTTTCTCATCACAAGACCTTTGAAGATCAAGATCCAGTTAGGGTTTCCTCTGCTCAAGACTTCTCCTTGCACTGTTAACCCAAATTAGGGTTTGTGGTTGAACAAATATGTTTTGACCTAAAATGCCTAAGATGACTTTCATGCTTCATGTTGGACTCCCAAGTTTATCCATACCAAGTTTCAAGTCTTGATTCCAAGTTTTGCCCAGTCAATTGGACAGATGACCTAAGAAATCAGCTGTATTGGGGGAAAAGTCAACTGTGGCTAATTGACAGTCAAATCTCATGAAAATTGACCCACATCAACATTATGAACTCACATGGATCATTTGATCAAGTTTGGATCACAATTCCACAAGAAATTTGATCAGATCACCAAAAGGGCAAAATGGTCATTTTTAGGGTTTTGACTGCACAAGGGTAATTTTTGACTGTTTGACCTAGCCAATGGCAAACCAAGCTCACATATGGACTCAAGGACCCCATGGAATTATTTTGACATGCTCAACAAACTCAAAAGATCCCAAGTACACAAGATTGACAGTTGAATTTCCCAGTCAATTGATCAATTTTGACTGTATACTGAAAAGTCAAACTTTGACTTTTTGGTCAAAATCAAGAGTCAAGATCCATTTTTCATCAAAACATGCCAAATCATGAAACTTGTTCACCAAGAAACCAAGAAATGCAAATTAGGGTTTGAAATGGAATTTTTCATAACTTAGAATTTTTCTAAGTTATGGAAAACCCTAATTTTTTTCCCAACTTTGCCCCACTTTTTCACCAAGATTAATTTGGATTCAAACAAAAGTCAAAACATGAAAGTTGTAGCTTGTTGCATAATCTACAACTTTGATTCACAAAGTTTTCCCAAATGAGGCTTGTATCTCAAGTTATAAATTTTTGAATAAGGGCACTAAACCTTTTATAACTTAGTGAAAATTTGACCTTTTTGACAAGGTTTTCTACCTAACTTCAAGGCCATTTTCCATACACTTCCACTTGGAATTTCAAGTTGCATTTCAAAGATGGATTGTAGTAAACATTCCAAGCTTTCCAAAATGTCCAAGAACTTCTCAAACAACCTCATGGTTAGGGAGAATCGAATTTTGCAAAATGGGCAAAAGTCACTTTGATTCATGGCCATGTACATGTTCATACACTTTGCAATTTTTCAAATCAGCATGGACAAGCTAGTTACAGGCCTCTAATCCTTTTCTTACTCAATAATTAAATGCCAATCCATTGTGTTTTAGATTTGTTTTGTTCATATAGTCATTACACAAGGAATTAAGCCTTAATTGGAAAAAGTGGTTTATCCATTTTTGAAAAGAAGAACTTTATGTCAAGTTTGCAAATCAAATGGTACAATGCATATCTTTGGACACAAGATTCATGGACATAACACACTGATCAAGACAAAAAGATGCAGCATAGTGTGAGGGCCTGTACAGGCTAGAATGATCAAGTGGCTTTTGTTTGCTTCAAGTTCAAGAAATATGGCATAACTTGCACCAACTCACAAACCAGCTTACAAACACTTAGACAAAGTTATCAAACATATTCCACAGATCATAACCAAGCTATTGCACGAGCCTTTTACCTCCAATCCATCCCAAAACTCAGAATCACCTTGAAACTGCTCAAACAGAGCAACCTCTGCAGATTGAGTTCCAACTCTCAATCCTTTCAAGCATTCTTGCCCAAACCAGTTCATATACCTTCCTTACCACCTATGCAAGCTATCCAAAAGCTAAAGCACGATCTGTAACACCTCCAAGCCACTTTACCATTTTTGTTTTTCTGTTTTGCAGTTGAAGTTCTCCAGCATGATTCAGGGAGTTTCAAGACAAAGTAGAACTTGGAATAGCATCCTCACACTTCAAGGAAGCTATACAAATTATCATCTTGCTCTGAAAACTCCTCCATTGCAAAGCACGATTCCAACTGAACAGGTATCTTCATGAGGTTCTATCTCTCAGTATAGACATTGTTAGCTTTAGGTTTGTGAAGGAAATATGTCACAATCATAGCCCTGAACATGACCATATAGTTAGATTTCATTTATGTTATGTGTGCTGCAAGGATTTTGAGTCTGAACATGGCATAAAAGTTAGGTCAGAAATTGGGGGAGAAGAAATTCTCCCTCATCTTAGAGAGTTAAGTCAAGTCCTTTACATGGTTGAATTCGTCTTCTCATGCTCTACACTTTTCATGTTATGAGTTTTGCTTGAAAGTCCAGGAATCAAGAGATAGAAAACGCGTGCTTGCTTGAATGATGTTGTTCAGAGGTTGAAGATGACTGGTTCTGGGCTGGGCCTGGAATATTTTTCTTATTTGCACCACATAATTACTTTTGAACCCCCTGAGCCCATTTCACTTATTTTTAATGATTTCTGACTTTTTTCTTTTTGATTGATTCATTTATTTTTTTCTCATGTTATTCAAAATATAAAAATCTTTTTTCTCACCATTTTTTAATTTATTAGGTATTTATGTTATTTTCTTTTGATTAATACATAAATAAATGGATATATTACATTTCATTAAAATATTGAGAAATATGTAAAAATACTTTTATTTTCATTTTTATTTTATTTTACCTTCTGAAAATATTTTACATAAAAAATACTTCTTTTTTTTTATTAAATATTAAATATTATTATTTTTATATATAATGCATATTTAGAACTTAATACATATATATATATATATATATATATATATATATATATATATATATATATATATATATATATATATATATATATATATATATATATATATATATATATATATATATATATATATATATATATATATATATATATATATATATATATATATATATATATATATATATATATATATATATATATATATATATATATATATATATATTTAGGTTAGAATACAAAAATACCTATATTTTTCATTTTTATTAATATTTGATATAAAAAATACTTTTTTATAATATACTTCATTTTATTTTATTTTTGTACATAATAAATAAATACTTGTATTAAATTAAATAATAATACATTTTATTTAATAGAATTAGGGTTTTGCCCTAAGGATAAAAAACTCCAAAAAATAATACCTTTTATTTTCCTTTTATTTTACATAAATAATCTTTTTTTCATACATACAAAAACCATTTTTTGCATCTTGCATATTTATTCTTATTTTATTTAATTTATGCAATTAATCATCTTATAAAATATTTCAATATTGATGTAATAGTTTTAGGTTTACATTACTTGTCAAAATCCCCATTTGAACATTTGTACCCCCTTCCCATATTTGGTTTTGTAATAGTTTAGTAAATTTATTTTCGCGCTTTATTGCTTTCTAATTATGCCATGTTAGAATTAGGGTTTGTATGCGAAAAAATGACAAAATAGTTATGACCTAATCTCAAGACAAACAAGCATGGAAATGGACACACAAATCACACTTGCACCCCCTAGGATACTCCATTTGTTGCCTTTCAAAATTGGGCCATATTGTATGTTAGGTCTCTTTGGGCAAAACAAACAAACCAAATGATCATAGTCCCTCGACAACATTTTCAAAATACTTCCAAAACAAATGATCAAGTCCCTTAAAGAAAATGCCCAAAGATACTTGGCACCATTGCAATTATGGTCTAAACGATGACCCGTGCCCGTCCCTTTCACATCCTAAACATAAGATTGTCCACCAAATACAATGGTGGAACAAACTTATTAAAAGGGTTAAAACATAGCAATGAACTTTGAGAAATTTAGGAGTAGATAACCTCTTAGTTACTTGAATCAATCTTGCAAACTAAAACACTTGCCTATTTCAAAAAACCACACATCACAACACTTTCAAAACAACTTTCAAAAACAAATGAAAACCTTTTCAAAAGACATACACCTTTGTATACATCCCAACATGGATCATTACAAAGGTTGCCACCACATTGGCCTCTTTTCAAAACATTTTTCAAACCCACACACACAAGCACCATTTAAAACAATTGAAAACAAAAGGCAAGTGATCTAAGCAAGTAACTAAGAGCCCATGGATAACCATGGATAGAAAGGGTGCTAATACCTTCCCTTTCTATAATCTACTCCCCGAACCCAAGAAAACATCTCAAAAGGTTTTTTCTGTGCTTTTTAACCTTTCCTTAGGATAAAATAAAAAGTCGGTGGCGACTCTTGCTCAACCGAAATATTTGCGAAAACAAACGCAAAACCTCAAGTCAGTTCTCCCACCGTATCACAATTTGACATTAAATTGCTGATTCATAAATACTTGCATATGAAAGAAAAGACTAATTACAGGTGACATCAGAAATAGGGGCAATGTAAAGTTGTCTGATGCAGTCTGGTTGCTTTGTCCGCCGAAGTACCAAGGTAGGTCCAACTGAAGAATGTGATCAAGTTATCTCAACTCCCCACAGAGTAAGACAAGATAGCAACATTCCCCAGCGGAGTACAGGCATTCATCAGCAAGCATCCCCGGCAGTCTTGATCTAAGATTGTTCCCTGGCGGAATACAGACACTCCAGTAGAATCATTTTCCAGTACAGTCTGAAGGTTTCCCCAGGAAAGTGGAATTCTTATCCCCAGCAGGTCTTGAAGCTTATCCCCAGTAGATTCTGGAAGTTTATCCCCTGTAGAGTACGAACGTCTCTCCCCCAGCAGGTCTTGAAGCTTATCCCCAGTAGATTCTGGAAGTTTATCCCCTGCAGAGTACGGACGTCTCTCCCGAGCTTT
This sequence comes from Vicia faba, assembly GCA_948472305.1. NCBI lineage: Eukaryota > Viridiplantae > Streptophyta > Magnoliopsida > Fabales > Fabaceae > Vicia > Vicia faba. The sequence goes on along the minus strand of OX451739.1, from coordinate 332,260,525 downwards.
ATTTAAAGTTATTCCTCACAAGGGCTTATAACTGGGTTATCCTCAGCTAATTGCCACGGAAGATCGCCCTCGGCGAAGTTCTTTCAATCCCCAGCGGAGTTCATCAAAGTTCCCCAACATAACTTATCAATGCAATCCCCAGCGGAGTTTATCATTGTCATCCCCAGAGGAGTTTATCTTTGTTATCCCCAGCGGAGTCCATCATTGAAATCCTCAACGGAGCTCTCATCAAAACTTCAGCGAAGTATCTCTTCCCACAGAGTAATTCCCCTCAGAGTAATCTCTCCAACAAGTTTATTCCCCAACGGAGTCATCTTCTCCTACCGGTGTATTCTTGCAACCGTCATCCCCAGCGGAAACAAAGAGCTCTACTCTTCAACGTCAGCCCAGGATTTAATTCCACGGCCGGTCGTCAAGGATTTATTTTCCTAGACGAAAATACATTCATAAACATTTCACGTTTCATACATCTTGCTTACATACATGATAAAGTGCATACGACACTATCTCATTTTTGAACGTCATAACATCATGCATTTCATACATCATGACATCGCATACAACTGATGTTTTGCCTTTTCAGGGAAAAAGACAACCCCAAAGGCAACTACCTTCAACTCTCACAATTCCAGATTCGATTCCTGTATCTAGCCAGGGCACATCTGTGAGTGATCAGTTTCCAGACTCGATTCCTGTATCTAGCCAGGGCACGTCTGAAGAGTTTGAAGATTCGATTCCTGTAACCAGCCAGGGCATATCTATCAACTATCACAGTTTCCAGATTCGATTCCTGTATCTAGCCAGGGCACATCTGTGAGTGATCAGTTTCCGGACTCGATTCCTATATCTAGCCAGGACACGTCTGAAGAGTTTGAAGATTCGATTCCTGTATCCAGCCAGGGCATATCTATCAACTGTCACTATTCCGGACTCGATTCCTGTATCTAGCCAGGGCACGTCTGAAGAGTTTGAAGATTTGATTCCTGTATCCAGCCAGGGCATATCTATCAACTACCACAATTCCAGATTCGATTCCTGTATCCAGCCAGGGCATATCTGTTGACGACTATTTCCAGATTCGATTCCTGTATCCAGCCAGGGCATATCTGTTGACAACTATTTCCAGATTCGATTCCTGCATCCAGCCAGGGCATATCTGTTGATAACTATTTCCAGATTCAATACCTGTATCCAGCCAGGGTATATCTGTGAGCATCCGATTGTAGATTCGACACCTGTATCTAGCCAGGGCATGTCTGCATGAAGAGATTGAAGATCAAACACCTGTAACAAGCCAGGAAAACATCTGTCTTTCTCAAAATACACAAGTTCTCGCTAAGGAATCTCTTATGCGATCAAACACTTCCAAATGGAATCTATAAGCCCATTCCCGACAAGGTTCGGTCACCTCTCCAGATGGCATCTATAAGCCCATCTCCCTATCCACCATCTCTCCAAATGGCATCTATAAGCCCATTCTCGACATCACATTGCTGATACTCCAACATGCAAGTGCAAATTTCCGGGCACTCTAGTGTCCAATCTCCTTTTACCCTCGAGTCACGAAAGGCAAACTTGCCAATCTAACTCTTCAGGTTCAAGAAGATTGAACAGGGGCAACTGTTGTACCCCCAAAATTTGCCCTCCCATTTCCTCAACATTTTCTCACCACAAGACCCTTGAAGCTCAAGATCCAGTTAGGGTTTCCTCTGCTCAAGACTTCTCCTTGCATTGTTGACCCAAATTAGGGTTTGTGTTTGAACAAAGATGTTTTGACCTAAAATGCCTAAGATGACTTTCATGCTTCATAATGGACTCCCAAGCTTATCCATACCAAGTTTCAAGTCTTGATTCCAAATTTTGCCCAGTCAATTGATCAATTTTGACTGTATACTGAAAAGTCAAACTTTGACTTTTTGGTCAAAATCAAGTGTCAAGATTCATTTTTCATCAAAACATGCCAAATAATGAAACTTGTTCACCAAGAAATCAAGAATTACAAATTAGGGTTTGAAATGTAGATTTTTCATAACTTAGAATTTTTCTAAGTTATGAAAAAACCCTAATTTTTTCCTAACTTTGTCCCACTTTCTCACCAAGATTCATTTGGATTCAAGCAAAAGTCAAAAGATGAAAGTTGTAGCCTATTGAAAAATCTACAACTTTGATTCACAAAGTTTTCCCAAAAGAAGCTTGTAGCTCAAGTTACAATTTTTGGAACAAGGGTACCAAACCATTCTTAACTTAGAGAAAAATTGACCTATTTTAGGCATGATTTTTGCCTAACTTCAAGACCATTTTTCACATGCTTCCACTTGGAATTTCAATTTGCATTTCAAATATGGATTATAGTACACATTCCAAGCTTTCCAAAATGTCCAAGAACTCATCAAACAACCTCATGGTTAGGGAGAATCGAATTTGGCAAGTTGGGAAAAACTCACTTTTGATTTGGCCAATTTACATGTTCATACATTTGTGCCATTTTGAATTCAGCTTGCTTTCCTTGATTACAGGTCTTTTATCTCATCTACACTCCAAAATTTAATGCCAATCCTTTGTGCCAAAGTGTTGTTCTATGAGTTCAAACATTATATGCAAGTTTAATCCATTTTTAGATAAAGCATTATATCCATTTTGGAAAAGTTGCACTTTATGTCTAAAGCAAATCCAAGCAAGTACAGTTAAGATCTCTTTGGCACAAGTTTATGGGCTAATTGCACTGATCAAGACTAAGTCGTGCAGCATAGATTGGGGGCCTCTACCTGTCTAAAAACTCAAGTGGCCATCTCTTGCTTAAGTGTGAAGAAACTTGCCATAACATTACACAACTCTCATCTCAGCTAACACAACCTTAAGCAAACTTGTCAAACACTCTCTAAACATCCATTCTGAGCTAGAACACGAGCCAACCATCTCCAACACTTTCCCATTCACAGAATCACCATTGAACTGCCCAAAACAGGGCATCCCTGCAGTTTGAGTTCCATAGCTCAAACCTTCCATGCATTCTTGCTAAAAACACTTCAAACACATCCCACAACATACCTTGAAGCTATTCCAAACCTCAAACACGACCTGTAACACTCCCATTCAACATCACCATTTTCATTTTTCTGATTTGCAGGTGAAGTTCTATAACTCGATTCAGCTAGTTTCAAAGCAAAGTAAAACTTGGAATAGCATCCCTGGACATCAAGGAAGATGTACCAATCATCACCTTGCACTGAAAGTACCTCCATCACCAGATACAACTTCAACTGAACAGGTAAGTTCATGAACTCGTATCTCTCTATCCAGGCATTGTTAGCTTTAGGTTTATGAAGAAAATATGTCACATTCATAGCCCTGAACATGCCCATATAATTAGTTTTCATTTATATTATGTGTGCTGTGTGAATTTAATGTCTGAACATGGAACAAAATTTAGGTCAGGAATTGGGGGAGAAGAAATTCTCTCTCATTTCTGAGAGTTAGATTGACTTCTTTATATGTCTAGAATCGTGGCTTCAAGCTCTACAGGTTTCATGTTGGAAGATTTGGCAAAAGATCAAAGAATCAGGAGTTAGAGATTTGAGAAGAAAGGCGCGTGTTTTTGAATATGTTTGTCTGAAGGTTGAAGACAACAACCTTTGGGCTGGGCCTGATTTGTCATTTCTGTTTACACCTCATTTTCACACACACACCCCCTAGGCCCATTTTGCTTATTTTTATGATTTTTTGACTTTTGTTTTTTATTCCTGACTTATTTATTTTTCCTCATAATATTAAAAACATAAAAAACATTTTCTACACCATTTTTGAATTTATTAGGTATTTATTTGTTTAAAATAGATATTTGTACATATATAAATATATAAACATGCTTTTATTTAAAAAATACTAAAATAATGTAAACATATTTTATTTTCCATTTTTTATTTTATTTTATCTTCTGAAAATATTTTATATAAAATATACTTTTTTTTTATAAATAGTAAATATTATTATTTTGCACATATTTAATATATTTGATAAATAACACAAATGCATATATACATATTAATATATTTAGGGTAAAATGCAAAATATACACATTTTTATTTTTATTAATGTTTAATATTAAAAATACTTTTTTACAAATATACTTCATTTTTATTTTATTTTTGTATATAATAAATAAATATTGTACACATTAAATAATTAATACTTTTACTTAATAAAATTAGGGTTTTGCCCTAAACATAAAAACTCCAAAAATAATACTTTTTATTTTTTTTTTATTTGACATATAAAAATACTTTTTTTCATATACATAAAAAACATTTTTTAGCATCTTGCATATTTATTTTATTTCCATTTAATTTGTGCAATTAAATATCTTGTAAATAATTCAAAATTGATGTAATAGTCTAGGTTTAAATTCCTTGTCTAAATACCCCCCATTTGAACATTTGTACCCCCCTTCCCATATATTGTGTTGTAATAGTTTAGGACTTTAAATTTCGCACTTTAATGCTTTCTAAATATACCATGTTAGAATTAGGGTTTGTATGCGAATCAAAAACAACAAAAATAGTTTGACCTAATTTCAAGATAAACAAGCATGAAAATGGACAACACTAATCACACTTGCACCCCTAGGGTATTCCACTTGTTGCCTTCAAAAATAGGCCATATTGCATGTTAGGTCTCTTTGGGCAAAAACAAAACAATCAAATGATCATAGTCCCTCGATGACACTTTCAAAAGTTGCCTAAAAAATGATCAAGTCCCTTAAAAGAAAAATTGCCCAAAGATACTTGGCACCATTGCAATTATGGTCTAAACGATGACCCGCGCCCGTCCCTTTCACATCCTAACACAAGATTGTCCACCAAATGCAATGGTGGAACAAAATTGTTAAAAGGGTTAAAACATAGCAATAATCTTTGAGAAATTTAGGAGTAGATAACCTCTTAGTTACTTGAATCAAACTTGAAAAACAAAACACTTGCCTATTTTAAAACCACACCTCACAACACTTTCAAAACAAACTTTCAAAAAACAAATAAAAACCTTTTCAAAAGACGTACACCTTTGTATACATCCCAACATGGATCATTACAAAGGTTGCCACCACATTGGCCTCTTTTCAAAACATTTTTCAAACCCACACACACAAAGCACCATTTCAAACAATTGGAAATTAAGGCAAGTTGATCTAAGCAAGTAACTAAGAGCCCATGGATAACCATGGATAGAAAGGGTGCTAATACCTTCCCTTTCTATAATCTACTCCCCGAACCCAAGAAAACATCTCAAAGGTTTTTGCTGTGCTTTTTAACCTTTCCTTAGGATAAAATAAAAAGTCGGTGGCGACTCTTGCTCAACCGAAACATTTGCGAAAACAAACGCAAAACCATAGTCAGTTCTTCCACCGTATCACAGGCATCATTATGGTTCTTCCCTTTAGTAGTCAGATCAGCGTCGGAGAAACCCAAACCATTATCAGCAGTTAAGTTGGCCACACAATCGGTAAACTGATCAGCTGACGTCTCTTGTGGCACGTGGGCCGTCTTCAGGAAGGTAATCAGAGCCTTGGCATGGGCCTCTGAACACAACAACAGTGATAGCATAGTAATTTTAGATGGGGTGTGCCCCAGCTGCTCAACTACATTAAAATCACTCTTCTTGATAATATTAAGAATCTCTTCCATATCCTGTTTGGAAGCTTCAACAGTGGTTGTCTTTGGTGCCTCCTCTGGGCAGGCATATCAGTGGCGATCCCTTTGCCCCGAGCGTCAGATGACTCGGAAACAGGGGTAGAAATAGGAACTTGATCGTGAAGGGAAGTAGGCACACTTGCAGGTGTGATGACAGTAGGTCTCTGAATTGTTGGTGGCGCAATATCTGGTGAGAAAAGTCTACCACTGCAAGTGACTTTAGCAGGCCCGGTGATGTTGCTGACGCCGGTACTAGTATCAAACTCTTGTTTAACCCCAAGAACATAAACATATGCCCCATAGTGCCAAGGGACAGCTTTGTCAGATGTATAGGGAATGGGCCCCGGAACAGTGATGATTATGGGTGTAATCTTCTGAACAGGCATAATTTTGACAGGCTTCCTCGGGGGAGCCTTGGGAGAATTGTTGAAAATGGTGACAATGGAAACTTTTTCAGTAAGGGTAGCAGGAACAACAATCTTTTCAAACAGGATTTCTTTATTATCCATCAGGTTTTGGATACCTGACTTCAAAGATGGGCAACCAGTAGGTGAAACGGAACACAAATGGCAACCTTCACTACATCCCGGAAATAAACCGGCTAGCAACAGGTTCCTCTTGACAGTCAACAGCGTAGTAACAATATCATCCACAGAGGCTACAAACAAATCTTCTTCCACAGCATTCACTCCATGCGTGGGCATGGGAGCAGTTACAACATTGGGCCTTTTGGGCGCCTCGAACTCTATCTCTTTAGCATCAATTAGGTCCTGAACCTTATTCTTCAGAACCCAACAATCATCCGTAGTATGCCCCGGGCTATCAGATTGATAAGCGCAGCGGGCGTTACGATTGTACTTTGGGGACGTTGTGTTTACAACCTTCGGAGCTTCTTTTATAGTCGCCAGATTGGTTGTCAGTAACTGCGGAAATATCTGGGACAAGGTCATGCTGAGCCGAGTGAACTGCCTTCTAGGTCTCTCACCCCTTTGTTGGTTATGATGCTGAGGAGCAGCAGCAGGTTTTGAAATAACCACCGCGTTGACAGCTTGGCGGCGTTCCGGTCTATTTTGTCTCCTTGAACCATAGACAACACTAGATTCCTTCTTGAATGGTTTCTTCTCAGTGCTCGAGGAGGCACCCTTCTGTATCTTCCCAGACTTGATACCAGCTTCTATTCTCTCACCAGTCAAGATCAGGTCTGTAAACCCGGCTGAAGAATTTCCAATCAAATGGTTGAAGAATGGACCAGACAGGGTCCCCAAGAACATATCCACAAGTTCACGGTCAGTTAAAGGTGGTTGCACCCTTCCAGCCAGGTCTCTCCACTTTTGAGCATATTCCTTAAATCCTTCACCCGTCCCTAGTGACATACCCTGGAGTTGGGTACGCGTAGGAGCGAGGTCGGAATTATACTGATACTGCTTATAGAATGCAGTAGCCAGATCCTCCCAATTACGAATACTGACTCCATCCAGCTGATAGAACCATTCGAGTTGAGTCCCTGAAAGACTATCCTGGAAGAAATGGATCCATAAATTCTTGTCAGCAGTGTAAGGTTGGATCTTCCTTACATACGACCGGAGGTGCAGCTTTGGGCAGGAAGCTCCGTCATATTTGGCAAAGGCAGGTGCCTTGAATTTATGGGGAATCACCACCCCAGAGGATAAGCCTAGGTCTCCAAAGTCCAACCCGGGCACATTCTGTATCTCCATAGCACTTAAGCGGTCCTCCAGCTGTTTGTACCTATCCTCAGCAGGAGGGTACTGCTCTTCATCATAATCCGTCTCGTTGTCAGAGACCACGGGACTAGGAACCCTTCTCTCTTGTGGGTTGTCTTTTCCTACATATGAGGTAGTCAGCTCAACCTCATTCTGTAATCCATTCCCAAATCTGTGTCCAGTGTTGAACAAGACGGTCCTCTTCTTCTTCTTCTTCAGAATCAGGGTCTTCAACTCCTGTTGACCCTTAGCTAGGCTCATAACCAACTCTTGGAACTGGGCGTTCTGGGCCTTGAGGGCCTTGATAGCTTGTTCAGTAGTAGGTTCAGAAGACATGATGATTGCTGAAATAAACAGCGAAGAAGATAAGTGACCTGTAAAAAAGGGTACCGGTTATGCATATGATGAATGGTATGCTATTTATGCAATGCATTCAAGGGTTCAAAAATTCAAATTCGTTGCAGACAAAAAGGAACACATGTCATATTAAGAAGTAATTTGTTTAGTACATCAGTGCCTCATGGGCGAAATATTACAAAATACTTAATATAAAAAGACATTGCGCATCCTTTTTGGAGCGATGTAAGTGTTGAGGGTCTTTTCCTCGTGAAGTAGGTGGGTGAGCTCCAAGACCTTCTTCTCACTGGCACGTAAGCTGGCTTCAAAAGCATTATGTTCTTCCTTGAGTTGGATCCAGCTCTTTTTCATTTCTTCCCATGATGTTGGCATGTCAGGATGTAGAATGGTGTACGGAACCTCTCCTTCCATAACAGGCTCTTTGATCATGGGGAGTGTTGTACCCCAAAATTTGCCCTCGCATTTTTCCCCAAGAAATATCAGCTTCAAACATTTCCTGACTTTTCAAACTGGCTCAAGAATCGGACAAACGGACTTTTCTTGACAGTCAAGCGAAATTAGGGTTTTTACTGATTTTCAGAGCTCTGGATTGTTTCATACAGTTGGCTTAGTGTTTGGTTGATTTTGGCTCAGTTTTGATCAGGCGAGCGTTATTTGGCATTTAATCAGGAGTTAGGGTTTTATGGGCATATTCTCAGAAGAATTTAAATTCCACAGCACTTTGCGGTTTATTCCAAGATTCGGATTAAAATTCGCGTTATCTTGGTTTAATCAGTAAAAGAGACAGTGGTTTGAATTCAGTACGTTTTGATTGAGCCAGTCAGATACAGTACGCAGTATTGGATTCACAGTGTTTATGGCAAATCAGTGGAAAAGGATTGCGTTTGATCAGTCCATTTGGGTTAACTGCTGCTTTGCTTTGGATTTTGAATAAGACAGGTTTAATTGATCAATGTTGTTTTTATTTAAGTTATTTATTGTTCTAAAATTGAATGATTGAAATTTATTTTTCAATTGTTTTAATTCAAAGAATTTTAAATAAATAAATAAACAATAAAGAAAATTAGAATTAATTGGATAATTTAGACTTTTATTGATATTTGAATTATTTGTACAAATGGTTGTTTATAATTTAAATTATGAACAATAATATACATTAATTTAAATATTACATAAAATAAAAACTATCCTATTTCTAATGTTCTTCATTCTTCACTCCGCTCCGGTGCTCCATTTTTTTTTATCTGCGAAAAGAAGCAAGAAAAGTCAGAAAGCAGTTAATTAAAGACAGTTAAAGTTGCTCATCATTAGGGGCCACTGACTGGGATCAGTCGACCCTCTCTGCAAATCACGGGATTTCTCCCGGTTCACAGAGAGGGAAGATTTTTTTTTATTCATGAAATGCAAATGTCAAAAGTATAAGTTCCAAAATTCAAGACTGCATAGAATCTCAAATCCAAAGTTCAAACTATATAGTTCAAATCCAATGACCACTTCCTATCAAATGCCAAAGATATCAAAGAAATCAAAGTAGTACAAGTTGCTATCAAAACTGTCAAAGCTGTCAAAAAGGGATTTTTGCCAAGATATCAAGGAAAAGTCAGCACACAAAGCTGTCAAAAGAGATAAAAAAGATGCAGAGGAAAATGTGTTATGCAAGCAACTTGGATCTTAATCATCATTTCCCATAGGCCCCTTCAGAGAAAGTACAACATAAATCATATAATAATCTTAACTGTACTTTTGGAGAGAAAAAGAGAGATAAAGAGCATAGGCAGAGTTCAGGTCTGAGGCATAGACAGCAAGACAGAAAAAAGATATAATCCAAAAACACAGTTCAGAAGGGATAGAGGAGAGAAGAGAAATATACAAACTCAGAACACCCTGCCTTCACCTCAAAAAACCTAACCAAAACTGTGTTAAACCAAGCTTCAAGACTAAAAAACCTGCATCATCCTTACAAAATCACAAGAACCTGCATCAGTCTCACAAACCCAAACCTCATATCAGCATCATAACCTGCCTACTGTCCAGTTAAAACACCCAAAAACCTTGGCCTTAAACAAAAAAAACCATTCAAAGCCTCACCCTCAAGGCCATCAAAAACACCTATCAAAACTCAAAAACAAAACACATAACCTGAACCTGCCTAATCAAAAGAAAGCACCACCACTGCAAACCAAAACTCTGTTAAGCCAAGCCTAACCAGAGCTACCAACAACCTGCCTACCATCCAAACTGAAGCAAACCATAACCATCAAACACAACCTCAAATTTCAAACATTCAAAAGAAACCTGATAAACAAAGCACAAAGCCTGCTAATGCCCTGAACTTGCCTAACCACATAAAACATATACAACCAGCACCCTGTTCAAACACCCAAACTTTAGCATACAAACTCAAAAGCCTCACCATAAAAAGTTGCATCAGTGAACCATTACCAAGGCATAACATCAAACCTGAAGTATGAACCTTCCATAGCCAAATTTCCCAAACCCACCTTAGGCCTCAGAAGGGGGGCTTCATCATAGGCAAATCAGAAAGACATATCCAAACATAACCCATCCTAAAAACCTCAGAAACCTGTCCAACTCCTAAGCCTCAGAGTTTTTCTTCCCTCATCATAGGCGATACATAGCATCCCACTCAACAGAAGTTCAAGGCTAGCAAACATCTCAGAAAGGCACATCTCAAGCATATAGGCAACAAATACGAGCCCCTCAGAACTGTAAGTTCATCATGGGGGGAACAAATCAAATCATATAGCGTCAAGCACGTAAGCAAAGGCAACACGAGAGAAGAAGAAGAAAGAAGCATGTTCAGGGCAACATAAACAAATATCCAGTGGCACAGAAGAAGGGATAAAGAAGTGAATTAAAGGTTCTCAGTACAACTCATCATCAAACCCAAAAACGGTAACAAAATATACAAAATACCAGGAAAGCATCAGAAGAAAAGCAAGCCTCCAGCTTCATCACCAAATCTCCGTTCGCTCCGGCCTCCTCAGCGCCTCCACTCTTCTCTCCTCCTCCTCCAAGGTCAGGTAGTGAGCGTTATTCCTTTTATTCCCCCTTTACCTCATAATAATGAAAACTTAACTTAAAACAAACCTAAAACGTGTATCGTTCACAAAAGAGAAAAGAACATTGAAACGAACCTTGCATCAAGAGGACGCCGAGCCCGCGCCATGGAGGGAAGAGAGGTCTAGAGGCGACGCTGGTGGCCGGAGTGAGTTGCTCAGGAAGCTTGATCGGAGAAGACGAATGCACGGCGCGCCGCTGCTAACCCTAAAACTTTCATTACCAAACTGAACTAACAACCACTAACCCTAAATTCGTTTGCCTGAACCATGGGCCTGACCCGTTCTTCATTCCTCTAAAGCCCAACAGTATCACTAGCTTTTTTATAACAAACACTAATCTCTTTCCTTTCTTTTTTACTAAACTATATCTATTTCTAACTTAACATTTTTATCATATATTAAAATTGAAAATACTTATTTCCTTTTATTTATTTTACTCTTTCATTTAAAATATATTTTGTACATACATTTTAAAACATTAATTTTGTACATAACAATAACAAAATACTTTTTTATCATATAATTGAAAACTTTTTAGTTAACATACACATTTGTACATGATAATTTAAATGCATTTTTTCTCTAATATTAAAATTCACAAATATTTGATTAAAATACTTTCTTTCTTATACATAATACAATTTAATTAAAATTTGAACATACCATTTAATTAAAACATTTTCTTTTGTACATAATTAAAAGAAATCAACGATTCATTAAAATACCTATCTAGGTTAAGAAACCCTAATACGTTTCAACTTCACATATCGCACCTATAAATAATTACACACAATACATATACATCTCACACTTACACTTCCACATTCACATTGCCCCATACACACTTTTATCTTATATTTGTATATTTGATATTTACATTTTGATCGCACATTCGATTTGGTTGTAACTTATTGGATACTATAAGTCTCATCCCCTTTGTACATTTATACCCCCACTCCCGGATACTACTTTGTAATAGCGTAGATTTTACATTCCGCAATTTACAGTTTTCCAATTATACCATGGTAGACCTAGGGTTTGTATGTACATAAAATCAAACGCTAGATAACCTAATACAAGACAAATACATGTAATCAATACACAATCACACTTGCACCCCCTAGGGTAATCCCACATGTTACCTTCCAAAATGGGCCATGCTTGCACGTCGAGTATCTTTGGCAAAACAAAATCAAATGATCATAAGTCCCTCGATGACGCTTTCGAATGTTGCCTAAAACGGAATGATCATAGTCCCTTCAAAACAAATTGTCAAAGACACTTGGCATCATTGCATTCATGGTCCATACGATGACCCGCGCCCGTCCCGAATAAACTTCCTAAATGCAAGATTGCCTACCAATTTCAATGGTAGAACAAAATTGTTAAAAGGGGTTAAAACATGACAAAAACCTTTGAGTACAATAGGGTAGACAAAACTCTTAGTTACTTGAGATCAAACTTGCAAAAAACACTTGCCTTCTTTTCAAAAACCACAATCCACCACACTTTCAAACCAACTCTCAAAAACATTTGAAAACATCTTTTCGAAAAGATTCACACTTTTGTAAAACACTCAAACACGAGTCAAATACATTAGTTGCCTAAGACAAGGCATCTTTTTTCAAAACATTTTCAAAAAGCACCCACACACACACCATTTTCAAAGCAATCGAAAAACAAGGCAAGTGATCTAAAAAACCAAGTAACTAAGAGCCCATGGATAACCATGGATGAAAAGGGTGCTAATACCTTCCCTTTTCATAATCTACCCCCCGAACCCACGAAATATCTCAAAAGGTTTTTGCTGTGCTTTTTAACCTTTCCTTTAGGATAAAATAAAAAGTCGGTGGCGACTCTTGCTCAACCGCACAAGTGCGAATGCGAACGCAAAACACTAGTCAGTTCTCCCACCGTATCACAGAACTGACGACTCTGCTGGGGAGAGTTCTAAAAGTGGGGTTACCTTAGGGTTTTAGATCACCTTTACTTTCAATTGATTGCTTTATTTGCTTTACATTTGTGGGCTTTGTATCGGAGTTTTATAGATCCTAACCCGGATCTGGGGAAACCCTTTTAGGTAGCAACAAGGCTGTGAGGGAACTGTGCGGGGTATACCGACATGGTTGAAGCAGTCTTCTACGTTGATGTGGCACTTTGGTGTGTACCGGTAACCCTTGAGTTCAGTCAAGGAGAGTACGGGGCCGCCGCGTGGTGTCGCGAAGCATCAACTGACCTTAGAACCTTAATGAACCATCTTGGCCTTTTTAGGGTAGTGAGATAACTGACTTTGGTGCAGTCCGAGGTTGGTTGATACTCGATACTACACTCAATTGAGGGTTGTTTTCCTGGAATATTTCGGTCGCCAGTTCAGTGGCTAAATCGAAACGATGAACAATGAAAGCAATCTAGTGATATTGGGACCTTTAGAACCCGGTTACTTTTGATAGGACAGGTTTTAACCAACAAACTGAAAGAGGGTAATACCTGAACCTCATGCAAGCCTAAACCTAAGGCCTTGTGTGCTTTGTGTGAATATTGTTTGCCTGTATATGCACTTACCTGCTTGTGCATACATGTACATAACATCATGACATCATACCATAGCATTCTAGCATTTTCAATAACCATTTCAAGGATCTCGAGGGTTCTGTTGATGCAGGATTACGTTGAACCAGACGTCTATCAAGGGGAAAGGGGGTTTTCTCCTCTAACCAATCCAGTCAGAGTTCAAGTGCAACAACTTGAATCAATGGCTATGACCCACTCGACATGGTGAGCTTGATTCTAGTGGAAAGACATCCACCGATACAAAGTTCTCCAATCAAAGATCAAGTGCAACAACTTGAATCAGTGGCTATGACCCACTCGACATGGTGAGCTTGATTCTCGTGGAAGGACGTCCACCGGTGCAGAGATCTCCAATCCAAGAGCAGAGTTCAACCTCTAACATTTTCTTGTGTTTACCCCAAGAGATCCTTGAAAGCATGCATCCACATATCATGCATTTCATTTTGACAATCTTTCCTTTTTCAGGTTTCCTTACTCTCCTGCTGTTTATTTCAGCAAGAGATGGCTCTGGAACGGTCTGTCAAAGACATCCAAGACCAGACTGCTCAGCTGCAGGAGATGTTCCTGAACTTGTCTCTGGGGCAAGAAGAGATGAAAGCTCTCCTCACCAAGGGCTTGGGGAGTTCCAACAATGCCAGGAGCGATCAGATTGCGGAGCTGCAGTTTGATCTGACAACACTGAGGACTCAAATGATGGGACAGTTGGTGGGCCAGATGGCTCTCATCCAAGACCTATCTCAAAGACAAGAGGAACTCAGAGTTCTTGTCCGCCAACTGCTTCCAAACAACCAACTGGGGCAAACATCTGAGGTCGAAGAGCAAGTCACCGCTCAGCCTCCATCCACTCAAGAAGACAAGGGGAAAGCTCCTTTGCTAGCTTCAGGGTCACAACCCCATCAACAACCTCGCCAGCGTCAACGGGGGAATCGGCGTAAACAAGAAAAGTCGGGAAGACAGTTCACAGAGACTGAAATACCATCATTCTTCATACTGAAGCGCCTATTGGAGGTCAATTTGCTCACCGTAAAGGACCCTCCTCAGAAGCTCAACATCTCCTCTCCTCACTTTAACCCCGACGAATTCTGTGTTTACCACTCCTGCAGCCCGGGACACAGCACCAACGACTGTTGGGCCTTGAAGAACAAGATTCAAGATCTGATCGACATTGGGGTGCTGGAATTCATGCCAGATGGCGAGATGAAGATCTTCCGTTAAAGGGTTCTCCGCTTGAAGTGACGAGGCTCAAACTGAAATACTTTTGCTTCTTTTTGAATTTTCAAAGTTGTAATTTCTTTTGCTGTCAAACAATTATCTGTCGATGTTAAACTCTGTTTTCATTAATGCATTGCATATGTTTGTCTTGAATTCATCCATTCGTTTCACTACTCTTATGCTTTTCTTTATGATATCTGACTCTTGATAAAAAGCTGTAAGCCTTTAGAGGGAGGATGATGAAACAATACCGTGATCTTATACAGTATGCTTTTGAACAGACCTTGCTGATGATGTACAAGCATTTCTTTCAATCCCCAAACACTGGAGTTATAAGGAAGTTAATCCCTAGTCAACCCCTTCGAGCCAAAGAAGTAGGAGTTCCCTGTTCTAAACGATCAAAACCTTTGATATAAACCTGGGGCAGGGTAGTATCTCAGTTAATTCAAAAGAAAATGCGCATTGAAGTCGCAAACTCTCGGTTCATAACACAGCGAACGGCGTCAAAAAAGAAAGCATTCCTTCGGAATCAAAAGACAAGGGTGGTTCCCTATCACATAGACAGTCAATCTCTCAAAAGAAAGAAGCCCACTAAGCCAAAACCTATAAAGGAGGCTTAAGAAAGCTGGGGCATCCCGCTGACAGTAATCCCGAAAACGGTAACAGTCAGGCAAAAGTTAGGGATAACAAATCAAAATCAAAATAGTGAGGTCATTACAAAACCCTCAACAACATGAAAAGTGTTGTAAAAGAAAAAAGGAGATGATGACTGTCTCCCAAATTCAAACTGGTGAACCATCGCCCAAAAGTCGTTCCGAACTCAAAACAGAGTGCGACGCACAGTTAACTGAGCTTAGGTTGAAGAACATCACGAAGAGCGGGTGGGTACAAATATACTTTGAGCCTTTATCCTTTGTTTCTTAAACCGTGAACCAGACCACGTTACAACCCTCCAAAAGTCCTAATTGAAGCATGGGTTACTTCGAAAGCATACTGTTACAAAAGGTATCCTGACTCCTGTAGGGCTTTGCTCTAAATCTTGTGTTAACTTGTCTTATGAAAAGTTTTCTGCTAAAAACGCATTTTTCAAAACTTCAAAGACAAACATAAACTTTGCATTATCCGAATATCACTGTCTGCATTTGACCTTTTTGTTTGACAGCGAAGAATTTCATACAGCGAATGTTCGGAGGAACGAAAACTCTCTCAGTAAGTCAAAATCACTTCAAGAGGATAACACTTCCATCAAATCCCTTATCAACAAAGGGGCATGACATGTCATAATCCAATTAACCTGGGGGAGTCCAGTCAAGGTCCAACAGATCTTTCAAAGTACAGTTAACCTGGGGCAGTCCAGTTAAGATTTCAAGAAATCTCTCAACATGCAGAGTAATCTGATTTAAGACTCCTTCTTCACCACTTGGGGCATTCGAATGTCAAAAGTGTTCAACAAATCAATTACAACATTCCCAGACTCGATTCCTGTATCTAGCCAGGGCACGTCTGAAGAGTCCGAAGATTCGATTCCTGTATCCAGCCAGGGCACATCTATTAACGACTATTTCCAGATTCGACTCCTGTATCCAGCCAGGGCATATTTGTTGACCACATTTCCAGACTCGATTCCTGTATCTAGCCAGGGCACGTCTGAAGAGTCCGAAGATTCGATTCCTGTATCCAGCCAGGGCATATCTGTTGACCACATTTCCAGACTCGATTCCTGTATCTAGCCAGGGCACGTCTGAAGAGTCCGAAGATTCGATTCCTGTATCCAGCCAGGGCACATCTATTAACGACTATTTCCATATTCGACTCCTGTATCCAGCCAGGGCATATCTATCAACTATTGCATTTCCAGACTCGATTCCTGTATCCAGCCAGGGCATGTCTGAAGAATTCCAGATCAACACCTGCAACAACCCAGGAAACATCTGTGAACAACCGATTGTAGACCAACACCTGTAATAAGCCAGGAATTTATCTACAGCACCACTTGGGGCATTCGAATGTCAAAAGTGTTCAAAACCCGATGCAGTTTTTACACAAGCTCATCTTCAGGGAGCCCTACACCGGTCCCTCTTCAAGACTTCTGAAAACAAGTTTACGGATTCTTCCCAACAACGGATGTTAATCTACCAACTTGTTCAGACTCTTCGCAACCTTTGAATTAGTTTACGGATGCTTCCCAACAACGGATGCGGCTCTATTGCTGATTCAACTTCAAGACTTCTGAAAACAGTTCATGGATTCTTCCCAAGTAACGGATGTTAATCTATCAGCTTGTCCAGACTCTTCGCAACCTTTGAAATTAGTTTACGGACGCTTCCCAACAACGGATGCGGCTCTATTGCTGATTCAACTTCAAGACTTCTGAAAACAGTTTATGGATTCTTCCCAAGTAACGGATGTTAATCTATCAGCTTGTTCAGAAGCAACCTTTGAAATTAGTTTACGGACGCTTCCCAACAACGGATGCGGCTCTATTGCTGATTCAACTTCAAGATTTCTGAAAATAATTCACGGGTTCTCCAAGTAAACGGATGTCAACCTATCGCTTGTTCAGATTCTTCTCAAGCTAACCACCACGGAAGATCGCCCTCGGCAAAATTCTCCCTATACCCAGCGGAGTTCATCAAAATACCCCAACAGTAACTTATCTTTGCAAATCCCCAGCCAGAGAATCCTCCGGAATTCAATTCCCCTCAGAGTTTAAGCTTCAGTATCCCCAGCGGAGCCAGACCATTGAACCTTCTCCCCACAGAGTTTTGGGAAGGAAAATCTTGAGTTCCCCAGTGAGGTCGCCAGAGTTACTTCCTATCAAGCCGAAGATTCTCAATCTGGCCTCCCCAGCATGAGTCTACTAGTTTGGAATTCCCCAGTAGAGGTCATCAGGAATTCTCTTCCCCAGCGACAGCCAAGGATTTATTTTCCCCGGCAGCAGTCAAGATGCTTTTATCTTCAGCCATCTCGGATTCATGTATCCTTGGCAAGATTAGCTCATCAGCTTACATGCGCATTCATCGCATTCATTCATAAATATTGATGTCACGTACATTGCATCATGCATCATAACATTGCATACAACTAACCCTTTTCCTTTTCAGGAGAGATCAGTCGACAGACACAGATCAACTCCCAAGATTCATCCAGAGATAGTTCAGATGTGACCCGGACACGGCGACATTCTGATACTTATTCCAGATTCATTCAGACGCATCATCAAGAAACCCTACACCGGTTCCTCTTCAACTTCAAGATTTCTGAAAACAGTTCACGGGTTCTCCAAGTAAACGGATGTTAACCTATCACTTGTTCAGATTCTTCTTCAAGACTTCTGAAAACGGTTCATGGATTCTTCCCAACAACGGATGTTAATCTATCGGCTTGTTCAGACTCTTTTCAAAACAGTTTACAGATTCTCCCCTACAACGAATGTCAATCTACCAACTGATTCAGACTCTGCTCAATTTTTGAAAACAGTTTACGGACGCTTCCCAACAACGGATGATGCTCCATTGCTGATTCAATCTCAACTTCTGGAAAAAAAAACAGCTTACGGATTCTTCCCTACAACGGATGTCAATCTACCAACTGATTCAGACTCTTCACAACTTCTGAAATAGTTTACAGACAGGCCCCAACAACGGATGCTGCTCTATTCAATCTCAGATAGCTTACAGATTCTCCAGATATGGACGTCAATCTGTTGCTTGTTCAGACCCCAATTCAGAGATGTTCCAAAACAGGGATGCCCTTCTGATACTTGTCCACTCACTTATGACGTACAGTTCAACATGTCCAGATGGCATCTGTAAGCCCATCCTCCTACCAGCAGTCGCCGAATGGCATCTATAAGCCCATCCTCCTACCAGCAGTCGCCGAATGGCATCTTTAAGCCCATTCTCAGATGGCATCTCTAAGCCCATCCCCCGACAAAATTCTACCGCGCCAGATGGCATCTTTAAGCCCATCACCAAATGGCATCTTTAAGCCCATCACCGAATGGCATCTTTAAGCCCATTCACCTCCACCGTCACATCGACGAGCGCAAATTTTCTGGGCACATTAGTGTCCAATCTCCTTTTACCTTCAAGTCGCGAAAGGCAAACTTGCCAATCTAACTCTTCAGGTCAAAGAAGATTGAACAGGGGCAACTGTTGTACCCCAAAATTTGCCCTCGCATTTTTCCCCAAGAAATATCAGCTTCAAACATTTCCTGACTTTTCAAACTGGCTCAAGAATCGGACAAACGGACTTTTCTTGACAGTCAAGCGAAATTAGGGTTTTTACTGATTTTCAGAGCTCTGGATTGTTTCATACAGTTGGCTTAGTGTTTGGTTGATTTTGGCTCAGTTTTGATCAGGCGAGCGTTATTTGGCATTTAATCAGGAGTTAGGGTTTTATGGGCATATTCTCAGAAGAATTTAAATTCCACAGCACTTTGCGGTTTATTCCAAGATTCGGATTAAAATTCGCGTTATCTTGGTTTAATCAGTAAAAGAGACAGTGGTTTGAATTCAGTACGTTTTGATTGAGCCAGTCAGATACAGTACGCAGTATTGGATTCACAGTGTTTATGGCAAATCAGTGGAAAAGGATTGCGTTTGATCAGTCCATTTGGGTTAACTGCTGCTTTGCTTTGGATTTTGAATAAGACAGGTTTAATTGATCAATGTTGTTTTTATTTAAGTTATTTATTGTTCTAAAATTGAATGATTGAAATTTATTTTTCAATTGTTTTAATTCAAAGAATTTTAAATAAATAAATAAACAATAAAGAAAATTAGAATTAATTGGATAATTTAGACTTTTATTGATATTTGAATTATTTGTACAAATGGTTGTTTATAATTTAAATTATGAACAATAATATACATTAATTTAAATATTACATAAAATAAAAACTATCCTATTTCTAATGTTCTTCATTCTTCACTCCGCTCTGGTGCTCCATTTTTTTTTTATCTGCGAAAAGAAGCAAGAAAAGTCAGAAAGCAGTTAATTAAAGACAGTTAAAGTTGCTCATCATTAGGGGCCACTGACTGGGATCAGTCGACCCTCTATGCAAATCACGGGATTTCTCCCGGTTCACAGAGAGGGAAGATTTTTTTTTATTCATGAAATGCAAATGTCAAAAGTATAAGTTCCAAAATTCAAGACTGCATAGAATCTCAAATCCAAAGTTCAAACTATATAGTTCAAATCCAATGACCACTTCCTATCAAATGCCAAAGATATCAAAGAAATCAAAGTAGTACAAGTTGCTATCAAAACTGTCAAAGCTGTCAAAAAGGGATTTTTGCCAAGATATCAAGGAAAAGTCAGCACACAAAGCTGTCAAAAGAGATAAAAAAGATGCAGAGGAAAATGTGTTATGCAAGCAACTTGGATCTTAATCATCATTTCCCATAGGCCCCTTCAGAGAAAGTACAACATAAATCATATAATAATCTTAACTGTACTTTTGGAGAGAAAAAGAGAGATAAAGAGCATAGGCAGAGTTCAGGTCTGAGGCATAGACAGCAAGACAGAAAAAAGATATAATCCAAAAACACAGTTCAGAAGGGATAGAGGAGAGAAGAGAAATATACAAACTCAGAACACCCTGCCTTCACCTCAAAAAACCTAACCAAAACTGTGTTAAACCAAGCTTCAAGACTAAAAAACCTGCATCATCCTTACAAAATCACAAGAACCCGCATCAGTCTCACAAACCCAAACCTCATATCAGCATCATAACCTACCTACTGTCCAGTTAAAACACCCAAAAACCTTGGCCTTAAACAAAAAAAACCATTCAAAGCCTCACCCTCAAGGCCATCAAAAACACCTATCAAAACTCAAAAACAAAACACATAACCTGAACCTGCCTAATCAAAAGAAAGCACCACCACTGCAAACCAAAACTCTGTTAAGCCAAGCCTAACCAGAGCTACCAACAACCTGCCTACCATCCAAACTGAAGCAAACCATAACCATCAAACACAACCTCAAATTTCAAACATTCAAAAGAAACCTGATAAACAAAGCACAAAGCCTGCTAATGCCCTGAACTTGCCTAACCACATAAAACATATACAACCAGCACCCTGTTCAAACACCCAAACTTTAGCATACAAACTTAAAAGCCTCACCATAAAAAGCTGCATCAGTGAACCATTACCAAGGCATAACATCAAACCTGAAGTATGAACCTTCCATAGCCAAATTTCCCAAACCCACCTTAGGCCTCAGAAGGGGGGCTTCATCATAGGCAAATCAGAAAGACATATCCAAACATAACCCATCCTAAAAACCTCATAAACCTGTCCAACTCCTAAGCCTCAGAGTTTTTCTTCCCTCATCATAGGCGATACATAGCATCCCACTCAACAGAAGTTCAAGGCTAGCAAACATCTCAGAAAGGCACATCTCAAGCATATAGGCAACAAATACGAGCCCCTCAGAACTGTAAGTTCATCATGGGGGGAACAAATCAAATCATATAGCGTCAAGCACGTAAGCAAAGGCAACACGAGAGAAGAAGAAGAAAGAAGCATGTTCAGGGCAACATAAACAAATATCCAGTGGCACAGAAGAAGGGATAAAGAAGTGAATTAAAGGTTCTCAGTACAACTCATCATCAAACCCAAAAACGGTAACAAAATATACAAAATACCAGGAAAGCATCAGAAGCAAAGCAAGCCTCCAGCTTCATCACCAAATCTCCGTTCGCTCCGGCCTCCTCAGCGCCTCCACTCTTCTCTCCTCCTCCTCCAAGGTCAGGTAGTGAGCGTTATTCCTTTTATTCCCCCTTTACCTCATAATAATGAAAACTCAACTTAAAACAAACCTAAAACGTGTATCGTTCACAAAAGAGAAAAGAACATTGAAACGAACCTTGCATCAAGAGGACGCCGAGCCCGCGCCATGGAGGGAAGAGAGGTCTAGAGGCGACGCTGGTGGCCGGAGTGAGTTGCTCAGGAAGCTTGATCGGAGAAGACGAATGCACGGCGCGCCGCTGCTAACCCTAAAACTTTCATTACCAAACTGAACTAACAACCACTAACCCTAAATTCGTTTGCTTGAACCATGGGCCTGACCCGTTCTTCATTCCTCTAAAGCCCAACAGTATCACTAGCTTTTTTATAACAAACACTAATCTCTTTCCTTTCTTTTTTACTAAACTATATCTATTTCTAACTTAACATTTTTATCATATATTAAAATTGAAAATACTTATTTCCTTTTATTTATTTTACTCTTTCATTTAAAATATATTTTGTACATACATTTTAAAACATTAATTTTGTACATAACAATAACAAAATACTTTTTTATCATATAATTGAAAACTTTTTAGTTAACATACACATTTGTACATGATAATTTAAATGCATTTTTTCTCTAATATTAAAATTCACAAATATTTGATTAAAATACTTTCTTTCTTATACATAATACAATTTAATTAAAATTTGAACATACCATTTAATTAAAACATTTTCTTTTGTACATAATTAAAAGAAATCAACGATTCATTAAAATACCTATCTAGGTTAAGAAACCCTAATACGTTTCAACTTCACATATCGCACCTGTAAATAATTACACACAATACATATACATCTCACACTTACACTTCCACATTCACATTGCCCCATACACACTTTTATCTTATATTTGTATATTTGATATTTACATTTTGATCGCACATTCGATTTGGTTGTAACTTATTGGATACTATAAGTCTTATCCCCTTTGTACATTTATACCCCCACTCCCGGATACTACTTTGTAATAGCGTAGATTTTACATTCCGCAATTTACAGTTTTCCAATTATACCATGGTAGACCTAGGGTTTGTATGTACATAAAATCAAACGCTAGATAACCTAATACAAGACAAATACATGTAATCAATACACAATCACACTTGCACCCCCTAGGGTAATCCCACATGTTGCCTTCCAAAATGGGCCATGCTTGCACGTCGAGTATCTTTGGCAAAACAAAATCAAATGATCATAAGTCCCTCGATGACGCTTTCGAATGTTGCCTAAAACGGAATGATCATAGTCCCTTCAAAACAAATTGTCAAAGACACTTGGCATCATTGCATTCATGGTCCATACGATGACCCGCCCCCGTCCCGAATAAACTTCCTAAATGCAAGATTGCCTACCAATTTCAATGGTAGAACAAAATTGTTAAAAGGGGTTAAAACATGACAAAAACCTTTGAGTACAATAGGGTAGACAAAACTCTTAGTTACTTGAGATCAAACTTGCAAAAAACACTTTCCTTCTTTTCAAAAACCACAATCCACCACACTTTCAAACCAACTCTCAAAAACATTTGAAAACATCTTTTCGAAAAGATTCACACTTTTGTAAAACACTCAAACACGAGTCAAATACATTAGTTGCCTAAGACAAGGCATCTTTTTTCAAAACATTTTCAAAAAGCACCCACACACACACCATTTTCAAAGCAATCAAAAAACAAGGCAAGTGATCTAAAAAACCAAGTAACTAAGAGCCCATGGATAACCATGGATGAAAAGGGTGCTAATACCTTCCCTTTTCATAATCTACCCCCCGAACCCACGAAATATCTCAAAAGGTTTTTGCTGTGCTTTTTTAACCTTTCCTTTAGGATAAAATAAAAAGTCGGTGGCGACTCTTGCTCAACCGCACAAGTGCGAATGCGAACGCAAAACACTAGTCAGTTCTCCCACCGTATCACAGGGAGAATGTGAGGATATGGCATCATAAGCTTCTGGGAGAGGGTTCGTACCCACTTGAGGTAAGGCTCAAGGGGGATGGAATTCTTGTGCCCCAGTGTCTTACTATCTACCTTGTTAGGCATCCTCCAAGCTCTGATGAACCTTTGTCGAAGTCCTTGTGCATCGTTGTCGAAGTCAAAAACTATGTCAGGAATCAGCATGTCATGAGGGCCATCCCTCCGAGCATATCCAAATTGTCTCAAAGCCAGACAGGGGTTGTAGGTAATGCCTCCTCTAATTCCAAGTAAAGGAACATTAGGAAATTCTCCGCAACGATCAATGATAGCGACATTTTCTCTGGACCGAGAACACCAATGTATATCAGAATGTGTGAGGGTCATCAATCGTTGTGACCACCTTAAACCCTGCTCATTCTTCAAAACTGATTGTGGAAGGTGAGAAATAAACCACCTTGCCAGGAGAGGAGTACATCATATGAGAACACCTCTTCTTCTCATTGTTCGTGTGTAAAATGAGTGGAGGATGTCCCTAAGAAATGTAGGTATGGGATTCCTAGACATGAAAATCTTGACAGCATTTATATCTATAAGTTGATCAGGATTTGGGAACAACACCAACCCATAGACAAGGAGTGCCATAATCTCTTCAAAGGCTTATAGGTCGAGAGAATTCCAACATTCTTGTGCCTTCTCAAACAGGAACTTTGCCAAGAATCCCTTGATACCACTTCTGATTTCCCAATGCCCCATGATGTCAGATGGTTGCAGACGTAATGCTTGAGCAACCTCTTCAAGTTTTGGTTCCTTTTCTGTACCGTTGTAGGGTAGTTGACTAAGAATAGGAATTTTCATAAGTTGAGAAAATTCTTCCAAAGTAGGCACCAATTGATAATCAGGGAAAGTAAAACAGTGGTGTAGGGGGTCAAAGAACTGGAAGAGAACTTTTATCATATCTTCTTCAATGTTGGTGTTGACCAAGCCGAGGAGTCTACCATGTCTTTCATTGAAGAGAGAGTTCTCGGGAATCCTGGATGTAAGCTCCTTGAGTTGAGGAGGGATCCTTACAAGGTTGACCTGAATTGTTTTCCTACGGAGAGACTCCATGTCCTACAAAACAAGAACAAAGATGAAGATCTGAACCCTTGAAATGGTTAGCAGATGCACATGATGCTTTATGATGTTATGATGTTATGATAAAGGCACACCACAAGTATTCACAAAAGGCAAACATGGTAAAGGCACACAAGTCATTCAAAAGAGCCCTTAGATTTCAGGCTAGCATGAAGTTTAGGTACTACCCTCTTTCAGTTTCAGTTGGTTAAGACATGTCCTAAGAATAGTAACCGGGTTCTAAGGAGCTCAATATCATTGGATTGTTTTCTATGTTCATTGTTTTGATTTAGCCACTTAACTGGCGACCAAAATATTCCAAGAAAACAACCCTCAATGAGTGTAGTATCGAGTATCTACCAACTTCGGACTGCACCAAAGTCGGTCATCTCACTACCCCTAAAGAGGCCAGGATGGTCAAGTAAGGTTCTAAGGTCAGTTGATGCTTCGCGACACCACGCGGCGGCCCCGTACTCTCCTTGACTTGACTCAAGGGTTACCGGTACTCACCAAAGTGCCACATCAACGTAGCTACTGCTTCAACCATGTCGGTATACCCCGCACAGTTCCCTCACAGTTTGTTGCTACTTCTAAAAGGGTATCCCCAGATCCGGGTTAAGATCTATAAAACTCCGATACAAGCCCACAATATTAAAGCATTCAAGGTATACAATTGAAAATATAGTGATCTGATCCTAAGGTACACCTCACTTATTAAAATTCCCCAACAGAGTCGCCAGTTCTGTGATCGGTGGAAATAGAACTGACTGTTTTGAAATGCTGGCTCGCGAAATGTCGCGGTAAGCAAGAGTCGTCACCGTCTTTTATTTTCTCCAACAAGGAAAGGACAAAAGCACAACAAAATTCCTTTTCGAGATGTTTCTCGGTTCGGGAGGTAGATTATAGAAAGGGAAGGTGTTAGCACCCTTTCTATCTGTGGTTATCCACAGGCTCTTAGGTACTTGCTCACTATGTTTTCAAAAATGTTTGCTTTTATTGTGTTTGTGGGTTTGAAAAAGTTTGTTTGAAAACTTCAATTTAACTCTTGTATCTGTCCTCAAGAGTGTATAAAGTGTTGTTTGAAAACTTTTGTCAGAAAAGTGTAGGTGCGAAAAGTATTTTTTGTTTTGAAAGAGCAAGTACCTGAGAACCTCTACCTACTCAAAAGAAATTAAGCTGTGTAAATGTCCTTTAGACAGTGCTATCCCACTATTGAGAAGTAGGTAGCACCGTCATTGGAGTTATTCGGGTCAATTCGATTATAGGGACATGTGATCACCAAAGCAATAGTAGGACGCCTTAGCGGTAACCCTAATGTCTTAGATCGTTTTTTATCGAGGCAACTTTGATCTTTAGACAGGAGGGCGACCTCTAAAACATCCTATACTCAATGACCACGTCGAGGCAACCAAGTGAGGCGTACCCTAGGAGTGGCATGTGCGAGTGTGTCAAGTTTCAGTTAAGTTATCTTTGCACATGTTACGGTGAGCTACGGGTTGATTTTAATTTCAGAGATAAGTCTTTTCATGCATAGCCTAGTTAACATACATCTAACAGTTAATAGTTGCGGAAAATAAATCTACGCTATTACAAGGCGTCGGGTATTTACATCGCCAAAAACAACCCTTGAAAAGTAAATGCGGGAAATTAAATAAAAGCGATAAATAAGTCTTAATTAAAGCTATTACATCCTCGGAACAATTACATAAATATGGATCAAAAATTAATAAAACAAACATACGCGCGAGAGAAAATTGAATCGGAATTTTTTTAGGGTTTTGACCCTTTTTTGAGAAAGAAAGAAGTTTTGGTTATTTTGCATTTAATTAAATTAAACCTAAAACTAATTAATTAATAAGAAATATTTTTGAGTTTTTTTATGTTTTTTAGGAAATAAATAAATAAAAAAAAGCATGATCAAAAGTCATTAAAAACCCTAATTCTATATTGATTTTATTTATTGTGAAAAAAAAGTTAGAATTGTCCTAATTAAACTAAATTAGTTAATTATATTTATTTACAAAAATAATAAAAGGGTGAAATTAATAATAATAAAAAAATATTATATTTTTTTGGTTTTCTGATTTTATTATGAAAAAAATTAATTTGGTTAATTAAGTGATAATAATAATAATTAATGGTAAAATAATTAAATGAAAAAAATATAAAAGAATAATAAAAGAAGAATAAACCAGGAGGGTGCTGGCCCAATTAGGAGGTGTGTTTGGAAAATTGTGGCCCAATAAACTGCAAGCCTCTTTGACTTTTTTGGATCGTCCACACGTGCATTGACCAAGGAGTATGCTAGTCTTCCAATCTAGGCCACAGGATTTGAGTTTGAAGACACATGGCATGTTGAGATGTGAGGCATATGATGGACTTCTTTTGGAGATCTGCATGTGAATATGTACAAGAAAATAATAACAAGGATTTTGGGGGACCTGGGATTCGAACCCAGGTCCCAAAGATCACAGGCCAATACGCTCAACCACTCCACCATCATGCTTTAGTCATTAGTGGAATAATAAACATTCATTATATATGCAAACCAATTAACATACTGAAATTATAAAAACGCGCGCTTCTTTTTAAACTGGCCAACCAGACGTTAACACCTCATCATCTTCTTCATTGTACCTGCATAAAAGAATATTAGATAGCGGGGGTTTTTAACCCCCACTAACCATTGCAACGAAAAATAGCGATTAGCACTATGGTTCATATAAATATTTCGCGAGGGGTTGGTCAGGTTCGTCTGGGTCTCATGATCTCAACCATATGTCTTAGGAGTCCTAATTTTTCCTGGTTCATAAAGCCCCAATTACAAAGCTTAAGAACCCTAGAAATCGTCCATGGCATCTCGTGATTCAGTGAGTTATAGTTCAATTAAACGATACCATTAGCTTCATATGGTTCCTAGCAACACAAATCAATTAAGAAAACACGTTAAATATGCATGATTTAAGAGTTACGATTCTGGAAAAAAATGGCAAACCGTGATTCTGTAGGTATCGATTCCTTGAGCCTTAATGCTTGATTTTGATAGCAGTTCACTCCTGGGACCTCCTGCAAGGTGTTTGAATCAACAAAAACCTTTGAATCGCCCTAGAATGCCAAAGTCAGTTTTCAATTTTCTTGGAATTTTTCAATATGCTAGGGCTTTTTTCTGCAGCTTTTTCACGTCCATTAGGTTAGGATTTGCTTGCATATATATAGGGCAATTGAATTAGGTCAAGAGCTGGGCAAAAATCCATGTGCAATGGTGATTGAATCTTTGATTGGAAATCAAATCTTTTTGATTTTTCATGATTGGAAAATGTTGCCAAATTTGGAGATTTTGTATCTTTGACTTGGTGCTCAAATTTGCCAGCATGCTGAGGTCCTATTTGCTTCACAAAAAGATTGAAAACATCAAATCTTCTATTTTCCTACAATTTAAATTAATTAAATGAATTAATATTAATTAAAAATCCAATTAATCAATAAAAATAAGAAAATAAATTCCATTAAGCTTGATGGGTCGTGCATAGGTCATGGATGAAGTTTCAAGAAGAAATTTGAGGCCCATTAGCAAAAACAAGGTGTTTTGAGCAAAGTTGACTTTTGCAAATTCATAAAAATTTCCCAATTTCTCCAATGCATATCTTGCTCAATTTTGATCACATGACCATGTTCTTGGACATTTTGGAAAGGTCTTGAAGTCCTCTAACAAATGCCTTTAGTCCCATGTCATTTGGATTTACCAATCTCAAGTTATGGCCTTTGACTCAAAGTGTGTTTTTATTGACTTTTGAATTTGACCTATAATGTAGAAATTGATAACTTTTTGTGAGAGCATTTTCTGATCTTGGAGTGTGAATATGGATTGTAGTAAATTGCATCCTCTTCAAGATGAGCATTGGATGGGATTTTTCTGATAAACCATGAAAAAGTTATGCCCTGGTCAAGATACAGTTGACTTTTCTACTGTCCAAAAATAGTAACTTTTTGCATCTTGATGATTTTTGAGCCATTCTTGTGGAATCATGATCAAGACTTGATCAAATGATGATTGTGGACTCAAAATAAGATGTTGACCAAAAATTCTGACTTTTGACTGTAAAATGACCATTTTGCCCTTGTAGTTGACTGTAGGTCAAATGGGGCTTTTTGACTGTGCAAATTAACATTGTGAGTCTTGAAACTTGGTATGTAGGTGCTTGAGAATGTATATAGGCCCTTGAGACTTGATTGAACCATTGGAAACCCCAAATTCCTTGAAAGAACCAAAACCCTAATTTCAGTTGTCTTAGAAGGTGATTTGACTGTCTACCTCTTGAGCAATCTTGGGCAATTTGAGGATTATGGGAGGGCAAATTTTGGGGTACAACAACCACCATGATCACTTCTAACTTTTGTTATTTTAAAATCTTTTTCATTTTGCACTTGAGTACAGAAGTCAATGAATACAGAATGTGACTCATCCTTGTGTTTTAAAAACTTTACCCATGTCCATCCTGCTGAAATCATCAACGATGACCAATCCATACTTCTTGCCTCTGATGGGTGCAGTTTTAACTGGCCCAAATAGATCAATATGAAGTAACTCTAATGGCTTAGAGGAAGAGACAACATTTTTAGATTTAAAAGAAGGTTTTGAAAATTTTCCTTTTTGACATGCTTTGCACATAGCATCTGAGTTGTACTTCAGATTGGGAAGTCCTCTGACTAAATTTAATTTATTTAGTTGAGAGATTTTTCTAAGACTGACATGTCCCAATCTTCTGTGCCATACCCATTGCTCATTGCTAACAGACAAAAGGCATTTTACGTTTTGAGATTTAAGATATGATAAGTCAATTTTGTAAATGTTGTTCTTTCTCTTTCCAGAAAAGAGGATTGATCCATCCTTTTAATTTACAGTTTTACAGGAGTTTTGATTGAAGATAATGTCATAGCCATTGTCACTTAATTGACTTATGGACAATAGATTATGAGCTAATCCTTCTACTAATAAAACATTAGAGATAGAAGGAAGGTTACTGTTTCCTATGGTTCCAGAACTAATAATCTTCCCTTTATGATTACCTCCAAACTTCACATCTCCTCCAGCTTTAAGTTCCAGGCTTTGGAACATAGACCTTTTTCCCGTCATGTGTCGTGAGCATCCAGAGTCCAGGTACCATGACTGGTGTTTCAATTGAGCTGTTAAGGACATCTGCAACAAATATTATTTTATCCTTAGGTAACCATATCTTTTTGGGTCCTTTTGGGTTAGCATAAGAGTTT
The DNA here is from genome assembly GCA_948472305.1 of Vicia faba. Lineage (NCBI taxonomy): Eukaryota > Viridiplantae > Streptophyta > Magnoliopsida > Fabales > Fabaceae > Vicia > Vicia faba. The sequence goes on along the minus strand of OX451739.1, from coordinate 332,230,792 downwards.
CCAGAATGTGATATATATTTTATATCATGTGAGTGTCAAAACTTGAATTGCTTATTCATAGGTTTGTAAGTGAAGGTCATTTTAGCAACAGGTTTTGGAATGTATGTCTCCTCCCATTTGGGAGGTTCATATCCAATTCCTCTTCTGTTTTTCCCACTAACTCCATAGATCATTGAAGCCATTTTGCTTCTGTCTATGCTTTTAGCAAGAAAAGATTGAAAGCTATAGTCATTATTCTTTTAGAATATCTTTTGAACTAGATACAAACTCTGAACTAAAATTCTTTTGAACAATTTGAATTTCCTTTTCAAGTTTAAGATTGTTTTCTAAAAGTTCAGATTTTTCTGTTTCAAGTTTCTTAAAATCAGATGCAAGACTCTTCTTGAGTTTCTTGTATTTGATTTTGAGCTTACTATAGTTTTCCAGAAGTTCTGATAAACTATCAACAAGTTCTTCTCTAGAAAATTCAGAAAATACCTCTCTTTGTTCTGACTCACAGTCTGAGTCATCTTCTATGATAGCCATTAAAGTTAGGTTGGCATTTTCATCTTCAGAACCAGATTCATCTTCAGAAGAATCTGAGTTATCCCAGGTTGCCAGCATTCATTTCTTCTTTCCAAATCTCTTCTTTGGTCTTTCTTTTTGAAGTTTTGGACAATCACTTTTGAAGTGACCAGGTTCTTTGCATTCATAACAGATGATCTCTCTTCTGTTTGACTTTTTTGTGTCCAGAAGATTCTGGTTTATCTTCTGACTTCTTGAAGTTCCTGAACTTCTTTTGTCTGTGCTTCCACAGATGATTGATCCTTTTGGAGAGTAAAGATAGTTTGTCTTCTTCTGAAGCTGATTCTTCAGAGTTTTCTTCTTCAGCCCTGAAAAGCGTTAGTATCAAATTTCTTATTGATTTAAGGGCTAGAGACTTACCTTTCTTCTGAGGCTCATGCTCATCCAGTTCAATCTCATGACTTCTGAGAGCATTGATGAGTTCCTCTAGAGACACATTGTTCAGATCCTTTGACACCTTGAAAGCAGTGACCATTGGTGCACATCTTTTGGGTAAGCTTCTGATGATCTTTTTCACGTGATCTGCTTTGGTATACCCTTTGTTCAAAACTCTCAGACCAACGATCAGAGTTTGAAACCTAGAGAACATTTCTTCTATAGACTCACTTTCCTCAACTTTGAAGGCTTCATACTTCTGAACTAAAGCCAGAGCTTTAGACTCCTTAACTTGGGCGTTTCCTTCATGAGTCATTTTGAGAGACTCAAACATATCATGCGTTGTATCTCTATTAGTGATTTTTTCATATTCTACTTTAGAGATAGCATTTAAAAAAATATTTTTAGCTCTGTGATGATTTTTAAAATCAGTTTTTTGTTGTCTATCCATATTTTTTCTATCCACTTTGTTTCCTTCTGAATCTGTAGGATGTTTATAACCATCCAATACTATATCCCAAAGATCACTATCATGACCTAGAAAGAAACTTTCTAGTCTATCTTTCCAGTACTCAAAACCTTCTCCATCAAACACTGGAGGTTGGTTATAACTATTATTGTTTTGTTCAGCGGCCATTGTGTTTTCTTCTGGATCTTTTCCTGACACGGTTAAGTGTTGAGCTCAGAGTCAAGCTCTGATACTAATTGAAGGGGTAAGAAAACACTTAGAAAGGGGGGTTGAATAAGTGACTCTTTTCCAGTTTTCAATACAAAGCTCAAAACAATAATGGAATAACACAGTTATTTTTATCCTGGTTCGTTTGAACTCAAACTACTCCAGTCCACCCGCCAAGGTGATTTCGCCTTTCTCAACAAGGACTTAATCCACTATAATCAACTGATTACAATCATACAACAACTATTGTGACTAACAATGCATAAGTAAACTTACAAGTGACTAACACCACTAAGACTTAAATCTAGTCCTAGTCTGCTTGAGAATCTGACCAAACTTGGTCTCTCAAGGAACAAATACAGAAGTATAATCTTTACAAATAATTGAAATAGAGTTTGCTTCTAATCAAGCTATATCACAACTGTGATTTTTCTTAGAATGTAATACACAAAAATGTATGAACTATGAGTTTGTAAGCTTTTGAATCTTTCACGTAGTTTTTTGTTTGAACGTTGTTGTTTGCTTGCAATAAATGTCCTTCTATTTATAGTAGGAGTAATAAGACTGTTGCTGCCTTAAGAGGAAATGGAGATCATTAAATGCTTTGCGTGTATCCTTGCAAAATTCCATTCTCCGATAAACTAGTTGTAGGCACTTGAGTGCTTTCAGTCGTCTTTGCATTAATTAGCAAACGTCAGAATGTAAGAACGTGTTTTCTTTTGCTTTGACAAGACACGTTGATTAAGACGTTGTTTCAGTATTTGCTTTAACTCAGAACATGCTTCATTCAACTTCTGGTCAGAGTGTTGCTTGCTAAGATCTTTGAACAACGCTTGCTTTCAAGTTATCTTCAGAATCAAGAAGCCTGCTAGAAGTTAGAAGATACATTTAAAAAGTAAAGATTCTTACCAGAGTCAGCAGATGTGTTTGAATAAAAGATTCTTTTATCAAAGAACTTCTTCATAATTTTTGCTTAGTACTTTGGAATGTTTCTTGTCAAAACATTAACTAAGACATTCAAAACACATTCATTAGAGCATAAATTATCTTAAATATAATTTAGTTATCATCAAAACACTTGGGATAGGTCATAACTAATCTTGTTCTTTCAGATTGTTCATCATCTTTAACCTTGCATCTATGCATACACACAAACAATGTTCATATAATCATCCATTGTTTGAGTGTCATCT